>CM022299.1:544985950-547950206 GCA_011799875.1 Thinopyrum elongatum
CGTGCCGACATGCGAACTGGACGTCTGACAGAGCCTTCGGTTGATGCTACGATGCAGAGTGCCCATAACTCTTCCCACGTGATGGTTAGTGCTATCCGACCAGAGGCCGGCTCGGATTACATATCCAAATCGTTAATTGACTAGTGGCTTGCGGTAACGAGCACAGACTCACCGATCGATGTGACCCCGTCGCCCATCTCGAGGACTTGCTGCAAGGGCTAAGAATGCTTGGCCGCGCCTCGTGGAATAACTCACGGGTAACTATCCATCATCTAAGGGTACCCCTCAGGGTCGACCCGCCTTTCCAAGCATCAGTGTCAACAGTAATGTAAGGCATCCGTGTGGTCACCGTATCAAGGGGAATCCGAGGCATCACCCTCGTTGACTCCCACCTGATTTAACATCAAGATGGACTAGGAGGCATCACCCTCGAGGTCCACACGTGAGGTGTTGCGCGGCTTTGTCAGTATCGGGGTGGTGTTAGGGAGTATCACCCTCTCTTACCACCACCGATTAACTAACCTACAAGGTTATCATCAGAAGTGCTGACGGGTATCACCCTCGGCACTCGATAGTAACCCGTGTGTGTCACAACTAAGGGGAAAGTGAGGTGCGGTGCCAGGGTCTGGTCTTCGATCCCGTTGAGCGGGTCTTCTGAAACTCCAGCGGGGCAGTCGGGATAAAGTGGGGATCACTAATGGGGCTCTACCCAGTCTATTCTAAACAGTATAGGATAAACAGGCAGGTATCAACAGCAGTTACAATAAACAGGCATGCAGCAGAAATAGATAAAACAGTAACAGTAGCAAAATCTAATGCAAGCATGAGAAATAGAATAGGCGATATCGGGATGATCAAAGGGGGGGCTTGCCTGGTTGCTCGGCGGCAAAGACAGAATCATCGGTTCTGCAGCCAATCACCGGAGCTGCGTCGATCTCGAGGCTACGTCGGCACCAGAATCTACCGAGAGAGAAGAGGGGAGGAAACAGTAAATACTAGGCAAACAGTGCTACACAATGTATGACATGACAATACCAGCAGCCTGGGTGTGTCCTAACGCATGGTGCACGTCTCCTAGGAAGAAGGAATCCATCGGGAATATTTTCCCGGTTCCGAACATTTGCCAACAGATGACCGGAGGGGAATGGTTCCATGTTCGGATAGCTAGGGATGTGTGGCAGATGAACGGACTGCGATATCAGATTCGTCTCGTCGTTCTGAGCAACTTTCATGTACAAAGTTTTTCGATCCGAGCTACGGTTTATTTTCTACGATTTTCTAAAGATTTTAATATTTTTTGGAATTATTTTTATTTAATAAAATCAACATTACCCAGAATAGTGCCTGATGATCAGCATGATGCAGAGGTGACGTCAGCATGTCAACAGGAGGCGTTGATAGGTCAAACTGACCTTGGGCCCCACATGTCATTGACTGATTAGCATTTATTTTAATTAACATTTTAATTATTTCCAAAATTAGTTAAATTAGCGTGGGGCCCACCTGTCAGTCACAGAGGGACTTAACAGAGACTAAATTTATCTAACAGAGAGTTTAGCTGTGGGCCCGCCTGTCAGTGTCTAGATTAGGTTATTTAATTTATTTTAATTAGTAATCAGTTAATTTGGTTAGTTAACCGCAATGGGCCCACACGTCTTGGCGGAGCTTCCCATGTCAGCTGTGTTGACCGAGGTCAACGCGGTCAACCACGACCTGGAGACCCACTGGCAGCGTCTGCGAGCGGGCCCCCACGTGACACGTCAGTCTGCGGCGCCGGAATGAACTCCGGCGAACGCCGGACGCGTCCGAAAGCTCCAGCGAGCCCGGATTTTGTCTATACTGCACCGTTTTGCGTGATTTTAACTGCGTTTGATCGCTGGCAGCTCGCGCATCGGGCAGTGCCATTGGTTGGCTCGGGGTGGCTGGGATTGGCCGCTGCAACGACGGCAGGCGACGGCGAGGTTCGGTCGAAGACAACTAGCATCAGCGGCGCCTCTCAGGCTCGAACCAAACAGAGGGGTGATCTACGCCGCGCACAAGCTCGAGGGACACCGTTGCGCTGGCGTTCGGTCACTGGACCTAGCCGGCGACGAGCTTAGCGGCGCTGGGTTCGGCCTCAGTGAGAATAACGGCTACGGGCGGGGACGGACGCGAGAGAAGAGGGGAGAGGAGAGGCGGTGCTCCACCGTGCGGGTTCACGGAGGCCCCTTGAGTGGACGGTAGCGCAGAGGCGAGGCAATTTGGTCGGTGATCGCCGGCGGCCTCTGAGATGGGACGCGCCGATCTGCGGGGTTGGGGCACTCCACTCGAACACGACCCGCGGGTGAGGGGGAGCTCGAAGGAGAACCCGCGGCACTAGCTGAGGGCGTGGGACGGCCGGTGGACACGCGAACTGCGACGGCGCGGCGAGAGCAGTGCTTGGATCAGGGGGGAAGAACGAGGGCGAGCACGTCCGTGGGAGAGAGAGGGGAGAATGGAGGGAGTGACCGGGGGAAGGGCTCGGTGGCGAGCTTATCCCCTCGCGTTCGCCGGCCTCGTCGCGGTGTCGAGCGGCAACGTGGCGGCGAGCGCGGCCATGGAGACGGCGACACGGAGGGGAGGAGTTGTGGAGATGGGCTGGCCTCCAGGTGCTATGCACTGCTGGGCCTGCCAGGTAAGTGGCCGTCTGGCCTTTCTCTTTTATTTCTGTTTCTATTTTCTTTTATTTAATCCACAGAGAGGGGAAAAGACTTAGTTGGGCACCCATTTTACTTAGGAAAAATACTGGGAGTGACCCAATAATTCCCTGTTGTTATTAGACAGTGCCACAAAAAGTTTGGGAATTTTTGAAGCTCATTTGAATTTTCCAAAAATAGAATAGAATTTTAAAGGGGTTTTTTGTTTCTGTTTGAGGTTGTTAGGGTACTATATAATCCATTTAATGTTGTTTATAATTTTATAGTTGCCTTTGGAATGTTTGCTAATTAATGAACATTTTTTCAACAGTGTTTGAGCAACTTCATATTTCACTTTTGAATTTGAGTTGATTTTCAGAATGAATTAGAATTGTTTTGAATTACCACTATGACTAGGCACTGCAAAGAAGATGACTAGGCATATTAGCATTTGATCATAGTGACTATTTCACAGGGTGTTTACAGTAACCCTCTCAACTTTTTAGCACATGCTATGTGGGTGAAATGATGATACCCTGCCAATTTTCAACCCTCTTCAGAGTTCATTTGTAGTGCTTTTCAATTTCTGTGTCATTTAGCTTACAAAAATCAGTAAATGCATGAAAAATACCAGATGAAGTCAGAAAGGGTTGAAAATTGATGATGTGGCTTTGAATGTGGCATTTTGAACACATAAAAATCTGGAGTTCAAAAAGTTCATAAAAATAAAATGACACTGAAATTTTATAGTAAGTTATAGAAAAAATGAAAATACCCAATTTAATATAATGATAAAACACAATAATATTAAATAGCAGGAAAAAGAATCACTCAAAAAAATAAAAGCAAAAAGAAACAAAAAAACAGAAGAAAAAAATGCCACCTACTGGGCCACCACGGCCTGAATACGACTAGAAACCCAGCTACTTGGGCCAGGATTCAGGCCCACAAAGGCCCAGCAGGCCCACACGCATAGCATGTCAGATTAGGCCCATAGGCTTGCAGTTTAGAGGAGTTCGAGAGAGAGGGCGGGGCAGCGCTTATAAACAGGTGCGGCCGCTCCTCAGCTAGCGAGGTGGACTAAACACCCCACCGCACCGCCGCTTTGGGCAGGCACAGGCCTTTGGTCCCGGTTGGTGCCATGAACCGGGACCAATGCCCCCCTTTGGTCCTGGTTCGTGCCACAAACCGGGACCAAAGGTCTCTTTTCAGCAGCCCAAAGGGCGGGAAGCAGAGGCCTTTGGTCCCGGTTCATGGCACCAACCGGGACCAATGCATCCCTTTAGTCCCGGTTGGTGCCACGAACCGGGACAAAGGCCTCTGCTTCCCGCCCTTTGGGCTGCTGAAAAGAGACCTTTAGTCCCGTGTTGTGGCACGAACCGGGACCAAAGGGGGGCATTGGTCCCGGTTTGTGCCACGAACCGGGACCAATGGCTTTGCTATATAAGCAAACACTTAGCGTTTTTTCATGCATCCACCAGTTTGTGCCCGACGACGCCGAGGTCATCGACGCCCCAGGCTGCCCCCGCCCCTGTCCGCCGTCTCCGTCGTCGCCGTCGCCCCTGCACCGACTCGCGCACCCTGCCGCCTCCCTCCCACCGTCCCCTCGCCTCCCCGCCCTCGCCTCCCCGAGCCCTCCCCATCGCTCGCCGCCGCTCCCCTGCAACGTACACTGTGAGCGCACCTCGTCGTTCCCCCTCCTCTCCTCCTTCCCCCCCCCGCCCCAACGCCGCCGCCCGCCCCGACGCCGACGACACCCCTGTTTTCATAGTTTTTTTATTTGTAGTAGATGATGATGATGTATGTATGTTCATATGGAAAGAATATGCAAAAGTTAGAATTTTTTATGTTCATAGATTTTTTTGGGTGAAATATTGTAGAATATGCAAATGTTTGTATGTTCATATGCAAAGAATATGTCAATTTTTTGTAGTAGATGATGATGATGATATGATGATATATGATGATTTTGTTCATAGAATTTTTATGATTTTTTTGTAATTTTTTCTGTTTAATTTTGTTCATAGAATTTTTATGATTTTTTTTGTTCATAAGATTTCTTTGTCAATTTATGTATATGTTCATATGTGTATGTATAGGAAAATTGTGTATGATCAAAGTCATTTATGTATATGTTCATATTTAGAAGAAAAAGAAGGAGAAAAAAAAAATAGAGAGGAAAGGAAAGAAGAAGAGAGAAAAGAGAGAGAAGAAGGGAGAAATAAATAAATGAAAAAGAAGAAAAAAAAAGAGGAGAAGAAGAAGGAATAGATTCTTCTCCTCTTTTTTTTCTTCTTTTTTTCTTCGATCTTCTCCTCTATTCCTTTTTCTTCTCCTCTTTTTTTTCTTCTTCTTCCTCTTCTTATTTTTTATCGGTATGTCTTTTGTCGATATACCCCCTCCCGATAACTTCGACATGACGGGGGGGGGGTCGATATACCCCCTCCCCGATAACTTCGACATGAGAGGGGGTCGATATACCCCCTCCCCGTATAACATTTTTTTTCTAAGTTACTAAGGTAAAATGTTCCTATCGTGCATACCGATTTTAGACCACGGGAGCACCCCCCCCCTCTCGCTCGACAACTCTTGAGGACACCCAACCCTAGAAAAAAACCAATGTCGGTCTCCTACCCCCCTCCCGCCCCTACCCGACAAACTCTCTCGAGATTTATAAGAGATTTATCAAGAATGCCCCCATTATGGTGTGCATAATTAAGTTGATCCATATTTTTCCTGATCTCATCTACCATTCTATATTTGCACTTTCTCTGTGTCAAAGTATTGAAGAAATCCATGGTTTCATAATTGGCCGGAAGTAACAGGCGCATGATGGTATGAAGCTCTCTAAAATGTTTTGGAACGGAGTCCTGATAGGATAATTCGCCTTTTGGTACGAAGTTCACAAAGGCCATCCAAATAGCGATATTCGAAAGCCTCTTGCTGAACTTTGTACCAAAAAGCGAATTATCCTATCAGGACTCCGTTCCAAAATAATTTTGGAGAGCTTCATACCATCATGCGCCTGTTACTTCCGGCTAATGATAAAGCCATGGTTTCTTGAATCCTTTGACACGAACATGTGAATATAGAAGGTAGATGAGATCAGGAAAAATAGGGACCTTATTTTCACATCCTAATGGGCAATTCTTGATAATCTCTTATAAATCGCGAAGAGTTTGTCGGGTAGGGGCGTAGGGGGTAGAGACCGCCAATTGGTTTTTTTTCTAGGGTTTGGTGTCCTCAAGAGTTGGTCTATCGAGAGTGGGGGGGTGCGCCCGTGTCCTAAAATCGTCTAGCATGAAAACATAGTTCACATTTTACCTTATAACTTAGAAAAAAATGTTATCGTGAGGGGGTATATCGACCCCCTCCTCATGTCGAAGTTATCGTGGTATGTGTATATCGACGCCCCCCCCACCCGTCATGTCGATTTTCGGGGCGGGGGTATATCACAAGACATACCGATAAAAAATAAGAAGAGGAAGAAGAAGAAAAAAAAGAGAGAAGAATAAAGGAAATAGAGTAGAAGATCGAAGAAAAAAAAGATAAAAAAAAGAGTAGAGAATTATTCCTTCTTCTTCTCCTCGTTTTTTTTCTCTTTTTTCATCTTATTTATGTTCTCCTCTCTTCCTCTCCTCTTCTTCTCCTTCTTCTTCTTCCTCCTTCTTCCTCTTCTCTTATTATTTTCCTTTTTCCTCTCCTTCTTTTTCTTCTAAATATGAACATATACATAAATGACTTTGATCATACACAATTTTCCTATACATACACAATATGAACATATACATAAATTGACAAAGAAAATTCTATGAACAAAAAAAATCATAAAAATTCTATGAACAAAATTACAACAGAAAAAATTACAAAAAAAATCATAAAAATTCTATGAACAAAATCATCATATATCATCATATCATCATCATCATCTACTACAAAAAAATTGACATATTCTTTGCATATGAACATACAAACATTTGCATATTCTACAATAATTTCACCCAAAAAAATCTATGAACATAAAAAATTCTAACTTTTGCATATTCTTTCCATATGAACATACATACATCATCATCATCTACTACAAATAAAAAAAACTATGAAAACAGGGGCTGTCGTCGGCGTCGGGGCGGGCGGCGGCGTTGGGGCGCGGGGGGGAAGGAGGAGAGGAGGGGGAACGACGAGGTGCGGCTCACAGTGTACGTTGCAGGGGAGCGGCGGCGAGATCGGGGCAGGGCTCGGTGACGGCGAGGTCGGGGCAGGGCTCGGCGACGGCGAGGTCGGGGCAGGGTGCGGCGAGGTCGCGGCAGGGGCGACGGCGACGACGGAGACGGCGGACAGGGGCGGGGCAGCCTGGCGGCGTCGATGACCTCGGCGTCGTCGGGCACAAACTGGTGATGAAATCTGAAAAAACGCTAAGTGTTTGCTTATATAGCAAAGCCATTGGTCCCGGTTCGTGGCACAAACCGGGACCAATGCCCCCCTTTGGTCCCGGTTCGTGCCACAAACCGGGACTAAAGGTCTCTTTTCAGCAGCCCAAAGGGCGGGAAGCAGAGGCCTTTGGTCCCGGTTCATGGCACCAACCGGGACCAATGCATCCCTTTAGTCCCGGTTGGTGCCACGAACCGGGACCAAAGGCCTCTGCTTCCCGCCCTTTGGGCTGCTGAAAAGAGACCTTTGGTCCCGGTTTGTGGCACGAACCAGGACCAAAGGGGGGCATTGGTCCCGGTTCATGGCACCAACCGGGACCAAAGGCCTGTGCCTGCCAAAGCGGCGGTGCGGTGGGGTGTTTAGTCCCACCTCGCTAGCTGAGGAGCGGCCGCACCTGTTTATAAGCGCTGCCCCGCCCTCTCTCTCGAACTCCTCTAAACTGCAAGCCTATGGGCCTAATCTGACACTGCTATGCGTGTGGGCCTGCTGGGCCTTCTGTGGGCCTGAATCCTGGCCCAAGTAGCTGGGTTTCTAGTCGTATTCAGGCCGTGGTGGCCCAGTAGGTGGCATTTTTTTCTTCTGTTTTTTTGTTTTCTTTTTTGCTTTATTTTTTTTGAGTGATTCTTTTTCCTGCTATTTAATATTATTGTGTTTTATCATTATATTAAATTGGGTATTTTTCATTTTTTCTATAACTTTACTATAAAATTTCAGTGTCATTTTATTTTTATGAACTTATTTGAACTCCAGACTTTTTATGTGTTCAAAATGCACCATTCAAAGCCACATCATCAATTTTCAACCCTTTCTGACTTCATCTGGTATTTTTCATGCATTTACTGATTTTTGTAAGCTAAATGACACAGAAATTGAAAAGCACTACAAATGAACTCTGAAGAGGTTGAAAATTGGCAGGGTATCATCATTTCACCCACATAGCATGTGCTAAAAAGTTGAGAGGGTTACTGTAACACCCCTGTGAAATAGTCACTATGATCAAATGCTAATATGCCTAGTCATCTTCATTTGCAGTGCCTAGTCATAGTGGTAATTCAAAACAATTCTAATTCTATTCTGAAAATCAACTCAAATTCAAAAGTGAAATATGAAGTTGCTCAAACACTGTTGAAAAAATGTTCATTAATTAGCAAACATTCCAAAGGCAACTATAAAATTATAACCAACATTAAATGGATTATTATAGTAACCCTAACAACCTCAAACAGAAACAAACAACCCCTTTAAAATTCTATTCTATTTTTGGAAAATTCAAATGAGCTTCAAAAATTCCCAAACTTTTTGTGGCACTGTCTAATAACAACAGGGAATTATTGGGTCACTCCCAGTATTTTTTCCTAAGTAAAATGGGTGCCCAACTAAGTCTTTTCCCCTCTCTGTGGATTAAATAAAAGAAAAATAGAAACAGAAATAAAAGAGAAAGGCCAGACGGCCACTTACCTGGCAGGCCCAGCAGTGCATAGCACCTGGAGGCCCAGCCCATCTCCACCAACTCCTCCCCTCCGTGTCGCCGTCTCCATGGCCGCGCTCGCCGCACCGCTTGCCGCTCGACACCGCGACGAGGCCGGCGAACGCGAGGGGATAAGCTCGCCACCGAGCCCTTCCCCCTGGTCACTCCCTCCATTCTCCCCTCTCCTCTCCCACGGACGTGCTCGCCCTCGTTCTTCCCCCCTGATCCAAGCACTGCTCTCGCCGCGCCGTCGCAGTTCGCGTGTCCACCGGCCGTCCCACGCCCTCAGCTAGTGCCGTCGGGTTCTCCTTCGAGCTCCCCCTCACCCGCGGGTCTGTGTTCGAGTGGAGCTGCCCCAACCCCGCAGATCGGCGCGCTCCCCATCTCAGAGGCCGCCGGCGATCACCGACCAAATTGCCTCGCCTCTGCGCTACCGTCCACTCAAGGGGCCTCCGTGAGCCCGCACGGTGAGCACCGCCTCTCCTCTCCCCTCTTCTTCTCGCCGTCCCGCGCCCGTAGCCGTTATTCTCACTGAGGCCGAACCCAGCGCCGCTAAGCTCGTCGCCGGCTAGGTCCCAGTGACCGAACGCCAGCGCAACGGTGTCCCTCGAGCTTGTGCGCGCGCGTAGATCACCCCTCTGTTTTGGTTCGAGCCTGAGAGCGCCGCTGATGCTAGTTCGTCTTCGACCGAACCTCGCCGTCGCCTGCCGTCGTTGCAGCGGCCAATCCCAGCCACCCCGAGCCCAACCAATGGCACTGCCCGATGCGCGAGCTCGCCAGCGATCAAACGCAGTTAAAATCACGCAAAACGGTGCAGTATAGACAAAATCCGGGCTCGCTGGAGCTTTCGGACGCGTCCGGCGTTCGCCGGAGTTCATTCCGGCGCCGACGACTGACGTGTCACGTGTGGGGCCCGCTCGCAGACGCTGCCAGTGGGTCCCAGGTCGTGGTTGACCGCGTTGACCTCGGTCAACACAGCTGACATGGGAAGCTCCGCCACTGACGTGTGGGCCCATTGCGGTTAACTAACCAAATTAACTGATTACTAATTAAAATAAATTAAATAACCTAATCTAGACACTGACAGGCCGGGCCCACCAGCTAAACTCTCTGTTAGATTAAATTTAGTCTCTGTTAAGTCCCTCTGTGACTGACAGGTGGGCCCCACGCTAATTTAACTAATTTTGGAAATAATTAAAATGTTAATTAAAATAAATGCTTAATCAGTCAATGACATGTGGGGCCCACAGGTCAGTTTGACCTATCAACGCCTCCTGTTGACTGCTGACGTCACCTCTGCATCATGCTGACATCATCAGGCACTATTCTGGATAATGTTGATTTTATTAAATAAAAATAATTCCAAAAAATATTAAAATCTTTAGAAAATCGTAGAAAATAAACCGTAGCTCGGATCGAAAAACTTTGTACATGAAAGTTGCTCAGAACGACGAGACGAATCTGATATCGCAGTCCGTTCATCTGCCACACATCCCTAGCTATCCGAACATGGAACCATTCCCCTCCGGTCATCTGTCTGGCAAATGTTCGGAACCGGGAAAATATTCCCGGATGGATTCCTTCTTCCTAGGAGACGTGCAACCATGCGTTAGGACACACCCAGCGCTGCGTATTGTCATGTCATACATTGTGTAGCACTTGTTTGCCTAGTATTTACTGTTTCCTCCCCCTCTTCTCTCTCGGTAGATTCTGGTGCCGACGTAGCCTCCGAGATCGACGCAGCTCCGGTGATTGGCTGCAGAACCGATGATTCTGTCTTTGCCGCCGAGCAACCAGGCAAGCCCCCCCTTTGATCATCCCGATATCGCCTATTCTATTTTCTCATGCTTGCATTAGATTTTGCTACTGTTACTGTTTTATCTATTTCTGCTGCATAGCCTGTTTATTGTAACCTGCTGTTGATACCTGCCTGTTTATCCTATACTGTTTAGAATAGACTGGGTAGAGCCCCATTAGTGATCCCCACTTTATCCCGACTGCCCCGCTGGAGTTTCAGAAGACCCGCTCAACGGGATCGAAGACCAGACCCTGGCACCGCACCTCACTTTCCCCTTAGTTGCTTGACACTACTGGGTTACTATCGAGTGCCGAGGGTGATACCTCGTCAGCACTTCTGATGATAACCTTGTAGGTTAGTTAATCGGTGGTGGTAAGAGAGGGTGATACCTCCTACACCACCCCCGATACTGACAAAGCCGCGCAACACCTCACGTGTGGACCTCGAGGGTGATGCCTCCTACGTCCATCTTGATGTTACATCAGGTGGGAGTCCAACGAGGGTGATGCCTCGGATTCCCCTTGATACGGTGACCACACGGATGCCTTACATTACTGTTGACACTGATGCTTGGAAAGGCGGGTCGACCCTGAGGGGTACCCTTAGATGATGGATAGTTACCCGTGAGTTATTCCACGAGGCGCGGCCAAGCATTCTTAGCCCTTGCAGCAAGTCCTCGAGATGGGCGACGGGGTCACATCGATCGTGAGTCTGTGCTCGTTACTGCAAGCCACTAGTCAATTAACGATTTGGATATGTAATCCGAGCCGGCCTCTGGTCGGATAGCACTAACCATCACGTGGGAAGAGTTATGGGCACTCTGCATCGTAGCATCAACCGAAGGCTCTGTCAGACGTCCAGTTCAGCATGTCGGCACGGTCGGATCGCGCCGAGGCACTGGTATCCACCCTGCGCGCAATGACCCGGAGTGCACAGGGCGATGGCCCAAGACCCCTGAGCGCTTAGGATTTAGACCGACGGGGACCTCTCTGGTGAGCTCTAGGTAGGGTTGCGATGTATCGTTTGGCCGAGGCCGGGCATGACCTAGGAAAGTGTGTCCGGCCGGAGTTAAGCGAGCGTGGCGGGTAAGTTGGTGCACCCCTGCAGGGAAGAACACATCTATCGATAGCCGGTCCTATGGTAAAGGACACTCGGAGTTGTATCCCGATCGATACAGCTAGAATTGAGATGATACCTGGATATGTGGCTCCGGGATCGCTTTCTCGCAGGGAGTCGAGGAAGGATCTCTGGGCGAGACTGTTTCTTGACACTACTGCTACTTTACATTACGCTAATCTGCACTCTTCTAATGCTGCAAGACCGATCAAGATGATGAAGCTGCTATTCTTCGCTAGGACTAGGTTTTCCCTCTCTATTCTGGCATTTCTACAGCCCAGTCCACATATACAACCTTCCCTTGATAATGAGCTAATTTTTTTTAAATAATATAATTTTTTTATTAATTTGCATAAATATTACGCTGGATAAAAAAAAAAAAAAATAATACACCGTCGGCCCGCTGCAGGCCGACTGGGCCTAGTCAGCCTACCGCAGGCCGATTAGCTTCCAGTCGGCCCGCAGCAAGCCGACTAGGACTAATTGGCTTGCTGTGAACCATTAGTCCCAGTCGGCTTGCTGCGGGCCGACTGGAAGCCAATCGGCCTGCTGTGGGCCGACTAGGTGCATGTTGCCATTTTTCTTTTTCTGTTTTTGGTTTTAGTTGTTTTTTTCTATTTATTCTAGCTATCAAATGAATCTGGTTTGTGTTTGAAACTTTTTGCATAAATTACTAGCAGTATTAACAAGCCACATATAAATTTTCATAGTTTTTGAAAATCACTTATTACAATTGTATTTGATAGCTCCTGGTGAATATAGATAGGGTTTACATTTATTTATCCAAATTAATTTTTTTTATTTTTTAGATGTTAAAATATCGAGGAGAATATTTTAAATTTTTTTGTGAAACAATTTGAGAATACTTTTTTGGCTTATGAAACAATTTGAGAATTTTCCTCAAATTGTTTCACAAAAAATGTTTCATATTGTTTCAAATTGTTTCATAAGCCAAAAAAAATTCCTCAAATTGTTTCACAAAAATGTTTAAACCATTCTCCTCAATATTTTAACATCTATAAAAATAAAAAAATCAATTTGGATAAATAAATTTAAACCCTATCTATATTCACCAAGAGCTATCAAATACAATTGTAAATATGTGGTTTTCCAAAAATTATGAAAATTTATATGTGGCTTGTTAATATTGCTAGTAATTTATATGTGGTTTTCTAACAACTAAAACCACAAACAGAAAAAGATAAATGGCCACATGCACCTAGTCGGCCCACCGCAGGCCGATTAGCTTCCAGTCGGCCCGCAGCAAGCCGACTGGGACTAATTGGTTCGCAGCAAGCCAATTAGTCCAAGCCGGCTTGCTGCGGGCCGACTGGAAGCCAATCGGCCTGCTGTGGGCCGACTAGGCCCAGTCGGCCTGCAGCGGCTCGGCGGTGTATTATTTTTGAAATTTTTTTATCCAGCGTAATATTTATGAAAATTAATTAAAAAATGTATTATTTAAAAAAATAGCTGATAATGATGCATATGTAGTGTAGATCCTTGCTTGCTGAGTACTTCACAGTACTCACGGTTGCTTTGCTTTCTTTTTCTCCCCATATCAGTTTATCGTGACCAGACGACGGAGCCCCTGTGACAGCTGCACCACCGATGACTACTACTACCACCTCGAGGGTGGATCCTTCTTCGAGATGACCGACGACCAGGAGTAGGTTCGGAGGGTCCCAGGCAGGAGGCCTGCGCCTTTTGATCGTAGAGTTTTATTTTGTCTCGCCTTTTTAAGGCTTCTCTGTTTTCGGTTTTATATCTGTACTCAGATATCTAACGCTTCCGCTAATGCTTGTTGTCATCAAGCTTTGTATTCGAGCCCTCGAGGCCCTGGCTTGTAATAAATGCTTGTATGACTTTGTTTATGTTTTAGAGTTGTGTTGTGATATCTTCAAGTGAGTCCTTAGGCTTGGTCGTGTGCATTTGCGTGTATGATTAGTACACGATTAAGCCGGGGGCGTCACAGGTTGGTATCAGTGCCGACTGCCTCTAGGAATCCCCTTTCCAACTCCTTGGCCGAAGTTGAGTCATGAAACCGAAAATTGTTTTACTAATATGGCTGTGTGGCTTACGGGCCCACGTCGCCGAATGGGTGGTATTAGGATCTTTTACTCCTCGACCCTTACTTTGGGACTCTCCTCTCTCTTCTATTTGGGTTAAAATTTTACTAACTCCAACATTAGGTTCCCATGATCACATCCACTCGGAGATCTGAATTTATTCCCCCTTGCTTCAAGAATTGTGGCCAGGTTCTGCTTGCAGGATCCTCTTATCGAGGGCACCCTGTGTTGTCACTTGCAGATTCCTCGCTCCAACAGTTTTCTCCGACGTTGATGTAGCCTTTGCTATGTCTCGTTGTGTACTTCCTTACCGCGTGCATATGCGCCACCTAGTTGTCTAGCCTTCCCCTTTCAGCTATCGTAATGCCGGTTAGTAACCGAGGCTATGTGTGGATCTGAATGTCTGATGTGGCTATGATGAAGGATCTATCGCACTTCCTTCTATTGTGCACCTTACTTCAAGAATGATTCCATACACCTGCAATTTTGCTCGCTAAACTGCCCTGTTGATTGGCAGGATGGCTGACGATCCTTCACCTCTCCCCTATATTGCCGCCATGATGCAGCAGTTTGAACTCAACCGTCAACAGTTTGAACTCAACCGTCAGTTTATGACCGGAGTATTGGCTCAGTTCCCAACTCAGAATGCTCAGCAACAGTCTGCTCCAATAACTTTGCCAGAATTCGTGCGCCTCAACCCGTCTGTTTTCCGCTACTCCACCAATCCTATGGATGCTGATGACTGGCTTCGCGACATCATGTTTGAGATGGAGTCAGCTAATGTGGCACCTGACAGTTATGTCACCTTTGCGACATTTCACTTGAAGGGTCTAGCTGCTCAATGGTGGGAAAGCCACAAGAGTATGTTGCCTGTTGAATCTGTACCCACTTGGCAAGAATTTCAGTTAGCTTTTCGTGCATGGTACATTCCTCAAGGTCTAATGGACCAGAAGAAGAAGGAATTCCGCAAACTCACACAGGGAAATATGACTGTGGATGAATATCAGAGGATATTTCTCAAATTATCCCGCTATGCTAAAGATGACGTCGACACTGACGCCCGCAAGCAGGAGAAATTCCGTGAAGGGCTGCATCCTGATATAGAGCTAGCACTTGTGGTTCATGATTGCTTAGACTTTACGACACTTGTCAGCCAAGCCTTCCGAGTAGAAACTGGTCTGAAGGAATACCAGGAATCGCTCAAGCGCACGCATGATACTGGCTCATCCTCGGGTCAGCCTGTTCAGAACCGTCGAGTGTGGATTCCGCACACTGTTTCTCACCGACCTGCTCTGACACCGAGGCCGTCTTATGTTGCACCTCGTCTGCCTTCACCGCCTAGACAGCTAACAATTCAGGGTGGACAACCTAATGCTATGCTATCTCCTCAGGTTGCACCACATCCTCCTATTGGTCGAAAGAAGAACTGTCAGAACCGTCGTCTCAGAAGCTCTAATGCCAGGCCGTCTGCTATAGTTCGGGGTCAAGTCACCCATGTCAAGATTGAAGAAGCTCACGAGTCACCAAAAATTGTGATGGGAACCCTTCGCGTTAATTCAGTGCCAGCTTCTATTCTTTTTTATTCAGGAGCATCGCATGCTTTCGTGTCCAAACAATTTGCCCAGTTGCATGGGTTAGGTACGGAAAATTTGTCCACTCCTTTAGCAATTCAATCCCCGGGGTCTAAGTGGCAAACCTCAATAGTAAGCCCCCACAACCACATTGAGATTGGAGGTCTACTATTTCCGGCTTCCCTTATTGTGCTCGGACCTTCCAACATTGACATCATTCTTGGCATGGATTGGTTGACAGCGAATAAAGCTTTGATTGACTGTGCCACTAAAACAGTCCAGCTCACTCACCCTTCTGGCCAAACAATCAGATACTCAGCTCGAACAGCTCAGGATGCCGAGAATCAGATATATGTTCTGAATGCATTGAACGCTTCACCTCTTGAAGGCATCGAGAACATTCGAGTTGTTCGTGATTTTCAAGATGTCTTTCCGGAAGAACTTCCAGGAATACCCCCTGCCAGAGCTGTCGAGTTTGTCATCGACTTGAAACCAGGCACTACCCCTATTGCAAAGCATCCGTATAAGATGCCTCCGCATCACCTTATTGAACTTAAGGAAGAAATCGACAAGTCACTTAAGAAGGGTTTCATCCGCCCTAGTTCATCTGCTTGGGGAGCACCTTCCCTCTTTGTCAAGAAGAAGGATGGTACGAATCGGTTGGTTCAAGATTACCGACCTATCAACCAAGCAACAATTCAGAACAAGTATCCACTTCCCAGAATCAACGATCTGTATGATCAACTTGCTGGTTCCTCAGTATTCTCTAAGCTTGATTTGAGATTGGGATACCACCAGATCTGAGTTCGTGAAGAGGATATCCCGAAGACAGCATTCGTTACTCGTTATGGCTCTTATGAGTACACTGTCATGTCTTTCGGCTTGACTAATGCACCAGCAACCTTCTCCTGGTTAATGAACTACATGTTCATGGATTATCTCGACAAATTCGTCGTGGTATATCTGGATGATATTCTGGTATATTCGAAGAATGAAGAAGAACATGCCGAACATCTTCGGCTTGTACTGGAAAAGCTGCGTGAACATCAACTGTATGCTAAGTATTCCAAGTGCGAGTTCTGGTTATCTGAAGTGACATATCTCGGTCATATGATTTCGAAAGAAGGCATTGCCGTTAACCCAGAACGAGTTCAGTCTATTCTTGAATGGACTCCGCCGAAGAATGTCAAGCAAGTCAGAAGTTTTCTCGGCCGTGCAAGCTATTGCCGCCGTTTTGTCGAGAATTTCTCAAAGATTGCTAAGCCCTTGACTGATCTGCTTCACAAAGGCGTTAAATTTGAATGGACAGAAAAATGTCAGGAAAGTTTTCAAACACTCAAATACAAGCTGACATCTGCCCCAGTACTTGCTCCTCCAGATTCTCGCAAAGATTTTGTGGTTTATTGTGACGCATCCCGTGAAGGATTAGGCTGTGTCCTAATGCAAGAGCGTAAAGTGATTGCTTATGGCTCTCGACAGTTGCGTCCACATGAAGAGAACTATCCGGTACATGATCTAGAACTAGCTGCTGTCATCTATGCACTGCAGTTGTGGCGACATTACCTCCTCGGTAATCGTTGCGAGATCTACACGGATCATAAGAGTCTGAAGTACTTGTTCACCCAGCCCTCTCTGAACCTCCGTCAGCAAAGATGTATGGCGACCATTGCGGACTATGATTTGGGTATTTCTTATACCCCTGGCAAGGCTAATGTAATGGTTGATGCATTGAGCCATAAATCCTATTGCTGCGAACTTGAAGTCCAGCTAGAGCAACCACTTCTGTATGAAGAGCTGCGAAAGCTAAATCACGAGATAGTTCCTCAAGGTTACTTAAAAACCTTGGTTGTTGAACCAGACCTTGAGAAAGCTGTTAAGAATGCACAAGCTAAAGATGCTGAAATTGATCTGATGAAGAAAGACCTTCACCTGGAAAAGTACAGAGATTTCTCACTGTCTGAAGATGGAACCTTGTACTTCAGAGACCGCATTGTCGTACCTCGCTTCGAGCTTATGACTGACAAAGTCATGAAGGAGGCACATGATACACCGCTGTCTATTAATCCGGGTAGCACCAAGATGTATCGTGATCTCCGACAAAGGTACTGGTGGTCTAGAATGAAGCAGGATATTGCTCGTCATGTTGCTGAATGTGACGTTTGCCGTCGCATAAAGGCAGAACATCAGAAGACTGCAGGACTTCTTCAACCACTTCCTATTCCATTGTGGAAATGGGATAGAGTGCAAATGGACTTCATTACTGGTCTTCCCAAGTCTCAGAAGGGTCACGATGCTATTCTTGTCGTCGTCGACCAACTTTCCAAAGTTGCACACTTCCTGCCTGTCAAGGAGACTATCACTGCTAGTCAGTTAGCAGAGTTATATATCGCCAGAATTGTATCACTCCACGGTATTCCGAAAGAGATTAGTTCGGACCGTGGCGGTCTTTTCACTTCCAAGTTCTGGGAAAGCTTCCAAAAAGCTATGGGAACTCATATCACCTGGAGTTCAGCATATCACCCCCAGTCCCAAGGCCAAGTCGAACGAGTAAATCAAGTGCTTGAAGACATGCTGCGAGCTTGTGTTATTTCTTTCGGCAAGAATTGGGAGGAATCTCTTCCATATGCCGAATTCTCTTATAACAACAGCTATCAAGCCAGCTTGAAAATGGCCCCCTTCAAAGTTCTATATGGACGTAAATGTCGAACCCCTCTGAATTTGTAAGAAACTGGGGAACGACCTCTTGTTGGACCGGACATTATTCAACACGCAGAAGAACAAGTCCGCATTGTCCGAGAAAATCTCAAGGCGGCTCAGGACCGCCAGAAGAGCAACTATGATCGCAAACGATGGGGTTTGACTTATCAACCTGGTGATCAGGCTTATCTGCGAGTCACCCCTATGAAGGGCACTCACCGTTTCGGAATCAAGGGCAAGCTAGCTCCCCGCTACATTGGTCCTTTTCGCATTGTGGCTAGACGTGGACAGGTGGCATATAAACTGGAGTTGCCACCGCAATTCTCTCATATCCACGACGTCTTCCATGTGTCGCAGCTTCGACAATGCTTCAAGGAATCTCCGCACCGCGAAGTGGATCACGAAATGCTCGAATTGCAAGATGATCTGTCTTATAAGGAGCATCCGATCCACATTCTTGATGAAGCTGAATGACGGACTCGTCAGAAGGTTACCAAGTTCCTAAAAGTATAGTGGTCGAATCATACTCAAGATGAAGCCACTTGGGAACGCGAGGATCATCTTCGCAAGGAATACCCCGACCTATTTCCTTCTACCTCCTTAATTCTCGGGACGAGAATTTCTTTTAGTGGAGAAGAATTATAACACCCCTATGTAATAGTCACTGTGATCAAATGCTAATATGCCAAGTCATCTTCATTTGCAGTGCCTAGTCATAGTGGTAATTCAAAACAATTCTAATTCTATTCTGAAAATCAACTCAAATTCAAAAGTGAAATATGAAGTTGCTCAAACACTGTTGGAAAAATGTTCATTAATTAGCAAACATTCCAGAGGCAATTATAAAATTATAACCAACATTAAATGGATTATTATAGTAACCCTAACAACCTCAAACAAAAACAAATAGCCCCTTTAAAATTCTATTCTATTTTTGGAAAATTCAAATGAGCTTCAAAAATTCCCAAACTTTTTGTGGCACTGTCTAATAACAACAGGGAATTATTGGGAGACTCCCAATATTTTTTCCTAAGTAAAATGGGTGCCCAACTAAGTCTTTTCCCCTCTCTGTGGATTAAATAAAAGAAAAATACAAACAGAAATAAAAGAGAAAGGCCAGACGGCCACTTACCTGGCAGGCCCAGCAGTGCATAGCACCTGGAGGCCCAGCCCATCTCCACCAACTCCTCCCCTCTGTGTCGCCGTCTCCATGGCCGCGCTCACTGCACCGCTTGCCGCTCGACACCGCGACGAGGCCGGCGAACGCGAGGGGATAAGCTCGCCACCGAGCCCTTCCCCCTGGTCACTCCCTCCATTCTCCCCTCTCCTCTCCCACGGACGCGCTCGCCCTCGTTCTTCCCCCCCTGATCCGAGCACTGCTCTCGCTGCGCCGTCGCAGTTCGCGTGTCCACCGGCTGTCCCACGCCCTCAGCTGGTGCCGTCGGATTCGCCTTCGAGCTCCCCCTCACCCGCGGGTCGGTGTTCGAGCGGAGCTGCCCCAACCCCGCAGATCGGCGCGCTCCCCATCTCGGAGGCCGCCGGCGATCACCGACCAAATTGCCTCGCCTCTGCGTTACCGTCCACTCGAGGGGCCTCCGTGAGCCCGCACGATGAGCACCGCCTCTCCTCTCCCCTCTTCTTCTCGCCGTCCCGCGCCCGTAGCCGTTATTCTCACTGAGGCCGAACCCAGCGCTGCTAAGCTCATCGCCAGCTAGGTCCCAGTGACCGAACGCCAGCGCAACGATGTCCCTCGAGCTTGTTCGCGCGCGTAGATCACCCCTCTGTTTTGGTTCGAGCCTGAGAGCGCCGCTGATGCTAGTTCGTCTTCGACCGAACCTCGCCGCCGCCTGCCGTCGTTGCAGCGGCCAATTCCGGCCACCCCGAGCCCAACCAATGGCACTGCCCGACGCGCGAGCTCGCCAGCGATCAAACGCAGTTAAAATCACGCAAAACGGTGCAATATAGACAAAATCCGGGCCCGCCGGAGCTTTCGGACGCGTCCGGCGCTCGCTGGAGTTCATTCCGGCGCCGGCGACTGACGTGTCACATGTGGGGCCCGCTCGCAGACGCTGCCAGTGGGTCCGGAGTCGCGGTTGACCGCGTTGACCTCGGTCAATGCAGCTGACATGGCAAGCTCCGCCACTGACGTGTGGGCCCATTGCGGTTAACTAACCAAATTAACTAATTACTAATTAAAATAAATTAAATAACCTAATCTAGACACTGGCAAGCCGGGCCCACCAGCTAAACTCTCTATTAGATTAAATTTAATCTCTGTTAAGTCCCTGTGTGACTGACAGGTGGGCCCCGCACTAATTTAACTAATTTTGGAAATAATTAAAATGTTAATTAAAATAAATGCTTAATTAGTCAATGACATGTGGGGCCCACAGGTCAGTTTGACCTGTCAACAGCTGACGTCACCTCTGCGTCATGCTGATGTCATCAGGCACTATTTTGGATAATGTTGATTTTATTAAATAAAAATAATTCCAGAAAATATTAAAATCTTTAGAAAATCGTAGAAAATAAACCGTAGCTCAGATCGAAAAACTTTGTACATGAAAGTTGCTCAGAACGACGAGACAAATCTGAATGTGCAGTCCGTTTGTCCGCCACACGTCCCTAACTATCCAAACATGGAACCGTTTCCCTCCGGTCATCTGTTTGGCAAATGTTCGGAACCGGGAAAATATTCCCGGATGGATTCCTTCTTCCTAGGAGACGTGCAACCATGCGTTAGGACACACCTGGCGCTGCGTATTGTCATGTCAGACATTGTGTAGCACTTGTTTGCTTAGTATTTACTGTTTCCTCCCCCTCTTCTCTCTCGGTAGATTCCGGTGCCGACGTAGCCTCCGAGATCGACGCAGCTCCGGTGATTGGATGCAGAACCGACGATTTTGTCTTTGCCGCCGAGCAACTAGGCAAGCCCCCCCCCCCTTTGATCATCCCGATATCGCCTATTCTATTTTCTCATGCTTGCATTAGATTTTGCTACTGTTACTGTTTTATCTATTTCTGCTGCATAGCCTGTTTATTGTAACCTGCTGTTGATACCTGCCTGTTTATCCTATACTGTTTAGAATAGACTGGGTAGAGCCCCATTAGTGATCCCCACTTTATCCCGACTGCCCCGCTGGAGTTTCAGAAGACCCGATCAACGGGATCGAAGATCAGACCCTGGCACCGCACCTCACTTTCCCCTTAGTTGCTCGACACTACTGGGTTACTATCGAGTGCCGAGGGTGATACCTCGTCAGCACTTCTGATGATAACCTTGTAGGTTAGTTAATCGGTCGTGGTAAGCGAGGGTGATACTTCCTACACCACCCCCGATACTGACAAAGTCGCGCAACACCTCACGTGTGGACCTCGAGGGTGATGCCTCCTACGTCCATCTTGATGTTACATCAGGTGGGAGTCCAACGAGGGTGATGCCTCGGATTTCCCTTGATACGGTGACCACACGGATGCCTTACATTACTGTTGACACTGATGCTTGGAAAGGCGGGTCGACCCTGAGGGGTACCCGCGGATGATGGATAGTTACCCGTGAGTTATTCCACGAGGCGCGGCCGGGCATTCTTAGCCCTTGCAGCAAGTCCTCGAGACAGGGCGACGGGGTCACATCGATGGTGAGTCTCTGCTCGTTACCGCAAGCCACTAGTCCATTAACGATTTGGATATGTAATCCGAGCCGGCCTCTGGTCGGATAGCACTAACCATCACGTGGGAAGAGTTATGGGCACTCTGCATCGTAGCATCAGCCGAAGGCTCTGTCAGACGTCCAGTTCAGCATGGCGGCACGGTCGGATCGCGCCGAGGCGCTGGTATCCACCCTACGCGCAACGACCCGGAGTGCACAGGGCGATGGCCCAAGACCCCTGCGCTCTTAGGATATAGACCGACGGGGACCTCTCTGGTGAGCTCTAGGTAGGGTTGCGATGTATCGTTTGGTCGAGGCCGGGCATGACCCAGGAAAGTGTGTCCGGCCAGAGTTAAGCGAGCGTGGCGGGTAAGTTGGTGCACCCTTGCAGGGAAGAACACATCTATCGATAGCCGGTCCTACGGTAAAGGACAGTCGGAGTTGTATCCCGATCGATACAGCTAGAATTGAGATGATACCTGGATATGTGGCTTCGGGATCGCTTTCTCGCAGGGAGTCGAGGAAGGATCTCTGGGCGAGACTGTTTCTTGACACTACTGCTACTTTACATTACGCTAATCTACACTCTTCTAATGCTGCAAGACCGATGAAGATGACGAAGCTGCTAGTCTTCACTAGGACTAGGTTTTCCCTCTCTATTCTGGCATTTCTGCAGCCCAGTCCACATATACAGCCTTCCCTTGATAATGATGCATATGTAGTGTAGATCCTTGCTTGCTGAGTACTTCGCAGTACTCACGGTTGCTTTGCTTTCTTTTTCTCCCCATATCAGTTTATCGTGACCAGACGACGGAGCCCCTGTGACAGCTGCACCACCGATGACTACTACTACCACCTCGAGGGTGGTTCCTTCTTCGAGATGACCGATGACCAGGAGTAGGTTCGGAGGGTCCCAGGCAGGAGGCCTGCGCCTTTCGATCGTAGAGTTTTATTTTGTCCCGCCTTTTTAAGGCTTCTCTGTTTTCGGTTTTATATCTGTACTCAGATATCTAACGCTTCCGCTAATGCTTGTTGTCATCAAGCTTTGTATTCGAGCCCTCGAGGCCCTGGCTTGTAATAAATGCTTGTATGACTTTGTTTATGTTTTAGAGTTGTGTTGTGATATCTTCAAGTGAGTCCTTAGGCTTGGTCGTGTGCATTTGTGTGTATGATTAGTACACGATTAAGCCGGGGGCGTCACAGTTACGGCAAAAACTTGATGCACTTCGTGTACAAAACGGACAATCTCTTTCGAAGTATCAGGGTTTCATATGGAAACTCGTCTGTTACAAAAGGCATTTCATTTTTTCACATGTAACTGCAGTGATATTCTAGATCAAAGGCATCATCATAATAGTTGTGGAGAGAAAGTCTTCACTTTTTCTTCGCTTGTGTCCTTTGCTTATTGCGCCGTAACCATGGATATTCTTCATTGTTTAACAGGGTGCTTGGGTCAGCCTTGACTTTGAAGGGAGGAATTTCATGAAACTTTTCATAATCTTCAGACATGTCTGTCTTGCCCTCCAATCTCACGATGTCTCTTTTTCCTGAAAGAACTATGTGGCGCTTTGGCTCATCGTATGATGTATTCGCTTCCTTATCTTTTCTTTTTCTCGGTTTGGTAGACATGTCCTTCACATAGAAAACCTGCGCCACATCATTGGCTAGGACGAATGGTTCGCCTATGTACCCAAGATTGTTCAGATCCACTGTTGTCATTCCGTACTGTGGGTCTACCTGTACCCCGCCTCCTGACAGATTGACCCATTTGCACTGAAACAAAGGGACCTTAAAATCATGTCCGTAGTCAAGTTCCCATATGTCCACTATGTAACCATAATATGTGTCCTTTCCCCTCTTGGTTGCTGCATCAAAGCGGACACCGCTGTTTTGGTTCGTGCTCTTTTGATCTTGGGCGATCGTGTAAAATGTATTCTCATTTATCTCGTATCCTTTGTAAGTCAATACAGTCGAAGATGGTCCCCTGGACAACGAGTACAGCTCATCAGAAACAGTGTTGTCACCTCTGAGACGTGTTTCCAACCAACTGCCGAAAGTCCTGATGTGTTCACATGTAATCCAGTCGTCACACTACTCCGGGTGTTTGGAGCGCAGAATGTTCTTGTGTTCATTGACATACGGGGTCACCAAGGTAGAGTTCTGTAGAACTGTGTAGTGTGCTTGAGACCAAGAATGCCCGTCCCTACATATTATTGAGTCCCCTCCTAGCGTGCCTTTTCCAGTCAGTCTCCCCTCATACCGCGATTGAGGGAGACCAATCTTCTTAAGGCCAGGAATGAAGTCAACACAAAACCCAATGACATCCTCTATTTGATGGCCCATGGAGATGCTTCCTTCTGGCCTAGCGCGGTTACGGACATATTTCTTTAGGGCTCCCATGAACCTCTCAAAGGGGAACATATTGTGTAGAAATATGGGGCCCAGAATGACAATCTCGTCGACTAAATGAACTAGGACGTGCGTCATGATATTGAAGAAGGATGGTGGGAACACCAGCTCGAAACTGACAAGACATTGCGCCACATCACTCCTTAACCTTGGTAGGATTTCTGAATCGATCACCTTCTGAGAGATTGCATTGAGGAATGCACATAGCTTCACAATGGCTAATCGAACGTTTTCCGGTAGAAGCCCCCTCAATGCACCCGGAAGTAGTTGCGTCATAATCACGTGGCAGTCATGAGACTTTAGGTTCTAGAACTTTTTCTATGCCATATTTATTATTCCCTTTATATTCGACGAGAAGCCAGACGGGACCTTCATGCTGAGCAGGCATTCAAAGAAGATTTCCTTCTCTTCTTTGGTAAGAGCGTAGCTGGCAGGACCTTCATACTACTTTGGAGGCATGCCGTCTTTTTCGTGCAAACGTTGCAGGTCCTCCCGTGCCTCCGGTGTATCTTTTATGTTCCCATACACACCCAAGAAGCCTAGCAGGTTCACGCAAAGGTTCTTCGTCACGTGCATCACGTCGATTGAAGAGCGGACCTCTAGGTCTTTCCAGTAGGGTAGGTCCCAAAATATAGATTTCTTCTTCCACATGGGTGCGCGTCCCTCAGCGTCATTCGGAACAGATAGTCCGCCGGGACCCTTTCCAAAGATTACGTGTAAATCATTGATCATAGCAACTACGTGATCACCGGTACGCATGGCGGGCTTCTTCCGGTGATCTGCCTCGCCTTTGAAATGCTTGCCTTTCTTTCGACATTGATGGTTGGTCGGAAGAAATCGACGATGCCCCAGGTACACATTCTTCCTGCATTTGTCCAGGTATATACTTTCGGTGTCAGCTAAACAGTGCGTGCATGCGTGGTATCTCTTGTTTGTCTGTCCTGAAAGTTTACTGAGAGCAGGCCAATCATTGATGGTTACAAACAGCAACGCATGCAGGTCAAATTCCTCCTGTCTGTGCTCATCCCACACACGTACACCGTTTCCAATCCACAACTGTAAAAGTTCTTCAACTAATGGCCTTAGGTACACATCAATGTCGTTGCCGGGTTGCTTAGGGCCTTGGATGAGTACTGGCATCATAATGAACTTCCGCTTCATGCACAGCCAAGGAGGAAGGTTATAGATACATAGAGTCACGGGCCAGGTGCTGTGATTGCTGCTCTGCTCCCCAAAAGGATTAATGCTATCCGCGCTTAAACCAAACCATACGTTCCTTGCGTCACCTGCAAACTCCTCCCAGTACTTTCTCTCAATTTTTCTCCACTGCGACCCGTCAGCGGGTGCTCTCAACTTCCCGTCTTTCTTACGGTCCTCTCTGTGCCATCGCATCAACTTGGCATGCTCTTTGTTTCTGAACAGACGTTTCAACCGTGGTATTATAGGAGCATACCACATCACCTTCGCAGGAACCCTCTTCCTGGGGCGCTCGCCGTCAACATCACCAGGGTCATCTCGTCTGATCTTATACCGCAATGCACCGCATACCGGGCATGCGTTCAAATCCTCATACGCACCGCGGTAGAGGATGCAGTCATTAGGGTATGCATGTATCTTCTGCACCTCCAATCCTAGAGGGCATACGACCTTCTTTGCTGCGTACGTACTGTCGGGTAATTCGTTATCCTTTGGAAGCTTCTTCTTCAATATTTTCAGTAGCTTCTCAAATCCTTTGTCAGGCACAGCATTCTCTGCCTTCCACTGCAGCAATTCCAGTATGGTACTGAGCTTTGTGTTGCCATCTTCGCAATTGGGGTACAACCCTTTTTTGTGATCCTCTAACATGCGATCAAACTTCAGCTTCTCCTTTTCACTTTCGCACTGTCTCTTTGCATCAACAATGACCCGGCGGAGATCATCATCGGGCACATTGTCTGGTTCCTCTTGATCTTCAGCTTCCCCCGTTGCAGCATCACCGTATTCAGGGGGCACATAGTTGTCATCATCCTCTACTTCTTCGCTGTCTTCCATCATAACCCCTCTTTCTCCGTGCTTGGTCCAAACATTATAGTGTGGCATGAAACCCTTATAAAGCAGGTGGGTGTGAAGGATTTTCCGGTCAGAGTAAGACTTCGTATTCCCACATATAGGGCATGGACAACACATAAAACCATTCTGCTTGTTTGCCTCAGCCACTTCGAGAAAATTATGCACACCCTTAATGTACTCGGAGGTGCGTCTGTCACCGTACATCCATTGCCGGTTCATCTGCGTGCATTATATATAATTAAGTGTGTCAAAAACCATTACAGAACATCATGAATAGATAAGTGACCAAATTAATAGAAGTTCATCATCACATTAAAACCAAAGTACATACATAGTTCTCATTGAACAACATATAGCTCTCCAGAGCATCTAATTAAACCATACATTGAAACTATGTAAAACATTTCAATGCAACAACAAATGCGATCATAATCGCAACCAAGGTAACAATTGATCGAATGGTATAATGATACCAAGCCTCGGTATGAATGGCATATTTTCTAATCTTTCTAATCTTCAAGCGCATTGCATCCATCTTGATCTTATGACCATCGACGACATCCGCAACATGCAACTCCAATATCATCTTCTCCTCCTCAATTTTTTTAATTTTTCCTTCAAGTAATTGTTTTCTTCTTCAACTAAATTTAACCTCTCGACAATAGGGTCGGTTGGAATTTCCGGTTCACATACCTCCTAGATAAAAAAATCTATGTCATGTTGGTCAGCATAATTGTCATTAACAATAAATGAATCAAATAGTTATAAAATATAATATATACCACATCCGAATCATAGACAGGACGAGGGCCGACGGGGGCGGATACCAAAACCATCGCACTATATAATAACAAACAATAATAAAAGTAAGAAAATTATACAAGTATCTATCTAAATCATACAGGTAAGAATTTTTCTCTTTTAGAAAGAAGATAAGAACAAGAGGCTCACCACGATGGTGCCGGCGACGAGATCGGCGCGGGCGATCGACGGCGATGAATACGGGGACGGGACATGACGGACCGCTAAACCTAGACAAATCTTGAGGAAAATGGAGCTTGGAGGTCGAGCTTAGAGAGAAGAAAGCTTAAGTAGTGTGGCTCGGGCATTTCATCTAACACCTCATGTGCATAGGAGGTGAGCTAGAGCACCACAAAGCCCTCCCCTAGCCGGCCAGAAAAAACAGAGCAGTGGAGTGCTCTGCTTGCGGGCGAGGGGGTATATATAGGCACCTCATTGGTCCCGGTTGGTGGCTGGAACCGGGACTAAAGGATCTCCTTTGGTCCCGGTTCTGGTTCCAGCCATGAACCGAGACCAATGGATGTGGGCCAGGAGCGAGGCCCATTGGTCCCGGTTCGTGTCTGGAATCGGGACCAAAGGGTCCAGACGAACTGGGACCAATGCCCCACGAGGCCCGGCCGGCCCCTTGGGCGCACGAACCGGGACGTATGCCCCCATGGGTCCCGATTCGTTACTGAACCGGGACTAATGGGCTGGCCTGGCCTGGACCAAAGCCCTGTTTTCTACTAGTGAAAATAAGTGTCTCAACTTTAGTACAAAACACTTATTTGGTACGAAGGAAGTATGAAGCTTGTTCTGCGTAGGAGCAGTACACAACAGAAGGAGGAGAGAACGAATATATGAAGACGGTATGGTACGGCGAGGTGGGTCACGTGGGTAGTGTGCGACTCGACTTAGTTGGGCTGGGTCCGATTCAGTGCAAATAAACCAGAGGGAAAACCAGAAAGAAAACTAAACTATCGACCTGGCATGCACAGTCAGCAGAGAAACAAAATAAATAAATAAATAAATGAGATAATTTGTGTTACAAGTTTGATTTAATTGAGTAAAAATATGAAAAAAATTGATAAATGAGGCAAATACTGTCACAAATTTTTTTTTTGTGAGAAAATTCCAATCTATTCATCTTCAATCATGACAGTACAAAGAACAACAGAGGTAATAAAAATTATAACTATGTCCGTGGACCACCTAGCGACGACTACAAGAACTGGAGCGAGCCGAAGGCGCGCCGCCGTCATCGCCCCTCCCTCACCGGAGCCGGGCAAACCTTGTTATAGTAGATAGTCGGGAAGTCATCGTGCTAAGGTCCCATAGGACGAACGCACCAGAGTAGCAACCATCGCCGATGAAGAAATTCGTAGATCAGAAGAGTCAAACCTGTAAACACGTAAACGAAGATGAACGAAAACCGGATCCAAACAGGTCCACTGAAGACCAGCACCGACCGAATCCCGCGAGATCCGGAGGAGACAAACCTCCACACACCCTCCGACGATACTAGACGCATCATCGGGACGAGGATAGAATGTGGGAGACATTATTCCTACTAAGGGACATCGCCGCCGCCATACAGCCCCAACCAAGATACTGAATCTAACAATAACGAGAATGAGGTCCCTCCCGTCGGCGGGGGACCGAGATCCTCTGCACCTCCATGGCCTAGAGGCCATCGGAGATGTGGCGGACCGGCGGCTGCGCCGATGGGAGGAGAAGAGCTTTTCTTCTAGAGGAGGAAGGAGATGGGTTTTAAATACTGTCACAAACTTGAAACTATATAGGGGGTAAAAAGGTTCGAATTTAGTCAAAATAATAAGGTGGATAGGTGGTGCTTGTGCACACTGAGATTTGAATTTGGCTCTGTTTTGTTCTCTAAAAAAGAATTTAGCTCTACTGACTACTTTTATTGAGGGAAATGCGTATGATAAGGCAGTCAGACTCGGATTAGTGCCACATCGACCACCGAGGTCGGCACACCATCAGTCGTTATTATAAACCAGGCTGGGCTGGACCGCAGCACAACCAAGGTTTTGGATTCCGAATGGACGGATTTTCTCGTGTGTGTGGGGGGGGGGGGGGGGGGGTGGGAGCGGGCAAGATCTCGTTACCACGGTTACCGAGAAATACCGAATATATTTCGGACGAAATTTATTATTGAATTTTGAATTCAAATTCTTTTGGTCTAGATATAGATAAAACTTGAACCAGTATTCATCAGAAAAGCGATTGTATCACAGTGGAACGTCTACACGAGCCAGGCAGAGATGTCGCGCGTTCGACTCCTTGGGTCCTTCTTTTTTCACGTACATATTTAAAAAAATAAACAAAAAATGGTTATGCAAAGAAGGGGACTCGAACCTGCGTCGTCCTGGGTCCTTCTTTTTTCACGTACATATTTAAAAAAATAAACAAAAAATGGTTATGCAAAAAGAAGGGGACTCGAACCTGCGTCGTCTTGATGACGGAAGTACATGGTTACCACCACGCCAGAGCTAACTCTAGTGATATTCTTGAGATGTCACCATCTTGTAGTATATATTGAAGGTAAAAATTCAAAAATTTCGGGATTTTTTGCTCGGGATATGTCTTTCTCGTGGGGCGGCGAGAAACTCGGTAACCGTTTTTCTCGGGCGGTACCCAAAACCATGAGCACAACAGAGGCTTTTGAGGCCGTAATTAATTTGTGAAGTAGAAACACTCCCGTTTGGCCCCCGTCTTCCGGGCGGAAACCCTCGTCGCCGGAATGGAAGCCGCCGCCCGATCCCATGCTCCTCCTGTCCCTCGTCCCTCCCGTCGGGCGAAGCGGCCAAGGACCACCTGTTGCGAAAGCGAAGGAGACGATAGAAGAAAACCATCATCTCAGAGGAGCGGTACGACGAAGCGAGGAAGAAAACAGCCTTATTGCTCTAGCCAGCCCTCCAACTTGGGGGCGAAGCGCGCACGCACACCACAGATTATCATCACTCCCATCCGATCCGGTTTGCTCTCCCCGGACTGGTCTGATCTAGGCGATGGGCCGGCAGGGCTGATCGCCGAGCGCGTCCTCGCGTATGACGTCGCCGACTATCTCCGCTTCCGTGCCGTGTGCCGCGCATGGCGGCAGTGCTGCACAGAACCGCGCTCCCACGGCGGGCTCGACCGCCGGTTCCATCCCTGGCGGTGGGTTCTGCTCCACGACCCCCTCGCTGCTCCCAACCGCCGTAGTTTCCTCAACTCTTCCAGCGGCGAGTGCATTCAACTGGACATCCCGGAGCTCCTTGACCATGAGCTGCTGGGTGTCACCCCCGAGGGCCTCCTCGTCCTGCTCCACGACCATAACCACGTCCGCCTGCTCAACCCACTCACGCGTCACCTCACAAAGCTACCGCCGCTCACCACGCTGCTGCCCTCTGAGGACCATTTCAGGCTTTCCTATTACAACAGAGACTACTTCTTAGCGACGGGCTCCGGCATCGCTAGCTAGTGATGATTCAACTATGGTGCTCTGCTTCAATAGGCTTGGCATGCTTGGCATGGCGAAGCCGGGGGACGACCACTGGATGTTGCTGAAGTACAACGATGATGCTGTTACAAAAACACCCTTAATGTTTGCAGGGCGCTTCTACCACGTTAACGGCGATGGTGGTGCTGCAAATCGGACCAAATCAACCACCACGGCTGGAGGTGTTTGCCAAGCTGATTATGCATGTCTCGCCAATTTCGCAAGATATGCAGCTAGTCAACAATTGTGGTGAGCTGATGCTGCTGCACCGTATGATTGTACCATTAACGTCGCGGAATAATTGGGGTTATCGGTACAACATGTATCGAGTGAACTTGGATAAAGGGACACTATTCCGCGTCAAGAGCTTGGGCGGTGGCGGCGCAGGGCGTGCGATGTTCTTGGGCATGCATTGCTCTTTCTCGGTATCTCTAGAGGTTTTCCCCTCTGGCTCCATTAGTGTTAACACCATCTACCCGAGCTTTGACTTCGACGAGAGAAGGTTATTAAAAGTTGGAGCATATCATCTCCCATATGGACGCATCGAACGACCATGTAGCTTGTCGCTGCTGCGGCCGCATACTCTCATTGACCATCTATCTTTGTCCAATACAATCGAATAGTTTACCCCATTTCCTTTGATAATTTAGCATGCATGGTTATGCAAAGTGCACTCTTTGTCCCATTTGGAGCAAGTATTTGAGTGCATGTACCTAGCTATAGTTATGTATGGATGACTGGCCTGAACACAGAATAATTTGCATATCGAGTCTGGCACAGATTTGTAAGCATCTAGCTAGTCTAATGCGAAGAGGAGTTTAGGCAGGAAATTAAAGGCGAGGTAATAGCATGCAGATTATCTCTTTACTGGCGATCAACACATTGTTGCATTCTGTGCTAAAGAAATCTATATACCCGTGACTCAACTTGAATTGGAGAATAAGCAACATGGTGCTTGTGCAGTTTTAGTTTCTCCACCTGGGCTGCGATGTAATCCAAGATGGAAATATAGACTTCACTCGACTGAATACAGTACAGTACACTTTACGGGTTAGTTTTCCATTTGAATTCCATGTTATTTTCAAATTTTGATACCTTTTTAAGATTTAAACCTGTGTAGGCCAAATCTTTGTACAGCTGAATTTGTACATTTACGAGGCCTACCTTTGAGAATATGATAAGGCAGTTAGACTCGGATTAGTGCTACATAGGCCACCGAGGTCGGCACACCAGTCGTTATATACCAGGCCGGGCTAGACCGCAGCACATCAAAGGCTTTTGAGGCCATACCTTGTGAAGAAGCCCCCGTTTGTCCTTCCCCTTTCGGCGGAAAACCCTCGTCGCCGGAATGGAAGCCGCCGCCCGATCCCATGCTCCTCCTATCCCTCGTCCCTCCCGTCGGGCGAAGCGTCCAAGGACCACCTGTTCCTGTTGCCAGAGCGAAGGAGGAGGAGGAGGAGACGATAGAAGAACACCATCATCTCGGCGGGGAGGTACGACGAAGCCAGGAAGAAAACGGCCTCATCATCTTCTGAGACCATGGGGGGCGAAGCGCGCACGCACACCGCGGATTATCACTCCCGTCCGATCTGATTTGCTCTCCCCTCCCAGGAGGGACTGGTCTGATCTGGACGATGGGCCGGCCGGGCTGATCGCCGAGCGCGTCCTCGCGTACGACGTCGCCGACTATCTCTGCTTCCGTGTGGTGTGCCGCGCGTGGCAGCAGTGCTGCACTGAACCGCACTCCCACGGCGGGCTCGACCGCCGGTTCCATCCCTGGCGGTGGGTCCTGCTCCGCGAACCACTCGTTGCTCCCAACCACAGTTGCTTCCTGAACTCCTCCACTGGCGAGTTCATCCAACTGGACCTCCCAGAGCTCCTTGACCGCCATGAGCTGCTCGCCGTCACCCCCGAGGGCCTCCTCGTCCTGCTCCACGACCATAACCACGTTCCCCTACTCAACCCGCTCACGCTTCACCTCACACGACTACCGCCGCTCACCATACTGCTTCCTTCTAAAGATCATGTCTTCCTTTCCCATTTCAACAGAGACTACTTCATTGCGGCGGGCTCTGGCATTGCTAGTGACGACTCAACAGTGGTGCTCTGCTTTAATAAGCTCTACATGCCCGGCGACGACCACTGGATGTTGTTGGAATACAAAACTGACGGGCTTACAAAAAGGCCCCTAATGTTTGCAGGGTGCTTCTACCACATTAACGTCCATGGTGTCATGCTGCTGGAATTCCGTCCAAACCAGCCACCACGGCTGGAGGTGGCTGCCAAGCTGAATATGCGTGTCTTTCCATTTTCGGAATGTATGCACCTCTTCAACAATTGTGGTGAGCTGATGCTGATGCACGACCGGGTTGTACCATTCACGTCGCGAAATAAATCGGGTTATCGCCATCGATACAACATGTATCGAGTGAATTTGGATACCGGGACACTATCCCATGTCAAGAGCTTAGGCGGTGGCGGCGCAGGGCGTGCGATGGCATGTATTGCTCTTTCTCGGTGCCTCTAGATGTTTTTCCCTCTGGCTCCATTAGTGCTGACACCATCTACCCGAGCTTTGACTTCGCCGACAGAAGGTTGTTAAAAGATCGATGGAGCATATCATCTCGCGCATGGACGCATCGAACAACCATTTAGCTTGGTGTTGCGGCCACATACTCTCATTGACTATCTATCTTTGTCCAATACGGTCGATGATGCGTAGTCTAGCCCTTCCTTCGATAATTTAGCATGCATGGTTATGCGATATGCACTCTTTGTTGCGTTTGGTTAGCTAGGAGTATTTGAGTGCATGTGTGATGTGTCTAGCTAGAGGTATGTATGGATGACTAGTCCAGATTAATCACTAGAACCTTTTTCCTCAGCTTAGAACTCACCCACTTTAGCCGCAAGGGGCTTCAACACTGGACCAAAACCATCAGTAAGATCATGGATTTGGATCCGGATTTTAAACTTATTAAGATCAATTGAGGACGGTCTCGTGAATCCATCATACGGCGCAAGCAAAACTGGATTACCTCGAAAGGTCCAATGATCTTCCATGACCTTATCCCAGATCCCTAGATAGCAACATTCCCTCGCTCGCCCTTTCAAAAGGTATACATTGGGATGTGTCATGGGTGGCGTGGTTCGACACAAACCTAGGTGACATGCAATCTATAAGGCGACAGTGAGATTAGTTAGCCTACTAGTCACATTTTGCCAACTTATTACTAAACCTAACTTGCCTCATTTGGAAATGGTTCAAATTATACTCCGGAAGGTTCTATAAATATGTTTATCTAATAATATACTAGAAACCACTATTAAGATATAAGTTAGACAATACACTTCTAGAGATCTCTACAATGATATTTGATAATATTAAAACATACATCAACACATGTAAATACACACAAATATATACATATGTACTATATAATTTATACAAATTTTTAACTTTTATTTAAACACAAATTTCGTTCAAACATACAATTAAAATTTTGCAAAGTTGATTTTTTGAGTAACAAACATTAAAAATGATAAAAAATAACGACATAATTGATATTACACAACATTGTTATGTGGTTAGTCAGCTAAAACTAGAAATTAAAGTCATTAATGTATTATAGTATGATAAAATATTTTTAAATAAACATTTGGTATAAAATACTTATTTTAATTTGCCCCGGTTCCAAAAATATTTGGACTGTCCCTACCTTGCCGGTGAAGAAAATTGGAAGGAAACAAGAACGATGTGAATCATTTCCCTTACACGACTACTACACATTAGGAAGACACGATATAATTGTTTCTGACAAACTCGGCGACGACTATCATGGTGATCTGAGTGTAGTATATCGCCGATGTGATTCCGGTAATCTCATCCCACTCACGGATGGTCAGGTTGTAGTTAAAATCGGTGTCATCCTACGGCTCCATCTTGTCCTTCTCGCCGGGAGGGGGGACGACGAGCGGCTACTGATGGAAATATGCCCTAGAGGCAATAATAAAGTTGTTATTATTATATTTCCTTATTCATGATAAAGATTTATTATTCATGCTAGAATTGTATTGACCGGAAACTTAAATACATGTGTGAATACATAAACAAATACCGTGTCCCTAGTGAGCCTCTACTAGACTAGCTCATTGATCCAAAGATGGTTAAGGTTTCCTAACCATAGACATGTGTTGTCACTAGATAACGAGATCACATCATTAGGAGAATGACGTGATGGACAAGACCCAACCGTTAGCATAGCATATGATCGTTCAGTTTATTGCTACTGCTTTCTTAATGTCAAATACATGTTTCCTCGACCATGAGATCATGCAACTCCCGGACTCCGGAGGAATACCTTGTGTGCTATCAAACGTCACAACGTAACTGGGTGATCATAAATATGCTCTACAGGTATCTCCGAAGGTGTCTGTTGAGTTGGCATGGATCAAGATTGGGATTTGTCACTCCGTGTATCGAAGAGGTATCTCTGGGCCCTCTCGGTAATACAGATCACAAGAAACTTGCAAGGAAAGTGACTAAGGATTTAGTTGCAAGATGATGTATTATGGAATGAGTAAAGAGACTTGCCGGTAACGAGATTGAACTAGGTATAGAGATATCGACGATTGAATCTCGGGCAAGTAACATACCGACAGACAAAGGGAACTACGTATGTTGTCATAAAGGTTCGACCGATAAAGATCTTCGTAGAATATGTAGGAACAAATATGGACATCCAGGTTCCGCTATTGGTTATTGACCGGAGAGGCGTCTCGGTCATGTCTACATCATTCTCGAACCCGTAGGGTCCGCACGCTTAACGTTCGTTAACGATATAGTATTATATGAGTTATGTGATTTGGTGACCGAATGTTGTTCGGAGTCCCGGATGAGATCACAGACATGATGAGGAGCTCCGGAATGGTCCGTAGGTAAATATTGTTATATAGGACGATGCTATTTGGTCATCGGAGAGGTTTCGGATTGTATCGGGTAGTCATCAGATCATCGGAAGGGGTTCCAGGAAGCCCCGGGAGGTTAATGGGCCTTATGGGCCAAGAGAGGGGAACACACCAGCCCACAAGGGGCTGGCGCGCCCCTCCTCTTGGCCGCCGGCCCTATGGATGGTAAGGGGGGGAGGGCTAGCCCCTCTTTCCTTCCCTCCACCTAAGAGGAAGGAAAGGGGGGAGGGGGGCGCCACCCCCTCCTACCTTCCCCCCGCAAGTAAACAAGGAAAGGGGGGGGGGCGCCAAAGGGCAGGCGCCCCAAGGTGGCCGGAAGGGGGGGGGGGCAAAGGGCAGGCGCCCAAGAGGGCCGGCCGGCCACCTTGGGGCGCACCCTGGCTGCCTCCCCTCCCCCACCTATATATATGAGAGGGTGGGGGCGCCACACAACCCACGACAATCTCTTAGCCATGTGCGGCGCCCCTCTCCACAGTTTGGTCCTCCGTCTAGTTTTCCGCAGTGCACGACGAAGCCCTATGGGAACAAGTTCACCACCACTGTCACCACGCCATCGTGCTGCCGAAACTCATCTATACTTCGCCTGTCTTGCTGGATCAAGAAGGCGAGGACGTCATCGAGCTGAACGTGTGCTGAACACGGAGGTGCCGTACGTTCGGTACTTGATCGGTTAGATCGCGAAGGTGTTCGACTACATCAACCGCGTTGATAAACACTTCCGCTTTACGGTCTACGAGGGTACGTAGACACACTCCCCCCTCTCATAGCTATGCATCTCCATGGATAGATCTTGCGTGTGCGTATAATTTTTTTTGTTTTCCATGCAACGTTCCCCAACAGTGGCATCATGAGCCAGGTCTATGCGTAGATGATATGCACGAGTAGAACACAAAGAAGTTGTGGGCGGTGATAGTCATACTGCTTACCACCAATGTCTTATTTTGATTCGGCGGTATTGTGGGATGAAGCGGCCCGGACCAACCTTACATGTCCACGCACATGAGACCGGTTCCACCGACTGACATGCAACTTGTTTTGCATAATGGTGGCTGGCGGGTGTCTGTTTCTCCTACTTTAGTTGAATCGAATTTGACTACGGTCGGTCCTTGAAGAAGGTTAAAACAAAAAACTTGATAATCACCGTTGTGGTTTTGCGTAGGTAAGAACGGTTCTTGCTAGAAGCCCGTATCAGCCACGTAAAACTTGCAACAACAAAGTAGAGGACGTCTAACTTGTTTTTGCAGGGCATGTTGTGATGTGATATGGTCAAGACGTGATGTGATATACGTTGTTGTATGAGATGATCATATTTGTAATATCGACAACCGGCAGGAGCCTTAGGGTTGTCTCTTAATTATTGTATGAAATGCAAGCGCCATGTAATTGTTTTACTTTATCGCTATGCGTTAGCAATGGTTGTAGAAGAAATAGTTGGCGAGATGACCCCGACACAACGATGGAGATCAAGGTGTCGATCCGGTGATGATGGAGATCATGATGATGCTTTGGAGATGGAGATCAAAAGCACAAGATGATGATGGTCATATCATGTCACATATTTTGATTGCATGTGATGTTTATCCTTTATGCATCTTATTTTGCTTAGAACGGCAGTAGCATTATAAGATGATCCCTTCACTAAATTCCAAGATAAAAGTGTTCTCCCTGAGTATGTACCGTTGCCAAAGTTTGTCATTTCGAAACAACTCGTGATGATTAGGTGTGATAGACTCTACGTTCACATACAACGGTTGTAAGACAGTTTTGCACATGCAAAATACTTGGGTTAAACTTGACGATCCTAGCATGTACAGACATGGTCTCGGAACACTGTAGACCGAAAGGTCGAACATGAGTCATATAGTAGATATGATAAACATAGAGATGTTCACCATTGATGACTACCCCATATCACGTGATGATCGGACATGGGTTAGTTGATTTGGATCATGTATCGCTTAGATAACTTGAGGGATGTTAATTTAAGTGGGAGTTCATTAGTAATTTGGTTAATTAAACTTAATTATCATGAACTTAGTCTTAATAGTTTTGCATATCTATGTTGTAGATCAATGGCTCGTGCTACCGTTCCCCTGAATTTTAATGCGTTCCTAGAGAAAGCTAAGTTGAAAGATGATGGTAGCAACTACACGGACTGGGTCCGTAACTTGAGGATTATCCTCATTGCTACACAGAAGAATTATGTCCTTGATGCACCGCTAGGTGACAAACCTGCTACAGGAGCTACTGTAGATATTATGAACGTCTGGCAGACTCGATCTGATGACTACTTGATAGTTCAGTGTGCCATGCTTTACGGCTTAGAACCGGGATTTCAAAGACGTTTTGAACGTCATGGAGCATATGAGATGTTCCAAGAGCTGAAGTTGATATTTCAAGCTAATGCCTGGGTTGAGAGATATGAAGTCTCTAACAAGTTCTATAGCTGCAAGATGGAGGAGAACAGTTCTGTTAGTGAACACATACTCAAAATGTCTGGGTATCATAACCACTTGACTCAGCTGGGAGTTGATCTTCCAGTTGATAGTGTTATTGATAGAGTTCTTCAGTCACTGCCACCAAGCTAAAAAGGCTTCGTGATGAACTATAATATGCAAGGGATGACGAAAATGATTCCCGAGCTCTTCACAATGCTTAAGGCCGCGGAGGTAGAAATCAAGAAGGAGCATCAAGTGTTGATGGTTAACAAGACCACTAGTTTCAAGAAAAAGGGCAAGGAAAAGAAAGGGAACTTCAAGAAGAATGGTAAGCAAGTTGCCGCTCCCATGAAGAAGCCCAAAGCTGGACCCAAGCCTAAAACAGAGTGCTTCTACTGCAAAGGGAATGGTCACTGGAAGCGGAACTACCCCAAATACTTGGCGGATAAGAAGGATGGCAAAGTGAACAAAGGTATATTTGATATACATGTTATTGATGTGTACCTTACTAATGCTCGTCGTAGCGCCTGGGTATTTGATACTGGTTCGGTTGCTCATATTTGTAACTTGAAATAGGAGTTGCGGAATAAACGAAGACTAGTTAAGGGCGAGGTAACGATGTGTGTTGGAAGTGTTTCCAAGATTGATATGATCACCATTGCACACTCCCTCTACCTTCGGGATTAGTGTTGAGCCTAAATAAATGTTATTTAGTGTTTGCGTTGAGCATGAACATGATTAGATCATGTTTATTGCAATACGGTTATTAATTAAAGTCAGAGAATAATTGTTGTTCTATTTACATGAATAAAACCTTCTATGGTCATACACCCATTGTAAATGGTTTATTGAATCTCGATCGTAATGATACACATATTCATAATATTGATGCCAAAAGATACAATGTTGATAATGATAGTGCAACATACTTGTGGCACTGCCGTTTAGGTTATATTGGTGTAAAGCGCATGAAGAAACTCCATGCGGATGGACTTTTGGAATCACTTGATTATGAATCATTTGATACTTGCGAACCATGCCTCATGGGCAAGATGACTAAAACTCCGTTCTCCGGAACAATGGAGCGAGCTAATGACTTATTGGAAATAATACATACCGATGTATGTGGTCTGATGAGTGTTGAGGCACGCGGCGGGTATCGTTATTTTCTCACCTTCACAGATGATTCGAGTAGATATGGGTATATCTACTTGATGAAACACAAGTCTGAAACATTTGAAAAGTTCAAATAATTTTAGAGTGAAGTGGAGAATCATCGTAACAAGAAAATTAAGTTGCTATGATCTGATCGCGGAGGCGAATATTTGAGTTACGAGTTTGGCCTTCATTTAAAACAATGTGGAATAGTTTCACAACTCACGCCACCTGGAACACCACAGCGTAATGGTGTGTCCGAACGTCGTAACCGTACTTTATTAGATATGGTGCGTTCTGTGATGTCTCTTACCAATTTGCCACTATTGTTTTGGGGTTATGCATTAGAGATAGCCGCATTCACGTTAAATAGGGCACCGTCTAAATCCATTGAGATGACACCGTATGAACTGTGGTTTGGAAAGAAACCTAAGCTGTCGTTTCTTAAAAGTTTGGGGATGCGACGCTTATGTCAAACGGCTTCAGCCTGATAAGCTCGAACCCAAAGCGGAGAAGTGCGTCTTCATAGGATACCCGAAAGAAACTATTGGGTATACCTTCTACCACAGATCTGAAGGCAAAAATCTTTGTTGCTAAGAATGGGTCCTTTCTAGATAAGGAGTTTCTCTCGAAAGAAGTGAGTGGGAGGAAAGTAGAACTTTATGAGGTAGTTGTACCTTCTCTCGAATGAAAGTAGTACATCAGAGAAAGTCATTCCCGTGATGCCTACACCAACCAGAGAGGAAGAAAATGATGATGATCATGAAACTTCAGATCAAGTTACTACTGAACGTCGTAGGTCAACCAGAACACGTTCCGCACCAGAGTGGTACGACAATCTTGTCCTGGAAGTCATGTTGTTGGACAACAGCGAACCTACAAACTATGAAGAAACTATGATGAGCCCAGATTCCAAAGAATGGCTTGAGGCCATGAAATCTGAGGTAGGATCCATGTATGAGAACAAAGTGTGGACTTTGGTGGATTTGCCCGATGATCGGCAAGCCATAAAGAATGAATGGATCTTTAAGAGGAAGACGGATGCTGACAGTAATATCACTGTCTACAAAGCTCGACTTGTTGCAAAAGGTTTTCGACAAGTTCAAGGGGTTGACTACGATGAGACTTTCTCACCCGTAGCGATGCTTAAGTCTGTCCGAATCATGTTAGCAATTGCGGCATTTTATGATTATGAAATCTGGCAAATGGATGTCAAAAAACATGCATTCCTTAACGGGTTTCTTGAGGAAGAGTTGTATATGATGCAACCAGAAGTTTTTGTCGATCCTAAAGGTGCTAACAAAGTATGCAAGCTCCAGCGATCCATCTATGGACTGGTGCAAGCATCTCGGAGTTGGAATATACACTTTGATGAGGTGATCAAAGCATATGGTTTTATGTAGACTTATGGTGAAGCCTGTATTTACAAGAAAGTGAGTGGGAGCTGTGTAGCATTTATGATATTATATGTGTGGATGACATATTGTAGATTGGAAATGATATAGAATTTCTGGATAGCATAAAAGGATACTTGAATAAGTATTTTTTTCAATGAAAGACCTCGGTGAAGCTACTTACATATTGGGCATCAAAATCTATAGAGATAGATCAAGATGCTTAATAGGACTTTCACAAAGCACATACCTTGACAAAGTTTTGAAGGAGTTCAAAATGGATCAGTCAAAGAAAGGGTTCTTGCCTGTATTCAAGGTGTGAAGTTGAGTAAGACTCACAGCCCGACCACGACAAAAGATAGAGAGAGAATGAAAGCCATTCCCTATGCCTCAGCCATAGGTTCTATAAAGTATGCCATGTTGTGTACCAGACCTGTTGTGTGCCTTGCCATGAGTCTGGCAAGGGGGTACAATAGTGATCCAGGAGTGGATCACTGGACAGCGGTCAAAATTATCCTTAGGTACCTAAAGAGGACTAAGGAAATGTTTCTCGGTTATGGAGGTGATAAAGAGTTCGTCGTAAAGGGTTACGCCAATGCAAGTTTTGACACTGATCCGGATGACTCTGAGTCTCAATCTCGATACGTATTGAACGTGGAAGAAATTAGCTAGAGTAGCTCTATGTAGAGCATTGTAGACATAGATATTTGCAAAGTACACACGGATCTGAATGTTGCAGACCTGTTGACTAAAAACCTCTCTCACAAGCAAAACATGATCACACCTTAGAACTCTTTGGGTGTTAATCACATGGTGATGTGAACTAGATTATTGACTCTAGTGAACTCTTTGGGTGTTAATCACATGGCGATGTGAACTAGATTATTGACTCTAGTGCAAGTGGGAGACTGATGGAAATATGCCCTAGAGGCAATAATAGAATGGTTATTATTATATTTCCTTAATCATGATAAAGGTTTATTATTCATGCTAGAATAGTATTGACCGGAAACTTAAATACATGTGTGGATACATAAACAAATACCGTGTCCCTAGTAAGCCTCTACTAGACTAGCTCGTTGATCAAAGATGGTTAAGATTTCCTAACCAGAGACATGTGTTGTCACTTGATAATGGGATCACATCATTCTCATTAGGAGAATGATGTGATGGATAAGACCCATCCATTAGCTTAGCATTTGATCGTTCAATTTATTGCTATTGCTTTCTTAATGTCAAATACATATTCCTTCGACTATGAGATCATGCAACTCACGGATACCAGAGGAATACCTTGTGTGCTATCAAACGTCACAACGTAACTGGGTGATCATAAAGATGTTCTACAGGTATCTCCAAAGGTGTCTGTTGAGTTGGCATGTATCAAGATTAGGATTTGTCACTCCGTGTATCGAAGAGGTGTCGTGGGTGGACACGATCAGCTATGGGGCCATCGGCCCCTTGTGGTTCGGCAATGGGGAAGATCACGTTGCACAAAGAGCAGAGGCCATGGAACAGCACGACGGTGGTGACGCTGGTGGTTTTTACCCAGGTTCGGGCCGCTAAGAAGCGTAAAACCCTACTCCTGCTTTGGTGGATTGGATGGGGGGACACGATGAGCACGCAGAGCTCAAACCCGGCAAGGTCGCCTCGGGGAGAGCAGCTACGCGCGTACAAGTGTGCAAAGGTCCGAATCACTTGTTAGGTTTCCTTGGACCTTCTTTTATAGCTTAAGGGGTGACCACAGTGGAAAAACAGTCTTTATCCAATGATTAGATAGCTAACAGTGCTATCATACCTAACTCTGGCAGTTAGGACAAAGTGCATTAAATGCACTGCTAGGTGTCATGCTGAGGATGCTGCCCGGCAAGCCTGCCATGCCGCTTTAATCACCATCTGCTTATCTACTTGACACGCCTCTGGACGGGTGTCATATGAGGGTAATCTGTCTTCCAAATGACTGCCACGTGCTTAGTGGAAGCCACTTAATCACTTGGGGGCTCGACACCGCACTGATAACTGATTTGCGATGCGGTGCGGTGGAGCAATGGCGCCTTGGTGGGGACATTCGCCCTTGGCGGACCAGGCAAGCTTGCCGGGGAAATCTTGGACTTGTTGCTGGGGTGGCCTCGACCCGGCCGGGTTCTCCTGCTCGGCAAGGGAGGCCTTCCCAAGGTGATGCTTTGCTGTCTTGTTTGTCTTGGTCTTCTTGATCCGCTCTTGGATCTCACTAAGAGCTGCTCTCTGGCTTGGTCTTGTTTTGCTTTGTTGGTGTAGCTACGCCTTTGCCGAGATTTGGCTGCCAGGGTGGAGGCCCTTCGTTCGTGCACAAGTCTGGGGGAATAAACACCCCTGTTTGTGTACCTCGACAGAAGCCCCCGAGCTTGAGCCATACGTGTCGCCGGGCTCTTTGGGTTAGGCCCCAAACAGTGCACGGACACATGTCGAAGAAGTGCTACACAAGTAGCAGTTGTCATGATGACCAGTCAATCCAACGTCCACTCCGCGTAATTACCGCAGGTCGTGGGGTCATGGAACCGTAGAAGTTAATGGGTAATGCGCCTACAAAAAGGTAACTTTCTGAGAAAAGATAGCGAAGAGCCAGCTCCCGTGCCCCTTCCCAATAAAAAAGGCAATGCGAAGGGGCGCTGCTCATTCGCATCCGCTTCCCCTTCCATCATCTTCTTCCTCAAGCCAAGCGACCGCTCCCATGCTAACATCCGCCTCCAATGCCCTGCAAGACCTTCCAGTCTCCCTGCAATCTCAAAGGATGGGAAAGAAGGTTGCCGCTGCGAGGGGGAAGCGGGCGGTCCCTGCCAAAGATGCTGCAGCAGAGGGGAGGAAGAAGAGGGCAGAGGAGCTGGACAGGAAGCAGCAGGAGGATGTGGTCTTCTTCCCGTCGAACTTGGATGGTAACACTCTGATCGTGAAGTACGCGTACATGTGGGGGAGGGAAGTTCCGAAAGGGCACGGAGCACTCGTGGTCTTGCCGGAGGGGAACAAGGCCCCATTGAACTCATACTGCTTCTTCTGCGCGTATTTCTTCTGCAGCCTCACCTCCCCTTCTCTGATTTCTTTTGCGCCATGATGACGGTGTATGGATTCCACCTTCTGGACTTCACGCCCAATGCAATGACGTGCATGGCGATCTTTGCCCATTTGTGTGAGAATTTCGTTGGTGTTGCCCCCAATGTGGATTTGTTGAGGCACTTTTTCAGCCCATGGATTGAAGAAAAATCCCACCGCTCAGGAAACAGAAGCTGGATCCCAAAAGGTAGGAGGGATGAATTGGATTATCTCCCCGGCCAGCAGTGCAGCAGGTGGGAGGAATGGAGGGCAGATTGGTGCTGGATTCAGGATAAAGACGCCCTAGAGTTCTGTGCGGCGCGGATTGAATGCGTTGTACGCGGCAGCGGTTGTAGCAAACCAGGCCTCACTGATGACAGGCTTCGCCCGACGTTGAACCGAATCACTCATCTCAAGGCTGCCGGGCTAACCATCGAGCATGTGGGGGCAGATTTTCTCCAACGCCGCATCACACCGTTACAGAAGAGGGATAGATTTGCTTGGGGTATGGAGATGCTGCTGACAGAATGCGTCTGTACCCGGGCCTTGTCAACAATCTGTCGATATATGGCCACAGCTGGTTGTGCGAACAACTGTTCGGCAGCCTCGGGCCATTTCATTTGCCAACAAAGGTCGTCCCGCTGCATATCAACTCTGCTCGGGACCAGATTCTAAAGTGGATGCATGACTGCAACGCTTATGGAGTCGAGGCTGACTGGCAACTGCCCGAACTGGATGCAGAGATGCAGTGGGTCTCCGGTTTGGAAGAAAAGGCTTCCAGGGTGGAGGGAAACATGTTCAAGTGTACCTCCAAGGCAGAGGCAGAATTTATTAGGAAGCGGATCGAAGAGGACAAAGCGCTCCGAGCTGACGGGAAGACGAGGTCCGGAGAAGAGGAGGAGGAGGAAGAGGCTGAAGGCGAGGGTTCCTCAGACGAGGGGAGCGAGGGGCACACCGCGAAGGAGGCTGCCGGGCTTGACCCTGCCGGGGCCGGGATTCACACCACGGCAGCTGAGGCCCAAGGAGAAAGTGAAGCTGAAGAGGCAGAGCAGCCCGAGGAGGAATGGCTCGCGGCAGGCCCTCAAGCTCCAGGGCCAGAGCCAGACCATTGCCCCCGCAAGCGGGCCGGCAGGAAGGCGGCGGCTTTGACCTCCTCGACGGTCACGAAGAGGGTGAAGAGGATCACCTCCAGGGTCACCAAGCCAGAGGTGGAATGCCGACACTCCATTCGCTTGTCGGAGGCCAAGACTCCACCCGGCAAGCGACGCGTGGTTACCGGGGTTGATCCTAGCCCCCAGTCGAGCCCAGCTTCTTCGCACAGCTCGATCCCGCCAGGGACCTCGGCCCTGCCAGTGAGCTTAAAGTTGTCGGGGAGTTCCGCTCCCCCGACTCTGAAGAGGGGCTGGGCGACCCCGTCACCTGCGGGGTACGCGTTGGGCTCCATGCTCATAGACCCAGAGTAAGGAGAACAACTGATCCCTTCTTTGTTGAGGTACTACGCCTTTGACAACTTGTTGATTTAATCTTGTTTTGCTGTCTTCAACAGAGATGAAGAACCCTTCGCCCAGCGGGCCAAGCGAACCAAGCACACAACAACGCTGGGGCCCTCAGTGAGCACGGGTCTGGCGGGGGATAGGACAGAAGATCTCGTGCCCAGCCCCCAGCCTAGCCCCCGGCATGGAGGCGAGGGTAAGTTTCGCCCGCCCAGAGAGATGCGGAAGAACATGTTTCACCCTCCACCAAGGGAGGAGAGGAGGTTCACCAAGGCGGGGTCCACCAAGAAGGGACCACCCCAACCAAAGTCCAAGCAGAGAAATCACCGGCAAGGGCCTCCACCGAGGGGTCTGCCCATACTGAGGCCACGGCTACTGAGGGAGTGGTCATGGACCGAACACCGGCAACTGATGTTGCCGGCAAAACCAATACTCTTCCGCAACAAACACCACCGGGTAATCCACTCACTCTTGCCTCTCTTACTCAAATTGCTTCGCTTTCTGGTCTCTGGCTTACCAATTTCTGGTATCTGATCATCAGTGTTTGCTGATTTCGTTTGTAGCCCCGTCAACTAACGAACCAGAGCTCTTGGATGAGGTGGCCAATATTGGGAAGGCACTGGTACAGCGAGGTGCTATACAAACGGTTTTTAACCCCTATCCGCGATGGCTTTTGGAACCGTCGCCAAGTGAGTGACTACGATAGGGGGGTCCTTCCCACACGACCCAGAAACCGTCGGGGATAGGGAGCCTTGATGCATATAGTTGTCCCTATAAAACTGTTTCTGATATCTCGAATATCCCAAACGCTTCATCCTTGCTACTTGTTTGTGCTCGCATTGCCATCGCAGTCGGCGTTATGTGGTTTTACCTAAAACCAGGCACATTCCAGGCACGTACCAAACTGGCTCTACGTTTACGATGCCTGACACATCACAAACAGTTCATGATTGTAAACCGTGTATGATAGGTCAACAATCACACACATTTAGTTTTCCCGCACCGTTTGTGATATTGTCTGATATCACACACGCTTTGCAAACGGCAAGTGTGTGCATGGTTACACATGTTTCCTCACCGTGAACCATGTCGGATTATGATGTATATCACACACGATGTGCTTTATAGACCGTGTGCACCGTAATGACCTGCAGACCGTAATTTCACCCTAATTTAATTGCTGCTATTTAAAATTGTACCTAATTTGAACTTGAATGTAGGCTATAGCTTTATTCATATCCATCAGGTTTCAAACAACCAATGCATTATTCGATTCACAAGTACATATCTTCAAGAATTACATAAGCACCAAATAAAGAATGATGAACCAGGGTTCTATACTTGTACTATTACAGATGGTAAAGAAAGAGGCGATAGACATTCTGGTTGTTGAACAAGGTGAAGCGGAATGGCCCTATTGTGCTCTCCTGGATGCAGAAGGCACGCATGACTCTAGTCCAACCCCTTGTGATGGCTGGCCGCCAATCATGTACTTTGAGAGGTAATCTTGAGTAAACTGCTTCAGGATCCACTGCAAAGGAAAAAGATTCAGACATTGTCATCTAACACAACTCATTACAGGCAGTAAAAAGAAGGCTACAAAGTTCTTACTTACCATCCTGCAGTTCACTGTTGTCTTGCATAAAGTGTAAACAAATAGTTCAATTGACATCTTTTGACCCATTTTAATAACAGTCTTTATCAGTTTCCTCACTTGATGCTGGTTCATGAATATCTCATTACCCCATACGCAGAAAGGGTCGAAGTGTGGATCTTTGGCAATGACATATGTACCTAAAAGCACCAAGTTAATATTAGAAGCTAAACAACAATTGCAAAATGATGTAGTACAACACTCCCTCCATCCCATTATATAAGATTTTATTACATGTATATCTAGACATCATCAGAACATTAAGGTAACACTCTTTCTTGTTGCTATGTAGCCTGGGATTGCATATTTAGTCATTCAGTACAATGCATGTTGCTATGTAGCCTCAGATATATTAAATATGACCCTAGTTAACCTACTGATAATTGGGTTATAGATATATTCAGTGAAATGTATGATTCGATGATTAATCCCTTATCAACCCCCAGGCTATATGGTATGTGCTACCGATATCCTGAACAGTGAGTACATATAAGCAATGCGATGAAACTAACCTCGATGGAAAATAACACTGTTCTCAATATTGTCCTGTATGAGTACATATAAAGGCATGATAAGCACAACAGGCTAAACATCAACCAAATATATCCATGGTAGACAACATAATCTGCAAATGATAGCTTCAGTGTGCAGGTTGAGCCAATCCTTCCTCGTTAGGTACGGTGTGCCACGAGCCGGGTCCGGGCCGGTGCCGTCGTCGGGGAAGACACTCCTCCACTCGTCGACGTTGATCTCCTTGTCCTCGCCGCCCACCTCGACGCCCTCCGCAGTCAAATTCGATTCAACTAAAGTAGGAGAAACAGACACCCGCCAGCCACCTTTATGCAAAACTAGTTGCATGTCTGTCGGTGGAACCGGTCTCATGAACGTGGTCATGTAAGGTTGGTCCGGGCCTCTTCATCCAACAATACCGCCGAATCAAAATAAGACATTGGTGGTAAGCAGTATGACGATCACCGCCCACAACTCTTTGTGTTCTACTCGTGCACATCATCTACGCATAGACCTGGCTCGGATGCCGCTGTTGGGAAACGTAGCATGCAATTTCAAAAAAAATTCCTACGCTCATGCAAGATCTATCTAGGAGATGCATAGAAGTGAGGGGGAGAGTGTGTCCACATACCCTCGTAGACCGAAAGTGGAAGCGTTTAACAACGCGGTTGATGTAGTCGAACTTCTTCTAGCTCCGACCGATCAAGCACCGAACGTATGGCACCTCCGAGTTCTGCACATGTTCAGCTCGGTGACGTCCCTCGCCTTCTTGATCCAGCAAGGTGTCGAGGTAGTAGATGAGTTCCGTCAGCACGACGGCGTGGTGACGGCGATGGTGAAGTGATTCTCGCAGGGCTTCGCTTAAGCACCGCAAAACTATGACCAGAGGTGTAAACTGTGGAGGGGGGCGCCGCACACGGCTAACGATTGTTGTTGTGTGTTCTAGGCGCCCCCCTCCCCACATATATATAGGTGGGAGTGGAGGAGAGGCAGCCATGGGGCACCCCAAGTAGGATCCGAATCCTACTTGGGGTTTCCCAAGTGGCGCCCCCCCTTCCTTATTTTACCGGAGAGGAAAAGGGAAGAGGGAAGGGAGGAAGGAAAGGGGGGGCCGAACCCCCTCTTCCTTCTCCCAATCGGCCTCCTGCCATAGGGGGGGGGGGTGCCACCCCTTGTGGGCTGGTGTGCTCCCCTCTCATGGCCCATATATTCCCCCCGGGGGTTCCGGTAACGCCCCGGTACTCCGATAAATACCCGATACACTCCGGAACACTTCCGGTGTCCGAATACTATCATCCTATATATCAATCTTTACCTCTCAACCATTTCGAGACTCCTCGTCATGTTCGTGATCTCATCCGGGACTCCAAAAATCATTCGGTCACCAAATAACATAACTCATATAATACTAAATCGTCATCGAACGTTAAGCGTGCGGACCCTACGGGTTCAAGAACTATGTAGACATGACCGAGACACCTCTCCGGTCAATAACCAATAGTGGAACCTGGATGCTCATATTGGCTCCTACATATTCTACGAAGATCTTTATTGGTCGAACCGTTATGACAACATATGTAATTCCCTTTGTCATCGGTATGTTACTTGCCTGAGATTCGATCGTCGGTATCCACATACCTAGTTCAATCTCGTTACCGGCAAGTCTCTTTACTCGTTTCGTAATACATCATCCTGTAACTAACTCATTAGTCACTTTGCTTGCAAGGCTTCTTATGATGTGCATTACCGAGAGGGCCCAGAGATACCTCTCCGATACTCGGAGTGACAAATCCTAATCTCGATCTATGCCAACCCAACAAACACCTTCGGAGATACCTGTAGAGCATCTTTATAATCACCCAGTTACGTTGTGACGTTTGATAGCACACAAGGTATTCCTCCGGTATTCGGGAGTTGCATAATCTCATAGTTGAAGGAATATGTATTTGACATGAAGAAAGCAATAGCAATAAAACTGAATGATCAATATGCTAAGCTAATGGATGGGTCATGTCCATCACATCATTCTCCTAATGATGTGATCCCGTTATCAAATGACAAATCATGTCCATGGTTAGGAAACCTTAACCATCTTTGATCAACGAGCCAGTCAAGTAGAGGCTCACTAGGGACACAGTGTTTTTCTATGTATTCACACATGTATTAAGGTTTCCGATCAATACAATTCTAGCATGAATAATAAACATTTACATTGAATAAGGAAATATAAATAACAACTTTATTATTGCCTCTAGGGCATATTTCCTTCAGTCTCCCACTTGCACTAGAGTCAATAATCTAGATTACATTGTAATGATTCTAACACCCATGGAGTCTTGGTGCTGATCATGTTTCACTCGTGGAAGAGGCTTAGTCAACGGGTATGCAACATTCAGATCCGTATGTATTTTGCAAATCTCTATGTCTCCCTCCTTGACTTGATCACGGATGGAGTTGAAGCGTCTCCTGATGTGTTTGGTTCTTTTGTGAAATCTGGATTCCTTCGCTAAGGTAATCGCTCCAGTATTGTCACAAAAGATTTTCATTGGACCCGATGCACTAGGTATTACACCTAGATCGGATATGAACTCCTTCATCCAGAATCCTTCATTTGCTGCTTCCGAAGTAGCTATGTACTCCGCTTCACACGTAGATCCTGCCACGACGCTCTACTTGGAACTGCACCAACTGACAGCTCCACCATTCAATATAAATACGTATCCGGTTTGTGACTTAGAGTCATCCGGATAGTGTCAAAGCTAGCATCAATGTAACCATTTACGGCGAGCTCTTTGTCACCTCCATAAATGAGAAACATATCATTGGTCCTTTTCAGGTACTTTAGGATGTTCTTGACCGCTGTCCAGTGATCCACTCCTGGATTACTTTGGTACCTCCCTTCTAAACTTATAGCAAGGCACACATCAGGTCTGGTACACAGCATAGCATACATGATAGAACCTATGGCTGAGGCATAGGGAATGACTTTCATTTTCTCTCTATCTTCTGCAGTGGTCAGGCATTGAGTCTGACTCAACTTCACACCTTGTAACACAGGCAAGAACCCTTTCTTTGACTGATCCATTTTGAAATTCGTCAAAACTTTATCAAGGTATGTGCTTTGTGAAAGTCCTATTAAGCATCTTGATCTATCTCTATAGATCTTGATGCCCAATATATAAGCAGCTTCACCGAGGTCTTTCACTGAAAAACTCTTATTCAAGTATCCTTTTATGCTATCCAGAAATTCTACATCATTTCCAATCAACAATATGTCATCCACATATAATATTAGAAATGCTACAGAGCTCCCACTCACTTTCTTGTAAATACAGGCTTCTCCGAAAGTCTGTATAAAACCATATGCTTTGATCACCTCATCAAAGCATATATTCCAACTCCGAGATGCTTGCACCAATCCATAGATGGATCGCTGGAGCTTGCACACTTTGTTAGCACCTTTAGGATCGACAAAACCTTCTGGTTGCATCATATACAACTCTTCTTTAAGAAATCCATTAAGGAATGCAGTTTTGACATCCATTTGCAAGATTTCATAATCATAAAATGCGGCAATTGCTAACATGATTCGGATAGACTTAAGCATCGCTACGGGTGAGAAGGTCTCATCGTAGTCAACTCCTTGAACTTGTTGAAAACGTTTTGCGACAAGTCGAGCTTTGTAGACAGTAACATTACCATCAGCGTCAGTCTTCTTCTTGAAGATCCATTTATTCTCTATGGCTCGCCGATCATCGAGCAAGTCCATCAAAGTCCACACTTTGTTCTCATACATGGATCCTATCTCAGATTTCATGGCCTCAAGCCATTTATCGGAATCTGGGCTCATCATAGCTTCTTCATAGTTCGTAGGTTCGTCATGGTCTAGTAACATGACTTCCAGAACAGGATTACCGTACCACTTTGGTGCGGATCATGCTCTGGTTAACCTACGAGGTTCAGTAGTAACTTGATCTGAAGTTTCATGATCATTATCATTAGCTTCCTCTCTAGTTGGTGTAGGCATCACGGGAACGGTTTTCTGTGATGAGCTACCTTCCAATTCGAGAGAAGGTACAATTACCTCATCAAGTTCTACTTTCCTCCCACTCACTTCTTTCGAGAGAAACTCCTTCTCTAGAAAGTTTCCATTCTTGGCAACAAGTATCTTGCCTTCGGTTTTGTGGTAGAAGGTGTACCCAATTGTTTCTTTAGGGTATCCTATGAAGACGCACTTCTCCGATTTGGGTTCGAGCTTATCAGGCTGAAGCCTTTTGACATAAGTGTCGCAACCCCAAACTTTAAGAAATGACAGCTTAGGTTTCTTGCCAAACCATAGTTCATACGGTGTCGTCTCAACGGATTTAGACGGTGCCCTATTTAATGTGAATGCAGCTATCTCTAATGCATAACCCCAAAACGATAGTGGTAAATCGGTAAGAGACATCATAGATCGCACCATATCTAATAAAGTACAGTTACGACGTTCGGACACACCATTACGCTGTGGTGTTCCAGGTGGCGTGAGTTGTGAAACTATTCCACATTGTTTTAAATGAAGGCCAAACTCGTAACTCAAATATTCGCCTCTGCGATCAGATCGTAGAAACTTTATTTTCTTGTTACGATGATTCTCCACATCACTCTGAAATTCTTTGAACTTTTCAAATTTTTCAGACTTGTGTTTCATTAAGTAGATATACCCATATCTGCTCAAATCATCTGTGAAGGTCAGAAAATAACGATACCCGCCGCGATCCTCAACACTCATCGGACCGCATACATCGGTAGGTATTATTTCCAATAAGTCAGTAGCTCGCTCCATTGTTCCGGAGAATGGAGTTTTAGCCATCTTGCCCATGAGGCATGGTTCGCAAGTATCAAATGATTGAGAATCAAGTGATTCCAAAAGCCCATCTGCATGGAGTTTCTTCATGCGCTTTACACCAATATGACCTAAACGGCAGTGCCACAAATATGTTGCACTATCATTATCAACTTTGCATCTTTTGGCACCAATATTATGAATATGTGTATCACCACAATTGAGATTCAATAAAAATAGACCACTCTTCAAGGGTGCATGACCATAAAAGATATTACTCATATAAATAGAACAACCATTATTCTCTGATTTAAATGAATAACCGTCTCGCATTAAACAAGATCCAGATATAATGTTCATGCTCAACGCTGGCACCAAATAACAATTATTCTGGTCTAAAACTAATCTCGAAGGTAGATGTAGAGGTAGCGTGCCGACGGCGATCACATCGACCTTGGAACCATTCCTGATGCGCATCATCACCTCGTCCTTAGCCAATCTTCGTTTAATCCGTAGCCCCTGTTTCGAGTTACAAATATGAGCAACCGAACCAGTATCAAATACCCAGGCGCTACTACGAGCATTAGTAAGGTACACATCAATAACATGTATATCAAATATACCTTTGTTCACTTTGCCATCCTTCTTATCCGCCAAATACTTGGGGCAGTTCCGCTTCCAGTGACCAATCCCTTTGCAGTAGAAGCACTCAGTTTCAGGCTTGGGTCTAGCTTTGGGTTTCTTCCTGGGAGTGGCAACTTGCTTGCCATTATTCTTGTAGTTTCTCTTCTTTCCCTTGCCCTTTTTCTTGAAACTAGTGGTCTTGTTAACCATCAAAACTTGATGCTCCTTCTTGATTTCTACCTCCGCGGCTTTGAGCATTGCGAAGAGCTCGGGAATTGTCTTGTCCATCCCTTGCATATTATAGTTCATCACGAAGCCTTTGTTGCTTGGTGGCAGTGATTGAAGAACTCTGTCAATAACACTATCATCTGGAAGATCAACTACCAGCTGAGTCAAGTGGTTATGATACCCAAACATTTTGAGTATGTGTTCACTGACAGAACTGTTCTCCTCCATCTTGCAGCTATAGAACTTGTTGGAGACTTCATATCTCTCAACTCGGGCATTTGCTTGAAATATTAACTTCAACTCCTGGAACATCTCATATGGTCCATGACGTTCAAAATGTCTTTGAAGTCCCGATTCTAAGCCATAAAGCATGGCACACTGAACTATCGAGTAGTCATCAACACGTGACTGCCAGGCGTTCACAACGTCTGCAGTTGCTGGAGGGGGTGGTAAACCTAGCGGTGCATCAAAGACATAATTTTTCTGTGCAGCAATGAGGATAATCCTCAAGTTACGGACCCAGTCTATGTAGTTGCTACCATCATCTTTCAACTTAGCTTTCTCTAGGAACGCATTAAAATTCAAGGGAACGGTAGCACGGGCCATTGATCTACAACATAGATATGCAAAAACTATCAGGACTAAGTTCATGATAAATTAAGTTCAATTAATCAAATTACTTAAGAACTCCCACTTAGATAGACATCCCTCAAGTCATCTAAATGATACGTGTTCCAAATCAACTAAACCATGTCCGATCATCATGTGAGATGGAGTAGTCATCAATGGTGAACATCTCTATGTTGATCATATCTACTATATGATTCACGTTCGACCTTTCGGTCTCCAGTATTCCGAGGCCATGTCTGTACATGCCAGGCTTGTCAAGTTTAACCCGAGTATTCCGCATGTGCAAAACTGTCTTGCACCCGTTGTATGTGAACGTAGAGTCTATCACACCCGATCATCACGTGGTGTCTCAACATGACGAACTGTCGCAATGGTGCATACTCGGGGATAACACTTATACCTTGAAATTTTAGTTAAGGGATCATCTTATAATGCTACCGCCATACTAAGCAAAATAAGAAGCATAAAAGATAAACATCACATGCAATCAAAATATGTGACATGATATGGCCATCATCATCTTGTGCTTTTGATATCCATCTCCAAAGCATCGTCATGATCTCCATCGTCACCAGCTCGACACCTTGATCTCCATCATAGTGTCGTGGTCGTCTCGCCAACTATTGCTTCTACAACTATCGCTAACGCATAGTGATAAAGTAAATCAATTACATGGCGTTTGCATTTCATAAAATAAAGAGACAACCATAAGGCTCCTGCCGGTTGCCGATAACTTTTACAAAACATGATCATCTCATACAATAACGTATATCACATCATGTCTTGACCATATCACATCACAACATGCCCTGCAAAAACAAGTTAGACGTCCTCTACTTTGTTGTTGCAAGTTTTATGTGGCTGCTACGGGCTTCTAGCAAGAACTGCTCTTACCTACGCATCAAAACCACAACGGTGATTTATCAAGTTTGCTGTTTTAACCTTCAACAAGGACCGGCCGCAGTCAAATTTGATTCAACTAAAGTAGGAGAAACAGACACCCGCCAGCCACCTTTATGCAAAACTAGTTGCATGTCTGTCGGTGGAACCGGTCCCATGAACGTGGTCATGTAAGGTTGGTCCGGGCCTCTTCATCCAACAATACCGCTGAATCAAAATAAGACATTGGTGGTAAGCAGTATGATGATCACCGCCCACAACTCTTTGTGTTCTACTCGTGCATATCATCTACGCATAGACCTGGCTCGGATGCCGCTGTTGGGAAACGTAGCATGCAATTTCAAAAAAAATTCCTACGCTCACGCAAGATCTATCTAAGAGATGCATAGCAACGAGGTAGAGAGTGTGTCCACGTACCCTCATTGACCGAAAGCGGAAGCGTGCAACAACGCGGTTGATGTACACGCGGTTGATGTAGTCAAACTTCTTCTAGCTCCGACCGATCAAGCACCGAATGTACGGCACCTCCGAGTTGTGCACACATTCAGCTCGGTGACGTCCCTCACCTTCTTGATCCAGCAAGGTGTCGAGGTAGTAGATGAGTTCCGTCAGCACAACGGCGTGGTGACGGCGATGGTGAAGTGATTCTCGCAGGGCATCACCTAAGCACCGCAAAACTATGACCGGAGGTGTAAACTGTGGAGGGGGCGCCGCACATGGCTAACGATTGTTGTTGTGTGTTCTAGGCGCCCCCTCCCCACATATATATAGGTGGGAGGGGAGGAGAGGCAGCCATGGGGCACCCCAAGTAGGATCCGAATCCTACTTGGGGTTTCCCAAGTGGCGCCCCCCTTCCTTATTTTACAGGAGAGGAAAAGGGAAGAGGGAAGGGAGGAAGGAAAGGGGGGGGGGGCGAACCCCCTCTTCCTTCTCCCAATCGGCCTCCTGCCATAGGGGGGGGCACCCCTTGTGGGCTGGTATGCTCCCCTCTCATGGCCCATATGGGCCATTATTCCCCCCGGGGGTTCCGGTAACCCCCCCGGTACTCCGATAAATACTCGATACACTCCGGAACACTTCCGGTGTCCGAATACTATCATCCTATGTATCAATCTTTACCTCTCGACCATTTCGAGACTCCTCGTCATGTCCATGATCTCATGCGGGACTCCGAACAACATTCGGTCACCAAATCACATAACTCATATAATACTAAATCGTCATCGAATGTTAAGCGGGCGAACCCTACGGGTTCAAGAACTATGTAGACCTGACCGAGACACCTCTCCGGTCAATAAACAAGAGTGGAATCTGGATGCTCATATTGGCTCCTACATATTCTACGAAGATCTTTATCGATCGAACCGTTATGACAACATACGTAATTCCCTTTGTCATTGGTATGTTACTTGCCCGAGATTCGATCGTCGGTATCCACATACCTAGTTCAATCTCGTTACTGGCAAGTCTCTTTACTCGTTCCGTAATACATCATCCCGTAACTAATTCATTAGTCACTTTGCTTGCAAGGCTTCTTATGATGTGCATTACCGAGAGGGCCCAGAGATACCTCTCTGATACTCGGAGTGACAAATCCTAATCTCGATCTATGCCAACCCAACAAACACCTTCGGAGATACCTGTAGAGCATCTTTATAATCACCCAGTTATGTTGTGACGTTTGATGGCACACAAGATATTCCTCCGGTATTCGGGAGTTGCATAATCTCATAGTCGAAGGAATATGTATTTGACATGAAGAAAGCCATAGCATTAAAACTGAACGATCAATATGCTAAGCTAATGGATGGGTCATGTCCATCACATCATTCTCCTAATGATGTGATCCTGTTATCAAATGACAACTCATGTCCATGGTTAGGAAACCTTAACCATCTTTGATCAACGAGCTAGTCAAGTAGAGGTTCACTAGGGACACAGTGTTTGTCTATGTATTCACACATGTATTAAGGTTTCCGATCAATACAATTCTAGCATGAATAATAAACATTTATCAAGAATAAGGAAATATAAAATAACAACTTTATTATTGCCTCTAGGGCATATTTCCTTCAAAACCTCTTTTGGGCCATTGGCTCCTCGAGCTCCTCGGCACACAGGCAGAGGTTGAGGATGGAGGTGGCGGCGGCGATGGCGTTGCCCTACCATTGGTTTTGAGCGAGGGAGGGGTGGTGTGTGTCTGTGTGAGTGGAGGTTTTGGGGAGTGTGTGGTGTGTGTGGAGGGGGGGCAAGGTGGTGTTTGAGGATATACCACGACAACTGAAAATTTTACTAGGCGGGAGTAAAATGCCGGGCTACTGCAAATTTGGATCAAGGGCGAGAAGATATTTTTGAGATTGCGAGGGATGCAGAGGCGGGAGTAACAAGGCGAGGCTACTGAAAATTTGAATCAAGGGCAAGCAGATATTTTTGAGATTGCGAGGGATGCAGAGGCGGGAGTAAAATGCCGGGGCTAATGAAAATTTGAATCAAGGGATTGAAGCAGAGCGGGAGTAACAGACATCGCACACGGTCCGCACGTACTAATCATGTGCTATCAAACATCAAAACCTTCCAGGCGGTAGATATTTTCGAGATTACGAGGCAGTAGATATTTTGGAGGGTGGGATGCAAGCCTCGTGGAGCCCAATCTACTGTGCTGATGTGAGTGACTGCAGGGGCACGGGCGTGGCACACGGGTAGTCTGACCGAACTGTGTCTGTTGCGTACCCAATCGTAGACGGTTTCTACATCCAACTCGTGTGCTGTTTATAAATTTGGCAAAAATAATAACACGGGAGAGGGTCAGAACACGAACACACTTGCATGTGGACCAAATATATGTATGAAAATTGTGGTTTGATGTCGAATACCCAATGCACAACTTTCGTGTGGCACCTGTCGCACAAAAGCACAGTATTGCTAGTCAGCCACCCCCTACGAACCCCACTTCGTGTCAGTGGTAAGGGAATCCTAGCTACGAATGCATGCCCCTAAATAGCTAGGTCTGAAATCTCACCCTACCGTAACACAAAACCTATAGGAGTCCATCATATATATGGTCAAACTTCCCCTTTCGCTTCCCGACAAAGGTGGACCGTGTGCCAACCCACAAATGTGTGCTTGTGGCGCGAGATGGGTGAGACCACTTACGAACCACCTGCGGGTGGCCCTACTATATGTATGAAAAAGGGTGTGGTGTGATATTTAACTACCATTCACAACTTTGATGTTGCACGTGTGCCTCGCAAATTAACCGGACTTCCTCGACCCCACGGAGGTTGCAGGTAGTGCGAAGTAGCCCCCCCCCCCCCACACACACACGTCGGGGGGAGGGCATCTCACCAAGATGTAATGTAACACGAACCAAGCAGAATCCAACTTGGTCGTAGAACCTCTCCCGCTCGTTGTTGGTCGGACGTCCACATGGCCCCGCAAAATGGGCTAGCTTGTCGCCGATAACCTCGCAAGGGAGTACTGTATGAAGACAAACCCACTCTATGCATGTGGCCCAAATATGTATATGGAAGTGGTGTGTGTGGTGTTTGAATACCCAATGTGCAAAGTTGATGTGGCACCATGCTTTGGAACAATAAAATCCCCACACTGAGCAAGGGTTCACGACGCGTAGCATGCGCTCAAATTTAATTAGGCTTGGAATGATCGACCTACTATACGGTAACTCGAAGCAAAGAAGAAGAATCCACCCTGGCAACCTTTCTCGTCGTTGGTCGAAATGATGGACGTCCACGCGGGCCTACGAATATATATATGCTTGCCGCCCTTAACCAAGTGAGTGAGAGTGTGTCCAAAGACAACCATTGCATGCGTGTGTCCCGGACATATTTATGGAGGTGTGTGATGCATGCATATGTGTTGAATACTAGTCCCAATGCACAACATTGATGTGGTGCATGCGTTGAAAATTGCAGAGGTCCCCACACAGAGCAAGAGGTTCATGACGTGTCGTGTGCTCGCCCCCCCTTCGATCCAGCGGGATGGATTCATGTGTACACATGCGCTATTATATATATGTAATATCACATCATGATCTATATCGTGAGACAAACAAAAAATTAAGCCCCCTCCTAAGTCAAATTAATTAACCTCTCTCGCTGTCGGTGAAAGTGATGGACCAAGCGGGCCGACAGATGGAAGCATCGTCGATAACTGCGTGAGTGAGTGCCATAGGACGACAACCATCTCTTGCATGTGTGCCAGAACATATATATGGAGTGGTGTGTGGTTGTGATGTTTTGAATACATAATGCACAACTTTGATGTGGCATTTGCCTCAAAAACCGCAAAGTCCCTACACAGAGTGAGGTTCATGTGACACCTAGTATATATATGCTGGTCACCCCCCCTTCGACACGTACTATACACCTAGTAACACAACCCTAAAAGAATTAATCCTCCTTGTTCGTCAAACGTACCTCTCTCTTGTTGGGTCAAAGTGATGGACGACGAACTCGCGGGCCCATAGAAAGCGAAGCGTACGTCGCACGCGAGTGAGCATCCTATATAGGACTACATACCACCGTCTGCATGTGGCCCAAAGAGGTGTTTGTGTGATGGTTGAATACGCAATGCACAACTTTGATGTGGCACCACATATATAGGAAACCAAAAAGTCCCCACAGAGAGCGAGGTTCATGATGCATGGTATGTGCTATATGTACGCCCCCATTCAACGCGTGGTATATATGTACTTCTACTGTATAGCACAAACCAAAAAAGAATCATTCCTTGTTGGTCAAATTAACATCTCTCGTTGGGTCAAAGTGATGGAGGACAACCTCGCATGACCACAGATGGAAGCGCCACACGCGAGTGAGTTCCTATAGGGCAACCACCGCATGCATGGCATTGCGTTATGTTTGAATACCAATGTACAACTTTGATGTGGCACCTGCCTCAGGAACCGGAAAGTCCCCACATGGAGCGAGGTTATGACGTACACATATGTATAGAGTATTCATGTTGCCCCCTCTTTGACATGTACATACTCCTACTGTGCATATACGTAACACAAACCAAGAAATAAAACCATCCTTGTTGGTCAAATTAACCTTTCTCTCCTTGCATGTTCAACTGATCGACGACGACCTCGCGGGCCCACAGAGAGAGTCACACGCGAGTGAGTGTCATAGGACGAAACCATAGCGTGCATGTGCCCATGTGTTATGTGATGTTTGAATACCCAATGCACAACTTTGACGTGGCACGTACATGCTTCCCAAACCGGAAACGCACTACACCACGATGCGTAGCCCCCTCACTTCAAGCCGGTGGGAGGGACTCATGTGTACGCACGTGCCCGAACTTTGATATGGAATCTCACCATGATCCACACCACAGACATGCCAAGATGAATCTACCTTTTGGTCAAATGCCTCTCGTTGTCGGTGGAAACTGAAAACCTTTGCGGGCTAACAAATGGGCACGTCGCTGATAACCGCATGAGGGAGAGTGTCCGAGAGGACCACCAATGCATGCATGTAGCCCGAACATGTATGTATGAAAGGGTTGTGTAATGCTTTAAATAACCAATTCATGACTTTGATGTGGAATATATGACTCACAAAATGATCAATAATCCCACACGGAGGCTCACGACTCATAGTGTACTGCCGGACCCCCCCCCCCCCCCCCCCCCACCCCACACACACAGACACACACATCCCGCACCACCACAGCCACTCTGAGGCATGTCAAACTTTTTCTGCAGCGAACATGTGACCAAAGGAGTGTCGTGTTAAAATTATAAAAAAACAGACATCATTCGACCGTTTTTATACATTGATTGATTTCCTAGGGATTTAATGTGCAAAAATCAAATTTGAGCTACATGTGCACCAAAATGGATTGCAAAATCATATGTGTGTCCCTGGGTGCATGTTTCCCCATGCAAGAGATTTCAAAACATTGAGAATATAGATTTTTAAAATTTAGTAAATCCAAAACTTAGTTGAAATTCATGAAACTTATCGTGGTGTCGTATATGGACACCAGTAGACTGTGATATTGTATTTTTTCGTCAAATTTGAGACACGTTTTGATATAATCTTCTTACAAACGGGAGATTGTTAATAACTGGCAACCAATATCTCATACGGATTATTTATTCGGACTGTGTGCGTTAGCCCGTGCCATGCTTCGGTTAAGTAGTAAAGCGGCAGAATGAATCATCAAAAAACAAAAAATATATATGTGCTGCCACGCGCCCCGTGTGCCGTGCGAGCAGGCGTAAGTTGACAGTACGCATGCGAGCAGTCCGCCACGCAGGCAGACCGGGAGGCGTGCATGCAGGTGTGTGAATTGACGGGAGGCGTTTTCGCTGCATAGTGTCACCGGGAGGCGTGCGAGTAGCTGTGTGAAATGATGGTAGGAATGCCAGAAGTCCGCCGCGCAGGCTCACCGGGAGGCGAGACAGCCTTTGACTACCGCCCGCCCACTAGTCCGTATTAATTACGCGCCCGAGCCGCCGGCCATAATAGGCGGCCGCACCCCCGGTCCACAGTGGTCACCATCGTCTGGACTCTGGAGTGTATGAGGATGCCGCCGAAGCACACCATCGGAGGGAGTGGCGACGCCGGGGCTGGTGAAGCACCCGCGCAACGCGTGAAGCTGGGAACAGAGGTTGCCGTCGCCACCGACGAGATCTCGCGCGGGCAGCAACACGACCTTGACTTCATCGGCGCCGTCGTGCCCCCCAGTCGGAGCCGGAGGTCAACAGCAACTCCGGCAACGACTGCGACTCTGATGGAAAACCGGTTAGTCATCTATATACCCATTTGTGCGGCAAACATATCATGTGTTTTCTCTGGTTACTCCCCCCCTCTCTAATTTTTTTGGAATACAAATCCTATGGTTATGTTCTCTCAGTCCATGAAATCAGAGTAATTAAAATTCGTTAGATGCATGTAGTGTATTGATTGTTTGAATGATATCCGTATAGGGTTAGTGATTAATTGTTTGTTCTGTACAAATGATTTTTGCTAACAATCCAACTAGGGTTAGCATGCGTGCTAATAATTCGTGGCCAGATCTTGAGAATTGATTTTGAATGTCCTACATATATGTTTGTTCCTTTTTTTCTTCCAGATCTTGAGAATTGATTTTGAATGTCCTACATGTATGTTTCTGCCATTTTTTTCTTTCATATTGGTATGTACACAGTTGAGGCTCTGGCTAGCACCGCCGCCGGATGTAGATTTTCGACCCGGCTGCGCGGCCAGAAGTGGCCACGCCCCCTGGACCTGAGGAACCAGTAGAATCTTCGGCGGACCGCATCAGCGACTCCAGGACGACATCCTTGGGGAGATCATCTCCCTTCTCCCCACCAAGGATGGCTGCCGCACACAAGTCCTCGCATCTCGGTGGCGCACTCTGTGGCACGCCGCACCACTTAATCTCGATTGTCATCAGCTATCTGTCGATGATGATTCTGAACTCCCCGGAGCCATCATCTCATCCCAACAGGGCTCCGTTCAACGCATCTACATCCCAGCATGCTACCTGCTGGACATACCCCCCACGGTGGCCACCTGGCTGACATCCCGTCAATTCGATAAACTCTAGCAGCTTGAGTTCTACCATTACTACAGCGATAGGTTACCACCAAGAGCTGCATCTGTGCCCTCACCACCGATGCCCATCTCATGGTTTTTCTCCTCTCTCCACACCGCCACCTTGACCCGGTGCCATCTAGCAGACAATCTGGTACAAATGCTTCGACTCCCACTGCTGAAAAAACTTGCACTTGTGTTGGTTCATTTGTCAGAGGCCTCACTGCATAGCATCATCCACTCCAGTTGCCCTGCCTTGGAGCATTTGGTGCTTGTTTTTGGAAATGGAATCCATATCCCTTGTCTCAAATAAAGTCGCCTCACCATGTAAGGATTGGAATTCGTTTTGAAGGACAGGAGCTCATCATCGAAGATGCGCCTTCACTTCAAAGATTGCTCCTTGATTGTTGTTATAAACCTTCGCAAATAACTGTGGTCTCTGTGCCTAAACTGGAGACCTTGGGTGAATTCGTGATCCGTTTAAATGGTTCGAGATGGTGTTTGCCTCCACACCTATTAAGGTACTGTATATTATTCATGTACACTTTTGTAATTTGCATTTTTCGTTTGTGCGCATAAGTTAAGTATCATCTTGGAGTACACTTTTAGTGCTAATATTATGTTCTATGCTCAATGAAGAGCTTGTCCATCCTATCAGTGGTGGTGGATTCTGTTAAGACCTTATATATCAGTATGTGGTGTTTTGATCTCAACATCATTATTGCCTTGCTGCAATGCTTTCCATGTCTGGAGAATTTGTATATAAAGGTGACTATTTCACGCACATTGAAAGCCCATATATAATGTACTATAATTAATCGTTCAGCTATCGCTCTTTCAACATAATCTTTTTTAGACATTAACTGTTTTTAATCTTCATCTCAATTTAGGCACTAACACATGGAGAAAAAGGTATAACCAATCGATGGTTCAAGAAGCACTGGGATTTTCTCATATCTCATGACATTCGTTTGAAGACAGTAATGCTGGAAGGATATGCATCCAACAGTGCAAACACTAGCTTTGTCACATTCTTCATGTTGAATGCGAGGGCACTATTGTCCGTGAGAATTAAGTTTTTCAACAAGAAATTTCTCGCGGAACTGTATGTGGAACAGCATAAAAAGAAGTTTCAGGTGGACCTAAGGGCTTCTGATCGTGCTCGGCTTATATTTACAACAACTTGTCGTCATCATGGACCAGTAGATCTTTTGTACCGAGATCTTGATTTTATGGATCAGACCGATCCATTTGATTGTGACTGCCAAAAACTTTGGTTGAGTTAGATGTTATTGCCTTGTTCAATCCGGGATTCCGGGTTATGTGTAAATCTGATGAACAATTAATCCTCGTGCTTTTGTACCTTTTGTAAGCTAGAGTTAGACATTGTTGCCCTTTTCAACTAGGGTTTGACCCATATTTTCTTTCATACTGGGCGTCTGTGTTCATATAGGTACTACCTCTGTCGTGGTTTATTCTTTATTGGCCCCCTTCGTATTTTGTAGTACCAAACTTTGACCTTAGATTTAACTAAGAATATATTAATGCATGTCATCGAAAATAATATTGTTGGACAGCTATTCCTGGCTATGTTCATCTACTATATGCAATAATTATGCATGTGCTTGCTCGCCGTTTAGGCGGCCGCGGTGCGCTCTGCTCGCGTGCCTCCGCGCGCTCTGCTCGCCGTTTAGGTGCCCTCGGGTCGCGTCCCTCTGCGTGCTCTGCTCGCCGTTTAGGGGCTAAGTCTCGCTCGGGTCGCGTCCCTCCGCGCGCGCTCTGCTAGCGGTTGGGGCCGGCGCACGATCACATTGGGGAAGCTTTAGTTATTTGATCTTATATTATGTTAATTAATTATACCTCTAGAGCCGGAATCATCCGGCTCTGGAGGTATAATTAATTAACCTAAACTATGATCTCGGGCACTCGTTCCCGTCGCACAACTCCATCCTGTCGTCGGCCGTTGGGGGTATGCCGGTATGTGTGGGCAACTAGCTAGCAAGTGGATCAGTAGCGAGTCGCCGCTGGCGGCCAATGCTATGGTTATTTATAGCTAGCAGCTGGCTAGGGGATTGGCAATTTTACAATTCACTCCTGTAGAGCGCGGGAAGCCTTCACTGGAGTGCGGGAAGACTTGAGCACACAACTCGACAACCATATGCGGTGTCACGTGTTACCGCACACATGTTAACATAAGGAAACATATGTGTGTAACTTACTAATCATCGCACACGAGTACTCGCACACGCATCGTGTGTGATACTCCTAGCCATCGCAAGCAACTAGTATGCATTTTTCAAAGTTTTTAGTACATAGAGAATCACACACGAATTAACTCTAGTAATCGTCTGTGTTATATTTTCTCATCGCAAACAGTTCATCCGAGTGGGCTGTTTGTCGCGTTTCACACACATCTTGTTTACATGAATCGTTTGTGTTTTTTTTGGCTCATCGCAAACAGTTCATCTATGTGAACTGTATGCTGCATATCACACACATATTGTTAAGTTCAACCATTTATGTTGTGTTCCCTAATCGAAAACAATTCGTCCGAGTGAACCATATGCCATATATCACACACACCTTGATCTGGCTAACCGTTTCTGTTGCATTCCTTAATAGGAAACAGTTAATCTGAGCGAACCGTATGCCGTATATCCCACACACCTTGATATGGCTGTCCATTTCTGTTGTTCTGTCTCATCGCAAACAGTTCGTATGGATCAACCATATGTCCTGCATCGCACACGCAACTAAAATCTGAACCGCGTTTGATATCTCCGCCATCGCAAATGTTTTTCATCAATTTTGATGGATTTTTTACATCACAGTTTGCGATTAATGCATCGCACACAGTTTCGTCAAAAGGTCTCTGATCGTAGTGTCGCATTAGCAGCATCCTGCAGTATTGAGGATGCCGTCGAGGAGGCCACCAGGATTGCTGCCGCGAAAGGCCAAGATTAGACCGCCAGGGCTATACAAGAACCCTCTGAAGGAACAGAGAAAATCCCCGGCAGCACATCCAACCAAGACGCAGTTATCGAGGATAAAACCCTTCTTCAATCCGTGGGACCTCTCCCCTTGCTTAGCACACAGGCCGTAGCTTCTCAGTCATCCTTAAGCAAGCTGGCGCTGGGCTCAGTCCGGACAGGCCACTCCGAGCTCATCTTTTACAGTGGGTGCGGATTTTGATGAGGAAATCAGATGCATACTTGCACCACTGTCTCAGAGAGTTGAAGAAGCTGGCGACCCTGCCGACGGCGCCAAAGACTTAGCTTTTCTGGAATCCATGGCTGCCGGGCTCAAAGACATGCAACACAGGTACATTCTCAAGGCGCAGGCAGTCAAGGAGCAGCGTGATTCTGCTGATCTTACAAGCAAGAAACTAACGAACAAGGGCAACAAGATGTGCGAATGGTTCAAGAAGCTGTCCCATTCCCTCATGCGTCAAGAGGAGGTGTTGGCCATGGCCAAGGAGGATATCACTTCCCGGGAGGTCCACCTAACGGAGTGCGAAGCACTTCTGAACGCCAAGGAGAAGGACATCTCTGCCCGGGAAGGAAACCTCCAGGCCACCCTCCGCGGCAAGGATGTGGAACTGGAGGCTCTTGTTCAGCAGTGTACCAAGGACCTAGAGGATAAGCACAAAGCAATGCTTGACACGCTTACCGTTGAATCTTCTACTCAGCTGAAGAAGGTTACTGATGAGCTTGCTGCCGCGTCTGCTGCCAAGACTGATCTTGATCACAAAGTGGCCAAGCTAATGGAGGACCTTGCCCAGGACGAAAAAGAGATCGTGGCTCTCAAAGAGGAAGCGCAGAAGGCAGAGACCACCCTGAAGGAGGCGCAAATGCAGCTTTCCTCCAAGAGATAGGACCTTGATACTGCCAACGGCACCATCACTGACATGAAAGCTCGGCTTGGCACCTTGGAGAGGGAGATTGAGTCTGCCGGGGCCCACGAGAAGTTGTTGATGAATGACTTGACCAATGCAAGAACTCTCCGACAGGACGCAGAGGATAAACTGCAGAACCAAATCGAGCAGCGTAACCTCTGAATCAAGAACTTGGTTGACATCGCCGAGCGCCTCACTACCCAGATCTCGAAGATGGACATGAAGAGCTGGGCTTTCTCCGTCAACAATCATGAGGTTCCAAGTGTCAAGCTGACGCTTTTCTTTGAAGGTTTGATTGAAGGGCTGAAGATGTACGAGGACGACATGAATGCTTTGCTAATGAGTCCCGGAAGCTCGCCCGTGATGCCCTCTTCATGGTCTTGAGCAACCTTGCTTTCCGCCACCCAAACCTCAACCTTGCCAATGGCTTCAAGAAGTTGCCGTCGGGTGCTGATGTTTCTACAACTGCGGAGAAGGCCACCCCTCTTGCTGATAAGGTTCTCTCCATCCCAAGAGTTCCCGGAGATCGCCAAGCCCAGCCTTGAACTATTTTTATGGCCTTGGTGCCCCTGTAATAAGACACAATATGTATCTCGTTTTTAGGCTTTGCACTGATCTTGTTTTAACTCGTTGCTGGATTGATGTTTATATGCAACCGTGCGTTATCCCTCTTCTGTTTAGCCATTGGTATACGTATGATTAGTTTCCCTTTCGCACTTTGGTTGCCCGCCAACATTATGCTACCGCGATTACTCTGAGGAACGGGCCCTTAGCATTCAGCTGGCAAAGGCACGCTGCCGATGGGTTTTTCCTCAGCAGTCCTTGACGCTGCCACCCACTTTGTTGAGTAGGCTCGAAACAAAGTGAGGGCGCAGAGAAATACTGTAAGGTTCCGTTGTATGAAGGACTTATCATACGAAAACCTTGGTTGTCCGAGGTATAAGCAAGTGCAAAACTCCAAAGAAAAACTAACGAATAGGCCAACTTAGCTTTTGTTTATGCTTTCTTCCTGCTAGGATGTACTTTAGATTGCGCACTTTGTCTCCTCTTCCACTCGTGGCTGCCCCTCCAGTTTGCGTCTCCTAAGGAGACTATGCTCGCATACCCATTCTCGCTCTGCGAAAATGAAAAAGACGAAAAGGAGCACCAGAGAGGCACTAGGCAGCTTATTAGTCATGTATCCAGCTCCGATAAGAGCTGACGGTTTCAAAAAAAATGCTTGCAATTAAAGATATATGGTGAAAAAGGAGAAGAACCAGCCCCTTCCTCCTGATCTTTCACTTCCAATGACCTCTCGGCAGCTGACGTGAAGGACGCACTGGCGCAAAAAGCCTTGCCGGGGTTCGCCTTGCCGGGGGCGCCAGCCAACGGATTTGCATCAGTGTTCACTTAGGATTTACCCTTATCGGGCTATTACAAGAGTAAGTTCCACGCGGGCTTATCAACGCCGGCGGTTTCACCACGGCGTGACCCAGCCATTGGATAGCAAAGAGCAAGAGGGTGGTCAGTACGCACCATTTTCTCGTTCGTTCAAGTGATACCCTTCGGCATCAGACGTGGATGACAGAAGCCCGCGAGGAGGACGATGTCGCCGCATGTCTCGCTTCTCCTTCTGGTCACGGGTAGCATGGTGGCCACGCCATCCGTGCCACCCGTGGTCATCGCATCGCCACCGTCTTTTACCCCCATCGTCGCCGCGGCCGCGGCGAAGACAAGTGACGGAATCTGGGTAGGACGAGGCTAGGGTGAAACGTTGTTCTTTCTCTTCGAAGCCGTTGATGAAGAGAGTGTCAATGCATATGATGATCAACGCGCTGTCCTACAGCTTCAGGTTCGCACAAGCGATCCCCCTACTTGGCGCGCCAAAGATGTCGTGGGTGGACACGATCACCTATGGGGCCATCGGCCCCTTGTGGTTCGGCAAGGGGGAAGATCATGTTGCACAAAGAGCAGAGGCCATGGAACAGCACGACGGTGGTGATGCTGGTGGTTTTTACCCAGGTTCGTGCCGCTAAGAAGCGTAAAACCCTACTCCTGCTTTGGTGGATTGGATGGGGGAACACGACAAGCACGCATAGCTCAAACCCGGCAAGGTCGCCTCGGGGAGAGCAGCTACGCGCGTACAAGTGTGCAAGGGTCTGAATCCCTTGTTAGGTCAGCTTGGACCTCCTTTTATACCTTAAGGGGTGATCACAGTGGCAAAATAGTCTTTATCCAATGATTAGATAGCTAACAGTGCTATCATACCTAACTCTGGCTGTTAGGACAAAGTGCATTAAATGCACTGCTAGGTGTCATGCTGAGGATGCCGCCCGACAAGCCTGTCGTGCTGCTTTAATCATCTTCTACTTATCTGCTTGACATGCCTCTGGACGGGTGTCATATGAGGGTAATCTATCTTCCAAATGACTACCACATGCTTAGTAGAATCCACTTAATCACTTGGGGGCTCGACACCGCACTGATAACTGATTTGTGTTGCGGTGCGGTGGAGCGGTGGCGCCTTGGCGGGGAGATTCGCCCTTGGCGGACCTGGCAAGCTTGCCGGGGAAATCTTGGACTTGTTGCTGGGGTGGCCTCGACCCGGTCGGGTTCTCCTGCCCGGCAAGGGAGGCCTTCCCAAGGTGATGCTTTGTTGTCTTGTTTGTCTTGGTCTTCTTGATCCTCTCTTGGATCTCACTAAGAGCTGCTTCTCTATCTTGGTCTTGTTTTGCTTTGTTGGTGTAGCTTCGCCTTTGCCAAGCTTTGGCTGCCGGGGCAGAGGCCCTTCGTCCGTGTAGAAGTCAAGGGGAATAAACACCCCTGTTTGTGTACCTCGACAAGAGGTATCTCTGGGCCCTCTCGGTAATACAGATCACAAGAAGCTTGCAAGAAAAGTGACTAAGGAGTTAGTTACGAGATGATGTATTACGGAACGAGTAAAGAGACTTGCCGGTAATGAGATTGAACTAGGTATGAAGATACCGACGATCGAATCTCGGGCAAGTAACATACCGATGGACAAAGGGAATTACGTATGTTGTCATAAGGTTCGACCGATAAAGATCTTCGTAGAATATGTAGGAACCAGTATGGGCATCCAGGTTCCACTATTAGTTATTGATCGGAGAGGTGTCTCGGTCATGTCTACATAGTTCTCGAACCCGTAGGGTCCACACGCTTAATGTTCGTTCACGATATAGTGTTATATGAGTTATGTCATTTGGTGATCGAATGTTGTTCGGAGTCCCGGATGAGATCACAGACATGACGAAGTGCTCCAGAACGGTTCGGAGGTAAAGATTGATATATAGGACGATGATGTTTGGACACCGGAAGAGTTTCAGAGGTACCGGGTAGTCATCGGATCACAGGAAGGGGTTCCAGGAAGGCCCGGGAGGCTATATGGGCTTAATGGGCTAAAGGGGTGAACACACCAGCCCACAAGGGGCTGGTGTGCCACTCTCCCTGGCCACCGGCCCTAGGGGAAGGAAAGGGGGAGGGTTGGACCCTCCTACCTTTCCCTCCTAATGAGAGAAAGGACGGGGGGCGCCACCTCCCCCTGCCTTCCTCCCGCGCACAAACAAGGAAGGGGGGCTAGGGCAGGAGCCCAAGGAGGATTCGACCTCCTTGGGGGCTCCTCCTGGCTACCTCCCCTCTCCCCCACCTATATATATGAGGGAGGGGGCGCCACACAAAACCACGACAATCTCTTAGCCGTGTGTGGTGCCCCTCTCCACAGTTTCGTCCCTCGGTCATATTTTCGGAGTGCTTAGGTGAAGCCCTGTGGAGATAGCATCACCACCATCATCACCACGCCGTCGTGCTGCCGGAACTCATCTACTACTTTGCCCATCTTGCTGGATCAAGACGGCGAGGACGTCACTGAGCTGAATGTGTGCTGAGTGCGGAGGTGTCGTACGTTTGGTACTTGATCGGTTGGATCGCGAAGAAGTTCGACTACATAACCCGCATTAATAAACGCTTCCGCTTACGGTCTACGAGGGTACGTAGACACACTCTCCCTTCTCGTTGCTATGCATCTCCATGGATATATACTGCGTGTGCGTAGATTTTTTTTCCATGCAATGTTACCCAACAAAAGTCAGAGAATATAGCAGTCATACATCTTTGAAAGGTAGCAGGTGCATTGCATAAACCAAAAGGCATACATCTATAAGCAAAGGTATAGAAAGGGCATGTAAAAGTAGTTTTTTCTTGATCCTCTTGTGACACAGGTATTTGGGAAAAACCAGAATAACCATCTAGAAAGCAGAAATGTGTATGTTTTGATAGTCTTTCTAGCATTTGATCAATGAATGGCAGCGGATAATGATCTTTCCTAGTAGCTTTATTTAATTTTCTAAAATCAATAACCATTCTATAACCCATGACAATTCTTTGCGGAATCAGTTCATTCTTGTCATTGGGAACAACAGTGATACCTCCCTTCTTAGGGACACAATGAACAAGACTTACCCATCTACTATCAGCAATAGGATAGATTATACCTGCTTCCAGAAGTTTTAGAATTTCATTCCTTACCACCTCTTTCATCTTTGGATTCAACCGTCACTGGTGATCAACAAATAGTTTAGCATCAGGTTCCATAATAATTTAGTGCTGACATAGAGTGGGACTAATGCCCTTAAGATCATCTAGAGTATATCCAATAGCGGCATGGTGTTTCCTCAGAGTTTTCAATAATTTCTTTTCTTCATGCTCTGAAAGGTTAGCACTAATAATAACATGATATATCTTCTTCTCATCGAGATAAGCATATTTCAAAGTATTAAGTAATTGTTTAAGATCGAACACAGGATCACTCTTGGGTGGTAGAGGATCTCCCAGAGTCTCAACATGCAGATTGTGTTTCAAAATAGGCATTTGTTTAAAGAAAATCACGTCTAATTCCTTTCTTTCATTCATGAACATATCATTTTCATGGTCTAGCAAATATTGTTCTAAAGGATCAGTAGGAGGCACGGCAATAGAAGCAAAACCAATAATTTCATCTTTATTAGGCAACTCTTTATCATGGGGTTGTCTACGAAATTCGGAGAAGTTAAACTCATGAGACACATCCCCGAAACTTACACTAACAGTTTCTTTCTCACAATCTATTTTAGCATTAATAGTGTTCGAGAAAGGTCTACCAAATATAATGGGACAAAACTCATCTTGTGGGGAACCAAGAACTAGAAAATTATAGGGTATTTTATTTTCCCACACAAGACTTCAACATCTCTAACAATCCCAATTGGTGAGATAGTATCACTATTAGCAAGCTTAATAGTAACATCAATATCTTCTATTTCAGCAGGTGCAATATCATTCATAATTTCTTGGTATAAAGTAAAAGGAATTGCACTCACACTAGCACCCAAATCACATAAGCCATGATAACAAAGATCTCCTATCTTAACAGAGACAACAGGCATGCCAACAATAGGTCTATGTTTATCTTTATCATCGGGTTTAGCAATTCTAGCAGCTTCATCACAGAAATAAATAACAAGCCCATCAATATTATCAACGAAGAGATCTTTAACCAAAGCAATACTAGGTTCAACTTTAATTTGTTAAAGGGGTGTAGGTGTTCTAGTATAACTCTTATGGACTACAGCTGAAGCTTTAGCATGTTCTTTTATCCTAACAGGAAAAGGTGGTTTCCCAATATAAGCAGTAGGAATAACAGGATCAACATTATAAGTAATGGTATCTTCTTCAGCTTTAATGGGTTCTACTATTTTTACTTCAATGGGAGGATGATATTTAAACCACTTCTCCTTAGGGAGATCAACATGAGTAGCAAATGATTCACAGAAAGAAGCTACTATCTCAAAGTCAAGTCCATACTTAGTGCTAAATACACGAAAAGCATCGGTATCCATAAAAGATTTAACACAATCAAACTTAAGGTTTATACCTGACTCCTTACCTTCGTCGAGCACCCAATCTTCAGATTTGCATTTAATTCTTTCCAAAAGATCCCATTTGAATTCAATAGTTTTCTTCATAAAAGAACCAGTACAAGAAGTATCGAGCATGGATTGATCATTACGAGAAAGACGAGCATAAAAATTCTGAATAATAATTTCTCTTGAGAGCTCATGATTGGGGCATTAATATGAAATTGACTTAAGCCTCCCCCAAGCTTGAGCGATACTTTCTCCTTCACGAGGCCAAAAATTATATATATAATTCCGATCACGATGAACCAGATGCATAGAATAAAACTTCTGATGAAATTCCAATTTCAATCGGTTGTAATTCCAAGTCCCAATATCATCGCATAGCCTATACCATGTCAATGACTTCTCCTTCAAAGATAAAGGGAAGACCTTCTTCTTGACTTCATCCTCGGGCAAACCTGCAAGCTTAAATAATCCACAAACTTCATCCACATATATTAGATGCATATCAGGATGTACTGTTCCATCTCCTGCGTAAGGATTAGCTAGCAGTTTCTCTATCATACCTGAAGGAATTTCATAATAAATATTTTCAGTAGGTTCAATCGGTTGAGGAGCAACTTCTTGTTCTTCCGGCCGAGGTGAAGATAGCCCGAACAAACCCCTCAAAGGATGATTTTCCATAGTGACAAGTGATAGTAAATTTCAGCACATAATATAAATGTTTCCTTACCAAATTTCACAACCAAAGGCGCTTCACTCCCCGGCAATGGCGCCAGAAAAGAGTCTTGATGACCCACAAGTATAGGGGATCTATCGTAGTCCTTTCGATAAGTAAGAGTGTAGAACCCAACGAGGAGCAGAAGGAAATGACAAGCGGTTTTCAGCAAGGTATTTTCTGCAAGCACTGAAATTATCGGTAACAGATAGTTTTGTGATAAGATAATTCGTAATGGGTAACTAGTAACAAATGTAACCAAGGTGCAAGAAGGCAGCCCAATCCTTTTTGTAGAAAATGATAATCCTGGACGAACTCTTATATAAACAAAGCACCCCCGAGGACACATGGGAATTGTTGTCAAGTTAGTTTTCGTCATGCTCATATGATTCGCGTTCATTACTTCGATAATTTGATATGTGGGTGGACCGGTGCTTGGGTGCTGTCCTTACTTGGACAAGCCTCCCACTTATGATTAACCCCTCTCGCAAGCATCCGCAACTACGAAAGAAGAACTAAGATAAATCTAACCATAGCATGAAACATGTGGATCCAAATCAGCCCCTTACGAAGCAACGCATAAACTAGGGTTTAAGTTTATGTCACTCTAGCAACCCATCATCTACTTATTACTTCTCAATGCCTTCCCCTAGGCCCAAATCATGGTGAAGTGTCATGTAGTCGACGTTCATATAACACCACTAGAGGAAAGACAACATACATCTCATCAAAATATCGAACGAATACCAAATTCACATGATTACTTATAACAAGACTTCTCCCATGTCCTTAGGAACAAACATAACTACTCACAAAGCATATTCATGTTCAAGATCAGAGGGGTATTGAATATCATTAAGGATCTGAACATATGATCTTCCACCAAATAAACCAACTAGCGTCAACTACAAGGAGTAATCAACACTACTAGCAACCCACGGGTACCAATCTGAGGTTTTGAGACAAAGATTGAATAGAAGAGATGGACTAGGGTTTGAGAGGAGATGGTGCTGGTGAAGATGTTGATGAAGATTGACCCCCTCTCGATGAGAGGATCATTGGTGATGACGATGGCTTCGATTTCCCCCTCCCGGAGGGAAGTTTCCCCTGCAGAATAGCTCCGTCGGAGCCCTAGATTGCTTCTGTCCAGGTTCCGCCTCGAGACGGTGGTGCTTCGTCCCAAAGCTTCCTTATGATTTTTTACTGGTCAAAACACTTCATATAGCAGAAGATGGGCACCGGAGACCTGTCAGGGGGCCCATAAGCCCTAGGGGCGCGCCCTGGGGGGTAGGGCGTGCCCCCCAGGCTTGTGGCCACCTGGTGGGTCCCCTCTGGTAGCTTCTTCGCCCAATAATTTTTATATATTCCAAAATAATTCTCCGTAAATTTTTAGGACTTTTGGAGTTGTGTAGAATAGGTCTCTCAGATTTGCTCCATTCCGGTCCAGAATTCCAGCTGGCGGCATTTGATACGTCTCCAACATATCTATAATTTTTTATTGTTCCATGCTATTATATTATCTGTTTTGGATGTTTTATATGCATTAATATGCTATTTTATGTTATTTTTGGGACCAACTTATTAACCTAGAGCCCAGTGCCAGTTTCTGTTTTTTCCTTGTTTTTGAGTTTTACAGAAAAGGAATATTAAATGGAGTCCAAACGGAATAAAACTTTACGATGATTTTTCTTGGACCAGAAGACACCCACGGAGCTTGGAGGCCAAGTCAGAAGAGTCCCGAGGACTCCACAAGCCTCCAGGGTGCGCCCGAGGGGGGGGCTGGCTTGTGGGCCCCCGGGGGTCCACCGACCTCCCTCTTAGCTCTATAAATTCACAAATATTCCAATATCAATAGAAGTGTCCACCAAAATACTTTTCCGCCGCCGTAACCTTCTGTTCCCGTGAGTTCCCATCTTGGGGCCTTTTTCGGCATCCTGCCGAAGGGGGATTCTATCACGGAGGGCATCTACATCAACTCTATTGCCCCTCCGATGAAGCGTGAGTAGTTTACCACAGACCTACGAGTCCATAGCTAGTAGCTAGATGGCTTCTTCTCTCTCTTTGATTGTCAATACGATGTTCTCCTCGATGTTCTTGGAGATCTACCCGATGTAATCTTCTTTTGCGGTGTGTTTGTCGAGATTGATGAATTGTCGATTTATGATCAGCTTATCTATGAATATTATTTGAATCTTCTCTGAATTATTATATGCATGATTTGATATCTTTGTATTTCTCTTCGAATTATCGGTTTGGTTTGGCCAATTAGATTGGGCTTTTTTGCAATGGGAGAGGTGCTTAGTTTTGGGTTCAATCTTGCGGTGTCCTCACCCAGTGACAAAGTAGGGGTAGTGAGGCACGTATTTGTATTGTTGCCATCAAGGGTAAAAAGATGGGGTTTTCATCATATTGCTTGAGTTTATCCCTCTACATCATGTCATCTTACTTAAGGCGTTACTCCGTTCTTTATGAACTTAATACTCTAGATGCATGCTGGATAGCGGTCGATGTGTGGAGTAATAGTAGTAGATGCAGGCAGGAGTCGGTCTACTTGACATGGACGTGATGCCTATATTCATAATCATTGCCTTGGATATCGTCATAACTTTGTGCTTTTCTATCAATTGCTCGACAGTAATTTGTTCAACCAACATATTATTTGCCTTCAAGAGAGAAGCCTCTAGTGAAACCTATGGCCACCGGGTCTATTTTTCTTCATATATTTTTAGATCTATATACCAAAAATACCTTGCTGCAATTTATTTACTTTTATTTTGTTTTACGTTTTAGTAATCTTTTATATCTATCTCTATCAGATCTCACCTTTGCAAGTGATCGTGAAGGGATTGACAACCCCTTTATCGCTTTGGGGGAAAGTGTTTGATTGTTTGTGTAGGTGCATATATTGGGTACTTGCGTGTTTCTCCTACTGGATTGATACCTTGGTTCTTAACTGAGGGAAATACTTATCTGTACTTTGCTGCATCACCCTTTCCTCTTCAAGGGAAAAACCAACGCAAGCTCAAGAAGTAGCAGGAAGAATTTCTGGCACCGTTGCCGGGGGGATCTACATCAAGCCTACCAAGTACCCATCATAAACTCTCATCTCTTGCATTACATTATTTGCCATTTGCCTCTCGTTTTCCTCTGCCCCACTTCTAAAACGATTTTCAGAAAAATACAAAAAGATTTGCTTTTTTATTCGCCCTTCTTTCGTTCGTCTTTTCGTTTGCTTTTTGGTTGCTCGTGTGTTAGATTGCTTGCTTTGTTGCGATGTCTCAAGAAAATACCAAGTTGTGTGACTTTTCCAATACTAATAATAATGATTTTATTAGTACTCCGATTGCTCCTGCCACTTGTGTGGAATCTTATAAAATTAATGCCGCTTTGATGAATCTTGTTATGAAAGATCAATTTTACGGCCTTCCTAGTGAAGATGGCGCATCCCATCTAAATAATTTTGTTGAGTTGTGTGATATGCAAAAGAAGAAAGATGTGTATATTGATATTGATATTGTCTAAATAACTATTGAAGCTATTTCCGTTCTCACTACGAGATCGTGCTAAAACTTGGTTTTCATCTTTGCCCAGAAATAGTATTGATTCATGGAATAAGTTTAAAGATGCTTTTATTTCCAATTTTCCTCCCGCTAAGATCATCTCCCTTAGGAACGATGTAATGAATTTTAAGAAACTTGATCATGAACATGTTGCACAATCTTGAGAGAGGATGAAATTGATGATAGGAAATTGCCCTACTCATGGTTTAAGTTTATGGATGATCATACAAAAAATTTATGCCAGATTGAATTTTGCTTCTGGAAATCTTTTAGATTTGGACGCGGGAGGTACTTTTATGGAAATCAAATTAGGATAAGCTACTAAACTCCTAGATAATATTATGGTTAATTACTCTCAATGGCATACCGAAAGATCTTCTACTAGTAAGAAAGTGCATGCGATTGAAGAAATCAATGTTTTGAGTGGAAAGATGGATGAACTTATGAAATTGTTTGCTAGTAAGAGTGCTCCTATTGATCCTAATGATATGCCTTTGTCTACTTTAATTGAGAATAATAATGAATATATGGATGTGAATTTTGTTGGTAGGAACAATTTTGGTAATAACGCGTATAGAGGTAATTTCAATCCTAGACCGTTTCCTAGTAATTCCTCTATTAATTATGGTAATTCCTACAACAATTCTTATGGAAATTATAATAAGATGCCCTCTTATCTTGAGAACAATATTAAAGAATTTATTAGTTCTCAAAAGAATTTCAATGCTTTGGTTGAAGAAAAATTGCTTAAGATTGATGATTTGGCTAGGAACATGGATAGAATTTCTCTTGAGATTGATTCTTTGAAAATTATATCTATTCCAACCAAGCATGATATTAATGAATCTATGAAATCTATGAGAATTTCTATTGATGAGTGCAAAGAAAGAACCGCTAAGATGCGTGCTAAGCGAGATTGGTTTGTAAAAGCGTGTTCTAGTTTTTGTGAAAATAATGACGAAGATCTTAAAGTGATTGATGTGACTCCTATTGAATATTTGTTTTCTAATATAAATCTTGATAAAGATGGGACTGGAGATGAGTCAACTTTAGTTAAAAGGCGTCCCAATAATTTGGAGTTTATAGATCTTGATGCAAAAATTGATAAAAGTGGGATTAGAGAGGTCAAAACTTTAAGTAGCGATGAACCCACTCTTTTGGATTTCAAGGATTTTAATTATGATAATTGTTATTTGATATATTGTATTTACTTGTTGCAATCCTTGTTAAATTCTCCTCATGCTTATAATCAAAATAAAGCTTTTACTAAACATATCGTTGATGCTATGATGAAATCTTTTGAAGAAAGCTTGAATTGGAAGTTTCTATTCCTAGAAAACTTTATGATGAGTGGGAACCTACTATTAAGATTAAGATTAAAGATTATGAGTGCCATGCTTTGTGTGATTTGGGTGCTAGCGTTTCCACGATTGCAAAAACTTTATGTGATGTGTTAGGTTTCCGTGAATTTGATGATTGTTCTTTAAATTTTCATCTAGCGGATTCCACTATAAAGAAACCTATGGGAAGAATTAATGATGTTCTTATTGTTGCAAATATGAATTATGTGCCCATAAATTTCATTGTTCTTGATATAGATTGCAATCCTACATGCCATATTATTCTTGGTAGACCTTTCCTTAGAACGATTGGTGCAATTATTGATATGAAAGAAGGAAGCATTAGATTTCAATTTCCGTTAAGGAAGGGCATGGAACACTTTCCAAGAAAGAAAATCAAGTTGACTTATGAATCTATTATGAGGGCTACTTATGGATTTAATACCAAAGATGACAATACCTAGATCTATCTGTTATGCCTAGCTAAGGGCGTTAAACAATAGCGCTTGTTGGGAGGCAACCCAATTTTATTTTTGTTCTTATTTTTTTGTTCTGTTTTTCAATAAATTTATCATCTAGCCTCTGGTTAGATGTTTTTTGGTGTTTTAATTAGTATTTGAGCCAAGTAAGACCTTTGGGATGGCTTACGGTGATAGTTGATTTGATCTTGCTGAAAAACAGAAACTTTTGCGTCAAATAACATAATTGTTTAAATTCACTGGAGCGTGGAAAAACCCTTAATTTTTTACAAAAGATTTATATAAAAATTGTCTCTGTTTTCCTAAGTTTTAATAAATTTTGGAGTTACATAAGTATTAGAACAATTCAGATCTTCGCAGATTGTTCTATTTTTGACAGATTCTGTTTTCTATGTGTTGTTTGCTTATTTTAATGAATCTATGGGTAGTATCGGGGGGTATGAACCATGGAGAAATTGGAATAAAGTAGATATTACACCAATATAAATAAATAATGAGTTCACAACAGTACCAAAAAGTGGTGATTTATTTTCTTATACTAACGGATCTCATGAGTTTTGTGTTGTGAAGTTTTCAAATTTTGGGTAAAGATTTGATGGACTATGGAATAATGAGTGGCAACAGCCTAAGCTTGGGGATTCCCAAGGCACCCCAAGGTAATATTCAAGGACAACCAAGCATCTAAGCTTGGGGATGCCCCGGATGGCATCCCCTCTTTCGTCTTCTTCTATCGGTAAATTTACTTGAGGCTATATTTTTATTCACCCCATGATATGTGTTTTGCTTGGAGCGTCTTGTATGATATGAGTCTTTGCTTTTTAGTTTGCCACAATCATCCTTGCTGTACACACCTTTTGAGAGGGACACGTGTGAATCATGAATTTATTAGAATACTCTATGTGCTTCACTTATATCTTTTGAGCTAGGCAATTTTGCTCTAGTGCTTCACTTATATCTTTTTAGAGCACGGCGGTGGCTTTATTTTATAGAAATTGTTGAACGCTCATGCTTCACTTATATTATTTTGAGAGTCTCTCCAAACAGCATGGTAATTTGCTTTGGTTATGAATTTAGTCCTAATATGATGGGCATCCAAGAGAGATATAATAAAAACTTTCATATAAAGTGCATTGAATACTATGTGAAGTTTGATTCCTTATGATTGTTTTGAGATGTAAAGACGGTGATATTAAAGTCATGCTAGTGAGTAATTATAGATTGGTAGAAATATATGTATTAAAGTTTGTGATTCTCGTAGCATGCACGTATGGTGAACCGTTATATGATGAAGTCGGAGCATGATTTATTTATTGATTGTCTTCCTTATGAGTGGCGGTCGGGGACGAGCGATGGTCTTTTCCTACCAATCTATCCCCCTAGGAGCATGCGCCCAGTACTTTGTTTCAATGAATAATATTTTTTTGCAATAAGTATGTGAGTTCTTTATGACTAATGTTGAGTCCATGGATTATACGCACTCTCACCCTTCCACCATTTCTAGCCTCTCTAGTACCGCGCAACTTTTGCTGGTGCACTACACCCACCATATACCCTTCCTCAAAAAAGCCACCATACCTACCTATTATGGCATTTCCATAGCCATTCCGAGATATATTGCCATGCAACTTCCACTGTTCCGTTTATGGCACGCTCCATCATTGTCATATTGCTTTGCATGATCCTAAGATAGCTAGCATGATGTTTTCATGGCTTGTCCGTTTTTTGATGTCATTGCTATGCTAGATCATTGCACATCCCGGTACACCGCCGGAGGCATTCATATAGAGTCATATTTTTGTTCTAAGTTTCGAGTTGTAATTCTTGAGTTGTAAAGAAATAAAAGTGTGATCATCATCATTATTAGAGCATTGTCCCATGTGAGGAAAGGATGATGGAAGCAATGATTCCCTCACAAGTTGGGATGAGTCTCTGGACTTTATAAAAAAAATAAAAGAGGCCAAAGAAGACCACAAAAAAAATAAAAGAGGCCAAAGAAGCCCACAAAAAAATGAGAGAAAAGAGAGAAGGGACAATGCTACTATCTTTTTTCCACAGTTGTGCTTCAAAGTGGCACCATGATCTTCATGATAGAGAGTCTCCTATATTGTCACTTTCATATACTAGTGGGAATTTTTCGTTATATAACTTGGCTTGTATAGTCCATTGATGGGCTTCCTCAAATTGCCCTAGGTCTTCATGAGCAATCGAGTTGGATGCACACCCACTTAGTTTCTTTTTGAGATTTCATAAATTTATAGCTCTAGTGCATCCGTTGCATGGCAATCCCTACTCACTCACATTGATAACTATTGATGGGCATCTCCATAGACCATTGATACGCCTAGTTGATGCGAGACTATCTCCTTCTTTTTGTCTTCTCCACAACCACCATATTCTATTCCACCTATAGTGCTATATCCATGGCCCACGCTCATGTATTGCGTGAAAGTTGAAAAAGTTTGAGAACATCAAAAGTATGAAACAATTGCTTGGCTTGTCATCGGGGTTGTGCATGATTTAATACTTTGTGTGATGAAGATGGAGCATAGCCAGACTATACGATTTTGTAGGGATAACTTTCTTTGGCCATGTTATTTCGAGAAGACATGATTGCTTTATTAGTATCCTTGAAGTATTATTGTTTTTATGTCAACATTAAACTTTTGTTTTGAATCTTATGGATCTGAACATTCATGCCACAATAAAGACAATTACATGGATAAATATGTTAGGTAGCATTCCACATCAAAAATTCTGTTTTTATCATTTACCAACTCGAGGACGAGTAGGAATTAAGCTTGGAGATGCTTGATACGTCTCCAACGTATCTACAATTTTTGGATGTTTTGGATGTTTTGGATGTTCCATGCTTTTATATTATCTGTTTTGGATGTTTTATATGCATTAATATGCTATTTTATTTTATTTTTGGGACTAACTTATTAACCTAGAGCCCAGTGCCAGTTTCTGTTTTTTCCTTGTTTTTGAGTTTTACATAAAAGGAATATCAAACGGAGTCCAAACAGAATAAAATTTTATGATGATTTTTCTTGGACCAGAAGACACCTACGGAGCTTGGAGGCCAACTCAGAAGAGTCCCGAGGACTTCACAAGCCTCCAGGGTGCGCCCTAGGGGAGCGCCCCCTGGCTTGTGGGCCCCCCGGGAGTCCACCGACCTCCGTCTCAGCTCTATAAATTCACAAATATTCCAATATCAACAGAAGTGTCCACCAAAATACTTTTCCGCCGCCGTAACCTTCTGTTCCCGTGATATCCCATCTTGGGGCCTTTTTCGGCATCCTGCCGGAGGGGGATTCGATCATGGAGGGCATCTACATCAACTCTATTACCCCTGCTAGATGGCTTCTTCTCTCTCTTTGATTCTCAATACCATGTTCTCCTCGATGTTCTTGGAGATCTATCCAATGTAATCTTCTTTTGCGGTGTGTTTGTCGAGATCGATGAATTGTGGATTTATGATCAGCTTATCTATGAATATTATTTGAATCTTCTATGAATTCTTATATGCATGATTTGATATCTTTGTATTTCTCTTCGAATTATCGGTTTGGTTTGGCCAACTAGATTGGTTTTTCTTGCAATGGGAGAGGTGCTTAGTTTTGGGTTCAATCTTGCGGTGTCCTCACCCAGTGATAAAGTAGGGGTAGCGAGGAACATATTTGTATTGTTGCCATCAAGGGTAAAAAGATGGGGTTTTCATCATATTGCTTGAGTTTATCCCTCTACATCATGTCATCTTACTTAAGGCGTTACTCCGTTCTTTATGAACTTAATACTCTAGATGCATGCTGGATAGCGGTCGATGTGTGGAGTAATAGTAGTAGATGCAGGCAGGAGTCGGTCTACTTGACACGGACGTGATGCCTATATTCATAATCATTGCCTTGGATATCGTCATAACTTTGTGCTTTTCTATCAATTGCTCGACAGTAATTTGTTCACCCACCGTATTATTTGCCTTCAAGAGAGAAACCTCTAGTGAAACCTATGGCCCCGGGTCTATTTTTCTTCATATATTTTCAGATCTATATACCAAAAAAAATCAAAAATACCTTGCTGCAATTTATTTACTTTTATTTTCTTTTACGTTTTAGTAATCTTTTATATCTATCTCTATCAGATCTCAGCTTTGCAAGTGACCGTGAAGGGATTGACAACCCCTTTATCGCGTTGGGTGCAAGTGTTTGGTTGTTTGTGTAGGTGCACATATTGGGGACTTGCGTGTTTCTCCTACTGGATTGATACCTTGGTTCTTAACTGAGGAAAATACTTATCTCTACTTTGCTGCATCACCCTTTCCTCTTCAATGGAAAAACCAACGCAAGCTCAAGAAGTAGCAGCATTCTCCCTCTTTGTGTAAACCTTGTAAAATAAGAGAGAAAAGGCATAAGTATTGTATCATAATATGAAATAACAACCCATAATGCAATAAACATCAACATAAAAGCATGATGCAAAATTGACATATTAGTGATACACATGGTTTGGTTATGCACATGTCATATATATATATATATATATATATATATATATATATCAAATAATCTCACATTTATTTGAATTTGTGATAATGTGTGGCTTTTGCAGCTCACAGCTGAATACTTGTAGGCGTAGGGAGCGGAGCGCCATACATTTTGTGATAAACACATTATACATATGAAACATGGTTTAGATTATGAAGATCTAGCTAGAGCTTGAAATTTACTATTGTTTGAAATCAACATAAAGTGGATTCAAATTTTGAATTTGAGTTCATATAGTACACATAGTAGATATCTAACTTGACAGTAATCATGTGGGTGTTGTGAAGATAATATATAGTTGATAGTTTAACTTGGCAACAAGCATGATTGTAGATTCTTATTCAAATATAGAAATAAATTAAAAATTAGTTTGAATTGCAGCGGTAGTATATAAATTTGGAATGCACTAAAGTGTTCATTTGAGTAGGTTACATGCATTATACACCTAGCAAAACATTTTAATTGAATATAACATGGATTCAAAGTTTTGAATGGCTTTGTAGTAATTCATACAGTAAAACAGGACAAGAATCTCTCTTGTGTGGTGTGAATCACTACAAGAAACCTGTTAATCCATGACGGATTTCTGAGGACGTTTCGGGAAACGGTCACAGATCATCAAGACTTGAATACCCCCAAAACTATAGCCCCTTTATGACGGACATCGATAGACCGTCACAAAAGCCGTCATGGTTGAGTAGCCGTACTATTGTTTTAACATTGTATATGGTCTGTCACAGACTGAACATCCTCAGGGCCAGACTTAGCAGGTCGCAGGCCGTTGTTGGACCCGATAGTCAGGTGTCAGGTTGCTAAAGGACCCACCATGGGGCCCACATAAAGGACGTACAAAAGCAAAAGTTTGAAGCTGACCAGTGCTCCTAGGAAATCCGTTAGCTCTAATAAAAATCATAAATTTTTTGAATTTTTTTGCCATTTTTTTTCTAGTTTAGTGTTCACACGCATGCTCATCTGTCCCTGTATACACAGAAGCCACTCGTTGAAGACCAACATAATTAGTCAAAAAAAGTCATCGTTTTGAAAATGACGCCTTGATCCTAGAAAATCTTGTCAACTTTAATAAAAATAAATAATTAGATTTTTTAAATTTTTTTGTTATTGTTTAATTTTTTTATTGTACACATGCATGCTCATATGCCCTGTGTGCACAAAAGTCGCCCTCATTTTTAAAGACCGACATAATTAATGGGGAGCACTAGGCATCGGCCGGTGGATAATAAGAAAAGATCCACCGTCTCACCAGCCATTGGATGGACATGCTAATCGTCATTCAATCTATCCACGTGAACAACCACCCTTTGCAACAAAGGTGGTGTTGCTGAAGGCCCTCTGCAACAAGGGTGGTGTTGCGGATTTTTTGCAACAAATGTCTTGTTGCAATTTTTTTTCTCCATCACCTTTTGTAACAGAGATCGTGTTGCAAATTTTTTTTGCAACAAAGGTCATGTTGCATTTTTTTGTAATAGAGGTCTTGTTGCAATTTTATTCTTCTTCACCTTTTTGCAACAGGGATCGTATTGCAGAATTTTTTACAACAAAGAGCTAGTTGCAGAAATATTTTCTTAGACGCAGCACTCATCGATGCTCCACACGCTTGCAAAATATAGAGAAGAAAACGAGTGAACGGGAGAGATCGTGAAGGGATAAGGTTGGGAAAGGAGAGATTGATGGATCCCACGTGGGACACGTGTTGTTCACAGAAGGCGGATGATGCGTTTGAGTTTTCTCTCCACTGAACATAAGCTTTTCCCCTAATTAATCACCGGTTTAAAAAGTATGGCTACCGGTGATCGAACAAAGCAGCTCAGGCGTATATTCTCGCATGCGAGACAGAAGCTCATTTTTTAATTTAAACAAAAGAAATAAAAAAAGATGCAGTGGTAGGATCGATCCCAATACCTCAAGAAAGAGGTACATCGTTGCTAGCCACTCCACCAACCTCCCAATACTAGCTATTAGTAGTGGGAGACATTCTTAAGGTAACTAGAGCCGGTTTTCTCAATTTTCTTCTTCTTTTATTTCTTTTCTTTTTTCTTCTCCAGTTGTTTTATTTTTTTCATTTTTATATACATCATCAATTTTTTTCATCATTTTTAATACACGGTCAATATTTTTTATACACATTTAGCATTTTCAAAATGCTAGTGTACCATTTTTTAAATACTTGTTCAACAATTTTTTTCAAATTCTTTATTAAGATTTTATATACATGATCAAAAGAAATCATAATTTTTTGATACATGATCAACAATTTTCTATACACGTTCAATATTTTCTGAATGCTTGTTTAACATTTTTTAAATACTAGTTCAACCTTTTTTTTCAAATTCTTTATTAACATTTTATATACATGATAAAAAAATTCAATTTTTTTAATACATGATCAATAATTTTTATATACACGTTCAACATTTTTTCTGAATGTTTAATCAACATTTTTCAAATATTTGTTCAACATTTTTCGAATGCTTAATTAACATTTTTTTTCAAATACTTTTTCAACATTTTTCAAATACTTGTTCAGCATTTTCAGAATACTTGACTAACAATTTTTAAATACTTGTTCATCATTTTAAAAATACTTGTTCAACATTTATCGAATGCTTGATTAAAAAATTTCAAACACATGCTCATCATTTTTGAAATACTTATTCAACATTTTTCAAATGCTTGATTAACATTTTCTGAATGCTTGTTCAACATTTTTCAATTAATTGTTCAACATTTTTCAAATAATTGTCACCAAAGTTTGAGCATAGTCTCATGATGTCGTACATGACTCCAAGCCAGTTCCATGTGAGTTTATTGGTTATTTAATAACAAAAAGCGTAAACGAACGTTCTGGTAAGAAATTGAGAATGTTTTGCAAAATTGTATCATATGTTGCTTAGAAACAGGGTCGTCTCAAGGAATTTGGGGTTTTGGGTTATAACCAAAGAATATCTACATTGGCCAAATAATACCTCGCTATCCAAGGAACTCCTCATGCCAAGCATATATAAATTTGCTCCATTGCACAATATATGTAGAACTGAAACTCAATGCTTAACAATGGAACCAAATAGATTAAACATGACAGAAAGAAATTCCCAAACATCAAGATGCCAAGACTAGACCCCAAACATGGAGTTTAGTGTGATTTTAATTATTAAAAATGCAAACAGAGAAGGAAAATCTTGAAACTTGGGATGGTATCATTATATGATCTCTACAGGTCGTGTTAAAGGATTGAGAAGGTTTCATAATTTTTTGACGTACATTGCTTGGAAACTAGAGCATTTCCAATGAAGAATCATGGTTTCTATAAGGAATGAGTTAGGTTTGAAGGTAAAGTGGAGGTTGTTGCATCATTTGACACTAAATGTTTTCTACACTTAACATACGCCATTTATACAATGATATATACATGCTAAGATGATGTTGTGATACAAATGGACTCAGATTCTGTTAGTACTATACATAAAAATGAGAAGAATAAAAAACCTTATGAGCGAGGTTCGAACCATGTACTTGCACTATTTGAATATAGTTTCTTTGGGCATCCCCAACACATTTGATCAAAACACATGTAAATGGCTGAACCACGTGGTCGAGACATTTTTTACCCTATAGTGTCGTGCATTAAACATTCAAGGACCAATACGCATGTCTGATTGTCCACAAACCCAAACAAAACTTGGAGGAACTTTTGGGGAGTCTCGATAGTTCGCCTGCCTTACTATTAGTTGGACCACACGTCCTCAGATCCCATGTGTTTTTCCTCTATGTTGGACTCCCGTACCAGGCTACCATTGTTCACGGACACGCCATGATATGACTCACAGAGGATGAGATAAAAAACGAAGAAGGTTTCACAAAAGATTACATGTAAACTACATACAAACTGAATTATCTTCGAGGAAGAACCATTGTTTCGATAGAGAATGCAACACGTGACCATCTGTGCACAATGTATAGTCTAATATTCATGAAATCTTATGAAAATTTAGTCCAATCTCAAGCATGCATAAAAATTATATAATGTCGTATTACATAATGTTGAACACTTCTCGATATATTAGAAGTTTGAATTGTTCGTAACAAACATTTAAAATTTTCATCCATTTTTAGGATATGAGCTAAAACTAAACATATACACATAAAATATAATTTTTGTGATTTGTAAACGTTTTTTGAGATACATGTAGTTCAAATTCAAATTTTTTTCATTACACACGCAGAAATTCATTTGAACTATAGAAAATACTATATCATTTGGAAAGTTGTTGAAATTCCTACAAAAAAATATTTACTATATCAGATGTAAAAATTTATTGGTGTATATAAGCTTTTTTTGCAAGTTACTTCACATAGGGTGTCTTATTTAGTTATTGACAAAATAGGAAAAACATTGTTTGAATTCTTTTTTCTCAAAAGTTTGAATTCAGGGCGACCACACTCGCTGCTGGGCCGAGGCAAAAGCACATTATGGCACTCAGCCGAGGTGGTGATCCTGCGTGAGGCAAACTGAGCCTTCTGATTGGTCGAACAAACCACCCCATGGATTGCACGTTTCAACCGTTCGATTTCCTAAGACTACCCACAGTGAGAGTAACATAGGTGGTAACATCACACATCTCTAGGCAAAACAGATGATGTGGCGAGTAATTAATGAGTAAAGAGAGGCATGTGGTAACATAGCTAGTTACTGTAACATCACACATACCAAGACAAGATGAGTCTACAACCTAATAAATGAAGTGTTGCATGACACCAAACATATGTTACTCCCCACTATAGAGGTAGTAACATAGACTAGTAACATATGCATGTTGCTAGTCTAAGTTACTACCCATCATGACTAGTCTAAGATCCAACGGGTGGCACACTAGCACACAACCCCTATCCCTCCACTTCCCCGCAGCCGCTGCCGTCTCTTCCGCGGAGCAGAGCAACCACCCCCTTCCTTCCTCCATCTCGATCCAATCTCTCCAATCACAGCCCCCTCCTTCCTCCCATCTCCAATCACCACTTCCATTTTCTTTGCGTTCATTCACCGCATGTCCTTCCCCTAGTGGTTTTCTATCTCTCTGTCTTTGCTCGGAGGCCGCACCTGGTCAAGCACCACCGCCACAGCATCAGGCTGCCGCTACACCGTCCAATGATGTTGAAGGAAATATGCCCAAGAGGAAATAATAATGTTGTTATTTTATATTTCCTTATTCATGATAAAGGTTTATTATTCATGCTAGAATTGTATTGATCAGAAATTTAAATACATGTGTTAATACATAAACAAATACCGTGTCCCTAGTAAGCCTCTACTAGACTAGCTCCTTGATCAAAGATGGTTAAGGTTTCCTAACCATAGACATGTGTTGTCATTTGATAACGGGATCACATCATTAGGAGAATGATGTGATGGATGATACATCTCCATCGTATCTACTTTTCCTAACGCTTTTCCTCTTGTTTTGGACTCTAATTTGCATGATTTGAATGAAACTAACCCGGACTGACGCTGTTTTCAGCAGAACTACCATGGTGTTGTTTTTGTGCAGAAATAAAAGTTCTCGGATTGGAACGAAACTTTGCGAGGATTTTTTATTCAATAAAAGAGAATTTCTGAAGCCAAGAACCACCGGAGGGGGGCACCTGGGTGGGCACAACCCACCATGGCGTGCCCCCCCTCTAGGCGCGCCCAGGTGGGTTGTCCCCACCTGGTGGCCCCGCAGACCCTGAAACCAACATTATAAAATCACATATTTCCGGAAAAAAATCAGGGAGGAAGAATTATTGCGTTTCATGAGACGGAGCCGCCGTCACCTCCTGTTCTTCATTGGGAGGCTAGATCTGATGTCCGTTTAGGGCTCCGACGAGGGGGATCTTCAATCTTCGTCATCACCAACCTTTCTCCATCGCCAATTCCATGATGCTCTCGACCGGGAGTGAGTAATTCCTTCTTAGGCTCGCTGGTCGGTGAGGAGTTGGATGAGATTCATCATGTAATCGAGTTAGTTTTGTTAGGGCTTGATCCCTAGTATCCATTATGTTCTCAGATTGATGTTGCTATGACTTTGCCATGCTTAATGCTTGTCACTTTGGGCCCGGGTGCCATGATTTCAGATCTGAACTGTTTATGTGATCACCATTATATCTATGTTCTAGATCCGATCTTGCAAGTTATAGTCACCTACTACGTGTTATGATCCGGCAACCCCGGAGTGACAATAGTCGGGACACTTCCCGGTGATGACCGTAGTTTGAGGAGTTCATGTATTCACCGTGTGTTAATGCTTTGTTCCGGTTCTCTATTAAAAGGAGGCCTTAATATCCCTTAGTTTCCAATAGGACCCCGCTGCCACGGGAGGGTAGGACAAAAGATGTCATGCAAGTTCTTTCCATAAGCACGTGTGACTATTTACGGAATACATGCCTACACTATATTTATGAACTGGAGCTAGTGTCGTATCGCCCTAGGTTGTAACTGTCACATGATGAATATCATCCAACAAATTGCCGATCCAATGCCTATGATTTTCCTACATATTGATCATGCTAAGTTACTACTGCTGCTGTCACTATTGTCACTGCTACAAAACAATTACTTTCACTGTTACTGTTGCTGTTGCTGCTACCACTACTATCAAAGCTATCATATTACTGTGCTACTGATCACTTTGCTGCAGATAATTAATCTCCAGGTGTGATTGAATTGACAACTCAGTTGCTAATACTTGCAAATATTCTTTGGCTCCCCTTGTGTCGAATCTATAAATTTGGGTTGAATACTCTACCCTTGAAAACTGTTGCGATCCCCTATACTTGTGAGTTATCAAGACCTTTTTCTGGCACCGTTGCTGGGGAGCATAGCTATATTTGTTGAGTCACTTGGTATTATTATCAAATTGTCACTATGAAGAATCTGAAGGATGCTAAGACTAAGATTTTTTCCTCTAAGACAAGGGGAGGTAAGGAACTGCCATCTAGCTCCGCACATGATTCACCTTCTGTTATAAGTAAACTTGCAACACCACCACATGCTATTAATCCTGATATGTCGTAAGTTATTGATGATGCTACTTCTGTTATGAATGATATTTATGATGATGCTAGTACCTTGCTTGATGATAATGTGCCATTAGGTGATTTTTTTTATGAACAACTTGCTAGAACTAAAGCTTTTGAGAATGTTGAAAATGATGAAGAGCTTGGAACTGAAAATCTTGAAACACCTATTAGAACTAGCCCTCCTAGATATGAATTGCCAAAGGTACCAGAAGGTTATGTTATGGATGAGGAGGCAACTAGGGATATTCTTGCTTGTAAGGATAGAGATGATCTAGAAAAATTATTATGCAAGTATAAAGAAAAGACTTTGAATGCAAAAATGAAATGTGATCCTCAGTTTGCTACTTCACCTATCTTTGTTGACGATAAGGATTATGAATTCTCTGTCGACCCAGAGTTGATTACTTTGGTTGAATCTGATCCTTTCCATGGTTATGAAACTGAAACTGTTCTGGCACATCTTACTAAGTTGAATGACATAGCCACCCTTTTTGCTCATGATGAGAAAATTCGCTATTATTATATTCTCAAATTATTTCCGTTCTCATTAAAGGGTGATGCAAAAGCTTGGTACAACACTCTTGATCCTAGTTGTGTGCGTAGTCCCCAGGACATGATTTATTACTTCTCTGAAAAATATTTCCCTGCTCATAAGAAACAAGATGCCTTACAGGAAATATTTAACTTTTTGCAAATTAAAGAAGAGAGTCTCCCACAAGCTTAGGGGAGGCTTCTCCAATTGCTTAATGCTTTGCTGGATCATCCTCTTAAGAAAAATGAAATACTCGATATCTTCTATAATGGACTAACCGATGCTTCTAGGGATTTCCTAGATAGTTGAGCTGGTTGTGTTTTCAGGGAATGAACTATTGGGCAAGCTGAAGAATTACTGAATAATATATTGAAAAATTATGATGATTGGACTCTTCCTGAACCACCGCCTAAACCCACTCCAAAGAAGAGGGGTATCTTATATCTCAGTCCTGAAGATATGCAAGAGGCAAAGAAATCTATGAGAGAAAAAGGTATTAAAGCTGAGGATGTCAAAATTTTACCTCCTATTGAAGAAATACATGGGCTTGATACACCACCACGACCTAAGGTGGTAGAGGTAAATTCTCTAATGAAATTCAATGATAATGATAATCCTCACAATATGCACCCTAGCCAATGCCTTTATGTGTTTGAAAATTACATTAGAAAGCAAGATCACTTCAATGCAAACGTTATGAAACAATTGAAATATAATTCTGATATGATTGCTCGCTTGAGTGACTTGTTATTTAGAATCTCAAATGATGTTAGAGGTGTAGGGAAGCATGCTTCTATGGTTCAAACTCAGTTAGAACAAGTTGCTAAATCTCAAAGAGAGTTGTTACATGAGATGAATAATAATATCAATGATCATGCTGTTAGAGTAATGACTAGAGGAGGCAGGATGACTCAAGAACCACTTTATCCTGAAGGACACCCAAAAAGAATTGAACAAGACTCTCAAAGGGTTAACACTGATGCACATAGTCCTTCTAAAAACAAAAAGAAGAAGAAAAATGATAGGACTTTGCATGCCCCTAGTGAACCTGAAGTAGAAAAACCTCCTGATAATGATAATGAAGTTTCTTCTCTGATGCTGAAACTCAATCTGGTAGTGAACACTCACCTTCTGATAATGAAAAAGATAATGATGAGGTTTGGGAAGATACTCAAACAGATAATAAAGAACCAGACAATGATGTTGAGATAGAACCAGCAGTTGATCTTGATAACCCAAAACCCAAGAATAAAAGATATGATAAAAGAGACTTTGTTGCTAGAAAACACGGTAAGGAAAGAGAACCATGGGTTCAAAAACCTATGCCCTTTCCACCTAAGTCAACTAAAAAGAAAGATGATGAAGAATTTGAACGCTTTGCTGAAATGATTAGGCCAGTCTTTTTGCATACTCGCTTGACTGATATCTTAAAAATGCCTCCTTATGCAAAGCATATGAAAGACATCATCACCAATAAGAGAAAAATACCGGAAGCTGAAATCTCCACCATGCTTGCTACTTATACTTTTAAAGATGGATTACCTAAAAAACTTGGAGATCCGGGAATACCAACTATACCTTGCTCCATCAAAAGAAATTATGTGAAAACTGCTTTATGTGATTTGGGAGCTGGTGTTAGTGTTATGCCTTTCTCTTTATATAAAAGACTTGATTTGAATAAACTCAAACCTACTGAAATATCTTTGCAAATGGCTGACAAATCAACTGCCATACCTATCGGTATTTGTGAGGATGTGCCCATTGTTGTTACTAATGTTACTATTTTGACTAACTTTGTTATACTTGAGATGCCCGAGGACGACAACATGTCGATTATCCTTGGTAGACCCTTCTTGAATACTGCAGGGGCTGTTATTGATTGCAATAAAAGCAAGGTCACTTTTCATATTAATGGTAATGAGCATATGGTGCACTTTCCGAAAAAACAATTCCAAGTGAATGGTATTAATGTTATTGAAAAATCTCCTACAATCACTATTGGAAGTTTTCAACTACCTCTACCTCCTGTTAAAAAGAAATATGAAATGCTTATTGTTGGGGACACTCATATCCCCGTTGAGGTAACTTAGTGATTGACGAAAGTTCTTCGGTTTCATGCTAATCGAAAGTGGTTGTTAATAAGACCTGATCAACCTTATTAATGGATCATTTTTGAGAGGTATGAAGTTGATGAATTTAGTGAGCACTACCTTCTGTCCCTACCTTTTGTTTTCTGTTTCTTTTAGTTAAATAAAATAAAATGCCATGTTTTTTCTGTTTTCTGAATTTCCCATGCAATAAAAAATGACCCAAAAATAAAAGTTCTCAGAATGCTCTGAAAATTTAATACGATTTTTTTTCTGAATATTTAAGAATTTCTGGTGCAAATAATATCAGAGGGAGGTGCACTAGGTGGGCACAACCCACCTGGGCGCGCCAGGACCCCTAGGCGTGCCCTGGTGGGTTGTGGTCCCCACGTGGGCCCCCTCACTTATCACTTCATCCCACATCACCACCTACCTCCAGAAAAAAATCAGCATTGCTTTCTCTCTCGTGTTCTTGCTCCCGAACCCGCGGATTTCGATCTCTTTGCTTGAAGCTCCGTTTCCGAAACTGTTTTGGGGGATTATTGCTTGGTATGTGACTCCTCCGTTGGTCCAATTAGTTTTTGCTTTAGTGGTTTGTATTTTGAATAATTAGCTACTCTTGGTGATGCTGTAGATGAGCTTGCATGTTGAATTCTTAGAGTTCTAAGTAGTTTGAATGCTTGCTATGGCCTCTATGCATCCCTATGAGTAGTTGCTTTCAATCTTGTGAAGTTTTGTTAACAAATTTTTGTGACCCAAAAAATTTCAAATTTTTTTACATGAATTTGATGAACCTCTTTGGAAGGAGTTCTTCGAGGAGGAGATCATCGGAGGCATCTTCTAGTAGCAGCTCCGCTCGTCGGTCTTATGTTGAACCAAGTGAAAGTTTCATATGAGATGCTGCCACCAAAACATGCTTATGGCCATGCAATGATTATATGGTGCATGTGGGCATTAAGGAAGAATTTGAGCAATATGTTCACAATGCTGAGCTCGGTCCCTACATTTCAGATAAGTGTAACCAACACCTCACTCTCACTGAATCATTTACCAAAGGATTTAAATTTGATCCCCGTGAGTCTAGGGTGTCATTTAAACTGTATGAAAATCCATTTACCATATCTCTAGAGAGATTTGCCTACTGCTGTAAAATCCCATTCTGGGGTTCGCTTGACGAACCACCAAGATCTGAGTTTGAGATATTCTTGACTAGTCTTTGCTATGGTGAGACTAGGGGAGTGACGTAGGGTAGAATAAAGAGCATTCATTTTCCCTCAATCCAGTACTTTGCATTATTTAATGGAAAATGTATTGTAGGTAAACAAGATTGTAGTACACTTTGTGCTCCAGACTTGAGCCTCATACTCACCGCTCTCATCGGTGACAAAAGTTATAACCTTGGAGCGATTGTTGCATGCAGGTTGCAACACAACGCTGGTAGTGGATATTTTTATGGTGGAATTTATGCCACACGCTTAGCAAGAGAGCTGGGTGTTTCACCTTTGCCCTATGACACTATTTTACCCACGCAGTACTTAGACTTTGATGCTATGAAACGTCATAAGATCCTTGGTGGTGAACCCCATAATTTCACTTATAACCTGTTGTTTAACAAAAGTTTCGTTGTGGACACATATTTTCCTGCACCTGCTCTCTTTGATGTTCACAATAGGGAAAGATATTATGTTCTTGAGAGCGAGGCCCGAGCTCATAACGCGGCAGTTGTGGCTGCACGGCAGGCTGAGGCATCCGCACCGAGAGCCTCCATGAGCTATCACTCCGACCATTATGCAGGCTACTGACTGATTACCAAGTTAGGCCAAAAGCCTAAGCTTGGGGGAGTACGTATTTCCACCGACATTACATTCATGTTCACACATTTCATTTCAGTTGTTGGTGTCCACACTCTTTCATTGTATTATCCATGCTAAATTTATTTTCTCGCTTTCTTCTTGTGTGTTTGAAAAACTTTGAGAAAATCCAAAAATATATTTCCTGTTTCTTTTCGGTTTTTCTTCCTAGTTTAAATTGTTGTAGTTCTAAAAAGAAAACCCAAAAAGATTTCCTTGTTCTTCTTTTACCTGTTGGGAGCTTTCCCGTGTAAATAGTTTTTCTTGTTTTTGTTTTTCTCTTTTTACTTGCTTGATTCAAGAAAAACCAAAAATATTTCAGTATGTTTCTCTGAATTTCTTTTCTTTTTATTGAGTCATACCAAGGAGAAGACCACGATGAAAATGTTGAGTGGCTCTCATATGCATTATTGTTGATCTAACAAAGAGCCCATTTTACCTTGTCTTCTCCTGTTGAATAAAATGTTTGCAGATTCCAGCTTAGTCCACGGCACTCTTGCACTATTATTATTTTCATATAGTTCGATCATGCAAGTGAAAGGCAATAATGACGATATTTGTTGAACTGGCTGTGGCAGAGAGAAACGGGTATGAACTCCACTTGTTCTATTTTTGTAAATATGTTTAACCTAGTATCCATGATTCAGCCTATTATGATCAAACATGTTTGCAATGACAATTAGAGATTATAGTTTCTCATGCCATGCATAAGTAGCTAGAAGTGGATAATGACTTATCTTGGATGTCAACATTGCGTTAAAATGATTGTGATGTAGTATGATGATATGGTATCCTCCTCTGAATGTTCGAGTGGCTTGACTTGGCACATGTTCATGCATGTAGTTGAATCAAAACCAACATAGCCTCTATGATATTTATGTTCGTGGTGTTCATATCCTACTCATGCTAGTATCCAATGTTACTTATGCATAATGCATGTTCATGACCGTTGTTGCTCTCTAGCTGGCTGCTTCTCAACCTATTTGCTAGCCTTCACCAGTACTAAGCGGGAATTCTGCTTGTGCATCAAAAACCTGAAACCCAAGTTATTCCAGATGAGTCCACCATATCTACCTATATGCGGTATTACCCTGCCGTCCTAAGTAAATTTGCATGTGCCACCTCTAAAAACTTCAAATAAATATCCTTTTTGTGTGCCTGGATTGTTCATAGAGCGACAGGAGGTAGTCAGTATCTTCCATGCTAAGCGGGTTATTCTCATGATGAGTGTTTATTCATTCATCCTTGCACGAGAGGGGCGGTAATAGGGATTCCCAGTCCCGAACTCAAATTGCAAATAATTAAACAAAACTCCCCCGGGACTATTGTTGGTATGGACGGCACCCGTTGTTTCAGACAAGCCGTGGAGTGTGATTGTTTGGAGGAGGGGGAGTAAACCTTTACTTTTATCGCTTGGCAACCGCCGCTAACGTGTTTAGCATGGAAGATACCGATAACTAATGGTCGCAAAGTTAACAAGAAGGGTGCATTTCTCAAAATTTCATTTACCTCTGTTTTAAAAACTCGAGCTCTAGCACCGCTGCAAATCACTGCTTCCCTCTGTGAAGGGACTATCTATTTACATTTATGTTGTGTCATCACCTTCTCAAATAAGCGTCAGAACCTGAGAGCACTATTGTCATCCTCATGCATTGTGTGTAGCTAATGTTGGGTGCATCATGACTGGATCTTTTCTACCATGAATTATAATGTTTAGTCAATGCTTGAACTTTGGAGGTGCTCTGCATTTATGTTTTGCGGTCTCAGAAAGGGCTAGCGAGATACCACTATTGTCTTATTATATCATGGTTGTTTTGATAACGTGTTGTTGTTTGAGATATCTTATTATTGCTCATTAGCTGATTATGTCATTGATATGAGTTAATATAATTTTTAAGAGTTATTGTCAACATGGTTAGTTATAATCTTGGCTGAAAACTTGGGTGCTGTTTAAGCTTATTTATGTAAACAAGAGCAAAAGAGTTCGTAAAAGTTTTTCTTTTTCACTTTCAGTTTATCAACTGAATTGCTTGAGGACAAGCAAAGGTTTAAGCTTGGGGGAGTTGATACGTCTCCGTTGTATCTACTTTTTCTAACGCTTTTCCTCTTGTTTTGGACTCTAATTTGCATGATTTGAAAGAAACTAACCCGGACTGACGCTGTTTTCAGTAGAACTACCATGGTGTTGTTTTTGTGCAGAAATAAAAGTTCTCGGATTGGAACGAAACTTTGCGAGGATTTTTTATTCAATAAAAGAGAATTTCTAGAGTCAAGAACCACCGGAGGGGGTCACCTGGGTGGGCACAACCCACCAGGGCGCCCCCCCTCCTGGCGCGCCCAGGTGGGTTGTCCCCACCTAGTGGCCCCGCAGACCCTGAAACCGACACTATAAAATCACATATTTCCAGAAAAAAAAACCAGGGGGGAAGAATTATCATGTTTCACGAGACGGAGCCACCGTCACCTCCTATTCTTCATCGGGAGGCCAGATCTGGAGTCTGTTTGGGGCTCCGGGGAGGGGGTTCTTCGATCTTCGTCATCACCAACCCTTCTCCATCGCCAATTCCATGATGCTCTCCACCGGGAGTGAGTAATTCCTTCGTAGGTTCGCTGGTCGGTGAGGAGTTGGATGAGATTCATCATGTAATCAAGTTAGTTTTGTTAGGGCTTGATCCCTAGTGTCCATTATGTTCTGAGATTGATGTTGCTATGACTTTGCCATGCTTAATGCTTGTCACTTTGGGCCCGGGTGCCATGATTTCAGATTTGAACCATTTATGTTATCACCATTATATCTATGTTCTAGATCCGATCTTGCAAGTTATAGTCACCTACTACGTGTTATGATCCGGCAACCCCGGAGTGACAATAGTCGGGACACTTCCCGGTGATGACCGTAGTTTGAGGAGTTCATGTATTCACCGTGTGTTAATGCTTTGTTCCGGTTCTCTATTAAAAGGAGGCCTTAATATCCCTTAGTTTCCAATAGGACCCCGCTGCCACGGGAGGGTAGGACAAAAGATGTCATGCAAGTTCTTTCCATAAGCACGTACGACTATTTACGGAATACATGCCTACATTATATTTATGAACTGGAGCTAGTGCCGTATCGCCCTAGGTTGTAACTGTCACATGATGAATATCATCCAACAAATCACCGATCCAATGCCTACGATTTTCCTACATATTGATCTTGCTAAGTTACTACTGCTGCTATTACTATTGTCACTGCTACAAAACTATTACTATCACTGTTACCATTACTGTTGCTGCTACCACTACTATCAAAGCTATCATATTACTGTGCTACTGATCACTTTGCTACAGATAATTAATCTCTAGGTGTGATTGAATTGACAACTCAGTTGCTAATACTTGCAAATATTCTTTGGCTCCCCTTGTGTCAAATCTATAAATTTGGGTTGAATACTCTACCCTCGAAAACTGTTGCAATCCCCTATACTTGTGGGTTATCAAAACCTTTTTCTGGCGCCGTTGCCGGGGAGCATAGCTATATTTGTTGAGTCACTTGGGATTATTATCAAATTGTGACTATGAATAATCTTAAGGATGCTAAGACTAAGATTTTTCCCTTTAAGACGAGGGGAGGTAAGGAACTGCCATCTAGCTCCGCACTTGATTCACCTTCTGTTATAAGTAAACTTGCAACACCACCACATGCTATTAATCCTGATATGTCGTAAGTTATTGATGATGCTACTTCTTCTATGAATGATATTTATGATGATGCTAGTACCTTGCTTGATGATAATGTGCCACTAGGTGAATTTCTTGATGAACAACTTGCTAGAACTAAAGCTTTTGAGAATGTTGAAACTGATGAAGAGCTTGGAACTGAAAATCTTGAAACACCTATTAGAACTAGCCCTCCTAGATATGAATTGCCAAAGGTACCAGAAGGTTATGTTATGGATGAGGAGGCAACTAGGGATATTCTTGCTTGTAAGGATAGAGATGATCTAGAAAAATTATTATGCAAGTATAAAGAAAAGACTTTGAATCCTAAAATGAAATGTGATTCTCAGTTTGCTACTTCACCTATCTTTGTTGATGATAAGGATTATGAATTCTTTGTCGATCCAGAGTTGATTACTTTGGTTGAATCCGATCCTTTCCATGGTTATGAAACTGAAACTGTTGTGGCACATCTTACTAAGTTGAATGACATAGTCACCCTTTTTGCTCATGATGAGAAAATTCGCTATTATTATAATCTCAAATTATTTCCATTCTCATTAAAGGGTGTTGCTAAAGCTTGGTACAATACTCTTGCTCCTGGTTGTGTGGGTAGTCCCCAGGACATGATTTATTTCTTCTCTGAAAAATATTTCCCCGCTCATAAGAAACAAGCTGCCTTACAGGAAATATTTAACTTTATGCAAATTGAAGAAGAGAGTCTCCCACAAGCTTGGGGGAGGCTTCTCCAATTGCTTAATGCTTTGCCGGATCATACTCTTAAGAAAAATGAAATACTCGATATCTTCTATAATGGACTAACCGATGCTTCTAGGGATTTCCTAGATAGTTGTGCTGGTTGTGTTTTCAGGGAACGAACTATTGGGCAAGCTGAAGAATTATTGAATAATATATTGAAAAATTATGATGATTGGACTCTTCCTGAACCACCGCCTAAATCCACCCCAAAGAAGAGGGGTATCTTATATCTCAGTCCTGAAGATATGCAAGGGGCAAAGAAATCTATGAGAGAAAAAAGTATTAAAGCTGAGGATGTCAAAAATTTACCTCCTATTGAAGAAATACATGGGATTGATACACCACCACAACCTAAGGTGGTAGAGGTAAATTCTAATGAAATTCAATCGTAATGATAATCCTCACAATATCCACCCTAGCCAATGCCTTTATGAGTTTGAAAGTTACATTAGAAAGCAAGATCACTTCAATGCAAATGTTATGAAACAATTGAAATATAATTATGATATGATTGCTCGCTTGAGTGACTTGTTATTTAGAATCTCAAATGATGTTAGAGGTGTAGGGAAGCATGCTTCTATGGTTCAAACTCAGTTAGAACAAGTTGCTAATTCTCAAAGAGATTTGTTAGATGAGATGAATAATAATATCAATGATCATGCTGTTAGAGTAATGACTAGAGGAGGCAGGATGACTCAAGAACCACTTTATCCTGAAGGACACCCAAAAAGAATTGAACAAGACTCTCAAAGGGTTAACACTGATGCACATAGTCCTTCTAAAAACAAAAAGAAGAAGAAAAATGATAGGACTTTGCATGACTCTAGTGAACCTGAAGTAGAAAAACCTCCTGATAATGATAATGAAGTTTCTATCTCTGATGCTGAAACTCAATCTGGTAGTGAACACTCACCTTTTGATAATGAAAAAGATAATAATGAGGTTCGGGAAGATACTCAAACAGATAATAAAGAACCAGACAACAATGTTGAGATAGAACCAACAGTTGATCTTGATAACCCACAACCCAAGAATAAAATATATAATAGAAGAGACATTGTTGCTAGAAAACATGATAAGGAAAGAGAACCATGGGTTCAAAAACCTATGCCCTTTCCACCTAAGTCAACTAAAAATAAAGATGATGAAGAATTTGAACGCTTTGCTGAAATGATTAGGCCAGTCTTTTTGCGTACTCGCTTGACTGATATCTTAAAAATGCCTACTTATGCAAAGTATATGTAAGACATCATCACCAATAAGAGAAAAATACCGGAAGCTGAAATCTCCACCATGCTTGCTAATTATACTTTTAAAGATGGAGTACCTAAAAAACTTGGAGATCCGGGAATACCAACTATACCTTGCTCCATCAAAAGAAATTATGTGAAAACTGCTTTATGTGATTTGGGAGCTGGTGTTAGTGTTATGCCTTTCTCTTTATATAAAAGACTTGATTTGAATAAACTCACACCTACTGAAATATCTTTGCAAATGGCTGAAAAATCAACTGCCATACCTATCGGTATTTGTGAGGATGTGCCCGTTGTTGTTGCTAATGTTACTATTTTGAAGGAGTTCAAAATGGATCAGTCAAAGAAAGGGTTCTTGCCTTTGTTACAAGATGTGAAGTTGAGTAAGACTCAAAAACCCGACCAAGCCAGAATATATAGAGAGAATGAAAGTCATTCCCTATGCCTCAGTCATAGGTTCTATAAAGTATGCCATGCAGTGTGCCAAACCTGTTGTGTGCCTTGCCATGAGTTTGGCAAGGGGGTACAATAGTGATCCAGGAGTAGATCACTGGACAACGGTCAAAATTATCCTTAGTTACCTAAGAGGACTAAGGAAATATTTCTCAGTTATGGAAGTGATAAAGAGTTTGTCGTAAAGGGTTACGTCGATGCAAGCTTTAACACCGATTCAGATGACTCTGAGTCCCAATCTAGATACATATTGAAAGTGGGAGCAATTAGCTAGAGTAGCTCCATGCAGAGCATTGTAGACATAGAAACTTGCAAAATACATACGGATCTGAATGTGGCAGACCCGTTGACTAAACCTCTCTCACAAGCAAAACATGATCATACCTTAGTTCTCTTTGGGTATTAATCACATGGCAATGTGAACTAGATTATTGACTCTAGTAAACTCTTTGGGTGTTAGTCACATGGCGATGTGAACTATAGGTGTTAATCACATGGCGATGTGAACTAGATTATTGACTCTAGTGCAAGTGGGAGACTGAAAGAAATATGCCCTAGAGGCAATAATAAAGTTGTTATTTTATATTTTCTTATTCATGATAAATGTATATTATTCATGCTAGAATTGTATTGATCGGAATCTTAAATACATGTGTGAATACATAAACAAAAACCGTGTCCCTAGTAAGCCATTACTAGACTAGCTCGTTGATCAAAGATGGTTAAGGTTTCCTAACCATAGACATGTGTTGTCATTTGATAACGGGATCACATCATTAGGAGAATGATGTGATGGACAAGACCCATCCGTTAGCTTAGCATAATGATCGTTTAGTTTATTGCTATTGCTTTCTTCATGTCAAATACATATTCCTTCGACTATGAGATTATGGAACTCCCGGATACCGGAGGAATACCTTGTGTGCTATAAAATATCACAACATAACTGGGTGATCATAAAGATGCTCTACAGGTATCTCCGAAAGTATTCGTTGATTTGGCATAGATCGAGATTAGGGTTTGTCACTTCGAGTATCGGAGAGGTATCTCTGGGCCCTCTCGATAATACACATCATAAGAAGCCTTGCAAGCAATGTGACTAATGAGTTAGTTACAAGATGATGTATTACGGAACGAGTAAAGAGACTTGCTGGTAACGAGAATGAACTAGGTATGAAGATACCGACGATCGAATCTCGGGCAAGTAACATACCGATGGACAAAGGGAATTACATATGTTGTCATAACAGTTCGACTGATAAAGATCTTCGTAGAATATGTAGGAGCCAATATGGGCATCCAGTTTCCGCTATTGGTTATTGACCAGAGAGGTGTCTCGGTCATGTCTACAGAGTTCTCGAACCCGTAGGGTCCGCATGCTTAACGTTCGATGACGATATTGTATTATATGAGTTATGTGATTTGGTGACCGAATGTTGTTCGGAGTCCTGGATGAGATCACGGACATGACGAGGAGTCTCGAAATGGTCGAGAGGTAAAGATTGATATATAGGATGATACTATTCGGACACCGGAAGTGTTCCGGAGTGTATCGGGTATTTATAGGAGTACAAGAGGGCTTACCGGAACCCCGGGGGGAATATATGGGCCATATGGGCCATGGGAGGGGAGTACACCAGCCCTCAAGGGGTGGCGCGTCCCCCTATGGCAGGAGGCCGAATTGGGAGAAGGAAAAAGGGGGTTCGGCCCCCCTTTCCTTTCTCTCTTCCCCTTCCCTTTCTTCTCCGGTGAAATAAGGCAGGGGGGCGCCACTTGGGGAAACCCCAATAGGATTCGGATCCTACTAGGGGTGCCCCCTGGCAGCTCCCTCCTCCCCCCACCTATATATATGTGGGAGGGGGCGCCTAGGACACACAACATCAATTGTTAGCCGTGTGCGGCGCCCCCCTCCACAGTTTACACCCCCAGTCATATTCTCACAGTGCTTAAGCGAAGCTCTGCGAGGATCACTTCACCATCACTGTCAACACTCGCTGACAGAACTCATGTACTACCTAGACGTCTTGCTGGATCAAGAAGGCGAGGGACGTCACCGACCTGAACGTGTGCAGAACTCGGAGGTGTCGTACGTTTGGTACTTGATCGGTTGGAGCTAGAAGAAGTTCGACTACATCAACCGCGTTGTCAAACGCTTCCGCTTATGGTCTATGAGGGTACGTAAACACACTCTCCCCCTCGTTGCTATGCATCTCCATGGATAGATCATTGCATGTGCGTAGAATTTTTTTTGTTTTCCATGCAACGATTCCCAATAGTGGCATCAGAGCTAGGTCTATGCGTAGATGATATGCACGAGTAGAACACAAAGAATTGTGGGCGGTGATAGTCATACTGCTTACCACCAATGTCTTATTTTGATTTGGCGGTATTGTGGGATGAAGCTGCCCGGACCAACCTTACATGTCCACGCACATGAGACCGGTTCCACCGACAGACATGCAACTAGTTTAGCATAAAGGTGGCTGGCGGGTGTCTGTTTCTCCTACTTTAGTTGAATCGAATTTGACTGCGGCCGGTCCTTGAAGAAGGTTAAAACAGCAAACTTGACGAAACACCATTGTGGTTTGATGCGTAGGTAAGAATGGTTCTTGCTAGAAGCCCGTAGCAGCCACATAAAACTTGCAACAACAAAGTAGAGGACGTCTAACTTGTTTTTGCAGGGCATGTTGTGATGTGATATGGTCAAGACATGATGTGATATACGTTGTTGTATGAGATGATCATGTTTTGTAAGTTATCGGCAACCGGCAGGAGCCTTATGGTTGTCTCTTTATTGTATGAAATGCAAACGCCATGTAATTCCTTTACTTTATCACTATGTGTTAGCGATAGTTGTAGAAGCAATAGTTGGCGAGACGACCACGACACAACGATGGAGATCAAGGTGTCGAGCCGGTGACGATGGAGATCATGACGATGCTTTGGAGATGGAGATCAAAAGCACAAGATGATGATGGCCATATCATGTCACATATTTTTTTGATTGCATGTGATGTTTATCTTTTATGCATCTTATTTTGCTTAGTACAATGGTAGCATTATAAGATGATCCCTTCACTAAATTTCAAGGTAAAAGTGTTCTCCCTGAGTATGCACCATTGATACAGTTCGTCGTGTTGAGACACCACGTGATGATCGGGTGTGATAGACTCTACATTCACATACAACGGGTGCAAGACAGTTTTGCACATGCGGAATACTTGGGTTAAACTTGACGAGCCTAGCATGTACAGACATGGCCTCGGAACACTGGAGACCGAAAGGTCGAACATGAATCATATAGTAGATATGATCAACATAGAGATGTTCACCATTGATGACTACCCCATCTCACGTGATGATCGGACATGGGTTAGTTGATTTGGATCACGTATCACTTAGATGACTTGTGGGATGTCTATTTAAGTGGGAGTTCATTAGTAATTTGATTAATTAAACTTAATTTATCATGAACTTAGTCTTGATAGTTTTGCAAATCTATGTTGTAGATCAATAGCTCGCGTTTTAGCTCCCTTATTTTTTGATATGCTCCTAGAGAAAACTAAGTAGAAAGATTATAGTAGCAATGATGCGGACTGGGTCCGTGATCTGAGGATTATACTCATTGCTGCACAGAAGAATTATGTCCTTGATGCACCGCTAGGTGACAGACCTATTGCGGGAGCAGATGCAGACGTTATGAACGTTTGGCAAGCTTGATATGATGACTACTTGATAGTTTTGTGCGCCATGCTTTACGGCTTAGAACCGGGACTTCTAAAATGTTTTGAACGCCACGGAGCATATGAGATGTTCCAAGAGATGAAATTGATATTTTAGACTCATGCCCATGTCGAGAGGTATGAGACCTCTGACAAATACTTTGCCTACAAGATGGAGGAGAATAGCTCAGCCAGTGAGCATGTGCTCAGAATGTCTGGGTACTACAATCGCTTGAATCAAGTGGGAGTTAATCTTCCAGATAAGATAGTGATTGACAGAGTTCTCTAATCACTATCACCAAGCTACTAGAACTTCGTGATGAACTATAATATGCAAGGGATGATGAAAACGATTCCCGAGCTCTTCGCGATGCTGAAATAGGCGAAGGTAGAAATCAAGAAAGAGCATCAAGTGTTGATGGTTAAACAAGACCACTAGTTTCAAGAAAAAGGGCAAGGGAAAGAAAGGGAACTTCAAGAAGAATGTCAAGCAAGTTGCCACTCCCATGAAGAAGCCCAAAGGTAGACCCAAGCCTGAAATTGAGTGCTTCTACCACAAAGGAAACGGTCACTGGAAGTGGAACTGCCCCAAATACTTGGCGGATAAGAAGGATGGCAAAGTGACCAAAGGTATATATCATATACATGTTATTAATGTGTACTTTACTAGTGTTCGTAGTAGCACCTGGGTATTCGATACCGGTTTAGTTGCTGAGATTAGTAACTCGAAACAGGAATTGCAGAATGAACAGAGACTAGTTAAGGGCGAAGTGACGATGTGTGTTGGAAGTGATTCCAAGGTTGATACGATCACCATCGCACACTCCCTCTACCTTCGGGATTAGTGTTGAACCTAAAATAAATGTTATTTGGTGTTTGCGTGGAGCATGAATATGATTAGATCATGTTTATTGCAATACGGTTATTCATTTAAGTCAAAGAATAATTGTTTTTCTGTTTACATTAATAAAACCTTCCGTGGTCATACACCCAAGGTGAATGGTTTATTGAATCTCGATCGTAGTGATACACATATTCATAATATTGATGCCAAAAGATGCAAAGTTGATAATGATAGAGCAACATGTTTATGGCACTGCCATTTAGGTCATATTGGTGTAAAGCGCATGAAGAAACTCCATGCGGATGGACTTTTGAAATCACTTGATTATGAATCATTTGATACTTGTGAACCATGCCTCCTGGGCAAGATGACTGAAACTTCGTTCTCCAGAACAATGGAGCGAGCTAATGATTTATTGGAAATAATACATACCGATGTATGCGGTCCGATGAGTGTTGAGGCACGCGGCCGGTATCATTATTTTCTAACCTTCACAGATGATTTGAGCAGATATGGGTATATCTACTTAATGAAACACATGTCTGAAATATTTGAAAAGTTCAAAGAATTTCAGAGTGAAGTGGAGAATCATTGTAACAAGAAAATAAAGTTTCTACGATCTGATCGCGGAGGCGAATATTTGAGTTACGAGTTTGTCCTTCATATAAAACAATGTGGAATAGTTTCACAACTAATGCCACCTGGAACACCACAGCGTAATGGTGTGTCTGAACGTCGTAACCGTACTTTATTGGATATGGTGCGTTCTATGATGTCTCTTACTGATTTTTCCATTATCATTTTGGGGTTATGCATTAGAGACAGCCGCATTCACGTTAAATAGGGCACCGTCTAAATCCATTGAGATGACACCGTATGAACTGTGGTTTGGCAAGAAACCTAAGCTGTCATTTCTTAAAAGTTTGGGAATACGACGCTTATGTCAAAAGGCTTCAGCCTGATAAGCTCGAACCCGAGTGGAGAAGTGCGTCTTCATAGGATACCCTAAGGAAACCATTGGGTACACCTTCTACCACAGATCTGAAGGCAAGATCTTTTTTGCTAAGAATGGATCCTTTCTAGAGAAGGAGTTTCTCTCGAAAGAAGTGAGTAGGAGGAAAGTAGAACTTGATGAGGTAATTGTACCTTCTCTCAATTTGGATATTAGCACATCAGAGAAATCCGTTCCCGTGATGCCTACACCCACTAGAGAGGAAGCTAATGATGATGATCATAAAACTTCAGATCAAGTTGCTACTGAACCTCGTAGGTCGACCAGAGCACGATCTGCACCATAGTGGTACGGCAATCCTGTCCTGGAAGTCATGTTGTTGGACAACAGCGAACCTATGAACTATAAAGAAGCTATAATGAGCCCAGATTCCGATAAATGGCTTGAGGCCATGAAATCTGAGATAGGATCCATGTATGAGAACAAAGTATGGACTTTGGTGGACTTGCCCGATGATCGGCAAGCCATTGAGAATAAATGGATCTTCAAGAAGAAGACAGACATTGATGGTAATGTCACCATCTACAAAGCTCGACTTGTCGCGAAAAGTTTTTGACAAGTTCAAGGGGTTGACTATGATGAGACCTTCTCACCCGTAGTGATGCTTAAGTCAGTCCAAATCATGTTAACAATTACCGCATTTTATAATTATGAAATCTGGCAAATGGATGTCAAAACTGCATTCCTTAATGGATATCTCAAAGAAGAGTTGTATATGATGCAACCAGAAGGTTTTGTCGATCCTAAAGATGCTAACAAAGTGTGCAAGCTCCAGCGATCCATCTATGGACTGGTGCAAGCATCTCGGAGTTGGAATATACGCTTTGATGAGGTGATCAAAGCATATGGTTTTATACAGACTTACGGTGAAGCCTGTATTTACAAGAAAGTGAGTGGGAGCTCTGTAGCATTTCTGATATTATATGTAGATGACATATTGCTGATTGGAAATGATATAGAATTTCTGTATAGCATAAAAGGATACTTGAATAAGAATTTTTCAATGAAAGACCTTGAAAAAGCTGCTTATATATTGTGCATCATGATCTATAGAGATAGATCAAGGCGCTTGATAGGACTTTCATAAAGCACATACCTTGACAAGATTTCGAAGGAGTTCAAAATGGATCAGTCAAAGAAAGGGTTCTTGCCTGTGTTACAAGGTGTGAAGTTGAGTAAGACTCTTAAACCTGACCAAGGCAGAATATATAGAGAGAATGAAAGTCATTCCCTATGCCTCAGTCATAGGTTCTATAAAGTATGCCATGCAGTGTGCCAAACCTGTTGTGTGCCTTGCCATGAGTTTGGCAAGGGGGTACAATAGTGATCCAGGAGTAGATCACTAGACAGCGGTCAAAATTATGCTTAGTTACCTAAGAGGACTAAGGAAATATTTCTCAGTTATGGAAGTGATAAAGAGTTTGTCGTAAAGGGTTACGTCGATGCAAGCTTTAACACCGATTCAGATGACTCTGAGTCCAATCTGGATACATATTGAAAGTGGGAGCAATTAGCTAGAGTAGCTCCATGCAGAGCATTGTAGACATAGAAACTTGCAAAATACATACGGATCTGAATGTGGCAGACCCGTTGACTAAACCTCTCTCACAAGCAAAACATGATCATACCTTAGTACTCTTTGGGTATTAATCACATGGTGATGTGAACTAGATTATTAACTCTAGTAAACTCTTTGGGTGTTAGTCACATGGCGATGTGAACTATAGGTGTTAATCACATGGCGATGTGAACTAGATTATTGACTCTAGTGCAAGTGGGAGACTGAAGGAAATATGCCCTAGAGGCAATAATAAAGTTGTTATTTTATATTTCCTTATTCATGATAAAGGTTTATTATTCATGCTAGAATTGTATTGATCAGAAACTTAAATACATGTGTGAATACATAAACAAATACCGTGTCCCTAGTAAGCCTCTACTAGACTAGCCCGTTGATCAAAGATAGTTAAGGTTTCCTAACCATAGACATGTGTTGTCATTTGATAACGGGATCACATCATTAGGAGAATGATGTGATGGACAAGACCCATCCGTTAGCTTAGCATAATGATCGTTCAGTTTATTGCTATTGCTTTCTTCATGTCAAATACATATTCCTTCGACTATGAGATTATGCAACTCTCGGATACCGGAGGAATACCTTGTGTGCTATCAAACGTCATAACGTAACTGGGTGATCATAAAGATGCTCTATAGGTATCTCCGAAAGTGTTTGTTGAGTTGGCATAGATTAAGATTAGGATTTGTCAGTCCGAGTATCGGAGAGGTATCTCTTGGCCCTCTCGGTAATACACATCATAAGAAGCCTTGCAAGCAAAGTGACTAATGAGTTAGTTACAAGATGATGTATTATGGAACGAGTAAAGAGACTTGCCGGTAATGAGATTGAACTAGGTAAGAAGATACCGACGATCGAATCTCGGGCAAGTAACATACCGATGGACAAAGGGAATTACGTATGTTGTCATGACGGTTCGACCGATAAAGATCCTCGTAGAATATGTAGGAGCCAATATGGGCATCCAGGTTCCTCTATTGGTTATTGACCAGAGAGGTGTCTCGGTCATGTCTACACAGTTCTCGAACCCGTAGGGTCCGCACGCTTAATGTTCGATGACGATATTGTATTATATGAATTATGTGATTTGGTGACCGAATGTTTTTCGGAGTCCCGGATGAGATCACGGACATGACGAGGAGTCTCGAAATGGTCGAGAGGTAAAGATTGATATATAGGATGATAGTATTCGGACACCAAAAGTGTTCCGGAGTGTATCGGGTATTTATCGGAGTACGAGAGGGGTTACCGGAACCCTCGGGGGGAATATATGGGCAATATGGGCCGTGAGACGGGAGCACACCAGCCCTCAAGGGGTGGTGCGCCCCCCCTATGGCAGGAGGCCGAATTGGGAGAAGTAAAAGGGGGTTCGGCCCCCCTTTCCTTTCTCTCTTCCCCCTTCCCTTTCTTCTATGGTGAAATAAGGCAGGGGGGCGCCACTTGGGGAAACCCCAAGTAGGATTCGGATCCTACTTGAGGCGCCCCCTGGATGATCCCTCTTCCCCCCCCCCACCTATATATATATGTGGGAGGGGGGCGCCTAGGACACACAACATCAATTGTTAGCCGTGTGCGGCGCCCACCTCCACAGTTTACACCCCAGCCATATTCTCACAGTGCTTAGGCGAAGCTCTGCGAGGATCACTTCACCATCACCGTCACCACTCGCTAACATAACTCATCTACTACCTCGACGTCTTGCTGGATTAAGAAGGCGAGGGACGTCACCGAGCTGAACGTCTGCAGAACTCGGAGGTGCCGTACATTCGGTACTTGATCGGTTGGAGCTAGAGGAAGTTCGACTACATCAACCGCGTTGTCAAACGCTTCCGCTTACGGTCTACGAGGGTACATAGACACACTCTCCCCCTCGTTGCTATGCATCTCCATGGATAGATCATTGCATGTGCGTAGAATTTTTTTTGTTTTCCATGCAACGATTCCCAATAGTGGCATCAGAGCCAGGTCTATGCGTAGATGATATGCACGAGTAGAACACAAAGAGTTGTGGGCGGTGATAGTCATACTGCTTACCATCAACGTCTTATTTTGATTCGGCGGTATTGTGGGATGAAGTGGCCCGGACCAACCTTACATGTCCACGCACATGAGACCAGTTCCACCGACAGACATGCAACTAGTTTTCATAAAGGTGGTTGGCGGGTGTCTGTTTCTCTTACTTTAGTTGAATCGAATTTGACTGTGGCCGGTCCTTGAAGAAGGTTAAAACAGCAAACTTGACAAAACACCGTTTTGGTTTGATGCGTAGGTAAGAACGGTTCTTGCTAGAAGCCCATAGCAGCCACATAAAACTTCCAACAACAAAGTAGAGGATGTCTAACTTGTTTTTGCAGGGCATGTTGTGATGTGATATGGTCAAGAATGATGTGATATACGTTGTTTTATGAGATGATCATGTTTTGTAAGTTATCGGCAACCGGCAGGAGCCTTATGGTTGTCTCTTTATTGTATGAAATGCAAACGCCATGTAATTGCTTTACTTTATCACTATGCGTTAGCGATAGTTGTAGAAGCAATAGTTGGCGAGACGACCACGACACAACGATGGAGATCAAGGTGTCGAGCCGGTGACGATGGAGACCATGACGATGCTTTGGAGATGGAGATCAAAAGCACAAGATGATGATGGCCATATCATGTCACATATTTTTTTGATTGCATGTGATGTTTATCTTTTATGCATCTTATTTTGCTTAGTACAACGGTAGCATTATAAGATGATCCCTTCACTAAATTTCAAGGTAAAAGTGTTCTCCCTGAGTATGCACCATTGCTACAGTTCGTCGTGTTGAGACACCACGTGATGATCGGGTGTGATAGACTCTACGTTCAGATACAACGGGTGCAAGACAGTTTTGCACATGCGGTGTACTTGGGTTAAACTTGACGAGCCTAGCATGTACAGACATGGCCTCGGAACACTGGAGACTGAAAGGTCGAACATGAATCATATAGTAGATATGATCAACATAGAGATGTTCACCATTGATGACTACCCCATCTCACGTGATGATCGGACATGGCTTAGTTGATTTGGATCACGTATCACTTAGATGACATGAGGGATGTCTATTTAAGTGGGAGTTCATTAGTAATTTGATTAATTGAACTTAATTTATCATGAACTTAGTCTTGATAGTTTTGCAAATCTATGTTGTAGATCAATAGCTCGCGTTTTAGCTCCCTTATTTTTTGATATGCTCCTAGAGAAAACTAAGTTGAAAGATGATAGTAGCAATGATGCGGACTGGGTCCGTGATCTGAGGATTATCCTCATTGCTGCATAGAAGAATTATGTCCTTGATGCACCGCTAGGTGACAGACCTATTGCGGGAGTAGATGCAGACGTTATGAATGTTTGGCAAGCTCGATATGATGACTACTTGATAGTTTTGTGCGCCATGCTTTACGACTTAGAACCGGGACTTCAAAAATGTTTTGAACGCCACGGAGCATATGAGATGTTCCAAGAGCTGAAATTGGTATTTTAGACTCATGCCCGTGTCGAGAGGTATGAGACCTCTGACAAATACTTTGCCTACAAGATGGAGGAGAATAGCTCAGCCAGTGAGCATGTGCTCAGAATGTCTGGGTACTACAATCCCTTGAATCAAGTGGGAGTTAATCTTCCAAATAAGATAGTGATTGATAGAGTTCTCTAGTCACTATCACCAAGCTACTAGAACTTCGTGATGAACTATAATATGCAAGGGATGACGAAAACGATTCCCGAGCTCTTCGCGATGCTGAAATCGGCGAAGGTAGAAATCAAGAAAGAGCATCAAGTGTTGATGGTTAAACAAGACCACTAGTTTCAATAAAAAAGGGCAAGGGAAAGAAAGGGAACTTCAAGAAGAATGGCAAGCAAGTTGCCACTCCCATGAAGAAGCCCAAAGCTAGATCCAAGCCTGAAACTGAGTGCTTCTACTGCAAAGGAAATTGTCACTGGAAGTGGAACTGCCCCAAATACTTGGTGGATAAGAAGGATGGCAAAGTGAACAAAGGTATATATGATATACATGTTATTAATGTGTACTTTACTAGTGTTCGTAGTAGCACCTGGGTATTCGATACCGGTTCAGTTGCTGAGATTAGTAACTCGAAACAGGAATTGCAAAATGAACAGAGACTAGTTTAGGGCGAAGTGACGATGTGTGTTGGAAGTGATTCCAAGGTTGATATAATCACCATCGCACACTCCCTCTACCTTCGAGATTAGTGTTGAACCTAAAATAAATGTTATTTGGTGTTTGCGTTGAGCATGAATATGATTAGATCATGTTTATTGCAATACGGTTATTCATTTAAGTCAAAGAATAATTGTTGTTCTGTTTACATGAATAAAACCTTCCGTGGTCATACACCCAAGGTGAATGGTTTATTGAATCTCGATTGTAGTGATACACATATTCATAATATTGATGCCAAAAGATGCAAAGTTGATAATGATAGTGCAACATGTTTGTGGCACTGCCTTTTAGGTCATATTGATGTAAAGCGCATGAAGAAACTCCAAGCGGATGGACTTTTGAAATCACTTGATTATGAATCATTTGATACTTGCAAACCATGCCTCATGGGCAAGATGACTGAAACTCCGTTCTCCGGAACAATGGAGCGAGCTAATGACTTATTGGAAATAATACATACCGATATATGCGGTCCGATGAGTGTTGAGGCACATGGCGGGTATCATTATTTTCTAACCTTCACAGATGATTTGAGCAGATATGGGTATATATACTTAATGAAACACAAGTCTGAAACATTTGAAAAGTTCAAAGAATTTCAGAGTGAAGTGGAGAATCATCGTAACAAGAAAATAAAGTTTCTATGATCTGATCGCGGAGGCGAATATTTGAGTTACGAGTTTGGCCTTCGTATAAAACAATGTGGAATAGTTTCACAACTAACGCCACCTGGAACACCATAGCGTAATGGTGTGTCTGAACGTCGTAACCGTACTTTATTGGATATGGTGCGTTCTATGATGTCTCTTACCAATTTTTTCACTATTGTTTTGGGGTTATGCATTAGAGACAGCCGCATTCAATATAAATAGGGCACTGTCTAAATCCGTTGAGATGACACTGTATGAACTGTGGTTTGGCAAGAAACCTAAGCTGTCATTTCTTAAAAGTTTGGGGATACGACGCTTATGTCAAAAGGCTTCAGCCTGATAAGCTCGAACCCGAAGCGAAGAAGTGTGTCTTCATAGGATACCCTAAGGAAACCATTGGGTACACCTTCTACCACAGATCTGAAGGCAAGAACTTTGTTGCTAATAGTGGATCCTTTCTAGATAAGGAGTTTCTCTCGAAAGAAGTGAGTAGGAGGAAAGTAGAACTTGATGAGGTAATTGTACCTTCTCTCAATTTGGAAATTAGCACATCACAGAAATCCGTTCCCGTGATGCCTACACCAACTAGAGAGGAGGCTAATGATGATGATCATGAAACTTCAGATCAAGTTGCTACTGAACCTCGTAGGTCGACCAGAGCATGATGTGCACCAGAGTGGTACGGCAATCCTGTCCTGGAAGTCATGTTGTTGGACAACAGCGAACCTATGAACTATGAAGAAGCTATAATGAGCCCAGATTCCGATAAATGGCTTGAGGCCATGAAATCTGAGATAGGATCCATGTATGAGAACACAGTATGGACTTTGGTGGACTTGCCCGATGATCGGCAAGCCATTGAGAATAAATGGATCTTCAAGAAGAAGACATACGTTGATGGTAATGTCACCATCTACAAAGCTCGACTTGTCGCGAATGGTTTTTGACAAGTTCAAGGGGTTGACTATGATGAGACCTTCTCACCCGTAGTGATGCTTAAGTTACTCCGAATCATGTTAGCAATTGCCGCATTTTATAATTATGAAATCTGGCAAATGGATGTCAAAACTGCATTCCTTAATGGATATCTCAAAGAAGAGTTGTATATGATGCAACTAGAAGGTTTTGTCAATCCTAATGATGCTAACAAAGTGTGCAAGCTCCAGCGATCCATCTATGGACTGGTGCAAGCATCTCGGAGTTGGAATATACGCTTTGATGAGGTGATCAAAGCATATGGTTTTATACAGACTTACGGTGAAGCCTGTATTTACAAGAAAGTGAGTGGGAGCTCTGTAGCATTTCTGATATTATATGTAGATGACGTATTGCTGATTGGAAATGATATAGAATTTCTGTATAGCATAAAAGGATACTTGAATAAGAATTTTTCAATGAAAGACCTCGAAAAAGCTGCTTATATATTGTGCATCATGATATATAGAGATAGATCAAGGCGCTTGATAGGACTTTCATAAAGCACATACCTTGACAAGATTTCGAAGGAGTTCAAAATGGATCAGTCAAAGAAAGGGTTCTTGCCTGTGTTACAAGGTGTGAAGTTGAGTAAGACTCTTAAACCTGACCAAGGCAGAATATATAGAGAGAATGAAAGTCATTCCCTATGCCTCAGTCATAGGTTCTATAAAGTATGCCATGCAGTGTGCCAAACCTGTTGTGTGCCTTGCCATGAGTTTGGCAAGGGGGTACAATAGTGATCCAGGAGTAGATCACTAGACAGCGGTCAAAATTATGCTTAGTTACCTAAGAGGACTAAGGAAATATTTCTCAGTTATGGAAGTGATAAAGAGTTTGTCGTAAAGGGTTACGTCGATGCAAGCTTTAACACCGATTCAGATGATTCTGAGTCCAATCTGGATACATATTGAAAGTGGGAGCAATTAGCTAGAGTAGCTCCATGCAGAGCATTGTAGACATAGAAACTTGCAAAATACATACGGATCTGAATGTGGCAGACCCGTTGACTAAACCTCTCTCACAAGCAAAACATGATCATACCTTAGTACTCTTTGGGTATTAATCACATGGTGATGTGAACTAGATTATTAACTCTAGTAAACTCTTTGGGTGTTAGTCACATGGCGATGTGAACTATAGGTGTTAATCACATGGCGATGTGAACTAGATTATTGACTCTAGTGCAAGTGGGAGACTGAAGGAAATATGCCCTAGAGGCAATAATAAAGTTGTTATTTTATATTTCCTTATTCATGGTAAAGGTTTATTATTCATGCTAGAATTGTATTGATCGGAAACTTAAATACATGTGTGAATACATAAACAAATACCGTGTGCCTAGTAAGCCTCTACTAGACTAGCTCGTTGATCAAAGATGGTTAAGGTTTCCTAACCATAGACATGTGTTGTCATTTGATAACGGGATCACATCATTAGGAGAATGATGTGATGGACAAGACCCATCCGTTAGCTTAGCATAATGATCGTTCAGTTTATTGCTATTGCTTTCTTCATGTCAAATACATATTCCTTCGACTATGAGATTATGCAACTCCCGGATACCGGAGGAATACCTTGTGTGCTATCAAACATCACAACGTAACTGGGTGATCATAAAGATGCTCTACAGGTATCTTCGAAAGTGTTTGTTGAGTTGGCATAGATGGAGATTAGGATTTGTCACTCCGAGTATCGGAGAGGTATCTCTGGGCCCTCTCGGTAATACACATCATAAGAAGCCTTGCAAGCAAAGTGACTAATGAGTTAGTTACAAGATGATGTATTAAGGAATGAGTAAAGAGACTTGCCGGTAACGAGATTGAACTAGGTATGAAGATACCGACGATCGAATCTCGGGCAAGTAACATACCGATGGACAAAGGGAATTACGTATGTTGTCATAACGGTTCGACCGATAAAGATCTTCGTAGAATATGTAGGAGCCAATATGGGCATCCAGGTTCCGCTATTGGTTATTGACCAGAGAGGTGTCTCGGTCATGTCTACATAGTTTTCGAACCCGTAGGGTCCGCACGCTTAACGTTCGATGACGATATTGTATTATATGAGTTATGTGATTTGGTGACCGAATGTTGTTCGGAGTCCCGGATGAGATCACGGACATGACGAGGAGTCTCGAAATGGTCGAGAGGTAAAGATTGATATATAGGATGATAGTATTAGGACACCGGAAGTGTTCTGGAGTGTATCGGGTATTTATCGGAGTACCGGAGGGGTTACCGGAACCCCCGGGGGGAATATATGGGCCATATGGGCAATGAGAGGGGAGCACACCATCCCACAAGGGGTGGTGCGCCCCCCCTATGGCAGGAGGCCTAATTGGGAGAAGGAAAAAGGGGGTTCGACCCCCCTTTCCTTTCTCTCTTCCCCCTTCCCTTTCTTCTCAGGTGAAATAAGGCAGGGGGGCGCCACTTGGGGAAACCCCAAGTAGGATTCGGATCCTACTTGGGGCGCCCCCTGGCTGCTCCCTCCTCCCCCCACCTATATATATGTGGGAGGGGGGCGCCTAGGATACACAACATCAATTGTTAGCCGTGTGCGGCGCCCCCCTCCACATTTTACACCCCCGGTCATGTTCTCACAGTGCTTAGGCGAAGCCCTGAGAGGATCACTTCACCATCACCGTCACCACTCGCTGACAGAACTCATCTAGTACCTCGACGTCTTGCTGGATCAAGAAGGTGTGGGACGTCACCGAGTTGAACGTGTGCAGAACTCGGAGGTGCCGTACGTTCGGTACTTGATTGGTTGGAGATAGAAGAAGTTCGACTACATCAACCGCGTTGTCAAACGCTTCCGCTTACGGTCTACGAGGGTACGTAGACACACTCTCCCCCTCATTGCTATGCATCTCCATGGATAGATCATTGCGTGTGCGTAGAATTTTTTTGTTTTCCATGCAACGATTCCCAACAGATGTGTGCTGGGACGCCGTGAGGGCTGCGCTGGCCCGCACCAGGGATATGCCGACGAACGCCAAGGAGTGTGACGGCACATGGTCAGCGCTGTCAACGAGCGCCGGTGGCCGGGAAGATTCGGCACCGGCGAGATGGATCAAGGAAGTTGTCACAGGTGAGCATTATTCCCGTGTGCTTGCTTGGTGTCCTCAGTGCAATCATACAGGGCGGTGATGTTCTCATTCTAACCTTTCATCACTGCCAATCCAGGATAATGGACGCTGGACGATCACGACGACGTAAGAGGGGAGAGGTGGCCGCAACCAAGGACACTGGAGTCGCGCCACCACCGAGATCACCGGAGTTGCGCCGTCGACCATGTAGAGATGAGGCCTGGTGGACTTCCGGCGAGCGCTACGGCGCTGGAAGCAGTCGGGGCTGTAGAGGGCGCTAGGAGATTTTTGTAATTTTTATTTTTATTGGCATCCATTTTGCTTTTGTTCCTGGATGTAGTTTTTGTTTCTTTTCTTAGTTGTGTATTTTGTATTTTATTAACTGATATGAGCAGAAATCCTAGAAATATTTATTGGATGATAATGTTAACTTTTTTTTCGAGCAATGGATCATAATGTTAACTAACCACAGACCTATTTTTTTGCGAATAACTAACCACACATCAATGAGCTTCTAATATGGACTAAAATCTGGCTGAAGATGTATTGGACCGAATTGGCATATGTGCCAAAACTGAAATAAGTGGGCCAAAATTTAACTGGGTTAATTATTATATGGGCCAAAACAGAATTTTGCTAACAAGCACATGGGCTGCCATGTCAGATAAATCTTGGATGCCATGTCACGCAATGACCTGGCTGGCGTGTTAATTGTGACGGTCAGGAGTCGTCATGATCTGGACGGTGGTCAATTATGATGCGATATACATGACGGATTCCATACTCGTCATCGACGCCCATCGGCGACAGTTTAGCACTGATCTATGACAGACTGGAACTGTCATGGCTTAACATATTTCTTGTAGTGAATTGTTTTTTTGTTTTTTTTCGTTGAGGGAAGTGCGAATTGATTTGGTACAATACACATTAGGCTTGTCCCGAAATTTCAACATGCGCCTTGTTTTCCCAAAATTTCAAAATATCTCTTTGTCTCTTTTTGCTCCGAAAACTCCCTCCTTCTCAACCCACGCCTTGCTATCCCGAAATTACAACGCGCATGAAAAATCCCTCCTGCTGCAAAATCTCAACATGCGAAATCCTCGTTCTAACCCTGAGCCGAAAGGGTACTTCTGTAATACACCCTACAATTTGGACAAGCGCGTCCCTAAGTCATGGTTCCCCCCTCCCATCACCTCCTTTTCGACATTCGAAAACCCAGGCCACCATATCCTCTCTCCTCCAGCTGCGAAACCCCCCTCCTCCGTCCACCACCCCACCGCTGCCCAGCCGGAGCCTCTTCCCCGACCACGTCGTCCACCACAACAGCTTGACGTCCCTCATCAACCACCCCGGATGAGGATCCGTCGTCGATCTCGACGTCCCGCTGGTTCAGCCGCCCCGTCCTCCACCTCCAGAGAGCTCCTCTGACAATTGCCTCATCTATCGCGGCTGCTCCATCCCCACAGCGCCACCTTAACATGCCCCACATTGTGAGAGAGGTACCAGAAGTTTTTTATTTGGCATCGACGCGTATGTGCCATGCTTTTCTGAAATATGGCATCGGCCACATAATGGAAGGTCTTCTTTTTAAGACAACACAATCAAAGTCACTCAAATACACGAGCATACACTCACCCCTATGGATGCATGCATGCATGTTACGTCTCCAACGTATCTATAATTCTTGATTGTTCCATGCTATTATAGTATCAATCTTGGCTGTTTATTATGTAATTATATATCATTTTTTGGGACTAAACTATTAACTTAGTGCCAAGTGCCAGTTGCTGTTTTTTGCCTGTTTTTGGTTTTCCAGGAAATCAGTACCAAACGAAGTCCAAATGCCACGAAACTTTTTGATAATTTTTTTCTAGACATAAGAGACACTAGAAGCTTCGGGAGGAGACCAGAAGGCGAAGGAGTGGGCCACGAGCCACCAGGGCGCACCCAATGGGGTAGGCGCGCCCTGGTGCCTCGTCGGTCCCTCGTTCCTTCGTTTGACCTAATTCCAGCTCTATAAATTCTTTAAAATCGGGAAACCAAAAGAGAGCCACCAAAAATACTTTTCTCGCCGCCGCAAGCTTCTGTTCTCGCAAGATCCCATCTGGAAGCCTTTTCCGGCACTCTGCCGGAGGGGAAATCGATCGCGGAGGGCTTCTACATTAACCTTGCTGCCCCTACGATGATGTGTGATTAGTTTACCACAGACCTACGGGTCCTAGTAGCTAGATGGCTTCTTCTCTCTCTTTGATCTTCAATACAATGTTCTCCTCGATGTTCTTGGAGTTCTATTCGATGTAATCCTTTTGCGGTGTGTTTTTTGAAATACGATGAATTGTGGGTTTATGATCAGATTATCCATGAATATTATTTGAGTCTTCTCTGAACTCTTTTATGCATGATTATTATAGCTTTGCATTTCTCTCCGATCTATTGATTTGGTTTGACCAACTGGATTGATTTATCTTGCAATGAGAGAGGTGCTTTGTGATGGGTTCGATCTTGCGGTATTCAATCCCAGTGAGAGAAGGGGACATGACACGTATTTGTATCGTGTCTATTAAGGATGAAATGATGGGGTTTATTCATATTGATTGAGTTTACTTTGTCTACATCATGTCATCTTGCTTAAGGCGTTACTCCGTTCTTTATGAACTTAATACTCTAGATGCATGCTGGATAGCGGTCGATGTGTGAAGTAATAGTAGTAGATGCAGGTAGGAGTCGATCTACTTGTCTCGAATGTGATGCCTATATACATGATCATTGCCTTGAATATCGTCATGCTTATTCTCTTTTCTATCAATTGCCAAAAGTAATTTGTTTACCCACCGTATGCTATGTTCAAGAGAGAAGACTCTAGTGAAAACTATGTCCCCCGGGTCTATCTTTATCATATATTAAAATCCAAAAATACCTTGCTGCAATTTTATTTACTTTATTTTATTTTGTGTTTTTGTTTATCTATCTATCACTATGAGATTTGATCCTTGCAATTAACCGCTAAGGGATTGACAACCCCTTGTTTGCGTTGGGTGCAAGTATTTGTTATTTTGTGTGTAGATACTGCTAACGAGGTGTTGCGTGGTTCTTATACTGGATTGATAACCTTGGTTCTTAACAGAGGGAAATAATTATCTCTACTGTACCGCATCATCCTCTCCATTTCGGGGAAATCCCAACGCAGCTCACAAGTAGCAACGCACACCCTACCCTTATGAGCACCTGAAGAGACTAAGCCGGCATATCATCTTGAGATTGACGAAGTCGCCACAGATGCCTTCGTAGTCGACGGGAACGTCTCCTACTGAACGCATATCACCGGAAGGCCTGTAATAAATCCAGAAAAATACAAGCATCAATGTCAAGTATAGGACTCGAACTCTAGCGGGCTGGGATACCACTGACCTTCTAGCCATCCAATCACGGATTGGTTCACCCACATAGTGGAAGGCCTAAGAACCATCGTCTCCCTCTGATTTTCTTTCCTTGCGTGTTTCATGTCGTCCGTGGAAATCTACCACCGCACGCAACCAAGCATGTCTCAAATATGCATTCTGCCGTGACCCCCCTTTTTTCTATCCGTGTCCCTCAGAAAATTCTGCTGCCGGGCCAGCGATCTGTATGGTCACGTCGCTCGTACGCGCCGTACGCCAACCCTCCCGAACAGCCACCACCTTGCACATCATATGTGCACATGTCGTGATGTATCCTGGCCATCTGCATCGCCGATATAATTCGTTTGGAGTGTCGCACTGCCTTCTTTGTATAGCACTAGGCGCATCATCTTGATGCTCTCACACACGTCGTTCTATTCGGCCGTCCATCGTGTTCGGCCGCCGCGGTCTGATCGCGAGTGGAAGTCGTAATCTTCGCCACGACGTCTTTGATAGCCACTACAACTTCAAATATTCGACGCAAGTATAACATATTCCATATGAGATTTATAGCTGCAGCTAGAACTCCATCATTCCTTTTGGAGTAAATTTCATTTTTACCCGCAAAATTCACCTTTGTGATAGATATTACCTTTTTTGAAAAAGAAACTTATTTTATACCCTATTGATGCACTTCGGTGCCACATTTTATCCCCAACCGGATTTTCCCCCAATTTTGTGCTGAGTTGGCATGCCACCTAGATGTTTTCTTTATTTGGCGCTGGTTTTGGTTTGGTTTATTTACCGATCGTATTTTTTTCACATGCACTTAGGGCATGTACAATGGTTGATAAGATAGTCTTATCTTAAGTTTTGCATGTAATCTAGAGATGACAAAAAAAAGATGTATACAATGGGTCATCTCTTAACCTTATCTTCAGTAACTAGTAATTCCTAAAAACATGGTGAGACATATTGTGCTAAGAGATCATCTCTTGTCTTTTCTTAAATAAGATAAGACAAGCCTTTTCTTATGAGTTATCTCTTCTCCACCTCATCATTTATCCTACGTGACGCTTCTAAGATAGCACCATTGTACGTGCGGTTTACTTTGTTCGGCTCTATGACCCCGTGCGACCCCGGTCAGGCCGAGGGGCCTGGACGAGGAGACCTTGGCGACGCCCGCGACATCGACCGCCACCGCGCCACCCGGCTACGTGCCCGTGCACCAGTTCTGGGCGGCTCTCCCGGACGACCTGATCCCCGAGGAAGTCGCCCGGGTCCCGCCCTTCCTCTCCCGCGCCCCCGCGCCGTCTCCCGCCGCTGGGCCTCCGCTTCTTGTAGAACACGGCCACCGCCTCCACCGGCCGTGACTTGGCGAATCGACATCGTGGCGGCCATCCTGAGCACCTTGAGACGCGCCGCTGCTCCAGCTAGCTCGCGCGCAGGTCCTCTCCGTCGCTCCTGCGTGCTCCCGGAGGTGGCAGTGGGTGCCGTGGCAGAGAGGGATAGAGGAGCGGCGGGAGCACGGCCAGAGAGCGATGCAGCGGCTTCTAGAGCGAGCGAGAGAGAGATTTTCTTCAGAGAGCGAGAGAGATGATTTTCTCGATTCACCTGAAGAAATGTACTGCTAAAACAGAGCGCGAGGGAGAGAGTTTGGTGCCCGTGCCACTTCCCGCAGCTCGCCACGAAACTTGTGCTGAAAACCAACTAACTAACTGAAGAACTAGTCTAACTGAAGAACCGCTTGAGTCGCAGCCTACTATATGCGCCGTGAATTATGCAGAAGTACAACGTTGCTTGGATCTCCAGCCTTTTGATCTCCTCCGAATATGAGCTGTTCTAGACCTCTGTGCCTGGTTCGCGCTCCTGTAGGCTGTAGGCATCGAGCGTCGTGTACGCGGCTAACAAGCTCCTGAAGCCGAGCTTCCATGTCCAGTAGACTCGTATAGACCACGATAACATTACAGACGAAGGAATCGACTCGGGAGAACGGTGCCCTTGGCTTCTTGTCCGCCTCCGGCATGTAGCCGCCTTGCCGGCGCTATCCTCCGCTACGCCGCCCGGCGACGATTTTCAGCTTCCTTGGCTCGTATCCAACCTCTATAACACTTAAGAGACCTCCCCTTCGAGGCGCTCGCTCCCAAGTCCCACTGTCCGCACGACGTCGCTCAGCCGCCCGCGGTCACCGACGAGGTCATCACCCCGGTGCTTGCCCGCCGCGTCCGAGCTACGTGACGTGCTCAGGGTGAGCTCCTATCTCGTTTGACCCTCTCCCCGTGCTTTCCCACGTCTTCTAGCTTGCTGCCCACGTGGTGACATCCGCGGGCGGCACTGGGTGTTCGGGCGCACAGGTAAAACCGGTCCGTGTCCATGACCGGGCGCGGGTGCGGATGGACCAACTCGACCAGATCGGGTGCGATGGGAGGCGTCGGTCGTGTGCAGCCAGGTTCAGTTTGCTTCTGAAGAATAAACCCAAAAACAAAATAAACACTCTATGTGGCATGTCAACTCGGCACAAAATTAGAAAAGTAAATCCAGTTGGGGGTAAAATGTGGCACCAAAGTGCATCAATGGGTTATAACTTGAGAATTTTTTGAAGAGCACTGCTATATGGACGATACTTTGCACACGATTTATGGACGGCAATCGAATCAGTCCGTCGATGCATGGCGCAGACGGCAGCACACCCATAGATTGGCCATCGTGCAATGGTTGTCCACACTGTTTGTCGTGTGCACAGCATTTTCGTTTTTTGAAACATGGATAATACTCCCTCCGCTATTAATGTAGTGCCTATAGATTTTCTCAAAAGTCAAACCAAACAAACTTTGATCGAGTTGAAAATTATTTATATAGAGAGTTCCAAACATATATGAAAATATAACTGATGACGTATCCAATGATATGCATTTGGTATTTTATATGTACATATTTTTGTCTATAAACATGCTCAGATTTGTAATGTTTGACTTTTAAAAATATCTACATGAAACATTATGGAAGGGAGGGAATATCTGTCACAAAGGGTGAATCTTAGGGGTAAAAATGGATTTTACTCTTCATCTTGTGACCATATCGATTCTTCCACTGCATGGTATGCTAGCTCTTGTTTACATCCTTTGTCTAACTTCTTGTTTTATTTCTTTTGGCGTGGGGCCAAACATTGCCGATATTCTACAATGCAATCCACCGTTTATCCCCCAACCCATCACATAGTCGTCGGATGATAACGTCCACACGTGTGGCATATTAGACATCCGCCCACACGTCGTGTGTGGCGTAAGCAGGAGGCAGCCCATACGGACCATGTGTGGGCGAACATTAAAACTGCCCACATGTGTGGGCGCAGCAACTTCATGCCACACGCCCAACAAACTACTACTCATCCTCACCCCGCGTGTGTGACAAGTCCACACGTCCTGGCGCACCCGTGCGATGACACTTTAGTTACCCCGGGGATGGCAACTTTACTCTCCCGGGATGACAAATGTAGTTGCCATGTCTAAGTAACGGTAGTTGCCGCGTGTATTCAAACCATAGTTGCCATGTGTAATAAACTACTTGCCCTACCTGATCAAACAATAGTTGCTATGTGTGATTAACTAGTTGTCACGTATGGTCCAACCTAGTTGCCATGTATGTTTATCTAGTTGTCACGTACGCACAACTGCAGTTGCCATCTAGCAACGAATCATAGTTGCCATGTGTGTTTACCTAGTTGCCACGTACGCGCAACTGCAGTTGCCATCTAACAACGTACGAGCGTCGTGTGGGCGAACTGCTCTTTGCCCACACGCGCGTGGACTACGTGGTGACTGTGTGGGCAGAAACTGGTTCGCCCACACGGCGCAGCTGGCAACCGCATATTGCGGATCGTGTTGGCGAACTCTCCAACGCCCACACATACGATGATGCCCACGTGGCACTGAAATCTAACAGATTACTTTAGGATTCGTGCAAAACAGAATCAACGTCTATCAACGCGTGTGGGCGAAGTGCAAACATGCCACACGTGTGGGCGTTAATATTTCCGTAGTCCTATACTTACACTAGTTCTTACATTTTTTTTGGATCGGCAATGTGGGTTCAAGCGTGAGGAGGTAGGGGTAGGATGTGCGTGCATTTATAGGGGTGAGTGTATGTGTGTATTCATGAATGTTTGCGTCTGTATTGTGTTAAAAAATAGTTTTTTCTTTTTTAAACTGCAGCGATTAGTTTTCTTTTGAAAAAGGAGGTTAAAACTCCCGGCATCTACATCAATCGATGCATACAACCATCTTTATTAAGTATTCAACAAAGGTCTGACAACAACATACATCAAGCCACCCGAAGACACCACTCACACCTACAAACTCGATAATGTGGAGTGCTCTCACTCCTCATATCTAAAATCAGTGTCGTCGCTGACCCATCCGCATAACGTATCGGAACCTACAGCCGGTTCAGCAAACCTAAAGCGTACACCACATGCACATGTACCATCATCATCGAACCGTTGACCCATCTTCAGGAAAGAGATACCCATCATTTTTGCCAGTCGGCCATCCATCGACGCCACCACGGCACCCAACGGCACCACCTCCCTGCGCGCAAACTGTTGAGCACGTCACGGTCGCCGTCGGTACACCGTAGCACCATGCCGCCAATTACCAACAGGCGACACAGCTTGACGTCTCTGGTAGATTTGTCGTGCGTAGCACCTGCTGAACAGGCATGCCACAGCTTAGCACCTGTCATCCAGGCATGACTTGACATCTACACCGAAGCTCCGTGCAAGACGAAGTAGCTCATCTCCTGCCTCTGTCTGATACGTCCATTTTGCATCATGCTTTTATATTGATATTTATTGCATTATGGGCTGTTATTACACATTATAGCACAATACTTATGCCTTTTCTCTCTTATTTTGCAAGGTTTACACAAAGAGGGAGAATGCCGGCAGCTGGAATTCTGGACCGGAAAGGAGCAAATCTGAGAGACCTATTCTGGACAACTCCAAAAGTCCTAAAAATTTACGGAGAATTATTTTGGAATATATAAAAAATATTGGGCGAAGAAAGTACCAGAGGGGACCCACCAGGAAGCCACAAGGGTGGGGGCGCGCCCTACCCCCTGGGCGCGCCCCCCTGCCTTGTTGGCCACCTGGCAGGCCTCCGGTGCCCATCTTCTGCTATATGATGTGTTTTGACCTAAAAAAATCAAGAGAAAGCTTTCGGGATGAAGCGCCGCCGTCTCGAGGCGGAAGTTGGGCAGAAGCAATCTAGGGCTCCGGCGGAGCTGTTCTGCCGGGGAAACTTCCCTCCCGGAGGGGGAAATCATCGCCATCGTCATCACCGATGATCCTCTCATCGAGAGGGGGTCAATCTCTATCAACATCTTCACTAGCACCGTCTCCTCTCAAACCCTAGTTCATCTCTTGTATCCGATCTTTGTCTCAAAACCTCAGATTGGTACCTGTGGGTTGCTAGTAGTGTTGATTACTCCTTGTAGTTGATGCTAGTTGGTTTATTCGGTGGAAGATCATATGTTCAGATCCTTAATGCTATTCAATACCCCTCTTATTATGAACATGAATATGCTTTGTGAGTAGTTATGTTTGTTCCTGAGGACATGGGAGAAGTCTTGTTATAAGTAATCATGTGAATTTGCTATTCGTTTGATATTTTGATGAGATGTATGTTGTCTCTCCTCTAGTGGTGTTATGTTAACGTCGACTACATGACACTTCACCATGATCTGGGCCTAGGGGAAGGCATTAGGAAGTAATAAGTAGATGATGGGTTGCTAGAGTGACAGAAGCTTAAACCCTAGTTTATGCGTTGCTTCATAAGGGGCTGATTTGGATCCACATGTTTCATGCTATGGTTAGTTCTTTCGTAGTTGCGGATGCTTGCGAGAGGGGTTAATCATAAGTGGGAGGCTTGTCCAAGTAAGGACAACACCCAAGCACCGGTCCACCCACATATCAAAATATCAAAGTAACGAACGCGAATCATATGAGCATGATGAAAACTAACTTGACAACAATTCCCATGTGTCCTTAGGAGCGCTTTACTTTATATAAGAGTTCGTCCAAGCTTGTCCTTTGATACAAAAAGGATTGGGCCACCTTGCTGCAACTTAGTTACTTTTGTTACTTGTTACCCGTTACAAATTATCTTATCACACAACTATCTATTACCGATAATTTCAGTGCTTGCAGAGAATACCTTGCTGAAAACCACTTGTCATTTCCTTCTGCTCCTCGTTGGGTTCGACACTCTTACTTATCGAAAGGACTACGATAGATCCCCTATACTTGTGGGTCATCAAGACTCTTTTCTGGTGCAGTTGCCGGGGAGTGAAGCGCCTTTGGTGAGTGGAATTTGGTAAGGAAACATTTATATTACGTGCTGAAATTTACTGTCACTTGAAACTATGGAAAATAATCCTTTGAGGGGCTTGTTCGGAGTATCTTCATCTCGACCGGTAGAGCAAAGAGTTTCTCCTCAACCTACTGAACCTACTGAAAATATTTATTATGAAATTCATTCGTGTATGATAGAGAAACTGCTAGCTAATCCTTATGCAGGAGATGGAACATTACATCCTGATATGCATCTAATCTATGTGGATGAAGTTTGTGGATTATTTAAGCTTGCAGGTTTGCCCGAGGATGATGTCAAGAAGAAGGTTTTCCCTTTATCTTTGAAGGGAAAGGCATTGACATGGTATAGGCTATGTGATGATATTGGATCTTGGAACTACAACCGATTGAAATTGGAATTTCATCAGAAGTTTTATCCTATGCATCTGGTTCATCGTGATCGGAATTATATTTATAATTTTTGGCCTTGTGAAGGAGAAAGTATCGCTCAAGCTTGGGGGAGGCTTAAGTCAATGTTATATTCATGCCCAATCATGAGCTCTCAAGAGAAATTATTATTCAGAATTTTTATGCTCGGCTTTCTCGTAATGATCAATCCGTGCTCGATACTTCTTGTACTGGTTCTTTTATGAAGAAGACTATTGAATTCAAATGGGACTTATTGGAAAGAATTAAATGCAACTCTGAAGATTGGGAACTCGACGAAGGTAATGAGTCAGGTATAAACCTTAAGTTTGATTATGTTAAATCTTTCATGGATACCGATGCTTTTCGTGAATTTAGCACTAAATATGGACTTGACTCTGAGATAGTAGCTTCTTTCTGTGAATCATTTGCTACTCATGTTGATCTCCCTAAGGAGAAGTGGTTTAAATATCATCCTCCCATTAAAGTGAAATAGTAGAACCTATTAAAGTTGAAGAAGAAACTGTTACTTATAATGTTGATCCTATTGTTCCTACTGCTTATATTGAGAAACCACTTTTTCCTATTAGGATAAAGAATCATGCTAAAGCTTCCGCTGTGGTTCGTAAGAGTTATAATAGAACACCTACACCCCCTGAACAAATTAAAGTTGAACCTAGTATTGCTATGGTTAAAGATCTCTTGGTTGATAATATTGATGGGCATGTTATTTATTTCTGTGATGAAGCTGCTAGAATTGCTAGACCCGATATTAAAGATAAACATAGACCTATTGTTGGCATGCCTGTTGTTTCTTTTAAAATAGGAGATCATTGTTATCATGGCTTATGTGATGTGGGTGCTAGTGTGAGTGCAATTCCTTTTACTTTATATCAAGAAATTATGAATGATATTGCACCTGCTGAGATGGAAGATATTGATGTCACTATTAAGCTTGCCAATAGAGATACTATATCTCCAATTGGGATTGTTAGAGATGTTGAAGTTTTGTGTGGGAAAATAAAATACCCTACTGATTTTCTTGTTCTTGGTTCCCCACAAGATGATTTTTGTCCCATTATATTTGGTAGACCTTTCTTGAACACTGTCAATGCTAAGATAGATTGTGAGAAAGAAATTGTTACTGTAAGTTTTGGGGATGTGTCATATGATTTTAATTTCTCTAAATTTCGTAGACAACCCCATGATAAAGAATTGCCTAGTAAAGATGAAATTATTGGTCTTGCTTCTATTGCCGTGCCTCCTACCGATCCTTTAGAACAATATTTGCTAGACCATGAGAATGATATGTTTATGAATGAAAGAAGGGAATTAGATGAAATATTCTTTAACCAAATGCCTGTTTTGAAACACAACTTGCCTGTTGAAATCCTTCGGGATCCTCCTCCACCCAAGGGTGACCCCGTGTTTGAGCTTAAACAATTACCTGATACTTTGAAATATGCTTATCTTGATGAAAAGAAGATATATCCTGTTATTATTAGTGCTAACCTTTCAGAGCATGAAGAAAAGAAATTATTGAAAACTCTGAAGAAGCACCGTGCCGCTATTGGATATACTCTTGATGATCTTAAGGGCATTAGTCCCACTCTATGTCAGCACAAAATTAATATGGAGCCTGATACTGAACCAGTTGTTGATCATCAACGACGGTTAAATCCTAGGATGAAGGAAGTGGTAAGAAATGAAATATTAAAGCTTCTAGAAGCAGGTATAATTTATCCTATTGCTGATAGTAGATGGGTAAGTCTTGTTCATTGTGTCCCTAAGAAGGGAGGTATTACCGTTGTTCCTAATGATAAGAATGAGTTGATCCCACAAAGAATTGTTACAGGTTATAGGATGGTAATTGATTTTCGCAAATTGAACAAAGCTACTAGGAAAGATCATTACCCTCTACCTTTTATTGATCAAATGCTAGAAAGATTATCCAAACATACACATTTTTGCTTTCTAGATGGTTATTCTGGTTTTTTCTCAAATACCTGTGTCAAAAGAGGATCAAGAAAAGACCACTTTTACTTGCCCTTTCGGTACTTTTGCTTATAGACGCATACCTTTTGGTTTATGCAATGCACCTGCTACCTTTCAAAGATGTGTGACTGCTATATTCTCTGACTTTTGTGAAAGATTGTTGAGGTTTTCATGGATGATTTCTCCGTTTAAGGAACTTCTTTTAATGATTGCTTAAGCAACCTTGATCGAGTTTTCCATAGATGTGAAGAAACTAATCTTGTTTTGAATTGGGAGATGTGCCACTTTATGGTTAATGAAGGCATTGTTTTGGGGCATAAAATTTCTAAAATAGGTATTGAAGTTGATAAAGCTAAAGTAGATGCTATTGAAAAGATGCCGTGTCCTAAAGATATCAAAGGTATAAGAAGTTTCCTTGGTCATGTTGGTTTCTATAGGAGGTTTATTAAAGACTTCTCTAAAATTTCTAGGCCTCTCACTAATCTCTTGCAAAAAAATGTTCCTTTTATTTTTGATGATGATTGTGTAGAAGCATTTGAAATACTTAAGAAAGCCTTGATTTCTGCACCTATTGTTCAGCCACCTGATTGGAATTTACCCTTTGAAATTATGTGTGATGCTAGTGATTATGCTGTTGGTGCTATTCTAGGACAAACAGTTGATAAGAAATTGAATGTTATTCATTATGCTAGTAAAACTCTAGACAGTGCCCAGAGAAATTATGCTACTACTGAAAAGGAATTTTTAGCAGTTGTTTTTGCTTGTGACAAGTTTAGATCTTATATTGTTGATTCCAAAGTAACTATTCACACTGATCATGCTGCCATTAAATATCTTATGGAAAAGAAAGATACTAAACCTAGACTTATTAGATGGGTTCTCTTGCTGCAAGAACTTGATTTGCATATTATTGATAGAAAGGAAGCTGAGAACCCCGTTGCAGACAACTTGTCTAGGTTAGAAAATGTTCTTGATGACCCACTGCCTATTGATGATAGCTTTCCTGATGAGCAATTAGCTGTCATAAATGCTTCTCGTAATACTCCTTGATATGCTAATTACATTGTTGCTAAATTTATACCACCTAATTTCACATACCAGCAAAAGAAAAAGTTTTTCTATGATTTAAGACATTACTTTTGGGATGACCCACACCTTTATAAAGAAGAAGTAGATGGTGTTATTAGACATTGTGTACCTGAGCATGAACAGGAACAGATCCTACGCAAGTGTCACTCCGAGGCTTACGGAGGTCACCACGTTGGAGATAGAACTGCACACAAGGTATTACAATCTGGTTTTTATTGGCCTACTCTCTTCAAAGATGCTCGTAAGTTTGTCTTGTCTTGTGATGAATGCCAGAGAATTGGCAATATTAGTAGACGTCAGGAAATGACTATGAATTATTCACTTGTTATTGAACCATTTGATGTTTGGGGCTTTGATTATATGGGACCTTTTCCTTCCTCTAATGGGTATACACATATTTTAGTTGTTGTTGATTACGTTACTAAGTGGGTAGAAGCCATTCCAACTAGTAGTGCTGATCATAACACTTCTATTAAGATGCTTAAAGAAGTTATTTTTCCGAGGTTTGGAGTCCCTAGATATTTGATGACTGATGGTGGTTCACATTTTATTCATGGTGCTTTCCGTAAAATGCTTTCTAAATATGATGTCAACCATATAATTGCATCTCCTTATCACCCTTAGTCAAGTAGAATTGAGCAATAGAGAGATTAAATAGATTTTGCAAAAGACTTTTAATAGATCTAGAAAGAATTGGTCTAAGAAACTTGATGATGCATTATAGGCTTACAGAACTGCTTATAAAAATCATGGAAAAGCATGCCACTTACCTCTCAAACTAGAACATAAAGCTTATTGGGCAATCAAAGAGCTCAACTATGATTTCAAACTAGCTGGTGAGAAGAGGTTATTTGACATAAGCTCGCTTGATGAATGGAGAACCCAAGCATATGAGAATGCCAGGTTGTTTAAAGAAAAGGTTAAAAGATGGCGTGACAAAGGATACAAAAGCGTGAGTTTAACGTAGGTGATCATGTTTTACTATACAACTCTCGTTTAAGATTTTTTGCAGGAAAGCTTCTCTCTAAATGGGAAGGTCCTCACATTATCGAGGAGGTTTATCGTTCCGGTGCCATCAAGATCAACAACGCTGAAGGCACTAACACGAAGGTGGTAAACGGTCAAAGAATGAAACATTATATTTCAGGTACTCCCATAAATGTTGAGACAAATATTATTAATACCATAACACCGGAGGAGTACATAAGGGATCCTTTCGAGAACGTTTCAGACTCCGAAAAGGAATAGGTATGTGGTACGGTAAGTAAACCGACTCCAAAACTGTTCTAATGGAAATTTTTCTCCGTTTTGGAATATTTAAAAAATTAGGAAAATTAAAAGTAGTCCGAAGAGTGCACGAGGAAGCGGCAAGGCAGGAGAGCACGCCCTACCCGCTGGGCACGCCCTGTACCTTGCCGCCACCTCGTGTGCCCTCCGGACTCCGTTTTCTTGCACAATACTTCTTTTGGTCGGTAAAAATTCATTATATAATCTCTTGAAGGTTTTGACCACCGTACCATGACAAAATCCTCTGTTCTTGTTTCGAGCTGTTTTTCTGACAGATCTAGATCACCATGACCTCTCCAAGTGCCCCCAAGGACAACTTTTTCGAGAAGGTCATCAACCCCTACCTTGTGGAGGTGCTGCAACATGCTCAAACCATTGAGATGCGTGAGGGGGTGCTGCACATCCGCGATGTTGAAGGGCCAAAGAAGACTTGAAGCGTGGAGACAAGACTCGAAGCAATGGAGCAGCAAGTTTTCAAGTGCCAAGGGATGGTGGAACGTGGACTCAACACCAATCACTTGATGATCGCGGAATTTACTAATAATCACAAGCTGGATGCCAAGAACATTGGGGAGGCGATCTTCAAGCTTCACGAGAAAATCGAGCATCTCCAAGCCCAGATCTATGACCTGCAAAACCAATACTGTGAGTATGAATACAGATTTAAGAGGATGAGTTTGGCCGCAGATTTGAGGATCCCGGAGACTCGTTCATCCTTCTATGATGGTGAGCCTATGCCCTGGAAGATGGAGGACAAGCCTACGACATCAACAACTCCATCATCATCACTTCTGAAGAAAGAGACTTAAATACATGGGTATGGGCACTCCCCTTGGCAACTGCCAAGCTTGAGGGAGGTGCCCCGGTATCGTATCACCATCACACCTTTACCTTTATCGTTTTTCTTAGTTCGATCCTTTTGGTTATATCTTGATCTAGCAGAATAAAGTCTTTAGTATGATCTAGCTTTGAGTTTTGTTTTGAGATCTATCTATGTAATCGAGTCCGTGAGCTATATAATAAAGAGTAGTTTTGAGTTGAGGGCTTTGCTTTCTTGCTATGATCTTGAGGGAATAAAATAAGAGAAAGAATAAAAAGAAATAAAAAGATCATATAATGATCTTATGGAGAGTGATGACTTCACATATAAAGAGTATGATGAATAAAAATTGTTGAGATTTGACAAACATAGTTTAGGTCATTGTTGCAATTAATAGGAAGTAATAAAGAAAGAGAGGTTTCACATATAAATATACTATCCTGGACATCTTTTGTAATTGTGAGCACTCATTAAAATATGTCATGCTAAAGAGTTGATGTTGGACAAACAAGACAACATAATGGGTTATGTTTTCTTATATCCGAATAGAAGTTATATTGCCATGGATCCTCCAACATGTTGAGCTTGCTTTTCCCTCTTATGCTAGCCAAATCCTTTGCATCAAGTAGAGATACTACTTGTGCTTCCAAACATCCCTTAAACCATTTTTGCCATGAGAGTCCACCATACCTACCTATGGATTGAGTAAGATCCTTCAAGTAAGTTGTCATCGGTGCAAGCAATAAAAATTGCTCTCTAAATATGTATGATCTTTTATTATGGAGAAAATAAGCTTTATACGAACTTGTGATATGGAAGAAATAAAAGCGACGGACTGCATAATAAAGTTCTATATCACAAGCGGCAATATAAAGTGACGTTCTTTTGCATTAAGATTTTGTGCATCCAACCATAAAAGTGCATGACAACCTCTGCTTCCCTCTGCGAAGGGTCTATCTTTTACTTTTATTTTCTACCCTTATACAAGAGTCATGGTGATCTTCACCTTTCCTTTTTACACTTTTTCTTTTTGGCAAGCACTATGTGTTGGAGAAAGATCCAGATATATATATATCCACTCGGATGTAGGTTATCATAAAGTATTATTGTTGACATTACCCTTGAGGTAAAAGGTTGGGAGGCGAAACTATAGGCCCCTATCTTTCTCTGTGTCCGATTGAAGCTTTGAATTCATAAGTATCGCGTGAGTGTTAGCAATTGTGAAAGACTAAATGATAGTTGAGTATGTGGACTTGCTGAAAAGCGCTTGTATTGACTCTTTTCGATGTTATGATAAATTGCAACTGCTTCAATGACTGAGATCATAGTTTGTTAGTTTTCAATGAAGTTTCTGATTCATACTTTACCTTGTGAACGAATTGTTACTTTGGCATAAGAAATTATATGACAATATATGTTGTTGTTCTAAAGATGATCATGATGCCCTCATGTCCGTATTTTATTTTATCGACACCTCTATCTCTAAACATGTGGACATATTTTTCGGTTTCGGCATTCGCTTGAGGACAAGCGAGGTCTAAGCTTGGGGGAGTTGATACGTCCATTTTGCATCATGCTTTTCACTACTAGAATCAGGGAATTTGCCGTCTGCTAGCAGACGGCAAAGAAGGTCTTTGCCATCAGCTACCAAACAGCAGACGGCAAAGAACTGGCAGACGGCAAAGAAGGTCTTTGCCATCTGTCATTTCTTTGCCGTCTGCTGGCAGATGGCAAAGAATCTTTGCCATCTGCCAGCGGACGGCAAAGAGGTGCTGGTGGGGTCCACTGGATGCCAGTACACTGCAATGGTCCATCCCCCCTCTTTGCCGTCTGCTGGCAGACGGCAAAGAGGGGGCTATATTTTTTTTGCGGGTAAAAAAAACGTTGCCCACACCTCCTCTATCTCTATCCCCTCTCTCTCCGCCCCTCTCTCCGCCCCACCCCTCTCTCTCCCGCTCGTCTCTCCCTCGCGCGAGCAGCTATGGCGGCCGATTCCGGCGAGCTCCGACGGGATTCGACGACGCCCAGCACACCCACGTGACCCCCTTGCCCCGCTCCTCCATCCCCTCCGACCAGATCCGACGCGCGCCTCCTCCTGCGACCACGCGCGACCCTCCATCCCCTCCGACCAGATTCGACCGCCCCGCCCCGCCGTCTTCCCTTCCATTCCCCGCCACCACCCACACACACTCACCGTCGACCGAGAGCCGCCGTGCGTGCGACTCAGCTCCGCCCCGCCGCCCCGCCTCCTCCACCGCGCCGCATTCCTCTCCCGCGCGCAGGCAGGGGGGAGATCCGCCTCCCTAGTCCAATGGCGCCGTGGCGGGTCTTCTGCTTAGGGCGCACGAGCCGGGCAACGCCGTAAGCGCTTGTGCTCGTCGCGCTGCTCCTCGCCTCCGCCTTCCTCCTCGCCCTCATCGCTTTCGGTGTCTTCTCGCTCCCCGTCTCCTCACCGGCCCTCCCCACCATCGGCGCCGAGACCGAGTCCTCCGGCGACGGTGGGGCCGCAGAGTCCGAATCCTCCGGCGGCTCCTCCCGCGCCGCGCGCAACCGCGCCCGCCGCGACCTCAGGTGAGTGAGTCAGTGAGTGGTTCCGATGCACCCATCTCTCTCTAGATTTGCTTCGATCCGGCGCCGGCAGATCTGATCCCTTGTTCGTTGGGTGGGTGCAGCGAGGGGCTGGGCGAGCGCGTCGCGCAGTGGACGGAGGTCATCTCGTGGGAGCCCAGGGCGTTCATCTACCACAACTTCCTGGTAACCACCACCATTGCCCACTCTGCCTCCCCTTCAACATTCATCGTAGCCCTGCTGTCGCCATGGTTCATTCGTTCCTGCACCCGCTCCCGCATGCACGATGTCATGTGTATGTAGAGACTAGAATCTTGTGGGATCCAACCATCCCGTATCGCCTCACCTTTTTGGGTGAATTACGTCTGTACTTTTCGGTGCAATGCCTGCCCGCTTTCCGAGCTGCGCTTTCGTCTGGAAATGATGCGGCGCTGAACTCACACTTGTTGGACATGGGGTTGACAGTGACTGAAGGAAGCATGTCGTTTGCGCTGCATTTTTGTTTCCTTTTGTTCTTTCAGATATTGGCTGGACCATACACTGCATGCCATTGCTTCCTATAAAGGAAATGTCGTAGTGATTCATTTACGGGCTTTAGTTCTGCTTTCAGCGGAGCTCCGTGTATGGTCGGTTATTACCTGATCTGTTAGGGAAGAATGGGAATGTAGACGGTGTGAACAAGTACTCGTCGAATCTGCAAAAATGATAAATGAAGAGGGAGAGTTTGCAGTTTTGTTAGGTAGAAACATAACATCTGGATTAGGACCTGAATGTTGCTAGTGGTAGTAACTATTGACATATCTTTGCTGTGTCGTGTGGGATCAGATGTTTTTCATGGTTTCTCAACACTGCAATTGGCCAGTTGTGCTGGTGTTGCCCCTGTTGTTGAGTAGATTTGTTAAATCACCCCACCCATGTATTCAGACTTGTCTAAACACCATACGGTGCCAAGAATTCAAGTTAATTTGTTTGTTGTCATGTTTTGAGGAATTGCCGGTGAACTGAACTGGACATCTGCCAAAAACAGCATCCGACCTTCATACAGTGGGTACAATATATGTTCTGCTGACATGCGGAATTTTGCACTTTATTTTCTTATTTCAAGGGGAGAGGAAAATGCCAATGCTTATCGGGATTGTAGTAGTATTCACCATTCACGTGTTTGGAGTCTGCTGGTGGTACAGGAATGATGACCTTGTTAGACCTTTGGTGATGCTTCCTCCAAAAGAAATACCACCATTCTGGCATGCTGTATTTTTCATTGCGGTGAATGGTATTCTCTTTTCCCACACAGCTTGATTTCCCCTTTTGGGGCCTCTCTGCTTCAAATTATTCCATATGATTGTAATATGCGGCCTTGAAATACTCCTATGGTTTTCTATGATGCACTCAAACATCCTGTCGATCATATTGTATCAAGAGAGGGCATGACATTGCAACCCAGTGATTTTCCTATTTATGAGTTTTTAGGTCCTGTGAACCAATTAGGCCCTTGCTCATTTCTTGAACTCAATCAATAACTCATTTGTGGAAAAACTTGATGATGTGTGTACCTGTGTGTTCTGTTTTGTTTTGAAGTGGATAACATTGCCCCGTGTTTCACTTGGAAATAACTTATGTTTGTTGAATCATAGGAATTTATGCACCATTTCTATCTGTTCATAACTCTTAAACTAGCACTGCTCTCCTAAAAATTTCTAATCAAGGCTGACTTCTGTTTTGTGCTCCACAGGTACAATGGTCCGGCAAGCTGCTATGGTGGTCAAGTGTGTGCTGCTCATGTACTACAAAAACAGCAAAGGTATTTACAACCATCAATGCAGCACCTCCCATGTGGTCCCCAGTATTAGTTGCTTGTGCGATTCTGTCATAAATAATGAAAGAAAATTATTTGTCTTGAAGTCCACTTCCTGCCCCTTGCCCTGTTTTACGTCGAATATCTCAAGCGACAAAATTTGCTCTTAATGTATTGCTGCAGGATCTGGATATCTCTCAAAATTTAGTACTTCCTGGTATTGATCTCAAATGCTGGCTCCTACAGCATTGCATTTCACCAAGTGAAATGCTACATTTCTACTCCTAAGCCATTCTCTCTTTCTTAGTGTTTTTGTTATGCAGGTTGGAAGAAAAGAAGAAGATCCAGAGAAGATTTTAGTAATAAGATAGTTTTTAGGAAAATAGATATTTAGTTTTAGGTCATTTCTTGTAATTTCAGATATGGAGTGCTTGTCTTTAGTTTTTGTTTTGACTTTGTGAAACTTGCTACCTATGGATGAAACTGTGTAATATTGATGAAACTATGTATATGTATGGATGAAACTTGCTACTATTGGTAACATGTGTTGGATATGCTATATTGGTCATATATATATATATATGTGTGTGTGTGTGTGTGTGTGTGTGTTTTTTTTGTGTGTGTGTGTGTGTGTGTGTGTGTGTGTGTGTGTGTGTGTGGTGTGTGTGTGTGTTTGATTTTCTGTGGAAATGAACTGATATAAGAAGAAAAAGAATTAATGCCTATTTGGTCTCTTTGCCATCTGCCAGCAGATGGCAAAGAGCCTGCCGCCTTTGCCGTCTGCCAACAGAGGCAAAGAGCCATGCCTTTGCCGTCCGCCAGCAGACGGCAAAGGCTGCAGGCTCTTTGCCGTCCGCCAGCAGCGGCAAAGTGCCCTTTGTCGTGGCTCGTTCAGCCGGACATTTTGCCATCTGCTGGCGGACGGCAAAGAAGTTTGCCGTCCGTGATCCATGCCTTTGCCGTCCGCCATGGCGGACGGCAAAGAAGCTGATTCCAGTAGTGTTTATATTGATATTTATTGCATTATGGGCTGTTATTACACATTATAGCACAATACTTATGCCTTTTCTCTCTTATTTCACAAGGTTTACACAAAGAGGGAGAATGCCGGCAGCTGGAATTCTCGACCGGAAAGGAGCAAATCTGAGAGACCTATTCTGCACAACTCCAAAAGTCCTAAAAATTTACGGAGAATTATTTTGGAATATATAAAAAATATTGGGCGAAGAAAGTACCAGAGGGGACCCACCAGGAAGCCACAAGGGTGGGGGGCACGCCCTACCCCGCTGGGCACTCCCCCCTGCCTTGTGGGCCACCTGGCAGGCCTCCAGTGCCCATCTTCTGCTATATGATGTGTTTTGACCTGGAAAAAATCAAAAGAAAGCTTTCAGGACAAAGCGCCACCGTCTCGAGGCGGAACTTGGGCAGAAGCAATCTAGGGCTCCGGCGGAGCTGTTCTGCTGGGGAAACTTCCCTCCCGGAGGGGGAAATCATCGCCATCGTCATCACCAATGATCCTCTCATCGAGAGGGGGTCAATCTCCATCAACATCTTCACCAGAACCATCTCCTCTCAAACCCTAGTTCATCTCTTGTATCCGATCTTTGTCTCAAAACCTCAGATTGGTACCTGTGGGTTGCTAGTAGTATTGATTACTCCTTGTAGTTGATGCTAGTTGGTTTATTCGGTGGAAGATCATATGTTCAGATCCTTAATGCTATTCAATACCTCTTTGATTATGAACATGAATATGCTTTGTGAGTAGTTATGTTTGTTCCTGAGGACATGGGAGAAGTCTTGTTATAAGTAATCATGTGAATTTGGTATTCGTTCGATATTTTGATGAGATGTATGTTGTATCTCCTCTAGTGGTGTTATGTGAACGTCGACTACATGACACTTCACCATGATTTGGGCCTAGGGAAAGGCGTTGGGGAAGTAATAAGTAGATGATGGGTTGCTAGAGTGACAGAAACTTAAACCCTAGTTTATGTGTTGCTTCGTAAGGGGCTGATTTGGATCCACATGTTTCATGCTATGGTTAGATTTATCTTAATTCTTCTTTCGTAGTTGCGGATGCTTGCGAGAGGGGTTAATCATAAATGGGAGGCTTGTCCAAGTAAGGACAACACCCAAGCACCGGTCCACCCACATATCAAATTATCAAAGTAACGAACACGAATCATATGAGCATGATGAAAACTAACTTGACAACAATTCGCATGTGTCCTCGGGAGCGCTTTACTTTATATAAGAGTTCGTCCAAGCTTGTCCTTTGCTACAAAAAGGATTGGGCCACCTTGCTGCACCTTAGTTACTTTTGTTACTTGTTACCCGTTACAAATTATCTTATCACACATCTATCTGTTACCAATAATTTTAGTGCTTGCAGAGAATACCTTGCTGAAAACCGCTTGTAATTTCCTTCTACTCCTCGTTGGGTTCGACACTCTTACTTATCGAAAGGACTACGATAGATCTCCTATACTTGTGGGTCATCACTGTCTTCCAGCACTGCTCCACAAACGATGCTCCCAAGAGAGAAATGACACCTCAGTGCCGTCATCATCCGATCTGGAACACCAGATCCTAGGGTTTCCCCCGGAGCAGCACGACGTCGGCTCGATTTTCACGGGCAACTATGTCTCCCTGACTTACAGCCGGGACTAGATGACAAATCTCAAGATCCAACCACCTAGCCTCAGGACGACCACCTCTGACGTAGGAGATGACCACCACTGCCAAGCCCATGGTCGCCACCCCGTGTGCCCGCGTGATGCAGATCAAGAACAGGAGTGCCACGGTGATGCGAAGCTGAACCGGAGGTTGAACGGCTGCAACAAGGCCACCACCGCCACCGCCACCTGCCATGCCGCCACACTCCAGTCATTGTTGTCCGCCATCACTGCCGAGGAGATCAAGATCAGAACTGCCCTGGTCACCAGCGGTGGTGGAGAGGAGAGTGGTGGCAGGGGGACCGGAGGAGGGAGCCGGGGACACCCCTGTGCAGCAGCGCTTCACAGGAGCGGGAGTAGGGTCGGGAGAGATGGCGATGGAGGAAGGATCCGGTGGCCTGTAATGTTTAGTTGTGTACCAACAAACAAGAGTGCACTATTTTTCGAGTGGAACATAACATTTTTTCTTCTAGAAAACCGGAAAATGTAGCACGAATCTCAATCAACAACAAAAGGTGGATGCATGCATGATATAGAAAAACCACTCACAAAAAAAACTTGAGAAAAGTACTTCATTGCCTCAAATTAGGCACAAAGGGAAAGTTGTGACTGTGGCCATGTAGCTATTCGTTGCTTCATTTTGCTACGAATACACACTCAAATCTTTACTTGCTATGGTTGGTTGTTCTGTTTACGTGGAGGACAATTAAGAAAGAGTAGCATCACGTCGACGTTGGACTTAAGTACAAATGGTTTCTGGACTGATTTTTAGGTTGCAACACCATTTCAGCATCTCCTTGCACACTTTTCGACAGGTGAAATCACCGAAGATGCTTCCCTTGTCTTGCAGTAGGCCATGAGCACGCTCACATGGAAAATTTATTCCCCGTAGTTCCTTCGAAGTGAGATCTGAAGGCTGTAGCTGTTTCTCTAGGCACAAGTGAACCAAGGCGTATGCAGTTTCTAAACGAATTCCCTGTATCATTGCAAAAGATCGATTGTCATATTCTACAATTCTTGATTCAAAATACCATGAAAAAAATAAACAACTAGTAGATGTTCTTATTTTACATAAATCATTTTGAAGTGATAGAACCCTTAAAAACATACTACTCTTCTTACAGTTGGAAGGAGGAGCTAACTTTCTTGGGAAGAACAGCCTAATATAAATTAGGCTAATCTAATCAAATCCTATCCTGATCCAAGAAGTGAAAATTATTTTAAGGCCTAGAGAACAATAAAATTCAGTATCAACTCACCTTGCTAGTCAGGAAATGTGCAAATCCTATAGCATCATTATAGCATTTTGGGAGGGGAATTTGAACCTTGTCCAGGCTATTAGTCATCTTTTCAACAAATTGCGTGGATAGGTCGAGTTTATCAAGCACAATTTTGGCACCAGAAAACAAATGGCGCTTGGCATGCTGCCCAAGAAAACACAAATATTGTTAGGATCAGAAGCGACCAGGTTGCATGAAATGGATGACATATGTTGCTGCCATACCTCAATTTCACCATTATTATGTGGTGCACCGGCTCCAATCCTAGTCTTTAGACATTTTGACAGAGTAAGAGATCCATGTTCCTTTTTCTGTTCAACTGGACTGAACATTTGTACAATTGTGTCATATGTTGTTTTTTCATCATACAGTGTGGCAGATATCAGATGCTTCACTAGAAGCAACTTCTCAAGTAGCTGTTTTAGATGGTTAGGAATGCGATAGTTGATTGAGTTTGCAAACTCAGCCAACATAATACGTTTGGAATTTATATCAAACTCTGGGGTTTCCTCGAAAGAAAAATCAACCTCTGGGTATCTGCATAGTTTAAATGGGAGAAATAATGTTAATCATGACCAAATATCTGTAGGGCTCTACAAACACAAAGCAGAAAATATCATAGAAACTGTCAAGAGGGCTCTACAAACACAAAGCAGAAAATATCATAGAAACTGTCAAGGGTGAGAATAAAATGCAATGAAATTTGTAATTCTACTAAGTGGACGGGCTTAGCTAAACATATCCATAACACCTAGAATAATGGAAACGTCAACAAACTAACAATGGAAACGTTAACAAACATATCCATAAAATTACTAATTTTGATATAAAAAAGTACATTAGTAATTACGTAGTTGAAATAACATTGCTGCTCCAAGTAGTTTAGCAAGTATCATTTTCAAGTGCCAAATTGTTATATTTTTATTAAGGAGCTCAGGAGAGCCCCCAATTTCATTTCTCGATAAAATTGATAATATACAAGGACTACGCTCAGAAATAGCATGCATAACATAAAGTGTACAAGGCCTGATCCAGTCCTCTTCCACTTCAAACACCATTAACCAACCAACATAAATATTCCAGCATGAAGCCAATAAGTCTGTTACAATCCCATGATGGAAGTACCAGCCATTGACCAACGAAAATATATTTAACATAAAATTGGACTGATCAAGACAATATGAGAGTATGCTATATATACATTCGTAGAGAGAGAGAGAGAGAGAAGAGAGTGTGTCAAAATGTAACATGTACTTCATGTTTCTAAGACCAATGACAGCATCGGTTGATGAATAAATAAACCCAAGAATGCAACCGAGAACTGATGCATCATGATCTAGCTGCATATATAGATGAAAAAGTAACTAAAATATTAGGCACATGATGTTTTTCGCCTCCATGCTAGACTACAACATTTGACATGTTGTTCAAGTGATAGAAACCTCAAGCGGGTCAACAAAGAAAAGTTACCGTTTTAAGAATGGGCAGAACAAGATTCTCTATCAACGAGTTATCCTTGCCTTCTCTATTTCCAGGAAGGACTACACCGCCATTTCTTATTGCCAAGAGAACTACAGCAACCTGCAAGGAAGGGGAAACAATTAACTGAAGCGCGTATGCATGTGTGCTAAAATCAACATGTGAAGGTACATACAACAGGGGTAAACAATATGCTAGAACTGAAAGTGAATCATGGAACAAGAAAAACGACGCAGTCATTGCTCCACGACGATCGGCCACCCTCCCACGTCATCATCCGCTAAGCTGGCTCACCGACTTCCTATCACAACGCTCTCGCATAGCATGATCAGACGGCGTGGAGGGTCATCACGCGGCCGGGCAAAATGCGGAACAGTCGCACAAGATGAATTCCGTTGTTCCATTTATTCTGGGTTCCTTTTTAGCCTACTTGCCAGTTTTCTTAGCTTTCTTTTGCCCCAGATTGTACCCGCGGCAGGCGGTTAGTACAGTTGTGGGTCATTTCAGAACATTTATTGTAACACAAAATGGTGAGTGTTATGGTGTTTAGACAGATGTTTGAGAAGGACAGGAAGAAAAAAGTACCTGAAGCTGGTTTATCTGTTTCAGAATCAAATTAATGTTGTTTTTGCACCACGTTTCAAGGATCATGAGGCTGGTGGCATGTTTACTATCCACGGCAAGATCCTTTGGTACGCCTCCAAGCTCATAAGCGAGTGCTTCCACAATGTTTGTATGTACATCCGCCCCATCTTTCCAATCAAATTTTCCAGGCTCAATGTTATCTTCTATCCTTTCAAGAGAATGGATAATTTCATCTCTGCTTCTAGGAGCTATTAGACCCTGCACAAATGCATAGTTTTCTGTGAGAAAAGTAGTGTATACAAGGACTAAAAAACCGACAAATTCTCCATAGATACTTCTAAACAGAATCACCATATTGAGAAGGCTCCTAACTAGTAACAAAGCACAATCAGGAAAAACATCTTGAGCACTTGCCACAGGTCAATCTAATGAATATCAGAAATCATTATCTATGAAGACCAAAACAACTAGTTATAAAATTGACAAGTATGTTCATAAAAGTACAGAAATGGGATGAGATTGTAAATCCATAATTCGAGTGAACACCAGTACTATGAAACATGGAAGCATAATTCATGGTGCAAATACATCATTCGTAATTTTATGAGCAATGGTCTTGCAACCCAAAATTGCATACTTGTAGAGCGTTCTGTCAAACACAATGGACTCTGCGAACCTACTATCGAAGTCCGTGTCGCTGTTCCATTTGTTCCGATTGTGCTCCAGGTCCTTACAATGGTTTGGCATTAGTTTAGGATCAGTATGGATGGGACAGATTATATGTAAACGAAGAACCACTTAAAAAAATGGCCTGCTGCCAAGAAAATATCCACTGCATAACTATGTGGAGGGAATACCTTGGTCATGTGGGCCTGAGGGGATTCCCCAAGAAAGTCCCAAATGGATTCAGGGAACTCGTCATAAACATCGAAGAAAGACATCCCAAACAGGCTGAACCATGGCTTAACGCTATCATCTTTTCCTTTCATTCTTTCAGGGGTGGTGGACTTAACGGTATCATCTAATGCAGCAGTCAACTTCGTATGCATTGCGCTGTGCGTCAGCCGGACCGTGGACACGACCGTGGACACAACGACTTGACAGCTCTGATGACTGCTTTTAAAGAGCACATGTTGTGGCTTCTTCCCACTGTAAGGAAGAGCAAGGCAGGTGTAACACCCTGGATTTTGCCCATTTTCTTTTTCTTTTGATTTTGGTCCGGATTCGCTTTTTGTGGCTTAGTAGTCTTGCAACCTGGAAGGATCACCCTTCATTCTTTTTCCCAAGTGGCTTGCCAACCTCAAAACCATCCCAAGACCTTGCCATTTCCATCGTGGACCAATCCCAATATTCTTTTTCTTGGGAATATTCCTTTTTTCTATTAAAGGAATAACCCCGTCTGCCCTGAGTTGTGAAGCAACCCACATTTCCATCATTCCCAAAATTCCTAAATAATTCTCATAAATTGTTTGGGACAGATCTTCCACAAATATGTCAAACCCTTCCTTGCCATGTTAAAAAAAATTCACAAATATTCCTTTTCTGATTCTGCCCTATCTGTCAGATTGAGAAGCAAGTACCCTTTATATTTGCTTTCTTGGTCTCAAACTTTTTGTGCACTCTTTGCTATTCATATCATTACCACATGCCAAAATTCAACTTTATTTGGATATTAACTCTCTCTTGGCTAATTTCCAAAGTTTCTGGGCAACTGGAATCTTCGTGAAGCAAGTGCTAGCTAGGAGTATCCAAATAAGTTGAAATTTTGCAAGCATCTTCATATGCTCATATAATGACTCTCCACCAAGTTTCAACCCTATCCAATCAACTATGTGAGCATACCATCAAATCTTGGTTTCTGGTCAGATTTTCACCTTGTGAAGCAACTACATTTTATATTGCTCCATAATTGCTGAAAATTTACCAGAGCATTCTCTTTCCCATGTAACCTATCTCTACAAAATTTGGGCTCATTTCATCTCCCCAATAATTCCCTAGAATTTTCCTAAGATTCTAGTCAGAGAGGTTCCTTGTGAAGGAAGTACCATTTTGGCTTGTCCAAATGGCATGAAATTTTTATGGCACTCTCATATGACCGAATCATCATGTTCTACCAAATTTCAGCTCAAGTTGCTACTCCATGTGAGTGGCACATCAAGATCTAGTTTCTGGACCAGATTGGTCAGTTGCAAAGCAACTACATTAATATTGGTCCATTTCCCTCCAAATTTCACAGGATTGTAGTCCTTCCTACCCTAGCACTTCCAGACATCTTATTTGACTCTTATCACTTTTATGTTCATCACAGAAACGTGGTCAAGTTTGCCACAGCAAACTTGCAGTGACCACTCCCATCCAGACACAGCTCCTCTAGTCGATCTATCACCTCATTTGCAATGTAGTTTGGAAAGACTACTCACTGGACATTGTTTGGCATCAAGTATGTCGTGGCAGCGCCGTAGCCATGCGGTGACCATGGGCAAAGCACGCCAAACTCGCGCTATGTGCTCCGTACGCGTCGGGAGCGCATCTCCAGCGGGTTCTAGCTCGTCCGGGAGCGCCAGCGAGCCCTCCACCGCACGCGTGGCTCGTCCAGAACCTCCTCCCTTCGTCCCCTAGCTCTTGGCCGCCTCTGCCGACATAGGTTCATCGCTAGGACGCCGCCACAGCGACGAGCTTCGGGAAGCTCCGGTCGTCGTTGTCTAGCCCTCCCCGAGCCTATTTAAGGCGTGCCCGAGCCCTCCCACACACCAGCAAGCCCCAGCCCCTCTCCCCTCGAGCTCCAGAGCTCACCTTGCCACACATGGCCGCCATGGCCGCCACCTTCTCTCGGCCAAATTGGTGCTGCCCGAGTCCTCTCCCTCCCTCCAAACCCCATCTTGCCACTTCCCCAGCCACGGTGAGCCTCCCCACTGCCTCGCTTCGTCCCCAGAGCAACCACAGCGCCAAACCCATCGCTGCCCGCAACCGCCGCCGGCCGCGCTCCCTGTCGCCTCCAGCCGCGGCCGCCCTATCCCTTCCCGGCGTGCGTATTCCCCCTGGACGAGCGTGCCACTCTTCCCCGAGGCCGCCGGTGGCCTCCCCATGGCCGGAGATGGCCAGAGCCGCCCGGGCCCCTCGCCGGAGCCCGCCTCTGCTCGCTGCCGCGGCGGCCGCCTCGCTCTTTCCCCGCCGCTCCTTCTGCTTCCCCTAGGAGCGGTACTTCACGGCGAGCACCCCGGTGGTCCCAGCTCCACCAGGAGTGGCCGGAGTCGCCGGGGCCAGCACCGGCGAGCGCTCGGCCTCGCCTCTGCCTCGTCTGTCGGGAGGTTGAAGAGGGAATGAGGAGGAGGAGAGAGAGAGCCTGCGGGTCCCGCTTGTCATAGGCTCAGCCGGCCGGGCCCAGCCACTTAAGTGGAGGCGTATTCTACGGAATACGTCTTCCCCTAATGAAAGCGTATTTTTCCCCTGTTCTGGCAGAGAATATGTTTTCAGTCACGGGAAGCGTATTTTTCAGAAAGGCGCCGTCTGTTTAATCAGCCAGGGACCCATGTGTGAATTATTCTTACAGATTGATCCCTGAACTTCGTCGGGTTATAACTTTTCGCCCGTAACTCCGATCAAGGTGAATCCAAAGCCCATGTCTTCGTCTCATCGAGCCCGTCATTTTGGTATCATTTTCACTATATGGTCCCACTGTGGAAATGACCATTTTATCCTTGCCCATAAACAGCCCCTCCGAGAGAGAACTGTTTCCGGCAGTCAACTCCGCGGACTCTCCGCACTCCTTCCCGATGGTTCCTTCATCCCCAGACAAGCCACAACTCTCATCTGCATCATCGCATTGCAATATCATAGTTTAACTATTTACTTTAACAACAAGTATGAGTATCTGTGAAATAAATTGGATTATACAATACTTGAATAAATTCTCGGATAGGTGACTATCATGTTGAGCACCGGATTGTTAATGACTAGTAGTTTACCCACTTGTTGATACTATGATATTGAGATCACTGTCTATGATTATTTTGGAGTTCATTCGGCAGTTCGTGGAGATGAATTAGTAGCAGTTACTTAAGCATACTGGTTATCGGAGTGTCAACCATGACAGAAATACTATTTGAAGATTAGATACTTCATGGTTGATCTTGAGTCACCTGTCCGGACTTATCCGTGCAACCACATTTGCCGGTATGGGACGACCTTGACTTGGTCTGATCGCGTGCTCTTTCACCGGTACCGCCCGACAGGGAAGGTTATGCATGCGCGCTACCCTGGCCCGGTAGGCGACGATAACCTTGTGAGCCCAGTTGAGTTATTTGGATCCAGGTCCCCGTTTGGGACAGTTTAGTTTGGCCACGACGGTGGCAGGTGTCACGAGATGACGCAGGGGCCACCCAGGGCAGGACTCCGGGGGAGGATGATTGCCGGTGGTACGATGAGAGAGTCACGGGTCAGGCAGGTTTCGTTGGAGCAACGCTGGTCCACCCGAATGGGATCACGAGGTCAGGTGCTCCATGGTGTGGGTAAAGTGCGCAACCTCTGCAGAGTGTAAAATCTATTCGAATAGCCGTGTCCACGGTATTGGACAGTCCGTCCAGACCTCTTTAGGTGGTCAACCATAGTAGTGATAATGATGGAAGAACTCGTCGTAAGATCAGAAGTACTTGGTGGATCGTGAGTATTCTGAGGGTTGTGAGACAACCCGGAAGAGAGTAAGTGTGTCAGACTTGTCGTGCAGATGGAATCAGGTATATGATATGTTAGCCATGGGATGGCTATGAGATGGGTGGTCAGATGACGACATGATTGGTATTGGATTTGGCACAGGTTTGGATTGGATCCTGAGATTATTCGGAGTATGGATTAAATATGCTCTATCTTACTGCATTTACTTCAGTAGTTATTTTGCTAGATAACCATGCTTGTTAATTTTGACTGCTATGATGTTGTCTTGCTTTAATGCTAATGTTTGTTGTGAGCTTGCGAGTACATTCAAAGTACTCACCTGGCGTGTCATGCCAGTTTGCAGGTCATGCCGTGATTGCTTGTTTGTCGAGGATCCCCAGTTTGCGACCTAGGATATACGTTCTAGTCAGAGTCCCTGCGGAATGGAGTCCATCACCGTCGTCGCTGTTCCGCCGCCAAGAGAGTTACTCCGCTGTTAGCATAGAGCTACCCCGGGCAGGCGTAGTGTCGCCGTGCCGATGTTATCCTTGTACCCTTTTGTAACCATATCCATTGTAATAAATACCTGATTTGTTCTATGCCAACAGTGCCGTATTCCAGAGGACCTGTCCCTGGGCTAGAATATGGGGCGTTCCGGTCTTCTCTGAGTCGGGGTGCCATAGCAGGGTGGCAGCAGTTGATGGCACGACTGCATCGTGAACCTGCGAAAAATAATGCTTCATTGTAAACAGGCCAGAGGTGGATACATACTGAGGTAAATCCATTGCTTCTAATTGTGGATGGGCATATTCAGGAATATATGAGGTGACCTACCATGAAACAAACATAATATAGGAGAAAGCAGTATTTCAAAGCCGTGTACTTCAGATGAAAACATAATAACGAATTAATGAAAGGGTTTGTCTAGGGCACATCTAGATATGCCCTAGTTATTGCACATCTAAGTGAGTCAATCAAACTAGAAAGAAAAGGAAAAAAGACAAAAGAAATGCTTGCACGAATCTTAGCGTAAAATCAATGACATAGCATTTAGATGTGCAATACTTAGAGCACATCTAGATGTGCTTTAGAAAAATTGTTAGCCATGAAATAATTCATAGAGACATAAAAGGCGTCTCTGTGAAGTAACCTGCGAAGAACAAAAAAAAATAGCCATGCAAATTTATGATCTAAAGTATATTTCTTAGGCATCTGATCAATGGCAGAACCGTATGTGATAAATTTGGGGAAGAAAACTAACACAGCTGAAAGAGATCGAAAGTGTGGTTTATGCAGCATGCTCGCGATCCCAAGAAGACACATAAAACTGACTAGCTACAAACTAAAAGCGGGAAGAGAAAAATCATACACCAGTAGATTTCAAGCATGCAGTAATCTACTATGCAAAAAGAGTCAAAACATGCGGGAGAAGCATACGACCGTAATGTACCGAACCTAGCTACACAAGTAGATTTTATGGTTCAATATTTCACTTAATATCGAGATACTAAAAACCAATCGGACCGTACATAGTACATCATCTAGCCAATGCAACCGGGCACATAAAACAAGTTTGATTGCTAAACAACATAATTTGATTCCTACAGGATGTCTCGAGACATCGACTGAATCTTCATGCATGAATCATGTGACAAGCAATCTAAAAATATGGTAATGCGATTTCATCCAGTGAACCATACATCTCAACTTCCGTGAGACTGAAAAGTTTGTGGTGAGGACTATTGTCCAAAGCGTTAACTAATATAGGAGTACTAATCAACCTGCAGATTGGACGACGATGCACTCACCTTGCAAAATTCGGACGTATCGAGCGTGGTCAAACTTCTCGATGAGCAGTGGATTGGCCGCCAACTGGCTAGGGTTTTCCGCGTGGTAGTGATGCGATGATCGCCTAGGCCGGGGATAGCGAGGCTGGGTTATATATAATGATCGCGTGGGTACTACTTATTAGGTTTTTTGTTTTTTATATTTATATTAGCAAAACTTAGGGTTTTTTTAGACAAAAGCAAAACTTAGGTTATCATTAATCGTGTGGATTTTTTTTTGAGGCAATTAATCGTGTGGATGGAGGGCTATTTCTTTTCTGGGCTGACATGGGCCTAGTGCGTTGAAGGTATCTGTCTTTTTTCTGAGATAGGATTTGTACGGCGCGGCTATGTGCTGCCCGCAGCGAGTCCTACGGATCGCCTACAATCGTAGGTCTTGGGCTGGCCTAGTAACCGCATGAAATTCTTTCCGTTTATTATTCACATTTTTGTTTTTCGTTTTTGGTTTTATGTTTTATTTTTTAGATATTATATATTTTTTAAATATTGAAAACATAAATAATACCAAAAACATTTAACTTTTTTTAGAAAATGTTAATCTTGTATTTGAAAATGTTAAACCGGTATAGAAAATTTTACAATATGAATAAAAAAGTATAAAATGTTAACCATCCGTACAAAAAATGTTTGGGAAATTTAAAATACAACATGCATTTCAAAAAATGATCGTAACATTAAAAAACGTGTAATTTAATAATAGGTTTTGTACATTTAAAAAATTGAGTTTCAAAAAATGAGTTTGTGACATTTTCAAAATAATGTTATACAATGTAAAAGAATGTTTTCATAGTTAAAAATCTTTTTCATAAAAAATGGTGCAACTTGACAAATGTTTAACATGTATTAAAAAAAAGTTCAAAACGTAGAAATGTTAATCATGTATTTGAAAATTGTGAAACCGTTTATAGGAAAGATTTTAGATGTATGCTAAAAATGTACAATGTGTATGAAAAAAAAGTAGAGATCAAAACATATATTTGGAAAAATGATAATCATTTATTTGAGAAATATTAAACATGTATACAAAATATTCATAATGGATATGAAAAATATACAACGTGTATGAAAATGTTGACATGTGTTGAAAAAAGGGGGAAACCAAATTAAACCAAAGAAATCGGTGAAAACCAAAGAAAGAAACAAAGAGAACCGAGGAAAAAAGAGCAAATTAAGCAATGTGAGTATTCAATTGTACTCACAAGGCTTACATCAGATCTATCTACTTATGCATCATTGTCAAAGAAGGGGTTTCATGGTGCTAAGCGACAACAAGCACTAAGCATTCTACACATATATATGCTACAACTTGCATCTACCAGAGATAAGAAAAGGGAGTGCGCAATGAAACATATGAACAATCTAATCCCGTCGCCAAACATAACACTACCTCACATACCCATTCGTAACACGCTCAAAGAAGAATCCCCAAGGCACTCACACTATTCGTAAGTTTTATCTGTTAAGTAAGGTTGAAGTTGGTAACGTCTATCAGCTAGAAAAATTAAGGGTGGGAGAGTTTTAATTAAACATGGTTGAAGTTGTGTTATGACCAAGTTATCCAAGCTCCAAGTCGTCCAAAACCGCGGACACGGCTATTCGAAAAGGTTTAACCCTGTCGGGGTGCACTGCTGTACCCACATGTTTGACCATCCCTAAAAGGCCACCAAGAACATTATATGCCATCTGCGGCGGGGTTTGGATCGACTAGGACGCTCCGCTACACTACATCCAAGTCCAGTAAGCTATTGATTGGGTCGACACCCAAATCAAGAGTCCGGCCCTATCTTCTGCGCCAATTTCCAAGGTGCCTAGCATCCCAAACCAGGATTAGCCCCTTGTAGCTCCGCTATTGTGAACCACAAAGGGATTCCCCTCCCCCCGAATGGTTAAAAAAAAGGGTAAATGGAAAACCAACTTGTGGCCCCTGAAAAAGTCTACGATCTCGGATATCGCTCGAGGGGTGGGGGTGGGGGTCCCATAAGCCCCACAGGTGATTAGCCCCTCGTATCAAGTTCCAAAGAACTTAGGTACTAGTCGGCTTGAGTGGGACAAAACACTGAGCCATAAACCATACCTGGCCTTCCATTGTTACCTTCCTAACTTACTACCACCATTCACATCATAGAATAATAATTAAATAAGAGAGTGTATCAGTAGCATGAGAATGACTCAAGGGATACCGATATATCTCACCTCAGATTTTCTACAATATTGTGAAGCAAAGGGAATATAATATGATAACCAAAGGTTCACTCGAATATTATTTTTAATCATAGGTATCAATATGGATGTCCACGGCTCTGCTATTGATCATTGAACGAAAGAGAGTTTCCTTCATGTCTATGTTTGATCAAACCTACAAGGTCACACGCTTAAGGAAATTAAGATTTTTGAGTCTTAGTGGAGTGGGGAATATGAGAAAAAGATTCTCAGAATAATATCGAGAATAAAAGATACAGTTTTGAGAGAAACCAGAAGCGTTTCGGGGTTACTAGAAGAGTTTCAGGTAATACTGGGTAATACCGGGAAATGATATATAGGTGGAAAATGTTTCTGAAGACATTAAATAAATGATAAAAGGTTATGATATTAATTAGGAGATTTTTAGAATATATTTAATATCAACGGGCTAAAGAAAATACTGAAAGGCCTAGTGGTGTAGAGTTATTGGGCCTTAGGGCCCAATAACAGAGGGGGCGCCCCTTAGCCTTTTTGGAGGCTAAGAGGAGGCCGAATTGTAGAGGGAGGAGGACTCCTCCTCCTATGCCGGCGCAAGGGGGAGGAGTTCTTCCCCCCCTTGTGGCGCCCCTCCCCTCTCGCTATATATACTAGAGGATCTGGCCCGTGGAGACACATAAGTTTTGTATCCTCCTCTAGTTCTAATTTCGAGTTGACCTAGATTAGAGCTAGACCTATTTCTCTCTAATCTTAATAATAGAGAATCCCCAAGTGGTTCTCTTCCTCTCCCTCTAATTTTCTGACGACGATTAGCTTTGGATGGCGAAGCGTTACTGGATTATAAAGCCCGAATGCGTGCAATCCATAGAGAGGCCGTGTTTTCGGTCTTCGGTTTGTGAGATCGTTCGTGAACGGTTCGGGGTACTTCATCAATGATCTACACTAACTCCTCTTTCACTGCAACTTGAAGTTGGTAATGATTTGATCAAAACCTCTAATGCATCTTCATAGTGTTCCTCGAATCGTGATCGTAGGGCGGTTTTTATTTTCAATTCTACTATGTTTCCCAACATGGCCACATGCACCTATGGCCGGAGGCCGGACAGGCAATGCACTTAGGGCCGACTCCCACAAGGTATTGGCACCTTCACCGACGACATACTGGCCTCCAAGGTACTTGGGCTCCAAGGTCAGATTGTGTACCTAGTGTCCCTCCATATGCTCCTTGTCGTGTGTTCGATCACATAGTGCCGGCTGGTATGGGTGTCATAGTTTTATTTAACAGTCTATATCATTTGGAAGTTATCGGATATGAGTACTTCGAGGTATGAAACCATGAACTTGGTTCTTAAGAATTTTCCTTTTTAGTTTACAAGAAAATAGGATGCTAATTAATCATATTCAGTTTAGATTTTCCACTGCATTTTTTTAAAACATCCGGTATCATTCGGAAGTTATTCGGTCGGATGCCCGAGGTCGCACGAGACGGGCACGCGTTGCTTCGGTTGCGCCAGTCGGGTACATTTGTGTGCCTAGCTCGGAGTGCTGTTGATGGCTCTATATTTTATGCATTTTTAGATCTCATTTGTTGCATGTTCTCTTTATATATCATGTCCCATTGAACCAAATAGTTGTCCATTATGCATGATTACCGGTATTTACGCTTTTACTCGTGAGCCTTGCATATTTAGTATTTTAGTTGATTTTTATTAGTTTTCCTTATTTTCTTGTGTCTACAAGTGTTTTGGAGCAACCTATGACCAAGCATGATGAAAGGACCAAGGATGGGTTCGATACAAAGTCACCCAGGGGCCAGACTTAGCCATTCCAGAGGTCGGAAAAAGTGTTTTTTTTTCAAAGTCCTCCAAATCAAGATCTAAGACCAGGAATGGATCGGGTCGTTCTTACGAATCAGACGAGCCCAAGAACATCAAATTCCGAGTTCGTATGAAGAAATGGCGGCCGTTTTACCGGAGAAGGTAAGAACAAAAGACGGCATTTCATGCGACCACATCCGGTCGTTTGGCTGGTCATATGACCTGCTGACAGCTCCGAAAGTTGCCCTTCGAGACGGGATTCTTCAACGATTTCGTCCCCAATTGTTCCCATGAGATCCTTGGCCCATAATGAAGGGATTGGGAGAGGATAAGGCTCATCTTGAGCCCTTGGGTGCACCACATAAGCGGAGGAGAGCGAGGAGGCGCACTATATACACCTCTCCAACCCTACCCGCTGCCAACATCTCATTCATCACCAACACATCCAAGTTCATCTCCATTGCTGCTCCACCACCTGAGAAGAAGGGACAACAACAAGGGGAGAAGGAGGAGGCTCCACCATCATGGGCACCGGCCTCTGCGCCGGTGCCGTCGCGCCGGCGCTGCTACCACCGATGGAGCCCCCATCATCATCACCATCATCACCGTGCCGCCATGCCTCCTCACTTCACTGGCTTGATGTCGGCTTGTATCTTGTCCCGAACCTTCATGTCTTTGTTTGATTAGTTGTACTAGTTCTTGATGATATGGTTGAACCCTATATGGTACTTGATACTATCATAAACATGATCAACCTTCGCCTTTTCCTTGGAACACAGGTACCAACTCTCAGCATTATGCTGGATACTATCAAGTAAGTTCCAGGCCTGTGAGATCTCGGTTCCCATAAAAGAACCTTTGGAAGCAAGATCTAATGCATGTTTACTCTGGGAGTCAAGTCCACCATAAAAGAAGTTCACAATTAAACAAGAAGGATAATGGTGTTCAGGGCATGCAGAGATTATACCACGATACCTTACATATGCATCTACCCATTTCTCACCTGGTCGCTATCCAAAGCTGCCGATCTTCCTTCTTATTTTATATAATTTTCCTGGAGGATAATAATGAGCATAGAATGTAGCTGATAAATCTGTCCAATTACTCAAGGTACTTACGGGCTGATGCGACAGCCATTCGATGGCTCCTCTTTCAAGTGAATAGGAAATATTTTAGCTTTTATCTCCTCATTAGTTAAGTCCCGCAACTGAAAAGTTCCACATGCGGTGTTAAAGACTTCAATATGTTTATAAGGACATTCTGTTCCCTCACCTCGGAATGTATTCTTTTTCAACATATCAATTAACCGAGGGTTTATCTCAAATACTTTACCAGATAGGAGATGACCCACAAGTATATGGGATAAATCATAGTCCTTTCGATAAGTAAGAGTGTCGAACCCAACGAGGAGCAGAAGGAAATGATAAGCGGTTTCCAGCAAGGTATTCTTTGCAAGTACTGTAAATAATGATAACAAATAGTTTTGTAGCAAGGTAATTCGTAACAAGTAACCACTCGTACAGTGGGCTGCAATACAAATGGTTTTTAACCCCTTTCCGCGACGGAGTTTTAAACCGTCGCCAGGACAGTGTGGGCGATAGGGGGGTCCTTCCCACATGACCCAGAAACCATTGGGGATACGAAGTAGCAATGCATACGTTTTGCATAACTAAGCGTATGCGTTGCCGGCATGTATCCCAAACGCGGGCCTTCAGACAACTGGTTGTGATATCTGGCATATTCCAAACGCTTCATCCTTGCTACTCGTTTATGCTTGCATTACCATCGCAGTCGGTCTTCCATGGTAATACGTTTACGATGCGCGCCCCATCACAAACAGTTCACCATTATAAAATGTGTATGATAAGCAGACAATCACACACATTTACTTTTCCTCGACTATATGCGATTCGATGTAGGAGTGCATATACTTATCCCTATAAAACTGTATGCGAAGCTTGAATATACCCCGCATGATTCATCTGTCGTACCCGCGTCGGATGAGGGCCTATCTCACGCGTTCTTCTATGAGCAAATGTTTACGATGCGCACGACATCGTAAACAGTCTATAATTGCCAAGCGTGTGTGATATGGTGACTTTCGCAAACATTTCATAATAAGGAACACTATGCGCTATTGTTGTTAATCTCACATATTTTTTCTTGGTTGATCATGTGTGCAGTAGAGATTCATCACACACGTAGGGGATCTGAGAAACGTGTCTGATCTCCACGTTTATCGCAGACGTTTTGCTTTCGCAAACCGTGTGCAGTGTACTGGCTTGCAAAAACTAATTTATCCCTAATTTAATCCCTGCATTTAAAAATCATAAATTTTAAATTTGAAAGTAGACAATCACTTATTTTATATCGAACCATATTTATTACAAATATAGGTTCAAGCACGAATGCATAATTCGATGCACAGGTACATATACTAAAGAACTACAGAAGCACTAAGTAAAGAATGATGAACCACAGTTGTACTAAAAACTATAAAGAGAAAGGCAAAAGACATTCTGGTTGCCAGAGAAGGTGAAGCGGAATGCCCATATTGTGCCCTCCTCCATGCGTAATGCGCGCACGACTCTAGACCAACCCCTTGTGATGGCTGCCCGCCCATCCTTCATTGTCTTCATTAGGACTTCTCGATGCTCCTTGTAGTCTCGATGAAATACTTTAACCTTCATGCGTGTCCACCAATCATGTACTTTGCGAGGTAATCTTGAGTAAACTGCTTTGGGAACCACTGCAAACGAAATAGATTCAGACATTGCTATCTAACAACTCATTATGGGCAGTAAAAAGAGAAGGCTACAGAGTTTGTAGTTACCATCCTATAGCTCACTGTTGTGTTGGATAGAGCGTAAACAAATAATTTGATTGCCACCGTTCGTATCTTTTTGCTAATAATCCTTATCAGTTTCCTCATTTGATGCTAGTGCATGAATATCTCATTGCCCCATACGCAAAAAGGGTCGATGCGTGGATCTTTGCCAAGGACATATGTACCTACAAGCAACAAGTCAATATTACAAGCTAAAAAGTGTCTAGGCCTGGATCTATATGCACTACATTAAGGAACGACGGGGGGAGTACAAGCCGAGGGATGAAACTAACCTCGGCGGAAAATGCTGGCCACTCCCGCTGTTGTCCTGCATAAGTAGTGGAAAGGCATGATAAGTACAGCAACCTTAACATCAAACAAATATAGACAAGATAAACAACATCATCTCCAAATGATAGCTTGAATGTGTTGGTTTCAGCATGCTGTGAAAGCCGATATAAAATGGAACGGAATGTTACCTACAACAGGCTTAACAGCCACCAAATATTGCAATTCAAACTGGTATTGTCGAAAATGAATAGAACGTAGCTCATGCTTAAACATCACACTGGATAAGTGTGTAAAATTGAAATAAAGGGCATGTGTTAACTACACCAGGCATACTGGAACCAAATATAATCGGTCAAACTGGTATTGATGAAATCGAGCTGCACAGTTCCGACTTGCACATAATGAACATCACATTGTGAATGACTGAAATAAAAAAGGCATAAATGATCAGTATAACAACTAAATATAACCATTGAAAACTGGACAGAGGCTCACTTGAACCAACCTAGCAAGCAAATACAGATAAACATGGCATATGTTTGAAAACTGGACAAATGCTCACTGCAATCAACCTAACAAGCAAATACAGATAAACAAGACATCTGCTTGAAAACTGGACAAATGCTCACTGCAACCAACCTAACAACCAAATACAGATAAACAAGGCATCTGCTTGAAAACTGGACAAATGCTCACTTCAACCAACCTAACAACAAAATACAGATAAACAAGGCATCTGCTTGATAACTGGACAAATGCTCACTGCAACCAACCTAACAACCAAATACAGATAAACAAGGCATCTACTCACTATAAACAACCAAATTTAGCCATTCGTGAAACTAAAGTGGACAATTCATACTTAAACATCACATAGCCCTATTGAACATTACATTTTTGCATAACTAAAATTACTAAACATGGCACAGTTAAAACACCGCATGGCAAAAGCTACTACAACAAAGGGTACTAGTTTTCTAGCTAGAAAAAGGCTGATAGGGTGTTGCCTCACTTGTCATGGATGGGTGACGGAGTCCTGGATTAAGGGGTCCTCGGGCGTCCGGGCTACGTAATGTGGGCCGGACTGATGGGCCATGAAGATACAAGACCGAAGGCTCTTTCCCGTGTCCGGATGGGACTCTCCTTGGCGTGGACGACAAGCTTGGCGTTCAGATATGAAAGATTCATTTCTCTGTAACCGACTTTGTACAACCCTAGTCCCCTCTGGTGTCTATATAAACCGGAGGGTTTAGTCCGTAGAGGCAATCATAATCAGACAGGCTAGACTTCTAGGGTTTTAGCCATTACGATCTCGTGGTAGATCAACTCTTGTAATACTCATATTCATCAAGATCAATCAAGTAGGACGTAGGGTATTACCTCCCTAGAGAGGGCCCGAACCTGGGTAAACATCGTGTCCCCCGTCTCCTGTTACCATCGACCTTAGGCGCACAGTTCGGGACCCCCTACCCAAGATCCGCCGGTTTTGACACCGACATTGGTGTTTTCATTGAGAGTTCCGCTGTGTCGTCGCTAGAAGACTCGATGGCTCCATCAATCACCCACAACGATGCTGCCTTGAGGGAGGTCTTTCTCCCCGGCCAGATCTTCGTATTCGGCGGCTTCATGCTGCGGGCCAACTCGCTTGGCCACCTAGAGCAGATCGACAGCTACGCCCCTGGCCATCAGGTCAGGTTTGGAAGCTTAAACTACGTTGCCGATATCCGCGGAGACTTGATCTTCGACGGATCCGAGCCCATGGCAGCCGCTCCCCGTCACCGCGATGAACATGACCTAAATCTGTCATCAGACCATATCCAGGAGATAGCGCCTGTAACTGCTCTGGCCCTAGATCCGGAGCAGATTGCGCCATCCGAGGACGGGAAGCTCAACCCCGCCATGGAAGCCGCAGACTCAGTGGCGTTGGAGCCGCACACAGACCCGACTTCGAACGGGATCTGTGTCACCAGAACCTCAGATTCGTCTCTGGCCACAGGTTCCGAAACACGTGCGTCCGCGCCCATCAAGCTTGATTGGGCGCCGATCGTCGAGTTCAGCTCCGCGGACATCTTCCGACACTCACCTTTGGGTGATGTGCTAAAAACATTAAAAACCCTCTCCTTAGTGGGGGACTCACAACCGAATTATATCCGGTTTGAACTGGAGGCTGATGACGGAGAATTTCGCTTCCCACCCACCGCCCACTTCATTGCCACTGTCGAAGACTTAACCGACATGCTCGATTACGACTCCGAAGACATCGACGGTATGGACGACGATGCCGGAGAGGAGCAGGCCCAAAACCCGCTGTTTACTGGGCGCTGGACAGCCACCTCCTCGTATGATGTGTACATGGTGGATACTCCCAAAGAGAATAACGGCGATAATGAGAAAGTTCCAGTCGAGGATAAACCTCCTGAGGCACAGCCAAAGCGCCGACGTCAGTGGCACCGCTCTAAATCACGCCATGGAAAAGACAGCAATACCGGCACGAGAGAAAACAATACTCCGGACGATGCCGAAGACAAAGAAGATCCCGTCGAGCCGACTTCCGAACAGGACGATAGGGAAGATGGGCAAGTCAGCCCTGACAAACAGGCCATAAACGAAGACTTGGAGGACAGCAACTATCTTCCACTTTCCGAAGACGAGGTGAGCCTCGGCGACGAAGACTTTATCGTGCCTGAGGAACCCGTCGAGCAGGAGCACTTTAAGCGCCGGCTAATAGCCACTGCGAGGAGCCTGAAAAAGAAACAGCAGCAGCTTCAAGCTGATCAAGATCTACTCAATGACAGATGGACTGATGTCTTGGCAGCCGAGGAATACGGACTCGAGCGCCCCATTAAAAGTTACCCGAAGCGTAAACTGCTACCCCAATTCGACGACGAGGCACTTGAGCCCATGCCATCAACACGTAATGCGGCTGACCGACCACCACGTGGCCGGGACAAAGCGGCAACCCAAGCCGAACACCTGCCCATACTACGTCACCGTAAAGGCAAAGATACCACAGCTCGGGAATACACATACGACCTGCGGCAAGACCTGGAGAACAGAGTAGGCCAGTCCAGATCAATCTACGGATCGCGGGGGCATACCCTGGCGCGCGACGACGGCCATCAAGCCAGACATAATGAACATAACCACGTCCGGGCCGAAAACCGTAGACGGACTACATCTGCACTACATCGCGACTTGGCCCGATATAGAGGCGCCGCACATCCCCTCTGCTTCACTGATGAAGTAATGGAGCACGAATTCCCAGAAGGGTTTAAACCCGTAAATATCGAATCATATGATGGAACAACAGATCCCGCAGTATGGATTGAGGATTTTCTTCTCCATATTCATATGGCCCGCGACGATGGCCTTCACGCCATCAAATACCTCCCACTAAAACTCAAGGGGCCAGCTCGGCACTGGTTAAACAGTCTGCCTGAAAACTCTATTGGCAGCTGGGAGGACTTGGAAGACGCCTTCCGCGACAACTTCTAAGGCACATATGTACGACCTCCGGATGCCGATGACTTAAGTCACATAGTTCAACAGCCTGGAGAGTCGGCCAGGAAATTCTGGACTAGGTTCCTAACTAAAAAGAACCAGATCGTCTACTGCCCGGATGCCGAAGCCCTAGCGGCCTTTAAGCATAGCATCCACGACGAATGGCTCGCTCGTCACCTCGGCCAAGAAAAGCCGAAGTCCATGGCAGCCCTCACGGCACTCATGACCCGCTTTTGTGCGGGCGAGGATAGTTGGCTAGCCCGTAGCAATAACACTGCAAGTGATGCCGGCACCTCTGAAGCCAAGAATAGCAATGACAAACCCCGACGCAACAGGCACAAGCGCCGAAGCAATGGTGGCACTACCGATGACACGGCGGTCAACGCTGGTTTCAGCGGCTCCAAGTTCGGCCAGTGGAAGAAGCCATACAAAAGAAACAATCCGGGCTCATCCAGCTTGGACTGCATACTCGATCGTCCATGTCAGATCCACGGCACCCCTGATAAACCAGCCAGTCATACCAACAGAGAATGTTGGGTTTTTAAACAGGCCGGCAAGTTAAATGCCGAAAACAAGGAGAAGGGGTCGCAAACCGAGGACGACGACGAGGAGTTCCGCCCGCCGAACACAGGAGGACAGAAGAAGTTCCCTCCCCAGGTTAAAACGGTGAACATGATATACGCCACTCATATCCCCAAAAGGGAGCGCAAACGAGCGCTCAGGGACATCTACGCGATAGAGCCAGTCGCCCCAAAGTTCAACCCATGGTCGTCCTGCCTGATCACCTTCGATCGCAGGGACCATCCGACCAGCATCCGTCATGGCGGTTCAGCCGCACTGGTCCTCGATCCAATTGTTGATGGATTCCATCTCACACGCGTCCTCATGGACGGCGGCAGCAGCCTGAACCTGCTCTATCAGGATACAGTGCGCAAAATGGGCATCGATCCCTCAAGGATCAAACCCACAAAAACTACCTTTAAAGGAGTCATACTAGGTGTAGAGGCCCGCTGTACGGGCTCAATCACACTGGAGGTTGTCTTCGGATCTCCGGACAACTTCAGAAGCGAAGAGTTGATCTTCGATATCGTCCCCTTCTGCAGCGGCTATCACGCACTGCTCGGACGAACCGCATTTGCTCGATTCAATGCGGTGCCACACTATGCTTATCTCAAGCTCAAGATGCCGGGACCATGCGGCGTCATAACAGTTAACGGAAACACGGAGCACTCCCTCCGTACCGAGGAGCACACCGCGGCCTTTGCAGCGGAAGTACAGAGCGGCCTTGCCAAGCAGAATCTTAATTCAGCGGCCAAGCTCCCGGACACTGTCAAGCGGATCTGGACTACTCCGCAGCATAACAGTTCGGCTTGTCAGGAGTTAGACTAGCAATCCGGCCTCCGTCTCCGTCCCGGCCAAATGACGGCATACGTACCACGCGTACATAACTACGCACTTAAAATACCATGGGCATAGACGGAGGCATAACTAGATTGTGGTCCATAATACGGCTCAACCTCACCTGGACACACATTTTTTCACTTTTTCTTTTTCATCCTTTTCAGGTTCTCTTTTCCACAGGCCCCTCAAGACGGCCTGATCATCGGTCCTTTCGAAGGATAGATACACCAAGACCGCAAGAAGCATTGAGGTATACGGGGATCGCTAGGAGGTCTTTTTGACGATCACTCTACTTGTTCTCAGGACCCGCACGCTGCTCTCCCTTGGTCATGGCATGTTAAATAGCCCTATTGCTTATCGCACTGCTTATACGCTTTGACGTATCAATAAAATTATAATGGAAACAGTTCGCGGCCCAACTTCTGCGGCACTAGCTTACTACTTCATTTTTTTCTTGATAATCTTATCAATTGCACCCATACACTTTGGTACGGCTTAAATTCGCCAGCGGCTTTATTGCGCCCCATATTACGGCAACAAAGTCCGAACACTTTTTACAGTATAGTTCGGCACCCCGAATTTAGCATTATATGCATTGGCTCCGAATCATGTCTTTGGTCAATAGTTGGGTTGCCCGGCTCCTGTGCTTACTACCTTACGTTCCACTATATCGGCTAGGGTAGTAAAGGGAGAACTACTGCGATTGTGACCTGGTTTATCCGGATGAGCACCTCAGCAGAGAAAGCCGAAAACTGACTGTCATGATGCGGCGTGAGCCGGTCAGCTCTTCGGAGGTTACAAATCTTTTGCGATTTTTTCCGCATTATGCGACGAATCGGTTTCTACCCGATCAGGTGTTTACAGCACCCTAGTTCGGACTCATGAATACTAGGGGCTGCGCCTAAATTTCTATTATAAAACTCCTATGGCTAAGTGAGGGTGATAAAGCCACATAGTCCGATTGCCTGGTTCGTTGCGCTAAACACCTCCTTCAAGGACCAAACTTTGGATCAAGAGTGTTTAGATTTTATCCCGAACACCCCCGTACTACCTACGTGGGGGCTGAAGCCGACGACTGGACAACTCTCAGATTTAATAAAATGGCCGCACAGGAGGAAAAATCTTGATATAAACAACTAATATTATATTACATATCAGTTTTGTTCCATTATGCAGGACATGATAACATGAATATATTCATCCAAAGATAATGTCTTTTGCACACTGCTCTGCTACAATGCGGGATCCCTCCAGGACATCGTCAAAATATCGCTCGGGCGTGTGGTGCTCCTGGCCCGCGGGCGGTCCCTCGGTCGCGAGCTTAACGGCGTTCATCTTCACCCACTGTATCTTGACACGGGCGAAGGCCATCCGTGCACCTTCAATGCAGACCGACCGCTTGATGGCATCAAACCGAGGGCAGGCAGCAACCAGCCGCTTCACGAACCCGAAGTAGCTATTGGGTATGGCTTCGGCAGGCCATAGACGGATTATCAAATCCTTCATGGCCAATTCAGCCGCCCTATGCAGTTCGGTCAGCTGTTTCAGCTGATCGCTGAAGGGCACCGGATGCTCTGGCGCAAGGTATTGCGACCAGAACAGCTTCTCCATTGAGCTCCGCTCTTCGGCTCGGATGAAATCCGCAACATCAGCAATGCTGCGCGGCAGATCCGCAAAAACTCCTGGAGAACTCCAAATCCGGGTCAGTAAGAGGTACCTTTTCCCCACAAATTTGCTTTGCATTATAAAGGCCTTACCCGCCGTGATTTTTCTGGCCTCTTGGATTTCCTTGAGGGCGCCCTGGGCTTCAACCCGGGCCTCTTTTGTGCTTTGGTGGGCCTTAGCAAGCTCGGACTCTTGATCCGAAACCTTGCACTCCAAGGACTCACATTTCTTTACAGCATCCTGGAGCTCTTATTGGACCTCACCGACCCTGGCCTCGTGCTTTTCGCGGACGGATTGTTCCTTCACCGCTCTCTTTTGGGCCTCGGCCAGCGCCTTTTTAAGGGCCTCCACCTCGGTCGCCGCTCCTACAAATATCATGGCACTATGGTGAATACAAGTCATCTATCCTTTCTGATATACAGAAGGTCATGACATACCTTGCTTGTCCTCCAGCTGCTTTTTCACACGGCCGAGTTCTTCCTCGGCCCGCTCCAGACTATGCTTCAGTCCGGAGACTTCGGCAGCATGGGAGGTCACAGCTAGAAGCGATGCCTGCTTTTTTCACATTGACATGTGTGGTTAGTCTCCTGCGAAAATTGTTTGATCCTCTATCCGGCTTTTCTTTTCGACCACCGGACAGTGTCTCAGGGGCTACTGTCTTTACTGTGACATTCTTTTTTACATAATTGCGTTTCATACCTCAAAACCTGTTAGAAGGCTTGGGTAGGCTTCGGTCAGTCCACTCTTCGCGGACTAAATCTTCTCAATCACCGTACCCATGAGGGCACGGTGTTCCTCTACAATAGAAGCACTTCGCAACGCTTCCAGTAGGGTGTCCAGTGCCTCTGGTTGGACAGAGGTCACCGGCGAAATAGGCACACCCCCTTCTTTCGAAGGAGGTTGCTTGCCGGATTCCGGAGCCGTATAGGTCTCCGAGACCGTATTCGGCTGGGGGCCGAATTGGACCTGGCACCCATGGCCAGTCTCCATGGGGATCTGCTCCCCCATGTGTCCGGCGGCCGAGGTTTCGCCCTCTGGCGCTGCGCTGACGGCCTCCTGCATCTCTCCCTGGCCTGGGATCCTTCGGGACAACGCCTCGGTGTCATCAATGGCCTTGGGAGAGGAGGCCGCCGAAAGGGACCCGCTGTCCATCACCTTCGGGTCCAGCGAATTCCCCGAAGATGAGGATCGCTCGAGGTCGGAACGAGCCGGACTGCAAGTACATGATTCAACATGTTAAAACTATGGAGAAAAGAGGCTGGATATATGAATGCGTCAGGGTCTTTGAGTACTCACGACTCGGCCAGGGGCTTATCTCGGGGGCGCCGCTCTGGGCTGCTGTCGACGTCCCATGCGGAGTTATCCGCGAGGGAGACCTTCCCCTTCTTGGACGCCTCTGCCTCCAGATTTATGGGGGCCGCCCTTTTCTTCCTTCCCCCCTCAGGGGGAGAGTTGCTTTCCTCCTCCTCCTCGTCATCCTCTACGGCGGTGGAGTGAGTCTCGGCGTCTTCGGACGTCGCGTCCGAAGTTCCCTTGTGACGGAGGCCGCTTCTCGTCTCCTTGGCCTTTTTCTTGGCCTTCTTCTCCGGCGCCTGGTAGGGCGCCGGGACCAGCATCTTCGTCAGAAGCGGGATGACTGGTTCCTCGGGCAGCGAAGCCGGACACCTAATCCACTCTGCCTTCTTTGTCCAGCCCTGAAAAGAATAAATAGGGAGGCTTAGGCATTTTCCCTGAGTAAGCAAGTAAAGGATACACCTTGAAGCGCAAAAGACTTACCGGACTAGCGGGATGGGCCAGGTCATGCCCACGGTCCTCGGTCGTCTCCGGCCATTTCTCGTTGGCCTTAAAAAGCACCTTCTAGATGTCTTCGTGCGTAGCTCCGAAGAACTATTGCAAGGTCTGGTGCTCGGCCGGATCGAACTCCCACAGATTGCCAGTCCGGCTTTGGCATGGAAGGATCCGGCGAACTAGCATCACCTGGATCACATTGACAAGCTTGATGTTCTTGTCCACCATACTCTGGATACGCGCCTGCAGCGCTGACAGCTCTTCCGATGATGCCCAATTTAGGCCCTTCTCTAGCCAGGAGGTGAGCCGCATTGGGGCTCCGGACTTGAATTCGGGAGCCACGGCCCAGGTGGCGTCGCGGGGCTTTGTGATATAGAACCACAGTTGCGGCCACCCTTTGACGGTCTCCACAAAGTTACCTTTGGGCCATGTGACGTTGGGCATCTTGCTCACCATGGTGCCTCCGCACTCTGCGTGTTGGCCATCCACCACCTTCGGCTTCACATTGAAAATCTTGAGCCACAGTCCGAAGTGGGGTGGGATGCAGAGGAAGGCCTCGCACACGACAATAAATGCCGAGATGTTGAGGAAAGAATTTGGGGCTAGGTCATGGAAATCTAGCCCGTAGTAGAACATGAGTCCGCGGACAAAAGGGTGGAGAGGAAACCCTAACCCGCGGATGAAGTGGGGGATGAACACCACCCTCTCATGAGGCCTGGGGGTGGGGATGATCTGTCCCTTGGCCGGAAGCCGGTGGGCGATTTCTTTGGCCAAATACCCCGCCTCCCGGAGCTTCGTGACGTCCTTCTCCTTGACGGAGGAGGCCATCCACTTGCCCTGCGCTCCGGATCCGGACATGGTCGGAGTGCTTCTTTGAGGCGGAAAAGATGAGAACTTGGGCGCTGGAGCTCAGGAATGGAGAGGCAGAGAAAGAGAAGGCGTGGGTGAAAGGGGGGAATCCTTATCTTCCTATAAAGGCAGTGAATATCAAGCGCCTCCCCACTCGCCTATTCGCAAGGGCCGTGCAAACGGCACGGTTGGATTACCCACGCCCGTATTGATGAGAATCCGGTAATTAAGGGACACGATCTCTGCTGTGACAAGACGAGCCACTGGAAACCGCATCTTAAAGCGTGGAGCGGGAGGCTAAAGAACGGTTCAAAATAATGACCGTGCAGGAACGTGGTGTCGCGTTACAAAAAGCTGTCAGCGGATTGGACTCGTGAAATATTATACTCTCTGCGGTTGTGTGTGGTACTTGTTTTGCAGAGCCGGACACGTTTTCTGTGCTCGAAGTCTGTTCTGTAGTATTCGGAGGAGGAACCCGCCTTGCAATGCCGAAGACAATCTGTGCGCCGGACACATCGTCATTGAAGCCCGGTTCAGGGGCTACTGAGGGAGTCCTGGATTAAGGGGTCCTCGGGCGTCCGGGCTACGTAATGTGGGCCGGACTGATGGGCCATGAAGATACAAGACTGAAGGCTCTCTCCCGTGTCCGGATGGGACTCTACTTGGCGTGGACGACAAGCTTGGCGTTCGGATATGAAAGATTCCTTTCTCTGTAACCGACTTTGTACAACCCTAGTCCCCTCCGGTGTCTATATAAACCGAAGGGTTTAGTCCGTAGAGGCAATCATAATGAGACAGGCTAGACTTCTAGGGTTTTAGCCATTACGATCTCGTGGTAGATCAACTCTTGTAATACTCATATTCATCAAGATCAATCAAGCAGGACGTAGGGTATTACCTCCCTAGAGAGGGCCCGAACCTGGGTAAACATCGTGTCCCCCGTCTCCTGTTACCATCGACCTTAGGCGCACAGTTCAGGACCCCCTACCCGAGATCCGCCGGTTTTGACACCGACAATGGGATCCTTCCAGTTGGAAGAGCACAGACCCATGGTGTGCTCTCTCATGTCGCAGATGGGCTGTTTCACCTTGGAAGACCCTTTGTGGGTGCCCTCCTCGTGGTCATGGTCGATGAGATCAGACTTGGCAATTGAGGATCCCAAGCCGCCGCCGTAGAACGTGTCCTTCAGAAATGACAAAATGGGCTCGATGGCGTACAAGGATCGCAAATCCTTGACCGCGTGGTGGAAGAGATCAGCAGCAGGGCCTTCGAAGAGATCGACGGTGGTTGAACCAAAGGGGTTGGGGATGGACCAGTTAACCTGTGACATGGCCCGTCTGAAGCCGTCGCTGTCGACGAGCTTGATGTTGTAGCCAGCTTTCTCGAGATACAATAATACGCTAGCCCGCTAACATGAATCCTGATGACCCACAAGTATAGGGGATCAATCATAGTCCTTTCGATAAGTAAGAGTGTCGAACCCAATGAGGAGAAGAAGGAAATGATAAGTGGTTTTCAGCAAGGTATTTTCTGCAAGCACTGAAATAGTCGGTAACAGGTAGTTTGATAGCAAGAAAATTTGTAACGGACAAGTAACGGTAACGGTGAATAAAGTGCAGCAAGGTAGCCCAATCCTTTTGTGGCAAAGAACATGCCAAAACGGTCTCTTATAATAAGCAAAGTGCTCTTGAGGGCACACGGGAATTTCATCTAGTCACTTTCATCATGTTGCTTTGATTCGCGTTCGCTACTTTGATAATTTGATATGTGGGTGGACCGGTGCTTGGGTGCTGTTCTTACTTGAACAAGCCTCCCACTTATGATTAACCACATCGCAAGTATCCACAACTACGAGAAAAGTATTAAGATAAAATCTAACCATAGCATTAAACATTTCGATCCAAATCGGTCCCTTACGAAGTAGCGCATAAACTAGGGTTTGAGCTTTTGTCACTCTAGCAACCCATCATCTAATAACTACTCCACAATGCATTCCCTTAGGCCCAAAGATGGTGAACTGCCATGTAGTCGACGTTCACATGACACCACTAAGGGAATTACAACATACATATCATCAAAATATCGAACACATATCAAATTCACGTGATTACTTGCAACATGACTTCTCCCATGACCTCAAGAACAAAAGTAAGTACTCACAAATGATATTCATGCTAAAGATTAGAGGGGTATTAAATAGCATAGTGGATCTGAACATATAATCTTCCACCAAATAAACCATATAGTAATCAACTACAAGATGTAAACAACACTACTAGTCACCCACAGGTACCAATCTGAGGTTCTGGTACAAAGATTAAACACAAGAGATGAACTCGGGTTTGAGAGGAGATGGTGCTGTTGAAGATGTTGATGGAGATTGGCCTCCCAAAGATGAGACGGTTGTTAGTGATGACGATGGCTTTGATTTCCCCCTCCGGGAGGGAAGTTCCCATGGCGGAATCGCTCCGCCAGAGGGCAAAAGTGCTCCTGCCCAAGTTCTGCCTCGAGACGGCGGCGCTCCGTCCCGAAAGTCCTCCCCTTATTTTTTCTAGGTCAAAAGACCAGAAGTACCAGAAGATGGGCACCGGAGGTGGGCTGGGCTGACCACAACCCACCAGGGCGTGCTTGGGGGGCCTGTCGCGCCCTGGTGTCTCATGGTCACCAGGTGGCCCCCCTCCGGTAGTTATTTACTCCAGTATTTTTCATATAGTCCAAAATAATTCTCCGTAAATTTTCAACTCATTTGGAGTTGTGCAGAATAGGTAGCTCTGACATAGCTTTTTTAGGTCCAGAATTGCAGCTGCCGGCATTCTCCCTCTTTGTGTAAACCTTGCATATTATGAGAGAAAAGGCATTAGAATTACTCCATAAAGCATCGTTGTGCATAAAAACATTGTAAATAACAGTAGGAAAACATGATGCAAAATGGGCGTATCAACTCCCCCAAGCTTAGACCTAGCTTGTCCTCAAGCGAAAGCCGATATCAAAAATCATGTCCACGTGTTTTGAGGGAGAGGTGTAAAAAAACAAAATACAGACATAGTAGCATCATGCTTATTATTATAACATCAACAAACTTTATCATATAACTTCTCATGAACAAGTAACAATTCATCACAACATCGAAGTAAAAAAGCATAAACTCTATTGAAAACCAATAAACTATGTTCTCAGTCAACTTTGTAACTATAATTCATCATCTTTTCAGGAAGGGTCTCATAACGGAACCTTTCGGCAAGTCCACATACTCAACCATCATTTAATCTTCTATGATTACTAACACTCACCGCGTACACATGAGCAAAAAGTTTCAACCGGACACATGGAAAGATAGGGGCTTATAATTTCGCCTCCCAACTCATTCACCTCAAGGGTGATGTCAACAACAATAACTCATGCTCACTCATATCCAACTGGGTATATGTGCCTAGATCTTTCCCCACCACATGATGCTTGCAAAAAGAGAAAATAAAAAGGAGTAGAGAAGAATACTTTGACTCTTGCATGAAAAGTAAATATATAAAGTAAAAGATAGGCCCTTCGTAGAGGGAAGCAGAGGTTGTCATGCGCTTTTTGGTTTTTATGCTCAATCTCTTAATGCAAAAGAACGTCACGTTATATTGCCCCTTATGATAGCAACCTATATTATGTAGTCCGTCGCTTTTATTAGTTTGCCATCACAAGTTCGTACAACGCTCAATTTTCTCTTACACTAAATGGTCAAACACATTTAGAAGCATTTTTTATTGCCTTATTGCACCGATGAGAACTTACTTGAAGGATCTTGCTCAATCCATAGGTAGGTATGGTGGACTCTCAAAACAAGATTTTGGGTTTAAGGTTTTTGGATGCACAAGTAGTATTTCTACTTAGTGCGGAATTTTTGGCTAGCAAAGATATTGAGCAAGCACCACATGTTGAAGGATCTATGACAATATAACTTCTATGTGAATATGAACAAACATAAATCATTAAGTTGTCTTCCTTGTCCGCTGTCAACAATTTTGGCATATAATATTTAATGAGGGCTCACAATCATAAAAGATGTCCAAGATAGTGTATTTGCATGTGAATCTTCTCTGCCATTATTAATTCTTTCATGAATTGCATCATTGACCAATGCTATGTTTGTCAACTTTCAACAAATTTTACCACTTATACTTTTCCTTATGTGATGTCATTACTTACCATAAGATTAGCATATGATCTTTTTCATTATTTTTCTTTTATTTTGATTGAAACATAAAAGTAAAAGGAGTAAAACTCAAACTAAACTTTATTAAATAACTCTCACTCGATTACATAGATAGATCACAAAACTAACACTCGAAAATAGATCATGCTAAACTTCTATTCAACTAATTCATGAGATAGCTAAAGATCGAACTAAGATAGGTAAAGGTAATAAAAGTGATGGTGATACGATACCGGGGCATCTCCCCCAAGCTTGGCAGAAGCCAAGGGGAGTGCCCATACCCATGTACTCAAGTCTCCCTTGGTGGGGAAGATGATGACGGTGGTGGTGATGAGGTAATAAGTTTGTCCTCCGGCTTCCAGGGCAGGGGCTCACCATCAAAAGAGGATGCACGAGCATCCCGAGTCCTGCAACTGGCAGCTAAACTCATACCTTTAAACCTTGCTTCATACTCAAAGACTTGGTTTTGCAGATCATAGATTTGGCTCTGCAGAAAATTAATTTGCTCGTTGAAGGTGAAGACGATGTCTTTCATAGATAGGCCATCCACTATGTGATCACGGGTGAATTTCGTGATCATGGAGTGATTGACACTAAGTCCACGCTCCACCATCCCTTGGCACTTGAAGATGTCTTGCTCCACCACCTTGAGCCTGGCCTCCACGCTCCCCGTCCTTTGGGCCCCTGAACATACCGGATGTGGAGCACCCCCTCACGCATCTCAATGGCTTGAGGGTGCTTCATCACCTCCGACAAGTACGGGTTGATGACCTTCTCGAAGAACTTGTCCTTGGAGGAGCTTGATGGAGCCATGGCAATCTAGATCTGACTGGAAAACAACACGAAACAAGAACAGAGGATTTTTCTGCGATGCGGTGGTCAAATCGTTCGGGGGTATATATAAAGATTTTTTTATCTTGGGAAACAAGCATATGGAAGGAAAACGGAGTCGGGAAGGTGCCCGAGGGGAGCGCAACCCACCAGGGCGCGCCAGAAAGGGCAGGCACGCCCTGGTGTATCGTGCCCACCTCGGTTGCCTTCCTGGTTGTTTCTTATTTTCCTATTTTTTCTAATATTCCAAAACTAATAGAAAATATTTTTGTGGATTTTCCGGAGTCCGTTTACTTACCGTATCACGTACCTCCTCTTTTTCAGGGTTTTGGAGTGTTCTAGAAGGTTTCTTTTATGTGTTCCACCGGTGTCATGGTTTGGATAATATTGGTTTCAACATTAATAGGTGTACCTGAGATGTAGTTTTTAATTCTTTACCCATTAACCACCTTTGGATTAGTGCCTTCGACATTATTGATCTTAATGGCTCTAGAACGATAAACCTCTTCGATAATATAAGGTCCTTCCCATTTGGAAAGAAGTTTTCCTGCAAAAAAAATAAAACGAGAGTTGTACAAAAGAACATATTCACCAACTTTGAATCCTGATTTTTGGATTCTTTTTTCATGCCACCTTTTAACTTTTTCTTTGAATAGTTTGGCATTTTCATAAGCTTGGGTTCTCCATTCATCTAGTGATCTAATATCGAATAACCTCTTTTCACCGGCAAGTTTGAAATCATAATTGAGTTCTTTAATTGCCAAATATGCTTTATGTTCTAACTCAAGAGGCAAATGACAAGCTTTTCTATAAACCATTTTATAAGGAGACATACCCATAGGATTTTTATAAGTTGTTCTGTAGGCCCAAAGTGCATCATCCAATTTCTTAGACCAATTCTTTCGGGACCTATTAACAGTTTTTTGTAATATTAATTTTATTTCTCTATTGCTAAGTTCAACTTGACCACTAGATTGAGGATGATAGGGTGAAGCAATTCCATTGTTAACATCATACTTAGCAAGCATTTTATGGAAAGCACCATAAATAAAGTGTGAACCAGCATCAGTCATTAAATATCTAGGGACTCCAAACCTTGGGAAAATAACTTCTTTAAGCATTTTAATGGAAGTGTTATGATCAACACTACTAGTTGGAATAGCTTCTACCCACTTAGTAACATAATCAACAGCAACCAGAATATGTGTATACCCATTAGAGGAAGGAAAAGGTCCCATATAATCAAAACCCCGAACATCAAATGGTTCAACAACAAGTGAATAATTCATAGGCATTTCCTGACGCTTACCAATATTACCTATCCTTTGACATTCGTTACAAGATAAAACAAACTTACGGGCATCCTTGAAAAGAGTAGACCAATAGAAACCAGATTGCAATACCTTGTGAGCAGTTCTATCTCCCGCATGATGTCCTCCATAAGCTTCAGAGTGACATTTCCGAAGGATTTGTCCCTATTCATGCACAAATACACAATGTCTAATAATACCATCTACTCCTTCTTTATAAAGATGTGGGTCATCCCAAAAGTAATGTCTTAAATCATAGAAGAATTTTTTCTTTTGTTGGTATGTGAAAGTAGGTGGTATAAGTTTAGCTAGCAACAATATAATTAGCATAGTCAGCATACCAAGGAGTATTATGAGAAACATTTATTGTAGCTAGTTGTTCATCAGGAAAGCTATCATCAATAGGTCGTGGGTCATCAAGAATATTTTCTAACCTAGACAAGTTATCAGCTACGGGCCTCTCAGCTCCTTTCCTATCAATGATATGTAAGTCAAATTCTTGTAGCACGAGAACCCACCTAATGAGTCTAGGTTTAGAATTTTTCTTTTCCATAAGATATTTTATAGCAGCATGTTCAGTGTGAACAATTACTTTGGAATCAACAATGTAAGATCTGAATTTATCACAAGCAAACACAACTGCTAAAAATTCTTTTTGAGAAGTAGCATAATTTCTTTGGGCACTGTCTAGAATTTTGCTAGCATAATGGATAACATTTAATTTCTTATCAACTCTTTGTCCTAGAACATCACCAACAACATAATCACTAGCATCACACATAATTTCAAAGGGCAAGCTCCAATCAGGTGGTTGAACAATTGGTGCAGTGGTTAAGACTTTCTTAAGTGTTTCAAAGGCTTCTACAAAATCATCATAAAAAACAAAAGGAACATCCTTTTGTAAAAGATTAGTGAGTGGCCTAGAAATTTTAGAGAAGTATTTAATAAACCTTCTATAGAAACCAGCATGACCAAGGAAACTACAAATACCTTTAATATCTTTAGGACATGGCATTTTCTCGATTGCATCAACTTTAGCTTGATCCACCTCAATACCTCGTTTAGAAATTTTATGCCCCAAGACAATACCTTCATTAACCATAAAGTGGCACTTCTCCCAATTCAAGACAAGATTAGTTTGTTCACATCTCTGCAAAACTCGATCAAGGTTGCTTAAGCAATCATTAAAAGAGGTTCTGTAAATGGAAAAATCATCCATGAAAACCTCAACAGTCTTTTCACAAAAATCAGAGAATATAGCAATCATAAATCTTTGAAATGTAGCAGGTGCATTGCATAAACCAAAAGGCATACGTCTATAAGCAAAAGTTCCAAAAGGACAAGTAAAAGTGGTTTTCTCTTGATCAGGTTGTGAAACAAGTATTTGAGAAAAACCAGAATATCCATCAAGAAAACAAAAGTGTGTGTGCTTAGATAATCTTTCTAGCATTTGATCAATAAAAGGCAGAGGATAATGATCTTTTCTAGGAGCTTTATTTAATTTTCTAAAATCAATTACCATTCTATAGCCAGTAACAACTCTTTGTGGAATAAGTTCATTTTTATCATTAGGAACAACGGTAATACCTCCCTTCTTAGGGACACAATGAACAGGACTTACCCATCTACTATCAGCTATGGGATAGATTAGACCTGCTTCCAGAAGCTTTAGTATTTCAGTTCTTACCACTTCTTTCATCTTAGGATTTAAACGTCGTTCGTGATCAACAACGGGTTTAGCATCAGGTTCCATATTAATCTTGTGCTGACATAGAATGGGACTAATGCCCTTAAGATCATCAAGAGTATATCCAATTGCAGCACGGTGCTTCTTCAGAATTTTTAATAATCTCTCTTCTTCATGTTCTGAAAGGTTAGCACTAATAATAACAGGATATATCTTTTTCTCATCAAGATAAGCTTACTTCAAAGTGTCTGGCAATTGTTTTAATTCAAACACAGGATCACCTTGAGGTGGAGGAGGACCTCTTAGAGTTTCAATAGGCAAATTGTGTTTAAGCAGAGGTTGTTGTTTAAAGAATATTTTATATTTTTCATTTCTTTCACGCAAGTGCATATCATTTTCATGGTCTAGCAAATATTGTTCTAGTGGATCAGTAGGAGGCACAGCAATAGAAGCAAGACAAATTATTTCATCCTTACTAGGTAATTCTTCCTTATGAGGTTGTCTACGAAACTTAGAGAAATTAAAATCATGAGACTCATCACCAAAGCTAACACTGACAATTTCTTTCTCACAATCTATTTTAGCATTGATAGTGTTCAAGAAAGGTCTACCAAAGATTATGGGACAAAAGTCATCTTGTGGGGAACCAAGGACTAGAAAATCAGTAGGGTATTTTGTTTTCCCACACAAGACTTCAACATCTCTAACAATCCCAAGTTGTGTGATAGTGTCTCTATTAGCAAGTTTAACAGTAACATCTATATCTTCTATTTCAGCGGGTGCTATGTCATCCATAATTTCTTGATATAAGGTAAAAGGAATAGCACTCACACTAGCACCCACGTCACATAAACCATGATAGCAATGATCTCCTATTTTAACTGAGACAACAGGCATGCCAACAAAAGGTCTATGTTTATCTTTTTCATCGGGTTTGGCAATTCTAGCAGCTTCATCATAGAAATAAATAAAATGCCCATCGATATTTTCTACCAAGAGATCTTTAACCATAGCAATAGTAGGTTCTACTTTGATTTGCTTAGAGGGTTTAGGTGCTTTAATAGTACTTTTGTGAACCACTGTTGATACCTTAGCATGTTCCTTTATCCTAATAGGGAAAGGTGGTTTTTCAATATAAGCAGTAGGCACAACTGGATCAACATTGTAAATAATAGTTTCATCTTTAGCTTTAACCGATTCTTTAATAGGGGGATGATAGTTAAACCACTTCTCCTTGGGAAGGTCAACATGATTAGCAAATGATTCGCAAAAAGAGGCTACCATCTCAGAGTCAAGTCCATATTTAGTGCTAAACTTGTGAAAAGCATCGGTATTCATAAAAGATTTAACACAATCATACTTAAGCTTAAAAGCTGAATCTTTACCTTCATCGAGTTCCCAATCTTCAGAGTTGTGTTTAATTCTTTCTAAAAGATCCCACTTGAATTCAATAGTCTTCTTCATAAAAGAACCAGTACAAGAGGTATCGAGCATGGATTGATTATCACGAGAAAGCCGAGCATAAAAATTCTGAATAATAATTTCTCTCAAGAGCTCATGATTGGGGAATGAATATAAAATTGACTTAAGCCTGCCCCAAGCTAGAGCAATACTTTGTCCTTCACGAGGCCAAAAATTATATATATAATTCCGATCACGATGAACTAGATTCATAGGATATTTTTTTCGGTGAAATTTTAATTTCAATCGATTCCAGTTCCAAGATCCAATATCATCGTATAGCCTATACCATGTCAATGCGTTTCCCTTCAAATATAAAGGGAAAACCTTCTTCTTAACTTCATCTCCGGGTAAACCTGCAAGCTTAAATAATCCACAAATTTCATCCACATGTATCAGATGCATATCAGGATGTTCAGTTGCGTCTCCTGCATAAGGATTAGCTAGCAGTTGTTCTATCATACATGAAGGAATTTCATAACCAATATTTTCAGTAGGTGCAGTAGGTTGAGGGGAAACTCTTTCTGTTTCCCGTCGAGGTGAAGATACCCCGAACACACCCCTCAAAGGATTATCTTCCATAGTGACAAGTAACAATAAATTTCAGCACGTAGTATAAATTTTTCCTTACCGATTTCCACTTACCAAGAGTGCTTCACTCCTCGGCAACGGCACCAAAAAAGAGTCTTGATGACCCACAAGTATAGGGGATCAATCGTAGTCCTTTCGATAAGTAAGAGTGTCGAACCCAACGAAGAGCAGAAGGAAATAACAAGTGGTTTTCAGCAAGGTATTTTCTGCAAGCACTGAAATAGTCGGTAACAGGTAGTTTGATAGCAAGATAATTTGTAACGGACAAGTAAAGGTAAAGGTAAATAAAGTGCAACAAGGTAGCCCAATCCTTTTGGGCTAAAAGACAGGCCAAAATGGTCTCTTATAATAAGCAAAGTGTTCTTGAGGGCACACGAGAATTTCATCTGGTCACTTTCATCATGTTGCTTTGATTCACGTTCGCTACTTTGATAATTTGATATGTGGGTGGACCGGTGCTTGGGTGCTGTTCTTACTTGAACAAGCCTCCCACTTATGACTAACGCCCTCGCAAGCATCCGCAACTACGAGAAAAGTATTAAGATAAAATCTAACCATAGCATTAAACTTTTGGATCCAAATCGGTCCCTTACGAAGTAGCGCATAAACTAGGGTGTAAGCTTCTGTCACTCTAGCAACCCATCATCTAATAACTACTCCACAATGCATTCCCTTAGGCCTAAAGATGGTGAAGTGCGATGTAGTCGATGCTCACATGACACCACTAAGGGAATCACAACATACATATCATCAAAATATCGAACACATATCAAATTCACATGATTACTTGCAACATGACTTCTCCCGTGACCTCAAGAACAAAAGTAACTACTCACAAATGATATTCATGCTCAAGATCAGAGGGGTATTAAATAGCATAATGGATTTGAACATATAATCTTCCACCAAATAAACCATATAATAATCAACTACAAGATGTAATCAACACTACTAGTCACCCACAGGTACCAATATGAGGTTTCGGTACAAAGATTGAACACAAGAGATGAACTTGGGTTTGAGAGGAGATGGTGATGCTGAAGATGTTGATGGAGATTGGCCTCACAAAGATGAGAGGGTTGTTGGTGATTACGATGGCTTCAATTTCCCCCTCCAGGAGGGAAGTTCCCCCAGCGGAATCGCTCCGCCGGAGGGCAAAGGTGCTCCTGCCCAAGTTCCGCCTGCAGACAGCGGCGTTCGTCCCAAAAGTCCTCTCCTTATTTTTTCTAGGTCAAAAGACCTTAAGTACGAGAAGATGGGCACTGGAGGTGGGCTGGGCTGACCACAACCCACCAGGGCGCGCTTGGGGGGCCTGGCGCGCCCTGGTGTCTCGTGGTCACCAGGTGCCCCCCTCCGGTAGTTATTTGCTCCAGTATTTTTCATATATTCCAAAATATTTCTCCATAAATTTTCAGCTCATTTGGAGTTGTGCAGAATAGGTAGCTCTGACGTAGCTTTTTCAGGTCCAGAATTCCAGCTGTCGGCATTCTCCCTCTTTGTGTAAACCTTGCATATTATGATAGAAAAGGCATTAGAATTACTCCATAAAGCATTAATATGCATAAAAACATTGTAAATTACAGCAGGAAAACATGATGCAAAATGGACGTATCAAAGCCTTTGGCAGGGCAACATAGTCAACGTCCTCGCCGACTTCCACGGCGAGGTGTTGCTCCAGGATCGAAAGGTCGGGACGAACGGCAGCCACCTCGCCAACGTCCGCTGAAGAGGCCATGTTAAACCTCTTTTTGGCCGAACGCTTGTCGGGCTCCCCGGGATACGTGGTCGGGCTTAGGCTGTGACTCTCTGGAGTAGGGGATGTATATCTGGCGGGGAGGGACACCACATGCCTCATCTAAAAACTCAGGGGGCGGAGGTATGGGAATCGCTGGGTAACCTAAACTTTATTATCTAAGCTAGGAGGCACGGGCAGACCGGCAGGGGTTGGGGGCGGCGGTAGTGATGAGCTAGGGTTTGAGCGGGGGGGGGGGGGCGGGGTACTGTGGAGGAGGGCGGGGTGGTGTTTGAGGATATGCCGCGGCTTCTGAAAACTTTAGTAATGGTGGGTGGAGATGGTGGAGGACAAGGGAGGGCGACGGTTCAAATGCCTCGGCTACTGCAATTTTACTATAAGGTCGGTGGTGGAGGAGTGGGGGCGACGGTTGAAATACCGCAGCTACTAAAATTTGGGTAAACAAATTGATGCGAGGCGGGAGCACCCAAGATCGCACGGTCCAATAAGAATATGTGTGTATGATAATAAGGAAAAGCGGCGGAACCGTCGATTTTTGCATCGCTCAAGGCGGGTAGTTTGTTTTTAGATTTCTTGCTAGCTGGTCTATCACACACGGTTCATCCAAATTTTCAGACATGGAATTCATCCTAAATAAACTACCCGCCTTTAGCTTCGCAAGTGGTGATTTTAGAGCACACTAGCATCGCACACGGTTAAGCCACTGCCGTACCCTTGTTCATGCTTGCGCAGTCGTGGTGATTTCACAGCGCACTAGCATCGCACACGGTTAAGCCAGTACCTTTCCCGCGCTTGCGCATTCGTGGTGATTTCACAGCGCACTAGCATCGCACACGGTTAATCCTGTGCAGCCGTGTCCGTTGAGCGTCATCCGAGTCTTCATATATAACACCATTTGGCCGCAAAAAAACATAAGGGTCAGAAGACAACCACACCAGCATGTGGCCCAAATATATATGAATGAAAATGTGGTGTGTGATGTTCATCTTTCCAATGCATAACTTTGACAGCATGGGCCCACGGTTGGGCGCATCGTCGAAGATCGATGAGAGGGTCCAGAAGTCAATAACCACCTGAAAGTGGCCAAATATATGTAGGAATATAGGGTGTGATGTTTAAATACACAATGCACAACTTTGGTGGCACCTGCCTCGCATACCGGAAAGCCCCCTCGGATATATCTACAATGACATAAGGTAGTAGCTTCCTAGCTAGCTAGGGTGCTTGGCCCACCTCCCACTTCGTGGTGGCAGGACGGATGCACGTACTGATACTTTGGTCATACATGCATGCTGCCATGACCTACCATAAGACGGGCCAGTGAATCTATCGCCTGGTCAAACGACCACTGTTGTTGTCGATAAAAAATGGATAGAATATATATATATACACCGCTTGGGCCAATAGATTGGACCATCATAAAAAAATCGCACGAGAGGTGATACGTCTCCAACGTATCTATAATTTTTTATTGTTCCATGCTATTATATTATCTGCTTTGGATGTTTTATATGCATTAATATGCTATTTTATATTATTTTTGGGACTAACTTATTAACCCAGAGCCCAGTGCCAGTTTCTGTTTTTCTCCTTGTTTTTGAATTTTACAGAAAAAGGAATATCAAATGGAATAAAACTTTCACAATGATTTTTCTTGGACCAGAAAACACACGTAGGACTTGGAGATGAAGTCAGAGGAGTCCCGAGGAGGCCACAAGCCTCAGGGGCGCGCCCCAGGGGGGGCGCGCCTTGAGGGCTTGTGGGCCCCTCGGAGCTCCTCCAACCCTAATTTTTGGCCTATAAATTCGCAAATATTCCCAAACGACCAGAAGCATCCACCGAAATAATTTTTCGCTGCCGTAACCTTCTGTACCCGTGAGATCCCATCTTGGGGCCTTTTCCGGCACCCTGCCGGAGGGGGATTCGGTCCACGGAGGGCTTCTACATCAACTCTATTGCCCTTCCGATGAAGCGTGAGTAGTTTACCATAGACCTACGTGTCCATAGCTAGTAGCTAGATGGCTTCTTCTCTCTCTTTTATCCTCAATACCATGTTCTCCTCGATGTTCTTGGAGATCTATCCGATGTAATATTCTTTTGTGGTGTGTTTGTCGAGATCCGATGAATTGTGGATTTATTATCAGTTTATCTATGACTATTATTTGAATCTTCTCTGAATTCTTATATGCATGATTTGATATCTTTGTATTTCTCTTCGAATTATCGGTTTGGTTTAGCCAACTAAATTGGTTCTTCTTCCAATGGGACAGGTGCTTAATTTTGGGTTCAATCTTGCGGTGATCTCACCCAGTGACAAAGTAGGGGTAGCGAGACACGTATTGTATTGTTGCTATCAAGGGTAAAAAGATGGGTTTTCATCATATTGCTTGAGTTTATCCCTCTACATCATGTCATCTTACTTAAGGCATTACTCTGTTCTTATGAACTTGATACTCTAGATGCATGCTAGATAGCGGTCGATGTGTGGAGTAATAGTAGTAGATGCAGGCAGGAGTCGGTCTACTTGACACGGATGTGATGCCTATATTCATAATCATTGCCTTGGATATCGTCATAACTTTGCGCTTTTCTATCAATTGCTCGGCAGTAATTTGTTCACCCACCGTATTATTTTCCTTCAAGAGAGAAGCCTCTAGTGAAACCTATGGCCCCCGGGTTTATTTTCCATCATATATTTTCAGATCTATAAACCAAAAAACCCAAAAATACCTCGCTGCAATTTATTTGTTTTTACTTTGTTTTACGTTTTAGTAATCTTTTATATCTATCTCTATCATATCTCATCCTTGCAAGTGACCGTGAAGGGATTGACAACCCCCTTTATCGTGTTGGCTGCAAGTGTTTGATTGTTTGTGCAGGTACATAGATTGGAGACTTGCGTGTATATCCTACTGGATTGATACCTTGGTTCTCAAAACTGAGGGAAATACTTATCTCTACTTTGCTGCATCACCCTTTCCTCTTCAAGGGAAAAACCAATGCAAGCTCAAGAAGTAGCAAGAGGGGCCATAAAACCAGCACCGCCTGCATGCGACCCAAAATGATGTACGTTGGAAGGGGTGATGTGTTTTCAATATCAATTAATGTACAATTTAGATGTGGCGCCTGCCTCTCGATACAGACAACCACCATGAAAGCCAGGTAATTAAGGACGAGATACTTAGGGTACGGTGTCGGTCCAACCCACCAATCCGAGCATGTGTGAGGGAATCCTGAGAACGCATGAGCTTGAACTTTGCTAGAACATGTGTCGGTGAGCTGCCCTAACACGAACTAGGGGCAATCCATTCATGGCCAAACCCCCCTCGTTATCGGTCAAAGGGAAGATATATTACTACAAAAAAAAAGACACATCCGTGACATTTTGGGCTGAACGGATTTTTTTCCTGTCATGCTTATGACACTTCTATGACGACAATTGTGACAAAACCTGGTATCATCATAGATGCAGTGGGCTCCTACTTCTATGACAAAAAATCATGACAGAAAATGGGCTTTTCGTCCTGGGCGGGCCGGAGACGCAGCTGCATGACATTCTTTGGGCTATCCATGACGGAAAAAACCGTGGTAGAAGCGAGGGCGAGGAAAATATTGGGAAGTTCCTGGTTACAGTGGGTGGTCGGGGCCGAGCGATGCACGGAGGTTTGCGCATTTCTCCCATACACGTACGCGCATGTGTGCGAGGCGTTGGGCTCTAACTGAACCCGAGAGAGGCGTTCGCTTACTGAACCCGAGCGATTGCACTAGCTACGTTACTGAACCCGAGCGATCGATCCCTTGGTTGTTAACTGAACTCGAGCGATTCCTTCGCTACTGCTGCTAACTGAAGCCGATCGAACCTGCTGCCTCTTGATGAACAGTGAGCGTTGTTGGGGGTTGGATGAACTGTCCCGATGGGGGTTGGATGAACAGGACCCCGTGGTAGTAGAGGTCGTTGCCGCTAGATGAATAGGACCCCGATCGAGAGGAGGCCGCCACACACCCGAGCCGGTTGGGGATGGATGAACAAGACCCCATGGAGGGCTGGTTGAACAGGACCCCGTGTGGAGGGCTGGTTGAATAGTAGCCGGTGGAGGCTGGATGAACAGGACCCCGTGGAGGGCTGGTTGAACAGTAGCCGGTGGAGGCTGGATGAACAGGAGCCCGTGGATGAACAGGAGCCCATGGAGGCAGGAGGGAGACGCCATGGATGAACAATAGCAGGTAGAGGCTGGAGGAGGTCGACGGTGGATGAACAGTAGCCCGTGGAGGCTGGAGCGAGGTAGTAGACGGTGGATGAACAGTAGCCCGTGGAGTCCCGTTTTGCGGTACGCCACACCCCTCCCGATGAAAAGGACCCCGTTTCGACCGTAGGAGGTCTAAGAGAAGTCCGTTTCCTCCGTTTTGCGGTACGCCACACCCCTCCCGATCAACAGGAACCCATTTTGACCATAGGAGGTCGAAGAGAAGTCTGTTTGCTCCGTTTTGCGGTACGCCAGACCCCTCCCAATGAACAGGATCCCGTTTCGACCGTACGCGGTCGAACAGAAGGCCGCTTCCTCCGTTCTGCGGTACGCCAGGCCTCGTTTCGGCTGTTCCGTCCAAGCCGGTTGGCTCCCGATGAACAGGACGCATTCCGTTGCCTCCCGATGAACACGACGCAGTTTCTTCGTTCCGACCCAGCCGGTTAGCTGCCGATGAACAGGACGCCGTCGTTGTATGCGTTCGAGACCCGCCCATATGTACGTACGTAGCCGTATTTACTTTCTTGCAGCGTGGCTGTACGTACATGTACACGATATAGAAGGGACTGCGTGACATGCTACGTCCGTGCCTCTACTACGACACATGCCACTCCTTACTCGGTCACGGTTCATCGTTGCAGAGATACCGATCGATCAGTATGTACGTACACGTTGGCGACCAGACAGAAAACGCTACGTACGCTTCGACCGGGTGGGTCCCAGCTGTCAAGGAGGATAAGGACACACTTCCTTGCGTGCGAAGATATAGCTGGTGGGTCCCAGCTGTCAGGGGGAAGAACCATGTTTTTTGCCCGTAATATGGACACACTTCCTTGCATGCGAAGATATAGCTGGTTGGTCCATCTGTCAGCCTCACCGCGTAGAGTCCTCTTCCGATGGCTGTCGTTCGTTGACCATGCCGCGCGGACAGCACCCAGGCGGTGGACGACGGTGAGGCCTAGGAAGGGAACGACGCAGAGCCAGGGAAGAAGAGGCAGGTGGATGCCCACGCGGAGGGGAGTACGAGGGTTCACTGGTTCGACTGCGGTGTGAGGCTGCCATCGCCGGAGAATAACAGGAGGTGTTGGTGAGTAGAGGAATGGCCTGGACAGCGATGGGAGTAGGGTGGGCCAGTGAGTCCTGCGCGGCAGCATAGCCGGCCACGGGAGGCCGTAGAAGGAGGTACCGCCGACGGTGGTTTGGGCGGCTGAAGCAAGAATATCCGAGATTGAAGAAGAAGCACCACATTCGTTGGATGGACATCCAACAGCCACTGCTGCTAGAACCGTGTATTGACTATAAGTTGACAAAGCCTTGCGTACGCGTCAACTTAGTAAGCCCACAATTGTGTGGCAGAGAACATATAGCCCATTTGCGATTTGTAAGAATGAACATCCCATTTTTGAATTCTAATGGAATTTACTACAGCCCATTTATAGTTTGTTAAAATTACAGCTCATTTTCTAGCAAGGACAATGATTAATAATTTCAACCAACCGCTCAAAACAGAATTCAATAAAATTTCCCACATTTTGATGGGATCCGAAGTATTTTTATCCCGAAATTTCTAGTCAGCTTAAATAATAATTTCAAAATAAATTTGTATTACGTAAAAATCCAACGAAATATTGCGTGCACAACAAGTAATGAAATTAAAATTTTAAAAATCCAATAATAATTTTTTTTTAACTAATTACGTGTTTGGTGATTTTTTTTAGAGTTACAGCCCAGTTTTTATAATTACATCCCATTTATTATTTATTAAAGCCCATTTTCTTGTTAAGCCTAATGCATCCCTCCTAGGAAAGATTTGCAGCCGAGCGGGACGGAGCATAACAAGTTGACCTGGGCTGGGTATTCCTCAAAAGAAAGTATAGCTGGGCTAGCCATTTTCAGCTTGAAAAAAATTAATATCTGGGCTGGATATTTGGTCGACATAAAATAATAGTCTGGGCTAAATGGGCCACAGCCCGCCCAGTTGATACCCTGCTCATTTGAACAACAACAAAAACATCTCTCAAGAAAAACTCTGCTCACACCTCAAAAACACAAATACTACTCGAGCTGTCGGGTCCCATCTGTCGGCCGCTCCTTGTGCAATTCTCTCATTTATTGACTATATAGGTTGACAATGGTGTGGGACCGTGATGTTAGGAAACCAAGAGGAGCAAAAAAAATAGTTGTATATAATAAGGAGGCACTTGCTTACGTGCGGCTATGGCTCTGGTGGGTCCCCACTGTCATCCTCTCCAATTAAAGTCATCTCCTGATTCCTCATGTTCGTTGACCATGTTGACAACGCGAGACGGCGGCACCACGGCGAGCGCAACAACTCAAAGGACGACGGAGAGGGCCTCGCGGGCCCTACGGATGGTCTGGTACAGCGCCCGCTGCTCACTCAGGAAGCCAGGATCATAGGGCCACATGTCCGCGACGGCATTGTCGTTCGCTTGTTCGCCGGCGATTCGTCCTTCCGCGAGCCGGTGCTCGTTGAGGAGACAGAGGTTCCAGCATAGGACCTCCTGCGCTGGTAGCTCTTCCGCCATTGGGGCGTCGAAGTGCGGCCGCACCTGCTCTATGGTGAACACGGCATGAATCGGCTTGGGCGGTGGCGCCGGCTCCTGGTCGAAAGCCACGTCCATCGTCTGATTGCCGTCGCTCAGCTCGGCGAGCTCGCTGGCAAGCCAGCATGTCCGGATGCTGGACCGGACCGCTGCCAAGCACGAGTCTGACCGCCCTGCCCACCCAGACCGCCTCCCTCGCCTGTGCGTGCTTTCTTCCCGAAACGGTCAGCGCCGCCCGCGCCGCTTCGCGGTGCAGGTGATTGCTCCACGTTCAAACGACAACAGTGCCGTCCGTCCATCCGTCTGCCGCCCACATTAATGATACGCGATTGCCGAGGCAGCTACTCCGGCGGCACCCATCCGTCCCTCTGCCGCCCACCATTGCTATATAAACTGCTGTGCCGTCCATAGCCGCAGTCATCTGCCTCCGTTCCCTTTCTCCTGTCCACACCACTCCCACCATGGCTTCCTCGCGCTCCAGCGCTCTTCGGGACAGGCGGACAATGGACCAGACGGAGATGGCAGCCATTGCTGCCGACTGGCTGGCCAGCAGGCAGCCGGAGGACGACGACGTCCCAATGGAGAACGTGGTAGTCGATGATCCGACGCCAACCCACTCCTCCGTGCCATCCTCAGCGGTGTATTGCACCATGACCATCGGTAAGGCCCGTGCCCAATATATGGATACAGTGAGGCAGAAGCGTCAGGAGTAATTTCGGGAGGCGTAGGCCGATGCCTCCTACAACCACCATGTCCTCCAGGAGCACCAGTAGGCGGAGGAGCAGATCGCCGCGGAGCGGGCGGAGCAGGAGGTGCTGCTCGAGTCGTACCGCTCCGCCCGCGAGAGCCGCCTCGCGCGCTGGCGGTACTACATGCGGGTGGCCGAGGTTGCGGCCGCCTACAAAGAGGGTGATGAAGTGGGCAAGGCGTTGTTTGGCGAGACCGATGACGAGTGGAGGACAATGCCGGCTCCGCTGAGGCCCCGCCCAGCCGGCACCGAGGCGGAGGATTTCGCCGACTTCGGCGAGGCCCTGCTCCGCCGAGGCCCCGCCCCGCCAACAACGAGGTAGAGGACATCGCCGGCTCCACCGAGGCCCCGCCCTGCCGGCAACGAGGGGGAGGATTTCCCCTGCTCCGCCCAGGCGCCGCCCCGCCGGCAATGAGATAGAGGACATCGCCGGCTCCGTCGAGGCCCCGCCCCGCTGCCAACGAGGCTGCACCACACAGAAAACAAGGAAGAGGAACACGATAGGTCGCCGCCGCTCGGGTCCAAGTAAGTCCACCGCTGCTACCCTCCAGTTGAAGCCAAGCTTGACGGGTTGAGCATTGACAGCCGATTAGCTTCTTGGCGGCGACGTGGAGTCGGAGAGGTGTGCTGGAGAATAAGCTTCTATTCGGCTCAGCCGGACACGGGAAATGGGCGCCGGAGATCATAGATTAGGTTAATTAATTATACCTCCAGCGCACCCCTTTTTAGTTGAAAAATGTATGAAATGTAATGAAATCCGGTATTTTTATATGAAATCCGGCTGTGTATGAACGAATTTAGTTCGATTAGTTCGAATTCTTGTATCACTGGCATTGGATGAACATGCAAAACAATATGTACTAGCATTATTCTCGGGACGCATGGTGATCACCTTGTTTGCAGCAGTTTCACACGTACAAAAAGTTCGAGCAGCTTTTTAGCGTGCGTGTACATTGCAATTAAACTCACAGGCCTGGCAATTCATAGAGAACATTCAAAACAATCAATGATTATGCATCTCAGTGATTCAAATGTCAGAGCCAATATTTACTTCGCAACTAAAGAATAAAGAAAAATCGATCGATGCTGTTGAAAGCAAAGGGCGTCCCATTCGAAAATATCAAACGCATGTCTTCTTGCTAACATCAATGAGAAAAATTAGACAAGGTTGTCCCATTCCAAAATATCAAATGTGTGTCTTTGCGTACATCAATGAGCAAACTTTGACAAGGTTTTCCTATTCCAAAATGTCAAATGCCTACGATTGTGGAATGGGCGGTGTTTGCCATCAGTTTGGACATTGACATGTCACCTCGTGCTAAATAAACCAGCTCTTCTTTTTGTGCAGGTCCACTAAAATCAACCAACTTTGCGCGTAGCTTGTATGATTTCGCCTTTATATGTTGCAACGCCTTGAACATATCCGCACCTCCTTTCTTGTAGCTAATTTTGTGGCTGGAGGTGGAAATGAATGATTCGAGAACATTCGATGTATTGTGCATGATGAAGTATAATGGAGGGCATGAACCATCAGAACATTTTCTGCAGCTCCCATTGAAATCAAGCTGAGCATCCCTGTTTGCATAAATACAAAAAAAGTGATTAGTATAAAGCAAATTGGACTATGAATTGATAGTTTAAACAGGCAACCTACATGATCCATGCAGAGCACACATTTAAAAAAATGGAACTCACCGGAAAGAATCCTAAAACAACATTGTATTAGCCATCGCAGCAACAAAAATGGAGATCCGTGAGTCCTTCTGAGCTGAAGTTAGTTTGTTCTTGTGGGCAGTAATGTAACCATCCTTCAACGGCTTCCTCTTAATATGAAGAGGATGATCCTGTTGTGCAAAGGCAAGAGAACAACTAAATGTTGCATCCCTGTTTGCTCGAAAAAAAGGGAAGTAAATAATTCAAACGACACAGATGAAGCACTTCTCGAGGACAATACCACTTTCTCATGACAGTATCTAAATAGTAGCACAACACCAATAGAGATGACAAAGCTCAATCATATGGATGAAATCCGTGGGCCAGTACCAACCTTTGTCAGGAGGCTTATTGTGTAGAGCATACAGATGAAGCACTTCTCGGGAACCATCTGTTGTTATCTACTGTGGTTGCCATGCTTACTATATACTCCTCAATTAGTTTAATGTTTCCAACATCTTCTTGTGCAATTCCACTAAAATATATGTTATCTTCAAAGAAGATCCCTGTTTGCACAAGCAGAGATAATTACATATTACATTAAGAGTGGCATCAAATCAGTCGCAAAACAATTGCTCGTTCCAGCCATAGCAATAAATTAAGATGCAAAACTATATCATTACTTGTGTCATCATAGTTCCAGTGCTTCATTACAGCACCGGGAGTTGATTTTTGTCTTTCTTCCGCTTGTTCTTCCCCTTCATCACTTGGTTCAATAACAGACAAGCTTCACCTTCAATGTAAGATTTGGCATGTCAATTAGGGAGCACAAGTATGGCACTAAACAACAACATCAATTTTCTAATGACAGTAGCAAAATACAGGCCAATAGTTGTGAAATATCATTATCTTACCGCAATGGGATATTATGGTGCACATACAGATTGGAAATCTTGTCTCCATTTGTGCAATTCACTCAAATCAAGCAACATTACCGTATAAGTAGCACAACATATGAAAGCACACTGCACAATCATTTGAAAGAAGGCTAGTACTGACCTCTCATGACCCGGAATTCAAACAACTCACAAGAAGAAGATCTGAAACAAATTTGCCAACATGGATAGGAAGTCAGATCTCCTCTTGTGCAGTTCCACTAAGATCAAGCAATCAAGCAACGTTGTCGGTGTGACATTTTGGTTGAACTGCACAAAACACTCTTAAAACAAAAGTGTTTTGTGCAGTGCAACAAAAGGTCGCAATAGCAACGAGGGGAAGTAGATAACCCTGTTTACACAGAGGTGAAAAGGAAACAACTACTGGTCAATAACGGTGGATGACATAGAAGCCCACAAAAAGAAGCATCTAACTTATCTAAATGGGAAACAAAGCAAGACAGTAGCATTTCTCAAACAGTGGCATTGATTCATATTAACAGAGAGATTATATTAACAATAAAATTTGTTAAACATGTAATTTGCTTTTAACTGTGGCATTGCATCAATTTTCCAGTGGCACTATTAGATTAACAACAGCTAAAGAGTTGTACGGGACAGTGGACGCACCAGCAACATGTGCATCTACCGATGTATAAAGGGGTGATGCACAGTCTGTTGCAGCAAAGAACAAACAACCAAGGAGCATATTTGTGTTGGTCCCAGTTTTGTTATCTTTAGACACCTTTCCCTATGTGAGGGCAGCAAATCTAGTCCTGCTCAAACTCTACAGCCTTGTCCCCCACCAATAGAAAGATTAGTACGTTACAGATGTGCGAACTGCGTTTGTCATTATTGTTTTCCCTTTTCGACCAATGTAGGTGCTGGATAGCCAGTCTGTACTACTTTCCCCCTTCCTTTCCTCTTTGAACCACGTCCTAGATTCATGCTATACAACTTTCCCCACTACTTTCCTGTTTGATCCAACACCTAGATTCGAGTGCAGAAGCGGAAAAAATCCACATGCAGCTAGAGCAATGCATGTGGAATAAGTAAATTATACCTTAAGGTTCTCGGGGTGTGGCTCAGTGGGTGGCCGGAGGCCGATCTTCCCACACTATGTATGGCAGCGAGGAAGAAGGGGTCGGAGGCCCTCCCGTGCCGCCGCTGGGTGAAAGAGAATAGCTGCGCCGGTAGTGGATTCCCTCCCTCGCTGAGGGCGACATCGTTAAGCCTCCTTCCCTTCGCCGACGGACAGATCCTGCCGGCTCTTTGACCAGCAGTGAGGGGAGAGAGAGAGAGAGAGAGGCCAATGAAGTCTTGTTTAGATCTGGAGAGGGGGAGAGTGTGAAGAGAGCAACTACAAGCGCTGAGGCTCCAGCGTGTATATATATAGCGGAGAGAGAGTGTGAAGAGAGCAAACCCTAGAAAACAAGCGCCGAGGCTGCAGCGTATATAGATGGAGTGGTTTTCTTTTTCTCTCCATAAAAATCATTTTAAATTGTGCACAAAACGGAACTCTTTATTTAACGTAATGAAGAAAAATACTAGGGGCAATGCTAATACGTGAAGAAAATTTAACGCTCGAAGGAGTCAACTCGCAATTAACGTTGCACGCCTCCCGGCCGCGCTTACTAACGTTCACGTGTGGTACACGACCCTCCAAAGTGAACAACAACTGAACCACACACGGTCAAAATATCGGAAAGGTGGACTGCACCATCCTCCAATTTTAAATATTTTTGAGAAATTCAATTTTAATTACTTTGTATGTACACTTTGCTCTCTTCCAATAATGAGCGGGCACTTCTATTCGGCCCAAGTCAGTGTGCCACCGTATCTCGTACTACTACATCCGTCCAGGTTTTTCCGCCACGTCACATGCACTGGTTGGTTTCTTTTAATCCTTGCATGCATCAATTTAATGCACCTTGGAATGTGAGCATGTGGTGTAAAGAAGTGAAAATAAGACTGTATAATATGGTAAAACGAAGAAAATGAGATTAGCCGGGAAGTAGTAAACTGCTAATACAGTACTTGCCAACAAAAAATAAATATTATTGGTGCACGCGTCACCCGCTGTGGATGCATCGGTGCATCCTCTCGTTTCCGGGCGTCCGGTCGGGACAGCTGGTGTGTAGTACTTCTAACTACGAAGCCGCAAGAGTCGGTGCATCCTCTCATTTCCGGGCGTCCGGTCGGGACAGCTGCCACGCCCGCTCCTGACCACCCTGGCCGACCCAAGGCCACTCCATCGCCCGCGTGCGCTTCCCGCCCGAAACGGTCAGTGCCACTCCAGAGAATCGGTGCCGCATTCATGCCCGGGCAGAGTGGACGTGACCTCTCACTGGCTCATGCGTTGAAGGGAGAAGCGGATTCAACGAAGAGTGATGGTTGCTTCGTCCATCCAACTTACTACCAGGTCTATGTGATTTGATGGCCCATTGGTCATTATTACTGAGGTGGCACGACGGTGTTGAGTCTCACTTGTATTGTACACTTTACTTTGGTGCATGACACGTGCACCAGATGCTGGATGTCCCACGTTTCGGCGAAAAGAGGTAGAGCATCTCCACTCTTTACAATTTTCTCCACTCTCACAGTGGAGGAGTGTGAAATCAACGAAAACACGGTAGCTCAGTGAAAACACGAAAGCAGCGAAAATGTACAATGCTATGAAGCTTTCAGCTTCTGTTTCATGTATCTTGCATCCAAGGTTGCCCCGTTGCAACATTCCATCAAATACAAAGGAGACTAACATGCATGCTATTGCATCTCAATGATTCATAGATCATAGCCAATACGCCCTCCATTCCAAAATAAGTGTCTCAACTTTATGCCAACTTTGCCAACTTTAGTGTACAAAGTTGTACTAAAGTTGACACATATTTTAGAACAGAGACAACTAAAGAAAAAAATGATCCATGCAGTCCCTAGGCCTTGAATCCTAAACCCTAACCAGGCTTTAATTTGCTGGTGAGGTTGAACCTTCCAAAGGATTGAAGTTTGCAACCCTTTGACCATCGGATCATTTTGTGCAGTTTCACTAAAATCGAGCTGAGCATCCCTGCGGCAAAGAAATTGAAGAAGTGTGATTAGAATAAGACTAGTGGGACTAGTTGATGAGATATAAACTCATCACAAATACAGTAGAAGCCAGTAGAGGTATGTGCCAGGCAAAGAAGAAGAGAAATATCCACATGGAGCGATGTGGGCAGCTGGGGCAGTGGTGCAAGCCGGCTGGCTGTAAAGGAAGTTGTACCTGAGGGATGTCGGGATGTAGCTAGCTTAGAGGAGGGCGGCGGGAGGCGGCAACTGTCCACGTCGTGGCAATGAGAAGGGACGAAGGCAACCGCACCGGCTTTGTGAGAGAGAACGGCGGGGACCCCTAATCGGGACGTGCCGACAGTGGGTTTTCGCCGTCGGCGACGGCAACCGTATCTACACAAAGCATCCACTCATTCCCCCGGCGGACGTGATCCGCCCGGATGTTAGAGATGTGGCCACAGCCATTTTGTGGGAGAGAGTGTGAAGAGAGCACCCCCAGCAAGCAACCGTGTAGGCTCCTGGCTATGTATATAGTGGAGTGGTTTCTTTTTCTCTCCATATGAACCTATTTATATTGCGTACGTGCCACTGAAGAAAAAAACTTTATTTCTAAATAATGCGGTACCGTTCATGCATGGTTCCCGACCCTAAGTGAGTAGGAATGGTTACATGCACTGGTTGGTTTCTTTTAATCCTTGCATGCATCAATTTAATGCACCTTGGAATGTGAACACATTTATTTTCTAGCACATTTCTTTATTTCATCAACGACATTTTGATACAGGGAAGTACATTCACCAATTCTTTGCTAGGACAGCAAGACCAAAGAAAACAAGAACCACAGTTAGACATTTTAAAAGATATCCAATTTCCATAACTGCTCCCACTAATTGAATTAATATCTTCTCTATGTCTTCATTGTTGATCTGTGGCTTCTCGAGCTTGGACACTTCTTTCTTCTTCGATTCTAAAGAACTAGACGTTGCTTCACATCTAATATCATCTCTAGTCTCATCTCTAGCCTCTATTCTAGCAAGGAGTACACGAGAATCTACCAAATTTCATGCTATCAATAGATCGATGTATTCTTCTTCCCAAAACCAAAACTTGCATCCATCCTACACACAAGTTTGAGTATAAGCTACCGAATATGCGTCGAATAAGGGAGCACAGCCAAATCAAAAGAAGTACTATGCACCTTATCTTTTTTGCAATTGATGAACACCCATCCAGGATGTTGTGGCGTGGTCGAAACGTGGCGTAGGACCTGCCGCGGGTAGCCATCGCACTTTATGAGTGGCAACGGTGAACTGACTAGCCGCTGGGCCAGGGCTGAGCCCGGACGGTGGCCGGCCGTGTCTTTGCCAGTGATCCGCCGACGGGATAGATCCGAGCGGCTAGAGGCGGATTTAGTACCTGCACGCGACGTGGAGCATTGCCATTGTTGTGCCACCCGGTACCCGGACACTCCATGGCAAGGAGCAGTCGCAGGCGGCCGGAATGCTCCAAATCCGGCAGGCATGTGTGTCAAATCCCGCGGTCGCAGATATAGCGGTTGACCGCCGGCGCCGGGACGAGAGGCACAGATCCGGTCGTCGTGCTGTGGTCGGCTGGGCTATAGTGCGAGGCTCCGATGGACGTGCGTGTACCTCTTCTCTTCTTGTACGTACTCCATTTATCTCACTTCCTGTGGCTTCCCACTCCCACGATATTCCTATTCTATGAACCTGTGTGTGCGTGTGTGTGTTAGAGAGAGCGACTCATCGACCTACTCCTACAAAGAGATGGTGTGTAGTACTACGATTTAGCCGCGAGAGTCGGTGCATCCTCTTGTTTCCGGGCGTCTAGTCGGGACAGCTGCCACACCCGCTCCTGACCAGCCTTGCCCACCCAAAGCCCCTCCATCGCCCGCATGCGCTTCCCACCCAAAACGGTCAGCGCTGCTCCAGAGAATCGGTGCCGCATTCATGACCGGCAGAGCGGACGCGACCTCTCACTGGCGCCTGCGCTGAAGGGAGAAGCGGATTCAAGAGTGATGGTTGCTTCGTCCGTCCAACTTACTGCTAGGTCTATGTGATTTGACGGCTCATTGGTCATTATTACTGAGGTGGTACGACCGTGCTGAGTCTCAGTTGCACTGTATACTTTACTTTGGTGCATGACACGTGCACCGGATGCTGGATGTCCCACGTTTCGGTGAAAGGAGGTAGAGCGTCTCCACTCTTTACAATTTTCTCCATTCTTATAGCGGAGGAGCGCGAAAGTAGTGAAAACACGCAAGCTCAGTGATTACATGGCCCACCTCACACTATCACCATATTTTTTGGACACCGTGCGACACCTAACTCTTTAGTACATAGTAGTACGTACTGTAATTTCTCAGCGAGATAAATTTGTACAATGCTATGAAGCTTCTAGCTTCTGTTTCATGTATCTTGCATCCAAGGTTGCCTCGTTGCAACATTCCATCAAATACAAAGGAGACTAACATGCATGCTATTGCATCTCAATGATTGACAGATCATAGCCAATATGTACTCCCTCCATTCCAAACTAAGTGTCTGAACATTATGCAAACTTTAGTACAAAGTTGTACTACTACTAAAGTTGACACTTATTTTGGAACAGAGACAACTAAAGAAAAAAATGATCCATGCAGTCCCTAGACCTTGAACCATAAATCCTAACCAGGCTTTAATTTGCTGGCGACGTTGAACCTTCCGAAGAAATGAGGTTTGCAACCCTTTGACCGTCGGATCATTTTATGCAGTTTCACTAAAATCATGCTGAGCATCCCTGTGGCAAAGAAATTGAAGAAGCGTGATTAGAATAAGACTAGTGGGACTAGTTGATGAGACATAAACTGATCACAAATACAGTAGAAGCCAATAGAGGTATGTGCGGGGCAAAGAAGTAGAGAAATATCCACATGGAGCGATGTGGGCAACTGGGGCAGTGGTGCAAGCCGGCTGTAAAGGAAGTTGTACCTAAGGGATGTCGGGATGTAGCTAGCTTAGAGGAGGGCGGCGGGAGGCGGCAACAGCCCACGTCACGGCAGTGAGCAAGGGACGAAGGCAACCGCATCGGCTTTGTGAGAGAGAACAGCGGGGACCCCTGATCGGGACGCGCCGACAGTGGGTTTTCGCCGTCGGCGACGGCAACCGCGTCTACACAAAGTATCCACCCCTTCCCCCGGAGGACGTGATCCGGCCGAATGTTAGAGATGTGGCCACAGTCGTTTTGTGCGAGAGAGTGTGAAAAGAGCAACCCCAGCAAGCAACCGTGTAGGCTCGTCCTGGCTATGTATATAGTGGAGCGGTTTCTTTCTCTCTCCATATGAACCTATTTATATTGCGTACGTGCCACTGAAGAAAAAAAACTTTATTTATAAATGAGGCGGCACCGTTCATGCGTGGTTCCCGACCCTCCATTAAGTGAGTAACTACTACTAGACGCGTCAAATTATCACGTGGGCTGCATCATCGTACAGAAATGAGCTCCACCGTGTAACGTGTGTGGTTGGGGAAGACGCAAAGAGTGCTACTAGTACGTGCGTGGGTGCGTGCACCTCTTCTCTTCGAGGATGGTTATTAAAAGTATAGCCAACTACTCTACCACGCGGTTATTATATGGGCAAAGAGTATAGGCAGTAATAATGACTAATGAGCCGTCAAATCACGAGGCCCACCTTTCTCTACTGTTTAACAGAGGAAGCAGCCATCATTTCACTCCTCGTTGAATATCCATCCGCTAGCTGCTACCTCCGCAAATAAATAAAAATCCGCTGCTACCTCCGCAACATGGTTAATAATATAGCCATGTCAATGACGACGTAGAAATATCATTCACTGATACAATAGGGCTGGCTCTAAGGCTGGTGATTTTTTTTACTTTGTCTCTTTCTCTTTTTGTCTCATTTACTCATTTTACATAGGAGCACGTGTAGAGGATGGCTATTCCTTTCTATGGAACTTCTTCATGGGGTTTAAGACTAAGCAGCTCTGAATATTATTCCCGCTGCCCACCACTCTGAATCGTGTCATCTATGATACTCCCATTACAACAATGAGGTCCACTAGGTCTAGCACGTTCTGTAAGAAGAGACTGTCATGCAAAACATACATTCTTGTTGCTTCTTCCTCATAGACTACGTACTACTAGTACTACTACTACTCGTTCTCCTATAAACCTTCGCTTGGCATCTAAAAAATATTACAACCTTGCGCTTGGCTCTTCGCCTCTTCGGAAAGTCGAGCAATGATGGTACTACAGTATATGGTTCTGGCTATCTGAGACCAAATGAATTGCTGCACATCCACCACATGGGCGAGGGGCAAGGGAGAGTGTGTACTACTACGTCCGTTTCAATATGGACTACATACGGAGCAAAATGAGTGAATCTACACTCTAAAATACGTCTATATACATCAATGTTTGGAGTATGTACTAGTAGTTCATATTGAAATCTGCTAAAAGACATATATTTCAAACAATATGATAATCTCTCTAACCAAGGTAGGGACGAGGAGTAACGGAGGGAGTAGTAAAATTTTCTCCTCGTCCTGCGAGCCACCGCGCGCGTGGGCGAGGGAGCGGGCGTAGGCGTAGTAAGCAAGCTTCTCCTCGTCCTGCGACTCTGCGAGCCACCGCGCTCATGGGCGGGGGAGAGGGCGTACTAAGCAAGCTTCTCCTCGTTCTGTGAGTTGATGGGACACATCAAAAGTAGTACAGAGCATCTCTAGTGTATAGAGCCTTGCCTCTAAGGTAGGCCCCACATGGTTTGCCTCTTTTTTTAAATAACGCGTCAAGTCGCAATTTGGTTGTTCACCCGTGGTACATGATCCTCCATCAAGTGGACAACCAGTATACGTGTCAAATTACCACGTGGGCCGCCTTTTCGTACAGAAATGAGCTCCATCGTGTACCCGCACGGGTGTGGCCGGGAAAGAGACGGGAGTACGTGCACCGTGCACGCACCTCTTCTCTTCGTGCACGCCCCCCACCTCCGTGGGTGTGTGTGAGAGAGATATAAACCTAGAGAGATGGCTTGTGTGTTCGGGAGTGTTTTTTGTTAGGGGGTGATTTCGTGAATGTATTTGTGGAAATGTGTGTCGATGATATCTATCTACTCTTATAGAAAACAGAGTTGGTGATGATGGTGTGCCTGCCATCCTGCAATATAGGCTGTCCGATTTATATCTGACGGATAGGAAGGAAACTATGGCAATTTTGCAAAAAGATACCCACACCCCTCTCCATATTTGCAAATAAGGCCTTCCCTTGTTCATCCTTTTCTCTCACAAGATAAATTACTCATACAAATGCATCTTGATGTTCTTGCTAGTCTCAAACAAAAATGTGACACATGCAATGTGTGTGAACTAGAGGTCCATCTATATCATATATAGATGGGGTGATCCACGAGAAGAGAGGCAGGGGTCATAGATATCGATAGAGTCGAAGAGACGATCAAGTGTGTGGGTGCGAGATCGATGAAGAGAGCCATCAAAATTGTGTATGTGCACGTCAAAGATATAGGGCGACTAACCTACCAGAACGTCAGAGGGGCGAGGGCAAGTTTGTGTGTGCGGGGAGACATGACTAGAGCGCTCGATGTATCGGTGTGTGTGGGGGGGGGGGAGGCAGAGACCTAACTAGAGAGGTAGATCGATTCGTGTATGTGTTGAGAAGGAAAGACCTAGCCATGTCTTCAGGGAGATCGGTCGACATCCATACATAAGTGAAGGACGGGAAATAGGTTGGGACACATAGAGAGAGAGAGAGAGAGAGAGAGAGAGAGATAGGTAGAGTGCTGGAGGTGTGGTGGAGTTGCTTCTCGGAGATCGTGGGAGAGGCCTAGTAGAACAACTGAGGGTACAACTGCAATATCAAGAAGAGTGGGGATGTATTTCTGTGTGTGCGTGTGCATGATAGATGTGTCAGAAGGCATGCATGGATGATGAAGGGGGACCATGTGTTTGGTAAGCAGACCTAACTAGACCGGTAGATCAATTTTTGTGTGTCGGAGGAAGGAAGAGACATAACTAATGAGGTAGATCGATCGGCACGTGGGGAAAACGAGTTATAAACAACCTAGCTAGCTATAATTATTGCGGAGATCGCTCGGTGTACATCCATTTGTTAGAGGCAAATAAGGCCATGAGAGACGAATAGAGAGAGAGAGAGAGGGATGGAGCTAGGAGGTGGTGCGAGAGGCCTACTAGATAGGGGGGGAGGAGTGTGCGATTGTGAGATCGATGAAAATAGGGGTGAGGCATGGATAGAGAAAGGAGGAGATGGAAAGTGTGTGTGTGTGTGTGTGTACGTGGTAGGCAGACATCGCTAGAGAGGTTTATCGATCGGTGTGTGTCGAAAAGAAGGAGTTGTGGAGAACGTGGGAGAACGACCTAAAGAAAAAAATGAATGTGCACGATGGATAGAGTGCTGAGGGAGGGGGAGGGCGAGGAGGGCATGTGCATGCACGAGAGAAAGTTAGTGCTAGCTACAAAGGTTAGAGGATTGTGTGGGTGTAAGAGACTAACAAAGATCATAATTCGATATGAAAGTGGATTCATATATTTGAATAAGAGATCATAGTGTTATAAACCTATGCATGCATGAATATAGTAGTGATACGCGTGGTGTGGTTTTGGACATGTTATACTATAATGTGATAATGCGTGGCGTTTGCAGCTCACAACTAAATATCGAACAATCTGAACCATACTATATATCGAACAATCTCACATTTTATTTGAATTTGTGATAATGTGTGGAGTTTGCAGCTCACAACTAGATATCAAACAATCTAAACCATACTATATATCGAACAATATCACATTTTATTTGAATTTGTGATAATGTGTGGCGTTTACAACTCACAGCTAAATACTTGTAGGCGTAGGGGGCGGGGTGATACGTCCATTTTGCATCATGCTTTTATATCGATATTTATTGCATTATGGGCTGTTATTACACATTATATCACAATCCTTATGCCTTTTCTCTCTTATTTTATAAGGTTTACATGAAGAGGGAGAATGCCGGCAGCTGGAATTCTGGACTGAAAAAGGAGCAAATATTAGAGACCTATTCTGCACAACTCGAAAAGTCCTGAAACTTCACGGAGAATTGTTTTGGAATATATAAAAAATATTGGGCGAAGAAAGCACCAGAGGGGGGCCACCTGCCATCCACAAGGGTGGGGGCGCGCCCTACCCCCTGGGCACGCCCCCTGTCTTGTGGGCCACCTGGCAAGCCCCCGACGCCCATCTTCTGCTATATGGTGTGTTTTGACCTGGAAAAAATCAGAAAGAAGCTTTGGCATGAAGCGCCGCCGTCTCGAGGCGGAACTTGGGCAGAACCAATCTACGGCTCCGGCGGAGCTGTTCTGCCAGGGAAACTTCCCTCCGGGAGGGGGAAATCAAAGCCATCATCATCACCAACGATCCTCTCATCGAGAGGGGGTCAATCTCCATTAACATCTTCACCAGCACCATCTCCACTCAAACCCTAGTTCATCTCTTGTATTCGATCTTTGTCTCAAAACCTCAGATTGGTACCTGTGGGTTGCTAGTAGTGTTGATTACTCCTTGTAGTTGATGCTAGTTGGTTTATTCGGTGGAAGATCATATGTTCAGATCCTTAATGATAATTAATACTCCTCTGATTATGAACATGAACATGCTTTGTGAGTAGTTACGTTTGTTCCTGAGGACATGGGAGAAGTCTTGTTATAAGTAATCATGTTAATTTGGTATTCGTTCGATATTTTGATGAGATGTATGTTGTCTCTCCTCTAGTGGTGTTACGTGAACGTCGACTACATGACACTTCACCATGATTTGGGCCTAGGGGAAGGCATTGGGAAGTAATAAGTAGATGATGGGTTGCTAGAGTAACATACGCTTAAACCCTAGTTTATGCGTTGCTTCGTAAGGGGCTGATTTGGATCCATATGTTTCATGCTATGGTTAGGTTTACCTTAATTCTTCTTTCGTAATTGCGGATGCTTGCGAGAGGGGTTAATCATAAGTGGGAGGCTTGTCCAAGGAAGGGAAACACCCAAGCACCGGTCCACCCACATATCAAATTATCAAAGTAACGAACGCGAATCATATGAGCATGATGAAAACTAGCTTGACAACAATTCCCATGTGTCCTCGGGAGTGCTTTGCTTTATATAAGAGTTCGTCCAGGCTTGTCCTTTGCTACAAAAAGGATTGGGCCACCTTGCTGCACCTTGTTTACTTTTGTTACTTGTTACCCATTACGAATTATCTCATCATACAACTATCTGTCACCGATAATTTCAGTGCTTGCAGAGAATACCTTGCTGAAAACCGCTTGTCATTTCCTTCTGCTCCTCGTTGGGTTTGACACTCTTACTTATTGAAAGGACTACGATAGATCCCCTATACTTGTGGGTCATCAAGCCTATTTTTTGGCGCCGTTGGCGGGGAGTGAAGCTCCTTTGGTAAGTGGAATTTGGTAAGTAAACATTTATATAGTGTGCTGAAATTTACAGTCACTTGTTACTATGGAAAATAATCCTTTGAGGGACTTGTTCGGGGTATCTTCACCTCGAACGGAAGAGCAAAGATTTGCTCCTCAACCTACTGCACCTACTGAAAATATTTATTATGAAATTCCTTCGGGTATGATAGAGAAACTGCTAGCTAATCCTTATGCAGGAGATGGAACATTACATCCTGATATGCACCTATTCTATGTGGATGAAGTTTGTGGATTATTTAAGCTTGCAGGTATGACCGAGGATGTTGTCAAGACGAAGGTCTTCCCTTTATCTTTGAAGGGAAAGGCATTGACATGGTATAGGCTATGTGATGATATTGGATCTTGGAACTACAACCGATTGAAATTGGAATTTCATCAGAAGTTTTATCCTATGCATCTGGTTCATCGTGATCGGAATTATATATATAATTTTTGGCCTCGTGAAGGAGAAAGTATTGCTCAAGCTTGGGGGAAGATTAAGTCAATGTTATATTCATGCCCCAATCATGAGCTCTCAAGAGAAATTATTATTCAAAAAATTTATGCTCGGCTTTCTCATAATGATCGATCCATGCTCGATACTTCTTGTACTGGTTCTTTTATGAAGAAGGACATTGAATTCAAATGGGATTTATTGGAGAGAATTAAACGCAACTCTTAAGATTGGGAACTCGACGAAGGTAATGAGTCAGGTATAAACCTTAAGTTTGATTGTGTTAAATCTTTTATGGATACCGATGCTTTTCGTGATTTTAGCACTAAATATTTACTTGACTCTGAGATAGTAGCTTCTTTCTGTGAATCATTTGCTACTCATGTTGATCTCCCTAAAGGAGAAGTGGTTTAAATATCATCCTCCCATTGAAGTTAAAGTAGTAGAACCTATTAAAGTTGAAGAAGAAACTATAACTTATAATGTTGATCCTATTGTTCCTACTGCTTATATTGAGAAACCGCCTTTTCCTGTTAGAATAAAGGATCATGCTAAAGCTTCAACTGTGGTTTGTAAGAGTTATACTAGAACACCTACACCCCCTGAACAAATTAAAGTTGAACCTAGTATTGCTATGGTTAAAGATCTCTTGGTTGATAATATTGAGGGGCATGTTATTTATTTCTGTGATGAAGCTGCTAGAATTGCTAAACCCGATACTAAAGATAAACATAGACCCATTGTTGCCATGCCTGTTGTTTCTGTTAAAATAGGAGATCATTGTTATCATGGCTTATGTGATGTGGGTGCTAGTGTGAGTGCAATTCCTTATACCTTATACCAAGAAATTATGAATGATATTGCACCTGCTAAGATAGAAGATATTGATTTACTATTAAGCTTGCCAATAGAGATACTATTTCACCAATTGTGATTGTTAGAGATGTTGAAGTCTTGTGTGGGAAAATAAAATACCCTACTGATTTTCTTGTTCTTGCTTCTCCACAAGATGATTTTTGTCCCATTATATTTGGTAGACCTTTATTGAATACCGTTAATGCTAAGATAGACTGTGAGAAAGATATTGTTACTATTGGTTTAGGGGATATGTCTCATGATTTTAATTTCTCTAAATTTCATAGACAACCCCATGATAAAGAATTGCCTAGTAAGGATGAAATTATTGGTCTTGCTTCTATTGCCATGCCTCCTACTGATCGTTTAGAACAATATTTGCTAGACCATGAAAATGATATGTTTATGAATGAAAGAAGGGAAATAGATGAAATATTCTTTAATCAAGGGCCTGTTTTGAAACACAATTTGCCTGTTGAAATCCTTGGGGATCCTCCTCCACCCAAGGGTGATCCTGTGTTTGAGCTTAAACAATTACTTGATACTTTGAAATATGCTTATCTCGATGAAAAGAAGATATATCCTGTTATTATTAGTGCTAATCTTTCAGAGCATGAAGAAAAGAAATTATTGAAAACTCTGAAGAAGCACCATGCTGCTATTGGATATACTCTTGATGATCTTAAGGGCATTAGTCCCACTCTATGTCAGCACAAAATTAATTTGGAGCATGATGCTAAACCAGTTGTTGATCACCAACGAAGGTTAAATCCTAAGATGAAATAAGTGGTAAGAAATGAAATACTAAAGCTTCTGGAGGCAGGTATAATTTATCCTATTGCTGATAGTAGATGGGTAAGTCTCGTTCATTGTGTCCCTAAGAAGGGAGGTATTACGGTTGTTCCTAAAGATAAGAATGAATTGATCCGACAAAGAATTGTTACAGGTTATAGAATGGTAATTGATTTTCGCAAATTAAACAAAGCTACTAGAAAAGATCATTACCCTCTATCTTTTATTGATCAAATGCTAGAAAGACTATCCAAACATACACATTTTTGCTTTCTAGATGGTTATTCTGGTTTCTCTCAAATACCTGTGTCAAAAGATGACCAGGAAAAGACCACTTTTACTTGCCCTTTTGGTACCTTTGCTTATAGACGTATGCCTTTTGGTTTATGCAATGCACCTGCTACCTTTCAAAGATGTATGACTGCTATATTCTCTGATTTTTGTGAAAAGATTGTTAAGGTTTTCATGGATGATTTCTCCGTTTACGGAACTTATTTTGATGATTGCTTAAGCAACCTTGATCGATTTTTGCAGAGATGTGAAGAAACTAATCTTGTATTGAATTGGGAGAAGTGCCACTTTATGGTTAATGAAGGTATTGTCTTGGGGCATAAATTTTTTGAAAGAGGTATTGAAGTTGATAAAGCTAAAGTAGATGCTATTGAAAAGATGCCGTGTCCTATTATCTTTGACACAGGTATAAGAAGTTTCCTTGGTCATGCTGGTTTCTATAGGAGGTTTATTAAAGACTTCTCTAAAATTTCTAGGCCTCTCACTAATCTCTTGCAAAAAGATGTTCCTTTTGTTTTTGATGATGATTGTGTAGAAGCATTTGAAATACTTAAGAAAGCCTTGATTTCTACACCTATTGTTCAGCGGCCTGATTGGAATTTACCCTTTGAAATTATGTGTGATGCTAGTGATTATGCTGTTGGTGCTGTTCTAGGACAAAGAGTTGATAAGAAAACGAATGTTATTCATTATGCTAGTAAAACTCTAGACAGTGCCCAGAGAAATTATGCTACTACTGAAAAAGAATTTTTAGCAATTGTATTTGCTTGTGATAAGTTCAGATCTTATATTGTTGTTTCAAAGTTACTGTTCACACTGATCATGCTGCTATTAAATATCTTATGGAAAAGAAAGATGCTAAACCTAGACTTATCAGATGGGTTCTCTTGCTACAAGAATTTGATTTGCATATTATTGATAGAAAGGGAGCTGAGAACCTCGTTGCAGACAACTTGTCTAGGTTAGAAAATGTTCTTGATGACCCACTGCCTATTGATGATAGCTTTCCTAATGAGCAATTAGCTGTCATAAATGCTTCTCGTAATACTCCATGGTATGCTGATTAAGCTAATTATATTGTTGCTAAATTTATACCACCTAGTTTCACATACCAGCAAAAGAAAAAGTTTTTCTATGATTTAAGACATTACTTTTGGGATGACCCACACCTTTATAAAGAAGGAGTAGATGGTGTTATTAGACGTTGTGTACCTGAGCATGAATAGGAATAGATCCTACGCAAGTGCCACTCCGAGTCTTACGGAGGACACCATGCTGGAGATAGAACTGCACATAAGGTATTGCAATCTGGTTTTTATTGGCCTACTCTCTTCAAGGATGCTCGTAAGTTTGTCTTGTCTTGTGATGAATGCCAGAGAATTGGTAATATTAGTAGACGTCAGGAAATGCCTATGAATTATTCACTTGTTATTGAACCATTTGATGTTTGGGGCTTTGATTATATGGAACCTTTTCCTTCCTCTAATGGGTATACACATATTTTAGTTGTTGTTGATTACGTTACTAATTGGGTAGAAGCTATTCTAACAAGTAGTGATGATCATAACACTTCTATTAAGATGCTTAAAGAAGTTATTTTTCTGAGGTTTGGAGTCCCTAGATATTTAATGACTGATGGGTTCACATTTTATTCATGGTGCTTTCCGTAAAATGCTTGCTAAGTATGATGTTAACCATAGAATTGCATCTCCATATCATCCTCAGTCTAGTGGTCAAGTAGAATTGAGCAAAAGAGAGATTAAATTGATTTTGCAAAAGACTGTCAATAGATCTAGAAAGAATTGGTCTAAGAAACTTGATGATGCATTATGGGCTTACAGAACTGCTTATAAAAACCCTATGTGTATGTCTCCGTATAAAATGGTTTATGGAAAAGCATATCACTTACCTCTTAAACTAGAACATAAGGCATATTGGGCTATTAAAGAGCTCAATTATGATTTGAAACTTGCCGGTGAGAAGAGGTTATTTGACATTAGCTCACTTGAAGAATGGAGAACCCAAGCCTATGAGAATGCCAAGTTGTTTAAAGAAAAGGTTAAAAGATGGCATGACAAAAGGATACAAAAGCTTGAGTTTAATGTAGTTGATCATGTTTCTCTATACAACTCTCGTTTAAGATTTTTTGCAGGAAAGTTTCTCTCCAAATGGGAAGGTCCTTACATTATCGAGGAGGTCTATCGTTCCGGAGCCATCAAGATCAACAACGCCGAAGGCACAATTCCGAAGGTGGTAAATGGTCAAAGAATCAAACATTATATCTCAGGTACTCCCATAAATGTTGAGACCAATATAATTGATACCTTAACATCGGAGGAGTAAATAAGGGATACTTTCCAAAACATTTCAGACTCTGAAAAGTAATAGGTATGTGGTACGGTAAGTAAACCGACTCCAAAATGTTTCCAATAGCAAATTTTCTCCGTTTTGGAATATTTAAAAAATTAGGAAAATTAAAAGTAGTCCGAAAGAGACACGAGGCAACCACAAGGGTGGAGGGCGCGCCCTACCCCCTGGGCGCGCCCCCCTGCCTTGTGGCCACCTTGTGTGCCCTCCGGACTCCGTTTTCTTGCACGATACTTCTTTTGGTCGGTAAAAATTCATTATATAAACTCCCGAAGGTTTTGACCACCGTACCACGACAATATCTCCTGTTTTTGTTTTGAGCTATTTCTGCAGCAGATTTAGGGCAAGATGTCTTCGCAAGAGTCGGTCGGGGAGAGTCGTGTATCTCACCCGACACCGGGCCCAAGAGCATACAACGAAGCAGACCACTTCGGGCAATTAACGGAGGAAGAGATGGAGGTTGACTTAAAAGGGATGGATGCCATGGAGGAGGATCAAGAAGCTACCTCTCATCTTCAAATTAGATTCATGCTGGAGGAACTTCAGAGCTCAGAGATACCAAATTCAGTCATTCCTCCCAATGCTAGATTTCTCTCTTATGAAAATATGAAAAAGAGTGTTGCTTTTTCTCCCGCAGCTATGAAACATCCATGGGTGAATGGAGCTCTAGCCGTCACGGGTAAACTTCGCAAGGAAGTAATGGATCTTAAGCAGCAAATTAATAAGCTCGAGGAAGAGAATCGCATCCTAAGGGGCATCATCGCCAAGAATATCACATCATCACCTCTGAAGAAAGAGAAATAAATACATGGGTATGGGCACTCCCCTTGGCAACTGCCAAGCTTGGGGGAGGTGCCCCGGTATCGTATCACCATCACACCTTTACCTTTATCGTTTTTGTTAGTTCGATCCTTTTGGTTATATCTTGATCTAGTAGAATAAAGTTTTAGTATGATCTAGCTTTCAACTTTGTTTCAATCTCTATCTATGTAATCGAGTCCATGAGTTATATATAATAAAGAGTAGTTTTGAGTTGAGGGCTTTGGTATCTTGCTATGATCTTGAGGGAATTAAATAAAAGAAAGAATAAAAAGAAATAAAAAGATTATATATTGATCTTATGGAGAGTAATGACTTCACATATAAAGAGTATGATGAATAAAAGTTGTTGAGAGTTGACAAACATAGTTTTGGTCATTGTTGCAATTAATAGGAAGTAATAAAGAAAGAGAGGCTTCACATATAAATATACTATCTTGGACATCTTTTGTAATTGTGAGCACTCATTAAAATATGACATGCTAAAAGGTTGATATTGGACAAGGAAGACAACATAATGGGTTATGTTTTCTTATATCCGAATTGAAGTTATATTATCATGGATCATCCAACATGTTGAGCTTGCCTTTCCCTCTCATGCTAGCCAAATTCTTTGCACCAAGTAGAGATATTACTTGTGCTTCCAAACATCCCTTAAACCAGTTTTGCCATGAGAGTCCACCATACCTACATATGGATTGAGTAAGATCCTTCAAGTAAGTTGTCATCAGTGCAAGCAATAAAAATTGCTCTCTAAATATGTATGATCTATTGGTGTGAAGAAAATAAGCTTTATACGAACTTGTGATATGGAAGAAATAAAAGCGACGGACTACATAATAATGTTCTTTATCCCAAGCGGCAATATAAAGTGACATTCTTTTACATCAAGATTTTGTGCATCCAACCATAAAAGTGCATGACAACCTCTGCTTCCCTCTACGAAGGGCGTATCTTTTACTTTTATCTTCTACCCTTGTACAAGAGTCATGGTGATCATCACCTTTCCTTTTTACACTTTTTCCTTTGGCAAGCATTATGTGTTGGAGAGATCCGGATATATATATATCCACTCGGATGTAGGTTATTATAAAGTATTATTATTGACATTACACTTGAGGTAACAGGTTGGGGGGTGAAACTATAAGCCCCTATCTTTCTCTGTGTTCGATTGAAACTTTGAACCCATAAGTATCGCGTGATTGTTAGCAATTGTGAAAGACTAAATGATAGTTGAGCATGTGGACTTGCTGAAAAGCTCTTATATTGACTCTTTCCAATGTTATGATAAATTGCAATTGCTTCAATGGCTGAGATCATAGTTTGTTAGTTTTCAATGATGTTTCTGATTCATGCTCTACCTTGTGAATGAATTGTTACTTTAGCATAAGAAATTATATGACAATATATGTTGCTGTTCTAAAGATGATCATGATGCCCTCATGTCCGTATTTTATTTTATCGACACCTCTATCTCTAAACATGTGGACATATTTTTCGGTCGACGCCTGGCCAGTCAAGCCCGACCGGCTGGACCCTCTTCGAGCACCCGGAGGCTCGAGGGCTACACCCAGCGGGTGCGCCGACGCGCTCCGCGAGCGCCGAGTCGCGCCGGCTGTCTTCGACGACTGCAACTACACGAAAATCAATGTGAGCTCCTCACCCGCATATTTTTTGCATCACGCAAGTACGGATAACCCCGAACGATGCTCGGGGGCTATCTCCGCATTTTATTATAGTTGCATCACTGTTCGCCCCGGCGCCAGCCAGAGTTGGCCCGGGGGCTGGCCGCTTGGCCTGAGACGTTAGTTCCCGCAGATGGCTTAGTAGCGTGCGCGGTACCAAAGGCCCACTCATAGTCACAGACCGCAAAGCGGCTGTCCGGCTAGCAAGAGTGAACGCTGGAGGCCACCCACGCGAAAAACGTCCGGGAAGAAAAATGCTTCGGGAGACCCGACCGTTTGCTTTATGAGTATCTGCTCGGTTAAAACCGCTCCCAGAGTCTGAGTACTGTACACTCCACTTCGTGGCCCACTCTCAGCCACAGACCGCAGAGCGGCTGTCCGGCGAGCGAGAGCACAAGCCAAGAAGCGGAGGGAACACGAAAAAGATTGAAGGGGGCTCGGACAAAACTGAGTCGGCACCCTCCACATAAAACCTGCAATGCTAAAAGCAATCATTTGATATATCTCCGTGGACTAACTTTGTCTTTTGCATGATCATTTCCGCGAACACCCATCAAAAAACCTCCGCCCAACTTTGCCAAGTTGCCCGGAGGCTTGGGGGCTACTGTCGGAGTAATTGGCCACGGGTACCCCGAAGACGGCGAGACAATAATTCAAGACATCGGGGCTAGCAAAGCCCCTCAGTCCGACTGCCCGGCCGCTCCTGCCAGCTCTCCGTCCGACTGCTCTGCCCGGCCGGCTGCCGACTGCGCCAACCAACCGGCTGCCGACTGCAGCCCGACTCGACACCGACAAGACGGCTGTACCTGAGCACTGTACACACGACACCCCAGCCATCATGTACAGTGCCCCTTGTCCCTGAGCACTATTTATGAAGTGACCCAGGGGACAAGGATGACACCCACCATGCCTTGCCCATGCCACTACCTAGCTTACTCTCTAAGCTAGCCCACACTATATAAAGGGCACACATCCATCCATCCAAAGGGGGACACACGCATGAGCATACACATGCTCACGGCCATGAGCCATGAGCATGGCTGGCCACTAGAGCAAGCCATATACATGCCTATATGAAACCAGATGCCTGTGGCACTGCTTTCAGATACAGCTCCAGGAGCACTCTGTACCAGATATACCAGATATACTCAGACATGCAGGAGTAGGGGTGTTATCTCTCCGGAGAGCCCCGAACCTGGGTAAACTACCGCGTGCTATTCGCATACCCGCTCCCGGGCCTATCAGCAGCAGTCTTGCCCTCACACGAAGCCATCTTGTGGCATATGTCGTCTTACACCCCCCCCCCCCCCCCCCCCCGTGAGAATACCACGACATTTGGCGCCCACCGTGGGCCTGCTGCTGCTAGTTTCGCAGTCCGGGCGGGACCCTTTTCATCATAGCCGCCGCGGCAACGCGCCGTCTCTCCGGTAGCGCTCGGGGGCTCGACTTCGACCCGCCCCCGGAGCGGCCGCGCGGGACGGCGCGTCCTCGTCATCGGCCTCGCCGCCTTCGTCATCACCACCATTGCGACGCCGGCCGTTCGTCCGCGCGCGCGCCGCGCTCGGTGCCTCGCTTCGGTCGGCCGCGTCCATCCATGCGCCGCTCGCGTCTGCTCCCCTCCGCGTTGTGCCTTGCTCTGGCCCAAACGCACGCCCACTCCTCCATATATCATCTACGCTAGCTAGCTAGATGCAAGTCAGCCATAGTCAGACACTACCCAAAACGCTTCCCTGATGCAAGTCAGACACTCCTCATACAGCAGCTAGATGCGAGCCAGATAATCCGCGTACAATGCACGGATATTCCTCGTATATTGCCCATGCGTCAGCCGGATAATGGACATGCACATCTCCGCCTCTGCTCCGCTCAGACCCCGTCGCGCTGCGGGCTGCCTCGCTCGTGCGCCCGAGCCCGCCGCCTCGCCGGCTATGCTCGCTTCTCCGCGTCCGCACAGCGCCGCATCGTCCGGCTGCTCCGCGCGCTACTACAGCCCCGCGGCCGCGCGCTGCTGCAGCCTCATCGCCTGGCTGTGCCGCTGCGCCTCCGCTCCCATGAGCACTGCAGCACCACCACCTGCCGCCTCGCGCTGCACTCCACCTCCCGACGGCCGCCGGCTCCGCTGCGCCCCTTCACGTCCGCGTGCCCGCGCGCTTGCCGGTTCCGCCTGGCTTCTCTCGCCCTCGCGCCGGGTCCGCGCGCGCCGGCCGCCCGCTGGCTCTATCTGTTAAGCCCCAGCAACCCGGACGGCCCGCAGGTCCTCTTCGCGGCGCACCCGAGCTCCTCCATCTGCGCCGCTCCCGCGCCTGTCCGCCTGGTCGCCGGGGGCCAGCCTCCGCATCCGGCGTCCGCGCCAGCTCCTGCCACGTGCTTCCCCGACCCGGCTTCCCTGCGCCACGTCCGGCCTCCTACGCCCCCTCGCCGGCCTCTGGAGCCCCTGGCCGAGTCGCCCTCCGGCCTCCCCCGCTCCTCACCTGGACGCCGACTCGTGCGCCCGCCTGCTCCACGCCCGGCCGCCGACTCCTCCGGCCGGCCGGCTCCACCGTGGCCGGGTGCTCCTCGCAGGCCGGCTCCTGACCCGGCCGCCTGCTGGTGTCGAGCGCGCGCGCCTGCCGGCTGCCGCCTCGGCCTTGTCCGGCTGCTCGCTCCTCTGGAGCCGGCTGCCCTGAGGGCCCGGGCTGCACCAGGCTCTCGCGCGTGCGCAATTACGCGGAGAGAAGGAAGACTCAATCAATGCCACCCGACACAAAAAAAAAAAAGAGGGCGACCGGGTGAGATGGCCGGCTGCCCGAGGTTGGCTGGAATAAAAGAAAAGAAAGAAAGAAGTGGAGGACGGCTGCTCGCGTGCGAGCCGGCTAGAAAAAAAAACTGGGAAGCCGGCTATGTCCGGTTCCCCAGAGCCGGCTGAAGAAAAAGCCGGGTGCCCACAGCCAACCAGCAGAGAAAAAGAAGAAATGTGCGTCCGACTGCTAGATGTGCGTCCGACCGCTGGCTGCCTGGCCGGCTGCAAAGTGCCCGACTGCTGTGTCGGAGTCCGCCAGCCTAGCCGGCTGAAGAAGAAAAAGAAGAAGACAAAGTAGTCGCCGGGAGATCCGGCCCGACTGCTCAGCAGTCGGTCCGAATCTCGGGGGCTACACCCAGCAGGTGCGCTGACGCGTCCCCGCGAGGAAGAAGACAAAGTAGTTGCCGGAAGATCCGGCCCGACTGCTCAGCAGTCGGTCCGAATCTCGGGGGCTACACCCAGTGGGTGCGCTGGCGCGCCCCCACGGAAGATTGCAAGAAGCAAAAACAAGAAGAGTTTTGTCCGGCTGCCAGCAGCCGGCAGAAGAGAAAAAAGAAGAAGAGGGCGCTGCCAGACTCCTCGCCGCCTGGCCGGCTGCGTCAAGCCGGCTCGGCCGCGTTTCGCTCGACGCCTGGCCGGTCAAGCCCGACCGGCTGGACCCTCTTCGAGCACCCGAAGGCTCGAGGGCTACACCCAGCGGGTGCGCCGACGCGCTCCGCGAGCGCCGAGTCGCGCCGGCTGTCTTCGACGACCGTGACTACACGAAAATCAATGTGAGCTCCTCACCCGCATATTTTTTGCATCACGCACGTACGGATAACCCCGAACGATGCTCGGGGGCTATCTCCGCATTTTATTATAGTTGCATCACTGTTCGCCCCGGCGCCAGCCAGAGTTGGCCCGAGGGCTGGCCGCTTGGCCTGAGACGTTAGTTCCCGCAGATGGCTTAGTAGCGTGCGCGGTACCAAAGGCCCACTCATAGTCACAGACCGCAGAGCGGCTGTCCGGCTAGCAAGAGTGAACACTGGAGGCCACCCACGCGAAAAATGTCCGGGAAGAAAAACGCTTCGGGCGACCCGACCGTTTACTTTATGAGTATCTGCTCGGTTAAAACCGCTCCCACAGTCTGAGTACTGTACACTCCACCTCGTGGCCCACTCTCAGCCACAGACCGCAGAGCGGCTGTCCGGCGAGCGAGAGCACAAGCCAAGAAGCGGAGGGAACACGAAAAAGATTGAAGGGGGCTCGGACGAAACCGAGTCGGCACCCTCCGCATAAAACCTGCAATGCTAAAAGCAATCATTTGATATATCTCCGTGGACTAACTTTGTCTTTTGCATGACCATTTCTGCGAACACCCGCCAAAAAACCTCCGCCCAACTTTGCCAAGTTGCCCGGAGGCTTGGGGGCTACTGTCGGAGTAATTGGCCACGGGTACCCCGAAGACGGCGAGACAATAATTCAAGACATCGGGGCTAGCAAAGCCCCTCAGTCCGACTGCCCGGCCGCTCCTGCCGGCTCTCCGTCCGACTGCTCTGCCCGGCCGGCTGCCGACTGCGCCAACCAGCCGGCTGCAGCCCGACTCGACACCGACAAGACGGCTGTACCTGAGCACTGTACACACGACACCCCAGCCATCATGTACAGTGTCCCTTGTCCCTGGGCACTATTTATGAAGTGACCCAGGGGACAAGGATGACACCCACCATGCCTTGCCCATGCCACTACCTAGCTTACTCTCTAAGCTAGCCCACACTATATAAAGGGCACACATCCATCCATCCAAAGTGGGACACACGCATGAGCATACACATGCTCACGGCCATGAGCCATGAGCATGGCCGGCCACTAGAGCAAGCCATATACATGCCTATATGAAACCAGATGCCTGTGGCACTGCTTTCAGATACAGCTCCAGGAGCACTCTATACCAGATATACCAGATATACTCAGACATGCAGGAGTAGGGGTGTTATCTCTCCGGAGAGCCCCGAACCTGGGTAAACTACCGCGTGCTATTCGCATACCCGCTCCCGGGCCTATCAGCAGCAGTCTTGCCCTCACACGAAGCCACCTTGTGGCATATGTCGTCTTACACCCCCCCGTGAGAATACCACGACACCTCTCAAACCCTTGTTCATCTCTTGTATCTGATATGTGTCTCAAAACCTAAGATTGGTACCTGTGGGTTGCTAGTAGTGTTGATTACTCCTTGTAGTTGATGCTAGTTGGTTTATTCGATGGAAAATCATATGTTCAGATCCTTAATGATAATTAATACTCCTCTGATTATGAACATGAACATGCTTTGTGAGTAGTTACGTTTGTTCCTGAGGACATGGGAGAAGTCTTGTTATAAGTAATCATGTTAATTTGGTATTCGTTCGATATTTTGATGAGATGTATGTTGTCTTTCCTCTAGTGGTGTTATGTGAACGTCGACTACATGACACTTCACCTTGATTTGGGCCTAGGGGAAGGCATTGGGAAGTAGTAAGTAGATGATGGGTTGCTAGAGTGACAGAAGCTTAAACCCTAGTTTATGCGTTGCTTCGTAAGGGGCTGATTTGGATCCATATGTTTCATGCTATGGTTAGGTTTACCTTAATTCTTCTTTCGTAGTTGCAGATGCTTGAGAGAGGGGTTAATCATAAGTGGGAGGCTTTTCCAAGGAAGGGCAACACCCAAGCACCGGTCCACCCATGTATCAAATTATCAAAGTAACGAACACGAATCATATGAGCATAATGAAAACTAGCTTGACAACAATTCCCATGTGTCCTCGGGAGCGCTTTGCTTTATATAAGAGTTCGTCCAAGCTTGTCCTTTGCTACAAAAAGGATTGGGCCACCTTGATGCACCTTGTTTACTTTTGTTACTTGTTACCTGTTACGAATTATCTCATCATACAGCTATCTGTCACCGATAATTTCAGTGCTTGCGGAGAATACCTTGCTGAAAACCACTTGTCATTTCCTTCTGCTCCTCGTTGGGTTCGACACTCTTACTTATCGAAAGGACTACGATAGATCCCCTATACTTGTGGGTCATCACGGGGCACCATACATTATGTGATAAACACACTATACATATGAGGCAGGGTTTAGATTATGAAGATCTAGCTAGAACTTAAAATGTACTGTGATTTGAAATCAACATAAAGTGGATTCAAAAAATCGAGTTCGAGTTCATATAGTACACATAGTTCATATCTAACTCGATAGTATTCATGTGGTGTGATGTGTAGATAATATAGAAACGATGGTTTAACTTGACAATAATGATGATTGTAGATCTTATTAAAATAGAGAAACGAATTCAAATTGTTTAACTTGACAACAATCATATTGTAGATCTTATTCAAATAGAGAAACGAATTCAAATTTAGTACATATTGAAGTGGTAGTATATACGTTTGGAATGCACTAAAACGTTCATTTGAGTAGCAGGTTACATGCATTACAGGTACCGAAATATTTTGATTGAACATAACATGGATTCAAAGTTTTGAATGACATTAGTAGAAACTCATACAGTAAAACGGGACTAGACTCTTTTGTGTGGTGCGAATTGATTTCTTTTTCTTTTTTCGTCGAGGGAAGTGTGAATTGATTTGGTACAGTACACGTTAGGCTTGTCCGAAAATTTCAACCCGCGCCTTGTTATCCCGAAATTTTAAGATATCTCTTTGTCTCATTGTGCTCCTAAAATTCCCTCCATCTCAACCCGCGCCTTGCTATCCCAAAATTACAACGCGCGCGTAAACTCCCACCTCCTGCCAAATCCCGACACGTGAAATTCCCGTTATACCCCTAAACCGAAAGAACCACCTTGTTCTAATCGGTGGGGCTACTTTCGTAACTTACCTCACATTTCGGACAAGCGCGTCCCTAAGCCATGGTTCCCCCCTTTCATCCCCTACGCCCCCATTCGTACTCCGAGGCCGCGAAAACCCGCGAAGCCCCACACCCTCCTTCGTCGGCCACCCAGCCGGAGCCTCTTCCCCGACAACATCGTCAACCGCAACAGCTCGACGTCCCTCATCCACAGCATCGGATGAGGATCCGTCATCGATCTCGTCGTCCCGCCGGTTCAGCCACCCCGTCCTCCACCTCCAAGGAGCTGCCCCGACGTTCGCCTCGTCTTTCGCGCCACCTCCATTCCCACAATGCCGTCTTCACCTGTACCACCGGAAGAGCAACACCATCACCGATTCCTCGGATGAAGCCGAGGCCTAATTGGCACCACCAAAGAGGTAACTAATCGCTGCATTTTCTTCTTGATTCGATCTCACGGTGCTGCCGGCGCTCGGTCCCGAGCCGCCATGGCGTGGCTCCATCTACGGCGGTGTCGCCGGCCACTTTCTCCACGGTGTCGCTCCCTCGGCAGTGACATCCACATCACTCAGAGCTGTTGCTGCTGCTCCAGCTCTCCCTGGCCCTGCTGCTGTTGCTTTGCCTCTCGCTCGCGCTGCTGCTCTGCTCGTGCTCTCGGTTCGCTGCCTGGTCTGCTGTGGCTCTTGCTCGTGTTCTGCTCTTGCTCTTGCTCTCGGCCCCATGCCTGGTCTGCTCTGGCTCTTGCTCGCCCTGCTACTCTTGCTCTTGCTTGCACTACTGGTCTACTCTTGCTCACGCTGCTGCTGCACAAGCAGTAGCTCCGGCTCTCGATCGAGCTCCTGTTGCTGCTACCCGAGATGCTGCTACATGACCAGCTGCCCCGGCTCTCACACGTGTTGCTGCTCTGGGCGCTGCTGCTGCTCTCTGGTAGTACGGTCCCTGCTGGAGCGGCTACCGATTTAGACCATTGCTACTCTGCCACTAGTGCTTGAGCGGCCAAAACTATTAGTGCACTGCTTTTCTGCAACTAGAGAGTTCAGTTTCAACAGTAAAATTCAGTTTCGACAGCAAAATTCAGTTTCAACAGTAAAACTCAGTTATCGGCGTTCTGGGAACCAGGGTACCTAGACTTGCCTGCCTGCGGCCCGCAGCGTGGCTCCATCGGCGGCCTGGTACGGCCCATCTTCAGCATCGACAAGGCAAGACCCTCGCGAGGGGCCAAGCCTCATGAGGCGAACGACGCCAAGACCTCTGGAGGGAGCGGCCTCCCTAGACTGGCTCCTGAGGGGCGGAGATTCCAATGCAGGCCCTTACCTCATGAGGTCAAGGTGACGTAAGCCATGACGCCCAAGGCCAGGCGGGCGCCAGCGGGTGCAGAGTAGCAGGTTTCCTCTTTGGTGCTAAGGAGGCAAGCGCAGGCACAGAGTCCCGAGGAATCAGCCAAAGGTTTCCATTCCCGTGCTACGAGACCAACACCACCAGGGCGGCAGGACGGAGGTCATCACCGAGCCCACCATGGCGTCACGAGCAGAGGCTTTGCTGGCGAAGACCACCTTTCGTCAGGATAGGATGTACTTCTTGTCCCCTTTCAAAATGGTCATTGTGGGATCCCTTCCCGCCTACATTTTGGGGGAAGAGGACCGAGGCCTCTATATATATAGGTTAGCCACCACCATAGAAGGGGAGATCCGATCTGAACACTCACTAGCTCACACCAACACAAGAACTTACCTCCTGAGGTTGTTCTTCCCCTATACTAGTTCATCCTCAGCCCCTCGCGAGGCTAATCCACACCAAAGCAGGAGTAGGGTCTTACACCGCAAGGTGGCCTGAACCTGGGTAAACTGTCGTGTCCCTTCCCTTTGCCGTTCATCGAGCTAGGCCGTGAGAGCAACAAGTTGGTAGGCTGGGGAGATCGAGTTTTTCGCACGCACCCCAGAGTTTGAACCTTTCTTGGGTCCGCGGAGCCCTGAATCCGACATCTGGCGCACCGGGTAGGGGTGCGTCGGAGCCTCTCTCTCGTCGGTCGATTTGCCACCGTTCCACCATTCTCATGGCTGACGCTCGTCGAGTTCGTGCTGAGCGTCAGGCTGCCCTCACCGCCCGCTTCGCCCAGACAGCGCCTGCGGGCGACGGTGCCCCCGCCGTTCCCCATCGCCTGCAGCTAACGCCGCCACCGGCCCTGCGGCCCACGAGCAGCAGGCTTCGTCGCTGCAACCTTCTGTGCAGCGTGATGGACGCACCGCCACTACATCGCTGACTCCGGCCACTGCTTCGTCTTCCCATGCCCGTCACGGGCCGGTGAACGCGCAGGCTGCGTTGCTCATGGCACGCGAGCTTCTGCGCTATCGCCCGACCGACGACCTCTACGAGGACTAGCTGGACCGCATCGCCGAGCTCGTCAGCGCCGCTGGAGAGGCCCTTGTGCCGTCTCGCTCGCTGCCTCCCCCACCGCCTCTGGCGGGAGACGTGGCCCACGATGCGCCTCCTCCGCCACCCAGGCGAGATGCCGTCCTCGAGCCAAGGCGTGAGGCCCCTCAGCGTGACCTGCCGCGCAGGGTGCCGGCGCATGACGAAGAAAGCTGCCAAGTGGTGCAGCGGCCTCAAGGAGAGGCTCGTGCGCTCCCAGCACCACCGCGTCAAGACCGCGTGCTGCCCGAGGCGGTGGCACGTGAGCGCCAAGACTAGGCTCCCCCTCTGCGGCGAGCTCCCGTGAGCGCGGCAGGCTGCCGTGCGTTCACCTCAGAGCTGCGCCGCGTCGTCTGGCCTAGGAAGTTCAAGCCGGACCTGCCTCCACGCTATGACGGCACCCCTGACCCTGCAGAGTTCCTCCAGCTCTACGAGATGAGCATCGAGTAGCGAATGGCGACGAGAAGGTCATGGCGAACTGGTTTCCCATGGCCCTGAAGGATGGCGCACGCTCATGGCTCCTAAACCTCCCCGCGGGATCGATCTCCTCCTGGGATGAAATGCGAGAGAACTTCATCGCCAACCTCCAGGGCACTTGCGACCGCGCCCCTGCTGCGGGTGACCTGCGGCGCATCAAGCAACAGCCAGGGGAGACCCTGCACAAATACATCTAGCGCTTCACCAATGTTCGCCTCAAGATCCCCAAGGTGTCAGATGAGGCCATCATTTCGGCATTCACTGATGGCGTCCGGGATGTCAAGATGAAGGAAGAGCTCGCCATACACGAGGACCTGTGCTCGGCTCTGGAGATGTTCAACATGGCAACCAGTTGCGCGAGGGCTGAGGAAGGTCGCCTCTCCCTCCTTCAGCTCCCGGAGGCCGATCCTGAAGATAAGAAGGCCAACGCCAAGGACGTGAAGTGCAAGGGCCCGGCGGTGCTCGCGGCCGAACCTAAGATGAAGCGCGGCTGCGACCACCCCGAGTCTTCCAAGGGCAACTGCCCGTTCTGCGTCTTCCACAACGTACACAGTCACAACACCAACGACTGCCAAGAACTCAGGGCCATCCGAGACGGGCCCCTTGGTCGCCGCCCTGTGCGCAGCGACCGTGGCTACGGTCATGGAGGAGGCTGAAGTGGGGGACGTTGGGACAACTGTAACCCCCGCCAGGACTGGCGCAATCAGCCTCGTGAGGATCGATGGCAAGACCAGCCTCGCAAGGGCCCCTGGAGGGATCAACCTCATGAGGACCGTCCTCAGGGCAACGCTGGCCTTCCTCCGCTGCCGCCGCCGCCAAGGAGGAATGACGACCACCACCAAGATGATGGGGTCGGGGGCTTCCAAGAGCCTCGTGCCATTGATTGCATCCTAGGAGGCGCTCAGGCGCCCGCCTCCCATCGCATCTTCAAGCAGCTCGCTCACGAGGTGAACGAGGCCCTCCCCAAGCTCGAGGCATCGCGTCCGCTCAGGTGGTCCAAGTACGCTATCACCTTCGACTCTACTGACCAGCTCAAGTGCACAGCCACTGCCGGCGTGCTCCCGATGCTCTGCTCGCCCACCATCAGCAACGTCCTCGTCACCAAGACACTCATCGATGGCGGCGCGGGGCTCAACGTCCTCTCCGTCAAGACGTTCGACACATTCCAGGTTCCATACGACCAGCTTCAGCCTACCAAGCCCTTTTCGGGGGTGACCGATGGCTCCACTGTCCCCATAGGGAAGATCCGTCTCCCTGTCACCTTCGGCAAGCGCGACAACTACTACCCTGAGCTCATCGACTTCGACGTCGCCCACATTCGCCTCCCGTACAATGCCATCCTTGGATATCCGGCCCTGGCCAAGTTCATGGCCGCAACTCACCACGGCTACAATGTCCTCAATATGCCAGGAAGTGGCGGCATCATCACGATCAGGCTGTGGCGGTCGAGAACCCAGATGATGAAGGCACCATCCACCCCCCTGAGGTCATCCCCAAGAAGAAGAAGCAGCTGCTCCGCCGAGGATCTCAGGAGGATGGGACGTCCGACGATCATGCCTCAGGCCTCATGCACACGGATGGGGCGCCTTCCCCTCTCACATAGGAAGGCGCGCCCAGCGCCCCTCTCAGGTTGGGCTCGAGGGCTCTCCTCTGGTGGGCCTCAGACCTGACCAACGTCACGAGGGACGCATTCGGGCACCACATGGAGGCGTGCTTCAACGCATGTTTCCGTGAGAGGATCGCAGGGCGCGAGATGCCAGGTGCTCAGGAGTTCATCACCAAGGCGATCGAGGAGCTTCAGGAGGCGAGGGCCATGCGAGGCGAGCGTCGCCCCGCACTGCCCAGTGCAGTTCCCGCCCCTGACGCGGGCGGCGAGCTGCGCGTCTGCGTCAATATCCCAGGGCTCAATAGAGCCGCGTCTCAGGAGCTCTTCTGGCCGTCCCACGTCGGCCGGTGCAAGGGCCCCCCTCACAGCTACGTTCGCATGCCTTTCGGTATGCCGAACGCAGCTGCTGCGCACCAGCGCCACATGTGGGCCGTCCTGGAAGCTCACGAGGCCAGATGCAAGGTGGTCCAGACAAAGGAGGTGATGGACCCTCGCGAGCACCCCGGGCCTCCGGAGCCTAACGTGGCTCAGGAGCCAGACGACTCATGAGGGGCGACTTCTGCGATATGCGTCTTCAGCTACTCCAACACTTCTTCAGCAACGGTGCCAGGTGACCTTTTTTGGTTTGTTTAGTTGGGGGCGCCCCTCGGGCTGCATTATCCCCAAGCCGTATGGGTTCGTCCCTGTGGCATGTATCATTTTTCGCATCTGTCAGAACTGGCCTTGCTCTTTCATAAGTTGATTTATGTCATCACCTGCCTGTCCGGTGCTTCGCCGCCATGAACGTTGTAGGCCCTTGCAAACCCACCCACGACCGCCTCATGATTAAGGACTGGCACGGCGTCTGTGCTCGGGTCCGTCCCTGCAGCATCGCAAAACCCAAGTGGCGGAGCTCTGGCTCGCGGGCCGGCTCCCGTGCACGTCACCTCCCATGGTCCTTGGTGCCTTGTTCTCGCATGAGCTAATCGAGAGCGGATGAGTGAGGGCGCGTGACCCGGTGCCTCGCCGTCGCGGGAGCCGGGCGCCGGTTGTCTTTCTTCAGGATTTGCGCATGAGAAGACTGGGCACGGCGTCTGTGCTCAGGTCCGTCCCTGCAGTGTCGACAAACCCAACAGCTGAGCTCTGTCTAGCGGGCCGGCTCCGTTCATGTCACCTCCTGGGTCGTTGGTGTTTGGCCTTCTCATGCAATATCCTCCGGAGATTCACCCGGCGCAGGCCACCTAACCATCTCGCAGGACCCTTGCAAATGTTCCGAACCAAAATTCAGGTGCAACCCGCATTGAGGTAGGGCCTCATGAGTCCCGCGCTAGCTCACGAGTGCCCATACACACCTCCTCCGATCATGTCATGCAAGCCACGTGCCAGGACGGGGCTGTACACGCCCCGGAGTCTCCCCTTAGAGGGAGCTCCCACCCACGTACCAGTGGAAGCCCCATGCTCCGCGCTGGCGGATGACACGGTCGAGGAGCAGCTATGCCCGTGCAAGAGCGGAAGCACCATGCTCCGCGCTGGTGAATAAACAACTGAGGGCACCCTAGCTACTGCAGTAACCTTAGGAGAGCCATCAGGCTCGCCGCTCAGCCTCACCGCACCACCTTTCCCTCGGGAGGGTCACGCGAGGGGGCCGGCCACAGGGGCTACGCTCAGGTCACGCCTGGCGTATACCACCTCACCAGGTCCCTCGGACCTGGTCTTCTCGCGTCCCTCCCGAGCGAAAGCCCGGCGAGGAAAGGTATGCAGAGCTGTTCGTACGTCAAGGGGGACCCCTGAGCATCGCGACTCAGGGGCCTCACTGGCCACGTAGCCCCTCACCCCTTGGTCTCGTCCTAGTGATCCGGACGCCCCAACGGCGGCTTCGGTATGTGCGGGGCCGAGCCCTGCCGACGCAAAACGCTAAAAACGATGCTCACGTCTCCTTCCTGAGGGCTATTCGTATGTCAAGGGGGACCCCTGAGCATCGCGACTCAGGGGCCTCACTGGCCATGTAGCCCCTCACCCCTTGGTCTCGTCCTGGTGATCCGGACGCCCCAACGGCGGTAAGGTATGCGCGGGGCCGGGCCTTGCCGACGCAGAACAATAAAGCAAACAGAAAGGAAATCGCAGGGTCCTAGCAAATTATTACAAAACATATTGCCTCTTAAGGTTCAGAGCAGAAGTTCTCACACCTCCACGAGGCACGATAAATATCGCAGGGTTGAACCAGGAGGAAGCGCCGCCTTCAAACCTCTTCGTCAGCCATGGTTGCCGCCGTCGCTCGCCTGGGGGGGGGGGCGTCGTCGACAACGTCACCGTCGTCCTCGCCACTAGCTCCGGTCGTCGCAGCCGTGGGGTCGACGCAGACGAACTTCTGCAGCAAGGCCTCCACCTGCTTCTCCACGGCCCCGGAGGCAGCGTCGCGGGACTCAGGGGTCACAGGTTTGATCAGCGCGCCGAGGTCGAAGCTTGGGTCCCGAAGGTGGAGGTGGCTGAAGACACGCATCGCGGCCGTGGTGAAAAGTGCGCGGCTCTCCCCCTCCGCCATGGTGCACACTCCGGCGACAATGCCCTCGAGCGATGTAGCAAGCTTGGGGAGTAGCCTGGCGAGGCCCTCCTCCGGAGTCGCCAGCGGTTCCTCGTACCCATCCCCATAAAGGGACTGCAGTGCCATACGGGACCTCAGCTCGAGGGAGACGAAGGTGTCGTGCGCCACGGCGGCCGCCTTCTCAGCCGCGGCGAGGGTCTTCTCCCTAGCCTCCAGCCGGGCCTTCTCCTCGGAGACGAGCTTGGTGTGGGACGCCCAGGCAGCTCCGCTCCGCGGCCTGCTCTAGCTCGGCGTCGCGATCGAAGAGCGCAGTCTCCTGGGCCTTGAACTCCTCCTCCCGCTCCTGAAGCCGGCGGGTGCGGGCGGCCTGCTCTTCACAAAGGGCCTTCAGCTCGGCTTCCACCATGCGGCAGCGCTCCTTGGTAGACGCTACGTCGGTCAGCGCTGCGTTACGAGCCACCGTGGCTTCGCCGGCCTCCTTCCTACCCTCCGCGGCGGCAGCCTCGGCCTGGTCCCAGGACGTCCTGATGGACGAGTCAGCCTGGAGCCATCCCGAGATCAGCCCCAGACGCCCCGTTGCCGCGCACCGCTCGGCGCCCTGAAGATCAATCCGGAGCCGGTCCAGCGCGGCGTAGGCCTCCTCCAAAGCGCCGGGCATGGCAGAGGAGCCATGGCCCGCCAGCGCTAGGGCTTGGGGAGGAGATGGCACTGGTGCCTGGACTGGCGCCGCAACAGCAGCAGGAGCTACCGGAGGCTTCGGAGCACTCGAACCCCCCGCGGGGGCGACGGGAGCGGGCGGCTCGGGAGTCGGTTGGCCCGCAGGGGTAGCTTCCTCCTGAGGTTCCACCACCGCGCTTTGAGGGGCCCGCCCTTCCGCAAGAGGGCGCGAGGCAGTCTCCTCCACCAGCGCTGAAACCGCCAGGGCTGCGGCGGACGAAGTGGCCTCAGGAGCCCCGACCTCCTCCTTCCTCCTCTTCACAGCGGGCTTTAGCCTGGTCATCAGGAGGGAAGTGTCATGGGAGTAGCATCAGGAACAAAGAATGAAAGCGAGGTAAGTTGCTTACTCGGCGGCGGCGACATACGCCCTTTTCCTCGCCAGGACCGCGGTGCCTCCAACCTTCTTCAGCATGGGCTTCACCGCGCCCTGAGGATCAACCAGGCACGCCATAGCCGGCTCTGGCGTGGCGGTAGCGAACGATGAGGCAGCAACATCACCCCGGGTAAGCAACGCCGCCCCGCCCTTCCTCGGAGTCGTTCGGCTCGGCCTCCATGAGGATGTAATGAAGATAAGGTTCAAGATAGTGAGACATCCCTGTTGGTCTCCAAGAAAGCTGATAAAAACTATCTTGACGATAGTGAGACAACCCAAAGTCCTGTCTTGCTGTAGTGTTCGAGTTACTGGCCACTACTGCTGGCACAAGCTCTTCGAACTCGCTGCCTGAATCAGTTCGTCTTCTTGAGTCTCAACTTCAAGTTGAAAGACATTGATCAGCTGTGTTGCGACACGAAGCCGAAGGACTGAGGAAGTCCCTGTAGAATTTAGATGCATACTTTCTGGTGCAACAGCAAGCGCTGGAGGATTTAAGCGCCAAACAAGAGAAAGTTAATAAGTTTGCTAAGCATCTTGCCAACATGCTGGGTACCCAGGAAATTGTTTCTTGAGCTCTTCTGAAGTGGTTTTAGTTCTGGACTTGTTTTGCTGCGGCATTTTTTGGCAGTGGTTGCCAACTTTGACAACCAGTGTATGTAATATGCTGCTTTGTTCCCCATATTTGCACTGGTGGCGAACTTTGATGCCCAGTGGATGTAATATGTGTAATAGCCATGATAGCCTAGCTTAAGTTGCTTGCTTATTTATTTCCTTGTTGTCTTGTTTATTCTTTTGCTTGTAGTCACGGCAGTTCTTTTTCCGCGGTTTGCTAGTGGCCGCAATAACCTATTTTTTTAAACTAGGCCACAATAACCATGGGCTAGATATCTACTGTAGTGACCATGGGCCTCCTACGGACTGTAGAAACAATGGACCTTCTACGGGCCGTATAATCAATTGGCCAAGCATGGGCCAATGACGGACCGCATCATGGGTCGTAAACGGGCTAGAGTTCGAATCGTCCGTTCATGGGCCGACCATAATGGGCCATCGTTAATCGGCCTTATTTGATGACGCTATGAAAACGGCCCAACAGATTAACAGGCCACAAATGGGCCGAATTTAACCATGGGCTAAATTTGGCCCACAACCGGTATAGGCGAGTAACAGACCGTAAGTAATCGAATGCTGCAAATCAGCCCAAGAATAAATGGGCCCTGAGAAGGCCGAAAGATAACACGGGCTGGAAACGGCCCAATGGAATAATGGGTAGTTAATGGGTATAAAGCGATACACTGTTCATTACGAGCCAGTTCCAGCACGAGCCGTTAATGAGCTAAGAGTTACAAAGGGCTTCATATGGGCTGAAAGACGTCATGGGCCATACATAGGTCGGAAGTTACAATGGGCTGGAATCATATTGGATGGCCCAGATGATGCTACTGGGCCTAATTCAGATAGGCCATAATGGGCCGTGATTTAGCGGGCTGTAAATGGGCTATATGCGAACAGGCCGTTAACAGGCTTTGCGTGGGCCGGCCTGCTACCTTTTGACCAAGTCAAACGGGCCGGCCTTTTCACCGGAATGGGCCTCTGTTGGGCCGTGCCACATGTTAATGTATCATAGGCGCCTCCTGTCCAATGAGTGGATGACATCTGTCCCAACGCAGAGCCGACACATGGATCCACCAGCGAATGAGAATTTTCCATGTGGAAAATCCCCATTGGTCGGGGCTGTTATTGGGTTATCGGATCCAAACCGGAACCCGATAGCTTAACGGTGACCCGTTACGGTGGATGCCACGTGTCGGTTACCCTTGACGAAAACACTTCTATGACGCGCCATGGAAGTGGACACTTCCGTGATGATAATTTTGGTATTGTCATGGAACACTACTACAACAGCACAGGTATGACTATCTGGATTCTGTCATAAAATCGTCATGGATGTACATGCATGATAGAAAACGTGACCTACTGTGACAAACACGTATCATCACGGAAGTGTATTCTTTTTGTAGTGTATATAGACCCCGGGGAGCCCACAGATATGCGTGTCGTCACAAAAAACCGCACAAGGGAGACGTGGTCGATCAGAAGACCCCCCATACCTTGCATGCGGCCCAAAAATATGTATGGGTGGTGTGTGATGTGTTCAAATCCCCAATGCACAACTTCAATGGGGCACCAACTACATTACAAACCGAACACTGTACCCCCAAGCCAGGTTCAAGACATACGACGCCGGTTCCCCAACTTCGAGGTGGGGGGGGGGGGGAAGAGGGGGTGTCGTCCAACGCATGTGCTCAAACTTGATTTGGTCTAACATGGCACACGGAGCAATAGGAAACCGTCATGGTCAAACCCTTCTTGTATGTTGGGTCAAAGGGATAGATTGTGTGGGTCCCCCTCGTTATCGGTCAAGGATGATATATACAGACCTCGGGGAGCCCACAGATATGTGTGTCATCTATAAACCGCACACGGGAGACGTGCTCGATTAGAAGATCCCCTAGACCCTGCATGCGGCCCAAAAAAATGTATGGGTGGTGTGTGATTCGTTCAAATCCCCAATGCACCACTTCGATGGGGCACCAACTACATTAGTAAGATTACAAACCGAACATTGTACCCCCATCAAGGTTAAAGACGTACGATGTCGGTTCCGTTACTTCGAGGTGGGTGGGGGGTAGGGGGGGTTTCGTCCAACGCATGTGCTCAAACTTGATTTGGTCTAACATGGCACACAGAGCAAGAGGAAACCATCATGGTCAAACCCTTCTCGTACATTGGGTCAAAGGGACAGATTGTGTGGGCCTACAGATATCGATCATTCTCCAATTTTTGAGCACAAGAAATAACAAAAAAAATATATAGTCAAAGGGATAGATTGTGTGGGCCTACGAATCTCGATCATTCTCTGATTTTTTTAGAACAAGAAATAACGAAAAAAACATATTCTACAAACTACCAAAACAAGGATCCCAAGGTTTATATAATCGTCATTACAGGTCACTACAGACACATTTGGATGATAAATGTCTGTAATGACCGTATCATGGCGCTTTAATGAAGCTTGAGATATGCAACTTCCCACAGGGTCACCCATCCTTAGACTCCTCCAGCCCCAGCACGCTTAACTTCTGTGTTCTATTCAACTTGGCTAGCGGATGGGAAGCCGCCCCTTGCTGATAAGACTTGCCGCGTGGCCTTTAAGGAGTTTCACGCTGGTCACCGTATGGCACCTACTCCCTACTATCACACACGTTTGTGCTTTTAGAAACTGTGTGCAATCTTTACATGGCCGGTGTGTTGCCCCCTAGCCATCTATGAGCACCGACACTGGCAGCGAGAAACCGATGGGAGAAGAGGCGGGAAACCGATGGGAGGAGTGGTGGGAAATGGTAGCTTCTTTGGATATGTAACACCATCAATATGGAAAACTTAGTAAAGAAGGAAGCACGAGCTAGCACGACGCATGCGCACAGTGCTTACCTATGGGTGCCAGACGGTTGACCAGAACTGCTTTAAATATTTAGGGTTCGTTTGGCCTTTTTTATACATTATAATTAAGTTTTATAAGCATTAATTTAATGTGCATAATTCAAATTAGTGAACCAAAATGACTATAAAAAACATACATGTGTCCTTGGATGCATGTTTCGGTCCCATGCAAAGAATGAGAATGAATTACAACTGTCTCGGCATCTTGCTCGGCCTCGGACATTGAGAATCTCGGTTTTTAAATCCCCGTAAATCCAAAACTCACCCGAAAATCGTGAAACTTGGCATGGTGTCACGACATGGCACATATATGTCATGGAAAAAATTGTCCATTTTGGGGCAAATTTTATTACAAGCCTCTTAAAACCGGAGCTTCTCTCAAGAAGCCTCGTGGTTCCGATAGGGAAATGTGTCCCCCTTGTGGGCGAAACGATAATCGCTGCCTCTTCTCGCCTTGTATTTTTTTCTACAGGCAACATGGAATGACAGGATATCCATGTTGAAATTTAAAACTATTCAGGGTTTGTTTGGCCTTTTTATACATTAATTCAGTTTTCTAAGCATTTAATGTCCATAATTCAAATCTGATCTACAAATACAGGCTCCAGTGCACCAAAATGGCTAGAAAAATCATACATGTGTCCTTGGGTGCATGTTTAGGTACCATGCAAGGAATGGATTGAATTACAACCGTCTCGGCATCCTGGCTCATCCGTAAACATTGAGAATTTCGGTTTTTAAATCATCGCAAACCCATAACTCGCCAAGAAATCATGAAAGTTGGCATGGTGTTACGATATGGCACATATATGTCGTGGTAAAAAAAATTGTCCAATTTGGGCCAAGCTTTATTACAAACCTCTTACAAATCGGAGCTTCTCGCAAGAACCCTCGTGGTTTCGACAGGGAAACGCGTCCCCCTTGTGGGTGGAACGATAATAGCTCCCTCTTCTCGCCTCGTATTTTTTTCTACAGGCAACATGGAACAACGGGAGATTCGTGCTAGACTTTGAAATTATTCAGGGTTCGTTTGGCCTTTTTTACATTAATTGAGTTTTCTTGGCATTTAATGTCCATAATTCAAATCTAAACTACAAATACATGCTCCAGTGCACCAAAATGGCTAGAAAAATCGTACATGTGTCCTTGGGTGCATGTTTAGGTCCCATGCAACAAATGGAGATGAATTCAACCATCTCGGTGTCCTGGCTCGGCCTCAAACATTGGGAATCTTGGTTCTTAAATCTCTGTAAATCCAAAACTCACCAGAAAATCATGAAACTGGCATGGTGTCATGACATGGCACATATATGTCGTGGTAAAAAAATTGTCCAATTTGAGCCAAGCTTTATTACAAGCCTCTTACAAACCGGAGATTCCCGCAACCCTCATGGTTCTGGTAGGGAAATGTGCCCCTCTCATGGTCGAAACGATAATCGCTGCCTCTTCTCGCCTTGTATTTTTTTCTACAGGAAACATAGAATAACAGGAGTTTTGTGCTGAAATTTGAAACTATTCAGTGTTTGTTTGGGCATTTTATATATTAATTGGGGTTTCTAGGCATTTAATGTCCATAATTCAAATTTGAACTACAAGCACATGCTCCAGTGCAGCAAAATGGGTGGAAAATCTTACATGTGTCCTTGGGTGCATGTTTAGGTCTCATTGACGGAATGGGAATGAATTGTAAATGTCTCGTCGTCCTGAAACATTGAGAATCTCGGTTTTTAAATCCCAGTAAATCCAAAACTCACCCAAAAATCATGAAACTTGGCATGGTTTCATGACATGGCACATATATGTGATGGTAAAAAAATCATCCAGTTTGAGACGAGGCGCACACATTAATAGCCAACAAAGTCGTTTTGGAACAAATAGCTGACACATTAATATCGCAAACGCTTGTATTATTTGAACCATGTGTGTTCCCGTAACCATTTAAGTGCGGCCACGCGTACCTCTTTTTATGGGAGAGTACTAGCTCGGTCCTGGTTCATTGGTCCTCTTTGTATTTTGTGACAAAATCTAACCATAGTCGGTGGCGTGCGTGCAGCTATTTGATTAGAGGGGACGAGCGCGAGAAGTCCGTTGTGCAGGCTCGACGGGACGCATGCGAGCAGTCCACTGCGTAGGCTCGACGGGACGCGTGCGACCTGTCCACCGCACAGGCTCGACGGGACGCGTGCGACCTGTCCGCCGTGTAGGCTAGACGGGACACGTGCGAGCAGTCCACTGTGCATGCTCACCAGGAAGCGAGCTCTTTGACCTCCATCCACCAGCCGCCCACCTCGCTCACAACTTCTCCATTAATGGTGGCCAAGCCGCTGTTTAACATGCGGTTAATTAAAGCACCTGGACGGAGGGTGTGTTTGCTTGTGTTCCCATAGCCCCGTTCAACGTTAGCATTTTCTTTGTTCATGATTTCAACTCGTATTCCGGATAATTTAAAATGCCGCATGCTGCAACGGATAGTACGACGACAAAATAAAATGGCAACGGATAATACGACGACAAATTTACAATGGCGCGGATAATAATTATCTTACATATTCTGGATAATTTAAAATGCCACATGCGCAATGCCTGGAAGACATGGGGGCAAGAGAAGAAGGAAATCGCAGACAATGATCTGGGTCGCTACTGTCTCTACTCCTACATGGATCGCCGGGCGACAAGATCCTCCAGCTCCTTCTTCAATTCCTCACGACTTTGCTTGACAGCAGCCACGGATTCCTCCACCGCCACCTCACGCTCGATGCGGAGCTTCCTCATGTCACCCATAAGTTCCTCGACGACCGCTTTCAGTATCATCCACGAGGCACTACTCTGCTCATGTAGCTTCTTCCAGCCGGTGGCCTCCTCCTCCTTCTCGGCGAGCACCTTGAGGAGCATTGCATTGTCACCCATGAGTTGCTCGACGAGGCTGGTCGCCTTCTCAACCGAGGCATCGCTAATCTCGAGCAGCTTCATCAAGCCGTCGACCAGCTCCTGCGGCTTAATTAGGCCAGCGAGAATGTCATCGTCGCTAGCCAAGGACTTCAGCACCGCCAGCTCATCGCGATCGCCAACGCGGCGAGTGCGCTTGTGAGAGCCCTCGCGTGCCGGTGAGAGATCATTCGAGGGCTCCGGGCCGCGGCAGGACATCGCTGCTGTGGCTGCCGCGTAACGGTGGGACCTCTCTAGTGCTTCCGCGGCCTTGGTCTATGCTCCCTGGTTATATGTCGAACCGAAACTCCTCCTACCGGTGATGGCAAAGACTTGTATTTTGGGTGATGAGGAGAGGAATTGTGAAGTAATTTTCAAATGGGTAGTTTTTATAGCCTAGTGCTAAGTGGGAACACGTTTAAGTTTGATCGGTGTGAACAAATTTGCAATTACTTATTGCGTGAAAATCTGGAATGTGACGAGAAACAAGCTCAAAATTTATTGATGGTTCTGGGCTCGAAGCCTGAAACGGTTCCCGGATGGTGTACGTGGGCCCGCATTCTCGGACATGTACGTGTCTACCCACTATCACACACGGTCCAGATATCACCATCGTGTCCGATGGATGGGCCGTCGCACCTCCCACGGGGTGCCAGAAGGTTGACCAGAATTGCAATATGCAAGTGTGGTTGCTCGCCGTTCAGGCGACCGCGGCGCGCTCTGCTCGCGGCCCCCCGCACGCTCTGCTCGTCGTTGAGGCGGCTGCGGCGCGCTTTGCTCGTGTCCGCCCACGCGTTTTGCTCGCCATTGAGGCGTCCGCGACGCGCTCTGCTCTGGCGTCCCTGCGCGCGCTCTGCTCGCCGTTGAGGCAAATTTACAAGGGCAACAGTTAATAATTGTCTTACATATTCAGGATAATTTAAAATGCCACATGCGGCAACACCCAAAGCACACACGAGCTACATATTCTTAGTGACTTAAAATGTCGATAAGCTACATTTGCATACAATTATAATAAAATATAGGCTCAAAGGCTGAGTTGGCGGCCTTCCAACGATGGTCTTCTCGGTCTCCATGATCAGCATAGCACCCTTGCGGCTGTTCATTCCGAATGTCCCGATCCACGGCCACATTACCCATCTCCGCCTACGGAGCTGCTGGCGCTAGGAGGCTCTTGGGGCTGCTGGACCTCTTCCAGAAGAGCTTGACAGCGTGCAATCGCGTGCATGACACGCCCGCGGAACCGCCCATTTCCATGTCTCTGCCCTGGTAGCAAATTCCGTCCATCACCTGCATCCTCAAGATACCACGTTGGCAATGTTCTACTTCGTCGGGGACGTCAACTCCGCCAAGGATGCGCTCAAGCCTGGCCACCACATCGTCGGGGTCGAGGTTGACATGGCCGCCGCCGACAATGATGAAGCCGCAGGCTGGCTGTCTCATAACTGAATCACAGAGGTCGTCTGCCCATTCCATGCGGGGCATCAGGCTCTCGATGAGCACCGGTGATGGTGGCTGTTTGGGTGGCTCATCCATAATGCCAACTAGCAGCGTTGGATCTTTTGCACGATGGATGGCAAACTGCTCATCAAACTTCCTCTGCAATATGTCCATTGTGCCCTCAAGGACTGACACGGCGATATCGCTGCCGATGGGCCATGGCGCCTGCACCGGCTGATGAAGCTCTTGCTCCCCGACCTGCTCTGGCTCATTCTCCTCGCCGAAGATGTAACACAGGAAGGGGTCGACATCGAAGCTTTCATCAATGTCTGGCATGCTTGGAATAACTAATGGTAGATGAGTGTGGACTAGATCTGTGCATAGTGTCGCTACGGTGCGTTGTCGCCTGGGTCATATGGATCAAGCCACTTGCTGGTGGCGGGAAACCGATGAGGGAAGAGGCGGGAAGCACATTGGCGTGGATTGCAGGACGTGTATAACGTCATTAATTTCTGCACTGTCCGTCTGTGTTTGTAAAGGTACTACCTCCGTCGTGGTGTACTGGCCCCCTTCATATTTTGTAGTACCAAACTTTCACCTTAGATTTAACTAAGAATATATTAATGTATGTCATTGAAAATAATATTTTTTGACGGTTATTCCCGGCTATGTTCATCTCCTATATGCAATAATTATGCATGTGCTTGCTCACCATTTAGGCGGCCGCGGCACGCTCTGCTCGCCATTTATGCACCAAGGTGCCCTCGGGTCACATCCCTCCGCGCGCTCTGCTCGCCATTTAAGCGCCAAGGCGCGCTCGTGTTGTGTCCCTTCGTGCGCACTCTGCTATCGGTTGGGGCCGGCGCACGATCACGTTGGAGAAGCTTTAGTTATTTGATCTCAGATTATGTTAACTAATTATACCTCCAGAGCCGGAATCATCCGGCTCTACAGGTATAATTAATTAACCTAAACTATGATCTCCGACGCCCATTCCTGTCGCGCAACTCCATCCTATCATCGGCCGTTGGGGGTATGCCGGTATGTGTCGGTAACTAGCTAGCAAGTGGATCAGTAGCGAATCACCGCAGGCGGCCATTGCTGTGGTCATTTATAGCTAGCATCTGGCTAGGGGATTGGGTATTTTATAATTCAACCCCGTGGAGCGCGGGAAGCCTTCGTTGGAGCGCGGGAAGACTAAGTGGAGCACACAACCCGACAACTATATACGGTGTCATGTGTTATCACACACGTGTTAACATAAGAAAATGTATATGTAACTTACTAATCATCGCACACGAGTACTCGCACACACATCGTGTGCGATACTCCTAGCCATCGCAAGCAACTAGTTTGCATTTTTCAAAGTTTTTGCTACACACGGAATCGCACACGAATTAACTCTAGTAACCACTACTGCAGGATGCTGCTAACGCGACACTACAATCAGATACCCTTCGACGAAACTGTGTGCGATGCGTTAATCGCAAATAGTGATGTAAAGAAACCGTCAAAAATGATACGATACGTTTGCGATGGCGGAGACAAAAAACACGATTCACACTATAGTTACGTGTGCGATGCGTGGCATACGGTTCACTCCAATGAACCGTTTGTGATGAGGTAGAACAACAGAAATGGGCAGCCAGATAAAGGTGTGTGCGATATACGGCATACAATTCACTCGGATAAACTATTTGTGATGAGGCGGAACAACAGAAACGGGCAGCCAGATGAAGGTGTGTGCGATATACGGCATACAGTTCACTCGGATGAACTGTTTGTGATTAGGCAACACAAAAGAAATGGTCGGCCAGATCATGGTGTGTGCGATAGAGGGCAAACAGTTCAGTCGGATGAACTATTTCCGTTGAGCCAAGAGAACAGAAATGGTTCAACTTAACAAGATGTGTGTGATACGCGGCACACAGGTCTGTAATCAGAAATGTGTGCGAAGACCGATAATAACACAGACGATTGTTGCTAATAAGACGTGTGTGTTGTGCGATGTGATTGCATACACAACAATGACACATATATATACACACTTATAAGGACATGGTTGCACAACCAACTTAAACATCCAATTACATAGGTGGCTACTACACACATGACATTTGCAGACACCAAAGTAAACTATTACATGCATAATTACATAGGTGGCTACTACACACATGACATTTCCACACACCAAAGTAAACTATATATTACATGCATAATTAACTAGGATAAACAATCATCTGATCATCATCTACTTCTTGTGACACTTGTCGCTACTGCTCTGCTTGTGGCTCGATCCGGCCTCGTCGATTTCGGGAAGGAGGCACTTCCTCATGTTAACGATCTGCATGTGCATTTCGTAGCATGTGTACACGCTCTTGGCCGTGAACCTGAGGTGAGGTTCATCCACTTGCCGCATCCAGGACCCGTGCCAGGATACGAGACGTGTTCTATTGGCATCCTGCTTCATCTTTTCGTAGTAGAGGTCGATGATGGCCGAGGCGAGTTCAACCAGTGAGTCCTTCTTCGTGCTGCCCCAGACCCTATAGTGGCCACGGATTTCAACAAGGTTCTTGCAGGCCAAGCCCGTAACCATGAGCGCTTTTACATTGTCGGAGGTTTCCATCGTTGTGAACTTGTAGTCGGTGTTGTTGACAAACCTGGCGAAACGGTCGCAAGGCTATATGCCCATGTAGTAGTGGTAGATGAGGACATGATGGGGCACACACAACTAGGCGAGGGCGACCTTCTGATCTTTGTCGGGATGACCGTCGGTGTACAGGAGGTCGATGTCGACCACCTTGTACTTGTCTCAAGCAAGCAACTGCTCCACGGTGTTGATGTAGTCCTCCACCATGGCCGGGTCGATGGTGTACACCACCAAGAGATCCGTCTCCCTCGCGTGGGTCTCCACTTTATACTCGCCGAACTCCATTCGAGCGCCGCTAGATATCCTATCTGTATGTGTCATCGTGGGTGTGCTTGTTGTGTTGTGGGGCGCGATCGAAAGGTTAAAGAGACTAAGATTATAATGGCCATGGGAATTAATGGGGAAGCCGAACGGCCTAGAATATCGGCACGCCCAGATGGCAGTTCTAATTGTAGCGTGTAACCCCATTGTGCCGCACGTAACTGCATCATGGTGACGCGCGTGGCGCAACCGCATGCATATGGGGGCCCCCAACATGATCGTGCAGCGACCCGAACCTCTGGTAGAGCGTGCGCGGAGGGACGTGAGCAGAGCGCTCCGCAGCCGCCTCAACGGCGAGCAACCATATATATGAATATAGCAGTTGAACACGCAAGGAAAAGCTGTCCACAAGCCGAGCGAGTGTAGGTACGCGAGCAGAGTGTGCCGTGGTGCCTAACAGCGAGCAGAGCGCTCCGAGGGACGTGATTAGAGCACGCTGCGGCACCTAACGGTGAGCAAAGCATGCCGAGGGACACGAGCAGAGGCCGGCATAGTGATACGTGGCAAATTAGACGAACTGTGCGAGCGATGGCGGAGACATCAAGCACGATTCATATTAGAATTGCGTGTGCGATACGTGGCATACAGTTGATCCATCCGAGCTGTTTGTGATGGAATAAGCCGTGTATGTTGTGGGCAAACGCTTGCTGGTATACAACCATCTATGATTGATGAATTCATCACCGACGAGTTCCCTATTGTGGTTTGCGTGCGATGTGATATGTTCTGTTTGCACAACATCTATGCTCTGTCTACAGAAGAACAACATACTCCAATTACAAACACCATAAATATACTTATCACATGACATGATTGCAAAAACAAAATAAACATCAAATTACATTATATAACAAATACCATAAATATTGCAAGGTTCAAATTCCAGCATTACAAGGCCCAAATTCAAATATTACAAGGTTCAAACTATTCTGACAAATAAAATTCATCTTCTTCTGAATCTTTTTCATGCATTATTTCTGCGAAAGGATCAGCCACCAAGAAGTCATATAGCGGTTCGATATAGTGACTTCCAAATAATCAGTCACATAAAGTTACAAACTGAAATTTAGCTTCTGCAGAGCCTTTTCCATTCAGCTGTAGACACCTGCGCTCTTTAGCAATCCATTCACTTCTACGCAGTAAATATAGGGCAAACCTCATTACCTTGAGCAACCTTGCTTTCTCAACAAAGAACCTGGTGAATTTAATTTCTTATGTGGTGCCTCAGTACTCGTTAAAAGTTATTTCTGTGAGATGAAGATCAAGGCATTCAATGGGATTATTATATTCCCCAACATTTTCTACTTTCGGGCCTGCTAGTATCTGATACGTCTCCAACGTATCTATAATTTATGAAGTATTCATGCCATGTTTACAACAATTTTATATGGTTTTGGTATGATTTGACTAGAACTAACCCGGACTGACGTTGTTTTCAGCAGAACTACCGTGGTGTCGTTTTTTGTGCAGAAATAAAAGAACTCGGAATAGGCTAAAAATTTACGGTGATTTTTTATGGACCAAAAGAGACCCCCGAAGCACCGGAGCTGGGCCAGGAAGTGGACGACGAGGCCACAAGCTCGCTAGGCACGCCCTACCCTAAGGGCGCGCGCTCTGAGGTTGTGGGCCCCTCAGGCACCCCCTTGATGGGAGACAGATGCCAAAAATTCCTATAAATTCTAAAACCCCTAAAAAGACCCCTGGATCAGAAGTTCCACCGTCGCAAGCCTCTGTAGCCATGAAAAACCAACCGGGACCCTGTTTCGGCACCCTGCCGGAGGGGGAAATCATCACATGAGGCCATCTTCATCATCCTGGCGGCCACCATGATATGGAGGGAGTAGTTCACCCTCGGGCTGAGGTTATGTACTAGTAGCTATGTGTTTTATATCTCTCTCTCTCGTGTTCTTGATTTGGCACGATCTTGATGTACCGCGAGCTTTGTTAATATATTTGGATCTTATGGTGTTCTTCCCTCTCTACCTTCTTGTGATGAATTGAGTTTTACCTTTGAGGTTTCACTATTATCGGATTGAATACTTTTATGGATTTGAGAACACTTGATGTATGTCTTGCATGGGATACCCGTGGTGACAATGGGGTGTTCTATTGATTCACTTGATGTATGTTTTGGCACTCAACTTGCGGATTCCCGAGGTGACATTGGGGTAATCTATGCATAGGGGTTGATGCACGTTTTCTTCCTTGTTTCTCCGGTAGAAATCTTGGGGCACTCTTTGAGGTCCTTTGTGTTGGATTGAATATTATGAATCTGAAGTTGTTTGATGCATCTCGTATAATTGACCCACGAATACTTGTGGTGACATTGGAGTATCTAGGTGACATTAGGGTTGATTTATGTGTATCATATGGTGTTATTTTAGTATGAACTCTAGGGTTGTTTGTGACACTTATAGGAATATCACAAAAGATTGATCAGAAAGAATAACTTTGAGGGGGTTTCGTACCCTACAAGCAATTTCATCTTATGTTCTCCGCGATAGGAACTTTGGAGTGGCTCTTTGTCGCACGTTGAAGGATTGCCATATGATTTAATTATATTATCATTGTTGAGAGACTTTGCACTAGTGAAAGTATGAACCCTAGGCCTTGTTTTCAAGCATTGCAATACCATTTTTGCTCACTTTTGTTACTTGCTACCTTGCTGTTTTTATATTTTCAGATTACAAAAACCTATATCTACTATCCATATGACACTTGTATCACCATCTCTTTGCCGAACTAGTGCACCTATACAATTTACCATTGTATTGGGTGTGTTGGGGACACAAGAGACTCTTTGTTATTTGGTTGCAAGGTTGTTTGAGAGAGACCATCTTCATCCTACGCCTCCCACGGATTGATAAACCTTAAGTCATCCAATTGAGGGAAAATTGCTACTGTCCTACAAAACTCTACGCTTGGAGGCCCAACATGAGTCTACAAGAAGAAATGTTGCGTAGTAGACATCAGTATCTGCAAACGAAGATGACATATTAGTGCCTAGCTGCAGATTTGAACACTTCGGGCCTCTTTGATTTGCAGGATTTCTAAAATACACGAAAAGAGTGAAATGACACCTTCAATCTTTCATGATTAACATCTCAAAATGTATATGTATTGAAATCCTCTAAATTTCCTTTAGAAATCATTCTACATTTGTCATTGTAATCATGGGTAAAATTAACAATAAATTGAGCTCCATTGTGGTTAACAATTAACAGGAGAGGAGCATCACCTCGATGTAGAAATTATCCATGCAAGGAAAGCATCTAAGGAATCATTTTCTGGATGACAGGCGAACATATATATCAAATAAAATTAGATAAAATATGTTGTACAATGTTATATAAGAAGGAGAAGAAGAATACTGTTGTACCTGAACGGATAATGATCCAGTAACAAGTTCGTTGAATTCAGCACACGAATGGCCCAACACTGTGAATTTTGGTGCGTGAATGACCCTGATTCTTGCTGGACCTAATTTATCAAGTACATACAATCTCTCGAGGAAAGGCACATTCTCAATGACCATATCGTGAAACACCTCAACTAACAGCCTTGGGCGGCACCAGCAATGCACATAAATCGCACGGACATTCATCGAGGTGATGTGGAGGCTATTGAACCCATCCATCGCCTGAAGACGAAGGTACTTGAGCGTTGTACAGCCGACGAGGAGGCGCTCCAAATCCTCCTTCGAGATGCGGACGGCCATGAGCTCGAGGTGCTTAAGTTTAGGGAGATGAAGAGCATGCGGGGCATCAATCCGAGGGGAAATGCACTGCCTGAATGTAGCGCGGCGCAGCATGGGCGCGAGGCGGAGCGCGGACGGCGGCAGCGAGATTGGACGTCCAGCATGAAAGCTGAGCTCCTCGAGTCGATCTAGGGCCGGGGATAGGAACCAGTAGTGAAACCTAGGTTTGGCCTTGCAGTGGGGACTGAACTTGCCGATAGCAAGGCGTCTGACCGGCCCAGGGTGCGTGGCGACGACGTTGGACAATGCGTCCAGGCGTTGCCGCTCCCCGCTGTAGAACTCGTCATCGACGATGAGGTCCAGGGGGTGCCACCACCACCAGAGGACAGTGGTCCGCACGCCAGATTTGATGGGGAGTTGGGATATGATGGTTACCAACATCTCGTCGGGGAGGCTGCTGATGAAGTCCACATTCGCCAGAGGCTCTTGCGGTTCTGGCTCGACCCGCCCCCGCTTGTTGGCCGGCTCATCCTCCATCTCGCAGCAGGCCGCGATCCTCGGCGGCGGTGCTTGTAGATGAGAACGGAGGATTGTTCTGCGTACCTACCCAAGGCGGCCGAAACAAAAGTCCAAAACCAGCAATAAATTGCAGCGCTTGCTGCTCGCTTCCCGGTACGGTGAGCATGCGCGGCGGACTGCTCGCACTCGTCCCGTCTAATCAAACAGCTGCCTGTAGTAGTAAATGGTTAGTTGAACACCCATGGTTGGACTAATACTTCCATTTGCGACAATAACATAGTGGCCATTTGTTAAAAAATGCCTAGGAAAATCGATGTATAAAAAGGCGAAATGAACCTGAATAATTTCATATTTTTAGCACAGTTGCATGTTGCCTCTATAAAATAAATCAAGGCGGGAAGAGACAACGTATGTCATTTCGCACACAGATGAGGTGACCAAGTTTCCTCTCGGAACCATGAGGCTTCTTGATAGAAGCTCCGGTTTGTATGAAAGAAAATATGGGTCAAATCTGAGTTGAAAAGGGCAGTAATATCTAACTCCAGCTTACAAAAGGTACAAAAGCATGATGATTAATTGTTCATCAGGTTTACACAAAATCCAGATTGAACGGGATAATAACATCTAACTCAACCAAATTTTTCGGCAGTCACAATCAAATGGATCTATATGATCCATAAAATCAAGATCCTGGGCTAGAAAATCAACTGGTACATGAAGACAAGTTGTTGGAAATAGAAGCCGAGCACATTCAGAAGCCCTTTTGTCCATCTGAAACTTCTTTTTATGTTGTTCAACGTGTCCATCCGTGAGAAAGTTCCTGTGAAAAAACTTAAGCATCATAGCAAGCCGATATCAATAGGAAGAATGTGACAAAGCTAGTGTTTGTATGGTCGGATGCATATCCTTCCAGCGTTATTGTCCTAAAACGAATGTCATGAGAACTGAGAAAATCCCGGTGCTTCTTATGCCACCGATTGGTTATACCTTTTTGTCCATGTCCTTTTGCCTAAATAGACATGAAGACTGAAAACAGTTCATGTCTAAAAAAAAATATGTTGAAAGAGCGACAGCTGAACGGTTAATTCTAGTAAATTATATCAATGTGCTTGATATCATCACCTCTATATAAAAATTCTCCAGACATGGAAAGCATCGTAGCAAGCCGATAATCATGTTCAGATCAAAACACCACATACTGATATGTAAGGTCTTGACAGAATCCAGCACCATTGATAGGGTATCCATGGACAAACTCTTCATTGAGCATAGAATATAATATTAGTACCAAAAGTGTACTCCAAGATTATATAAAACTTATGCGCACAAATGAAAAATGCATCTTATGATTACAAAAGTGTTGATGATATAGAACTTACGCACACAAATGAAAAATGCAGCTTATGATTACAAAAGTGTTGATGATAATATACAGTACCTGAATAAGTGTGGAGCCAACCACCATCTTGTAACCTTCAAAAGGATCAGGAATTACACCCAAGGTCTCTAGTTTAGGCACAGAGACCACATTTATTTGCCAAGGTGCATAACGATAATAAAGGAGCAACCTTTGGAGTGAAGGGGCGTCTTTGATGATGAGCTCCTCTCCTTTAAAGCAAATTCCAATGCTTACAAGGTGAGGCGACTTTATTTGGAGATAACGGATGCGGATTTCTTTTCCAAAAACAAGCAGCTACTGCTCCAGGGCAGGGTAGCAGGAGTGGATGAAGCTGTGCAGTGAGGCCTCCGACAGATTGACCACCACAAGCGCGAGTTTTTTTAGAAGTGGGAGTCAAAGCATTTGTACCAGATTGTCTGCTAGATGGCATCGGGCCAAGGTGGCGGTGTGGAGAGAGGAGGAAAACCATGAGATGGACATTGGTGGTGAGGGCACAACTACAACGTTTGGTGGGAAGCTCTTTGCATAGTAATGGTAGAACTCAAGATGCTGGAGTTTTTTGAATTAACGGGATGTCAGCCATGCGTCCACCGTGCAGGGTATGTGCAGTTGGCAGCATGCCGGGATGCATAGGCATTGAACGGAGCCCTGGTGGGAGGAGATGATGGCTCCGTGGAGTTCAAATTCATGAACGACAGATAGCCGGCGACAGTCGAGATTAGGAGGCGCACTATGCCACAGAGTGGGCCACCGAAATGCGACGACCTGTGTGCGGCAGCCATCCTTGGTGAGGAGAAGGAAGATGATCTCCCCAAGGATGGCATCCGGGAGATCGCTGATGCGGTCCACCCGATATTCTACGGGTTCCTCAGATCCATGGGCATGGCCGCTTCTGCCCACGCTGCCGGGTGCAGGATCTACAGCAGGCGGCGCCGCTGGCCAGAGCCTCACCTGTGTACATACCGATCTGAAAAAAAGACAGAAACATACATGTAGGACATTCAAAATCAATTCTCAAGATCTGGAAGAAAAAAGCACAAACATATACGTAGGACAATCAAAATCTATTCTCAAGATCTGGCTACTAATTATTAGCACGCACGCTAACCCTAGTCAGATTATTAGCAAAAAAATCATCTGTACAGAACAATCAATTAATCACTAACCATAGATACCATTAAAACAATCAATACACTACACGGATCTAACAAATCTTACTCTGATTTCATGGACTGGGTGAACATAACCATATGATTTCTATTCCCAACAAAAGAAAGGGGGGACTAACCAGTTTTCCGTCGGAGTCGTAATCGTTGCCGGGGTAGCTGTGGACCCCTGGCTCCCGGTGAGCCTGCGCAGCGGATTGCTGGCATGCCTACCGTCATTTCACACATCTACTAGCACGCCCCCCGGTGACACTACGTAGCGAACACGCACATGCCTCGGCCTCCCGGTCTGCCTATGTGGCGGACTGATAGCATGCGTCCCGTCAACTCACGCATGCTCGTACGGCACACGGGACGCGTGGCGGCACGTATTATATTGATTTTTCCTTTTTGATGATTAATTCTGCCGCTTTATTGCTTAACCGAAGCACGGCACATAAATTGTTGGTCTAACTCACACAGTTCGAATAAAGAGTCTGTTTGCGATATTGGTTGCTAATTATTGATAATTTCCTGTCTGTAAGAAGATTATATCAAAACTTGTCTCAAATTTGAAAAAATATATAATACCACAGTCTATTGGTGTCCATATGACACCATGATAAGTTTCATGAATTTCAACTTAGTTTTGGATTTAATAGATTTTAAAATCAAGATTCTTGATGTTAGAAATTTCTTGCATGGGGACTCAACATGCACCCAGGGACACGTACACATATGATTTTCCAATCCATTTTGGTGCACTATCACGGGTCTCATGTAGCTCAAATTTGATTTTTGCACATTAAATCCCTGGGAAATCAATCAATGTATAAATACGGACAAATGTTATCTTATTATTTAATTTCTAACACTAAACTCCATTGGTCGCATGTTCGCTGCAGAAAAAGTTTGACATGCAACTTTGGGCCACATGCACGCGGTGGTCCTAGGACACTCACTCGCGCGTGACTCTCTCTATGGGCCCGCGAGGTCGTCGTCCAGCACTATGACCTGCGGTGAGAGAGGTTAATTTGACCAACAAGGATGGTTATTTTTTGGTTTTTGTTACGTACGGTAGGAGTATATATAGTACGCGGCGAAGAGGGTGTGGGCAACATATACTACGCGCCATATAGGACAGTCACTCGTGTGCGATGCTTCCATCTGTGGGCCCACGAGTTTGTCCTCCATCACTTTGACCCAACAAGAGAGATTGATTTGACCAAAAAGGAGGTTTATTTTTGGGTTGTGTTGCGGTAGGAGTATATAGTACGCGTCCAAGAGGGGAGGAGGGGGGCAGCACATACTACACACACGTCATGAACGATCTTGCTCTGTGTGGGGACTTTTTGGTTTCCGAGGCAGGTGCCACAAAGAAGTTGTGCATATTGGGTATTAAAGACATCACCAACACCTTGGGCCATGTGCGGACGATAGTTGTCACTCGCTCTCCTGCGACGCTTCCCTCCATGGGCCCGCGAGCTCGTCGTCCATCTAATATGTGACACAACGAGAAAGGTAATTTGACCAACAAGGAGGATTATTTTCGGGTTGTGTTACGATACGTAGGAGTATACATTACACATCGAAGAGGGGAGGGGGCCAGCATATACAGCGCGTCATGAACCTCGCTTCGTGTGGGGGACTTAAAGGTTTCCGAGGTAGGTGCCACATCAAATTTCTACATATATATTAGGTATTCAAACATCACAACCACACATCTCCATACATGTGTTTGGCCCACATGCAAGTGATGGTGGTTGTCCTCTATCACTCACTCAGGGGGTATCGGTGAGATGCTTTGTCCATCTGTGTGTGCCCGCTTGGTAAATCACTTTGACCTACAGCGATAGAGGTTAATTTGACTTATAATTAGGAGGGGACTAAATTTTGGCTTGTCTTATACAGTACGGTACATGCATGTCATGATGTGAGATAACATATTATACTTTGCGCGCATGTGTACGCATGAATCCCTCCCAATGGATCGAAGGGGGGGGGGGGCAAGCACGCGACGCATCATGAACCTCTCTGTGTGTGGGGATTGTGCGATTTTCAACGCATGCATGCGCCACATCAAAATGTTGTGCTTTTGGTATTCAAACATATACGCATGCATCACGCATGTCCATACATATGTTTGGGGCACATGCATGCAGTGGTTGTCTTTGGACACTCTCCCTCGCTTGGTTATCATCGACAGCCTATATATTCGTGAGCCCGCGTGGACGTCCATCACTTCAGCCAACAACGAGAGTGGTTACCACGGTGGATTCTTCTTCTCTTGGTTCGCGTTACTGTATAGTCGTACGTCGATCATGGTGAGATTCGAGACCTAAGTTTGAGGGCATGCATACACACGAATCCCTATATATATAGTGTACACGTCGTGAACCCTCGCTCCGTGTGGGGACTTTCCGGTTCCAAAAGTATGGTGCCACATCAAAGTTGTGCATTGGGTATATTCAAACACCACATAACAATTCATACATATGTTTGGGCCACATGCACGTAGTGATTGTCTTCAGGCACTCCCTCGTGTGGTTGTCGGCGACAAGCTAGGCTATTTGTGGGGCCGCGTGTAGATGTCCATGCATTACTTTGACCCAACAACGAGAGAGGTTATACGACCAATGTGGTGATTCTTCTTGGGTCAGTGTTACAATATGCCATGGTGAGATGGCCCCTCCCACCGACTCAAAGTGTGTGTGTGTGGGGGGGGGGGGGCATAGTACTACTTCGCACTAGATGAACCTCCGTGGAGTCCGGGATGTCCGGTTAATTTGTGATGCACATGTGCCACATCAAATTTGTGATTTGGTTATTTAAATATCACACCACACCGTTTTCACACACACACACACACACACACACACACACACACACACACACACACACACATATATATATCGGGCCACCCATAGGTGTGGTTCGTATGTGGTCTCACCCATCTCATGCCACAAGCACACATCTATGGGCCCGCACACGGTCCAAATTTTTAGTAGCCCCGGCATTCTGCTCCCGCCTGCATCCCTCACAATCTCGAAAATATCTGCTCGGCTGGAGTGTTTTTCTGTTTGATAGCACATGATTATTATGTTTTAACCGTCATTCTCATCGATGGCCCTGCCGCTGATCTTTTATGGCTCGTTATGAACAATTTGCCATCCTTCATCGCCAGGGAGCCCCTTTTGTCATTTCCGAAGGACACATTCTACGATGTTGGCTTGGGATCCACAGCTGCCAAGTCAGACCTGATCGACAGCGACCACGAGGAGGAGCCAATCTGTGACAAGTTAGGAAATCCATGATTTGTTTTGCCGTGCCTCTTCACCAGGGGAATCCAATGATTTGTTTTCTCGAACTCCTTTTGTAGTGAGAACCTGTCCATGATTTGCTATATTTGGTTGTTTGCATTAATCCTTGTTTATTTCTACGGTTTTTGGTTGTTCAGTTGTTTGTAGTTAGCATATGTCCAGTTTGAATTGCCATCTTTGGTTGTTCGTAGTATGCCTTGTTTATTTCAGTTATTCCCAATGTGATGTTCTATATGTGCTAGTATGAACTGTGCAGTTCAATTTCATCAATACCAACTTTAACAATAGCTCTATGAATGACTATATTTGGTTGTTGTTAAGCATGTTGTACTCCCTCCGGTCCTTTTTAGTTCGCATATAAGATTTGTCTAAAGTCAAGCCTCGTAGTTTGACCAACTTTATAGAAAAAAATACCAACGTTCACAATATGAAATCAATATCAGTAGATGTGTCATGACTTAAATTTTCATATTGTATAACTTTAGCATGGTAGGTGTTGATATTTTTTCATATAAATATGGTCAAACTTTAGGAAGTTTGACTTCAGACAATTCTTATATGCAGAGCAAAAAGGACCGGAGGGAGTATTTAACACGCCTTTTCATTTGATTTAACAAAAACTAGTGTACTTAGACCTGCACAATACAAGTTTGAATGACTATGTTTGCTTGTTTTTAAATATCAGGCATGTTGCAGTTAATAACACACCTTTCCACTTCTTGTTTTTCTTAACTAGCGTGCTTAAACCTTCGCCATGAAGCTATCATTTGGAGATTATGTTCTCTACCATGGATATATTTGGTTGATGTTTAGCCTGTTGTGCTTAACATGCCTTTAGATGTACTTACACAGGACAATATTGGGAACATCTGCAGTTTACCATCGAGGTTAGTTTCATCCCATGGCTTATATATACTCACTATTCAGGATATCGGTAGCTGGTACCATATAGGCCGGGGGCTGATAAGGGATTAATCATTGAATCGGACATTTAACTGAATATATCTGCAACCCATTTATTGGTAGGTTAACTAGGGCCATATCTAACATATCTGGGGCTACATAGCAAGATGCATTGTACTGAATGACTAAATATGCAATCCTAGGCCACACAGAAACAAGGAAGGGATGTTTGGTTCTAGGCCTAGGAGTGCCACACTTTGCCATACAATGTTGCCAAACTTGCCAAAGCGTTAGTTCTTCAAAACGAGAGCCACAAGTTGGCACGCCTAACAGAATCTTGCCGCACTTTTTGAGTGTATGTGATGTGAGACCATAGTGAGGCTTGCCTAAGATGTGGTTTGAACCAAACACACACCTAACCTTAGGTGTAGCAACCTTTGGCAAACGTAGTCTTAAACCAAGAGTGTTACCTTAATGTTCTGATGATGTCTATATATATACATAGAAGAGCAGCAAGAACACCACACTACTGCAGGTTGGTCCAACCATGACAGTCCAATCAGAGACCCTTCGACGAAACTGTGTGCTATGCATTAATCACAAAAGGTGATGTAATAAAACCGTCAAAAAAGATACAAAACGTTTGCGATGGCGGTGACATCAAACACGGTTCATATTAGAGTTCCATGTGCGATGCGTGGCAAACGGTTAATCCAGAAGAACTATTTGCGATGAGGCAAAACAACAGAAATGGGAGCCAGAAGAGGGTGTGTGCGATATACGGCATACAGTTCACTAGGATGAACTGTGTGTGATTAGGCAACACAATAGAAACGGTCAGCCAGATCAAGGTGTGTGCGATGGAGAGCATACAGTTCACTCGGATGAACTGCTTGCGATGAGCCAAGACAACAGAAACAGTTCAACTGAACAAGATGTGTGTGATACGCGGTAAACAGGTCTGTAATCAGAAATGTGTGCGAAGACCAATAATAACACAGACGATTGCTGCTAATAATCCGTGTGATTTGCTCTGTCTACAGAAGAATAACATATATATATATATATATATATATATATATATATATATATATATATATATATATATATATATATATATATATATATATATATATATATAAAACTGAAATAAACATCCAATTACATAGGTAACTATACAGATCATTCGCGCACACCTCAATTAACAATTGCATGCATTCTAAACTAGGAGAAACGATCGTCTAGTCATCTACTTCTCGTGACGCTCCCGCCACTGCTCTGTGGCTCGATCCCTCATCTGGGGCAGGAAGAAGACACCTCCTCATGTCAACGATCTGCCTGTACATCTCATAGCTTGTGTACGCGTCCTTGGCCATGTACTTGACGTGTTGTTCATCCAGTCTCTGATGCCAGACATTGTACCATGCATTCTTGTCCTTCTTTCTCTCATCCTTCATCTTCAAGTACTAGGGGTCAATGATGGCTGAGGCGAGGTCAACCAGGGAGTTCTGTTTGTTGTTGTCGCTGCCCCAGACCTTGTAGTGGTCCTGGATGTTGACAAGATTCTGGCATTACAAGCCCGAAACCTTGAGCGATTTTAGATCGTTGGTAGTGTCCACCGTAGCAAAACTATAGTCGGAGCTATTGATAAACCTGGAGAAATGCTCGCAAGGCCTTGTGTCTAGGTGGTAGTGGTAGACGAGGACGTCATGTCGCATGCACAACTGGGCGACGGCAACCTTCTAATCGTGCCCGGCACGACCGCTGGTGAACTCGAGGTCGAAGCCGACCACTTGGTACTTTTCCTTGGCAAGCAACTGCTCCATAGTTTGGATGGAGCTCTCCACCGAGACTGGCTCATTCGTGTACACCACCGAGAGGGCCTTCCCCCTCACGTGAGTGTCCACTACGTGATGCGTGGTGAACTGCCCCCCATTGTCGTCGTCGGCCGCTGGGAGCGCCATTGGAGCCACGGGGAGCGCCATTGGAACCGCTGGATGTCCTCTCTATATGTGTCATCGTGGGTGTGCTTATTGTGTCGTGTGGCACAAGAGATGAAGGTAAATGGCCGTAGGAATAAATGGGGGCCGGGCGGCCTGGATTCTCGGCGCGTCCGCATTGCAGTTTTTGCAGCGGGTAACTGCATCGTGGCGCCGCGCCCGGCGCAACCGCATGCATAATGGCAGCACGAACGTACGTGATCATGCATCGGCCCCAAACACTAGCAGCGCACGTGGAGGGACGAGGGCAGAGCACCCAAAGAGACGCAAGAGCAGAGCTCGCGCAGCGGGATGCGAGCAGAACGCGCCGCGGCCGCCTCAACCGCGAGCAACCACACGCATAGAGGAGTTGAACACGTAGGGAATGGTCGTCTACAAGCCAGTCGGCAGTTGCGTCGCTGCATAGAGAGCGGTCGTGTGCTACTACCTCTGTCTTGGTCTATTAGTCCCCTTTATATTCTGTGCCATATTTTGAAATTAAATTTAACCAACAAAATGTTAATGCATGTTATAAAAATTATATAATTGGAAACTATGTTCAAATACGAATCCAACGATATAATCTTTGGCGACATGCATTCTTATTTTATTAGTTAAATCTCTAGTCAAAATTTGGCACAAAAATACATAGACGACTTATAAACCAGGAAGGGGGTAGTAGGTAATTAAATCGCAAACGTTTTTTATTAACTGTATCTGTACATGTCCTTTCGTCCTCCTCTCGCATGCTTGTCACCCCGCTGCTGTAGACGGCTTCGAGCACAAGCTTGAGCAGCGCGCGAGGGCGTTCTTTTGGCCAAATGGTGGTGAGCCCATTCCCGTGCAACCGCGCAGGTTCCCACGCAAGCTTCCCGCCGACTCGGTGAAATCCCCCAAAATCCCAATGCTTACCGGCCTGCTATACAAACCCTCATGGCCGGCGAGTCCTGCGTGACATTTTCCCCTCCCTCCCTGTAGCTTATCTCGTCTGCTTCTCCCACAATTGCCAATGGCACCAGTCCATCATCGTCGCTCAGCCACTCCACCGTCATTAGAGGACAACTCCAGCTGGGAGGCTACACCACGGCGGCGGCGCAGTCCCTGGCGTAGTGTAGTGTGTGTGGCGTCCCTGTTGGGTGTGCGTGGAACACCCACCACACGCTCCGCCGCCGCTGCCCATCGGCAGCTGTTGCCGGCCGCCATGCCACTGTCTGCTGCCGTGGCCACCACACCACCATCGAAAGCTAGGGCCATCCCCGCTCCGCCGCTGCGGCCCGAAGGTGGGAGGAGGCCGTCGTGGCCGCCACCCCACTACCGGCCACCGTGGCCATCACCCACTCCACCACCGCGGCCCAAAGGCGGGTGGTTGAAAGGATCGAGAAGAGGTGTCTAGAGGGGGGGGTGATTAGACCCTCAATAAATAAAGGTGGCAATTTTTAAGTTCTTCAAGTTAAGGTGGAGTTTTAGCACAAGTTTAAACATTCACAATACATATCAAGCAAGCATGGCAAGAGTATATGAGCAGCGAAAAGTAAAGCCTGCAACTTGCAAGAATGTAAAGGGATGGGATTGGAGTGTGCAAACGCAATTGGAGACATAGAGATTTTTGGCGTGGTTCCGATAGGTGGTGCTATCGTACGTCCACGTTGATGGAGACTTCAACCCACGAAGGGTAACGATTGCGCGAGTCCACGGAGGGCTCCACCCATGAAGGGTCCACGAAGAAGCAACCTTGTCTATCCCACCATGGCCATCGCGCATGAAGGACTTGCCTCACTAGGGTAGATCTTCACGAAGTAGGCGATCTCCTTGCCCTTACAAACTCCTTGGTTCAACTCCACAATCTTGACGGAGGCTCCCAAGTGACACCTAACCAATCTAGGAGACACCACTCTCCAAAAGGTAATAGATGGTGTGTTGATGATGAACTCCTTGCTCTTGTGCTTCAAATGATAGTCTCCCCAACACTCAACTCTCTCTCACAGATTTGGATTTGGTGGAAAGATGATATGAGTGGAAAGCAACTTGGGGAAGGCTAGAGATCAAGATTCTTATGGTTGGATTGGAATGCCTTGGTCTCAACACATGAGTATGTGGTTCTCTCTCAGAAAATGAATGCTGGAAGTGTAGGCATGTTCTGATGGCTTTCCTCACGAATGGAGGAAGGGTGGAAGGGTATATATAGCCTCCACACAAAATCTAACCGTTACACACAATTTACCAAACTCGGTGGGACCGAATAGTGAAACTCGGTCAGACCGATTTAGTTCAAGAATGTGAACGTTAGGATTTTCGGTGGGACCGATATGATCAACTTGGTGGGACCGATGTGCTAGGGTTAGGGTAAAACGCCATCTCGGTTTGACCGATTACATGAACTCAGTGAGACCGATTTTAGTAATAGGCAAACAGAGAGTTGGCCAAGCAAACTCGGTGGGGCCGACTACCTATTTCGGTGAGACCGAAATAATTGCAGTAGGCAACAGAGAGTTTGCAAGCCCATCTCGGTGAGACCGAGATCCCATCGGTGAGACCGAACTGATTAGGGTTTCTGGCAGTGGCTATGTCAAGTGAACTCGGTGGCGCCGGATAGATCAAATCGGTGGGGCCGAGTTTGACTTTAGGTTTAGGACATATTTGGAAATGAGAAAGTGGTTGAGGGCATTAGGAGCATATCACTAAGCACTTTGAGCAAGCAAGCCATTAAGCAACACCTCATCCCCTTTTAATAGTATTGGCTTTCCTATGGACTCAATGTGATCTTGGATCACTAAAATGAAAATAGTAGAGTCTTGAGCTTGAGCCAATATGTGTCCTTAGCATCTTGAAGGGGTTCCACATCCTCTTGTCCTGCCACTCCACTGTTGAACTTATCTGAAATATACTAGATAAAAGTATTAGTCCAACAAGAGATATGTTGACATTAATTACCAAAATCACCCAAGGAGCACTTGTGCTTTCAATCTCCCCCTTTTTGGTAATTGATAACAACATACATCAAAGCTTTAGATAAAGATACCAGGAATAGCAAGTAAAGCTTTGGAAAGACATGTAACATGCATAGGCTCCCCCTACATGTATGTAATCATGTGAAGATAGAATATAATACCATGTGAATGCATAAGCATGACAGAGCAGGCAATGAGTTACATGTATCTTGGCTATATGCATCAGAGCAAATGGTGTGAATATAGGAAGTGTACCTCAATGTTCATGATTCCTTCTTGCAAACAATATGTACATCAGCAAGAGATCATCATGCACATGAGTGTGATGCATATACTTACCTTGCGGTCATGAGCTGGCTTTGGAAGAGATGAACCTGAGTAAACAAGGTTAGATAACACAGGAATCTACTAAGCACAGCAAGAACAGGAAACCACAAGAGTACCAAGATTGGGATGACATGTAGTGAGTGAGTACTTAGTACTCTATTTGGATATTGACATGTCCCCAAAGAGTAAAGATATGCAATGAATTCGAAAGATTTTCTTCCCTTAGAAATGAGCTCTCTCTCCCCCTGAATCTTATATATTAGATAATGGGAGAAGATAGGGAAAAGAAAATCAGAGTAAAACAATAATAATAAACATAACACATACTAACATGTCTTTCCCCTCTTGAAGACATGTGACTTCTCTCCTCTATGGAAAATAAGCATCTGGAGAAGCTTAAGGTGTGCATTCTCTCTTATGTGATAAGCTTTGATGTGCTCTCTCTCCCCCTTTGACATCAATTTCCAAGATGGGATCTTCTGGAGCATGAGTCAAGTAGGTTTGGTCCTTGAGTCACAGTACAAAGCAACATGTAATATAAGATGCTGGTAGAGGACAAGAATCATCGAGTGGAGCTGGAACAAATATGCAGGATGCAAATGGCAAAGTGTTTTCTCAGTATTGAATTTGGTTACTCCGAGTTGTTTGCTTCGCTGGCACCGAGTTGTTTCGGTTTGGCCGAGAAGAACAAATCGGTGAGGCTGATTTCAACACAGAGAGAAAACAATTGTCATCTCAGCTCACTTAGGCAAATAAGATCTCACAAGGATTTGCAAGGAATTAACTGAAAGATTTGCAATGAATTGGATGCAGGGAATGCAGAAAATAATCAGAGAAAAGAAAAGAAATCTAGATTAAGTTTTTTTTGAAAGGGGAATATGTATGCAAGAAACAAATGCAAAAACATAGAAAAACATAAGAGAGCTTCATCTAGAATTGGTCGGTGACAAAGTCACCTATGTTAGAGTATATTGACTTAGGAGTCAAGTGAAGACACTTGATCATAGGTCATACTCGTCGTTTAAGCTCAAAATGGGGTTACCTTTTTTTTGTTCAAGCATTTTGATGTATTCTCATCTTGTTGAGCTGCTTTAACCCATGTCTTGGGGTAAAGCTTCTCTAAGATGGAATATCATACCTTGGGTGGTGGTGTTGATCTTGATCATGTAGTTGAACTTGTGTGGGATGCTCAAGGTTGATGTAGTTCATAAAGAGTTGGGAGCACCACTTGTAGTTTGAGTCCATCTTCCTACATGGGTTAGTCTTGCAAGGAAAAGCACTTGTGTATCCAAAATGACAAACATGATATTGATACCAAATGAAATTTGATATAAAGAAGTTGTCAAAGGATATATTGAAAGGATTCATGCTTCCTTGTCTTCAACCACCATATTGTAGAGACTTGATGATGTAGAGATTGCTCAAGATGTGAGTGAGTTGCAATCTCATAGACTTTGGCTTATCCAAGTACCTACAAGGGTTAGATGACATGCAAGAGTACAAATATAGATCCAAGACATATGATCATCTTCATAAGAGAAACATCAAGGATTAGTCAAAACTCATGACTTGCATGTATCAAAATGGAGTTTCTACTCCAAGTTTGAAGCATCAATGATGTTCAATTCACCTCTCAACCAGCAAAAAACTTTCTCATCAAGCGGTTTGGTGAATATATCCGCCAATTACTTATCGGTACGAACATGCTTAAGATCGATGTCTCCTTTAGCAACATGATCTCGAATGAAGTGATGACGAACTTCAATATGCTTAGTTCAAGAATGTTGCACGGGATTGTGAGCAATCTTAATAGCACTTTCATTATCACAAAGCAATGGAACATGTTTCACATATATCCCATAATCTTTAAGAGTTTGGTTCATCCAAAGTAATTGAGCACAACATGAACCGGCAGCAATGTATTCCGCTTCGGCGGTGGATAAGGATACCGAGTTTTGTTTCTTGGAGGACCAAGACACAAGAGATCTACCAAGAAATTGACAAGTACCCGAAGTGGACTTTCTATCAACGTTGTCTCCTGCATAGTCCGAATAGGAGTAGCAAACAAGATCAAAAGAAGACCTCTTAGGATACCAAATGCCAAAGTTTGGTGTGTGAATTAAGTATCTCACTATCCTTTTCACAGCCTTAAGATGACAATCTTTGGGGGCCGCTTGATATCGTGCACACATGCACACACTTAGCATAATATCAGGATGGGAGGCACAGAGATATAACAATGAACCAATCATAGAGCGGTAGACCTTTTGGTCAACCGGTTTGCCATCCTTAGTCAAGTTAAGATGTCCACTAGTAGGCATGGGTGTATTCATACATTTGCTTTCTTGCATGTTGAATATCTTGAATAGGTCCTTGGTATACTTTGTTTGGGAAACAAAGGTACCCTCCTTAGTTTGCTTGATTTGCAAACCAAGAAAGAACATGAGTTCACTCATCATAGACATCTCAAACTTCTCCGACATTAGCCTTCCAAACTTTTCACTAAAATGGGGGTTAGTCGAACCAAATATGATATCATCCACATAAATTTGGCACACAAATAATTCACCATTAACCCTTTTAGTAAAAAGAGTAGAATCAATTTTTCCAATCTCAAAGCCTTTTTCAATAAGGAATTTATGTAACACCCCAAAAATCTGGTTATCAATTTTTGTGTTGTTTTTCCTTCCTAGCTTTCCTCTCCCGAATTTTTCCTCTGGAATCTGGTGAGTGACCAGGTGAATCCAGACAATCCTCAGCCTCTCCATGAATTTTCCATGCGCTTGTGCCAGTCAAGTTCCCATCTGTAAACCCCGAACCTCATTTAAACCCTAGTTCCAAAATATCGGAACTAGAAATCCTGCCTTTGTGTTTACAAAGGAGCTATCATTTTTCTTGCTCAGTTGATCCTCCCAAAATTCCCAGAGATCCTCCTTCACTCATAAACCCTAGATGTGCAAAAATATTGCCAAGTCATATGCAATATTTCTCATGTAGAATTAATTCCTTTTTCTGCCTTTCCGAGGAATTAAATCCAGAAAAATATCTATCCATCTCCAAAGTTCATGAAAACTTGTGGAGATATTCTTTGTAATCATACTGAGCTCTCATAAAAATATTGGCCATAATTAAATAGGGAAAATTGCATTTTTCCTATTTTTAAGCCAATATTTCAATTTGGGGCCTTTCCAAAGGAACTACCATTTTGGTAGTTAGGAAAAATCCCAAATAATATGTGGAGCTTGTCCTATCCCTATCTTCACCATTTCCATCAACATCTCAAGTTTCACCCCTTAAATTTTGAGCACAACACCACTTTGCAAATTCTGTCCAGATTTTCAGTTTGCAAAGGAAGTGCTTGAACCCTTAATCCTTTTGGGATGAAATTTTGCAGGGTGATTCATTATGATAAATCACTCATGGACACCAAAAACCAGCCCATTTCATCTAGCCAATCTTCCTCAGTAAATTATCTAAGTTTCTGTCCATATTGGAGCACTGTGAAGGAAGTACCATTTTTATATATGAAAATGGTATGAAATTTATACAGTGCCTTTATATGCCTAAGTTATTGGTCTCCACCAAATTTGGGCCATTTCCATCCAGCCATTTGACCCCAGCATCATCATTTGCATTTCTGGTCAGTGGGCAAGGTTACAAAGGAAGTACCAGCTAGCCTTGTCCATTTGTGCCCAAATTTTGCCAGTATGACTACCTTAGTAGATGACTCACCCCTGCCCAAGATCATGCCAATGGGTGCACTGTGGTGGCCACACCACATGACAAACACTTTGCTGCAGGAAACTATTTGACCAGGGTGTGGTCACATCAGAGCCCAAATTTCCTGCCTGAGGGATCAAGTCAACCCATTGTGGTGTCCCACGATGAAGATGGTAGTTGGCTCAGCCTGCGTCCCCCAAGAGAGCCCTAGCAAGAGTAGGTCCATTTGTGGCTCCGGCAGCGAGCGAAGCCAGGAGATACCGCGAGCATGTGTGTTGCGAAGACTGTTTCTTCATCCTCGTCTAGGATTAGGATCATGTAGTTCGGAGTGAGTTGTTGCTATTAGCTGCTTAGTAAGGTTGTGCGCTGTTGTATGCTTGTATTGCTTGTACTGCTGGTGCCCGTGTGCTGTTGTAATATTATGTATGCTTGTTTGCTCTGTGTGTTTAGTTCATCTGTCCCTCCGTTAAGCAGGAATGTTTAATAGAGCATGCGATGGATTTTTTTAACAAGATTTTAGTCAGTAGAGCACTTACACCTAATAACATTGGACTCGCCCAGAGTCCCTAATAAATGCGAGCTGGTGTAGGTATACCAGGAGTACATACACCCACTAGCATTAAAACACCTTAGTGTAATCTGCTCGATATGTTTCTTTCCTCTGTCTATATTTTGCTACGATGTGCATTCCGCATGTACTTGCATATTAGTCTGAATTGATTGCATGTGTATCGTGTGAGCAATGTCTGCACGCCAAGTTCTTTCTCCTGAGTACAGCCGCCGCAGTACTCGGGTAGAATGCAAAGCCGCCCATCCACATCCATACCTATTTATGGTTACTCCATTTGCCAGAACTCAGTGCTCTGGAAAACCAGCTCTATCCAATAGTTTTCCCCGGTCCCCAAAGTCTTTTCCAAGAACTCGGTTGCAATCTCGGAGAAATTCTGAGAAATTTTATTGCAGCACAAACCGTTACAACTCCTCTAGTCTAAGATTTAAACCCTGATTCTACCTCAACTCCCACTCGTTGTGGATGTGGTTCAGCGAGGAGCAACCCGCAGTGTGCCTTCCACACTGGTAGAGCTTCGCTAACCACACCGCACTGACCCTAGACCCAGCGGCACCCTTGTCACCATCTTGTGCGATGCTGACCAGCCACCCCCTTCGCCCCGCCGCAGCCCGCGCTTATTCCGCCGGCCTAAGACGGTGTAGATGATCACCAGCCACCGCTCGGTTAGCGGCATCCCGGCGATCATCAAGGATCATCGCACACAGCAGCAGCGAGAAGCCAACCAATGCTGCCAGCAGACTCACCATGAGGATGGTGATCAGGTCCGAACCCACGTCCGCCATTGACGCCTTGCCTCACGCTCCTGCAACCAGAAGGAAAAGGAGAGAGTAAGAGAGGTGAGGTAAGATGCGAGGTGGAGGAAGAAGAAGACTGCCGTTGTTTTTATAGCCCAAGCCCGGTGTACGGTGAGCGAGGTCCAGGAGAACCGCGCGTCGCTCGATCACCGGCGTCCAGGAGGCGAATCCGTGAGCAGTGCCGACCGGCGCTGGCCCATGATGGGAGCGCTCTCTGCGTTGGTTCCGTGCACGCCGCGCACTATCGCCCTAGGGTTCTTTAGGCACAGGAGCTAGGCGTGCGCAGTGCCTAGCCGCACTCGGGACAGCGTGGGAGCGAGAGAGAGACGTTGGCTGGAGAAAGAAGGAGGCTGCCAGTGGGCCCTAGGCCCACCTGCCAGTGAGAGAGGCCACTGTTCACTGTGGTGTCCTGAGCATTTTTGGAAGAAGGAAATTCTGCTTTTTCTAAAAATGTCAGGGCTACCCAGCGGCCCCTACCCGTGGAGTAAATCCCGCGATATCCGTATCTCGATCTGGGTGTATCAGTTGTCGGTACTTTTAACTTGGTTGTTTTCAACCACAGGGTTAAAATTCAACCCAGAGATTTTTCCAGGAGGCGTAATTCTTGTTCTGAGCTAACCCTAGGAATCTCGAGGACGAGATTCTCTTGAGGGGGGGGAAGGTTTGTAACACCCCAAAAATTGGGTTATCGATTTTTGTGTTGTTATTCCTTCCTAGCTTTCTCTCCCGAATTTTTCCATTGGAATCTGGTGAGTGACCAGGTGAATCCAGACAATCCTCAGCCTCTCCATGAATTTTCCATGCTCTTGTGCCAGTCAAGTTCCCGTCTGTAAACCCCGAACCTCATTTAAACCCTAGTTCCAAAATATCGGAACTAGAAATCCTGCCTTTGTGTTTACAAAGGAGCTATCATTTTTCTTGCTCAGTTGATCCTCCCAAAATTCCCAGAGATCCTCCTTCACTCATAAACCCTAGATGTGCAAAAATATTGCCAAGTCATATGCAATATTTCTCATCTAGAATTAAGCCAATATTTCAATTTGGGACCTTTCCAAAGGAACTACCATTTTGGTAGTTAGGAAAAATCCCAAATAATTTGTGGAGCTTGTACTATCCCTATCTTTACCATTTCCATCAACATCTCAAGTTTCACCCATTAAATTTTGAGCACAACAACACTTTGCAAATTCTGTCCAGATTTTCAGTTTGCAAAGGAAGTGCTTGAACCCTTAATCCTTTTGGGATGAAATTTTGCAGGGTGATTCATTACGATAAATCACCCATGGACACCAAAAACCAGCCCATTTCATCTAGTCAATCTTCCTCAGTAAATTATCTAAGTTTCTGTCCATAATGGAGCACTGTGAAGGAAGTACCATTTTTATTTATGAAAATGGTATGAAATTTATACAGTGCCTTTATATGCCTAAGTTATTGGTCTCCACCAAATTTGGGCCATTTCCATCCAGCCATTTGACCCCAGCATCATCATTTGCATTTCTGGTCAGTGGGCAAGGTTACAAAGGAAGTACCAGCTAGCCTTGTCCATTTGTGCCCAAATTTTGTCAGTATGACTACCTTAGTAGATGACTCACCCCTGCCCAAGATCATGCCAATGGGTGCACTGTGGTGGCCACACCACATGACAAACACTTTGCTGCAGGAAACTATTTGACCAGGGTGTGGTCACATCAGAGCCCAAATTTCCTGCCTGAGGGATCAAGTCAACCCAGTGATATGTGTAGATCATCCCAGACATCGTTTGACAGCAAGTGGAGCATGGCACGGCCGTGGCCACGCGGTGACCGCTGGTAGAACGCGCCAACTGCGCGCACTGTGCGCCGTACGCGTCGGGAGGCCGATTCCAGTGGGTTCTAGCTCGTCCGGGCGTACCGACGAGCTGCCCACCACATTCGTGCGTCGTCTGGAACGCCCTCCCTTCATCCCGTAGCTCGTAGACATCTCTGCCGACTTTGGTTTGCCGCCACCTCGCCGTGCGTCTCGGTGCTTCGGCCACCGTCGTGAGACCTCCTCCCCGTGCCTATAAATAGCGAGCCCCCGAGCCTTCCTCGTCACCAGCAAGCCCCCAGCCTCCTCCCTCGAGCTCCCGAGCTCTCTCCTCGTCCATGGCCGCAGCTCTGCCGCCGTTGCCCTTCGGCCATCCTGGCGCCCTGACCTCTTTCCTCCCCGTCTGTCCGTGTTCCCGGCCTCCCCTGACTCCCCATGTGTCGCCGCTGTCTCGAGCTCAGGCGGAGGAGCCCTGCCGCCGTGCCCCTCCTCCGGCCATGCCTTGACCTTGGCCCGAGCCGCGGCGCCGTCGCTGTGGTCCGCCCCGAGCGGCCCCGAGGACACCTGCGGGCGCGGCGTTGGGTGGCCGAGCCCCTCCGCCCGCCCACCGGTCCTGAGGAGCGGCGAGGCGACGGCCACATGAGCAGCTGGCGAGGCCTGAGCCACCGTGGCGCCCTCCTCTGTTCGGTCAGGGAGAGAGAAGACCCAGGAAAGAGAGAGGAGAGAGATAAGAGATATGGCGGGCCCCTCCCGTCAGCCAGAGGAGAAGTCAATCGGGGCCCGCTGTCAGTTTAAGTGGAGGCGCATTACAGAGAATACGCTTTCGGATTAGTGAAAGCGTAAACTCTGGAAAGGCGCTTTCTCTTTTTCCAGCCGGCGGCCAAACAGTTTAAATAGCGAACGTTCACTCACTAAGCACTGAAATGGACACTATTTAGTCTGTTTTAACGCTTAACGAACGAACGGACGTTTCTTCGCGACCGTAACTCCAATTGAGGTAAAACAAATGCCCACGTCTTCAGATCGTCGAGCCTGTTCTGATGGCGTCATCTTCATAATGTTTTCACACTGTGAAAATGACCATTTCGCCCTTGCCCTTCGATCAGCCCCTTCGAGAAGGAAACGTTTCCGGCAAATCTTCCCGGAGTTTTATCGCACTTCCACCCGGTGTATTCCTTCACCCCCAGGCAAGCAAACCTCTTCCATGAGCTCCGGACTTGCGTGATGACTTTGCTTGCAACCTGTGTGTTCATTGTAGTAAATCTGTATCACGTGTTAGCCTGCACTTTCATACACCTGTTATGTCATCTATTTTAGATGTTAGCATTACTTTTCATCTAGTATCATGCCTTGTTTCCATGCCATGTCCTGCCATGCTAGTAACAATATTTTGAATACCGTTATCATGTAAGTGCCATGATTTGATTTCTTGCCATGTTGTCAACGTGGTAATGATTCTGCTATGCTGATGTTAAGTGGCTGTTCACACTTATAATTGTTAAGGTAATGGTGGGATGATGGAGATACAATGATAAACCTAGTCGATTGATCAGAGTCACCTGTCTGGGCTTATCCGTGCAACCACATTTGCCGGTATGGGACGGCCTTGACTTGGTCTGATCGCGTGCTCTTTCACCGGTACCGCCCGACAGGGAGGGTTATGTGCGCGCGCTGCCCTGGCCCGGTAGGCGGCGATAACCCTGTGAGCCTAGTTGAGTTGTTTGGTTACCCGTCCCCGTTTGGGACAGTTTTGTTTGGCCACGATGGTGGTAGGTGACACGGGGCCACCCAAGGCTTGACTCCGGGGGAGTGTGATTGCCGGTGGTACGATGAAAGAGTCACGAGTCAGACAGGTTTCGTTGGAGCAATGCTGGTCCACCCGAATGGGATCACGAGGTCAGTGCTCCATAGTGTGGGTAAAGTGCGCAACCTCTGCAGAGTGTAAAATCTATTCGAATAGCCGCGTCCATGGTATTGGACAGCCCGTCCAGACCTCGCTAGGTGATCAACCGTAATAATGATTATAATGGTGAAAGAACCTGTCCTGCATAGACATCAGTTGTTGTCAGGAATATGGTATGATAGCCATGGGATGGCTATGGAAGAGATGGTCAGATGACCGAAAGACTTGGATTTGGATCAGGTTCAGATTGGATCATGAGATTATTCAGAATACGGATTATTTACTCGATGCATGCTTTACTTTACTGCACTTTACTTTAGTAGTTATTTTGCTAGATAACCCCGTTATGTCGTGATGACCAATGCTGCTAGATGTTTAAACATGCCAGATAATCTTGCTACGACATGATGATTCATAATGCTAGATAGGTATGCTATGCCATGCTTGATTCATGTTTTCCTGTTAATTCCATGCCATGTTTAGAAGAAATTCTTGCATAGCATAGGGCTTGCTTTGTCATTTGCTTGTTTGGATGCTATGTATTTGGTTGTCTTGCGAGTACATTCAAAGTACTCACCTGGCCTTGCACGTGGCCAGTTGCAGGAGAAGATCCGTCGTGCTAGATTGTAACCCAGCCAGTCCTGTGAGTTGTGGAGCCCAGCCAGAGACGTTGATGCCGTTGAACCAAGACCTTCGCTGCCATTTTAGTTAGCCTTGGAGGTATGTAATATTGTTGTAAGCGACAGAATTGTAATACTCCATTTCATATAATAAAGCCATTTTTTTATGCCTGGAATTGTTGTTCATGTATTTGACGTGCGCCAGGTCTTATCCTGGGGCTGGCGTGCATCGTCCCTCTATCGGGGTGCCACAAGACTTGGTATCAGAGCCAGGCTGGCTGTAGGTTACCCTAGCACCAAACCACCCCTATCTTTTACCCGGTAGTGAGCACAATAGATTTGACCCATCCCTGGCGTCTGACATGGCCACTGTTGATCAACAGGTGGCGTAGTCAGAATGGATGTGTCCCTGCTCAGCTGTCCAGCCACCCTGGATTACACCGTGACCCTACCCAGTTGTCGGCCGTGCCGGCGTATCTTCTACCCGGCACGAGAAGGATCCAGGCCATGCTGGTGTGTTCCAGCCGACTGCCTATTTAACCCCCCTGCGAATCGCAGCTCGCTTCATTCAGTAAGCCAGATCCCCGCAAGAGACCCAGGCTAGTATCCTCAAACCAGCAGCCATGGCTAGTTCTTCCAAAATGCACAAGATCCATAGCCAAACCGTGGCCAAAGGTTATGACGGATTTCCACCTATCCTTTCCAACATGCTCACCCAGGCCCTTGGCTGTAATACTACCCCAGTGTATTTGGTGTTCCAATCAGAACCCGTCCCTCACCTTTGCCAGTATGAAGCGACGGTGCTTCTCCACCCAAGTCCAGCAAAGGATGGGAAGCCCTTGGTTTTTAAGGGAAAACCCATGCCTACCTCTGCTTTGGCCGTCCAGACAGCTACTGCGGAAGCCATTACCCGTCTTCGCTTCCAGTTTCCACAAGTAGCGGAGATGAGGGAGTCCCGCTATTTTCCCGCTTCGTCCGAAGCAGGCTGCGAGTTCTTCAGCGCAGTTGGAGAAGCCGACCCGGCAGTAGCTCGCCTGGTTCAGTTCATTGATGCCCAGGGACTGCTAATTGCCGGCGTTATTCGAGAGTTCCGATCCATTGACCGTGACACCACCCGGGTTGTTACGGAAGCATACCGTGATGCCCGTCAAGCTGCATCCCAGACCACCCTTCCCCTGCTGCCAAACCCAGTGCCACCTTCGCAACTAGTGCCACCCTCACAGCCAGTGCTACCCTCGCAGCCCGCGAACCCATGGCAACCTGGCATCATCCACCCAAGTTATGTTGCCAGAGCTATTCGTCGTCTTCGTCGTCGAGATGTGTTCCGTCAAGTTCTAGCCGCAACCCAAGCAGTTGTGCCCCAACCCATTGTGGTGTCCCACGATGAAGATGGTAGTTGGCTCAGCCTGCGTCCCCCAGGAGAGCCCTAGCAAGAGTAGGTCCATTTGTGGCTCCGGCAGCGAGCGAAGCCAGGAGATACCGCGAGCATGTGTGTTGCGAAGACTGTTTCTTCATCCTCGTCTAGGATTAGGATCACGTAGTTCAGAGTGAGTTGTTGCTATTAGCTGCTTAGTAAGGTTGTACGCTGTTGTATGCTTGTATTGCTTGTACTGCTGGTGCCCGTGTGTTGTTGTAATATTATGTATGCTTGTTTGCTCTGTGTGTTTAGTTCATCTGTCCCTCCGTTAAGCAGGAATGTTTAATAGAGCATGCAGTGGATTTTTTTAACAAGATTTTAGTCAGTAGAGCACTTACACCTAATAACATTGGACTCGCCCAGAGTCCCTAATAAATGCGAGCTGGTGTAGGTGTATGTATACCAGGAGTACATACACCCACTAGCATTAAAACACCTTAGTGTAATCTGCTCGATATGTTTATTTCCTCTGTCTATATTTTGCTACGATGTGCATTCCGCATGTACTTGCATATTAGTCTGAATTGATTGCATGTGTATCGTGTGAGCAATGTCTGCACGCCAAGTTCTTTCTCCTGAGTACAGCCGCTGCAGTACTCGGGTAGAATGCAAAGCCGCCATCCACATCCATACCTATTTATGGTTACTCCATTTGCCAGAACTCAGTGCTCTGGAAAACCAGCTCTATCCAATAGATTTCCCTGGTCCCCAAAGTCTTTTCCAAGAACTCGGTTGCAATCTCGGAGAAATTCTGAGAAATTTTATTGCAGCACAAACCGTTACAACTCCTCGAGTCTAAGATTTAAACCCTGATTCTACCTCAACTCCCACTCGTTGTGGATGTGGTTCAGCGAGGAGCAACCCGCAGTGTGCCTTCCACACTGGTAGAGCTTCGCTAACCACACCGCACTGACCCCAGACCTAGCGGCACCCTTGTCACCATCTTGTGCGATGCTGACCAGCCACCCCCTTCGCCCCGCCACAGCCCGCGCTTATTCCGCCGGCCTAAGACGGTGTAGATGATCACCAGCCACTGCTCGGTTAGCGGCATCCCGGCGATCATCAAGGATCATCGCACACAGCAGCAGCGAGAAGCCAACCAATGCTGCCAGCAGACTCACCATGAGGATGGTGATCAGCTCCGAACCCACGTCCGCCATTGACGCCTTGCCTCACGCTCCTGCAACCAGAAGGAAAAGGAGAAGAGTAAGAGAGGTGAGGTAAGATGCGAGGTGGAGGAAGAAGAAGACTGCCGTCGTTTTTATAGCCCAAGCCCGGTGTACGGTGAGCGAGGTCCAGGAGAACCGCGCGTCGCTCGATCACCGGCGTCCAGGAGGCGAATCCGCGAGCAGTGCCGACCGGCGCTGGCCCATGATGGGAGCGCTCTCTGCGTTGGTTCCGTGCACGCCGCGCACTATCGCCCTAGGGTTCTTTAGGCCCAGGAGCTAGGCGTGCGCAGTGCCTAGCCGCACTCGGGACAGCGTGGGAGCGAGAGAGAGACGTTGGCTGGAGAAAGAAGGAGGCTGCCAGTGGGCCCTAGGCCCACCTGCCAGTGAGAGAGGACACTGTTCACTGTGGTGTCCTGAGCATTTTTGGAAGAAGGAAATTCTGCTTTTTCTAAAAATGTCAGGGCTACCCAGCGGCCCCTACCCGTGGAGTAAATCCCGCGATATCCGTATCTCGATCTGGGTGTATCAGTTGTCGGTACTTTTAACTTGGTTGTTTTCAACCACAGGGTTAAAATTCAACCCAGAGATTTTTTCAGGAGGCATAATTCTTGTTCTGAGCTAACCCTAGGAATCTCGAGGACGAGATTCTCTTAAGGGGGGGAAGGTTTGTAACACCCCAAAAATTGGGTTATCGATTTTTGTGTTGTTATTCCTTCCTAGCTTTCCTCTCCCGAATTTTTCCATTGGAATCTGGTGAGTGACCAGGTGAATCCAGACAATCCTCAGCCTCTCCATGAATTTTCCATGCTCTTGTGCCAGTCAAGTTCCCGTCTGTAAACCCCGAACCTCATTTAAACCCTAGTTCCAAAATATCGGAACTAGAAATCCTGCCTTTGTGTTTACAAAGGAGCTATCATTTTTCTTGCTCAGTTGATCCTCCCAAAATTCCCAGAGATCCTCCTTCACTCATAAACCCTAGATGTGCAAAAATATTGCCAAGTCATATGCAATATTTCTCATCTAGAATTAAGCCAATATTTCAATTTGGGACCTTTCCAAAGGAACTACCATTTTGGTAGTTAGGAAAAATCCCAAATAATTTGTGGAGCTTGTCCTATCCCTATCTTCACCATTTCCATCAACATCTCAAGTTTCACCCATTAAATTTTGAGCACAACACCACTTTGCAAATTCTGTCCAGATTTTCAGTTTGCAAAGGAAGTGCTTGAACCCTTAATTCTTTTGGGATGAAATTTTGCAGGGTGATTCATTATGACAAATCACCCATGGACACCAAAAACCAGCCCATTTCATCTAGTCAATCTTCCTTAGTAAATTATCTAAGTTTCTGTCCATATTGGAGCACTGTGAAGGAAGTACCATTTTTATTTATGAAAATGGTATGAAATTTATACCGTGCCTTTATATGCCTAAGTTATTGGTCTCCACCAAATTTGGGCCTTTTCCATCCAGCCATTTGACCCCAGCATCATCATTTGCATTTCTGGTCAGTGGGCAAGGTTACAAAGGAAGTACCAGCTAGCCTTGTCCATTTGTGCCCAAATTTTGCCAGTATGACTACCTTAGTAGATGACTCACCCCTGCCCAAGATCATGCCAATGGTGCACTGTGGTGGCCACACCACATGACAAACACTTTGCTACAGGAAACTATTTGACCAGGGTGTGGTCACATCAGAGCCCCAATTTCCTGCCTGAGGTATCAAGTCAACCCAGCATTAAGTGTAGATCGTCCCAGACATCGTTTGGCAGCGAGTGGAGCGTGGCACGGCCATGGCCACGCGGTGACCGCCGGCAGAACGCGCCAACTGCGCGCACTGTGCGCCGTACGCGTCGGGAGGCCGATTCCAGCGGGTTCTAGCTCGTCCGGGCGTACCGACGAGCTGCCCACCGCATTCGTGCGTCGTCTGGAACCCCCTCCCCTTGTCTCGTAGCTCGTAGATGTCTCTGCCGACTTTGGTTCGCCGCCACCTCGCCGTGCGTCTCGGTGCTTCGGCCACCGTCGCGAGACCTCCTCCCCGTGCCTATAAATAGCGAGCCCCCGAGCCTTCCTCGTCACCAGCAAGCCCCCAGCCTCCTCCCTCGAGCTCCCGAGCTCTCTCCTCGTCCATGGCCGCGGCTCTGCCGTCGTTGCCCTTCAGCCATCCCGACGCCCTGACCTCTTTCCTCCCCCTCTGTCTGTGTTCCCGGCCTCCCCTGACTCCCCGTGAGTCGCCGCTGTCTCGAGCTCAGGCAGAGGAGCCCTGCCGCCGTGCCCCCTCCTCCGGCCGTGCCGTGACCTTGGCCCGAGCCGCAGCGCCGTCGCTGTGGTCCGCCCCAAGCGGCCCCGGGGACACCTACGGGCGTGGCGTTGGGTGGCCGAGCCCCTCCGCCCGAGCAGCCGGCGAGGCCCGAGCCGCCGTGGCGCTTTCCTTTGTTCGGTCGGGGAGAGAGAAGACCTAGGAGAGAGAGAGGAGAGAGATAAGAGATAAGGCGGGCCCCGCCCGTCAGCCAGAGGATAAGTCAACCGGGGCCCGCTGTCAGTTTAAGTGGAGGCGCATTACAGAGAATACGCTTTCGGATTAGTGAAAGCGTAAACTCTGGAAAGGCGCTTTCTCTTTTTCCAGCCGGCGGCCGAACAGTTTAAATAGCGAACGTTCACTCACTAAGCACTGAAATGGACACTATTTAGTCTGTTTTAATGCTTAACGAACGAACGGACGTTTCTCCGCGACCGCATCTCCGATTGAGGTAAAACAAACGCCCACATCTTTAGATCGTCGAGCCCGTTCTGATGGCGTCATTTTCATAATGTTTTCACACTGTGAAAATGACCATTTTGCCCCTGCCCTTCGATCAGCCCCTCCGAGAAGGAAACGTTTCCGGCAAATCTTCCCGGAGTTTTATCGCACTTCCACCAGGCGTGTTCCTTCACCCCCAGGCAAGCCAACCTCTTCCATGAGCTCCGGACTTGCGTGATGACTTTGCTTGCACCCTATGTGTTCATTGTAGTAAATCTGTATCACCTGTTAGCCTGCACTTGCATACACTTGTTATGTCATCTGGTTTAGATGTTAGCATTACTTTTCATCTAATATCATGCCTTGTTTCCATGCCATGTCCTGCCATGCTAGTAACAATATTTTGAATACTGTTATCATGTAAGTGCCATGATTTGATTTCTTGCCATGTTGTCAACGTGGTAATGATTCTGCTATGCTGATGTTAAGTGGCTGTTCACACTTATAATTGTTAAGGTAATGGTGGGATGATGGAGATACAATGATAAACCTAGTCGGTTGATCAGAGTCACCTGTCCGGGCTTATCCGTGCAACCACATTTGCCGGTATGGGACGGCCTTGACTTGGTCTGATCGCGTGCTCTTTCACCGGTACCGCCCGACAGGAAGGGTTATGCGCGCGCGCTGCCCTGGCCCGGTAGGCGGCGATAACCCTGTGAGCCCAGTTGAGTTGTTTGGGTACCCGTCCCCATTTGGGACAGTTTTGTTTGGCCACGATGGTGGCAGGTGTCATGGGGTGACACGGGGCCACCCAAGGCTTGACTCCAGGGGAGTGTGATTGCCGGTGGTACGATGAAAGAGTCATGAGTCAGACAGGTTTCGTTGGAGCAATGCTGGTCCACCCGAATGGGATCACAAGGTCAGTGCTCCATAGTGTGGGTAAAGTGCGCAACCTCTGCAGAGTGTAAAATCTATTCGAATAGCCGCATCCACGGTATTGGACAGCCCGTCCAGACCTCGCTAGGTGATCAACCATAATAATGATAATAATGGTGAAAGAACCTGCCCTGCATAGACATCAGTTGTTGTCAGGAATATGGTATGATAGCTGTCGTGGAATTGTCACGGCAAATGTCCTAGTGTGAGGACTTAGTCGTGAGGCCGACGCATCTATGTGGTAGCTTGAGAGGGGTTGATCGGAATCGAGGGACGCAACATAAGACAAGGGTTTAGACAGCTTCGGGCCTCAGGAAACATCATCCGGTAATAACCCTACATGCTGTTTGTGGCTAGGTCTCATTATCATCACCAGGGAGTCGCCGTAAACCGGCTCTCCTAGTTATGTCTCGCCTTCAGATTCTTTCCTCTCCCTCTCTTGGGGTGCCCTGCCCCTCCTTATATAAGTTGAAGGGGCAGGTTACATATAGAGTCCAACTCGGATTGGGACTTAACCTATTCTAACGTCTCATCATGGGCTTCTTAACGTCATCGGGTTTATTACCCCCAGGTGACTCTGTCTACTAGGTTATGACTGCCCACCGGTTTACCATCTGGTTTACCTAATGTCCGGTTTACCATCTGGTTTATCATCTGACTTAACTGTCTGCCTTAACCATCTGTCTTAACTGTCTGCCGGTTTACCATCTGCCTTAACTGTTTGCCTTAACCGTCTGTATTAACTGTCTGCCGGTTTACCCTCTGTCTGTCGGTTTACCCTCTGTCTGTCGGTTTACCATCTGCTGGTTTACCAAGTCCCAGCCGGGTTATAACTCCGGCCGGGTCATACCGCGGGGTATATCCCCAACATTAGCCCCCAGTTAAATTTGGATTTATCCATGTTAAACTGATCCTGAGCATCCTTAAGTCCTTGTCATTTCCTTCTTCTAGAAAATCCGGGTCAATAGGCCAGCATCATAATCAATTTGCTGACATTGGTTTGTCACAGAGAAATATTGTGAAGAATAATTCATTTGACTCAGCTCCCAATGCTTAACAAAAATATTGGTCTTTGAAATACTCATCTGATCTTCAGCCGGCTTAAGGATGTAAAACTTGCCGGTTTATCATTGCCAAAATTGCCGGTTTATAAATATTGATGGCACCGGGTCATAATTGTAGTTAACATCAAGCTTGAAAATGTACCTCCCTTATATGCATATCACTTGTAGCCCCCAAGTCTTAAGAAGGAAGCATAGTAACAGCTTAAGACTTGCTTCAATATAAATGCTGCAACTTAGAGAAATCCAGGTTGTTCATCTCAGTCACTAGTCAAAACTGAATATTCCACATATGTAGCCCCCAAGTGCCGGTTTGTCATGCTTGCATCAACCTGGAACTTGTAATTGTCTTATGCTCATAAAAACTTCAACCAGTGTAGCCCCCAAGGGCCGGATCATTATGCAATAATGAGCAGGAACTTTGTAGATATGATCATGTAGACTTGAACAGCAACGTGTAGCCCCCAAGGGCCGGCTCAGCAAGTCAATACTGAGCTGGGACTTTATATATATACTTCATTGAAAATAACATTATATGATGTAACCCCACCATGGGGCTTGAACCCACGTCCACAAGGTTAAGAGTCTTGTCCTCTACCAACTGAGCAATGAACCCTTCAATATAATGGATTAAGGCTTGTGTACCTTGAATTTTTGACAGGAGCAATTGGTAGCCCCCAAGGGCCGGCTCATTACGATGTGATGAGTTGGGTCTTCAATAAGGCGAGTAAAAAATGATCTTGCATTATCCCCCAAGTGTCATGGTGCATGCTTGCAGCGACATGGGACTTCCATATTTGATATAATCATGATTTGAATAATGTAGCCCCCAAGTGCCGGGTCGTAAGCCTGCAGCGACTAGGGACTATTCCTTCCATTGTAAATAAAATCATATCCTTTGTCCAGATAATAATAACCATTGCGCTGAAGCAACTTTTGAAAACCTCAATCATTCAATATCATAATGAAAATCCAGCCAAGTTGGCTATTAAAGATTGGAATAATATAATCCGGCGGCTCTTGGCCAATAGCGACTTAATGCGCATTCATTGTAAACCAGAATTTTTGTAACCCGGCGGCTTATAGCCTTTTGTAACCCGGAGGCTCATAATCATGTCCAGTTTTTGACAAGATCACTTTGGCGGTTCATAGCCTCAATAAACCCAATATTGATCAATATAACCCGGAACTCCAAGGGCACAAAATCATTATAAACTGGCGACTTAAAGTCTAGAGCCAGAACGGGTTACCAAAAACCCCAGATATGCTCAAATATGAGCCATAGAGATGAAGGCTACATGGCCTGAATTGTCTCAAGCCATATGTTAATATGGCGTAGATATATGAATCCAAAAAAATGCTCAGAAAAAGATAACGAATCAAAATCGAGAAAACAAGGCTTTCATAGGCCGCCAAGCCTAAAGCAGGATAACCCGGAAAGTTTTGGTGAATACACCTGGCATTCCACGCCAAAAGGTTATGTCCTCTTTGGTGAATACACCTATGTTTGAACAGATAACCCGGAAACTTTGGTGAATACACCTGGTTTTCCAAGCCAGAAGGTTATGTCCTCTTTGGTGAATACACCTATGTTTGAATAGATAACTTGAAAACTTTGGTGAATACACCTGGTTTTCCAAGCCAGAAGGTTATGTCCTCTTTGGTGAATACACCTATGTTTGAACAGATAACCTGGAAACTTTGGTGAATACACCTGGTTTTCCAAGCCAAAAGGTTATGTCCTCTTTGGTGAATACACCTATGTTTTGGTTGAATTCTTGTTCTGAGCTAACCTAGGAATCCGAGGACGAGATTCTCTTGAGGGGGGGAAGGTTTGTAAACCCCACAAAATTGGGTTATCGATTTTGTGTTGTTATTCCTTCCTAGCTTTCTCTCCCGAATTTTTCCAGTGAGCTGTGAGTGACCAGGTGATCCAGACAATCCTCAGCCTCTCCATGAATTTTCCATGCTCTGTGCCAGTCAAGTTCCCGTCTGTAAAACCCCGAACCTCATTTAAACCTAGTTCCAAAATATCGGCAATAGAAACTGCCTTGTGTTTACAAGGAGCTATCATTTCTGCTCAGTTGATCCTCCCAAAATTCCCAGAGATCCTCCTTCACTCATAAACCCTAGATGTGCAAAATATTGCCAAGTCATATGCAATATTTTCATCTAGAATTAGCCAATATTTCAATTTGGGACCTCCAAAGGAACTACCATTTGGTAGTTAGGAAAAATCCCAAATAATTTGTGGAGTTGGCTATCCCTATCTTTACCATTCATCAACATCTCAAGTTTCACCATTAAATTTTGAGCACAACAACACTTTGCAAATTCTGTCCAGATTTTCAGTTTGCAAAGGAAGTGCTTGAACCCTTAATCCTTGGGATGAAATTTTGCAGGGTGATTATACGATAAATCACCCATGGACACCAAAAACCAGCCCATTTCATCTAGTCAATCTTCCTCAGTAAAATATATAAGTTTCGTCCATAATGGAGCACTGTGAAGGAAGTACCATTTTATTTATGAAAATGGTATGAAATTTATACAGTGCCTTTATAGCTAAGTTATTGGTCTCCACCAAATTTGGGCCATTTCCATCCAGCCATTTGACCCCAGCATCATCATTTGCATTTTGGTCAGTGGGCAAGGTTACAAAGGAAGTACCAGCTAGCCTTGTCCATTTGTGCCCAAATTTGTCAGTATGACTACCTTGTAGATGACTCACCCCTGCCCAAGATCATGCCAATGGGTGCACTGTGGTGGCCACACCACATGACAAACACTGCTGCAGGAAAATATTTGACCAGGGTGTGGTACATCAGAGCCCAAATTTCTGCCGGGATCAAGTCAACCCAGTGATATGGTAGATCATCCCAGACATCGTTTGACAGCAAGTGGAGCATGGCACGGCCGTGGCACAGCGGTGACCGCTGGTAGTAACGCGCCAACTGCGCGCACTGTGCGCCGTACGCGTCGGGAGGCCGATTCAGTGGGTTCTAGCTCGTCCGGGCGTACCGACGAGCTGCCCACCACATTCGTGCGTCGTCTGGAACGCCCTCCCTTCATCCCGTAGCTCGTAGACATCTCTGCCGACTTTGGTTTGCCGCCACCTCGCCGTGCGTCTCGGTGCTTCGGCCACCGTCGTGAGACCTCCTCCCCGTGCCTATAAATAGCGAGCCCCCGAGCCTTCCTCGTCACCAGCAAGCCCCCAGCCTCCTCCCTCGAGCTCCCGAGCTCTCTCTCGTCCATGGCCGAGCTCTGCCGCGTTGCCTCGGCCATCCTGGCCGCCTGACCTCTTTCCTCCCCGTCTGTCCGTGTTCCGGCCTCCCGACTCTCCCATGTGTGCCGCTGTCTCGAGCTCAGGCGGAGGAGCCCTGCCGCCGTGCCTGCCATGCCTTGACTGGCCCGAGCGCGGGCGTCGTGTGGTCCGCCCGAGCGGCCCCGAGGACACCTGGGGCGCGGCGTTGGGTGGCCGAGCCCCTCCGCCCGCCCACGTCCTGAGGAGCGGCGAGGCGACGGCCAATGAGCACGCATGGCGAGGCTGAGCCACGTGGCGCCCCCTCTGTTCGGTCAGGGAGAGAGAGAGAAGAGGAAAGAGAGAGGAGAGAGATAAGAGATATGGCGGGCCCCTCCCGTCAGCAGAGGAGAAGTCAATCGGGGCCCGCTGTCAGTTTAAGTGGGGCGCATTACAGAGAATACGCTTGGATTAGTGAAAGCGTAAACTCTGGAAAGGCGCTTCTCTTTTTCCAGCCCGCGGCCAAACAGTTTAAATAGCGAACGTTCACTCACTAAGCAGAAATGGACACTATTTAGTCTGTTTTAACGCTTAAGAACGAACGGACGTTCTTCGCGACCGTAACTCCAATTAGGTAAAACAAATGCCCACGTCTTCAGATCGTCGAGCCTGTTCTGATGGCGTATCTTATAATGTTTCACACTGTGAAAATGACCATTTCGCCCTGCCTTCGATCAGCCCTTCGAGAAGGAAACGTTTCCGGCAAATCTTCCCGGAGTTTATCGCAATCCACCGGTGTATTCCTTCACCCCCAGGCAAGCAAACCTCTTCCATGAGCTCCGGACTTGGTGATGACTTTGCTTGCAACCTGTGTGTTCATTGTAGTAAATCTGTATACACGTGTAGCTGCACTTCATACACCTGTTATGTATCTATTTAGATGTTAGCATTACTTTTCATCAGTATCATGCTTGTTTCATGCCATGTCCTGCCATGCTAGTAACAATATTTTGAATACCGTTATCATGTAAGTGCCATGATTTGATTTCTTGCCATGTTGTCAACGTGGTAATGATTCTGCTATGCTGATGTTAAGTGGCTGTTCACAATTATAATTGTAAGGTAATGGTGGGGATGAGGAGATACAATGAATAAACCTAGTCGATTGATCAGAGTCACCTGTCTGGGCTTATCCGTGCAACCACATTTGCCGGTATGGGACGGCTTGACTTGGTCTGATCGCGTGCTCTTTCCACCGGTACCGCCGACAGGGGGGTTATGTGCGCGCGCTGCCCTGGCCCGGTAGGCGGCGATAACCCTGTGAGCCTAGTTGAGTTGTTTGGTTACCCGTCCCCGTTTGGGACAGTTTTGTTTGGCCACGATGGTGGTAGGTGACACGGGGCCACCCAAGGCTTGACTCCGGGGGAGTGTGATTGCGGTGGTACGATGAAAGAGTCACAGAGTCAGACAGTCGTTGGAGCAATGCTGGTCCCACGAATGGGATCACGAGGTCAGTGCTCCATATGTGGGGTAAAGTGCGCAACCTCTGCAGAGTGTAAAATCTATTCGAATAGCCGCGTCCATGGTATTGGACAGCCCGTCCAGCCTATCGCTAGGTGATCAACCGTAATAATGATTATAATGGTGAAAGAACCTGTCCTGCATAGACATCAGTTGTTGTCAGGAATATGGTATGATAGCCATGGGATGGCTATGGAAGAGATGGTCAGATACCGAAAGACTTTGATTTGGATCAGGTTCAGATGGATCATGAGATTATTCAGAATACGGATATTACTCGATGCAGCTTTACTTTACTGCACTTTACTTTAGTAGTTATTTTGCTAGATAACCCCGTTATGTCGTGATGACCAATGCTGCTAGATGTTTAAACATGCCAGATAATCTTGCTACGACATGATGATTCATAATGCTAGATATAGTATGCTATGCCATGTGATTCATGTTTCCTGTTAATTCCATGCCATGTTTAGAAGAAATTCTTGCATAGCATAGGGCTTGCTTTGTCATTTGCTGTTTGGATGCTATGTATTTGGTGTGCTTGCGAGTACATTCAAAGTACTCACCTGGCCTTGCACGTGGCCAGTTGCAGAGAAGATCCGTCGTGCTAGATTGTAACCCAGCCAGTCCTGTGAGTTGTGGAGCCAGCCAGAGACGTTGATGCCGTTGAACACAAGACCTTCGCTGCCATTTTAGTTAGCCTTGGAGGTATGTAATATTGTTGTAAGCGACAGAATTGTAATACTCATTTCATAAATAAAGCCATTTTTTTAGCTGGAATGTTGTTCATGTATTTGACGTGCGCCAGGCTTATCCTGGGGCTGGCGGGCATCGTCCCTTATCGGGTGCCACAAGACTTGGTATCAGAGCCAGGCTGGCTGTAGGTTACCCTAGCACCAAACCACCCCTATCTTTTACCCGGTAGTGAGCACAATAGATTTGTGCCCATCCCTGGCGTCTGACATGGCCATTGATCAACAAGGTGGCGTAGTTAGAATGGATGTGTCCCTGCTCAGCTGTCCAGCCACCCTGGATTACACCGTGACCCTACCCAGTTGTCGGCCGTGCGGCGTATTTCTACCCGGCACGAGAAGGATCCAGGCCATGCTGGTGTGTTCCAGCCGACTGCCTATTTAACCCCCCCGCGAATCGCCGCTCGCTTCATTCAGTAAGCAGATCCCCGCAAGAGACCCAGGCTAGTATCCTCAAACCAGCAGCCATGGCTAGTTCTTCCAAAATGCACAAGATCCATAGCCAAACCGTGGCCAAAGGTTATGACGGATTTCCACCTATCCTTTCCAACATGCTCACCCAGGCCTGGCTGTAATACTACCCCAGTGTATTTGTGTGTTCAATCAGAACCCGTCCCTCACCTTGCCAGTATGAAGCGACGGTGCTTCCCACCCAAGTCCAGCAAAGGATGGGAAGCCCTTGGTTTTTAAGGGAAAACCCATGCCTACCTCTGCTTTGGCCGCAGACAGCTACGCGGAAGCCATTACCCGTCTTCGCTTCCAGTTTCCACAAGTGGAGATGAGGGAGTCCCGCTATTTCCCGCTTCGTCCGAAGCAGGCTGCGAGTTTTCAGCGCAGTTGGAGAAGCCGACCCGCAGTGCTCGCCTGGTTCAGTTATTGATGCCCAGGGACTGCTAATTGCCGGCGTTATTCGAGAGTTCCGATCCATTGACCGTGACACCACCCGGGTTGACGGAAGCATACCGTGATGCCCGTCAAGCTGCATCCCAGACCACCCTTCCCCTGCTGCCAAACCCAGTGCCACCTTGCAACTAGTGCCACCCTCACAGCCAGTGCTACCTCGCAGCCCGCGAAACCATGGCAACCTGGCATCATCCACCAAGTTATGTTGCAGAGCTATTCGTCGTCTTCGTCGTCGAGATGTGTTCCGTCAAGTTCTAGCCGCAACCCAGCAGTTGTGCCCCAACCCATTGTGGTGTCCCACGATGAAGATGGGTAGTTGGCTCAGCCTGCGTCCCCCCGGAGAGCCTAGCAAGAGTAGGTCCATTTGTGGCTCGGAGCGAGCGAAGCCAGGAGATACCGCGAGCATGTGTGTTGCGAAGAGTTTCTTATCCTCGTCTAGGATTAGGATCACGTAGTTCGAGTGAGTTGTTGCTATTAGCTGCTTAGTAAGGTTGTACGCGTTGTATGCTTTTATTGCTTGTACTGCTGGTGCCGTGTGTGTTGTAATATTATGTATGCTTGTTGCTCTGTGTGTTTAGTTCATCTGTCCCTCCGTTAAGCAGGAATGTTTAAAGAGCATGCAGTGGATTTTTTTAACAAGATTTTAGTCAGTAGAGCACTTACCACTATAACATTGGACTCGCCCAGAGTCCCTAATAAATGCGAGCTGGTGTAGGTGTATGTATAACAGGAGTACATACACCCACTAGCATTAAAACACCTTAGTGTAATCTGCGATATGTTTATTTCCTCTGTCTATATTTGCTACGATGTGCATTCCGCATGTACTTGCATATTAGTCGAATTGATTGCATGTGTATCGTGTGAGCAATGTCGCACGCCAAGTTCTTTCTCCTGAGTACAGCCGCTGCAGTACCGGGTAGAATGCAAAGCCGCCATCCACATCCAACCTATTTAGGTTACTCATATTGCCAGAACTCAGTGCGTCTGGAAAACCAGCTCTATCCAATAGATTTCCCTGGTCCCCAAAGTCTTTTCCAAGAACTCGGTTGCAATCTCGGAGAAATTCTGAGAATTTTGCAGCACAAACCGTTACAACTCCTCGAGTCTAAGATTAACCCTGATTACCCTCAACTCACATCGTTGTGGATGTGGTTCAGCGAGGAGCAACCGCAGTGTGCCTTCCACACATGGTAGAGCTTCGCTAACCACACCGCACTGACCCCGACCTAGCGGCACCCTTGTCACCATCTTGTGCGATGCTGACCAGCCACCCCCTTCGCCCCGCCACAGCCCGCGCTTATTCGCCGGCTAAGACGGTGTAGATGATCACCAGCACATGCTCGGTAGCGGCATCCCGGCGATCATCAAGGATCATCGCACACAGCAGCAGCGAGAAGCAAACCAATGCTGCCAGCAGACTCACCATGAGGATGGTGGATCAGCTGCTCCGAACACGTCCGCCATTGACGCCTTGCCTCACGCTCCTGCAACCAGAAGGAAAAGGAGAAGAGTAAGAGAGGTGAGGTAAGTGCGAGGTGGAGGAAGAAGAAGATGGGTTTTATATCAAGCCGGTGTAGGTGAGCGAGGTAGGAGAAAGGCGTGTCGATACACGGCGGTAGGAGGCAGACCGCGAGCAGTGCCGACGGCGCTGGCCCATGATGGGAGGAGCGTCTGCGTGTGGTTGTGCACGCCGGCACTATCGCCCTAGGGTTTTTAGGCCAGGAGTAGGGTGGCAGTGCCTAGCCGCACTGGGACAGCGTGGGAGCGAGAGAGAGACGTTGGCTGAGAAGAAGAAGGAGGCTGCCAGTGGGCCTAGGCCCACCTGCCAGTGAGAGAGGACACTGTTCACTGTGGTGTCCTGAGCATTTTTGGAAGAAGGAAATTCTGCTTTTCTAAAAATGTCAGGGCTACCCAGCGGCCCCTACCCGGGGAAATCCCGCGATATCCGTATCTCGATCTGGGTGTATCAGTTGTCGGTACTTTTAACTTGGTGTTTTCAACCACAGGGTTAAAATTCAACCCAGAGATTTTTCAGGAGGCATTATTCTTGTTCTGAGCTAACCCTAGGAATCTCGAGGACGAGATTCTCTTAAGGGGGGAAGGTTTGTAACACCCCAAAAATGGGTTATCGATTTTGTGTTGTTATTCCTTCCTAGCTTCTCTCCCGAATTTTTCCATTGGAATTGGTGAGTGACCAGGTGAATCCAGACAATCCTCAGCCTCTCCATGAATTTTCCATGCTTGTGCCAGTCAAGTTCCCGTCTGTAAACCCCGAACCTCATTTAAACCCTAGTTCCAAAATATCGGAACTAGAAATCCTGCCTTTGTGTTTACAAAGGAGCTATCATTTTTCTTGCTCAGTTGATCCTCCCCAAATTCCCGAGATCCTCCTTCAATCATAAACCCTAGATGTGCAAAAATATTGCCAAGGCAATGCAATATTTCTCATCTAGAATTAAGCCAATATTTCAATTTGGGACCTTTCCAAAGGAACTACCATTTGGTAGTTAGGAAAAATCCCAAATAATTTGTGGAGCTGTCCTATCCCTATCTTCACCATTTCCATCAACATCTCAAGTTTCACCCATTAAATTTTGAGCACCAACACCACTTTGCAATTGTCAGATTTTCAGTTTGCAAAGGAAGTGCTTGAACCCTTAATTTCTTTGGGATGAAATTTTGCAGGGTGATTCATTATGACAAATCACCCATGGACACCAAAAACCAGCCCATTTCATCTAGTCAATCTTCCTTAGTAAATTATCTAAGTTTCTGTCCATATTGGAGCACTGTGAAGGAAGTACCATTTTTATTTATGAAAATGGTATGAAATTTATACCGTGCCTTTATGCCTAAGTTATTGTCTCCACCAAATTTGGCTTTTCCATCCAGCCATTTGACCCCAGCATCATCATTTGCATTTCTGGTCAGTGGGCAAGGTTACAAAGGAAGTACCAGCTAGCCTTGTCCATTTGTGCCCAAATTTTGCCAGTATGACTACCTTAGTAGATGACTCACCCCTGCCCAAGATCATGCCAATGGTGCACTGTGGTGGCCACACCACATGACAAACACTTTGCTACAGGAAACTATTTGACCAGGGTGTGGTCACATCAGAGCCCCCATTCCTGCCCTGAGGTATCAAGTCAACCCAGCATTAGTGTAGATCGTCCCAGACATCGTTTGGCAGCGAGTGGAGCGTGGCACGGCCATGGCCACGCGGTGACCGCCGGGAGAACGCGCCAACTGGCGCACTGTGCGCCGTACGCGTCGGGAGGCCGATTCCAGCGGGTTCTAGCTCGTCCGGGCGTACCGACGAGCTGCCCACCGCATTCGTGCGTCGTCTGGAACCCCCTCCCCTGTCTCGTAGCTCGTAGATGTCTCTGCCGACTTTGGTTCGCCGACCTCGCCGTGCGTCTCGGTGCTTCGGCCACCGTGCGAGACCTCCTCCCCGTGCCTATAAATAGCGAGCCCCCGAGCCTTCCTCGTCACCAGCAAGCCCCCAGCCTCCTCCCTCGAGCTCCCGAGCTCTCTCCTCGTCCATGGCCGCGGCCTGCCGTCGTTGCCCTTCTAGCCATCCCGACGCCCTGACCTCTTTCTCCTCTGTCTGTGTTCCGGCTCCCCTGACTCCCGTGAGTCGCCGCTGTCTCGAGCTCAGGCAGAGGAGCCCTGCGCCTCCCCCTCCCCGGGTGCCGTGACCTTGGGCCGAGCGCAGCGCCGGCGTGTGGTCCGCCCAAGCGGCCCGGGGACACATACGGGCGTGGCGTTGGGTGGCGAGCCCCTCGCCCGAGCACAGCGGCGAGGCCCGAGCCGCCGTGGCGCTTTCCTTTGTTCGGTCGGGGAGAGAGAAAGACCTAGGAGAGAGAGAGAGGAGAGAGATAAGAGATAAGGCGGGGCCCCGCCCGTCAGCCAGAGAGTAAGTCAACGGGGCCGCTGTCAGTTTAAGTGGGAGCGCATTACAGAGAATACGCTTTCGGATTAGTGAAAGCGAAACTCTGGAAAGGCGCTTTCTCTTTTTCCAGCCGCGCGCGCCGAACAGTTTAATAGCGAACGTTCACTCACTAAGCACTGAAATGGACACTATTTAGTTGTTTTAATGCTTAACGAACGAACGGACGTTTTCTCCGCGACCGCATCTCCGATTGAGGTAAAACAAACGCCCACATCTTTAGATGTCGAGCCGTTCTGATGGCGTCATTATAATGTTCACACTGTGAAAATGACCATTTTGCCCCTGCCCTTCGATCAGCCCCTCCGAGAAGGAAACGTTTCCGGCAAATCTTCCCGGAGTTTATCGCACTTCCACCAGGCGTGTTCCTTCACCCCAGGCAAGCCAACCTCTCCATGAGCTCCGGACTTGCGTGATGACTTTGCTTGCACCCTATGTGTTCATTGTAGTAAATCTGTATCACCTGTTAGCCTGCACTTGCATACACTTGTTATGTCATCTGGTTTAGATGTTAGCATTACTTTTCATCTAATATCATGCCTTGTTCCATGCCATGTCCTGCATGCTAGTAACAATATTTTGAATACTGTTATCATGTAAGTGCCATGATTGATTTCTTGCCATGTTGTCAACGTGGTAATGATTCTGCTATGCTGATGTTAAGTGGGTGTTCACACTTATAATTGTTAAGGTAATGGTGGGATGATGGAGATACAATGATTAAACCTAGTCGGTTGATCAGAGTCACCTGTCCGGGGTTATCCGTGCAACCACATTTGCGGTATGGGACGGCCTGACTTGGTCTGATCGCGTGCTCTTTCACCGGTACCGCCCGACAGGAAGGGTTATGCGCGCGCGCTGCCCTGGCCCGGTAGGCGGCGATAACCCTGTGAGCCCAGTTGAGTTGTTTGGGTACCCGTCCCCTTTGGGACAGTTTTGTTTGGCCACGATGGTGGCAGGTGTCATGGGGTGACACGGGGCCACCCAAGGCTTGACTCCAGGGGAGTGTGATGCCGTGGTACGATGAAAGAGTCATGAGTCAGACAGGTTTCGTTGGAGCAATGCTGGTCCACCCGAATGGGATCACAAGGTCAGTGCTCCATAGTGTGGGTAAAGTGCGCAACCTCTGCAGAGTGTAAAATCTATCGAATAGCCGCATCCACGGTATTGGACAGCCCGTCCAGACCTCGCGAGTGATCAACCATAATAATGATAATAATGGTGAAAGAACCTGCCCTGCATAGACATCAGTTGTTGTCAGGAATATGTGTATGATAGCTGTCGTGGAATTGTCACGGCAAATGTCCTAGTGTGAGGACTTAGTCGTGAGGCCGACGCATCTATGTGGTAGCTTGAGAGGGGTTGATCGGAATCGAGGGACGCAACATAAGACAAGGGTTTAGACAGCTTCGGGCCTCAGGAAACATCATCCGGTAATAACCCTACATGCTGTTTGTGGCTAGGTCTCATTTCATCACCAGGGAGTCGCCGTAAACCGGCTCTCCTAGTTAGTCTCGCTTCAGATTCTTCCTCTCCCTCTCTTGGGGTGCCCTGCCCCTCCTATATAAGTTGAAGGGGCAGGTGTACAATAGAGTCCAACTCGGATTGGGACTTAACCTTTCTAACGTCTCATCATGGGCTTCTTAACGATCGGGTTTATTACCCCCAGGTGACTCTGTCTACTAGGTTATGACTGCCCACCGGTTTACCATCTGGTTACCTAATGTCCGGTTTACCATTTGGTTTATCATCTGACTTAACTGTCTGCCTTAACCATGTCTTAACTGTCTGCCGGTTTACCATCTGCCTTAACGTTTGCCTTAACCGTCTGTATTAACTTGCCGGTTTACCCTCTGTCTGCGGTTTACCCTCTGTCTGTCGGTTTACCATCTGCTGGTTTACCAAGTCCCAGCGGGTTATAACTCCGGCCGGGTCATACCGCGGGGTATATCCCCAACATTGCCCCCAGTTAAATTTGGATTTATCCATGTTAAACTGCTCTGAGCATCCTTAAGTCCTTGTCATTTCCTTCTTCTAGAAAATCCGGGTCAATAGGCCAGCATCATAATCAATTTGCTGACATTGGTTTGTCACAGAGAAATATTGTGAAGAATAATTCATTTGACTCAGCTCCCAATGCTTAACAAAAATATTGGTCTTTGAAATACTCATCTGATCTTCAGCCGGCTTAAGGATGTAAAAATTGCCGGTTTATCATTGCCAAATGCCGGTTATAAATATGATGGCACCGGGTCATAATTGTAGTTAACATCAAGCTTGAAAAGTACCTCCCTTATATGCAATTCACTTGTAGCCCCCAAGTCTTAAGAAGGAAGCATAGTAACAGCTTAAGACTTGCTCAATATAAATGCTGCAACTTAGAGAAATCCAGGTTGTTCATCTCAGTCACTAGTCAAAACTGAAATTCCACAATGTAGCCCCCAAGTGCCGGTTTGTCATGCTTGCATCAACCTGGAAACTTGTAATTGTCTATGACTCATAAAAACTTCAACCAGTGTAGCCCCCAAGGGCCGGATCATTATGCAATAATGAGCAGGAACTTTGTAGATATGATCATGTAGACTTGAACAGCAAGTGTAGCCCCCAAGGGCGGCTCAGCAAGTCAATACTGAGCTGGGACTTTTATAATACTTCATTGAAAAATACATTATATGATGTAACCCACATGGGGCTTGAACCCACGTCCACAAGGTTAAGAGCTTGTCCTCTACCAACTGAGCAATGAACCCTTCAATATAATGGATTAAGGCTTGTGTACCTTGAATTTTTGACAGGAGCAATTGGTAGCCCCCAAGGGCCGGCTCATTACGATGTGATGAGTTGGGTCTTCAATAAGGCGAGTAAAAAATGATCTTGCATTATCCCCCAAGTGTCATGGTGCATGCTTGCAGCGACATGGGACTTCCATATTTGATATAATCATGATTTGAATAATGTAGCCCCAAGGCCGGGTCGTAAGCCTGCAGCGACTAGGGACTATCCTTCATTGAAATAAAAAATATCCTTGTCCAGATAATAATAACCATTGCGCTGAAGAACTTTTGAAAACCTCAATCATTCAAATCATAATGAAAATCCAGCCAAGTGGCTATTAAAGATTGGAATAATATAATCCGGCGGGCTTGGCCAATAGCGACTTAATGCGCATCATTGTAAACCAGAATTTTTGTAACCCGGCGGCTTATAGCCTTTTGTAACCGGAGGCTCATAATCATGTCCAGTTTTTGACAAGATCACTTTGGCGGTTCATAGCCTCAATAAACCCAATATTGATCAATATAACCCGGAACTCCAAGGGCACAAAATCATTATAAACTGGCGACTTAAGTCTAGAGCCAGAACGGGTTACCAAAAACCCCAGATATGCTCAAATATGAGCCATAGAATGAAGGCTACATGGCCTGAATTGTCTCAAGCCATATGTTAATATGCGTAGATATATGAATCCAAAAAAAAATGCTCAGAAAAAGATAACGAATCAAAATCGAGAAAACAAGGCTTTCATAGGCCGCCAAGCCTAAAGCAGGATAACCCGGAAAGTTTTGGTGATACACCTGGCATTCCACGCCAAAAGGTTATGTCCTCTTTGGTGAATACACCTATGTTTGAAGATAACCCGGAAACTTTGGTGAATACACCTGGTTTCCAAGCCAGAGAGGTTTGTCCTCTTTGGTGAATACACCTATGTTTGAATAGAGATACTTGAAAACTTGGTGATACACCTGGTTTCCAAGCCAGAAGGTTATGTCCTCTTTGGTGAATACACTATGTTTGAAACAGATAACCTGGAAACTTTGGTGAATACACCTGGTTTTCCAAGCCAAAAGGTTATGTCCTCTTGGTGAATACACCTATGTTTGAACAGATAACCTGGAAACTTTGGTGAATACACCTGGTTTTCCAAGCCAAAAGGTTATGTCCTCTTTGGTGAATACACCTATGTTTGAACAGGAAGCCCCCAATTGGCTTGTAAGTATGGCGTATAAGCCGGATCAAGAGGGATATTCACAGCTATGCTCAATGAGCAGGGAGCCCCAAGTGTCCATCTGTAAGTGTGGCGTATGAGCGGATCAAGAGGGATATTCACAGCTATGCTCAATGAGCAGGAAGCCCCCAAGTGACCATAAGTGTGGCATTGCGCCGATCAAGAGGGATATTCACAGCTTGATTCGAATATGATCAGGAAGCCCCCAAGTGACCATAAATAGATAAGCCCATAGGCAGGGTACCCATGTTTGAACCGCGCATCATGGCAGCAAGTTCTTCTTGGCAACCCTTATTTTTCTGAGAGCTTCAAACTTGCGAGAGATGAATTCTTTTGACCCGGAATTTTAAACCGGATATGAGAGCTCAAAGTTTTGTGGAAGACATATTTCCCTTGAACCGGATTGTAAACCGGAACTCTTCATTTTGAGCCGAAAATTGTCTGACGGCCTTGAAATTTTCATCAATATAGCAATAGCCTCCGGGACCGGGTTATCTTCCCCTCCAATGGTCCGGAGTTTGTGAACTCACTGAAACCGGCCAAATTTGCCAAGTCATATTATTGTAGCCCCCGAGTCTTGAGACGACTCGAGGAGTTGTCTTGAGATTCTCCATACTTGACCGTGATATAAACCGGTATGAGTCATTCAACAGCTCAGTGATATAATAGTCCCTTTTGCCGTAGGCAACTTGTCCTGCACTGGAGAACTTGCAAGCCAGATTAATTGCTCCTTTAAAGAAAGCATATGAATATAAAAAATATACTGAATGGATTTCACCTGATTCATCAGGCCAATAATCATCCGCCGCGGAGTTTGATGATCACGACGGGTGAAGCTGAAATCAATCATGGGCGAGTCGGCCGCGGGAACACACAGATGAGCCGGCCGCGACATTATAAGTCGGTGCGGACGACGAGTCAATCGCAGGCGTGGTCCCGGTGAATTGATGTAGATCAAGCTGCGGACGGGGTTGGCACAAAGTTCAACAGCCAAACGAGCGCGGATGCCGGCGCATGATGATGCTAATGCATATTCCATAGGCACAGCATGGCACCACCTTTATAATGAATCATTGTACCTGCATAGAAAATACGTAGAGTAGAGTAGTTCTCGAAAGAATTAATATGTACTAAAAAAAAGACTGGACTAATATCACCTGATGATCTGGACGATAGATGATCTGTGTGCATTGTGCATCAGATGTCCATTGGACAATGATCCATATGAAAACAAAAGGTCTGGAGGTGCACGAATACTAGTAACGATGGATAGTATAGCCTCACGTTATTTGAAATGGCAACCTGTGGTAGCACTTCACGGAGATGGCTTGGAAAATCAATGGTTGTTGGGGGCCGTGCCGCTGGATGTCCGTGCGTGGGAGGACATGGCTTCTGTCTCTCTCTTTTCCTCTTTCTTTTCAATGATGGACAAGGCAGCTGCCCCTCTTTATTTTTATGCTTGCTCCTCTAGTGACTTGACGTGGCGTGATGCCCTGGCGTAACAGCCTCACTAAGTCGGGCTATTGCCCCTGCAACTCCCTTGGTGCTCTGTTTGTTGCAGCCGCGGCGGATTCACACAACTTGGTAAGACCGGTTTAAAGCGGCGTTTTAAAATAGGCCAGCGGACGCAAACTTGGAGGCGTGGTTGTTGGAAGAGCCGAGGTGCTCAAAGGCCGCAGAAAACCGGAGGATTGGGCGCGCAGAGGCTTGTAGAAAAAATGACCCACCAGGGTCTAGCGGTTCAAGGTCGCAGTGGCACGGCGGCTTACCGCAAGGATGGAAACGGCGGAGGCCGGCGGCTTAAAACCGCAGCGACCCGCGGCAGGTGAGGTGAACCAGCGAAGGCGATTTTGACGCGACTGTGCGTGCAGTACTTCGGAACATGGGGCTGGCTTGCGCGAGCGGTGACTCGACGCCGCAGAAGAAACGACGGTTCTAGGCCGCAGACGGGCGAAGCGCGGCAGTATAGGGGCAGTGACTCGGAGCAGCGCAAGGCTGTAACAGCATCAGGGTGAGGCGCGGGGGCGGCTTGGAAGTGAGCGGCAGCAGCGGCAACTTGCCGGCGCAGGCGAGGCCGCGGCTGTAAAGGTGATTCTGCCGCACCAGCGGGGCGACTCGGAGGCTCGAAGCACAGCAGCGGCCTAGGTGGGCAACTCAGCGCTCCCCAGTGGCTTAATCACGCGGCAGGGCTGGCTCAGCACTGCCATGGCGGCTCAGAGGAAGAGGAGACGGGGCCAAGCGGGGGCGACGAGCTCAGCGGTGGTTCGAGGCGGTTCACAAAGCGGGCCGAGATCACGGCGGCGAAGTGCCCGAGGGCGAGGTGGAGCGGTGACTAGCAGAAAAGACGCAAGGTGGCTCGCAGGTGCCATAGCCCTGTTGACTTGGCGAATGGTGAGGTTGCGCGAGAAGTAATCCGGCAGTGGCTCGGAGGTGCGACTCGGAAGGGCGCCGGCGAGTCAAGATCGTCAATCCAGGGGCGGGTCAGGGCCCAGACAACAGCGGCTTCAAGCGGCGGAGGACCGCGGCGGGTTGACAAGGCGTAGAAGGCGGAGGTGCCCAACGCGGCGGCTCGGAGACGGACTTGGCAGCTGGTGGCTTGGGGCAGAGATGCGGCCGGAAGAAGAACATCAAAACGGCTGGACTGGCGCAGCAGCCGCGGCGATTCACGATGAGAAGAGCGGCCGAGGCGGGTCAAGCGACAGCGGCGAAGGAGGCAACGAACGCTCCGTGGTGGCAGAGGAGTCCGGGTTGTGGTCGCTCTTGACGAATCTGAATCTGGGCCTCCCTCGTTGCCAAGTTTGATTCCGGGTCGTTGATTGCAATTTCAGATGCGATCGGTGACTTGCTGTGTTGGCGGTTCAGAAGCTATGATGAGGCCGCATGACCTCGACTTGTAGGCGCACAGAGAGCCGGCGATAGCGGCTCGGGATGACTCAGAGCCAGGCCCTCGGCCGATTGTATTGTTGATATACTAAAACTTTTGACCTTCAGAAACGTATGATTCTCCTGACATCTGAACAAGTGCCTGATCGAAATTCCATTGGTCTCGGCGAATTTTTCAATAAAACGTTGGCGGAACGGCTTGCAAACTTAATTCCTTGAACCTTTAAATCTCACAAATCTACAAATCTGGACTGATGAACTTGACACGATGCAAATCCTTTCAAACCAGTCTTCTTCATCCGGAAATTGCGAACATCTCAACCCCTAGGAGAGATCCTTCCAAGAACTCAACACCACCGTGCGCGTGCCCCACGGTGGGCGCCAACTACCGTGGAATTGTCACGGCAAATGTCCTAGTGTTAGGACTTAGTCCTGAGGCCGAGCATCTAGTGGTTAGCTTGAGAGGGTTGATCGGAATTGAGGGATGCAACATAAGACAAGGGTTTAGACAGCTTCGGGCCCGGGAAACATCATCCGGTAATAACCCTACATGCTGTTGTGGGCTAAACCGACTCTCCTAGTTATGTCTCGCCTTCAGATTCTTTCCTCTCCCTCTCTTGGGGTGCCCCGCCCCTCCTATATATGTTGAAGGGGCAGGGTACATATAGAGTCCAACTCGGATTGGGACTTAACATTCTAACGTCTCATCATGGGCTTCTTAACGTCATCGGGTTTATTACCCCAGGTGACTCTGTCTGCTAGGTTATGACTGCCCGCCGCCGGTTTAACATCTGGTTTACCTAATGTCCGGTTACCATCTGGTTTATCATCTGACTTAACTGTCTGCCTTAACCATCTGTCTTAACTGTCTGCCGGTTTACCCTTGTCTGCCGGTTTACCATCTGCCTAACTGTTTGCCTTAACCGTATGTATTAACTGTCTGCCTGTTTACCCTCGTTTGTCGGTTTACCATCTTCTGGTTTACCAAGTCCCAGCGGGTTATAACTCCGGCCGGGTCATACCACGGGGTATATCCCCGACAATAGCCATGGGATGGCTATGGAAGAGATGGTCAGATGATCGAAAGACTGGATTTGGATCAGGTTCAGATTGGATCATGAGATTATTCGGAATACGGATTATTTACTCGATGCATGCTTTACTTTACTGCACTTTACTTCAGTAGTTATTTTGCTACATAACCTCGTTTATGTCGTGATGACCAATATGCTAGATGTAAACATGCCAGATAATCTTGCTACGATATGATGATTCATAATGCTAGATAGGTATGCTATGCCATGCTTGATTCATGTTTTCCTGTTAATTCCATGCCATGTTAGAATAAATTCTTGCATAGCATAGGGCTTGCTTTGTCATCTGCTTGTTTGGATGCTATGTATTTGGTTGTCTTGCGAGTACATTCAAAGTACTCACCTGGCCTTGCACGTGGCCAGTTGCAGGAGAAGATCCGTCGTGCTAGATTGTAACCCAGCTAGTCCGTGAGTTGTGGAGCCCAGCCAGAGACGTTGATGCCGCTGAACCAAGACCTTCGATGCCATTTTAGTTAGCCTTGGAGCATTTAATATTGTTGTAAGCGACAAAATTGTAAACTCCATTTCATATAATAAAGCCAATTTTTAATGCCTGGAATATCTTATCATGTCTTTGATGTGCGCCAGGTCTTATCCTGAGGCTGGCGTGCGTCGGCCCTCTATCGGGGTGCCACAATTTAGTCAAGCATTTATACCACACTCTAGGAGCTTGTTTAAGACCATAAAGAGCTTTGTGAAGTTTGTAAACATGGTTGGGTTTCTTAGGATTAACAAAGCCGGGAGGTTGTTAACATAAATCCTCCTCAATTTCACCATTGAGAAAAGCACTTTTAATGTCCATTTGTATAATGTGATATCATGATGATTGGCATAAGCAAGTAAGATGCGTATGGACTCAAGTCTAGCACGGGGGCATATGTCTCACCATAGTCCATACCTTCGACTTGAGTGTAGCCTTGAGCGACGAGACGAGCCTTGTTTGCGTACAACTTGTCCATCTTCATCTTGCTTATTTTGAAACACCCATTTGGTACCAATGACAATGTGCTTCTCATCGGGCTTTTCAACCAACGTCCACACTTGGTTCCTCTCGAAATTGTGTAGCTCTTCATGCATAGCGTTCACCCAGTCCAGATCATCAAGCGCTTCTTCAACCTTCATAGGTCAATGCTAGAGATGAATGAATAGTGTTCACAAAAATTAGCCAAACGAGTTTAGAGCGCGAGTGATTCTCCCGCGTTTGTAACCCGGAAAGTTTTGGTGAATACACCTGGCATTCCACGCCAAAAGGTTATGTCCTCTTTGGTGAATACACCTATGTTTGAACAGATAACCCGGAAACTTTGGTGAATACACCTGGTTTTCCAAGCCAGAAGGTTATGTCCTCTTTGGTGAATACACCTATGTTTGAACAGATAACCTGGAAACTTTGGTGAATACACCTGGTTTTCCAAGCCAAAAGGTTATGTCCTCTTTGGTGAATACACCTATGTTTGAACAGATAACCTGGAAACTTTGGTGAATACACCTGGTTTTCCAAGCCAAAAGGTTATGTCCTCTTTGGTGAATACACCTATGTTTGAACAGGAAGCCCCCAAGTGCTTTGTAAGTATGGCGTATAAGCCGGATCAAGAGGGATATTCACAGCTATGCTCAATGAGCAGGGAGCCCCCAAGTGTCCATCTGTAAGTGTGGCGTATGAGCCGGATCAAGAGGGATATTCACAGCTATGCTCAATGAGCAGGAAGCCCCCAAGTGACCATAAGTGTGGCATTGCGCCGATCAAGAGGGATATTCACAGCTATGATTCGAATATGATCAGGAAGCCCCCAAGTGACCATAATAAGATAAGCCCATAGGCAGGATACCCATGTTTGAACCGCGCATCATGGCAGCAAGTTCTCTTTGGCAACCCTTAATTTTTCTGAGAGCTTCAAACTTGCGAGAGATGAATTCTTTTTGACCCGGAATTTTAAACCGGATATTGAGAGCTTCAAAGTTTTGTGGAAGACATATTTCCCTTGAACCGGATTGTAAACCGGAACTCTTCATTTTGAGCCGAAAATTGTCTGACGGCCTTGAAATTTTCATCAATATAGCAATAGCCTCCGGGACCGGGTTATCTTCCCCTCCAATGGTCCGGAGTTTGTGAACTCACTGAAACCGGCCAAATTTGCCAAGTCATATTATTGTAGCCCCCGAGTCTTGAGACGACTCGAGGAGTTGTCTTGAGATTCTCCATACTTGACCGTGATATAAACCGGTATGAGTCATTCAACAGCTCAGTGATATAATAGTCCCTTTTGCCGTAGGCAACTTGTCCTGCACTGGAGAACTTGCAAGCCAGATTAATTGCTCCTTTAAAGAAAGCAATATGTAATATAAAAATATACTGAATGGATTTCACCTGATTCATCAGGCCAATAATCATCCGCCGCGGAGTTTGATGATCACGACGGTGAAGCTGAAATCAATCATGGGCGAGTCGGCCGCGGGAACACACAGATGAGCCGGCCGCGACATTATAAGTCGGTGCGGACGACGAGTCAATCGCAGGCGTGGTCCCGGTGAATTGATGTAGATCAAGCTGCACGGACGGCGGCTTGCGCACACCCGTTCAACAGCAAAACGAGCGCGGATGCCGGCGCATGATGATGCTAATGCATATTCCATAGGCACAGCATGGCACCACCTTTATAATGAATCATTGTACCTGCATACAGAAAATACGTAGAGTAGAGTAGTTCTCGAAAGAATTTAATATGTACTAAAAAATAGACTGGACTAATATCACCTGATGATCTGGACGATAGATGATCTGTGTGCCATTGTGCATCAGATGTCCATTGGACAGATGATCCATATGCAAACTAAAAAGGTCTGGAGGTGCACGAATACTAGTAACGATGGACTAGTATAGCCTCACGTTATTTGAAATGGCAACCTGTGGTAGCACTTTTCACGTGAGATGCCTTGGAAAATCAATGGTTGTTGGGGGCCGTGCCGCTAGTGGATGTCCCGTGCGTGGGAGTACATGGCTTCTGTCTCTCTCTTTTCCTCTTTCTTTTCAATGATGGACAAGGCAGCTGCCCCTCTTTATTTTTATGCTTGCTCCTCTAGTGACTTGACGTGGCGTGATGCCCTGGCGTAACAGCCTCACTAAGTCGGGCTATTGCCCCTGCAACTCCCTTGCTGCTCTGTTTGTTGCAGCAGCGGCGGATTCACACAACTTGGTAAGACCGGTTTAAAGCGGCGTTTTAAAATAGGCCAGCGGACGCAAACTTGGAGGCGCTGGTGTGTTGGAAGAGCCGAGGTGCTCAAAGGCCGCAGAAAACCGGAGGATTTGGGCGCGCAGAGGCTTGTAGAAAAAATGACCCACCACGGGTCTAGCGGTTCAAGGTCGCAGTGGCACGGCGGCTTACCGCAAGGATGAAACGGCGGAGGCCGGCGGCTTAAAACCGCAGCGACCCGCGGCAGGTGAGGTGAACCAGCGAAGGCGATTTTGACGCGACTGTGCGTGCAGTACTTCGGAACATGGGCTGGCCTTCGGCGAGCGGTGACTCGACGCCGCAGAAACGACGGTTCTAGGCCGCAGACGGGCGAAGCGGCAGTATAGGGGCAGTGACTCGGAGCAGCGCAAGGCTGTAACAGCATCAGGGTGAGGCCGCGGGGCGGCTTGGAAGTGAGCGGCAGCAGCGGCAACTTGCCGGCGCAGGCGAGGCCGCGGCTGTAAAGGTGATTCTGCCGCACCAGCGGGGCGACTCGGAGGCTCGAAGCACAGCAGCGGCCTAGGTGGGCAACTCAGCGCTCCCCCCAGTGGCTTAATCACGCGGCAGGGCTGGCTCAGCACTGCCATGGCGGCTCAGAGGAAGAGGAGACGGGGCCAAGCGGGGGCGACGAGCTCAGCGGTGGTTCGAGGCGGTTCACAAAGCGGGCCGAGATCACGGCGGCGAAGTGCCCGAGGGCGAGGTGGAGCGGTGACTTAGCAGAAAAGACGCAAGGTGGCTCGCAGGTGCCATAGCCCTGTTGACTTGGCGACTTGAGGTTGCGCGAGAAGTAATCCGGCAGTGGCTCGGAGGTGCGACTCGGAAGGGCGCCGGCGAGTCAAGATCGTCAATCCAGGGGCGGGTCAGGGCCCAGACAACAGCGGCTTCAAGCGGCGGAGGACCGCGGCGGGTTGACAAGGCGTAGAAGGCGGAGGTGCCCAACGGCGGCTCGGAGACGGACTTGGCAGCTGGTGGCTTGGGGCAGATGCGGCCGGAAGAACATCAAAACGGCTGGACTGGCGCAGCAGCCGCGGCGATTCACGATGAGAAGAGCGGCCGAGGCGGGTCAAGCGACAGCGGTCGAAGGAGGCAACGAACGCTCCGTGGTGGCAGAGGAGTCCGGGTTGTGGTCGCTCTTGACGAATCTGAATCTGGGCCTCCCTCGTTGCCAAGTCTGATTCCGGGTCGTTGATTGCAATTTCAGATGCGATCGGTGACTTGCTGTGTTGGCGGTTCAGAAGCTATGATGAGGCCGCATTGACCTCGACTTGTAGCGGCACAAGAGAGCCGGCGATAGCGGCTCGGGATGACTCAGAGCCAGGCCCTCCGGCCGATGTGTATTGTTGATATACTAAAACTTTTGACCTTCAGAAACGTATGATTCTCCTGACATCTGAACAAGTGCCTGATCGAAATTCCATTGGTCTCGGCGAATTTTTCAATAAAACGTTGGCGGAACGGCTTGCAACCTTAATTTCCTTGAACCTTTAAATCTCACAAATCTACAAATCTGGACTGATGAACTTGACACGGATGCAAATCCTTTCAAACCAGCTCTTCTTCATCCGGAAATTGCGAACATCTCAACCCCTAGGAGAGATCCTTCCAAGAACTCAACACCACCGTGCGCGTGCCCCACGGTGGGCGCCAACTACCGTGGAATTGTCACGGCAAATGTCCTAGTGTTAGGACTTAGTCCTGAGGCCGACGCATCTATGTGGTAGCTTGAGAGGGGTTGATCGGAATTGAGGGATGCAACATAAGACAAGGGTTTAGACAGCTTCGGGCCCCGGGAAACATCATCCGGTAATAACCCTACATGCTGTTTGTGGCTAAACCGACTCTCCTAGTTATGTCTCGCCTTCAGATTCTTTCCTCTCCCTCTCTTGGGGTGCCCTGCCCCTCCTTATATATGTTGAAGGGGCAGGTTACATATAGAGTCCAACTCGGATTGGGACTTAACCTATTCTAACGTCTCATCATGGGCTTCTTAACGTCATCGGGTTTATTACCCCCAGGTGACTCTGTCTGCTAGGTTATGACTGCCCGCCGGTTTACCATCTGGTTTACCTAATGTCCGGTTTACCATCTGGTTTATCATCTGACTTAACTGTCTGCCTTAACCATCTGTCTTAACTGTCTGCCGGTTTACCCTCTGTCTGCCGGTTTACCATCTGCCTTAACTGTTTGCCTTAACCGTATGTATTAACTGTCTGCCTGTTTACCCTCTGTCTGTCGGTTTACCATCTTCTGGTTTACCAAGTCCCAGCCGGGTTATAACTCCGGCCGGGTCATACCACGGGGTATATCCCCGACAATAGCCATGGGATGGCTATGGAAGAGATGGTCAGATGATCGAAAGACTTGGATTTGGATCAGGTTCAGATTGGATCATGAGATTATTCGGAATACGGATTATTTACTCGATGCATGCTTTACTTTACTGCACTTTACTTCAGTAGTTATTTTGCTACATAACCTCGTTATGTCGTGATGACCAATGCTGCTAGATGTTTAAACATGCCAGATAATCTTGCTACGATATGATGATTCATAATGCTAGATAGGTATGCTATGCCATGCTTGATTCATGTTTTCCTGTTAATTCCATGCCATGTTTAGAATAAATTCTTGCATAGCATAGGGCTTGCTTTGTCATCTGCTTGTTTGGATGCTATGTATTTGGTTGTCTTGCGAGTACATTCAAAGTACTCACCTGGCCTTGCACGTGGCCAGTTGCAGGAGAAGATCCGTCGTGCTAGATTGTAACCCAGCTAGTCCTGTGAGTTGTGGAGCCCAGCCAGAGACGTTGATGCCGCTGAACCAAGACCTTCGATGCCATTTTAGTTAGCCTTGGAGCTATGTAATATTGTTGTAAGCGACAAAATTGTAATACTCCATTTCATATAATAAAGCCAATTTTTAATGCCTGGAATATCTTTATCATGTCTTTGATGTGCGCCAGGTCTTATCCTGAGGCTGGCGTGCGTCGGCCCTCTATCGGGGTGCCACAATTTAGTCAAGCATTTATACCACACTCTAGGAGCTTGTTTAAGACCATAAAGAGCTTTGTGAAGTTTGTAAACATGGTTGGGTTTCTTAGGATTAACAAAGCCGGGAGGTTGTTTAACATAAACTTCCTCCTCAATTTCACCATTGAGAAAAGCACTTTTAATGTCCATTTGATATAATGTGATATCATGATGATTGGCATAAGCAAGTAAGATGCGTATGGACTCAAGTCTAGCAACGGGGGCATATGTCTCACCATAGTCCATACCTTCGACTTGAGTGTAGCCTTGAGCGACGAGACGAGCCTTGTTGCGTACAACTTGTCCATCTTCATCTTGCTTATTTTGAAACACCCATTTGGTACCAATGACATTGTGCTTCTCATCGGGCTTTTCAACCAACGTCCACACTTGGTTCCTCTCGAAATTGTGTAGCTCTTCATGCATAGCGTTCACCCAGTCCAGATCATCAAGCGCTTCTTCAACCTTCATAGGTTCAATGCTAGAGATGAATGAATAGTGTTCACAAAAATTAGCCAAACGAGTTTTAGAGCGAGTGATTCTCCCGGTTTGAATATCATCAAAGATTTGTTCGATGGGATGATCTCTTGAGACTCTTGCTCTAACTCGTGAGAGCTTTTGTTTGGGTCGGGGTGGAACATCTTCTTCATCATCTTGTTCTTCCTCTTGGCCTTCTTCGTTGATGGTGTTGTTGTTCTCTTGTGGAGGTGGAGAAGGAGGTTGATGAGGTTCATCTTGGTGTACATCCTCGTTTTCATCATCTTGGCGTGTCCCACTTGTGGATGCTTCCGAGTTAACTCGTGGTTCACCTTGTCGTGAGGTAGAAGCTTCCACTTGGATGGACGAGGTACTCTCCTTCACCTCCATTGGACGAATCTTGCCAATAGACAAGTCTTGGATTGCTTCCGAAGGGTCTTTGTCTCCTACATCAATTGGCAATTGCTCTACTTGCGAGCCGTTAGATTCATCAAGCTTCACATCTACCGTCTCTTCAACCTTTCGGGTGAAGTTGTTGTAGACACAGTAAGTGTGAGAGTTTGAGCCATAACCGAGTAGGAAACCTTCATGAGATTTAGGAGCAAATTTCGAACGACGATGCTTATCAAGAATATAGCACTTTGAGCCGAATACTCGAAAGTATCCAACTTGGGGTTTGTTACCGGTGAGAAGCTCGTATGCCATCTTGCCGAGAAGCTTGTGAAGATACAATCGATTTGTGGCATGACAGGCTGTCTCAACCGCGAGCAACCACATGCATAGAGGAGTTGAACACGCAGGGAATGGTCATCTACAAGCCAGTCGGCAGTTGCGTCGCTGCATAGAGAGCGGCCGTGTGCTACTACCTCTGTCTTGGTCTATTAGTCCCCTTTATATTCTGTGCCATATTTTGACCCTAAATTTAACCAACAAAATGTTAATGCATGTTATAAAAATTATATAATTGGAAACTATGTTCAAATACGAATCCAACGATATAATCTTTGGCGACATGCATTTGTATTTTATTAGTTAAATCTCTAGTCAAAATTTGGCACAAAAATACATAGATGACTTATAAACCAGGACGGGGGTAGTAGGTAATTAAATCGCAAACGTTTTTTTATTAACTGTATGTGTACATGTCCTTTCGTCTTCCTCTCGCATGCTTGTCACCCCGCTGCCGTAGACAGCTTCGAGCACAAGCTTGAGCAGCGCGCGGGTCGTTCTTTTAGCCAAACGGTGGTGAGCCCGTTCCCGTGCAACCGCGCAGGTTCCCACGCAAGCTTCCCGCTGACTCGGTGAAATCCCCCAAAATCCCAATGCTTACCGGCCTGCTATACAAACCCTCATGGCCGGCGAGTCCTGCGTGGCACTTTCCCCTCCCTCCCTGTAGCTTATCTCGTCTGCTTCTCCCACAATTGCCAATGGCACCAGCCCGTCGTTGTCGCTCAACCACTCCGCCGTCATCAGAGGACAGCTCCAGCTGGGAGGCTACACCATGGCGGCGGCGCAGTCCCTGGCGTAGTGTAGTGCGTGTGGCGTCCCTGTTGGGTGTGCGCGGAACACCCACCACACGCTCTGCCGCTGCTGCCCGTCGGCAGTTGTTGCCGACCGCCACCACACTGTCTGCCGCCGTGGCCGCCACACCACCATCGAAAGCCAGGGCCATCCCCGCTCCACCGTCGCGGCCCGAAGGCGGGAGGAGGCCGTCGTGGCCGCCACCCCTCTACCGGCCACCGTGGCCATCACCCGCTCCGCCACCGCGGCCCGAAGGCGGGAGGTTGAAAGGCGAGAAGAGGTGTCTAGAGGGGGGGGGGGGTGATTAGACCCTCAATAAATAAAGGTGGCAATTTTTAAGTTCTTCAAGTTAAGGTGGAGTTTTAGCACAAGTTTAAACATTCACAATACATATCAAGCAAGCATGGCAAGAGTATATGAGCAGCGGAAAGTAAAGCATGCAACTTGCACGAATGTAAAGGGATGGGATTGGAGTGTGCAAACGCAATTGGAGACACGGAGATTTTTGGCGTGGTTCCGATAGGTGGTGCTATCGTACGTCCACGTTGATGGAGACTTCAACCCACGAAGGGTAACGGTTGCGCGAGTCCACGGAGGGCTCCACCCACGAAGGGTCCACGAAGAAGCAACCTTGTCTATCCCACCATGGCCATCGCCCACGAAGGACTTGCCTCACTAGGGTAGATCTTCACGAAGTAGACGATCTCCTTGCCCTTACAAACTCCTTGGTTCAACTCCACAATCTTGACGGAGGCCCCCAAGTGACACCTAACCAATCTAGGAGACACCACTCTCCAAAAGGTAATAGATGGTGTGTTGATGATGAACTCCTTGCTCCTGTGCTTCAAATGATAGTCTCCCCAACACTCAACTCTCTCTCACAGATTTGGATTTGGTGGAAAGATGATATGAGTGGAAAGCAACTTGGGGAAGGCTAGAGATCAAGATTCTTATGGTTGGATTGGAATGTCTTGGTCTCAACACATGAGTAGGTGGTCTCTCTCAGAAAATGAATGCTGGAAGTGTAGGCACGTTCTGATGGCTTTCCTCACGAATGGAGGAAGGGTGGAGGGGTATATATAGCCTCCACACAAAATCTAACCGTTACACACAATTTACCAAACTCGGTGGGACCGAATATTGAAACTCGGTCAGACCGATTTAGTTCAAAAATGTGAATGTTAGGATTTTCGGTGGGACCGATATGATCAACTCAGTGGGACCGATGTGCTAGGGTTAGGGTAAAACCTCATCTCGGTTTGACCGATTACATGAACTCGATGAGACCGATTTTAGTAATAGGCAAATAGAGAGTTGGCCAAGCAAACTCGGTGGGGCCGACTACCAATTTCGGAGATACCAAAATAATTGCAGTAGGCAACAGAGAGTTTGCAAACCCATCTCGGTGAGACCGAGATCCCATCAGTGAGATCGAACTGATTAGGGTTTCTGGCAGTGGCGATGTCAAGTGAACTCGGTGGCGCCGGATAGATCAAATCTGTGGGGCCGAGTTTGACTTTAGGTTTAGGACATATTTTGAAATGAGAAAGTGGTTGAGGGATTTAGGAGCATATCACTAAGCACTTTGAGCAAGCAAGCCATTAAGCAACACCTCATCCCCTTTTAATAGTATTGGCTTTCCTATGGACTCAATGTGATCTTGGATCACTAAAATGAAAAGAGTAGAGTCTTGAGCTTGAGCCAATATGTGTCCTTAGCATCTTGAAGGGGTTCCATATCCTCTTGTCCGGCCACTCCACTGTTTAACTTATCTGAAATATACTAGATAAAAGTATTAGTCCAACAAGAGATATGTTGACATTAATTACCAAAATCACCCAGGGAGCACTTGTGCTTTCAGAGGTGGTGGTCATGGTCGCCACCCCATCGTCGGTCGTCATGGCCGCCAACCTACCGTCGACCACCGGGGTCATCACCCGCTCCGCCACCGCCGCCCGAAGGCGGGAGGCGGAGGTGGAGGCCTGCACGTGTGTCAGCAACCTTGCGCGCTACATCGAGTTCCTGCGGGAGGAGGAGGAGTGCCTCGTCATGCACGCAAAGAGCCTTACCATTGCCGTGGCTGCAGCACACGCCGCCGCAGAGGCGAGGAATCAGGAAATCTACGAGGAGTCCCGCCGCTTCGAGAGGGGTTGTCTGGAGCGGAAGAGGGCGTTCGAGGTGAGCGTCGCTGAAGGTGCAGCAGCGGCAGGCACCGTATTGCCGTTGTCCAGTTCGTCGGTAGGCTCCTCCTCCTCTACCTCTTACTGAGCACGCTCGGCAGAGGAGAGGCTGCCTGAGGTAGTAGAAAGCCCCTCCGTAGTAGTAGTATTTAGGGGCTATTTTGTTCGGTTCATCTAACTATAGATGTGGTGGAACTATACAACGTACTTAAAATTAGCTAGTATATATAGTTGAACTAGCTATTTCAGTACGTAGTTGGCAACAATTGGGGAAAAGTTTGGTCGGTTCGTCTGTCGAGTTGAACTGTTTGTGTAAAGAACAACTGCTTAATCTATGAATGAAATCTATGCTTAATTACTGACTTTTAGTTGCAAAAATTAGATAGTGCTAGCAATTTTTAGCTGCATATTTTGACAAATGGCAGTGTTACAAGGTTGACAAATGGCAATGTTACTAGATCAACAAATGTCAATCTTTCCAGTTTGACAAATAGCAATATACCCAATATGACAGATGCAAATCTTACCAAATTGTCTGTACGTGGTTGCACATGGGTCATCCGAAAAAACCGTTTGCGTTGATGGGATGTACAAATCCTGCATGCCAGATTTTCTCTCGGCTTAGCACCGAAGTCTTGCTTTGCATACCGTATTCAATCTGAGCTGTTTGCGTTGAAGAGATGCACAAATCCTGCGCGGCAAATTTTCCCTTGCCTTACTGGGGAAGACCATAGCTCTCACTTTGCATACGGGTGTTCTATCTAAAACATTTGCGATGAAGAGCTGCACAAATCCTACTCGGCACATTTTCCCTTGGTTTACTAGGGAAGCTATTGGTTTACATACGAGTGTTCTATCTAAAACGTTTGCGATCAAGAGCTGCACAAATCCTGCTCGACACATTTTCCATTGGCTTCCTGGGAAGTTGTCGGTTTGCATACGGGTGTTCTAACTAAAACGTTTGTGATGAGTGTTTTATATTTAAAAACCATTGATGTTTTTTTAAAGAAAATCATTTGATAAGTCTGTACATTCAGAGAGAAAAATACAAGTTCATTCAAACCATATCTTTCATTCAGCCACACTGTGAATTTATATTCATATGTTCAAGATACAGTATTAAACCCAAAAAAACTAATTCTGGCGGCGGCGGAGGCGGCATGCCGCACTGGTGTTGTCGTTGTCGTCCTCCGGGACGCCGTTGTTGAAGTCTTCAAGGCAGCACAGAATGTTCTTCACTTGGAAATCAAACATCATGTTGTCACGCGATCGACGGGTGGGCACGGGAGGACGGCAACTCGCGGCACTGCGAGGTAGCGGTCGATGGCGGCGTCCCATGCCGCTGAGGGGGGGCGCGCTCACGGGCATGGGCGTGGCGGATGCAGGCAAACGCACGGGGACCGGCACCGCGGTGGGTGCAGGGGCACGCACAGGCACGGGCGCTAGCGCTGGCATGTACACGAGCTCGCGTGGGTCTACGGAGACCTCGCTGACGCCCGCGGCTTCCAGCTCTGCGATAGTGCTTGGCGACCAGCCCGTCAATGCTACGGGGATGGTCGCTGGAGCGGGCGCGGGAATGGGAGCTGGGACGGGCGCGGGGGCAGCAACCGCCGCGGCCAGCTCGTTCAGGGCCATGTCCATGAGGCCCCATTCCTCCTTATTTTCTATCTCCTCCAGCTCGGAGTCGACTTCACCAAACTAGAAGACTAGTGGCAGATAATCCTTCTGCACCATGGCATTGGTGGAGGTCTGCGGGAGGGGAATGGGAGGCAAATAGTAAGGCCGCCCGAATTAAACAGCGGCTCGGGCGCCATTAATGGAGAGGATACGAGCAAGGCGGGCGGCCATGGAGGTCAAAGGGCTCGCTTCCCAGTGATCCTACACAGCGTACAGCTTGCATGCCTCTTGGAGGACAGCTTGTGCGCCTCTTGGTCAGCCTGCGCAGCAGACTGTGCTCGCACGCCTCCCATTCAGTCAAGCAGCTATCCGCACGGCACCTCCTAGCCATTAAAAAGTGACACGTGGCGTCACATGAATGGTTGACAGAACGCACATGATTTAAATTGTACAAAACATTTGAGATGTTAAAGTGGCAGCTATTTGTTTCAAAATGCCTTTGTTGGCTGTTATTCGAGTGCACCTTCTCTCAAAATGGACACGAAAAATACCACAGCATGCCGAGTGCCATTCCATGATAGCATGCCAAGTTTCATGAATTTCAGACGAGTTTTGGATTTATTAGAATTTAAAAACAAAGTATCTCAATGTTTTGCCGGCAATCAACAGTGCCCTGGTGTTTGAAATTCGTTCCCATTTCTTGCATGGTACCTAAGCATGCACCCAAGGACACACATTTGATATGTCAACCCATTTTTCTGCACTGGAGCATGTGCATGTAGTTCAAATTTGAATTATGCACATAAAATGCATAGAAAACCCAGTTAATGTATAAAAATGTCCAAGCTAACCCCGAAAAGTCCCAAAAATTGACACAACACTCATGTTTTTCTATGTTGACACTAGAAAAAATTTGAAAGCAAGAAGAGGCAACGGATATCATTTCGTCCGCAAAGGTGGCACGTTCCCTACCGAAACCATCAGGCTTGTTGTGAGAAGCTCTGGTTTGCGAGAATCTTATACCCAAACCTGCCCCAAATGGGACAAAAAATTTACCACAGCATGTTGATACCGCTCCATGATAGCATGCCAAGTTTCATGAATTTCAGACGAGTTTTGGATTTACTAGAATTTAAAAACCATGTATCTCAATGTTTGTGGCCGAGCGATGGTGGCAAGGTGTTTGACATTCATTCCCATTTCTTGCATGGGACCTAAGCATGCAACCAATGACACAGATTTGATTTTTCAACCAATTTACATGCACTGGAGCATGTGCCTGTAGTTCAAATTTGAATTATGCACATAAATGCATAGAAAACTCAGTTAATGTATAAAAATGTGCAAACGAACCCCGAAAAATTCCAAAATTTAACACAACACTCCTATTGTTCTATGTTGACACTAGAAAAAAATTGAAATCAAGAAGAGGCAACGGATATCGCTTCATCCAGAAAGGTGAAACGTTCCCTACTGTAACCATGAGGCTTGTTGTGAGCAGCTCTGGTTTGTGAGAAGCTTATACCCCAACCTGCCCCAAATGGGACAATATTTTTACCACGGCATGTTGATGCTGTTCCATGCTAGCATGTCAAGTTTCATAAATTTCAGACATGTTTTCAATTTACTAGAATTTAAAAACCATCTATCTCAATGTTAGCGGCCGAGCGACGGTGGCAAGGTGTTTGACATTCATTCCCATTTCTTGCATGGGACTTAAGCATGCAACCAAGGACACACATTTGAATTTTGAACCCATTTATATGCACTGGAGCATGTGCATGTAGTTCAAAATTGAATTATGGACATAAATGCATAGAAAACTCAGTTAATGTATAAAAATGTCCAAGCGAACCCCGAAAAATCCCAAAAATTGACACAACACTCCTGTTGTTCTATGTTGACACTAGAAAAAATTTGAAAGTAAGAAGAGGCAACGGATATCATTTCGTCCCCCAAGGTGGCACGTTCCCTACCGAAACCATCAGACTTGTTGTGAGAAGCTCTGGCTTGCGAGAACCTTATACCCAAACCTGCCCCAAATGGGACAATATTTTTACCACGGCATGTTGATGATGTTCCATGATATCATGTCAAGTTTCATGAATTTCAGATGAGTTTTTGATTTACTAGAATTTTAAAACCATGTATCTCAATGTTAGCAGCCGAGCGACAGTGTCAAGGTGTTTGACATTCATTCTCATTTTTGCATCTGACCTAACACTTGTACGCGTCGGTGCTATACAAACGGTTTTTAACCCCTTTCCGCGACGGCATTTGGATCCGTTGCCAAGTGAGTGTGGGCGATAGGGGGTCCTTTCCACACGACCCAGAAACCGTCAGGGATAGGCCCTCCTGGGACACAGGCTGGGGCAAAATGAGCTCGTGTGTGATCGGGCGAGGCATCGAAACCCAATCATTCCCGTTCGTATGTACATCCCACACGGTGAATCCCAGAAAAACATTTCCGTTCGTACGTATATCACACACAGTCAATCCAAGGAATACGTTTCCGTTCTTATGTACATCCCACACAGTCAATCCAGGGAAAACGTTTCCGTTCGTATGTACATCCCACACAGTCAATCCAGGGAAAACATTTCCGTTCGAATGTACATCCCACACAGTCAATCCAGGGAAAACGTTTCCGTTCGTATGTACATTCCACACAGTCAATCCAGGGAAAACGTTTCCGTTCGTATGTACAACCCACACAGGTTTATTTATAGGCTCGTGTGTGATAGGTGTAACAATCACACACGCTCTGCCTTGGTTAATCGTTTGATTTTATCAACTACATCACACTCGATTGGATGAAGAAAACTGTGTGGCATTGGGCTATCCATCATAAGCGCTTTTACTGCTAGAACCGTTTGCAAAGTTCCATGACACATTTAGCAGGTTTATTAGTTTACAATTAATAATTCCAGTATTACGCAAATTCACATTTCATCTCGAACAGCTGTTTGCCAATTTCATATCAGGCACATAAATATATTTTAACATCACAGTATGATAGCTACCTGAAAACAGCACAGTACAACATATAGCTAGTTCAACTTCATCAGAACAATATTAGAACAATATATTCATTTCCCTAATCGAGATCATCCAGGCTCGTCTTATCCACCTCTGCTTTCAGTTCAGTAAGAACCTGTTTTGCACTGGCCAACTGGGAAAGTGCCTCCTCCTTCGCCAACACCATCTTAGCAAATTCTGATTTAAAAAATCTGAGCTCATTCTCCACCTTCCTCTTTTTATCCCGCATCTTCAAATATTCTTCAGCGTTGACAACACTTTCTCTAAGCCTACCTCTGTTCTCTTCCTCTTACATGCTCCAGAGCTTTGCTAGGCACATCTTCAAAGATTGTGGCCACTCTTGATCAACCCACTCCAAGCAAGAACACTTCCGTTCATCCTATAATATTTGAAACTAGATCAGTAACAATTGTAGGGGAAATGGGTTAATAGCAACATAGAAAATCACGAATGCTTATTTTGAAAAACTAAAGAAACATGTTAATTATGACATATCTTCTCAAAAAGATCAATGTGCAAATGAATTAATTGCTACTGAGACAACAACCAAATTCTGAAACATCAGAAGCTATAATTAACTACAACAACGCTACAAGTTCTTACTCATGTACAATAAATAACAAATTGAAAATTTTATGAGGAAGGTAAATGTAACTGCAACAACATAGCAACAGTATTTGGATGACAGCAAATTGATACTAATAGGTGTGTACATGCACAAATTTAGTAACATAGAACTAATAGCACTAAGGCCGTCCACTATGTATGCCAAAACTGGTGTAAAGACAACTGTTGCTACATCTCGCACCGGTGCCCTGCATTGGCGAGCCGATGCAGCAGAAAAAAATCAGGGACCCGGACTCCGGAGCACCTAGTTGCTCCGATGCCCAGTTCCTTCATTCCATAAAGATTTAGTATTTTATTGCTTGGCTGCTCGGATGTGTGGACCAAAGTTGGCTGCACAAACTGCTGAATCGGTGTCAAATAATTTTCTAATGGCACCGCTGATGAGATGGCAACAATTTTAGATACTAGGTATAAACTATGACACTGTCTTAGGATGCGTTTGGTTAAAGGTGTGGTATGAATGGGTTGGGACCGTGACAGTGTCTGAATCACACCTAACAAATGATTTGTAACAACGAAAGAGGGTCTAACCTTCTCTGCACATGCCAGAAACTTCCTCCCACTATCCACAGATTGAAACGCAACTAGCTTCACGCATGGTGATTGATGGTGACAACGAGCAGATAGATCTTCAGCCACCCCGCTCCATTCGTTGCCACTGATGGTCCTAGGGAGCTACAAGAGGAAGAAATGACTCAAATCGACCGCCGGGTAAAAATCCTTCATTCCAAGTCATAGCCCGAGAGAGATAAGAGAGGCATACCCGGGTGGTGAAGGAGTCGTCGGAGGAGGAGGAACCACTGGAGAGGTCTTTGAGGAAGACCATGGCGACCCCGGCGGTTGGATGCGAGACGGCGAGAGCGAGGAAGCAAGCGAGGAAGCGGCTATAGCTTAGGAAGGAAGGAAGGAAGGAGGAAACAAGGGAAATGTGACTTGTGGTTGGGGAGAAAAGGGGGTGGGGAATGGGGGAGGGGGCGGGGGTAGATATTTTGGCGGTAGGCCAAAATTTTGGAAATGTGGAGGGAAACTTTGCGCGCGGTGCCGCCGGACACCATTCACTTTGAACGATTGTGTGCATCGCAAACGATTCTTCTGCTTTATGCGCATGGGATGAGTTTGATAATTCAAATTTTGGTGGAAATTTTCCCGGGTACGTCATTGCATAATTTAACATCTCTTGCTAATTTGGGCACACAAAAGAGCGTACAGCAGACAGACCACACTTACTGAATCGAGCAATTTTAGTAATTAGACAGAGCCAGGTGACCTAAACATTGCTCTAACAAAAGACCAGCATTAAAAACAAAGCCTAAGTACGCATAATTTTAACAAATCCTCCACCGCGCCGGCCTATGCATCGCCGGTGTGAGATGAGACGTCGATGACTTGTCCTGGCGACAGGCCGCCATTGGTGGACTCCGCGTCCCCCCTGCTGAAGTCGACCGCGTCCTAGTCCTTGTCCTCGTCCTCATCCTTGGCGCCGCCCTCAAGGTTGTAGTACTCGTAGTAGTGGCTGCGCCAGAGCTTGTGTTGGTACTCCACCGCCGATTCCTCGACGGACAGACTCTTCTCTACCTCGACCTCGGCCACGCACAACTCCTCCTCCCGGCACTCCTCGATCTCCGCCGCCTCCTACATCTCCAGCTCCCGCTCGGCGACCTCATGAGGAAGCAGGTGCTCCATGGCCACCGCCGCCTTTTTGGACATGGGTTGCATGCTAGATTCCAAGGTGGCCTGGAATATCTTGGCATGGATGGCCTCGACCCAGGCCAGGGCGACATCGGTAGCACGGACAGCAGCTCGAGCGCTCTCGGCGTTTGCAGCCGCTGTCGCAGCAGCAGCTGCAGCCATCTCGGCTGCTGCAGCTGCCCTGTCGGCTGCCACAGACGCCCTCTCAGTGGAAGCGTCCGCGCTCAATGCGGATGCGGCGGCACTCTCGGCGTAGGCGGCCGCGCTCTCGGCGCAGGCATGGCGCTCGGGGGGGACGCGGCCATCGTACGGGCCTTCATGAAGTGTTTCCATGGCGTCATCTTTGCAAGAAGGGGGTGCGGGAATGGGGATCGAGATTCATGGATTCGGGGGTTGCCGGCACTGGAGCAGACGAGCCGGCGAAGCTTAAGGAGGAAGACTTAAATAGACCCAAAAAATTTCATCGCAAACGGTTCCTACAAAACAGCTGTGTGTGATGTTGTAGATATTTTTTATTAGCTGTGAAAGACGAATTTGGAGTAAAGTGGTAACGGATGGTGTTTTAAATGTACGAGAAAATTTGTATTACTAATACAACTGTCATGTCAAATTTTGGAAAATTTCAGGGGCCATTTGACCTTTTAAGACATTTAAGTGATTTTTTAGCCATTTAATGACCGTAATTGAAATTTGAACTACATGTACATGCAACAGCTAACCATAATGGTTTGAAAAGTAATATTTTGTGTACTTGTGTGTGATTTAATTCCATGTGCAGTAAATTGGAAGGAATTTTCAAACATATTGGTCTAACAGCTATGACACAATTAAGCATGGAGTGCCATGGCATTTAAATTCCAAAAAATTAAAAAAATATCAGAAACACATGAAACCTTGGTTGATGTAATGTCATGCCACCAAGATGATGTGGGAAAAGATTTGGCATGTTCGACGAAAGTTTGGACGCACACCCCTCACAAACCGGAGCAACTCACTAGAAGGCTCGTGGTTCCGAGAGGGAACAATGCATGTTTGAAGACGAATGGGAGATAACTTCCTCTTACGGCCTTCAAATTTTTTCTACGTGTAACGTGCACTAATACAACTGTCATGTCAAATTTTGGAAAATTTCAGGGGTCATTTGACCTTTTGAAGACATTTAAGTGATTTTCTAGCCATTTAATGACCGTAATTCAAGTTAGAACTAGATGTACATGCAACGGCTAACCATAACAGTTTGAAAAATCATATTTGTGTATTGTGTGCGATTTAATTCCATGTGCAGTAAATTGGAAGGAATTTTCAAACATATTGGTCTAACGGCTATGACAAAATTAAGCATGGAGTGCCATGGCATTTAAATTACAAAATATAAAAAAAATCAGAAACACATGAAACCTTGGTTGATGTAATGTCATGCCACCAAGATGATGTGGTAAAAAAATTGGCATGTTTGACGAAAGTTTGGACACACACCCCTCACAAACCGGAGCAACTCACTAGAAGGCTCGTGGTTCCGAGAGGGAACAATGCATGTTTGATGACGAATGGAAGATAGCTTTCTCTTACGGCCTTCAAATTTTTTCTACGTGTAATGTGCACTAATACAACTGTCATGTCAAATTTTGGAAAATTTCAGGGGTCATTTGACCTTTTGAAGACATTTAAGTGATTTTCTAGCCATTTAATGACCGTAATTCAAATTAGAACTAGATGTACATGCAACGGCTAACCATAATGTTTGAAAAATCATATTTGTGTACTTGTGTGTGATTTAATTCCATGTGTAGTAAATTGGAAGGAATTTTCAAACATATTGGTCTAACGGCTATGACACAATTAAGCATGGTGTGCCATGGCATTTAAATTGCAAAAAAATAAAAAAATATCCGAAACACATGAAACCATGGTTGATGTAATGTCATGCCACCAAGATGATGTGGTAAAAACATTGGCCTGTTTGACGAAAGTTTGGATACACACCCCTCACAAACCGGAGCAACTCACTAGAAGGCTCGTGGTTCCGAGAGGGAACAATGCATGTTTGATGACGAATGGGAGATAGCTTTCTCTTACGGCTTTCAAATTCTTTCTACGTGTAACATGCACTAATACAACTGTCATGTGAAAATTTGGAAAATTTCAGGGGTCATTTGACCTTTTGAAGACATTTAAGTGATTTTCTAGCATTGAATGACCGTAATTCAAATTTGAACTACATCTACATGCAACGGCTAACCATAACGGTTTGAAAAATCATATTTGTGTACTTGTGTGTGAGTTAATTCCATGTGCAGTAAATTAGAAGGAATTTTCAAACATATTGGTCTCACGACATGGACACATGCATTTGTATGCATGGAGTGCCATGGCATTTTAATTCCAAAAAATGAAAAAATGATTAGAAAAACATGAAACCTTGCTTGATGTAATGTCATGCCACCAAGATGATGTGGTAAAAAAATTGGGATGTTTGACGAAAGTTTGGACACACACCCCTCACAATTCGGAGCAACTCACTAGAAGGCTAGTGGTTCCGAGAGGGAACAATGCATGTTTGATGACGAACGGGAGATAGCTTCCCCTTATGGCCTTCAAATTTTTTCTACATTTAACGTGCACAAATACAACTGTCATGTGAAAATTTGGAAAATTTCAGTGGTCATTTGACCTTTTAAAGACATTTAAGTGATTTTCTAGCTATTTATTGACCGTAATTCAAATTTGAACTACATCTACATGCAACGGCTAACCATAACGGTTTGAAAAATCATATTTGCGTACTTGTGTGCGAGTTAATTCCATGTGCAGTAAATTAGAAGGAATTTTCAAACATATTGGTCTCACGGCATGGACACATGCATATGTATGCATGGAGTGCCATGGCATTTTAATTCCAAAAAATTTAAAAATGATCAGAAAAACATGAAACCTTGCTTGATGTAATGTCATGCCACCAAGATGATGTGGTAAAAAATTGGGCCTGTTTGACGAAAGTTTGGACACACACCCCTCACAAACCGGAGCAACTCACTAGAAGGCTAGTGGTTCCGAGAGCGAACAATGCATGTTTGATGACGAACGGGAGATAGCTTCCCCTTACGGCCTTCAAATTTTTTCTACGTTTAACATTCACTAATACAACTGTCATGTGAAAATTCGGAAAATTTCAGGGGTCATTTGACCTTTTAAAGACATTTAAGTGATTTTCTAGCCATTTAATGACCATAATTCAAATTTGAACTACATCTACATGCAACGGCTAACCATAACGGTTTGAAAAATCATATTTTTGTGTACTTGTGTGCGAGTTAAAAAATCTTCAGACGATGTAATTATCTGGTGTTCAAAAAAGAAAATATAAAGATCTGTCAAGACAACCGGCCCCCACAAGATTGGCACTCTATTTCGCGCCTCGAGGTGTGGAAGGTGAATGGCGGGGGTTATTAATTAGACACGGTTCTGTATTGGAAACCGTCAGCTATTATGTTCAAACATGAATTCTAATGCGGGAATCGTGTGTAATTCAAACTACAGTACTCGTAAATTCTGGTGACCGGCATGTGTATTGTTCCTGTCAATCTAGATTCCGGCCGCCAATAAATACTACCTTGCTCATGTCATCCCGCCTGCATTCTCATCTACATCCTCCCCTCGCTCGCCCTATCTCTCTCTCCCTCAAAGCTCTGCCATGGCGCCGCCGATCTGCCCACGCGCCGACAAGGAGTCGCCGGCCCCCGAGGATGCTCAGTCGAAGAGCAGCGACGAGGAGGACCCCTACGCGCCGCCGGACGAGGTTGCACCAGACCCCCCAACTTTGTATTGTTTTTGGGGCCTGTACAATCTTTGTCTGTGGAAGTCACTGCCGCCGGCTGAGAAAGCCAGGCAAGTGGCGTTCAAGAAGGAGATGGCGGAGGAGGAAGCCAGGTACCAGGCGGCCTGTGAAGCCCGTGATGCTGCCTGGGAAAAGGAGAAGGTGGAGCTTTGGGGGCGGGCGCGTCGTTGTGCGAAGGAGGTGTACGAAGACGGGTACTTCGCGAGGAAGGTCAAAGGCGCTAGGCACCTCATCACTGCATGGAGGTGGGCCGATAAGCTCCAGCGTGCCACCGACGAGGAGCTCTGGTGGGCGCCCAATGAAATGGCAAGATCGTCCGCCAGCAAGAGGCAGATCGGTACGTCAAGCGCTGTGAGGCGGAGGAGGCGGAGTACTGCCTCCGTGCTGGGAAGACGCCGCGCATCAGGAGGGATTATTAGTTTTAGTATTGTTCGTTTTCAATTTTATGCATTGTACCTAGTAGTTAAGTATCATCACGTATATGTGATGATATTATATATATTCTATGATGAACTAATGAACAATTAATATATATATATATATATATTATGAATTCCATTTTCTATCTGTTTTTGTAAACTAATTTGAATCTAGCTGTGATCATCAACATATACAGAATGGAAAGCGTATATGCACACATTGAAACAGAACATATAAGAACGGAAAACAGAGTACACACACTGAAACAGAGCAATACTATGATTGCTGTTAATACATAGCTATCCACGTCGAAATGACTCAACAAAATAAAACGCGTCCATGAGACCATGACTAGCAGCCCTTGCCTACGGTAGCTCTTGGCTCTGCCTGAACGCGTGCAGGCATTCGTCCAAGCGGTCGACACGCTCGCGGTACATCTGGAGCGCGATCTCGAGCTCCAAGTTGGCTATTTCATAGGAGATCACCAGCTCGAGGATGCGATGGCCATGTTCCTCTAATGCGCCCAGGGGGACACCTGGGCCAAGGAGGCGGTCGAGCCTACCGACCAGCGCATTGGCATCGAGCGGGCCGCGGACAAGGCGAACGGCGCGACCCATGCGGACAGCACGGGGGGCGTCCGTTGCAAGTACGGCGCGGCCGGCCTCTGGTGCAAGTACGGCGCAGAGGGCCTCTGCCCATTCCTGGCGAGGAATGGGGGTACTGACGGGACGTGTCCCCAGCTGCGACGCCGTGTCGACGGCAGGCAAGCGCCGATGGATCCGCTCTTGCTGTGTGGTGCGCCGCGGCGCTCCAACGGTCTCGCCGTGCGGCGAGCCTCACCCTATCGGCGCAGACACGCCTAGCTTGCTCTGCGGTGCACCATCGATCATGTTGTGCGGCGAGCTACAGCCACTCGGCGCTGACATGCATATCTTGATCCACGGCGCTCAAGCGCCATGCGCCAAGGGTCTGCTCAACCCTGGCAATGACACGCATCACAGCGTCGTCCATCGCATTGCCTGGGAGCGCCTCGGCCTCGACGGGCCGTGGCACCTTCTTGTTTTCCTCGGTGACGAGGTTGATGGCAGAGGCGGCGCTTTGGTGGGTTGGCATGCTTGGGGAAAGGTGGATGTGCTACAGGCTGCGCTTGTTGCCTCCGTGCGTCGTGCGCCGCCTAGGCTTATGCGCAATATCGCTGGGTGGCGGGAAACAGGTGAGGAAATGGCGGGAAACGGTGGCGTGTTCATAAAATGCCATCAATTAATGGAAACTTAGCATGTAAGGAACATCGAGCTAGCACAAGAAGTAGATGATGATCAGATGAACACGGACCACACAACAGAACCCGTCGGTGATGAATTCATCAATCGCAAACAGTTGTATACTAGCAAGCGTTTTCCCACAACACACACGGCTTATTCCATCACAAACAGGTCGGATGGATCAACTGTATGCCACGTATCGCACATAGTCAAAAAGTAATGCAGTAGACCTTCTTTAACATGTGTTAAGAAAAACAAAAAAATTCAAAACAAGGACCTTGAGGTTAATTCCACCCCACAACACACATGGCTTATTCCATCACAAACAGGTCGGATGGATCAACTGTATGCCACGTATCGCACATTGTCAAAAAGTAATGTGGTAGACCTTCTTTAACATGGCTGTTCCATCCGGTCACCCATCTCATGGCTGCTTCAGCCTAAGCATAGTTAACTTGAGAGTTCTCTTAGATGAGCTATTGGTGGAACAGCTAGTCCTTGCTGATATAGGATGCCTCTTCGCATCCTTATGGCGTACCCGGATGACCGCCGGTCGCCCAATGGCCAATAGATGTTGTGTAGACAGAGCATATCACATAAGTCTTATTAGAAGCAATCATCTGTGTTATTATCGGTCTTCGCACACATTTCTGTTTACACACCTGTTTGCCGCGTATCGCACACATCCTGTTAAATTGAACCATTTCTGTTCTCTTGGCTCAAAGCAAACAGTTCATCCAGGTGAACCGTATGCCGTATATCGCACACACCTTGATCTGGCTGACCATTTGTTTTGTGTTGCCTAATCACAAATATTTCATCCGAGTGAACCGTATGCTGTATATCGCACACACCTTCATCTGGCTGCCCATTTCTGTTCTTCTTCCTCATCGCAAACAGTTCATTGAACTTAACTGTATGCCCTTCATCGCAGACGCAACTAAAATTTGAACCGTGTTTGATGCATCCGTCATCGCAAACATTTTGCACCTTTTTTGATGGGTTTTTTACATCACCGTTTGTGATTATTGCATCGCACACAGTTTCGTCGAAGGGTCTCTGATCGTAGTGTCACGTTAGCAGCATCCTGCAGTAGTGTAAGCTTGCTACCAAGGACACACATTTGATTTTTCAACCCGTTTTTGTGCACTGGAGCATGTGCATGTAGTTCAATTTTGAATCATGCACATAAATGCCTAGAAAACTCAGTTAACGTATAAAAAATTCCAAACAATCCCCAAAAAATTCCAAAAATTAACACGACACTCCTGTTGTTCTATGTTGATACCAGAAAAAAATGGAAAGCAAGAAGAGGCGACGAATATCGTTTTGTCCACAAAGGTGACACGTTTCCCTACCGGAACCATGAGGCTTCTTGTGAGAAGCTCTGGTTTGTGAGAAGCTTATACCATAACCTGCCCCAAATGGGACAATATTTTTTACCCCAGCATGTTGATGCCATTCCATGATAGCATGCCAAGGTTCGTGAATTTCAGACGAGTTTTGGATTTACTAGAATTCCAAAAGCAAGTACCTTAACGTTTGCCGGAGAGCCACGGTGCCGTGGTGTTTGAAATTCATCCCCGTTTCTTGCATGGGACATAAGCATAAACCCATGGACACATATATGATTTTACAATCCATTTTGGTGCACCGGAGCATGTGCATGTAGTTTAATTTTGAATTGTGCACCTGAAATGGCTAGGAAACCAAGTTAATGTATAAAAATGTCCAAACAAACCCTGAATAATTCCAATTTTGTGACGACACACCTATAGTTGCATGTTCACTGCAGATAAAAGTTCTAGCAATTCAAACACCCTCCTTTGTCGCTGTGACCCCATTATGTAATTCAAATCAAGACGAAAAATCAAGTAGATCGCCCACAGTTTATTATCACCAACCGTGTGAGATGCAGTACAAAATATCTTGGAGCACCGTCGGAGTATAGTACGCATATGGCTTACGCGAGAAGGTGTGTCGGCTACAGTCCACAGACGGCGTGTCAAGCACACTAGGTCGCTCCCCAAATATCATTTCACTGTTCAATCGGCGCCGGTGAAAGATGGGGACGTGGACCCACGTCAAGAGGGCAACTTCGGTAGCCCACTCCGGCGACAGCGCTGCTGCAGCCGCCATTCGCGTGCTAACAAGCTACGTGAGCGCGGCCGCAATCTGTGACCGGGTGGCCAAGGTAGCCCAAACGGCCGCTGTTGGTTCTCACGTGGCGGCAGCAATATCTACCTCGGGGATAGCAACTGGCGAGGGCTGCACAGCAGCTGTCCGCTCCACAGCGGCGGCCTTAGCCCTGATGGAGGCTGCCCATGACCATGTCGAGGCCGCCCACACCCAGCTCCTTGCGGTCACCGCACAAATTGAACGAAGCTTCGCCTACAACGGTCGGCAACCGACGACCGAAGAGTTGGCAATCACCGACAGCATTCGAGCAGCCGTCCGTTCTTCCGCGGCATACCTTGCCATGACGGAGCCCATCCAAGCCCAGATCACGGCCGCCCACGCCCAGCTCGTGGCGGCCTTTTCCAAAGAGATGGCGCACGCGGATGGCGAGATGCTTGCCGAGTATGGTGCGATGGATGCAATGGAGCCCCTTCCCCAGGAGATCGTCGGGCGTGAGCTGGACATGGAGGAGGCGGCGGTGATCGATGAGCAACAGCCGGAGTAGTAATCTTTGTTTTGTTTAATTAAGAGCGCTGGTCTTTAATTTGTGTTAGAGTAATGTTTAGGTCAGCTAGCTCTGTTTAATTGCTGAACTTGCCCGATGAAGAAGTGTGGGTGTGTTGTAGTCTCCTTTGTGTACCCAAATTATGCAATGACGTGGATGACCACTGTAACTAGGGAAATTCAGACCAAAATTTGCACGTTCAAACTCATCACACACGGGGTAAGCTATATGAATCATTTGTGATGTTCACATATCGTACACAGTTCTGAATAAGGGAACGTGTCTGATGACACTTTGCGCGCCAGTTTTTTCGCTGCACCGATCCAAAATTTTCGGCTTCCGCGGAAATATCTACCTCCCCACCCCCTCCCCCTTACTAAAAGCCACATTTCCCTTGTTTCCGCCTTCCTTTCCAAGTGGAAACCTTCACTCCTTGCTTGCAGCGCCGCCTCCTCACCGGCGACCCTCCTTCACTTTTGAGAGGTATGAAGTTGATGAATTTAGTAGTCACTACCTTCTGTCCTTACCTTTTGTTTTCTGTTTTTCTTAGTTAAATAAAATAAAATGCCATGTTTATCTTGTTTTCTGGATTTTCAGTGCAATAAAAAATGACCCAAAAATAAAAGTGCTCAGAATGCCCTGAAAATTTGATACAATTTTTTTCTGAATATTTCTGAATTTTTAGAGCAAATAATATCAGAGGGGGGGTGCACCAGGTGGGCACAACCCACCTGGGCGCACCAGCAGCCTAGGCGTGCCCTGGTGGGTTGTGGTCCCTACGTGGGCCCCCTCACTTATCTCTTTAGCCCATGTCATCTCCTACCTCCAGAAAAAAATCACCATTTCCCTCTCTCTCATGTTCTTGCTCTCAAACCCACGGATTTCGATCTCTTTGCTTGAAGCTCCATTTCCAAAACTGTTTTGGGGGATTGCTACTTGGTATGTGACTCCTCCATTGCTCCAATTAGTTTTTGCTTTAGTGGATTATATTTTGAATAATTTGCTGCTCTTGCTGCTTCTGTGGATGAGCTTGCATGTTGAATTCTTAGAGTTCTAAGTAGTTTAAATGCTTGATATGGCCTCTATGCATCTCTATGAGTAGTTGCTATCAATCTTGTGAAGTTTTGTTGACAAAAATTTTGTGGACTAAAATTTTCAGAATTTTATCTATAGGAATAAGTTGAGTTTCTCTAGGAAGTTTGCCTCCAAGAAAAATGCTAAGGGAGTCATTGGGGAATCATTGGACAATGACCTCCATACTCGGAGAAGGGCGGAGGTGCGGCCGTGCAAATGGCCGCATAACCCCTTCATGGATGGAGCCGGGATCCGTCAAGAGTTCGCACAATTTGCTACTAATGCTGGGCTTACCAACTTCATCGCAACTGAGTGTGAACAATACCATCTCCTTACAAATTCCTTTGTGCAAAATTTTCATTTTCTGAGTAGGAATAATCCCCCTAAGGTGCAGTTTAATTTATATGCTGAAACCCGTCAGATACCACTCACTGACTTTTGTGACATATGCTTGATCCCTTCTGACGGGGAAATAAGAGAGCCTAGACCTGCAGAGTTTGAGGACTTTTATCCCACTCTATCAGTGGGAGATGAGAGAGGTGTGTCGAGTGTCACTGCTACTAGTTTGCAGTTTCCGGTTGTGCATTATTTTTGCTCTATTCATTGCTAAGTGTTTAATTGCTAGAGAGAAAGTTGGTGCACTTTGTGCTCCTGACTTCACCATGTTACGCCATGCACTATACGGCGATAACACTTATAGCCTAGGGGCCATTATTGCATGCCGTCTGCACCTTAACAGAGCCAAGGGCAAAATTCATGGCGGTATTTATGCTACTCGTTTAGCGAGTCACTTTAATGTTCAGATTCGCCAACATGATTATCGTTTACCTAAGGTCTATTTGGATCACCAGTTTATTGATATTAACGATTCTATTAATAATATTCCTTACAACCTGGTGTTCAGTGAGGATACCCGTGATATTATTCCGTTGCCTGCACCTGCTTTGTTTGATTCTATTGCCAGGGGCGGATACAGGATCATGCCAGATGACATCATTGCCTATCGGAACGCCCTGGCGGCGGTAGAGGAGGAGCCTCAGGAGTGGGACGCTCAGGTGCCTGCTCCACAGCACTTCGAGATGGGGCTGGATGGCTACTATGGATGGTGATTACGAAGCTAGGCCAAAAGCCTAAGCTTGGGGGAGTACGTGTTTCCACCAACATTATATTCATGCTCACACATTTCATTCCAATTGTCGGTGTTTACACTTTTTCATAGTATTATCCATGTTAAATTTATTTTTCTCGCTTTATTCTTGTGTGTTTGAAAAACTTTGAGAAAACCCAAAAATATCCCTTGCTTCTTTTCGGTTTTTCTTTCTAGTTTAATTAGTTGTAGTATTAAAAAGAAAACCCAAAAAGATTTCTCGATTCTTCTTGCTTGTTGGGAGCTCTCCCGTGTAAATAGTTTTTCTCGTTTTTGTTTTTCTTCCTTTTAATTTGCCTTCTTCAAGAAAAACTAAAAACTCCAAAAATATTTTAGTGTGTTTCTCTGAACTTCTTTTCTTTTTATTGAGTCATACCAAGGAGAAGACCACGATGAAAATGATTGAGTGGCTCTCATATGCAAGATTGTTAATCTAACAAAGAGCCCATATTACCTTGTCTTCACCTCTTGAATAAATTGTTTGCATATTTCAACTTAGTCCATGGCTCTCTTGCATTATTATTATTTTCATATCATTCAGTCGTGCAAGTGGAAGGCTATAATGACGATATTTGATGAACTGGTTGTGGCAGAGAGAAACATGTATGAACTCGACTTGTTCTATTTTTGTAAATATGTTTAACCTAGTATCCACGATTCAACCTATTTTGATCAAACATGTTTGCAATGACAATTAGAGATTATAATTTCTCATGCCATGCTTAAGTAGCTAGGAGTGGATAATGATTTATCTTGGATGTCAACATTGCGTTAAGATGATTGTGATGTGGTATGATGATATGGTATCCTGCTCTGAATGTTTCAAGTGGCTTGACTTGGCACATGTTTATGCATGTAGTTGAATCAAAACCAACATAGCCTCTATGATATTTATGTTCATGGTGTCCATATCCTACTCATGCTAGTATTCAATGTTCATTATTCATAATGCATGTTCATGACTGTTTTCGCTCTCTAGCTGGCTGATAACCCACAAGTATAGGGTATCGCAACAGTTTTCGAGGGTAGAGTATTCAACCCAAATTTGTTGATTCGACTCAAGGGGAGCCAAACAATATTTGCAAGTATTAACAGCTGAGTTGTCAATTCAACCACACCTGAAGATTAATTATCTGGAGCAAAGTGATCAGTAGCAAAGTAGTATGATAGTTTTGGTAGTAGTAGCAAAAGCAATAGTAACGGTAACAATGATAGCAATGATTTCGTAGCAAGTGTAACAGTAACAGTAGGAGTAGTAACTTAGCAAGAACAATATAAGAGAAATTCGTAGGCATTGGATTAGTGGATTCGTTGGATGATATTCATCATATAACAGTCATAACCTAGGGCGATACGGCACTAGCTCCAGTTCATAAATATAATGTAGGCATGTATTCCGTAAATAGTCATACGTGCTTATGGAAAGAACTTGCATGACATATTTTGTCCTACCCTCCCGTGGCAGTGGGGTCCATATGGAAACTAAGGGATATTAAGGCCTCCTTTTAATAGAGAACCAGAACAAAGCATTAACACATAGTGAATACATGAACTCCTCAAACTATGGTCATCACCAGAAAGTATCCCGAATACTGTCACTCCAGGGTTTATGGATCATAACACGTAATAGGTGAATATAACTTGCAAGATCGGATCTAGAACATAGATATAATGGTGATAACATAAACGGTTCAGATCTGAAATCATGACACCCAGACCCAAAGTGACAAGCATTAAGCATGGCAAAGTCATATCAACATCAATCTCAGAACATAGTGGATACTAGGGATCAGGCCCTAACAAAACTAACTCGATTACATGATGAATCTCATCCAACTCCTCACCGACCAGCGAGCCTACGAAGGAATTACTCACTCCCAATGGGGAGCATCATGGAATTGGTGATGAAGGAGGGTTGGTGATGATGAAGACCGAAGATCCCCCTCTCCGGAGCCCAAAACGGACTCCAGATCAGGCCTCCCGGTGAAGAACAGGAGGTGGCGGTGGCTCCATATCGTGAAACGAGATAATTCTTCCTCCCTGATTTTTTCTTGGAAAAGGTATTTATTGAGTTGGACTCAGGGTCTGCGGGGCCACCAGGTGGGCACAACCCACCTGGGCGCGCCTGAGGGGGGCGCCTTGGTGGATTGTGCTCACCCAGGGGGGCCCCTCCGGTGGTTCTTGGCTCCAGTAATTTTCTTTTATTATATAAATAATCCTCGCAAAGTTTCGTTCCAATCCGAGAACTTTTATTTCTGCACAAAAAACAACACCATGGTAGTTCTGCTGAAAACAACGTCAGTCCGGGTTAGTTTCATTCAAATCATGCAAATTAGAGTCCAAAACAAGAGAAGAAGCGTTAGGAAAAGTAGATACGACGGAGATGTATCAACTCCCCCAAGCTTAAACCTTTGCTTGTCCTCAAGCAATTCAGTTGATAAACTGAAAGTGAAAAAGAAAAACTTTTACGAACTCTTTTGCTCTTGTTTACAAAAATAAGCTTAAGTAGCACCCAGGTTTTCAGCCAAGATTATAACCAACCATATCAATAATAACTCTTAAAAACAATATTAACTCATATCAATGACATAATCAACTAGTGAGCAATAATAAAATATCTCAAATGACAACACCTTGTCAAAACAATCATGATATAATATGACAATAGTGGTATCTCGCTAGCCCTTTCTGAGACCGCAAAACATAAATGCAAAGCACCTCCAAAGTTCAAGCAGTGACTAAACATTGTAATTCATGGTAGAAAAGATTCAGTCATGATGCATCCAACATTAACTATACACAATGCATGAGGATGACAATAGTGCTCTCAGGATTTGGCGCTTATTTGAGAAGGTGATGACTCAACATAAAAATAAATAGATAGTCCCTTCGCAGAGGGAAGCAGGGATTTGAAGCGGTGCCAGAGCTCAATTTTATAAAACAGAGGTAAATGAAATTTTGAGAAATGCACCCTTCCTATTTACTTTGCGATGATTAGTTATCGATATCTTCCATGCTAAACACATTAGTGGCAGTTCCCAAGCGATAAAAGAAAAGGTTTACTCCCCCTCCACCGACAAACACACTCCACGGCTAACCGAATCCACAGGTACCGTCCATACCAACATCAGTCCTGGGGAGTTTTGTTTAATTATTTGGAATTTGATTTCGGGACTAGGAATCCCTATTACCGCCCTCTCGTGCAAGGACGAGTGAATAAACACTCATCATGAGAATAACCCGCTTATCATGGAAGATACCGACTACCTCTTGTCGCTATATGAACAATCCAGGCACACAGAAAAGGATATTTATTTGAAGTTTTTAGAGGTGGCACATGCAAATTTACATCGAACGGCAGGGTAATACCGCATATAGTAGGTATGGTGGACTCATCTGGAATAACTTGGGTTTTAGGACTTTGATGCACAAGTAGTATTTCCGCTTAGTACAGGAGAAGGCTAGCAAATAGGTTCGGAAGCGGCCAGCTAGAGAGCGAAAACGGTCATGAACATGCATTATGCATAATGAACATTGGATACTAGCATGAGTAGGATATGAACACCATGAACATAAATATCATAGAGGCTATGTTGTTTTGATTCAACTACATGCATGAACATGTGCCAAGTCAAGCCACTCGAACATTCGGAGGAGGATACAATATCATCATACTACATCACAAACATTTTAACGCAAAGTTGACATCCTAGATAAATCATTATCCACTCCTAGCTACTTAAGCATGGCATGAGAAACTATAATCTCTAATTGTCATTGCAAACATGTTCGATCATAATATGCTGAATAATGGAAACTATGTTAAACATATTTACTAAAACAGAACAAGTTGAGTTCATACCCGTTTCTCTCTACCACAGCCAGTTCACCAAATATCGTCATTATTGCCTTTCACTTGCACGACCGAACGATTTGAAAATAATAATAGTGCAAGAGTGTCATGGACTAAGCTGGAATCTGCAAATATTTTATTCAAAGGAGAAGACAATGTAATTTGGGCTCCTCTATAGATCAACAATAATGCATATGAGAGCCACTCAACATTTTCATCGTGGTCTTCTCCTTGGTATGACTCAATAAACGGAAAAGAAATTCAGAGAAACACACTGAAATATTTTTGGAGTTTTAGTTTTTCTAGAAGAAAGCAAAGTAAAGAAGGAAAAGCAAAAATTAGAAAAACTATTTACACGGGAAAGCCACAACAAGCAAGAAGAAGAATCGAGAAATCGTTTTGGGTTTTCTTTTAATACTACAGCTAATTAAACTAGAAAGAAAAATTGAAAAGAAGTAGGAAATATTTTCGTATTTTCTCAAAGTTTTTCAAACACACAAGAAGAAAGCGAGAAAATAAATCTAGCATGGATAATACAGTGAAAAAGTGTGGACACCGAAAACTGGAATGAAATGTGCGAACATGAATGTAATGTCGGTGGAAATACATACTCCCCCAAGCTTAGGCTTTTGGCCTAACTTGGTAATCACCACTCGTAGTAGCCATCAAGTCCTATGTTGAAGTGCTGTGGAGCGGGTACCTGAGCGTCCCACTCCTGAGGCTCCTCCTCAGCCGCTGTCTGGTTGTTCCGGTAGGCGACGATGTCCTCAGGCATGATCCTGTATCCGCCCCTGGCAATAGGATCAAACAAAGTAGGTGCGGGCTATGGAATAACAACGCGAGTATTTTCTCTAAAAACCAGGTTATAAGGAACATCAATAGTAGTGTTCTCGCCATCAATAAAGTGATGATCAACCATCGCCTGACGATCTAAGTAAACCTTGGGCAAGCGGTGGTCATGTTGGTGTATCTAAATGTTAAAGTGACTCGCTAAGCGAGTAGCATAAATACCGCCATGAATTTTACCCTTGGATCAGTTAAGGTGAAGGCGACGTGTCACAATAGCTCCCAAGCTATAAGTGTTATCTCCATAGAGTGCGCGGCGTAAGACAGCAAAATCGGGGGCACTAAGTGCACCAACCTTCTCCCTAGCAAGTAGACACTTCGCAATGAATAGAATAAAATAATGCACTGAAGGAAACTGCAAGCTAGTGGCGTTGACACTCGACACCCCTCTCTCATCTCCCACTGACAGAGTACGATAAAAGCCCTCGAACTCTGCAGGCCTAGGCTCTCTTATTTCCCCGTCAGAAGGGATCAAGCATATATCACAAAATTTAGTAAGTGGTATCTGACGGGTTTCAGCATATAAATTAAATCGCACCTCAGGGGGGTTATTCCTACTCATGAAATGAAAAATTTGCACAAATGAATTTGTAAGGAGATGATATTGTTCACACTCAGCTGCGATGAAGTCGGTGAGGCCAGCATTGGCAGCAAATTGTGCAAACTCTCGACGGATTCTGGCTCCATCCATGAAGGGGTTATGTGGCCATTCTCATGGCCGCACTTCCGCCATTCTCCGAGTTTGGAGGTCACTATCCGATGATTCACCCACAACTCCCTTGGAGTTCTTCTTGGAAGAAAACTTCCTAAAGAAACTCATCTTATTCCTATGAACAAAATTCTAAAAAAATTAGTCCACAAAATTTTTCTCAACAAAACTACAGAAGATTGATAGCAACTACTCATAAGCATGCATAGAGGCCATATTGAGCATTCAAACTACTTAGAACTCTAAGAAATCAACATGCAAGCTCATTGATGTCTACTACGCAACTTTATTCTTGTAGACTCGTGTTGGGACTCCAAGCGCAGAGTTTTGTAGGACAGTAGCAATGTTCCCTCAAGTCGATGACCTAAGGTTTATCAATCCGTGGGAGGCGTAGGATGAAGATGGTCTCTCTCAAACAACCCTGCAACCAAATATAAAAAGTCTCTTGTGTCCCCAATAGGATGAAGATGGTCTCTCTCAAACAATCCGTGGGAGGCGTAGGATGAAGCCGTTTTAACATCCATCTGCCATATCTCGTAATCGAAATATGCAGCTATAGCTAGTACGACCCTCACCGATTTCAGCATCGCTACCGGCGAGTAACTCTCGTCATAGTCAATTCCTTGAACTTGTCCATAACCTTTAGCGACAAGCCGAGCTTTGTGGATCTGAACATTTCCATCCACATCGGTTTTCTTCTTAAAGACCCATTTGCAGCCAATGGCTGTTACGCCAGGCGGCGGATCAACCAAGTCCCAGACTTGATTCTCATCCATGGACTTTAACTCAGATCTCATGGCCTCCAGCCATCCCTCGGAATCTGGGCTCACCATCGCTTTCGCATATGTGGCCGGCTCGTCGCTCTCCAGTAACAATACATCACGCACTCTGCGCAATCTTTCCAACCTCCGTGGTTCTAGTGCCGCTTCCACTACGGGTTCCCTGACTAACTCCGGTATGATCTCATCACCAGCCGAGCCATCCCCGAGTGGTCCTCGAATTTCTTCGAGTTGGACCGTCCTCCCACTGGCCTCCCGATTGAGAAACTCTTTCTCAAGGAAAACCCCGTTCCGAGCAACAAACACTTTGTTCTCTTCCCGGTTGTAGAAGTTATATCCCAAGGTTTCCCTCGGATATCCCATGAATATGCATTTATCCGATTTGGGTGTAAGCTTGTCCGACATAAGTCTCTTGACAAATGCTTCACAAACCCAAATCTTTAGAAAAGACAAACTGGGACTCTTCCCGGTCCACATCTCATGTGGTGTCTTGTCTACGGATATTGATGGTACCCTATTAAGTGTGAAAGCTGCAGTTTCTAGAGCATATCCCCAAAATGACAAGGGTAAATCTAATTTGCTCATCATTGACCGGACCATGTCCAACAAGGTCCTATTCCTCCGTTCCGACATGTCGTTTCTCTGTGGCGTACCCGGAGGTGTGAGCTGAGGTACTATACCTTGGCTTTTCAGATGATCATCAAACTCCTGGCTCATGTACTCACCTCCATGATCAGATCGTCGAAGCTTTATAGTCTTGCCGAGCTGATTCTCAACCTTGTTCTGAAACTCTTTGAACTTTTCAAAAGTTTCTGACTTGTGCCTCATCAAATAGATATATCCATATCTACTCAAGTCGTCGGTAAAAGTCACGAAGTACTGATAGCCTCCTCTTGCAGTTGTGCTCATTGGACCACACACATCACTGTGTATAAGCTCCAACAGTTCGAACGCCCTCTTGCAACTCTTTGCAAAAGGAGACTTAGTCATCTTGCCGAGCAAGCATGATTCGCATGTCTCGAACAACCCAAAGTCGGACGAAGTTAGGAGCCCATCATCATGGAGCTTCTTCATGCATTTCAGACTAATGTGTCCAAGCCAGCAATGCCAGAAGTATGTCGGATTTACCTCATTAGGATTATGCCTCTTGACATTCACATTATAGACTGGTTCCTGTTCTAGATTCAATATAAAGAGCCCATCAACAATGGGTGCATAGCCGTGGAACATACCATTCAAATAAAACGAACAACCATTGTCCTTTAAATTGAATTCATAACCCTGACTCATCAAGCATGAGGTAGAAATAATGTTCCGACTAAGTACAGGAATGTAATAACATTTATTCAACTCCAAAATAAATCCAGAAGGAAGCTGGAGCTGCATCATGCCGACCTCCAACGCAGCTACTCTTGCTTTGTTGCCGACCCTGATGTCAATCTCCCCTTGTGCCTCACGCCTAGTTCTTACCAGTCCCTGCATCGAGTTGCAAATATGAACAACCGATCCTGTATCAAATACCCAAGAGCTACTAGGTATGTCAGCAAGGTAAATGTCTATAACATATGCAACAAGTGTACCTTTGCCTCAAGAAGCATTTCCGGCCTTCTTGCCATGCTCTGCAAGCCACTTCTTGCAGTTCCACTTCCAGTGACCGGTTTCCTTGCAATGATAGCAAATGGTCTTCGAGTCCGGTCCTGACTTCGGCGTAGCGGCAGAGGTTACAATCTCCGTGCCCATTGCCTTAGCCTTTTTCTTGGACCAACTCTTCTTGAACTTAGCCGATTTTTGCACCATCAACACTTGATGCGTGCCTTTCTTAATATCCTGCTCTGCCACTTTGAGCATCCCATGCAATTCAGTGAGCTTCTTATCCATGCCATGCATATGATAGTACGAGATGAACACCCCATAGCTGGGTGGAAGAGAACCCAGAACTGCATCAGTAGCCAGCTCATCCAAGAGCGGGAAGCCCAACCGATCCAAAGCTTGCACATATCCGATCATCTTGATCACATGTGGGCTCAGTGGATCACCTTCCTTTAGCTTGCAATCCATCAAGGATCACCAGACGTTGAACCTTTCGGTCCTAGCCTGTGTCTGAAACATGTTCTTGAGACTCTCGATCATATCGTAAGCCTCAACATTTTTTAAATGCTATTGCAAATCGGGCTCCATACAAGCCAGCATCAGACAGCTGATCTCCATTGATTCATCAACGAGTTTCTTCTAGGCATTCCTGGTTGTGGCATTAGCATTATCGGCAGGTTCCTCTGGAAGTGGATCCTCTAGAACATGTTCCTTTTTATCGTGCTTGAGAACAATTCTCAAATTTCTATACTAGGTGGTAAATTTTGTTCCATTCAGTTTATCCTTTTCCACAATTGATTTCAATGCAAAGTTGGATTAAGCAGGTGGGGCCATTCATCTACAACAGTAAATATGCAATCACTAAGCAATGTGTTTATGTAGAGTAATTCTAGCCTTAAACAGAACTACTCCCACTGAAGATGGTCTCTCTCAAACAACCCTGCAACCAAATAATAAAAAGTCTCTTGTGTCCCCAACACACCAAATACAATGGTTAATTGTATAGGTGCACTAGTTCGGCGAAGAGATGGTAATAAAAGTGTAGTAATGATAGTAGATATTGATTTTTGTAATAGGAACAATTAAAAACAGCAAGGTAGCAATTGATAAAACGGAGCACAAACGGTATTGCAATGCTTGAAAATGAGGCCTAGGGTCCGTACTTTCCCTAGTGCAATCTCTCAACAATGCTAATATAATTGGATCATATAACCATCCCTCAACGTGCGATGAAGAATCACTCCAAAGTTCCTATCTAGCAGAGAACATAAGAAGAAATTGTTTGTAGGGTACGAAACCACCTCAAAGCTATTCTTTTCGATCAATCTATCCTAGAGTTCGTACTAAAATAACACCAAGCTATTCTTTCCGATCGATCTAACCAAGAGTTCGTACTAAAATAACACCATATGATATACATCAAGCAACTCTAATGTCACCTAGATACTCCAATGTCACCGCGAGTATCCGTGAGTTGATTATACAATATGCATCAAACAATTTCAGATTCATAATACTCAATCCAACACAAAGAACCTCAAAGATTGCCCCAAGATTTCTACCGGAGAAACAAAGACGAGAACGTGCATCAACCCCTATGCATAGATTTCCCCAATGTCACCTCAGGAATCCGCGAGTTGAGTGCCAAAACACATATCAAGTGAATCAATATGATACCCACTGTCACCACGGGTATTCATAGCAAGACATACATCAAGTGCTCTCAAATCCATAAAAGTATTTAATCCGATAAAATAAAATCTCAAAGGGAAAACTCAATTCACAACAAGATAGAGATGGAAAAACACCATATGATCCAACTATATTAACAAAGCCCGCGATACATCAAGATCGTGACATCTCAAGAACACGAGAGAGAGAGAGAGAGAGAGAGAGATTAAACACATAGCTACTGGTACAAACCCTCAGCCCCGAGGATGGACTACTCCCTCCTCATCATGGTGGTCGTCGGGATGAGGAAGATGGCCACCGGTGATGATTTCCCCCTCCGGCGGAGTGCCGGAACAGGGTCTAGATTGGTTTTTCATGGCTACAGAGGCTTGCGGCGGTGGAACTTCTGATCTAGGGTTATTTCTGATGGTTTCTTTATTTATAGGATTTTTTGCGTCGGTTTCACGCGAAGATGGGCCTCGAGGTGAGCACAACCCATCGGGGCAAGCCGGGCCCCTCAGGTGCGCCCTGGTGGGTTGTGCCCTCCTCGTGGCTCTTCTGGCCCTCCCACGAAGCTTCGGGGTCTATTTTGTTCCAAAAAAATCGTCAAAAAGTTTCAGCTCATTTGGAGAACTTTCATTTTGTTGGGATCTACGGTAGGGTGCGTCGACTGCAAATTAAAATTTCCTACGCGCAGAAACAACCATGAACATGCTATGGGAGATGGATCACAGATTGTTACCACTAGACGCGCAGTGCCGTGCAGCGGAAGCAGAGTTGGGGCAGCGTGTCTCCTCCTCGCATCAGTGATCTCCCGCGAACAGCAAAGCCCCTGGGTACGGTGATCTCCCGTGAACAGCAGAGCCCCGGGAATGGTGATCTCCCATGAACGATAATCTCATGCGGACAGGTTCGCTGGAGCGGCGCAAGTGCACCACCTATAACGGTATCCGCGTGTGCAGGAGGAACGTCGTGTGGCGAACTGCTAGGTCCGATCACACAACTGTCGGCAAGTGGAGGTGGCTATTCGCAACACAAGCAAACCCTAGTGACAGCGCCGAAGCTATCCCACGCATGAGTGTGCCGCACCTCCACTATATATAGGTGTCCGTCGTGGGCTCAACACTTGGGCCTCACACGGACCCTAAAGCCCACAAGTCTACTCAGCCACGATCCAAGTCCAGCTCAGATCACATCCGACCAGTGTCCTCGGATCCGACCTCATAGGTTCCTTCCCTTAAGCGCGTGACCCCTTAGGTTCAAGTCGGCTTGGTCACAGTTCAGATCACCTCCGACCTGCACGGTTTGTAGCGGCCTCTAGTAAGGCGTGGCGACCACCAAGTAGGCTATGAAGCTGGTTAGGCGAACCTGTACATCACACTTCTATTCCTTTTGCCACATGATATATGTTGTCGAGCTCAAGGCGAGTATGTCATCCTTGTGCTAACCCGACCCCTTTCTCGTTCTAGTGATGCCGACCACAAACCAGATTATCTCATAATCCTTGTCGCATGGCCATGCTTATCCTGGTCGGATCACACGAGGGGCCCAGAGTATATCTCTCCTCATCGGAGGGGCAAATCCCATCTTGCTCGACCATGTCTCGCAGCATGGGTCTGGACAACCCCGAAACCTACCTTTGTAACTACCCAGTCACGGAGTAGCGTTTGGTCGGTCCAAAGTAGGTCTGTCACCATCCCGAGTATATGCGCCAGCTCAGGTCATAGGACATAGAACATATGTTGTACTAGAGACTCACAGATGACATATCGCTGCATCTCATAGTTGGGTCTGTCCGACTCTGACGTTATCTCAACTCGGATCCGACTACGTCGAATCCGACCAGATCCTTCCGAGTCCATATTATGCGGTTAGCATCCAATGCTCCATGGCTAGTGAGACCAAGCCATCTACCGTGCCATATGCTAGTCTAGTCGGCTGCGCGTCCACACATCCCTTTCGACCAGGGACCTTTTAGGACAGTCATCATACAATGCATAGTCCCACAAACAAGTCACGTACTTGTTGATACACATCATTGATAATGTCCAAGGACTATCTTTATTCATAAACACATAGGAAATATCATCATACATGATTGCCTCTAGGGCATATCTCCAACACATTTCTACAGAAAAAACAACACCACGGTAGTCATGCTGAAAACAGCATCAGTCCGGGTTAGTTCCATGCAAATCATACCAAAACCATATAAAATTGTTGTAAACATGGCATGAATACTTCATAAATTATATATACATTGGAGACGTATCGGCATCCCCAAGCTTAATTGCTACTCGTCCTCGAGTAGGTAAATGATAAAAGAAATAATTTATGAAGTGTGAGTGCTAGCTCACCCTGGGCATAAAAACCGAAGACCGAAAACCAAACCAGAAAAGACCGAGACCGAACCCGAAAAGACCGAACTAGAAAAGACCGAATAAAATACGGTCTGCACAAACAGAAGACCGAACTAATTACGGTCTGTTTGGTCCTCCTGTCTTAAAGACCGAATAGACCATATATACCGAACTAAAAAAGCCCATACACAAGACTGCAAGACCATATTTACCGCCCATCCGGCCAGCCCAAGGTCATGAGTGAGATACACACATCTCATGATTCACAGGCAACCAGCTGCTGCACTATCGTAATTCTCAAAAAAAAACTGCTGCACTCTCATTCCTCCTTTTCTTCACAACCATCCGAGCTGCAGTTCATCACTATGTCGTCCTCTTACACGTTGGTCACCGGCTCGCGGTCTACTGTCTTCTTCCCGTGCTCCATCTTGCATCTGAAGGTAAGAAAGCATACAATACAACTGCTACTTGTCTGAATTTTCTTATGTACAGATGCACATCTATACACACATTTCTTGTCTCTATTTCCTCTGTACACACATGCAGTTTGTTACTGGAAATAATATGAATATGAGTTATAGCAATTAATTTGGTCTATTTGGTCGGAACCGAAGACCGAATAATAAAGACCGAAGACCGAATAGTGAAGAACCGAAAAGACAGAAATTATTATGGTCTTCAATTATGGAAGACCGAATTCTTGGAAGACCGAAAAGACCGGACCGAAAAAACCGAAAAGACCGAACGCCCGGGCTGAGTGCTAGCATAGTGCATAAGTTTGATCAATGATAATTTCAATCACTTTTACTAGCATCATAACAGTAACTCTTTCTCATAAAACTCATCATGACAAAGTAGCAATCAATTCACATGTTAAGGTTCAAACAATGAATTCTCTTGAAACTCAACAACCTATATTCTTAGTCACAAAACAATTGCAATTCAACTTATTCAACATAGTCTAAGTAAGAGCTCCACATACTCAATCATCATATAGTCTTCCATGATTGCTAGTACTCAAAGCATATTCTTAGAACAAATGGCATCCATCGAACATAGAGAAAGATAGGAGCTTAATATTTTGCCTCCCAACTCATTTATCATAGAGATAATTGTCAACAATAATAAATCATGATCAAATATATTTGACTGGTCATATGTGCCTAGATCTTTCCGCAACACATGATGCTTGCCAACTAGAGAATAATTGAGGTTGAAATGAGAATGCATTCTGTTGACTCTTGCATAAAAGTAAATACTAAAAAGTAAAAGATAGGCCCTTCGCAGAGGGAAGCAGAGGTTGTCATGCGCTTTTTATTTTGATGCCCAAGCTCTTAATGCAAAGTAACATCATGTTATATTGCCCCTTATGATAGCAACCTTTATTATGCAGTCCGTCGCTTTTATTACTTTGCCATCACAAGTTCGTACAATGCTCAATTTTCCCTTACAATAAAAGATCAAACACATTTAGGAGCAATTTTTATTGCTTTATGCACCGATGACAACTTACTTGAAGGATCTTATTCAATCCATAGGTAGGTATGGTGGACACTCATGGCAAGAAACTGGGTTTAAGTGTTTTGGGATGCACAAGTAGTATCTCTACTTAGTACAAATTTTTGGCTAGCAAAAGATCCTAGGTAAACACCACATGTTGGAGGATCCATAACAATATAACATCTATGCAAATATACCCAAACATAACTCATTACATTGTCTTCGTTGTGCAACTTCAATTAATTTTCTCAAGTTTTAAAATAATTAATGGGTATTCACAATCATAGAAGATGTCCAAGATAATATATTTGCATGTGAAAGTTCTCTTCCTTATAGTAATCATTCATGAATTGCTTGTATGACCAATATTGTGATTGTCAAGCTTCAAAAGATTTTACTTTCTAAACCCAATGTGAAGCTACCACTAGGCATGATATAATTTTAAGTTCATGATATTCAATTCATTCAACAATTTACTCATAGGATATAAGTGAAGCACAAGAGTAAATGACAAGCTACTCCAAAAAGATATAAGTGAAGATCAAACGAGTAGTTAAGTAAATAGGTAGCTAATTGTGGACTCTCTCTTATTTAAAAACTTTCAGATTTAAGTATTTTATTAAAAAAGCAAGCAAAACAAAATAAAATAAAATGACTTTCCAAGAATAGCACAACTCATGTGAAGAAGCAAAAACTTAGGCTCAACCGATACTAACCGATAATTGTTGATGAAGAAAGGTGGGATGCCTACCGGGGCATCCCAAGCTTAGATGCTTGAGACTTCTTGAAATATTATCTTGGGATGCCTTAGGCATCCCCAAGCTTGAGCTTTTGTGTCTGCTTAATTCCTTTTATATCACTGTTTCCCTAAATCTCAAAAACTTCATCCTCACAAAACTCAACAAGAACTCGTGACATAAGTTAGTATAAATCAATGCAAAACATTATCATTCTCTACTGTAGCAAATCACTAAAATTATTATTCAACATTGCATACTAAATGCCTCTGCATATTTAATACTCCTATCCTCAAATAGAATCATTAAACAAGCAAACATATGCAAACAATGCAAACATAACAGCAATCTGCCAAAACAGGACAGTCTGTAATGGATGAAAAAGTATCCATACTTATTTAACTCAAAAAAATTCTGACTATTCACCACACTGTAGAAAATTTATCATAGCTTATTATGCAAAAGTTTCAACATTTTATCACATTCTGACTTTTTTCAAGCATTCACGCACTAGCATGCAACTTTCTGTTTTCAAACAGCAATATATATACTTGCAAAATAAGCATGGCAAAAACTATACTTGACATTTTTATTGAAATAAAAGATGAAAAACATTATTCTAAATAACAGCAAGCAAATAAAAGCAAAATAAAATGACGCTCCAAGCAAAACTCATATCATGTGACGAATGAAAATATAGCCTCAAGTAAGGTTACCGATATTGTTAGAGACGAAAGAGGGGATGCCTTCCAGGGCATCCCCAAGCTTAGTTGCTTGGATCTTCCTTGAATATCACCTTGGGGTGCCTTGGGAATCCCCAAGCTTAGGGTCTTTTCACTCCTTATTCTCCTCATATCGATATCTCACCCAAAACTTGAAAACTTCAATCACACAAAACTTAACGGAACTTCATGAGATAGGTTAGTATGATAAAGACAAATCATTCACTTCGGTAATGTCAAAGACAAGACTCATAATTGTTCTCACACAATGTCTACTATACCTTATTATTACCACAATTTATATTGAGCAATATAAGCTATAGAAACTAGATAACAAGCAAACTATGCATTGAAAACAGAATCTCTCAAAAACAGAACAGTCTGTAGTAATCTGTACTCCAACCATACTTCTGTAACTCCAAATTTTTTGACAAAGTAGGAAAACGTATGCAATTTGTATATCAATCATCTTTAAAAAAATTCAGATCAAAATCATGTTCCAGTGAATTTTTAAAATTCCTGGACTGAGTGCAAAAGTTTCTGTTTTTGCACAGAATCCAGTCAACTATCATCCACACTATCTCAAAGGCTTTACTTGGCACTTTATTGAAACAAAAGCTATAAAACATGATTACTACAGTAGACTAATCATGTGAACACACAAAAACAGTAGGTAAAAGTGTTGGGTTGTCTCCCAACAAGCGCTTTTCTTTAATGCCTTTTTAGCTAGGCATGATGATTTCAATGATGCTCACATAAAAGATAAGAATTGAAACATAACGGGAGCATCATGAATCACATGGCAAGCACATTTAAGTATAACTCACTTCCTATGCATAGGAATTTTTTGAGTAAATAATTTATGGGAGCAAGAATCATCTAGCATAGGAAGGCAAAACAAGCAAAACTTCAAGATTTTCAACACATAGAGAGGAAACTTGAGATTATTGAGATATGTAGAAGCATATGTTCCTCTCTCATAATAATTTTCAGTAGCATCATGAATGAATTCAACAATATAACTATCACATAAAGCATTCTTTTCATGATCCACAAGCATAGAAATTTTCTTACTCTCCACATAAGCAAATTTATTCTCATGAATAGTAGTGGGAGCAAACTCAACAAAAAAACTATCATGAGATTGAAAATTAAAATCAAGATGACAAGTTTCATGGTTATCATAATTCTTTATAGCATACATATCATCACTATAATCATCATAGATAGCAACTTTGTTATCATAGTCAATGGAAACCTCTTCCAAAATAGTGGATTCATCACTAAATAAAGTCACGACCTCTCCAAATCCACTTTTATCTTCATTCCAATAAGATTCAACACCCTCCAAAATAGTGGGATCATCATTACATAAAGTTGACACTCTTCCAAACCCACTTTCATAAATATAATCATCATAAATAGGATGCATGCTTTCATCATAATAAATTTTCTGATCAACACTTGGGGGAGTAAAAATATCATCTTCATCAAATATAGCATCCCCAAGCTTATGGCTTTGCATATCATTAGCATCATGGATATTCAAAGAATTAGTACTAATAACATTGCAATCATGCTCATCATTCAATTATTTTATACCAAACATTTTATTGAATTATTCTTCTATCAATTGAGCATAATTTTCCGCTCCATCATTTTCAAGAAAGACATGATAAAGACGAATAATATGAGACCACCTCAATTCCATTTTTTTGTAGTTTTCTTTTTATAAACCAAACTAGTGATAAAACAAGAAACTAAAAGATTCAATTGCAATATCTAAAGATATACCTTCAAGCACTCACCTCCCCGGCAACGGCGCCAGAAAAGAGCTTGATGTCTACTATGCAACTTTATTCTTGTAGACTCGTGTTAGGCCTCCATGCACAGAGTTTTGTAGGACAGTAGCAATTTTCCCTCAAGTGGATGACCTATGGTTTATCAATCCATGGGAGGCATAGGATGAAGATGGTCTCTCTCAAACAACCCTGCAACCAAATAATAAAAAGTCTCTTTTGCCCCCAACACACCAAATACAATGGTTAATTGTATAGGTGCACTAGTTCGGTGAAGAGATGGTAATAAAAGTGTACTAATGATAGTAGATATTGATTTTTGTAATAGGTACAATTAAAAACAGCAAGGTAGCAATTGATAAAATGGAGCACAAACGGTATTGCAATGCTTGAAAATGAGGCCTAGGGTCCATACTTTCGCTAGTGCAATCTCTCAACAATGCTAATATAATTAGATCATATAACCATCCCTCAACGTGCGATGAAGAATCACTCCAAAGTTCCTATCTAGCGGAGAACATAAGAAGAAATTGTTTGTAGGGTACGAAACCACCTCAAAGCTATGCTTTCCGATCAATCTATCCTAGAGTTCGTACTAAAATAACACCAAGCTATTCTTTTCGATCGATCTAACCAAGAGTTCGTATAAACATAACACCATATGATACACATCAACCAACTCTAATGTCACCTAGATACACCAATGTTGCCGCTAGTATCCATAAGTTGATTATACAATATGCATCAAACAATTTCAGATTCATAATACTCAATCCAACACAAAGAACCTCAAAGAGTGCACCAAGATTTCTACCGGAGAAACAAAGATGAGAACATGCATCAACCCCTATTCATAGATTTCCCCAATGTCACCTCGGGAATCCGCGAGTTGAGTGCCAAAACACATATCAAGTGAATCAATATGATACCCCATTGTCACCACGGGTATTCATAGCAAGACATACATCAAGTGCTCTCAAATCCATAAAATTATTCAGTCAGATAAAACGAAATCTCAAAGGGAAAACTCAATTCACAACAAGATAGAGAGGGGAAAACACCATATGATCCAACTATATTAACAAAGCCCGCGATACATCAATATCGTGACATCTCAAGAACACGAGAGAGAGAGAGAGAGAGAGAGAGAGATTAAACACATAGCTACTGGTACAAACCCTCAGCCCCGAGGATGGACTACTCCATCCTCATCATTGTGGCTGCTGGGATGATGAAGATGGCCATCGGTGATGATTTTCCCCTCCGACGGAGTGCCAGAACGGGGTCTAGATTGGTTTTTCATGGCTACAGAGGCTTGCGGTGGTGGAACTTCCGATCTAGGGTTATTTCTGATGGTTTCTCTATTTATAGGATTTTTTGGCGTCGGTTTCAAGCGAAGATGGGACTCGAGGTGAGGACAACCCACCGGGGCAAGCCGGGCCCCTCAGGCGTGCCCTGGTGGGTTGTACCCTCCTCGTGGCTCTTCTGGCCCTCCCGCAAAGCGTCGGGGGTCTCTTTTGTTCCAAAAAAAATCATCAAAAAGTTTTAGCTCATTTGGAGAACTTTCATTTCTGCACAAAATACAACACCATGGTAGTTCTGCTGAAAACAGCATCAGCACGGGTTAGTTCCATGCAAATCATACCAAAAGCATTTAAAATTGTTGTAAACATGGCATCAATACTTCATAAATTATAGATACGTTTGAGACGTATCACTCATCTACAACAGCACCAAGAGTAGCTAATTATTCAAAATATAAACCACTAAAGCAAAAACTAATTGGACCAATGGAGGAGTCACATACCAAGTAGCAATCCCCCAAAACAGTTTCGGTAACAGAGCTTCGAGCATAAAGATCGAAATCCGCGGGTTTGAGAGCAAGAACATGAGGGAGGGAGCAATGGTGAATTTTTTCTGGAGGTAGGTGATGACATGGGCTAAAGAGAAGTGAGGGGGCCCATGTGGGGACCACAACCCACCAGGGCGCGCCTGGGGCTGCTGGCGCAGCCAGGTGGGTTGTGCCCACCTGGTGCACCCCCCTCTGATGTTATTTGCACAAAAAATTCTTAAATATTCAGAAAAAAATCGTATAAAATTTACAGGACATTCTGAGAACTTTTATTTTTGGGTCATTTTTTATTTGCACGGAAAATCCAGAAAACAAGATAAACATGGCATTTTATTTTATTTAACTAAGAAAAACAGAAAATAAAAGGTAAGTATGGAAGGTTGTGCCTACTAGATTCATCGACTTCATACCTCCCAAAAGTGATGCAAAAGGGAATTACGTATGTTGTCATAACGGTTCGACCGATAAAGATCTTCGTAGAATATGTAGGAACCAATATGGGCATCCAGGTTTTGCTATTGGTTATTGACCGCAGAGGTGTCTCGGTCATGTCTACATAGTTCTCGAACCCGTAGGGTCCGCACGCTTAACATTCGTTGACGATATAGTGTTATATGAGTTATATGTTTTACTGACCGAATGTTGTTCGGAGTCCCGGATGAGATCACGGACATGACGAGGAGCATCAAAATGGTTGAGAGGTAAAGATTGATATATAGGATGATGGTATTTGGATACCGGAAGTGTTTCGGGACTTACCGGGAAGGAATCGGGTCACCGGAAGGGGTTCCGGGCACCCCCCCCCCCCCCAGCAAGATATGGGCCTTATGGGCCAAAGGAGGGGACAGACCAGCCCACAAGGGGGCTGGTGCGCCCCCTCCCTTGTTTGGACAGCCCTAGGGAATAAAAAGGGGGAGGGCAAGCCCCTCCTGCCTTTCCCTCTCATGGGAGAAAGGAAAGGGGGGGCGCCACCCTCCCCTGCCTTTCCCCGCACTCCAAATAAGGAAAGGGGGGCGCGGCTTGGGAGGGACCCCAAGTAGGATTCCTCCTACTTGGGCGCCTCCTTTGGCTGCTCCTCTTTCCCTCCCACCTATATATATGTGGGAGGGGGCCCCCTAGCAAATAACAGACAATTGCCTAGCCGTGTGCGGCGCCCCCTCCATTGTTTACACCCCCGGTCATATTTTCGTAGTGCTTAGGCGAAGCCCTGCGGAGATCACTTCACCAACACTATCACCACACCGTCGTGCTGATGGAACTCATCTACTACCTCGACGTCTTGCTAGATCAAGAAGGCGAGGGACGTCACCGAGATGAACGTGTGCAGAACGCGGAGGTGCCGTGCATTCGGTACTTGATCGGTTGAAGCGCGAATAAGTTTGACTACATCAACCGCGTTGTGAAATGCTTCCGCTTACGGTCTATGAGGGTACATAGACACACTCTCCCCCTTGTTGCTATGCATCTCCATGGATAGATTATTGCGTGTGCGTAGGAAAAAAATTTGTTTTCCATGCAACGATTCCCTATAGTGGCATCATGAGCCAGGTCTATGCGTAGATGATATGCACGAGTAGAACACAAAGAGTTGTGGGTGGTGATAGTCATACTGCTTACCACCAATGTCTTATTTTGATTCGGCGGTATTGTGGGATGAAGCGGCCCGGACCAACCTTACATGTCCACGCACATGAGACCGGTTCCACCGACAGACATGCAACTAGTTTTGCATAAAGGTTGCTGGCGGGTGTCTGTTTCTCCTACTTTAGTTGAATCGAATTTGACTATGGCCGGTCCTTGAAGAAGATTAAAATAGCAAACTTGATGAAACACCGTTGTGGTTTTTGCGTAGGTAAGAACGGTTCTTGCTAGAAGCCCGTAGCAGCCACGTAAAACTTGCAACAACAAAGTAGAGGACGTCTAACCTGTTTTTGCAGGGCATGTTGTGATGTGATATGGTCAAGATATGATGTGATATATGTTGATGTATGAGATGATCATGTTTTGTAATATCGACAACTGGCAGGAGCCTTAGGGTTGTCTCTTTATTGTATGAAGTGCAAGCGCCATGTGATTGCTTTACTTTATCACTATGCGTTAGCGATAGTTGTAGAAGCAATAGTTGGCGTGACGACCTCGACGCAATGATGCTACGATGGAGATCATGACGTTGCTTTGGAGGAGATCAAAAGCACAAGATGATGATGTCCATATCATGTCACATATTTTGATTGCATGTGATGTTTATCTTTTATGCATCTTATTTTGCATAGAACGGCGGTAGCATTATAAGATGATCCCTTCACTAAATTTCAAGGTAAAAGTGTTCTCCCTCAGAATGCACCGTTGCTACAGTTCATCGTTTCAAGACACCACGTGATGATCGGGTGTGATAGACTCTACGTTCACATACAACGGGTGTAAGACAGTTTTACACATGCAGAATACTTGGGTTAAACTTGACGAGTCTAGCATGTACGGACATGGCCTCGGAACACTGGAAACCAAAAGGTCGAACGTGAATCATATAGTAGGTATGATCAACATTGAGATGTTCAGCATTGATGACTACCCCATCTCACGTGATGATCGGACATGGGTTAGTTGATTTGGATCACGTATCACTTAGATGACTTGAGGGATGTCTACTTAAGTGGGAGTTCTTTAGTAATGTGATTAATTGAACTTAATTTATCATGAACTTAGTCTTAATAGTTTTTGCATATCTATGTTATAGATCAATAGCTTGCGGTATAGCTACCATATATTTTTGATATGTTCCTAGATAAAACTAAGTTGAAAGATGATAGTAGCAATAATGTGGACTGGGTCCGTGATCTGAGGATTATCCTCATTGCTGCACAGAAGAATTATGTCCTTGATGCACCGCTAGGTGACAAACCTATTGCAGGAACAAATGCAGACGTTATGAACATTTTCAAGCTCGATATGATGACTACTTGATAGTTTAGTGTGCCATACTTTACGGCTTAGAACCGGGACTTCAAAAATGTTTTGAACGCCACGGAGCATATGAGATGTTCCAAGAGCTGAAAATTGGTATTTCAGATTCATGCCCGTGTCGAGAGGTATGAGACCTCTGACAAGTACTTTGCCTACAAGATGGAGGAGAATAGCTCAGCCAGTGAGCATGTACTCTGAATGTCTGGGTACTCCAATCGCTTGAATCAAGTGGGAGTTAATCTTCCAGATAAGATAGTGATTGACAGAGTTCTCTAGTCACTATCACCAAGCTACTAGAACTTTGTGATGAACTATAATATGCAAGGGATGACGAAAATGATTCCCGAGCTCTTCGCGATGCTGAAATCGGTGAAGGTAGAAATCAAGAAAGAGCATCAACTGTTGATGGTTAACAAGACCACTAGTTTCAAGAAAAAGGGCGAGGGAAAGAAAGGGAACTTCAAGAAGAATGGCAAGCAAGTTGCCACTCACGTGAAGAAGCCCAAAGCTGGACTCAAGCCTGAAACTGAGTGCTTCTACTGCAAAGGGAATGGTCACTGGAAGCGGAACTGCCCCAAATACTTGGCAGATAAGAAGGATGGCAAAGTGAACAAAGGTATATTTGATATACATGTTATTGATGTGTACTTTACTAGTGTTCGTAGCAACCCCTGAGTATTTGATACCGGTTCAGTTGCTAAGATTAGTAACTCAAAACTGGAGTTGCAGAATGAACAGAGACTAGTTAAGGACGAGGTGACAATGTGTGTTGGAGGTAATTCCAAGGTTGATACGATCACCATCGCACACTACCTCTAACTTTGGGATTAGTGTTGAACCTAAATAAATGTTATTTGGAGTCCGCGTTGAGCATGAATATGATTAGATCATGTTTATTGCAATACGGTTATTCATTTAAATCAGAGAATAATAGTTGTTCTGTTTACATGAATAAAACCTTCTGTGGTCATACACCCGATGTAAATGGTTTATTGAATCTCGATCGTAGTGATACACATATTCATAATATTGATGACAAAAGATGCAAAGTTGATAATGATAGTGCAACATACTTGTGGCACTGTCGTTTTGGTCATATTGGTGTAAAGCGCATGAAGAAACTCCATGCGGATGGACTTTTGGAATCACTTGATTATGAATCATTTGATGCTTGTGAACCATGCCTCATGGGCAAGATGACTAAAACTCTGTTCTCCAGAACAATCGAGCGAGCTAATGTATTACTGGAAATAATACATACCGATGTATGCGGTCCGATGAGTGTTGAGGCACGCGGCGGGTATCATTATTTTCTAACCTTCACAGATGATTTGAGTAGGTATGGGTATATCTACTTAATGAAACACAAGTCTGAAACATTTGAAAAGTTCAAAGAATTTCAGAGTGAAGTGGAGAATCATCGTAACAAGAAAATAAAGTTTCTACGATCTGATCACGGAGGCGAATATTTGAGTTACGAGTTTGGCCTTCATTTAAAACAATGTGGAATTGTTTCACAACTCACACCACCTGGAACACCACAGCGAAATGGTGTGTCCGAACGTCTTAATCGTACTTTATAGGATATGTTGTGTTCTATGATGTTTCTTACCGATTTACCACTATCGTTTTGGGGTTATGCATTAGAGACAGCCACATTCACGTTAAATAGGGCACCATCTAAATCCGTTGAGACGACACCGTATGAACTATGGTTTGGCAAGAAACCTAAGCTGTCATTTCTTAAAAGTTTGGGGATGCGACACGTATGTCAAAAGGCTTCAGCCTGATAAGCTCCAACCCAAAGCGGAGAAGTGCGTCTTCATGGGATACCCTAAGGAAACAATTGGGTACACCTTCTACCACAGATCCGAAGGCAAGATCTTTGTTGCTAAGAATGGATCCTTTCTAGAGAAGGAGTTTCTCTCGAAAGAAGTGAGTGGGAGGAAAGTAGAACTTGATGAGGTAATTGTACCTTCTCTCAATTTGGAAAGTAGCACATCAGAGAAATCCGTTCCCGTGATGCCTACACCAACTAGAGAGGAAGCTAATGATGATGATCATGAAACTTCAGATCAAGTTGCTACTGAACCTCGTAGGTCGACCAGAGCACAATCCGCACTAGAGTGGTACGGCAATCCTGTCCTGGAAGTCATGTTGTTGGACAATAGCGAACCTATGAACTATGAAGAAGCTATGATGAGCCCAGATTCCGATAAATGGCTTGAGGCCATGAAATCTGAGATAGGATCCATGTATGAGAACAAAGTATGGACTTTGGTGGACTTGACCGCTGATCGGCAAGCCATAGAAAATAAATGGATCTTCAAGAAGAAGACTGACGCTGATGGTAATGTTATTGTCTACAAAGCTCGACTTGTCGCGAAAGGTTTTTCGACAAGTTCAAGGGGTTGACTACAATGAGACTTTCTCACCTGTAGCGATGCTTAAGTCTGTCTGAATCATGTTAGCAATTGCCGCATTTTATGAAATCTTGCAAATGGACGTCAAAACTGCATTCTCCTTAATGGATTTTTTAAAGAAGAGTTGTATATGATGCAACCTGAAGGTTTTATGGATCCCAAAGGTGCTAACAAAGTGTGCAAGCTCCAGCGATCCATCTATGGACTGGTGCAAGCATCTCGGAGTTGGAATATATGCTTTGATGAGGTGATCAAAGCATATGGTTTTATACAGACTTACGGTGAAGCCTGTATTTATAAGAAAGTGAGTGGGAGCTCTGTAGCTTTTCTGATAGTATATGTGGATGACATATTGTTGATTGGAAATGATATAGAATTTCTAGATAGCATAAAAGGATACTTGAATAAGAATTTTTCAATAAAAGACCTCGGTGAAGCTGCTTATATATTGGGCATCAAGATCTATAGGGATAGATTGAGACGCTTAATAGGACTTTCATAAAACACATACCTTGACAAAAGTTTTGAAGAAGTTCAAAATGGATCAACCAAAGAAGGAGTTCTAGCCTGTATTGTAAGGTGTGAAGTTGAGTAAGACTCAAAGCCTGACCACGGCAGAACATAGAGAGGGAATGAAAGTCATTCCCTATGCCTTAGCCATAGGTTCTTTAAAGTATGACATACTGTGTACTAGACCTATTTTGTACCTTGCCATGAGTTTGGCAAGGGGGTACAATAGTGATCCAGGAGTAGATCACTGGACAGTGGTCAAAATTATCCTTAGTAACCTAAAGAGGACTAAGGAAATATTTCTCAGTTATGGAAGTGATAAAGAGTTCGTCATAAAGGGTTGCGTCGATGCAAGCTTTGACACCGATCCGGATGACTCTGAGTGTCGATCTGGATACATATTGATAGTGGGAGCAATTAGCTAGAGTAGCTCCATGCAGAGCATTGTAGACATAGAAACTTGCAAAATACATATGGATCTGAATGTGGCAGACTCGTTAACTAAACCTCTCTCACAAGCAAAACATGATCATACCTTAGTACTCTTTGGGTATTAATCACATGGCGATGTGAACTGGATTATTGACTCTAGTAAACTCTTTGGGTGTTAGTCACATGGCGATGTGAACTATAGGTGTTAATCACATGGCGATGTGAACTAGATTATTGACTCTAGTATAAGTGGGAGACTGAAGGAAATATGCCCTAGAGGCAATATTAAAGTTGTTATTTTATATTTCCTTATTCATGATAAAGGTTTATTATTCATGCTACAATTGTATTGATCGGAAACTTAAATACATGTGTGAATACATAAACAAATACCGTGTCCCTAGTAAGCGTCTACTAGACTAGCTCGTTGATCAAAGATGGTTAAGGTTTCCTAACCATAGACATGTGTTGTGATTTGATAACGGGATGACATCATTAGGAGAATGACGTGATGGACAAGACCCATCCGTTAGCTTAGCATAATGATCGTTCAGTTTATTGCTATTACTTTCTTCATGTCAAATACATATTCCTTCGACTATGAGATTATGCAACTCCCGGATACCGGAGGAATACCTTGTGTGCTATCAAACATCACAACATAACTGGGTGATCATAAAGATGCTCTACGGGTATCTCCGAAAGTGTTTGTTGAGTTGGCATAGATCGAGATTAGGATTTGTCACTCCGAGTATCGGAGAGGTATCTCTGGGCCCTCTTGGTAATACACATCATAAGAAGCCTTGCAATCAAAGTGACTAATGAGTTAGTTACACGATGATGTATTACGGAACGAGTAAAGAGACTTGCCGGTAATGAGATTGAACTAGGTATGAAGGTACGGACGATCGAATCTCGGGCTAGTAACATACCGACGGACAAAGGGAATTACGTATGTTGTCATAACGGTTCGACCGATAAAGATCTTCATAGAATATGTAGGAGCCAATATGGGCATCCAGGTTCCGCTATTGGTTATTGACCGGAGAGGTGTCTCGGTCATGTCTACATAGTTCTCGAACCCGTAGGGTCCGCACTCTTAACGTTCGTTGACGTTATACTGTTATATGAGTTATATGTTTTAGTGACCGAATGTTGTTCAGAGTCCCGGATGAGATCACAGACATGATGAGGAGTCTCAAAATGGTCGAGAGGTAAAGATTGATATATAGGACGATGGTATTTGGACACCGGAAGTGTTTCGGGACTTATCGCGAAGGAATCGGGTCACCGGAAGGGGTTCCGGGAACCGCCCGGCAAGATATGGGCCTTATGGGCCAAAGGAGGGGACACATCAGCCCACAAGGGGGCTGGTGTGCCCCCTCACTTGTTTGGCCAGCCCTATGGAAGGAAAAGGGGGAGGGCTAACCCCTCCTGCCTTTCCCTCTCATGGGAGAAAGGAAAGGGGGGCGCCACCCTCCCCTGCCTTTCCCCGCACACCAAATAAGGAAAGGGGGCGCAGCTTGGGAGGGACCCCTTGGGCGCCTCCTTTGGCTACTCCTCCCTCCCTCCCACCTATATATATGTGGGAAGGGGGCGCCTAGCAAATAACAGACAATTGCCTAGCCGTGTGCGGCGCCCCCCTCCACTGTTTACACCCCCAGTCATATTTTCGTAGTGCTTAGGCGAAGCCCTGCCGAGATCACTTCACCATCACCGTCACCACACCGTCGTGCTAACGGAACTCATCTACTACCTGGACGTCTTGCTGGATCAAGAAGGCGAGGAACGTCACCGAGCTGAATGTGTGCAGAACGCGGAGGTGCAGTGCGTTCGGTAGTTGATCGGTTGAAGCGCGAATAAGTTCGACTACATCGACCGCGTTGTGAAACGCTTCCACTTATGGTCTACGAGGGTACGTAGACACACTCTCCCCCTCGTTGCTATGCATCTCCATGGATAGATTATTGCGTGTACATAGGTAAAAAATTTGTTTTCCATGCAACATTTCCCAACGCTCCTCCAGGTTCCAGTCCCATGTGTTCTTCATAGATGGCACGATCCATAAGGGTGGGCAACTGGAATCATTGTCACAACTTTCTAGTCTGGTTCCACACGATGGAGACTCATCCAAGCTGAAGCGGCACAAATCAGGGATACTGTGTCCCAGCATGTCGTTCATCCGGCAGTGCGCACTGAAGACACAACCATGCTTCATGAACGGCAGGCCTTTAGTGTCGTGCACGGAAGGTGGCATCTGCTTCACAATGGGGTAGCTGTCCCCAATGAAAAGCGAGTACTCTCCAAGAGTGTTCCTCGGCACCCACATAGCATCACGGGGGTCGAACTCAGCGCCGTTCATCTAGTACACGCGGCATCTCAGATCTGGACACATGGTGACGTACATGGTCAAGGCCCATGCATGATAATGTTGTGCTCAAATATGGTGGTCAGTAATATTGTGCAGCAAGTAGTACTACTCCAGTATAGAGGAAGTAAAATAACCGGCTTATTATATATAGCCACTCTTGGCTACATGGATGACATAGTAAGACATGGAAAAACAAAAATGGTGGGAGCTAGTGGGTTCAAGTCTTCAAGGGTCTAGCTCTGCGCATCCTCCAAGGTAAAAAGTACTAGTACTAGTAAGTACTACAATGAAAGAGAAGGCGAGAGGGTTAAAAAATCTAATACTAAATTGTAGTACTAGTACTAGTACTAGTAAACATGTCCCAGTCAAGAAAAGAAAAGAACTAACAAGTACTACTACTCTAACACACAGCAATGAGAAAATGGAATACCTAGGTAGATGGTGACAGTCCGATCGTGGTAGATTGTGTGACCATGTTGCACATCAGTGGTACCATGGGTAACGACTGCTAAGATAGTTGATCCCAATCTGCCAAAGTTAGCTACAAGGTTCCAGGTTAGACCGAATCATGGATGCAAATGCACATCCAGGATCGGCGATATTATTTTGATCGGGGGATGACTGGTCCCTGCAAAATAATGGAGTACCGTTAGGGATGCAAATGATGATTTGTGCATTCCATTTGTAATCTCTCGTACCGTAGGATGGCAACCAGATGAAACAAGTCCCCTGGCTTGTCACCGCAAAGATGCGGCCTACATGGCACACGGCGTCTTCGAACGTGTAGGGGTACAAATCTGTCGCGGCCAACATGTGCCAGCCCCTGCCGTTACATCCATTTGTATTGATGGCAATCCTTATGTCAAACACCGCGATGAGATAGTAATCGTCGTAGCTGCGTAGCTTTGTCAGGAGGTCTACAATTGTTATCTTCTTCAATCTCATGTAGGCATCATCATACGTATTCAAGCCCAGCCAGTCCGGAAGGCCGATCCCAATGGTGGAGAAGGGGTCTACGGGAACGGCCGCATTGCTGTGGATGTTGTGCAAAATGATGGTGGTATCCGGCCGGAGGTATGCAAGCCAATATTCGTTGGTACCAACCCAAACCTATATATAAGATGGTGGGCAGCGGAGAAATTATGGGATGGAATAACTAAGTACTATAAAATATACACTACATGGTCAAACTCCATGACTAACCTGCTCATCGAATAAAATCCGACTACCTCTCAACATCGGCAACTCTAGCAGAGTCAACATGTAAGCACGGCCACGTTGCTGTGGACTATTCAATGGATTGCCCCATCGTATAACCTTCTCCTCGAGGACGTATGGAAGAGCAACAAGCATGGCTTTCTCCCAAGCCTGTTTACGCACCGTCTTAAAAAAAGTTGGTGCAGGAACCACTGAGTCTTGCGGCAGTGAGGAAGTCCGAGCGGTGTGCGATTTCTCCCAGAGGATCATCGTCCAAGTTCTCCCAGCCCCGACGAGGAGGATAACCGCCTGGCGAATCCATGGCAGGAGCGACGAACTGCCTTGGTCTCTTCGGGGGGAGGGGAACTGGCGAGGAGGAGATAAGAGCGTAACCGCAGGGCCTCGTCCCTTCGTTAAGGAAGTTATGCGGGCACGCATAGTGGTAGTGCGATGGTGCGGTTATTATTCACTACGTAGCATTGTAGCAGTAGTAATTTCTCTATATACTATACTAGTACTTCTATAGTGCACCAGTTTTGAACTCTTGAATCTCAAGGCCAAGGAGTTACAGTTGCAAGTGGAGGGTACTACTGTTCTCTAGAACCATCGTTGTACTACCAATGCAGGGAAAGTACACCTGTGTACTCTCCTTGGTCTACTCAAGCGCGTAGCTGGCCTACTCAGCCGCTCCTCTCACGCACACACTAGCAGCCTGTTTATCAGTGATGGTTACTGCGGCGGTAGAACATTTGAGTTCTTTGATACATCGAGACTAGGCTTTTTGCTTCCATTTGTGGAGGTGTAATGGATCTCGTTGAACTTTGTTTGTTGGTCCTTCCTTCTTTATTAATGAGATGAGGCAAAGCTTTTCCCTCCATTTGACAACAAAAAAAAGCGTCGCGAGGAATTTTATTTATAGAATTTAGAGCCGATAATGGAGCAAAGTCCGCGCGTGCAATCCCACAAGCTACAGAGTAGTACTACTACTAGTATTTTACGTCCAGAGCCATATTGCACAGTTTCCAATGCGGTGCCAGGCTTTTCTGGCTCCTCGGGCTTAATTGGGAGGCGCTAGTTTAAAGATGGTAGCTGATGAGGAAACAGCAAGCGAGGTGCGGCTACGGCGTACATACTACTCTAGTACGTGAGCCAGGAGATGATGGGAGGGAAAACCCGTTCACGTGGCTAGGCTATCCAGTGCACCCAGATTGTGGTGCGACAAGTCCGTCGGACTTCAAAAGTCAAATTACCAGTGTACAATATTGGCTCGAAGCGAGGTTAATATTAAAAAAAAAAGGTCGCCGTGCGTTCGGCCGGGATCGAACCCACAAAACGAGCTATACACTCACGTGACCACTAGTAGTACTCCAACGCAACCTAGAATCGCCTTTTGTCGCTAGTACATTGTTCCTTACAAGAAACCACTACCAAGAATCTACCACTTTCCAACCAGCCCTACCAAGAAAACCACAACTCTACAAAAATTAGCAAAAACATACCAAAAATTTCTTAATCCGTCGCAATAAACTACCAAGTGCTGTTATAGGCAGGTTTAAACCCAGGTTGCCCCTTAAGTCAACGTCGTCTATTTGACCGGCAAGTTAGGCGTTATGACTTGTGGGACCTACATGTTAGTCTGGACAAAAATCCCCGAGTCACCTCCTACCTCCGGCCCGTCCACCTAGTCATCCTCGGTCATGGGAGGCAGCTACCACCACCAGCAAAAGGCGAGGTCAAAAGTTTCGGCGGCGCGGGAGCCCATCATGTGGCAACCCAGATGCCAGCTCCGTGCGGCACTCGAGGCCGCTAGCTGGCCAAGATAGCACACACCCTGCTGGATGCATCCAGCTGCTTGTCTGCAAGGTTTGCTAGCTAGGTTGGCATGGCGGTGCGGCAGCTTGCTCGCGTGTGCCGCACTAAGGCCAGCCATCTGGCTCGAGATAAGGCCAGCGCAGCGGCTTGCTCGTGCGTGAGCCGCGCTCAGGCCAGCCACCCAACCCGTGCGGAGGCCAGCACGGTGTCCGGCCCGTCCGGCGGAGCGGCGGCCAGCTCGCTCATCACCGGCGCCAGCGACGAACACGCATACGAACTGTTTGAAGTAATGATCAGGAAAAATAATGATTGGAGGAGGAAGAAGAGGATAGATGCTTAGGTGTGGGTCCCTCGTGTCTTAACGGTCAACACAACGGTCAAACAGACGGTGTTGGTTTAAGGTGCCTCGTCAGCACGGACATGTGGGCCAACCCTATCATAAACGGGTTTAAACGAGCCTAATCGGCACTAGGTAGTAGTTTTTTGGCTCGGGTTAAGAAATTTTGGGTATGTTTTTGCTATTTTTGTATAGTAGTTTCTTCCTACGGCTGGTTGAAAGTAGTAGTTTTTTGTTAAATACTCTACATATTGTAAGTAGGAGTGAAAGTTAAGCTTTGGAAGCCAATAAGCACGGCTAGTTACATAGTGCCTATGTCTACGTAATTAAAACTAAATATCAACCTTGAGTGACTAATATCTTGATGGAAAACTCAAAACTATAGAAATACTAGGAATGTGCACGTGCGTTACAACGGGTCATAAGTAGAATAATACTTATTCACAAACTTGATAGAAAATACTCTAATTTTGATATACATATATCACTAAAAATATATTATGTTTCAGTCAGAATATATTCGTCAGGCTGTTTTGATGAGGTGAGGGAGGGATGTGGTTGGTTTTAAGATACTAAGGGGTTTTCTTCAAATTGGAGTAGAGAAGTGGGATGTTGTTGCAAAAAGGAAATAACTTACCTCACAGTCGTTAGATGTAGATCTAATGGTCAGAAATGACGGATGACAGACACACCATCATCGCCAACTAAGTGTTTTATAGGAGTATAAGTATGGAAATACAAATGTATTATTGATACTTGTTTCCATAAACTTGGATCTGCGTTCTATTCAATGGCTGAGCATGTGGGGCCTTAGCACGATGGCTTCCCGACTATGTAAAACAAAGGTTTTCCCGTCGCCGATATGGGGGGGTGACGGCGACGCGCTTTCGACTCGCTCTAGTCCTTGTAGTCATACTAGGTGGTCTATGGACGTGTAGATGTATTCTTTTTCAAGTCTCATGTTCGTCGTACTGCCACGACTATTGATGAATAGACGGTAAGTTATTCACGAGAAAACCTTGGTTGAGCGTGTGTGCGAGAGAGAGAGAGAGAGAGAGAGAGAGAGATAGCGCGTGTGTGTGATATGGAGAGACCGAGGCAATGATAAGATATTCTTTGTGTGTGTGTGTGTGGAGGATAGAGAGAGACATGTGCATGGGGCTTTGTGTTGTGTAACGTGGAGACACATAGACATAATCAGAGAGTGAGTGTGTGAGATACACATGCGGACATTGGGAGAGATGTGTGAGTTAGAGAGATGGAGAATTTTGGTGCTCATGTGAGTTAGAGAGAGAGGGGGCGCCATTAATGGAGAAGTTGGGAGAGAGGTGGGCGGTGGATGCACGTCAAAGGGCTCGCCTCACGATAAGCACGCGTAGGGTCTGCTCGCACGCCTCCCATACTCAAATGGCTACCCCGCACGGCGCCTCCTAGCCAAAAAAAAGGGCGTGTGGTGGCACGTAAATGGTAAGTAGAATGCCCATGGTTTCAATAATACTTGTGTTTCCCATTGTAACGTGGCAGCTCTGATTCCAAAATGACTTTGTTGGTTGTTAATGTGTGCACCTTCGCAAATCAGGAAAAAAAATACCACAGCATGTTGGTGCCATGTGAAGGCAACATGATGAGTTTCATGATTTTTTTTGGATTTACATGAATTTAAAAATCAGTTTCTCAATGTTTCCGGCCGAGTTAAGCCGCCCAGATGTTTGAAATTCATTCTCATTTCTTGCATGGGACCTAAACATTCACCCAAGGAAACATATATGATTTTTCAACCCATCTTGGTGCACTGGAGCATGTGCATGTAGCTCAAATTTGAATTATGCACATTAAATGCCTAGAAAACTCAAATAATGTATAAAAAGGCAAAACGAACCCTGAGTAATTCCAAAATTTAGCATGGAATTCTTATTGGTCTATGTTGCCTCTGTAAAAAAATCAATGTGGGAAGAGGCATTGTATGCCGTTTCGCACACAGAGGTGACAGGTTTCCTCTCGGAACCATGAGCCTTGTTGAGAGAAGCTCCGGCTTCCAAGAAGCTTATACCAAAACTTGTCCCAAATCGGACGAATTTTTTACCACAGCATGTTGGTGCCATGTCATGAGTCCATGCCAAGTTTCATGATTTTCAGGTGAGTTTTGGAAATACAGGGATTTAAAAACCAAGTTTCTCAATGTTTTTGGCCGAGCCACGAAGCCCAGGTGTTTGAAATTCATTCTCATTTCTTGCATGGGACCTAAACATTCACTCAAGGACACACACATAATTTTTCAACCAGCTTTGGTGCACTGGTGCATGTGCATGTAATTCGAATTTGAATTATGCACACTAAATGCCTATAAAACTCAATTAATGTATAAAAAACGCCAGACGAACCCGGATTCATTCCAAAAATTGGCACCATACTCCTATTGGTCTATGTTTCCTCTATAAAAAATAAAGACAGGAATAGGCGGTCTATATCATTTCGCACACAGAGATGACCGCTCTGTTTTGTGCTTACACCAAAACTTGTCCCAAATCGGACAAATATTTTACAACAGCATGTTGGTGCCATTTCATGATACCATGCCAAGTTTCATGATTTTCAAGCAAATTTTGGATTCATGGGAATTTAAAAACCAAGTATCTCAATGTTTCTGGCTGAGCCACGATGTCGAGGAGTTTGAAATTCATTCTCATTTCTTGCATGGGACCTAAATATTCAGCCAAGGACACATATATGTTTTTTCAACTCACTTCGGTGCACTGGACCAGATGCTTGTAAATTTGAATTATGCACATTAAATGCCTAGAAACTCAATTAATGTATAAAAAAGGCCAAACGAACCCTGAATAATTCCAAATTTTACCACGACACTCATATAGTTGCTTGTTCACTACAGATAAATGTTCTAGCAATTCAAACAACATCATTTCCCTTGTTAGCACCATTTTGCCTTTCAAATAAAAATGAAAAAATCAGGTACACCACAAACAGTTTACTAGCAAGAATCATGTGCGATGCGATATAAAATATCTTGGCGCACCCTCTTGTATGGCTTATGCCGGAAGCTTCGTCATCTACAGTCCACCGCCCGCGTTTCAACCACACTTCCCGCTAGTTTCTCGCGGCACCGAGTGAAAAATTTCGGCAACCGCGAAAATATCTAGCTCCTCGCCCCTCCCCCGACCAAAAGCCACATTTCCATTGTTCCTCCTTCCTTTCCAAGTTCAAACCTTCACTGCTACAGCGCCGCCTCCTTGTCGGCGACCCTTCTTCTTGTTGCGTGGCCTCATCGATATAGTCAGGTAATCCACACCCCATCCTCCTCCTCCTTCTCCATCCCACATGCCTCGACCTACGGCATGACACCTTCCGCCCAAATCACTGCCCCGTCCTCCAAATAAGCGCCGCCCACAGCCATTTTGCACGCAGTATAGCAAGGAGCGCAGGAGCAACTGACAACGGAGAAGCAAATCACAGCCGCATGCGCAGATGAGGTCGCAATGGCTGCCATGCGTGCCGACCGAAAGATCTTGGAAGAGCACCTTGTGGCACCCCAGCTCAGAGAGACCGGAACGCCCCGTATTCCAGCCCAGAGATTGAGGTAAGTCTCTGGAATACGGCATTGCTTGACATAGAACAAATCAGCTCTTTATTACAATCGATATGGATACAAGGGGGATTACATCGGCATGGCGACACTACGCCTGCCAAGGTTGCTCTATGCAAGCAGCAGAACAACACATAGCAGCGGAATAGATTCTAGCAGCGGAACAACGACGACGACGATGGGCTCCACTCCGCAGGGGCGCTGGCTAGAACGTTTATCCTAGCTCGCAAACACAAGATCCTCAGCAAACAAGCAAGCAAACAAGGCATGACCTACAAACTGGCATGACACGCCAGGTTAGTACATTGAATGTACTTGCAAGCTCACAGCAACCAAAGCAATCAAGACAAACAACAGCATGGCATTTACAGGATACTTAGTAATGTTGAACATGATACTATCAGAACACATGGCATGGACATGGTGAACAAATTAGCACTAGAACAATATCAGTTGAGCATGGCATGAACATATGATGATACTAGCATGCAACATGTTAACAATATCATGCACCAACTTACTCTGTTCGGGGTTACCTCGTAACCACCACATGAATCACTTACCATCATGGTCCTCACACAATCACCTCAGGATCAAATCAAGCTTGGTATTACATGACCACAAGGAGCTTGATCTTTACCCTTGATTCTCGCATAACACCATAAACCTCAACCATCTTCGGTATCCTCGATACCACTGTGATCCTCTCACGATCACATAAAGATCAACCAACTTCTTTCATCATCGAACCGGGGTTGTTATTAAACATGTTATTATTACTGTTGACCCATAGTGTGACCTACTACGAACTGGGCCCTTATCCGCGGGCACGGCTATCGATAAATTAAACACACTCTATCAAGGTTAGCACACTGTACCCACACCACGGAACCCAAGGCCTCGTGCTCCCATTCGGGTGGACCAACGGCATTCCTACAAAACCGATCTATCGCCGTGACACTCTCCCGGCCACTCCGACCAACTCCCCTTTGGGCTAAGTCATGGGTGGCCCCGATGCCACTCCGTACATCCAACGGCCACCGTCGTGGCAAAACAATCATCCCAAACGGGGAGATGGTACCGAAACAACTACGGGCACACAAGGCTTATGTCTGCCTACCTGATCAGGGTAGCGCGCCCATAACCTTCCCTAGTTGGAGGCACCGGCGAGAGGCACGACAATAGACCCAGTTAGGAGCCCCCATAAAGCAAGTGTGGCTGCACTGGTCAGCTCGATTTCGATGGCACTATGACTCAGCCAATAGGTGTTCAAGTTCAATTAAAGTCCGGTTAAACTTGAATGCAAATGATGTTGAGTCATAACAGCATAACATGATGAAATAACAATGCATATGAGCATGACATCAACATGAGCATGGATGGATAACACAACCATTTAGCACGTTCATCTTAACATCAATAATAATAAAGCATTTACTCTACCAGATGCAAATGAACATGGCATAACGATGATCCTGAATAGCACAAGTATAGCAAAGCATATCACTAATATGAACATAGTATGACCACTAGCATCGGGAAAATAACTACCAGAATAGAACATGATAACAATATTAGCAAGTAAGCATGTAACCAACTGGATGAAAATAATCATGGCATAAAAACGAGCATGGATCCATAAGCATATAAAGCATTCACGGAAATATTAACATGCACAACTTATTTAAATATTCAAGTTGAAAACCATGGCTACTGCAAATCCACCATGCAAGTGGCTGTCGTGGCTTGCCTGGGGGTGACGGAGATTCCGGGTAGAAGTGCGGTGAAGCCGCGAAACGAAACGCCGGACGTCTTCTCTCTCGAAGGGGGCTAATAAGGGCAGGGGTACAAAGGTCATTTTCATAGTGAGACCACCTAGTGAAAATGGTACCAATAGAAAGATCTCGATGAGACGAAGAAGTGGGCGTTGGTTTCACCTCGATCGGAGTTACGATCGCGGAGATACGAGGTGTAGAAGGAGAGGGACCAATCTGTGAATATTTTATCACCAACGGGTCCCTGAGTGAAAAAACAGAAAACACCTTCGGGCAGAGTACGTTTTCTGCAAAGGAAAGAGAATTTAGAGCCGCAGTAGACAGGAATACATTTTCCAGAAGGGAAAACATATTTTAGATAAAAGAAAGGAAAAAATACGCTTTCAGAAGAAGAAAACGTATTCCTGCAAAATACGTTTCCACTTACGTGATGTGGCGGGGTGCTGGGCCACTGGCGCGTGGGGCCCAGGGGCAGGGGAGGGACCGAGGGGGCACTCGTCTTCTTCCACCTCACTCATGTTCCTCGCGTGGAACAGAGCAGAGGCAGGGGAGGGGCACGGTGAGGGGCCGGCCGGCTCCGGCGGTCTCCGGCCATGGCGAGGGCGCCGACGGGACCGCAGAGGCCTGCCGCATCTGTTCAGGGGCAAAGGAGGCGCCGGGGAGGAGTGGAGGAGCGGCGACGAGGAGGAGAACAGAGGAGGACCGAGGCAGATGGGCGGCGAGGTTCTCCGGCGATGCAGGCGCTCCAGCGAGGGGGCAAGGGGGTGAGGCGGCTCTCTGGGAGGAGGGGGAGGCAGTGGAGGGCTCGGGAGAAGGAGAGGTGGACTAGGCGCACCGGGGAGGAGCGAACTCCGGCGATGGCCGCAGATGAAACGGCAAACTCCGGCGAGATGCAGCTGCTCCGGTGGGCAAAAGAGGCGGGGGAGGATGTGGTGAAGTGTGTAGGGGCTCGGGGGCGCTTAAATAGCCGCGGGGAAGGGCTCTAGAGCTCACGGGTGAGCTTGAGCGTGGCTCTAATGGACGACAGGGGAGGTTAGCGTCACGGGCATCTCGTCGGCGACGCATTCATGGCGAACTAGGATGAGGCAGAGGCACGGGTCGATGCAGAGGCTCACGGGGGAGCTACTAGACAGGGTTGGACGTCGAGACGCGGAGGGAGCGGACGAGAACAGCGGTCGGAATAAGCCAGAGCTCGCTATTTGCATGACACAAGCGTGATCACCGCGTGCACTGGTGTAAGAGGCGCGTTTTGGCCAGACCGACCATGTCCAGTAGATAGTCCATATTGCCCTTAGTTGCAATGAAGAAAGAAAAGATCCCAGGGGCAAAGAAGAGATTTGCAGGAGGAGCCAAACGAGAATAGTAACAAAGTGCTTGTGCTGAGCAGAGGGGGCCCAGACTTAGCCATGAAGTAATGGGTTTGTCTGGTGATGATCACATACAAAGATGATGCTTATCACCAAAAATTAGCTTAAGAGGAGGAGTTTAGATGGCATTTGCTGTAGAGAGTGCCATGATGGCCAGAATAAGGGATGATGAAGTAGCTCTCACATAAGTGCTTAGAATGATCTAAAAATTTGCATGCCCCAATGATTTGAAGATATGAAGATGCCCAAAACGTTTCATGCCATTTGGACTTGCCAAAATAGCACTTGCTTCATGAAGCATCTCTCTGGACAGAAACTTGTAAAAATTGCACAGGGTAAATGGATTAATGAATTGAGCCAAAACTTGGTGGAGAGAGTGAATATAGTTAGGAGAATGTCCTGGTAAATTTTCAGCTCAAATGAAGCAATAGAAAATATGGTTGCTTCACAAACTGAAAATCTGACCAGAAACCAAGATTTGGAGCTGGGCTCACATGGAAAGGTTACATGAGCTCAAATTTGGTGGAGAGTCGTGATTTTATCAAATGAAGGACCTTGCAAAATTTCAACTCATTTGGATTATCCTAGCTAGTACTTCCTTCACAAAGACTTCCCTCAGATAGGAACTTTGGAAATTTGCTGAGGAAGGTTCACTAGGAAAATTAAGTTGAATTTTGGCATGGGGAAATGATATGGATAGGAAAAGATGTCCAAAAAGTTTGGAGTCAATCAAGCAAAGATAAATGACACTTTCTTCTCAAAAAGCCACTTAGGGCAGAATGAGAAAAGGAATATCTGTGAATTATCTTTGATAATGCCAAGGAAGGATTTTGACATATTTGAGGAATATATGACCCAAACAATTTATGAGAATTATTTGGGAATTTTGGGAGTGACGGAAATATAGGTTGCTTCACAACCTAGGGCAAGAAGAATTATTCCTTAAATAGAAAAGGAATATTCCTAATAAAAAAGAATATTGGGATTTGGGCTAGTATGAGAAATGACAGGGTCTTGGGATGATTTAGAGCATGACAAGCCACTATGAAACCTAGGAAGGCATGATATTCCCAAGTTTTTGGAAGCACATAGCCACAGAAAAACAATTCAACTCAGTAAATCCAAGAAAATCATCAGAAAAAGAAAAGGACAAAATCCAGGGTATTACACACCCCTCCTTAGAGGCCACCGGCGACGCTACCACGCGGTTGGCTACTTTAAAATATAGTTCGTGGTATTTTCTCGAGGCCACCGCCGGTGCCTTCTAGTGAATTGTCCTCTGTAATGTTAATATGAAATCTGATCTTCTGAAATGTAATGTTTAGTTAACAGTTTGCTCCAACAATTGCTACATTTCCTAGTAGTTATCAAGCATTATTGGTTTGGTTAACTGTCTGATCTTCTAGTATATGTTCTATTTCTACAATGTGGTGCTCAGTTAACTGCCTGGTTCATTTGTTCCGCTGTCCAGTTAACTGTTTGGTTCAATTCTGCAATCTGATGTTCATTTGTTATGGGTACAGTTTTCTATTGTTATGCACATGAGAAATAAATCGAGTTTGGCTGTACTAAATACACGAGAAACATATACAATTGCTATATTTCCAAGTTGTTTAGCAAGGTCTGTGTTATCCTTGGGTCTTCGTAGTGTTGTAGAGGTCTTCAGCATTGGTGTGTAGCAGCTTGGTTGCTCTGTGATTTGCCTCATCTCCATTGGCATGAGGTTGGTCTAGATCGAGTTAATCTATTGGATCTGCAATTTGTCTACTTTTCATTAACATATTCTACTGATAGTATGACAACTCTCAGATAACCTGATCAAGATCTGCCTTATATGTGTTGCAGGGAAACAATGGGAGGTAATGAGGTTTACCATCGAGGATTGCACATGCATGGTCCTTTGGCTAATAGCACATTATTATGCAGTTGCAGGAATCATTCTAATATTTAGGTTTTTAACAATTTGGTCTTGCACATGGAGGTCCTGCTGTCAGAGGTTTAGACCCACTATTCGACCCATTTTACATATGGGCAAATGAGATGTCCATGAATATCAGTCAAGTCAAGAAACTCAAGAAGATTGTTAGGATAAAGAAACTTGTGATGAATAACAGCAAGATCTTTTGTTTGCACAATGAAGAAGACATCACTCAACTATAGGATGGTACTAACTCTTTAACCTTGTTTTTTTCCCCTTGTGCCATTTCAAAATTTAGAACAACTATTTATGCATATCTTTGTTTTCAGTCCTTTCCAAAGCAGTTCACTGATGATTACCTCTCAAACCACCTGCATGGTTAAGAGGCGAGGAAGGTATTCATTCAACACCCACGGTACAATGTTGAAGTCTTCCTCAAGAGGATGAAGGTTGGGCGGGCAATTATTCATAGCCACTGGCCTAAAGTTGCAAGGACATTCAACATCACTGAAGGCTCAATATTTGCCTTCCCCTTCTGCAGTTTCCCAGATGAGATTCATCTTTCTATTTACCGTGTGTGATGCTACTTTCCAAAGGTTTTTGATGTTTCATGTGAAACTTGATGTTGTTGTGTAATGGCGTAGCTAGCTATATGCCTACATGGTGTAACTGAGTGTTGAAGCTATCTAATGTAATTCAATTATGAGATCTTGGTTGCCGTAATACGGATATGAAATATATGGTGTGTTTTATAAGAAATGTCAATTTGATTACTAAATAGATTATCAATAATAGACCAATTAGCTTGCTAATTGGGGTTTTCTATTGCAGACGATTTATCAACAACACCGTGGGCGATGAACTCAAACAACTCACACGGTTTCTAGAAAGTAGGCGTGTTGGATCAGTGAAGAATCACACACGACTTCGGCCAGAGAAATGTTTGCGTTAGGCCACCTTGCAAAAACGTTTCCACACAAAAATTGTGTGTGATATACATATGAACGGAAATGTTTTTCTAGGATTCATTGTGTGGTATGTACATACGAACGAAAATGATTGGGCATGTATAATTGTCTTCGATGCCTAGCCCGATCGCACATGAGCTCATTTTGCCCCGTGTGTGTGACCGGAGGATCTCTCACCGGCAGTTTATGGGTCGTGTGGGAAGGACCCGCCCACCCCCCCTATCGGACACACTAGCAAGGCGGCGGTTTAAAACTTCATCGCGGAAAGGCGGTTATGTGGCACCCCGGCTCAGAGATACCGGAACGCCCCGTATTCCAGCCCAGAGACCGAGGAGAAGTCTTCTGGAATACGGCACTGCTTGGCATAGAACAAATCAGCTCTTTATTACAATCTATATGGATACAAGGGTTCCGATATAACAGGGAATTACATCGGCACAGCGACACTACGCCTGCCACGGTTGCTCTATGCAAGCAGAAGAACAAATCGAAGCACCGGGATGACTACTAGCAACGGAACAGCGATGACGGTGATGGACTCCACTCCGCAGGGACTCTGGCTGGGACACGATCTAGCTAGCATGAATGGTAACCTCGACAAGCAATCAATCACGGCATCACCTGCAATCTGGCATGACATGCCAGGTCAGTACATTGAATGTACTTGCAAGCTCACAGCAACCAAAGCAATTGTGACACCCTGGATTTTGGCCCTTTCTTTTTCTTTTGTTTTTCTTTGGATTTTTGAATTTGAATTGCTTTTCTGTGGCTCTGTGGTCCTGAAACCTGGGAAGATCATCTCTTCTCAGGCTCCCAAGTGGCTTGTCATCCTAAAAACCATCTCATGACCTTGTCATTTTCATCTTAGCCCAATCCCAATATTCTTTTTTTGGGAATATTCCTTTTTATATTAAAGGAATAATCCTTTTTGCTCTAGGTTGTGAAACAACCTATATTTCTGTCACTCCCAAAATTCCCAAATAATTATCATAACTTGTTTGGGTCATATCTTCCACAAATATGTCAAAACCCTTCCTTGGCATCATCAAATATAATTCACAAATATTCCTTTTCTCATTCTGCCCTAAGTGGCTTTTTGAGAAGGAAGTGTCATTTATCTTTGCTTGATTGACCCCAAACTTTTTGGACAACTTTTCATGTCCATATCATTGCCTCCTGTCAAAATTCAACTCAATTTTCCAAGTGAATATTCCTGAGCAATTTTTCAAAGTTCATGTCTGAGGGAATTCTTTGTGAAGGAAGTAGTAGCTAGGTTAATCCAAATGAGTTGAAATTTTGCAAGGTCCTTCATATGATCAAATCATCACTCTTCTCAAGATTTGGGCTCATGTCATCACTCTATGTGAGCTCAGCCTCAAATCTTGGTTTCTGGTCAGATTTTCAGGTGGTGAAGCAACTATATTTTATATTGCTTCAATTAAGCTGAAAATTTACCAGGACATTATACTATCCATATCAACTATCTCCACAAATTTTTGGCTCATTTTATCTAGCAAATTTTTCTCAGCTATTTTTCTTAAATTCTGTCCAGAGAGCTGCACTGTGAAGGAAGTACCATTTTGGTGTATCCAAATGGTATGAAACTTTTACAGCAGCTTCATATCATCAAATAACTCATCTCCACAAAAATTCAGTTCAATATCATTTGTCATGTGAGTGCTACTTCATATTTTGCATTTCTGTCCAGTCTGGTGGTTTCTACAGCAAGTACCTTTTTGGCAAGTCGAAATGGCATGAAACTTTTTGAGCAGCTTCATTTTTCCAAATCATTGGGCCATGCCAATTTTCAGCTCATTCTAAGCAAATATGTGAGTTCTACTTCATCATCTCTTATTCTGGCCATCATGGCACTTTCTACAGCAAGTGCCATCTAAACTCCGCATATTAAGCTGATTTTTGGTAATAAGCATCATCTTAGTTTGTGATCATCACCAGACAAACCCATTCCCTCGTGGCTAAGTCTGGGCCCCCTCTTCTCAGCACAAGCACTTTGTTACTATTCTGGTTTGGCTCCTCCTGCAAATCTGTTCTTTGCCCCTCGGATCTTTTATTTCTTCATTGCAACTAAGGGCACTAAGGACTAATCCACTAGACATGTTTTGGCCGATCATCTGGCACTGCGTATGCCAGTTCACGCGGTGACCACGAGGTGAACCAGCCAAAACCCATGCTCTGCAGACCATGTGCCTTGTTTCAGCTTCTTCTCTCCGTGTCTCAACGTCCAACCTTGTCCAGGAGCACCCCCGTGCTCGTATGCACCACCCTGCATCGCTGCCCCGCCCTGAATCGCAACGGTCGCGAAGCCATCGCCGCGCCCGTGCCACAAGCAGCTCTTGTCCTCCATTAGAGCTCAGCTCGAGCTCGCCCATGAGCTCTAGAACCCTCCCCCGTGCCTATATAAGCTGCCCCGAGCTCTTTCGCGCTTCACCACTCCCTCCGCCGCCTCTTTTGCCCATCGGAGCAGCTCTCCCTTGCCGTTTCTTCTTCAGCCACCACGGCCATCGCCAATCTTCTCCTTCTTGTTTCCGGCCAGCCCGAGCCACCTCTCCCCTCCTTTCCTCCACCATCGTCTTCCCCGGAATCCGGAGCTCCGCCCCACCCCCTTGCCCCTCGCCGGAGTGCCCCTCTTCGTCGCCAACCACCACCACCGCCCGCCTCTGCCACCTCTCTGTTCCCCTCCGCCCTCGCGTCCTCCACTCCTCCCCGGCGCCTCCTTCACCTCTGAACGGACGCGGCAGATCTCTGCGGTCCGACCGGCGCCCTCGCCATGGCCGGAGACCGCCGGAGCCGGCCGGCCCCCTCGTCGCGCCCCTCCCCTGCCTCCGCTCTGTTCCACACGAGGAACAGGAGCGAGGAGGAAGACAACGACGAGCGCCAGCCCCCCTACCAGTGGGACCCCCCTGTCAGCTGCACAAGCCGGGCCCCGCCCCCGCCACATCACAAAGCGTAATCTGCCCAAAGGCGCTTTCAGTTTTTCCTCCCAGGGACTTGTTTTTAGTAACTTTTATTACAAATTGGTCCCTGATCTCCCAACACCCGTATCCCCGCAACAGTAACTCCGTTTGAGGTGAATCCAATGCCTACTTCTTCGTCTCGTTGAGCTCTATCTGTTGGTATCATTTTCACTAGGTGGTCCCACTATAAAAATGACCTTTATACCCTTGCCCTTATCTAGCCCCCTCCGAGAGAGAAGTGTTCCGGCAAATCGTTCCGCGACTTCACCGCACTCCTTCCCGGAGTATTCTTCATCCCCAGGCAAGCCACGACAGCCACTTGCATGATAGCATTGCAATAGCAATGGTTTTCAACTTGAATCTTTAAGCTGTTTGCGTATGTTATTATTCCGTGGATGATTTATTCATGCTCGTGTTTGCATGCTTATGCTTGTGCTATGACCGTTTGCATCTAGTTGAGTAGATGTTTACTTGCTTATGTTCTTGTTATACTTCAGTCAAGTAATTATTTTGATGTTAATGATCATGCTATGCTCTTATGTGACATTGTTATATTATTTTGCTCATGTCCATCATCATGTCATGCTCATCGGTATAAACGCTTTACTACTGTCGATATGTTGAATGATTATGCTTTCCCATCCATGTTCATGTTGTTATTATGGTCAGTTCATCATGTTATATTGTATGACTCAGCATCATTTGCATTCAAGTTTAACCGGATATTAATTGAACTTGAACACCTGTTGGCTGAGTCATAGTGCCATCAAATCGAACTGACCAGTGCAACAACATTTGCCTTTTATGGGGAGGCCCTAATGCGGTCTAATGTCATGCCTCTCGCCGGTGCCTCCAACTAGGGAAGGTTATGCACGCGCGCTACCCTGGCCCGGTAGGCGGTGATAGCCTTGTGTGCCCGTTGCTGTTGTACCCGGGTTGTCCCCGTTTGGGACGGTTTTGTTTTGCCACGACGGTGGCCGTTGGATGTCACGAGGTGACATCGGGGCCACCCATGACTTAGCCCAATGGGTAGTTTGTCAGAGTGGCCGGGAGAGTGTCATGGCAGTAGATCGGTTTTGTCGGAACGCCGTTGGTGCACCCGAATGGGAGTGCGAGGCCATGGGTTCCGTGGTGTGGGTATAGTGTGCTAACCTCTGCAGAGTGTGTTTAATCTATCGATAGTTGTGCCCGCGGATAAGGGCCGAGTTCGTAGTAGGTCACACTATGGGTCAACAGTAATAAAAACCTGACTAATAAACAACCCCGGTTTGATGAGGAAAGAATTTGGTTGATCTTATGTGGTTACGAGAGGATCACCATGGTATTCTTGATATTGATGAGGTGATCTTGTGAGGATCACGATGGTATTCTTAATATTGATAAGGTGATCTTGTGAAGATCCCAATGGTATTCTTGATAATGATTGAAGTGATCCCGTGACCACGATGGTAAGTAAGGGTGGCATATATTTGGTGGTTAAGCGGTAAACCGAAAAGAGTAAGTGATATTTGCAGCATATTGCATGCTAGTACTATCATTGTTCATGTCTCGACTCTCTAGTAATATGTTCATGCCATGCTTATAATGTTCTAGCGGTATCATGTTCACCTTGTACATGCCATAGGGGTATCATGCTCATGCTTGTTTAACCTATAAATGCCATGTTATTGTTTGTCTTGATTACTTTGGTTGTTGTGAGCTTGCAAGTACATTCAATGTACTGACCTGGCGTGTCATGCCAGTTTGCAGGTCATGCTTTGTCTGCTTACTTGTTTGTCGTGGATCCCTTGTTGGCGAGCTAGGATAAGCGTTCCAGCCAGAGTCCCTGCGGAGTGGAGTTCATCACTATCATCGTTAATCTGCTGCTAGAAGTTATTCCGCTGCTATGAGTTGTTCTGCTACTAGCATAGGGCAACCTGAGCAGGCTTAGTGTCGCCGTGCCGATGTAATTCCTGGTTATATTGGAACCCTTGTATCCTCGAGTATTTGTAATAAAGAGTTGATTTGTTCTATGCCAAGCAGTGCCGTATTCCAGAAGACTTGATCTCCGGGCTGGAATACGGGTGTTCCGGTCTCTTTGAGCCGGGGTGCCACAACGGTTGGTATCAGAGCAGTTCTGGCTGTAGGACGCCCAAGCCCGCGTGAACGTTAGAAAGCGGTAGTATATAGTCTAGTCGGTTTGCTGCATTTGATTGTTGCATTTGTTTGTCGCATAGCATGCATGTAGACTCATTATTTTGCTGCTAACCGTTGATCCTGTGACTGTAGGTGGCATCGGTTTCGATCCACTACCTGCACCCCTCCAGTTTTGCATACCTGCTCTTCGGTGTTTGACGTCATCTCTGTCCCAGCGGAGTGATGCCGAGGTACCAAGTGTTCCAGACACCATTTGTGGGTATCACATCCTTATCCTTCCACCAGTCACCCCTACCTTTTCGGTGATAGCCATGTTTCTATCCCGAATCGTGCCATTCATCTTGCCGTGTTGGCAACCCTTACTGATCTCTGCTATCAGAAAAGGGCAATGTCAGCAGGCCTTCTTTTTCACCTCTACCCTACCCTGTCACCCCATTCTTTGGACGTGTACGGTTCCCTTCCGTACGCTTGATGATGGTGTGATCGTGACCTCCGTGTCCGCCCAGCTGCGACCGGTGTTAAGCCAGTGATTGGTGTAACCTTGTTTACACCAACTCCTTCCACACGAGAATTCACTTTTGTGCACACCGCACAACATAATAGATCACAATACCGGAGTTTCCGCAAGATTTGTGTGCTTAGGTATGCATGCATATTATTGTTGTGAGTAGCAGTAATATGTGGTGTTGCTTGAATATGATATTATTTGTATGCTTTGTGTGCTTTTGTTTTAGTCGTTTCTTTTGCTTATTTCTTTGGGCCCTTGGTGTTGCATTATTTTTCCCTTATTAAAGTTGCTCGTCCACCGACACCGGACCCGAAGAATCAGCAATGAGTTCAAACATTTGGAAGCTCAGCTAAACATTATGGAATTCTCAGCCGACTGCATCATATTGGAAATATCTGATCTGACTACAAAAAGATATCTTGGCTTGATTATCAGCATCAAGCATACATCAGTGTGCAATCTTCACAGCAGTAATGACGGAATCAGCCGGAAGACAGCTTTGGGTGCAAGACCAATAGTATATTATCAGTCAAAGGTATGGTTTATATACAAGGTTGATTCTGTTATGAGTAAGATTTGAAATCTGCTATACCCCGAAAGCAAGTCAGAATGTACTATGAATTCAGTGTTCTGCCAGAAGGATAGTCGAACAACCTTTTTCATATGAATAATCGGCAGCAGAAATATTAAAGGGTATATATATGGCATTCAGTCAGCATACAACAGTAAAAAGCTTCTGGTGTAAGCAACACAGTCTTCCCTCGCAAGCTACCCGAGAAGCTTCCAAAGCAAGATTCCTCTATCTTCTCGAGCACGATAGGTGGATGACTTCCTGGGTAAGATACTCTGCCTTCTTCGGTATGCCACCGCAAAAGCTTCTGGCACAAGGTACCGAGTCTTCCCCAGCAAGTCTTTAAGGGGGGAAGCTTCCGAAGTACGGTACCCAGTCTTCCTCAGCACGAAACTTTCGATGGTTTCCAACACAAGCTTTCCAATCTTCCTCAGTACGACACTAGTACAAGGTATTACACAACGAGTTGACAGCATATGGCAGTGCATCCCAAGAATCAGATCCGCAACAGTTTGTTCAGAAACAAGAATCAGTCAGAACACAAGTGTCTACCTTGGGAAATCAAATACTTAGACTATAAGCATGCTGACAAGTCCTTGCAAGTCACTTGTATGATGACGAAGTCAAGGTAAGAACCTGACAACCTCACCAGTTATGCAAGAGGAAGAAAGCCAGTTATACACCTCAGTGGGTGATGCAAGAACCGACAAGCTTTGAAGAAAGACAACATGGGACACAATTTTGGCCGTGCTTATGAAGGTCAGCTTTCTCACACCCGGCAAGGTGATATCGTTAACCTTTGTCACTGTCTTGTATGGTTACAATGGACTCCGTACAAGGCACGTGAACCTGGTATATATTCGATGACCCGACATGCGAACAAGGATAAGTTACGAATGCCGGAATATTGCACCCGATAGTACCGATGGTCACACAAAGAATAGATATATATGGCCAAGCTCTTTCCTGCAAAGGATCCAGACAAAGAAGCCAATAATGAAGGAGCAAGATCGACAATACAGCCTGTCAGGACAAGATTCCTCTGCCAGAACTACCATCAGTCAAGTCTATAGATACTATTGTTATAAGGTCGTACCTCCTTTATGCTGGTCACGACAAGCGAGAGTCAAATATTTGGTATGGATTGGATACTCAAGATAGTGGATCTAGTCAAGATGATTCAGAAACTCCTGCGAGAAGTCAGATTTTGCCAGAAGAAAAGTTATGATTCACGCCACTGTGTTGAACACGGAGGACATGCATCTAAGTAAGCAACCCGATGCCAGGATGAAAAGAATGCGTGCCCACCGAGAAAATTGGTTCACGACTCCATGGAATGTTGACAGTACTAGATGATACATCCATCGGAAACCACTCACGGACTTGTGCAAAGTCCTATATCTCAGTCACGATAATCCATCGCACCCTAGTTAAGTTAGCAGATATGAAAGAAATTGGAGCCAGTATAAGCATGAACATATGAGGAAAGATCTGTGAGAATATCGGATACGGTGAAGCAAACCACCCCAGAGACACACAGTCAAGTCATATAAATTTCAGTAGGAACAATCATATACGGAAAAGGATACCCGAGTTGGAAACGGTTTCCTTAAGTCAGGTATATTCATATTTGTTCCCTGAGCAACCAAATCTCAAGGACAAGTTTTCTTTAAGGAGGGAAGGTTTGTGACACCCTGGATTTTGGCCCTTTCTTTTTCTTTTGTTTTTCTTTGGATTTTTGAATTTGAATTGCTTTTCTGTGGCTCTGTGGTCCTGAAACCTGGGAAGATCATCTCTTCTCAGGCTCCCAAGTGGCTTGTCATCCTAAAAACCATCTCATGACCTTGTCATTTTCATCTTAGCCCAATCCCAATATTCTTTTATTGGGAATATTCCTTTTTATATTAAAGGAATAATCCTTTTTGCTCTAGGTTGTGAAACAACCTATATTTCTGTCACTCCCAAAATTCCCAAATAATTCTCATAAATTGTTTGGGTCATATATTCAACAAATATGTCAAAACACTTCCTTGGCATCATCAAAGATAATTCACAAATATTCCTTTTCTCATCCTGCCATAAGTGGCTTTTTGAGAAGGAAGTGTCATTTATCTTTGCTTGATTGACCCCAAACTTTTTGGACACCTTTTCATGTCCATATAATTGCCTCCTATCAAAATTCAACTCAATTTTCCTAGTGAATATTCCTGAGCAATTTTTCAAAGTTCCTGTCTGAGGGAATTCTTTGTGAAGGAAGTACTAGCTAGGTTAATCCGAATGAGTTAAAATTTTGCAAGGTCCTTCATATGATCAAATCATCACTCTCCTCAAGATTTGGGCTCATGTCATCACTCTATGTGAGCTCAGCATCAAATCTTGGTTTCTAGTCAGATTTTCAGGTGGTGAAGCAACTATATTTTATATTGCTTCAATTATGCTGAAAATTTACCAGGACATTATCATATCCATATCAACTCTCTCCACAAATATTTTTCTCATTTTATCTAGGCAATTTTTCTCAGCTATTTTTCTTAAATTCTGTCCAGAGAGCTGCACTGTGAAGGAAGTACCATTTTGGTGTATCCAAATGGTATGAAACTTTTACAGCCGCTTCATATCATCAAATAACTCATCTCCACAAAAATTCAGTTCAATATCATTTGTCATGTGAGTGCTACTTCATATTTTGCATTTCTGTCCAGTCTGGTGGTTTCTGTAGCAAGTACCATTTTGGCAAGTCCAAATGGCTTGAAACTTTTTGAGCATCTTCATTTCTCCAAATCATTGGGCCATGCCAATTTTCAGCTCATTCTAATCACATATGTGAGTTCTACTTCACCATCTCTTATTCTGGCCATCATGGCACTTTCTACAGCAAGTGCCATCTAAACTCCGCCTATGAAGCTGATTTTTGGTAATAAGCATCATCTTAGTTTGTGATCATCACCAGACAAACCCATTCCCTTGTGGCTAAGTCTAGGCCCCCTCTTCTCAGCACAAGCACTTTGTTACTATTCTGGTTTGGCTCCTCCTGCAAATCTCTTCTTTGCCCCTGGGATCTTATATTTCTTCATTGCAACTAAGGGCACTAAGGACTATCCACTAGACATGCTTTGGCCGATCATCTGGCATCGCGTATGCCAGTTCACGCGGTGACCACGGGGTGAACCAGCCAAAACCCGTGCTCTGCAGACCATGTGCCCTGTTTCAGCTTCTTCTCTCTGCGTCTCGATGTCCAACCTTGTCCAGGAGCACCCCCATGCTTGTCTGCACCACCCTGCATCGCTGCCCCGCCCTGAATCGCTGTGGTCGCGACGCCATCGCCGCGCCCGTGCCACAAGCAGCTTCTGTCCTCCATTAGAGCTCAGCTCGAGCTCGCCCGTGAGCTCTAGAACCCTCCCCCGCACCTATATAAGCTGCCCCAAGCTCTTCCGCGCTTCACCACTCCCTCCCCCGCCTCTTTTGCCCACCGGATCAGCTCTCCCTCGCCGTTTCTTCTTCGGCCGCCACGGCCATCGCCAATCTTCCCCTTCTTGTTTCCGGCCAGCCCGAGCCACCTCTCCCCTCCTTTCCTCCACCATCGTCTTCCCCGGAATCCGGAGCTCGGCCCCACCCCCTTTCCCCTCGCCGGAGTGCCCCTGGCCATCGCCAACCGCCACCACCGCCCACCTCTGCCACCTCTCTGTTCCGCTCTGCCCTCGCGTCCTCCACTCCTCCCCGGCTCCTCCTTCGCCTCTGAACGGACACGGCAGATCTCTGCGGTCCCGCCGGCGCCCTCGCCGGAGCCGGCCGGCCCCCTCGCCGCACCCCTCCCCTGCCTCTGCTCTGTTCACACGAGGAACAGGAGCAAGGAGGAAGACGACGACGAGCGCCAGCCCCCCTACCAGTGGGACCCCCCTGTCAGCTGCACAAGCTGGGCCCCGCCCCCGCCACGTCACAAAGCGTAATCTACCCGAAGGAGCTTTCAGTTTTTCCTCCCAGGGACTTGTTTGTAGTAACTTTTATTATAGATTGGTCCCTGATCTTCCAACACCCGTATCCCCACAACCGTAACTCCGTTTGAGGTGAATCCAATGCCTAGTTCTTCGTCTCCTCGAGCTCTGTCTGTTGGTGTCATTTTCACTAGGTGGTCCCACTGTGAAAATGACCTTTATACCCATGCCCTTATCTAGCCCCGTCCGAGAGAGAAGCGTTCCGGCAAATCGTTCCACGACTTCACCGCACTCCTTCCCGGAGTATTCTTCATCCCCAGGCAAGCCACGACAGCCACTTGCATGATAGCATTGCAATAGCAATGGTTTTCAACTTGAATCTTTAAGCTGTTTGCGTATGTTATTATTCCGTGGATTATTTATTCATGCTTGTGTTTGCATGCTTATGCTCGTGCTATGACCGTTTGCATCTAGTTGAGTAGATGTTTACTTGCTTATGTTCTTGTCATACTTCAGTCAAGTAATTATTTTGATTCTAATGATCATGCTATGCTCTTATGTGACATTGTTATATTATTTTGTTCATGTCCATCATCATGTCATGCTCATCGGTATAAACGCTTTACTACTGTCGACATGTTGAATGATTATGCTTTCCCATCCATGTTCGTGTTGTTATTATGGTCAGTTCATCATGTTATATTGTATGACTCAGCATCATTTGCATTCTAGTTTAACCGGATATTAATTGAACTTGAACACCTGTTGGCTGAGTCATAGTGCCATCAAATCGAACTGACCAGTGCAACCACATTTGCCTTTTATGGGGAGGCCCTAATGCGGTCTATTGTCATGCCTCTCGCCGGTGCCTCCAACTAGGGAAGGGTATGCATGCGGGCTACCCTGGCCCTGTAGGCGGTGATAGCCTTGTGTGCCCGTTGTTATTGTACCTGGGTTGTCCCCGTTTGGGACGGTTTTGTTTTGCCACGACGGTGGCCGTTGGATGTCACGAGGTGACATCGGGGCCACCCATGACTTAGCCCAAAGGGGAGTTTGTCGGAGTGGCCAGGAGAGTGTCATGGCAGTAGATCGGTTTTGTCGGAACGCTGTTGGTCCTCCCAAATGGGAGTGCGAGGCCATGTGTTCTGTTGTCGGAGGGATTGACCACGGGTAGCCTCATCCACACCCCTTAGCATTTCAAGACATCGGGGCTAGCAAAGCCCATCGCACCTTCCGGACTCTCAGCCGGCTCCTTGGGCCGGCTCCCAGAAGACGGCGCGCTCTTAGAAGGTGGTTTCAGGGGAGGCCGGCTCCTAGCTGGCGGCCCATCCTCCCCTCGGAGTCTGCACTCAACCACTACGACAAGATGGGCATGGCTACAGGGCCACCCACCCCCCCCAAATCCCGGGGTAGCATTGCTACACTGCAAGCTGACCAAGCTGTCACCCACCTGCCAGGCGTGGGACTGTAGCCATGCGACCCATGACATGGCCCTCGTCAGCCAGGGTCATGCTACAGCAAAAGGCAATCAGTACGGACTACAGCCGGCGCGCCCTACCTGTCCTGAGCTCCCAGAAGATGGCGCTCCCCAAGAAGGCGGCTTCGGGGGCGGGCCGGCCTCCAGTAGCCGGCCCTCCCCTCCCCTCAGAGTCCACGCTCAATTACTTCGACGAGACGGAGCATGGCTACAGTGTGCACTGACCAAGCAGCGGGACTGTAGCATACGACTCCGGACGCAGCCTCCATCATCAAGTATAATGCTACAGCAAAAGGCAATCAGCGTGGCCCGCAGGCGGCGGGCCCTACCTGTCGGCCGGATTCTCGGCAGCCGGCGGGGCCCTCCAGAGGCGGGCCCCAGCAGCCGGCGGAGAACCTGACGACCCTAAACACTGACGTTCGGGTCCTACACCCGGGCGTATTACCATTGTACCCCTGGGGGCAGGCCTATATAAGCCCCCCAGGATCACCTATGCAAAGGGTTCAGCACACACGCCACTCACACACACCATAGCTAGGTAGAGCAAGGTAGCAGCTCTGCCCTTCTTCCTCCTATAGCAATGCAGCTCAAGGAGCAACCATGTAGCCACCATTTGATCATAGTCATCATGCGGAGACCCCGTAGAGCAGGCCTAGGGGTGTTATCTCCCCAGAGAGCCCCGAACCTGGGTATGTCTCGTGTGCGATCGAGCTCACGCCCATTCCCGCTTCCAGGGCCCGACGACGTCCTTTCGGCCCCATCCACGATAAGCCACCCCCTGGCATCTATCGCGAGAATACCCCGACAGTTGGCGCCCACCGTGGGGCCTAACGCAGCGTCGGCCAAAGACATGTTCTGGCTGGGAACCCTCTTCCTCTCCGGCGAGCACGTCGTGGCCGGCCTGATCATCCAGCCCGGCGCGCCCGCTTGCGCTTGCACCAGCGCACCACCCGACGCGGGGGCAGCCTGCCCCGCGAGCTGCCTTGTCGTCCTCTTCGACAAGGCCAGCCTCTCCGACGAGCCCGCCACCGACGCCGAGGCCCTCCGCTCCGTCGACCCCCTCTCCGAGCTTTTCGAGAAGCTCACCGTCTCCAACGCGGCCAACACCGACGGGTTCCCCGCCGACGTGGTGGTCATTGACGATCCGCTCCCTCCTGTCGCCAGCGACGCCGACGCCGGCATCGTCGCGGAGGTGCTGGTCACTGCCACAGCGAGGACTCCGATGGGGCCGCCCAGGACCCGTTGTGAGCGGCCATGCAGGGCCTGGCCACTCCCGTTACTGCCAACGTCGATAGGGCGACACTAGAGGCATTTCGTGTCACGCTCCTTGACAGCACCAACAAGATGGCGGCCATGAAGCGTCGCGCGGAGGCCAACCAGTGCGAGATCGACCGCATCGCAGGCGGCACGCCGGCTGCTGGCGAGCCCAGCCGAGCCGGCGCCATTCGGCAACGCGGCGCGGCCATAGCCAGCATAATGGGGGTCGGACGCCCGATCTACGCCACCCCCACGCAGAACCTGCGCGCCGCCCAGGCGGCGGCAGAAGAATTGGAGCACCTGGAGGGCAACGAGAGGCGCAGCCAGATGGTGCACCTCCAGGAGCTCCTCCATGCTGCGAATACGCAGCAAGACGCGTGCAACCATGCGGTGGAAGCCGGCAAGCAAGCTGAAAACCATCCCCCCTACCGCGAGCATGGAGCGACCTCCCGGTCCCCAAGCGGTGACGACCACGGCCAGCGGAACCTGGAGCCGGCTGCTAGCCGTAGCCGGCGCACCCGCTTGACGGTTGTCAACAGCCGGCAAGTTCCTCCGAGAGTGGAGGACCGGCGCCAGCAGGATAAGCGTCCGCCTCCCCCTCGCAGGGAAAGGCTGGCCTCTCCGGCACCGGTAGACCACCCAACTCTCGGGGGCCGGCTAGGCCCCCGTGAAGGAGTCGGTGAGAATGATGCCCGCCATCGGATCGAGCGGCTAGCCCGGTCCCTGGCAGTCGAGGAGGAGGACACTGTCGGCCCGGCCTGTTTCGGCCCCCGCATCCGCGACGAGCCCTTCCCCAAAGGGTTCTCGCTCCCCCGAGACACTCCCAAGTACACCGGCTCCGTGAAGCCGGAGGACTGGCTGACCGACTATGCTACGGCAGTCAGCATAGCAAACGGCAACAAGCGCGTTGCCGTGAAGTATGTTCCGCTCATGCTCCAGGGCACGGCCCGGACATGGCTGAATAGCCTCAAACCCAACAGCGTCAACAGCTGGTTGGACTTCACCAACGTCTTCATCCGCAACTTCACTAGCACCTACAAGCGGCCCCCCAAGCCACGCCAGCTCTCCATGTGCGTTCAGGGCCCGACCGGGTCCACCCGCGACTACCTGACGCACTGGGCCGAGCTGCGCAACTCCTGCGAAGGGGTGCACGAGGAGCAGGCCATTGAGTACTTCACCGCCGGGTGCAGAGAGGGCACCCTGCTACAGCACAAGCTTCTGTGCGATGAGTCGGCTACATTGGACGAGCTCCTGGTCCTGGCGGACAAGTACGCCACCGCTGACTCCTCCATGAAGTCGGAGATCCGGGTTGACGCGTCCGGGAAGGTGTTCCCGCCGGCTCCCCAAACGCCGGCTGGTGACTCCAACCGGCGTCAACAGCCGAACGACAACAAGCGCAAGGCCCAGCAGCCGGCTACCAGCAAGCGGCAAGTGGCCACTATTGAGGAGCAGCAGCCGGCCGGGCAACCCGGCCCCAAGCGCCAGAAGGGCGGCAAGGATGCCTGGCTACCTGCCTTCTCCTTTGAGCAAGCCCTCGATGCCCCATGCAAGTTCCACAGCGGCGCGAAGCCGTCTAACCACACCACCCGGCAGTGCAACTGGCTCGCCAGAATCGCCAAGGGTGAGGGCCTGCTGCCTCCTCCTGCCTGCGCGGCGGCTCCGCCTCCTCAGCAACCGGCGGCCTTCCCAGTCGGCATGCTCCAAGACGAGTTCCCCGACGCCAACGCCACCTACGTCATCTTCACCAGTGAAGCCGACGACAGGCACAGCTGGCGCCAGCACCACCGTGAGGTGAATACTGTCGCCTCAGAGGTCCCCCAATTTATGCATTGGTCCGAGAGGCCCATCACCTGGAGCCGTGATGACCATCCGGTCATGATGCCTTCGTCGGGTGCTTATGCAATGGTGCTGGACTCCACCTTCTCAACGGAGAGGCGGGCCTGCCGTTTCTCCCGGATCCTGATAGACAGCGGTAGCAGCATCAACATCCTCTACCGCGACACCATGGAAAAGCTGGGCATCAAAGAGAAGCAACTCCTGCCCAGTCGAACCGTGTTCCATGGCATTGTCCCTGGGCTTTCCTGCTCTCCAATCGGCAAAATCAAGATTGATGTCCTGTTCGGCGACAAGACCCATTTCTGCCGCGAGCCAATCTGGTTCGAGGTGGTTGACTTGGACAGCCCCTACCACGCGCTCTTGGGCCGGCCTGCACTGGCCAAATTCATGGCGGTGCCGCATTACGCCTATCTGAAGATGAAGATGCCGGGTCCCAAGGGCATCATCACCATTGCCGGCGACTACCAGATGTCGCTCACGTGCGCCGCTACCAGCTCCCGGCTGGCCGAGTCCCTCGTTATCGCCGAAGAGAAGCGTCTCCTTGATCGGGCTATGGCTATGGCTAGTGAGCAGCCAGCCATACCATCTGACCCCAAGGATACGGAGGTCGGGGCCTCCTTCCAGCCGGCCAAGGAAACCAAGAAGATCGTCTTGGACCCGGCGCACCCGAAGAAGTTCGTTGTCATAGGGTCCGCCCTTCATAGCAAATAGGAAAGCGAGCTCGTCGACTTCCTCCGTGAGAATCGGGATATCTTCGCATGGTCCCCCAAGGACATGCCGGGTGTTCCGAAGGATTTCGCCGAGCACAAGCTGCATGTGAGATCGGATGCAAAACCGGTCAAGCAACCCCTCCACCGCCTATCAGAGGAGAAGAGAAGGATCATTGGTGAAGAAATCGCCCGGCTTCTGGCAGCCGGCTTCTTCATGGAAGTGTTCTACCCGGACTGGCTTGCCAGCCCAGTCCTTGTTTTGAAGAAAAACAACAAGTGGCGCATGTGTATCGACTACACTAGCCTCAACAAAGCCTGCCCCAAGGACCCTTTTGCCTTGCCCCGGATAGATCAAGTGATCAACTCCACGGCCGGCTGCGAGCTGCTGTCCTTCTTGGACGCCTACTCCGGCTACCACCAGATCAAGCTGGACCCGGCCGACCGACTGAAGACCGCCTTCATCACTCCTTTTGGCGCCTTCTGCTACATCACCATGACGTTCGGCTTGAGGAATGCCGGTGCCACCTTTCAGCGCTTCATGCAGAAGTGCCTCCTGAAGCAACTCGGCAGGAATGCCCATGTCTATGTGGACGACATTGTGGTGAAGATGGAGAAGCGCGACACCCTTTTGGAGGATCTCAAGGAGACCTTCGCCAACCTGCGTCGCTTCCAGATCAAACTCAACCCGGAGAAGTGTGTCTTCGGAGTACCAGCCGGCCAGCTCCTTGGCTTCCTTGTTTCTGAGCGCGGGATCGAGTGCAACCCCGTGAAGATCAAGGCCATTGAGCGGATGAAGAAGCCGACCCGGCTGCGGGACGTCCAGAAGTTCACCGTGTGCTTAGCCTCTCTCAGCCGGTTCATCAGCCGGCTGGGCGAGAAGGCTCCCTCTGTACCAGCTGATGAAGAAGACCACATGCTTCAAGTGGACCGATCAGGCGGACGAGGCGTTCCTCCAGCTCAAGCAGATGCTGTCCACGCCGCCTGTTCTGGCCGCTCCGACTGCTAAAGAGCCCATGTTCCTCTACATCGCCGCTACCAGCCGGGCTGTCAGCACCGTGATCATTGTTGAACGCCCAGAAGACGGCAAAGCATAGCCGGTCCAGAGGCCGGTCTACTACCTGAGCAAGGTGTTGTCTGCCTCCAAGCAGAACTACCCCCACTACCAGAAGATGTGCTACGGTGTGTACTTTGCCGCTAAGAAACTGAAGCAGTACTTCCAGGAGCACACCATCACGGTTGTCTACACCACCCCCCTTGCCGAGATCATGGGCAACAGAGACGCCTCAGGCCGGGTGGCAAAGTGGGCCACCGAGCTGGCTCCCCACACCATCCTCTACCAGCCCCGCACCACCATCAAGTCCCAAGCGCTGGCCGAATTCCTTGTCGACTGGGCCGAGACCTAGTACCTGCCACCAGCGCCAGATTCCACGCATTGGCGGATGCACTTCGACGGCTCGAAGATGCGCACCGATTTGGGAGCCGGCATCGTCCTCACCTCTCCCAAAAGCGACAAGCTCAAGTACACGCTACAGATCCACTTTGCCGCCTCCAACAACGTGGCCGAGTACGAGGCGCTCGTCCACGGGCTCCGGCTAGCCAAGGAGATCGGCATCCGCCGCATTCTGTGCTACAGCGACTCGGACTTGGTGGTCCAACAGTCTTCTGGCGACTGGGATGCCAAGGACGCCAACATGGCTAGCTACCACTTCCTCGTCCAGCAGATGAGCGGACACTTCGACGGGTGCGAGTTCCTTCACGTGCCACGGGCCGAAAATGAAGCAGCCGACGCCCTGGCACGGATTGGCTCCACTTGGTAGGCCATACCAGCTGGCGTCTCCCTCGAGTGCCTGCGCAAGCCGTCTGTCAAACCTTCACCGGAATAAGAATCCATGTTCATGCCGGCTGACCCTGGAATAGTCGGATCCGGCTCGGGGACTTCAGCAACCGGCCCGGGGACTTCTGCAGGCGGCCCGGGGGCTGCTGCACCCGCACCCGGCCCGGGGACTCCAGAACCCGGCCCGGGTACTGCTGCAGTCGGCCCGGGTACTTCAGTGATGCAGCAAGCAGCGGCTGGCTCCGACCCGCCGCCTCAAAACCCAGCCGCCCTGGTACCGGTGGCTGTCATGACGGTGGTAGAAGCTCCATCCTGGGCGCAGCCCATCCTCAACTTTCTGGTAAGCCGAGAGCTACCAGCCGACGAGATCTTGGCCCGGCAGGTGCAACGCCGGGCGGCCGCATACACAATTGTCAACAGAGAGCTCGTCAGGTGCAGCGTGACTGGTGTCTTCCAGCGCTGCGTAGAGCCGGAGAAGGGCATAGCAATCCTCAGGGATATTAATCAAGGCGAATGTGGCCACCATGCCGCCTCCAGAGCCCTGGTCGCCAAAGCTTTCCGCCATGGTTTCTTCTGGCCGACTGCTTTGGACGACGCCAAGGAGTTGGTCCGCAAGTACAAGGGGTGTCAGCGCTTCAGCTCCAAGCAGCACCTGCTGGCTTCTGCACTCAAGACCATTCCCCTCACCTGGCCATTTGCCGTATGGGGACTAGACATGGTGGGCCCATTCAAGACAGCACACGGCGGCATGACCGATCTACTGGTTGTCGTGGACAAGTTCACGAAGTGGATTGAGGCGAGGCCAATCAAGAAGCTGAATGGTCCGACTGCTGTCACATTCATCGCGGATATCACAGTCCAATACGGCATCCCACACAGCATCATCACCGACAACGGCACGAACTTCGCCAAAGGCGCTTTGGCCCATTTTTGCGCGAGGCAGGGCATCCGACTGGACCTCGCGTTCGTTGCCCATCCGCAGTCAAACGGCCAAGTGGAGCGAGCAAACGGCCTCATCCTGTCCGGCATCGAGCCCCGGTTGGTCGAGCCTTTGGAGCGCTTGGCCGGCTACTGGATCGAGGAGTTGCTGGCCGTCCTTTGGAGTCTTCGGACTACACCGAATCGAGCAACCGGCTTCACACCATTCTTCCTCGTATACGGGGCCGAGGCTATCATCCCAACTGACATTGAGTTTGACTCGCCTCGCGTCACCATGTACACGGAGGTGGAAGCCAAGGAAGCACAAGAAGACGGCATCGACCTGCTCGAAGAGGCCCGGTTGCTAGCAATCAGCCAGTCCGCCATCTACCAGCAGAGTCTACGCCGCTACCACAACAAGAAGATCAAGCCGCGCGCCTTCCGCGAGGGCGACCTTGTGCTCCGGCTGATCCAGCGAACAGCCGGCCAGCACAAGCTCTCGGCCCCTTGGGAGGGGCCTTTCATCATCAGCAAGGCCCTGGGCAATGACTCCTACTACCTCATCGACGCACAAAAGCCCAGGGCGCGCAAGAGGGACAATGCCGGCCAAGAGTCCGAGTGTCCGTGGAACACGAACCTTCTCCGCCCATTTTACAGTTGATGCAGTGTATGTACCACGCTACCTTTTGTATTAAGCAAAGACAACAGGTCCCCCGAGGCACACTCGGGGGCTACCTTTTTATCTATATGATAAGCTTCGCCTATGAATGTGTTCTTTCATTCTTCTGCCCTGTCCGGGTCTGGTCAGCCGGCCCGGGGGCTCGCAGCCTTGACCTTAGTTGGCACCACCCGAAGTCGGCTAAGTAGTGTGCCGACGCCAAGGCCCTCTCTTTGCCTCAGCTACAGCTCGGAGCGTGACTGTCCGACTGGCAAGAGCTAAAGGTCGGAAATGCTGTCCACACGAAAAATGACTAAGGAAGAACGCCAATACAGGCCAAGCCGGCTCCTCGCCTAACCCGTCCGGCTGCCCAGCAGCCAGCCGGCCGGCTTCTCGCTCTACTAGCTACGCTCTAGGAGGCTGAAGTAACTTGCCTATTCTAAACGGCCAAGTCCCTGACCCGGCCACAGACCGCAGAGCGGCGGCCAGAGGAACGCGGCAAAAGAAAAAGGCAACAAGAGCAAAGGCAAAACTGAGCCAGAGCCCGGCAGAGAGACAAGCATGTGAAAATAAGTTATTTACATTGCAAAAGGCCCAAGGCCAGCATTCATTAGAGTTTAATACACCCCCAGTCGGTGGAACTGCGCATGATTAACTTGTTCTTAAGTACAAGACAGAGAATTTAAGAAGATAAAAAGGCCGCCTAGGCCGAAGGTGCGGCGGGCTGCTCGGACAGGTCGGCGGTGGCTGAGGCACCGGCTGGTGGGGCTTCCGGCTGGCGGGTCTCGGCCTGATCGGCGTTGGCGGTGGCTGACATAGTCTCCCGTGGCTCGTCGGCCGAGGCCAGGTCAGGCTGAGTCCGGCTGGTCGCTCTGCCGTCTGGTGCGACGTCATCGCCTTTCTCGTCCCCACTCTCCTTCGTGCCTTCGTCGCTAGAGGTGATCTCCTCCATCGGGTCCTCCCCCTCGTCCGGGTTCAGCCCGAACCAAGAGGGCGGCACCTCAGTGCCATCTTCTGCCCGCTCCGGGTCGAAGACGCTGATGTCGGCATAGTCGGCAAGGGCTGCCGCGCGTTCGGTGATCGCCTCGCGCTCCGCCTCCAGCTCCGGCGCTGCCTCCTGGCGAAAAGTGGCCAGCTGAGCCAAACTCATGCCTGGGTACCACGCCTTGACGAATTCCAGCGTCGCCCGGGCGCCTGCCCGTGCCGCGGCACCCTTCCAAGCATCGAGCCACTCGGCCGACACCTCCAACCAGTCGGCGGCCCGAAACTGCTCGCCCATAGTCCGAGGCCGGTCTGGCGCAATCTCCTCGCCCACCCGCCTCCGCTCTTCGCATCGTGCCTCGATCGCCTGGCTGATGACACCGGCGTGGTCCGGAAAGCACTCTGTGCGAAAAGAAAACAAAGGAATAAGAGGCTGACTTCCAGCAACAGCCGGCACCCCCCAAGCAAGAAAGAAAAGTCACCTTCGAGCATGCCCTCGATCACATCATAGCCTTCCGATAGGCACTTCTCCCTCTCGGCCCAGTTCGAGCACTGAGTCTCGAACTCGGCCTTGAGGAGCTCCTCCCCGTCTTTCAGCTGTCTGACCTGGTCTGCATGCCAGGTCGCCTGGTCAGCCAGCTCCTTCTCTAGCCGGTTGCGCTCCACAGCCGCCTGGCTGCGCTCCAGCTCCTTGTCCTGAAGCTGGCTCTCGACCTCATGCACGCGGCTCCGCAAATTGGCGGCGGCCTCTGCAAAGACAAGGAAGAATCGTCAGCGTCAACGAAGACAAGAAGTCACCGGGAAGATCCGGCCCGGCTGCTCAGTAGTCGGCCCGAATCTCGGGGGCTACACCCAGTGGGTGCGCTTGCACGCCCCCACTGATGGCTGGCCTACGTACCTCGACTCTTGGTTAACTCAGCGGTCCGGTTGGCAAGCTGCTGGTTCTGTGAATTGAAGGCGGCCGCACGCAGGTTATGGTAGTCCTGCGGCAAGAGCAACACTTCAGCATTCAGAAACACGCATTAGAAGTTCCAACCTGCCTGCTCAGCAGCCGGCTTGGAACTCGAGGGCTACACCCAGTGGGTGCGCTGGCGCGCCCCCACTGAAGATTGCAAAAATGAAAAGCAAGAATAAGAACATACCCGGACAGACGTCTGCATCGCCACCATCTCGCTCCTCGCCTTCAGGAGGGTGGCGCCGTGGGCGAAGAACTTGTCCAGGATGTCCTGCACCGCGAGGTTCAGGGCAGCCGGGCCGGCTCCTGGTGTCCAACCAGGCGGAGCAGAGCTCGAGGCTTTGGTGTCGGCTCCCGGTGAGCTCACGGCCCCGGCCTCTGCCGGCCTTGGCGCGGAAGCCGCCCGTGACGGGCGCAGGCGCGCAGAGGCGCATGTCGTCATGGCCCGGTTCGTCACCAGCTCGGTGCTGGCTGCCGGCACCTCCGGCCCTTCGGGATGGCCTCCACCTCGCTCGCCAGCATCCCGCGTGCTGGGCCACATCCATCTCCGGGACGACGGGGTCGGTTCCCTCCCGCTCCGGGGCCGCCTGGTCAGCTCCGGCTGCTCTAGTCGGCACCCGATCCTCCACCACCGGCGGCTCCGACTGCTGCAAGTCGGTGGCCTCCAGAACCACGCTGCGGGCCGGGTCCTCCGCAGCCTTTGCGTCGGCCTCCGCCTGCGCCTTTACCGCATCCGCCTGCGCCTTGGCTGCGGCGTCGGCCTCCGCCTGTGCCGTGGTGGCCGCCTCGGCCTCTAGTCGCGTCGTGGCCTCCCGCTCCTCCCGCGCTTCTTGCACGTTCCTCTCCGTCGCCTCCCGAAGGGCGGCGGCCGGGTCCACGCGGTGGGCCTCCTTAGAGCCGCCTACTGCTCTGATCAGCGAGGCGGACGAAGCCCGTGACACAGAAAGGGGAGCCCTGCGTGGCAAAGCAACCAAAGATAAGAAACTCGCAAGAGAGGAAAAGCCAAGACAAAACAATCAAGACAAGAGCAGTAAGAGCACTCACGCGGACACCAGTGGGCGTTCCTTCAGGGTCCTCCGGACGACAGCCGTCTTCGCGGCCTCTTCCCGCCTGGTGGCGGCCGTCGACTTGGCCTTCTTGGTCGGCCTACTACCGAACATTCCCGCGTCGGCGCGGCGCTTAGACGCGCCGGGTGCCCCAGTCGGCGCCGCGCCGCTGAGGAGCCGGCACCCACCCTGTCAGCGCCTTCAGGGCTGCATTGCCCGTCGCCATCCTCATCATCATCTAGCCAGTCTCGGACGTCGCCTCCCGCGCCGCCTCCTGTGGCTCCGCCTGCTCCAGCGCCGCCTCCCCCAGCGGGGTCGTCTTCCTCCAACGCGGCTGCCCCCAGCTCGGGGTCGCACACCTCCCGGTCTGCCATCCATTGGTGGCCAGCAGCCGGCATGGCGGCTGCTGCCTGGTCGGCGAAGCGCTGCGCCGCGTTCGGGTGGTCAGGGCGGATGAAGAGAACAGCATGAGAAAAGAAAGGGGACCAGATACTAACCGCAGGTGGCGGGTTGGCGCGGCTGTATGGTGGCTTGCCGAAGCTCCAGTCGGTCTCGCTCAGTTGGCTGTTGGAAAAGTAATTAACATGTTGGACAACCTCAACAGTCGGCAGCTCCTTTGTCGACATCCGGCAGGGGTCCCGGCAGCCGCTCATGTCACAGATCGGATGCGGCTGGAATTGGAGGGGCGACACTCAGCAGTAGACGAAGGCGGCCAGCAGGTCCGCCGGCTGGAGCCCCTCCGAGTCCGTCATCTCCTGAAGCTGGTCGAGGGCGTTGGTGATGGCAGACGGCAACGGTTTGGGCTGCTGCCCCCAATTGTTTCGTGGTTCAGCAGGCGGGCCAGGCACAAAGGCCGGCAGGTTGACGTAATCACGGGTCGGGTGGATGTTGCGGACATAGAAGTATGACTTCTGCAACAACTTCGCCGAATCATGCAAGACGACGGGGGGAAAATCGGGTCCCGGCGCCAGTGCGCCGCACGGCGACGCAAGCGCCACACTGGGCCGGCTCGCCCTTGGCCGCGGTGCCGAGGTTAATGTAGAAGAACCTGCCCCACAACTCGAGTGTGGGCAGGACGCCGAGGTAGGCTTCGCAGAAAGTGATGAAGGTGGAGAGGAGGACCACCGTGTTGGGCGTGAGATGGTGAGGTTGAAGGCGGTAGAAGTCGAGGAACTCGCGGAGGAAGGCGCTCGCCGGCAAGCCGAAGCCACGAAGGAAGTGGCTGCGGAAGACGACGTACTCACCGGCCCGCGGCGCTAGTGAGATCTCCTGCCCGTCCAGAAGGCGCGTCCCCACGCACGCCTCGTTGGGCATCCGCCGCGTCGCACGAAGGAACTCGACGTGCCCATCATGGACATTCGAGCCGTCCCACTCGCCTCGCGCCATGGTTCATGGCGACTTGGCGGTGGCGCGGCGAGGTCGGGTAGCGGCGAGTCTGCGGTGGCGCGGTGAGGCTAGGCGACGACGAGCTGCAGTGGCGGTTCGGTGGTGGGCGGTGCAGCAGCACAGCGGCAGCAAGGAGCGAGAAGAAGAAGAGAGGAGGGGGGCACGTGCGTTCGGCCGCACCCCCTCCCTCCTACTTATACGGCAACGGTGGCGGTGCCGAAGCGGCAGGTCATGTGGAACATGGGGATTAACTATGCCCATGCCCCGCACGACCCCGTAAATCCTGCGCCTTAAAGGTGCATGATCTTTATGCCCCGGAAGGGCAACCGCCCACCTCGGCCGCAGCGAATCCGTGCGCGTGCCGAGGCCCTGTAGTGGTGGGCCCGGGCCTGCGGTGACGACCCGTCGTGCGCGTGGGCTGGCAGGCCGGCCTAGCCTGTTGGCATCGCGTGGCAAGCGAGCAACGGGCAGCAAGCGCGCCACCCGATGGCGTCAGCTTGGCGCCCGCCACGACGGTTCAAATTCACCAGACGGCCGGCTTTGCCTCGGCCGGCTCCTGTCGGACGGCTTCTCCTAGCCGGACGAAGCAAGGGCATAGGATCTCTTGGAGGAGGAAACTGCCGAGGCACTCCGGCTTTGAGCGGCGGCGCCTCACCAGCTTCGGGGACTACTGTCGGAGGGATTGACCATGGGTAGCCTCATCCACACCCCTTAGCATTTCAAGACATCGGGGCTAGCAAAGCCCCTCACACCTTCTGGACTCTCAGTCGGCTCCCAGAAGACGGTGTGCTCTTAGAAGGCGGCTTCAGGGGAGGCCGGCTACTAGCAGACGGCCCATACTCCCCTCGGAGTCTGCACTCAACCACTACGACAAGATGGGCATGGCTACAGGGCCACCCACTCCCCCAAATCCCGGGGGAGCGTGGCTACAGTGCAAGCTCACCAAGCTGTCACCCACCTGCCAGGTGTGGGACTATAGCCATGCGACCCACGACATGGCCCTCGTCAGCCAGGGTCATGCTACAGCAAAAGGCAATCAGTACGGCCTACAGGCGGCGGGCCCTACCTGTCCGTGAGCTCCCAGAAGACGGCGCTCCCCAAGAAGGCGGCTTCGGGGGCGGGCCGGCCTCCAGCAGCCGGCCCTCCCCTCCCCTCAGAGTCCACGCTCAATTACTTCGACGAGACGGAGCATGGCTACAGTGTGCGCTAACCAAGCGGCGGGACTGTAGCCATACGACTCCTGACGCGGCCTCCGTCATCAAGTATAACGCTACAGCAAAAGGCAATAAGCGTGGCCCGCAGGTGGCGGGCCCTACCTATCGGCCGGATTCTCGGCAGCCAGCGGGGCCATCCGGAGGTGGGCCCCAGCAGCCGGCGAAGAACCCGGCGACCCTAAACACTGACGTCCGGGTCCTACACCCGGCCGTATTACCATTGTACCCCGGGGGGGCAGGCCTATATAAGCCCCCCAGGATCACCTATGCAAAGGGTTCAGCACACACGCCACTCACACACACCATAGCTAGGGAGAGCAAGGTAGCAGCTCTGCCCTTCCTCCTCCTCTAGCAATGCAGCTCAAGGAGCAACCTTGTAGCCACCATTTGATCATAGTCATCATGCGGAGACCCCGCAGAGCAAGACTAGGGGTGTTATCTCCCCGGAGAGCCCCGAACCTGGGTACGTCTCATGTGCGATCGAGCTCGCGCCCATTCCCGCTTCCAGGGCCCGACGATGTCCTTTCGGCCACATCCACGATAAGCCTCCCCCTGGCATCTGTCGCGAGAATACCCCGACATCTGTGGTGTGGGTACAGTGTGCTAACCTCTGCAGAGTGTGTTTAATCTATCGATAGCCATGCCCGCGGATAAGGACCCAATTCGTAGTAGGTCACACTATGGGTCAACAGTAATAAAAACCTGACTAGTAAACAACCCCGGTTTGATGAGGAAAGAAGTTGGTTGATCTTATGTGGTCACAGGAGGATCACGATGGTATTCTTGATATTGATGAGGTGATCTTGTGAGGATCACGATGGTATTCTTAATATTGATATTGTGATCTTGTGAAGATCCCGATGGTATTCTTGATAATGATTAAAGTGATCCCATGACCATGATGGTAAGTAAGAGTGGCATATATTTGGTGGTTACGCGGTAACCCGAACAGAGTAAGTGATATTTGTAGCATATTGCATGCTAGTACTATCATTATTCATGTCTCGAGTAATATGTTCATGCCATGCTGATAATATTCTAGCGGTATCATGTTCACCTTGTACATGCCATAGTGGTATCATGCTCATGCTTGTTTAACCTGTAAATGCCATGTTATTGTTTGTCTTGATTGCTTTGGTTATTGTGAGCTTGCAAGTACATTCAATGTACTGACCTGGCGTGTCATGCCAGTTTGCAGGTCATGCTTTGTCTGCTTACTTGTTTGTCGTGGATCCCTTGTTGGCGAGCTAGGATAAGTGTTCCAGCCAGAGTCCCTGCGGAGTGGAGTTCATCACTATCGTCGTTAATCCGCTGCTTCAGACAGGAACTTTGGAAATTTGCTGAGGAAGGTTCACTAGGAAAATTAAGTTGAATTTTGTCATGTGGCCAATATATGGATGGGAAAAGGTGTCCAAAAAGTTTGGAGTCAATCAAGCAAAGATAAATGACACTTCCTTCTCAAAAGGCCACTTAGGGCAGAATGAGAAAAGGAATATTTGTGAATTATCTTTGATGATGCCAAGGAAGGATTTTGACATATATGTGGAAGATATGACCCAAACAATTTATGAGAATTATTTGGGAATTTTGGGAGTGACAAAAATATAGGTTGTTTCACAACCTAGGGCAAAAAGGATTATTCCTTTAATAGAAAAAAAGGAATATTCCCAATAAAAAGAATATTGGGATTGGGCTAAGATGAAAATGACAAGGTCATGAGATGGTTTTGAGGATGACAAGCCACTTGGGAGCCTGAGAAAAGATGCTCTTCCCAGGTTTCAGGACCACAGAGCCATAGAAAATCAATCCAGAGCAAAAATTTAAATAAATCCAAAGGAAAAAGAAAGGGCCAAAAATCAGGGTGTGACAGGTTAAAACCGTTTCTATAGCACGTCTTTGCACCAGTGTAGGGTTCTTGACGTTACAAATGATAAGGATGATGATGATGATGACGGTGTGGATGATGATGATGATGACAGCGGTGTCAATATTATAGCTCCCTTGAGCATGGTGACGAAGATCCCCCCTCTTCTCCTTGCCAATCCCTCCTTTGGATGAACTCTGGAGGCTAGGGTTCTGCCTTCTAGACGAGTTTCTCATCTCTCGGGGCGTCTAATCCACGATCCGATTTCATAGGGTGGAAATAGTTTATCCGGCGGCAGCGATGACACTCCATACGACCACCCATACGAGCGGGCGTGCTCGTATGTGATACGTCTCCAACGTATCTATAATTTTTTATTGTTCCATGCTATTATATTATCTATTTTGGATGTTTTATATGCATTAATATGCTATTTTATATTATTTTTGGGACTAACTTATTAACCCAGAGCCCAGTGCCAGTTTTCGTTTTTTCCTTGTTTTTGAGTTTTACAGAAAAGGAATATCAAACGGAGTCCAAACAGAATAAAACTTTCATGATGATTTTTCTTGGACCAGAAGACACACGTAGGACTTGGAGATGAAGTCGGAGGAGTCCCGAGGGGGCCAACAAGCCCTCAGGGCGTGCCCCCCTGGGGCACGCCCTGAGGGCTTGTGGGCCCCTCGGAGCTCCTCCAACCCTAATTCTTGACCTATAAATTCCCAAATATTCCCAAACGACCAGAAGCGTCCACCAAAATACTTTTCCGCTGCCGTAACCTTCTGTACCCGTGAGATCCCATCTTGGGGCCTTTTTCGGCACCCTGCCGGAGGGGGATTCGGTCACGGAGGGCTTCTACATCAACTCTATTGCCCTTCCGATGAAGCGTGAGTAGTTTACCACAGACCTACGGGTCCATAGCTAGTAGCTAGATTGCTTCTTCTCCCTCTTTGATCCTCAATACCATGTTCTCCTCGATGTTCTTGGAGATCTATCTGATGTAATATTCTTTTGCGGTGTGTTTGTCGAGATCCGATGAATTGTAGATTTATGATCAGTTTATCTATGAATATTATTTGAATCTTCTCTGAATTCTTATATGCATGATTTGACATCTTTGTATTTCTCTTCGAATTATCGATTTGGTTTGGCCAACTAGATTGGTTCTTCTTGCAATGGGTGAGGTGCTTAGTTTTGGGTTGAATCTTGCGGTGATCTCACCTAGTGACAAAGTAGGGGTAGCGAGACAAGTATTGTATTGTTGCCATCAAGGGTAAAAAGATGGGGTTTTCATCATATTGCTTGAGTTTATCCCTCTACATCATGTCATCTTACTTAAGGCGTTACTCCGTTCTTATGAACTTAATACTCTAGATGCATGTTGGATAGCGGTCGATGTGTGGAGTAATAGTAGTAGATGCAGGCAGAAGTCGGTCTACTTGACACGGATGTGATGCCTATATTCATAATCATTGCCTTAGATATCGTCATAACTTTGCGCTTTTCTATCAATTGCTCGACAGTAATTTGTTCACCCACCGTATTATTTTCCTTCAAGAGAGAAGCCTCTAGTGAAACCTATGGCCCCCGGGTCTATTTTCCATCATATATTTTCAGATCTATAAACCAAAAAACCCAAAAATACCTTGCTGCAATTTATTTGTTTTTACTTTGTTTTACGTTTTAGTAATCTTTTATATCTATCTCTATCAGATCTCATCCTTGCAAGTGACCGTGAAGGGATTGACAACCCATTTATCGTGTTGGATGCAAGTGTTTGATTGTTTGTGCAGGTGCATAGATTGGAGACTTGCTTGTACCTCCTACTGGATTGATACCTTGGTTCTCAAACTAAGGGAAATACTTATCTCTGCTTTGCTGCATCACCATTTCCTCTTCAAGGGAAAAACCAACGCAAGCTCAAGAAGTACCAGGAAGAATTTCTGGCGCCGTTGCCGGGGAGGTTCTACATCAAGCCTACCAAGTATCCATCATAAACTCTCATCTCTTGCATTACATTATTTGCCATTTGCCTCTAGTTTTCCTCACCCCCACTTCTAACACATTTTCAGAAAAACACAAAAATATTTGCCTTTTTATTCGCCCTTCTTCCATTCGTATTTTTGTCCGCTTGATTTCCCGTATGGCTCAACCCAAGAGCTTTGATCCTTACTATATGAAGTTGGAAGAGATTGAAAATAATGCTAAAAGTTTCATGTCCCTACAATTTGAGCATAAGAGTTTCTTTAGAAACAAACTTAAGGAGCAAAAAACTATGATGGAGTATATTAATAAAGAGCTCGATGATGTTTCTAAGAAATTTTATAGACTTAAATCTCAATTTTCTCATCTTGAAAATTTAGTAGGCCAAATTTTCGATAAACAAACTACTTTGGTAAATAAGATGGCCGCTAAACCAGAGTCATGTGAGAATAATGACGAAGATCTTAAAGTGATTGATGTGACTCCTATTGAATCTTTGTTTTCTAAAATAAATCTTGATAAATATGGGACTGGAGATGAGTCAATTTTAGCTAAAAGGTGTCCCAATGATTCGGAGTATATAGATCTTAATGCAAAAATTGATAAAAGTGGGATTGGAGAGGTCAAAACTTTAAGTAGCGATGAACCCACTCTTTTGGATTTCAAGGATTTTAATTATGATAGTTGTTCTTTGATAGATTGTATTTCCTTATTGCAATCCATGTTGAATTCTCCTCATGCTTATAATCAAAATAAAGCTTTTACTAAACATATCGTTGATGCCATGATGAAATCTTTTGAAGAAAAACTTGAGTTCGAAGTTTCTATCCCTAGAAAGCTTTATGATGAGTGGGAACCTACAATTAAGATTAAAATTAAGGATTATGAGTGCCATGCTTTGTGTGATTTGGGTGCTATTGTTTTCACGATTCCGAAAACTTTATGTTATGTTCTAGGTTTCCGTGAATTTGATGATTGTTCTTTAAATTTGCATCTTGCGGATTCCACTATTAAAAAACCTATGGGAAGGATTAATGATCTTATTATTGTTGCAAATAGGAACTATGTGCCCGTAGATTTTATTGTGCTTGATATAGATTGCAATCCTACATGTCCTATTATTCTTGGTAGACCTTTCCTTAGAATGATTGGTGCAATTATTGATATGAAAGAAGGAAACATTAGATTTCAATTTCCGTTAAGGAAGGGCATGGGACACTTTCCAAGAAAGAAAATTACGTTGCCATATGAATCTATTATGAGAGCTACTTATGGATTGCATACCAAAGATGACAATACCTAGATCTATGTTTTATGCCTAGCTAGGGGCGTTAAACAATAGCGCTTGTTGGGAGGCGACCCAAATTTATTTTTATGTTTTTGGTTTTTGGTTCTGTTTTGCAATAAATACACATTATTACCTCTATAATAATTGTGTTTTGGTGTTTTAATTAGTGTTTGAGCCAAGTAAGACCTTTGGGATGGCTTACGGTGATAGTTAATTTGATCTTGCTGAAAAACAGAAACTTTTGTGCTCAGTAAAACAATTTTAGAAAATCACAGAAGCGTGATTTTGATCGTAATTTTTTACAAAAGATTGATATACAAATTGCCCAGGTTGTCCTAGTTTTTCAGAATTTTTGGTGTTACAGAAGTATTCGAAGTTTTCAGATTGCTACAGACTGTTCTGTTTTTGACAGATTCTGTTTTCTATGTGTTATTTGCTTATTTTGATGAATCTATGGGTACTATCGGGGGGTATGAACCGAGGAGGGCTTGTGGGCCCCTCGGAGCTCCTCCAACCCTAATTCTTGGCCTATAAATTCCCAAATATTCCCAAAAGACCAGAAGCGTCCACCAAAATACTTTTCCGCCGCCGGAACCTTCTGTACCCGTGAGATCCCATCTTGGGGCCTTTTCCGGCACCCTGTCGGAGGGGGATTCGATCACGGAGGGCTTCTACATCAACTCTATTACCCTTCCGATGAAGCGTGAGTAGTTTACCACAGACCTACGGGTCCATAGCTAGTAGCTAGATGGCTTCTTCTCTCTCTTTGATCCTCAATACCATGTTCTCCTCGATGTTCTTGGAGATCTATCCGATGTAATATTCTTTTGCGGTGTGTTTGTCGAGATCCGATGAATTGTGGATTTATGATCAGTTTATCTATGAATATTATTTGAATCTTCTCTGAATTCTTATATGCATGATTTGATATCTTTGTATTTCTCTTCGAATTATCGGTTTGGTTTGGCCAACTAGATTGGTTCTTCTTGCAATGGGAGAGGTGCTTAGTTTTGGGTTCAATCTTGGGGTGATCTCACCCAGTGACAAATTAGGGGTAGCGAGACACGTATTGTAGTGTTGCCATCAAGGGTAAAAAGATGGGTTTTCATCATATTGCTTGAGTTTATCCCTCTACATCATGTCATCTTACTTAAGACGTTACTCCATTCTTATGAACTTAATACTCTAGATGCATGCTGGATAGCGGTCGATGTGTGGAGTAATAGTAGTAGATGCAGGCAGGAGTCGGTCTACTTGACACAGACGTGATGCCTATATTCTTAATCATTGCCTTAGATATCGTCATAACTTTGCGCTTTTCTATCAATTGCTCGAGAGTAATTTGTTCACCCACCGTATTATTTTCCTTTAAGAGAGAAGCCTCTAGTGAAACCTATGGGCCCCGGGTCTATTTTCCATCATATATTTTCAGATCTATAAACCAAAAAACCCAAAAATACCTCGCTGAAATTTATTTGTTTTTACTTTGTTTTACGTTTTAGTAATCTTTTATATCTATCTCTACCAAATCTCATCCTTGCAAGTGACCGTGAAGGGATTGACAACCCTTTATCGCATTGGGTGCAAGTGTTTGATTGTTTGTGCAGGTACATACACTACAAAAAAAATACACTTCCGTGATGATACGTGTTTGTCATAGTAGGTCATGTTTTCTGTGATGCATGTACATCCATGACGATTTTATGACAGAATCAAGATAGTCATACCTGTGCTGTCGTCGAAGTGTTCCATGACATTACCAAAATTATCATCACGGAAGTCTCCACTTCCATCATGATAAATCGCGCGTCATTGAAGTGCTTTCATCAAGGGTAACCGACACATGGCATCCACCGTAACGGGTCGCCGTTAAGCTATCGGGTTCCAGTTTGGATCCGATAACCCGTTAACAGCCCCGACCAATGGGGATTTTCCACGTGTAAAATTTTCATTCGCCGGATAATCCATGTGTCAGCTCATCGTTGGGACAGATGTCATCCCTACAATGGACAGAAGACGCCTATGATATGTCGACACGTGGCACAGCCCAACAGTGGCCCATTTAAGGTAAAAAGGACGGCCTAGCTAAAGGCCCACCATATTTTTTCAGACACTAGTGGGCTGGCCCATTAACAGCCAGCCATGTTTTGGGTCAAATTGAGGCCCATATCAGATCAGGCCCGTTCACAGCCTATCGTGTTTTGGGCTAAATTACGGCCCATATCAGATCAGGCCCGTTAACAGGGCACTATTCTTTTGGGCCCATTCTAAGCTGGGTTTGTATTTCAGACTGTTAAATGCCCGTTTACCAGTTCGGCCCGATAATAGTTTCGACCTGTTAGCGGCCCGTGGTAAATCTGGGCCGTTGTCGGCCCGGTTTCACTTTAGGCCATTTAACGGCCCATGCAGAAACTGGGCTATTTCTTGTCCGAAGTAACTTTAGGCCTCTTAACGGCCCGTAGTCTTCGTGGATAAATTTCAGCCCTACTGGCCTATCGGCATGTTAATGGCCCGTGTAACAGTTGAGCCTAATTGCAGCCAGCGTTGAATCCGGCCTGCTTACAACCCATCTGTTAATGGCCCGCGACACTGTTGGGCCTACGGCCCGCGTTGATACCGGCCTTCTTAAAGCCCATAATTTTATTGGGCCAAACAGGGCCCGAGATATATTCTGGCCTGTTAACGGCTCGTTCTATTTGGGCCAAACATGGGCCTTAGGCAATTTCGGCCTGTATTGGCCCGCGAATTTTTCGGCTCAACACTAGCCAAATCTAGTTTTTAGCCTGCTAAAAGCCCATGGTATTCTCTGGCCCAGCTGGCCAGAACTTTACTCGACCTGTTAAAGGCGGAAAACTACTATACGTTTAGACCTGCTAATGGCCCAACATGATTATAGGCCCACATTTTTGCCCATATATAGCGAGTTACAGGCCGGCCTGAAGACCGACAACATTGAGATCCATTGAAGCTTCCGGCCTAACTTACAGCATACCGACCAAGAATAAACCTAGACTATACAATAAAGAAATTACGGCATATTACATCCATTGGGCATCAAAGTTTGCCACCGGTGATAATAAAGCGCAACGTGACTGCGGATTACATACACTGGGCATCAAAGGTCGCCACCGGTGATGCACCAGTACCACCTCGGGGACCTGGAGCAAGAGAAAGAGCGGGAGCTGGTCCTCTGCAAGATTTTCTACAAGACGAACACTAGGGCCAGGACTAATAAGATTATAAGTTAGTTTGGTATTGGTACTTGTACTACCTGGTCGTCTACAAGTTGGTATTGTTGTTAAGGATCTTTCGGTATGAACTTGTCATTTGCTTCCAACCATCATGTCGAGGGTCGACGTGGATATAAAGTTGAATCATTTGTTTCGAAATGAATTTTCAGGCACCTGATTTTTATTTGATGGGTAGCATAAGCACCTGCCGTTCGAATTCCCGGTTCTCCAAAATTTTTACATCTTCGAAGTATGAAGGGGATCCATCCGGTTTCACAGGCTGATAGTTGGACGCAGCACGTCGGAATTGGGCTGTGGCATGCCAAGCCCAGCTGCAAATTGTTAAAAGAGAGGAGCGATGGATTTGGGCCTTCCAGAACAGTTAAGTGTCGCAACCTCCCATGGACTAAAAAAAGGCCTAGTCCATTATTATTAGTTGAAATATGTAAAATATTCCATAATGAAAAGAAATATGTAAAATGCAATGAATTTAGTCCGCTTTCACTGAAAACCATCCGATTTGCATGAAATTCGTCTGTGAAACCACAAGACGGCTGTCCATACAGAGCCTAACCGTACGGAACCAGCAGGTCCATGGCCGTACGCAAGCAAGTGCATGCACTTAGTATCACGATGGAAAAATAATGCTAACGTCTGAGATGGTGAAACCCATGAAGTTTTCAACGTAGTCAATAAATGAGAGAATTCTGCAAGTACAGACTGGTAACTAGGATCCAGCAGGTATATTGTTTTTTCAGGTCAAGCAAGTTTCAACTGGGTTGTAGACTGCCCAGGCTTGGTTTTGTTTTTAACAGGCCCAGCCCATGACGACAACGGGGCACAAAGATCCAGCAGGTATCAACTGGCCTCTGGCCCGCCATCCTTAGTTATATTTTCTCTTAGAACATCCGCAGGCAGTTTTTTTACTGAATCAAACACACAGCCAAGTTCTATTTTTCCTCTTGAAACGCCATGTCCTACTTCCGTTTTCTAATCTCTACCTATAGTTTTACTATTTCATATACACGTATTATTACATTGAAAATACATAAAGTTCCCTTTTCATCTTTACATTCTTTTTTTCCCTCCCAGCGCTGAATTTTTTACCACTGGTTTTCCCTAAAACCAACTCAATTGTCCCACGTCTTATTAGCTTACAAAAACAAAACGATGTTTTATTTGGAAAATCAATAAGTTCTTAAAAAATAAATGTTTATCATTTCTGGATTAAAACAGTTCGGACTCCACCGAAATATGCAAAATAAGGTTGAACTTTTTGACCGTAATCCTGGGCAGAAAATGGGATGTAATAAATTGCTTAAGAATTAGCAAATGGGCTGCAAATTATTACAAAAATAGCAAATGGGCTCTATGTTGTCTGCCACAGATTTGAAGGCTGACTTGTGGGCCTACTAAGTTCATGCGTACACAAGGTTTCTCAAAAAAAGAAACTTAGTCAACAATCGACTCTACCAGCGTCAGACCATTAGATGTCAATCTAACGGCAATCGTGCTTCTTCAATCTCTGATCTTCCTACTCCAGCCGCCCAAACCAGCGCCGGCAGAACCGCCTGCTCCCGCCTCCCGTGGCCGGCTGTGCTGCCGGGCAGGCCTCACGGCCCCACCATACTCGCATCCCTAGCCTGGCTATCCCTCTACTCACCCACACCTCCTGTTATTCTCTGGCGACGGCAGCCTCACACTACGGCCGAACAAGTAAACCCTCATACCCACTCCTCGTGGGAAACAACTGCCGAGTCTTCCTCGGCTCCGGGTTGTTCCCTTACTTGGCCTCGCCGTCATCCACCGCCTTGGTGCTCTCGGCATGGCGTGGTCAACGAACAACATCCATTGGAAGAGGACTATACGTGGAGAGGCTGACAGCTGGGTCCACGGCCGCATGCAAGGAAGTGCCTCCTTTTTTTGCGAGTAGGAAGTGCCTCCTTATTACGCGCAAAATAATGATTCCTCCTCCTGACAGCTAGGACTGACCGAAAGGGCCTCTGTATTTCGCGAAAAAACATTCCCCCCGCTAACAGCTCGGATCCACCAGCTATTACGCACAAAAATAATGAATACCCCCGTTGCTAGGTCGGTCCCACCATAGTGGGAGGCTGACTTGTGGGCCTACTAAGTTGACGCGGACAGAGGGCTTTTTCAACTTAGTCAATATGAACGATTCTAGCTCCAGTGACCGTACGATGTCCATCCAACGGCCGTAGTGCTTCTTCAACCTCTGGTCTTCTTGCTCCAGCCGCCCAAACCAGCGCCGGTCGTGCCGCCTACTCCTGCCTCCCGTGGCCGGCTCTGCTGCCGCGCAGGCCTCACCGCCCCACCCTACTCCAACCACTGGCCAGGCCATCCCTCTACTCACCCACAACCCCTGTTATTCTGCGGCGACGGCAGCCTCACACCGCAGCCAAACCAGTCAACCCTCATACTCCTCTCCGTGTGGGCATCCACTGTCGTGTCTTCCCCGGCTCCATGTCGTCCCCTTCCTTGGCCTCGCCGTCATCCACCGCCTTGGTGCTCTCGGCGCGGCGTGGTCAAGGTGGTCAAGGAACGACTTTCATCGGAAGAGGACTGTACATGGAGAGGCTGACAGCTGGGTCCACGGCCGCAAAAAGGAAGTGCCTCCTTATTACGCGCAAAATAATGATTCCTCCACCTGATAGCAGGGACCCATCGGACGGGCCAACGTATTTCACGAAAAAAATGTTTCCCCCCTGACTGCTGGGACCCACCAGCTACATCTTCACATGCAAGGAAGTGCGTTCATATTACGGAAAAAAATATGATTCTCCCCCTGATAGCTGGGACGCACCAGCTATATCTTCGCACGCAAGGAAGTGCCTCCGTACCTCCTTGACAGCTGGGACCCACCTCGTCGAACCGTACGTAGGGTTATCTGTCTGGTCGCGAATGTGTACGTACATACTGGTTAATCGGTCTGTCTGCAGCGATGAACCGTGGCCGAGTAAGAAAGGGCACGTGTCGTAGTAGAGGCGCGGACGTAGCATGTTACGCAGTCCCGTCTATATCGTGTACACGTATGTACAGCCAGGGTGCAAGAAAGTAAATACGGCCACGTACGTATATACGGGCGGGGTCTCGAACGCCTACTCGCACATACGTATGGCCAGGGATAGTGTACATGGAGAGGCAGTGGAGGGCAGCAACGGTGTCCTGTTCATCGGCAGCCAACCGGCCGGAACGGAGAAACTGTGTCGTGTTCATCGGGAGGCAACGAAATGCGTCATGTTCATCGGGAGCCAACCGGCTTGGACGGAATAGCCGAAACGAGGCCTGGCGTACCGCAGAACGGAGGAAACGGCCTTATGTTCGACCGCCTACAGTCGAAACGGGATCCTGTTCATTGGGAGGGGTCTGGCGTATCGCAAAATGGAGGAAACGGACTTCTCTTCGACCTCCTATGGTCGAAACGGGGTCATGTTCATCGGGAGGGATGTGGCGTACCGCAAAACAGAGGAAACGGACTTCTCTTCGACCTCCTACGGTCGAAACAGGGTCCTGTTCATCGGGAGGGGTGTGGCGTACCGCAAAACGGGACTCCACGGGCTACTGTTCATCCACCTTCTACTGCCTCGCTCCAGCCTCCACGGGCTACTGTTCATCCACCGTCGACCTCCTCCAGCCTCCACCTGCTACTGTTCATCCACAGCGTCTCCCTCTTGCCTCCACCAGCTACTGTTCATCCGCGGGCTCATGTTCATCCAGCCACCACCGGCTACTGTTCAACCAGTCCTCTACGGGGTCCTGTTCATCCAGCCTCCACCGGCTACTGTTCAACCAGCCCTCCACGGGGGTCCTGTTCATCCACCCCCAACCGGCTCGATCGGGGTCCTGTTCATCCAGCGGCATCGGCCTCTACCCCCACCGAGAACTGTTCATCCAACCCCCAACAACGCTCACTGTTCATCAAGAGGCAGCAGGTTCGATCGGCTTCAGTTAGCAGCAGTAGCGAAGGAATCGCTCGGGTTCAGTTAACAGCCAAGAGATCGATCGCTCGGGTTCAGTAACATAGCTAGTGCAATCGCTCGGGTTCAGTAAGCGAACGCCTCGCTCGGGTTCAGTTAGAGCCCAACGCCTCGTACACATGTGCGTACGTGTATACGAGGGAAACGCGCAAACCTCCGTGCATCACTCGGCCCCGACCACCCACCGTAACCGGGAACTCCCCGATATTTTCCTCGCCCTCGCTTCTACCATGTTTTTTTTCCGTCATGAACGGCCCAAAGAATGTCATGCAGCTGCGTCTCCGGCCCGTCCAGGACGAAAAGCCCATTTTCTGTCATGATTTTTTGTCATAGAAGTAGGAGCCCACCACATCTATGATGATACCGGGTTTTGTCACAATTATCGTCATAGAAGTGTCATAAGCATAACAGGAAAAAAAATCGTTCGGGCCAAAATGTCACGGATGTGTCTTTTTTTTGTAGTGATAGATTCGAGACTTGTGTGTATCTCCTACTGGATTCATACCTTAGTTCTCAAAACTGAGGGAAATGCTTCTCTCTACTTTGCTGCATCACCCTTTCCTCTTCAAGGGAAAAACCAACACAAGCTCAAGAAGTAGCAGTATGGAACGTCGTCTTTTGCACTGGAGGTGCATCGACGCTTTCTTCTGTGGCCTCCTTGCTTGATTTTTTATGGTTGGTGATTATCACTTTAAATCCGTGATTCCACTACCATCTATGTGGATTTCTTCTATAATATGCCAAATGGTCCAAAAGTGTTAGCTGGGGGATTATCAACAAGAAGAGGTGCGCCAATGCGGTAAAATTCCACAAAGCCTACCATGTAGGCACAAAATACTTAGTAAAATGATCACATAAATTGGACTCATCTTGGATCATTGCACATACTGGTACACTGCTAGAGGCATTCATCATAAAGATTTCCTCTCATGTTTTCAGTTTTGAGTTATGATGACATGCAGTTGAAGTGAGTCATTGTAAAGTGTATTATTCATCATTATAAGGTGTTGCTCCTACCAATGAAAAAAAGAGGAAGAGAGAGAGACAAAATAAAAGATGCACCACAGAGGTGCCACAAAAAAAGAGAAAGGAAAAAAGGAAAAAAAAAGGAGAGGAACAGAGAATAAGCAACACCATTATCCTTTTTAGTATACACTTTTGCTTCAAAGTAGCACCACTTCATGCATTGTAAAGTAGAAAGTTTCATGAGCTTCATGTTTCATACTAGTGGGGAACCTACACTATAGTACTTGGCTTGTATATTCCGATGACGAGCATCCTCAAAAGCTTGAGGTCTTCATGAGAAAGCTAGTTGGATGCACCCCCGTTTACTCCATAGGAGAGCTTTCACATATTCATAGCTCTATGTGCATCCTAGTTGCATGGCGATCCCTACTCCTTGTGTTAACATCAATCATAGGGCCTTCTTCATTGCCTAATGGTCAGCTGCATTGATGCAAGACTTTCTTTATTTTTGACTTCTCAAAACCCCAATCATTTTTCTATTTTTCCCTTAAGTGCGAGGCATAGGATTGCGCTTAGTGCTGCATAGGTAGTTGAGCGGTTCAAGAACGCAGACAGACAATCTTGCCATCGCACCTGGTATGCCTCGGGTTGGTGTTTTTGAAGCGATTGCTAATGCTTGATTTCTTTTGTCTATCATTGTCATTGATGTGTTCCTACCATAATACTGACCTTCTTTCTAACCTTTGGCAATGGGAATCTGGGATCCACAAAAATATTTTCCTCTTTCTCAACCTCCATGGCAACGGAACTAAGAGGATAGCTTGTATTACTCCATTGCTGGATAACTTTTGCATGCTTGCACGATAAACATGGAAATCACTTTTGGGGTTTGGTTCAATGCATGCTTTAGAGTTGGTAGCAATGAGCTTTTGGTAGCCAACCTCCTTACTCGAGGACGATCAAGGTTTAAGAGTGGGGAGGTTGATGGCTCTATATTTTACGCATTTTTAGAGCTCATTTGTTGCAAGTTCTCTTTATATATCATGTCCCATTGAACCAAATAGTTGTCCATTATGCATGATTACCAGTATTTATACTTTTACTTGTGAGCATTGCACATTTAATGTTTTATTTGGTTTTTATTAGTTTTCCTTCTTTTCTTGTGTCTACAGTTGTTTTGGAGCAACCTAGGACCAAGCACGATGAAAGTACCAAGGATGGGTTAAATGCGGAGTCACCCAGGGGCCAGAATTACCCATTCCCGAGGTCAGAAAAAGTGGTTTTTTTTTCAAAGTGCTCCAAATCAAGATCTAATACCAGAAATGGATCGGCGTCGTTCATATGAATCCAACAAGCCCAAGAACGTCAAATTCCGAGTTTGTATGAAGAAATGGTGGTCGTTGTACCGAGGAAGGTCAGAACAAAAGACAGCTTTTCATGCGGCCGCGGCCGGTCGTTTGGCTGGTCGTATGACCTGCACACAGCTCCGAAAGTTGCCCCTCGAGACGGGATTCTTCACCGATTTCGTCCCCAATTGTTCCCACGGGATCCTTGGCTCATAATGAAGGGATTGGGAGAGGATAAGGCTCATCTTGAGCCCTTCGATGCACCACATCAACGAAGGAGACCGAGGAGGCGCCCTATATACACCTCTCCAACCCTAACCGCCGCCGGATCATCTCATTGATCACCAACACATCCAAGTTCATCTTCATTGCTGCTCCACCACCTGAGAAGAAGGGACAACACTAAGGGAAAAAGGAGGAGGCTCCACCATCATGGGCACCAGCCTGCGGGCCGGTGCCATCGCGTCGGCGCCGCCACCATGGGTGGCGCCCCATCATCATCGCTCTGTCATGCCTCCTCCCTTCATCGGCTTGATGATGGCTTGTAACTTGTCCCTAACCTTCATGTCTTTGTTTGAGTAGTTGTACTAGTTCTTGAGGATATGGTTGAACCCTATGTGGTACTTGATGCGATCCAATATTAGTTGTTCATGATTCGAGTTAGTAGCCTTCGCGAATGTTGAGAGGAGTGTTCACTCACATTTATGTCTTGTTGCCGTGAAGTATATTACAGTCGTTGTGAGGGTTGGGATATTGGGGTAATTCAAGGTGACAGTAAAAGCCTCGGTTCCTCGCATTTGCAATTGATTGGGGATAAACGGAGAACCCTTAGAGAGGCTGCGTCCACGGGGTAAACCCTTAATTATCATATGTTGTAACCCTATGGGGGAGACTATGGTGGTGGCGAGCGTGGCGCGAAGTCTACGTTAGAGTATAACGTGTTCTGTACCCGGCTCCACCCACTTATGCATTTGACTAGTCACTAGAGGATACGATAGTTCATATTAGTGGTAGTGATTCCGGAACCCTCGACAATGCCTTGCTACTCAAGAACCGTCTCTACTAACTTAGTGTCTTTTATTTAATGTTTTATCCTTCTTGTTAGTAGTTTAGTTAATTATCCTTTTTATCTAGTTTCCTAGCAACTTATAGATTAGGCTATTTCCAAACTCCGGTTTGGGTGCGTATGTAGGTCGTTAAGTGACGGGGTTTGGGGTGCCTTCCTATCAGCTCCGTGCGGGTTTGACACTTTACTTATCACGGAAGTGCTACAACAGCCCAGTGCACTTGTAGGACATCAGCCGCATGTCGGCTGCTCTGATGGGGTTATCCGGCTAAGCTCGCCATGGCAGACCAGGCGATCGTCCGGACAGCTAATCATATTCACTTTAGATTTTCCATTATAACTTTTTAAAATGGTTGGTATGCTCGGTTGTGGATGTTCCTTGCCTGCCGGATACCAAACAACACGGACCCTAATCTGGCATGGTTGCATTAGGAGCCAGGTAGACAAGTGCCAAGGTCCAGTTGCTTTTGACTGTCTTCTACAATTTTTGCTCCATTTTGTATTGCTTCTTCGTTTTTCGCTATGCCATTGGATCAATTTGTTGCATATGCCATAGTTTATTTGGGACCATGATCGCTTTAGGATAATTTCATGATGAACTGATCAATGAGGGTCTACGGAATATGACTTGGGGGGTCCCAGTTGCCCTGTGTATGATGTTGGGGAAGATTGGCACTACTAAGAAAAGACTGGCACTACTAAGAAAAGACAACAAAGATACCCAAGGCAAGAGATGCGGCATTCTCAACCTATGAGGATGTTTTGTTGGTTAAATCTTGGTTGGCCACAAGCATGGACCCTATATGACGGAGCAAAAGGGCAACAAGTATTGGGAAAAGATCCACAAGCACTACCATGAACATGAGGAATATGTGGAGCTGAAGCATATCCATACCACCCGCAATGTGGCCTCTCTCCAACATAGATAGTCCATCATCCAAGACAACATGAACAAGTTTCTTTTTTGGCACTATGCTTCCGTGGTTGGCCGGAATCGAAGTGGGTTGGAGCCAACAGTCATGTATGTTGAATTGCTTCATTTTGTCATCATCTGCATTTCTACTTTTGTTCGTTGCATTCTCATGAGTAATTCTTGTTTGATAGATGGGGTTGGCGGCCACTCTGTACCAACAAACAGCGAAAAAGCCATTCAGTTTAAGCCATTGTTGGCTGAAATTGAATGGCAAGCCAAAGTGGCAACATCTTGTGGATGACCTCAAGAACGGCAACAAGAGATTGAAGAAAAATGATGGCTCAAGGTCTCAACAATCCATTGGATTGGATGACGAACAGAAAGAATTTGAAGGGGAGGATGGATGAACCACCGTGCCAATGAAGAACCATCAAGTGATTAGAAACAAGTGCGAGAAGGGAAGAGCCACCTGTGGCCCCGCGGCGTCTAAAATGTGAGCCACATGGTCGGGAACTTTTTTCCACGAGGGACGAGAAGAAAAACAAGATGTACAAGCTCATATTGGATGTGCAAAAAGAGGACTGACAGGACCAGGAGAGGGTGAACAACAAATTTTAATTTGAGAGGGAGAAGATAGACTTGGACAAGCAAGAGGCGTGTGTCAAATGCGAGCTTGAGAAGGCCCGGACTATTGAAACAATAAAGCTCGAGAAGGAGAGCTTACAACTTGCTCGAAACACGGAGGATTTTGGGATAATGTTGGCCGACGCAAACATATTGGATCCGAAAGGCAAGAAGTGGCTTGAGGCGAGGAAAAAGAAGACCAGCCTGCAATTGGAGTACGAGGGAGCGAGAGGGGCCGCTACCGCAATGGTTGCGGCCCGGATGGCGTCCAACGAGTGATTCATCATGTTGGTCGAACGTGGCACAGGCATTGAATTTCATTTTGACATGTTACAATGTTGAATTGCGGTTCATTTTGCTTTGTTGCATTGCTGGACTATTGAATTAATGATATGTTGCATTGCTGGACTATTGAATTAATGATAAATTTATGCTATATAATCAATGTGCGTGGATTTGATGGTTTTGATATGAAAAATGTGGTTAATCGGCAGGACTTCAAAAGGGCCGTCCACTGCTGTCCAGGGTTGCGCCCAGGCGCGTCCGCGGATATTCAGTGGGCACGAATTTGATAGGTCCGGTTATAGATGCTTTTAGTGCGCAGGTATCGTATTATCACTAACAGATGATTTTGTGACAGTAGCCCGTGGCGACGAGATGGAAATTAACCACCGCCGATGATGTGCTTTAGTAAATTGTTTATCAAGAAAACTGTTATGCGCTGCCATTGTAAAAAGATGGGTCGTATTTCCTGAACCGTACTGCAGGCCCGTCCTGTTTTTCAGTGTACCAAGTTGCTGAAAAATGCTCCAGAAACAAAATGGACTGGAACAAGTGGATGGGCGGGGAGATTGGTTTGTCTCGCGCGATCTGAGCCCGTACAAGTATAAGCTAGCAGAGGGAATACGGGAAAGCGTATTTGCAAATATCAGGCAGCACATTGAATGCGATATGGATAGCAAAGGAAGCCGTGCATCAAAACGAGTATTCGCCGAACATTGCTGATTACTGTCATCCATCCATTACTTAGAACAAAATCACAGCACCACCGGATCGATTGTTCGACAAAATCGGACACATGCCGTACGCACTACAAAGAGAGGCTTCGCATGACAAAAGATAAACTTGCATTCTACTCCTACATCGCACTCGCACACCTGGACCTAGTGCTTCTTGAGGTACTCTGAAACCGCCGTCTCGGTGAGGAAGGTGGAGTAGACGGCCTTTGCAACGCAGGTCTTCTCCTCCCACTCAAGAAGGCCGAGACGGTAAGGGCCGAACTTGGTGGCCGCGTCGATATCACCTGGAGGGATGATGAGCGGGAGGACATCCATCTCTTCTGGATTCACGAGGAAGCGGATGTAGGACTGCACCGCAACCATGGCGAGGACGGCATCCTCTCCGGAGACGGACGAGGACTCGATCGCGCGGAGCACAGCGTGCGTACGCTGCTGGAGACCCTTCACGGTGACCATGTCGAGAGGCGAGAGCGTGGCTAACGCGCTGATCTCCTCCAGCATCTTGTCGGTCTTTGTGGCCATCTCCTTCGCGATATCAAAAATCACCACCTGCGAAGCACAGAACATAGCTGATTAGCCAACGGAAGTAGCAAAGAACACTTGTGCTGGCCAAAAGAAGAGGATGCAAAACAATAGAGACCTTCACCGATTCGCAAGTAGGGGCCTCCTCTTTCTTGAGGTACTCTGCAACAGATTTCTCGGTGAGGAACGTGGAGTGCACGGCCCTTGCGACGCTCGTCTTCTCCGTGTCAACCTCCATGTCGACATCTGAAGGGATGATGAGGGGGAGGACATACTTCTCTTCTGGATTCAGGAGGAAGCGGATGTTGGACTGCACCGCAACCAGGGCGAGAACGGCGTCCTCTCCGGAGACGGACGAGGACTCGATCGCGCGGAGCACAGAGTGCGTACGCTGCTGAAGACCCTTCACGGTGAGCATATCGGGAGGTGGGAGCGTGGCTGACGCGCTGATCTCCTCCAGCATCTTGTCGGTCTTTGTAGCCATCCCCTTAACGACTTGGAGCAGCGGTATCACCTGCGACGCAGAGAACACGGAGGATTTCATATAGATAAACAAATCATGGAAATCATGAGGGAAATCAAGACGGAATAGTAAGGATGCGACAGCTGATTCATTCATGGCGACCCAAAGACGACTAATCGGTAACGGGAACGGGAAGAAATCACGCGCCCACGCGAGGCAGAGAACATGAAGAATTTCGTACAGATAACAATCCGAGGCTGAGGGCTTCGAAAAGATGCAGAGGATGCGACAGCTGATTCATTTAGCTACTTGGTCGTCGACCCAGCGAAGACTTAATCGGTAACGGGAACAAATCTAACGAACCCAGCAGAAGCAGCATGAGGCCGACAAATGTGAGGAAGGTACCTCGTCGGATCCAGAAGCATGTGCCTCGTCGCTCTCGCCCGCGTCCTCGCTTCCGGTGCAGAAGAGGATGATCTGCAGACAGAAACAGAGGCAAAAGAAAATCAGTTTAGACATGGATATCAGATCCGAGGCTAAGGGGTTTGAAAAGAAGAATCGGCAACGGGAGCGACAGCTGATTCATTCATGGCGACCCAAAGACGACTAATCGGTAACTGGAACAAATCATGAGGCGAGGCGAAGATACCTCGTCAGAAGCACGTGGCTCGTCGCTCTCGCCCGCGTGGTCACTTCCGGCGCAGAAGACGGTGAGCTGCACAGGAGAGAGAGACACAGGAAAACAGAAATCACGATCCGAGGCAAAAGATGCAGTACTAGTAGTAACGATGACTAATCGGCAACGGGAGGTCCTTACGGTGCTGCGCTTGCCGTCGCAGGTGAACCCACGGGGGCGCCGTCAGTGCAGCCACCAGGCGTCCGCGCACAACGTTCCCCGCAGCGGCCGCCGGGAGCCCGACGCAGAACTGCAAGCGGGAAAAAAGTTAGCGGCGGTCTCGTGCGCTATGGATGCAAAGTGCAGATCGACTCATCAAGACGCGGGAGGGATTTTTCCTTGGAACGAATCACACGCACGGGCACAGTTGAAGCAGCCGGAGAAGATAGAGGACGTACCTTGCGCTTGCCGTCAACCACGGCCACAAGGCTCCCGCCGCGCAGAAGGCTCCCCGCCGGGAGCATGGCGCAACCCGGCAAATATATATTATCTGAATATATTTGAATAATTCTCCCGCAAATATATATATATATATATATATATATATATATATTTGAATAATTATAGATCACATAAAAATAATTATGACAATATAATCCACTTCATCTTATAACTTCCAAAAAAATGATTCGCAAAAAAACTTCCAAAAAATAAAAATAAAAATGTACGCAACAGCTACACCATTGTCACTAGTGGGAAGAATATAGGACTAGTCTTAATGAAATTCAAATTGTGCAAAAAAGAATATGGGATTTGAAAAAAAAATAACAACTCCATTTAACTAGTTAAGCTCATAGAACTAGTGACAGGTAGACGAGGTCTAAATGGTCCGAAGAGGAACAAAACACCATGAATACAACGACTGAAAGATTCTGTACAAGAGAGGGGATGGAGCGGTCAATGTAACGGTGCAGTAGAAGCTTTTTCTTTTTTACATGGACAGTGGAGGCTTTTTTCTTTTACACACGGACAGTAGAGGCGATCAGAAACGGGCGCTTTTGCACAGGCGATCAGATCGACAGCAGTGCACCTCCCGCGCGCCAGATGAAAAGGAAAGGGGTACTACATCCCGCCAGATCAAAAAAAGTTTGGACCGCGGTTCAAATTTCAAACCGAAGATAGAGATTGGCAGAGCCTTTCATCCGCGCGCTGGAAGGCTTGGCGCACAAGAAAACACGCGAGGATGGGATGGGGACACCAGAAACATCCCGCAGGAGAGGATGGGATGGGGACACCAGAGAAAGCCATCGGTTTAGTGGGCCACGCGAAGATACGCAATTCTTCTCCTGCCGTGCTCTGCTGCCCCACACCCCCACCTCACCGATCCGCTTTCCTCCTTGCGAGGCAGAGGCAGTAAACGGCGATGTGAACAAAAGATTCGGCCCACCGGAAATGGCGTCGCGTACAGCAAGGCTTCCCTCCCCTCACCTGCCAGACGGCCAACACACGCTAAAGAAAAAATGTCAGAGCAAAAGAAAGGAGAGAGAAAAGAAGGGGAGAAAGCACGCGATTGTTGCATGCATGCATGCATATCAGTTGAAGCATCAAAACGACGACGATGCGATTGACAGGTGGACGGACGTGCCAGTGGGCACGCGTCGGGCGCCCCGCCGCGCGGACTGGCAGCCATGCATGCTCTCTTATCTCTCGCCGTCCCGTCTCGTCCGCGCCGAACCATGCGCCGAGATTAGGGCAACTCCAACGCCTTTACTTCGATTTACAAGAGTGTGCTTACTTTAATTTCTCAAAATAATTTGAGGGTTCTTTCGTGCGGCCGTATCCGTTTGGGGGCCTAAACGGACACAAACCATGGCCCAACGCGCGGGAGATAAATGTCCGTTTTCGGTCCGCTTTCGATCCATTCCCGGTTCAAGTTTGGGCCGCGTTTGTGGTCAAACGGACAGCGCGCAGACGGGTGGGACGTGCGCCCTTGTCCTTCCCTGGCCCGTCCGTCGGAGACACAGCCTCATTTCTTCCTCCCCTTTCGTCGCTCCGCCCTTGGCCCTTCGCCATCACCGCCGCCACGCCCGTCATCCGCCTTACTTTGCCTGTCGGTGGAGCAACCCCTTTTCTTCCTCCCCAATCGTTGCCCTGCCCTCCGCCCGCGGTCGTCCACCTTGTTGCGAACCAACGGCCTCGACGTGCCCTTTTCGGCCGCGTCTCCACCACGCCCGCAAGGTGTTCGACGCTTTGCTTGCAATGTACCATGGATAGCGGAGATGCGAGAGGGTCGCGATGCTGCCAGTGCCACTCCGCCGGCGAAGGGGGGGGGGGAAGGGGTGCGTTGACGGCGCCGGAGAAGAGCCCCATCTGGCTTGGCTAGGGGTGGCTAAGGTTGCCGCCGATGGGGGAGCAGAGGGTGGCGAGATGGGGACGGTGGGCTTTCTGGAAGCGGATGAGGACGCCCCCTCCCCCCTTGCACGCTTGGCTTAAAAAGGACGACCGCCGCCGCTGACGAGTGGGCCCGAGGGGGGCGGTCGTCATAAATTAAGCTGACCAAACTGGCCACGGGGTAGTTGGATGGCCGCCGGGTGGGGACGCGGCGAACATCGAGAAGACGCGCGTGGCATCCGTTTTGCGTCCGCGCCGACGCATTTCGGCCGCAAATTTGGGCCGCAAATGCGTCGGTGCGTACGCGATTTGGGTTTGGGTCAGCGCATTGGGCCTTCACTTTTGTCCGCGCCGACCCAAACGGACGTAGGCGGACGATTTGGGTCGCCCCGTTGAAGTTGCTCTTAATGTTTGGATTGTGCACTTCAAAGATGCATGGCGTGCATGCACTGCAGCGCTTGCCATTCCGGTGTAACGAGGGAGGGGGAGAGCATGTCGGGTGGGACACGAACGGGTCTCCGCGCGACATCCGATGCCTGCCTGCCTGCCTGCTCCGGCTGCCAAAAGGAAAGCTGCCGCGCGTGGCCAGGGATCTCATCATGGGTCGATCGTACGCGGGGTTATTGGTTTGGGGCAAATTTGACAATTTTGACCTGTGGACGAAATCAATTCACAAAATGAACTGCCCCTAAAACAAATTCACTAGGCTGACCTTTTTGAGTGGCGCCTGACACGCAGACGTCACACCCTACGGTGCAGCGCCTAGCTCTGTGGCGTTGCACCTCTGTCCAGCGTGGCAGCCCCTAGGCCCGCACCCAGCAGTGCAGCGCCTCAGAGCTAGGCGCCACACATGTAATGTGCGGCGCCTAGCCCTTAGGCGTTGCACTGTCTGTTACTAGTTGGCTGGCTGGCTCCCGTCCCCTACTCCCCCCCCCCCCCACACCCCCCAACCCCCAAGCATCCCCACATGAGATTTGCCCCCTCTCCCCCTCTCAAATCCTTCCCCAAATCTTCCAAATTTGAAGATTTTGTCCGTGGATTTCGAACTCAAACCCTCCCTCAAGGTAATCTTCTCCGATCCCCTTGTTTTGATCCAAGTAATGTTAACAAATTGCTCATTTGTTGCTAGTTTGGGGAAACCCTAGTTTTGTATGGATCTAGAGATTTGCATGGAGATGTGAGATGTTTGTTTGCCAATTTTCTATGATTAGGCTTGTTAGTATGTTAGGGTTATTCTTATGGGTGTTCTTATGTTGGTGCTAGGGTTAGGCTTGTTAGTATGTTAGGGTTAAGGTTATGGGTGTTGTTATGTTGGGGCAAGGGTTAGGGTTAGGGTTGTTGTTTCATATATATATATATGTTAGGGTTTGTATTCCGTGTTAATCCTTGGATTAGTACTCATGGAAGAAATGTTACGTTGTGTTGTTTGAATGCTTAGAGGGTTGTTTGAATGCTTATAGGGATGGGAAGAACATGTGTGTTTGTTCATCATGGGGACAAAGACGCCTTCTTGAAAGGCAATATTGAACCGGACCCGGATGAGCTTGACATGGTGTTTGATAATAGTCCTAGCTATGCGGAGCTCTTGCAACAAGTGAGGAAAGATTTGAATTGGATGGACCCTAGTGATATCGTTGAGTTGGAGGGAAGGCATAATGTTGGTTTTGGAATGCACATCCATTGGAAGACAATGCGTGTCAACTTGGAGCAACGTTGGGTTGCATACAAGGAGACGGTGGCCGAATCACTACACAAGGCTCTTGAGTTATTTGCAACGAAGAAGGTTGATTCAAGTTTGCATTTGGACTTGAACCGGAACCCCTCCCCTTTGGTTGCTAGTAGCCCCCCACCCTTGAACCGAGATGAAATTGTTGAACCTCTTTTGACCCAAGAAGTGAGGCCAACATTGAGCCCGTTTCCAAACAACCAAAATGAAGCTTTGCAAGAGGAGAATGATGAATATGCGGACGATGACAATGAAGTTGATCTCCATGACAACAATGTGGGCGATCTCGACAAATATCGTTTGCAAGAGACAATGGACCATTCCATCCCTTATTCCCGTGGCTATGCATCGGATTCGGATGACGAAGGTCCCGATGAACAAGTTGATGAGGAGGGGTACACAGTGAAGGAGGCCGAAGATTTCGAGAAGTTATTCGGTCGGGATCATCGGACTACATTGTTCAAGGATGTTAGTCTCGCGGATGAAGCCGTGGTAGATGGTGGCCAAGGTATATCTCTTGGGGTTAGTCCAAGATCTCATCGTGATTTGGATGACGGCAAGAACGGGATTGCTCGCGGGTCTAAGTTTGAAACCTTCTTGGACTTGAAGATGTGGCTCGACAACTACTCGGTTACGCATTATCGTCCACACAAGGTGGTGAACTCGGACGTCAATGTGCGCTACACGGTTGCATGTGCATGTGAAGATGAAAAATGTCCTTGGATTGTGCATGCAAGACCATGGAAAGGAGGTCCCACTTGGCACGTAGTGAATTGTGTGCCAACTCACATGTGCCGAGGCAAAAGGGTGGATGGCAAGGTTGTGTCCCAAGACCACAGACAACTCACGTCCGAGTTCATCGCTTACAGGCTCGCCAACTCAATATCCACACTTCCAACAATGAGCATCCAACATGTCATGGACCTTGTGAAAGCCATCTTTCATTACAAGGTGAAATACGGCAAGGCATGGAAGGCGAAGCAAGCCGCATTTAAGATGTTGTATGGTACTTGGGAGGAAGCATACAACCGAATCCCTAGGTTGTTTTTAGCCATGGCCGCCACAAACCCGGACATGATTCATGTGGTCGAGCCTCATGGGGAAAAAACAACGGTTCATGACGGAAGGAAAGTCCGAGTATTTGGCCGTGCATTTTGGGCGTTCGAGCAATGCGTGAGGGCTTTTGAACACTGTAGGCCGGTCATCGCCATTGATGGCACGTTCTTGACTGGACAATACAAGGGCACCTTGTTGGTTGTGATAGCAAGTGATGCCAATAACTGGGTGTTGCCATTGGCATTTGCTTTGATTGAGGTGGAGAACAATGACAACTGGGAGTGGTTTTTGCGTCTTTTGAGGACGAATGTGTTACCCGCTCAGAGGAAAATTTGTGTCATATCGGATCGGCATCAAGGAATTCTTAACGCGGTGGAGATTGACATTCCCGGGCATGCTCCGTTGCACCATCGATGGTGCATGAGGCACTTTTGTTCGAACTTCTATAGGGCATGTGGCCTTAAGGAGTTGGCCGATGATCTTCAAGATTGTTGTCTCACTTTCTCCGACAAGCGGTTCGCCACTTTGTTCAACAAACTGCTAGCACACAAAAAACTTGATCCCGGGGGTCAAGACTTTCTCAATAGGCACATTCAATACCGGAACAAGTGGGCACGTGCTTTTGATGAAGATGGCCGGAGATACGGTCAAATGACAAGCAATATGGCCGAATGCTTCAATAGGGTGCTCAAAGGTGCACGTGGATTACCCATGACTGCAATAGTTCAATACACATTTGACAAGATGAATGCGTACTTTCTAAAGTACTCGATGGAAACGGATGCACAGATAGCGGGTGAGAACAAGCGCAAGTACAAGTACAAGTTCTCACCCAAGGTTGATGAATGGTTGGAATTTCAATCACGGAAGGCGGACTCACAAGAAGCTATACTATATGACAACGAAGAGTGGAAGTACGAAGTGAAAGAGCCAGGAGGAACCACAAACGATGGCCGCCAACATGGACGTTGGGCTTTCAAGGTCTCGTTAACACGGTGTGATTGCTCTTGTGGGAGGCCATTGTTGCTTCATCTCCCATGCTCACACTTGTATACCGCCGGTCGCATTAGGAATGTGGACGTCAATCACCCCCTCACCATGAGGGAGTCGGAGTTCTCAATCATGACGGTCAAGAAAACATGGGCTCCCCGCTTTCACCCATACTTTGACCAATCACAATGGCCGGAGTACCATGGACTTCAACTATGGCCGGATCCGGAGTTGAAGGTTGTTAAACGGGGTAGACAGCAGACAAAGCGTCTTAGAGGTGACATGGACGGATGGGGCCATGGTGGCCGCCGTGAATCTGGCAATGACCAATTCCAAGAGCCTCGTGAGAGCTCCTGTTGTGGGGAATGCAAAGGTCATGGCCACAACAAAAGAAAATGTACGAAACCAAGAAAGAGGTCAAAGAAAAATGATGCAAGCACAAGCCAACAAGGAGCTACACAAGGTAGCCAACCAAGTGGTAGCCAACAAGTGCCAAGGCAACCAAGTGGTAGCCAACAAGTGCCAAGAGATCCAAGTGGTAGCCAACAAGTGCCAAGGCAACCAAGTGGTAGCCAAAGAGGATCTAGGCAACAAAGAGGGAGGCAACTAGGACTTACAAGAGGCCGTGGTGGTGGTAGAGCTCGTGGTGGTGGTCAAGGCCGTGGTGGTGGTAGAGCTCGTGGTGGTGGTCTTGGTCGTGGTGGTGGTCTTGGCCTTGGTGATGGTTTTGGCCTTGGTGGTGGACTTGGCCGTGGTGGTGCTCTTGGCCTCGGTGATGGTCTTGGCCTTGGTGGTGGACTTGGCCGAGGTGGTGGTCTTGGGGAAGGTCGTTATAGAGGAATGTTTGGATACCTCGATGGACCATTTCCGTATGTTACTCACTAACTATAATGTTTCAATTTTCTTTTTTTCATATGTTCTTGTTGTCCTTATATGTTGCAATGTACATGTTCTTCAATTTGTTCTTATTGTCATTACTAACTATTATGTTTCACTCATTGTAGGTATGGCGGCTTCTCAACCCAACAAACCAACAATGAAGGGAGTGGAGGAGAAGGATGGCGAAGGTGACATGGCGGGATGGTGGGAGAAGGCTGCGAAGAAGCTAAGAGAGGAGGATGCAGCCGCACTAGAGAAGAAGAAGCAAGAGGAGCTCGAAGAGAAGAGGAAGGAAAGAGAGAGAGAGCATCTTTTGAGTGTCGCGCTAGGGAGCGAGCGTTGAAGAGGAAATGCGAGGAGGCACAGAAGAAGCGTCTCAAGGATTTTCAAGAAAGAACCTTGAAACTTTGGGCATTCGAAGCTGAAAAGAAAAAGAGGGAGAACAAGATATTCATGGAGAGGGTGGTTAAGGAGGCTCACTGCATAAGGAAAAGGGAGGAGGAAGAAGAAGTAGAGAGGAAGAAGAAGAAGGGAAAGGGGCCTTGCTCTACGCAATAGAGCTATGTCATCTTCAAGTTGCTTGTGGACTATGACCGTGTTATCCTCTAAACTATGCTCTTCGATTTGGTTGTGAACTACTATGTGTCATGAACTACTATGTATTTTGGACTCCTCCTCCATTTGGTTGTGAACTACTATGTGTCGTGAACTACTATGTATTTTGGACTCCTCCTCGACTTGGTTGTATCAACCACTCCTCTATTTGAAGTACTATGTGTCATGAACTTCTATGTATTTTGTATTCCTCCTCGATTTGGTTCTATGAACTACTCCTCTATTTGAAGCAATATGTGTTAGGAAGTACTCTATTTGCAGTAATATTTGTCCACATGTGCAACGCCTAAGTGCCAAGCAGTTCTCTGCCAAAATTTCATAAGTGTAGGTGTGGCGCCTACCTAAGAGGCGCCACACTGTATTGTGCAACGCCTCTGAGCTAGGCGACACACTGAGCTGCATCTGGCTGTAGCTTTGTGTTGCTCTCTGGACATTTGTCCAGGCGTGCAATGCCTCAGAGCTAGGCGTTGCACTGCACTGTGTGGCGCCTAGCACCGAGGCGTTGCATGTCTGGACAAATGTCCAGAGAGCAACACAAAGCTACAACCAGATACAGCGCAATGTGGCACCTAGCTCTGAGGCGTTGCACGATACAGTGTGGCACCTCGGAGGTAGGCGCCACACCTACACTTAGAAATTTTTGGGCCCTCAAACTGGGTGCAAAGTTTCTGTTGCTCTCTGGACAGCTCTGCCCAGAAGTGCAACGCCTCAGATCTAGGCGTTGCACTGCATAGTGTGGCGCCTAGGTCGGAGGCGTTGCACGCCTGGGAAGAGCTATCCAGGGAGCAACATAAAGTTTGCACTCAGTTTGGGCCCAAAAAAATACTAAGTGTTGGTGCAGCGCCCAGCTAGGAGGCGCCACACTATATAGTGCAACGCCTAGTATGGCCCCTCCTAGCTGGGCGCTGCACCAACACTTAATGTTTTTTTGTCCCTCAAACTGGGTCATTTCAGAACATTTTAAGGCACATTTTCAGGCACATATACTTGCATCACAGAATAAACAGTAATGATCATCATTATGACATTTTCAACACCTCTTCAACTTCAACAAAGACAACATTTCTAAGAGTGACCATCACTTCAAGTTCAACATTACTAAGTGATACAATCACTTCAAGTTAAACATTACTAAGAGCTACCACCACCTCAAGTTCAACGACATAACAAGTTCGACATAAGAAAAACGCCCACTAGGCGAGTTACATAACAAATAGAGGACGACGACTAGTTCCTTCCGCGCTTATTGGCTCCTCCCCCCCTCCTGCTGGCTATCTTCTTCGCCTTCCTAGGATGAGCAACCCGCTCCGGCTCCGGCTCCGGTTCCTCCACCTCATCCACATAGTCATCCAAAGCCGCCATCCGCGAGGTGCCGACCGTCCTCTTGCCTCTTTCGGTGAAGTCTTCGGGTGTGTACTTATTGATTCCCCTCCTAGGCTTTAACATATATGCTGACCGAACTTGATAGGTCTCCAAGGTCATGTCATCAGCAACCTATTACAAAAATAAAAGATATGGAAAAGACCATGTGTGAGGATAAAGTTAGCAATGCATCAATAATTGAATATATGCTATTGGCATACCTCTTGGGTGACCACACCCACATCCTCATCCTCCAAAGAAGCACCATGGCCAGAAGTGGGATCTGATGGTGTCGCCGACCTAGACCGCTGAGGTGATACATACTCGAGGTCACGACAACCGACAAGGTTCGATAGCCGCCTTAACCTTTGACCCTGGCGCTGCAACATGTACAAGTGAATGAGATATCGAACGTAGCAACACATGTTACATGGACAATTGAAGGAGATGTGAACCTTAATGAATGCTCGAAGTGCACCTTCCCCATCGCTTTTCCAACCGGGGTTGTCTCCAGAATAGTCTCGGTCTCATCAGCTGCTTTTTTTATCTGGGTACGCTATGAACAGAAACGACATTAACGTGTTAAGCAAGCGAAGATGTGAATAGTGCGAATGGGAAAGCAAAAAGGGGAAATACCACAAAGTTCATCATTGGAGCTGAAGGGACTGAGGTGCCTTCCCTGACTAATTTGTTGTACTCGTGTTGGGTTAGCTCATCGAAAACGGTGGGATACTCCAAAATCTCCTCATCATACGCCGGCTTGCATACCTCCACACGGGTACTTGCAAGAAACCATGTGAGATAGTTGTTGAATGCGATCGGGCAGTGCTCACGTGTTGGGGAACGTAGCATGCAATTTCAAAAAAATTCCTACGCTCACGCAAGATCTATCTAGGAGATGCATAGCAACGAGAAGGGGAGAGTGTGTCCACATACCCTCGTAGACCGAAAGCGGAAGCGTTAGCTTAACGCGGTTGATGTAGTCGAATGTTTTCGCGATCCAACCGATCAAGCACCGAACGTACGGCACCTCCGAGTTCAGCACACGTTCAGCTCGATGACGTCCCTCGAACTCTTGATCCAGCAGAAGGTTGAGGGAGAATTTCGTCAGCACGACGGCGTGGTGACGGTGATGGTGATGTGATCCGCGCAGGGCTTCGTCTAAGCACTACGACAATATGACCGGAGGAGTAAACGATGGAGGGGGGCGCCGCACACGGCTAACAATGTTTGTTGTGTCCTTGGAGGCGCCCCCCGCCCCCGTATATAAAGGAGGAGAGGGAGGAGGCCGGCTCCCTATGGGCGCGCCAAGTGTGGGGAGTCCTACTAGGACTCCTAGTCCTAGTAGGATTCCCCTTTCCTTTTCCGGAGTGGGAAAGGGGGAAAGGGAGAGGGAGTAGGAGAGGGAAAGGGGGGCCGCCGCCCCCTCCCTAGTCCAATTCGGACTCCCATTGGGGGGGGGGGGCGCGTGGCCACCCTTGTGGGCTGTCCCCTCTCTCCCTCCCCTATGGCCCATGAGGCCCATTACCTCTCCCAGGGGTTCCGGTAACCTCCCGGTACTCCGAAAAATACCCGAAACGATCCGGAACTATTCCGGTGTCCGAATATCACCTTCCAATATATCAATCTTTACCTCTCGACTATTTCGAGACTCCTCGTCATGTCCGTGATCTCATCCGGGACTCCGAACAATATTCGGTCACCAAAACACATAACTCATAATACAAATCGTTATCGAACGTTAAGCGTGCGGACCCTACGGGTTCGAGAACTATGTAGACATGACCAAGACACATCTCCGGTCAATAACCAACAGTGGAACCTGGATGCTTATATTGGTTTCTACATATTCTACGAAGATCTTTATCGGTCAAACCGTAATGACAGCATACGTCATTCCCTTTGTCATCGGTATGTTACTTGCCCGAGATTCGATCGTCGGTATCTTCATACCTAGTTCAATCTCGTTACCAACAAGTCTCTTTACTCGTTCCGTAATGCATCATCCCGTAACTAACTCATTAGTCACATTGCTTGCAAGGCTTATAGTGATGTGCATTACCGAGAGGGCCCAGAGATACCTCTCCGATACTCGGAGTGACAAATCCTAATCTCGATCTATGCCAACCCAACAAACACCTTCGGAGACACCTGTAGAGCATCTTTATAATCACCCAGTTACATTGTGACGTTTGATAGCACACAAGGTGTTCCTCCGGTATTCGGGAGTTGCATAATCTCATAGTCATAGGAATATGTATAAGTCATGAAGAAAGCAATAGCAATAAAACTTAACGATCATTATGCTAAGCTAACGGATGGGTCTTGTCCATCACATCATTCTCTAATGATGTGATCCCATTCATCAAATGACAACACATGTCTATGGTCAGGAAACTTTAACCATCTTTAATGAATGAGCTAGTCAAGTAGAGGCATACTAGGGACACTCTGTTTTGTCTATGTATTCACACATGTACTAAGTTTCCGGTTAATACAATTCTAGCATGAATAATAAACATTTATCATGATATAAGGAAATATAAATAACAACTTTATTATTGCCTCTAGGGCATATTTCCTTCATCACGAAGCTGGGCTCGTTTTCCAGCCTTAGCTTGCTCCACACTAAGCGCGAACTGTATGATATACTTCCTGTGATGCCTGTCCCAATCCTTGATCTTCCGCTGCTTTCTCCTATCCAGCCTGCAAGTTAGAAACAGAATATTAGCACCATCGAAACCGCCGAGAAGCTGCTAAGTGCTCAAGGTTAATTATATCTTACGTGTGTAGCAACTTGTCCGTGTCCTCCCACTCCGGCGGGTGTGGCTGGAACAAACCAAACTGGCGGTACACCCGATGTGGCAGGTGAAGTTCAACCGCCCAGTTGCATATGAGTGGGCACCGCATATGCCAAAGATCCCTATCCCTAGTGCACATCGGATTCAGCACGAACTCTCTAGGGTTACCAAAACTATCCCCTCTTCCATACGGCTCCCATTCCACCTGCAACATAGCATAGAATGCAAAATTGATTTCGAGTTACGATAGAAGCATGAGAATCACTTATACAATGTCGAGTCACCTGCTCAGCCGTAATCGTGTCCAGCTCGCTCGTGTACAACTTGTACAGGACCGAGGGATCATCCGTCGTCTCATTTACCACATCCCACTTGTAAGCCCAAGTGGGGAACCGTAGTGGGTCGTCTTTGTCGTCCCAATCCTCGTACTTCACGGTCTTCGGTCGTCCAACTGGCAATCGCTCCCAGCTCTATATAGAAAGTGCGAGCATACAACCACCAATACCTCCAGATTTCCTACAACAGGCTTCATCCAACTGCACATAAAAGAGAACATGGTTGAATTAACAGGAAGATCGCATTGACAATGTAGCAATGAAGTGAAAAAGAAACAACTTTCTACCTGTCTATACAAGTAAGCCAGTGTCGCCGAACCCCAACTCCATTTGCTATCGAAGACGGTCAACGCCTTCAGCCACATCCATGGAGCATTCTTGTCTGTCCCATCAGCAAACATAGTCCTGGATATAACGTACCACATGTAGACACGAGCATATGTCTTGACCTCATCCTCATTAGCATCCTCGGGGCAAGTACCAAAGTTTCATGTAATCCAGGTGAAAGGAGCACCGGCTGCGACTCTTTCCTTCTTCTTGTCTTCTGCTTCTGGTTCCCGAGGCTCCGGAGGAACCATACCGATAAGGGCATGCATCTGCTCGCGCCACCCATCAGAATCGGTGCTCATACATAGAGGATTCCCCTCGATAGGAAGACCGGCGATCATAGCAATATCCTGGAGCGTCACGGTCATCTCCCCGGTCCGAAGATGGAAACTGTGTGTCTCCGGCCTCCAACGATCAGTAAGCGCGGTGATTGCTACAGCATTGAGGGGTGGCGTCGACCGGATGACCAACTGAATGAAAGGGAGGAGTCCTGTCTCCCTTACATATGGTGTGTATCGCTCATCATAGCGCATCCCCCCAAGATTGACCCCGTGAGACCGAATCTTCAGAGGTTGAAGCTCCTACAAACAAGCAAATCAGAAAATTACATATGGGGCATTTGTGTTTGAAATAAACACGAAATTCATAATACCGGCCACTTTCATTATTACCCGCTGCTGCACCGACATAGCGTACGACCGGTGTTGATGGTCCCAGTGATCATCGAGAAGCCAAACCATCCTAACAATTTCAAACAAAGCACTCTTGTCAACACGATTATCTTTTCAATACAAATAAACTAAAGCAGGCCTACTATACGCAAGATTCAAAGCATATGCATCCAAAGCATTCTTGTCAATACGAATATAATTTCAATACAAACAAACTAAACTAGGCCTACTTCATGCAAGATTCAATACAAATATCTTTTGCATAGAAATAACATGTCAACCTATGTATCCAAAGCATATTTTTTCAATAAAATAAACTAAACTAGGGTTGCAAAATAATAAAGATCATCTACAATTAGGTATCTAATACATGCAAGATTCTAATCTAATCAAACAAGAGTTTCCCAAATCTTCAAAATAGCATACATTCTATGGATAGAAAGAAATGGATCGGAGGAGAGTACCTTCTAGGATGGATTGGTGAAGAAATCCACGGACCAAATCGTCAGATCTGAAGGATTTGGGAGAAAGATTGAGAGGGGGAGAGGAGGAAGCCGCCGGCGCCGCTGCTTCTGTAACTTGTAACTGAACGAACGAATGGGGTGGGGTGGGGAGTGCAGCGCCTAAGGGCTAGGCGCTGCACATTACATGTGTGGCGCCTAGCTCTGAGGCGCTGCACTGCTGGGTGCGGGCCCAGGGGCTGCCACGCTGGACAGAGGTGCAACGCCCCAGAGCTAGGCGCTGCACCGTAGGATGTGACGCCTATGTGTCAGGCGCCACTCAAAAAGGTCAGCCGAGTGAATTTGTTTTAGGGACAGTTTATTTTGTGAATTGATTTCGTCCGCGGATCAAAATTGTCAAATTTGCCTTGGTTTGGCGCAGCGCGTGACCGGGAGACGCTTACAGCTCCACACGCTGTTGGCAGGCTTTGGAGTTGGACCTAGTGGCAGTACAAACAATGCAAGATGCAGCTGCCAGCCAGACACTATGCAGCTGCCAAGCCAGACAGTGTGATGATCGCTTGAAAGCTTTGGTAAAGAGAGAGAGGGCAGAGCCAAAAGATGGGGGGAGAGAGACGAAGCCAAGGGGTCAAACTGTAGCACGAGCTGGCGAGCTTTACATAATCGGATCCTCCTCCCTCACGTCCACTTCTCCGCCGACCGCCCCGCCTGTGCAGAGCGCCGTACATACGAGCGCACCTGGCGGCCTGATCCTAGCCAAAGCTGCCGTCGTCGGGTTGGGTGGGTGCCACTTCCACAGGAAGATGCATGCAGGTGCCTCTTCCCTTCCATGTCGGATCTCTCCCGGACCCACCACAAACGCAACGTCCACAGCTCGTGCTTTCCCAAGGGGGAAGGCATATATATGTGTGGCTGGCTCGTCCCACTAGTCACACCGCACATCCTGAGACACACCATCCTGGTGCAGCCGGTGTGGTAAAACCGTAAAAGTAGTAGTACAAGCACTATCTAGTCCCTGTAGGATATACTGGGCGCCGTTTGACACAAACATTGCATATATTTAAACATAGGTTGACACATTACCTTAGTTGTCTAGTTTTCTGACGTTTGGCTTGCATTAACAAAACATCTGTTTAGTTTCATGATGAAGGGACATCATCTATTGCAAGTGGCCGCGCGGTTCCTATCTGGCTTATATTCGGAGTGCTGGTCCTCCTGAACCGAGGACAATGACTTCCCGATGTCTTAATCCGTGCACACAACCAAAGGGTTTCACCGACTCCGACAGAGAGCGGCGGCGACGGCGACCGCGGTGTGCCCTCGTCCCGCTTGGAGGTGGGGCTAGATTGGTTCCCCAAGGTGCTAACTTGTAATTTCTTATTTTTCTAGGGTTGTGTCATACCACTGTATATTTTCAATATAATCTGGGGTCCTTCCCGCCAAAAAAATGCTTAAGAGCATTTACCCTGCGGACAAATATGACAAATATGGCCGCTCAAACGTCCGCAGACGCGCCCGGGCGCGTCGACGGGCAGTGACCGAGCACGCCTCACATTTCACTTGTTGCATCCGGACATCTCATACTAGATTCTCAAATTCATACAAAGACATGCAAACTAAAAATAAACCTACGTGCTACGTCGATCAACTAGCTACTCGTTGTCGGAGATGTCGAAGATCTCCGTGCCCGGCTCCGGCAGCATGGGCGGCAGCTGCAGCTCCGCCTCCTCTGGCGCCTCCGGCTGCTCCGCTCCGACCACCTCCGCCTCTATCTCCGCATTGAGCTCGGCGAAGAGCGCGTCGGACTCCGCCTGCTCCCGCCGGAGGAACGCCCGGTTGGCCTCCACATAGGCATCATCCTGGATGGACTCCAGGATGGCCTACTGCTCCGCCATCTTGTCGGACTGCGCGACGGCGAACTCCGCCTCCGCCTGCTCCATGTTGAAGGCCGGCACCTGCTGGTCCGGCTCCTCCTCCTCCTCTTCCCCCGGCTGCTCCTTCTCCTCCTCCGGCTTCGGCGAGTCCGAAGGTAGGACGACAGCGATGCGGGCGGCGCGCGCGGCTTGCCTCGCCCGGATCTCCTGCTGGATCTCGTAGCGGCACTTCGACGTCAGCATGGCGTAGTAGGTGATCTTGCTCCGGACCATGGCGAAGTGCCAGGGCGTGGGCGGAGCGTCTGTGTAACACCCCATGTAATTAACCTCAGTGATCACCCTTAGTTAATGCCATGTCAGCAAGATTAACAGTGCCTAGTCATCATTTGCATCATATTGCATTTTAAACTCCTAATTCAAACTTCAAATTAATTTAAAGTGAAAATAAAAGTTGTTCCAAATTGGAAACTAAAATGTTCATTAAATAGCAAATAGTCCAGAGGCAATTATAAAATTGTAACCAACATCAATGGGATTAGTTAAGTGCCTCTAACAACCTCAAACAGTGGCTAACAGCAACATTTAATAACCTTTATTTAATCTAAGTTAGATATGAAATTATATTTTACCCAAACTAGTTTTTGGTGATAGGTACTAATGCACTGCAATTTATGAGCTAGGTCACTTATTTTGTAAAAGTAGTTTAGTGGCTAAACAATTTGCAAAACAGAAATAGAAAAAGGCCGAATTGCTACTGTGGTGCAGGGCCTAAGTTCAAGCAGTATAGGCCCAGCCCGCCAGCCGGGTCTTCTCCCTCCTCCCGCACGCGTCGGCACGCGCGCGCATCCGAACGACGCTCGTCTCGCTGTCGAAGATCCCGCGGCTCCCCGTCGCCGATAAGAGCAACCCCGAGCCCCTCTCGCCCGTCCCCGCAACCCTAGCCCTCACTCGCTCGCTCGCGCCTCACCTTTTCTTCTTCCCCACCTCGCCCGATAGACGCCGCCGCCGCCACCGCTCAATCCCGCGGCCACCGCGCCCTGATTGCCTCTTCGACATGTCCATCATCACCGCCGACCTCGACTACGTCGCCTGACGTCGCGCATTGGAGCTCGGCGCCGCTGCATCGACCTCCCCGAGCTCTTCTTCCCCGCACGGTCGTCTTCGTCTTCGGCGCCGATTCGCCGCCTCGAGCTCCCCGAGCCCGCTATTGCACACCTACAGGGCCCGGTGAGCAGTCGCCACCTTCCCCTTATCTTTTCTGCTCGATATCGTCGCCGTAGTGGTCGCATTGGAGATGCCCGAACGCGCCGCCGCCTGACCTCGTCGCCGGCGTAGCCACGTTGACCAAATGGTCCCGTGCGTGCCACCATCGCGCTCACCGCACCGCGTAGGCCTCGCCTAGCCGTTTTGTTGCCCGCAAACACACTCCAGCCGCTGATCCCCACTCACCCGACCCCGGCCGTCCACCGATGAGCTCGTAGCGCTCAGCTCCGGCCACCGCAACACCTCGCACCACCGCCATTCGCTGCGGCATCTTCTCGCCGTTCCAACGCAACCATCCGCGGCCAAAACGGTGCCCTGTGCACGTTTTCCGACCACCTCCCGAAGTCGCGCCGCCGCAAACGCGCTCGCCGGCGAGATTCCGGCGAGTTGCCGGTGACGCTGAGCTGGCCTGACGGTGGGGCCCGCTGTGCCACTGACCAGTGGGTCCAGTTGACCTGTTGACTGGGTCAACTACTGACTGGGCGCCATGGCCCACTGACATACGGGCCCCACCTTGTTTAAGCATTTTTAAATAAATAAAATTGTTAATTAAAACGTTAATTAAATTGTCTAGTATAATCACTCACTGACTACTGGGGCCCACCGACTAATTAACCTAACTAGTTTAAACTAACCCCTCTGTTAGTGCCACATTCACTGACATGTGGGTCCCACTGGACCCACAGGTCAGGTTTGACTCTGGTCAGCGGACTGTTGACCGCTTACGTCACCTCTACGTCCTGATGACGTCATCCCATACTGTTTTGGATAATGTTGATTTAAGATAATTAAATAAATCCAAAAAATGATTAAAACTTTAGAAAATCATATAAAATAAACCGTAGCTCGGATGAAAATACTTTGTACATGAAAGTTCCTCAGAACGACGAGACGAATCTGAATACGCCCTTCGTATTGCTGTCAGATCCCCCTAGCTACCTGAACATGGAACTTTAAGACTGATTTCGATTACGTTTCTCCCGAAAGCTCATCAGACGTCACAGTTCACAGTGCGGGTTGATTGTTGGGGTTGGGCTGGATACTTCACTGACAAGTTCAGTGTCGCGCCTGCTCCCCGGCCAGTCTCGCAACACGCAGGAGCGCCCGGGGCGATGGCCCAAGACCCCTGGGTGCATAGGTTTAGTCCGGCGTGCTGACCTCTCTGCTGAGCCTAGGTAGGGCGCTGCTTCGTGTCGATCTCCCGAGGCCGGGCATTACCCAGCAAGTGTGTCCGGCCAGAGGTGATCGAGCGTGTTGGGTAACAGTAGTGCACCGCTGTAGGGAAGTGATCTATTCGAATAGCCGTGTCCACGGTAACAGGACACTTTGTTTGGTATCCCGATCTATTACTTGAACTGGATACTTGTTTAATTAATTGAAGCTCCGGGATCGCTTTCTCGCAGGGAGTCGAGAAAGGATCTCTAGGCTTTGCCTCAACATGCTTGCTTAATAAAATGCTTATATGTACTCTTCCAATTGCTGCAAGATGATGGCTTCGTGAAGATGCTAGTCTTCGATAGGACTAGTCTTCGATAGGACTAGGCCTTCTCTCTATTCTGGCATTTCTGCAGCCTAGTCCACATATACAGCCTTTCCCTTTGATAACAGTGCATATGTAGTGTAGATCCTTGCTTGTTGAGTACTTTGGATGAGTACTCACGGTTGCTTTGCTACCTATTTTTCCCCCATACCCCTTTTGATGTTACATCAGACGATGGAGCTCAGGAGCCAGATGACACCGCAGGAGCTTACTACCAGGAGGGTTCAGACGGCACGTACTACTGGATTGAGCCAGCCGACCAAGAGTAGGATCGGAGGCCCTAGGCAGGAGGCCTTCGCCTTTCGATCTAGAGTCGTTGTTTGTGCTAGCCTTCTTAAGGCAAACCTTGGCTAACTATGTCTGTACCCAGATATTATTTGAATGACTGGCTTATGTATTCGGATCCTCGTGATCCCTGGTCTGTAATATTCGTGGATCTCCGTTTATTTGCGTTAGAGTTGTGTTGTGATATCTTACCGTGAGTCCCTGTGCTTGATCGTGCACGTTTGCGTGTATGATTAGTGCACGATTGAGTCGGGGGCGTCACAGTCTGACCGTGGGCAGAGCACCGGAGCGGGAGAGGGAGGAGGTGGAGGGGCTCGGACTGGCGGCGCGGAGAGGGGGAAGGGGGATGGGTTAGGGTTGCGGGACGACGAGCAGCTTAAATAGCCGAATTTTGTCTTGGGCGGCGAGTCGGAGCGGCGCCACGCGACGTTCACACCGCGGCGACGGACGCGGCGTCCGTCGGACCACCTGGTTTCCAGGTGTTTCCGCCTGGGATCCCGCCGTTAGACCGACGTGGCGGGCGTGCCTGGGCGCCCTCATATCAGCCACATATTTGGGCTGGATATTGGGGTGACGGTCAGCCCGGGCGTTTGAGGTCCGTTTGAGACGTCCGTCTGGGTTGAAAAAACGTGACCGGGTCAATGACCGAGCGGGCATTTTTGACCCGTTTGAGGCGTCCGTCTGGGTCGAAAAAACACGACCGGTCTGTGACCGAGCGGCCTGCCCGAGCGTATGAGGCATGTTTGAGAGGTCCGGCTGTGGATGATCTAACCAGATAGGAATTCTACCCATAGAATGGCGCAATGCTACCCGACAGTTAGAAAAATGCATACCCACACTTGTCATCAACTGAAGTGGAGACGGACTCCCATCTCCTTGCAGAAGCGATCAACGATGGGGCCGTGCATGTAATAACTAACGTAGAGGATGCACGTTGTGCATGGCGCGACGCAATGATTTGGCCTACCGTTTTGGGCTAACTGAAAATACCTAGTTTTATAGGCCAGACAGCTTAACGAATGAAATCGTGTCATAAAAATTTCAAAAATCATTAGAGTAACTTGTTACAAAATCAGCTACTAATTTGTCAATGTGATCAACGTAGCAATAACTAATAATGGGGTAACGGGAATATCACGATCATGTAGCACAAGCTCTTGGCGCCTTCCCACGAACCATGTCAGGTTAGCTGGTATTTTTTGACAAATCTGGCCCCTTTGCATGACTTGACGCACGTCTGGCTCTTGGACAAAACTAATTTGAAATCTGGACTATGGGGTCGGCGCCATATAACATGGAGCCGAAGTTGTACATGTCGGCGCCATACTACACGGAGCCGAACTGTACAAGTTCGGCGCCGTGCTACATGGAGCCGACCTAAGATGGGCCCACAGAAACCCTAAGGGCCAGATTTGCTTGGCTCCACATAGCACGACGCCGAACTTGTACATCTCGGCGCCATGTAGTGTAGCGCCGACATGTACAACTTCGACGCCATGCTATGTGGCGCCGACCCCAGAGACCAGATTCCAAATTAGTTTTGCCCAAGGGTCAGATGTGCCTCAGGCTGCTCAGAAGGGCCAGATTTGTCAAAAAATACGGTTAGCTGGGGCTACAGGCTTTTGACATTGTTGTGTAGTGGCAGTACATGCGAGATGCAACTGCCAGCCAGCCAGTTGCCCAGTTTGAAGATTGCTTTGGTTTGGTAAAAAGAGAAAGGGCGGAGCCAAAACAAGGGTAGAGAGAGAAAAAGAAGGCAAGGGGGATGATTTGGTACTGTCGTACGTACGCGCGCCTGATCCTGCGGTTGCACGCTCTAGTGGGGACACTGGAAAGCCCAAGCGCTGCCGTCGGGGTGGGTTCCACCTCTGCATGCATGGGCAACTTGTGCTTCTCGCCGTGCTTCTCCTCTCCCGGCCGGCCTCACCCGCAAACGCGACGTCCCCAGCTCCAGCTCGTCGTTTCACAATGTGTCATGCGTGGCGCGGTTCCATTCCATTCCACCCTGATTGCATACATCGATCTTATATACAGTATATCTCTAGAGTACGCACACTCGTGCCTATCATATTTTATTGTAGAAGAAAAGGGCAAAGAAGGTCCGGGGCACCCTGACGATCGACCCAAATATGTCACATTTTACAGCTAAGTGTAACCAAGAACACACTAAAATCTCCCCTGAGCAGTCCTGCTGCCGACCAAGCCCGTGTCTCCTGGTCAACCTTCTGAAGAACCAAATGCGCCGATGGAAGGATTCCATTGAAAACGATGGTGTTTCTCTTCCATGGCTCCCAAAGCACGGGTATAATGATGGATCGAAGATTCTTCTGCTTCTGCTGCTCCGGCCAACACTTGTGTTGCTGCGCCACTCAACGATGGAGTCAGTCGGCATTGACACCTAGCCCGGCTTCCCAACGCCGAGATAACGGCAAACCACACCTGTCGGGGCGTAACACTTCCTTGCCGAGAAGTTTCCATCAAGCTCTCAAGCCCATCTGACCACATCAGCGACCCCATGATTGAGCTGCACGATAAGCAAGCAGCGCTGACCATAGCTGTAGATATTGCAGTAGCTCCCGCCTCCCTGTAGTTGAGGCTCGGTCCAATATCCAAAGCCCAGACATTGTTTTGGACGCCAGACGCCACCGTCCAACCTGGACGAACGAACCCTGGGAGCAATACGAGCGGAGATCAAAGGGGCCAGCTCCTCGATGCGATAACCATTCAACCACGTGGTGGTGCCTGGGGTGCATGGTCATTTTCAAATGTTGTAAACACTTTGTGTAGAAATAACTATCTCCAATGTTGTACCGAGGCGCATGGTCATTTTTAAATTTTGCTTTCTTATAGCATCTACAGCCTGGCATCTCAAACCCTTCTCAAACGTCTGGGCGGGCCGTCCGGTCATGAAATTTCGACCCAGTCGGGCGCCTCAAACGGGCCTCAAACGCCCGGTCTGATCGGCACATCTCATATCCAGCCAAACATGGGGTGGATATGGGGCACCCGGCGCGCCCGCCACGTCGGACCCGGCCCACGCTGGTCCATCCGACCCCACATATATTCGTCCCCATCCCCTCGCCGGACCAAACGATAGCCACTTCACACTCCTCTCCCCTCCACTCCCTCCGCCACCCGAGCTTACCTCCGGCGATTTCCGGATGTCTCCGGCATGGCGGGCAGCGGATCTGACTCCGACCAGTCCGGATCCGTCGACTAGGGTGTCATCCCGTGCGGGTTGGAGGAGGTAATGGCGGTCCGCATTGCACTTCGCCGCTCCCGGGAGGACAGCGTCTGGCCGACGGAAGGATCTGTCCGACGCGACTCCATAGCGTCGGCTCAACGGGCACTCAGGTCGTCTGGATCATCGCGGTTCCGGCAGCCGGAAAATCTCTCATTCCCCATCACCGGTCGGGCAGACTATGAGTCCCACCGGGAACGGGCGACCCGCCGTGGGAAGGAGAGGATAAGGGCCGCCGAGGCCCATATCGCGGCGGAAATGGCTGCGCGGGCGGCCGCAGAGGATGAAGTCATCCGTGCCCGCATTGTGAAGAAACGGCAGCGGAGAAACACGTGCGCCCTCGCCAAGAGCAGAATCGGGTGGTCCGTGCCATGGCCGGACTGCCACCGAAGGAGGAGAAGGATGACAGCTACGGCGAGGACAGCTCCGGCGACGAGCAGATCCGGCTCGATACCTACTGCGTCTTCGACCGGTACTTCCGCGAGAAGGACGGCAAGGGCACCGGGAAGGGCAAGGGCAGCCGTGGATGATCTCCACCATACCCAAACATGCCAAATTTTTTAGGTAAAAGCACCGCAGGTCCGACAACTTGTCCAACATGTGATGGTTTAGTCCTAGAACTTGCAAAAGTGAATTGATCAGTCCTACAACTTGTTCAAGATGTGCAAGTTTAGTCCACAGCCACTCAGACGCAGCCAAGTGGCGCCACATGGCCCGGTCCGGTCAGCGCTGGACTTTTTGCAGATACCCCCTGCCCTTTCTTGAATTCAACCCGCAGGACAGCCACTTGAATAATTTTGACTAAGTTTTATGTTGAATCCGGTGGGCGCCCTACTCATTTCTTTGAACTGTCGCTGTCGCTGGAGGAGCAGCACCAGCGCATCGAGAACTCGCGCCTCAAGGACGAGCTGGACAAACTCTTTCCCCCTTTCCCCTCCTCCCTCCCGGGCCGCTCGCGCGGGCGGCTCCGGAGGAGAAACCCTAGCCCCGAGAGCTCCCCCTCTCCGAGAGTTCCTTGCCGCCGCCGCCACCGACGCCGGCGGTGGTGGCAGCGCCCGGCCGCCAAAGGCGGCGGGCGGGGTCTGCATGCCCTGGCGTGGCTCCCTCGCGCAGGGGAGTGCCGTCTTGCGGGCGTCGTGGCGGCAGGCGGTTCTGGTGCGGCGGCGCGCGGCGGAGAGCACTGGAGGAGGAGGAGCACGGTCGCGAGGTCGATGGGGGCGGTTGTCTTCCTCGGGCATCGGTGTGTGTGTCGGAGGCCGCGGCGTGGGCTCCCTGGCGGCTGCGGATCTCGGCAAGGAGTGGCAGCCGGGCGCGGCGGCCGGGAATCGCGGCAGTGTCCGGGGCATGCGGTGCGCTTCCTGTCGGCGCCGGAGTGCTCGAGGAAGGCGGCGCCTTGGATGGCTGGTGGCGGCGCGGTTGGGATCTGGCCGGAGGGCGGCATAGGAACTCGCTCTGGAGCGCCCTGGTGGTGCGTGCGTGCCACGCTGGGCTTCTCCCGTGCGTGTTCCTGGGACGCTGCGGCTTGGCTGGCTTCCAGGAGTGGTGTGGCCAGCCCACGCCAGTGGTCCGGTGGGTCCTGGCAGCGCGGGGAGGGTGGTTTGGAGCTGGTGTAGCTGGTATTTCGACCGTGCAGGAGCTGGAGGTTGGCCGGCGTGCTCTCGGCTGTGTGTTGGATCGGTGTTCCGCGACGGTTGTGGCCATGACAGCGAGGTGCTGCGGCAGCGGCGGTGTGACCCTGACAGGTTGGCCCAATCCTTTGACAGGGGTGGGAGGAGTGCGATTGTGCGGATGAAAATCCTGCTCGGCTTCGGCCGGAGCTGGCGGCGACGGCACCCGTGGGTGTCGCTTTCCTCCTTGGAGGCGTTGCCAAGGTGTGTCGGCATCTCCCCTTCTTGATCGAGGTGTGGTCTCCGGGCGAAAGCCTTGGTCCGTTGCAGGACCGATGATGGCGGTGGTGTGGCGTCGTTACTCTGATGAGAGCATCACATGTGGAGACTTGGCTTGGTGGATCTGTCCGGTGGTTCTCCGGTGCTTGCCGCTGGTCTGAGTCGATCTTCGTGGGCGCTATGTACGCAGCCACCGGTGAATCCAAGACGATGGCTTTCTCGGGACGGACCGAGTCCCGCTACCCACTCGCCATCTCCTCTTAGGCATTCAAGGGTGGTAGTGCGTTGGCAAGGAAAATCCAGACGGAGTAGTTGCTCTTCGAGGTGACCGGCGTTTGTTGTGACGCGGCTAGTTGATTGGTTTAGGGCAGGCTCTTTTGCAGTGTGGTTGTAATTATTGCGGTGGCTAATCTCTTGATTAGCTTGGCGTGGAGTTTGCTACACTTGTTGTTCGTAGCAAGTTGTAGTTTCTTGTATTTGATTTCTGCCTTCTATAAAAATATGGTACGCCTAGGCGTACTCTCGAAAAAAAGGATGAGCTGGACCGCGTCTGCGCGCTCGCCGGCAAGTTCTTTCGCCGCCCATCTCCTCGCCGCTGAGCCTCCCGTCGTCCCTCTGCTCCGGCCTCGACCTCACCGTCGGCAGCAATAACGGCTTCATGGGAATAGGAATGCAGTCCATCCCGGACCTGACGGGCGGCGGCACGGCGGCCATGCGCCTGCCCACTGGCATCATGGCCGGCGGCCTCGGCGGCGAAGGCGTCGCCATCGACCGCGGCGCACTGCTGGAACTCGGGCAGGCCGCAACGGAGGAGCTGGTGAAGGTGACGCAGGTGGATGACTCGCTGTGGCAGCCCAGCCTGGATATTGGGCTGGAGACGCTCAACTACGACGAGTACCGGCGCGTGTTCGCCCGCGTGCTCGGCCCCAGCCCCGCCGGCTACGTCTCCGAGGCCACCCGCGAGGTCGGCAGCGCCATCATCAATAGCGTCGACCTCGTCAACAGCCTCATGAACAAGGTGCGCATTGTCATCAACATGCATACTAGCGGTGCTTCATGCAGAAACAAAAGAGCTCATCGGTGCAATGCTGCAGGCTCGGTGGTCGGAGATGTTCCCGTGAGTGGTGGCAAGGGCGAGCCAGAGCACGTTGGAGATCATCTTGAGCGGCATGGGCGGCACCCGCAGCGGCTCAATCCAACTGGTAACCATGCAGTCCCATTGCATCCTAGCTCCACGTTGCGATCAGCCTAACTTGAGCTCGCTCGCTCCTGCGACGTACTGACGCCTTGGTGACCATGTGTGCAGATGCGCGCAGAGCTGTACGTGCTGTCGTCGCTGGTGCCGATCGGGGAGGTGACGTTCCTGCGCTTCTGCAAGTAGCACGCTGACGGGCTGTGGGCCATCGTGGACTTCTAGGTGGACGGCGTCCTCGGCCCGGACTCTGGCGCCGGCGGCGCCGGCCCGGCAGGGTACATGGGCTGCCGCTGTTAGATTGATCTCTTCCCCAATGGACTCAACGGCCCATTGGACCCTTGACCCACGCCCTGATCGGGGGCGTCCAGCCCAAGCAAGGCTGGTGGGCCCCTGTCGTGCAGTGCCATATAGAGGAGATGGGGACCATGGCACAAGCCATGAGGTTCGTCACCGCCACTGTTCCTCACTCCTAACCCTAGTCCGATCGAGAGGGAGGCGCTGAAGCGATGGGAAGCTCCACCGCCGCCACTCACGCACTCTCTGCCATCACCGCCGTAGCCATCCACCATGGCCACTTCGGCGGCTTCATCCATCTAAAGAGAAGGTGAACCACCGTAAACCCTAAGCCTACCCGATCCAGAGATCGATCAATGGTATCAGCCATGTTTTCGGTTTAGGATTTCGGTACAAATCAAAGAACTCAACCCCCTCCCTTAGAACCCTAAAGAGAAGGGCAAAAGAAATCATCGAAGCAGAGCCTTGGGCTCGCCGGCAAAGAGCGCCGCCGCACTGTGTCGCGCCGTTCCTCTCGATCCCGTCGCGCATCGGCAAGCCGAGACGATCGGGAAGAACCTACCCCGAAAGAGGCAAAGAGCACCGCGGCCAGACCGTTCGACGGCGGCGCGCTCACCGCAAGGGGAACGCGCGACCGGCGAAGGGGTCGGCAACGGCGCCACCACTCCATGCCGTCGGGCGCTGCAGAAGCAGAGGAGAGCGCAAGCCGCATTTTTTCCCTCTCTCTGCATCAGTTGGAGGAAAGGGGGGGATAGAAAGAGTGGCCGGCGCCGGCGCCGGCGCGGTGGCCCTCGCCGTCGTCTCCTACGGCCGGGGCGGCCGACCAGGGCGCTGCCCTTTTTCCCCGACAGGACAGAAGAACAGAAAGAAGAAGGGAAAGGGAAGGGAGAGTAGGCGCACGCGGCGCGGTGGCCCTCGCCGCCATCCCCGGCGGCCGGGGCGCAGCCCCGTGCTTCCGCCGTCGAGAGAGAGAGAGATCGCGACGGGAGAGAATGAATTGGGGGCTAGGGTTTTCGGAGCTGGAGTCGCTGCCTCATTTTGATCTAGCGAGGAGCACGGACGTCCGTCCGATCTGATCGGACGGCTAGGAGAAAAAACCTAGCTCGTTGCCGGGCTTTTGGGCCGAAAGAAGGTGGGCCTTTGGTCCGGCGGACCAGGCCAGAGAGCAGCGCCCCGCGCTGGGCCTTATGGCCGGTTTCGGCCATTGGCAGCGCGCGCTCAACAAAACAGAGAGAAGCGCGTGGCTGTCTTCTGTTTTTTGTCCAGTTTTTGGACAAATTTCATACAGTTTTGCTATACAAAATTATTCAAAGAAAAAATTTCGTTTAGAAAATAGAAAAGTAAAAGTAATGTTTCAGAAAAGAAAAAGTTCATGAATTTTTTATTCATGTTTTTCCGTTGCAAATAAAAATAAAAGTGCTCCTTTTAAAAGTGAATAGAACTAAAGTAAAAGATTAAATTGTTGCTTCTCTAATGCATTTTTGAACCAACCGGTTAAAATTGCTTAGAGAGTAAAAGAGTACAGAATTGTTTCTGCATAGAATATTGAAAAGTTCCCGCTGCAAAGTAAAAGTTTTATCCTCCAATTAAATTGGAACCAACGGGAAAATTTAATTGGAAGAACTGTTCTTAGCAATGTTTTTCCCCTGTTGGTGAAATCAGATTCAGATAGTTTCCGCTATGACAAAAGAAAGATATTTGTTTTAAAGTTAAAATTGTTATTTTCTGACCAACGTTGATGATAACAGTACTATAATTCTATGAGTCTTATGTTCAAAGCTTAAATCTCTGATAAATTTTGTATCAAAGTGATCAATTTTCAGAGAACAGATAAAGATCAAGAAATGCTCTTGAACTAGAGAAATGTATATTTCTTGTTCCCGCTGCAATAAAGTTGATGATGATTATTTCTTAGCAAAGTTGTTTAATAGAAATACTATCATCACATTGTTTATGAGTTATATGCATTATTTCCATTTCCGCCCAACGGTGATATGGAACTAATGTAGAAGGATGATGTTTTATTCTAATTTTGCCACAACGGTGATTTAGAGTATAAAAAAGAAAGTTTTAAAAGGTTTAATGTGCATATTTTTTAACCAGACCAACGTAGGGTTATTTTTTATGCTCATTACTGTTGATTATTGGCTAAGTTTTCTCAGACTAAAAGTTTTCCATGCTTTCATTCGTGAAAGCGAATGGCTGGGTACTTGTGACCCGAAAGATGACCAAGAAAGGTCATAACGTGAGGGAGTATGTTCTCTCTAAAGAATGGCTTCAAAAGAAAAGAGATAGATCATTGAGAGTCTTGGTTGACGAATGTATTTCATGTACTCTATGAAGAAGATTTTTCAGTCAACATGATTTGAGATGAAACAAGCAACATGCGTGTTTAATTTGACCAACGTCGGATCAAGCATGTGTGTCAAAGAGCTTTCGAATTTATTTCTGAGTTTGATAATTGAATATGCAGTCAAAAGAGCAAATTCTGGCATTTATGTCCCTTACAGGGAATTACCCGCATAGCGGGAAAAGATGATTATGATAAAAACCCGCATGGCGGGAAAAGTCTGGGAAAATGCCTGCGTAACTGGGTAAAGTTGACATAGTATTATGTCAAAAATCCTGTATGGCAGGAGAAATTTTGGCAAAGGACTTATCCTGTATGACAGGAGAAAGATATGATGACTCATGTGCGTTTAATGTGTCCCACTCTGGGAGAAAAGTATGGAGTAGCTATTATGCTTTCCTATTATCGACCGTACACCTTATGTGTAACGGTCATTAAGCACTCAATAAATCCAAAGAGAATAAAAGTTACAGACGAACCTAAAGATAAGATTGATATGCAAGTGTGACTTGCAAAAGTACTAATGATAAAGAACTCTGTTGAGTTTCTGAAATGGAATGAGGAAAAAGTACTCCCATACCAGTTAACAGATAACTTCATTTCGTATGAAGTAATCAGATAAATGAAGTAGATAATCGAAGTTTCCTCAATTCACAAGAGTTATGAATGGTTTTTCGAAATTGTGGCAGAAAAGTTCTTGCCACATTTCGAGGGGGAGAAAGAAATAAAAGATAAATTAAGAATGATGAACTCCCCTATACTTTAGATAATGTGATGCACATTATGCCTCTAAAGTGATCCATTAATGAAGAATGTGATCATCTGGGGGAGTACGACGGTCATAATAATACCCCTAAAGAAAAGAAATAGCTGTATTCCTGGATCTTTTACAGTTTCGAAAGCAGAATAAGGAATACTAAGACGGTGCTTAAAGTGTCATAAAGAAGAAAGTTTTAACAGAATAAACCCAAATAATAAAGTTTAAAGATACCCCATTTTTAGTGAAGATGGAGTGATCTGGGGGAGCATGTTGTATGACCTATACAACACCTGTTGTTAGCTCTATAAAGGAGGAATGAGTAAACATGGATCTTATGATAAAGGTCTCTGTAAAACCTATTGCCTCTTGGAAATGAAAGACTATACAATTAATTTGCCTCTTGGCAATGACAGAGCAACAACAGTCCCATATGAAAGAAGTGCCAGTACCTGAGACACAGATGGTCTCAAGGAATGAGAAAATCAGATACTTCTGATTACTATAAAGTCTATGTTAGTGAAATTCAAATGGAGGTTGATCCCACCTCATTTAAAGCGCTCAATCGAGCTTTGAGAAGTGTCTGTTTTGTCTAAATGATAAGAGACTATATGAGATGAAATAAAATTGGTGAATCCCGACGATGTTTGGGACTCATAAGTAATTTCCAATGGAGCCAAAACAGTGGGCTGTAAAGGGTCTACAAGGCTAATGTGACTCCAAAGGAAATATGTAAAGGTGTAAAGCGTGACTTAAATCGAAAGATTTTGTGCGAAGAGAATGAATAGATTACAATGAGTGTTAAGTGGCACATCATGATTGACATCATGATCTGAGTTATGTCATATGAAAATAAAGAACACAAGGGATACTGCTTCAAGAAGTTTTTTATGGACTAGAGCAAGTCTCTAGACAGTGGCATTTAAAGTTAAAATAATCGGATGTTATTTTGGGTTAAAAGAAAATGAGAGGACAATTGTATTCATGCGAAGTTATAGAATGGGAAATTCATTTCCTAATCATGTGCATGTGGATGACGTCCTACTTGCTAGTGGTGATGTCAATCTACTGCGGGAGGAGAAAAGAAGTTCTTGTCCTCAAAGTTCAAAAGAATGTTCTCGGTAGAGTGTCTCTCATTATAAGTATCGAGATTCACCAAGAAAAAAAAGGGAGGGTATTAGGAATGTCGCATGAACATGCTAAGAAAGGTCTCTAAAGTATGCATGCGAGAAAACCTACGCCTGTTCTTATAGTCAAGGGTAATGGAACTGGAAACTTTGGTGTTCCAAAAGTTGATGAGAAATGATTGAAAATGGATATGGTGCCATATGCTTCGGTTGTTGGAAGCTCAATAAATTACACTGACACAGTTCACGTATCCGGGTTGTTTTGGCAATGTCCAGTCCATATATAGATCACTGGAATGGAGTCAAAGATATCGGCCTCATGCTGAAAGAAATAAGTGCTCTAAAAAGATTGTGAGTACAAAGACAAGACTTGTGAAATGTATAGCGAAATCCACAATTGTCGCTAATTTTCACACTTGGAATTTTTGTGTGGAAAAGCTTCAAAGAATGAAACAATTATCATCAATGTGATGCAAAAACATGTTATAGCTTGATATGAGGCTGAGGGATATGCAAAATGGTTAAGGAGACCTGTACCCGGAGTTGATAATGGTTGACAACAGCGATAACCATTTTAAAGTTTTTCGCTCCTATGACAACGAGTCAAGTGTTGATGCCAAACACACTGACACAGAGTTATATGTTGTAAAGGAGAAAGTCCGGAGTTATGTAGAAATGCTTGAAGTATAAAAGCAACAGACAAGTGTTTGCAGATCTGCTTATTAAAGGCTTACCGCCCAGTGTGTTCGGAGAACACACAGTCGACATGGGTTTTATGGTATAGTCTAAGATTTCCGGACAATAAAAGGGCCCAAGGTTAAAGGATCTGCTTCAAAACAGAGGAGTGTGTTGTAGGTGTTGATTCTATCGGGAATAGACCGTGATGATGAGACATGCTCTACATGCGAATCTGTGATGGAACGAGTATTTTGAAAAAAGTTATTTCAAAGTATAAAGTTAAAAGTACATGATGAGATCAAGGGGGAGAATGTTAGATTGATCTCTTCCCCAATGGGCCCAACGGCCCATTGGACCCTTGACCCACGCCCTGATCGGGGGCGTCCAGCCCAAGCAAGGCTGGTGGGCCCCTGTCGCGCAGTGCCATATAAAGAAGATGGGGACCATGGCACAAGGCACGAGGTTCATCACCGCCACTGTTCCCCACTCCTAACCCTAGTCCGATCGAGAGGGAGGCACTGAAGCCATTGGAAGCTCCACTGCCGCCACTCACGCACTCTCTGCCATCACCGCCGTAACCATCCACCATGGCCACTTCGGCGGCTTCATCCATCTAAAGAGAAGGTGAACCACCGTAAACCCTAAGCCTACCCGATTCAGAGATCTATCAGCCGCCTCCTCCCCTCAGGCTGCATCGTCGAGGACATGCAGAACGGCTACGCCAAGGTACGTAACCAAACCCGTCCGTCTCGCCCACCCACCGGTCAAACGAACGCGCCATCTGGCCGTACCGCCGTCCTGCTTCGGCCTCCACCGCCACCGCCAGGCCATGATCAGTCCTTCTGCCTTGATTAGTGCACGGCGCGTCGGCATATGGCGGCAGTCAGTCAGTCGGCCGCCCACATTAACGCCGCGCGCACGTACGTACACGCAGCACGGCCCAGTATTCTATGCTCCGCAGAAGGACATGGACGAAGGTGAATCCAATGCCTCCTCGCTCAAGTCAATGCTCTCCTCTCGTGTGACGCCGGGCCGGGACGTTCATGCACAGATACGATCGGTGCCCGTGGTAAATGTAACTGCTGACGCTGTTGTATCCTACTGTGCAAGTCACGTGGGTGGTTCTCGCCGAGTACGACGAGGCGGCGGTGCACGAGCTGTACCGCCCGCTGCTCCGCTCCGGCCAGGCCCCGGGCGCGCGCCGCTGGTTCGTCTCGCGGCAGCACCAGTGCGAATACCACGCCATCCTGTGCTCCAACCCGCATCCCAAACACGGCGATCGCCACGAGGCCATCTCGCCGGCGGGGCGCCGATGCATGCTCAGGCTGGCGCAGCGGATGGCAGACAACTTCTGCGCCGGGGTCTGTGCCACGGCCGCCCAGAAGTGGCGCCGCCTCGACGAGTGGCGCGTCGAGGGCGCCGGCGGACGGGACCCGGCCGGCGAGGAGGACAAGGTGCGGATGATGGTCAGGCAGAGCGTGGGCGCGCCCGGGAAGCCCCCCGGCGTCGTGCTCAGCGCCACCACCTCCATGCGGCTCCCCGGCACGCCGCCGCAGCGCGTATTTGACTACCTCCGCGACGAGCAGCGCCGCGGAGAGTGGGACATCCTCGCCAACGGCGAGACCATGCAGGAGATGGACCACATCGCCAAGGGCCAGCACCACGGCAACGCCGTCTCCCTCCTCTCTCCAAACGTAAGTGCATCATACTACCTTCCAACGTTCTTCCCCGCACGCTTGCATGTAGGCATGCAACCTATCTGCCCTTGTCCTCACTTGCATGCATGCTCAAGGCAGGGGGGTATCTGCAAAAAGTCCAGTGTTGACTGTCTCCGTCCAGCTGTGCCACTTGGCTTCGTGTGAGTGGCTCAAGACTAAACTTGCACATCTTGGACAAGTTCTAGGACTGATGAGTCCACTTTTGCAAGTTGTAGGACTAAACCATCACATACTGAACAATTTCTAGAACCCCTAGTGCTATTACCTCCAAATTTTGGTAGTATGATGGCATGTTAGTAATGATGGAGTAGCCGGACGATGTGTGTAAATGCATCGACGTAGCTACATGAGTTTGTATGGATTTGAGATTGATAATTGTGGTGTCCGGTTGTGAGAAGGCAAATTTAAGGCTTGACCGACCAGTGTCCGTGAACGCGCCGCGGGTGTTTGAGGGGCCGGATTTGCAAAGCCCGACTGTAGATGCTCTTAGTATCGAAGTCAACTGTAAAGATGGATCATAATAACATTTTCGGTGTAGATGTTTGTTTGCCTCCCCTAGTCATACACTTGATCATCCACATGTGGTGAGTCAGTCGTTATAAGTGAAGCAAATATTAAAGAGTATTCTCACAAAAAGAATATTAAAGAGTAAAGTGTATTTATCCTGAAGTGTGACTTCTTTTTATAATCTTAGTCCTGAACTCTTAATACGGCTATCGTCTGCGCAATCCAATGGCTGCGGAGGCGGCGGAACCGATCGGATCATCACCCGGCAGACACGTAGCGCGCACCTCAATCCTGACACTTGACAAGAAGAAAAATGCATACCCACACGTCGATCAGTTGAAGTGGAGACGGACTAACAGCTCCTTGCAGAGGCGATCAATGGCAGGAAAAGACATTAGTCCAAATGGCAAATTAAGGCATTGCTTCTTGGCCGTGCGTAGGCGGTGCAATGGCGCGAGCCAACGATTTGGCTATCCGTTTGAGTTAACTGAAAATATCTCCAGAGTAAAAAAAAAAGGTATGTTTGCACCTGAAAAGTTAATTAAATTGTGTCTGGAAAAAGTGGAATCATGGAGAACACATGCTAAGCTGCAACAGGAATTGTGTCATAAACTCTGCAATTAGAGTCGCAATACTAATCATCAATCTCATCAACGTACTAATAATGCTGTAATGGAAACATGATATTCATGTAGCGGTAGCACACGTCTTCACAAGAACCATGTCAGACTTATCACGGCAAGTACTCGGCACTAAAACTAAAGTTTCCCACAGCTTCTTCCATGGGTTTTTTCTAAAAATAAACTATTACCCATCACCGGTTTCATTTAAAAAAAAAGAAAAATCTGGTCTATTTTTGTGATACAAGTCATTATTTATCATATACTATGTACTCTTTTTTTTTTTTGAAAGGATATACTATGTACCCTTGTGGGGGAGCAGAAAGGTTCGCAGTAGGAAGAACTATTGAATTTATTAAACCTCTGGAGAAGGGGTACACACTTGAACATGACTGTCAAACTGCACAATACCAAACTAGATAGATCCTTCCCCCTTTCAAACAAGGATGTCTAAACTGAACAATACCAAACTGAGCCGCAACACTGTCATGCCTGCCATGCTACATCTCCCTCATGGAGCAACCCATGCACCTTGAAATAGTTGGCTTACTGTTTTGCCTAAAATCCACTCCAGATCTGAAGACGAAACAGCTACCTTGCCAGCGACATGAGAGATTGCCTCCTTTGCTCCTTTGTAGCCACATTCAGGAACGACGTAGGGGAAGTCACTACAAAGAAGAATCCCAGAATATACCATCACACTCATGGAGGTATAGACGTATAGTGAAAATAGTCTGATGCAATGAAACTCCCATTGATGCGCTGATTGAACTCACCTTCCCCACATTATTCGGTTAGCTCCATAGCTGGAGATCACCCGAGAAAGAAGCTGAGACGTGTCCTCATACGGATAAGCTTCTCTTGTGATCCGGAAAAGAGCACTGTATTTGACGTAAACCTGTTGAAAGTCAAGTAATGCATCATTGCATCAGTGTTAACAGGGTGACACTGAACAGAAGAACCGGACACAGTACTGTAGCCAAGCAACTTCTGTTTATTCAGGCACCAGACAACATTGTATCTCTTTGGCTTAATTCTTAGTACAGTCACTTGACTATCAGCAAGTACTCTACCTCACAAAATGTTTTCATTAATCCCTGATCCCTTTGTTCTGGTACTAGAAATTGAATACTAACTTTGACATATAATGGAAATATTCCCGCATAAAAGATGATAAATACTGGAAATAGCCAACTTGCGCAAGATTTCTTTTTCAGAAACTATTCATAATCATGCAAGAATATAAACCAGAGTTAGTTGAGTTACCTGTACAAGGGAAAAGAATTAAGGAAGGTACCTGTGGGAATCTGGATAAGTTTAGAAATGAAGAGAATGCCTTTTCCTCATCATCATTCCTGCATGTCGATGCAGAAGAAGTTAATATAGACGACAACATGGTCAGAATTACATTCTTCCAGTTTATGAACAAGCAGACACACAAGCTTACGTTGGTGGCTTGCAGAAAGCCATATGATCAAATATAACAGTAGTTGCAGGATAATCCGTACACAGCTCCTCTATTTCCTGAATGTATGAACTGATCCCCTGCATGAACAAACAACCAAAAAGAATAGGGGAATATCAAGTTCATGGAACAGAAGGTATGTATTTTTTTATGAAGTAGCAGGGGATTTACATTTCAGTGGATACTAATACATAACCGTAACTTGCTTTTAAAACTGCATCAGTTCTAGCTGCTTAGTGATGCAACCAATGATCTCAAGCGTGCAATATTTCTGGCTGGAACCTTATTGGAGCCCATGATGTGAACTTATCTTCTATCAAGCTGTTAATTGTTTTTGTAGTTACAAAGTTTATTACCACTAGCAAATTTGCAGCAGAAACACATAATATGAAACCTAAAATTTAATTGCAGCCATTACATATTTTGAGTACACGTGCATATGGTATAGGAATGCTTCTTTTACCTTCATCACCATTATTCCAACTGGTGCTCCAAGTTCTCCAGCCTTAGCAAACAATGACCTCCCGATCTCATTAGTCATCTATCATATGATAAATTTTGTGTTCAGTCATCTATGCTTGTAAAGCAAAATTCAGAAGTACAAGAAAGCTGCTTCTACAATGATGCACATTTGCACATTTGCAAACCTTTTGACCTGAAGGCCATAAGTTCGGGTTGAAACGGACAGCACGGTATTTTTCCTGGTGAGAAGCAAATCAAATGCATGTTAGAAAGTAGGATGGCCCTTGTTTTTATGCTCAGAAAGTTCGAAAATATTGTACTTGCACAATCAGATGTTCAAGCTGTTTAATGCCGCTCCCGTCATCTGCAGGATTTGCGAGGCAGCAACCAATAAATTTTGATGGATACTTCTTCAACACACTACAGAGAAAAAAAATTAAGGCTGAAACATATCAAAGCGGGAATTCCACTGAACTCTTCATATAGATACAAATCATATGACTAGTTCAGTTGATATGGATGCAAGAAAAGTTTACCTAGTCACTAAAGAGTGATCAAACATATGATTAATAGGTTGAACAATGAGCGCGCCGTCAACTCCAGCTTCATCCATACACTAGGGGAAAGAGAAACAAAGTTCAAAATAATAATCTGACCAGCATATTAATCTCAAGTCTCAACAGTTTACTAAAAAAGAAGTGCCGGGATAAAGAAATGTGAAACGCATGTTGGAACTAATATTTGCAATATAGAGATAAGAAACAGAGGTCCTGTCGATACACAGAAATATGGAAGGGGGGATTTGGTGTTGCTCTTCCTCGTTAAATTCTCAAGCTCCAAATAGCTAATTTAGGGCATCTCTAGTCGATCCCTTATAAGTACAAATCCTGCATGACTTTGGGGAGGCCTCGGGGTTGAGAGTCAACTTCCAGGAAAGTGCAGCCCTGCCCATCCGCTGCTCTCCAGAGCAAGTTCAGCTTACCCGTACCTTGTTGGGCTGCACAATCGGGTCCTACCCATGTTGATACCTGGGCATTCCACTCAGCATTCGCAAGTGTTCAGCCGCGCAGCTACACTTCCTCGTCGACAAATTAACAAATCAGCTGCCAACGTGGCATGGGAGTTCTTTACCTAAGAGTGGTAGACTACTACTCATAAGATCAGTGCTCTGCTCCATTCCCATCCATACGCTAATGGCACTGGAACTCCCGGCCAAGACTCTGCTGGCCCTTGAGAGGATCTGTAGAGGGTTCCTTTGGTGTGCGCAAAGGGAGGCTAACGGCGGCAAGTGTTTGGTGGCCTGGGAGCAGGTTTGCGCGCCAAGGTGGGCCGGTGGGCTCGGCATCCCGAACCTCAGATGGCTAAATCACGCACTCCAGGCGCAATGGTTGTGGTTACAGCGCACCGATGCAGAGCGACCATGGAAGGACCTCGACATCTCTGCGTCTGATGAAGCGCGAAGCATCTATAGTGCGGCAGTGCAGGCGCACTTGGGCATTGGCAGCGGCATCCTCTTCTGGGAGGACCGATGGCTTCGCGGCCAACGGGTACAGGAACTGGCGCCGACGATCTACAATCTGGTTCCGCCAAGGGTGCGGTCCACCAGGACCGTGGTGCAGGCCATCCAGGGCGACACATGGGCTCGGGATATTGGTCCGGCCGCAATTCAGGCCATCGAGGAATACATGCAAGTGTGGAGCCTGATTCAAACAACGGAGCTGCAGCCTCATGAGGAAGACAGGATAACGTGGGCATGGGAGGTGTCGGGCTCATACACCGTCCGCTCGGCATACGCTGCCAAGTTCGCCGGGCGTCAAGTTGCACCGTACGCGGACGTCGTTTGGCGGCAACGGGCACCGCAACAGTGCCGTTTCTTTCTCTGGCTTGCCATGAGGAATAGGTGCTGGACGTCCGATCGTCTCGCCAAAAGAGGCCTTCCACATCAGCCGGCTTGCCCGTTCTGTGACCAACAGGCGGAGACCATTGATCACATTCTGATATCGTGCGTATTTGCCCGCACTGTGTGGGGATGGATTTGGCAAGCCCTCCGGTGCACGGACCAGGCCCCCACGGTCTCCGACAACCTCCTTGAGTGGTGCACAACACGCCGGGCCAGCCAGGGCTTACGAAAAGACCTCAAGGCAATCATCACGCTATGTCTCTGGGAGCTTTGGAAGCATAGGAATGATGTGGTGTTCGAGGGTGAAACGCCATCGCCACAACAAGTCATCACCAACATCAACCGGGAGGGGCGGAGCTGGAGGACGGCGGGCCTTCTCAAAGGCGATTTGGGACTCTTCTTTGGAGAGATAACTAGGCGGGCCATGGGCGAGTAGTCCGGTTTGAGCTAGGGTGGACCATGCTCTTGTAAGCAAGAGATTCATGTAACTTGGTGGAGGGCTCCATCCCTTCTTCTTCTATCAATATATAATATGCACGCTCGTGCATATTCTAGAGTTAACTCCTTATATGCCCCTGTATAATTTGAGGAGTTAAACGATAGCTGCACATAACCGAACCCTCAAATTTAACTCCCTATAGCTTACATTTGGTTCACGCATTCCGTCGAACACTTACAATGCAGCACTCAACGCACACACAACCTATGGAACAAGAAAAACAGGGCACCTTAACACCCTATGGCCTACGCAATTGTTCACCCAAGCAACCAGTACCACCGCAATCCTGCCCCAATTATCAGAGAAAACTAAATCATGACAGGATGCGGTCTACTATCATCATATCCATCTACTGACTACTTTCTTTCGATGAACCATCCAAAGCTACTTCCACAAGCAAAGAGGAACAGTGGAGACCTCGAGCAAGAAGTCCACATCACCCCGGAGCGTCGGCTCCTGGCCCGGGAAAAAGGGGTAATCCTCGGCAGCCTGCACGCGCGCACAACCACATAAATCTCATCAAGGGAAGGCGCCAACAATTGGGAATTGGTGTACGTCCGTCCGTGGGGGTGCCTTTTTTTACCTGCAGCGGCGAGGCCCAGACGTGGAGGTGGGAGTCCACGACCTTGCAAGAAGTGGAGGCGGAGCCGGCCTTGCCGGAGGCGGCCATGGCGGCGGCGCAAATGGCGGTGGTGGAGGAGAGGAGCAGCCCCCTCCTCGTTGTCGCGGGTGTGGGTAGGATAGATGATAGCAGAGTGCGGGAGGTAGTGGCTAGCGGGGACAGGAATCTGCAGGGCGCGGCCGCTGCTGATGAGGCCATTAAAGACGAGGGATGGTGGTGGCTTCTGGTCCGGTGTGGTGTCATAGGTTTTATGTGAGTGTGGTGTTTTTTCTTCTTCTTGAAAACACAAACAAACTTGAGCTCGGCCTGAATTTGAAATGATCGAAATTCATATTTTTATGTTTCATAAATATTTTTTAAAAATGCACATATAGTTTTTTGCAAGAAAATACACATATACTTGACAGAATGTATAAGTGTGTAAATTTTCAGGACGAAATGCATTAAAATGAGTGCTATATAAAAAAACAAGTTTGCGGCTTTTTAGTACATGCACTATTAACCCTAAAAGTCCATGATTTCTTTTTTGCACAACTCGCATTTCAAGGTATTTCATCCTGAGATTTTACAGATATGCACTTCAAAAATTGAAATTCGAATTTTAGTACATGTTTTTTGTACAAAAATTTTCAGATTTTTTTAAAACAGAGAAATTCAAATTTTGAATTTTTCAAAATTCTGGCCTCCATGAAGGCCGACCTCCAAACGCCCTACTTAAACAAAGTACTTTATTCATATAAGAAAGATACATATGTAGTTTTACATAACGGGTTTTGTAAGATAGAAAAATAATAACCCTTAACCCCAACGAGTTGCCGTTGACGAGAACCACCCAAGCCGAGAAGAACATCGTTGTATTCGGCGCTTCAGACGCCGAAAATCGCGCATACTCTAGGTTGGCCGCAACGAATTAACTGGTTTGCTCGCTCCCCTCGATCGCTCACTAGCTCGCCAGCTGTATGAGTGTAAATGGTATGGATAATTCCAATGGATATGAATGTGAATATAAATTTTTGGTCAACTGGATATCCGACGGATATGGCATCTGTAATACTCGATGGATGTGAATTATCTGATGTGGTATTTATAGTAACCCGATGGATATTTTTGCCATGGATTGTACCAAAGTTCCCATGCCTTCCATGCCACCACCTCACATGACACTTATGTTGCCTCCCATGCTTCCCATGCCACCTCCCATTATGCTCATCAAACCACTTATGAATCTTCCGATTCCTCCCGTTGCACATCCCAATGCACCTCACATGTCGTCACCCATCGCACCTTCTATGCCGCCACCCATCGTGTTCATGCTCATCATCATCATGGACTTCCTCGCCAACATTTGATTTTACATAGCTCAACATAAGCCTTTTACTTGGCGTCAAGACACTTGCGTCCATGAACATGATTTTTTTTCTTCTTTCTCCTCGGCCGCCTTGAGATCCTCAGTCGTCGCCTTCCTCTCCTCTAGCTCCACCTTGCGTTGCTTGGCCGCCGCCCTCTTCTCCATGGCGGTCGCTAGCCTCTCCTTGGTAGCCGCCTTCCATAGCTCGGCCACAGCCCTCTCCTCTATCTCCTTCATCTTCAAGAGTCTCTTCTCCTCGACATGCTCCTTTCTTGCAATGACGATGGTTTCCCAACCTTCTTTCACATCATTTATCTCTGGCATTTGTTCCCCTTTCTTTGGCATTTTTATTTCCATATGGCCTTCTCGGCTTAGCCACCGAGTTAGGGGTGGGGATCCTTTTCCTTTACTCCCCACTTGATGCATTGTCATCATCATCATGCACACCCGAACTCTTCTGCTTGTTTGGAATTTCATATACTTGTCGGTTCTTCCACTTCTCTTCATTCTCAAGCTCGGTCCAACAATGGTGCAAAGTAAAGGGTTTCCCTTTCTTCTTCTTGTCCCCATTCTTTCCTCAACCACGAAACAACGCGTGAGCCATGTTGAGTTACAATTGAAAGGAAGCATAAATGAGAAAGAGAATCATGATCTATGTACTACAATTTAGGGCAAGCATGATCTATGTACTACAATTAAGAGCAAGCATGATTACCCTATCGTCATTGTAGGTACCACTTGGATTCATGCGCTCGACATCTTTCAAGCTACCGGACCACTTTTGACAATCCATGAAAATCGTGGATCATCGGTGGCGACGTGATGCGGTTGATCGATCATATCCACTTGCGTTGTGTGCATTGAAGAACTCCTTCATACTTGCCCAATATGTACTCGGTTCCGATGGTCGCATCAAGAGATATCATCTTCCAAGCCGAACATAGCAATACGTCTTCCTCGTTTGTGTAGTTACCGAGTCTTCTCCTAGGTGTAGCATCAAAGAACCCCTCATCATCCTCGTCAAGACCATCCTCATCATATTGTGAGTCACACTCTTGTGATGGGATATCTTGAGAGACAAAATCTTCCTTTGCAACATTCGTATATTGCAAGAAAGTATGATCATCAACACTACATGCACATAATTGAACATAGGAACACATCACTTCTCAATTGCATTCAATTTGACAAGAAAAAATGAGGAAAAACGAACAAAATAATTGAGGAATTTTTTCACCTTTGGGACATAACGTCGAACACGTCGTGCGCGCCAACGATGGTGACCGCGGGTGTCGACGGTTCGTCCACTGCATCCGGCGAGGGAGGGGGAGGAGGCGTCGTAGCAGCACCTTCGTCGTCACCTTCATCTTCTTGGCCCGTGCCGAACCGAAGCCGGGTCGCGCGGCGGCCTCTTCGAGCCGCCTCCTTGAGGCTTGCTGGCGGCGGCCTTCTTCGGCGGCGGCGGAGGCGCCTCCATTCTGGCACGGTGGCCGGTTGCGGAGCCGTGAATCCGGCGGCGGGGTCGGGCGCGATGTCGGATGGGTTGGCCATGGCAGTGTGCAGTGGCCGGCCGGCGAGGAAGGTGGGGAGCCTGTCACGCGCGGGTTTTTTTTAGGGGGTGCCCTTGGGCGGATTTAATTGAACTTCAAATCACGGTTACATGAGATAATATCGGGGAGAATAAAATTAGGCGGATCACCACTGAAGTGCCGTATATTTGCATCACTTGAAGCATTTATTTTTTTTTGGCTGCCAAAAAAATTTACAAATGCTCTAAAAAGTAGTTAGGCCCTATTATAGGCCAATTTTTCTATTACATTCATTTAATCGCATGCACGGATCTATTTGGTCCCCAGAATTCCTCAAACGAGCAAATCAAAAGGAGAAGGGACGAATTCGTCTCACAAATGTAAAAAGGAAAAAAAGAAACGCACGTTCTCATCAGAAAACTGTCTCGAAAAAGAGCAATCATGGAGAACGCATGCTAACCTGCGACAATCATCAACATAATAATGGGGTAACAAAAATATCATATTCAATGCGCAAAAAATATACCATATTCATGTAGCACAACCTCTTCGCATCTTCGCACGAACCATGTGAGACTTATCACGGCAAAACTAACCGTGTTCAGATACAAGTACTCGGCACTAAAACTAAAGGTTCCCATAGCTTCTTCCATGGGTTTTTAACCAAAAAAATCTATACCCATCACCGGTTTCATTTTAAGTAGAAATGATTGGGCAGTGATATACTGTACAAGAGGGCACATGGCAAAAATTTGGCACCACGCCAATGCTTTCGTTGGGCGCAACACTAAAAAGAATAGCAATGGCTAGAGAAAAAACATATATCTATTGGGTACCGAACTGACAAACCCAAAGCGGAATGATGTGTTGCTACCAGCACATCCGCTGGCTCAAATCACTACTAATCCAGGGGATGATCGTGAAAGGCAATATCAAAACCCATTGCCACTGAAAGGTTGTTGCTGCTCCCCGGAGTGGCTTGACTTCCTAGGCCTTGTTTGCTTCGGAGTCGAATATGGTGAGCTTCCATCGTAAACCCCATGGACCCGTGGTAGACCCGTTGCATCAGAATCCAGGGAATAGCCCCTCTCGACTGTCTCCGCTTCAAGCGGTATCTCGTCCAAAGTCTGCATCAAGAAACACAAGGCACAAAACAGGTCAGATCAAGTATAGTGCATGACATAATTAGATGGAGATCCGACCAGTTGCGGAAACATACTTTGTAGGCTTGCTGAAGGACCTTAAGAGTATCGCGTATCTGCCTCCTCTTTGTAGTTATTTCGTCAGGTTCTCTGAGAATGTCCCCAAAGAGCTCTTCTCTGCATTGGTATATACGAAAGTATAAATAACTATAATGCGCAGCAGCAACAGCAACTAATTTTGCTCTGTTCACCAGTCATCATTCAAAATTTCAAGAGGACAAAGTGCCTTCCTCACCTATAAAGGGTAGTTATAAGGAAATTATGCAGCTCCCTTTTTGTGTGATTAACCTGCAAGACAAATCAATCCCTTAAAGAACTGAACTGACAAACACAAAATACTTAGTACTAGGCATTTTGTGCAGCTTCCAGCCACAATGGACTGAGTCACGAGTAAGGAAAAGAAAGAATGGAAGAGATCTGATCAAATCCACATCTGTCTAAACAAAAATGTGTTTTAGAGCAATCTGTGCAATCAAGCTCACTAGTAAAACAAATGCTTAAAGCAAGAGGAAAATTTAATCATGCTGCAAAGCCACATTAATAACCGTGCCCAACAGTGTTTGTGTTGAACCTTGCTTGGCAGTAACTGAGGCCAGAACATTGCTGGGTTTAATATTTACATTGCTGGGTTTAATATTTATGTACTGTCCCTCTTCTATGCTTACTATGCAACTAAGGAAATGGTACAAAAAGATCGTACACAGAAACAGTCATCATACCAGAAAATATAACAGATATGTTGTGCACGCAAAAAAAGGTGCAGTAGGCACTAGTAAATAATTGAGTTGCAAGAATCTTACCAGAAAATGCATAATTGCTTTTGGTACGAAATCCTCGACATTTTTCCTGACTATATTGTAGTATGACTGCAGCAGCAATTTTGTGATTGCTATTTCAAGGTCCTCCTGCTCAGAATGACTATCTGAAGGCTTGAGGACTAGCGGTGGCTGTTTCACAATGGTCTCCATCAATCACTTAACGTGTTCAAATAACACTGGTAGAAAAACTAAAAGAGCATGAATAAGATAGCTCACCTCTTTTAGCTGTATTGAAGAGAATGAATGTTCCAGGTTGGGAGTAGCTGAAGCATAAGATTTGTTCGCTGAACCACCTCTTGCTGAAGAAGGTGCGCGGTCTTCGCTTGAGGTGAATATTGAGCCCCAAAAAGAAGTGCTTCCACTACCTGGAAAATAAGCGGTTAAGTAAAATGGGCTGAGGTGGAATGTACTACTCTTCCAAAAAAACACTAAGCTGACATACTGCACTCCAATATAACAGCATAGGCAAATTTTAACATGCTCCCTCTTACCCCTTCTTTTTACATGTGAGGTAAGAAGGTAAGAGTTAATCAGACCACTAATTAATGAGATCAACGGCTCAAATCTATTACATACTCTTACCTCTCATCTGAAAAGAGGGGGTAAGAGGGAGCATGCTAAAATTGCTCAACAGCATATACATAATCAAAAGATACATAGCATTTCTAAGCCGATCGTACCTGAAGATCCTGGTCTCTCTGCCTCAGCAGCCGATCGTACCCCCTGCTAATAATGACCACAACAGCAAAGGAACATAATCTCAGAAACACTCCACCAAATCAATGGTAACCTCATTGATTAAAAAATAGCAAGGCAAAAAACCTGGATCTGGTCGGTGATAACTCCATTTACACCAGTAGTTCTACCCAATAATGCACGTGCTTTTTGGGTTTTTTCAGAAGCCTGTGGCCTATCTGCATCGACTCCATCCTGCAATGTAGTACTGTTACATACTAGGGTGTAGCTCAAAAAAATGTGGACTGGGTCGAATTACATATGCAGGTCGTGAGTGACAAGGGCATAACTTAGTAAGAGAACATTCATCTGTAAATTAACTTGCTAAAGCATGCCAAAAATATACTCCCTCCGTTCCTAAATATAAGTATTTTTAGAGATTCCAATATGGACTACATACGGAGCAAAATGAGTGAATCTACACTCTAAACTATGTCTATATACATCCGTATGTAGTTCATATTGGAATCTCTACAAAGACTTAAATTTAGGAACGGAAGGAGTAGTTCGCATGCCCAAAATCTGCACCAGAAGTAAAAACATGTACAAATAGAGTTGGCGTGGTATCCATGCCTTCTCCAAAAGATATAAATGGTTTGATACTGACATGTTGATGTGATGATTTCCACTGTCGTAGATCATAACAGGGTCATCATGAATTGCATTGAGATCATTATAATGAAAAAATCAACATAGTAACGTTTATTGAATAATTGTCAGTTTAGCACTATGCAAAGGCATCACTAATTAAGTCTTCTTCTAATTCCAAGTTCTGACAGTACATGTCACTAATAAATGGAAGCAGTGGGTTATCAGTTAAAAAACTCATTTGTAATCATTTGTAAGGCATCATTTGCATAAATTACTTATCTAATAATTAAAAAAATATACATACTCTTCTAACCACTGTTGCAGGCAATCTAGCGGCTCTAACTTGTTGCTGTGCTTGTTCTACAGCCTTGCTGCCACCGATGAAGCTTGGGTGAGATGTGTTTATGTAATCGGCCTGCACAGTTAATATCATCTCAAGTAAAAATATTGAAAACAGAACAGATATCAGTGCAAAGAAATAATACCAAAGGGAACAAATAATTCAGAGCAAAGACTCACAAATAATTTTACAAAATAATTAGTTTTAGGGATATTAAATAAGAGACACAGAATTGTGCATGTGTTTTCATCACCGTATACGGAAGCTCAAGTCAAATAGGGTCAATTCTCATACATGTTTGTTAGGATAAATAATAATTTGAATCCTCATAGGGCTAGACAGTGTTTACCTCCATCTCAATGATGTGCGCTATCATATCTTGTGCTGGCTTAAGCCCATCCCGTAGAAACTTTCCAATTACTTCATCCATGCTCCTTCTGAGTATAGGAAACTGCTGCAGCTCATTGCAAAGGCAACGGTGGCTCATCTACAGCAGAACAGAAGTTAGCAAGAGAAGTAAAATATCGAAAGTTGAAAGTTATTTAACGTTATGTGCAAATTTAACCAAATGGATGATTAAATTTCAGTTTCCAAGATTTTACAGCTCGACAAACATACCTTAACCAGTTCCTCATATATGAAATCTGCACACTGAAGACTTGGATCAAGCAATCTGCTGATTTGCCTGCGCACAAGGACTTCAAATGGCACCTGATAAATTTTTAGCACAAGGAATTATTATCAGCTCGATTGACCAGTATCCAAACCATCTACTCCCTCCGTTCCAAATTAGTTGACTTGGATTTATCTAGATACGGATGTATCTAACACTAGATATATCCGTATCTAGACAAATCTGAGTAAACTAATTTGGAACGGAGGGAGTACATATTAACACAATTCTTACATGAAGGGCACAAGTGCATCATACCTCAGGTACAAACAAAGCACTCCTAGGACCAGTTGCATTCTGTATAGCCATGCGGATATCTTCATCAGTGACATCCTCGCAAGGGTCAACACCCTATAAAAGACAGATCTTAGATCTTAATGATAATGGATATGATGAATGCTACGATGTAGCATAATGGAAGATTCAGCAACAAAATTACAAACCTCTAAGCTTTTGACGAAGATAGATTGAAAAATATAGTGAATTCTTGCTCCACCAGAAAGCTCGATTGTTGATATATCTTCGTTTTTTCCTTCTACCATAGACGAGAAAGCTGCAGCACACACATGTTATTTACATTTACAAATAATGACATATAGAGCTAGGAAGGTCATGGTTCAGTTCTTACCATCACAGTATTTAGCTAGAATGTTCAAAAGCTTAGCACCTTGCCCAGCCTGCAATGACGAAACATAGGGATTGATTCATCAAGGCAAAGACCAAAAGAATTAACAGAAGCAAGATTAAGGAACCAGATTTTACTAGCTGCTAACCAAATCTACTCATACAAATGTTAACAAAAGGTGTATGTTCCTTATCACTTTGAGCAAATAAAATTAATTCACCAGACCTTGGACTCGACTGGGTCACCATAAAAGGCATGCTCCTTAGCAATAGCTGTCAATTGAGAACTTATGCGTGCCTTCAGTCCAGGCAGAATAGTTCTTATATGTTGGACCAAGATCTGAAACCATATAGATGCATTTTTAGTTAAATCCCAGCATAAATCTGAAAGTCATATAACATGGGCTACAACAGACATCCGCTTTACCAAATTACCTGGTTTAGCTTCTTTGCTAACTGTGGTATCCCACAGTGCTTAGCAAGACCATTGTATGCCTGCAAGGAGTTACATTTCAGAACGATAAAAAAATAAAAACAAAAAACTGAAGAAACAGTGAACTTCACTGCAGCATACCGGATGAGTACGGAAGAAACTTTCTTCTCGGGCCAGAGCCTGCTTGACACTGACATCTGAATTGATATCCTACACCATTTAGCACAATATACATTAGAAAGATAAAGGAAAAGAAAAATAACTTTTTGTATCATCAAAGACGGTGCTGTGCAATAACAAAATATGTTAAAAGACATTCCTATGATTAATACTTACTAGCACAGCATTCTGAAAATGATCTTTGATACATATAAACATAGTTTAAAAAGGCGTGCCTAAGCGAGCGCTTAAGCGCGCCTAGGCTCTAGGCGTTGGCAAAACGCATTGCGCATAACTGCGCTTAATCTGTGCATAATTGCGCATAAGCATGCGCTTTGGTCAGTAAAGCGCAAGGCGGTGGCAAAACGCACAATTAACGCCTAGCGCTTTTTTGAACTATGCATATAAATAGGTGTTAGGTTCGCCAATTTTTTTCTACATCAGGTGTTAAGTTCACCTAAGTTAGTTAGGGTTGTTAACAACTATTTATCGACAGGCAACAGTCCGCAATGACACAAAATTAGTAAATTACTTCATCTGAAATTCTTTGTTATTATACAGAATGAGCACAGCGACCACAAAGTTGGGCCACTACCAAACTTGCAAAAGAAAGCGATGTCATGAGGATATTAAGTTATTGATGCATGACCCTTAAACTAAGCAAGCATGCTGCAAACTAAAGTACCTGCTGGCTGCGGTTTACGACGCCAACATAACCAAGTCGTAATGGGATGACATTTCCCAGCAAAAAATTCCGGGCATCAGTGCCCCTGTCCATTATGTCCAACTGGAAGAAAACAGAAGAGCAGTACAGATCAGAAGTTGGGTGACATTTAAAGGAGTATATTTTAAGGTTCAGGGGCAAACCTTTGTGATAACACCAATTGTTCGAGAACCTACATGAACAAAGAATCCACCATGTAAGATTTGCATCTTAACAGAAATGGTCTATCGAACTAAACACGTGACTTCGAGAGGCATACATACCATCAGGATCAGCTTGCCGAGCCATTTGAAGAGCATCAGAGTTCGCTAAATCTGCATTTGCTGGAGAAACCGCCAATATGATGCATGTCTTGTGCTTGATATATGACAATATCATAGTCCTTATTCTGGCCTCGATGTCAGTTGGTTGGTCACCAACTGGCACCTTGGTAATTCCAGGCAGATCGACCAAAGTGATGTTGAGAACATTTGGCGAATAGATCTTCAGACGTATCTGCCTATCTGAGACGCCCTTGTTACCGCCAGCCTCCCTGTCCGTTTCTGCCTGCATCGATGTTGAGTTTTATCATTAACAGGTATTACCATGATTCTAGTTATTAAAATCAAGTCAGTGCACTACACGATTCTCTGCCCCAGATTATAATTTGTCACTAAACTTTCCAGCACTTCTTTCAAACAAAGACTAGAGTAATTGAACAGTATCAGCCCTTGGATCAACGTCACTGAATATACACAGCAATAATAAAATTTCCAAACAATACTATCATTCGAGGATACCGTTAAGACATTCAATGTTCAAACGAACAATATACCCCAGAATGCAGCAATACATAAAGGGCAGTACGTAAGTCCAAAAGAGGGCAAACCATAGGCTGTAGAAACAACCACAACCACTAACAGAAAGCAGCATGGACCTAGCATCAGTACAACCAAATCATGATACGGTGCCAAATAACTGGAATTACCACAATGCCTACCCAAAAGCATCATCTCCCAACCCAAGAAATCTGGTAAGGCAGCAACAGCTGTGCTATAGCATATAATATACTCATCAAAAACCGCCACCAGCTTGGGCATGATTCGTCCAAACAACCACCAGCACCGCAACCACACAATCGTCTGCAACCCCGGTAATTAATCGGCCGCAATGCAGTACTAGAGCTACCATGCCCGCGAGCACACCAACCGCATGACCAAATCAACCTAGCTACCATCGGCCCCCCTGTTCCACATGCGGAGACGGACGGATTAACAGGAGGGGGGGCGCGGACCTGGATCTCGCGTCGGATGTCGGTGAACTCGTAGAAGCGGCGGCCGGGGTGGTGCAGGAACTCGCCCCACTCGTCCCTCTCGGCGTCGGCGGGGCGGCGCGGCTGGTGCACGAGCTGGAGCACGAGCGGGCGGCGCGTGCAGATGTCGGAGCCGCGCGGGAGGAAGTCGCGGCCGACGAGCGCCTCGAGGACGCTCGACTTGCCGCTGCTCTGGCTGCCGACGACGGCCACCTGCGGCAGGTCGATGGTGGAGCTGCTCCCCAGCTGCGAGAAGATGTCCTGCAGCTTGTTGACGATCGGGATCACCGAGGAGCCCACCGCCGCCGCGGCCTCGGCCGCCGCCGCCGCCGGCGACGGCGCGGAGGAGCTGTAGTGGTCGTCGGCCATGTGCCCGCCTCTAGGGTTTTGGGGGAAGGGAATCCCTAGATCGAGAGGGGGAGGGAGAGCTCGGCGGCGTCCGATTTGGTTCCCCTCTTGTATCTGTCTGTGGGGCTGCGGATTCGAATCGGGAGGTGTCGAGGGGGGTATCCCGTATTGGAGCGGAAGGGGGAGGCGGGCGGGCGAATTGACCTTTATAGCCCCCATCTTCTTGGCTTAGGGAGCAAGAAGAACGTGGTTGGTTTTCGGGCATCCGATCGAGCCGATGGAACGATGGAGGAAAATCATCCATCCGTCGTGCCTCCTTTTACCGTTTACCACGCCGTCAGTCCTGCACTTTTGCTTGCTGAAGAAGACACCGGGAACTGGCTGTTTTGGTTCGGATAAGTCAGTGAGCACCGTTTTCGGGAGTAGTTTTAATCGCCAACAAAGTTACTGTACATAGGAGTACTGATAATTTGATTAAGGCTGTGTTTGACAGCGAAGTATTGCAGAAACTATAGTATTGAAAAACTGCAGTATTTTTGTCTATAGGCACTAGATACCACAGTTTTGATATATCAAAGTATTTTGTAGTATTGAGAATACTGTGATAGTGTTTGGCTGATGCATGTTTACAACAACGTAAATTAGCTAGCTAGCCGTTTCATAGCAGTTGCAAAACATGCACGAATTTAGCTTACCAGTGGTTGCAAATTGAACGGCCATGCATAAACAGACCCGGCGGCATGCTATGCATCAGCGGCGACGGGAGCACAGCGGCGCGGCATGGAAGCGCGCGGTGTCGCTCTGGCTTGGCCGCGGCTTGGCCGACAGCGGCGAGCGCGGTGCACTGAAGCATGGGACGGCGTTTTGGAGCGGCGCATGCACGCCAAGCAGCGGCGAGCAAGGCCGCGACATGGCAGCGTGGCACACGTACGGTGTGGCTATGATCGCACACAACGGCCTGCGCAGTCTCAGCCAGCAGCGTGCGCGACCATGGTATAAACAATCTGGCATGAGGTGGCCAGGAGGCCGACCTGATGCACATCGCGTACGAGGAGAGGAGGAGCGCAAGTGGAAGCAAGGAAGGACACCATTTCTCTTTCCATTGCCTTCTATTGGCTTGTCACATGGCCGACAATCTTCAGGGCGGCAGTGGCTTGGCAGCGAGGAAGACGATAGCGAAGAGTCTTGTTTTCTTCGCGTGCTCTGTTTTAAAAAAAGAGGTCTGGGGTTCTTTTTTTAATACAGAGAAAATACCACAGTTTTGACAATACTGCAGTTTGAATACTACAGTTTTTTGTGGTTGCCAAACAGCTCATGGTAATTAAAACCATGGTATTTTAGAAAACGGTAGTATTCTCATAATACTTAGAAAAAACTGAGCTATCAAACAGGGCCTGGATAATTATTTACAAGTAGTAGTCGATCTCTTTGTGCGAGTCATACTTAATGTGTCATCTATCTACCGTCTCAAAAGAAAAGAAAACAGTTCGTTGTGTCATCTACTACCACGATTCTGTGGCCATGGATGAAGTCGTTACCATTCTCGCGTTGGTCAGTTACGTGGATCGAAGGAGGATAAAATGCAGTGAAGGCCTCTGCCAGACCACCTGCGAAGGGTGGGACGGGGAAGGGTCAAGGGTGCGTCGCATTTCTTGCGCGGCGGGTCTCGCCGTTGAAGCCGACCCGCACCCTGGCCGGCGACAGCAACTCCCACGTGGCCGCGCGCACGAGGGGCGGTGGTACGTGCGCCATCGCCACCGTCCAGGCGCGGCGGCGGGATGGACGGTCCACCAGAGTCCAGCGCGCTCTTCTTTACTGGTCGTGGATACCTGGAGTACGTGACGCTGATGCTGCGGCGGCCTGCGGCCATTGACCGCGTACGGCCCACCACCAGAACGACCCTGCTGATGGCGACCTCTTCGTGGCGCCCACCTGCACGATTCTTCTTCTTCTTTCCCGTTGTTTGAATCGAGGTTGCAGTTGTATTGTGTATTGAACAATCGAGAGAAGTGATCATTGAGGACGTTGATGCTGGAGCTGGCTGGCACGATCGATTCCCAGATCACGCACCGCTTTTTTTTTTTTACAAACTACGATGCTTTTTATTCAACCGTCACAATGTTTACACAGACGAAAGGAAGTCCTTCCGACGGACCCAACCACACATGCCGGCCAGCCGGTAGGAATAAAGCATGCTTCGCAAACTTGTGAGCCTCGATATTCGAGCTCCTAAATTCATGACTAAGGGCCTGTTTGGTTTGCAGCCTAAGGTTGTCACGTCTAAGCTTAGTCGTGCCACAATATCTTAGCCATGTGTTTGATTCATTGCCACACTTTTCTAGCTACATGGTCCACATGCCATAGACTCATTTTTTTGTCAAATCTTGCCACACTTGTGGTGGCCATTTTGTTAACCACACCTTTTGTGGCAACCACACTTTGCCTAAGCTTAGTTGTGGCAAAGTTAGTCTTGAACCAAACATGCCCTAATATTACAAGTAAGAAAAGTATACTTATGCGCTATGATTTCATGTATAATTGCTCCATAAACTGTGGCATTCTTGTCCCGAATATCCTCGACTACCACCTTGCAATCTGAAGAAACTTGAATCCTTCTTTCATATAAATCGTACGCCAAGGTGAGAGCCTCCCTAACTGCCATGCACTCAAGTGTTGGTGGATCAGAGACAACTCGGAACACAACCGTGGAAGCTCTAAGAAATTGGCATGTTGGGTCTCGACAGATCGCCCCAACTGCTCCACAATGCTCTCCTCTCCCGATCGCTGCATCTACATTGATCTTCACTGAACCAATCGGAGGAGCAATCAAATGTGTTGGGCGCACCACGACAGCTCTAGTGGGTTGGGGTACAGATGTTTGGATGGCCTTCAGTTCTCCAAGATATGATTGCACAAATCCATGAATTGAGTATGGGCTTTGGTAAATCTGCTCATGCACTGCCTTCCGACGTGCTCCCCACAGAGCCCACAAAGTAACCACGAAGGTAACAAATTCGTCATGCGGTAATGACTCATGCATGGAAAATAACCACCTCTTCGCATTGTCATCAACATTAGTGCTCAACATCTCTATGATCGGCTCCCATGAGAGTGCCCATGTGCTCCTCGACACGACACAATTCAGAAGTGCATGTCTCCAAGTGTCTTCCGCTCCACAAAGGCAGCAAGAGCTTGTGTTTGACATATTGCGGTGGTTCAGAAGAGATGTTGTCGAGATTGAGTGTTGGGCCAATCTCCACAGAAAGTTTTTCAACTTGGACGGAACTTTGATACCCCATAAATTCGTTCATCCCTGGCTATCCGAAACTAAGTGAGAAGATTCGCTCTTTCATATAACCATGCTTCACGGCTCAGCTTTGTCATCTGAATCATTCTATACGCCGATCTAACCGTGAAGTTCCCCTTCCTCTCTTCACTTCAAACCCAAAAGTCCTCTGTCTGCCTTTTGCATAGGGGAATTTGCAGAATTGCTTCCGCATCAAGAGGAATAAAGGTCGCTCGGACCAGGTGTTCATCCCATGAGGAAGTAGAATGGTTGATCAATTCTGAAACTCTGGTCGGTGGCTGTTGAAGTAGAGAGGTAATCGGCCTCTTCATATGTGGCCTTGGAATCCAGTTGACACTCCATATTTCCGTGTTTTCTCCGTTGCCTATCCTTTTAATAAGGCCTTGTACCATGATGTCCTGGCCCTCCAACACAACCCGCCAGATTTGAGATCACGCACCGCTTGTCTCCCACTGGAAATTATTGGGCCTCCGGGCGCGGTAGTGGGTTGAACGTACGATCCAAACCCATGACTGACTGAGACCACCCTTGTCATATGCAGCATCTATTTCTCGCCTGTAGCCAGACGTAAGTAGCTCTTGCCTCTAGCACGGGGCAGTACTATAGGTGCCTGATGAATTTTTTTCTTGTTGCTTTCTTCATCATTTTTCACTGTTTTACATCGGGGTTCATCGGGTTTTTTTGGTTTCTTTGGTTTTTTTATTTTTCTCTTTTTCTTTGGTTTCCATTCTTTCTTCGATTTTCACCGTTTTCTTAAGGTTTTTTTTCTTTTTTCATACACATTGTATATTTTTTCATACATCAGGCGCATATAACATTTTTAAATACATTATTATTTTTTGGTCAACTATATGTTTTGATGTCTATTTTTCTATACACATTGTATATTTTTCGTATATATCTAAAACAAATATACACATTTGACATTTTTCAAAGATAATATTGACATTTTCTCAAATAAATGTTTTTGAAAAAAATCAAATACGTGTTAAGAATTTTTCAAATACACACTAAAACTTTTTTTGGAATGACAAAAACATCTTTTGACATTGTACATTTTTTTTAAAATGCCAAAAATATATTTTTCAAACTCCTGGACATTTTTAAATTATAAAATACATTTTTTTAATATTATGAAACATTTTATTAATTTATGAAGATTTTTTACATCATATAATAAATTTCAAAAAAAGGCACGTACATTTTTTTGAAACACGTGAACATTTTCTAAATGACACATACTTTTTTGAATGGCAAACATTTTCTAAAAGTTGAGCGTCTTTTACACTACATGAACATTTTTTAAAGTAATTTTGCATAATATATGTATTTGGTATTTCTTTCAAAGCATGAACAAAAGAAGAAAAAACCATGTGTGTGACGTCAATGTGACAAACCCTCGTGGCAATGGTTGGCCCACTGCCAGCTCCTTGTAGGCGAGCCGAGTTATTATATTGCATAAAGTGAGCCATAGCCGCTCCCCTTGTCATAGCTCACCCTGACACAACTGCTACCACTAGGACCAGACCCAAATAGGACGGTTTTGAGGCACATGTTCTTCATGGGCCTTGCCTTGGCCGCAAGGAATTGTCAAATGGAAATCTCATTTCTCTCATTTTTCAAAAAATCTCATGGTTTTGAACGAGACTCTTCTTCTAGTAAGAAAAGGATATGACCGAGGGCCTATTCGGCACCTCAGGCTTCTAACTTCTCTAACTCTAGGTTCGGAGATGGCCAAGCGGTATAGCTCCCAAAGTTGAAACCAGAAGCTGGCATGCCACTGTATTGTTTTTAGGATGAGTTGGGGAAGCTAGCATTTTGAATCTCCTAGTGATGGTGTCCTGGATTAGGGGGTACTCACCTCATCGGCCTACCACTCATGGGCCGGGCCGAGGACCCACAAATAACCAAAGGATGGGCCACGTTTGACATGACCCTCGGCATACTCAAGATGGAATCTTCCGAGGACATGGTGCACACTTTAAGGCATGTTCAAATATTCATCATGTTTATCTCTAGATGCAACCGACCATGTGTAACTCTAGGTACCCTCCCCCACCCCTATATAAGCCGAGGAGTTTAGTCCATTGAGGCAAGACTTTTAGACTCATTCATACGATCTCGAGGTAGATCACCTATACTTTGTACTCCATCCAAAAAATATAAACAAGAGCAGGAGTAGGGGATTGCCTCTTGGAGAGGGCTCGAATCTGGGCAAACACCATGTCCCTATTCTTCCTGTGACCATCTAGCCGAGACCACCAACTCAGGACCCCCTATCCGAGATCTGTCGGATTTAGCTCCGACATTGGTGGCCCATGCAGGTCCCGTTTGTGATCAGAAAAGCTTGATGGAAGAATCGTTCGATGATCAAAACTACACCGACACAATCTCTATGCCGGAACCTCGAACCCTCGGCTTAACCGAGATACAGTAACACTACAGAACTCCTACCCTCTTTCAGGACATGAATCCCGACGAAACAAATCTGGCGATCGGATCTTCCGCCGCGACTTTGGATCTGGCCAAAGACCATCGAGCGATCGCCGCCCAAGAGATGGTTTTGCACCCGCCATGGGATAAAGGTCACATCTGCTTGGACCAAGCCCGGAGCTCGGATTCGAGGACTCATCACCGTGACCTGATACGTCTCTGTCGTATCTACTTTTCCAAACACATTTGCTCTTGTTTTGGACTCTAATTTGCATGATTTGAATAAAACTAATCCGGACTGACGCTGTTTTCAGCAGAACTACCACGGTGTTGTTTTTTGTGCAGAAGTAAAAGTTCTCGGAATTGGACGAAACTTTTTGTGGAATTTTTATTGGAAATATAAAAAATACCGGAGCGAAGACCCACCAGAGGGGGGCCACCTGTTGCCCACAAGGCAACAGGCGCGACCACCACCCCCCGGTTGCGCCCTGTTACCTTGTGGGGCCCACAGGCTGCCGTCTGACCTAATTCCAACGCTATAAGTTCCGTCTCGTCAAGAAAAAAAGAGAAGTAGTTTCATCGCATTTTACGATACGGAGCCGCCGCCACCTCCTGTTCTTCATCGGGAGGACTGATCTGGAGTCCGTTCAGGGCCATCGTCATCATCAACCATCCTCCATCAACAATTCCATGATGCTCACCGCTGGGAGTGAGTGATTCCTTCGTAGGCTTGCCGGACGGTGATGGGTTTGTTGGGAAACGTAGTAGAAAACAAAAAAAGCCGCACCTACGATCACCAAGATCAATATGAAGATGCATAACGGGTTGTGATCAACGATCGTTACCAACTCCGGAGTGCAGCGGAAGAAAAAGAGTCGGTGTAGATCATTCTCGAAGTCCCTCGAACGTTGATGACGATCCCGCGAACCGCCCTCGAACGATCCCTCGAACCTAAGACCGAAAGCACGGCCTCTCTACTTGGTTGCAAGCGTACGGTCTTCATGATCCGGCAGCGCTTCGCCGTCCAGAGCTAATCGTCGCCGGAGAATTAGGGGGAGGAGATTAGAACCACATTGTGCTTCTAATTATGAGTATTAGAGGTGGCTAGGGCTAGCTCTAATTAGTCTAGGACCAACTAGAACCAGAACTAGATCAACTAGAAGAGGCACCCAAAACTTGTTCTTCAAAAGGGTGGAAAACATCTAGTATATATAGGTTTAGGGGGGAGGAGAGGGCAGCCACCAAGGGAGGGAAACCCTCCCTTGGTGCGCCGGCCTAGGGGGGAGTCCAACTCCCACCCCTAGTAGGATTCGCCCCCCCCCCCCCCACACACACAAGGAAAGGGGGGCGCTGAAGGAAATATGCCCTAGAGGCAATAATAAAGTTGTTATTTATATTTCCTTATATCATGATAAATGTTTATTATTCATGCTAGAATTGTATTAACCGGAAACTTAATACATGTGTGAATACATAGACAAACAGAGTGTCACTAGTATGCCTCTACTTGACTAGCTCGTTAATCAAAGGTGGTTAAAGTTTCCTAGCCATAGACATGAGTTGTCATTTGATGAACGGGATCACATCATTAGAGAATGATGTGATTGACAAGACCCATCCGTTAGCTTAGCACGATGATCGTTTAGTTTGTTGCTATTGCTTTCTTCATGACTTATACAAGTTCCTATGACTATGAGATTATGCAACTCCCGAATACCGGAGGAACACTTAGTGTGCTATCAAATGTCACAACGTAACTGGGTGATTATAAAGATGCTCTACAGGTGTCTCCGATGGTGTTTGTTGAGTTGGCATAGATCGAAATTAGGATTTGTCACTCCGATTGTTGGAGAGGTATCTCTGGGCCCTCTCGGTAATGCACATCATACGAAGCCTTGCAAGCAATGTGACTAATGAGTTAGTTACGGGATGATGCATTACGGAACGAGTAAAGAGACTTGCCGGTAACGAGATTGAACTAGGTATGATGATACCGACGATCGAATCTCGGGCAAGTAACATACCAATGACAAAGGGAACAACGTATGCTGTTATGCGGTTTGACCGATAAAGATCTTCGTAGAATATGTGGGAGCCAATATGAGCATCCAGGTTCCGCTATTGGTTATTGACCGGAGATGAGTCTCGGTCATGTCTACATAGTTCTCGAACCCGTAGGGTCCGCACGCTTAACGTTCGATGACGATCGGTATTATGAGTTTATGTGTTTTGATGTACCGAAGGTAGTTCGGAGTCCCGGATGAGATCACGGACATGACGATGAGTCTCGAAATGGTTGAGACATAAAGATTGATATATTGGACGACTATGTTTGGACATCGGAATGGTTCCGGGTGTGTTCGGGCATTTACCGGAGTACCGGAGGGTTACCGGAACCCCCCGGGGAGTCTATGGGCCTTATTGGGCCTTAGTGGGAGAGATGAGGAGGCAGCCAAGGTGGGGGCGCGTCCCCCCAAGCCCAATCCGAATTGGGGTGGGGGGCCGGCCCCCCTTTCCTTCTCCCTCTCTCCTCCTGCCATCCTCTCCTACTCCAACTAGGGAAAGGGGAATCCTACTCCCACCGGGAGTAGGACTCCCACCTTGGGCGCGCCATGAGAGGGCCGGCCCTCCCCTCCTCCACTCCTTTATATACGGAGGAGGGGGGCACCCCAGAGACACACAAGTTGATTGTTTTTAGCCGTGTGCGGTGCCCCCCTCCACAGATTTCCACCTCGGTCATATTTTCGGAGAGCTTAGGCGAAGCCCTGCCGGAATCACTTCATCATCACCGTCACCACGCCGTCGTGCTGACGAAACTCTCCTTTGGCCTCAACTGGATCAAGAGTTCGAGGGACGTCACCGAGCTGAACGTGTGCAGATCGCGGAGGTGCCGTACGTTCGGTACTTGGATCGGTTGGATCGCGAAGACGTTCGACTACATCAACCACGTTACTAAACGCTTCCGCTTTTGGTCTACGAGGGTACGTGGACACACTCTCCCCGCTCTTTGCTATGCTTCTCCTAGATAGATCTTGCGTGATCGTAGGAAATTTTTTGAAATACTACGTTCCCCAACAGGCGCCACCTCCACTTGGGCCTTTATGGCCCAAGTCTCCTATCCCCTCTTGGCCTTTTAAGGCCCGTTGATATTTAATTAATATACAAAATACCTTAAACATTTTTAGAGCATTATATATATAATTTAACATCTCCGGAAACATTTTCCACCTATTCACCGAAACCCTTCCGGTGACCCCGAAACGCTTCCGGAACCTCTCGGAACTATTCCGGATATTAATGAAACTATTTCATTAATATATTCTCGTCACTCCCGTTCCACTAACACTCAGCAGATCATGATTACCTTAAGCTTGTGACCCCGTAGGTTCGGTAAAGCATAGACATGAATGAAACTCCTTCGTTAAATGACCGATAGCGGAACCGTGGACATCCATATTGGTCCCTATGATTACACGAAATGATATTTGAGTGAACCTTTGGTTATCATGGGACGTTCCCTTCGCTTCGCGATACTTTACAAAACCCGGTGTGCATCGGTATCCTCCTGGGTCATCACCATGCCCACTATATCGTTGCTCCTGTTACCGGTTTTGTTCTTCTTTCTCGTTGACGTGTCCCGGCATCCCCGTGACGTAGTCACCTGTGTCTGGCCAGACGATGATGGATGCCGTCACACCGAGAGGGCCCTAAGAATATCTCTCCATCGCCGAAGGAGCAAATCCCACTCTCGAGCTATTCGTTTACTTGTCAAACTTTCCGGTGAACCTGAAAGTTGTCGTTATGATCACCTTGTTACAGATGATGTTTGAGCAACCCCAAAGTCCACCATCTGGTAGGAAGTAACCAAGACACTCTCATGGTCTGAGGAACTAAATTACACATGCTAACACTCCGTGTTATAACATATGATTTCAGACGATATGATCACAAAGTATAACATACAAGATTGGGTCGATTCAATATGATTGTTCTTCTAACGTCATATCCTCAATGTTGTTTTAGGACTACCGTTGCACCTAACGATATCCTAAGATTCGGAAAACGTGATCACCAACAACACTTGAGCCAGTCCTAGAGGCTGGACCGGGAACCTATTGTTTGACCGTTTATCATTCCACACGTGCATATGAGTTTTCCACTGAATCACATATTCCAGGATCATAGCAGTTATAGCATGAAAATAAACTCTTAATTATGAATAATGAAAATATAATAATACAATATTATTGCCTCTAGGGCATATTTCTAACAGTCTCCCACTTGCACTAGAGTCAATAATCTAGTTGCATAACACTTAACAACTTATCTTGTGTTATTAATGCATTGCTTGTGGTAGAGCCTTCGTCATTAGTTTGACACACTCAAAAACTATGTGATATTTGTGCTAGTATTGTCTGATTCTTAGATCTTAATCCATATAGTTTTTTAGCCATAATATTTTATTTAAAATAAAATATTATTGGATTTATGATCATAATAATCTTCTTGTATAACCTTTATGGGTCACTTACAACTCTTGCAATATTTATTCAGACAAAACATTTATATCAAGACATTTCTTGATTCAGATAAAATATGAAACATCTCATGTTTTCAAGATGTATATCCTTATCGTTTATAAATTCAACAAATTTGTTCATAAATAATTCTGAATTATTATAGCCCAATCATAACAACTATGAAGTTTGATATTCATATATTCTATATGAATTCAACTTCAATACCTCAGAAAAACATTTTATTCTTTGAAGTTCCTTGATATTTTATTTACTAACTTTTAGTAAATATACTTTGGCCATTATATATATCATAACTTATCAAGACAATTTTATTTTCAAGCTTATCATTCATAAGCATCAAGTTATACGACATTTAGAGAAAACAATTTTCTCTATTTAAAACTCTTTTAAAATTTTGTCAAAATATATATAAACTTTGTTTTAGCTTAACCAGACACCTTAATCTATCTTCATAGATTCTTTCATGCCCAATTTTTTTTGCTTTACACTTTGATGGAAAAAGTGTTTCAAAATCATTTTTGAACCAGACACCTTAGGAAGTTTATATTGTTTCTATTCCATAATATGTCATATACATACAGGATTGAAAACTTTATATAGCTCCCACTGAGTTCTACAAAACTATTTTGTTAGTACTTAGGAGCTTTATATTATTTCTATTTCATGATATGTCTTACATATATATGGCTTAGAAATATTATATAACTCCCACTGAATTTTACACAAAAATACTTTTGGACAAGTCCAAAACTTAATGCTAGTTCAAATCTTCAAATGGTTTTTGAAGTTTGCACATTTATCCGGTTATCTTGAGGATAAAAACTTTTTATGGTTGTATCATTCATACATCCTTTTCCCAATTTAGAAAACTTGTTTTGAAATCCTTCTTTTACTCCACATTCCTTGAAGTATTATCAAGTTCTAAACTCGTCAGAAAATAACAACTAAGTTCCCAACTTGATTGTATATGAATTTTCATACCGGTGTGCATGGCCAAGGGCCATTCCTTATGAGCTAGGCGCCACCTTTGTTTCTTTGTAGTGTTTACGTTCATCTTCTTACAAGATGAAAAGAACTTTATCGTGTGATTTCATAAATTCAACGATGTTCTTGATCATGTTTTAGCTTTTAGAATTTTCTACATCTAATGTAGTAACTAGCGGTATTTCTTGTAAATAATTTATCGGAACAAATTCTGATTAATTTTGTACCGTTAAAAGATTCACTAATCTTTCAGCCTATAACATCCTCCCACTTATTCTTTTGACAAGAAAACCCCTTTCCATGACAAACATTTTGTCTTTCAGATATTTCAATGGGAGAAATCATATAAACCTACAATCCAACTGTCATCTAGTTAAATAATGTTCATATCTCATATGATTTCATTTAACAAGATCTATACGTGGTTTTCTATTTTAGTGTATATTTTGCTATTTCAGTTATACCCCGATTATAAATAGCAGATAGAATAATTCCATGATCATTCAAACGATCTTGCTAAACTTATGACTTTAGATCTATTTCTTCAAATGAAGAATCACAATATCAATTGTCATTATGATCTTTAATCTTCATTAAAATATTTGAACTCTTCAAATAAATTCTGAAATTCTGTTGAACTATTAAAATATTTCAGTCTGAGTAAAACATTTTTACTTATTTTAATGAAGTAAATTATCCACCATACTCTGTTTCTGTCTATCGGTTTTATACATCATTATGTATTTTATCGATCATGATGATCGAATACTTCATCTATATTATTCCCGATGTATCCAAGCAGAGATATATTCATGTGGAACTTATCAGTCTTCTTAATACGTTTAGTATAAATGTTGTAATACTTTAAATCAAGATTTCATGAATAAACCATCGAAACTTGTGGTAAATCCAAAACATATTCTTATAGTTACTTCAACAACTATTGTTCAAAACTTTATAAGAATGCCCATTGCATAATCCAAAACATAATGTCTTATACAACCCTGGAACGCAATAACTATTATTCGATCCTAAGATAAATCTTGAAGATAGACTCCATTAGTCTTGAGTAGAGATCCCATCACCGTCCTTGACTATCATCTTGTCTTTATTTCTTCTCAACTTGTGAGCTTTCTATAGTTCCTATATCAGATTGCAAATTAAAAGCAATCGATTAGTATCAAATACTTATGACATACAGAAACAAGTAAAATGACATTAATATTGTATAACTTTTATACCTTTGTCTGAAGAACCGTTATTCTTATCTGCTAAGTACTTCTTGTAGTTTCGCTTCCAGTGACCCTTTTGTTTGTAGTAGCAACATTCAGTCTCTTTGTTGGCTCCGCCCTTGTTCTTCTTCTGGGAAGCGGTCTTACCGGCACCAGTAGATTTCTTCTTGGACTTGCCCTTCTTCTTGAAACTGGTAGTCTTGTTGACCATCAACACTTCTTTGTTCTTCTGCATCCAAGCTTTTGCAGTTTTGAGCATTGCAAACAACTCGTTTGCACTTTTCTCCATCTTGTTCATGTTGTAATTCATGATGAAACCATCGTAATATAAGGGGAGTGAAGCAAGCACAATATCTGTACCGAGTGTTGGCGGAATTCCAAATTCCAGTGAAGCAAGCCTATCAACATAGCCAGCAAGCTTCACTATATGCTCACTCATTAAGGAACCCTCTTTCATCTTGCATTCTATCAGGGCCTTGGTTAATTCAAACTATTCGGTCCTTGCCTGTTTCTTGTACAGAACTTCCAGTGACCCAATTATAAATTGAGTGGTGGGTCGTTCAAAACACTTCTGTAGTTCAGGATCCATGCAAGTTAACATGAGGCACTGGACTGACTCATAGTCATCACTACGAGTAGCATAAGCAGCAACTTCTTCTGGTGCAGCATCTTTTGAAGGAGCTTCACCTAGGGGTTGATCCAGCACGTACTTGATATGTCTCCGTCGTATCTATAATTTTTGATTGTTTCATGCCAATATTATATAACTTTCACATATTTCTGGCAACATTTTATATGATATATTGGACTAACCTATTGATCCAGTGCCCAGTGCCAGTTCCTGTTTTCTGCATGTTTTTTGTTTCGCGGAATATCCATATCAAACGAAGTCCAAATGCGATAAAAATTTATGGAGAATTATTTTGGAATATATGTGATTTTTGGGACTTGGAATCAACGCAAACGGTGGCCCATAGCCCCCAAGATATACCAGGGCGCGCCCCAGGGGCCAGGCGCGCGATGGTGGGTTTTGCTCACCTCGTACGTCGGTTGGAGCTCTACTTCGGGCACAAGGAAGCTTATATCCAGAAAAAATCGTGTTAAAATCTCAGCGCAATCGGAGTTACGGATCTCCAGGAATATAAGAAACGGTTTTCGGTCAGAAAACAGGAACCCGAAACAGAAGAGAACAGAGAGGGAGATCCAATCTAGGAGGGGCTCCTACCCCTCCGCCGCCATGGCCATGGACCAGAGGGCGAAGGCCAAGGAAGAAGAAGAAGGAGGGGGGCTCTCTCCCCCTCTCTCCCGATGGCGCCGTAGCACCGCCGGGGCAATCATCATGACGGCGATCTACACCAACAACTTCGCCGCCGTCAACACCAACTCTCTCCCCGCCGCCGTCAACACCAACTCTCTCCCCCTCTATGCAGCGGTCTAACACGTCTTCTCCCCGCTGTAATCTCTACTTAAACATGGTGCTCAATGCTATATATTATTTCCCAATGATCTATGGCTATCTTATGATGTTTGAGAAGATCCGTTTTGTCCTATGGGTTGATAGATGATCATGATTGGTTTGAGTTGTATTTTTTTTGGTGCTGTCCTGTGGTGCCCTCCGTGTCACGCAAACGGAGGGATCCCCGTTGTAGGGTGTTGCAATACGTTCATGGTTCTCTTATGGTGGGTGGCGTGAGTGACAGAAGCACAGACCCAAGTTTGGGGGTCATTGCGTATGGGATAAAGAGGAGTTGATACTTAATGCTATGGTTGGGTTTTACGACCTTAATGATCTTTAGTAGTTGCGGATGCTTGCTAGAGTTCCAATCATAAGTGCATATGATCCAAGTAGAGAAAGTATGTTACCTCATGCCTCTCCCGCATATAAAATTGCAACAATGATCACCGGTAGGGACAAATGACTTTCTTGTTGACAAAAGCTATCTACTTTTATTACCTTGCAATTTATTCGTAGTTTTATTCTCGCAAAGTACTAGTGGTTTTATTCTTGCAAAATAGTTTCATACTTGTTTTAGGTAAAGCAAATGTCAAGTGTGCGTAGAGTTGTATCGGTGGTCGATAGAACTTGAGGGAATATTTGTTCTACCTTTAGCTCCTCGTTGGGTTCGACACTCTTATTTATCGAAAAAGCCTACAAACGATCCCCTATACTTGTGGGTTATCAAGACCTTTTTCTGGCACCGTTGCCGGGGAGCAATAGCGTGGGGTGAATATTCTCGTGTGTGCTTATTTGCTTTATCACTAAGTAGATATTATTTTCAGTTCTAAGTTGTTCTCTATCTTTAGTTATGGATATGGAACACGAAACACCAAAAAAATTAGTTGTACTTGCTACTCATGGAGCTGGGGAACCTCCTAAAACCCTCGATACTCGTTATGTGAAAAATATAAAAAACTACTTTGATAATCTTGAGAAAAACCCCATTCAACTTGATAATGGGAGTAACGTTGGATCAACGTGAATACTTTAGGGATTATCGCTTGACTCAAAAAGGAAAATATTTATGGGATCAAATTGAAATGTTGCAATGGTATGCTTGGAATTTATGCTCGAGATATGATTATACTTGTTGCTCTAGGATGAAGGCTCAACACCTTCCCTTCTCATATGAATTTAATGATAATGAAACCTTGGCTTCTTACGCCATTGGTAGATATGATTACTATGATGTGGAACGAATAGAAGAATTTGTTGCTTTTAAGGGTGCTTATGAAACTGAATCTCTGTTTGAAAAGTATGAAAATTATGATGATTCTGTTTATAGACCTGAAAATTTTGCTATACTTAAATATTGCTATGAGAATTATAAATAGAATGTTGATATTGATGCGTTTATTAAGAAAGTCTCCGCTGTCCGAAAAGAGACTAATATTGTGCAGGAAACTATGGAAGAAGAAATTGATGAAACTGTGAGCTCATTAGATGAAAAAGATGAGGAGGAGAGCGAAGAACAAAAGGAGGAAGAGCGGATTGATCACCCGTGCCCACCTTCTAATGAGAGTAACTCTTCAACTCATACATTGTTTAATGTCCCCTCGTTCTTACCAAAGGATGAATGCTATGATAATTGCTATGATCCCATTGATTCGCTTGAAATATCCCTGTTTTTTGAAATTGATGCTTGCTATGCTTGTGGCCAAGATGCCAATATGAATTATGCTTATGGAGATGAGGCTATAGTTCCTTATGTTAAGAATGAAATTTTTGCTATTGCACCCACACATGATAGTCCTATTATCTTTTTGAATTCTCCCAACTACACTATATCGGAGAAGTTTGCTCTTATTAAGGATTACATTGATGGGTTGCATTCTACCATTACACATGATGATTTTGATGAATATAATATGCATGTGCTTTCTGCTCCTACTTGCAATTATTATGAAAGAGGAACTATATCTCGACCTCTTTATGTTTCCAACACGATAAAATTGCAAGAAACTTCTTATGCTATGTATTGGCCTTTAGTTGATGTGCATGAATTGTTCTTGTATGACATGCCGATGCATAGGAAGAGAGTTAGACTTCGTCATTGCATGATATATGTTGCTTTGTGCTCACTACTAAATGCTAAATCATTGCTAATTAAAATTGGCTTTGATATACCTTGGGATCCGGGTGGATCCATTACTTGAGCACTTTATGCCTAGCTTAATGGCTTTAAAGAAAGCGCTGCTAGGGAGACAACCCAGAAATTTTAGAGAGTCATTTTATTCTGTTGTGTGCTTTTATAAAGTTTAAAAACAAAAAAATATAGAGGGGAACTTAAAATTTTACAAAAGGAAAAGTGAAAGTGAGAAAGACAAGCACCGTGGAAGCAGGAGCATGCCTTGAACTTTGTTCATGCCCATGGAAACTTTGTGAATCTTGAATTACAGAAAATTTTCAACAAAAATAATTATCCCCTTGTACAAATCCATTGTATTATAAAAATAATGTGCCAAGATTTGCCTTTAGGATGATTAGATTGTTTGTTGGTATGTGCGGTGTAAAAACAGAAACTTTGGCTGAAGTGCGCAAATTTATATTTTTTACTGGAATGTCAAAAGTTTCTGAAACTTTTTGCAAAATATTTCTATACAAATGTTTTATTTTTTCCTATTTTTTCAGAATTTTTGGAGTACCATAAGTATGGTTAATGTTCAGATTACTACAGACTGTCCTGTTTAAGACAGATTCTGTTTTTGATGCATTGTTTAGCTTGTTTTCATGAAACTATCGATTCTATCGGTGGTATAAGCCATGGAGAAGTTATAATACAGTAGATATAATGCAAAAACAAAATATGAATTGGTTTGCAACAGTACTTAAAGTAGTGATTTGCTTTATTATGCTAACGGATCTCACCAGTTTTCTGTTAAAAGTTTTGTGTGGATGTCGTGGTAGAACACGACCATCTATGGGGTCATCGGCCCCTTTGTGGTTCGGTAGGGGGGGGGGGGCGCATTGAAAAAAGAGTGGAATCCATGGGACATCACAACAGAGATGACACTGGTGGTTTTTACCCAGGTTCGGGCTGCTGAGAAGCGTAAAACCCTACTCCTGCTTTGGTGGATTGATGGAGAGACCGTGAAGAACGTGCGGCGCTCGAGCCCAGCAAGGTCGCCTTGGGGAGAGCAGCTACGCACATACGAGTACACGAGGGTTTGAATCCTTTCTAAGGTTGCCACAGTCCTCCTTTTATAGGCTAAGGGGTTACCACAATGGCAAAACAGTCATTATCCAACGATTAAATAGCTAACAGTGCTATCATACCTAACTCTGGCAGTTAGGACAAAGTGCATTAAATGCACTGCCATGTGTCACACTATGGATGCGGCCCGGCAGGCCTGTCGCACCGCTTTAGTCATCTTCCACCTGTCTGCTTGACACACCTCTGGACGGGTGTCATATGGAGGTGATCTTCCTCCTAAATGGCCGCCACGTGCCAAATGACAGCCACTTAGTTATCTGGGGGGCTCGACACCGCACCGATGGATGACTTGCGTTGTGATGCGGTGGAGCGGTGGAGTCTTGGCGGGGATGTAGGCTGCTAGCGGCCCGGCAATCCTTGCCGGGGGAAAGTCTTAGGACTTGCCTTCGGGGTGGCCTCGACCTGACCAGGCTCGCCTGCCCGTCAAGGAAGGCCTTCCCTTGGTGATATCTTGTTGTCTTGGCTTGTCTTGGTCTTCTTGATCCGCCCTTTGATTTCTCAAAGAGCTCTCTCTCTGGCTTGGTTCTATCTTGAATGGTTGAGGTTGCTCGCATTCCTGCCACTTGAGCCTGTGTACAGTCTGGGCAACATACGTGAAGGTTTGTTGCACCGACAGGAGCCCCGGGCCTGGCCCAAACATGCTGCCGAGCATCGTTGGGGTAGGCCCTATCTGGTACACAGGCAGGGGTCTTGCGCTGATATTCTCTTTTTTGATATTTTCCTTGCTTCTTCATTAACCTATGCTTGAGTTAGTTTCCGGTTCTCCCGCTCGTCGTGCGATGCCAAACGTGGTGGGGGCCAGCCTGTTATGGCCTGTGAATGACTTTATCCCACGAGGCGGTAACCGCCATTTCACTCATCCCACTACGCCCGCCCTTTTCGCCACGTACACCGCATGTGTCGCGCGGGGTAGGTAACGGACGCGCACGGCGCAGGGAAGAGCGCTATGACAGGAACCCAAATTCTCCGGATTGGTGCAAAAGGGCGGTCGATGGGCTCGGCCACCGTCCGTAGCTTGGAAAGATTGGATTCAAAGGAGCCCTTGGGAGTAGGTGGAGAATCAGCCCCCGGCCCCGGCTCGCCTATAAAAAGGGAGCACTAGGGGGAGTGGAGGCATCCATCCACGTACTTCTGCCTTCTTCTTCCTTGCCTCCTTCTTCGTCATGCCGAAAGGGAGAGACCGGGGTCCGGCCCCGGGCCTCAGTTCGGGAGTGATGACTCCGAAGGCTAGTGTCACCGCTCGGGGAGTGAGTCTGGTCCGGGGCCGTGGGAGGCGCGGCAACCGTAGTAGGGGCGGTCGCGGTTTGCTGCGGCGCGTCAGCGAACGCCACACCGAGCCCGGTGTAGAAGGTGTTGCGCTTCTCCATGATGGCGGAGTGCTCGTCCCTTCCACGCGAGCTCGCCATCCGGGGAAGAGGTGTCGCCTCTGCTGCAAGCTGTCGGGGCTCGCCAACCCATCGGCGGAGTCCTCAGGGCTTCTGGTGCCCTCCCGTGGGATCGCGCTCGGGATCTTCAGTAACCCCAACACTGCTCTCTTTGGCAAGGTCGGGGATGACGCTGAAGATGGCGGTGCCCTCCTGCCCGCCAAGGTGGGGGGTGGTGCTCCCCGCACGCCTCGGGCGCCGCCGCCACCGTCAGCCGCTTCTTCGGGGGAGGTGATGGGCCAAGGGCTCAGCGTCCTCCCGGAGCGATAGTAACGAGGAAGAAACAGGTGAAGACAGAGAAGGCGGGTGGCAGGCCATCAGGTCGAAGTACGATGGCACCAACACCTTCCTCTCATACTGCCGACCTGCTGCTCCGTATTTCCGCTCTTCCCCTCCCTCCCCGACACCATCATCACTAGCTTCTTCCGGATGGTTGCCGGGGAGGGGACGCTCTCTTGGTGCCTTCGCCTCCTCCAGCAGTCTTCCAGCTGGGCCCCGGCAGGCTTTCCCCGCCGATGTCCGCGCTGGCGTGTCCCGCTGGTCCTGGTGGTGGTAACCAGGGCACCGCCCAGCTGCTCTCTCTGTCTCACTCCTTCGCAACCTCGCCACTCCCGATCTTGTCAGGCTGCTCCCGGCGGGCTCTAACGGGGTCAGACAGGGCTTCTGCCCAGGCACTCCTTTTGCCCTCTTCACCTCCTGCTGTAGTTCCTAGGAGGAGAGGGACAAGAAATGGATTACGGGACACTTATCTTTTTTCAATCTAAAATATGTAGGCACTTGCCAAACTTTAGCTTCAAATATGTAGTCTCTTCTATCCATGTTTGCACTCTGTAAGCTTTGTACTTGTTTATCCGCATATTAATGAAAAAAGACGGTCTTGCCGGGTACTTGTGCATGTACTATATCCATGCAGAGGAGGAATGCCTCTATACTTTTAAGTAAACAAGTTTTCTCCGGCAAGCTATCCTGTCGGTACCTTCCATTTGTTGCCGCGGGGCTTGGTCTACCGGGCTTAAAACTATGGAAGGGGACCGGCCCCTCGTCGAACCTTCTCTGCCAAGAGCCACTACAACCATCTCTATCGAAGCAACGTTCGGGTCAAAGAATGGGAGCACAAATGTTTCAAAGGTAACGAGGTTTCTCTATGCACAAGTTTCCTTCTTACAGAGACATGTATGGATGAGAGGGAACTTATCTGTTTGGCTTGTCGGGGATCAGTATGTGATCTTGTTTTCGTTTCTTCTTTTTGGGACCGAGTCCGTGGCAAGAATCCTGCAGTTAGTGCAGAGGAAAACAAGGCAACATATGATCTCATCTACATGATCATCGCATGTTCATGTTATGCTATGCATGCAAGTTTTTGGGGGGCCCCCAGTGCTTTGTTTTATTGTCTATGCTTAGGGTCTGCACCTGGCTTTGTACAAAGGGTTACATGCGCGTCGGCAAGGCTTGTACAAAAGAGTGGCTGCCGGGCCTGCCCGGCAGCCGCACCTTACGGGTAGAACTTACGAAGATGCTCAATATTCCATGAGTTTTGCAACTGAATGCCATCTTCGGTTTCCAGATGGACTGCACCGGGTCTGGTGACTCATACTACCCGGTAAGGGCCTTCCCACTTCGGCGCCAACTTGTTTGCACCCTTGGCGGCTGAACATGCCTAAGGACAAGGTCGCCTTCCTCAAGGCTCCAGGCATGAACCTTGCGGCTGTGATAGCGATGTAGGGCTTGCTGGTAGCGTGCAACATGCGTAGCAGCCCGGAGACAGTTCTCCTCAAGGAGCACGACATCGTCATGCCGGTGCTACTCTTGCTCTACTTCATCATAGGAAAATACTTGAGGTGACCCGTATATGAGTTCCGTGGGGATCACTGCTTCTGCCCCATAGACTAGAGAGAAGGGAGTCTGGCCGGTAGCTCGATTTGGTGTCGTACTGAGGGACCAAAGAACCACCGGCAGCTCGTCGATCCAGCGTTTGCCGCACTTCCGCAGCTTGTCGAAAGTTCTTGTCTTGAGTCCTCGCAGCACTTCAGCATTCATCCTCTCAGCTTGTCCATTGCTCCTGGGATGAGCAATAGAGACGAATGAAACCTTGTTTCCGAGGGTTTGAACGTATTGCATGAAGGCGCGGCTTGTGAATTGGGTGTTGTTGTCAGTGATGACTCTGGCGGGTACTCTGAAGCGGCACACCAATCCCTTCAAGAACTTGATAGCTGATTGTGCGGTCACCTTTCTCACAGGCTCCACCTCCGGCCACTTTGTAAACTTGTCGATTGCAACGTACAAGAATTCAAAGCCCCCAGTAGCACGGGGGAAGGGGCCCAAGATGTCGAGCCCCCAGACTGAAAATGGCCATGACAAAGGGATCGTCTGGAGAGCTTGAGTAGGTTGATGGATATTCTTGGAGTGGAACTGGCAGGCTTCACATCTGGTGACTAGCTCAATTGCATCTTGGAGGGCCGTGGGCCAGTAGAAACCTTGCCGGAAAGCTTTTCCGACCAAGGCACTTGATCCAATATGGGAGCCTCACATGCCTTTGTGTATCTCTGCCAATAGTTCATTCCCCTCTTCCCGGCAAATGCACTTCAATTTCACACTGTTGGGCCTCCTTCTGTATAGCGTGTTATCGACAAACTGATACATACTGGCCCTCCGAGCTACTCTTTCAGCTTCTTCTTGCTCTTCAGGAAGTTCTCCTGTTTGAAGGTAATGGACTATGTGACGTGCCCAAGTTGGAGCCTGAGGCTCGGCAACAAGGATCAACGGCACCTCCTCGTTCGTGGGAGCGCATATCTCAACCACAAGAACTGGTAGTTCGGCGGGAGGGTGTTGCTCACCAGGCGAAGTGGAGTTGTTCCCGCCAACCTATCTGCCGGGGGCTTCGGAAAGCTCTGCCGGGAGAGGCTTGCCGGAGTCCAGTTTCCTCCTCTTTCTGGCCATTGTTGTTGGGGATACTGAGGGTTGAATCAGGTGGAGAACAAAAGTCCCTGGTTCCACAGGAAGCTTTTGCGCAGTGCATTTTGACAGATGATCAGCAATGCTGTTTTCCGCACGTGGCACATGCTCTATTTGCAATCCGTCAAAACGCTCCTCCAGCTTTCTCACCTCCTCCACATATGCCTCCATCAATGGACTCTGGTACTTGTCTCACCACAAGCTGTGAGTCTCCACGAATGATCAACTTCTTAATTCCCAATTCTGTTGCGATCTTGAGCCCGGCAAGGAGTCCTTCGTATTCTGCGGTGTTGTTGGTAGCTTCCTCCTGGGGAAAATGCATTTGGACCACATACTTGAGGTGCTCTCCAGTGGGTCTGACAAGGAGCACGCCAGCCCCTGCGCCTTGTAGTGAGAAGGCACCATCAAAGTACATGATCCACTCTTGGGGGGCCTCCATGCCGGGAATAACTGTTTCTGGTGTTTCTTCATCTGGGGTTGGTGTCCATTCCGCGATGAACTTCGCCAATGCCCTACTCTGAATGGTTGATGTACTCTCATACTTCAGACCAAAGCTCGGCAATTCCAAAGCCCATTCTACTATCCTGCCAGTGGCCTCCGGGTTCCTCAGTATGCATTGCAAAGGGAAGCGGGTGACAGCTGTGATCTCGTGGGCTTGGAAGTAGTGGCGCAATTTCCTTGAGGCCATGATGAGGCCAAAGATCAACTTTTGCACGCCAGAGTACCTCGATCTAGCCCCCTGCAATAGGGAGCTGACAAAGTACACTGGCTGCTGCACCACTTTTTTCTTTGCCGCGGTCTTGGAATTGTCTCCGTTATCCTGCTCTTCTTTCTCCTGATCTGAACCGGACCTTGCCGGGATAGGTTCACTTTCCTCTCCGGAGGGGGCAGTAGCTGCGGCTGCTCCTTCATCTACTTCCTGCTGCGCCACCAACGTTGCACTAACCACTTGATTGGTTGCCGCTAGGTACAGCAGCAACGGATCTTGTTGTTTAGGAGCGACCAAGGTGGGAGCAGAGGAAAGATAGGTCTTCAAGTCTCGCAGCGCTGTTTCTGCCTCCGGGGTCCACTTTATTGGCCCTACCTTCTTCAAAATTTTGAAGAACGGCAAGGCGCGCTCGGCAGACTTGGAAATGAATCTACTTAGTGCGGCAACATATCCGGTCAGGCGCCTCACGTCTTTAACTATCTTGGGTGCTTGAATCTGCTCGATCGCCTTGATCTTGTTGGGGTTGGCCTCTATCCCCCGGTGGGACACGAAGAAGCCAAGTAGCTTGCCGGAGGGAACACCAAACACACACTTCTCAGGGTTTAACTTCAAGTTGATCTTGCATAGATTCGCAAAGGTCTCTTCCAAGTCCTGAATGAGAGTTGATTTGTCCTTGGTCTTGACTACTATGTCATCCATGTAAGCTTCAATATTCCTGTGCAATTGAGGCTCAAAACCAATTTGCACCGCTCTTGCAAAAGTGGATCCAGTGATCTTCAACCCGAAAGGCATCCACACAAAGCAGTACGTGCCACACGGGGTTATGAACACGGTCTTCTCCTCGTACTCCTTGGAAATAAAGATCTGATGGTACCTAGAGTATGCATCCAAGAAGGAAAGAAGAGCACACCCGGAAGTGGAATCTACGATCTGGTCAATGCGCGGCAAGGGGAACGGGTCCTTCGTGCATGCCTTATTCAGATCCATGAAGTCTATGCAAAGCCTCCATTTCCCGTTCGCCTTGCGCACTACCACCGGGTTCACCAACCATGTTGGGTGCAACACTCCTCTGACCAAACCAGCTGCTTCAAGCTTCTTGATTTCCTCGGTAATGAACTTTTGCCGCTCCAAAGCTTGCTTCCGGACTTTCTGCTTGACGGGTTGGGCATGAGGGCAGACAGCTAGGTGGTGCTCGATTACCTCCCTGGGAACACCGGGGATGTTAGATGGTTGCCAGGCAAACACATCTACATTTGCCCGCAGGAAGGCAACGAGCACGCTTTCCTATTTGTCATCAAGGGTGGAGCTGATGGTGAACGTACCACCAACGCCATCCAGCCCTACCGGGACCTTCTTCACCGCAGGTGAGGTGACTTTGGGCTTCTTGCTAGTGGAGCTCTCCGGCAAATCATCGACGGGTGTAGCACACTCCAAAGAGGTGCGCTTCCTGGATTCCTTGCCGGTATCCTTGCTAGCTTTTCTTCCCTTTCTTACTTTCCTTGGCAGGAGCTGCAGCTTCCGCGGCCTCAGCAGCGACTGCGTCTCGGTACATCTTATCCACGCATATGATTGCATCCTTCTTGTCTGACGGAATGGAAGTGACGCCCACCGGCCCTGGCATTTTCAGCGTGTTGTAGGCATAGTGAGATGCCGCCATGAATTTTGCCAGGGCTGGACGACCAAGGATTCCATTGTACGGCAGGGGGAGATCAACCACATCAAACACAACCTTCTCGGTCCGGTAGTTCAATTCTCCTCCAAACGTCACTGGTGGTGTGATCTTTCCCTTAGGACGACTCCTGCCGGGGTTGATCCCTTGGAAAGTGCCAGTAATCTTGAGCTCTTCATCTGATATTTGAAGCTTGCTGAGCACCTTGGGGAAATCAGATTCAACCCAGCCCCACCGTCAACCAACATCTTCATGACCTTGAGGTTGCGGATTGTTGGTGAAACCAACAACGGCAAGCACACTACCGCAGTGGTGCGGTCAGGGTGATCCTCTTCGTCGAAGATGATGGGTGTGCGGGACCATTTGAGCGATTTCTGGGAGTCCGCTGCTGGCTCTACGACATTGACCTCACGCGCCCACTATTTAAGCTGGCGGTGAGAGGAGTGCAAAGATGCGCCTCCGTCAATGCACAGGGTCTCAGTGGCTTTCTGGAACTCTTGCTCACTGGTTTCCTCTTCATCCCCTTCATCACTTTCATCTTCGCCTTCTTTCTTCTCACGGCCTCTTGCAGGTCTCTCTGGATGCTGGGGAACCTTGCCGCGACGGCCTCCACTGCCGCCTCGGCCCTTCCCGCCAACACCTTCTTGGTCTCTTTCCTTGTCACGCTTCTCGTACTCAGCCTTCTGCTTCTTGACAAGTTGCTCAACTTGGTGACACTCTTGGAGATCATGGCCCTTGGTCCGGTGGATCTTGCAATATGGCCCGTCAGCCTTCCCAGCCTTTTCGGCCGCCGCAGCCTCCCGGCAATTAGTGCACGCGGCAACTTCCTTGCCGGGGACTTTGGTCTTGGCCTTCTTGCCGGTACTAGGAGTGCCAGAGCCCTCAACAGCCAACACTGCCTTTTCCCTGTGCTTCCTGTTGCGTTTCTTGTTCTTCCTCTTCGGGTCGGCGGCATCGTCGCAATCTTCTGAGTCGACTTCGACGCCGTCCTCTTCTCCGGGGAGTCACCTCCCTTCCTCTGTTCTGGCACACTTATCCGCCAAAGTGTACAGCTCATTCACAGTCTTGGGCAACCGAACGTTCATCTTGGAACGTATTCTCCTGTTGCGCATGTTGGACTGGAACGCGGCAATCACAGCTGCGGGGTGGATGTCTGGAATGTTTCTGTGCACCCGACTAAACCTCTGCATGTAATTTCGCAAGCTCTCCCCTTCCTTTTTCGGAAGGAGCTGCAGATCGCTGGGCCGTCCTGGTTCTTGATGGCCGCCCGTGAAGGCGCCAACAAACTCATGGCACATGTCAGCCCATGATGAGATGGAATTCTCCGGAAGGTGCACCAGCCATGACCTCACATTTGGCTTGAGCGCCAAAGGGAAGTAATTGGCGAACACCTTCTCATCTCTCCCCCCGGCAGCTTGAACATCGATAGTATAGATGCTCAAGAACTCTGCCGGGTTCAACCTTCCATCATACTTCTCTGGTATCTCTGGCTTGAAAATGCGGGCAGATAGCCAACGGACTTGCCGCAGCTCGCGAGTGAAGGCAGGACACCCGACCTCGAAAGGTAGGTATCCGCCCTCGCTGGGCACGGGTTCGTCGATGTCTGGGCCATTGCGCCTGTCGGATTGGCGGCGGGTTTCGCGGCGTCGTTCTATGGTGACGCGCGCGCCTTCCCTCCGCCGATCTTCCAGGACCTGCCGCTGATCTTGACCGGCCCGAGGGTCAGATGAAGCCATTGATACCTTGTCGGGCTCCTGGTTGCGTGGTTCTGGTTGCAGCCTTTGGAGTGGCCCCCTCAGCCTGGCCAGCGGCTCGGGCTGTGGTTATTGCTTGCGGGTGTCGTGGCGGATCCGCACGCTGCGATCCTCCCGCTTCAGCAAAACCGATCAAACTCTGAATGGTGGCTCTCCACTCATCCATTTGATCAGCCGCTGGTGGGAATCTCAGCAGGAGTTGGGCTCGCGCCATCGCTTCTGAAGCAGTGCTTGGCATGGACGACGACGCAGACTGCGACGTCGCCCGGCTCCTGCCAGTACCAGTGGCAGCTGCGCCGTGCTCTCGTCACCGCGAGCCAGCTGCCACGGTGGTACGGTGGCGAGAAGGGTGCGCCTGGGGGTTGACGACCCCGTCCGGCGCTTCGTCTTGGTTACCTTGCCCCGGGGGAGGCACTTGCCCCCACCGTTGCGCCCGCCGCAGGGGCAGGCAAGGGGCCGGGGTTCACACCAGAGCGAGCGTTGTCACTGTGGCTGCGTCCTTCGACACGGTGGGGAGGCGGAGACTAAATGTTCTCCCCACCCGTGCGTTGTGGAGCACGGCCCTCGGAGTGCTATTGATGCCGCCCTCCTCCGGCGCTTTCTGCTCCCGCCTCGGTCGCGGGGGGAACAACGACAACGCCGCCTGCGCTGGTCATGTCCCCCACGGTGTCCGCGTCCCTTGACGCCGCTGCAACCCCCATAGCATCGGCGGCTGCATGCGAGCACTACAAAAAAAAGACACATCCGTGACATTTTGGGCCGAACGAATTTTTTTCCTGTCATGCTTATGACACTTCTATGACGATAATTGTGACAAAACCTAGTATCATCATAGATGTTGTGGGCTCCTACTTCTATGACAAAAAATCATGACAGAAAATGGGCTTTTCGTCCTGGGCGGGCCGGAGACGCAGATGCATGACATTCGTTGGGCCGTCCATGACGGAAAAAACCGTGGTAGAAGCGAGGGCGAGGAAAATATCGGGGAGTTCCCGGTTACGGTGGGTGGTCGGGGCCGAGCGATGCACGGAGGGATTGCGCGTTTCTCTTGTACACGTACGCACGTGGGTGCGAGGCGCTGGGCTCTAACTGAACCCGAGCGAGGCGTTCGCTTACTGAACCCGAGCGATTGCACTAGCTATGTTACTGAACCCGAGCGATCGATCCCTTGGCTGTTAACTGAACCCGATCGAGGGATTCCTTCGCTACCGCTGCTAACTGAAGCCGATCGAACCTGCTGCCTCTTGATGAACAGTGAACGTGGGGGTTGGTTGAACGAGTCAAGACATACGTGGTTGGGGTTGGATGAACAGTTCCCAGTGGGGGTTGGATGAACAGGACCCCGTGGTAGTAGTAGGCCATTGCCGCTGGATGAACAGGACCCCGATCAAGGAGGCCGGTGGAGGGTGGATGAACAGGACCCCGTGGAGGCTCCATGAACAGTAGCCGGTGGAGGGTTGATGAACAGGACCCCGTGGAGGGCTGGTTGAACAGTAGCCGGTGGAGGCTGGATGAACAGGACCCCCCGTGGATGAACAGTAACTGGTGGAGGCTGGAGGAAGTTGATGGTGGATGAACAGTAGCAGGTGGAGGCTGGAGGAAGTCGACGGTGGATGAACAGTAGCAGGTGGAGGCTGGAAGCGAGGCAGTAGACGGTGGATGAACAGGACCCCATTTCGACCATAGGCGCTCCAACACAAGTCTGTTTCCTCCGTTTTGGGGTACGCCACACCCCTCCCGATCAACAGGACCCCGTTTCAACCATACGTGGTCGAACACAAGTCCGTTTCCTTTGTTTTGCGGTACACCAGACTCTTCCCGATGAACAGGACCCCGTTTCGACCGTACGCAGTCGAACACAAGTCCGTTTCCTCCGTTCTGCGGTACGCCAGACCCTTCCCGATGAACAGGACCCCATTTTGACCGTACGCGGTCGAATAGAAGGCTTGTTTCCTCCGTTCTGCAGTACGCCAGACCTCGTTTCGGTTGTTCCGTCCAAGCCGGTTGGCTCCCGATGAACACGACGTATTCTGTTGCCTCCCGATGAGCACGATGCATTCCGTTGCCTCCCGATGAACACGACGCATTCCGTTGCCTCCCCATGAACATGACGCAGTTTCTCCGTTCCAACCCAGCCGGTTGGCTTCCGATGAACAGGACGCCGTTGCTGCCGTCCGTTGCCTCTCCATGTACACGAGCCCTGGTCATACAAATGCGCGAGTAGGCATTCGAGACCCCGCCCGTATGTACGTACGTGGCCGTATTTTTTGGCATATGGCTGTACGTACGTGTACACGGTTTTGACTGGACTGCCTGAACTGCTACGTCGGGGGCTCTACTACTACATGTGCCGCTGCTTGCTCAGCCACGGTTCATCGTTGCAGAGAGACCGATCAACCAACATGTACGTACATGTTCGCGACCAGAATGACAACGCTACGTATGCTTCGACCAGGTGGGTCCCGACTATTAGGGAGGATAAGGAGGCACATCCTTGCGTGTGAAGTTATTGATGGTGGGTCCCAACGGTCAGGGAGAGAATCATTTTTTTTGCCCGTAATATGGACACACTTCCTTGCGTGCGAAGATGTAGCTGGAAGGTCCCAGCTGTCAGGGGGGAAACATTTTTTTCGCAAAATACAGATTCCCTTCCGGTGGGTCCCCGCTGTCAGGTGGAGGAATAATTATTTTACACGTAATAAGGAGGCACTTCCTTGCTGCGGCCGTGGACCCAGCTATCAGCCTCTCCACGTACAGTCCTCTTCCGATGGAAGTCGTTCCTTGACCATGTTGACCATGCCGCGCCGAGAGCACCAAGGCAGTGGACGAAGGCGAGGCCTGGAAGGGGACGACGCGGATCCGAGGAAGACATAGCAGTGGATGCCCACGCGGAGAGGAGTACGAGGGTTGACTGGTTCGGCTGCGGTGTGAGGCTGCCGTCGCCGCAGAATAACACGGGTTGTGGGTGAGTAGATATTAGAGGGATGGCCTGGCCAGCGGTGGGAGTAGGGTGGGGCGGTGAGGCCTGCGCGGCAGCACAGCCGACCACTGGAGGCAGGAGCAGGCGGTCTCGCCGGCGCTGGTTTGGCCGGCTGGTGCAAGAAGAGGAGCGATTGAAGAAGCAGCAGGACCGTTCGATTAAAATCCAACGGTCACTGCTGCTAGAATCGTTTGTTGACTAAGTTGACAAAGCCCTGCGTACGCGTCAACTTAGTAGGCCCACAGGTCAGCCTCCGAACCGGTGCGCCCCAGATGTCAGTGGGAGGAATCATTTTTTTTCGCGTAATAAGGAGGCAGTTGCTTGCGTGCGGCCATGGACCATGGGGGTCCCTACTGTCAGCCTCTCCACGTACATCCCTATTCCGATGGCTGTCGTTTGTTGAATGTTGAGCATGCCGCACCTAGAGCACCAACGCGGTGGACGACGGTGAGGCCTAGGAATGGAACGACCCGGAGCCGGCGAAGACACAGCAGTGGATGCCCATGCTGAGGAGAGTATGACGGTTGACTGGTTCGGCTGTGGCGTGAGGCTGCCGTCACCAGAGAATAACAGGAGGTGCGGGTGGGTAGAGGGATGGCCAGGCCAGCGGAAGGAGTAGGGTGGGCCGGTGAAGCCTGCGCGGCATCATAGCTGGACACAAGAGGAGGGAGCAGGCAGTCCCGCCGGCGCTGGTTTAGGCGGCTGGAGCAGGAAGATCAGAGATTGAAGAAGCACGTCGACCATTGGATGGACATCCAACAGTCACTCCTGCTAGAATCGTGTGTTGACTGACAAAGCCTTGCGTAAACAAGTCAGCCTCGAAATCTGTGGCGTGTACATCCCATTTGCTATTATTTTTATAATTTACCACCCATTTGCTAATTCATATGGAATTTATTGCAGCCCATTTTCCATTTTTAGAATTGCTGCCCATTTTCTGGTCAGTGCCAGGGTTAAAAATTTGAACTAAAAAATATGCGAAATTTTAAAAATTCGCATATTTTTGCTGGGGAACAAAATATTCTTAATCCAAAAAATAGTAGCCATACTAAAACAAATTTAAAAATAAAGTAGTACTATATCATGTTAAAATCCAATGAAATATAAAATATCAGTGAAGAACAAAAACAAAAAAATGAAACTAATTGCCCATTTGCTATAATTTTTTTGGAATTTGCAACCCCTTTCATATTACTTTTAAGATATACTGCCCATACTCTTTGGCCAGGCCGGAATGCATCCCTCCTCGTCTTGAAAGATTTGCAGCCCAGTAAGTTGGAGAAAACAAATAGGCCTAGCTTGGGTATTCTTCAAAAATAAATAGTGGGCTACCTATTTTCCCAAAGAAAAAACTGCTGGTCTGGTCATGTTGTTAGATGGGCCACAGAGACCGCACAACCCAGTTTATAGCCTGCTCCTCCAAACAAATCCTCAAAAAAAAGTTGTGCAATTCTGTCGTTAATTGACTATACATTGACAATGATGTGGGTCCCAGATATCAGCAGGGTGGATTAGAGTAAAAAAAACAAGGGGTGCATCTGAGTAGTAAAAGAGGCGCTTGCTTGTGTTCGGGAGTGGACCTGGTGGGTCCGTACTGTCATACTCACAACTACAGTCCTCTCCCGATTCACTATGTTACAGGGCCGGACGGCGGCGCCGCGGCGAGCGCACCAAGGCGGAGGATAAAGTGGTGTCGCCAATGTGTTGGGCTGGGTTGGGCATTCTTATCGGAAAATAATAATGGACCAGAACTATTTACGACGTTGACTACGATTTGCATGGGTCCGCTGGTTGCAAGAAGAAAATGGTGGGAGAAAAAAGACTGGTCGCTATCTTTGCCTAAGAATAATATCAACTGAATGTAACGACACTCTCATAGGAAATAATATCCTCCTGTTAAAATTTGACTTTTCAAATCGTGAATTTAAAGAACTGGTGCATGAGCATTTAGCTTTATTTATTTATTTACTTACTTATTTATGTTTAGGGTACCATGAGCATGTACCTGGGTCGGATTCATGTGAGAGCCTCCCTTCCAGTTAATTATGAGCTCCTCTATTGGGCCTTCATCAGTGGCCTGCATGTTATCGACAAGTGGAAAATGTGATCCGTACCAAAAATAGTATGCGCTATGTACGGTACGGGGCACTAAAGGATCGGACCATGCAACGACTTCCAAAACATTGTGTTTGTCATTCTAACAACACATTTATTCAACCAACAGATGAAATATACTACTGATTGTACATTGAAAACAGCAGCAGCAGCTACCAGGGCTGGGGGTGCAACAGAAGCAGTAAACAGGCCAGAAGAGTAAAGACGCAGCTCTCTCTTCCAAACCAAACATCAGCCATCATTACGAAAGGGCTACCAAAAAAGAACAAATGTATGCATCAAACTAAATAAAGATCCTACTACACCAAGTGTACGCATCTAACTAACTGGCTCAGTTAGATGTTACTATTTATTAAGCTGTGGAGATTGACTGACGGCTTGAACCAGATGGGTGCCTGATGGGGGAAACTCCAGCCAGCAGGTCGAAGTCTGATACTTGCGACCCTCTCTCCTACTTTGGGCTGTAGAGCGTGGCGGCACATATCAGGGTATGGTGCATGGAGAGACGCATGGTACGCTGTGTACACACAGTTTTGCCTGATGAACGAAACCGCGCTGCCATCATGATCCTTGCCATCGATTATCTCCTGGTTAATCGGATAATTCAGTCTGAGAAACAGAGAGTGTGTACCAAGGCTACTTACCAGCCTCCAGTCAAAAATTCCTGAAGGCCCAGAGAAGCTGGGATCCTGCTCAAAGACCTTGTAGTGATTGTGATTGTATTCCGCGAAACAGCACGTCCGGTACGTGTGAACGATCATCAATCGTTTGCCGTCGTCTGATCGAGCCAGGAACCACCTGCAACTGCCATGCCGCTTTTCTTTGAAAGGTTATGAGATTAGGAAGGGTAGGGACACCAGGCGGCCTACAACATCATATCAAGTTGGAGTCAAATAAAAAAGGGCTCGTACTGTAGTCAGTCTTAAGAACAACATGTTATGAGCATGAATATTTTTTCAGTAAATGTTGACAGTAATATAAGCAAGCCATCATGATATCATAGGAAAGTAACATACTGCTGTAACAGCCGTTTGTAGCGATGACTGGAGTAGGCCAGCAATACGTCGAGCCATAGAAGGAGTCCACAGCGTAAATGAAGCCCTTGTGTTCAATGGCATCAGAGAACCATGGAGGGTGTATGATCCTGCGATGGACGTGCAGATTTATCCACTTACCGCAGTGACCTGTCAGATAGGCGAGACCGCGGTTGAAGAACGCAATTAGCCTGAAGTCTTTACAATTCGCAGATCTTGTGGGCACTTGGCAGATTACAACCTTGAGCAAATAAAACTTGGTATCATGTTGGCTACTGTAAGATTTCGAGTATTCTGGGCCGCGGTGCCAAAGCAGTGCAGTGTTAATCGAAGGAAGGGGGATCAATCACCGGGTGTAGACCTCCACGAGCATCCAGCTGCCGCGACCGTCGATGAGCACCATCCAAGACATGTTCATGCCGACCCAGTACATACCGTTAATGTAGTTGAGGGTGACGGGGATCGGATCGCAGTCGAGGGGGTTGATGCTCGCCACCCTACAATTGTTATGCTGCATGACACGCCATTTCTGAAGATCAGGCAGCATCAGCAAGCAAGGAGCTGGCTTAAAAAGCTCCGACATGAGGGCTTTGAGTAAACGGTACAGCCCCGACAAGCACGCGGCGAGCGGCATGGTACTGAGATTGTCCACACGCGAAACAATGAGCTTGATTACCTCTGTGGGGAGCAAATTCCAGCCACTCTTTCGGTGGACGCTGCTCGGTTCTACCATTGTTAGTGCTTGGGTTTCGGAAGAGGGGGGAGGCGCCTTAGCTGGGATGGAAGATTGGACGAAGATGGAGAAGCGAATATGTGCCGCGGGAAGTGGACAAGTGATGATGACAACAGCACGCCGCTTGACTTACGAGATACATCCCAGCAGCGTAGGGTCATATCGATGCCAGACAACTTGCTTGAGTGATCACAGTACTAGTACTCCCTACAGTACCTACGACTATGCCCTAGTTTGCATATAGTGGAGTAGGACTCTGCTCTACTACTAGCACCGGAGGAGTAGTATATTCTAAAATAGTTACAAACTTCAATGCTCGAGCGTGGAACGACTACGAACCACCATCGGTGCTAACTCCAATCCCCAGCAAACGTTCGCTGGGAGACATGGCAGTTGCAAACGCCCGCGACGTAGTTACAGTACGTGTGTAAGGGTGGTGGTTTTGTCAAATACTATGGCTTAAAAACAAGCCACCGTCGGATGGAAATCTGACAGTTACGTGGGATTCGTCAGGATTGAGCTCGTGGCGAACAATCGCCAGATATCATTACTAAAAAAAAGGTTAAAACACCCGGGGCTATAACTTGCACCGGCTGACCACTAACAATGATACTAACATAGTTGTAAAATGGTCAAAGAACATGTCTACGTGGTGTTTGGAATTATATGCAAAAAACTAGCAAGATGCCCGTGCATTGCACGGAACATCAAGATGCATTTTTTTACAAAATACCTGTTGTGATTGACCCATGTAGGAGTAATCCCATGTGTAAAAACTAATGATATCTCGAGAATTTTATCAGAAAAATGGTATCTCGAGAATTTCATCGAAAAAATAATATCTTGAGAAAGATGAGAGATAAGGTGAGGAGGAGTGGGGCGTGGTGGTGACTGGTGGTCGGACTGGGCGGAGGCATGGGGATGGACGGCGCCGGCAACGGCCACCATGTTAGATTGTTCCAGAGACTTCCTTTTTTAATTGCTCAGCAATGATATTGTGGGAGATAAGGATGAACGAGGCAAAGCCTTATTTGCAAATGCAGAGAGGGGTGTGGGTATCTTTTTGCAAAATTGCCACAGTTTCCTTCCTATCCGTCACATATAGATCGGACGGCCTATATTGCAGGATGGCAGGCACACCATCATCACCAACTCTATTTTTTATCTAGGAACTAGGGACACACCATCATCACCAACTCTGTTTTTTATCTCGGGACTAGGGAGTACTAGGGAGTACTAGTAAGGACACCATCTACTGCTTCGTGTGCTACTCCTGCGCTCCATTCGGCGAGCGCAACGTCCCCTACAGCCACTCCCTCCTGCGCTCCATTCGGCGGGCGCAACGTCCCCTACAGCCACTCCCGTTTCATGGATGGCCCGGTCGATGCCTGCAGGGTGCCCTGCGTCTACAAGAGTTTCGGCTACGAGAGGTACGTCGACCAACACTCGCTGGCAGAGCATAGTTCCAGATGCGCGCACACGCCCTGCTACTGCTATGAGTGCACGCCGCCGTTTGAGGGCTCGCCGGCGAGCCTCGTGCATCATCTCACAACACCGTCCGTCACTCACTACTGGCCCGCGGCGGTGAACATCAAGTATGAGACGTGCTACCCGTTCGCCGTGCCGGAGTCGCTGGAGGATCACCGCCGCCTACTAGTCGCGGAGAAGGATGGCAACGTCTTCCTCTTGGCCGTGGGCACCGGCAAGGCCCGCACAGGCCGCTGCCCCGTCTCTGTAGTGTGCGTCAGGGGCAACGCCGCTGACGCTAACACGAGGTCGGTGTACAGGTGCGTGCTCACTGTTACTGCCCCTCCGAGGTACGAGGGCGCCCACGCCGCCTCCATCACACTGACTGGGACTGTGCCGAGCTGCTCCGTTCCCGGCAATGTGGACATGGAAGACGCCTGGTATGATTTTCACCCCAAGATGGTGCACGGGGACTCTAAGGAGGTTCACCTGGTCATATGCATTACCAAGTCAAATGTTCATCATTAGTCTTCGCTCAATGTAATCCGCTATCTAAGCATGTGGAGACTTCTTATTTATATAGTATAGAACCTTCCATGCATGATCTTGCTCTATTAGAGTATCGCGCTTGAATAAAAGTGTATCCATTTATGGTTTAGTCTAGAATCTTCCATGTATGCTTTTGCTCCATTAGAGTTCTCGCTTGCCATTTATGAGATTAATTGAGAATTTTTACTACAGTAATGGTGAAAGACTTATGAAGAACCATTTCTTACATCTCCTCTGCCCCTTCCAAGTCATCCTGATTTAATCCCTCCGTCTAGGTGTATAAGAGCATGGTTAATACTTAATAGTATAGCCAACTGTTGACTATAAGAAAGTGCCATGTCATCTATAGCCAACTTATAGCCAACATGTATAACAATTAGCTATAAGTATGTGCTACTTTATTAATACATGGCCCACTTTCCACTCTCAGATAGTGCCTAGGAGCACGTGCTGCAGCTGGCTCTTGCATGAGAGCCCGCTTACATTCTCTCTCCTATCCTCTCTCCTCCAACTAAGCATTAGAAATATTACTTTACTTCTTACAGCCTGCTGACTGTACCTTAGTGTACTCGCTCTAAGTCACCTTACGAAAACCAAATAATCCCAAAACACTTAGGCGTGGTGCATTAACTCCCACCTCATTTCTTGTTTCTTGACATGTCAACCAATAAGAGATGTGGGGCGTGCATGTTTTCAATGACTCAAGACTACCAAACACGACATGCAGTGGTTAGTTCATTGCATGCAATGCTATTAATTAGCAAATAAACATTAAGTTCTCTCGTTTTCCCCTCATTCTTGGTCACGGTGCACAACTTAAGATGACTTATTCACCTAGATGGAGGGAGTACATTCATGGTGGTCTAGAAAAAATAAACAAAATCGATACTCAAAAACTAATTCTTAAAGATCATTTCTTGCAAAGCACAATAAGTGTTATTTCTTCACAAGTTTTGGATGCAGGTTGAACAGTTGAACGCTTTTGTTTGCAAAAGATACTTTTTTATCTATTTCACCTGGATGTTTGTGAGCTCTAGAGAAGAAATAATATCCCAAGAAACCTATCGATACTCGTTACACATGAGATGACCCCCACATACTTTGTCAAAATAAACAACTCCCCGATCAATGCATTTCACTGTTTGTGCAACGCACGGGCACCTTACTATATATAGTACGACCATAAATTTAACTAACATTATATATAGTACGATAAATGCTCATGCATGTCACCAAAAATTATATCATTGAAAACTATGTTCAAATACGAATCCAACGATATAGTTTTTGTTGACATGCACTGACATTTTGTCAGTTAAATCTTCAGTCAAATTCAATGGGGGGCTAATAAACCACGACCGAGGTAGTACTAGTGTAGAGGGCGGTGCTGCACGGGAGTCTCACCCCACTCGTGGCGCGGCAGTAAAGCCGTCATATCACAATACCCTACCACTCCCAGTAATATGTGGCCTGGTAAAATAAACGGACAAGCAACCATCACATCCTTCTGTCTTTTTTGCATTTCATCTCTCTGCATTTACTTTGTCCGGTTCATCTCGCACACTCGATCCCTAGCTACTACTCCTAGTATCCCTAGCTACTACTCCTAGGGCCAGTTCTTTTGGCGGCTTAAAAAATAAGCCGTCTCTTCCCTAGCTTTTCCCATAAGACTAGTCACAGTGGAGAGTAACATAAGGCGCCTCCCTCATTCATTTGGGCTTCTAAACTACTACCTCCGTCCTGGTTTATTAGTCACCATTGTAATTTGTGCTAAATTTTGACCAAATATTTAACTGATAAAATGTTAGTGCATGTCAACAAAAGTTATATAATTTTTTGGTGACATGCATAAACATTTCATTAGTTAAATTTATGGTCAAAATTTGACACAGATTACAATGGGGACCAATAAACCAGGACGGAGGTAGTAGTTATGGGATTACTAATCTAGAAGCCTAAAAGAACTAGCCCCTGGTACTCCTAGTAGTAGTACTCAAGTTGGAATTCCAATTGCACGGCACAACTTGTTAGACAAAAAATTCGATACAGGGTGTACGAAGCGGTTTGGGAATTTGCATGCCTTCCCGACCAGTGAGATACTCCGTACAAAGTATGGTAGAGAAATAACCACAGAGAAGGAAGCTAAAAGTAAACAATCAAACGAGCATTTTTGCATTTCTTTTGCATTGAATCGTTTCACTAGCTTGATTAGTGCTGTTTTTCTACTTTTACAAAAACTGCATCGTAATGTTAAAACGTGCATTTGCACGTACATAAGTAATAGTAGTAGCACAGTTTGCAAGCATATATAGGGAGAGACGTGTAATGCGATATATAGTTAAGTTTGTGCTATATGCACGTACTTACAAAATGCGTACGGATACACAAGGTTTCCAAACTTTTCCTTTTACATACTTAATTAAGGACGCTAATAATTCCCGAACATTCGGGATTTATCATTTGCGTCCCAAAACTAATGAGATCGCCTTACGAAACTAAATTAGTCCTAATAAAAGCCACGACGCTCGCAGGAGCACTTGCGGCGCGCCACGAGTGCCCTGGTGCCCGGCCGTTTCCCAGCGCGCCGACACAACGCCTCTTCCTCAGCCTCGCAACTCGCGAGGTGCTGATTGGCTGCTTGCCGGCGGGCGAGCGCGATCTCACCGGTGTGGTGATCCGGCGCCAACAGGTACTCCTCCTCGCTGGAAGCGTGCACCTGGTCCACGTACTGCCAAGCGTAGATGAGGCGCTTGGGCCCGACTGCACTCAGGGCTTTGGCACGAGCGTCCTCCGCCACCCTCTCGGCCCTCGCACGAGCCTTCTGCCAAAGAGCCAATTGCCTGACTCTCTCGGATGTGACATAGGCCTGCCAGGCAGCATGCCTCGCGGCGCGCTTCTCTTCCTCGGCCTTCTTCTCCTCCTCTATTTTGGTGCGCTCTGCCGAAGGCAAAGCCTCCCACAAGGCGACCTCCATTTCTTTCCAAAGCTCCTCAAGGCTGGGGGGCTCGGCGGGCGGCGCGACGTTCTCCTCATAGCGGGGAGCTGACGCGTCCTCCGACGCGTGTGCTGGCGAGATTGGGAACACCGACGCGTCCACCTCAACGCGTCACGGCGAGGAGCGGAATGCCGACGCGTCCTCCTCGACTAGTGGCGGTGAGAAACGGAACAGCGATGCGTGACCCTCCATGCGGTGCAGCGAGGGGCGCCTAGGGCTTGGGAGGGGCGATGCCATGGTGGTCGACGTGAGAGGAAGGGGGAGGAGATAGCGATGAACGTGAGCGTTCTTCCGAATGCCGTGGGAGGCGCAGTATTTATAGCGAGCAATGGCACACCTACGTAAGATATGTTGCGTGATTAATGTAACAGCTACGTGGGCATATTTGTTGGAGTAAATTACGGGGGATGGAAGGGGTGGAAATATTGCTGGTCACAACGGATTGGACGAGCGCGGGGGGAGGAGAGTCATGCATGCAGATTTTTTCCACACGGGGTGGAGTGGTGGGACTGCCGGAGGGAGAAGGAGAGTCAAGCAGGCAGATTGTTTTCACACATGGAGAGAAAAAGATTTGGAGACAAACGGGCTTCCTGCAGGTATGGGGAACGGTGCATAATAAGTCATCTTGCATGCCGGGCTAGTTATAGTCTCAAGTCATTAAAAACATACACGCCCCACACATGTTCAGATTTCAAGGTGCACTAAATTATTGCATGCGATGATTAAGGCTGGCCATAGTGGTGGTATCTTAGCTGGTATCATGCACACGGGAATAGAAAACATGCTGATGTGGCAAAGAATTAAAGAAGAGAGGGGGGTTAGAGTAACATAGGTAGATACCGTATCATGTTAAATAGTACTATGCTACTTTGTGTCATGCATGGCACTATAAAGGTAGTCCCATATCATACACTAGTATCATGCACATGATACTAGTATATGATACTTTCCACTATGAGTAGCCTAAAGAGAATATTAACTAATGCATGTAAAAATCTTTGTCATTTACTAGTGTTCATGCATGCATGCAATGCAATAATGCATTGGTAAACACATTTTTTTGTGAAGAACGAGAGCATTAATTGAGTACTTTTGCAGACTACAAAAACTATTCCATCGCCTCTATCTTGGTAAGAGTAGGTGAAAATTTTGAATCGAGCCCTTTAAACTAGAAGGGAGGTAGTAGTATTCTAATAGCTAATCTTGTTGTGATGACTAGATAGGATATGGCACGCACCTGGACGGAGGAACTAGTCTGCATTGTGCATATAAGTTTTGTCTCAAGTCAATGTACCTCTACTTTGACCAAACTTATAGAAAAATGTATCAACATTCACAATGTCAAATCAATATTTTTATACTCATTATGAAATGTAGTTTCATAAAATATATATTTGGTATTGTAGATATTGATATTTTTAGTAAAAATTTGGTAAAAAACTTTGCAAATTTTGACTTGACACAAATCTTACGCGGAGTAAAAAGGACCAGAGGGAGTATCATGCATGCAGAGTAGGCAAAAAAAATTGCTCATTTATAGCCGTCTGAAGTCTCAAAGGGCGCGACCGCGCGAGGGAGGCGAAGGTCGTGGGAGGCACGACGGTTGACGGAATTAAGTGAAGTTACATGCACGCGCCGGCATGGCGTGCGAACACGCAGAAGCTATACCGTCAGGCCTACGATATGGGTCTAGTAGACATGACATCTAGTGGGTCCCGCATAGTACTCGAGAACTCTTTGGGGGCATGCAGCCGTTTATCCACCAGGCAAGCCACCACCCCACACCGTTCGCACGCCCTACTCATCCCCGTCTTCTACCTTACAACAGTTCGCTCCCAGTCGTCCCGTCCTTTCACATTACACCAGTTCAACTTCTCCTAACCCGCCTCCAAAATCCATGGCCTCCCAAATCTCCATGATAGCCGGTGAGTACAAGGTTAGAACCATCACCGGCGATGAGTTCATCATCATCTACACCTGTAGATCCGCGACGGTGGAAGCATGCCTTGCTCGCTTCCTACGCATGTTCAAAAGTTCAAAGGATGAGTGGGTCGCTAGGCTAGATGTTGAGTACACCACAGTCCTGGAAAGCGAGAAGCTTCTAAAGGAGGCAGAGAAGAAGAAGCCCGCCGTGATCCAGGTTTGTGTACATAACGTGTGCTTGGTCTACCACATATGCCATGCCGACATTAGGTGCCAAGAATTTGAGTTCTTCCTCAAGGACAAAAGAGTGAAATTCGTTACTGTAGACTTTACGAACGACAGGAGAGTCCTGGGTCGGATAGGCCTCATTGTAGGCCAGCCCTTCGATCTCTAGAAGGCAATCCTAGTGTCCTCCTCTCAGCCTTCAATGCTGACCCTAGCAGCAGCCATGATTGATCCTTCGTATGCTCAACTGAAGAAACCTCACCCAGAGTTTCATCATGCATGGGAGTCGAAGACAATAGATGAAGATCACATCATGTACGTAGCAATGAATGCCTACCTTTGTTTAAATATCTACAAGGGTTGGATGAAGAAGCAGAGCCCAGTGTCCGGTTCAAGCAAAGAAGTGTCGGCAAAGAGGAAGAGGAAGAGGGACGAGGACAAAGTCGAGGACGTGGACTCAGACTCCGAGTAAGGTGGCAGTGTCGTTGCTCATGCTGGTTCTACTGCAGTGTCAAGCAGACTAGTTGCTTAGTTTTATTTCAGGGGTGTGTTGTGCTGAGCCCCCAGCAGAACTATGTTTATGTTCTTTCTCGTTATTTAAACTCTTTAGTACGCACAGTAGTACTAGTATGTCTTACTACTGTTCTTCTTGTAGTTGGTACTACTGCTCGTATCTTCGCGTTCCTACTGTACTTAATACGTACTAGTAGTATAATTTGGGTCAGTCGATTTGTGAAAGAAGTTCGATGGAGCGAAGGAAGAAGACGGCAGAGAAGCTACCCCAGTATCTATATTAGGGTGGCAGGGTGCCCATGATCTATCTTATGAGTGTTGTGTGTGGAATGCAGTTCGCCGGAAAAAATGGATCATGCCCGGGGTTAAACGGATGGCGGGGGTGGGGGGGGGGGGAGCAATGCGGTGGCAGGCGGCTCAGGGGAGGGCGGGGCGGCGGCGGCAGGCAGTTAGGCCTGTAGCGGGCTAGCGGCTCGATGCCTGAGAGAGAAGATGAACAGTGCATCAATTTTGGAGGTTGAAGAAGCCCTTCTGGCCGTCCATGTTGCATCCAATGGCTCACAAGAGTCGACTGACCCAAATTGTTCCTTCAGATTGCAGGATCCACGTGGCATTCAAGGTCTCGAAGGTAGATTCCACTTCTGCACCCGGTTTGCGGGCTCGGCGCGGGCGCAACTGGCTTCCGCCGCGACAGCCACCATGCGCGCCTCCTCCGCACGGGCGGAGATGACAATGACATGCTAGCTCCTCCTCGCCGGCGTGCTGGATCACACGCTCGTCCTTCTCTTTGTGACGACCCCAGCTTAATCGTGCACTAATCATACACGCAAATGCACACGATCAAGCCTAAGGACTCACTTGAAGATATCACAACACAACTCTAAAACATAAATAAATTCATACAAGCTTAATATTACAAGCCAGGGCCTCGAGGGCTCGAAGGCATACAAGTGTCAGCGGAAGCGTCAGATATCTGGGTACAGATATATTACAGAACAGAGAGATAAGCCTTCACAGAGGCGGGGCAAAATAAAAACTACGATCGAAAAGGCGTGGGCCTCCTGCCCTGGACCCTCCGATCCTACTCCTGGTCATCAGACGGCTCCTCGTAGTAGTAGTACTCTCCTGGCTGGTAGTAGTAGTGGTCGTCGACGGGGACATCTGGCTCCGGGGCTCCGTCGTCTGGATGCGACAAATGGATAAAGGGGGAAAAAGGAAAATAAAGCAAACGTGAGTACTCATCCGAAGTACTCAGCAAGCAAGGATCTACACTACATATGCAACATTTTCAAAGGGGGCTGTATATGTGGACTGGGCTGCAGAAATGCCAGAATAGAAGGGGAAAGCCTAGTCCTATCGAAGACTAGCATCTTCAGCATCTTCAACGGTCTCGCAGCATTAGAAGAGAGCAGAATAACATAATGTAAATTATAGCAGTAATGTCATCATCCTCGGCCAGAGATTCTTCCTCGACTCCCTGCGAGAAAGCAATCCCAGAGCCGTACTATCCAGTTCTCATCTCAGGTCATGTTCTAGTTGTACCGATCGGGATACAACTTCGAGTGTCCGTTACCGTAGGACAGACTATCGATAGAAGTTTCTTCCCTGCAGGGGTGCACCAACTTACCCACCATGCTCGCTTAACTCCGGCCGGACACACTTTTCTGGGTCATGCCCGGCCTCGGCTAAGCAACACGCCGCAACCCGACCAAATACTTAACAGAGAGGTCAGCACGCCGGTCTAACCTATGCCCCCAGGGGTCTTGGGCCTTCGCCCCGGGAACTCCTGCGCGTTGCGTGGGCAGCCGGAAGCAGACCTAGCAACCCCTTAATACAAGCGCGGTTGCGTAACCAGTCCAATCCAGCGCGCGCCGCTCAGTCGCTGACGTCTATTAAGCTTCGGCTGAAGTATACGACGCAAAACGCCCATACTATGCCCACGTGATGGTTAGTGCTATCAGGCCAGAGGCCCCTCGGATCAAATATCCAAACCGTTAGTGGATTAGGAGTGCGCGATAACGAGCAGAGACTCACGATTGATGTGACCCCGTCGCCCCATCTCGAGGACTTGCGGCAAGGGCTAAGAATGCCCGACCATGCCTCGTAGTTATCTCGCGGGCACCTCTCAGGTCAACCCGACTCCACATCACTTCGCATTCATGCTCGCGCGGGTACCCCTCAGGGCCGACCCGTCTTTAGTATCATGGTTCATAGTCAAGTCATAATATCCAAGGTAGCTGTGTGTCTGACACCGAAGGGAACTCTGAGGAATCACCCTCGATGGAATTCCCGCTCGATGTTATCATCAAGGTGAACGAAGGAGGATTCACCCTAGAGGTCCACACTTGAGAGGTTGCGCGACGGCGTCGGTATCGGGGGTGGTGTAGGAGGAATCACCCTCGCTTACCACGACCGATTAACTAACCTACAAGGTTATCATCAGAAGTGCTGACGAGGTATCACCCTCGGCACTCGATAGTAACCCAGCAGTGTCGAGCAACATAGGGGGAAGTGACGTGCGGTGCCCGGGTCTGATCTTTGATCCCGTTGCTCGGGTCTTCTGAGAGTCCAGCGGGGCAGTCGGGACAAGTGGGTCTCTGATAAGGCTCTACCCTTTCTATACTAAACAGTTTAGGAGAACAGGCAGGTATCAAAAGTAGGCTATAGTAAAGCAGGCTATGCAGCAGATATAGGACAACAGTAGCAGCAGTAACTTCTAATGCAAGCATAAGAGAGAAGAGAGTGGGCGATATCGGAATGCTCAAAATGGGGGTGCTTGCCTGTCTGCTCGACGGCAAGGGCAGGGTCGTCGGGGACGTAGTCGTACTCCGGAGTGGCGTCTGCCTCAGGAGCTACGGCAACGTCGGGGTCTACCGAAAGAGAAGAGGGGGAGGAAACAAGTAAATATAATGCAAACAGATGCAACACAGTGCGTGCGATGCTATGATGCAGTGCAGGGTTGCCTAAATATGCCTCTAAGTCATTTTAGTTATTTTTAGAATCAATCTGAGATTTATTAACAGGGGTGTGTGCACTATTCATCTACCGAAATCGGGCTCAGAGTTACGAGTTCTCCTACGTAGGAGGTTCCGACAAGGAAACATACGGCACGATCAGACTCGTCTCGTCGTTCTGAGCAACTTTCATGTTTTAACTTTTTCGATCTGAGCTACGGTTTAAAAGTTCTTAATTTTCGAAGTTTAAATGATTTTCTGGAATTATTTTTATTAACAGAATTGAATTATGATGTCAGCATGACACAGAGATGATGTCAGCAGTCAACAGAGCGCTGACCTGGTCAAACTGACCAGTGGGGCCCACATGTCAGCCTCTGTTAGTTTAACAGAGTATTAAACTAATCTAACAGGGTAATTAGAGGTGTGGGCCCAGCCTGTCAGGTAGTGATTACATTAAACTAATTACTTTTATTTATTAAATCGCTTATTTAGTCTAATTAAGTGCTGGGGCCCACACGTCAGTGACTTATGGGGAACAGTAACCCGCGTTGACCAGGTCAACTGGTCAACGGGACCCACCGGACCCACCCGCCAGCCTCACAGAGGAGGCCACGTAGGCGCCACCTCAGCTGGCCGGCGTTTAAACGCCGGCGGACTCATTTTTGCGGCGGCGCGGCTCGGGCGGCGATCGGATTTCGCGCACACACCGCCATTTCGAGCGCGGCCAAGCTCTTCTGATCGAGCAGATGACGGCGAGGCGAACGGTGGTGGTGGTGAGGACTGCGGTGGTCGGGAACGTCGGCGGCGAGCTCACGAGCGGACGCCGGAGTTCGGGACCTGACGGGAACGCGGCTACGGTGTGCTATGGAGCAAACAAAGGGGTTGGTTAGGTGCTGCGCGCTGCGGTGAGTACAACAGACTCGGCCTCGTGACCAAAAGGTCATCGGAGGCTCGCCGGCGACGAGCAGAGGCGGAGGCGCGTTTGGTCTCTCATCGAAGACGTGGCTAGAGAGCTCGGTTGGTTGCGTGCGTGTGCTCGCCGTGCTGCTGGGAGCACCAAAAGCTCGCTGGTGGGCTCAGGTGAGCACGACAGCGACTATGGCCACGGTGTCGAGGTGATCCGCGGCGGTGAGCTCACGGGCACGGCGCTGAGCTAGCTACGGCGCGCGAGGAGGGCAACGAGGAGAGGCAGGAGGCGGAGGGGCTCATCGAGAGGCGCACGGTGGCCGTTGGAAGCTTAGTAGCGCAGCCCGGCGACCGGAATCGGAGATGCTCGCCGGAGCCAGAAAAGAAGGGGGGCGACGGTGTTCATCAGCTGCAGGGGCTCCTTGCTCCTGCTCGTGGTTGAGGACGAAGCAGCGGAGAGTGGCGGAGCTCGTGGATGTGTTGGCGGAGCGCGGGAACGACGGTGGCCGCGGTTCTGGCCGGAGCGCGGCGGCGGTGGCGCTCGGTGGTGGATCTGGCGAAGAGGAGAGGAGAGGAGAGCCAGCAGGGTGAGGGGGAAATGGATGAGGATGCCAGTGGAGGGAAACGGGGACTTGGCCTTATCCCCTCGCGGACGGCCGCGGCGTCGCGCTGTCGAGCGCTGGTCGGAGCGGCGTCGGCGTGTCCACAGGCGGGACGACACGGCGATAGAGAGAGAGCGGGAGGAGAGAGAGACGGGCCAGCTGGGCCGGTTCTTGGCACTGTGCACTAAGGCCCAGTGCACAGTGCCTCGTTTTATTTTTCTGTTTCTGTTTTGTGTTTTTCTTTTATTTATTTTCTGTTTTGAATTAGTTAGGCCACTTGTGCACTCTTATAAAATGTGAGAGTTGACCCAAATATTACTATGCAATATTACCTTCCACCAAAAATTGGTTTGGGCAAATTTGGATTATATTTGAATTTGAAATGAATTTAATATGGTTGTTTTGGCACTGATTCATGTGGTTAGAACCACTTATCCAATTCAAGTATTAATGGTTATATTTTTATTAGTGCAGCTGGAATACTTGCTAATTAGTGAACATTTTTCCAAAGGTGTCTGAGCAAATTTATTTTGCACTTTTGAATTTGAGTTGATTTCCATAATTGAATTTGAATTGGATCCTTAACCCATGTGACTTGGCACTGCAAATGGTATGACTTGGCAATATTAGTAGTTGATCACAGTGGTAGTTACACAGGGGTGTTACACTCTTCATCCACTACGGGCATAGACGCGGCTCCACCAGCTGCTCGCGTGCTTGGCAGCGCGGAGGCATCATGAGGAGGGACTGTAGACGACGTGAGCGGGCGAGCCTTCGGCTTCATGGCACAGGGATGGCGGGGACACGGCGGTGATGGGCGAGAAATGGTCGGCCGGAGCAGGCGGGCGCCAGCATGTGCAACGGCGGCGGCATATTGATGAGTGCGCTTATGGGAGCTTAGTTTAGTTTTATATAGGGTTGGTCAAACTTAAAAGAACACCGTACTAGTACACATAAACATTAGACTGAGGCAGCGCTTATACTACCATATTAGTTAGCACAGCATCGATACGGATTCCTGTGCAAGCGCGTGCACCGCGGCCGCGCGGTCGATCGAAAGGTGCGTCACCGTGTCGCGCTCGAAGGACATCCGCCGAACCTTTTTGTGTGTGTGAAAACAATCCCCGAATATTACTCTACTTTTTTTTCCTGGAAAAGTTCTTCACGCTACAATATTTCCATATATTTGAATTTAGCTTCAGTTCGTGCTTATTTTGATTTGGACATTTTAGGTGCGCCCTAGACATGTTTTTAAAACTGATTTTGTGTGTGTGACTGAGAGAGAACGCATTTATGTGTCTATATGTGTGTTGTGGCAGAAGGGCAATGTGGAGACGGTGTGCGTGTGATAGAGACATAGAGAGGTGTGAATGTGCAAATGATCATGCATGAGTGAGACATAGAGAGATGCCGATACGTTGTGTATACATGAGAGAACGGTCTTCTATTTGTACTTGTGTGTGTGTGTGTGTGTGAGAGAGAGAGGAGCATCCGTAACACAACAACCATCTCTCTCGATTCGTCCGTCCCTCGCACGATCGCATGTAACACATGCATCAACGCACACATTTTGACACCCTCATCCGGCCCCTGCCCACCTCAAGGCCCGCACATCGCTCTCTATCTCGCACGCACAATCTCTTCGTGAAAACCCTATTTAGCATGTAGCTTTCCGTCACATACACACACATCCTCTCCATAGGTTTGATTTCTCTCAATATTTGACACACACACACACACACACTGCACACACACTCCCCCTCCCCCGAGCACACAATTCATCCCCATCCATGGTTATATGGCGACCACTCTCGCTTGTGCTTCTGTCGGGGCCGGGACACACTACCCCAGAAATTTAACCCCTCGTGTTACCACCAGCCCAGGATTACTGTTACTGGTGGACACGTCCTTGTTATAGATTACCAAGCTATTACAAGAATTGGATACAAGACCATAAAGGTCTAATGATACAATAGTGATTCCGGTGGTGGGTGACGGAAATGACTCGTGGTTCTCCAATGTCGATGGGGCTCCATTCCCACAGGAACAGCTGACCCGGATAACTCCTATCCGTGTGGCCGCTAATCCTAGGCTCCGCACGGACGTCGCGGTGGTACTCCTTGAAGAAATCCTCACCTGGCCAAGTAAATAGCCAGGGACAAGCCAGTGAGTACGTTTGAATGTACTCGCAAACATCATGAACAGATGATATACCGAATGCAGCAGATATTATGTGATCATGATAAATTAAGTTATATGTGTATGCTCATGCTGGACTATATTAAATGCATGCTGACAGGAATTAAATCATGGCATGATAACATATTAGCATGTGCAAATAAATGAATATATATGCTAATGTTAGTGACAAACAAGGAAGGTTAAGGAAAATAAAATAAAAGAAATGCCGGTCGGATGTCAAGTGACACCACGGTGGGTCTTGAAGAGAAATGCCAATCGGGTGTCCACAAGAGTAGTGGCGGGACCGCCTGTAAACTCAAGGGACGCCACGAAGAGGTCTTGAAAAGAAATGCCAGTCGGGTGTCAAGTGACACCACAGTCGGACTTGAAGAGAAATGCCAATCGGGTATCCACAAGAGTAGTGGCGTGATAAACCGCCTGTGAACTCGAGGGACGCCACAAAAGGTCTTGAAAAATAAAACTGAATGTCCGGGGTAGTCTAGCTAGCCCCTGAGACACTCAGAAAAATAAAATAAGAGAACGGGTTAGTCCACAATAATATGTATAACCACAGTAATATTAACAAGCATGGCAAAAATGATGGCATCAGGGTGACAATAAATATCCTGCAAAAATAATTCTGGCACATTTTAATTATTTCCTCCGGAGACCGACACTAAGACCGACACTTGACCAACCCAGACTGTAGCCCTTAACCGCGGACACGGCTATTCGAATAGGTTTAAACTCTGCAGAGGGTGTACTCTTTACCCACAAGTAAAGGATTTCTTTAGTCAGTACCGTGACACTGACTAATTCCCATTACGGTCTTTGGGTTGAAAACACACCTGACCTGCACACACTAGATTAACTTTCCGGATGCCAGGAATCACCCAAAGCATCGTTCAAGAAAAACTCTAAGACGGAGAGACCAACGTCCTGCATGGGATCACTATTAATACACGCGGATTCCAAGGGGTGCCCCCCCTCTCAGTCACAACTGGAAACACCCATGCCCCCTGACCCTATGACAGGATTTAGTCCATGGCCATTGGAAACCCTCATCGTGGCCCTCTGTATGGTGTGTGCATGGAAAGGGGTTATCAACTTACTGAACCATACCCTACCTGTGGCAGGAACCTATGGCAGCACGAAACAAGTATGGGGGTTACCGGAACAAGACTCGATCTACGGTCGACTCAGGAGGTTCAAGTTTTTCCAGCAGTGGTTAGCTCAACAAGGTATTCTTTTAACAGCAATACCAAACAGGGCCACAACCCTTGCATGCTCCAACATGCATAACAACCAAGGCATGATCATGCTCCGACGTGATCACCCTTCTGCCGGTAATAGTATTTCTCTTAGGCCTGCTCCTGCAAGTTAGTCATGGCAAACACACAATGCACGGTACGATGAAACATGCCAACACTACATGCATGCAAATTCTATTTGAATTCAACCTATGCATAATTTATTTATTCATGCAAACAATTAACCATGCAATCACCATATCAAGTGTTCAAGATGCTTGCCTTGAGCATGTAAAGGTGTGGGGGTGCACTCCAAAAGTTTTGGAAACTCTCTTCCCTCCATTTCCTATTTTCAAAATAATTTGAATTACTACCCATGGCAAAAACAGTGCCAAAAAGTGTTTCAAATATTTTTGAAATAATTACTAAAATAAAATAGATGAAAAAAATGAAAAAAACAAAAAATGAATCAATTCATTTGGAGTTCATATTAATTACTTAGAGAATTTCTAAGTTGAAAATAAGTAAGGAAAAAGACTTTTTAACAAATCTTGAAGAAACAAAGTTCAGGATAAATGTCCACCCTATTTGTATAAATAGGAAAAGATTTTAGAAATCCACAGAAATTTGAATCGGTGGTTTTGGATTTGAAATCATTTCTGAGGAAATATTTGAATCATACTGAGAAAAGAAAAAGAAACGAGAGGAGGCAGTGGAGCGCCTTGAGCGCGTTTTAACCGCAGGCGCCATTGGGCCGAGCCCAACTGCCCACGGCGGTGCCCCTCTCCTCCTTCTCTCTCTTCCTCTCCCACTGACCAGCCGGGCCCGCTGGTCAGGTTCAATTCCCCCTCCTCCCTCCTCTCGACAGGCTACAGAGGGGGCGCCAGCGACGATCGTTGCGGCGGCTACGGGGCTCGAGGCGGGACGGCGAGGATGGGGATGGATGCGGGGCTCCATGCCGCGGCCAGGGGTGGGTCGCACGGCGCCAGGGATGGTCGGAGGTGGTGCGGCGGTAGTGGCCTGGCCGCGGCGGCTCCGAGCAGTTGGGGTGCTCTGGCCATGGAATCGGCCGGGCACTGGCGTGCTCGCCGTGGTGTGGGGACTTCATTGGTGAGCTCGGGTGGGGCGGGGGATGTCGGAGTGGCATGAATTCAGCCGGAGCCGAGGCGGAGGATATGGCGATGGTGAGGGGAAATTGGAGCACGGAGGCTTGAGGAACTCGACCAGTAGGGAACTGGGAGGGATAGTGAAGTGATGTGTTGGATGAGACGAGCTCGGGGTGGCTAATATAGGCAGGGGAGGGTCAGTGCCGTGGCCTCCAGAGAGGTACACATCGGCGGCGGTCATTGATGGCGAGGATGAGGTCGTTGGGTGGCCGGTGGAGTGGTCGGCGAGTCAGTGGAGGAGTGGATGGGCTCAGGTGGTTAGAAGTTAAGAGGGGAGCGAGCTGGCGGGTCTGAGCGGCTCGGGCGGTGCCGTGCCCGAGCTGCCGACCATGGCGGTGGTGGTGGTCGGTGAGGAACGGTGCTAGAGCCAAGGGGGAGGTGTCGGCGGTGTTCAGCGTTGACTGGGCGATCAGGGGAGGATCAGGACGGGCGAGGGGAGCAACAGAGCAACGACGCGAAGGCGAGGCCGAGCCTGCCAAACAAGCGCTCTGCTTGTGCTCTAGGCATGCACAAGAGTTGCTTGACGAAATGCCAAGGGGTTTTAGGCTGATCCAAATGATCCAATTTTTGGCAGGGTGGTGTTATCTAGGATGGAAAAGATGATGGACATGTTATCTTGGCCATATGATCAAGTTGTGTGTGTAGTTTGGAAAGAGGCAAAGATTCAGTTATGCACATGAGCTGTTTGACAAAATGCTATGGCTATCTAGGAATCTTTGTTGGCTGTGAGAATTGCCAGGATGGTGTCTCCTTAGTGGTTAAATACTATAGTGAAGCTGGTATGGCAAGAAGAGTAACTTGCTAGTGCAACTTTTATCAAGTTTCAGTTCTGGACAGAACTTACAGAGAAGTTTTTGGTGGACTTAAAGGATGCAAATGAAGCTAATCTCCTGGACTTAAGGTTTTGGTTGGAAGGACAATGAGTGGGAAAAATTTCAGAATCATTGGAGCAATAAAAATTAGGGTTGCAGTAGAAACTAAAAAATAGGACAGAACTGAAAAGAGAATGTTGTGCTAAAAATTTTCAAAGCACCAAGTTAGGTTTTTGCATAAAAGTGATTTGTAGGCATCATATGACCTCCCATAATTTTTGTGGAAATTAAAAAGAATTATTTAAATTGGTTGTTGTGCAACAGAGGCATTTAAAGGTTGAAAAAGCTATTTAAAGAATTGTTTTGGGCAGAGTTTTATTATGAAAAATAATTCCTACTGTTATCCAAATATAGATGAAATGTTTTAATAGAACTAACAAAGCCACAATATTATTTCCAAAAATTTCTATATGGAGGGAAGAATTTTGAAATCAGAAAACAGAAAGGGTTCTGAAATTAAATAAAGACCTAGTATAATTCAAAATTTTATTTCTAGCCAAATTTTTATTTAGAAAAAAAACATGATTAAATTTTTGGGGTGTTACAGCTTCTCTGCACCCCAGCATGCACACCACCTCAATCTTCAAAGAGGGCATCAAGGAGATCGAAGTCGGCGACCACACTGCACTAGAGAATGCGGGGCCATTTGGAAGCAGGATGATGTGATGACGGCTGACTGACTCCTCCCCCCCTCTCTCTCCCGCTCAAAATTGTCAATCCCTCAACCCACGAGATCCTTCCCCTCTCGTCCATGTTTTTCCAGCTCTCTCATCAAACCCGTTGTCTCTTCTCCTTCCACGCGTACAAAATCCGGATGCACACGCATCTCACGTATATTACATGTCTCCATCTTTCTCACAGACCTAACTTCTTCCTCTCTCTCTCTCTCTCGTTAGGTTTGTCTACTACTCTCTCGCCCACATACATACAATCTTTCCCGCCCTATCTGCTCCATCTTCGCAAGCTCTCTCTACATGTTTCATTCACACATTGGGATGTGTTCAAAATGTTGCTTTTATAATGGATCATGTAGAGTTATGGTTGGTTTTGTTGCATCCTACAAAGTAATAACTATGAAATGCATTTAGATTTTCATTTGACTGGGATTATGTGAGTTTGAGCATATTGTGAAGTACTATAGACCTCGTATACATCTTGGAATTCAACAATGATTCTAACTATTGAATTGTATAAACCATTACATTCGAAGTCAGTAGCCTAATATATTTATTTCACGATTACAACAAATGATTAATTCCACTACAAACTAAGAAAACAAATGTGTACTCCCTCCGTTTTTTTAAGTTTGCATATTACCATTGGTCAAAGTCAAGTTTTGTAAACTCTCACAAAGTTTATAACAAAAAATATTAACATATACAATAACAAATAAATACCATTAGATTCATTATTGAATGTACTTTCACATCATACATATTTGTTATGGTAAATGTTTATATTTTTCTATAAACTTGGTCAAACTTTAGGAAGTTTGACTTTGGTCAAACCTAATATGCAGAGTTAATAAAAACGGAGGGAGTACTAGTAGTTACCAGTACTACTCGCTAGTTGCTTAGCCCAATCACCCAACACGCCAAACGAGGAATTCAGTGTTACAAAATTTTGAGGTCGGCGGGAAAATCTCCCGCGACCCTGATTCGAGAAGTGCGAAGTTACCATCATACCCTTCGGAACAGGCCTACGGATGCTGGTGCGTAGGGGGCTGTTTTGGTAACTTCAGGTTCACCCTACCCAGCCAACCCCACCCCGGCACCCAGAGTAGTACACCTGAATACTCCCCATTTTCTATCCCCACCGCAAAATAGACTTCTCCACGGCACCGCAGCCTTCATGCTCCTCCCCTTCTACATCGGCGCACTCATCCACCGCAGCGCATCTACCTCATCGACGACGTCATACACCGCACTGGAGCCGGTCCACCGTCGTCGTCGTACACGGAGCCTCTTCCCCGGCACCGTCTTCCACGGTCTCGGATCTGCTTCCCGGAAGCCGACGCCAAGCACAGAAGCACCACCGTCGTGGACAATGAACTGACTCCCGTTGCCGACCATGATACACAGAGGCCGCCGCGACCATCGTACTCCTCCTCGATTGGTAATGTGTATATTGAATCTCTTAGCAGTACATGTGCAGTTCCAATTTTGTTCATGCCTACCCTTCAAATTTCCTGGTTGCTATTGTTCCCATAAAAGTAATTGGTTATAGCTTGTATTGTCCAACAGAATATCACCTTGTAATTGTGCGTCGCTCCTGTATTGCGCTATGCTTGGGTAGGTTCTTCATCTGCAACCGGTAGTGTGGCAAATGATGGAAAGTTTTTTAGAACTAGCAAGATGCCCATGCATTGCACGGAACATCAAGATGCATTTGTATGAGAAGTTTATCTTGTGGGAGAAAAGGATGAATGAGGGAAGGCCTTATCTGCAAATGTGGAGAGAGGTGCGGGTATCTTTTTGGAAAATTGCCATAGTTTCCTTCCTATCCGTCAGATATAAATCGAACGGCCTATATTGCAGGATGGCAGGCACACCATCATCACCAACTCTGTTTCTTATAATATATATATATATATATAAGAGTAGAGAAGAGAGTAGAGATAGCAGGGACGTCAGGAAAGGATCGCGCGCGCGCGGGAAAAAGCGGCCTTCGGCGCGCTTTATAAAATCCAACGCCCTCCCACCGCTCTATGCCTCGCCACCGCTCTCTCCCCACTCTGTGCCTTGCCACCGCTCTCTCCCCGCTCTTTCTTGCCTTGCCACCGCCGCGCCGCCGGGAAACTTGGGGCTACCGCGGCGTCCGCGCGCGCCCCTCTGGCGGCTTCTCCGCTGAGATTCGATTCCGTGAGATGCGCCTCGGCCTCGACACTTTCGACACTGCCCACGAGGCCGCCCACGTGTACAACGCGGCGGCGTGGCACCTCCGGTGGCCTCGTAGAACATTGAACTTCCCCAATGTGCCGACGCGGGAGCGGGCGCAGGAGCTCGCGCCTCCCCCGCGGCTTATCACCGACGAGGATCGTCGCGACAACCGGAGGTGGGAGCACCGTCTCGGCATCCCCAAGATGGACAAGGAAGCCATGACGCTGTGGCGCCAACGCTTCCCGCAGGACATCATCAACGAGCGCTAGTTCTACGCATAAAGGAGGGCGGAGAGGGAGAAGAGGAGGGCGGAGCGAGCCGCCTATTGCGAGGACAAGCGTACGCAGAAGGCGGCCGCTCAATTCAACATCAAGCTAGGAGCAGCGTCGCCCTGGGACTCCGACGACGATCGGTATCTTGACGCCTACGTTGAGACGTCGGAGGAGGATATCACCGAGGCGGAGTCGGACGACGAGGAGTAGTTGAACTATCTATTTTTTATCTATCTATGCTATATCTATGCTGAGAACTATCTATGTATCTATCTATGCCAGTATCGACTCAGAGTCGAATGTGTATCGAGTCAGAGTAGAAAGGAGAAAAAAAACATAGCGCGTCTGCTGGAGCGGCGCGCGCGCGCAATTTTTTGCAGCGGCCGCTGGAGCCAGCACTCCGCGGCCCGCAAAAACTGGCTATTCCGGTGCTGTAAACACTTTTTTAACGCGCCGCGCGTTGTGCTTCTGTTGGAGATGATCTAACATGGCAAATGAGTGCTTTAATGTTGCCCGCAAGATGCGTGAGTATTACTATATTTTTCTTGCCATGTTGAGATTTTAAAACTACGAGTGCAAACATGCAGAGGGGCAATAAATACCAAACACAGGATATTGGGGACATCTTCAAGGAACGTGGCAAGTTAAAGAGGAGCTGCACCGAACCTGTAAAACGAGCTTTGGTAAGTAACACCCTTTCAATTACTTTCATTTAGCCTCGTGTTCTTCGATGTGTATATGTTGTAGTTTCTATTTCTCTTAGCCTCGTGTTCTTTGATGTGTAATAAGAAGGGTCTTAATCGTCCTAATGCTTTCATTTTTAGCTTGATGTAGGAAGTGGGTGTTCTCACCTTGGAGTCTGTTTTTATATTTCTCCTTTTGAATTCACTTCTCCGAGTCCTGTTTATCTGGCTTCTACTAAATGGATCTGGGTTGCTCTGACTATTGATCTCAAAAAGAAGTAACTTCATGTCAGGATGCAGTTCCTGCAAGGAGGGAAGTATGGTCAACCTCGCGATCATGTTTCCAAAATGAGTCTGGATTACACACAAGGTGCCCGTTCCCTAATGATGCTGGATTAGACACAAGGTGCAAATTCCCAGATGATGCTGGATTACACACAAGCCAGGTGGAGTCGTCAACTGTTCATGTCCTCGTGGCTCTAGTAAAGGCTGAAAGAAAGCGTGCAGCAACTCTTGAGAATGTAGCTGAGTTCCTGAAGAAGCGAAAAGAGCATTCAGATGCTCTCTTCACCCAAGCCAAAGAAGAGATGGAAGAAGCCAGAAAGAAGCTAGCAGAGGCAGAGCAGGCTAGGTGTCTCCTGCTATCTAAAACTGTTGTCAATACAAATTTTCCTTCATAATAGCTAGGTTCAAATGTTTATCCAGTCAGCATGCCTGTTGTGATGTCCGTGCATCTACTGATGTGGCACAATTTTTTTTTCAGGTCATGTAATAACAACAATTACTTTCCAAACAATAACAGACGAAGCATTGGACATGGTATAGTTCACACGCAAGCCCAACATTCCAAGTTCAACTTCCAAATCAAACTCATTTTCACAGATATCTGCACATTCATAGATAATGTCCACAACCATGATTCACTTCAAAGCCAAAAAAAATGTGAGGCGAGTTATAAATAAAGAAAAGTCTCTAGTTCCTACTACCAGTGCGAGCACAACAAGTCAAGACCATACATAATTAATTATATTTTGGACATTTTTTGACTAAACGTGAATAACTTCTGGAGGCAGGTATAATATTTCTAATGCCGGCCGCGGCTGGGGTCCATGATGTTTTGAGCCAAACCGGGCAATACACCAGGTGTCTGCCGGCGACGCGGTGGTTGTAGCATTCATGGGTTCCGAGCGGCGACGGCTCCCGTGGTCTACTATTCCTCGATGTCGGCGGTGGCCACAGACGTGTTGGCCACCTCCGCCAGCATGCCGTGGTTCCGCCAATGTTTGTGTCGGATGGCGCGGCCAACCACGGTGCACTAGACACCGTGGTACCCCGTGTGCCAGCGTGCAGCAACTGGCGACTCTTCTGCGAGCAGGCTTGGAGCATTGAGTTGATGCACCAGGGGACAGCTTGGAGCGGCGGCTTGCTGCTCTGCTTGCCCGCCTGCAGCCTCGCCCATGGTACTGACGGCCTGGGGCGGGGAGGGAGGTGGGGCAGCGAGTTGCCTGGCTCGTCGGGGCACCCAGCCGGCTTTTATACCGGAGAACTCATCTTCCTGCTCACCGGATGCTATGGAGAGTGTGGAGAAAATGGTGCAAGGAGGATATGGGGAGCGGCGGTGTGGTGCGGTTCTTGCCAGGCGTCTGGCCTTATTTAAATAGCGGGCGGACGAGAGGAGCCAACCGGCGTTGTGTTCTAAAATGTCGGCCGGCTCATGGAAGGACGTGTTGCCGGCACACACGCGGATTCAATGGCTGCAGGCGGGGCAGTCTGAAGCCGGTTGCATGCGGCGAGGAGGCGTGTTCAGCCTGGCCTGCAGCGAGTGGGGCCCTCTTGGCCGATGCGCCGGTTCAATGCCTGCGCTATGAGAGGTCATGTCCGTGTCAAAGCAATCACTCCCTCCAGTCCTTTTTTGTTTGGGTATAACAAAATCTCATTTTCCATTCACATTTTACAAGTAAAATTCGTGGACAAACTTTGACCCAAAATACGATGGGGACTAGTAAACCAGGACGGAGGTAGTAGTCATGAATTCCATTTTTGCTCCATACCAATCATTCTAAAAACTAGTAGTACTTATAACGCACCATTGAAAATCGGAACTCTTACCCCGCTAAAAAATGATATTTTAAATGTGGCTACTCGATCAGTGGCGACTGGCGAGCCACCGCCTCCAGGTTGTTCACCTGTGGTCCCGACCATCAACTCCTACGGATCAAATGATCACGCGAGTTGACTATTCCTACAAAGGTGCGCTCTACCACGTACCCGGTACCCGCACATGCAGCAATCGTGCACCTAGGGTTTTATGGTTTATTTGTTTATGGTGCCTTTACGTAACTCTCATGTGTGCGAGACAACGAGAGACCGACTGCGTGCGTGCGCCTCTTCTCTTCGTATATGTACTCCACCATTTGTGTGGTGTCCAAAAAATTATACAGTAGTAATAACTAGCAATGTGCCAATGCGTTGCCACACGATCAAAGTAGATTAATACATATTCACCGATTTGATAGAAAAAAGTCTAGTTTTGAAATACGTATATCACGAAAAATATGTTATGTTTCACTCAAAATATATTCCTTTGGCGGTTTTGATGAGATAAGGGAGGAATGTGGTTGGTTTCAAGATTCGATAAGTGGTATATTGTTGCAAAAAGCCCATGTGTGTGTGTGTGTGTGGTGTGTGTGTGAGAGAGAGGGAGAGAGGAGGAGGACGGAGTGCGTGTGTGAAAAAGACACAAAGAGTGTGTGTGCGAGAGGTATCACCATAAAATGAGGCGATAGTGTGTGTGTGCACGATCGAGAGGGCGTGTCTCAAGAAGGGACGAAAAATCTACATAGATACAAGGAGCGCGAGAGAGACATGTACGAGATAGTGGAAGCAAGAGTGTGCGGGTGTATAAACCTATCTGTAGGCTAGTCGATCAATGTTTGTGAGAGAAATATGAGTCGGGGGTGCGAAAGCGAGAGTTTTTTGCGTGTGTGAGAGAGACGGTAGTCGGGAAGGGGAGTGGAAGCAGGAGTTGTGTGTGTGATAGAGAGAGAAATGGGGGGGGAGAGTTTTTCTGATCGGTAAACAAATGAATAATGTCAGTTTTATAACTGAGATGAAGATAGAAAGGAGACCGCAACAAATGTTGTGTGTGCGGGAGAGAGTAATTTTAGTGGTAGGAGTCATATCTAGAAAGATATAGGGTGCGTGAGAGAACCCTAGAGAGAAAGACAAAGTGAAAGACGAGTGAGAGTGTGTGTGTGGCGGTGAAAAAGAAAGCTTAGGTACCTAGTGATACCAGAGAACGATAGAGACGTGAGAGATAATGAAAACCGTGTAATGTATAATGATAGGGAGAGTGTGACACTTCTCAAGGGAGACGTCGAGAGACCATGTTTGCGAAAATAGGAGAAACATGAAGTGAGCGTGCGGGTGAGCTGGAGAAAAGAGAGTGATAGCTACATGAAGGAGCACGCGAGAGAGATGGGCGTGAAAGGAGATTCAAATATTTAGTTGCGTGTATAGAAAATGTCAACATAAAAGGGATTCAAATATTTGAATTCGAGATGATGATACATGTAATTCATACTCGAACCAAAATTGATCTATCAAACATGCATACTCATATGAATTCATGCGCATCTATGTTATTTAATATGTAGATATTACTGATCCATACATTTTAGTAGAACATAATTTGGTTTAAATTTTTTGAATTCAACCTTATGATTTTGAGATCATTGTATTTGTAAATCATATTATATATAAAGGAGCAGAATTCTTTGTTGTGCTTTTGAAAGTATATATAAAAAATGATGTATATAGAATTTTATTCCAATAAAAAATGGATCCTGCCTGAACAAAAATAGAATACAAAATGGATTGGAATTGAGTTGGCACGGTAAACGTGCAAGCTTTTTCTCAAAAAATTGAATGAAGCGGCCAAACTCGCAGTAACAGCCCGAAACCAAAATATGGGAGATGGAAATTACTGCCTATCCCTGACATGCAACACATGTCGGCTCGATTTCAATAGGTCTTGATAGGGGCAGGTTTGTAATTTCACTCAAACATGACATAACCGCCTCTCACCCGGATTCATACACGGTGGGCGCCAAAACACAGTGTCTCCTCAGCCGAAATCGCCTCTCACCCGGATTCATACACGGTGGGCGCCAAAACAAACTCTCCTCGGCCGAAATCTCCGTCGGCAAATATTCGGTGTATGCAAGATTACCGTCCTATCCCCAACCGACTAATATTGCTATGATGTAGGAAATTTTAAACGGGGGCTAAGTTTGTAAATTTCCTCGCATTTGAGACAAGCGCGCCCTAAAGACATGGTTCCCCCATTCCTCTCTCCCTCCATTTCCCCATTCGTACTCCGTGGGCACCAAAACACCCTCTCCACCCCAGCCTCCTCCGTCTGCCACCCCATCCACCACCGTCCTTTCTCCACCATGCCGGAGCTGATACCCCGACACCGTCGTCCATTACAAGAGATCGACCTCTCTCATCCACGGCTTCGGACCAGGATCCTTGCATCCCGTCCTCTCGCTTCATCCCTGCCGTCGTCCACCTTGCCGGCATCGCTCCTACGACCGTCTCGTCCACCGCGCCTGGATATTTCCCCCGCCGCCACCGTCTACCCTCCTAGATCTGCTTCCACGCCGCCGACAGCCATCGCTACCGCAGCACCGTTAAATTCTCAGCAGATGCATACACGGCGCCGCACCAGAGGCGGTACTCTTTTGTATCTGCTCAACTTATTTATCGCAGCAAGAAAATAGATGACCACTGCTTTACTGTGATTTCTTGTCCATCACTTAGGATCATACTTGTTAGTTGAAAGCAAACATTGGTTGCGAAGTTGCCTTTGTCAGGTTTGCACCTTCAGATCCGCCATGGCACGCTCAACACTATACTCGTAATGCTTATGGTTTTCCCCTTTAATATTCCACACTAGTTAAATGACAGTAGACTAAATTTCAAAATTGGGTCTGTCGATTTTTGAGAGCTCGTCGAAGTTCGCCGGAGGGAAGGAAGGGGCTCGGGTGGGGATGGTGGTTGTGGGGGGTGGTGGCCTGGCGGTGGTGGGGCCTCGCCGAATGAAGAAAACTCGACGCCGGTGGGGGCGGGGGTGGGGGGGTGGGGGTGGCGAAGGAACACAGGCGGTGGTGGGCGGTTCAGGAGGGCGGGGGGGGGGGGGGAGGTCGGGGCCGGTGGTTCTGCCGGCGGCCCGTGCGGTGTTCTGTAGGGGAAGAATCAGAGACGAGGTAGAAGAAGGGTTAGGAGACGTAGGATCTTCATCCAACCGCCTGAAATGGTCGACTGACCCAAATGACTAAAGTCACGCGACTTGCATGTAGACATTCCTTTATATTCAGTACCATCATCGTAGCTGCTTAGCACTGCTCCTCAATCCATCAAGCTAAACAACGTGCCACTCATAATTCCAAACTTGTTGCTCAAATACGAATCTGATATGATGCTGATATTACTAAAACAGATAACGTTTAATTGGTCAGCTAATGTTCCTACTTTACTTTCGAAAAGCACGTGCACCACATATAGAGAGACAACAGGGAGTTGCATTCTTAATGCGCTCTGGTTCATCATGTGTGGGCACTGCGCAACGAACATTTTATTATCCAAAATCTGCTTGCTCTTCTTTAGCATGTTCCTCTTCTGTTCTTCTTTAATAAGTACTCTCTCCGTTCCTAAATACAAGTCTTTGTATAGATTCCACCATGGACTACATATGGAGCAAAATGAGTGAATCTACACTCTAAAATGTATCTGTATACATCTGTATGTGATCCATAGTGGAAATCTCTACAAAGACTTATATTTTGGAACGGAGGGAGTATGATAGTAGTACAATATGTTCCTTGTAGTGAAGAGGAGCAGGGACATTTGCAGTGTAGAGGTCTATTCGGTCAGTTGTGATGGACACTTTCAACTCTTCGGGCCTCTTTGATTCGTAGGATTTTGTAAACATAGGAATAGGAATTGTAGTGGCCTGCCCACTTGAATCCTATAAGATTAGCAAGGAAATGCGGGGAGCTGTGTCGCCTTTGAGAGTTACACTGATATTAACAGTACCGCACCTTCAGTTGAAGAGAGCTGGTATCCGAAGCCTTTCTAGCCATACCGGCAATAGTAGCCCATATTTTCCAGCAAGTTCCACTTTCCTGATTTTACTTGTGATGCTTACGGTTTTCCCGTTATATCTACACTATGATCTGTGTAGCTGCTTTGTGTCGCACTAGTAGCAGTCCACTCTTGAAGCTAAACAACACACTAATCATAAGTCCAAAGCTTACTTCTTTAAATACGAATTGTGATATGATACTGATATTAGTTAACAGACACACATTTAATTGGTCAGCTAATGCTCCCACTTGATTTTCCAAATGCATGTGGCCACATATAGAGAGACAACATGGAATTGCATTTCTTTGGGCGCTGTGATTCATCATGAGTGGGCAACCAACATTGTATGCAAAGAAGCGGAACCTCAAGAATATGCTTCCTCTTCTGTTCTTTAACATGTTCCTCTTTTGTTATTCTGTATTTAGTACGTACTTTATGTTCCTTGTCAGGAAGGGGAGCAGGGACATCTGCAGTCAACAACTGATAGAGCTGGCCTGTATGTGATCGATAGGCTTTCAATTAGTAGTGGCAATACAACACCGTATTTTCCAGCCAGTTCCACTTTCCCGATTTATATATGCTGGTTATGGTGTACCCCTTTTATGTACACTACGATCTGCCTAGTTGCTGTGTGCTCTTGTTATCATGGTTTGGCAATAAACTCTCTATACAGTATATTATGAACCTATCATCTGCCAACTATCCTTACTTCTGGAGCCTATTTTTTTTGTGTACTTGTGCCAGATTATATTAATGCACGCACCATATTACAGCACACATGGGCTCTCTCATCAGAATCCAGTGATAGCACACAAGGGTTTACAGGGAGCCCCTATATTAGAATATCCTCTGCATTACAAAGATAATCTCACTACTATTTATGCTTTCATGCTTCTCAGATATTGTACGTAATCACAATGAATATCAGAATGCGCGCATCAGAAGAATATTGTGGAACACTGCAATGACTAACAAAATTGGCACCAAGGCATTGAGTTCCATTCTGGATGCAATGAAACTCATATGCTCCCCACCCACAGATTCTTGTTCAGAATATGATCCTAATGACTATTCTGACCTCGAGGAGTCAAAGGCAGATGGCCTGTCCTGTTCACGGGTGCCTGTTCTAATTTGGCAAGATTTTATTGATTGCGCGTATCTTGCATTAGGTGTCTTGCATTTCTTCTACTTTGTTGCACCGCCATCTGCTTAGTTTACTCATCATATATGTCAAGATGCCATGCCCATCCATTATCAATACATATTCCATCTGTCATCATACCATGTTTTTCCACTCAAATGCTGTTCTTGTGCATCAGACATCAAAAAGGAAGAGGGTGATTGCCGAACCTGAAGGAGCAGCATCAAAGTCCTTGAAAAACGTGGTGGTGCTGGAGAAATCAGACAACACCCCACTTATATTGGCTCTGCAACCAGTGACCCAAAACATAGGACTGACTCCAGCAGACCGTACCCATACTTCACTGGCCACACCACTAGCCCCACCACACAGGACCTGCACTCCAGCAAAAGGTATGCCGATTTCAGTTGCCATAGCACCAGCTGATACGTCTCCATCATATCTATAATTTTTGATTGTTTCATGCCAATATTATACAACTTTCACATATTTTTGGCAACTTTTTATATGATTTACTGGACTGACCTATTGATCCAGTGCCCAGTGCCAGTTCCTGTTTGTTGCATGTTTTTTGTTTCATAGAAAATCCATATCAAACAAAGTCCAAACGCGATAAAAATTTATGGAGAATTATTTTGGAATATTAATGATTTTTGAGAGGTGGAATCAGCGCAAACGGGGGCCCACAGTGACCACAACCCACCAGGGCGCGCCAGGCACCCCCTGGCGCGCCCAGGTATCTTGTGCCCTCCTCGAATGTTGGTTGGGGCCCTTCTTCTGGTGCAAGAAAGATAATTTATGGAAAAAACATTTAAAAATTTCAGCGCAATCGGAGTTACAGATCTCCGGGAATTTAAGAAACGGTGAAGGGCCAGATCTGGGGAACGCGAAACAGAAGAGAACAGAGAGGGAGATCCAATCACGGAGGGGCTCCCGCCCCTCCGCCGCCATGGAGACCATGGACCAGAGGGGGAACTCTCCTCCCATCTAGGGGGATGCCAAGGAAGAAGAAGAAGGAGGGGGGCTCTCTCCCCCTCTCTCCCGGTGGTGCCGGAACGTCGCCGGGGCAAGGATCGTGACGGCGATCTACATCAACAATCTTTCTACCGTCAACACCGACTTTCTCCCCCTCTATGCAGCGGTGTAACACCTCTTCTCCCCACTGTAATCTATACTTAAACATGGTGCTCAACTCCATATATTATTTCCCAATGATATTTGGTTATCCTATGATGTTTGAGTAGATCCGTTTTGTCCTATGGGTTAATCGTGATCTTGGTTGGTATGATTGTATATTTTATTTATGGTGCTATCCTATGGTGCCCTCCGTCTCACGCAAACATGAGGAATCCTCGCTGTAGGGTGTTGCAATATGTTCATGGTTTGCTTATTGTCGGTGTTGCGGGGGTGACAGCAGCCTAAACGCGGATAAGTGGGTTATGGCGTATGGGAGTAAAGAGGACTTGATACTTAATGCTATGGTTGGGTTTCATGACCTTAATGATCTTTAGTAGTTGCGGATGCTTGCTAGGGGTCCAATCATAAGTGCATATGATCCAAGTAGAGAAAGTATGTTAGCTCATGCCTCTCCCTCATATAAAATTACAAGAATGATTACCGGTACTTGTTATCGATTGCCTAGGGACAACTGACTTTCTTGTTGACAAAAGCTATCCACTTTTATTACCTTGCAATTTATTCATAGTTTTATTCTCGCAAAGTACTCGTAGTTTTATTCTTGCAAAATAGTTTCATACTTGTTTTAGGTAAAGCAAACATTAAGTGTGCGTAGAGTTGTATCGGTCGTCGATAGAACTTGAGGGAATATTTGTTCTACCTTTAGCTCCTCGTTGGGTTCGACACTCTTATTTATTGAAGAAGGTTACAAATGATCCCCTATACTTGTGGGTTATCACCAGCCGTACCACAGAAAAATCCCACTCCAGCAAAAAGTACAGCAAGTCCACCGGCCGAAGACCTATCCCAACTACAGAGACGGCCAATTCCTGCAGATTGGAACCCCATTCCAGTTATTCCCAGTTTAAAAGACAATGCTTTCAATGTTGTTAGGGACTACGTGCATATATTCCCATCATGGGAAGATTATAGTGAAGACAAACACCATTTTCACATCTTCCTGTCCCACTTACGTGTAAGTGCTATTATTCATGGTGATTATTTTCCTGTTTTCTGCTGATTGAACACATCAATGATTTACATTACATTGTTGTAAGTAGGCGAGGGTCAATCTGGATAGTCATGACAAGCAAAGCTTGCTTGCGCTTTTCAAGGAAGCATTGCAGTAGTATCGGTGTTGCCTGAGGAAATCACACTTTGATGGCAAGTCTATAAACGAATTTCCGGTGAAGTCTCCTGTGCTAAATTTAGAAGACATTGAATGGAAAAACCTTGTTATGCACTGGTCTCGTTCCCAGGATGAGGTACTATCTATGATATCACATGACAATTTGAACTTCTACTTTTCCGCATGTGCCTTATGGATCTCTTTTGCAGGAAATCTGCTCGAAGAAGAATTCCGGTTTGAAAAGGACGACAGGATATCGCAAATATGTTGCCCGCTGCTTTGCTCTTGTTAGTACATGTTGTCTTGTATCACTGTACTTGCATTCATACCTGGTTCATTATGTGGCAGCAGTATGCATGATAGCTTGCTTATCATTTGTTTGCTCCAAATTATCTGATCTGTATTAATGGTTACATTAGTGTAGAATATATCCAATGCCAATTAAAAAGTTTAGCTCTGCATTGTTCTTGTAAGTACCTGCTGTCCTTTATCAGTGTACTTATATTGACAGCTAGTTGTTCATGTACCATCACTCTGCAGCTTATTTTCCTTTGCCCTCCATTCTCTACACATCAGATCTATATTTACTCTTACCATAAGGTTGGATAACACCGATGGTACTGAAGAAGTTTAGCTCTGCATTGCTCTTGGCTGTACCTTTTGCCTGTATCGCTGTACTTACATTTATAGCTACTTGGTTATGTAGCATCACACTTCATCTTATCTTAAATATTCTCCATTTTTTCTTATATTATCACATCTATATTTACTCTTAATAAAATGTAGAATAAAGGCAATGCTTATGAAGAAGATTCTGTGGTAAACTTCTTGAATTGCCCCCCCCATCAGCATGGACAAGGGCTTTATAGAGCCGGTCTTCACCACTAATGTAAGTTTGTCCTTCTCAAGCCTTCAAACTTTGTTGTGTATATTTGGTTAGGCATGACTGCAACAGCTGTTTATTTTTGGTGTTTGCATCAAATTGCATGTTTAAAGTTTATTATGTAGTTCATAAACAAAAGTTTGCCCTTCTCAATTTAAGTTTTCAGTTGTACAACCAAGTTCCTTCTTCATACCATGTAAATTAAACTATACAGAGCAAGTGATCTTCTTTTGCACTGCATGTATGCTTCTGTTCTTGATCCGTAATCCAGTGGTGTGGTGAACCTACCCACTACAGCACAATGTCATATTCTGCAATGTCTTAACTATGAACAATGTCATATCAATCTACTATTATTTAAACCGTCTCTTTATTTGCCAATCTGAAATGGGATAAATTGACAGCACACTAACCATTCATACTTATGAGTTCTTGATCTGTAATCCAGTGGTGTCGTGAAGCTGTCAACTCCTTCACAATGTCATTTCCTGCCATGTCTTAACCTGAACAATACCATATTGTGTTAATGCTATTTTAAAATGTGTCACTTTATTCGTCAATAAGAAATGTGATGAATTGTCAGCACTGATACTTATATGTGCAAAACCTGTCATCTGTCTGCTTGTTTCTCTTTCAGAGTGAGGAGGATATAAGCGTCAAACAAGCGCAGTCTCATCAGCTTGCTCAACTGCTTGCGCTGCAGCTCCCGAGCAGGGCTAACCTTTCTTGGACTCTATTGAAGTGCTGTCAGTTTTGTATATTATTTTGTCGGCGTGTTTATTTGCACTGGTGGCGATCTTTGATGCCCAGTGTATGTAATCTGCTGTCTGCTTATGCTTTATTATCATAGTGGCGAACTTTGATGCCAAGTGGATGTAATATGCCGTAATTTTTTTATTGTATAGTCTAGGTTTTTTCTTATTCACGGTGCTGCAGTTATTTTACTGTATATATATCCTGTCTTCGCTCAATGAAAAGTAAACCGGCCAAACCGTAAAATTACGGTACATAATTGGGCCGTCATGCAAATCACTATGTATGGGCCGCATCATGGGCGCACTCATCTTGGTCCGTTAACAGACCTAAATGTAAACTGGCCGACTAGTAGTTTCGGGCCTTTAATCGGCTGAGTAAACCGCCGGCCCTATTTTCGCAAGAAAATTCAATGGGCTTTTAGTAGGCTGAAAAGTAGGTTGGGCCTGAAACGTGCCGAACAGCTCACGGGCCGACAGCAGACCGAAATAGACCTTGGCCCATGATTGTGCCAATCACATCATGGGCCGTTAACAGGCCAAAATTGTCTCGGTCCTTGTTTGGCCCAATCAGATTATCGGCTGTGAGCAAGCCGGATGCAAAGAGGGCCATAGTTAGGCCCAACTATATGACGGGCTTTTAACAGGCCGAAATAAATATAGGGCCGAAATGTTAAACGGGCCTTTAACATGCCGAAACTAATATCAGGCCGTATTACTAAATGGGCCTTTAGCAAACAGAAATCCTAACCGGGCCTCAAGTGGGCCCAAAAGCACAGCGTCCAGTTGACGGGCCGAATCTGATATGGGCCATAATTTAGCCCAAAGGCTCTTAAAGGGCCGGATCTGATATGGGCCGTAATATGGCCCAGAACATGGTAGGCTATTAACGGGCCGGATCTCATATGGGCCCTTATTAGGCCCAGAACATGGCAGACTGTTAATGGACCGGATCAAATATGGGCCAGCATTTGGCCTAAAACATGGCAGCCTGTTAACGGGCCGACCCACTAGTGTCTTCAAAATCTTGTGGGCCTTTAGCTGGGCCGGCCCATTATGGTCTGCAAAATCTTGTGGGCCTTTAGCTGGGCCGACCCATTATGGTTTGCAAAATCTTGTGGGCCTTTAGTTGGGCCGGCCCATTAAATCTTTATGGGCCACTTTTGGGCCGGTCCACATGTCAACATATCATAGGCGCATCTCGCCCATTGGATGAGTGACATCTGTGCCAACACGGAGCTGACACGTGGTTCCGTCGGCCAATAAGAATTTTACACGTGGAAAATCGCCATTGGTCGTGGCTGTTAGCGGGTTATCGGATCCAAAACCGGACCCGATAGCTTAACGGTGACCCATTACGATGGATGCCACGTGTCGGTTACCCTTGACGAAAGCACTTCCATGACGCGACATTTATCGTCATGGAAGTGGACACTTCCATGACGATAATTTTGGTATTGTCATGGAACACTTCTACGACAGCATAGGTATGACTATCTTGATTCTGTCATAAAATCGTCATGGATGTACATGCATGACAGAAAATGTGACCTACTGTGACAAACATGTATCATCACGGAAGTGTATTTTTTTTGTAGTGGAGGGGGCCTTCGAGGTGGAAGGATGAGCAGTTGCGTCGGACTTCTTCTTGTGCGCCATGGATGATGAAGCCAACGATGAAGTAGACGATGATGAAGACTGACGCGCTGTTTACGACCTCGGGTTCGCACAAGCGCTTCCCCCTACCTAGAGCGCCAAAGATGTCATGGTAGAACATAGCCACTGATAAGTATCCGTCGTATCTACTTTTCCTAATGCTTTTCCTCTTGTTTGGACTCTAATTTGCATGATTTGAATGAAACTAACCCGGACTGACGCTGTTTTCAGCAGAACTACCATGGTGTTGTTTTTGTGCAGAAATAAAAGTTCTTGGAATGGAATGAAACTTTGCGAGGAATTTTTATACAATAAAAGAAAAATACTGGAGCCAAGAACCACCGGAGGGGGGCACCTGGGTGGGCACAACCCACCAGGGCACGCCACCCCCTTCAGGCGCGCCCAGGTGGGTTGTCCCCACCTGGTGGCCCCGCAGACCCTGAAACCGACGCTATAAAATCCTATTTTTTCAGAAAAAAATGAGGGAGAAAGAATTATCGCGTTCCGCGAGACGGAGCCGCTGCCACCTTCTGTTCTTCATTGAGACCAGATCTGGAGTCCGTTTGGGGCTCCAGAGAGGGGGATCTTCGGTATTCGTCATCACCAACTCTTCTCCATCGCCAATTCCATGATGCTCCCCACCGGTAGTGAGTAATTCCTTCGTAGGCTCGTTGGTCGGTGAGGAGTTGGATGAGATTCATCATGTAATTGAGTTAGTTTTGTTAGGGCTTGATCCCTAGTATCCATTATGTTCTGAGATTGATATTGCTATGACTTTGCCATGCTTAATGCTTGTCACTTTGGGCCCCGGGTGCCTTGTTTTCAGATCTGAACCGTTTATGTTATCATCATTATATCCATGTTCTAGATTCGATCTTGCAAGTTATAGTCACCTACTACGTGTTATGATCCGGCAACCCCGGAGTGACAATACTCGGGACCACTCCCGGTGATGACCGTAGTTTGAGGAGTTCATGTATTCATCGTGTGTTAATGCTTTGTTCCGGTTCTCTATTAAAAGGAGGCCTTAATATCCCTTAGTTTCCAATATGGACCCCGCTGCCACGGGAGGGTAGGACAAAAGATGTCATGCAAGTTCTTTCCATAAGCACGTATGACTATTTACGGAATACATGCCTACATTATATTTATGAACTGGAGCTAGTGCCGTATCGCCCTAGGTTATGACTGTCACATGATGAATATCATCCAACGAATTACCGATACAATGCCTACAATTTTCCTACATATTGATCTTGCTAAGTTCCTACTGCTGCTGTTACTATTGCACTTGCTACGAAACTACTGCTATCACTCTTACCGTTACTATTGCTGCTGCTACTATTATCAAAACTATCATACTACTTTGCTACTGATCACTTTGCTGCAGATAATTAATCTCCAGGTGTGATTGAATTGACAACTCAGTTGCTAATACTCTCAAATATTCTTTGGCTCCCCTTGTGTCGAATCAATAAATTTGGGTTGAATACTCTACCCTCGAAAACTATTGCGATCCCCTATACTTGTGGGTTATCAAGACCTTTTTCTGGTGCTGTTGCCGGGGAGCATAGCTATATTTGTTGAGTCACTTGGGATTATTATCAAATTATCACTATGAAGAATCTGAAGGATGCTAAGACTAAGTTTTTTCCCTCTAAGACGAGGGGAGGTAAGGAATGGCCATCCAGCTCCGCTTTAGATTCACCTTCTGTTATAAGTAAACTTTCAACACCACCACATGCTATTAATCCTGATATGTCGCAAGTTATTGATGATGCTACTTTTGCTATGAATGATGCTTATGATGATGCTAGTACCTTGCTTGATGATGATGTGCCACTAGGTGAATTTCTTGATGAACAAATTGCTAGAGTAAGACAACATGATATTGTTGAAACTGATGATGAGCTGGAAACTGAAAATCTTGAAACACCTACTAGAACTAGCCCTCCTAGATATGAATTGCCTAAGGTACTGGAAGGTTATGTTATGGGTGAGGAGGCAACTAGAGATATTCTTGCTTGCAAAGATAGAGATGCTCTAGAAAAATTATTAAGCAAGTATAAAGAAAGATCTTTGAATGCTAGAATGAAATGTGATCCTAAGTTTGCTACTTCACCTATCTTTGTTGATGATAAGGATTATGAATTCTCTATCGACCCAGAGTTAATTACTCTGGTTGAATCTGATCCTTTCCATGGTTATGAAACTGAAACTGTTGTGGCACATCTTACTAAGTTGAATGACATAGCCACCCTTTTTGCTCATGATGAGAAAATTCGCTATTACTATATTCTCAAATTATTTTCGTTCTCATTAAAGGGTGATGCTAAAGCCTGGTACAATACTCTTGCTCCTGGTTGTGTGCGTAGTCCCCAGGACATGATTTATTACTTCTCTGAAAAATATTTCCCTGCTCATAAGAAACAAGCTGCCTTGCAGGAAATATTTAACTTTGTGCAAATTGAAGAAGAGAGTCTCCCACAAGCTTGGGGGAGGCTTCTCTGTTTGCTTAATGCTTTGCCTGATCATCCTCTCAAGAAAAATGAAATACTTGATATTTTCTATAATGGACTAACCGATGATTCTAGGGATTTCCTAGATAGTTGTGCTGGTTGTGTTTTCAGGGAACGAACTATTGGGCAAGATGAAGAACTATTGAATAACATATTGAAAAACTATGATGATTGGACTCTTCCTGAACCACCGCTTAAACCCAATCCAAAGAAGAGGGGTATTTTATATCTCAGTCCTGAAGATATGCAAGAGGCAAAGAAATATATGAAGGAAAAAGGTATTAAAGCCGAGGATGTCAAAAATTTACCTCCTATTGAAGAAATACATGGGCTTGATACACCACCACCACCTAATGTGGTAGAGGTAAATTCTCTAATGAAATTCAATGATAATGATAATCCTTACAATATGCACCCTAGCCAATGCCTTTATGAGTTTGAAAACTACATTTGAAAGCAAGATCACTTCAATGCAAAATGTTATGAAACAGTTGAAATATAATTATGATATGATTGCTCGCTTGAGTGACTTGTTATTTAGAATCTCAAATGATGTTAGAGGTGTAGGGAAGCATGCTTCTATGGTTCAAACTCAGTTAGAACAAGTTGCTAAATCTCAAAGAGAATTGTTAGATGAAATGAACAATAATATCAATGATCATGCTGTTAGAGTAATGACTAGAGGAGGTAGAATGACTCAGGGACCACTTTATCCCGAGGGACACCCCAAAAAAATTGAACAAGACTCTCAAAGAGTTGACACCGATGCATGTAGTCCTTCTAAAAAGAAAAAGAAGAAGAAAAATGATAGGACTTTGCATGCCTCTAGTGAACCTGAAGTAGAAAAACCTCCTGATAATGATAATGAAGTTTCTATCTCTGATGCTGAAACTCAATCTGGTAGTGAACACTCACCTTCTGATAATGAAAAAGATAATGATGAGGTTCATGAAGAAACTCAAATAAATAATAAAGAACCAGACAATGATGTTGAGATAGAACCAACAGTTGATCTTGATAACCCACAACCTAAGAATAAAAGATATGATAAAAGAGACTTTGTTGCTAGAAAACATGGGAAGGAAAGAGAACCATGGGTTCAAAAACCTATGCCCTTTCCACCTAAGTTAACTAAAAAGAAAGATGATGAAGAATTTGAACGCTTTGCTGAAATGCTGAGGCCAGTCTTTCTGCGTACTCGCTTGACTGATATCCTTAAAATGCCTCCTTATGCAAAGTACATGAAAGACATCATCACCAATAAGAGAAAAATACCGAAAGCTAAAATCTCCACTATGCTTGCTAATTATACCTTTAAAGATGGAGTACCTAAAAAACTTGGAGATCCGGGAATACCAACTATACCTTGCTCCATCAAAAGAAATTCTGTGAAAACTGTTTTGTGTGATTTAGGAGCTGGTGTTAGTGTTATGCCTTTCTCTTTAAATAAAAGACTTGATATGAATAAACTCACACCTATTGAAATATCTTTGCAAATGGCTGACAAATCAACTGCCATACCTATCAGTATTTGTGAGGATGTGCCCGTTATTGTTGCTAATGTTACTATTTTGACTGACTTTGTTATACTTGAGATGCCCGAGGACGACAACATGTCGATTATCCTTGGTAGACCCTTTTTGAATACTGCAGGGGCTGTTATTGATTGCAATAAAAGCAAGGTCACTTTTCATATCAATGGTAATGAGCATATGGTGCACTTTCCGAAGAAACAATTCCAAGTGAATGGTATTAATGTTATTGAAAAATCTCCGACAATCACTATTGGAAGTTTTCAACTACCTCTATCTACTGTTAAAAAGAAATATGAAATGCTTATTGTTGGGGAAATTCATATCCCCGTTGAGGTAACTTAGTGATTTACGAAAGTTCTTCGGTTTTATGCTAATCGAAAGTGGTTGTTAATAAGACTTGATCAACCTTATTAATGGATCATTTTTGAGAGGTAGGAACTTGATGAATTTAGTGAGCACTACTTTCTGTCACTACCTTTTGTTTTCTGTTTTTATTAGTTAACTAAAATAAAATGCCATGTTTTGTCTATTTTCTGAGTTTTTCGTGCAATAAAAATGACCCAAAAATAAAAGTTCTCAGAATGCTCTGAAAATTTAATACGATTTTTTTCTGAATATTTAAGAATTTTTGGTGCAAATAATATCAGAGGGAGGTGCACCAGGTGGGCACAACCCACCTGGGCGCGCCAGGACCCCCAGGCGTGCCCTGGTGGGTTGTGGTCCCCACGTGGTCCCCCTCACTTATCTCTTCATCCCACATCATCACCTACCTCCAGAAAAAAAATCACCTTTGCTCTCTCTTTCATGTTCGTGCTCTCAAACCCGCGGATTTCGATCTCTTTGCTCGAAGCTCCGTTTCTGAAACTGTTTCAGGGAATTGTTGCTTGGTATGTGACTCCTCCGTTAGTCCAATTAGTTTTTGCTTTAGTGGTTTATATTTTGAATAATTAGCTACTCTTGGTGCTGCTGTAGATGTGCTTGCATGTTGAATTCTTAGAGTTTTAAGTAGTTTGAATGCTTGCTATGGCCTCTATGCTTCCCTATGAGTAGTTGTTACCAATCTTGTAAAGTTTTGTTAAGAAAATTTTATGGACTAAAAATTTCAGAATTTTTGTTCATAGGAAAAACATGAGTATCTTTAGGAAGTTTGCTTCCAAGAAGAACTCCAAGGGGGTGATTGGAGAGTCATCTGACAGTGATCTCCGCACCCGGAGGTTGGTAGAGCTACGGCCGTGCGAATGGCCGCATACCCCGTTCATGGAAGGGGCCGGAATCCTCCAAGAGTTTGCACAATATGCTGCTAATGCCGGCCTCACCGACTTCATCACAGCTGAATGTGAACAGTATCATCTCCTCACAAATTCCTAGGTGCAAAGTTTTAATTTCCTTCCTAGGAATAATCCCCCTGAAGTGCAGTTTAATTTATACACTGAACCCCATCAGATACCGCTTACCGAATTCTGTGAAATATGCTTGCTTCCTTCTGATGGTGGGTTAGTAGAGCCTAGGCCTGCAGAGTTTGAAGGTTTTTATCGTACTCTGTCTGTGGGGGATGAGAGAGGAGTGTCGAGTGTCACCGCCACTAGCTTGCAATTTCCTGCTGTTCATTATTTTGCTTTTTTCATTACAAAGTGCTTGCTTGCTAGAGAGAAGGTGGGTGCACTCAGTGCCCCAGACCTTGCCATTTTACGTCGTGCATTGGAAGGCGGCAACACTTATAGCTTGGGAGCTATTGTGGCACGCCGCCTCCACATTAATAAATCCAAGGGTAAAATACATGGTGGTATTTACGCTACTCGCCTGGCAGCTCGCTTTAATATTTAGATACACCAGCATGATTATCCTTTGCCCAAAGTCTACTTAGACCGCGCGGCCATGGAACACCACCAGTTTATTGCTACTGACTACCCTGATATTCCTATTCCTTATAACTTAGTTTTTAGTGAGAAAACTCATGACATTATTCCGCTGCCTGCACCTGCTTTGTTTGATCCTTTTGCCAGGCACGGATACAGGATTATGCCTAAGGACATCATCGCTTACCGGAACAACCAGGCTGCAGCACAGGAGGAGCCCCAGCAGTGGGATCCACAGGTGCCCGCACCTCAGCACTTCAACATAGGACCTCATGGTTTCTACGACTGGTGATTACCAAGCTAGGCCAAAAGCCTAAGCTTGGGGGAGTACGTATTTCCACCGACATTACATTCATGTTCACATATTTCATTCATCGGTGTCCACACTTTTTCATTGTATTATCCATGCTTAATTTATTTTCTCGCTTTCTTCTTGTGTGTTTGAAAAACTTTGAGAAAATCCAAAAATATATTTTCTGCTTCTTTTTGATTTTTCTTCCTAGTTTAAATTCTTGTAGCACTAAAAAGAAAAACCCAAAAAGATTTCCTTTTGCTTGTTGGGAGCTTTCCCGTGTAAATAGTTTCCTCGTTTTTGTTTTTCCCCTTTTATTTGCTTTCCTTCAGAAAACCCAAAACTCCAAAAATATTTCAGTGTGTTTCTCTGAACTTCTTTTCTTTTATTGAGTCATACCATGGAGAAGACCACGATGAAAATGTTGAGTGGCTCTCATATGCATTATTGTTAATCTAACAAAGAGCCCAATTTACCTTGTCTTCTCCTTTTGAATAAAATGTTTGCAGATTCCAGCTTAGTCCATGACACTCTTGCACTATTATTATTTTCAAATCGTTCGGTCGTGCAAGTGAAAGGCAATAATGACGATATTTGATGAACTGGCCGTGGCAGAGAGAAATGGGTATGAACTCGACTTGTTCTGTTTTTGTAAATATGTTTAACCTAGCATCCATGATTCAGCCTATTATGATCAAACATGTTTACAATGACAATTAGAGATTATAGTTTCTCATGCCATGCATAAGTAGCTAGGAGTGGATAATGATTTATCTTGGATGTCAACATTGCGTTAAAATGATTGTGATGTAGTATGATGATATGGTATCCTCCTATGAATGTTCGAGTGGCTTGACTTGGCACATGTTCATGCATGTAGTTGAATCAAAACCAACATAGCCTCTATGATATTTATGTTCATGGTGTTCATATCCTACTCATCCTAGTGTCCAATGTTACTTATGCATAATGCATGTTCATGACCGTTGTTGCTCTCTAGCTGGCCGCTTCTCAACCTATTTGCTAGCCTTCGCCTGTACTAAGTGGGAATTCTGCTTGTACATCAAAAACCTTGAACCCAAGTTATTCTAGATGAGTCCACCATACCTACCTATATGCGGTATTACCCTGCCATCCTAAGTAAATTTGCATGTGCCACCTCTAAAAACTTCAAATAAATATCCTTTTTGTGTGCCTGGATTGTTCATAGAGTGACAGGAGGTAGTTGGTATCTTCCATGCTAAGCGGGTTATTCTCATGATGAGTGTTTATTCGCTCGTCCTTGCACGAGAGGGGCGGTAATAGGGATTCCCAGTCCCGAACTCAAAATGCAAATAATTAAAAACTCCCCCGGGACTGTTGTTGGTATGGACGGCACCCGTTGTTTCGGACAAGCCGTGGAGTGTGAATGTTGGTGGATGGGGAGTAAACCTTTACTTTTATCGCTTGGGAACCGCCACTAATGTGTTTAGCATGGAAGATATTGATAACTGATGGTCGCGAAGTAAACAAGAAGGGTGCATCTCTCAAAATTTCATTTACCTCTATTTTTAAAACTTGAGCTCTGGCACCTCTGCAAATAATTGCTTCCCTCTGTGAAGGGACTATCTATTTACTTTTATGTTGTGTCATCACCTTCTCAGATAACGCCAGAACCTGAGAGCACTGCTGTCATGCTTATGCATTGTGTGTAGCTAATGTTGGGTGCATCATGACTGGATCTTTTCTACCATGAATTACAATGTTTAGTCGCTGCTCGGACTTTGGAGGTGCTATGCATTTATGTTTTGCGGTCTCAGAAAGGGCTAGCGAGATACCACTATTGTCATATTATATCATGGTTGTTTTAATAACGTGTTCTTGTTTGAGATATCTTCGCTAGCTGATTATGTCATTGTTATGAGTTAATATAATTTTTAAAAGTTATTGTCAACATGGTTAGTTATAATCTTTGCTGAAAACCTGGGTGCTACTTAAGCTTATTTATGCAAACAAGAGCAAAAGAGTTCGTAAAAGTTTTTCTTTTTCACTTTCAGTTTATCAACTGAATTGCTTGAGGACAAGCAAAGGTTTAAGCTTGGGGGAGTTGATACGTCTCCGTCGTATCTACTTTTCCTAACGCTTTTCCTCTTGTTTTGGACACTAATTTGCATGATTTGAATGAAACTAACCCGGACTGATGCTGTTTTCAGCAGAACTACCATGGTGTTGTTTTTGTGCAGAAATAAAAGTTCTCGAACGATCCCTCGAACCGAAGACCGAAAGCACGGCCTCTCTACTTGGTTGCAAGCGTACGGTCTTCATGATCCGGCATCGCTTCACCGTCTAGTGCTAATTATCACCGAAGAATTAGAGGGAGGAGATTAGAACCACACTGGGATTCTAATTATGAGGATTAGAGGTGGCTAGGGCCAGCTCTAATTAGTCTAGGACCAACTAGAACTAGAACTAGATCAACTAGAAGAGGCACCCAAAACTTGTTATTCAAAAGGGTGGAAAACATCTAGTATATATAGGTTTAGGGGGTAGGAGAGGGCAACCACCAAGGGAGGGAAACCCTCTGGAGGATCGAAAGTAGGTCTCGATGGGGGGGGGGGGTGATTAGACTACTTGACCAAATAAAAATCTAACCTTTTCCCAATTTTAGTTGTGGGCAGATTTTAGCAATTAGCACAAGTTAAGCAATCAAGCTACACATGCAATTCTAAGAGTGTAGCAGCAGAAAGTAAAACATTGCATATGAAGGTAACAGGGAAGGGTCTGGAGAGTGAAAACGCAATGATGACACGGAGATTTTTGGCTTGTTTCCGATAGGTGGTGCTATCGTACATCCACGTTGATGGAGACTTCAACCCACGAAGGGTAACAGTTCCGCGAGTCCACGGAGGGCTCCACCCATGAAGGGTCCATGAAGAAGCAACCTTGTCTATCGCACCATGGCCATCGCCCACGAAGGACTTGCCTCACTCAGGTAGATCTTCATGAAGTAGGCGATCTCCTTGCCCTTACAAACTTCTTGGTACAAATCCACAATCTTGTCGGAGGCTCGCAAGCGACACCTAACCAATCTAGGAGACACCACTCTCCAAAAGGTAATAGATGTTGTGTTGATGATGAACTCCTTGCTCTTGTGCTTCAAATGATAGTCTCCCCAACACTCAACTCTCTCTCACAGATTTGGATATGGTGGAAAGATGATTTGAGTGGAAAGCAACTTGGGGAAGGCTAGAAATCAAGATTCTTGTGGTAGGATTGGTATATCTTGATCTCAACACATGAGTAGGTGGTTCTCTCTCAGAAAATGTATGCTGGAAGTGTAGGCACGTTCTGATGGCTCTCTCACATATGGAGAAGGGGTTGGAGGGGTATATATAGCCTCCACACAAAATCCAACCGTTACACACATTTGACCCAACACGGTCAGACCGAATAAAAGAACTCGGTGAGACCGATTTAGTTCAAAATATGAACATTAGGAATCTCGGTGGGACCGACTGGAACAACTCAGTGGGATCGATGTGCTAGGGCTTAGGGCAAACATCAACTCGGTGGCACCAATTGCATCAACTCAGTGAGACCGAAGTGAAGCAATAAGGCAACAGAGAAAATGTCAAGCCAACTCGATGAGACCGATCGAAATTTCGTTGAGACCGAAACAATTGCAACAGGCAACAGAGAGTTTGCAAGGCCATCTCGGTGAGATCGAGATCCGTATCGGTGTGACCGAACTGTTAGGGTTTCTGGCAGTGGCTAGGTCATGTGAACTTGGTGGCTTCGGATAGGATGATTCGGTGGGGCCGAGTTTGACTTTGGGTTTTGGACATATTTGGAATGAGAAAGTGGTTGAGGGCTTTGGAGCGATATCACTAAGCACTTTGAGCAAGCAAGCCATTAAGCAACACCTCATCTCCTTTTAATAGTATTGGCTTTCCTATGGACTCAATGTGATCTTGGATCACTAAAAGTAAAATAAAGAGTCTTGAGCTTTTGCCAATATGTGTCCTTAGCATTTAGAAGGGGTTCCACATCTCTAGTCCATGCCGTGCCATTCATTGAACTTTCTGAAATATTACTTGAATGGATATTAGTTCAATGAGCTATATGTTGTTATGAATTACCAAAACCACCCGGGGATTAGTTGCACTTTCAATCTCCCCCTTTTTGGTAATTGATGACAACATATAGATAAAAGCTTCGACAAATGATAATATGAATGAAAATACATCGTCGCTTTGAGAAGTATGTGATAAGCAAGAGCTCCCCCTAAATTTGTGCATTATTTAAAATTTGCATTTGAATACAAATGCACAATCGATTAGGATCATGGGTCACTTTCCATGTCACATACATCTTGGTGGAGCGCACAAAATGATAAGAATAGGATAACATGCACTCATCACCAAGGATAAAAGTGATTGATCATACACAAAAATCCATAGTGATAATCATGCAAGCACACATTAAGCATAATATGATCAAACACATGATCACATAGGTATCTCATGAGCATAACACAAGTAGTAGCAACAACCAACCAAAGTAGCAAGGTAGCAAGGCAATAAAAACCAACAAAAGCAAAAGACTCTCTCTCTCTCGAAGCCTATGATCTATACACTTTCTCTCCCTTTGGCAACAAGTTACCAAAAAGTTTGAAAATGTATAGTGCTATGCGGCACTCTAGGTGTCGTGGGAAAAACCACGGCCACCTATGGGGACATGAGCCCCTTTTGGTTCGGCGGGGGGATGGGCACGTTGCACAAAGAGCAGAGAAGCATCACACAGCGTGGCAGAGATCACACAGACAATTTTTACCCAGGTTCGGGCAGCCGTGAGGCGTAAAACCCTACTCCAGCTTTGGTGGATTGATGGTGGAAAAATGGTGGATGAACGCAGCGCTCTTGCCCGGCAAGGTCGCCTCGGGGTGAGAGCAGCTATGCGCGTATGAGTGTATAAGGGTCCGTATCAGCCAACCACCCTTTCTACGGTTGCCATGGGCCTCCTTTTATAGATTAAGGGGTCACCACAGTGGCAAATCAGTCATTAATACTGATTAGATAGCAAACAGTGCTATCATACCTAACTCTGCAGGCTAACAGAGCGCATTAAATGCGCCGCTCAACGTCACATCTCAGCTTGCCTGGCAGGCCCTGCCGGGCTGTTTTGCCAGCTTCGCGCCTGCTTGCTTGACACGTCTCAGGATGGGTGTCGCCTGGGGGTATTTTTCTATAGGAAGTGGCTGCCATGTGGCAAACAACAGCCAGTTAGTCACTTTGGAGCTTGACACCGCACTGATCGACGACGTGCATCGTGATGAGGTGGTGCGGTGGAGTGGTTCGCCTCCGTAAGCCCCGGCAGGCCTGCCGGGACGATCCTGAGACTTGCTTCCGGAGCAAACCCAACCTTTGCCAGGCTCGCCTGCCCGGGAGAGGAGGTTCTTCCCTTAGCGATATCTTGCTTCTCTGGCTCATCTTGGTCTTCTTGATCTGCACTTTGGTCCTGCTAAAGAATTGATCCCTCGTGCTTTGATCTGACCTTGGTGTTGTAATCTTGTTATTGGGCCTGTTGGCTTACCGTCCATGCATAAGTCAGGGGAAAACACACACCCCTGTTTGTGTTCCCCGACATAAGCCCCCAGGCCTGAGCCATACGTGCCGCGAGGCATGTTGGGTTAGGCCCCAAACAGTGTGCAGACATGTGGCAGGAGAAGGCTGCGCACGGTGGTTCATCATGATGACCAGTCAATCCAACGTCCACTTCGCGTAATTATCGCGAGGCGTGGGGGCATGGGACTGTAGCAGTTAATGTAAAAACGGTAACTTTTCTGAAGAGTCGCGCCTCTTCCCATGCCGTTTCCCTTAAGAGGGGAAAACGCGGAAAGGTACTGCTCATTCATCGTCTGCCTCACCTCCCCATCATCTTCCTCTGCAAGCCAAGCAACCGCCCGCTTCTCTTGCCCACATTCGCTGCTGATCCCCTTCCGATTTCCTTCCCGCTCTCCGCCATATCTCAGGGGATATGGGGAAGAAAACCGCTGCTAGGGGGCAGCGGACGACCGCCGCGAAGGCGGAGGCCGCCGAGGGGAGCAAGAGGGCGACCGAGCTGGACAAGAAGCGAAGGGGAGACGTCGTCTTCTCCCCGTCGAATCTTGATGGAAACGTGCTATAGGCGAGGTATGGATACCTGTGGGGGAGGGAGGTCCCGAAGGGGCATGGCGCTCCCAAGGTTCTGGCGGAGGGAGAGGAGGACCCGCCAAGTTCATACAAATTTTTCTGCGCATATTTTATCTGCGGCCTCTGTCCTCCCTTCTCGGAATTCCTTGAGGCGATGATGGCAATCTATGGATTCCACCTCTTGGATTTCACGCCAAATGCACTGGTGTGCATGGTGATCTTTGCCCATCTGTGCAAGAATTTTGTCGGGGTTGCTCCCAATGTAGATCTGTTCAGGCACTACTTCATCCCGCGGGTGGAGAACAAGAGCCATTGTTCTGGCAATATAAGCTAGATGCCACGGGTAGTGCCAAGAGAGAACTGGGATTACATCCCCGGCCAACAACGCAACAGATGGGAGGAGTGGAGGGGAGATTGGTGTTGGATTCAGTATGACAAGGCTCCAGAGTTCTGTCAGGCACGAGCGGAATGCCTCGAGCGCGACAATGTCTGGAGGACATTCGGCCTTACCGAAGATAGGCTCCGCCCGGCAATAAACAGGATTACCCGTCTAAAGACTGTCAGGCTCATCGTTGAGCATGTAGGAGCAGACTTTCTCCTCCGTCGCGTCGCCCCTCTGCAGAAAAGGGACAGATTCGCCTGGGAGTATGGGGATGCTGGGGATAGGATGAGGTTGCTCCCTGGCCTGGCCAACAACCTGACAGTTTATGGGCATGCCTTGTTGTGCGATCAGCTATTTGGCCACTTCGGCCTGTTCAAGCTGCTGGCAAACATCATCCCGCTGAACATCAACTCTGCCAGGGATCAAATCCTGAAGTGGATGCCAGATTGTAATGCCCACGGAGTTGCGGGTGATTGGCAGTTGCCCACGCTCGATGAAGAGCTGGCATGGTCCTCCACCTTAGTAGAAAGGGCCACTAAGGTGGAAGCTAAAATGTACAAATGCACCTCCATGGTGGAGGTGGCGTTCATTAAGAAGCGGCTCCAGGAAGACAGCCCAAGCTGCAGCAGCGGCGAAGGCCGGGAAGGCAGCAAAAGGAATAGGGAAAGCTGGAGATGAGGGTTCCTCCCGCGGCAAGGGTGAGACACAACTCTCGGAAGGGGTTGCCGGGAAGGAGCGTGCCGGGGGAGAGCCCGCCGGGGACGGGCCTTCCGAAATCGAGGCCCTGTATGCAGCGGCAACAGAGGCTCTAGAGGAAGAAGAGGTTGAGGGGGTGGTCGAACCTGGAGAGGAATGGCTCACATAAGGCCCTCAAGCCCCCAAGCCAGTCTTGGATCCACGCCCCCAAAAACAGGCGGCTAACTGGGAAGTGGCAGCCCCCAATCCTGCACCTGCCGTCAGGAAGGCGAAGGGGACCACCTCCAAGACCAGCGTTTCCAAAGCTATGCGCTGGCATTCTCCTTGGCTCTCCGGGGCCAGGGCCCTCCCCGCCAAGCAGCCGACAACCACGGAGGGCGACTCCAGTGCCCAATCGAGCTCGAGCTCTTCACAGAGCTCGTCTTCATCGGAGTTTCCTGCGCCCCGGTAGGGCTCGAAATTGCCGGAGAGCTCCATCCCCCCGCCCCAGAAGAGGAGCAGGGTGCCCTCGCCACCCATGGATTTCGAGCTGAACTCCATGCTGATCGATGAAGAGTAAGGGAGATTGCTTCCTCCTTTTCTCCCCCCTTTTTTTGCTTTGTCTTCAGTATCCTTGCTCACGTTGCTGACTGATCTTGCTGGTTTGTTGCTAACAGGGAGGAGGAGGAGACGGAGACCCTTTTCCATCGGACCAAGCGGCTTAGACATGCGGAGCCATCGTTGTCAGCAGGAGGGACGGGCCCGACAGGGGTTGGCTCGAGCGTCCCGGCACCGAGCCCCCAGCCCAGCCCCCGGCCCGAAAGCGCAGAGGAAGTTCCTTCTGCTGGGAGTGATGGTGGAGAGTTCCCCTCCACTGATGTCCAAGGAGGGGAGGGGACCACTCCGGACGAGCCCCCCCAGGAGGGGCCCATCCCGCCCGTCGACAGAGTTGATGGATCCCCGCCAAGGGTTTCCACGGAAGAGTCCGGCCTTGACCCGACAGCTAACGTTGCCGGGGAAACTGAAGCTTCTACCCGACAGACTCCTCTTGGTAATTTATCTGTTCTCTTCTCATGACTTCTCTTATCATGTTGCTTCGCGTCTCTGTCTTGTCAATAATTCTGTCCTTCCGCCATTAACTGCTAGATCTGCTTACAACCCCTTTGAGTGAGGAGCCAGACTTGCTGGACGAGGTGGCCAACATTGGGAAGGACGCCGCGGATGAAGCCGCCAAAATTGCTGCCGCAGAGGGGCAGGAGCATGTCGCCAGGGGTGCCCTGGGTCCCCTAAAGGAGCCCGAGGAAATACCCGGTAGCGTGTCTGGATCAGGGGTCATGGTCGAGGAGAAGATACCCCTCCAAACCATGGGCCCCCTTCCCTCATTTGGCACCTCATTGGAAGTCCTGCCACCATCTTCGAGCAACCTGGCGCTAGTGCTCGCACAACCAGGGGTTGGAGCCCCTGGCTCGTCAATGGCGACGAGCACAGAGCTTGACAAAGAACTCCAGCGCATCCTGACGTCGTTGTACCAGGGAGTCGATGAGGTGGATGATTCCGCCGCCATTGCCATGGACCTATCCTTCATGGAGTCTGTGGCGATAGGCATTAAAGAGATGCGGGAGCGGCATAGCTGGAAGTGGTAGGAGCTCAAGGAGCAGCGCCAGTCCGCCAACAAGGTGGACCAGAAACTGAAGGATAAGGGGATGGAGTTGTGTGACTAGCACGGCAAGCAGTTCCGGGCCCTTATGAGGCAGCAGGAGACGATCTCGATGACGAGGGAAGATGTCATTGCCCGGGAAGCGCGCCTGGCTGAGCGCAAGGCGCTTCTGGATGCCAGGGAGCGGGAAATTTCTCTTCGGGAGGAGAGGCTCGAGGCCACTCTCCGCGCCAAAGATGCCGAGCTGAGATCTTCGTGCAGTAATGCACCAAAGATCTGGGGGACAAACACAAGGCTGCCCTAGATGCCCTCACCGCGGACTCTGCTACCCAGCTGAAGAGGCTTACTAATGATCTTGCTGCTGCTTCCTCCATCAAGGTGGACCTCTATCGGCAGGTGGTCGAGCTGACAGAGAAACTTGCCGGGAGCGCCAAGGAGGTTTCAGCCCTCCAGGAGGAGGTGCTGAAAACAGGGTCCCTCCTGGAAAATACCCAGTCGCAGCTCTCCTCCAAGAGCCAGGGCCTTGAGACCGCCAACAACACCATCGAAGACCCGAAGGCCAGGATCGGCTCCTTGGAAAGCTCAAGGGAATCCCTTGCGGCCCGCGAGCAGCAATTGTCAAAGGATCTGGACACGGCGAGGCGCCTCCGAAAGGAAGCGGAAGACAAGCTGGAGAACCACTCCACTCAAGTTGACCTCTGGATCAAAAGCTTGATAGATGTGGCCGAACGCCTTGCCGCCCAGACTGCGACCATGGGCATGGAGGGGCCGGTCTACCCAGCCGAAAAGCATGAGGCCCCTAGTGTCAAGCTGGGGATTTTCTTCAACGAGTTGATTGCCAAGCTGAAGATGCATGAGGAGGGAAGAGCTGGCCGCTTCGAGGCTGAATCCCGGAGGCTTGCCCGCAATTCCCTCTTGATGGTCCTGAGCAACATTGCTTACCGCCACCCGGATCTCGACCTCGCTGATGGTTTCGGGAAGCCGCCGCGGGGTGCTGACGTCTCTGCCGCCAAGGAGAAGGCCACTCCCGTTGCCGATAGGGTTCTCGTCATACGAGCCCGGCAGGCCCGCCCTTGAATTATTCCCGCCATCATGCGGTCCTGTAATCAAAACGATGACGCATGTCTTGTGTTTAGACTTCATACGATTTATGCTTTATGCGGGGCCTAGTACTTTCGCTTAATCTGAATTGTGTGTTTATCCCTTTTTGAGTGTTATCCATACAGTGTCCGCATGACTAGTCTCTATGCACATTTAGGTTGCCTGCCGGTATCATATTGCCGCAATGGTCGTAAGGGTCTGGCCCTTAACAGTCATTTGGCGTGGATGCGTCCTGACAGGTTTTTCCTTGGTAGTTTCCAATGCAGCCACTCATTCCGCGAGCAGGCTCTGACCGGAACGAGGGTGCAGACAAGAATCTAACATAGGTACCATCTTGTGAAAGATTTCATCGCACGAACACTTATGCACTCAAGGGATAAACAAGCATATAGATCCAAAGAATCCGTAATAATGCAAAGGTAGAATGAACTTAGCTCTGATCTGCGCCCCCATTTATCCCTTTTAGTTGCGGCCGTTCGTTGGGCTCGCATGTTCCGGGAAGGACTGCATTGCTTGTAGATTGACCTCTAGCCCTCGGCACGGGTCGCCTAGAAGCACATGTAACTTGGGGCAGTAGGACACGGTGCTAGGTACAACTGGTTTCTCTCTCTTCCTCTCCGCACCTCTTGACCAATCCAACGGCAGAAGGCACAAAAGCCATGCACGCGTGGGCGGCCTTGCCGGTGCATACTTGCCGGGGCGTCAATCAACGGACTCGCACTGGCGATCTACTCAGGATTTCCCTAAGTAGGGTAAATGCTGGACCGAGCATCGCGCGGGCTCATCGACGTTGATGATGCTAAAACCCAGAGTAGCACGATTGTCAAAGAGTGAGAGTGACAGAGAGAGAAAACCTGGTGTCCTTGCACATCGCTCCTTTCTCCCGAACGGGATTTGCAGGGCATTCCTGTTGCCTGGCCCGTTCAGGGTAATATTGTTGCCCTTGCCGCTAGTTTCCGTGGCCGTTGCGCCCACGGCATGTGGAGATGGCAAAGAGCGGGCGAGGTCGGTGCGGGAGCAATGTTGCCCCTTCGCTCCGCCTCAGCCACTCCCTTGAGCGTCATGAAGGGTGACGCAATTGACGGCCGATGACGTGCTGCATACGCTATCGGGTTCGAGCAAGTGATCCCCCTACCAGGCGCGCCAAAGATGTCATGGGAAAAACCACGGCCACCTATGGGGCCATGAGCCCCTTTTGGTTCGGCAGGGGGATGGGCATGTTGCACAAAGAGCTGAGAAGCGTCACACAGCGCGGCTGAGATCACACGGGCAGTTTTTAACCAGGTTCGGGCCGCCGTGAGGCGTAAAACCCTACTCCTGGTTTGGTGGATTGATGGTGGAAAAATGGTGGATGAATGCAGCGCTCTTGCCCGGCAAGGTCGCCTCGGGCGAGAGCATCTACGCGCGTATGAGTGTGTAAGGGCCCGGACCAGCCAACCACCCTTTCTATGGTTGCCATGGGCCTCCTTTTATAGATCAAGGGGTCACCATAGTGGCAAATCAGTCATTACATACTGATTAGATAGCAAACAGTGCTATCATACCTAACTCTACAGGCTGACAGAGCGCATTAAATGCGCCGCTCAACATCACATCTCAGCTTGCCCGGCAGGCCCTGCCGGGCTATTTTGCTAGCTTCGCGCCTGCTTGCTTGACATGTCTCAGGACGCGTGTCGCCTGGGGGTATTTTCTGTAGGAAGTGGCTGCCATGTGGCAAACAGCAGCCACTTAGTCACTTTGGAGCTTGACACCGCACTGATCAACGACGTGCGTCGTGATGAGGTGGTGCGGTGGAGTGGTTCGCCTCCGTAAGCCCCGGAAGGTCTGCTGGGACGATCCTGAGACTTGCTTTCGGAGCAAACCCAACCTTTGCCAGGCTCGCCTGCCCGGCAGAGGAGGTTCTTCCCTTAGCGATATCTTGCTTCTCTGGCTCATCTTGGTCTTCTAGATCTGCACTTTGGTCCTGCCAAAGAATTGATCCCGCGTGTTTTGATCTGACCTTGGTGTTGTAATCTTGTTCTTGGGCCTGTTGGCTTACCGTTCGTGCATGAGTTAGGGGAAAACACACACCCCTATTTGTGTTCCCCGACACTAGGCACGATCTCCTGGAGCTCCTGAAGGAGTCTTCTGGCTTGTAGCTCCGGTCTGCATAGACGGCGTGGAGAGGAGTGCATTGATAACCCACAAGTGTAGGGATCGCAACAGTTTTCGAGGGTAGAGTATTCAACCCAAATTTATAGATTCAACACAAGGGGAGCCAAAGAATATTTGCAAGTATTAGCAGCTGAGTTGTCAATTTAACCACACCTGGAGATTAATTATCTGTAGCAATATGATCAGTAGCACAGTAATATGATAGTTTTGATAGAAGTGACGATAGTAACAGTAACGGTAATAGTGATAGCAATGATTTTGTAGCAGTTGTAATAGTAACAACAGCAATAGCAGTAGTAACTTAGTAGAAAAAATATTTGGAAAATTCGTAGGCATTGGATCGGTGAATTTGTTGGATGATATTCATCATACAACAGTCATAACCTAGGGCGATACAAAACTAGCTCCAGTTCATAAATATAATGTAGGCATGTATTCCGTAAATAGTCATACGTGCTTATGGAAAGAACTTGCATGACATCTTTTGTCCTACCCTCCCGTGGCAGCGGGGTCCATAAGGAAACTAAGGGATATTAAGGCCTCCTTTTTATAGAGAACTGGAACAAAGCATTAGCACATAGTGAATACATGAACTCCTCAAACTACGGTCATCACCGGAAAGTATCCCGAATACTGTCACTCCAGGGTTTATGGATCATAACACATAATAGGTGACTATAACTTGCAAGATCGGATCTAGAACATAGATATAATGGTGATAACATAAACAGTTCAGATATGAAATCATGGCACACGGGCCCAAAGTGACAAGCATTAAGAATGTCAAAGTCATAGCAACATCAATCTCAGAACATAATGGATACTAGGGATCAAGCCCTAACAAAACTAACTCGATTACATGATGTATCTCATCCAACTCCCTCACCGACCAGCGAGCCTACGAAGGAATTACTCACTCCCGGTGGGGAGCTTCATGGAATTGGCGATGAAGAAGGGTTGGCGATGACGAAGATCGAAGATCCCCCTCTCCGGAGCCCCAAATAGACTCCAGATCTGGCCTCCCAATGAAGAACAGGAGGCGACGGCGGCTTTGTCTGGTGAAACGCGATAATTCTTTCTACTTGATTTTTTTCTCCGAAAATGTGATTTTATAGCGTCAGAGATAGGGTCTGCGGGGCCACCAAGTGGGGACAACCCACCTAGGCGCGCCAGGAGGAGGGCGTCCTGGTGGGTTGTGCTCACCCAGGGGCCCCCCTCCGGTGGTTCTTGGCTCTAGTATTTTTCTTTTGTTCCATAAAAAATCTCCAAAAAGTTTCGTTCCATTTCGAGAACTTTTATTTCTGCACAAAAAACAACACCATGGTAGTTCTGCTAAAAACAGCGTCAGTCCAGGTTAGTTTCATTCAAATCATGCAAATTAGAGTCCAAAACAAGCGCAAAAGCATTAGGAAAAGCAGATACGCCGGAGACGTATCAACTCCCCCAAGCTTAAACCTTTGCTTGTCCTCAAGCAATTCAGTTGATAAACTGAAAGTGAAAAAGAAAAACTTTTACAAACTCTTTTGTTCTTGTTTACATAAATAAGCTTAAGTAGCACCCAGATTTTCAGCAAAGATTATGACTAACCATGTCGACAATAACTCTTAAAAATTATATTAACTCATATCAATGGCATAAGCAACTAGCAAGCAATAATAAAATATCTCAAATGACAACACTTTGTCAAAACAATCGTGATATAATATGGCAACAGTGGTATCTTGCTAGCCCTTTCTGAGACCGCAAAACATAAATGCAGAGCACCTCCAAAGTTCAAGCAGTGACTAAACATTTTAATTCATGGTAGAAAAGATCCAGTCATGATGCATCCAACATTAGCTATACACAATGCATGAGGATGACAATAGTGCTCTCAGATTTGGCGCTTATTTGAGAAGGTGATGACACAACATAAAATTAAATAGATTGTCCCTTAGCAGAGGGAAGCAGTGATTTGCAGCGGTGCTAGAGCTCAAAATTTTAAAATAGAGATAAATGAAATTTTGAGAAATGCACCCTTCCTGTTTACTTCGCGACCATTAGTTATCGATATCTTCCATGCTAAACACATTAATGGCGGTTCCCAAGCGATAAAAGTAAAGGTTTACTCCCCCTCCACCAACAAACACACTCCACGGCTAGCCGAGTCCACGGGTACCGTCCATACCAACATCAGTCCTGGGGGAGTTTTGTTTAATTATTTGCAATTGGATTTCAGGACTGGGAATCCCTATTACAGCCCCTCTCGTGCAAGGACGAGTGAATAAACACTCATCATGAGAATAATCCGCTTAGCATGGAAGATACCGACTACCTCCTGTCGCTCTATGAACAATCTAGGCACACAAAAACGGATGTTTATTTGAAGTTTTTAGAGGTGGCACATGCAAATTTACTTAGAACGGCAGGGTAATACCGCATATAGGTAGATATATGGTGGACTCATCTGGAACAACTTGAGTTTTAGGATTTTGATGCACAAGCAGTATTCCCGCTTAGTACAGGCGAAGGCTAGCAAATAGGTTGAGAAGCGGCCAGCTAGAGAGCGAAAACGGTCATAAACATGCATTATGCATAAGTAACATTGGATACTAGCATGAGTAGGATATGAACACTATGAACATAAATATCATAGAGGCTATGTTGGTTTTGATTCAACTACATGCATGAACATGTGCCAAGTCAAGCACTTGAAACATTTAGAGGAGGATACCATATCATCATACCACATCACAATCATTTTAATGCATGTTGACATCCAAGATAAATTATTATCCACTCCTAGCTACTTAAGCATGGCATGAGAAACTATAATCTCTAATTGTCATTGCAAACATGTTTCATCATAATAAGTTGAATCATGGGTACTAGGTTAAATATATTTACAAAAACAGAACAAGTTGAGTTCATACCTGTTTCTCTCTACCACAGCCAGTTCATCAAAGATCGTCATTATTGCCTTTCACTTGCACGACCAAATGATATGAAAATAATAATAGTGCAAGAGTGCCGTGGACTAAGCTGGAATCTACAAACATTTTATTCAAAAAGGAGAAGACAAGGTTATATGGGCTCTTTGTTAGATCAAGATCAATGCATATGAGAGCCACTCAACATTTTCATCGTGGTCTTCTCCTCGGTATGACTTAATAAAAGGAAAAGAATTTCAGAGAAACACACTGAAATATTTTTGGAGTTTTTAGTTTTTCTTGAAGAAAGCAAATTAAAGATAAAAACAAAAACAAGAAAAACTATTTACACGGGAGAGCTCCCAATAAGCAAAAGAAGAACAAGGCAATCTTTTTGGGTTTTCTTTTAACATTACAACTAAATTAGACTAGAAAGAAAAATAAAAAAGAAGCGAGAAATATTTTTGGGTTTACTCAAAGTTTTTCAAACACACAAGAAGAAAGCGAGAAAATAAATCTAGCATGGATAATACAATGAAAAAGTGTGAACACCGACAACTAGAATGAAATGTGTGAACATAAATGTAATGTCGGTGGGAATACGTACTCCCCCAAGCTTAGGCTTTTGGCCTAGCTTGGTAATCACCACTCGTAGTAGCCATCCGGTCCCACATTGAAGTGCTATGGAGCGGGCACCTGAGCATCCCACTCCTGGGGCTCCTCTTCTGCCTGGGTGTTCCCGTAGGCAATAATATCCTCAGGCATGATCCTGTATCTGCCCCTGGCAATAGAATCAGACAAAGCAGGTGCAGGCAACGGAATAATATCATGGGTTTCCACACTGAAAACTAGGTTGTAAGGAATATTATTATAGAATCATTAATATCAGTTAACTGGTGATCTTTCATCGCCTGGTGATCCAAATAAACCTTGGGTAAACGATAATCATGTTGGCGGATCTCAACGTTAAAGTGACTCGCTAAGCGAGTAGCATAAATGCCGCCGTGGATTTTGCCCTTAGCTCTGTTAAGGTGCAGACGGCATGCAATAATAGCCCCTAGGCTATAGCTGTTATCACCATAAAGTGTGCGGCATAAAATGGCGAAGTCAGGAGCACAGAGTGCACCGACCTTCTCTCTAGCAATTAAACATTTACCAATGAATAGAGCAAAATAATGCACAGCAGGAAACTGCAAACTAGTAGCGGTGACACTCGATAGGCCTCTCTCATCTCCCACTGACAGAGTACGATAAAAGCCCTCGAACTCTGCAGGCCTAGGCTCTCTTATTTCCCCATCAGAAGGGATCAAGCATATATCACAAAAATCAGTAAGTGGTATCTGATGGGTTTGAACATATAAATTAAACTGAACCTCAGGGGGGTTATTCCTACTCAGAAAATGAAAACTTTGCACAAAGGAATTTGTAAGGAGATGGTATTGTTCACACTCAGCTGCAATGAAGTCGGTGAGACCAGCATTAGCAGCAAATTGTGCGAACTCTTGACGGATTCCGGCTCCATCCATGAAGGGGTTATGCGGCGATTTGCATGGCCGCACCTCCGCCCTTCTCCGAGTGTGGAGATCGTTGTCCGATGACTCCCCAATGACTCCCTTAGAGCTCTTCTTGGAAGCAAACTTCCTAAAGAAACTCATCTTATTCCTATGAATAAAATTCTAAAAAATTTAGACCACAAATTTTTTGTCAACAAAACTTCACAAGATTGATAGCAACTACTCATAAGGAGGCATAGAGGCTATATTGAGCATTCAAACTACTTAGAACTCTAAGAATTCAACATGCAAGCTCATCTATAATAGCACCAAGAGTAGCTAATTATTCAAAATATAATGCATTAAAGCAAAAACTAATTGGAGCAATGGAGGAGTCACATACCAAGTAGCAATCCCCCAAAACAGTTTCGGAAATGGAGCTTCGAGCAAAGAGATCAAAATCCGCGGGTTTGAGAGGAAGAACACGAGAGAGACACAGAGAGAGAGCAATGGTGATTTTTTTTCTGGAGGTAGGTGATGACATGGGCTAATGAGATAAGTGAGGGGGCCCACGTGGGGACCATAACCCACCAGGGTGCGCCTGGGGCTGCTGGTGCACCCAGGTGGGTTGTGCCCACCTGGTGCACCCCCCTCTGACGTTATTTGCACTATAAATTCTTAAATATTTAGAAAAAAATTGTATTAAATTTTCAGGACATTCTGAGAACTTTTATTTTTGGGTCATTTTTTTATTGCACGGGAAATTCAGAAAACAGACAAAACATGGCATTTTATTTTATTTAACTAAGAAAAATAGAAAATAAAAATTGGGAGCAGAAGGTTGTGCTTACTAAATTCATCAACTTCATACCTCTAAAAAATGATCCATTAATAAGGTTGATCAAGTCTTATTAACAACCACCTTCAATTAGCATGAAACCGAAGAACTTTCATAAAACACTAAGTTACCTCAACGGGGATATGCATGTCCCCAACAATAAGCATTTCATATTTCTTTTTGGCAATAGGTATAGGTAGTTGAAAACTTCCAATAGTGAGTGTCGGAGATTTTTCAATAACATTAATACCATTCACTTGGAATTGTTTCTTCGAAAAGTGCACTGTGTGTTCATTACCATTGATATGAAAAGTGACCTTGCTTTTATTGCAATCAATAACAGCCCTTGCAGTATTCAAAAAGGGTCTACCAAGGATAATCGACATATTGTCGTCCTCAGGCATCTCAAGTATAACAAAGTCAGTTAAAATAGTAACATTTGCAACAACAACGGGCACATCCTCACAAATACTGATAGGTATGGCAATTGATTTGTCAGCCATTTGCAAAGATATTTCAATAGGCGTGAGTTTTTTCAAATCAAGTCTTTTATATAAGGAGAAAGGCATAACACTAATACCAGCTCCTAAATCACACAAAGCAGTTTTGACATAATTTCTTTTGATAGAGCAAGGTATAGTTGGTATTCCCGGATCTCCAAGTTTTTTAGGTACTCCAACCTTAAAAGAATAATTAGCAAGCATGGTGGAGATTTCAGCTTCAGGTATCTTTCTTTTATTAGAGATGATGTCTTTCATATATTTTGCATAAGGGGCCATCTTTAATATATCAGTCAAGCGAGTGCGCAGAAAGACTGGCCTAAGCATTTCAGCAAAGCATTCAAATTCTTCATCATCCTTTTTCTTAGTTAACTTAGGTGGAAAGGGCATGGGTTTTTGAACCCATGGTTCTCTTTCCCTTCCATGCTTTTTAGCAACAAAGTCTCTTTTATCATATCTTTTATTTTATAGGTTGTGGGTTATCAAGATCAACAGCTGGTTCTATTTCCACATCATTATCTGGTTGTTTATCATTGTCTGGTTGAGTATCTTCATGAACATCATCATTATATTTTTCATTATCACTAGATGAATGTTCATTACCAGATTGAGTTTCAGCATCAGAAATAGAAACTTCATTATCATTATCAGGAGGTTTTTCTATCTCAGGTTCACTAGAGGCATGCAAAGTCCTATCATTTTTCTTTTTCTTCTTCTTTTTAGATGGACTAGGTGCATCAGTGTTGATTCTTTGAGAGTCTTGTTCAATTCTTCTAGGGTGACCCTCGAGATAGAGTGGTTCCTAAGTCATTTTACCTCCTCTAGTTGCTACTCTAACAGCAAAGTCATTTATATTATTATTCACTTCATCTAGCAACTCTCTTTGAGACTTAGCAACTTGTTCTAGTTGAGTTTGAACCATAGAGGCATGTTTTCCTACACCTCTAACATCATTGGAGATTCTAAATAACAAGTCACTCAAGCGAGCAATCATATCAGAGTTGTATTTCAATTGTTTCATAACATTTTCATTGAAGTGATCTTGCTTTCTAATGTAATTGTCAAACTCATAAAGGCATTGACTAGGATACATATTATACGGATTATCCCTTTCATCAAGTTTCATTAAAGAATTTACCTCTACCACCTTTGGTGGTGGTGTGTCAAGTCCATGTATTTCTTCAATAGGAGGTAAATTTTAACATCCTCTGCTTTAATACCTTTTTCCTTCATTGATTTCTTTGCCTCTTGCATATCTTCCGGACTGAGATATAAGATACCCCTCTTCTTTGGAGTGGGCTTAAGCGGTGGTTTGAGAAGAGTCCAATCATCATAATTTTTCAATATATTATTCAATAATTCCTCAGCTTGTCCAACAGTTCATTCCCTGAAAACACAACCAACACAACTATCTAGGAAGTCCCTAGAAGCATTGGTTAGTCCATTATAGAAGATATCAAGTATTTCATTTTTCTTAAGTGTATGATCAGGCAAAGCATTAAGCAATTGGAGAAGCCTCCCCCAAGCTTGTGGGAGACTCTCTTCTTCAATTTACACAAAGTTAAATATTTCTTGTAAGGCAACTTGTTTCTTATGAGCAGGAAAAATATTTTTCAGAGAAGTAATAAATCATATCTTGGGGACTACACACACAACCAGGAGCAAGAGTACTGTACCATATCTTAGCATCACCCTTTAATGAGAAAGGAAATAATTTGAGGATATAGTAGTAGTAGCGAATCTTCTCATCATGAGCAAATAGGGTGGCTATATCATTTAATTTAGTAAGGTGTGCCACAACAGTTTCAGTTTCATAACCATGGAAAGGATCAGATTCAACCAAAATAATTAACTCTGGGTCGACAGAGAATTCATAATCCTTATCATCAACAAAGATAGGTGAAGTAGCAAACTTAGGATCACATTTCATTCTAGCATTCAAAGATTTCTCTTTCAGCTTTCATAGTAACTTCTTAAGATCATCTCTATCATTGCAAGCAAGAAAATCTCTAGCTGTCTTCTCATCTATAACATAACCTTCAGGTATCTTAGGTAATTCATATCTAGGAGAGCTAGGCCTCATAGGTGTTTCAAGATTTTCAGTTTCAAGTACTTCATCAGTTTCAATAATTTCATCAGTTTCAGCATTCTCAATATCTTTAGCTCTAGCAATTTGTTCACCAAGAAAATCACCTAGCGGCACACCATCATCAAGCAAGGTACTAGCATCATCATGAGTAGCATTCATAGAAGTAGCATCATCAATAACTTGCAACATATCAGGAATTCAGGATTAATAACATGTGGTGGTGTTGCAAGTTTACTCAAAATAGAAGGTGAATCAAGTGCAGAGCTAGATGGTAGTTCCTTACCTCCCCTCGTCTTAGAGGGAAATATCTTAGTCTTGGTATCCTTCAGATTCTTCATAGTGATAAATAGATAATAATCCCAAGTGACTCAACAAATATAGCTATGCTCCCCGGCAACGGCGCCAGAAAAAGGTCTTGATAACCCACAAGTATAGGGGATTGCAACAGTTTTCGAGGGTAGAGTATTCAACCCAAATTTATAGATTCGACACAAGGGAAGCCAAAGAATATTTGCAAGTATTAGCAGCTGAGTTGTCAATTCAACCACACCTGGAGATTAATTATCTGTAGCAATATGATCAGTAGCACAGTAATATGATAGTTTTGATAGCAGTGACGATAGTAACAGTAACGGTAACAATGATAGCAATGATTTTGTAGCAGTTGTAACAGTAACATCATCAATAGCAGTAGTAACTTAGCAGAAACAATATGTGGAAATCTCATAGGCATTGGATCGGCGAATTCGTTGGATGATATTCATCATACAACAGGCATAACCTAGGGCGATACAAAACTAGCTCCAGTTTATAAATATAATGTAGGCATGTATTCCGTAAATTGTCATACGTGCTTATGGAAAGAACTTGCATGACATCTTTTGTCCTACCCTCCCGTGGCAGTGGGGTCCATAAGGAAACTAAGGGATATTAAGGCCTCCTTTTAATAGAGAACCAGAACAAAGCATTAGCACATAGTGAATACACGAACTCCTCAAACTACGGTCATCACCGGAAAGTATCCCGAATACTGTCACTCTGGGGTTTACGGATCATAACACGTAATAGGTGACTATAACTTGCAAGATCGGATCTAGAACATAGATATAATGGTGATAACATAAATGGTTCAGATCTGAAATCATGGCACCCGGGCCCAAAGTGACAAGCATTAAGCATGGCAAAGTCATAGCAACATCAATCTCAGAACATAATGGATACTAGGGATCAAGCCCTAACAAAACTAACTCGATTACATGATGAATCTCATCCAACTCCCTCATCAACCAGCGAGCCTACGAAGGAATTACTCACTCCCGGTGGGGAGTATCATGGAATTGGCGATGGAGAAGGGTTTGTGATGACGAAGATCGAAGATCCCCCTCTTCGGAGCCCCAAACGGACTCCAGATCTGGCCTCCCGATGAAGAACAGGAAGCGGCGGCAGCTTCATCTCGTGAAACGTGATAATTCTTTCTCCTTGATTTTTTCTCCGAAAATGTGATTTTATAGCGTCGGAGATAGGGTCTGCGGGGCCACCAGGTGGGGACAACCCACCTGGGCGCGCCAGGAAGGGGGGTGTGCTCTGGTGGGTTGTGCTCACCCAGGGGCCCCCCTCCAGTGGTTCTTGGCTCCAATAATTTTCTTTTATTCCATAAAAAATCTCCAAAAAGTTTCGTTCCATTCCAAGAACTTTTATTTCTGCACAAAAAACAACACCATGGTAGTTCTGCTAAAAACAACGTCAGTCCGGGTTAGTTTCATTCAAATCATGCAAATTAGAGTCCAAAACAAGAGCAAAAGCATTAGGAAAAGTGGATACGCCGGAGACGTATCATGCATCTACAAATGCTTCTGCTGAAGTCTGTGGAGCTGGTGGAGTAGATACTGGAGGGGAAACTGTAGCTGTGGTGGCAGGAGCAGAATGAGCAGGTCTCAAGTCTGCAACTGGCTTAGCAGAAGACCTCTGTGCCCTTGGCACTGTCTGGAACCTGTCAGTAGTGGGTCTGTCATCATTGTCCTCAGCATCATCCCTCAGCTTCTCCACTATGGTCTGAATCTCTGTGACCTTCACATCTAGGTCATATATCTTGCTCTCAACAACCCTTTCAAGCCTCTCCTGATTCTGAGTAAAGGTAGCCAAGCTCTTCTCAATCCTCATGGTAGCCTCTAGCAGATATGTGAGCTGATCTTGCTTGGACTTGAGATTCACCATTGAAGCATCTGGAGCACTTGCTGCTTTTGCTGCTTTTGCAACCTTAGCCTTCTCAATCTTCTCCTGGGCCTCTGCAGATGTAGGATGTGATGCATCCATGACAACTTCATTGTCCTCAAAATCAGGCCTAAGAGGTAGATGCTCTTTGTCAAGGAGATATGTCCCAGTTCCAACCTTGGAGTTGATCAACATCTGGATGTGTGGGGCATATCCACAAGACCTCTTCTGGTCAGCTGCTATCCTCTTGACTGTTTCTACTATCAAGCTCATGACTTTGAATTTCTGGGGAATATCAAACAAGTGTAGCAAGTTGATGGAATAACCACGTATCATTCTGTGATCTCCTGACTTGGGAAACAAAGTATGCCTCAAGATGGTGTTCATTGTGTTCAATCCAGCTAGCAGGTAATAAATAGATCCAAACTTGTGTGTCTCCAGGGTTGCATCAGGTATAGGCTTGTACATATTAGCCATGGAGTTGTGATCCTTCCTGGGTTTGCCATAAACATCAATGTCATTTTCATCTTCCTTTTGAGCTTTGATGAGCTCAGCCCACTCAGAAATTGATGACTGATACCTGGTTCCCTCAGTCATCCAGACAATCCTACCATCTGGGTAAAAGTGGGCAGTGGAGTAGAACTGCATAATCATCTCATCATTCCATTTTGTTAGTTCTTGTCCAACAAATGCATCAACTCCATTCAGCCTGAAGCTCTCATGAACATGTGGAAAATAGTCTTCATTCTCATCAATGTATTCCCAATCAACCCATTTCATATCACAGACTATGGGCTTCTTGTCCAGCAACACAGTCTCATAGAAGTCTTGTTGTTCTATGGTATGGAAACGATAGTCCACAACAGTCCTCCTCCTTGTGGCATATGCATCTGTCTTCCTCCATTGTCTCAAGCCCGCATCTTTTCTCAACTTCATATTTTCAGCCACAGGATGATCATCATTATGATCTGGAATCTTAGGCTTCAATTTCCTGAGCACTAGTGGCTCATCATCCTCTTGTACCTCAGGCACCGGGCCCTTGTTCTTCTCTGCAGCTGGGATATTCCTTGTGGATCTCTTTGGAGTAGTTGACTTGGGTGCAGCAAGTGGAGGTTTTGTCTTGGGCTTGGAAGGAGCAGCACCAGTCTTGATAGCATCAGCGATCAACTTTTGAGACTTGGCAGGTGGTGCAACAACTTCTTCCTCCTCCTCCTCTTCATCCTCATCAGAATCTCTCATCATGGAAGGTCTTCCAATAACTCTGGCAATGGTCTTCCTGACCCTTTCCTTCCTTTTCTTCTTTCCACCATCAGCTTCATCTTCTTCCCTAGGCTCAAGTGTGAATTCCATAGTCTCATGGGCAGCAATTGATTTTCTGGCTTTGGACATTGGAACTCTCTTGGCAGGAGCTTTCTTGTGTAGGCTTGGCTTGGTGGTGGCAGCAGCACCAACATACTCTTTCTTGACCACTTTCTTCTTGGAAGTTACTTCTTCCTCAACCACAAAATCCTCATCTTCACTGTCAGAATTTCTGTTCTTCCTCTGTCTGGTAGCAGCCTTTGGCAAGTTGATGGGAGTGCTTCTACTGCCCTCATCATAGCTGTTATTGGGACTAGTGCCCTCACCGAGGTTGACTTGCTCCTCTGACCTGTTCTGACTATCACTGGCCTCAGAAATCTTTGCAACAGACCTTGTGAATAGATGGATGTAGGTAGAGTGGGATGAGCATCACAAAAGACAGCTAGTTTTTGCAAAAATTGATTCAAAATCTTAACTTTAGTTTTCTTTAGAAAGCATTTCGGAGCTACCTATTTGATAATCACGGTGACACCGAAGCACTTAACAGAGCCTAAACTTGCAGTTTGGGTCAGACCGAGTTACAGTTCAGTGGCTCCGAGATGCTAGGGTTTCACTGAGAAATTGCTTTCGGTCTCATCGATCAGTACATTTCAGTCAGACCGAGTTGTACTTAGTGCAATGGCCTGAGCCAATCGGTGGGAACGAAAACTTCAATTCGGTCGGTCCGAGATGAGTTCGGCGGAAACCTAACCCTAAGATTTTGCATCAAAACTAATCTAGAGGAATTTTTGTGTGGATAGGAAGCTTTCAATCATGGCAAGAATACAGGCATTTACTTTGTGCATTGAATTGGAGAAAGAAAATTATAGAAAGGGGCCGAACCATACCCTAACTTGGTGATGGCTCGCTACGACGGCAACGGCAGAGGTGATTCCTGTTGACGGCGGCGGAGACCTGCGACGACGGCGCACAGGTGGAGACGATGACGATCCGGAGACCAAGAGTGACAGCAATGGGGAGGCGCGGGCTCGAGTGTTTGAAGGAATTTCCAAACGTCGGGCCGCGGTATATATACCCATTAGCTGTCGGTGGCGCCGAGTGGAACGGTTCGGTGGCACCGAGATGCAAAACTGCTGGCAGTTGCTGCAACTCGGTGAGACCGAATTGTTCTAATCGGTGGCACCGAGGTGAAAACCTAGATTAACCTAGTGGTTTCGGTGGGACCGAATATGAATGTGTTGGTCTGACCGAAATTCACTAAGAGGTTTTGGAAGTCAGCCCTTGACGGATCGGTGGCTCCGAGTGCTCCTCACCCGAAGGGTCCGAAAAAAGACTTGTTCAAATTTTGTGATGTAGCATGAATAGAATTTGAGAAGAGAAAAAACATAGATAGCTAGAGGGAGTACTTAGGCATTCTTGTCCATCCATTTAGCCAATAAAAACCAAACAATCAAAACTACAAATGGATGTCCTCTAATGGAGAAACTTATGCAACCAACATGCTCACACCATAAGATAGCAAATGAACACATGTGTCAAAGCATGCACAAACACTCTAGCATCTATCAAGCAATTGGTGATGACTAGGTCATCTATATATGAGTATATTGACTTAGGAGTCAAATGAGAACATTTGATCATAGGTCATACTCATCGTTTAAGCACAAGTGGGGTTACCACTTTTACATAAAGCATTAATGTGTTCACACCATTAGAGTTGCTTTAGCTCAATTTTTAGAGCAAAGCTCCCCCTAGATGTGATATCCCCCTAAGAGGGATGAACTAACCTTGGGTTTTGTCGATGATGACTTCATGTAGATAGTGAAGATGTGGATGCTCAATGTTGATGTAGATCTTTTGGAGCAATCCATTGGAGTGTGTTGTACTTTCAATACCTACATGGGTTAGTACCACAAGGAACATGCAAGGATATCCATAGACATAGAGTGAAACACAAATAAGATGATGTCCATGAAAGCATTAGGTTACCCATTCCCTTGTCTTACCAATAAGAGGGTTTGTGACTCCATGAACTAGTGCAAGATATGGAAGTTGATTGCACATGTCCTTGCCAAAATGAATATGAGTGAAGTGTGTTGGCGGGAGTCACCCTCAAGAACTCTCTAGTTCTTCTTTTGGATCCACATCAACTTGATGGGAATCCTTGGAGTTGTAGTCGTACTTGATGAAGTAGAACTTGATGTAGTCTTGGGAACCCACTTGACCATGGCCTTAGGAGCTTCTTCAAATGAATCAATCTCTTCTTGAAGCTTTCCTTGCCCTTTAGCTTGTGGTCATGTGGTGGAAGATCATCTTGAGCTTGTATTCCTTTGAAAGAAGTGGGATCATACTTCTCTTGTTGAGGAACAAACTTCGTCTTGGGGTATTGATCTTCTTCCCACTCAACTCCATTGGCATTGAACTTTCATTCAAAACCAACACCTTGATTCTTCCGGTGCCTTCCTTGCTTGCATACAATTTCCTCAAATTGCTCACTCCCGGCAAGGCTCTTGTAAACACCTTTCTCTATAATTCCCTTCAATAAGCTATTTTCTTGCTCAAGTGTAACTTGGCCAAGAGAATCATTAGCGGAATCAAGAGAACTACTAGAAGCAACAACATTGGATTTAACATTGTTATTGTTACTACTAGAAGAAGAATCTTTCTTGCTCTTATTACTAGATTTTACTTGTGGCATATAAGTAGACAAGAGTAAACGCTTGGCAATGTAAGAAGAACTCTTCTTTCGAAGATCATCATTGATAGCTTTTAGGAACTCATGTTCTTGCTCTAAATCTAGCTTCTCGAAGTGTAGCTTCTCATGAGTCCTTTGGAGCTCTCTATGATCCTCTAGAGTTGTCTCATGAGCTAACTTAAGAGTGTTTAGTTCTTTAGTTAGACGCTCAATCTCCTTCTTATCATTGTCATTCATTTCATCTTGATTAGCATGATTACTAGCAAGTTCATCATAGTTTTCATCACTAGTGTGTTGTCAACAAGTAAATCATCATCACCTAGCAAATCATCTTCATCACTATTGAAATCAACATACTCGGGGTGTGATACTTTAGGGCCTTTAGCCATGAAGCATCTTCCAATTCCTTCATTTGGTGAGTCAAATATGTCGTAGGAGTTGGTCAACACAAGTGCAAGACCGGCAACACCTTCATCTTGAGTACCTTCGGAATCGGAGTGATAGCTTCTCTCGGAGTAGCGTGAGCTTGATGTCTTCGTCTTGTGTAGCTCTTTGATGACTTGTCCTTCCTTTTCGAATCCTTGCTTCTACGAGAGGATCTTCGTTCATAACGATCATCTCTACTCCATCTCTCTCTTGGAGGTGATTCATCTCTTCTACTCCTCCTTTTTGGTGAATCTTCTCTTTTCTTGTAGGGATCCGTACACTCATTGGTGTAGTGTCTGGGTCTTTCACAATTGTAGCAATTATGATCACGACTAGAAGATATTTTGTCATTGTAGGATCTTGACTTGGAGCTTCTCTCTTTGCTTCTATTCTTGTAGAATTTGTTGAAGTTCTTCACCATTAAGCTCAATTCTTCATTGGAGACTTGCTTCTCACTTGATGTTGTAGGACCATCACTTGAAGCTTTGTAAGCACCACTTGACTTGTTGTGGAGCTCTTCCTTATCCTTGAGTGACATCTCATGAGCAACAATTCTACCAATGACTTCTGTGGGCTTGAGATCTTTGTAATTGGGCATCATTTGGATCAAGGTGTACACGGTATCATATTTTCCATCCAAGGCTCTTAGGATCTTCTTGATGATGAATTTGTCGGTCATCTCTTCGCTTCCTAAGCCAGCAATATCATTTGTGTTGAGAGCAAGCCTAGAGTACATCTCACTGACTCCTTCACCATCCTTCATCTTGAACTTGTCAAGTTGACTTTGAAGCACATCCAATTTGGATTCCTTGACGGACTCAATACCTTCATGCATATCAACCAAAGTATCCCAAATTTCGTTTGCATTCTCAAGGCGGCTGATTTTGTTGAATTCTTCGGGGCTCAATCCATTGAAGGGAATATCGCAAGCTTGAGCATTGTATTGCAACATCTTCATTTCTTCTGCGGACGCTTCACGATCCAGTTCTTTTCCATCCTCGAAGAAATCACCTTCAAGCCAATTCGCATAATAGCCCAAACGGCGGGGTTATGACCAAGAATATGCATTTTCATCTTATGCTTCCAACTAGCAAAATTAGTACCATCAAAGTAAGGACCTCTATGGTGGTAATTTCCCTCGCTAGACGCCGTACTCTCCTAGGTTGTGAAACCAAGGCTATGATCACTGATACGTCCATTTTGCATCATGTTTTCCTACTATTATTTATAATGTTTTTATGCATAATAATGCTTTTGGGAGTAATTCTAATGCCTTTTCTCTCATAATATGCAAGGTTTACACAAAGAGGGAGAATACCGGCAGCTGGAATTCTGGACCTGAAAAAGCACGTCAGGGCTACCTATTCTGCACAACTACAAATAAGCTGAAACTTCACGGAGATTTTTTATGGATTATTTAAGAATTACTGGAGCAAATAACTACCAGAGGGGGCCCACCAGGTGGGCACAACCCACCTGGGCGCGCCAGGGAGCCCAGGCGCGCCCTGGTGGGTTGTGCCCTCCTCGGCCCACCTCTGGTGCCCCTCTTCTGGTATATAAGTCATTTTGACCTAGAAAAAATAGGGAGAGGACTTTCGGGACGAAATGCCGCCGTCTCGAGGCGGAACTTGGGCAGGACCACTTTTTGAAGGAAATATGCCCTAGAGGCAATAATAAAGTTGTTATTTTATATTTCCTTATTCATGATAAAGGTTTATTATTCATGCTAGAATTGTATTGATCGGAAACCTAAATACATGTGTGAATACATAAACAAACCCCGTGTCCCTAGTGAGCCTCTACTTGACTAGCTCTTTGATCAAAGATGGTTAAGGTTTCCTAACCATGGACATGAGTTGTTGTTTAATAATGGGATCACATCATTAGGAGAATGATGTGATGGATAAGACCCATCCGTTAGCTTAGCATAATGATCGTTCAGTTTTATTGCTATTGCTTTCTTCATGTCAAATACGTAATCCTTCGACTATGAGATTATGCAACTCCCAGATACCGGAGGAATGCCTTGTGTGCTATCAAACGTCACAACGTAACTGGGTGATTATAAAGATGCTCTACAGGTATCTCCAAAGGTGTTTGTTGAGTTGGCATAGATCGAGATTAGGATTTGTCACTCCGAGTATCGGAGAGGTATCTCTGGGCCCTCTCGGTAATACACATCATAAGCTTGCAAGAAAACGACTAAGGAGTTAGTCACGAGGTAATTTATTATGGAACAAGTAAAGAGATTTTTCGGTAACGAGATTGAACTAGGTATGAAGATACCGACGATCGAATCTCGGGCAAGTAATATACCGATGGACAAAGGGAATTACGTATGTTGTCATAACGGTTCGACCGATAAAGATCTTCGTAGAATATGTAGGAGCCAATATGGGCATCCAGGTTCTGCTATGGGTTATTGATCGGAGAGGTGTCTCAGTCATGTCTACATAGTTCTCGAACTCGTAGGGTCCGCACGCTTAACGTTCGTTGACGATATAGTATTATATGAGTTATGTGATTTGGTGACCGAATGTTGTTCGGAGTCCCGGATGAGATCACGGACATGACGAGGAGTCTCGAAATGGTAGAGAGGTAAAGATTGATATATAGGATGATGGTATTCGGACACCGGAAGTGTTTCGGGGGGTACCGGGTACTTATCGGGTCAGTGGAAGGGGTTCCGGGCACCCCCGACAAAAGATATGGGCCTTATGGGCCAAGAGGGGAAACGCACCAGCCACAAGGGGCTGGTGCGCCCCCCATATAGGCCAGCCTAAGGAGGATAAGGAAAGGGGAGAAGGGAAAGGAAAGTGTGGATTAGGATTCCCACTTCCTTTCGTCTGCCCCCCTCTTTCCTTCCCCCTCGGTTATATATGGCAGGGGGGTGGCTTGGGAGGGACTCCAAGTAGGATTCCACCTACTTGGGTGCCTCCTATGGCTGCTCCTCCCTCCCTCCCACCTATATATATGTGGGAGGGGGGCGCCCAGCACACCCCAGACAATTGCCTAACCGTGTGCGGCGCCCTCCTCCACCGTTTACACCCCCGGTCATATTTTCGTAGTGCTTAGGCGAAGCCCTGCGGAGATCACTTCACCATCACCACGCCATCGTGCTGACGGAACTCATCTACTACCTCGATGTCTTGCTGGATCAAGAAGGCGAGGGACGTCACCGAGCTGAACGTGTGCATAATGCGGAGGTGCCGTGCGTTCGGTACTTGATCGGTTGAAGAGCGAAGAATTTTGACTACATCAACCGTGTTGTGAAACGCTTCCACTTACGGTCTATGAGGGTACGTAGAAACACTCTTCCGCTCGTTGCTATGCATCTCCATGGATAGATCAGTGTGTGTGCGTAGAATTTTTTTTGTTTTCCATGCAACGTTTCCCAACAGTGGCATCATGAGCCAGGTCTATGCGTAGATGATATGCATGAGTAGAACACAAATAGTTGTGGGCGGTGATAGTCATACTACTTACCACCAATGTCTTATTTTGATTCGGCGGTATTGTGGGATGAAGCGGCCCGGACCAACCTTACATGTCCACGCACATGAGACCAGTTCCACCGACTAACATGCAACTAGTTTTGCATAAAGGTGGCTGGCGGGTGTCTATTTCTCCTACTTTCGTTGAATGGAATTTGACTACGGCTGGTCCTTGAAGAAGGTTAAAACAGCAAACTTGACGAATCACCGTTGTGGTTTTTGCCGTAGGTAAGAACGGTTCTTGCTAGAAACCCGTAGCAGCCACGTAAAACTTGCAACAACAAAGTAGAGGGCGTCTAACTTGTTTTTGCATGGTATGTTGTGATGTGATATGGTCAAGACATGATGTGATATATGTTATTGTATGAGATGATCATGTTTTGTAAGATATCAGGCAACCGGCAGGAGCCTTATGGTTGTCTCTTTATTGTATGAAATGCAAACACCATGTAATTGCTTTACTTTATCGCTATGAGTTAGCAATAGTTGTAGAAGCAATAGTTGGCGAGACGACCACGATGCAACGATGGAGATCAAGGTGTCGAGCCGGTGACGATGGAGATCATGACGATGCTTTGGAGATGGAGATCAAAAGCATGAGATGATGATGGCCATATCATGTCACATATTTTGATTGCATGTGATGTTTATCTTTTATGCATCTTATTTTGCTTAGTTCGGCGGTAGCATTATAAGATGATCCCTTCACTAAATTTCAAGGTAAACGTGTTCTCCCTGAGTATGCACCGTTGCTACAGTTCATCGTGTTGAGACACCACATGATTATCGGGTGTGATAGACTCTACGTTCACATACAACGGGTGTAAGACAGTTTTGCACATGCAGAATACTTAGGTTAAACTTGACGAGCCTAGCATGTACAGACATGGCCTCGGAACATTGGAGATCGAAAGATCGAACATGAATCATATAGTAGATATGATCAACATAGAGATGTTCACCATTGATGACTACCCCATCTCACGTGATGATCGGACATGGGTTAGTTGATTTGGATCACGTATCACTTAGATGACTTAAGGGATGTCTATTTAAGTGGGAGTTCTTAAGTAATTTGATTACTTGAACTTAATTTATCATGAACTTAGTCCTGATAGTATTTGCATATCTAAGTTGTATATCAATGGCCCGTGCTACCGTTCCCCTGAATTTTAATGCGTTCCTAGAGAAAGCTAAGTTGAAAGATGATGGTAGCAACTACACGGACTGGGTCCATAACTTAAGGATTATCCTCATTGCTGCACAGAAGAATTATGTCCTTGATGCACCGCTAGGTGAAAGGCCTGCTGCAGGAGTAGAAGCTGATGTTTTGAACGTCTGGAAAGATCGATCTGATGACTACTTGATAGTTCAGTGTGCCATGCTTTACGGCTTAGAACCGGGACTTCAAAGACGTTTTGAACGTCATGGAGCATATGAGATGTTCCAAGAGTTGAAGTTAATATTTCAAGCAAATGCCCGGGTTGAGAGATATGAAGTCTCCAACAAGTTCTATAGCTGCAAGATGGAGGAGAACAGTTCTGTCAGTGAACACATACTCAAAATGTCTGGGTATTATAATCACTTGACTCAGCTGGGAGTTGATCTTTCGGTTGATTGTGTTATTGACAGAGTTCTTCAATCACTGCCACCAAGCTATAAAGGCTTTGTGATGAACTATAATATGCAAGGGATGAACAAAACAATTCCTGAGCTCTTCGCAATGCTTAAGGCCGCGGAGTAGAAATCAAGAAGGAGCATCAAGTGTTGATGGTTAACAAAACCACTAGTTTCAAGAAAAAGGGCAAGAGAAAGAAAGGGAACTTCAAAAAGAATGGCAAGCAAGTTGCCACTCCCGGGAAGAAGCCCAAAGCTAGACCCAAGCCTGAAACTGAGTGCTTCTACTGCAAAGGGACTGGTCACTGGAAGCGGAACTGACCCAAGTATTTGGCGGATAAGAAGGATGGCAAAGTGAACAAAGGTATATTTGATATACATGTTATTGATGTGTACCTTACTAATGCTCGTAGTAGCGCCTGGGTATTTGATACTGGTTCGGTTGCTCATATTTGTAACTCGAAACAGGAGCTACGGATTAAATGAAGATTGGCTAAGGACGAGGTGATGATGCGCGTCGGGAATGGTTCCAAGGTCGAAGTGATCGCCGTCGGCACGCTACCTCTACATCTACCTTCGGGATTAGTTTTAGACCTGAATAATTGTTATTTGGTGCCAGTGTTGAGCATGAACATTATATCTGGATCTTGTTTAGTGCGAGACGGTTATTCATTTAAATCAGAGAATAATGGTTGTTCTATTTATATGAGTAATATCTTTTATGGTCATGCACCCTTGAAGAGTGGTCTATTTTTGTTGAATCTCGATTATAGTGATACACATATTCATAACATTGATGCCAATAGATGCAAAGTTGATAATGATAGTGCAACATATTTGTGGCACTGCCATTTAGGTCATATTGGTGTAAAACGCATGAAGAAACTCCATGCAGATGGGCTTTTGGAATCACTTGATTATGAATCATTTGATACTTGCAAACCATGCCTCATGGGCAAGATGACTAAAACTCCGTTCTCCGGAACAATGGAGCGAGCCAATGACTTATTGGAAATAATACATACCGATGTATGCGATCCGATGAGTGTTGAGGCACGTGACGGGTATCGTTATTTTCTGACCTTCACAGATGATTTGAGTAGATATGGGTATATCTACTTAATGAAACACAAGTCTGAAATATTTGAAAAGTTTAAAGAATTTCAGAGTGAAGTGGAGAATCATCGTAATAAGAAAATAAAGTTTCTACGATCTGATCGCGGAGGCGAATATTTGAGTTACAAGTTTGGCCTTCATTTAACACAATGTGGAATAGTTTCACAACTCACGCCACCTGGAACACCACAGCGTAATGGTGTGTCCGAACGTCGTAACCGTACTTTATTGGATATGGTGCGTTCTATGATGTCTCTTAACGATTTACCACTATCGTTTTGGGGTTATGCATTAGAGACAACCGCATTCACGTTAAATAGGGCACCATGTAAATCTGTTGAGACGACACCGTATGAACTATGGTTTGGCAAGAAACCTAAGCTGTCGTTTCTTAAAGTTTGGGGTTGCGGCACTTATGTCAAAAGGCTTCAGCCTGATAAGCTCGAACCCAAATCAGAGAAGTGCATCTTCATAGGATACCCTAAGGAAACAATTGGGTACACCTTCTACCACAGATCCGAAGGTAAGATCTTTGTTGCCAAGAATGGAACCTTTCTAGAGAAGGAGTTTCTCTCGAAAGAAGTGAGTGGGAGGAAAGTAGAACTTGATGAGGTAATCGTACCTTCTCTCGAATTGGAAAGTAGCACATCAGAGAAATCCGTTCCCGTGATGCCTACACCAACTAGAGAGGAAGCAAATGATAATGATCATGAAACTTCAGATCAAGTTGCTACTGAACCTCGTAGGTCAACCAGAGCACGATCCGCACCAGAGTGGTACGGTAATCCTGTTCTGGAAGTCATGTTATTAGACCAAGGCGAATGTACGAACTATGAAGAAGCTATGATGAGCCCAAATTCCGACAGATGGCTTGAGGCCATGAAATCTGAGATAGGATCCATGTATGAGAACAAAGTGTGGACTTTGGTGGACTTGCCCGATGAGCGGCAAGCCATAGAGAATAAATGGATCTTCAAGAAGAAGACTGACGCTGATGGCAATGTTACTGTCTACAAAGCTCGACTTGTCGCAAAAGGTTTTCGACAAGTTCAAGGGGTTGACTATGATGAGACTTTCTCACCCGTAGAGATGCTTAAGTCCGTCCGAATCATGCTAGCAATTGCCGCATTTTATGATTATGAAATCTGGCAAATGGACGTCAAAACTACATTCCTTAATGGATTTCTTAAAGAAGAGGTGTATATGATGCAACCAGAAGGTTTTGTCAATCCTAAAGGTGCTAACAAAGTGTGCATGCTCCAGTGATCCATCTATGGACTGGTGGAAGCATCTCAGAGTGGAATATACGCTTTGATGAGGTGATCAAAGCATATGGTTTTATACAGACTTTCGGTGAAGCCTGTATTTACAAGAAAGTGAGTGGGAGCTCTGTAGCATTTCTAATATTATATGTAGATGACATATTGTTGATTGGAAATGATATAGAATTTCTGGATAGCATAAAAGGATACTTGAATAAGAGTTTTTCAATGAAAGACCTCGGTGAAGCTGCTTATATATTAGGCATCAAGATTTATAGGGATAGATCAAGACGCTTAATATGACTTTCACAAAGCACATACCTTGATAAAGTTTTGAAGAAGTTCAAAATGGATCAGTCAAAGAAAGGGTTCTTGCCTGTGTACTGACGCTTAATATGACTCAAAGCCCGACCACTGCAGAAGATAGAGAGAAAATGAAAGTCATTCCCTATGCCTCAGCCATAGGTTCTATCATGTATGCTATGCTGTGTACCAGACTTGATGTGTGCCTTGCCATAAGTTTGGCAGGGAGGTACCAAAGTAATCCAGGAATGGATCATCGGACAGCAGTCAAGAACATCCTGAAGTGCCTGAAAAGGACCAAGGATATGTTTCACATTTATGGAGGTGACAAAGAGCTCGTCGTAAATGGTTACGTCGATGCCAGCTTTGACACTGATCCGGATGACTCTAAGTCACAAATCAGATACATATTTATATTGAATGGTGGAGCTATCAGTTGGTGCAGTTCCAAGCAGAGCGTCGTGGCGGGATCAACGTGTGAAGTGGAGTACATAGCTGCTTCAGAAGAAGCAAATGAAGGAGTCTTAATGAAGGAGTTCATATCCGATTTGGGTGTAATACCTAGTGCATCGGATCCAATGAAAATCTTTTGTGACAACACTGGAGCAATTGCCTTGGCGAAGGAATCCAGGTTTCACAAGAGAACCAAACACATCAAGAGATGCTTCAACTCCATTCATGAACAAGTCAAGGATGGGGACATAGAAATTTGCAAGATACATACGGATCTGAATGTAGCAGACCCGTTGACTAAGCCTCTTCCATGAGCAAAACATGATCAGCACCAAGACTCCATGGGCGTTAGATTCATTACAATGTAATCTAGATTATTAACTCTAGTGCAAGTGGGAGACTGAAGGAAATATACCCTAGAGGCAATAATAAAGTTGTTATTTTATATTTCCTTATTCATGATAAAGGTTTATTATTCATGCTAGAATTGTATTGATCGGAAACCTAAATACATGTGTGAATACATAAACAAACACCGTGTCCCTAGTGAGCCTCTACTTGACTAGCTCATTGATCAAAGATGGTTAAGGTTTCCTAACCATGGACATGAGTTGTTGTTTGATAACGGGATCACATCGTTAGGAGAATGATGTGTTGGACAAGACCCATCCGTTAGCTTAGCATAATGATCGTTCAGTTTTATTGCTATTGCTTTCTTCATGTCAAATACATATTCCTTCGACTATGAGATTATGCAACTCCCGGATACCGGAGGAATGCCTTGTGTGCTATCAAACATCACAACGTAACTGGTTGATTATAAAGATGCTCTACAGGTATCTTCGAAGGTGTTTGTTGAGTTGGCATAGATTGAGATTAGGATTTGTCACTCTGAGTATCGGAGAGGTATCTCTGGGCCCTCTCGGTAACACACATCATAAGCTTGCAAGCAAACGACTAAGGAGTTAGTCACGAGGTGATGTATTATGGAACGAGTAAAGAGACTTGCCGGTAATGAGATTGAACTAGGTATGAAGATACCGACGATCGAATCTCGGGCAAGTAACATACCGATGGACAAAGGGAATTACGTATGTTATCATAACGGTTCGACCAATAAAGATCTTCATAGAATATGTAGGAGCCAATATGGGCATCCAAGTTCTGCTATTGGTTATTGACCGTAGAGGTGTCTCGGTCATGTCTACATAGTTCTCGAACCCGTAGGGTCCGCACGCTTAACGTTCGTTGACAATATAGTATTATATGAGTTATGTGATTTAGTGACCGAATGTTGTTCGGAGTCCTGGATGAGATCACGGACATGACGAGGAGTCTCGAAATGGTAGAGAGGTAAAGATTGATATATAGGACAGTGGTATTCGGACACCGGAAGTGTTTCGGGGGGTACCGGGTACTTATCGGGTCACCGGAAGGGGTTCCGGGCACCCCCGGCAAAAGATATGGGCCTTATGGGCCAAGAGGGGAAACGCACCAGCCACAAGGGGCTGGTGCGCCCCCCATATAGGCCGGCCTAAGGAGGAGAAGGAAAGAGGAGAAGGGAAAGGAAAGTGTGGATTAGGATTCCCACTTCCTTCCCTCTCCCCCCTCTTTCCTTCCCCCTCGGTTATATATGGCGGGGGGGGGGGGGGGGGCTTGGGAAGGACTCCAAGTAGGATTCCTCCTACTTGGGCGCCTCCTATGGCTGCTCCTCCCTCCCTCCCACCTATATATATGTGGGAGGGGGGCTCCTAGCACACCCCAGACAATTGCCTAGACGTGTGCGGCGCCCCCCTCCACCGTTTACACCCATGGTCATATTTTCGAAGTGCTTAAGCGAAGCCCTGCGGAGATCACTTCACCATCACTGTCACCATGCCATTGTGCTGACGGAACTCATCTACTACCTCGACGTCTTTCTAGATCAAGAAGGTGAGGGACGTCACCGAGCGAAACGTGTGTAGAACGCGGAGGTGCCGCGCCTTCGGTACTTGATCGGTTGAAGCGCGAAGAAGTTCGACTACATCAACCGCGCTGTGAAACGCTTCCGCTTACGATCTATGAGGGTACATAGACACACTCTTCCCCTCATTGCTATGCATCTCCATGGATAGATCCTTGCGTGTGCGTAGAATTTTTTTTGTTTTCCATGCAATGTTTCCCAACACTTTTGCCCTCCGACGGAGCGATTCCGCCGGGGGAACTTCCCTCCCGGGGGGGGGGGGGGGAAATCATCATCATCGTCATCACCAACAACTCTCCCATCTTTGGGAGGGCCATCTCCATCAACATCTTCAACAGCACCATCTCCTCTCAAACCCTAGTTCATCTATTGTGTTCAATCTTTGTACCGGAACCTTAATTTGGTACTTGTGGGTGACTAGTAGTGTTGATTACATCTTGTAGTTGATTACTATATGTTTTATTTGGTGGAAGATTATATGTTCAGATCCATTATGCTATTTAATACCCCTCTGATCTTGAGCATGATTATTATTTGTGAGTAGTTACTTTTGTTCTTGAGGTCACGGGAGAAATCATGTTGCAAGTAATCATGTGAATTTGATATGTGTTCGATATTTTGATGATATGTATGTTATGATTCCCTTAGTGGTGTCATGTGAACGTCGAATACATGGCACTTCACCATATTTGGGCCTAAGGGAATGCATTGTGGAGCAGTTATTAGATGATGGGTTGCTAGAGTGACAGAAGCTTAAACCCTAGTTTATGCGCTACTTCGTCAGGGATTGATTTGGATCCAAAAGTTTAATGCTATGGTTAGATTTTATCTTAATACTTTTCTCGTAGTTGTGGATGCTTGCGAGGGGGTTAATCATAAGTAGGAGGTTTGTTCAAGTAAGAACAGCACCTAAGCACCGGTCCACCCACATATCAAATTATCAAAGTAGCGAATACAAATCAAACCAACATGATGAAAGTGGTATGATGAAATTCCCGTGTACCCTCAAGAACGCTTTGCTTATCATAAGAGATCATTTTGGCCTGTCCTTTGCCACAAAAGGGTTGGGCTACCTTGCTGCACTTTATTTACCGTTACCGTTACTTGCTCGTTACAAATTATCTTGCTATCAAACTACCTGTTACAAACTATTTCAGTGCTTGCAGAAAATACCTTGCTGAAAACCACTTGTCATTTCCTTCTGATCCTCGTTGGGTTCGGCACTCTTACTTATTGAAAGGACTACAATTGATCCCCTATACTTGTGGGTCATCAAGGCTCTTTTCTGGTGCCGTTGCCGAGGAGTGAAGCGCTCTAGGTAAGGAAAAATTATTACTACGTGCTGAAATTTATTGTCACTTGTTACTATGGGGAATCATCCTTTGAGGGGTTTGTTTGGGGTATCTTGACCTCGACTGGAACCACAATTGGTTGTCCCTCAACCTACTGCACCAACTGAAAATATTGGTTATGAAATTCCTTCGGGTATGATAGAACAAACTGCTAGCTAATCCTTATGCAGGAGATGGAACTGAACATCCTGATATGCACTTGATATATGTGGATGAAATTTGTGGATTATTTAAGCTTGCAGGTTTGCCCGGAGATGAAGCTAAGAAGAAGGTTTTCCCTTTATCTTTGAAGGGAAAAGCATTGGCAAGGTATAGGCTATGCAATGATATTGGATCTTGGACTTGGAATCGATTCAAATTGGAATTTCACCAAAAAATTTATCCTATGCATCTAGTTCATCGTGATCAAAATTATATATATAATTTTTGGCCTCATGAAGGAGAAAGTATCGCTCTAGCTTGGGGGAGTCTTAAGTCAATGTTATATTCATGCCCCAATCATGAGCTCTCGAGGGAAATTATTATTCAGAATTTTTATGCTCGGCTTTCTCGTGATGATCAATCCATGCTCGATACTTCTTGTACTGGTTCTTTTATGAAGAAGACTGTTGAATTCAGGTGGGATCTTTTAGAAAGAATTAAATGCAACTCTGAAGATTGGGAACTCGACGAAGGTAAAGAGTCAGGTGTTAAGCTTGAATCTGATTGTGTTAAATCTTTTATTAATACCGATGCTTTTCACAAGTTTAGCACTAAATATGGACTTGACTCTGAGATAGTAGCCTCCTTTTGTGAATCTTTTGCTACTCATGTTGATCTCCCTAAGGAGAAGTGGTTTAAATATCACCAACCTATTAAAGAAGAAATTAAAGAACTGGTCATAGCTAAAGAAGAAACTATTATTTATAATGTTGACCCAGTTGTTCCTACTACTTATATTGAAAAACCACCCTTCCCTGTTAGGATAAAGGAACATGCTAAGCTTTCAACTGTGGTTCGCAAAAGTAATATTAGAGCACCTAAACCTGCTGAACAAATTAAAGTAGAACCGAGTGTTGCTATGGTTAAATATCTCTTGGTAGAAAATATTGATGGGCATGTTATTTACTTCTGTGATGAAGCTGCTAGAATTGCCAAACCCGATGAAAAAGATAAACATAGACCTGTTGTTGGCATGCCTGTTGTCTCAGTTAAAATAGGAGATCATTGTTACCATGGTTTATGTGATTTAGGTGCTAGCGTGAGTGCTATTTCTTTTACCTTATACCAAGAAATTATGAATGACATAGCACCCGCTGAAATAGAAGATATAGATGTTACTATTAAACTTGCTAATAGAGACACCATCACACCACTTGGGATTGTTAGAGATGTTGAGGTCTTGTGTGGGAAAATAAAATACCCTACTAAGTTTCTAGTTCTTGGTTCCCCACAAGATGACTTTTGTCCCATTATCTTTGGTAGACCTTTCTTGAACACTGTCAATGCTACTATAGATTGTCATAAACAAACTGTCAGTGTTAGCTTTGGTGATGAGTCTCATGAATTTAATTTTTCCAAGTTTAATAGACAACCTCACAAGAAAGAATTACCTAGTAAGAATGAAATAATTGGTCTTGCTTCTATTGCCGTGCCCCCTACTGATCCACTAGAACAATATTTGCTAGACCATTAAAATGATATGCATATGAATGAAAGGACTGAGATAGATGGAATTTTCTTTGAACAACGACCTCTGCTCAAACATAATTTTCCTATTGAAACTCTAGGAGGTCCTCCTCCACCTAAAGGTGATCCTGTGTTTGAATTAAAACAATTGCCTGACACTTTGAAATATGCTTATCTTGATGAGAAAAAGATATATCATGTTATTATTAGTGCTAACCTTTCAGAACACGAAGAAGAAAGATTATTGAAAATTCTGAAGAAGCACCAAGCTGCTATTGGATATACTCTTGATGATATTAAGGGCATTAGTCCCACTCTCTGTCAGCACAAGATTAATATGGAACCTGATGCTAAACCTGTTGTTGATCATCAACGACATTTGAATCCTAAGATGAAAGAAGTGGTAAGAACAGAAATAGTAAAGCTTCTGGAAGCAGGTATAATCTGTCCCATAGCTGATAGTAGATGGGTGAGTCACGTTCATTGTGTCCCTAAGAAAGAGGTATTATCGTTGTTCCCAATGATAAAAATGAACTCATTCCACAAACAATTGTTACTAGCTATAGAATGGTAATTGATTTAAGAAAATTAAATAAAGCAACTAGAAAAGATCATTATATTACCCTTTGCCTTTTATTGATCAAATGCTAGAAAGATTATCAAAGCACACACACTTTTTCTTCCTTGATGGACATTCTGGTTTTTCTCAAATAACTATTTCACAACCTGATCAAGAGAAAACCACCTTCACTTGCCCTTTTGGAACTTATGCTTATAGACATATGCCTTTTGGTTTATGCAATGCACCTGCTACATTTCAAAGATGTATGACTGCTATATTCTCTGATTTTTGTGAAAAGATTGTTGAGGTTTTCATGGATGATTTTTCTGTATATGGATCTTCTTTTGATGATTGCTTAAGCAACCTTGATCATGTTTTGCAGAGGTGTGAGCAAACTAATCTTGTCTTGAATTGGGAGAAGTGCCACTTTATGGTTAATGAAGGTATTGTCTTGGGGCATAAAATTTCTGAATGAGGTATTGAGGTGGATAAAGCTAAAGTTGATGCAATTGAGAAAATGCCATGTCCTAAAGATATCAAAGGTATTCGTAGTTTCCTCGGTCATGCTGGTTTCTATAGGAGGTTTATTAAAGACTTCTCTAAAATTTCTAGGCCTCTAACAAATCTTTTACAAAAGGATGTTCCGTTTGTTTTTGATGATGATTGTGTAGAAGCCTTTGAAACACTTAAGAAAGCCTTAACTTCTGCACCTATTGTTTAACCACCTGATTGGAACTTGCCTTTTGAAATTATGTGTGATGCTAGTGATTATGCTGTTGGTGCTATTCTAGGACAAAGAGTTGATAAAAAATTAAATGTTATCCATTATGCTAGCAAAACTCTAGACAGTGCCCAAAGAAATTATGCTACTACTGAAAAAGAATTTTTAGAAGTTGTGTTTGCTTGTGACAAATTCAGATCTTACATTGTTGATTCTAAAGTTATTGTCCACACTAATCATGCTACTATAAAATATCTCATGGAAAAGAAAGATGCTAAACCCAGACTTATCAGGTGGGTTCTCTTGCTGCACGAATTTGATTTACATATAACTGATAGAAAAGGAGCTGAGAACCCCGTAGCTGATAACTTGTCTAGGTTAGAAAATATTCTTGATGACCCACTACCTATTTATGATAGCTTTCCTGATGAACAATTAGCTGCAATAAATGTTTCTCATAATACTCCTTGGTATGCTGACTATGCTAACTATATTGTTGCTAAATATATACCACCTAGTTTCACATACCAACAAAAGAAAAAAATCTTCTATGATTTAAGACATTACTTTTGGGATGACCCACATCTTTATAAAGAAGGAGTAGATGGTATTATTAGATGTTGTGTACCTGAGCATGAACATGAACAAATCCTACGGAAATGTCACTCCGAAGCTTATGGAGGGCATCATGCGGGAGATAGAATTGCTCACAAGGTATTACAATCTGGTTTTTATTGGCCTACTCTCTTCAAGGCTGCCCGTAAGTTTGTTTTATCTTGTGATGAATGTCAAAGAATTGGTAATTTTGGTAAGCGTCAAGAAATGCCTATGAATTATTCACTTGCTGTTGAACCATTTGATGTTTGGGGTTTTGATTATATGGGACCTTTTCCTTCCTCTAATGGGTATACACATATTTTGGTTGCTGTTGATTACGTTACCAAGTGGGTAGAAGCTATTCCAACTAGTAGTGTTGATCACAACACCTCTATTAAAATGCTTAAGGAAGTTATTTTCCCAAGGTTTGGAGTCCCTAGATATTTAATGACTGATGGTGGTTCACACTTTATTCATGGTGCTTTCCGTAAAATGCTTGCTAAGTATGATGTTAACCATAGAATTGCATCACCCTATCATCCTCAATCTAGTGGTCAAGTTGAACTTAGCAATAGAGAAATAAAATTAATTCTACAAAAAACTGTTAATAGGTCCCGAAAGAATTGGTCTAAGAAATTAGATGATGCACTTTGGGCCTACAGAACAGCATATAAAAATCCTATGGGTATGTCTCCCTATAAAATGGTTTATGGAAAAGCTTGTCATTTGCCTCTTGAGTTAGAACATAAAGCATATTGGGCAATTAAAGAACTCAATTATGATTTCAAACTTGCCGGTGAAAAGAGGTTATTTGATATTAGCTCATTAGATGAATGGAGAACCCAAGCTTATGAAAATGCCAAGTTATTTAAGGAAAAGGTTAAAAGATGGCATGATAAAAGAATCCAAAAGCGCGAGTTCAAAGTTGGAGAATATGTTCTTTTGTACAACTCTCGTTTTAGATTCTTTGCTGGTAAGCTTCTCTCTAAATGGGAAGGACCTTATGTCATCGAAGAAGTTTATCGCTCTGGAGCTATCAAAATAAATAATGCCGAAGGTACCAACCCAAAGGTGGTCAACGGGCAAAGAATTAAACACTATATCTCAGGTACGCCTATTAATGTTGAAATCAATATTATTCAAACTATGAGACCTGAGGAACACATAAAGGAGACTTTTCGGAACACTCCAGAATAATTAAAAAAGAGGAGGTACGTGATACGGTAAGTAAATGGACTCCGAAAAATCCGTAAAAATATTTTCTGTCCGTTTTGGAATATAACAAAAATTAGGAAAATAAGAAACAACCAGGAAGGCAATCCTAGTGGGCACAAGACACCAGGGCGCGCCTGGCTTGCCAGGCGTGCCCAGGTGGGTTGTGCCCACCTCGGGTACCTTCCGGACTCCGTTTTTATCTCATTTACTTGTTTCCCAAGATAAAAAATCTTTATATACCCCCCGAACCTATTGACCACCGTATCGCGGAGAAATCTTCTGTTCTTCTTTCTTGTTGTTTTTCTGTTAGAGTTTTTCAAGCCGGGCATCATGTCTTCTTCCTCCTCCAACAACGTAGAAGAAGATGCTTGGTTGATGAAGACGCAACTAAAGAGAGAAGAACCAAAGGAAGTCTCCAAGGAGGACAAGAGCAAGGAAGCTGTTGGAGATCAAGCGCCGGTGGTCGAGCAAGTCTTGCCTGCTGAGGAAGAAGAAGAAGATATCCTTAAACCTTACTATGATCATCTTACCCCCACTGAGATTGAAGCTTTTCGGATCATCGAAACAGTTCGTGTGCAAAATAAATATCTTACTCGTGAAAATATGCTATTGCAAGAGCACATCATTGCCCTCCAAAGCGTCATCCATAGATTGGAGTATCTTTTGAGTCTGAAGGACAAGAACGCTACTACTTCACCACACCACCACCTTCTTCATCACCAAAGGAGACTTGAGTTCATGGTATGGACACTACCCTTGGCTTGTGCCAAGCTTGGGGGAGGTGTCCCGGTATCGTATCACACCACTATCTTTGCCTTTATCTATTTTTAGTTCAATCTTTAGTTTCCTTTGATCTAGTTGAATAAAAGTTTTAGTTTGATCCTTTCTTTTCAAGTGTTTGCCTAGTGATCTATCTATCGATGTAATCGTGTTCGAGATATATAATAAAGAGTAGTTTGAGTTTTGTTTCTTTACTTTTATGTCTCAATAAAAAGAAAGGAAAATAAATGAAAAGATCATATGCTAATCTTATGGTAAGTAATGACATCACATAAGGAAAAGTATAAGTAGTAAAATTTGTTGGAGATTGACAAACAAAGCATTGGTCAATGATGCAATTCATGAAAGAATTAATAAGGGAAGAGAAGATTCACATGCAAATACACTATCTTGGACATCTTTTATGATTGTGAGCCCCCATTAAATATTTTGTGTCTAAATAGTTGACGTTGGACAAGGAAGGCAATGTAATGATTTACGTTTGTTCATATTCACATAGAAGTTATATTGTCATAGATCCTTTAACATGTGGTGCTTGCTCAATATCTTTTCTAACTAAAAATTCTGCACTAAGTAGAGATACTACTTGTAGATCCAAAACCCTTAACCCAAATCTTATTTTGAGAGTCCACCATACCTACCTATGGATTGAGTAAGATCCTTCAAGTAAGTTGTCATCAGTGCAAAAAGGCAATAAAAATAGCTTCTAAATGTGTTGGATCATTTAGTGTAAGAGAAAATTGAGCGTTGCACGAGCTTGTGATGGCAAAATAATAAAAGCGACAGACTGCATAATAAAGGGGCAATGTAACGTGACGTTCTTTTGCATTAAGGGATTTTGCATACAAACAAATAAGCGCATGACAACCTCTGCTTCCGTCTGCGAAGGGCCCATCTTTTACTTTTATGCATTTACTTTTATGAAGAGTCAAAGTTTTCTTCCCTATTTCTTTTTATTTTTCTCTTTTGGCAAGCATCATGTGGTGAGGAAAGATCTAGGCACATATATCCAGTTGGATATGAGTAGGCATGAGTTATTATTGTTGACATCACCCTTGAGGTGAATACGTTGGGAGGCGAAACTATAAGCCCCTATCTCTCTATGTGTCCGATTGAAACTTTTTGTTCATGGGGATGATGTGAGTGTTAGCAATCATAGAAGATTAAAAGATGGTTGAGTATGTGGACTTGCCTAAAGGCTCCGATACGTGACCCTTCCTGAAAATATGATGAATTGTAGTTGCAGAGTTGACTGAGAACATAGTTTGTTGGTTTTCAATAAGGTTCATGCTTTATACTTCAATGTTGTGATGAATTGTTACTTGCTCATGAGAAGTTATATGATAAAAGTTATGTGACAAAAGTTGTTTGATAAAGTTTTATGTTAAAGTTCCTTGCTGTTATAACAATATGCATGATGCTTCTATGTCCATATTTTGTTTTTATCGACACCTCTCTCTCTAAGCACGTGGACATGTTTTTTGATTTCGGTTTTCACTTGAGGACAAGCGAGGTCTAAGCTTGGGGGAGTTGATATGTCCATTTTGCATCATGTTTTCGTACTGTTATTTATAATGTTTTTATGCATAATAATGCTTTTGGGAGTAATTCTAATGCCTTTTCTCTCATAATATGCAAGGTTTACACAAAGAGGGAGAATATCGGCAGCTGGAATTCTGGACCTGAAAAAGCACGTCAGAGCTACCTATTCTGCACAACTCCAAATAAGCTAAAACTTCACGGAATTTTTTTATGGATTATTTAAGAATTATTGGAGCAAATAACTACCAGAGGGGGCCCACCAGGTGGGCACAACCCACCTGGGTGTGCCAGGGAGCCCAGGTGCGCCCTGGTGGGTTGTCCCCTCCTCGGCCCACCTCCGGTGCCCCTCTTCTGGTATACAAGTCATTTTGACCTAGAAAAAATAGGGAGAGGACTTTCGGGATGAAGCGCCGCCGTCTCGAGGTGGAACTTGGGCAGGAGCACTTTTGCCCTCCGGCGGAGCGATTCCGCCAGGGGAACTTCCCTCCCGGAGGGGGAAATCATCGTCATCGTCATCACCAACTACTCTCCCATCTTTGGGAGGGCCATCTCCGTCAACATTCTCAACAACACCATCTCCTCTCAAACCCTAGTTCATCTATTGTGTTCAATCTTTGTACCGGAACCTTAGATTGGTACTTGTGGGTGACTAGTAGTGTTGATTACATCTTGTAGTTGATTACTATATGGTTTATTTGGTGGAAGATTATATGTTCAGATCCATTATGCTATTTAATACCCCTTTGATCTTGAGCATGATTATTATTTGTGAGTAGTTACTTTTGTTCTTGAGGTCACGGGAGAAATCATGTTGCAAGTAATCATGTGAATTTGATATGTGTTCGATATTTTGATGATATGTATGTTATGATTCCCTTAGTGGTGTCATGTGAACGTCGACTACATGGCACTTCACCATATTTGGGCCTAAGGGAATGTATTGTGGAGTAGTTATTAGATGATGGGTTGCTAGAGTGACAGAAGCTTAAACCCTAGTTTATGCGCTACTTCGTAAGGGACTGATTTGGATCCAAAAGTTTAATGCTATGGTTAGATTTTATCTTAATACTTTTCTCGTAGTTGCGTATGCTTGCGAGGGGGTTAATCATAAGTAGGAGGTTTATTCAAGTAAGAACAACACCTAAGCACCGGTCCACCCACATACCAAATTATCAAAGTAGCGAATACAAATCAAACCAACATGATGAAAGTGATATGATGAAATTCCCGTGTATCCTCAAGAATGCTTTGCTTATCATAAGAGATCGTTTTGGCCTGTCCTTTGCCACAAAAGGATTGGGCTACCTTGCTGCACTTTATTTACCGTTACCGTTACTTGCTCGTTACAAATTATCTTGCTATCAAACTGCCTGTTACAAACTATTTCAGTGCTTGCAGAAAATACCTTGCTAAAAACCACTTGTCCTTTCCTTCTGCTCCTTGTTGGGTTCGACACTCTTACTTATCAAAAGGACTACGATTGATCCCCTATACTTGTGGGTCATCAATCACCAAAGCTATGGAAATCAAGGCAAATGGAGACCAAAGCTCTGATACCACTTGTAGGATCGAAAGTAGGTCTAGAAAGGGGGGGGGGGTGATTAGACTACTTGACCAAATAAAAATCTAACCTTTTTCCAATTTTAGTTGTGGGCAGATTTTAGCAATTAGCACAAGCCAAGCAATCAACCTACACATGCAATTCTAAGAGTGTAGCAGCAGAAAGTAAAACATTGCATATGAAGGTAACAGGGAAGGGTCTGGAGAGTGAAAACGCAATGATGACACGGAGATTTTTGGCGTGTTTCCGATAGGTGGTGCTATCGTACATCCACGTTGATGGAGACTTCAACCCACGAAGGGTAACAGTTCCGCGAGTCCACGGAGGGCTCCACCCATGAAGGGTCCATGAAGAAGCAACCTTGTCTATCGCACCATGGCCATCGCCCACGAAGGACTTGCCTCACTTGGGTAGATCTTCATGAAGTAGGCGATCTCCTTGCCCTTACAAACTTCTTGGTACAAATCCACAATCTTGTCGGAGGCTCCCAAGAGACATCTAACCAATCTAGGAGACACCACTCTCCAAAAGGTAATAGATGTTGTGTTGATGATGAACTCCTTGCTCTTGTGCTTCAAATGATAGTCTCCCCAACACTCAACTCTCTCTCATAGATTTGGATATGGTGGAAAGATGATTTGAGTGGAAAGCAACTTGGGGAAGGCTAGAAATCAAGATTCTTGTGGTAGGATTGGTATATCTTGATCTCAACACATGAGTAGGTGGTTCTCTCTCAGAAAATGTATGCTGGAAGTGTAGGCACGTTCTGATGGCTCTCTCACATATGGAGAAGGGGGTGGAGGGGTATATATAGCCTCGACACAAAATCCAACCGTTACACACATTTGACCCAACTCGGTCAGACCGAATAGAAGAACTCGGTGAGACCGATTTAGTTCAAAATGTGAATGTTAGGAATCTCGGTGGGACTGACTAGAACAACTCGGTGGGACCGATGTGCTAGGGCTTAGGGCAAACATCAACTCGGTGGCACCGATTGCATGAACTCGTTGAGACCAAAGTGAAGCAATAAGGCAACAGAGAAAATGTCAATCCAACTCGGTGAGACCGATCGCAATTTTGGTGAGACCGAAACAATTGCAACAGGCAACAGAGAGTTTGCAAGGCCATCTCGGTGAGACCGAGATCCGTATCGGTGTGACTGAACTGTTAGGGTTTCTGGAAGTGGCTATGTCATATGAACTCGGTGGCTCCGGATAGGATGATTCGGTGGGGCCGAGTTTGACTTTGGGTTTTGGACATATTTGGAATGAGAAAGTGGTTGAGGGCTTTGGAGCAATATCACTAAGCACTTTAAGCAAGCAAGCCATTAAGCAACACCTCATCCCCTTTTAATAGTATTGGCATTCCTATGGACTCAATGTGATCTTGGATCACTAAAAGTAAAATGAAGAGTCTTGAGCTTTTGCCAATATGTGTCCTTAGCATTTAGAAGGGGTTCCATGCCATTCATTGAAATTTCTTAAATATTAAACTTGAAGGGATATTAGTTCAATGAGCTATATGTTGTTATGAATTACCAAAACCACCTGGGGATTAGTTGCACTTTCACCCTCCCTTGGTGCGCCGGCCTAGGGGGGAGTCCAACTCCCACCCCTAGTAGGATTCGCCCCCCCCCCCACAAGGAAAGGGGGGGCCCCACCTCCACTTGGGCCTTTATGGCCCAAGTCTCCTATCCCCTCTTGGCCTTTTAAGGCCCATTGATATTTAATTAATATATAAAATACCTTAAACATTTTCAGAGCATTATATATATAATTTAACATCTCCGGAAACATTTTCCACCTATATATAATTAATCGAATACCCGGTATTACCCGATATTCACCGAAACCCTTTCGATGACGCCAAAACGCTTCCGGAACCTCTCGGAACTATTCTGGATATTAATGAAACTATTTCATAAATATATTATCATCACTCCCGTTCCACTAGCACTCAACAGATCATGATTACCTTAAGCTTGTGACCCCGTAGGTTCGGTAAAGCATAGACATGAACAAAACTCCTTCGTTCAATGACCGATAGCGGAACCGTGGACATCCATATTGGTCCCTATGATTACACGAAATGATATTCAAGTGAACCTTTGGTTATCATGTGATGTTCCCTTCGCTTCGCGATACTTTACAAAACCCGGTGTGCATCGGTATCCTCATGGGTCATCACCATGCCCACTATACCGTTACTCCCGTTACCGGTTTAGTTCTTTCTCGTTGACGTGTTTCGGCATCCCCGTGACGTAGTCACTTCTGTCTGGCCAGACGATGATGGATGCCTTCACACCGAGAGGGCCCTAAGAATATCTCTCCATCATCGGAGGAGCAAATCCCACTCTCGAGCTGTTCGTTCACTTGTCAAACTTTCTGGTGAACCTTGTTACAGATGACGTTTGATCAACCCCAAAGTCCACCATCTGGTAGTAAGTAACCGAGACACTCTCATGGTCTGAGGATCTAAAGTACACATGCTAACACTCCGTGTTATAACAGATAATTTCAGACGATATGATCACAAAGTATAACATACAAGATTCTGTCGATTCAATATGATCGTTCTTCTAACGTCATACCCTCAATGTTGTTTTAGGACTATCGTTGCACCTAACGATATCCTAAGATCTGGAAAACATGATCACCAACAACACTTGAGCCAGTCCTAGAGGCTGGACCGGGAACCTATTGTTTGACCGTTTATCATTCCACATGTGCATATGAGTTTTCTACTAAATCGCATATTCCAGGATCATAGCAGTTATAACATGAAATATAAATTCTTAATTATGAATAATGGAAATATAATAATACAATATTATTGCCTCTAGGGCATATTTCCAACAGGGTTGGATGAGATTTATCATGTAATCGAGTCAATTTGTTAGGGCTTGATCCCTAGTATCCACTATGTTCTGAGATTGATGCTGCTATGACTTTGCTATGCTTGACGCTTGTCACTAGGGACCGAGTGCCATGATTTCAGATCTGAACCCTCTATGTTTTATGAATATATTTGAGTTCTTGATCCTATCTTGCAAGTTGTATGCACCTATTACGTGTTATAATCCACATACCCCAAGGTGACAATAATTGGGATTCTTTTTGATGATTACTGTAGTATGAGGAGTTCATGTATTCACTAAGTGCTAATACTTTGTTCATGTTCTCTATTAAAAGGAGGCCTTAATATCCCTTAGATTTCCTTATGGACCCCGCTGCCACGGGAGGGTAGGACAAACGATGTCATGCAAGTTCTTATTATAAGCACGTATGACTATATACGGAATACACGACTACATTACATTGATGAATTGGATCTATTGTGTATCGCTTTAGGTTGTGACTATTACATGATGAATCTCATCCAACACAAATATCCATCACTGATCCAATGCCAACGCTTTTTCTCATATTGATCTTTGCTAAGTTACTACTATTGTTGCTGCTGTTACAATCACTACAAAACTGCTACTGCTACTGTTACCATTACTATTGCTACTGTTACTACTACTATCAAACTATCATATTGTTGTGCTACTAAACACTTTGCTGCAGATGTTTAGTTCTTCATGTGTGGTTGAATTGACAACTCAACTGTTAATACTCATAAATATTATTTGGCTCCCTTGTGTCGAATCAATAAATTTGCGTAAAATACTACCCTCGAACACTGTCGCGATCCCCTATACTTGTGGGTTATCATGACCCAGTCAATATGGTCGCGCGGTCTGCCTCGAGAATAACATTAAATCAACCTCAGGAAGACCTCTCTAGGAAGCCAACGTCAGATCGGCCTGGAATTAAAATTTCTTTCCCACCCACCCCCATGTCGAGTATTTCTTCGATAACTCAGGGCCAACCGATGTCTGCGATTTGAATTTATCGTACAAAAATCAAAAGAGACAGTCCAATAGTTCTGGTCGAGATTCTTGTTCATAAAAAACAAAATCCCAGATTGTTGTGATGGAGAGGCCTTAGCGGCGTTTCGATATAATTTCCACGACGAGGGAATCACAAATACTCTAGCTCGGAGACGCGTTAGAATGTTCACTGACCTATCTGACATCGTAACAAGATACTGCATCACGGAAGATGCCAGGCTAGCAGACAAGCAACACAAGAATTCAATTTAGGATCTAGCAGATTCACGCGACGACGCCAGGCGCCCGCGTCATAACCAACACCAGAAGCGCTCCATAATTGAAAAATGTGTCGATCAGCCCGCACGCAAGAAGCAGCCAGGCACCAGACCCAAATCGACGCTAGACGCACTTTTTGACCAACCGTGCGCGATCCACTCTGTCTCATTGAACACGCACCCAACCGACAACCTTTGAGCATGCTAGGTCGTCAAACATGTGGCAAAGGGGGAGTAGACCTCCTAGATAACCTCGGAACTCGGAAAAGCCGAGGAAAAGCATCAAGCTGGGAGGAGGAATCGTCCTAGGACGATGGAACCCTAATAATTTACGAGACTCATCCCTCACGAAACCAGCGAAAGAGAGCTCTTCGATAGATCAACTGCGTTAACCATGTGGTAGCCTCGAACAGCAAACGGTCGGATATACCAATCACCTTTGGGCAGGAGGATCAACCGATATCAATCCCCAACCATGGACTCGCAACCCTCGTCCTCGACCCCATTATCGACAGCTACTAACTGACCAAAGTCCTAATGGATGGCGATAGTAGTTTAAACCTCATTTACGAGGACACCTTGCAAAAGATGTAGTTTGACAAAATCGCGCATTGAGCCAAGTCGAACCACCTTTCAAGGAATAATCCAAGGAAAAGAGGCACGATGCATCGGCAGAGTCACGTTAGACGTAATATTTGGAACACCCGATAACTACCGAATCGAGGAGTTAACCTTCAACATCGTACCCTTCCGAAATGATTACCATGCGCTCCTCGGACGACGCACGTTCGCCAAATTCCATGCCGTCCCACATTATGCTTACACGAAGCTCAAGATGCCATGGCCAAATGGTGTGATCACAATCCAAAGCAACCGGGCCAACTCATTAGCGCACACTTAAAAGAAATAGAGAAAAGGAAAATGAATCAAGCAGGGATCCATTCCAAGTCTCTTAGATGATGCGTAGCGCTACAAGCCACCCGGTCATCCTCGGGTCCTTGGTAAACTAGTTGGGCACGGCTAGCTTGAGGGAAAAGAGCAGATTTTCCACTGGGTTTCTAGTTTTTTTGTTTTTGTTTTTTTTTTCCTTTTTTTTCATCGATTTTCTTCGTTTCTTTCTCTATTTTCACTTGTTTTTCTTCATTTCCTTCCTTTTTTCTTTGTTTTCTTCGGTTTCTTTGTTTCTTTTTCGGTTTTCACTGCCTCTTTTCTTTTCTTTCTTTTTTCAATAGTTTTATTTATTTATTTCTTGTTTTTCAACAATTTTCCTTTTTCTCTCTTGATTTTCAGTTTTTCCTATACACATTTTTATATATATCTAATACATTTTTTGAATACACGTTTAACAAACAAGATTAAGATTTTTTAAATACATTGTCAATATTTTTTCTACACACATTTAACATTTTTGAATGCATTATTAATATTTTTTAAATACACAATTAGCATTTTCTTTGAATACATGGTCATCATTTTTCTCTATACATATTTAGCATTTCAATGCTTGATTAACAATTTTCAAATACAAGTTTCACATTTTTTAATACATGGTCAACATTTTTATACACATTTGACATTTTTCAAATGCTGGATTAACACTTTTGAAATACTTGTTTGACATTTTTTCCAAATGCTGGGTTAACTTTTTTTAAATACATGTTCGACTTTTTCACACATTGAATATTTTTTACATTTTATTTAACATTTTTCAATTGATTAGTTAAATATTTTGAATGTTTTATCTAAAGTTTTTTTGTAATATATTTGCTTAGAATATTTGGAAGTATAAACAAAAAAAAACAATAACAATGAAAAACGTGAAAACAAATTAAAAAATGAGGCTCTGGCCTCCCGCGCGTATGTGCCGACCCATCAAGCGCTCGGCTTGACGAGAGGCTTCCTTACATTTCGCTGGAAGCGAGACATAAGGGCGCCCGACATTTACTCGCCCCTAGATCAGGCAACGCTTCTCTGCGTTGGAAGGTGTGGAGGGGAGCTCTTATTTGCCGAAATCACTAATTTAGGGGCCCCTTGCAAAGGTCACTCCCACTCATGTGCGCCATTTTGTCGCAACCTGAGAGTTTCTCTTTTTCGTAGATTTATTTATTCAGAAACATTTTCTCTCTTAAATTGTGAGTCTAGATCTTCGAAAGTAGATCCCATGTTAATAGATTTCGATGAAAATATTTTTTCATGAAAAAACCGAAGAAAAAAAAAACCGAGCCGGAAGCATGATTTTCCCTTTTTTTTCATTTCCGGGAGACACAACTGTGCCTCTCACGAAAGCAAATCTATGTCTCCACGCAAAGCAAATTTGTGCCTCTCGCAGAAGAAAAACATTTTTTTTTAATCTTTTCGAGCAAAACTATGCCTCTACGAGAAGCAAATTTGTGCCACTCGCAAAAAAAAACAAGTTTTTTTTTCCTTTTACGGGAGGTAAATCTATGCCTCTCATGAAAGAAAAAAAAATGTGTTTTTTCTATCTTTCCGAGAGGCACACTGTGCCTTTCGAGGAAGCAAAGCCGTGCCGACACGAGAAACAAATATGTGACTCTCACGAAAGGAATAAAAGTTTTTTTGAGCTATGCCTCTCGCGAAAGCAAACCCGTGCAACTCGAGGAAGAAAAAAACACGTTTTTTCGCGTAATATTTTTTGTCCAAAACCTTGGGAAAACCGGAAAAAAAAACTCTATCAAAAACCTGAAAACGCCTATAAAAAAATAAAACTGAACAAAATTTTGAGAGAGCATCCAACAGGTGACATGTGGCGTCGCATATGGCGCGCTCTTAGGCCACCAAAAATAACCCATGAGGGGCTCCTGCAAGGGATATCCCTCAATTAGTTGCTGTCGTTGGCTGCTGCAAATAGTCGAGCATTCACATAGGCGAGCTCGAACGGCCCGGCCCATGTAACACGTTCCCTGCTGCGTGTTTTCATTCTGATGTTTTTTTGAATGTGCTTACTGCAGATATACTGCAGACTGGCGTAGCGTCCTGTTTTTAGTCGTTTTATTTTATTCTGAACATATTTTGAAACATGAAATGTACTTTAGGTAAAGTGATTATTTTTTAAAACACAATTTTTTTTGAAATTCCTGAATATTTTTGAAAAACTCAAACATTTTTTGAAATCCAAAGTATTTTTTGAATTTGTGAATGAGGTTTAAAAAGGAGATCATTTCTTCAAATCTCAAACAATTTTAAAATAAACTTGAACATTTATTTGATTTGAGAATAAATTTTAAAACAAGAAACAATTTTTGTAATTCTGAACTCTTTTTGATTTTTTTTGAAAATCCCGAAACATTTAAAAAAAAAGTGAGCTCAAATTTGAAGATTTTGAACATTGTTTTGTAATTTTTTAATGAGAAAAACAGGAAAATAAGTATAAAGAAAAATGAAACATAAAAAAGGGAAAACTAGTGATGAAAGCGACAAAAACAGAAAACCGGTTCAGGGCTTGGAAACCGGAACCCGAACCCACTTAGTCGCAAGGAATTCTGAAATAAAAATCTTATGCCCCTAAAAAAATCTTATAGTTATGTGTCACATTCTTCTTCTAGTCTAGAAAAAAGGATCTGACTTTGATTTTATTCTTCTTTTGCAGGTAGAATCTGACTTTTTTTTTATGATGAGAATATATTAATATGATGAAGATATCAATTACACCCAGGCTCTGCACCAACAACATATAGAAAGACATTAAGGATGCACACAGCTAAGAGAGAGAGAGAGAGAGAGAGAGAGAGAGAGAGCAGATACCGCGTCGAAGTGATGAAACACTCGCAACAGCAACACTCTAACCACCACCAAATACAACATCTGTACCGTGAAAAGGGATCTCCAAAAGCAAGGCCTCCAAGAAGAAAATAATGCACAAGTGTTGTCGTCACCTGATGAAGGATCTACAATTTTCATCCTGAAGAAAGTCCGAGATCCCAAAACAATGCCTTCAGCCAGGCCATTGCCAGGTCCAAACAATGAAGGCCAGACCTTTGGGCTTTCATCCTGGAAATCATGGCTCGGTACTCGAGAAGCACCACCAGAAATGATGTCCATCTGTGTTGCCACCCCCTCCTACCAAGGCCGCTGCTGCAAGTCCTCAACACCCGACACACAGGAAAAACCTGTGCCGCCAGTCTTCATCGCAGCCAAAACTCCTCTCTGCCATTACAAGCCTCTGATCGCAGACGCCATGACTTTCTTCACTACTATCGATGCCATGAAAATCTATAATGAGACATGTCCCATGACACCGGCAAGACAACGAAGCTTCGCGACACCCTCATGAAGCCTCTCTGGCCGAAGATAAGGGCGCGCCCGACTGGATCAATTCCAATCTAGATATCCAATAGCGCCATGCGTCAATAGCAGAGTTCTCCGAGAGGAAGACCGGAACTCGTCAGCGTCCAGATCGAGGAAGCCGGCATAAAGCAGATCGATGATTTGGGACTCAAAGAACAGCATGGCCAACAAGGTCCAGTGCAACCCGCGACACCGGCGGCTGGAGCTGGCCTATCCAGGTATTGGAAAGAGCCTAAGCAGTTTGATGCTGTTTTTTTTTTCTCTTGCTGTCAAGAAAATGACGAGATGTTGTGTTCATCAGACGAGAGCGTCAATGTGAAGCTTTGCTACGAAATCCCAAATTCTGAGGTCATCACGATGGCTCATTGAGATCTCGGCATCATGTTCAGTATTTTTAATTGGGAAAAAGGTAAGGAAATAAACAAACTGTGGATGGATAGCCAAGCTGCTCAAGTAACCCTGCTTTGTCCAACACGATCTCACGCAGCCATCCCAGTTGACAAGTGATTTTCAAAAGAGAGTATGAACTGGCGCGCTCGTCCACGTGAGACGTGTATGATTCAATTCAAGGGGCAGTTGGCGAAAGCAACTGAATAATACTAAATTGCCACTAGTTCAGCATTATTGCACGCATCCAAGCTGATTTTCTCCCTCCCTAAATTTTCTATCTCTATCTTGCGAAAAAGAAAAAGAAAAAACTATCTCTGAAACGGGGCAAGAGATCCAACTGCCTAATGTACCACTGCCAAGCTTAATTCTCCAGTAAGCAGTCAGTGCTCAGTTGTATTATTATCAAGAACAGTAGAAGAAGCAGCAGCTGCTTACGTACCAATTGCAGGCCCGTCTCATACGAAAGAGCCATTTGTACTGTGCTTGCACAAAGAATGAACAGCCGCACATGTGAATGGAGGAATGCGCAGGTGCATAAAAGAGTACAGCATTTTCACTCCCAATGGTGAGTTTCTGGTGGCAAGTATACACATGGAGCAACAGTTCCACCGAGTACCGCTGAAGAGCACGGCACATTGGGCATCTCCCCATGGATACCAACTAGACCATGAAGGTTCCTGACTGAGCAGTCGAGCCAACGAGTACCCAAGAGCACCGCACATTGGTCATTTCCCTATCGAAGCAACTACTCCCTCCGTTCCTAATTATATAAGTCTTTTTAAAGATTTCAATACGAACTAGAGAAAATTGTCACTATACCACTAGTGGAAACCACACGTGTCAAAATATCACTATGAATAACCAAAGTGCCAAAATAGCACTCCTCTCCTAATTTTTCAGGCCACAATAACACTTCCGTTAGATGTCAAACCAAATCTGTTAGTCAAACCATTAGTATCTAGTCAGTTTTTCTGGTATTCCCAAAATGCCCCAGCCCCAGCCCCCGGAGCAGAGCGAGGACTGGAGCTCCCCCAACCCAATCTCTCCCGCATGCTCCCGCCCCTCACCATCTCGGTCGCGGCACGCCGGCGCTCACTCCGCCGCCCTTCCGGTCGCCCCGCCGCCCTCCCCTAGCGTCACCGTCCAGCGCCGCCCTCCCGCTCGCCCCCGACGACGCTGTCCTCCCGCTCGCCCCGACGACGCCCCAGCGACGCCGTCCTCTGGCCTCGACGCCAGCCGCTGGCCGCCCTCCCGCTCGCCCCCGACGAGGACCAGGCTCCAGCGCCGCCCTCCCGCTCGCCCCGACGAGGCCCCAGCGACGCTGTCCTCCGGCCTCGACGCCAGCCGCTGGGGCGACCTCTGCAGGGTCCCGACGCCGCCCTCCCGCTCGCCCCCGACGAGGCCTGACGCCGTCCTCCCAGGCCCTCGACGCCAACTGCTGGGGCGGCCTCTCCAGGCTCCCAACGTCGCCCTCGTCCCAGCCCCTCGACGGCAGCTGCTGGGGTGAAATTTTGATGCTTTAAATCTGATATTTTTATTACAATTAAGGCTAGCTTGTAGTAGTCTCTAACTGCTAGTATGAAAATCTGATCCTTTTGACATGTGATCCTAGATGATGAGCCTCTGTTTGTTTGCGTTTTCAGATTCGATGGGCGATTTCAAAGTAGAAATAGATGTTCAGTCTTACTTGACGATTGTAGACGGCAGAAGAGTGTACACAAGGGGCAAAACATGGAATTTTATGGCCGGTCGGGGCTTGTCCGTGGCGTGGATAAAGGAGGTTGTGGAGGAGAGGTACAAATGGTCTGCTGATCAGAGAATGATCATTTGGTATGGATCCGGAGGTAACACCGTCCCATTGATCTCTGAATCAGAGATAGCTCAATTGTTTGATATATGTTCTAACACAAAAATAGTAAGGTTCGGTGTGACCATTGAGAGCAAACAACAACACAATGAACCTGCTCATGTTATGACCGAGGAGATGGATGATCAGCCGGTTCACGCTCCATTCTTTGCTTGGCCTAAGCAAGCCTATGAAGGGGAGTACGAGGATGATGAGCCTGTGGGATGCAATGAGGAGAACACCTATTTGCATGAGGAGAATGCCGAGCCACAAAAAAATGCCGAGCCAAAGGCTGCAAGAGTTCCATTGGGAACACTGGATGTGGACAACTCTTATGATCCACAACATGTGCGAGGGGATGATGAGGCTTTACTTGCGAAGAATATGGCTCCTACTTATATCCACGATAAAAACAATCCTCGAATTGAAGTAGGAGCCACATTTCCTAACTCTAAAGCATTTAGAGTTGCATTGAGACAACTAGCAATTAGAGAAGATTGGTCCTTTGGCACACAGTATAGTGACCCTCAGAGATTTAGGGCTAATTGCACTGATGAGGATTGTCCATGGAGGATACATGCCTCAAAGTTACCGAACACTAATACTTTCATGGTATGATTAGTATCGTTGTTTGCTTCTTGCTTTGGCTTATGTTATTGTTGATTTCTTTCTTTTTACTGTTGTTTATTTGGCACTTATGTTTCTTAATGTTATTGCAGGTAAAGAAACTTCCTTTTGGCCATACTTGTGGGAGTACCAATTGCAGCAAAGGAATGGCAAATAGAGATTGGCTTGCTGATAAAGGGAATGCTGCACTTGAGGAGAATCCCACGGTGAGTGCAAAACAACTTAGAGAAACTTTGCAAAAGGAGTATGATATTAAGCTTCAGTACACCGATGTTTGGAAAGGAAGAGCTTGTGCAAAGGATCAATTGGAAGGTACATATAAGGAGAATTTTCAGCAATTGTGGAACTTTAGAGCCGAATTATTGGCAGCCAGTCCTGGAAGTATATTTGAGATAGACATAAAAATAACTATCAACAAAAAAGGTGAAATTGTGCATGTTTTCAATAGGTTGTTCATTGCCTTCAAGCCATGCATTGATGGGTTTTTGGCAGGGTGTAGACCATATTTGGGGGTTGATGCAACATTTCTTTGTGGGAAATATACCGGACAATTGGCAGCCGCAATTGGTGTGGATGGGCATAGTTGGATGTTTCCGGTAGCATTTGGAATATTTGAGAAAGAAAATACAGAAAATTGGGTATGGTTCATGGAGCAACTGAGATTGGCCGTTGGAGAGCCACAAGGGCTTGCAATCCATACAGATGCATGTAAGGGGTTGGAGAACGCCGTTTCTAAGGTCTACCCAAATTGTGAACATAGAGAATGCATGATGCATCTAATGCTTAACTTCAAGAAAAAGTTCAAAGGTGACATACTAGATAATATGTGGCCTGCAGCTTGGACATATGAAGTAGAGAAGCATGATTCCAGGATGGCAGAAATACAAGCACAAAGCGCCGAAGCAATAGCCTATTTGAATGTGCATCACAACCGTGTATGGACAAGAAGCAAATTTTCAGCAATGACAAAAGTTGAGTATGTCTGCAATAATTTGGCAGAGGTTTTCAATAATTGGATTAAGGACATGAAGCAGCTTGCACTTGTTGAGCTTTTGGACAACCATAGGGAAATGATAATGAAATTATTAGAGAAAAGAAGAGCCGTTGCTGAAGCGCTGCTAGGTTACATACTACCTAGTGTGATAAAGGAGTTGAATTTGAAAAGCAAGGGGCTGCATTATTTGGAAGCAAGAGCATCGCCAAATATAGCTGAGATTTCAGGAAATGGATGGAGGCACACCGTTAACTTGGAGAAAAACGAGTGCTCTTGTAGGAGATGGCAGATTTGTGGTAAGCCATGCACACATGCTCTTCGGTTCATATTCTCCAAAAAAGCCAAGCTAGAGGATTATATTGATGAGTGCTTCTCAGTGGAAAGGTTCAAAGCGGCATATGAGGGAATTCTCATGCCAATTAGGGGTAGGTCACAATGGCCCAAGGTAAATCCTGGATTTGATATGATCCCTCCCAAGCTTACCAAGAGTGCTGGACGTCCAAGAACTAGGAGGATAAAGAATTACACGGAAGGTGGAACTGGCAGAAAACATAAATGCAAAAGGTGTGGAGCATTAGGTCATCTTCGAAAGACATGCAAGGAGCCAGAGATTGAAAGTGACGCGGACCGAGATGCTACTCCTCCACGGTAACTATTTCATGAGTCTAAATTTCTTTCACTTGGTGCCAAATGTCTTGCATATTAATTGTATTGAACTGTAGGAAAAAATCAAAGGTTGAAGCAAGCATTGCAGCTACTTCTTCTCCTAGGACACCAACTAAACAAGGTACTCAACTTGGTAATCCTACAAGTCCAATGACAAGGCAAAGGGCAGCAGCTATTGCAATTGCTTCAACACCTCCTAGTGCATCTACAAGGAGCAAAATTGGTGCTCCTAGCCCTCTTCGGTGAGTTTAGTTCATTTGGTTGTGAGAACCATGGATTTTCTGTAAAAACATTAGGATTCGAAATTGCCTTCATCCAGATCCTTACTCTGTTTTCTCTAAAAACATCAATGCCATGTGAAGGAGGATATCAGCAAGCTTTTGGATGTTGAGCGTCCCAGATCAGGTTGCATACTTTGCTCTTTTATGTGATTGTGCTATTCTGTGGCTAATATTACAAAGAAGACATCCAACAGCACATCTACATTCAGGAAATGTCATAATACTAACTAATACCATTTTCAACTTGCAGTTATATGGATTTTGGTTCGTCGATCAGGGAGAGCAGAGAGCTGCATTTCCTTAATCAGTTGCAGTTCTAACTGTATTTATTATAACTTGTAGCAGATTAATTAGATGTTATGTAACCGGAGCCAGTATTCATATCCTATGGTATGAATACTGTTTGCAACCATGTATGCATGCTTAGTAGCAGAATGGTGTACGGGAGGTGCTCTTTTGCTAATTGCTATATTGTGTGTGAGTTTGTGACTTGTCAGAATCATTTTTGTGTCGATGCTTGATCAATTGTAGATAATGAATGCGTGTGAGTTTGAGCAACATGCTGGCCAGTCAACAAACAACCAAAATGATCATATATTTTTGGACAGTGGAATTTCACTGTATAAGTTGATACAAGTACTTAAATATAAAAGACTAGACTTGCTTGGGGACCTGATTGAAGAACAGACTGGTATGGCTCCAAATCTGATTGAACATGGAAAGTGGAAAGGTATTTTCATTGAGTACCCAAAGCTTTCTTACTTTTGGTTGTATAATTTTTGGATCTGATAATATTTATGTTGGTCTATCTTTTCTCTGTATTGTGATGATTTCAGCTTCTTTTCAAGTGGAAAATAATGGTTCTGTTGATGCGCCTTCACATCCTTATTCAACTCAAAGGTGAGCCCATATTCAGATTGCATAAAAACCCATTAGTTTGCCTTCCTTAATATTTTCAAGAGCTCTGTTATGTTATATCTCTTTTGTGTCTATGTCCATTCTGTGTTGAAGAGGTAAGGGCATGCAAGTCTTTTTTGGATGATGTTAGTCTAAGTTATGAATTAGTGGTATTTTGGCTAGATAAAATTGAACTGAGTGCTATTTTGGCAAGTTGGCTTTTACTAGTGGTATTTTGGCATGTTTGGTTTTGACTAGTGGTAGTTTGGCTATTGTCTCTACGAACTACAAACTATGATTCGTATGTAGTCCGCATTGGAATCTCTAAAAAGACTTATATTTATAAACGGAGGGAGTAGATCAAGAGAGTTTCTGAATTCTGACGGCATACACACACATGGGGCAACAGTTCTTGATCCAGCAGAGCTGAAGAATATAGCACATTCGCCGTCTCCCTGTCAAAGCCAGGAGGGGGTCTCTGACTTCTCACATCACATGACATGAGAAGGGCACCGCACGTTGCACCATCTGTGCATATACTGTGACCATGTAGAAACGGTCTGATTGGGCAATGTCCCGGTTTGAATATATCAACCTCAGCCTCCCAGCTAACACCAGATTCAGAGTTTATTAAGCAAGTAGACACAGCATGAGCTGCTAAGCAGTTTCCCTCCACGCCACTTCGCATCTCTTTCTTCTCATTATTTATTTTCTCCGAGTCCTGCCGATCGACGATCAGTTCTCGCGGACGGCACTCCTCTTCTCGTCATCACCCCGAGCCTTCTCTCTGTTCCTGCCGGCGATTCTCGTGGAGACACACACGCATCGCATACATGATGGGGATCCAGCCCAACCTGCTGAACCAGCTGGTGTCGCTCCTCCTCGGGGCGTCCGTCGCCGGGGTGCTCATCTTCTTCATGTCCTCGGACGGGATCGGCGCGGGGCCGTCCACGGCCGGCATATCCAGCTGGGTCAATGGAACCATGGCGGTGCCGGTTGCTCCCGCCCAGGAGGCTAACCACACGAGCGCAAGCAAGGTCGACGGCGTTGCCTCCCCGCAGGAGGCCGGTCACAACACTAGCCAGGTCTCGAAACCTTGCGATTCTTGCTCACTTAGTTACTATCTGCACTTTTCCTTTATTACAGTCTCTGAATGTTTGGTTTGGTCCAACAGGCGGCGGAGGACGAGCTGGAGCTGCTGCTGCGGACGGTGGCGGACGAGCACAAGACGGTGATCATGACGTCGGTGAACGAGGCGTGGGCGGCGGAGGGCTCGCTGCTGGACCTCTTCCTCGAGAGCTTCCGCGGCGGGGAGCGGATCGCGCACTTCGTGGATCACCTCCTCGTCGTGGCCCTCGACGCCGGGGCGCTGGAGCGGTGCCGGGTCGTGCACCCGCACTGCTTCCTCCTGCCGCCCCTGGCCGGCGGCAAGGACCTCTCGGACGAGAAGGTGTTCATGAGCAAGGACTACCTGGACCTGGTGTGGAGCAAGGTCCGGCTGCAGCAGAGGATTCTCGAGCTCGGCTACAACTTCCTCTTCACGGTACGTAGTATTCGTCGTCGGAGCAGGTGGCACAGTTTGCCTAGACAAATACAAAAAAAAAAAGGAAGTTAATAAGAAACGGTCCAATGTGACCACATTTTTGCATAAACATCCCTCTCACACTTGGCAACAACAAACTTGAGGCTTACTAGCTTTTTTCCCGACAAAGGGTGGATTTACATTTTGGTCATGGCACTAGCATTTCATACCTTTTAAATGTGTGGGGTACAATCCTACCAAATACAGCATGTGTGGTGGAATTTCAAAACTAGGTTGTGTATAAAATTTGTGAGAAATCTTTAAGAAATTTTCTTCTTCTAAAATTATGTGAGTATTCTCAAACTTCTGTGCTCGATTATCACACCCGCTAAAACTTTTGTTGCATTTACATTTTAATGTATAGGATGTGGACATCATGTGGTTCCGCGACCCGTTCGAGCGGATGTCGGTGGCGGCGCACATGGTGGCCTCATCGGACTTCTACTTCGGCGACCCGTACAGCCCCGTGAACGCCCCGAACACGGGGTTCCTCTACGTGAGGTCCAGCGCGCGCATGGTGGGTGTCTTCGAGGCGTGGCAGGCGGCGAGGCTGTCGTTCCCGGGGAAGCACGAGCAGCAGGTGTTCAACGAGATCAAGTTCGAGCTGGTCGACAAGCGCGGGCTCCGGGTGCAGTTCCTCGACACGGCGCACAACGCTGGGTTCTGCAACAACACCCGGGACTTCAACACGCTCTACACCATGCACGCCAACTGCTGCGTCGGCCTCGCCGCCAAGCTCCACGACCTCGGGAACCTGATGAAGGAGTGGCGCGCGTACAGGGGGATGGACGACGCGCAGCGCCGCCGCGGCCCCGTGCGGTGGAAGGTCCCTGGGATATGCATCCACTGATTGGTTGATGGCATGCGCATGTAGTCGGTCATTTCTGCTTGAGATGTACAAATGTGTCTGCAGTTCTGCGCAAGACAAGATGGAGGTTTATGTCGTCAACTCGTAGTTTGCTCAGAGGGTTTGAGTGTTCATGTCGCGTCATGAGAATGCAAATCCACGAATAGTGTATGACGTATGATCTTGAAACCCAAGCGAGTGAGATAGTATGAGATGCCCCCAGGGGGATGATGAGAAGCTAGGCTTCCTCGCCGAGCTCCATGACCTTTGTGACATGATGGCTGGACCCTGGCTCCACTACTAGGGAAATACTTATAGGTAGGACATCAGTAGTAGCGCTGGTTCCGTGGCCAATGCTACTGACACTTAGTAGTAGCGCTGGGCAGCAGAAAGCGCTACAGGTAACGAAGTATCAGCAGCGCTGGGCCACCAGGCAGCGCTACTGCTAAGTGGTCCCATGGCCACCGGCAGGGACTACACGTAGTAGTAGCAGTTGGCTAAGACCAGCGCTACTACTAGGGACTTAGCAATAGCGCTGGGCGGGCAGCCAGCGCTACTGTTATTGATACCTTATCCTCTCCCCGCGTGCCGGCCTGAACACTCCCCACACACACTCTCATCGTCCTGCCGTCGCCCGCTGCCGCCTCCCGTTGCTGCCGCCCGGTATGCCGCCTCCCTCCCTTCTCCCTCCCTCCCTGCGACCTCCCCCTCTCCCTCCATCATCCGCTGCCGCCTCTCCCTCCATCGTCCCTCGCCCTTCTCCCTCCCTGCTCCCTCCCCCTCTCCCTCCATCCCTCTCTCCCTCCCAGCCCTCTCCCTCCCTCCGATCCCTCCTGCATTGCATGCATACACAGATGGATAGATGGATGAATGGATAGATCGATAGATAGATGAATAGATAGATGGTTAGAACTATGGTATTTTTGATATATTATATAGATAGACAAATGGATGGATGGATAGATGTTAGGGCTAGAACTAGGGTATTTTTAGTAAATGTACAGGTCTTTTCAGTTTTTAGGGTTAGAACAAGGTTTTTACAAATTATTAGGGTTAGAACTAGGTTTTACAAATTTGGTTTTTGTTTTAGACATATGATTTCACTAAGTCCTAATAATGTTTTTGTTTATATTTTGTTTTTGTAGAAATCAAGGAGCCCCTGCATCATCCCGGCCGCCGCCGTCCCCGTCCCCGACCCCCTCCGACCTCGAGGTGAGACCAGCCAAATCCCCATGTCGATGATGATGTAGATGTTTTGATAGATGTGGTAGAGTAGTAGATGAGTAGCTGTGACAATGTGATGACCAGCCAAACACCTCCAAGTGGCCTATGTTTTGCCGGAGTGTCGATTAATTTCCATTCCGGCAAATTTCAGTCGCTTGATATGTCCTTTCTAGAAAAGGTCATGCCGGATTATTCCGCGAATTTTGGCATGACTAGTGCTAGAATATGTAGGAAATATCGAGTCGCCCGGATTTTCTAGAAAGATAATTAAATGACATTTCAGGTTGACTTTAAGTCTGTCGAGAGAAGAAGAATCCCGACGGTCGAAAAATCAGTGAGGGAGTGTCCACCATATATGAGAGAGGACGGAGAATCCCGACTGTTGTCGTGGGGGTCATTTCTCCTTCTTCTTCTTGTGCTAGACCTTTGTTATGCACTAGGGGAAGGAGGAGTAACGACCATCATCGACAGTCGAAAAATCAGTGAGGGAGTGTCCACCATATACACCACATGAGATGAGATGACAGTTTTCAAGAAAAGACTCGACAGACCGACAGTCAACCCATGATGAATAATAATGATCTAATTTAATTTTTGTAGTACATATATTGAATTTTACAAGTTTAATCTTTGAATTATGAACATAGGAAATGTCTGACGACGACGAAAGGATCCCTGAGTGCGACTGGTGCGGCGACGACCAGGGTCTGTGCGACAGGCCTCACCTGGTAGACGATCGGCACTTCAGTGTTAAGCTCGATGAGACCTTCGATGTTGAAACGGTACGCAACGACAAGTCTTTTTTTGTAATTAAGCATGACTTATGCTTCTTCAACGTGTAATTTTCGTCTTTTACAATTCGACGAGCTTATCCCATGCCATGCAAGACGCTATGTCTTGAAGCATCTGGATTTCGAAGATCATGAAAATATGGAGACAAAGATAATTCATCTCAGGACCCATCATGATTATGATTTTGCTGTAAAGCTATACAATTCGGAGGGCGTAACCAATTTTGGTTGCTCGAATTGGGAAGCACTGTGCAAGGCATATGATTTTCAGGAGGGTATGTATGTCACCTTCGATCTTGGTGATCATGACAATGGCATTTGGGTCCTTGTTCATACGCTTCTACTTCTACCTCTATGTGAGTTTCTCAAACATATTTATTAAATAATTTATATTGTTTATTTCAAAATAGTTGACAACTTATTTTCATTCTTAAAAAAATGTACGGAAGATGGTAGACAGAACCTACTACACTGATGGCGCATAATTAACATTTAAGGAGAAAGATCATCTTATCTCATTTATTAATGATGTTGAGAATTACAATATCAATTATCAAACTCCTGCATATTATGGTCAATACGTGCCACTTGAGCACATGTTGAACTACGGTAACATCCATGGAGATCGTATGGTAAGATTTTTTACTATTACGACATCCGTGCATCTTTTGCATAAATTCTTCTAAAGCTAAATGTGCATCTTTTGCATAAATTCTTCTAAAGCTAAACTACATTGCTAACTACGAAGTTATTACTCCCTCCATTCCATTTTATAGTGCGCCCACGGTTCCCGAGATCCAACTTTGACCACAAATTTAACCAACGAGACCGATTGCGGCGGGAGTAAAAATTATATAATTGAAAACTTCTTTCGAATACGAATCCATTTTTATAATTTTTGCTCCTGCCGCAGTCGGTCTCGTTGGTTAAATTTGTGGTCAAAGTTGAGGCATGGAAATCTAGGGCGCACTATAAAATGGAACGGAGGGAGTACTATGTTTTTCAACAGAAAATCCCGAATGATTTGTGTGCCTGATCTGATGCTTCCGAAAGGTCGCCTTGATGTTATGAGCTTACGGCCAGGTCATCCTAGGCTTCACTGCTGTTCATACCGGATTTCTAAAACCGATGAAGACATGACAATCAAAGATTGAAAAAAATGTATGGATAATCGTAGGGAGCTACTTGGAAGCAACATTGTGCGAAGCGTAAGAATTGGAGACAGGATAATCTCCATTCTCCATAATGGAGAGTCAGGGCCTATCTTGTTTTATGCTATTTTTTTACCTTAGAGAGGGTAGTAGGTCCTAGCTAATACTCATGATCATGTGCTAAGAACAATTAAGTAGGGTTGGTTAGATGACTATGATGATGATGAGTATGACTTGTTATTATGATAACGAGTAGAAGTTGTGTGATGATGATGAGTAGGACTTGTTATTATGATAACAATGATGAGTTATTTATTATTATGATGATGCATGATGCTAAGTTGTTATATGATCATGATGAGTTATTATATATATCAGTGGGTGAAATGAACATGGATTAGATTCAAGTGGAGGCAACATGTGGTGCACATCGAAAGTACTACTAATCCAAACTAGATCAAGTTTGGATTAGTGGGTGAAATGAACATGGATTAGATTCAAGTGGAGGCCAAGTTTGGATTAGTAGTATTTTCGACATGCACCACATGTTGCCTCCACTTGAATCTAATCCACATTCATTTCACCCACTGTTATATATAATAACTAATCATGGTCATAAAATCATATGATGAAAGTATTGTATATAAAACATATACAAATACAACGACAATAAGCTGCATTTTCAAAAATACAGGAAAATTTAGCAATAGCGCTTATCGTAAGAAACGCTACTGCTACTTACTATTATTAGTAGCGCTGTTCCAGACCGAGCGCTACAGCTAACTAGGTATAGCAGTAGCGCTGGAAAACCAGTGCTACTGCTACCTGTTAGCTCTAGCGCCTTAGTGGTAGCACTTGTACAAGCGCTACTGATAGCTATAAACCCAGCGCTACTGCTAGGGTTATCCCTAGTAGTGCTCCTTGGTGGTGATTTTAACATGATCATAAGAACAACTGTAACCTCAGTCACCGCGCAATGAGCCGATTTCGTCGCTTCATCACCGACCTGGTGTTGTGTGACATTCATCTCCATGGGTGACCCCCACCCTGGTCCGGAACGACCGTGTTCTCTACACCACCACCTATGAGATGACCCACCCCCAATGCATGCTATGATACCTTGCCTCTGCCGCATCTGATCACTCTCCCCTAGTTGTAGACCGCTCCTCCTAATCGCATGGTGACAGTGTCCTGGACTAAGGGGTACCAACCTGTACGGCCCACAGTCCATGGGCCCGGCTTATGGCCCGACGATGACTAAAAGGAAGGACTACCAAAGCCATGAACCTCGGCGTAACCAAGATGGAAACTTCCGAAGACTTGGCGTGTACTTCAAGGATTGCTCTATACCTGGCGTGTTGGCAACCGACCATGTGTGTAACCTAGGTACCACCGGTGCATATTATAAGTTGAGGGGTTTAGTCTTTAGAGGCACGATTACCAGCCTTAGAGTTTAGAACACAATCATACGATCTCGAGGTGGATCATCTTGTACTCTGTACTCCATCACATCAATATAATCAAAGCAGGACATAGGGTTTTACCTCTTTGAGATGGTCCGAACCTGGGCAAATATCGCCTCCCTCCGTACCCTGTTATCATTGTTCCTGGACTAACAGCTCGGGACCCCCAACCCGAGATCTTCCGATTTTAGCACCGACACATGGTAGGCGAAGATTCCACTTCGAGCGTTTCTGGATTAAACTCGATGGCTTTCAGCAGGTGGTTCAGTCCACCTGGACGTCTATCCCTCCAGATGAAGATCCATTTTGGTGCATCTATTCTCGTCTCAAAGCTACTGCACGGTGACTCTGGAGTTGGAGTGCTCGCACCCTTGACAACATATTCACACAGATACTTCTAGCGTGTGAGCTTATCTATCGGCTGGACATGGCACAGGATGCGTCCATTCTCCCCGCTCGAGGCCTGGCTCCGCCGTGAACTAAAGCGCGCATACCTGGGGTTGGCCTCTCTTGATTACTCGATCGCAAGGCAGCGGGCGCAGTTTGGCAGGCTGCAAGAGGGATACACGTACACTGCTTTTTTGAAGATTCATGCCGCGCATCGAAGACAAAAGAACCATATCTTCAACCTCCAGGTGGGTAATCCGACTGTCTCCATCGATGAGGATATGGTTGCCGCTGCATTTGAGCATTTCTTCTGTATTCATGGTACCCCGGAGGCCCGCGAGTTCACCATCAATCTCCTGACCATTGAGGAGCGACATTTCAGCCTCTCTGACCTTGATCGACCGTTCATGGAGGATGAGATGGCGGCCATCAAGCAACTACCCACGGGTTGCGCCACCGTCCCATGGATCCACCTACGTTGCACCTCCCCAATCTTCGCTTGTACCCTTGCTACTTGTGAGCAGCGTTGGGATGTCCTCAAAGAGGAGAGGATGATGCAGTATAGTAGAGATATAAGTATTTCCCTCAGTTAAGAACCAAGGTTATTAATCCAGTAGGAGAACCATAAAATACCTTGTGAACAGCACCTACACACAAAAGAACAAATACTTGCACCCAACGCAAACAAAGGTTGTCAATCCCTTGGCGGTTAATTGCAAGGATCAAGTCTGATAATGGTAGATAGATAAACAAAAACATAAAATAAAAATAAAGGTAAATAAATTGCAGCCAAATATTTTTGGATTTTAATATATGACATAGATAGACCCGGGGGGCATAGTTTTCACTAGAGGCTTCTCTCTTGAACATAGCATATAGTGGGTAAATAAATTAGTGCTGGGCAATTGATAGAAAAAGCACATAGTTATGACGATATCCAAGGCAATGATCATGTATGTAGGCATCACGTCCGAGATAAGTAGCCCGACTCGTGCCTGCATCTACTACTATTACTCCACACATCAACCGCTATCCAACATGCATCTAGAGTATTAAGTTCATAAAGAACGGAGTAACGCCTTAAACAAGATGACATGATGTAGACAAAGTAAACTCAATCAATATGAATAAACCCCATCGTTTTATGCTTAATGAAAAAAATACAAATACGTGTCTTGTCCCCTTCTATCATTGGGATATAGACCACCGCAAGATTGAACCCATCACAAAGCACCTCTCCCATTGCAAGATAAATCAATCCAGTTGGCCAAACCAAATCAATAGACCGGAGAGAAATACAAAGCTATAATAATCATGCATATAAGAATTCAGAAAAGACTCAAATAATATTCATGGATAATCTGATCATAAACCCACAATTCATCGGATCCCAACAAACACACCGCAAAAGAAGATTACATCGAATAGAACTCCAAGAAAATCGAGGATAACATTGTATTGAAGATCAAAGAGAGAGAAGAAGCCATCTAGCTACTAGATATGGACCTGTAGATCTGTGCTAAACTACTCACACATCATCGGAAGGGCAGCAAGGTTGATGCAGAGGCCCTCCGTGATCAATTCCCCCTCTAGCAGAGTACCGGAGAAGGCCTCCAGATGGGATCTTGCGAGAATAGAAGTTTGCGGTGGCGGAAAAAGTGTTTTGGATGGCTCTCTGTTGGTTTCCCGATTTTAGAGAATTTATAGAGCTGGAATTAGGTCAAACAAAAGAACGAGGGGCCCACAAGGCACATGGGTGCGCCCATGTGGCTTGTGGCCTACTCCTTCGCTTTCTGGCCTCCTCCCGAAGCTTCCAGGGTCTCTTATGTCCAAAAAAAATCGTCAAAATATTTCGTGGCATTTGGACTTCGTTTTGTACAGATTTCCTGGAAAACAAAAAAAAACAGGCAAAAACAACAACGGGCACTTGGCACTAAGTTAATAGGTTAGTCCCAATAAATGATATAATATTGCATATAAAACATCCAAGATTGATACTATAATAGCATAGAACAATCAAAAATTATAGATACGTTGGAGATGTATCAACCCCCTGATCTCCGCCAACACCGCCCAGGCCCGACCTACACTAGGATGAGGTAAAAAAGACTGTCCGCAAAAAATCATTCTTTGGATACTGGTTGGCAAGTATGATGTCTTCTATTTTTTGTACTTGAATTGTTCATTGGCAAAATATGTGTTAGTTGTGTTCCTGAATGTGGATGGCAGCAGACTAAGGCGTAGCCTAGTGGTGGAAAGGGCTGATGCCTTTCCAGCCGCCCAGGTTTGAGGCATGGTACTTGCAAATATAGGTTTGTTTCACCAATTATACTATAGCAGCCTCCCTTACATTCTTCCTGTCAAAAAAATAGGGATAATTAATTCAGTGCCCTTAGTTGTGTCCCCCTCGGCAGGTTTACCCCTAGTTTCCGAAAACACTTGTTCCTGCCCAAACCACTTTGTTCGTCTTATGCTTTTGCCCTTTGACCGTTTGACCATCACTTTGAAAAAATCATAACAAATTCATACTAACTTAGAAAAATATGAATAAGATATCAAAATGTTCATAAAGACATCACCTATATGTGCATGTCATTTTCATTCATGACCAATGTGTTAGAAGGTCCCCATCTCAGATTGAGCTCCTATGATCCCAGCATGAAAAGTAAAATCCGAAAAAATTGAAAACAAATTCTAAAAACTCTAAAAAAATAGGTGGCAAACATTGACCAATGTTTTGAGATCTTGCCAAGTTTCATAAGGGAATGACATTCGTGGAAGTCATGGTGAAAAAAACAAAACCGATGCTCGAAAACAAAAGCATTTTGGAGTGCTAATTTTGTTTTTTGGCCACGGCTTCCATGAATGTCATTCCCTGATGAAATTTGGCATGCAGTAAAAACATTGTCCAATGTTTGCCACAAAAAAGTTTAAGAATTTTTTGAATTGTTTTTTCAATTTTTCAGATTTTATTGTTTGTGTTGAGGTCATATGAGCTCAAACTGACATGGGGACATCCCAACACTTTTTTCATGAGTGCAAATCACATGCACATATAGGTGACGTTTTTCTTAACATTTTGATATCTTATTTGCATTTTTCTGAGTTAGTATGAATTTGTTATGATTTTTTTGAAATGATGGTCAAACGGTCAAAGGGCAAAAGCACAAGACGAACAAAGTGGTTTGGGCATGAACGAGTGTTTTCGCAAAATAGGGGTAAACCTGCCGAGTGTGACCCAACTAGGGGCATAAAATCAATTATCCCAAAAAAATATGGATGGCATCCCTTACAGTCTTTCTGTCAAAAAATGTGGATGGCAGTAGCATGAGAAGAGTTGTTAGAGTTGTTAAGTTGCATGTAAATGGCATATATGTTAGATTTGTTGTTCATTGGCAAAACCAGTAGCATATAATTTCACTTATGATTGTCATGTGCATAGATGTTGACCACAATATTTTGTAAACCTGCTTCTATTGAGAAGCAAAAGGGGAGTAGGCCTTTTTTAATGTTGTTTGATACAAAAACGTAGTCAAGTAGAGTAAATAATGGAAGAAGTTGTGTCATGTGGAGCAGATGAAGGAAGTGATGAGCACTTAATAGCAACAAATTTATCTAGGGTTTAGGGTTGAAAATCGTTGTTTCCTTAATAATATGAAGACTAACAAAGGGAAGAAGAATTGTCTTAGGAGGATGTATATGATGAGAGAAATAGGCGTTAGAATGAAACTTTAGGCGTGCGATCATGGATGTATTATTTCCCATCTTTTATGTTATGTCACTTGAGACTTGTCGAAAAATATTTCCCTTCCTTTATGTTACTTCACTTGAGGCGTATTTAACAACATTTTCCTTGTAATGACCATGACATGAATCTGTTATTTTGTCATCTTTTGTGTTGATCATGACATGAATCTCTTATTTTGTTAACTCTTGTGTCGTGCCATGATTTTCTTCTTCTTATTTTAGAGTTTATCATGTTGCTTGTCTCCAATATTTTTTCGTTTGCAGATGAGCACAAGTGGAAACCATAGTGAAGAGTCTGAAACTACCGATTCGGATGTTGTCGTATTTCATGGAGGCAAAGGCAGAAAAGACACATGATGGTTCCTCTTGTTGGTATCATGTACAATGAGAAGTATCTCATAAAAAATGAGTTCCTATAATTACCGGATAACAGTGGGTTAAAGATAAATTGTGTCTACAAAATATATCTGAAACATGTTCATGATGTACAAGCCTTGTATTGATAGATTGCATTATGCGCTTGTTAACACATATGGCATGAAAGCAACAGTGAATATGAGTTCAGAAGAAGCATTAGGCATGTTTTTTGGATAGTTAGGGGCCCTCAATCCATAAGCCAAGTGGAAAGCCATTTCAAGATATCAACTGAAGTTACACATAAAAAATTCAATGAAGTATTAAACTTCTTGAATGCTATGGTTATATACATCATTCAACCAAATTATCCAGATTTCAAAGTTTTGCATGAAAGGCTTCAAGATGCGAGATTTGCCCCTCACTTTGATGGTTGCATAGTGTTGATGGGTCACATATTTCATGCAATTGCCCCAAGTGATGAGAATGAGATTGTCAACCACATTGATGGTCATGGATACCCAATACAAAATGTCATGGTAGCGTGCGACTTTGACATGAGATTCACCTCTATAGTTGCAGGATGGACAGAGTAAGCATACAACATGAGGATATTTTGAGATACTTCTGTGAAGTATGCTGATAGATTTACACATCCACCGATAGGTATCCATTTCATTTTTCGTGCGCACATCAATATTTTTTCAGTTATCTTGTTGATTCCATGTGTAACGCTATTACTTTATGCAGGGAGGTACTATCTTGTTGACTCAGGTTATCCCAATTGTGGTGGATATCTAGCTCTATAGAAAGGGAAAAAGTACCATGTGCTAGAATTTCGCCAAGGTCTCCCACCGAATGGGAAAAATAATTTTTTTAACTGTGTGAATTCATCCCTACGCAATGCCATTGAGCGTACATTTGGTGTGTTGAACATGACATGACATATTTTACTCAAAATGTCAAATTACCCTTGTGAGAAGCAAGATCAGATCACCATTGCATGTGTGGCACTTCATAATTGCATTGGAGAAAACCATTTGAGAGACTCAGAGTTTCATAGATGTGACTGTGACGATAACTACATGCCAAGGAATTTACAACCCCGACAGATAGGCCATGTTACAACATTGTGGTTGGTGATGATGGAACTATGCAAGCAACTCGCGAGGCAATTGCTAATGTCTTGTTGGCGGAACAAGTACAAGTTTAAATATTACTTGATGAGTCTATGATGGTTAATGCATATTTTGGATGATACGTATGTTTACATATGTAAGAATGATGGTTGGTGGATATTTTGGATGATATATTTCGTATGTAACACTACCATGGTTGGTACATATTTTGGATGATATGTTTCGCATGTAAGAATTAAGGTTGGTGCATATTTTGGATGTTATGTTTCATATCCATACTTTGAATGAAATGTTTCCATGATCATGACATTTGTAGACACAAAATATGCCCCATATGGTTAAAACAACTATTTTCCACTTTAACCACCTGAAACAACTTAATTTGTGTGTAATCAACATATAAATATCATATCCAACATTCAGGGACATTACTGACATTTAAAAACCCCAACAACTCCTACACCTGTCCAACAATATGGTAAGCAAACAACCTGCTTCTGATTCTTGAGAATTCACACCTAGAACTGGTTCTCAGGAATCCATAATCACAATGATTCTCAGGAATCTGCAGCCCAAAGAAAGGGGGCTGACTCAAGTTAGATTTTGGGTGATAGGTATTTCGTGACAACCACGGTCCTACAGTCCAAATAAAGAATTACATGAAAAAAACTATAGCCACTAAAAAATTATTTAAATTGTTCTAATACCTATATCAAAGGGAGAACAACTTTACGGGCGAATGACACCAAACATACTTTGTCTCTCTTCAGCGGAGGAGCTAGGATGGGGCAAGGCCCAAGGTCCAGGCTAAACATGGAAAATAGTACCACAAAGTAGCAAATAGTGCTACAGTTGTGAAAGGATTTTGGTGTCAAGACCAGGGACGCGGCCCGACTTGCCCGTGCTCTATCTCTCTGTAAGTTCAAGAGTTATGGCATTGTACGACCATGATGTCCTCATAGTACATCTCACGCTAGCTCCACAAGTACTGCCTTGAAATCATCGAGAAGGACCAGGGAGTAAGATGCAAACAAAAAATCTCTCAAATACGTACCATTAACATCCAAGCATCATTGTAGGGGTACTTCTGTAAATATTTTTGTTTCGGCAAATAAGGTGCTCGGCAAGGACGAGAGATCACACACGATTTTAGAACTTCCCAGATCCCTTTGTCATATCCCTCCCCTCCCCCAACTGGCCAAAAAGTGTGGCTTTGGGCTTGCGATCGTGATCCCAATACCATGGATTTCATGTTCCACATCACCATGGGGTACTTTCGTCAAGTTGTGGATTGCAACCTCCCTTTCTCTCCTCTTCCTGTTAGTGTTCACCAATCGGGAGTTGGCACCGATTGACATGACGACATTGTCTTTGTTGAAAGAAGCAAATCCTACAGGCAGATCGCAATACCATTAGGTGAGTTAGGCGGTTGCAACCCATGGTTTGACAAATTAACAGAGTCTACCACGGCAAAACTTCGAAATCTGGTGATCATTGCCAGACCAGAAGACAAGAAAGGACCGACAAGGTAACCCCGAGGTAGAAGGTGAATGGTGTTTATTTTACCGCCACTATTATCTACAATTGTTGAGCATCGAGGGTAGGGGATTGGTGGGGGGGGGGGGGGGGGGGGGGGGGGGGGGGGGGGGCGTGACATCAGAATCACCCCCTCACCCATCTTCTTGTTTTATTTTGGTACCCCCTCACCTCTTGAAACCCATAGGAACATGTGGACATTCAAATCCAACATCTACATCTCTAGAAGGTAATAATTGTTATTTATCATGCATATATTTCCAATTAGTGAGAAACTCACTGCTTCAATCTAATTGATTTGTGCATGCATTATCCATATTCTGCTTCGCCCATACATTATAGACCACCATATAAATACAATGTAATCAGAACTAGATTTCCGAGACCAAATAATGTTAATTTTTTAGTTTTACATCACCATATGAGTTCCAATACATAAGTCTCGACCGCTTTGTGAAATTGTGGATTGAAAACACCCTCAGATCTCAAAACACATACAAACCTACACACATCCATATCCTCACGCTGAAGTGCCTACATCTTTAGAAGGTAATAATTGTTCTTGGCACCAGAGAAGCCCGGGCGCAACCCTAGCTCCCCGCCGCCGCCACCGCCCACCTCGCCTCTCCCCTCCCTCGCCGCCGCCAGGGGACGCCGCCGGGCAAAGCCCGTGCGTGCATCGGCGGCGGCGGGACTCTTCCCTCCCCACGAGGTGTCCGGGCAGCACGGGATGACTGGCCTTTTCGAGGCGCGCGCCTTGGCGGGGCGCGGCGAGCCGACGGCAGCTGGGGGTGGCACCGAGGGGCGGCGTCGGTTCTTTGCTGCACCGGGTGGCACGAGGTGGCGCGCGGTGCGGCCATGTGTGGGCAGGCGCGCGGATCTGGCGCGGCTGCGGACAGCAATGGATGGTCGTGTCGGGCGACAGAGGGTGGGGCGTCGGGGTGGCGGCCTCGGTTCGGGCTCTCGGCGTGGCCTGGGCGTGGATGGCGTGCGTGCGTGCGGCGACGCTCAGCTCCGGATGTGCGCGTGGGGTGCTGATCGACGGCCGGGAGTAGCGGCGGTTGGCTTGCGTCGGCCGCGGGAACCGATTGGGCGTGGCGAGTGTGCAGCTCTGGAGCGCGAGGTGTGTTGCAGGCGGTGGACCTGCTCGTCTGCTTCGCTTGCGGCTCGGATCTGGATCTCGTGCGATCTGTTTCCTTGATCTGGTGCTGCTCTTCGCGATGTGGTGTTGGTTGCTGCGGTGGTGGTGGCCGTGGTGGCACTGCGGTGGTGGACGGCGGCTTCGGCCAGGGGGTTGTGCGTGTCTGGTCGCCGTGGATCGTGGGATCCCGTGGCCAGAGTGAGGTTGGCCTCAACAGGAGTGGTGGTTAGTTTGCGGCGGTCGGTGGTGGCAGGTGGTCGGCACATCTCCAGGAGAAATCCTTGCTCCGATCTTCACCAGAGCCGGCGACGGCGGCGCCCGCGGGTGCCGCGATCTTTCTTGGAAGCGTCGTCGTGGAGGTGCTCCTCCTCCCCACGGCTTTGGCTCCGGAGGGAAACCTCAGATCCACTGGATCAGGCGATGGATGCGTCTTCGTGTCGGCTACGGCTACGGCTGGGAGACTGGTGGATGATCTTCGCCGTGTGGTTTGCTGAGGCGGGGCGCTGGTTTCTGTTCGGCAACGATGATGGCGTTGAGAGGAGCATGGGTCGCGGTATGGTCTTCGGTAGTCAGGTCTTCTCGGCGTGTCCGAGATGTTCTTCCGTGGTTGCTGGTTGCTTTGAAGTCGGAGCTGCGTTGGAGCGAGTCCAGGTGGTGACGATGACAGACATTTGGTGGTTGTTTGCGGAGGGCACGGTCGGCGCAAGTCCTGCATATTTCCCTTGCGTTGCTCGTCGTTAAAGTCGGAGCTGTCGGTTGCTTACGCGTGTGGCCATCCGTTGGCATGTGCCGCCGTGGCTTCTGTTCCATGTCGGTGGCCAGGTTGGCCGGTGGTGCCCATGTCATGTGGCTTGTGTTGTAACGGTTTTACCTCGGTTTTCCGTCAATTAACTGGGCAATTCTCTTCTTCTTAATCATTGAAAATGGCAAGTCTTTTGCCTCGTTTAAAAAAAAAATTGTTCTCTTATCATGTATGTAACTCCAAGTAGGATTTTAATCGCTACCATAATGTCATTAATTCCTGCCAGCATTAGATGCATGCCAATTAATCATGGACACCCTATAAATGCAATGCAATGGAAGTAGATCTCTCCAACACGGTAAGGTTCATTTTTGTTTTGGAAATCATCATGGAGTTCCATGACGGAAGTCTTCGTCGCTTTGTAAAGTTTTGGATTGCAACCACTATAACCCTCTTTCTGCTATTGGTGCTCGCTAGCCAGAGGTGGCCACCACTAGATGCAATGATGCCGTCTCCATGGCGAGCAACAAAACAAAATAGTGGAAACTCTAACGAGGTAGGTAGTTCATTGTGCTGGTCTCACTTCCATTTGGTTTCTTTACATGTTTCCAGATGATGTGTAGCATTTCGACATTTCCATTTCAGTATGAAAACACATATGACATGATTGAATCCCATATATTATCACTTTGTTTCGTTGTTTCTGGTTGAGATAGATCCCTTGTAGTACATGGTATATTTCTTTGGAATAGGAGGCTGCCTTTTTTACTCGCGGCTAGTCAAGTTTTTGTGCATCGGGCATATTGAGCCGTTAAATTAGTATAGTTACTGTACATTTTAGAAAGAAATTGTTCATTTAATTCCATATTGGTGTAGTGAGCTCTAATGTCCTTTCCAGATGTTTAGATAAACAAAACAAATCTTGAGGCTAATTAGACGAGTAAGTTTGGCTGCCTAAGATCTAAGAAATTCTTCCCGCAAAAAAAAGGATCTAAGAAGTTCTTGGTAGATTTGGCATTAACTTAATAACATGATTAAATCCTCAGCAATATTATGCTAGGATTTGAAGGGGGGGGGGGGGGGGGGGGGTCTTAGGATGTGCAAATGGAGTTTTCGGGGTAGAAACAATAACAGAGTAGAGTAAATAAGGAAAACAACATTAACCGGCGATCAGTTCATGATTTAGCAAGAAACGCAGGAAAGCTGTCCTGATTGTTATGAAATCAGTACTCCTCCATCCAAATATACAGGGCCTAATACGCTTTTTCATGTCACCTTTGATCACAGGTTAAAGTAATAACATATGACAGGCATGCTACACAAAGTATATGGCTAAATTCGTATGTGAAAAGAGTTTCTAATGATATAGATTTTATATCATACATCTCATTTATGTTTATTCTTATCAATGGTCAAATGCAACCTCGAAAAAGGGTTAGACCTTATATATTTGGATGGAGGGAGTAAGTTTTTTCAATGAACACCACGAATTTGCGCGTGATAACGAAAGGAAGATTGACATTTTACTTAGAAGCTGACCTTTTTTACGAAACAAAACGTAGCACGATTAGTACTGCAAATCAGCCCTGTAACTCTCAATTGATTGATTGGAAAATGGATCAAAATTTTGTGGGATCTGACTAGATCTAAAATTTAATGAGGATGTGCAAAAGGACTTGCCTCAACGGAATCAGAAACAATAGCTGGGTAGAGTGAAGGAGGAATACAACATTAACTAGTGACCAACTATATAATTTGGATTTAATTACCAAGATACACATAAAATCTTTTAAATGCTTCGAGAATATTTGTGTCTAATGCCGAATATTTCTCCAATAATGTGTGTAATCTTTTCGAGGAAAGTATATCCAGCGTTAAATGTTCAATATTCATATCGTCCTACTGTAGTACTACTCCAGTAACAAAAATTGGAGAGATATTCTTAGAGGTAAATTATGATGGTTATCAATTGACATGTTAGTGTCTGAACTGCGCGCAGGATGCCCAGTCCAATTTCGCAGGTTTGGCTGAGCTTCTGCCCATGGTGGCCATGGACGATCGGACGGTGATCATCACGTCGGTGAACGAGGCGTTCGCGCGGCCGGGCTCCCTGCTGGGCCTCTTCCGTGAGAGCTTCTTCTCCGGCGAGAAGATCGACCACTTCCTCAACCACCTGCTCGTCGTCGCCATGGACGCCATGGCCTACCGCCACTGCCGGTCCGTGCACCGGTTCTGCTATCTCCTCCCGATGACGAAGACGTCCATGAACCTGAGCTCAGCCAGCGACTTCATGAGCGATGCCTACGTCGAGCTTGTCTGGACCAAGCTCGAGCTCCAGCAGCACGTCCTCCAGCTCGGCTACAACTTCCTCTTCACGGATGTGGACATCCTGTGGTTCCGGGACCCGTTCCGGCACATCGGCATGCACGCGGACATGGCGACGTCCTGCGACGTGTTCTCCGGCGACGCGGACGACCTCAGCAACTGGCCCAATACGGGGTTCTACTACGTGAAGTCGACGAACCGGACGGTGGAGATGCTGCGGCGGTGGCGGGCGGCGCGGCGGAGGTTCCCGCCGAACCACGAGCAGACCATCTTCAACAACATCAAGCAGGAGCTCGCCGGCGCCGGCAGCGACCTGCGCATACGCGTCCAGTTCCTCGACACGGCGCGCTTCAGCGGCTTCTGCCAGCTGTTCCGCAACGACATGGCGAGGGCGTGCACCATGCACGCCAACTGCTGCATCGGCATGGCTAACAAGATCAGCGACCTCCGGGACGTGCTGGGGCAGTGGAGGAACTACACGGTGATGGCGCCAGCGGAGAAGATGAAGGCCAAGGCCGCCGGGAGGAGCTTCCAGTGGCGCGTCCCGGCCAAGTGCGGGACGCCCGACAAGAGGCCATAGTAGCACGAGAAGAAGAAAATTTAAAGCTAATTAACGTCGCACTTTAAGTTGACTATACTTGAACTTTGCTGTCATACCTTAATCCTTCTAGCTCAAGGCTCAAGAATTATTGTCTTCAAGTATGGCCTCACAAACATCTATTTGATGTGTTCTACTACCTAGGAGTATATCAAAAAGAGCAGAACTGACAAGGCAAAATGTTTCACTCTGTTTGGATTCTTTTTTTCTTTTGCGGGTACCCTCTGGGTTAACATTTGAGAAAGCATAGGCTTTCCTACACCCCCTTATCTAGCCATTCATTTTTGCATCGTGATTCGTGGATCATATATACAAAAAAATAATGTTTTTTACTCAAAAAATTTTATTTTATATATTTATGTCGGACAAAAAAATCTGAAAGTTTTTCCCCACATTGTAGTAAGAATGCTTTGTTGTCCTGCAAAGTTTAAAGTTCATATGTTGTTTTGTTTTGAAGGAACAAAAAAGAGAAAATTTCGTGTTGTAAGTTAGTTGTGTAGCACGGATCTCAAAGCGGTATTGAAGGGTAAGGATAAGAGGTGTTCAGAAACCCGTGCTTTATAAATCCACGTCCGTACACTCTGTTTGGATTCAAGAACCGTGCCCTTGTGTGCCATGCTGCCATAACGATACATCACCGACCTGCTCCACAATCTCAAAATTTTCAAGCATCACTTAGGAATAAAATGTAAACGTGAAATATCTGAAATGCCCCTATGATCCTAGTATCGAGGTAGGGGTACTTTGTAAATGTTTTTGTTGAGGCTATAAATAAGGCACTCGGTAGGGATAAGAGGCAATTCTTTATTTCGAAAAACCTAACCCCCCCCCCCCCCCCCCCCACAACAACACACACAAGCGGCATGGTAGGAAGGCTAAATTGTCCATATAATCTTGGGCGCTTGCGGTGGTGATCCCAATACCAGGATATTACAATCCACTTCAGTATGGAGCTCGCCAATCATAAGTGGTCACCGGCAGACATGGTGGTAGCATCTCCATGGCAAGACAACCATCACGTCAGCTGGTGACCACCCGGCTTGCGACCAGGAGTGCGGGGGGGGGGGGGGGGGGGGGGGGGGGGGAGGGGGGACCGAGTCTTCCATCGTGGAATGGAACTCAAAGTTCAACGGGTTGGAAGACGAGAAAAGACCGACGAGGTAACCATGGGTTAGAAGGAGGAAGGTGATGATCTTTCTCTTTGTACCGCTATCATCTGCAACCACCAAGCATGTCTGAGAGTTGGTGGTGGTGGGGAGGGGGCCCACCGGCGGCAGAATTACCCTACACCCATCTTGTTTGGTAAGCTCCCCATCTATATCCTCACGTTGCGACGCCTACATATTTAGAAGGTAATAATTACTAGTATTAATCATCCATATATTTCCAAGTATCCACGTTCAATGTAATCAATTTTTTTGAGTGTAATGTAATTAATACATTCTTTTGAGGGGAATGTAACTAATATATGCCTAAGGAAGAGGGATGTGGACTGTGGAGGATCTGATAGCGCATCACGACCATGTGTGGGGCCCGACAAGAGGCCCGAGAGTCCATGCCTGGTCCGTTGAAATAATTTATATTAGTACAAGAGAAGAAATGCTTGTGCATCTTAGTGTTAATTTTAACTTAAATTTAATAAGAAAATATCGCTAACAATGTATTTTTCGTGTGATGATTTTCGTGTAAAGAAACAAAGGTGCGTGGGCAACCAATAGTACTCCCTCCATTTTATAGAAAAAATATCAATATTCATAATATCAAATCAATATAATTGGATGCATCATGGAATAATTTTCATAGTATCTATCTTTAGTAGTGTAGATGTTGGTATTTATAATATCAATTTGATCAAACTTTGTGAAGTTTGACTTCATTCAAATCTTATATTCGAAGTACAAAGAGACGGAGAGAGTGTGGTAAAAGAATCCTTCAGTCACGGACCCACATATGGACTCCCACCATGAGCATCCACAATGTAGGGCTCATTCGGTTTGGAGGAAATTAAAACGTAGGAATTGAGAGTAATACAAAAATTTGATAGGATGTCACTTGTCATCCTAAGGAATTGTCTTGCCCCGTTCTTACGCAAAAAAAATGAGCTTTGAATGGATGTGTAGTTTTCTCAAAACACATAGGATAGTATTCCTACTGAGTTCGTGTACGGGTTTCCTACAACCCGAATGCATCCACAGAAAAATTTCCTATTGAATCCTTGTAAAACTAGTCTGTTGGTGCAGCAAAGCTCTCTCCTAGCTAGCATGAATGGAGGCGTAGAACCGTTGTCATTGTCAAAGAGCAGCCCAGGAAAGAGGCGCCAAAGAGGGAAACGTGGCACTTTAGGTTGAAGTAGACTTTGAAGTTTGCTTTCAAGCTTCAATCCTTCTACCTCAAGGCTCCGCGACTTTTGTCTTCGAGAATTGGCACGCGCGCTAATTATTTGACTACGTAGCCAGTTTGACGGTTCCGTCCGAGAGATAGATCAAAGTCCATGCTAGCATACGTTCCTCCGATGTTCCTCCTCGTTGAAAAGTTGTACCACTCCTCCTACAAACCATGTGGCGTGTGCCGGTTGTTTTACCGAATCATGACCAACAAGACAAGGGCGCCTGAAGAGAAAGCAGGCACACGTTGACACAGAGGGCCGAATCCTACGTCGGATCGAAACAGGAAGACTAGTTATTCCGCACGCACACATCATCGATCGGATCGAAACAGGAAGACTAGTTATTTCGCACGCACACATCAGGCTGTATATATGGTCGTCGATCGTTTTGAACTTTGAAGCGATCAACACGCGTCCGTCCTTTTAAAGCACCGGCAGCCGGCGGTACGGTGGCACGCAGTTTCCATTTGTGTCTGCTGCCACAACTTGCGTACCCCTGTCGATTACGTACTTACTTGGTGGTGGTGGACATGTTGGGCAGCCCGAGAAAGCAGCACGGCGGCGGCGGCGGCCACTCGGCCTCGTTCCTCCTTGGGGCCTTCCTCCCCACGCTCCTGCTCTTCTTCCTCGCCTCCGACCGGGTCGGCGAGCGGCTGGCCAGCATCTCCAGCTTTGGGAACAACAATGGATCGTCATCAGCTGCTCATCAGCAGATGACCCATGATGCCAACCTCACGGAGACGGACACGGAGACGAAGGAGAGGGTGTTCCCGGGGCTGGCGGAGCTTCTGCCGAGGGTGGCCACGGACGACGGGACGGTGATCATCACGTCGGTGAACGAGGCGTGGTCGCGGCCGGGGTCCCTCCTCGACCTCTTCCGCGCGGGGTTCAAGAAGGGCGAGGGGATCGCGCACCTCCTCAACCACACCCTCATCGTGGCCGTCGACCCCGGCGCGTTGGCGCACTGCGAGGCGGTGCACCCGCACTGCTACCTCCTGGAGGTGACCTCCGCCAACGTCAGCTCCGCCAACCGCTTCATGAGCAAGAGCTACTTCGAGCTCGTCTGGGCCAAGCTCGAGCTCCAGCAGCGCGTCCTCCAGCTCGGCTACAGCTACCTCTTCACCGACGTGGACATCATGTGGCTGCGCAACCCGTTCCGGCACATCAGCCTCTACGCCGACATGGCCGTCTCCACCGACCGGTTCAACGGCGACGCGGAGGCCCTGACGAACGCGCCCAACACGGGCTTCTACTACGTCAAGTCCACCAACCGCACGGTGGAGATGGTGAGGCGGTGGCGGGCGGCGAGGTCGCGGTTCCCGCCGACCCACGACCAGGCGGTGTTCGACGCGATCAAGGGCGAGCTGGCGGGCGGCGAGCTGCGCATCAGGTTCGTGTTCCTCGAGACGGCGCTCTTCGACGGCTTCTGCGAGCTCCACGGCGAGATGGACCGGGTGTGCACCATGCATGCCAACTGCTGCATCGGGCTCGAGAACAAGGTGCACGACCTCACCAACATGGCCGCCGATTGGAAGAACTACACGAGCCTAGCGCCGCCGGAGAGAAGGGGCAGCGGGCGTAGGTGGACGGCCCCCGCCCAGTGCGAGGAGTCCATGCACGGCTAAGCAGTAGAGTACTGCAAATCAGCCATGTAACTCTCAATTGATCAGAAAAATCGACTAAAATATTGTGGGATTTGACTAGATCTAAAATTTAACGAGGATGTGCAAAAGGATTTGTCTCAACAAAATCAGAAACAATAACTGAGTAGAGTGAAGGAGGAATAACCAATGATTTAATTAGCAAGAAACACATAAAATCTTTTAAATGCTTAGAGAATATTTGAGTCAAATGCCGAATATTTCTCCAACAATATGTGTAATCTTTTCCAGGAAAATATATCCAGCGTTAAATGTTCAATAATCATATCGTCCTACTGTAGTAGCAGTAACAAAAATTGGGGAGATATTCTTATATTAGAGGTAAACTAGGTCTTGTACAATGCTAGGTGTTTAGGAAGGTGCTAAAATAAATAAATTAGGCTTTTCTGAAACAGCAGCGCTTATTTTTACACGAGAGACGCTTAATTAGGCATCTACCCTCTACAAATAAGCAATGATGCTTAAATAAACACATGTTTATTTTTCTAAGCACCCCTAAGCACCTTGCATTGTACAAGGACTTACGATGGTTCTGGATTGACACGTAGCGTCTGAAACTGCGCGCAGGATGCCCAGTACAATGTCGCAGCTTTGGCTGAGCTTCCGACCAAGGTGGCCACGGACGACCGGATGGTTCATCACGTCGGTGAAAGAGGCATTCGCGCGGCCGGGCTCCCTGACGGGACTCTTTTGCGAGAGCTTCTTCGCCAGCGAGAAGATCGACTACTTCCTCGACCACCTGCTCGTCGTCGCCTTGGCCTACCGCCACTGCCAGTCCGTGTACCGGTTCGGCTACCTCCTCCCGATGACGAAGACGTCCATGAACCTCTCCCGAGCTCCGCTAGCGACTTCATGAGCGACCCGTACGTGGAGCTCCAGGAACGCGTGCTCCATCTCTCGGCTACAGCTTCCTCTTCATGGACGTGGGCAACTTGTGGTTCCAGGACCTGTTCGGCCTGCACGCGGACATGGCGACGTCCGGCGCTGTGTTATCAGGCGACGCACACGACCTCAACAACTGGCCCATCACAGGCTTCTACTACGTGAAGGCGACGAACTGGACGGTGGAGATGCTATGGAGGTGGCAGGCGACGCGGCAGAGGTTTCTGCCGGACCACGAGCAGACCATCTTCAACCACATCAAGCACGAGCTCGCTGCCACCTACAGCGACCTGCACATACGCGTCCAGTTCCTCGATGCGACGCACTTCAGCGGTTTCTGCCAGCTGTTCCACAACGACATGGTGAGGGCATGCACCATGCACGCCAACTGCTGCGTCGGCATGGCGAACAAGATAAGTGCCCTCTGGGACATGTTGGGGCAGTGGAGGAACTACACGGTGATGACACCGGTCGAGAAGAAGAAGGCGAAGACCGCCGGGAGGAGCTTCAAGTGGCGTGTTGCGGCCAAGTGCAGGATGCCCCACAAGAGGCCAGAGTAGCAATAGCCAACAACCATTCACTGCCCAGGATGGTTATGTTCTACAAGTGCACATGATTTAGTTGTAGCCTTTTTGAAGTAAGAGTATTGATCCAACAAGGAACACATGAATCAATCTTTTATCTCGTGAAGGGTTTAAATAGCCTGCAAGTTGTAAGAAATCCAAAGCAGTAGTAATATGATGGAAACGGTGTAGTGTGCGAGAAGGTAAGATACTGAAGTAGAATTTAGTAACACGGGACGTAAAGTAGGGTGTCAAAATCAATAGGACTAAAGCTTTCCTAGGGAGTCCGGATTCCTCTCTAGTGTGCATCTAAGCGATCTGTGTTTTTTCTATAGACGGCAAAGTGAGCTCTTTGTAGTCTGTGATGCTCTTTGCCGTTTGTAAAAAAACAGATGGCAAACTATGTCTTTGTTGCCTGCTTTTTTTACAAATGGTGAAGTGGTCTTTGCCGTCATCCCCGACAAGAAGTTGACGGCAAAGAGCATCACAGACGGAAAATTAGTTGATTCCTGTAGTGTAGCGGTGCCTAAACACAATGCTACGTCGGATTCCTAAGCCACTTTGCATATTTCTATTTGTGGGCAGAGCCAGTACAAATATGTGCATACACGCAGCAGCCCGGTATCACATACGTCACCACCGTTCTTCCCCACTCCAGTTACCAAACGACTATTAAGGGGAAAAAGGTCCCCGTGGATGCAACCTATAGATGGTCTCTATTTACCCCCTTCTGCAACGATTCGGGACGAAGGGAGATAAGCCTTGTCACATACCTACCTCCTTGACCAGTCGGTTCGCCAACAGTAATAACCTTCCATCCAAATTTGGCATATGTCGGATGGTCGACTTCACCCAACATCAGGAAGACTATTAACATAAGCATGCAAAGAAGATATTAAATCCTAGTACCAAATGATCTATTACACACTAGGGTTCCTCCATATCCACGAGAACTATAAGGACTACTCACACATTAAGGGCATGAAAGAGGTGAAGTGAATCATGATGAACAGGGTAATTCCACACAATTAACACAAGATTGAATCCACTCCAACTAATGTATTACAATTGGACGGGAGTGAGATGATGATGATGATGATAGTGGCAATGATGATGAAACCCTTCTCGATGCGGAGTAGAGGTGGTGGAATGTTGGATCAGTTTTCCTCCAAAGACTAGGGTTCTCTCTTCTGGATGCGTTTCTTCCCCCTTTGTGTCTCCGATCTCCGATTCGATTCCATGGGGTGGAAGTAGTGGACGAGGCAGCAACATTGACACCTCATACGACCACTGATGTCGCTTGAACTACGTCTGTATTTCCCCAAAGAGGAAGAGATGATGCAGCACAGCTACGGTAGGTATTTCCCTCAGTTATGAAACCAAGGTATCAATCCAGTAGGAGAACCAAGCAACACTATGTAAACGGTACCTGCACACAAATAATAAATACTTGCAACTCGACGATTAGGAGGGGTTGTCAATCCCTCTACGGGTAAAAAGATAGATAAATTTGTGATAGATTGGATAAATAGATCTCGATAAAACGCGAAATAAAATAAATAGCAAAAAGGTGCAGCAAGGTATTTTTGGGTTTTTGGAATAATAGATCTGAAAATAAAATCGAATAAAAATAGATCGGAAAGCAAATATGATAAAGAATAGACCCGGGGGCCGTAGATTTCACTAGTGGCTTCTCTCAAGAAAATAGCATACGGTGGGTAAACAAATTACTGTTCGGCAATTGATAGAACATCAAATAATTATGACGATATCCAGGCAATGATCATTATATAGGCATCACGTCCAAGATTAGTAGACCGACTCCTGCCTGCATCTACTACTATTACTCCACACATCGACCGCTATCCAGAATGCATCTAGTGTATTAAGTTCATGGAGAAACGGAGTAATGCAATAAGAACGATGACATGATGTAGACGAGATCTATTCATGTAGGAATAGCCCCCATCTTGTTATCCTTAATAGCAACAATACATGCGTGTCTTGCTGCCCCTTCTGTCACTGAGAAAGAACACCGCACGATCGAACCCATCACAAAGCACCTCTTCCCATGACAAGAAAAATCGATCTAGTTGGCCTAACTAAACCAAAGATTCGAAGAAGAAATACGAGGCTATAAGTAATCATGCATAAAAGAGATCAAAGAACTCAAATAACTTTCATGGATATAGATCTTATCATAAACTCAAAGTTCATCGGATCCCAACAAACACACCGCAAAAAGAGTTACATCAAATAGATCTCCAAGAGACCATTGTATTGAGAATCAAAAAGAGAGAAGAAGCCATCTAGCTACTGCCTACGGACCCGTAGGTCTACAATGAACTACTCACGCATCATCGGAGAGGCACCAATGAGGATGATGAACCCCTCCGTGATGGTGTGTAGATTGGATCTCGCGGTTCTGGAACTTGCGGCGGCTGGAATTGTGTTTCGTCGACTCCCTAGTGTTTTTGGAATATTTGGGTATTTATAGGGCGGAGAGGCGGTGCGGGAGGCCACCGAGGTGGGCACAACCCACCAGGGCGCGCCTGGGACCCCAGGCGCGCCCAGGTTGGTTATGCCCCCTCGGGGCACCCCTCTGGTACTTCTTTGACCCATCTTGTGTCTTCTGGTCCATAAAAATTCTCCAAAAAGTTCCGCTGTGTTTGGACTCCGTTTGGTATTGATTTTCTGCGAAGTTAAAAACAAGCAAAAAACAGCAACTGGCACTGGGCACTATGTCAATAGGTTAGTTCCAAAAAATGATACAAAGTTGCTATAAAATGATTATAAAACATCCAAGAATGATAATATAACAGCATGGAACAAGCAAAAATTATAGATACGTTGGAGACGTATCAGCATCCCCAAGCTTAATTCCTACTCGTCCTCGAGTAGGTAAATGATAAAAACAGAATTTTTGATGTGGAATGCTGCCTAACATGTTCATCACATATTCTTTTCTTTTGTAGCATGGAGATATGGACTTTTATATGGTTCAAAGTAATAGTCTAGTTTTGACATGAAGATTTCAATACTCAAGCATATCAACAAGCAACCATGTCTTTCAAAATATCAATACTAAAGAAAGTTATCCCTAGCTCATCATGCTCAATCATTGATCCATTCATGAAACACACTCGCATATTAGCTATACCCAATGCTCAAGTATGATTATAGTGCCCCTTAGTTGCTGCTTTATAAGAGAAGATGGAGACTCAAATAAAAATAAAAATTACATAAAGTAAATAGATAGGCCCTTCGCAGAGGGAAGTAGGGACTTGTAGAGGTGCCAGAGCTCAAATTTTAAATTGAGAGATAATTTTTTTTTGAGAGGCATACTTTTCCCGTCAACGAAAACGACCGAGTAATTTCCAACACTTTCCATGCTAGATATATCATAGGCGGTTCCCAAACAGAAAATAAAGTTTATTCCTTTTTCCACCATTCTTTCACTCTCCATGGCTAGCCGTATCCACATGTGCCCTCCATACCAACACTTTTCAAGGAATTTATTATTTGACAACATAAAGGAAATTTCTTTTTCATTTCGGGACTGGGCATCCCTATTAATGCTGCATTCTTGTGCAATGACAAGTGAATAAACACTCATCTTGAGAATAACACATCTAGCACGGAAAATATTGGCCACCCCCTGCCGCTTCATGAGCGGTACGAGCAGACAAAAAGAAAATTTATTTTGAAATTTAGAGATGGCACATACAAATTTGCTTAGAACGGCACGGGAATACTGCATATAGGTAGGTATGGTGGACTCATATGGCAAAACTGGTTTTAAGAATTTTGGATGCACAAGTAGTATTTCAACTTAGTACAAGTGGAGGCTAGCAAAAAGATTGAGAAGCATCCAACCAAGAAACGAAAAATCACATAAGCGAGCATTAAGCATAACTAACACCGAATAATGCACCACAAGTAGGATGTAACTTCATTGCATAACTATTGATTTTCGTGCTTGCATAGGGAATCACAAACCTTATCACCAATATTCTTACTAAAGCATAATTACTCACCAACATGACTCACATATCACTATCATTATATCTCAAAACTATTACAAAGAATCAAGTTTATTTTGTCCAATGATCTTCATGAAAGTTTTTATTATATCCCTCTTGAATATCTATCACTTTTGGACTAATTTCATATGTTGGATTTGCTTTTGACAAGCTCAAACAAATCTAAGTGAAGAACATGAGCATAAAATTTTCCGTCTCTCAAAATAATATAAGTGAAGCATGAGAGAATTTCGTAAATTTTTTACTAACTCTCAAATAAGTCTAAGTGAATCATGAGAGCATGTCTTCAAAAATAATAAAGCACACCGTGCTCAAAAAGATATAAGTGAAGCACTAGAGCAATTCCATAGCTCAAAAGATTTAAGTGAAGCATAAAGAGCAATTCTAACAAATCATAGCATAATTTGGCTCTCTAAAATAGGTGTGTCCAGTAAGGATACTTGTGACAAACTAAAAACCAAAACAAGCAAAGACTCATATAATACAAGACGCTCCAAGCAAAACTCATGATATGTGACGAATAAAAATATAGCTCCAAGTAAAATACCGATGGTTGTTAGAAGAAAGAGGGGATGCCTTCCGGGGCATCCCCAAGCTTAGTTGCTTGGTTCTACTTGAATATTAACTTGGGGTGCCATGGGGCATCCCCAAGCTTAGGCTTTTCTTACTCCTTATTCCTTCATCCATCGTGATCTCACCCAAAACTTGAAAACTTCAATCACACAAAACTTAACCAAACCTTCGCGAGATCTGTTAGTATAAGAAAACCAATCTTTACTTTAAGTACCGTAGAAAACCCATTCAATTTTTTATTGCATTATATATACTGTATTCTAACTTTGCCATGGTTTATACCCCCCGATACAATCCATAGATTAATCAAAATAAGCACACAATGCAAAGAAAACAGAATCTGTTAAAAACAGAACAGTCTGTAAAGATACGAATTGTTCTCATACTTTTGCAACTCCAAAAATTCTGAAACATTAGGAAAATAGAGGCAATTCGTATATCAATCTTGTGTAAAAAACTTCAGAATTTTTTGTCGCTTCTATGAATTTAGACAATTATTTTACTGGACGCAAAAGTTTCTGTTTTTCAACAGGATCAAATCAACTATCACCAAAGCTATCCCAAAGGCTTTACTTGGCACAAACACTAATTAAAACATAAAAATATAATAATAACAGAGGCATAATTGTGCAAAGACTCGAGAACAGAAAGAAAAAGGCAAAAATAAATTTTATTCATTGGGTTGCCTCCCAACAAGCGGTATCGTTTTATGCCCCTAGCTAGGCATAATGCATAGGTTCAAGTATTGTCATCTTTGTTTTTCGTAAATGTATTCTTGTCAGGAGGTTTTGCAAAAATAACTTGAAACACATTATCCATAGAAATTTTAGCATTATCAAGTTGCCCATCTACGTATCCCCTTTGATTTCCGGCAACAATCCAAGAATATTGTTGATTAACATCATTGAAAATTTGTTGGATTATATCTAAAACATGGATTTCCTTTTTAAGATTCTCATAAATTTTTTGGTTATTATCAAGGAAATGTCTCAACATGTAATCACTATTGTAAAGGATCTCATCTATTACCGGTTTTTCACGGCTCATGCCATAAAAATAAAAAAATTATCTAGCTTCCCGTACTATGTAATCAAATTCATTTATAAGAACTTGGGTAGCTATCTTTTAGCTTTAGGATCTTTTATAGATGGTAACTCATAAAACAATCTTTGCAAGGTAGGGTGAGTACGAATAAATCTATTTTCAAGTTTCAGAACTAGTGCCGAAATAGCTTCCGCATAAGATTTAGTTCTTTTAAGTATAGGAGCATCATTAAGAGCCAAGTTTCCGACACAATTGAAAAATTCCTGGATATGTTCTTTTCCCATAACGTCCCCTTGCCCCAAAACAAAAGTTTTAGCATCCAGATTGCCAGATCGTCCAATTATAGGAGTTAGGCCATCATCTATTTCTGCCATGCCAAAGTCACTCATGGTGATAAGTTTAAGCAAATAAGAGATCTGACTAGAAAATAGCGAACGAAAAAGAGGGCGAGTAAAACGGCAAATTTTTGTGAAGTGGGGGAGATGAAAACGAGAGGCAAAAGGCAAATAATGTAAATTGCAAGGAGATGAGATTTGTGATTAGGTACCTGATAAATGTTGATGATGTCTCCCCGGCAACGGCGCCAGAAATTCCTTTTGATGTCGCTTGAACTACGTCGGTATTTCCCCAAAGAGGAAGGGATGATGCATCATAGCTACGATAGGTATTTCCCTCAGTTATGAAACCAAGGTATCAATCCAGTAGGAGAACCAAGCAACACTATGTAAATGGTACCTGCACACAAATAACAAATACTTGCAACCCGATGATTAGGAGGGGTTGTCAATCCCTACACGGGTAAAAAGATAGATAAATTTGTGATAGATTGGATAAGTAGATCTCGATAAAATGCGAAATAAAATAAATAGCAAAAAGGTGCAGCAAGGTATTTTTGGGTTTTTGGAATAATAGATCTGAAAATAAAAGCGAATAAAAATATATTGGAAAGCAAATATGATAAAGAATAGACCCGGGGGCCGTATATTTCACTAGTGGCTTCTCTCAAGAAAATAGCATATGGTGGGTAAACAAATTACTGTTCGGCAATTGATAGAACATCAAATAATTATAACAATATCCAGGCAATGATCATTATATAGGCATCCCGTCCAAGATTAGTGGACCGACTCCTGCCTGCATCTACTACTATTACTCCACACATCGATCGCTATCTGGCATGCATCTAGTGTATTAAGTTCATGGAGAAACGGAGTAATGCAATATGAACGATGATATGATGTAGACGAGATCTATTCATGTAGGAATAGCCCCCATCTTGTTATCCTTAATAGCAATGATACATGCGTGTCTTGCTGCCCCTTTTGTCACTGGGAAAGAACACCGCACGATCGAACCCATCACAAAGCACCTCTTCCCTTGGCAAGAAAAATCGATCTAGTTTGCCTAACTAAACCAAAGATTCGAAGAAGAAATACGAGGCTATAAGTAATCATGCATAAAAGAGATCAAAAGAAGACTCAAATAACTTTCATGGATATAGATCTGATCATAAACTCAAAGTTCATCGGATCCCAACAAACACACCGCAAAAAGAGTTACATCAAATAGATCTCCAAGAGACCATTGTATTGAGAATCAAAAAGAGAGAAGAAGCCATCTAGCTACTGCCTACGGACCCGTAGGTGTATAATGAACTACTCATGCATCATCGGAGAGGCACCAATGAGGATGATGAACCCCTCCATGATGGTGTCTAGATTGGATCTCGTGGTTCTGGAACTTGCGGCGGCTGGAATTGTGTTTCATCGACTCCCCTAGGGTTTTTGGAATATTTGGGTATTTATAGGGCGAAGAGGTGGTGCGGGAGGCTACCGAGGTGGGCACAACCCACCGGGGCGCGCCTGGGCCCCTAGGCGCGCCCAGGTGGGTTGTGCCCCCCTCGGGGCACCCCTCTGGTTCTGGAACTTGTGGCAGCTGGAATTGTGTTTTGTCGACTCCCCTAGGGTTTCTGGAATATTTGGGGATTTATAGGGCGAAGAGGCGGTGCGGGAGGCCAGCGAGGAGGGCACAACCCCCCTGGGTGCGCCTGGGCTCCTGGGCGCGCCCTGGTGGGTTGTGCCCACCTCGGGCCTCCCCTTTGGTACTTCTCTGGCCCATGTGGTGTCTTCTGGTCCAAAAAATTCTCCAAAAAGTTTCGCTGAGTTTGGACTCCGTTTGCTACTGATATTCTACGAAGTAAAAAACAAGCAAAAAACAGCAACTGGCACTGGGCACTATGTCAATAGGTTAGTCCCAAAAAATGATATAAAGTTGCTATAAAAAGATTGTAAAACATCCAAGAATGATGATATAACAGGATGGAACAAGCAAAAAATTATAGATACGTTAGAGACTATCAATCACCAACAACACTTGAGCCGGTCTTAGAGGCGAGACCAGGAACCTATTGTTTTACCGTTTATCATTTCACACGTGCATATGAGTTTTCCACTGAATCGCATATTCCACGATCATAGCAGTTATAGCATGAAATATAAACTCTTAATTATGAATAACGGAAATATAATAATACAATATTATTGCCTCTAGGGCATATTTCCAACAGTCTCCCACTTGCACTAGAATCTATAATCTAGCTGCATGGTTTTACAAACACCTATGGGTATGGTGTTGCTCATGCTTTGCTCGTGGTAGAGCCTTTGTCATTTGTTTTGACAAATTCAAAACTCAGTAATATTTGTGTGAGTCTTGTCTATTTACAAGATCTCAATCCATCTTGCTTTGAGCTATAACATTTTATTCAAAATAAAATATCATTCAGACTCATTGCACTTAGAATCATATATCGGATTCACCCATTTATATCAAGATTATTCTTGACTGGCCATCTTCATAATATAATGCGTATGGGTTTATTACAACTTTTGTAATACCCAATTATATCAAGACATTTCTTGATTATTGGATCTACTGTTTTATATCAAGACTCTTCTTGATTGTCCATTATTCATAATGTTTATGGGTTTCTTACAAATTTTGTAATATCCAATTATATCAAGACATTTCTTGATTATTGATTGGCCATATTCTCAATATATTGTTAATGGGTTCTTTACAACTTTTGTAACATCCAATTATATCAAGACATTTCTTGATTATTGGATCTTCCCTTTTATATCAAGACTCTTCTTGATTCAGACAACATTGAACCATCTAATGCTTTCAAAACATAAATTATCGTTTATAGAATCAACAATATTGTTCATAAAATAATTTTATCATAGCCCTAATTACATCAATCATGAAGTTGATATTCATATATCTCAATAATGAATTTTTAACATATGCTCAAAATAATACATTTATCTTTTGAGATCCTGATATGTTACTAACACTTAGTAAAACTTCTTGGCCCTTTCATATATATGTAACTATTAAGATGAATTTCTTTCATCTACTCATGCTCATTAATAGATAAGCATCTAGTTATATGACACCAAGAGAAACAATTTCTCTATTTAAACATTTTAAACCTTTGTCAAAAAATAAATAAACTTTTAAGCTCAATCAGACATATTGATCTATCTTTATAGATTCTTTTATGCCCAATATTTTGCCTTGCTATTTGATGAAAACATGTTCCAATAACATTTTATTTTCGCTAAGAAGCTATATTATTTCCATTTCATAATATGTCATAAATATATGAAATCAGAAATACTATATAGCTCCCACTGAGTTATGTATACACACAAGGTTCCTTTGATAAGATCAAAATCTCAATATCAGCTCACTCGTTATAATCTTCAAAAACTCTTTTGAAGATTGCACTTTTATCCGGTGTCCCGAGGATTTTAAAACCTTTCTGATTGTATCATTCATACATCCTTCCTTTTAGGAAACTAAGTTTTAATATCCACTTTCCTCAAAACTCTTTGAAGTATCAACCAAGTTCCAAACTTGTCAATTATAATAAAGTTCTAAACTTAATTATATTTTTATTCTGGTGTGCATGGCTATGAGCCATTCCTTTGAGCTGGGTGCCGCTATTGCTTCATTGCAGTGTGCTAGTTCATCTTCTTTCAAAGATGAATATCTCATTGTAAAATTTCAAAAATTCAACAATATTCCTGATTTGTGTAAAGCAGTTACAAGCTTTAAATTTTTTACATCCAATGTGTAACTTACGGTTTATTTTGCAGACACTCTATCGGAACATTTTCTGGTTTTGTTAATTCTGCTTATTACTGTCAGGGACTTAATAATCCTTTCTAAGCTGTAATATCCTCCCACTTATTTCTTTGACAAGAAAAACTTTTCTTGAAAAAGTGTCCATCTGTGTCAAACATTTTGCCTAGCAATGATCACAGTTAGGGTTGAGTTGTTGCACAAAGGAATGACGCTTGCCAGCAATTTGGTCTTGCCGTCTGATCTGAACAGCGCGTGACACAAGGAATCATGCTGCAGGGTTGTCAGATTGTAGTTCAGCCTGGGGTACAGCCTCATAATGTCCGAAGCATTCTTGTAGTCCCAAGCCGGCCGCTTTCTGTCCTGCAGAGGGGTGATTCGGTGATGGAGGAAGTCTGCACCAACCGCCTCAACAGTGAGCTTGGCAGATCTAAGCCGCAAGATCCTGGTGGTGGTAATGGTGAGCTTCTTGTCATCCTTGTCAGGATTGCTCCAATCCTCGCCACGAACTAGTTTGGTCTCTCGCGGCAAGCAAAAATGGGGAAAATCCTCCTCCTTAATCCAGCACCACTCGCCCCGCCATTCTTCCCACTTCTTGTGCCCTGCTCCTTCAAGATATGTTTCCTTGGTTCCGTGCCTGGGAATCCAAGTGATGGAACCAGATAGGGCCTCCCCAGATTCAATACGGGGGATGAAGTAATGGCGGGAAGAGTGCGGTGTTTGGAGTTATCCCAATGAAATTTTCGCAAAAATGCGCAAAAACCGACATATAGGTAACTGCATTGGGCGTGAAATCAAGCAGATGGAAGCCATATGTGTGCATGATGTTGTTGAAGAAATCAAAAAAGGGAGGACACAACCCGCAGTAGAAGTAAGCAGTACTTGCTTGTACTGCTCTTGGTGGAGCCACGAAGAACATGCGGGGCACAGTGATACGTCCATTTTGCATCAAGTTTTCCTACTGTTATTTATAATGTTTTTATGCATAATAATGCTTTTTGGAGTAATTCTAATGCCTTTTGTCTCCTAATATGCAAGGTTTACACAAAGAGGGGGAATGCCGGCAGCTGGAATTCTGGACCTGAAAAAGCTACATCAGAGTTACCTATTCTGCACATCTCCAAATGAGCTGAAAATTTACGGAGAATTATTTTGGAATATATAAAAAATACTGGAGCAAATAACTACCGGAGGGGGCCACCTAGTGAGCACAAGACACCAGGGCGCCTAGGCCCTCAGGCGCGCCCTGGTGGGTTGTGCCCAACACGGCCCACCTCTGGTGCCCATCTTCTGGTATATAGGTCATTTTGACCTAGAAAAAATCAGGAGGGGACTTTCGGGACAAAGCGCCGCCATCCCGAGGCGGAACTTCGGCAGGAGCACTTTTGCCCTTCGGCGGAGCGATTCCGCCAGGGAACTTCCCTCCCGGAGGGGGGAATCATCGTCATCGTCATCACCAACAACTCTCCCATCTTTGGGAGGGCAATCTCCATCAACATCTTCAGCAACATCATCTGCTCTCAAACCCTAGTTCATCTCTTGTGTTCAATCTTTGTACCGGAACCTCAGATTGGTACCCGTGGGTGACTAGTAGTGTTGATTACATGTTGTAGTTTATTACTATATGGTTTATTTGGTGGAAGATTATTCAGATCCCTTATGCTATTTAATACCCCTCTGATCTTGAGCATGATTATCAATTGTGAGTAGTTACTTTTGTTCTTGAGGTCACTGGAGAAGTCATGTTGCAAGCAATCATGTGAACTTGATATGTGATCGATATTTTTTTGATATGTATGTTGTGATTCCCTTAGTGGTGTCATGTGAACGTCGACTACATGAAACTTCACCATATTTGGGCCTAAGGGAATGCATTGTGGAGTAGTTATTAGATGATGGGTTGATAGAGTGACAGAATCTTAAACCCTAGTTTATGCGCTACTATGTAAGGGACCGCGCTGTTAGCAGCTCGCCGGTGCGCACTGACGCAGCCATGGAGGAGGCGACAACGCGAGGGAGAGAGAGTGAAGAATAGGCCTGGTGGGCTGACGCGGGGCACTGTGCACTTAGGCCCAGTGCACAGTGCCTCTTTTCTTTTTATTTTTCTGTTTTTGCCTTTTTTTTCTTTTTACAGAGATGGTTTTGTATTTATTCGAACCTCCAAATGGATTTGAACCAATGTGCAAGTTGCTCTCACTAGTGTGTTGCAATATATGGTACTGCCACAAAAGGTTTGGGAATTTTTGGAACCCATTTGCATTTTTTTAAATGATTAGGGCATTTAATTGTTGTTTTGACTCTGTTTCTAACTGTTCGAATCACTTAACTAACTCAATAAATGTTGGTTTTAATTTTAGAATTGTCTATGAATTATTTGCTATTTAATGAACATTTTTCCCACAAGTTTTGAACAACTTCAAATTTCACTTTTGAATTTGAGTTGATTTTCAGAATAGAATTTGAATTGTTTTGAATAACCACTATGACTAGGCACTGCAAATGGAGTGACTTGGCATTATTAGTAGATGATCATAGTGGCTATTACATGGGGGTGTTACAAATTCTCCTCCTCTAAAAGAAATTCTCGTCCCGAGAATTTAGGAGGTAGAAGGAAAGAGGTCGGGATACTCTTTCCGAATATGATCCTCGTGTTCCCAAGTGGCTTCATCTTCAGTGTGGTTCAACCACTGCACTTTCAGGAACTTGGTCGTCTTCTGACGAGTTCGACGTTCAGCTTCATCGAGAATGCGGATCGGGTGCTCCTTATAAGAAAGATCATCTTGTAGTTCGAGCATCTCGTGATCCACTGCTCTGTGTGGAGATTCCTTGAAGCATTTACAAAGTTGCGACACATGGAAGACGTCGTGGATATGAGAGAATTACGGTGGCAACTCCAATTTATATGCCACCTGTCCACATCTGGCAACAATGCGAAAGGGGCCGATGTAGCGTGGAGCTAGCTTGCCCTTGATTCCGAAACGATGAGTGCCCTTCATTGTAGTGACACGAAGATAAGCTTGATCACCTAGTTGATAGGTCAAGCCCCATCGTTTGCGATCATAGTTACTCTTCTGGCGATCCTGAGCCGCCTTGAGATTTTCTCGGACAATGCGGACTTGTTCTTCGGCGTGTTGGATAATGTCCGGTCCCACGAGTGGTCGTTCCCCAGTTTCTGACCAATTCAGAGGGGTTCAACACTTACGTCCATAAAGCACTTCGAAGGGGGCCATTTTCAAGCTGGCTTGATAGCTGTTGTTATAAGAGAATTCAGCATACGGGAGAGATTCTTCCCACTTCTTACCGAATGATATAACACAAGCCCGAAGCATATCTTCAAGCATTTGATTAACTCGCTCGACTTGGCCTTGGGACTGAGGATGATAAGCTGAACTCCATGTAATGTGAGTCCCCATAGCTTCTTGGAAACTTTACTAGAATTTGGAAGTGAAAAGACCACCGCGGTCCAAACTGATCTCCTTCGGAATACCGTGGAGTGAAACGATTCTGGAAATATACAATTCTGCCAGCTGACTAGCGGTGATAGTCTCCTTGACAGGCAGAAAATGTGCAACTTTGGAAAATTGGTCGACGATGACAAGAATAGCATCGTGACCCTTCTGAGACTTGGGAAGACCAGTAATGAAATCCATTTGAACCTTATCCCATTTCCACAAAGGTATAGGAAGTGGTTGAAGAATTCCAACAGGCTTTTGATGTTCTGCTTTCACGCGATGACATACGTCACATTCAGCAAAGTATCGAGCAATGTCCTGCTTCATTCTGGACCACCAGTACCTTTGTCGAAGATCGTGATACATCTTGGTGCTACCCGGATGGATAGACAGTGGGGTATCATGTGCCTCCTTCATGACCTCGTCAGTCAGAAGCTCGAAACGAGGTACCACAATGCGGTCTCTGAAATACAAGGTTCCATCTTCAGCAATCGAGAAATCCCTGTACTTCTCAAGGTGAAGTCCTTTCTTCATCAGATCTACTTCTGCATCTTTGGCTTGCGCAATCTTTACAACTTTCTCAAGATCTGGCTGTACCATAAGGTTATTAAGAGAACCCTGCGGAACGATACAGAGGTTCAGCTTGCGCAGTTCTTCATAAAGATGGGGTTGAGCTTGCTTAACCATGAGGTTGTTACAATAGGACTTGCAGCTCAAAGCATCAGCCATCACATTAGCCTTGCTAGGGGTATAAGAAATACCACAGTCATAGTCCGTGATTGTTTCCAACCATCGCTGCTGACGGAGATTAAGATCCGGTTGAGTGAATAAATACTTCAGACTCTGATGATCGGTATAAATCTCACACCGATTACCAAGGAGGTAGTGTCGCCACTGCTTCAAAGCATAGATTACAGGAGCAAGTTCGAGATCATGCACTGGATAGTTTTCTTCATGCAGACGCAATTGTCACGAGGCATATGCAATTACCTTTCGTTCTTGCATTAGGACACAGCCTAATCCTTGACAAGAAGCGTCGCAATAAATCACAAAGTCTTTGCGAGAATCCAGAGGAGCAAGCACTGGAGCAGAAGTCAGCTTGTCCTTGAGGGTCTGGAAACTCTCCTGACATTTGTCTGTCCATTCAAACTTAACGCCTTTGTGGAGCAGATTAGTCAGGGGCTTGGCAATCTTGGAAAAGTTTTCAACAAATCGATGACAATAACTTGCAAGGCCGAGAAAACTTCTCACTTGCTTGGCATTCTTCGGAGGAGTCCAGTCAAGAATAGCTTGAACACACTCCGGGCAGGCCCGGGCGCAGGGGCGTGCAAACTGGTGCGACCGCACAGGGCCTCCAGCTTGGAGGGGCTCCAAATTTCCCTAGTTCATAGGTATAGGCCCATCGATCCCGCTTGAAGGCTTGCTAGGTGTACATAGATCCAAGCCGTTTGTTCCCTCGATGCCTGGCTGCTGTATCCTGCGCGTGGACCTATGAATGGATCTAGCGCCGCAGCGCCTCTTCGTCTGTTCGCCAATCAACACACGATAGTTCTCAAAAAAAAACACAAGATCTTCTTCATCCACAAAGAAGTTAGTCTATGGCGGCCGCCAATCGACCTTGCTCTGTCGACGCCGCTGTTTCGTAGTCCCAGTTCCGTCCAATTCATCGAATCTCGCTTCGGGCCGACCTTCCAGCCCGCATGGGAGTAGATCATGGGGCACCACCGGCGCTACCAGCGCCACTTCTCGTTCGCTGCCGCCGGTAGCTCTTCCGGCAAGTCATAGCCTAGTTCATGGTAAAGTCAAGCCCATCTTATTAATTATGTATCCAATTTTCACAAGTCCACTAATTTGTTTTGCCCATCATGCCCATCTAATTAGGTAGAAACTGCAATCCATCGTCTACGTACCAAATTTTTCACAAGTCTATCAATTCCAATTCTCTAGCGGCATTTTCTAGTGGAAACAACAGTCCATCATTTTTCTTTTGCACATCATGCCCATCTAATTTGAGTGTTGTTGCTGAATATACTAGTAGTTTATTTTACTCTATAATAGTCAGCCTGTAAGACCCTATATTAGTTGATTTTATTTAGTACTACTAGTTTCTTAGTAGTATCACTGACAGAGAAACCACTGCATGTAAGTAAGTTTGTAGCTACCTTGTTTTTATAAAATCAAACTAAACTGTTATTCTATAAAATAAAATTGAGCTTAGTTCAGCTCTGACAAAAAAGATACGATATTTTGTTAAGTGACATCTTGTTTAAAGATTATATTTGTTAAGTGATAAAGAAGACAATATGTTTGCATTGAGATAGACCCTATTTTAAAATTTGGAACAGGGCCCCTGATTTTTCCGGCCCGGCCCTGGCTCCGGGTTAACGGTGATACCGTCCTTGGAAATCACATGTCCAAGGTAGGTTACTTCAGAAAGCCAGAATTCACACTCGCAGTACTTGGCATACAACTTGTGTTCTCGAAGCCTTTCTAGAACAAGGCGAAGATGTTCGGCATGGTCTTCCTTATTTTTCGAATATACCAGAATATCATCCAGATATACCACGACGAACTTGTCGAGGTAATCCATGAATATATAATTCATCAGGCGGGAGAACGTAGCTGGAGCATTCGTTAGGCCAAATGACATGACGGTGTATTCATAGGAGCCATAATGAGTAACGAAGGCGGTCTTCGGAATATCCTCTTCGCGGACACGAATCTGGTGATAACCCAACCTCAAGTCGAGTTTAGAGAACATGGATGATCCAGCAAGTTGATCGTATAAATCATTGATCCGAGGAAGCGGATATTTATTCTGAATGGTTGCCTGGTTGATAGGACGGTAATCTTGGACCAGCCTATTCGTACCATCTTTCTTCTTGACAAAGAGAGATGGTGCTCCCCAGGCAGAGGAACTGGGACGGATGAAGCCCTTCTTAAGAGACTTATCGATTTCTTCCTTAAGCTCGAGAAGGTGGTGCGGAGGCATCTTGTAAGGACGCTTCGCAATAGGAGTGGTGCCAGGCTTCAAGTCGATAACAAACTCGACAGCTCTAGCAGGGGGTATTCCTGGAAGTTCTTCTGGAAATACATCCTGGAATTCGCAGACGACTAGAATGTTTTTGATCCCCTCAAGCGGAGAAGCATTTAACGCATTTAAGGCATAAATCTGAGCCTTGGCGTTCTGAGTGATATGAGCTCGGTAATTCACTAACTCATTTGATGGATGTAAGAGGTGTACAACCTTAGTGGCGCAATTGATTGAGACATAGTGAGCCTTCAACCAATCCATGCCCAATATAAGGTCAATGCTAGATGACTTGAGGAATATGGGAAATGCCTGAAACTTTAACCCTTCTATCTCAATAGTGACTTCGGGGCTGAATGGGGAAGCTTGACACTGGCCCGCGGGAGTATTTACTGCTAACGGATGGTACAACTTATCATATTTATTGCCATGCATGAATGCGAATTCTTCAGACATGAAAGAATGCGATGCTCCTGAATCAAATAAAACATAAGCTGGTGCCGAGTTAACAGGAAGTGTACCCATCACAATAGCTGGTTGGTATGGGTCTTCATTCATGTTGACATGGAAGGCCTGCCCACGACCATAAGAAGGTCTGGCATTGTTGTTACGCTGCTGAGGAATTCCACGGCCATTACCACGGCCAGTAGGAGGAAGAGCTAGCTGATTCTGATTCTGAGAACAGTCTCTGGCACGATGAACTGGCTGGCCACACTTGAAGCAGAGTCCACTATCTGGACGTGGTGCAGGAGCTCGAGGCGGTGGAGCTCAAAGAGGCCGCCTCGGTGATGGAGGAGGCAGACGAGGTGCAGCATAAGCAGGTCTGTACACTGGAGCTGTTGGACGGTACATGCTGTGTGGAATCCATATGCGGCGCTTCTGGGAAGATGAGCCCGAAGATGAGCCCGCTTCACGAGTGCGTCTGGTCGCTTCCTTATGCCTCTTCAGACCAGTCTCGACTATAATAGCCTTGTTCACCAAGGTGGCGAAGTCAGGAAAGTCTTGGATGAGCAGGGCTAGTTGAATGTCATGGTGTAGCCCTTCACAAAACTTCTCCTGCCTACGAGCATTAGTGGGGATGTCTTCTTCAGCATAGCGAGACAAGTCAAGGAACTCTCGCTGGTAGACTTCTACAGTCTTGTTGCCTTGGACGAGGCTACGGAACTCGGCCTTCTTCCGATCTATAACTCCTTGCGGAATATACCGGGCATGAAAAGAAGCCTTGAATTCCACCCAGGTGATGACAGTTCCAGGAGGTAAGGTCTGCCTGTGAGTTGCCCACCATTGTGCTACGGGTCCCTTCAAGAAGTATGTCGCAAATGTGACATAGCTAACAGGAGGAACATCAGCTGACTCCATCTCATAGAAGATGTCACGCAGCTAGTCATCGGCATCCAGCGGATTAACTGTGTTGCGGAATACCGATGGGTTGAGACGCACAAACTCTGGCAGCGTAATTGAAGCTGGCTGATGGTTGGCATTGGGACGGGGAAATTGATCCATAATCCCCGTCATGAACTGATGGTTCAAATTGTTGCATCATAGCAGCCATATAGTCAGGCGGTGGCGGCGGTGGTGGATTGTTATCGCCCATCCTGCTAAATTCAACAGGGGTGGTTTAGCAGAAGCTATTGCGAGTGTTTAGTAACAAGCATGATGTAACATGATGGAATTTAAGTAATGTAACAGATACTTAATAGTAGTCATTTAAGACATACAGATCCATACAGGGTCGATTACATTCGGACAGCTTAACGGCGCAAATTCAAAAGCTAGACATGCTAGGCGGCACGCAGGCACGCAGTAAAGAAGTACACAACTAGACATAGCAAAGGCTACATCAACGTCGGAGAAAACTGAAACGGGGTAGCTGCAAGTGCGGACAACGGATGTTCGTCGCAGAAGGATCCTGCGCTCCATGTGCACTCTGATGCAGAACCCGATCTCGAACTGAAAGAAGAGGTCCACGTGCAGGTGTGTGACCTCCCACAGCAGGCCAATCGATCCCTGGTGGCATCTCGGTCCTGCGCGGGTAAAGGATGTGCTTCGGATGTGTCCCTGCACGAACAGCTGGTAGCAACTGCGTCATAGCATCGTAGAGGCGTGCTCGAGTGGCAAACAACTTGATGGCAAGAGCCCAAACAGTGCAATCCAGAGCCTGAGTACACTGAATCAGAACTCGCGGATCGTAGCGACGAGGCTCATACGGGGCACAGATAGCTGTGTAGTATCCAGTAGCATCTCCAGCAGGGGCATACGGAATGTATCGAAACTCAGAAGCATCCAAGCTGGCGCTGAGCTCTCCTCGGAGACGTGCGATAGCAGAATAGGCGGCATCATGGACTGCCATCTCAATCGTCACGCTGATACCGTGGAAAAGGTACAGCTCAGTGTCTGAGTCATCCTGCTGATCATAGATACGAACATCAGCATAGTACTGCTCCTGGTTGAACTCGCGGTAAACCTCGTAGACCATGTACTCAGGGTACCAGCGGTAACCCAGTCTGGTCAGGTGGGCGATCAGAATAGCTGGAAAACTAGGGGCATCACGAGCCCAAGTACGAAGCACAAGCTGCGTTATAGGACGTGGTGGAAACAGACGATCCATCTGAAATTAAGGAAATTCAGGATTGCCATTAGACGATGAGGAGTATAACAGACCTCGAAGAGAAAGGTTAAACAAAACAATGGAAAGGAAAATGATTATTAGACTAATCAGATCAATGATAGGGAAATCGCACAGATATCCAGTACTTCGGGTGGACGGGATTTACGAGATCCTAAGTGTCGGCGTTAGTAAATTTATTTAACCCGAATAGAAGAGAGATCAGAGTCCCAGAGTAAAGACGAGGAATAAAAGATCCTAATACCACCCAGTTGGCGACGTGGGCCCGTAAGCCACACAACCAAGTTAGTAACACAGTTTTTGGTTTCTAGACTCAACTTCGGCCAAGGAATTGGATAGGGGGATTCCTAGAGGCAGTCGGCTCTAATACCAACCAGTGACGACCCCGGCTTAATCGTGCACTAACCATACATGCAAATGCACACGATCAAGCCTAAGGACTCACTTGAAGATATCACAACACAACTCTAAAATATAAATAAAGTCATACAAGCTTTATATTACAAGCCAGGGCCTCGAGGGCTCGAATACATCGCTCGATGGCATACAAGTGTCAGCGGAAGCATCAGATATCTGGGTACAGATATAACAGAGTTACAGATAGGCCTTTAGAAAGGCGGGGCAAAATAAAATACTACGATCGAAAAGGCATTGGCCTCCTGCCTAGGACCCTCCGAATCCTACTCCTGGTCGTCGGTCGGCTCCTCGTAGTAGTACTCGCCGGGAGGGTAGTAGTAGTAGTAGCCGTCGGCGGGGGCAGCAGGCTCCAGGGCTCCGTCGTCTGGTTGCGACAAAAGGTAAAGGGGAGAAAAAGAAAGCAAAGCACACATGAGTACTCATCCGAAGTACTCAGCAAGCAAGGATCTACACTACATATGCAACATTTTCAAAGGAGGGCTGTATATGTGGACTGGGCTACAGAAATGCCAGAATAGAGGGGAGAGCCTAGTCCGATCGAAGACTAGCATCTTCAAGAATCTTCATCGGTCTTGCAGCATTAGAAGAGTGCATATTAACATAATGTAAAGTAGTAGTAATGTCATGAACCTCGCCTAGAGATCCTTCCTCGACTCCCTGCGAGAAAGCAATCCCAGAGCCATACTATCCATTTCATCTCAAGTCACCAGTTCTAGTTGTACCGATCGGGATACAACTCCGAGTGTCCGTTACCGTAGGATAGGCTATCGATAGATTAGTTCTTCCCTGCAGGGGTGCACCAACTTACCCACCACGCTCGCTTAACTCCGGCCGGACACACTTTTCTGGGTCATGCCCGGCCTCGGCCAAACGATACGCCGCAACCCGGTCGAATACCTAACAGAGAGGTCAGCACGCCGGACTAACCCTATGCCCCCAGGGGTCTTGGGCCATCGCCCCGGGAACTCCTGCACGTTGCGAACGCGGCCGGTGAGCAGACCTAGCCCCCTTATACAAGAGCAGGGCGTTACCAGTCCAACCCAGCGTGCGCCGCTCAGTCGCTGACGTCTATTATACTCCGGCTAAAGTATACGACGTAGAATGCCCATACTATGCCCACGTGATGGTTAGTGCTATCAGGCCAGAGGCCTCTCGGATCAAATATCCAAACCGTTAGTGTGTTGGTAGTGCGGTAACGAGCAGAGACTCACGAAAGATGTGACCCCGTCGCCCCATCTCAAGGACATGCGGCAAGGGCTAGGAATGCCCGGCCACGCCTCGTGTTCAACTCTCGGGCACCATCCAGGTCCACCCGACTCCACATCTCTCGCAATTAAGCTCGCGCGGGTACCCCTCAGGGCTGACCCGTCTTTATCCAGAATAAGCAGTATCAACAGTAATGTAAAGGCATCCGTGTGGCTACCATATCAAGAAGGAATACGAGGCATCACCCTCGTTGGATTCCCACCTGACGTAAACGTCAAGGTGAACGAAGGAGGAATCACCCTCGAGGTCCACACTTGAGCAGTTGCACGACGATGTCGTTATCGGGGGTGGTGTAGGAGGAATCACCCTCGCTGACCACGACAGATTAACTAACCTACAAGGTTATCATCAGAAGTGCTGACGAGGTATCACCCTCGGCACTCGATAGTAACCCAGTAGTGTCGAACAACTAATGGGGAGTGATGTGCGGTGCCTGGTCTTCGATCCCGTTGATCGGGTCTTCTGATGATCCAGCGGGGCAGTCGGGATACAGTGGGGTCTCTGATGGGTCTCTAATCAACCTATACTAAACAGTTTAGGATAAGCAGGTAGGAAACAATAGCAGGTTACAATAAACTGGCTATGCAGCAGAAATAGGATAACAGCAGCAGCAGTAACTTCTAATGCAAGCATAAGAGAGATGAGAGTGGGCGATATCGGAATGCTCAAAAAGGGGGGTGCTTGCCTGGAAGCTCCGCGGCAAGGGTCTGATCGTCAGGAGCGTAGTCGACCTCCGGAGCTGCGTCGGTCTCGGTAGCTATGTCGACGTCGGGGTCTACCGAGAGAGAAGAGGGGAAAGAAACATATAAATACTCAGCAAACAATGCAATATCGGGCATGCCATGCCTCGGATGCAGTGCAGGGTTGCCTAAAGATGCACCTAAGTCATTTTAGTTATTTTAGGTTTAACGTGAGATTTATTATCCGGTGATTATGCACTATTCATATACCAGAATCAGGCTAAAAGTTACGGGTTCTCCTACGTAGGGGGGGTTTCGACATAGAAATAGATAACACGGTTAGATTTGTCTCGTCGTTCTGAGCAACTTTCATGTTTTAAGTTTTTCAATCTGAGCTACGGTTCAAAAGTTATGAATTTTCAAAGATTTTTGCATTTTTTGGAATTTATTTATTTAACAGAAAAAGGAATTATGACATCAGCATGATGCAATGCTGACATCAGCAATCAACTGGTAAGCTAACCAGGTCAAACCTGACATGAGGGTCCAGTGGGACCCACATGTCAGTCTCAGTTAGTTTAACAGAGAATTAAACTAACTAACAGGGTTAATTAACTAGGTGGGGCCCTTCTGTCAGTGTCACTAACTATCTAATTAAATTAGGCTTAATTAGCAAAATGATTAATTAGGCGATTAACCGAAGCGGGCCCACACGTCAGTGGCACATGTGAACAGTGCCCCGTGTTGACCGCGGTCAATGCGGTCGAACTGCGGCGTGGAGCCCTCTAGCAGTGTCCTAGGGTGGGACCCATGCCACGCCACGTCGGCGTGGCCGCCGGTGAGTCTCGGGCGAGCTCGCGACGCGACGGTGATCGCCGGAGAGGCTCGGGTTTTCGCTGTAGAGGCTCAAACCGAGCGCGGTTTCTTGCTCTCGAACGTGCACATCGAGCCGCGTCGATCTGCGCGAATGGTGAGAGCTCCGGTGGTCTGTAACATCGTCTATGGCGAGCGCGGCGGTGGCCGTAATCTGGACTACGCGGTTCCGGCTTTGCGGTGTGTTTGCGCGCGGGCTAAAGCTATGGGGCGCACCAGAAGGCTACCCCGAACACGCTGGCGTGCTCGTTTGGCCATGACAGAGCTAACAACGATGGCGGCGAGCTCGTCAGCGGAAGCCGGAGCACGGGCAACGGCGACAGCTAGCTATGGCTCGTGCTCGCGCAAAATGAAGGGTGAGGCGGATGCAGAGCTCACCGAGGGGACACAAGATGGTCCGGCGAAGGCTTAGGAGCTGCAGTGCAGGAGATCGACGGCGGCGGACGGTGGTGCCCGACGGGGAGGAAGAGCTCGATGCGATGGTTGTGGAGGTGCCCGGCTCGAACGGGAGGCTCCAGCCGTCGTAGTCAAGCGAGGCGGAGCCCGTGGACACGGAGAGGCGGCGCGGGGTCAGCATGGCCGTGCTACCGCGTGGTCATGGCCGCGGTGGCATACTGGAGAGGAAGAGGGGAGGCGAGCGAGGCGATGGGAAAGGGAGAGTGAGAGGGGAGTGAGGCGAGGCGACCAGAGGGGAGGGACGGGGAGTCCCTTATCCCCTCAGCCGCCCCTATTGTGACGGCGGGCGCCGCGCTGTCGGCAGCTCGCCGGTGCGCACCGGCGCAGCCATGGAGGAGGCGACAACGCGAAGGAGAGAGAGTGAAGAATGGGTCTGGTGGGCTGACGTGGGGCACTGTGCACTTAGGCCCAGTGCACAGTGCCTCTTTTCTTTTTATTTTTCTGTTTTTGCCTTTTTTTTTCTTTTTATAGAGATGGTTTTGTATTTATTCGAACCTCCAAATGGATTTGCAACAATGTGAAAGTTGTCTCACTAGTGTGTTGCAATATATGGTACTGCCACAAAAGGTTTGGGAATTTTTGGAACCCATTTGCAATTTTTTTGTAAATGATTAGGGCATTTAAGTGCTGTTTTTACTCTGTTTCTAACTGTTTGAGTCACTTAACTAACTCAATTAATGTTGGTTTTAATTTTAGAATTGTCTATGAATTATTTTCTATTTAATGAACATTTTTCCCACAAGTTTTGAACAACTTCAAATTTCACTTTTGAATTTGAGTTGATTTTCACAATAGAACTTGAATTGTTTTGAATAACCACTATGACTAGGCACTGCAAATGGAGTGACTTGGCATTATTAGTAGATGATCACAGTGGCTATTACATGGGGGTGTTACAGGTTCTTTTGCTACAAGAATTTGATTTACATATTACTGATGGAAAAGGAGCTGAGGACCCCGTAGCTGATAACTTGTCTAGGTTAGAGAATATTCTTGATGACCCACTACCTATTGATGATAGCTTTCCTGATGAACAACTAGTTGCAATAGATGTTTCTCATAATACTCCTTGGTATGCTGACTATGCTAATTATATTTTTGCTAAATACATACAACCTAGTTTCACATACCAGCAAAAGAAAAAATTCTTCTATGATTTAAGACATAATTTTGGGATGACCCACATATTTATAAAGGAGTAGATGGTATTATTAGATGTTGTGTACTTGAGCATGAACAGGAACAAATCCTACGGAAATGTCACTCCGAAGCTTATGGAGGGCATCATGCGGGAGATAGAACTTCTCACAAGGTATTGCAATCTGGTTTTTATTGGCCTACTCTCTTCAAGGATGCTCGTAAGTTTCTTTTATCTTATGATGAATGTCAAAGAATTGGTAATATCGATAAGTGTCAATAAATGCCTATGAATTATTCACTTGCTGTTGAACCATTTGATGTTTGGGGTTTTTATTATATGGGACCTTTTCCTTCCTCTAATGGATATACACATATTTTGCTTGGTGTTGATTATTTTACTAAGTGGGTAGAAGCTATTCCAACTAGTAGTGTTGATCATAACACTTCCATTAAAATGCTTAAAGAAGTTATTTTCCCGAGGTTTGGTGTCCCTAGATATTTAATGACTGATGGTGGTTCACACTTTATTCATGGTGCTTTTCTTAAAATGCTTGCTAAATATGATGTTAACCATAGAATTGCATCACCCTATCATCATCCTCAATCTAGTGGTCAAGTTGAACTTAGCAATAGAGAAATAAAACTAATATTACAAAAAACTATTAATAGGTCCCAAAAGAATTGGTCTAAGAAATTGGATGATGCACTTTGGGCCTACAGAACAGCATATAAAAATCCTATGGGTATGTCTCCTTATAAAATGGTTTATGGAAAAGCTTGTCATTTGCCTCTAGAGTTAGAACATAAAGCATATTGGGCAATTAAAGAACTCAACTATGATTTCAAACTTGCCGGTGAAAAGAGGTTATTTGATATTAGCTCATTAGATGAATGGAGAACCCAAGCTTATGAAAATGCCAAATTATTAAAAGAAAAAGTTAAAAGATGGCATGACAAAAGAATCCAAAAGCGGGAATTCAAAGTTGGAGAATATGTTCTTTTTTACAACTCTCGTTTTAGATTCTTTGCAGGAAAACTTCTCTCTAAATGGGAAGGACAATATATTATCGCGGAGGTTTATCATTCTGGAGCTATCAAGATTAATAATGCCGAAGGTACTAACCCGAAGGTGTTTAATGGGCAAAGAACTAAACACTATATCTTAGGTACGCCTATTAATGTTGAAAGCAATATTATTCAAACCATGACACCTGAGGAACACATAAAAGAAACCTTCCGGAACACTCCAGAATCCTGAAAAAGAGGAGGTACGTGATACGGTAAGTAAACGGACTCCAAAAAATCCGCAAAAATATTTTTTGTCAGTTTTGGAATATTTTAAAAATTAGGAAAATAAGAAACAGCAAGGAAGGCAACCGAGGAGGGCACACGACACCAGGGCGCGCCTACCTTGCCTGCTGTGCCCAGGTGGGTTGTGCCCACCTCGGGAACCTTCCCGACTCCGTTTTCCTCTCGTTTGCTTGTTTCCAAGATAAAAAAAAATCTGTGTATACTCCCTGAACGTATTGACCACCGTATCATGGAGAAATCATCTGTTCTTCTTCTGTGTTGTTTTCTGTTAGATCTGTCGAGCCAGACATCATGTCTTCTCCCTCCTCCAACAAAGTAGAAGGGGATTCTTGGTTGATGAAGATAGAACTAAAGAGGGAGGAGCCAGAGGAAGCCATCAAGGGTGATAAGGTCAAGAAGGTCGCGGGATGTTAAGCTCTAGAAGTAGGGCAGGCCGTTCTAGCAGCAGAAGAAGAAGACATCCTTCAACCCTACTATGATCACCTTACCCCTACTGAAATTGAAGCTTTTAGGATCATTGAAACGGTTTGTGTGCAAAATAAATATCTCACTTGTGAAAATGTTCTGTTGCAAGAGCATGTCATCGCCCTCCGGAGCATCATTCGTAGATTTGAGTACCTCCTGAGCCTGAAGTGTGACGCTGCTTCATCACCACCACCATCATCATCTTCCCCAACAAAAGGAGACTTGAGTTCATGGTATGGGCACTCCCCTTGGCTTGTGCCAAGCTTGGGGGAGGTGCTCCGGTATCGTATCACCACCACTATCTTTGCCTTTATCTATTTTAGTTTGATCTTTAGTTATCCTATGATTTAGTTGAATAAAAGTTTAGTTCGATCTATTTTCGAGTGCTTTCTTAGTGATCTACCTATCTATGTAATCATGTGCGAGATACCTAATAAAGAGCAGTTTGATTTTTGTTTCTTTACTCTTATGTTTCAATAAAAAGAAAGGAAAATAAATGAAAAAGATCATATGCTAATTTTTTTTGGAGATTGACAAACATAGCATTGGTCAATGATGCAATTCATGAAAGAATTAATAAGGGAAGAGAAGATTCATATGCAAATACACTATCTTGGACATCTTTTATGATTGTGAGCCCCCATTAAATATTATATGTCAAAATTGTTGACGTTGGACAAGGAAGACAACGTAATGATTTATGTTTGTTTATATTCACATAGAAGTTATATTGTCATAGATCCTTCAACATGTGGTGCTTGCTCAATATCTTTCCTAGCCGAAAACTCTGCACTAAGTAGAGATACTAATTGTGCATCCAAAAACCCTTAAACCCAAAATCTTATCTTGAGAGTCCACCATACCTACCTATGGATTGAGTAAGATCCTTCAAGTAAGTTGTCATCGGTGCAATAAGGCAATAAAAATTGCTTCTAAATGTGTCGGATCATTTAGTGTAAGAGAAAATTGAGCATTGTACGAACTTGTGATGGCAAAATAATAAAAGCGACACACTGCATAATAAAGGTTGCTATCACAAGGGGCAATACAACGTGACGTTATTTGCATTAAGGGATTTGGCATACAAACAAAAAGCGCATGGTAACCACTGCTTCCCTCTGCAAAGGGCCTATCTTTTACTTTTCTGTATTTACTTTTATGCAAGAGTCAAAGTATTCTTCCCTATTCCTTTTATTTTTCTCTTTTGCAAGCATCATGTGGGTGAGGAAAGATCTAGGCACATATACCCAGTTGGATATGAGTGAGCATGAGTTATTATTGTTGACGTCACCCTTGAGGTGAATACGTTGGTAGGAAAAACTATAAGCCCCTATCTTTCTATGTGTCTAGTTGAAACTTTTTGTTCATGGGTATGCTGTGAGTGTTAGCAATCATAGAAGGTTAAATGATGGTTGAGTATGTGGACTTGCCTAAAGGCTCCGAAAAATGAACCTTCCTGAAAATATGATGAATTGTAGTTGCAAAGTTGACTGAGAACATAGTTTGTTGGTTTTTAATAAGGTTTATGCTTTATACTTCAATGTTGCAATGAATTGTTACTTGTTCATGAGAAGTTATATGATAAAAGTTGTGTGATAAATTTTTATGTTAAATTTATTTGTTGTTATAATAATAAGCATGATGCTTCTATGTCCGTATTTTGTTTTTATCGACACCTCTCTCTCTAAGCATGTGGGCATGTTTTTCGATTTCGGTTTTTCGCTTGAGGACAAGCGAGGTCTAAGCTTGGGGGAGTTGATACGTCCATTTTGCATCATGTTTTCCTACTGTTATTTATAATGTTTTTATGCATAATAATGCTTTTTGGAGTAATTCTAATGCCTTTTCTCTCATAATATGCAAGGTTTACACAAAGTGCGGGAATGCCGGCAGCTGGAATTCTGGACCTGAAAAAGCTACGTCAGAGTTACCTATTCTGCACATCTCCAAATGAGTTGAAAATTTACAGAGAATTATTTCGGAATATATAAAAAATACTAGAGCAAATAACTACTGGAGGGGGCCACCTGGTGAGCATAAGACACCAGTGCGCGCCTGGGCCCCCAGGCGCGCCCTGGTGGGTTGTGCCCAGCACGGCCCACCTCCGGTGCCCATCTTCTGGTATATAGGTCATTTTGACCTAAAAAAATCAGGAGGGGACTTTCGGGACGAAGTGTCGCCGTCTCGAGGCGGAACTTGGGCAGGAGCACTTTTGCCCTCCGGCGGAGCGATTCCGCCGGGGGACGAATTTCCCTCCCGGAGGGGGGAATCATCGTCATCGTCATCACCAACAACTCTCCCATCTTTGGGAGGGCAATCTCCATCAACATCTTCAACATCACCATCTCCTCTCAAACCCTAGTTCATCTCATGTGTTCAATCTTTGTACCGGAACCTCAAATTGGTACCTGTGGGTGACTAGTAGTGTCGATTACATCTTGTAGTTGGTTACTATATGGTTTATTTGGTGGAAGATTATATGTTCAGATCATATGCTATTTAATACCCCTCTGATCTTGAGCATGATTATCAATTGTGAGTAGTTACTTTTGTTATTGAGGTCACGGGAGAAGTCATGTTGCAAGTAATCATGTGAACTTGATATGTGTTCGATATTTTGAGGATATGTATGTTGTGATTCCCTTAGTGGTGTCATGTGAACATCGACTACATGGCACTTCCCACCATATTTGGGCCTAAGGGAATGCATTGTGGAGTAGTTATTAGATGATGGGTTGCTAGAGTGACAGAAGCTTAAACCCTAGTTTATGTGCTACTTCGTAAGGGACCGATTTGGATCCAAAAGTTTAAATGCTATGGTTAGATTTGATCTTAATACTTTTCTCGTAGTTGCAGATGCTTGCGAGGGGGTTAATCATAAGTAGGAGGTTTGTTCAAGTAAGAACAACACCTAAGCACCGGTCCACCCACATATCAAATTATCAAAGTTGCGAACACGAATCAAACCAACATGATGAAAGTGATATGGTGAAATTCCCGTGTACCCTCAAGAACGCTTTGCTTATCATAAGAGACCGTTTTGGCCTGTCCTTTGCCACAAAAGGATTGGGCTACCTTGCTGCACTTTATTTACCGTTACCATTACTTGCTCGTTACAAATTATCTTGCTATCAAACTACTTGTTACCGACTATTTCAGTGCTTGCAGAAAATACCTTGCTGAAAATCACTTGTCATTTCCTTCTGCTCCTCGTTGGGTTCGACACTCTTACTTATCGAAAGGACTACGATTGATCCCCTATACTTGTGGGTCATCATGTAGTAGACATCAAGCTTTTTTCTGGCGCCGTTGCCGGGGAGGTGAGTGCTTGAAGGTATATCTTTAGATCTTGCAATTAAATCTTTTAGCTTCTTGTTTTATCACTAGTTTGGTTTATAAAAGAAAACTACAAAAAATGGAATTGAGGTTGCCTCATATTATTCATCTTTATAATGTCTTTCTTGAAAATGATGGATAGGAAAATTGTGTCGAAGTGTTAGAAGAAGAAGTCAATAAAATGTTTGGCACTAAATCTTTGAATGATGAGAATGATTGCAATGTTGTTAGTATGAATTCCTTTAATATCCATGATGCTAATGATATGCAAAGCCATAAGCTTGGGGATGCTATGTTTGATGAAGATGATATTTTTGGTCCCCCAAGTTTTGATGATCAAATTTATTATGATGATAGCATGCCTCCTATTTATGATGATTATATTGATAAAAGTGGGTTTGGAAGAGTGTCAACTCTAGGTAATAATGATCCCACTATTTTGGAGGGTGTTGAATCTTATTGTGATAATTATGAAAGTGGATTTGGAGAGGTTATGACTTTATTTAGTGATGAATCCACTATTTTGGAAGAGGTTTCAAGTGACTATGACAACAAAGTTGCTATCTATGATGATTATTGTGATGATATGTATGCTATAAAGAGTAATGATATCCAAAAAACTTGTCATCATGATTTTAATGCTTAAATTGATTATGTGAATCAAGTATCATGTGATAGTTATTTTGTTGAGTTTGCTCCCACTACTATTGATGAGAATAAATTTGCTTATGTGGAGAGCAATAAATTTTTTATGCTTGTGGATCATGAAAAGAATTCTTTATGTGATAGCTATATTGTTGAATTCATTCATGATGCTACTAAAAATTACTACAAGAGAGGAACATATGCTTGTAGGTATTGCAATAATATCAAGTTTCCTCTCTATGTGTTGAAAATTTTGAAGTTATGCTTGTTTTGCCTTCCTATGCTAGTTGATTATTGTTCCCATAATTTGTTTGCTCACAAAATACCTATGCATAGGAAGTGAGTTAGGCTTAAATGTGCTAGTCATATTCTTCATGATGCTCACATTATGTTTCAATTCTTATCTTTTATGTGAGCATCATTGAAATCATCATGCCTAGCTAAAAGGCATTAAAGAAAAGCGCTTGTTGGGAGAAAACCCAATATTTACCCCTACTGTATTTGTGTGTTCACATGATTAAGCTACTGTAGTAATAATGTTTTATAGCTTGTGTTTCAATAAAGTGCCAAGTAAAGCCTTTGGGATAGTGTGGTTGATCGTTGATTTGATTTTGCTGAAAAAACAGAAACTTTTGTGTCCAGTAGAAAAATTGTTAAAATTCACTGGAACGTGGAAAAACTCTGAACTTTTTACACATTATTTATATACAAATTTTATACCTTGTCCTAATTTTTCAGAATTTTTGGAGTAACATAAGTATAGACAATATTCAGATATTTACACACTGTTCTGTTTTTGACAGATTCTGTTTGCAATGCATAGTTTGCTTGTTTTATGGTATCTATGGCTTATATTGATTAATATAAATTGTGGAAATTATATATTACAGTAGGCATTATGTGGAAAAAATTATGAATCTTGTCTTTGGCAGTACCCAAGTGGATGATTTGTTTTACTATGCTAACCCATCTCATGAAGTTCCGTTAAGTTTTGTGTGGTTGAAGTTTTCAAGTTTTGGGTGAGATATTAATATGAGAAGAATGAAGAGTGACAAGAACCTAAGCTTGGGGATTCCCAAGGCACCCCAAGGGAATATTCAAGGAATACCCAAGCAACTAAGCTTGGGGATGCCCCGGAAGGCATCCCCTCTTTCGTCTCCAACATTATCGGTAGCCTCACATGGAGCTATATTTTTATTCGTCACATGATATGAGTTTTGATTGGAGCGTCATTTTATTTTATTAGCATTTGCTTGCTGTTATTTATAATAATGTTTTTCATCTTTTATTTCCATAAAAATGTCAAGTATAGCCTTTACCATGCTTATTTTGCAAGTCTATATGTTTCTGTTTGAAAACAGAAAGTTTGTTGTTATGTTTTGAATATTGGTGAATAGTCAGAACATGATAAAATCTTGTCATTTTTAAACTTTGATCTATAAATGTTTTTCTACAGTGCGGTCAATTTTCAGAATTTTTGGAGTTAGGGAATAGTGAGTATAATTGCACTCTTTACAGACTATCCTGTTTTGACATATTGCTGTTATGTTTGGATTGTTTGCGTATGTTTGCTTGTTTAATGATTCTATTTGAGGATAGGAGTATTAAATATGCAGAGGCATTTAGTATACAATGTTAAATAATAATTTTAGTGATTTGCTACAGTAGAGAATGATAAGGTTTTTTCATTGATTTATACTAACTTATCTCACGAGTTCTTGTTGAGTTTTGTGTGGATGAAGTTTTTAAGATTTAGGGAAACCGTGATATAAAAGGAATTAAGGAGAAAAAAAAGCTCAAGCTTGGGGATGCCCAAGACATCCCAATATAACATTTCAAGAAGTCTCAACCATCTAAGCTTGGGGATGCCCCGATAGGCATCCCACCTTTCTTCATCAACAATTATCGGTTAGCCTTGGTTGAGCCTAAGTTTTTTTGCTTCTTCACATGATGTGTGCTATCCTTGGAATGTCATTTTAGTTTTTTTGCTTGTTGTTTGAATAAAATACTTAAGATCTATTTTTTTATGAGAGAGAGAGAGAGAGTCTTCACATAGCTACTTAATTATTTGACTACTCATTGATCTTCACTTATATCTTTTTGGAGTACTTTGTCATTTACTCTCATGCTTCACTTATATCCTATGAGTAAATGGTTGAATGAATTGAATATCATAGATATGAAATTATATATGTTTCATATGCTTATACCATGGGGAGTAATGACTTCACATATAATAAGTATAGGTGGTAAAATTTATTGAAAGATTAGCAAACACCGCATTGGTCACTTGAACAATTCATGAAAGAATATTGAAGGAAGAGGGATTTCACATATAAATATACTATCTTGGACATCTTCTATGATTGTGAGCCCCATTAATTATTTTTAAACTTGAGCAAATTAGTTGAAGTTGGACAAGGAAGACAACGTAATGAGTTATGTTTGGGTATATTTGTATAGAAGTTATATTGTTATGGATCCTCCAACATGTGGTACTTGCTTAGGATCTTTTGCTAGCCTTCACCTGTACTAAGCGGGATTACTGCTTGTGCATCCACTTCCTTAAACCCAAAGTTATTCCATATGAGTCCACCATACCTACCTATATGCGGTATTTACCTACTGTTCCAAGTAAATTTGCATGTGCCAACTCTAAATCTTCAAATAATAATCTGTTTTGTATGCCCAAATCGCTCATGAAGCGACAGGGGGAGGTCAATATCTTCCATGCTAGGTGGGTTATTCTCATGATGAGTGTTTATTCGCTTGTCATTCATGAGAAAGTGGCTGGTAATTGGGATGCCCAGTCCTATGATCACAATCAAAATCAAAATATAATTATAAAACAAAACTCCCCCGGATTGTTGTTGGTATGAAGGCACCCGAGGATTCGGCTAGCCATGGCTTGTGTTTGTTGGTGGAGGGGGAGTAACAACTTTACCTTTCTGTTTGGGAACCACCTATAATGTGTCTAGCATGGAAGATATTGGGAACTCTCGGTCGTTACATTGACAATGAAAGCATACCTCTCAAAATTATATTCATCTCTGTTTTAAAAGCTTTGAGCTCTGGCACCTCTGCAAATCCCTGCTTCCCTCTACGAAGGGCCTATCTTTTACTTTTATGCAAGATTCAGTAGTATGCCTTCTCATTTCAACCCCAATTATTCTCTAGTTGGCAAGTATCATGTGGTGGGGAAAGATCCAAGCATATATGGCCATTCAAATATATTTGATCATGAATTATTATTGTTGACAATTATCTATATGATAAATAAGTTGGGAGGCGAAACATTAAGCCCCTATCTTTCTCTGTGTTCGATGGATGCTATTTGTTCTAAAAATATGCTTTGAGTGTTAGCAATCATGGAAGACTATATGATAGTTGAGTATGTGGAATTTGCTAAATCAAATCTCTTACATAGACCCTTCCCGAAAATAAGATGAATTGCAATTGTTTGATGACTGAGAACATAGTTTGATAGTTTTCAAGAAAGTTTATGGTCTATGCTTTAACTTGTGAATAGCTTGCTACTTGATCATGAGAAGTTTTATGAGATGAGCTACTGTTTATGATATATAATGATGCTAGAAGAAGTGACTGAAATTATCATTGATCAAACTTGTGCACTTGCTAGCATTCACACTTCATAAATTATTTCTTTTGTCATTTACCTACTCGAGGACGAGCAGGAATTAAGCTTGGGGATGCCGATACGTCTTCAACGTATCTATAATTTATGAAGTATCCATGCCATGTTTACAAAAAAATTATATGGTTTCGGTATGATTTGATTAGAACTAACTCGGACTGACGCTGTTTTCAGCAGAACTACCGTGGTGTCATTTTTTGTGCAGAAATAAAAGTTCTCGGAATGGGCTAAAAATTTACGATGATTTTTTATGGACCAAAAGAGACCCCCAAAGCACCGGAGCTGGGTCAGGAAGTGGACAAGGGAGCCACAAGCCTGGGGGGCACGCCCACCCCCCTAGGGCATGCCCTCCGAGCTTGTGGGCCCCTCGGGCACCCCCTTGACGTGAGACCGACGCCAAAAATTCCTATAAATACCAAAACCCCTGAAAAGAACCCTAGATGACAAGTTCCACCGCCGCAAGCCTCTGTAAGCCACGAAAAACCAATCGGGACCCCGTTCCAGCACCCTGTCGGGGGGGGGGGGGAATCATCACCGGAGGCCATCTTCATCATCTTGGCGGCCACCATGATAAGGAGGGAGTAGTTCACCCTCGGGGCTGAGGGTATGTACTAGTAGCACTACAAGAAATATGTCAACTTGCGACCATCACTATTGGTCACTGAATGGTCATTGTTTTTCATTTGCGACCTTTTTGTGACAAAAAACAGATGGTCAAAAGCTGACCGTCTTTAATGGAAATTAACGACCTTCTTTGTGATAAGGTCGTTGATTCAACGACCTTTTGTTTTGGTCGTTGGTTGTCTGTCCAGGCCACGTCGGATCCGATGTGGCAAGCTAACGTGGCAAAATTGTGACCAAATGAAAAGGTCATTGATTAGAATCAGCCCGGTCCAGTTCAACGCTTTACTTGGGCCAAGCCCACTAATTCAGCCTTTTCATATTTTTTCTGTTAATTTTTGATCGGCTTCATGGGCCAAGCCCAGCAATTCGGCCTTTTTATTTGTATGGAATTTGACATTCAATTTCTTGTTGGGCCTCGGCCTTTTACAGTCCAATATTTTTTATGGCCCTCAGCCTTTTACAGTCCAGGTTTTCTTTTTGACCTCGACCTTGGTTTTTTTTGGGACTCAACCATGGCCTTTTAATTTAGTACTCATCAGTCTTCAGTTCTGTATATGCTTTATTTTCAGTCAATTTCCAGTTCAAACAGAGGCTATAAATGTAGAATATTTCTCAATACAGCCAAACTTGGTACATTACAATAATACATGGTATCCAGTTTTCTAATACACAAAAATAACATGCTCCAATGAGCTACTCTTTGCTGGGTGCGGGTTCTAGCTTCTTCATCATGGAGCTTGTTCCAGCAGTCAGCACTTCAATGAACAAAGGACAACATCTGCAGGTTATAAACAGAACAATTAGGAACAAGATAAAAACAAAACATTCTGCATTTGGTGCGAAAATGGTTTGAGCAAAGAGGAGCTTCAGCAACAGAGCAAACTGAATCAAATCAAACATACACCGACATTTGCAGATGGATATTTTTGTTTGACTCATTTACTGCTACTCCCTTTAATTTTTAGGACTACATATTCTGAATCTACTAGTACTAGATACCTACCGATTAGAAAATAAAGCTAAGTTATACTAGTAGTGGTGGTGCTCAATTGCCACTATTTAGGTCAATGGTAGATGCAAGCAGGTAGCCTTTGGACAAGTGAAACAATGACTGCAACAATAACACCACCACTGGTCATGGGCTGCTCTGCTTCTGCTAGCAACTACAAGAACGGTAGCACCAAGTCTGCTACTCTGCTACTGCTAAAAAAAGAAGCAACCAGTTTTCTGCTCCCTCGGATCCAAATTAACTCACTCACGCAGCTCTAGGACAACTTTGTAAAGGAGTATAGTAAATTAAACCTGCTCATCAACTGCCCATCATTACATAGACCACTAACTGCCGGGTCTACAAGAACAACACCTCTCCTCCAACACTGAGCTCACCAATTCTGCTACTCTGCTACTGCCATAAATAATACTGTAGAATAAAATGAACACCATACATTACATAACACCAGTTTTTAAATTGTAGATTAAACCTGGCTGTTTCATTAACACATCATCATCAGACAGATTAACAGCAATGTACTGAACTTAGTCCTTCTTTCATCATCACAGACTAGATTAAACTGCCAAATACTGAACTTATTCCTTGCACAGCTGAAAGTCTGAAACTGGGACTAGAAGAACAGCACCATCACTGGGCTACCACAAGTCTACTAGTACTAGATACCTACCGATTAGAAAATAAAGCTAAGTTATACTAGTTGTGGTGGTGCTCAATTGCCACTGTTCAGGTCAATGGTAGGGGGCATGAGTGAAGAGGGAGGAAGGCGCAGTGGCTACCTACCTATGGACCGGCGGGGCGGCGGGGGCACCTTGAGGCGCTGCTTGAGGATGCGGCGCTGGCGCTGGATGCGCACGAGCTTGGGCCACTTGACGAACCGGTGGAGGTCCTTCTTGGGCGGTAGCGCGCCGCCGATGCCGAACTACTTCGGCCTCTTCTCGAACAGCGAGTTCACCACCTTGTCCTGCAACCAGACACCAACCCAACCCAGTCAGATCACACGCGCTGCGACCGGGAGATATCACAGAGATTCCAAGCAGGAGCAGAGGGCTGGGTGCAGTACCACCGCCTTCTTCTTTTGTTCCTCGGTTACAGCCTTTGCAACCTCTCTTTCACATCCCTACGAACATACATAATCATCAGAATCAGCACTATAAGCTCTGGTTGCTCATCGAACATATAATTAACAAAACATAATAGTTTGTGGACATTGCAAAAGAACAGAAAGCACACATATATATTGAACAAAAGCAACAACCCGGAATAGATGTGAAAAAAAAACAGAATAGTTTGTAGATGACTTAACAGTTCATGTTTGTTAACAAAACAAGAGTGGACATCTCACAGTGAGTTAACTATCTGATGACTTTAGTTAAACACATACTAGCATTCGGTGCTACAAGAGACAATGGGAATCCAACTATCCCAACATCCCAACTTGGTAAATCCATGCTGCTAAAAGGCCAATCCTAATCGGGTTGGAACTGGACCTGGTTTCAAACATGTGAGCTACAACTATCGCAATACCACAGCCCAAAAAAAACCCCACAGATCCATCAAACTACTGTTTGTAGGTCTGGCATCAGTTGTGTCAACGTACAGTCCACTTACAGTCATTTGGGAGAAAATTACAATGATAATTAGACTGCCATTACAATCTACTGGTAACTTGCAGTCTAGTTTACAGCTACAGTGATATCTTAAGAGTTACAGTCTAAATACACAAAACTTGCAGTCAAATTAGCAGTGGAACTTCTAAAATTACAGTGCATTTACACAGAACTTACACTCATACCGTGTGATTATTACAGTGAATTATGACCAGAACTTATAGAAAGTATGAAAACAATGATCACAGTGGATTCACACAGAACTTACACTGTCATTTGAGAGAGAGAAAATTATAGTGATAATTACAGTCATTATAGTCTACTTAGAGTCTACTTGCAGTGTGCTTACAATGATATCTTAAGAGTTACAATCTACATACACGCAACTTAAGTCAAAATTAGCACTGGAACTTCTAAAAATTACAGTGTATTTACACAGTACTTACATACACACTGTTTGAAAATTACAGTGACATTGTGACAGGAACTTATAGATAATCGGTGATTGTATTTACACAGAACTTACACTGACACTGTGTAAATATTACAGTGGCATTACTACTAGGACTTCAAAAAAAATACTGTGTAAATATTACAGTGGCCAAACGGGTTGCACTCAACTAGACCCACTGCCAAACCAACAGAACAAAGAGGGTGGTGTACATGAGAACAAAGTAGATGAAGAGTAGAACAAAAATTGCAATGTGATTAACATGAGTACATCTTGAAAATTATGAAAAAAAAAAACTGCTGCATATAACCACTGTAAGAACTGTATATTATACCACTATAAATTAGTGTAAGTTTGTGAACCTCATTTGTAATTTACAGTAGTGAATCGGTTGAATTACACTAGTTTATTTATAGTTCTACAGCGGAGTTACAGTGTAAATGTGCAGTTGACTTACAATATAAATCTGTAGATTTGCAGTTTTCACAGTATCACCTAACGTTGACAAACCCCTAAAACTATCTAGAAAAATGATGTTACCCAACAAAGACAAACCAAACAAAATTGCTCTGAAAATTATGTTGTAACTACCCTCTGACTTACAATGAGTTGCACAAGAATTAGTGAAACTCTGGCTAGAACACAGGCCGGAGATGGGCACCCCTCTGCGCGAGTGCTGCGAGGCATTGTCGTCCTCGAGGCCCAACAATAAAAAGGTAGCAACATAAAAACAATATTCATTGTCTAATTCAGAATGCAACAATGCAATGTCTAAATGTTCTCATCACATCACAGATAAATAAATTTTTGAAACATAAGAACTCAACCATCACTACATTTTCTTAACACACGCTATAGCCGACGAAACTAGAACAGATGCTTCATCCAAAGAAACTGTTTGCTACAGAAAACTACACTTGTTCAGCTAACTATAAGTTGTTTATTCCCGATGATAACCTAGCAGCAGAAAATAAAGAAATTGTTATAATCATGACTGCAACCAAATTTACATGAGAGTTTTGCTCTGCATGGATTGGGTGGAATCGCTACCATTCTAAACCCATCAGCGAACTTATTGTTGACAATTAAGCATACTTGATACTTGCAACCATCTATGGAACCATTTAATATCCTGCTTTCTCATCAGATAAATGAAATGACAGAAGTAAGAAAAACAGATGGCTGCTTCCTGTTGGCCAAAAAGGCTTAATGAAACATAGCTAGCATTTGGCAATGAAGGTGCTTTCCAAAAGAACTACCACCCTGGAATAAGATTTTTCTACAGTTGCCTCATTGTATCTCAATGTTAAGTCAACTACAAATCTATAATTGTGATGATCTTCCTTACAGAATCCCAGATCAGCTAAATGAACAAGTGTGCACAAATGCACACAACTCAAGCACAAATGCACACAACAGAATCCCAGACAGCCTCACCTTGCAGCTTGCTAGTGGGGCGACGAAGGGCTGGAAGATGGGGTTGGTGTAGCGGAAAAACAACACCTCCGCTGTGTACGCCAACGCCGGCCAATCCATTGGGGCGGGTCGAGATCACAGCCACTAGACCACCACAGAGAGACTCGACAGCGAGGAGATGCTGCAGCGAGAAGGCGGCCTCCATGGCGTCGGAGCAGGGGAGGAAGTGGCCATCCCATCCATGGCGTTCCGTTCCTCGAGCGACGATGGACCTGAGAGGGAGAGGGAACGTGGTGAGGAAGAGAGGGAGGGATGCGACGAGGAGGACTGGAGGGTCTCACCTGTGTCACCGGATCATCGGAACAACGCCGGAGCAACGCGCCCGTCGGATCCCGTCGACGCCGTTGCGTCCTGGTTGCCGGAGAGCCGTGGAGAGAGAGGGGTCGCTAGAGAGAGATGGATAGGTGGGGGGCTCCGCCTGAGGTGGGGGGAAGCGGAGAGGAGGGGGAGAGGCCACCGGCGGCAAGGTTTGGGAGGGAGACAAGGGGAGGGATGGGATCGGCGTGGTTGGCGGCGGCGATGTGGGAGACAAGGGGGAGAGGGAGGGTGCAAACCGGCGGCGAGGGGATCTGGAGCGGCGGTGGGAGGCGGCTGCAAGGGATCGCGTGAGGTGGGTGGCGGATCTGGAGCGGCGGGGTGCGGATCTGGAGCGCTAGGGTTTCGTGGGTGAAGAGGTGAGGGATTTTTTTCTTTTTTTTTTTTGAGACAAAGAGGGGGTGTGAGGGAGAAAGGGCTGACATCGGATCCGGGAGCATCCGACGGCGTTTGAGGCACGATCCGCGTGACATGCCCATGGACCAATCAGAACCCAGTACACGTTATGACCTTGTAAATTGGTCGTAATCGACTAAAAATAAGGTGTTGAATCATGTTTTTTTGAAAAAAAGGTGTTGAATCATATAAACAGTTTTATGATATGAGAAATTCAAAAAAAGCATTCTCATTCTGTCACCAAATGTGACATAGTTTTTAGGAAAACTAACAAACTTGGAATTGGAATAAGACAAATATCTTCTAAAAATTGTTATGAGGAATGAGTTTTTAGGGGGAAAAGCATTTTCTATTTTTGGAGTGCCAAAAATGTTTACAGCACCACTCCATTTTCCAAAACTATAAGACAACATTTTATGTACAGTTGACAAAATCTTTAGATGTAAAATGCTTTCGATCCACCTCTCATCAAAAAGACAAATTATGTTTCAAAAAAGAATCTACCTCAACATTCTTTTGTTTTTCTTCTACTTTTTCACATGAAAAATTCAAAGAAATGATCTCATATTGTGCACAATGGTGCATCTTGGAATGGCAAACAATGTTGCCTAAGAAAGTTTTTGTTTTATTTGCACGGAAATTTCATTTTCCATTTTTTGAGTGCCCAAAATGAGTTTTTTTGTGAAGGACCTACCATATATTTGTTGCAAAATTGTACCAAATCAATTTTAAAAAATACTAGGTCATATTTAATGCAAAATTGACCAAATGGTTGGTTGTCAAAAGCTTTGATCCACCTCTCATGAAAAAGACAAATGTCCGCCGATTCAGGAGGAAGCGGGTCAAATTTGAACTGCAGCTGCCTCATAGTTTGCTCTTTATTTTCTCCAAAAATTATTTATAGGTACATAAGTATATATTTAATCGGAGAAACACCAAAAGTTTTCCAAGATTCAACCACTAGCTAGGAACGGTCATGCCCGCCGTTTTGACCGCGTTTTGAAACGGGCATGAAAAATTCAAAAAATCAAAAAATTGGAAAACCTTCGCATTGTGTCATTATATGTGACCAAGTTACCAGGAAAAATAATAAACTTGTAATACGGAAATTATTTTAAAAAAGTGTTCTCAGAAATGAGCTATCATGTGTGAAGATCCATGGTTTTCAAGCAAAATGATCAATGTTATGGTAGCATTAATGGCATAGTTTATTAAAATGATCTCATATTGTGCACAAGGGTGCATCTTGGAATGTAAAACAATGTTGCCTAAGGAAGTTTTCATTTTCTTTTCATGAAAAAATCATTTTCCATTTTTCGAGTGCCCAAAATGAGTTTTTTTGTGAAGGACCTACCATATATTTGTTGCAAAATTAGACCAAATCAATTTTCTAAAATATTAGGCCATATTTAATGTACAAATCACCAAATGGTTGCATGTCAGAACTTTCGATCCACCTCTCGTGAAAAAGACAAATCTCCGCCATTTCAGTTGGAAGCGGGTCAAATTTGAACTGCGAGTGTCTCATAGTCTGCTCTTTATTTTTTCCAAAAATGATTTTTAGGTACATAAGTATATATTTAATTAGAGAAACACCAAAATTTTTCCAAGATTCAAGCACTAGCTAGGAACGGTCATGCCCGCCGTTTTGACCGCATTTTGAAACGGGCATAAAAAATTAAAAAAAAACAAAAAATTGGAAAACCTTCGCATTGTGTCATTATATGTGACCAAGTTACCAGGAAAAATAATAAACTTGTAATACGGCAATTCTTTTAAAAAAGTGTTCTTAGAAAAGAGCTATCATGTGTGAAGATTCATGGCTTTCAAGCCAAATGATCAATCTTATGGCCACATTCATGGCATAGTTTGTTCAAATAATCTCATATTGTGCACAAGGGTGCATCTTGGAATGGCAAACAATGTTTCCTAAGGGAGTTTTCATTTTCTTTGGACGAAAAATCAATTTTCCATTTTTCGAGTGCCCAAAATGAGTTTTTTTGTGAAGGACCTACGATATATTTGTTGCAAAATTGGACCAAATAAATTTTATAAAATACTAGGCCATATTTAATGCACAATTAACCAAATGGTTGGGTGTCAAAAACTTTTATCCACCTCTAGTGAAAAAGACAAATTTCCGCCGATCCAGTTGGAAGCGGGTCAAATTTGAACTGCAGCTGCCTTATAGTTTGCTCTTTATTTTTTCCAAAAATAATTTCTAGGTACATAAGTATCTATTTAATCAGAGAAACACCAAAAAATTTCCAAGATTCAACCACTAGCTAGGAACGGTCATGCCCGCCGTTTTGACCGCATTTTGAAACGGGGATAAAAAATTCAAAAAATTGGAAAACCATCGCATTGTGCCATTATATGTGACCAAGTTACCAGGAAAAATAACAAACTTGTAATACGGCAATTCTTTTAAAAAAGTGTTATAAAAAATGAGCTATCATGTGTGAAGATTCTTGGCTTTCAAACCAAATGATCAATCTTATGGCCACATTCATGGCATAGTTTGTTCAAATGATCTCATATTGTGCACAAGGGTGCATATTTAAGTGGCAAACAATGCTTCCTAAGGAATTTTTTATTTTCTTTGGACGAAAAATTCATTTTCTATTTTTCGAGTGCCCAAAATGAGTTTTTTTTGTGAAGGACCTACCATATATTTGTTGCAAAATGGGACTAGATCATTTTTATAATATATTAGGCCATATTTAATGTATAACTGACAAAATGGTTGGTTGTCAAAAGTTTTTATACAGCTCTGGTGAAAAAGACAAATTTTCGCCGATTCAGTAGGAAGTGGGTCAAATTTGAACTGCAGCTGCCTCATAGTTTGCTCTTTATTTTTACCAAAAATCATTTGTAGGTACATAAGTATCTACTTAATCAGAAATACATGGTTTGGTGGCGATACGTTGAGGTTTGGATGGTGGCCGAGGGCCCCAACTCCAGAGCACGTAAACTCGCATGCTCGTTGCATGGTCACCGCATGACCGTGGCGTTGCCACGCGTTCTGGGTGGCCTAGGCATGTCTAGTGGGTTGGGCACTCCCCCGGTAGGTGTTAGGAAGAAGAAGGCAATAGAAGAATCTCACGAGTATACTGAACTGAGCTCAAAGATGAATTAGCAGCCAAGTGTTTGATTAGTGGTGTGGAAAATGCACATGGCCAATTCGCCTGAGTTTTGGCCGAGGATGATCATCTACTAAGAACACTGTCTTGGAAAATTTGCAGCTCAAATGGAGGAGCCTAGGTGTCACTTGCTTTGCAAAGTACCACACTGGATAGAAATACGAATGTTGAAGCTGGACTCAAATGAATGAATGGATTGATCTGAAATTTGGAGGTGGATGATAATTTGGGCATATGAAGGCACCGTAAAAATTTCATAGCATTTGGGTAAATAAAAATGGTACTTCCTTCACGGTGCTCTCCACCGAACAGAAAATTGGGAAAAATGCTCAGGGAAATTGGCTAGATTAAATGAGCTAAAATTTGGTGGAGGGAGGTTCTATGGGCAGGGTCATGTCCTGATAAATTTTCAGCAATTATAAATTAACATAACATATAGTTGCTTCACATACTGGAAATATTACCAGAAAAAAAGATTGGATTGTGAGCTCACATGGATTGTTAGATGGAGCTCAAATTTTGTGGAGAGCTATGATTTGGGAATATAGAAGATGTGGCAAAAATTCAGCTCATTAGGATATGCCTAGCTAGTACTTCCTTCACAACAGTTCTAGCTGAACAGAAACTTTGGAAATTTGCCGAGGAAGATTTACTAGGCAAATGGAGCTGAATATTGTCATGAGGTAATGATTTGGATAGTAAAGAATGCCCAATTTTGTTGGGAATTTTGGGAATGACAGAATTATAGGCTGTTTCACAACCTAGGGCAAAAATTGACACATAGACATGACACATAGGCAAAACTGATGAGGTGGCGCCTAGTCATAGCAATGCACCACAATTTACAAGGCTATGACCATCTATATTGGTCGTTATCTGCTAGAAATAAGGCAGCGAAATAGTGCTGTTTGCTTTACGACCTTTTCCTGTTCAGAAATTATGACCTTTCTGACCAAAATGGTCGTTACGGTTTAGGGTTTGGAGCCCCCCGAACAGCTTTTGACCAATTGGTCTCAAATGGTCGTAGATTTATGACCAATTCTTCCAGGGTCACTGACAGAAGGTCACAAGTTGACATATTTCTTGTAGTGTAGCTATGTGTTTTATCTCTTTCTCTCTCATGTTTTTGATTTGGCATGATCTTGATGTACCGTGAGCGTTGTTAATATATTTGGATCTTATGGTGTTCTTCCCTCTCTACCTTCTTGTGATGAATTGAGTCTTGCTCTTTGAAGTTTCGTTATGTTGGATTGAGTATTGGATTTGAGAACACTTGATGTATGTTGTAACACCCCTGTGTATTAGTCACTGTGATCTAATGCTAATAATGCCAAGTCATATCATTTGCAGTGCTTAAAAATAGTGGTTAACCAAAGCAATTCAACTCCATTCTGAAAATCAACTCAAATTCAAAAGTGAAAAATAAATTTGCTCAAACACTGTTGCAAAAATGTTCACTAAATATTAAATATTCCAGAATCACTCATAAAAATATAAACAATGGAATTGGAACTAGTTAAATGGTTCAAACCACATGAAACAGTACCAAAACAGAATTATTTAATCTAATTAAATTCATTTCAAATTCAAATGAAATCCAACTTTGCCCAAACTAGTTTTTGATGAAAGCCAACATTGCACAATAATATTTGGGTCAACTCTCACATTTTATAAAAGTGCACAAGTGGCCTAACTAATTCAAAACAGAAAAGAAATAAAAGAAAAATCAAAACAAAAACAGAAAAAGGAAACGAGGCACTGTGCACTGGGCCTAAGTGCAAAGTGCCCGACCACCGGCCCACCTGGCCCAACCCCTCTCTCTCCCTCACGCTGTCGTTCCCTCCATGGCCGAGCGCGCGTGTGCCGCTCGCGCGCCGACATGCCGGCGCTCGCCGCCACTACAGGGGCAACGTAGGGGATAAGGGAGCCCCGTCCAGCCCCCCTGGTCCTCCTCTACCACTCGCCGCTCCTCACTCATCTCGCTGTCGCTCGCGTCCACCTTTTACCTCTCTGGTCCGACGCGGTCGCCGCCGTGCCTCGCCCGTGCTCGCGGCCACCGAGTTTTTTCGGCCCAGTCAATCTGTCCACGCGCTTCGTCTCCGTCGACCGCGTCTCCCCATCAACCCACGCGACGCCGGACGTCTCCAGGAGCTGCCCCGACCTCTTCTTCCTCAGTGGATCACCGCAGCTCGCCGGCGTCGATTCGCTCCACTGCGGCTACTAATCTGTCGCAGGCCTTTCATGAGCCACAAGGTGAGCACGCGCCAGCGTTTTCCCCATCTCCCCGCTCGCTTTGCTGCCTCTGGACGCCGTCGCCATTGTCGGAGCTCCCACCGCCGCGGTTTAGCTTGCTCCTGCTGCTGCGGTTCCTAACAGGGTCGAACGAGCACGCCAGCGTGCTCAGGGGCGTCCACTGATGCTCCCTAGCGCTTTAGATCGTGAGCAAACGAGCCGAGTCGACGGTTTCTTCGGGCACCGATTCCGGCCGCCGCCTGTTGGCATCGCCGCCATCGTTTTAGGTCATCTCCGGCCAAGTTTTTGGCATGTATGAACACGCAACGCAACGGCCGATCGAACGGTACCGACGGCGCTCGATTTGGTGCCCCGTAGGTGATTCCCGAGCGTCTCCGGCGAGACAGCCGCCGCGAAGCGCTCACCGGCGCGTTTCCGGCGACCCGGCCGACGTGGCAAATGGTGGGGCCCGCTCCGTGCCACTGACAGTGGGCCCTGCGCCTCAGTTTGACTATGTTGACTGCGGTCAACGCAATTACTATTCATCCCCTCTCTCTGACATGTGGGCCCCTCTGCACTAATTAAAGTTAATTAACCTTTAAAATTAATCTGTTAACTAATCAGACACTGACAACTGGGGCCCACACCCCCTAATTAGCTCTGTTAGTTTAATTAATCCACAGTTAGCCCAACAGAGACTGACATGTGGGTCCCACTGGACCCACATGTCAGGTTTGACCCTGGTCAGCGAGGCTGTTGACTGCTGACATCACAGTGACATCATGCTGACGTCATATATCATTTTCTGTTAAATAAAATAATTCCAGAAAATCATTTAAACTTCGAAAATTCGTAACTTTTAAACCGTAGCTCGGATTGAAAACCTTAAAACATGAAACTTGCTCAGAACGACGAGACAAATCTAATCGTGTCGTCTATTCCTTTGTCGGAACCCCCTACATAGAAGAACTCGTAACTTCGAGCCCGATTCCGGCATATGAATAGTGCACACACTCCGATTAAGAAATCCCACGTTAATCCTATAGTAACTAAAAATGACTTAGGCATACTTCAGGCAACCCTGCACTGCATCATAGTCGTATCATGACCTGTGTTGCATCGTTGTTGTGTATTTACTTGTTTCCTCCCCCTCTCTTCTCTCTCGGTAGACCCCGACGTCGACGTAGCTCCCGAGGTCGACGCTGCTCAGGAGCCCGACGACTCAGTTGACGACCCTGCCCTTGCAGTCGAGCAGACAGGCAAGCACCCCCATTTTGAGCATTCCGATATCGCCCACTCTCTTCTCTCTTATGCTTGCATTAGAAGTTACTGCTGCTACTGTTGTCCTATATCTGTTGCATAGCCTGTTTACTTGTAACCTGCTGTTGATACTCATCTGTTATCCTAAACTGTTTAGAATAGGTTGGGTAGAGACCATCAGAGATCCCATTTATCCCGACTGCCCCGCTGGATGATCAGAAGACCCGAGCAACGGGATTGAAGACTAGGCCCCGACATCGCACGTCACTTCCCCTTTGTTGCCGACACTACTGGGTTAATATCGAGTACCGAGGGTGATACCTCGTCAGCACTTCTGATGATAACCTTGTAGGTTAGTTAATCGGTCGTGGTAAGCGAGGGTGATTCCTCCTACACCACCCCCGATACCGACGCTGTCGTGCAACATCTCAAGTGTGGACCTCGAGGGTGATTCCTCCTTCGTTCACCTTGACGATAACATCAAATGGGATTCCAGCGGGGGTGATTCCTCAGGGTTCCCTTTGGTGTCAGACACACGGATACTTTGGATACTATGACTAATCACTGAACCATGACACTAAAGACGGGTCGGCCCTGAGGGGTACCCGCGCGAGCTTAATAGCGAGTGATGTGGAATCGGGTGGACCTGGATGGTGCCCGAGGGTTGAACACGAGGCGTGGCCGGGCATTCCTAGCCCTTGCCGCAAGTCCTCGAGACGGGGCGAAGGGGTCACATCGATCGTGAGTCTCTGCTCGTTACCGCGCGCTCCTAATGCACTAAACGGTTTGGATATTTGATCCGAGGGGCCTCTGGCCTGATAGCACTAACCATCACGTGGGCATAGTATGGACGTTCTGCGTCGTATACTTCAGCCGAAGCTTAATAGATGTCAGCAACTGAGTGGCACACGCTGGGTTGGACTGGGAACGCAACCACACTTGTATAAGGGGTTGCTAGGTCTGCTCACCGGTGGTGTACGCAACGTGCAGGAGCGTCCGGGGCGATGGCCCAAGACCCCTGGGGGCATAGGTTAGTCCGGCGTGCTGACCTCTCTGTTAAGTATTTGGTCGGGTTGCGGCGTCTTGCTTAGCCGAGGCCGGGTATGACCCAGAAAAGTGTGTCCGGCCGGAGTTAAGCGAGATTGGTGGGTAAGTTGGTGCACCCCTGCAGGGAAGAAAACATCTATCGATAGCCTGTCCTATGGTAACGGACACTCGGAGTTGTATCCCGATCGGTACAACTAGAACTGATGACTTGAGATAAAATGGATAGTATGTCTCTGGGATTTATTTCTTGCAGGGAGTTGAGGAAGAATCTCTGGCCGAGGTTGATGACACTGCTATACTTTACATTATGTTATTCTGCTCTCTTCTAATGCTGCAAGACTGTTGAAGATGCTGAAGATGCTAGTCTTCGATAGGACTAGGCTTTCTCCCTCTATTCTGGCATTTCTGTAGCCCTGTCCACATATACAGCCCTCCTTTGAAAATGTTGCATATGTAGTGTAGATCCTTGCTTGCTGAGTACTTCGGATGAGTACTCACGTTTGCTTTATTTTCTTTTTCTCCCCATATCCATATGTCGCCGCCAGATGATGGAGCCCCTGAGGTAGCTGCCCCCGTCGGCAACTACGGCTACTACTACTACTACCCTCCAGGTGAGTACTACTACGAGGAGCTGACCGATGACCAGGAGTAGGATTCGGAGGGTCCTAGGCAGGAGGCCTACGCCTTTCGATCATAGTGTTTTATTTTGCCCCGCCTTCCTAAAGGCTTATCTCTATTTCTGTAATATATCTGTACCCAGATATCTGATGCTTTCGCTGACACTTGTATGCCATCGAGCTATGTATTCGAGCCCTCGAGGCCCTGGCTTGTAATATAAGGCTTGTATGACTTTATTTATGTTTTAGAGTTGTGTTGTGATATCTTCAAGTGAGTCCTTTGGCTTGATCGTGTGCATTTGCGTGTATGGTTAGTGCACGATTAAGCCGGGGTCATCACAGGTTGGTATCAGAGCAGACTGCCTCTAGGAACCCCCCTATCCAATTCCTTGGCCGAAGTTGAGTCTAGTGGTCGAAAACTATTTTACTAACTTGGCTGTGTGGCTCACGGGCCCACGTCGCCAACTGGATGGTATTAGGATCTTTTATTCCTCGACCTTTACTCTGGGACTCTGATCTCTCTTCTATTCGGGTTTAATGAAACTTACTAACACTGACACTTAGGATCTCGTAAATTCAATCCACCCGGAGAGCTGGATATCTGTGTGATTTCCATGTCATTGATCTGATTAGTCTGATAATCATTTTCCTTTCCATTGTTTTGTTTAACCTTTCAATTCGAGATCTTCTATATTTCTCGTTGTCGAATGACAATCCTGAATCTTCTCTGTTTCAGATGGACCGTCTGTTTCCCCCACGTCCTACGACACAGCTTGTGCTTCGCACCTGGGCTCGAGACGTCCCTGGGTTTCCAGCTGTTCTGATCGCCCTTTTGATCAGGATGGGATACCGCTGGTGCCCCGAGTACATGGTCTACGAGGTTTATCGTGAGTTTAACCAGGAGCAGTACTATGCTGATGTTCGCATCTACGATCAGTAGGATGACTCAGACACTGAGCTGCATCATTTTCACAGTATCGACGTGACGATTGAGATGGCAGTCCATGATGCCGCCTATTCTGCTGTCGCACGTCTCCTAGGAGAGCACATCGCCAGCTTGGATGCTTCTGAGTATCGATACATTCCGTATGCCCCTGCTGGAGATGCTACTGGATACTACACGGCTATCAGTGCCCTGTACGAGCCTCGTCGCTATGATCCACGAGTTCTGATTCAGTGTACTCAGGCTCTGGATCGCACTGTTCGGGCTCTTGCCGTCGAGTTGTTTGCCACTCGAGTACGACTCTACGAGGCTATGACACAGTTGCTACCAGCTGTTCGTGCAGGGATACATCCGGAGCATATCCTTTACCCGCGCAGGACCGAGTTGCCACCAGGGATCGATTGGCCTGCTGTGGGAGGTCACATGCCTGCACGTGGACCTCTTCTTTCAGCTTGAGACCGGGTTCTGCAACAGAGTGCACATGGAGCGCAGGATCCTTCTGCGACGAACATCCGTCGTCCGCACTTGCAGCTACCCCGTTTCAGTGGTTTTCTCCGACGTTGATGTAGCCTTTGCTATGTCTCGTTGTGTACTTCCTTACCGCGTGCCTGCGCGCCGCCTAGTATGTCTAGCTTTTAAATTTGCGCCGTTGTGCTGCCCGTTTGTAACCGACTCTGTATGGATCTGTATGACTTAATGATTACTATTAAGCATCTGTTGTACTACTTAAATTCCGTCGAGTTACATCATGTTTACTCCTAAAATACTCGCCGTGGCTTCTGCTAAACTACCCCTGTTGATTTAGCAGGATGGGTGATAACAACCCACCTCCGCCGCCACCGCCTGACTATATGGCTGCGATGATGCAACAGTTTGAACTCAACCGTCAGTTCATGATGGGGATTATGCAACAATTTTCCCGTCCCAATGCCGACCAGCCGCCACCTTCCATCACCTTGCCAAAATTTATGCGACTCAACCCGTCGTTCTTTCGCAACACAGTCAACTCACTGGATGCCGATGACTGGCTGCGTGACATCTCCTATGATATGGAGTCTGCTGATGTCGCCCCGGCCAATTATGTCACCTTTGCGACATACCTTCTGAAGGGTCCCGCATCACAATGGTGGGCCACTCACCGACAGACCTACCACCTGGTACCGTCGTCACTTGCGCAGAATTCAAGATTGCTTTCCGTGCCCGCTACATTCCTCAAGCTGTCATAGCCCAGAAGAATGCCGAGTTCCGTAGTCTCGTTCAAGGTAACAAGACTGTGGAAGTTTATCAGTGCGAGTTTCTTGACTTGTCTCGCTACGCTGAAGAAGACATTCCTACTAATGACCGAAGGCAGGAGAAATTTCGTGAAGGGCTGCATCATGATATTCAGTTAGCTCTGCTCGTTCAAGACTATCCTGATTTCGCCACCTTGGTGAATAAGGCTATCATGGTTGAAACTGGTCTGAAGAAGCACAAGGAAGCAACCAGAAGCACCCGTGAGGCGGGCTCATCTTCGGGCTCGTCTTCCCAGAAGCGCCGCATCTGGATACCTCAGAGCATGTACCGTCCAGCAGCTCCTGTGAACAGGCCTTCTTATGCTGCACCTCGTCTGCCTCCTCCACCACCGAGGCAGCCTCTGCAAGCTCCAGCGCCTCGAGCTCTTGCACCTCGTCCTGACAATGGACTATGCTTCAAGTGTGGCCAGCCAGGTCACCGTGCTACGGATTGTTCTCAGAAGCAGAATCAGTTGGCTCTTCCTCCTGCCGGCCGTGGTAATGGCCGTGGTATTCCTCAGTAGCGGAACAACAATGCCAGACCTTCTTATGGTCGCGGGCAGGCCTTCCATGTCAACATGAATGAAGACCCCGAACAACCAGCAATTGTGATGGGTACACTTCTTGTTAATTCAGTACCTGCAACTGTTTTATTTGATTCAGGAGCATCACATTCATTCATGTCAGAACATTTTGCACTCTTGCATGATGTTAAGTGTGAAACACTACACCATCCGTTAGTTGTAAACACTCCCGCGGGTCGGTGCCAAGCCACCATATTCAGCCCCGAAGTCACTGTTCTGATTGAAGAGAGAAAGTTTTAGGCCTTCCCCATAATTCTGAATAATTCCAACATTGACCTTATACTGGGAATAGATTGGTTGAAGGCTCACTACGCCTCAATCAATTGTGCCACTAAAGTTGTACACCTCCTTCATCCATCAGATGAGTTAGTGAATTACCGAGCTCACATCACTCAGAACACCGAGGCTCAGATTTATGCCTTGAACGCATTGAACGCTTCTCCGCTTGAGGGGATCGAGAACATTCCAGTCGTGTGCGACTTCCAGGATGTCTTTCCAGAAGAACTTCCAGGAATACCCCCTGCTAGAGCTGTAGAGTTCGTCATCGACTTGAAGCCTGGCACCACTCCTATTGCGAAGCGTCCTTACAAGATGCCTCCGCACCACCTTCTTGATCTTAAGGAAGAAATCGATAAATCACTTAAGAAGGGCTTCATCCGTCCCAGTTCCTCTGCCTGGGGAGCACCGTCTCTCTTTGTCAAGAAGAAAGATGGTACGAATAGGTTGGTCCAAGATTACCGTCCTATCAGCCAGGCAATCATTCAGAATAAATATCCGCTTCCCCGGATCAATGACTTATATGATCAACTTGCTGGATCTTCGGTGTTCTCTAAACTCAACTTGAGGTTGGGTTATCACCAGATCCGTGTCCGTGAAGAGGATATTCCGAAGACTGCATTCGTTACTCGTTATGGCTCCTATGAATACACCTTCATGTCATTTGGTCTGACGAATGCTCCAGCTACGTTCTCCCGCCTAATGAATTATATATTCATGGATTACCTCGACAAGTTTGTCGTGGTATATCTGGATGATATCCTAGTATATTCAAAGAATAAGGAAGAACATGCCGAACATCTTCGTCTTGTTCTGGAGAGGCTTCGAGAACACAAGTTGTATGCCATGTACTCCAAATGTGAATTCTGGCTTTCTGAAGTAACCTACCTGGGACATGTGATTTCCAAGGATGGTATTGCCATTAACCCGGAGCGTGTTCAGGCTATTCTTCACTGGACTCCTCCGAAGAATGCCAAGCAAGTCCGAAGCTTTCTCGGTCTAGCCAGTTATTGCCGCCGATTCATCGAGAACTTCTCCAAGATCGCCAAGCCCCTGACTAATCTGCTCCACAAAGGCGTTAAGTTTGAGTGGACAGATAAGTGCCAGGAGAGTTTCCAGACCCTCAAGGACAAGCTTACTTCTGCTACAGTGCTTGCTCCTCCTGATTCTCGCAAGGACTTTGTCATATATTACGACGCCTGTCGTCAGGGATTAGGCTGTGTCCTAATGCAAGAACAAAGAGTAATTGCATATGCTTCTCGTCAATTGCGTCCTCATGAAGAAAATTATCCAGTGCATGATCTTGAGCTTGCTGCAGTGATCTATGCATTAAAGTTATGGCGGCATTACCTTCTCGGTAACCGGTGTGAGACTTATACCGATCATCAGAGTCTGAAATACTTGTTCACTCAACCGGATCTTAATCTCTGTCAGCAACGATGGTTGGAAACAATTACGGACTATGACTGTGGTATTTCATATACCCCTGGCAAGGCTAATGTGATGGCTGATGCCTTAAGCCACAAGTCCTATTGCAACAACCTCATGGTTAGGCGAGCTCAACCTCGTCTTTATGCAGAACTAACTCAGCTGAATCTGCGAATTGTTCCCCAGGGTTCTCTTAATAACCTTGTGGTACAGCCGGATCTTGAGAAGGTTGTTAAGGAAGCGCAAGCCAAAGATGCCGAAATTGACTTGATGAAGAAAGATCTTCACCTTGAGAAGTACAGGGATTTTTCAGTTGCTGAAGATGGAACATTATATTTCAGAGACCGCATTGTAGTACCTCGCTTCGAGCTTATGACTGACAAGGTCATGAAGGAGGCTCATGATACACCGCTGTCTATCCATCCGGGTAGTACTAAGATGTATCGTGATCTTTGACAGAGGTACTGGTGGTCTAGAATGAAGCAGGACATTGCTCGTTATGTTGCTGAATGTGACGTATGTCGTCGCATGAAAGCAGAACATCAGAAGCCTGCTGGAATTCTTCAACCACTCCCTATTCCTTTGTGGAAGTGGGATAAAGTACAAATGGATTTCATTACTGGTCTTCCCAAGTCTCAGAAAGGTCACGATGCTATACTTGTCGTCGTCGACCAACTTTCCAAGGTTGCTCATTTTCTGCCTGTTAAGGAGACTATCACCGCTAGCCAGCTAGCAGAGCTGTATATCTCCAGAGTCGTTTCACTCCATGGAATTCCGAAGGAGATCAGTTCTGACTGTGGCGGTCTTTTCACGTCCAAGTTTTGGGAAAGTTTCCGAGAAGCTATGGGGACTCACATTACTTGGAGTTCAGCTTATCATCCCCAATCCCAACGCCAAGTTGAGCGAGTTAACCAAGTGCTTGAAGATATGCTTCGCGCTTGTGTTATATCATTCAGTAAGAAGTGGGAAGAATCTCTCCCGTATGCCGAATTCTCTTATAATAACAGTTATCAAGCCAGTTTGAAGATGGCTCCATTCGAAGTGCTATATGGCCGTAAGTGTCGAACCCCTCTGAATTGGTCAGAAACTGGGGAACGACCTCTCGTTGGACCGGACATTATTCAACACACTGAAGAACAAGCCAGAATTGTCCGAGAAAATCTCAAAGCGGCTCAGGACCGCCAGAAGAGCAACTATGATCGAAAACGATGGGGTCTGACTTATCAACCGGGTGACCAAGCTTATCTTCGTGTCACTCCGATGAAGGGCACCCGTCGATTCGGAATCAAGGGCAAGCTAGCTCCTCGCTATATTGGTCCCTTTCGCATAGTTGCCAGACGTGGACAGGTGGCATATAAATTGGAGTTGCCACCACAAATCTCTCATATTCATGATGTCTTCCACGTGTCGCAACTTCATAAATGCTTCAAGGAATCTCCGCACCGCGCAGTGGATCACGAGATGCTTGAGTTGCAAGATGACTAATCTTATAAGGAGCATCCAATCCGCATCCTTGATGAAGCTGAACGTCGAACTCGTCAAAAGACGACCAAGTTCCTGAAAGTGCAGTGGTCGAATCACACTGAAGATGATGCCACTTGGGAACGCGATGATCATCTTCGGGAAGAATATCCCGACCTCTTTACTTCTACCTCCTAAATTCTCGGGACGAGAATTTCTTTTAGAGGAGGAGAACTTGTAACACCCCTGTGTATTAGTCACTGTGATCTAATACTAATAATGCCAAGTCATATCATTTGCAGTGCTTAAACATAGTGGTTAACCAAAGCAATTCAACTCCATTCTGAAAATCAACTCAAATTCAAAAGTGCAAAATAAATTTGCTCAAACACTGTTGCAAAAATGTTCACTAAATAGCAAATATTCCAGAATCACTCATAAAAATATAAACAATGGAATTGGAACTAGTTAAATGGTTCAAACCACATGAAACAGTACCAAAACAGAATTATTTAATGTAATTAAATTCATTTCAAATTCAAATGAAATCCAACTTTGCCCAAACCAGTTTTTGATGAAAGCCAACATTGCACAATAATATTTGGGTCAACTCTCACATTTTATAAAAGTGCACAAGTGGCCTAACTAATTCAAAACAGAAAAGAAATAAAAGAAAAATCAAAACAGAAACAGAAAAAGGAAACGAGGCACTGTGCATTGGGCCTAAGTGCACAGTGCCCCGACCACCGGCCCACCTGGCCCAACCCCTCTCTCTCCCTCGCGCTGTCGTTCCCTCCATGGCCGAGCGCGCGCGCGCTGCTCGCGCGCCGACACGCCGGCGCCCGCCAACACTACAGGGGCAACGCAGGGGATAAGGGAGCCCCGTCCAGCCCCCTGGTCCTCCTCTACCACTCGCCGCTCCTCCCTCATCTCGCTCTTGCTCGCGTCCGCCTTTTCCCTCACTGGTCCGACGCGGTCGCCGCCGTGCCTCGCCCGTGCTCGCGGCCACCGAGTTCCTTCGGCCCCGTCGATCTGTCCACGCGCTTCGTCTCCGTCGATCGCATATCCCCATCAACCCATGTGACGCCGGACGTCTCCAGGAGCTGCCCCGACCTCTTCTTCCTCCGCGGATCACCGCAACTCGCCAGCGTCGATTCGCTCCACTGCGGCTACTAATCTGTCGCAGGCCTTTCATGAGCCACAAGGTGAGCACGTGCCAGTGTTTTCCCCATCTCCCCGCTCACTTTGCTGCCTCTGGACGCCGTCGCCATTGCCGGAGCTCCCACCACCGTGGTTTAGCTTGCTGCTGCTGCTGCGGTTCCTAACAGGGTCGAACGAGCACGCCAGCGTGCTCAGGGGCGTCCACTGATGCTCCCTAGCGCTTTAGATCACGAGCAAACGAGCCGGGGCGACGTTTTCTTCGGGCACCGATTCCGGCCGCCGCCTGTTGGCATCGCCGCCGTCATTTTAGGTCGTCTCCGGCCATGTTTTTGGCATGTATGAACGCGCAACGCAACGGCCGATCGAACGGTACCGACGGCGCTTGATTTGGTGCCCTGTAGGTGATTCCCGAGCGTCTCCGGCGAGACAGCCGCCGCGGAGCGCTCGCTGGTGCGTTTCCGGCGACCCAGCCGATGTGGCAAATGGTGGGGCCCGCTCTGTGCCACTGACAGTGGGCCCTGCGCCTCGGTTTGACTAGCTTGACTGCGGTCAACGCAGTTACTGTTCATCCCCTCTCTCTGACATGTGGGCCCCTCTGTGCTAATTAAAGTTAATTAACCTTTAAAATTAATCTGTTAACTAATCAGACACTGACAACTGGGGCCCACACTCCCTAATTAGCTCTGTTAGTTTAATTAATCCACAGTTAGCCCAACAGAGACTGACATGTGGGTCCCACTGGACCCACATGTCAGGTTTGACCCTGGTCAGCGAGGCTGTTGACTGCTGACGTCACAGTGACATCATGCTAACGTCATATATCATTTTCTGTTAAATAAAATAATTCCAGAAAATCATTTAAACTTCGAAAATTCGTAACTTTTAAACCGTAGCTCGGATTGAAAAACTTAAAACATGAAACTTGCTCAGAACGACAAGAAGAATCTGATCGTGTCGTCTATTCCTTTGTCGGAACCCCCTACGTAGAAGAACTCGTAACTCCGAGCCCGATTCTGGCATATGAATAGTGCACACACTCCGATTAAGAAATCCCAGGTTAATCCTATAGTAACTAAAAATGACTTAGGCATACTTCAGGCAACCCTGCACTGCATCATAGTCGTATCATGCCCTGTGTTGCATCGTTGCTGTGTATTTACTTGTTTCCTCCCCCTCTCTTCTCTCTCGGTAGACCCCGACTTCGACGTAGCTCCCGAGGTCGACGCTGCTCAGGAGCCCGACAACTCAGTTGACGACCCTGCCCTTGCCGTGGACAGGCAAGCACCCCCATTTTGAGCATTCCGATATCGCCCACTCTCTTCTCTCTTATGCTTGCATTAGAAGTTACTGCTGCTACTGTTGCCCTATATCTGCTGCATAGCCTGTTTACTTGTAACCTGCTGTTGATACTCATCTGTTATCCTAAACTGTTTAGAATAGGTTGGGTAGAGACCATTAGAGACCCCATTTATCCCGATTGCCCCGCTGGATGATCAGAAGACCCGAGCAATGGGATTGAAGACGAGGCCCCGACACCACACGTCACTTCCCCTTAGTTGCCGACACTACTGGGTTAATATCGAGTGCCGAGGGTGATACCTCATCAGCACTTCTGATGATAACCTTGTAGGTTAGTTAATCGGTCGTGGTAAGCGAGGGTGATTCCTCCTACACCACCCCCGATACCGACGCTGTCGTGCAACATCTCAAGTGTGGACCTTGAGGGTGATTCCTCCTTCGTTCACCTTGACGATAACATCAAATGGGATTCCATCGGGGGTGATTCCTCAGGGTTCCCTTTGGTGTCAGACACACGGGTACTTTGGATACTATGACTGATCACTGAACCATGACACTAAAGACGGGTCGGCCCTGAGGGGTACCCGTGTGAGCTTAATAGCAAGTGATGTGGAATCGGGTGGACCTGGATGGTGCCCGAGGGTTGAACACGAGGCGTGGCCGGGCATTCCTAGCCCTTGCCGCAAGTCCTCAAGATGGGGCGACGGGATCACATCGATCGTAAGTCTCTGCTCGTTACCGCGCGCTCCTAATCCACTAAACGGTTTGGATATTTGATCCGAGGGGCCTCTGGCCTGATAGCACTAACCATCACGTGGGCATAGTATGGGCGTTCTGCATCGTATACTTCAGCCGAAGCTTAATAGACGTCAGCAACTGAGCGGCACACGCTGGGTTGGACTGGGAATGCAACCGCACTTGTATAAGGGGTTGCTAGGTCTGCTCACCGGCGGTGTACGCAACATGCAGGAGCGTCCGGGGCGATGGCCCAAGACCCCTGGGGGTATAGGTTAGTCCGGCGTGCTAACCTCTCTGTTAAGTATTTGGTCGGGTTGCGGCGTCTTGCTTAGCCGAGGCCGGGTATGACCCAGAAAAGTGTGTCCGGCCGGAGTTAAGCGAGCGTGGTGGGTAAGTTGGTGCACCCCTGCAGGGAAGAAAACATCTATCGATAGCCTGTCCTACGGTAACGGACACTCGGAGTTGTATCCCGATCGGTACAACTAGAACTGATGACTTGAGATAAAATGGTTAGTATGGCTCTGGGATTGCTTTCTCGCAGGGAGTCGAGGAAGAATCTCTGGCCGAGGTTGATGACACTGCTATACTTTACATTATGTTATTCTGCTCTCTTCTAATGCTGCAAGACTGTTGAAGATGCTGAAGATGCTAGTCTTCGATAGGACTAGGCTTTCTCCCTCTATTCTGGCATTTCTGCAGCCCAGTCCACATATACAGCCCTCCTTTGAAAATGTTGCATATGTAGTGTAGATCCTTTCTTGCTGAGTACTTCGGATGAGTACTCACATTTGCTTTATTTTCTTTTTCTCCCCATATCCATATGTCGCCGCCAGATGACAGAGCCCCTGAGGTAGCTGCCCCCGTCGACGACTACGGCTACTACTTCTACCCTCCCGGCGAGTACTACTACGAGGAGCCGACCGACGACCAGGAGTAGGATTCGGAGGGTCCTAGGCAGGAGGCCTACGCCTTTCAATCATAGTGTTTTATTTTGCCCCGCCTTCCTAAAGGCTTATCTCTATTTCTGTAATATATCTGTACCCAGATATCTGATGCTTCCGCTGACACTTGTATGCCATCGAGCTATGTATTCGAGCCCTCGAGGCCCTGGCTTGTAATATAAGGCTTGTATGACTTTATTTATGTTTTAGAGTTGTGTTGTGATATCTTCAAGTGAGTCCTTTGGCTTGATCATGTGCATTTGCGTGTATGGTTAGTGCACGATTAAGCCAGGGTCGTCACATATGTCTTGTGATGGGATATCTGTGGTGACAATGGGATGTTCTATTGATTCATTTGATGTATGTTTTGGCACTCAACTTGCGGATTCCTGAGGTGACATTGGGGTAATCTATGCATAGGGGTTGATGCATGTTTTTGTCCTACGTTCTCCGATAGGAACTTTGGAGTGATTCATTGTTGCACGTTGAGGGATTGTTATATGATCCAATTATGTTATCATTGTTGTAAGATTTTGTGCTAGTGAAAGTATGAACCATAGGCCTTGTTTTCAAGCATTGCAATACCATTTTTGCTCACTTTTCTTACTAGTTACCTTGCTGTTTTTATATTTTCAGATTACAAAAACCTATATCTACTATCCATATTACACTTGCATCACCATCTCTTCGCTGAACTAGTGTGCCTTTAAAATTTACCATTGTATTGGGTGTGTTGGGGACACAAGAGACTCTTTGTTATTTGGTTGCAGGGTTGTTTGAGAGAGACCATCTTCATCCTACGCCTCCCACGGATTGATAAACCTTAGGTCATCCACTTGAGGGAAATTTGCTATTGTCCTACAAAACTCTGCGCTTCGAGGCCCAACACGAGTCTACAAGAAGAAAGGTTATGTAGTAGACATCATGCCCCAAGAAAGAACTCGCAGAAGATGATGAAGTTTGTGATATGCAGGATGCTTGTGGGGTTAAGATGATGAAGTTGGATGCCCAGAAACAAGAGGAGCCCCCGCATGAAAGGATTCAAGGGGAAACCGACATCCCTCCTGAAGAAGTCCAAATGCAGGACATGCGCGCCCTCAGGCGGCATGGGGAACCTCTCCGTCGAGAGAGGGATCTGGTACCTAAGGTTAGAAGGGAATGACCCTTCTACTATCAGCTTATGGACTTCCTTGTTGGAGATGATGAAGCGAGTCCACTGACTGACGAAGACTTCGGTGCTGGGCTGGGCATATCTATGACATTGTCGGCGCTCTTCGCCTTCCGCTTTTTGTCCGTGTCACGGGCCTCCCACATGCTCCCAGCACAAGCCATGGAACCCTGTCGTCTCATCTTTCGTCGCTCAGAAAAAGAAGTGATGGGCCGAAGATGATGAACGTCGCTATGATGATAGAGCAGGGGCGCGAGAAGGAAGAAGATTAGGGGAGAAGAGGCGCGGGGCAGTAGGCGAAGGTGAAATGATGCCTCACAGCCCGACTACTCTTATGGCCCGTCACAGATGACCGGGAATCAAGGCATCTTCGCCCGCCACGCGTCCCACGACCCGCGGGCGGTTTCCATTCATGTCTTGTGGGCGCGGGCATCCAAACAAAGTTTCCACATCAAGACATGGGTCAGCCGGTTCTCCGCCACTGACGTGACGGTTCAGATAAAGAACGGTGTCCCCCTTCACCTATCAAATCAAAGTCAGAGAGGAGGTCTGACAACCACGGTCGCACCAACCAGAAGGCGACCACAAGAAGCAAACATCCAACCTCCTCCAAGCCATCCAGATGATAATGTCACAGCCGGGTTCAAGGAAGACGACGCGACGAAGGAGCCTGCCGTAGGTCTCACAATCTTCACTACGACCTCCATCACGCTTGGGGGCTACTGACGAGGTCCTCTATAGGGGGTGTCTAACACCAAGGAGCCTGACCTCGTCAACCACAAACGGGGCCCAACAGGCCCACGGCGTGATGCTAGCCCTAAGGAACCCGAAGACCTTCTTGACATCCAAGGCTTGAGGGCGGCGACGCCCTAGATCGCATCCAGAATATAAACCCTAGACCTCTCATGTCTATATAAAGGGAGGTCTGGGGTTCCCCTTGAGCCATCTATCCTCAGATAGGAGAAACTCTCGGTACAAATATCATACACCATTGTAACCCCTCGTAGAGGTATCCCTCCACTATGAATAACCAAAACCAGTAGGACGTAGGGTATTGCTCTCTGGAGGCCCAAACCTGGATAAACCCCTCGTGTGACCTCCGATCCATGACTTCCAGCCATGCTTGGACCCCTACCTAGGGATCTGATGGAAATCTGCTCCGTCAACGGTGTTTGCTCCAGCATCGGTGCGGAGCTTAGGAGGTAGTCCAGGAGTAGATGCAGATTGTGGTCTGGATCAACGACATCTGGAAGATGGTGGTTGTGTGCTAGGTTCCTGGTTCGTGGCTGGAAGGTATGGTTTCCTCCTCCGGTGTCTTAGTCATGCGAGGGTGTCAGATCTGGAGTTGGATGGTGTGTTTGGGGTGTTACCCTGATTTGTTCAACGGCAATGCCTTCACCTTTGGTGAGCCACCTTGGTGGTTTGCAAAGTTGTATATCAGTAATGGAGCTGTGTCGAGCTCGTGCGTGAAGGTGGTCCATCAATTTTTTCTTAGGTGGCTGCTGTGGTGGTGCCGGAGGCAGGTGAAGAGCGATCATGTCAAGCTCAGGGGATTCTTCGGCCTGTTTGTAACTTCTTTCTTGGCCGGTGTTTCTTTGTGCAATGGCTAGCATTTGGTTGTCTATTGAGTCTTGTGAGGTGGGTGTTTGTGTGGCTTGGACTATAATTTGTTTGTGCAAAGGCTAGCGTTCTACTGTCTTTTTAGTCTTGTTAGGTTGGTGTTTACGTGGCTTGTACTATAATACTTATGATTTATGTGAGACACGTATTACTATGAAAAAAGCTATTTTTTAGAAGGAGTATTACCCCTGACCTCTGTATCGAGCACTGCATACAACCATTTTATTAAATTATTCAAGAGAACCATACAAAATAAATACACGCATCAACCCAAAGCCACCTTCCTTGCAACTAATGCTGCTACACCTACAAGCTTAATGACGTGCCCTGGCCGCATATCAACACAAACCATATATTCCGGTGGCCTTACCAAGCCGCCCGCCGGCAAGCCGAGAGCACCAACCGGTGTAGCTTGACCCTTTGCGTGCACCGCAGGAGCAGGCTCTATATCAGCCATAGCCGTCTTCCACCATCCCACCTTCAGGAGCGACCAACCTATTCATCTCACGAGGCCATTCTGTCGTCAATGTCACTGCAATGCTAGACAACACCACCATCCTACGCACGCCCATCCACACGCGGCCGTCGTCGACACAACGCTACACCACGCCGCCAACACCCGCTATCGGCCTTGCGATAGATGTAACACCGCTCCTCCTCTTGTCTCCTCCAACCCGTTCATGCTCCAAAACGATCCCCTCAAGAGGGAGAACGAACTGAAGGCGCTGTCATCGTCCGATCCGAGATACCCGGATCTAGGGTTGCCCCTAGAGCATCTCGAGCGTGGTGACACAACCTACAACAACGTTGCCTTGAGAAGGAGACAGCGTCAGAGACACCACCATCGTCCGCCATGACCTCAATTGACATGATTTTCACCGGAAGTTGTGTCGCCCAGATCTTGCAGCTGACTGGTTCCGCGCGCAACCTCACCATGAAGACGTATGCCGCTGCTGAAACACCGGCAAAGGGATTCCCACCGTCCCTCACTAGTCCGTTCGCGCACCGCTGGCTGGCTAAGACCACACCGCGACAGATCTGGACGGCACGCCAGAGCCGCAACTACCACAACCCAGAAGAGCCACACCACATACTAACTTGTGCAATCAAATGCTGGAAAGGATCTCATTTTGGACATGACTGCCTCGCTGATGCCATGCCTAAGTATGGCCTTTGGGATGTATATGATGATTGTTCCTTTGGAGTGTGTGGTGAGCTTTATGTTGATAATCAATTCCAGGATTACGCTAATTACTTAATGAATAGATAAATTCTTATATCATGTCATCTGATGCTTGATATTGTTGATATAGTAATTAGTATTTGATGAATAAATAAATTCCTATCTCACGCTAATTGCTAATTACTCCCTCTATAAACTAATATAAGAGCGTTTAGATTACTAAAGTAGTGATCTAAATGCTCTTATATTAGTTTACGGTGGGAGTAATTGATAAATAGATAAATTTCTATATCTGGTATGTCATCTGCTGCTTGATATTGCTTTATTTATGCAGGTTTGGATAGTGAAAGAAAATAGTGGGTCAAGGCATTTGTAGTACAAGGAAAGAAGCACGTCGTCAGGCTCCAAAAATATCTTTTAAGAACTTTGGCCAGTAAGTTTGTTTTGTTGCATATTTGCACTAACCTTTCCAATTTCGCTTTCGCGTATATAAGATAATATGTCATGTAATCAAGAGATTCATTTAAATTTTGCATTCTTCACATGTTTACTCGGAGCATATATATACTCTACTGTGTGGAGTTGATATTTAACCTATGAATTGATGATCTAATAATGTGTGGGAATCACCTCCAGGTTGTCTCATGTTATCGTTTACATCACATGTGAATGATGCACGCAAGCCGTGTCGAATTTGGCACATGGTTATAGTTACACCATTAGTTTAGGTTTCAGAGTCTGACGATGGTTGCAGCCTTGTCAAATTTTGCATATGACTTATAATTATGCCTTTATGCATTAGGTTACCAATCCATGTTTCTTTGGTTTTGTACGGTTGATGTATTATACATTTTGGATCATCTGACATCTATGTTGAGCATGATCTTTATCGCATGTACACTAGGCAGCTTGGATTGTGTTTTATTGTTTCCTAGTCTAGAGATATCTCCCGATCCTTTCCATGTATAGTGGATACGGTTGAGATATTCCTGCCCATGTACTCTTTATATGCTATGGCATACGATCATCGCAAATGTTGTCAAACTACATGGTATCGGAGCCAAGAGGTCTTGTGTTTAAGACCCGACTGGCGCAATTAAATTGTAGCCCTCTTTCTGTCCATGTTTAGGCCTGAGGGAGCCACACGTGAGGGAGAGTGTTGACGTATAAAGGTACTGCCTAGTCTCTTCCATCAGATTGTTCTTTTGGTTGCGTTGGCTAGAGCATGCACTTCTCTACGTACGTCGACAACATCATCTTCAGGGCCTCCTTGGCTGAGTTTCTTGGGCAGCTCACTGCTCACCTCAGTGCCGAGTTCGCCTTGAAGGACTTGGGTCCACTTCACTACTTCCTCGGCATCAAGGTCATTCAGCGGTCTGATGGCTTCTTCCTTCATCAACTGAAGTACGCACATGAGCTTCTCGAGCGCGTCGGTGATACATCTCCAATATATCTATAATTTTTGCTTGTTCCATGCTGTTATATTATCATTCTTGGATGTTTTACAATCATTTTATAGCAACTTTATATCATTTTTTGGGACTAACCTATTGACATAGTGCCCAGTGCCAGTTGCTGTTTTTTTGCTTGTTTTTTACATCGCAGAAAATCAATACCAAACGGAGTCCAAACGCAGCGAAACTTTTTCGAGAATTTTTCAGGACCAGAAGACACCTGTTGGGCCAAAGAAGTACCATAGGGGGGCTCCGATGTGAGGACAACCCACCTGGGCGCGCCCTGGTGGGTTGTGCCCACCTCAGCCGCCTCTTGCATCGCCTCTTTGCTCTATAAATACCCCAAAAATCCAAAAACCCTAAGGGAGTCAACGAAACACAATTCCAGCCACCGCAAGTTCCAGAACCACCAGATCCAATCTAGACACCATCACAGAGGGGTTCATCACCTCATTGGTGCCTCTCCGATGATGCGTGAGTAGTTCATTGTAGACCTATGGGTCCATAGTTAGTAGCTAGATGGCTTCCTCTCTCTCTTTTGATTCTCAATACAATGGTCTCTCGGAGATCTATTTGATGTAACTCTTTTTGTGGTGTGTTTGTTTTGATCAGATGAACTTTGAGTTTATGATCAGATCTCTTTATCCATGAAAGTTATTTGAGTTTCTTTGATCTCTTATATGCATGATTACTTATAGCCTCGTATTTCTTCTTCGAATCTTTGGTTTAGTTAGGCCAACTAGATCGGTTTTTCTTGCCATGGGAAGTGGTGCTTTGTGATGGGTTCGGTCGTGCGGTGTTCTTTCCCTGTGATAGAAGGGAAAGCAAGACACGTATTGATCGTTGCTATTAAGGATAACAAGATGGGGTCTATTCCTACATGAATAGATCTTGTCTACATCATGTCATCGTTCTTATTGCATTACTCCATTTTTTCATGAACTTAATACACTAGATGCATGCTGGATAGCGGTCGATGTGTGGAGTAATAGTAGTAGATGCAGGCAGGAGTCGGTCTACTAATCTTGGACGTGATGCCTATATAATGATCATTGCTTGGATATCGTCATAATTATTTGAAGTTCTATCAATTGCCCAACAGTAGTTTGTTTACCCGCCGTATGCTATTTTTCTCGAGAGAAGCCACTAGTGAAATCTACCGCCCCCGGATCTATTCTTTATCATATTTGCTTTGAGATCTATTTTTATTTTCTTTTGTTTTCATATCTATTATTCTAAAAACTCAAAAATACCTTGCTGCACTTTTGCTTTATTTATTTTATTTTGTTTTATCGAGAGATCTATTTATCCAAAATCATACAAACCAATCTATCTTTTACCCGTGAGGGATTGACAACCCCTCTTACGCGTCGGGTTGCAAGTATTTGTTCTTTGTGTGCAGGTACCGTTTACATAGTGTTGCTTGGTTCTCTTACTGGTTTGATAACCTTGGTTTCAGAACTGAGGGAAATACCTACTGAAGCTGTACTGCGTCATCCCTTCCTCTTCGGGGAAATACTGACGCGGATACAAGCCATCAAGAAAGGATTTCTGGCGCCGTTGTCAGGGAGACATCATCAACATCTATCAGGTTCCTAATCACAAATCTCATCTCCTTGCAATTTACATTATTTGCCATTTGCCTCTCATTTTCATCTCCCCCACTTCACAAAAAATTTGCCGTTTTATTCGCCCTCTTTTTCGTTCGCCATTTTCTCGTTAGATCTGTTTTTGTGTGCAATTTTGTTTATCACTTTTTGTCGTTATGGATAGTTCTTCCTCTATTGCGTGCACCCCCGAGAACGAGGTTCTTAATTTCAAACAAAGGGGAGGGGAGAATTTAAAAGATGCTCGGTAGAGGATTTGCAATGCTCATAATAGATCTATTCGTAAGCAATCTACCATTGTTCTTCTTCGCTATTTTTATGTTGGCATCACTACTTGGTATAGATTCGTCCTTAATACGATTACCGATGGAAATTACTTGATGTGTCCTTCTCTAGATGCTTTTAATGCTATGGGAAATCTAGTGGGTTCACCACCTCTTATGATTAATGAAACAACTTTAACTCTCGAGCATGTTATGGAAAGGCTAGATGCTATTGAAAAGAAAATGCTCACTGAACAAAACATTGAAAAATTGGATAAAGGATGCACAATCTTGCCAACAGAATTGGGTCAAAAGCGGGAGATGGTCTTAAAGTACTGAAAGAAAAAGAACCCGCATTCAACGAGAGAATAGAGGAGAGCCCCGCTAGAATTGATAAGTTGGAAGAAATTTTTCATAATCTAAGAATGGCTTTTGCTTCCTCTAAAACTATTGAAAAAACTCCCGTAAAAATTGGCAAGATTACTCAAGTCACTAAATACAAGGGTGCAACTTCTAATAATAACAAAGAAGATCTTAAGATGATTAGTATTCACCCCGATTTTGTTGAAGTGATAAAAGACCCTACTTGCAAGAATGAATTTTTCAAACTTGTTCCTAGGAGTATTGTTATTGAAAATTTGTATGCTAAATCTTTGAAGAATTCTAAGTGTTTGATTGAGGAGTTGGAAACTAAAGATGACAATACTTAAGATCTATGCTTTATGCCTAGCTAGGGGCGTAAATCAATAGCGCTTGTTGGGAGGCAACCCAATGAATAAAAATTATTTTTGCCTTTTTCTTTCTGTTCTTGAGTGTTTGCACAATTATGTCTCTGTTATAATTGTGTTTTTATGTTTTAATTCGTTTTTGTGCCAAGTAAAGCCTTTGGGATAGCTTTGGTGATAGTTGATTTGATCTTGTTGAAAAACAGAAACTTTTGCGTCCAGTAAAATAATTGTCTACATTCAAAAAAGCGACGAAAAATTCTGAATTATTTACACAAGATTTATATAAAAAATTTCTCTTCTTTCCTAATGTTTCAGAATTTTTGGAGTTACATAAGTATAAGTAAAATTCGAGTCTTTACAGACTGTTCTGTTTTTGACAGATTCTGTTTTCTTTGTATTGTGTGCTTATTTTGATAATTCTATGGATTGTACCAGTGGGTATAAGCCATGGAAAAGTTAGAATACAGTAGAAATAATGCAATAAAAAAATTTGAATGGGTTTTCTACAGTACTTAAAGTAAAGATTCGTTTTCTTATACTAACGGATCTCACGAAGGTTTTGTTGTGTTTTCTGTGATTGAAGTTTTCATGTTTTGGGTGAGATCACTATGGATGAAGGAATAAGGAGTAAGAAGAGCCTAATCTTGGGTATGCCCATGGCACCCCAAGGCAATATTCAAGGAGAAACAAGCAGCTAAGCTTGGGGATGCCCCGAGTGGCATCCCCTCTTTCTTTTAACGACCATCGATATTTTACTTGGAGCTATATTTTTATTCATCACATATCATGAGTTTTGCTTGGAGCGTCTTGTATTTTATGAGTCTTTGCTTGTTTTTATTTTTAGTTTGTGTCAAGTATCCTTGCTGAACACACCTATTTGAGAGAGCCAAAATTATGCTATGATTTGTTAGAATTGCTCTATGTGCTTCACTTAATTTTTTTTTGAGCTATGGAATTGCTCTAGTGCTTCACTTATATCTTTTTGAGCACGGTGTGCTTTAACATTTTTAAAGAAATGCTCTCATGCTTCACTTAGATTTATTTGAGAGTTAGTAAATTCTTGAAAAAATTCTCTCATGCTTCACTTATATTTTTTTGAGAGATGAAAATTTTTATGCTCATGTTCTTCACTTAGATTTGTTTGAGCTATCAAAAGCAAGATATGAAACTAGTCCCAAAGTGATAGATATTCAAGAGGGATATAATAAAAACTTTCATGAAGATCATTGGACAAAATAAACTTGATTCTTTGTAATAGTTTTGCGATATGATGATAGTGATATGTGAGCCATGTTGGTGAGTAATTATGCTTTAGTAAGAATATTGGTGTTAAGAATTGTGATTCCCTATGCAAGCACAAAAGTCAATAGTTATGCAATGAAATTACATCCTACTTGTGGTGCATTATTCGGTGTTAGTTATGCTTAATGCTCGCTAATGTGATTTTTCATTTCTTGGTTGGATGCTTCTCAATCTTTTTGCTAGCCTTCACTTGTACTAAGTAGGAATACTACTTGTGCATCCAAAACCCTTAAACCCAGTTTTGCCACATGAGTCCACTATACCTACCTCGGACGCCTCGCGCACCGCCTCTTTGCTCGATAAATACCCCGAAAATCCAAAAACCCTAGGGGAGTCGACGAAACACAATTCCAGCCGCCGCAAGTTCCAGAACCACCAGATCCAATCTAGACACCATGACGGAGGGGTTCATCATCCTCATTGGTGCCTCTCCGATGATGCATGAGTAGTTCATTGTAGACCTACGGGTCCGTAGTTAGTAGCTAGATGGCTTCCTCTCTCTCTCTTTTGATTCTCAATACAATGGTCTCTTGGAGATCTATTTGATGTAACTCTTTTTGCGGTGTGTTTGTTGGGATCTGATGAACTTTGAGTTTATGATCAGATCTATTTATCCATGAAAGTTATTTGAGTTTCTTTGATCTATTATATGCATGATTACTTATAGCCTCGTATTTCTTCTTCGAATCTTTGGTTTAGTTAGGCCAACTAGATCGATTTCTGTTGCCATGGGAAGAGGTGCTTTGTGATGGGTTTGGTCGTGCGGTGTTCTTTCCCAGTGACAGAAGGGGCAGCAAGACACGTATTGATCATTGCTATTAAGGATAACAAGATGGGGTCTATTCCTACATGAATAGATCTTGTCTACATCATGTCATCGTTCTTATTGCATTACTCCGTTTTTCCATGAACTTAATACACTAGATGCATGCTGGATAGCGGTCGATGTGTGGAGTAATAGTAGTAGATGCAGGCAAGAGTCAGTCTACTAATCTTGGACGTGATGCCTATATAATGATCATTACCTGGATATCGTCATAATTATTTGAAGTTCTATCAATTGCCCAACAGTAATTTGTTTGCCCGCCGTATGCTATTTTTCTCGAGAGAAGCCACTAGTGAAATCTACGGCCCCCGGGTCTATTCTTTATCATATTTGCTTTGAGATCTATTTTTATGTCCTTTTGTTTTCAGATCTATTATTCTAAAAACCCAAAAATACCTTGCTGCACTTTTTCTTTATTTATTTTATTTTGTTTTATTGAGAGATCTATTTATCCAAAATCATACAAACCAATCTATCTTTTACCTATGAGGGATTGACAACCCCTCTTACGCGTCGGGTTGCAAGTATTTGTTCTTTGTGTGCAGGTACCGTTTACATATTGTTGCTTGGTTCTCCTACTGGTTCCATAACCTTGGTTTCATAACTGAGGGAAATACCTACCGAAGATGTACTTCATCATCCCTTCCTCTTCGGGGAAATACTGACGCGGATACGAGCCATCAGTCGGCATGCTTAATTGCAAGCCCGTACCCACCCCTGTTGATACGAAGGCAAAGCTTTCCGCCCTTTAGAGCACCCGGCTCCGGATGGTTCATTCTATCGCTCTATCATGGGCGCTCTGTAGTACTTGACCCTTACCCGGTCAGATTTGTAGTATGCGGTGCAGCAGGTATACTTACATATGCATGCTCCACGGTACAATCACTGGAACTTGGTGAAGCGGATTCTTTGGTACATCCGCGGCACTATGGCTCTTGGACTCACTTTGATGGCATCATCCTCCACCGACATGGTCGCCTACTCTGATGTGGATTGGGCCTGCCCGGACACTCGGCGCTCTACCTATGGCTACTACGTCTAACTCGGGCCATCGCTCATCTCTTGGTCATCTAAACGACAATCTATGGTGTCCCACTCTAGCGCCAAGGCGGAGTACAGGGCGGTGGCCAACACCGTTGCCGAGTGCTCCTGGCTACGTCAACTGCTTCGGGAGTTGCATCATGACGTATCACATGACACACTCGTCTACTGTCACAACGTCTCTGCTGTCTACCTCTCCGCCAACCCCATTCATCATCGCCACACGAAGCACATAGAGCTCGACATACACTTCGTGCATGAGTAGGTGGCTCTTGTGCGCATTTGCGTCCTCCATGTTCCCACCGTGCGGCAGTTTGCTCATCTTATGACCAAGGGTTTACCGATGTCTACCTTCGAGGAATTCTGGTCCAGTCTATGCGTCACCAGTGACGTATCGACTGTGGGGGGTGTTGAGCATGATCTTTATCGCATGTACATTAGACAACTAGGATTTTGTTTTGTTGTTTCCTAGTATAGGGGGTGGCTAACACCAAGGAGCCCGGCCTCATCAACTGCAAGGGGGTCCAGCAGGCCCACGTCGGGATACTAGCTGATACGTCTCCAACGTATCAATAATTTTTTATTGTTCCATGCTATTATAGTATCAATCTTGGATGTTTATTATGCAATTATATGAATTTATATATCAATTTTTGGGACTAACCTATTAACCTAGTGCCCAGTGCCAGTTGTTGTTGTTTTTGCTTGTTTTTGCCAGGAAATCAATATCAAACAGAGTCCAAACGGAGAATTTCTACTTCTTGAGCTTGCGTTGATTTTTCCCTTGAAGACGAAAGGGTGATGCAACAAAGTAGAGATAGGTATTTCCATTAGTTAAGAACCAAGGTATCAATCTAGTAGGAGGCACAAGCAAGTCTCCAATCTATGCACCTGCACAAACTAACAAACACTTGCACTCAACGCAAAAAAGGGGTTGTCAATCCCTTCACGGTCTCAAACCAGAGTGCGATCTAATAGAGATACGTATAAAAGATAAATAAAACGGCAAACTAAAATAAATCTAAATAAATTGCAGCAAGGTATTTTTGGGTTTTTTTGGTTTATAGATCTAAAAATAGACCCGGGGCCATAGGTTTCACTAGAGGCTTCTCTCTTGAAGATAGCATACGGTGGGTGAACAAATTACTGTTGAGCAATTGATAGAAAAGCGCAAAGTTATGACAATATCTAAGGCAATGATCATGAATATAGGCATCACGTCCGTGACAAGTAGACCGAAATGATTCTGCATCTACTACTATTACTCCACACATCGACCGCTATCCAGCATGCATCTAGAGTATTAAGTTCAAAAGAACGGAGTAACGCCTTAAGCAAGATGACATGATGTAGATGGATAAACTCAAGCAATATGATACAAACCCCATCTTTTTATCCTTGATGGCAACAATACAATACATGCCTCGCTACCCCTTCTGTCACTGGGTGAGGACACCGCAAGATTGAACCCAAAACTAAGCACCTCTCCCATTGCAAGAAAAACCAATCTAGTTGGCCAAACCAAACTGATAGTTCGAAGAGAACTACAAAGATAGCTTAATCATGCATGAAAGAGTTCAGAGAAGACTCAAATAATATTCATAGATAAACTGATCATAAATCCACAATTCATCGGATCTCAACAAACACACCGCGAAAAAGTATTACATCGAATAGATCTCCAAGAACATCGACGAGAACATTGTATTGAAGATCAAAGAGAGAGAAGAAGCCATCTAGCTACTAGCTATGGACCCGTAGGTCTGTGGTAAACTACTCACACATCATCGGAAGGGCAGCAAGGTTGATGTAGAGGCCCTCCGTGATCAAATCCCCCTCTGGCAGATCGCCGAAAAAGGCCCCAAGATGGGATCTCACGGGAACAGAGGCTTGCGGCGGCAGAAAAATATTTTGGTGGACGCTTCTGGTGGTTTGGGAATATTTGGGAATTTATAGTGCAAAGATTAGGGTTAGGAGACCTTCAAGGGGCCCAGAAGCCCTCAAGGCGCCCCCCTGGGGCACGCCTGGCAGGCTTGTGGCCTCCTCGGGAACCTTCTGGCCCGCTCTCCAAGTCCTCTGGATGTCTTCTGGTCCAAGAAAAATGATCGCGAAAGTTTTATCCCATTTGGACTCCGTTTGATATTCCTTTTCTGTAAAACTCAAAAACAAGGAAAAAACAAAAACTGGCGCTGGGTTCTAGCTTAATAGGTTAGTCCCAAAAATAATATAAAATAGCATATTAATGCATATAAAACATCCAAAATAGATAATATAATATCATGGAACAATCAAAAATTATAGATACGTTGGAGACATATTAAGCATCCCCAAGCTTAATTCATGCTCGTCCTCGAGTAGGTAAATGATAAAAATAGAATTTTTGATGTGGAATGCCACCTAACATATTTATCAATGTAATCTTCTTTATTGTGGCATGAATATTCAGATCCATAAGATTCAAAACAATAGTTTAATATTGACATAAAAACTATAATGCTTCAAGCATACTTATAAAGCAATCATGTCTTCTCAAAATATGATGGCCAAAGAAAGTTATCCCTACAAAATCGTATAGTCTGGCTATGCTCCATCTTCATCACACAAAGTATTTGATCATGCACAACCCCGATGACAAGCCAAGCAATTATTTCATACTTTTAGTTTTCTCAAACTTTTTCAACTTTCACGCAATACATGAGCGTGAGCCATGGATATAGCACTATGGGTGGAATAGAATATGGTGGTTGTGAAGAAGCCAAAAAGAAGGATAAAGTCTCACATCAACTAGGCAAATTAATGGGCTATGAAGATGCCCATCAATTGATATCGATGCAAGTGAGTAGGGATTGCCATGCAACGGATGCACTAGAGCTATAAGTGTATGAAAGCTTAAAAAGAAACTAAGTGGGTGTGCATCCAACTTGCTTGCTCCCGAAGACCTAGGGCAATTTGAGGAAGCCCATCATTGGAATATACAGGCCAAGTTCTATAATGAAAAACTCCCACTAGTATATGAAAGTGACAAAATAGGAGACTCTCTATCATGAAGATCATGGTGCTACTTTGAAGCACAAGTGTGGAAAAAGGATAGTAACATTGTCCCTTCTCTCTTTTCTCTCTTTTTTTGTTTAGGCTTCTTTGGCCTCTTTTATTTTTTATAGAGTCTGGAGACTCGTCCCAACTTGTGAGGGAATCATAGCTTCCATCATCCTTTCCTCACATGGGACAATGCTCTAATAATGATGATCATCACACTTTTATTTACTTACAACTCAAAAATTAGAACTCGATACTAGAACAAGATATGACTCTATATGAATGCCTTCGGTGGTGTACCGGGATGTGTTATGATCAATAGTGACATGTATAAAAAATATGAACGGTGGCCTTGCCGCAAATACTATGCCAACTACATGATCATGCAAAGCAATATGACAATGATGGTGCGTGTCATAATAAAATGGAACGATGGAAGTTGCATGGCAATATATCTCAGAATGGCCATGGAAATGCCATAATAGGTAGGTATGGTGGCTGTTTTGAGGAAAGGTATATGGTGGGTTTAATGCACAGGCAAAAATTGCGCGGTACTAGAGAGGCTAGCAATGGTGGAAGGGTGAGAGTGCGTATAATCCTTGGACTCAACATTAGTCATAAAGAACTCACATACTTATTGCAAAAATTTATTAGCTATCAAAACAAAGTACTACACGCATGCTCCTAGGGGGATAGATTGGTAGGAAAAGACCATCGCTCGTCCCCAACCGCCACTCATAAGGAAGACAATCAAAAAATAAATCATGCTCCGACTTCATCACATAACGGTTCACCATACATGCATGCTACGGGAATCACAAACTTCAACACAAGTATTTCTACCAATCCACAATTACTCACTAGCATGACTCTAATATCACCATCTTTATATCTCAAAACAAATGCAATGAATCAAACTTCTCATCTATTCAATGCTCTTTATATGAAAGTTTTTATTATATCCCTCTTGGATGCCCATCATATTAGGACTAAATTCATAACCTAAGCAAATTACCATGCTGTTTAAGACTCTCAAAATAATATAAGTGAAGCATGAGAGTTCAACAATTTTTATAAAATGAAGCCACCGCGGTGCTCTAAAAAGATATAGGTGAAGCACTAGAGCAAACTGCGTAGCTCAAAAGATATAAGTGAAGCACATAGAGTATTCTAATAAATTCATGATTAATGTGTGTCCCTATCAAAAGGTGTGTACAGCAAGGATGATTGTGGAAAACTAAAAAGCAAAGACTCATATCATACAAGACGCTCCAAGCAAAACACATATCATGTGGTGAATAAAAATATATCCTCAAGTAAATTTACCGATGGATTGAAGACAAAAGAGGGGATGCCATCCGGGGCATCCCCAAGCTTAGATGCTTGTTTGTCCTTGAATATTACCTTGGGGTGCCTTGGGCATCCCCAATCTTAGGCTCTAGCCACTCCTTATTCCGTTGTCCATCAAATCTTTACCCAAAACTTGAAAACTTCACAACACAAAACTCATACGATCCGTTAGTATAATAAAATAAATCACCACTTTAGGTACTGTTGTGAACTCATTCTTAATTTATATTGGTGTTATATCTACTGTATTCCAACTTCTCCATGGTTCATACCCACCGATACTACCCATAGATTCATCAAAATAAGCAAACAACACATAGAAAACAGAATCTGTCAAAAACAGAACAATTTGTAGTAATCTGGAAATTTCATATACTTCTGTAACTCCAAAAATTCTGAAACATTAGGATAACCTGGGAAATTTGTATATCAATCTTGTGTAAAAAATTCAGATCAAAAGCACATTTCTGTGATTTTTTAAATTTCTGGCAATGAGTGCAAAAGTTTCTGTTTTTCAGCAAGATCAAATCAACTATCACCGTAGACCATCCCAAAGGTCTTACTTGGCTCAAACACTAATTAAAACACCAAAACACAATTACAACAGAGGTAATAATATTTATTTTCATAAAAATAGAAAATAGAAAATATTGGGTTGTCTCCCAACAAGCGCTTTTCTTTAAAGCCTTTTAGCTAGGCGTTGATAATTTTAATGATGCTCACATAAAAATAGCAATTGAAACACGAAGAGAGCATTATGTGGCATGTGAAAAACAATTTTAGGTCTAACATGATTTCTATGCATAGGCATTTTATAAGAAAACAAATTATCAAGTAAAAACTAGCATATGCAAGGAAGAAGAAATAAAGAATAGCAATCTCAACATAACAGAGGTAATTTAGTGACATGAAAATTTCTACAACCATATTTTCCTCTCTCATAATAATTACATGTGGGATCATATTCAAATTCAACAATATAGCTATCACATAAAATATTCTCTTCATGATCCACAAGCATCCAAAGTTGACACTCTTCCAAAATAGTGGGATTAACATAAAATAAAGTCATTACTTCTCCAAGCCCACTTTTATCAAAAATTTCATAAGATTGATCAAACTCCAAAGTAGTGGGATCATTATTTCCTAAAGTTGACACTCTTACAAACCCACTTTCAATATTATTGCAAACATTATTATCATGAGGCTTAAATAATTTTTCAAGATCATAAGAAGCATTATCACCCCAATCATGATCATTGCAATAAGTAGTGGACATAGCAAAACTAGCATCCCCAAGCTTGGGGTTTTGCATAACATTAGCACAATTGACATTAATAGAATTTATAATAACATCATTGCAATCATGCTTTTCTTTCAAGGAGTTATCGTGAATCACTTGATAAATTTCTTCTTTTAGCACTTCATCACAATTTTCAGATTCACGAATTTCAAGGAAAACTTCATAAAGATAATCTAGTGCACTCTACTCACTAGCAATTGGTTCATCATAATTGGATCCTTTAAAAAGATTAGCAAGTGGATGAGGATCCATAGAGGATCCATAAACTTTTTGCTTCCTGGTTTTCAATAAACACACAATTATACCAAGCGAACGAGCAAACAAACCAATTAAGACATAAAGGCAAATGAAAAGACGAACGAAAGAAGACGAATAAAAAGGCAAATATTTCTGTGTTTTTCTGAAAAAGTTTTAGAAGTGGGGGAGAGGAAAACGAGAGGCAAATGGCAAATAATGCAATTCAAGAGATGAGAGTTTATGATGGGTACTTGGTAGGCTTGATGTAGAGCTTCCCGGCAACGGCGCCAGAAATTCTTCCTGCTACTTCTTGAGCTTGCGTTGATTTTTTCCTTGAAGAGGAAAGGGTGATGTAGCAAAGTAGAGATAGGCATTTCCCTCAGTTAAGAACCAAGGTATCAATCCAGTAGGAGGCACAAGCAAGTCTCCAATCTATGCACCTGTACAAACTAACAAACACTTGCACTCAACATGAAAAAGGGGTTGTCAATCCCTTCACGGTCTTGAACAAGAGTGAAATCTAATAGAGATAGGTATAAAAGATAAATAAAAAGGAAAACTAAAATAAATCTAAATAAATTGCAGCAAGGTATTTTTGGGTTTTTTGGTTTATAGATCTGAAAAAATATGATGGAAAATAGACCCGGGGCCATAGGTTTCACTAGAGGCTTCTCTCTTGAAGATAGCATACGGTGGGTGAACAAATTACTGTTGAACAATTGATAGAAAAGCGCAAAGTTATGACGATATCTAAGGCAATGATCATGAATATAGGCATCACGTTCGTGACAAGTAGACCAACATGATTCTGCATCTACTACTATTACTCCACACATCGACCGCTATCCAGCATGCATCTAGAGTATTACGTTCAAAAGAACGGAGTAACGCCTTAAGCAAGATGACATGATGTAGAGGGATAAACTGAAGCAATATGATATAAACACCATCTTTTTATCCTTGATGGCAACAATACAATACGTGCCTCGCTACCCCTTCTACCACTGGGTGAGGACACCGCAAGATTGAACCCAAAACTAAGCACCTCTCCCATTGCAAGAAAAACCAATCTAGTTGGCCAAACCAAACCGATAGTTTAAGAGAAATACAAAGATATCTTAATCATGCATAAAAGAGTTCAGAGAAGACTCAAATGATATTCATAGATAATCTGATCATAAATCCACCATTCATTAGATCTCAACAAACGCACCGTAAAAAAGTATTACATCAAATAGATCTCCAAGAACATCAAGGAGAACATTGTATTGAAGATCAAAGAGAGAGAAGAAGCCATCTAGCTACTAGCTATTGACCCGTAGCTCTGTGGTAAAATACCCACACATCATTGGAAGGGCAGCAAGGTTGATGTAGAGGCCCTCTGTGATCAAATCCCCCTCCGGCAGATCACCGAAAAAGGCCCCAAGATGGGATCTCACGGGAATAGAGGCTTGCGGCGGCGGAAATGTATTTTGGTGGACGCTTCTGGTGGTTTGGGAATATTTGGGAATTTATAGTGCAAAGATTAGGGTTAGTAGACCTCCGAGGGGCCCACAAGCCCTCAGGGCGCGCCTGGCAGGCTTGTGGCCTCCTTGGGAACCTTCTGGCCCCCTGTCCAAGTCCTCTGGATGTCTTCTGGTCCAAGAAAAATCATCGCAAAAGTTTTATTCCATTTGGACTCCGTTTGATATTCCTTTTCTGTAAAACTCAAAAACAAGGAAAAAAATAGAAACTGGCACTGGGCTCTAGGTTAATAGATTAATCCCAAAAATAATATAAAATAGCATATTAATGCATATAAAACATCCAAAACAGATAATATAATAGCATGGAACAATAAAAAATTATAGATACATTGGAGACGTATCAAGAATAAACGTTGGATTAATTTTTTCTGGACCAGAAGGGACCCTAGAAGGTTCAGGAGAAGACTTGATGAGCCACGAGGGAGCGACAAGCGCGGGAGGCACGCCCCCAGGCTTATGGGCCCCTCATGGCACCTCTTGACCTAATTCCGCCTCTATAAATTCCCAAATATTCCCCATACATTAGAGAGGCACCCGAAATACTTTTTTCGGCGCCGCAAGTTTCTATTCTTGCGAGATCCCATTTGGAGGCCTTCCCCAGTACTCTACCGGGGGGGGAAGCGATCACGGAGGGCTTCTACATCAACCTTGTTGCCCTCCAATGATGTGTGAGTAGTTTACCACAGACCTACGGGTCCATAGCTAGTAGCTAGATGGCTTCTTCTCTCTCTTTGATCTTTAATACAATGTGCTCCTCGATGTTCTTGGAGATCTATTCGATGTAATCCTTTTTTGCGGTGTGTTTGTTGGGATCCGATGAATTGTGGGCTTATGATCAGATTATCCATGAATATTATTTGAGTCTTCTCTGAACTCTTTTATGCATGATTGTTATAGCTTTGTATATTTCTTCGATCTATCCGTAACTAGATTGGTTTATCTTGCAATGGGAGAGATGCTTTGTGATGGGTTCGATCTTGCGTTGCTCAATCCCAGTGACATAAAGGGACATGACACGTACTTGTATCATTGCCATTAAGGATAAAAATATGGGGTTTATTCATATTGATTGGATTTACTTTGTCTACATCATGTCATCACGCTTAAGGCGTTACTCCATTCTTTATGAACTTAATACTCTAGATGCATGTTGGATAATGGTTGATGTGTGGATTAATAGTAGTAGATGCAGGCAGGAGTCGGTCTACTTTTCTCGCTCGTGATGCCTATATACATGATCATTGCCCTAGATATCGTCATGATTATTTGTTTTTCTATCAATGGCCCAACAGTAATTTGTTTACCCACCGTATGCTATGTTCAAGAGAGAAGCCTCTAGTGAAAACTATGGCCCCCGAGTCTATTTTAATCATATATTAAAATCCAAAAATACCTTGCTACAATTTTATTTACTTTTTTTTATTTTGTGTTTTTGTTTATCTATCTATCACTACGAGATTTGATCCTTGCAATTAACCGCCAAGGGATTGACAACCCCTTGTTTGCGTTGGGTGCAAGTATTTGTTATTTTGTGTGTGGGTACTACTAACAAGGTGTTGCGTGGTTCTCCTACTGGATTGATAACCTTGGTTCTTAACTAAGGGAAATACTTATCTCTAATGTACTTCATCATCCTCTCCTCTTCGAGGAAATCCCAACGCAGCTCACAAGTAGCACTAGTCCTAAGGAACCCAAAGACCTACTTAACGTCCAAGACTAAAGGGCGGCGACGCCCTAGATCACATCCAGCATGTAAACCCTAGACCTCTCCTGTCTATATAAAGGGAGGTCTGGGTTCCCCTTGAGGCATATATCCTCAGATAGGAGAAACTCCCGGTACCAACATCATACACAATTGTAACCCCTCGCACGAAGTTTCCCTCCACTATGAATAACCAAAACTAGCAGGATGCAGCCTATTACTCTCTGGAGGCCAGAACCTGGATAAACCCCTCGTATGACCTATGATCCATGACCTCCAACTGTGCTTGGACCCCTACCTAGGGATCTGATGGAAATCTGCTCCGTCAACGGCATTTGCTCCAGCACTGGTGCAAAGCTTAGGAGGTAGTCAAGGAGCGGATGCAGATTGTGGTCTGGATCGACGACATCTGGAAGATGGTGGTTCTATGCTAGGTTTGTGGTTCATGGCTGGCAGGTATGGTTTCCTTCTCCGGCATCTTAGTCATGCGGGGGTGTCAGATCTAGAGTTTGATCGTGTGTCTGGGGTGTTACCCTGATTCATTCAACGACAATGCCTTCACCTTTGGTGAGCCACCTTAGTGGTCTGCAAAGCTGTATATCAGCGATGGAGTCACTTAAGCTCGTGCGTCAAGGTGATCCATCATTTTTTTCTTAGGTGGTTGTTGTGGTGGTACCAGAGATAGGTGAAGAGCGATCGTGTCAAGCTCAGGGGATTGTTTGGTCTTGTTTGTCATTTCTTTCTTGACCGGTGTTCCTTTGTGCAATGGCTAGCGTTTGCTTGTCTATTGAATCTTGTCAGGTCGGTGTTTACGTGGCTTCAACTATAATTTGTTTGTGCAAAGGCTAGCGTTCTACTGTCTTTTTAGTCTAGTCAGGTTGGTGTTTACGTGGCTTGTACTTTAATACGTATGATTTAAGCAAGACATGTATTACTATGAAAAAAGCTATAAGTTTTTGAGAAGGAGTATTACCCTCGGCCTCTGTATTGAGCACTACATACAACCATTTTATTAAATTATTCAAGAGAACCAAAAAAAATACATGCATCAACCCAAAGCCACCTTCCTCACAACTATTGTCGCTACACCTACAAGCTTAATGACGTGCCCTGACCTCATATCAACACAAAACATCTATTCTGGTGACCTTACCAAGTCGCCCGCTGGCAAGCCGAGAGCGCCACCAGTGTAGCTTGACCCATTGCGTGCACCGCATGTGCACGCGCTAGATCATCCATAGCTATCTTCCGCCGTCCCACCTACAGGAGCGACCAACATATTCATTTCACGAGGTCATTATGTCATCGATGTCATCGCAACGCCAGACAACGCCACCATCCTACGCACGCCCATCCACACGCGCCCGCCGTCGACACTATGTTGCACCACGCCGCCAACACCCACTGTCGGCCTTGCGGTAGATGTAACACCGCTCCTCATCTTGTCTCCTCCAACCCGTTCATTCTCCAAAACGATGCCCTCAAGAGGTAAAATGACACTGAAGGCGTTGTCATCATCCGATTCGGGATACCCAGATCTAGGGTTGCCCCTAGAGCATCTCGAGCATGGTGACACAACCTACAACCATGATGCCTTAAGAAGGAGATGACATCAGAGACACCACCATCGTCCGCTATGACCTCAGTCGGCACGATTTTCACCAGAAGATGTGTCGCCCCGATCTCACAGCTGACTGGATCCGTGCGCAGCCTCTCCATGAAGACGTACACCGCCGCTGAAACGCCGGCAAAGGGCTTCCCACCGCCCCTCACTGGTCTCTCCGCGTGCTGCCGGTTGGCCAAGATCACACCGCGATGGATCTGGACGGCACCCCAGATCCGCGGCTGCCATGACCTAGAAGAGCCACACCACGTACTGACTTGTGTAATCAAATGCAGGAAAGGATCTCGTTTTGGACACGACAGCCTCGCTGATGCCATGCCTAAGGATGGCCTTTGGGATGTATACGATGATTGTTCCTTGGGAGTGTAGCTTTGTGCTGACAATTAATTCCAGGATCATGCTAATTACTTGATTTATAGATAAATTCCTATATCATGTCATCTGCTACTTGATATTGTTGATATTATAATTAGTGTTTGATGAATAAATAAATTCCTATATCACGGTAATTGCTAATTAGTTGATAAATAGATAAATTCCTATGTCTGATATGTCATCTGCTGCTTGTTATTGCTTTATTTATTCAGGTGTGGATAGTGAAAGAAAAAGTGGGTCAAGGCATCTGTAGTACAAGGAAAGAACCACATCGTTAGGTTGCAAAAATATCTTTTAAGAACTTTGGCCGGTAAGTTTGTTTTGTTGCATATTTGCACTAACCTTTCCAGTTTTGCTTTCGCGTATCTAAGATAATATGTCATGTTATCAAGAGATTCATTTAAAATTTGGATTGTTTACATGTTTACTTGGAGGATATATATTATATACTCTACTATGTGGAGTTGATATTTAACCTACAAATTTGCAGGACGATCAAATAATGTGTGGGAATCACCTCCAGGTTGTCTCAAGTTATTGTTTACATCACATGCGAACGATGCATGCAAGTCATGTCAAATTTGGCACATGGTTATTGTTACACCATTAGTATAGCTTTCAGAGTCTGAGGATGGTTGCAACCTTTTCAAATTTTGCATATGACTTATAATTATGCCTTTATGCATTAGGTTACTAATCCGCATTTGTTTTGCTTTGTATGGTTGGTGTATTGCATATTTTGGATCATCTGCATCTATGTTGAGCATGATCTTTATCGCATGTACATTAGGCAGCTAGGATTGTGTTTTATTGTTTCCTAGTCTAGAGATATCTCCCGATCCTTTCCTTGTATAGTGGATACGGTTGAGATATTCATGCCAATGTACTCTTTATATGCTACGGCATACGATCAATGCAAATATTGTCAAACTACATGGTATCGGAGCCAAGAGGTCTTGAGTTCAAGACCCGGCTGGCGCAATTAAATTGCAGCACACTTTCGGTCCATGTTTAGGCCTGAGAGAGACACACGTGAGAGGGAGTGTTGACATATAAATGTATTGCCTAGTCTCTTCCATCAGATCGGTCTTTTGGTTGCATTGGCTAGAGCATGCACTTCTCTACGTACGTCGATGACATCATCTTCACGGCCTCCTCGACTGAGCTTCTTGGCAGCTCACTGCTCGCCTCAGTGCCGAGTTCGCCTTGAAGGACTTGGGTCCGCTTCACTACTTCCTCTGCATCGAGATCATTCAGCAACTTGATGGCTTCTTCCTTCATCAACAGAAGTACGCACATGAGCTTCTCGAGCACACCGGGATGCTTAATTGCAAGCTCGTAGCCACTCCTGTTGATACGAAGGCGATGCTTTCCGCCCTTGAGGGCTCCCCGGGCGCTCTGAAGAACTTGACCCTCTCCCAGCCAGATTTGCAGTATGCGGTGTAGCAGGTGTACTTACATATGCATGCTCCATGGGACAATCACTGGAACCTGCTGAAGCAGATTCTTCGGCATATCCGTGGCACTATGGCTCTTGGACTCACTTTGATGGCATCATCCTCCAACGACATGGTCACCTACTCTGATGCAGATTGGGCCAGCTGTCTAGACACTTGGCGCTCTACCTCCAGCTACTGCGTCTACCTCGGGCCGTCGCTTATCTCTTGGTCGTCTAAATGACAACCTACGGTGTCCTGCTCTAGCGCCAAGGCGGAGTTTAGGGCGGTGGCCAACGCCGTCGTCGAGTGCTCATGGCTACGGCAACTGCTTCAGGAGTTGCATCATGACGTATCACATGCCACACTCCTGTACTGTCACAACATATCTGCTGTCTACCTAGCCGCCAAGCCTGTTCATCATCTCCGCACAAAGCACATAGAGCTCGACATACACTTCATGCGTGAGCAGGTGGCTCTTGGGCGCATTCGCGTCCTGCATGTTCCCCCCGCGCAGCAGTTTGCCGATGTTGTGACCAAGGGGTTACCGACATCTACCTTCGAGGAGTTCCGGTCCAGTCTATGCGTCACCAGTTACGTATGGACTGCGGGGGGGGGGGGGATGTTGAGCATGATCCTTATCGCATGTACATTAGGCAGCTAGGATTGTGTTTTATTGTTTCCTAGTCTAGAGATATCTCCCGATCCTTTCCTTGTATAGTGGATACGATTGAGATATTCCTATCCATCTACTCTTTATATGCTACGGCATACGATCAATGCAAATATTGTCAAACTACAATCTATGATGAGATGGATCTTATTGCTTATAGACTGTATTTGAAAGGTGTTTACTCTGCCAGTGTGTGGGTTATGTTTGTCATCAATATACTACATTTCACACATCAGTTTTGCTTAGAGATCTTGTGTTCGAAGTCACTAGTGTTTTGAGGGGCTTAAGAGAAAGACTAACTAGTACTTGCTCTTTTTGCAAGGAACTATTACATGATCTCATGGCAATAGATGGTTATATATTTTTGCCCCCTCCCCCTGATATTTTCAGAATACATTCATGTCTGAATAATGCAGTTGGAAGGGATATGTGTTCACTCGAATGGACTTTCTTGACAAAATATATTTTGGGACTTGAAAAATAATGCCTTGAAGCACAGGCTGGAGAGTATAGCTTGGGAGCGATTAATTCAACATGGCAAGAATTTAGGAGCCCTCTTAGTTTTTAGATATTCAGTTTAAGAACTAAATTTCAGCACTATGTCTTTTGTTTATGTTCCCTAATGTGTTTTTGATGAACCAAATCACTTATGTTTATATGGATACTAGCCCATTTTACCACAGCTCATGATCTGTAAGATAATTTTGAAAGCGTTCTACATAGGCAAAGCGTGTCAAGGGTTAGTATGCTGGAATAAACTCATATAATCGGTTCATATTTACCTTGGCTATCTGTCTTCTCGCACATACGGCTTTGGTGAAGGTGATCGGTCATTTTTTTTCTTAGGTGGCTGTTGTGGTGGTGCCAGAGGCAGGTGAAGAGCGATCGTGTCTAGCTCAGGGGATTCTTCGGTCTTGTTTGTAATTTCTTTCTTGGCTGGTGTTTCTGTGTGCAATGGCTAGCATTTGGGTGTCTATTGAGTCTTGTCAGGTTGGTGTTTACATGGCTTGGACTATAATTTTTGTGTGCAAAGACTAGCGTTCTACTGTCTTTTTAGTCTTGTCTGGTTGGTGTTTACGTGGCTTGTACTATAATACTTATGATTTAAGTGAGACACTTATTAGTATGAAAAAGCTATATTTTTTGAGAAGCAGTATTACCCCCGACCTCTGTATCGGGCACTGCGTACAACCATTTTATTAAATTATTCAACAGAGCCAAACAAAATAAATACATGCATCAACCCAAAGACACCTTGGTCGCAACTACCGTCGTTACACCTACAAGCTTAATGACGTACCCTGACCGCATATCAACACAAACCATATATTCAGGTGGCCTTACCAAGGTGCCCGTTGGCAAGCCGAGAGCACCAACCGATGTAGCTTGACTCTTCGCGCGCACCGCATGCGCACGCTCTAGATCATCAGCCATAGCCGTATTCCGCCATCCCACCTTCAGGAGCGACTAACATATTCATCTCGCAAGGCCATTCTGTCATCGACATCACCACAACGCCACCATCCTACGCACGCCCATCCACATACGCCCGTCGTTGACACTACGCTGCACCACGCCACCAACACCCGTTGTAGGCCTTGCGGTAGATGTAACACTGCTCCTCCTCTTGTCTCCTCCAACCCGTTCATGCTCCAAAATGATGCCCTTAAGAAGCAGAATGACACCGAAGACGCTGTCATCGTCCGATCCAGGATACCCAAGTCTAGGGTTGCCCCTGGAGCATCTCGAGCATGGTGACACAACATACAACAACGATGCCTTGAGAAGGAGACGGCGTCAGCGACACCACCATCGTTCGCCATAATCTCAATCGGCACGATTTTCACCGGAAGTTGCGTCGTCCCGATCTCGCAGCTGACTGGATCCATGCGTAGCCTCACCATGAAGACGTACGCCGCCGCTGAAACACCGGCAAAGGGCTTCCCACCGCCCCTCACCGGCCCCTCTGCGTGCTGCCGACTGGCCAAGACCACACCGCGATGGATCTGGACGGCACGCGAGACCCGCGGCTGCCACAACCCAGAAGAGCCACACCACGTACTGATTTGTGCAATCAAATGCAGAAAAGGATCTCATTTTGGACACGACAGCCTCACTGATGCCATGCCTAAGGATGGCCTTTGGGATGTATACGATGATTGTTCCTTGGGAGTGTGTGCTGAGCTTTGTGCTGACAATCAATTCCAGGATCACGCTAATTACTTGATGAATAGATAAATATGTATATCATGTCATCTGCTGCTTGATATTGTTGATATACTAATTAGTATTTGATGAATAAATAAATTCCTATATCGTGCTGATTGCTAATTAGTTGATAAATATATAAATTCCTATATCTGGTATGTCATTTGCTGCTTGATATTGCTTTATTTATTCAGGTTTGGATAGTGAAAGAAAAAGTGGGTCAAGGCATTTGTAGTACAAGGAAAGAAGCACATGGCCAGGCTGCAAAAATATCTTTTAAGAACTTTGGCCAGTAAGTTTGTTTTGTTGCATATTTGCACTAACCTTTCCAGTTTCGCTTTCGCGTATATAAGATAATATGTCATGTAATCAAGAGATTCATTTAAAATTTGGATTGTTCACATGTTTACTCATAGCATATATACTCTACTGTGTGCAGTTGATATTTAACCTATGAATTTGCAGGACGATCAAATAATGTGTGGGAATCACCTCCAGGTTGTCTCATTTTATCGTTTACATCACATGTGAATGATGCATGTAAGCCGTGTCAAATTTGGCACATGGTTATAGTTACACCATTAGTTTAGCTTTTGGAGAGATGGTTGCAACCTTGTCAAATTTTGCATATGACTTATAATTATGCCATTATGCATTAGGTTACTAATCCTCGTTTCTTTTGTTTTGTACGATTGATGTATTTCATATTTTGGATCATCTGACATCTCTGCTGAGATAGATCTTATTGCTTAAAGACGATATTTGAAAGGCGTTTACTCTGCCAGTGCATGGGTTGTGTTTGCCATCAATATACTACATTTCACACGTCAGTTTTGCTTAGAGATCTCGTGTTCGAAGTCTCCGGTATTTTGAGGGGCTTAAGAGAAAGACTAACCAGTACTTGCTCTTTTTTTGCAAGGAACCATTACATGATCTCATGGCAATATACGGTTATATATTTTTGCCCCCTCCCCCCCCCCCCCCCGATATTTTCATAATACATTCATGTCTGAATAATGCAGTTGGAAGGGATATGTGTTCACTGGAATTGACTTTCTTGCTTGACAAAATATATTGTGTGACTTGAAATATAATGCTCCGAAGCAAAGGCTGGAGAGTATAGCTCAGGAGCAATTAATTCAACATGGCAAGAATTTCGAATGCCCTTTTAGTTTTTAGATATTCAGTTTAAGATCTAAATTTCACCAATATGTCTTTTGTTTATGTTCCATGATGTGTTTTGGATGGACGAAATCACTTATGTTTATATGGATACTAGCCCCTTTTCCCTCGGCTCATGATCTGTATGATATTTTCGAAAGCATTCTACATAAGCAAAGCAAGTCCAGGGTTAGTATGCTGGAATAAACTCATATAGCCAGTTCATATTTACCTAGGTTGTCTGTCTTCTCGCACATACGGTCATACAATCACGTTAACAAATACGATAGCTTGATTAGTGCGCACAATCACATCTCAAGAGGCGCCACCAGGTGGCGCCCCAGTCACTAGTATATAATCTGCCTGCAAGCAGGTCTGAGGTCTTCGAGACACCCGTTGTTAGAATTAATCCAAGGTGCATAGTAGATCTACCAAGGACCAAGCAATCACACAAGCATGACACCGAGATTTGATAACGAGGTTCACCGATATGGCTACATTCCCAGGGCCTGACTATGGGCACTCCTCCCCGTGACACTGTCCCAATACCGCACCCCGGCTACCCGGGCGCCGGCACACGCCGCCGGATCCTCCACGTGCCCGTGCTATTATGTTGGCATAGGTTACATCGTGTGTATACCCTCTCATATATAAGAGGCCTAGTATAGAAGTGTCCTATTATGGCACGACTATGTAATCCTATCTACACACTGTATGACTCAAAGTCCAACTGTAACCTATCTTGTGCAATAATATTCGACACAACTCTAACAAACTCCACCTTGGCGAATATTCTCCATCACCTTGGATTCATCCATGCGTCGAACCTCCATGTACATTGGACTTGAGATACGCCATGAGCACAGCTAATACTCCCAGACTCCATGTGACACCACCTACAACTGTAGTCCCTTCTCGTCTTCTTCACAGTCAACACTCGAGCAAAATTAAGTTCCTTATTACCCTACTTTGTGCTCCCAACTTCCGGAGTATTCGTTCAATGCCATCACACACCGATCACTGTTCTGTGTGAAAGTTAACAACTCACATATTGGACGTCGCATATAAGAGTTAGCCGAACTCAACGCCATCACACTCCTTGACCGCTTGTCTGAAATTTGAAGGAATTTCACCATCGCCCTGTGTCACCTTGAGTAAAGTTCGCAGTTATCTCACCCCTTTTTTCGGATAGTCTCTAACATGTCCCACCGCTATAGCACTCCGCCTCCTTCTGTCCTGACATATGCACTTTGCCATGTGCACTGAACACCACAGAATATACGGCCATATACTCTCTCAGCTTTTGACAATTTCAGACTTTCCGTCACTTTCCCAGATTCTCCATGATTAACTCTCGTCCATCAAACGGCACCAATAGACCCAGTCACCAACTTGAATCTGGTACTCGTCAACACTGCTTCAGCACCCCTGCACACTTTATCTGACCACATGTCTCACCATTAGTGCCTTGGTCTATCACTGTGTCCCGTGCTTACCGCACGCCTCGCTGCTATCACCGCGTCGAGCCTCTGCTGTCCTGGTCGAGTCTCTAGGGCCGCGGACCCACACCACTAAAACCCCTACTGCAGAGAACCACCGATCATCACCGACCGATGCCGAGTATCACATCTCCATCAGACCACTAGTACCCAGTCCGATCCACGTGTCTCTCACTTTTTCGATGAAATAGGCTTCGACTCTCCATGCATTTACGCCATAGCCCCTCCATCAGCACAGAGAGTGTAGTCATCCATCAGACTCCAACTCCACCTTTAACATGACTCCATGTAGCTGGCCATGCTACCGTCGCGCCCTGTCGACTTCAAGTTCTCTCATGTGCGCACCATCTTGAATCAACCCTGTGCCATAGTCTGTCGAAGCCGCACAAGCCCTCAAACCTGCACCACGTGTTTCCACGCCCCAGAAGCCGGCCACCATCAGCATCACGCTCCTATGTCATCGTCGCTAAAATCCCCGTCTTCTTCTTCTTTAACCAACATGGGCCAGCACTACAAGAAATATGTCAACTTATGACCTTCTGTCAGTGACCCTGGAAGAATTGGTCATAAATTTACGACCATTTGAGACCAATTGGTCAAAAGCTGTCCCGGGGGCTCAAACCCTAAACCATAACGACCATTTTGGTCAGAAAGGTCGTAATTTCCTTACACGAAATGGTCATAGCATAGACAACCCTGATCAACGCCTGAATCCTGGTCGATTAGGACCAATCTGGATGGTCATAATTGCTAATTTGTGATGCATTGAGATGACGAGGCGGCCACCTCTACAGTTTCGTCTATGTGTCACGTCCACGTGTCAATTTTCGCCTATGTGTCATATCTATGTGTCGATTTAAACCTAGCACTGACAAGTGAGACCCACACATTGACCTGTTGACCATGCACCGCCTATCCAATGACACATGGGTCACATTGACCTGACAGGTAGGCCCCACGAAATGGACATATGGGACCCACCTAACATGCGGACCCACTGCCCTGCGAGCGGGACCCACCACTGACCTGACACCCACTGCCCTGCGAGCCGGACCCACCACTAACCTGACAGGTAGGCCCCATCGAATTGACAGGACCCACCACAGATCTGATAGCAGGCCCCACAGATCTGACATGCAGGACCCACCACATGCAAGAGCCACCGAGCTGAATGGCAGAAATCCAACAAAAATATCCCCGCCCAACGGGGAATCGAACTCGCGACCTCCCCTTCCCTCTCCCTCCACGCTAACCAACATGCCACCACACCATCAGTGATATAGTACCGAACCAGCTCCATTTAAACATTACAACACCTTGCTGGGCTTGGGCCTCGGTTGCACAAGGCCTCTATTTTTCTTCCGCCGACTAGGCCAACAGCCTATATGCCTATTGAACGTGCATCTAATGAAAAATGTGGGCTTCGCATGACTTTAACTCTATATAAATAAAGGGAGTTCAAATTTTAATCAAGCATTTGAAAATGTTAAAGTGTGTATAAAAAAATGTTGATCATGTATTAAAAAATGTTAATCTTGTATTTGATTTTTTAATAAAGCATTTGATAAATGTTAAAAATATGTATAGAAAAAATGTTGATGGTGTATTAAAAAAACTTGTTTTTGAAAATGTGAATCAAGCATTTAAAAATGTTAAAATGTGTATAAAAAATGGTGACCATGTATTAAAAAATTAATCTTATATTTAAAAAATGTTAATCAATCATTTGAAAATTATTAAAAATGTGTATTTAAAAATGTTGACCAAGTATTAAAAAACATTAAACTTGTATTTAAAAACTATTAAACATGTATATTAGAAAAAGGTTCTTCATGTATATGAAAAATGTAGAATAAAAACAAAAGGAGATAAAGAAAAACAAAAAAACAAAAACTGAAAAAAGAAACAATATAAAGCAAACAAAAAAGGAAATGAAAAAGAAAACTGAAGAAACTAGTGCAAAAGGAAATGAGAACACTTTTTTTAAGACATTTGACATAGTCAAAGTTTGTTGTTTTTCCTAGAAACTAGGTAACATATAACGACACAATGCGAAGGTTTTCATTTTTTTTATTTTTTTTTGAATTTCTTGTGTTCGTTTCAAAATGCTGTCAAAACAACGAGCATGACCGTTCCTAGCTAGTGGTTGAATATTGGAAAAAAAATTGGTGTTTCTCTGATTAAATAGATACTTATGTACCTAGAAATGATTTTTGGAAAAAATAAAGAGCAAACTATGAGGCAGTTGCCGTTCAAATTTGACCCGTTTCCTGCTGAATAGCAAATAATTGTCTTTTTCACCAGAGGTGAATCAAAACTTTTGACAACCAACCATTTGGTCAATTGTGCATTAAATATGGCCTAGTATGTTATAAAAATGGTGTGTTCTAATTTTGCAACAAATATATGGTAGGTCCTTCACAAAAGAACTCATTTTGGACACTCAATAAAATGGAAAATGAATTTTTCGTCTACAGAAAATGAAAACTTTCTTAAGCAACATTGTTTGCCATTCCAAGATGCACCCTTTTGCATAATATGAGATCATTTGAACAAACTATGGCATGAATGTGGCCATAAGATTGATCATTTGGCTTGAAAGCCATGAATCTTCACACATGATAGCTCGTTTCTGAGAACACTTTTTAAAAATAATTACCGTATTATAAGTTTATTATTTTTCCTGGTAACTTGGTCACATAGAATGACACAATGCAAAGGTTTTCCAATTTTCTAATTTTTTTTTTGAATTTTCTATGCCCGTTTCAAAATGCGGTCAAAATGGTGGGTATGACCGTTCGTAGCTAGGGCTTGATTTTTGCAAATCTTTTGGAGTATCTGTTGGGGAACGTAGTAGAATTTTAAAATTTTCTACGCATCACCAAGATCAATCTATGGAGTCATCTAGCAACGAGTGAGAGGGGAGTGCATCCACATACCCTTGTAGATCGCGAGCGGAAGCGTTCAAGAGAACGGGGTTGATGGAGTCGTACTCGTCGTGATCCAAATCACCGATGACCGAGCGTCGAACGGACGGCACCTCCGCGTTCAACACACGTACAGTTGGGAGAGACGTCTCCTCCTTCTTGATCCAGCAAGGGGGGAGGAGAGGTTGATGAAGATCCAGCAGCACGACGGCGTGGTGGTGGAAGTAGCGGGATTTCAGCAGGGCTTCGCCAAGCGCTACTGGAGGAGGAAGAGGTGTCACGGGGGGAGAGGGAGGCGCTAGGGGCTGGGGTGTCGCTGCCCTCTCTCCCACCACCCCACTATATATAGGGGCTAGGGGGGGCGCCGGCCCCTCTAGATCCCATCTAGATGGGGGGGGCGGCGGCCAAGGGGTGGCTTGGCCCCCAAGCCTAGTGGAGGCGCCCCCACCCCAGGGTTTCCCAACCCTAGGCGCAGGGGAGGCCCATAGGGGGGCGCACCAGCCCACCAGGGGCTGGTTCCCTTCCCACTTCAGCCCATGGGGCCCTCCGGGATAGGTGGCCCCACCCGGTGGACCCTCGGGACCCTTCCGGTGGTCCCGGTACAATACCGATTACCCCCGAAACCTTCCCGGTGGCCGAAACTGGACTTCCTATATACAATTCTTTACCTCCGGACCATTCCGTAACTCCTCGTGACGTCCGGGATCTCATCCGGGACTCCGAACAACTTTCGGGTTACCGCATACTAATATCTCTACAACCCTAGCGTCACCGAACCTTAAGTGTGTAGACCCTACGGGTTCGGGAGACACGTAGACATGACCGAGACGACTCTCCGGTCAATAACCAACAGCGGGATCTGGATACCCATGTTGGCTCCCACATGCTCCTCGATGATCTCATCGGATGAACCACGATGTCGAGGATTCAATCAATCCCGTACGCAATTCCCTTTGTCTATTGGTACGATACTTGCCCGAGATTCGATCGTCGGTATCTCGATACCTTGTTCAATCTCGTTACCGGCAAGTCTCTTTACTCGTTTCCGTAACACATCATCCCGTGAACAACTCCTTGATCACATTGAGCTCATTATGATGATGTCCTACCGAGTGGGCCCAGAGGTACCTCTCCGTCACACAGAGTGACAAATCCCAGTCTCGATTCGTGCCAACCCAACAGACACTTTCAGAGATAGCCGTAGTGCACCTTTATAGCCACCCAGTTACGTTGTGACGTTTGGTACACCCAAAGCACTCCTACGGTATCTAGGAGTTGCACAATCTCATGGTCTAAGGAAAAGTTACTTAACATTGGAAAAGCTTTAGCAAACGAACTACACGATCTAGTGCTAGGCTTAGGATTGGGTCTTGTCCATCACATCATTCTCCTAATGATGTGATCCCATTATCAATGACATCCAATGTCCATGGTCAGGAAACCGTAACCATCTATTGATCAACGAGCTAGTCAACTAGAGGCTTACTAGGGACATGTTGTGGTCTATGTATTCACACATGTATTACGATTTCCGGATAACACAATTATAGCATGAATAATAGACAATTATCATGAACAAGGAAATATAATAATAACCATTTTATTATTGCCTCTAGGGCATATTTCCAACAGTCTCCCACTTGCACTAGAGTCAATAATCTAGTTACATTGTGATGAATCGAACACCCATAGAGTTCTGGTGTTGATCATGTTTTGCCCGTGAAAGAGGTTTAGTCAACGGATCTGCTACATTCAAATCCGTGTGCACTTTACAAATATCTATGTCTCCATCTTGAACATGTTCACATATGGAGTTGAAGCGACGCTTGATATGCCTAGTCTTCTTGTGAAACCTGGGCTCCTTGGCAAGGGCAATAGCTCCAGTGTTGTCACAGAAGAGAGCCATTGGACCCGATGCATTTGGAATGACTCCTAGGTCGGTGATGAACTCCTTCATCCATACTGCTTCATGTGCTGCCTCCGAGGCCGCTATGTACTCCGCTTCGCATGTAGAACCCGCCATGACGCTTTGCTTGCAACTGCACCAGCTTACCGCTCCACCATTCAAAATATACACGTATCCGGTTTGTGACTTGGAGTCATCCGGATCTGTGTCGAAGCTAGCGTCGACGTAACCCTTTACGACGAGCTCTTCGTCACCTCCATATACGAGAAACATATCCTTAGTCCTTTTCAGGTACTTCAGGATGTTCTTGACCGCTTTCCAGTGTTCCTTGCCAGGATTACTTTGGTACCTACCTACCAAACTTACTGCAAGGTTTACATCAGGTCTGGTACACAGCATGGCATACATAATAGACCCTATGGTTGAGGCATAGGGGATGACACTCATCTCTTCTATATCTTCTGCCGTGCTCGGGCATTGAGCCGAGCTCAATCTCACACCTTGCAATACAGGCAAGAACCCCTTCTTGGACTGATCCATATTGAACTTCTTCAATATCTTATCAAGGTATGTGCTTTGCGAAAGACCTATGAGGCGTCTCGATCTATCCCTATAGTTCTTGATGCCTAATATATAAGCAGGTTCTCCAAGGTACTTCATTGAAAAACACTTATTCAAGTAGGCCTTTATACTTTCTATGAATTCTATATCATTTCCCATTAGCAGTATGTCATCCACATATAATATGAGAAATGCTACAGAGCTCCCACTCACTGTCTTGTAAACACAGGCTTCTCCATAAGTCTGTGTGAACCCAAACGCTTTGATCATCTCATCAAAGCGAATGTTCCAACTCCGAGATGCTTGCACCAGCCCATAGATTGAGCGCTGGAGCTTGCATACCTAGTCAGCATTCTCAGGGTCGACAAAACCTTCTGGTTGCATCATATACAACTCTTCCTTAAGAAAACCATTAAGGAATGCCGTTTTGACGTCCATTTGTCATATCTCATAATCATAGTATGCGGCAATTGCTAACATGATTCTGATGGATTTCAGCTTCACTACGGGTGAGAAAGTCTCATCGTAGTCAACCCCTTGAACTTGTCGATAACCCTTAGCGACAAGCCGAGCCTTATAGATGGTCACATTACCATCCGCGCCAGTCTTCTTCTTAAAGATCCATTTATTTTCTATGGCTTGCTGATCATCGGGCAAGTCAGCCAAAGTCCATACTTCGTTTTCATACATGGATCCTATCTCGGATTTCATGGCTTCAAGCCATTTGCCGGAATCCGGGCCCGCCATCTCTTCTTCATAGTTCGAAGGTTCACTGTTGTCTAACAACATGATTTCCAGGACAGGATTGCCGTACCACTCTGGTGTGGAACGTGTCCTTGTGGACCTTCGAAGTTTAGTGGTAGCTTGATCATGATCATTATCATTAACTTCCTCTCTAGCCGGTGCAGGCTCCACAGAAACATTTTCCTGTGCTGCGCTACTCTCCGGTTCGAGGGTCATCTCATCAAGCTCCACATTCCTCCCACTTACTTCTTTCGAGAGAAACTCTTTCTCTAGAAAGGATCCATTCCTGGCAACAAAGATCTTGCCCTCGGATCTTAGGTAGAAGGTATACCCAATAGTTTCCTTAGGGTATCCTATGAATACGCATTTTTTCGACTTGGGTTCGAGCTTCTCTGGTTGAAGTTTCTTCACATAAGCATCGCATCCCCAAACTTTCAGAAATGACAGCTTAGGTTTCTTCCCAAACCATAATTCATACGGTGTCGTCTCAACGGATTTTGACGGTGCCCTATTTAAAGTGAATGCGGCAGTCTCTAAAGCATAACCCCAAAAAGATAGTGGTAAATCGGTAAGAGACATCATAGATCGCACCATATCCAATAGAGTGCGATTATGACGTTCGGACACACCGTTACGCTGAGGTGTTCCAGGCGGCGTGAGTTGTGAAACAATTCCACATTTCCTTAAGTGCGTGCCAAATTCATGACTCAAATATTCTCCTCCACGATCTGATCGTAGGAACTTTATTTTCTTGTCACGTTGATTTTCAACCTCATTCTGAAATTCCTTGAACTTTTCAAAGGTCTCAGACTTGTGCTTCATCAAGTAGACATACCCATATCTACTCAAATCATCGGTGAGGGTGAGAACATAACGATAACCACCACGAGCCTCAACACTCATTGGACCACACACATCAGTATGTATGATTTCCAATACGTTGGTTGCTCGCTCCATTGTTCCGGAGAACGGAGTCTTGGTCATCTTGCCCAAGAGGCATGGTTCGCATCTGTCAAATGATTCATAATCAAGAGACTCCAAAATTCCATCTGCATGGAGTTTCTTCATGCGTTTAACACCGATATGACCAAGGCGGCAGTGCCACAAGTATGTGGGACTATCGTTATCAACCTTGCATTTCTTGGCATTCACATTATAAACATGTGTAACATCACGTTCGAGATTCAATAAAAATAAACCATTGACCAGCGGGGCATGACCATAAAACATATCTCTCATATAAATAGAACAACCATTATTCTCAGATTTAAATGAGTAGCCATCTCACATTAAGCGAGATCCAGATACAATGTTCATGCTCAAAGCTGGCACTAAATAACAATTATTGAGGATTAAAACTAATCCCGTAGGCAGATGTAGAGGTAGCGTGCCGACGGCGATCACATCGACCTTGGAACCATTCCCGACGCGCATCGTCACCTCGTCCTTCGCCAGTCTCCGCTTATTCCGCAGCTCCTGTTTTGAGTTACAAATATGAGCAACCGCACCGGTATCAAATACCCAGGAGCTACTACGAGCGCTGGTAAGGTACACATCAATAACATGTATATCACATATACCTTTGGTATTGCCGGCCTTCTTATCCGCTAAGTACTTGGGGCAGTTCCGCTTCCAGTGACCGTTTCCCTTGCAATAAAAGCACTCAGTCTCAGGCTTGGGTCCATTCTTTGACTTCTTCCCGGCAGCTTGCTTATCGGGCGCGGCAACTCCCTTGCCGTCCTTCTTGAAGTTCTTTTTACCCTTGCCTTTCTTGAACTTAGTGGTTTTATTCACCATCAACACTTGATGTTCCTTTTTGATCTCCACCTCCACTGATTTCAGCATTGAATATACCTCAGGAATGGTTTTCTCCATCCCCTGCATATTGAAGTTCATCACGAAGCTCTTGTAGTTAGGTGGAAGCGACTGAAGGATTCTGTCAACGACCGCGTCATCCGGGAGATTAACTCCCAGCTGAGACAAGCGGTTGTGCAACCCAGACATCTTGAGTATGTGCTCGCTGACTGAACTATTCTACTCCATCTTACAACTGTAGAACTTGTCGGAGACCTCATATCTCTCGACTCGGGCATGAGCTTGGAAAACCATTTTCAGCTCTTGGAACATCTCATTTGCTCCGTGTTGCTCAAAACGCTTTTGGAGCCCCGATTCTAAGCTGTAAAGCATGCCGCACTGAACCAGGGAGTAATCATCACTACGCGACCGCCAGACGTTCATAACATCTTGAGTTGCTGGGAAAACAGGTGCGTCACCTAGCGGTGCTTCAAGGACATATGCTTTCTTGGCAGCTATGAGGATAATCCTCAGGTTACGGACCTAGTCCGTATAGTTGCTACCATCGTCTTTCAGCTTGGTTTTCTCTAGGAACGCGTTGAAGTTGAGGGCAACATTAGCGTGGGCCATTTGATCTACAAGACATATTGTAAAGATTTTAGACTAAGTTCATGACAATTAAGTTCATCTAATCAAATTATATATAATGAACTCCCACTCAGATAGACATCCCTCTCGTCATCTAAGTGATACATGATCCGAATCGACTAGGCCGTGTCCGATCATCACGTGAGACGGACTAGTCATCAACGGTGAACATCTCCATGTTGATCGTATCTTCTATACGACTCATGCTCGACCTTTCGGTCTCTTGTGTTCCGAGGCCATGTCTGTACATGCTAGGCTCGTCAAGTCAACCTAAGTGTATTGCTGTGTAAATCTGGCTTACACCCGTTGTATTCGAACGTTAGAATCTATCACACCCGATCAACACGTAGTGCTTCGAAACAACGAACCTTCGCAACGGTGCACAGTTAGGGGGAACACTTTCTTGAAATTTTAGTAAGGGATCATCTTATATATGCTACTGTTGTTCTAAGCAAATAAGATGCAAAAACATGATAAACATCACATGCAATCAAAATAGTGACATGATATGGCCATTATCACTTCGCTCCTTTTGATCTCCATCTTCGGGGCTCCATGATCATCATCGTCACCGGCATGACACCATGATCTCCATCATCGTGTCTTCATGAAGTTGTCTCGCCAACTATTACTTCTACTACTACGGCTAACGGTTAGCAATAAAGTAAAGTAATTACATGGCGAATTTCAATGACACGCAGGTCATATAATAAATTAAGACAACTCCAATGGCTCCTGCCGGTTGTCATACTCATCGACATGCAAGTCGTGATTCCTATTACAAGAACATGATCATCTCATACATCACATATATCATTCATCACATCCTTCGACCATATCACATCACAAAGCACTTGCTGCAAAAACAAGTTAGACGTCCTCTAATTGTTGTTGCAAATTTTTTTACGTGGCTTCTATAGGTTTCTAGCAAGAACGTTTCTTACCTACGCCAAAACCACAATGTGATATGCCAATTTCTATTTACCCTTCATAAGGACCCTTTTCATCGAATCCGATCCGACTAAAGTGGGAGAGACAGACACCCGCTAGCCACCTTATGCAACTAGTGCATGTCAGTCGGTGGAACTAGTCTCACGTAAGCGTATGTGTAAGGTCGGTCCGGGCCGCTTCATCCCATGATGCCGCCGAATCAAGATAAGACTAGTAACGGCAAGAAGATTGACAAATCGACGCCCACAACTACTTTGTGTTCTACTCGAGCAAGATACTACGAATAGACCTAGCTCATGATGCCACTGTTGGGGAACGTAGCAGAATTTTAAAATTTTCTACGCATCACCAAGATCAATCTATGGAGTTATCTAGCAACGAGTGAGAGGGGAGTGCATCCACATACCCTTGTAGATCGCGAGCGGAAGCGTTCAAGAGAACGGGGTTGATGGAGTCGTACTCGTCGTGATCCAAATCACCGATGACCGAGCGTCGAACGGACGGCACCTCCGCGTTCAACACACGTACGGTTGGGAGAGACATCTCCTCCTTCTTGATCCAGCAAGGGGGGAGGAGAGGTTGATGAAGATCCAGCAGCACGACGGCGTGGTGGTGGAAGTAGCGGGATTTCAGCAGGGCTTCGCCAAGCGCTACTGGAGGAGGAAGAGGTGTCACGGGGGGAGAGGGAGGCGCTAGGGGCTGGGGTGTCGCTGCCCTCTCTCCCCCCCCACTATATATAGGGGCTAGGGGGGGGGGCGCCAGCCCCTCTAGATCCCATCTAGATGGGGGGGGCGGCGGCCAAGGGGTGGCTTGGCCCCCAAGCCTAGTGGAGGCGCCCCCACCCCCAGGGTTTCCAAACCCTAGGCGCAGGGGAGGCCCATAGGGGGGCGCACCAGCCCACCAGGGGCTGGTTCCCTTCCCACTTCAGCCCATGGGGCCCTCCGGGATAGGTGGCCCCACCCGGTGGACCCTCGGGACCCTTCCGGTGGTCCCGGTACAATACCGATTACCCCCGAAACCTTCCCGGTGGCCGAAACTGGACTTCCTATATACAATTCTTTACCTCCGGACCATTCCGGAACTCCTCGTGACATCCGGAATCTCATCCGGGACTCCGAACAACTTTCGGGTTACCGCATACTAATATCTCTACAACCCTAGCGTCACCGAACCTTAAGTGTGTAGACCCTACGGGTTCGGGAGACACATAGACATGACCGAGACGACTCTCCGGTCAATAACCAACAGCGGGATCTGGATACCCATGTTGGCTCCCACATGCTCCTCGATGATCTCATCGGATGAACCATGATGTCGAGGATTCAATCAATCCCGTACGCAATTCCCTTTGTCTATCGGTACGATACTTGCCCGAGATTCGATCGTCGGTATCTCGATACCTTGTTCAATCTCGTCACCGGCAAGTCTCTTTACTCGTTTCCGTAACACATCATCCCGTGAACAACTCCTTGATCACATTGAGCTCATTATGATGATGTCCTACCGAGTGGGCCCAGAGGTACCTCTCCGTCACACAGAGTGACAAATCCCAGTCTCGATTCGTGCCAACCTAACAGACACTTTCGGAGATACCCGTAGTGCACCTTTATAGCCACCCAGTTACGTTGTGACATTTGGTACACCCAAAGCACTCCTACGGTATCCGGGAGTTGCACAATCTCATGGTCTAAGGAAAAGTTACTTGACATTGGAAAAGCTTTAGCAAACGAACTACACGATCTAGTGCTAGGCTTAGGATTGGGTCTTGTCCATCACATCATTCTCCTAATGATGTGATCCCGTTATCAATGAAATCCAATGTCCATGGTCAGGAAACCGTAACCATCTATTGATCAACGAGCTAGTCAACTAGAGGCTTACTAGGGACATGTTGTGGTCTATGTATTCACACATGTATTACGATTTCCGGATAACACAATTATAGCATGAATAACAGACAATTATCATGAACAAGGAAATATAATAATAACCATTTTATTATTGCCTCTAGGGCATATTTCCAACAGTCTCCCACTTGCACTAGAGTCAATAATCTAGTTACATTGTGAAGAATCGAACACCCATAGAGTTCTGGTGTTGATCATGTTTTGCCCGTGAAAGAGGTTTAGTCAACGGATCTGCTACATTCAAATCCGTGTGCACTTTACAAATATCTATGTCTCCATCTTGAACATGTTCACGTATGGAGTTGAAGCGACGCTTGATATGCCTGGTCTTCTTGTGAAACCTGGGCTCCTTGGCAAGGGCAATAGCTCCAGTGTTGTCACAGAAGAGAGCCATTGGACCCGACGCATTTGGAATGACTCCTAGGTCGGTGATGAACTCCATCATCCATACTGCTTCATGTGCTGCCTCCAAGGCTGCTATGTACTCCGCTTCGCATGTAGAACCTGCCACGACGCTTTGCTTGCAACTGCACCAGCTTACCGCTCCACCATTCAAAATATACACGTATCCGGTTTGTGACTTGGAGTCATCCGGATCTGTGTCGAAGCTAGCGTCGACGTAACCCTTTACGACGAGCTCTTCGTCACCTCCATATACGAGAAACATATCCTTAGTCCTTTTCAGGTACTTCAGGATGTTCTTGACCGCTTTCCAGTGTTCCTTGCCAGGATTACTTTGGTACCTACCTACCAAACTTACTGCAAGGTTTACATCAGGTCTGGTACACAGCATGGCATACATAATAGACCCTATGGTTGAGGCATAGGGGATGACACTCATCTCTTCTATATCTTCTGCCGTGCTCGGGCATTGAGCCGAGCTCAATCTCACACCTTGCAATACAGGCAAGAACCCCTTCTTGGACTGATCCATATTGAACTTCTTCAATATCTTATCAAGGTATGTGCTTTGCGAAAGACCTATGAGGCGTCTCGATCTATCCCTATAGTTCTTGATGCCTAATATATAAGCAGGTTCTCCAAGGTACTTCATTGAAAAACACTTATTCAAGTAGGCCTTTATACTTTCTATGAATTCTATATCATTTCCCATTAGCAGTATGTCATCCACATATAATATGAGAAATGCTACAGAGCTCCCACTCACTGTCTTGTAAACACAGGCTTCTCCATAAGTCTGTGTGAACCCAAACGCTTTGATCATCTCATCAAAGCGAATGTTCCAACTCCAAGATGCTTGCACCAGCCCATAGATTGAGCGCTGGAGCTTGCATACCTAGTCAGCATTCTCAGGGTCGACAAAACCTTCTGGTTGCATCATATACAACTCTTCCTTAAGAAAACCATTAAGGAATGCCGTTTTGACGTCCATTTGTCATATCTCATAATCATAGTATGCGGCAATTGCTAACATGATTCTGATGGATTTCAGCTTCACTACGGGTGAGAAAGTCTCATCGTAGTCAACCCCTTGAACTTGTCGATAACCCTTAGCGACAAGCCGAGCCTTATAGATGGTCACATTACCATCCGCGCCAGTCTTCTTCTTAAAGATCCATTTATTTTCTATGGCTTGCTGATCATCGGGCAAGTCAGCCAAAGTCCATACTTCGTTTTCATACATGGATCCTATCTCGGATTTCATGGCTTCAAGCCATTTGCCGGAATCCGGGCCCGCCATCTCTTCTTCATAGTTCGAAGGTTCACTGTTGTCTAACAACATGATTTCCAGGACAGGATTGCCGTACTCCGCTTCGCATGTAGAACCTGCCACGACGCTTTGCTTGCAACTGCACCAGCTTACCGCTCCACCATTCAAAATATACACGTATCCGGTTTGTGACTTGGAGTCATCCGGATCTGTGTCGAAGCTAGCGTCGACGTAACCCTTTACGACGAGCTCTTCGTCACCTCCATATACGAGAAACATATCCTTAGTCCTTTTCAGGTACTTCAGGATGTTCTTAACCGCTGTCCAGTGTTCCTTGCCAGGATTACTTTGGTACCTACCTACCAAACTTACTGCAAGGTTTACATCAGGTCTGGTACACAGCATGGCATACATAATAGACCCTATGGCTGAGGCATAGGGGATGACACTCATCTCTTCTATATCTTCTGCCGTGGTCGGGCATTGAGCCGAGCTCAATCTCACACCTTGCAATACAGGCAAGAACCCCTTCTTGGACTGATCCATATTGAACTTCTTCAATATCTTATCAAGGTATGTGCTTTGCGAAAGACCTATGAGGCATCTCGATCTATCCCTATAGATCTTGATGCCTAATATATAAGCAGCTTCTCCAAGGTCCTTCATTGAAAAACACTTATTCAAGTAGGCCTTTTGTAACACCCCCGGTGATTAGCAACAGTAATCACTTTTGATAATGACATGTTAGCATGATCGACTGTGCATAATCATCATTAGCATCACATTGCATTTCAACTCCTAAGTCAAATTCAAAATTTAAATGAAAGTGGAATATGAAAGTTGTCCAACATAGGAGCTAAAATGTCAGATATATAGCAAATATTCCAGAGGCTATTCTAAAATTGAAACCAACATCATTGGAATTGGATAAGTGACTCGAACAACCTCAAACAGTGGATAAAGATAATATTTAATAACCATTTATTAAATCTGAAATAGATATGGAATTATGTTTTGTCCAAACTAATTTTAGGTGTTAGGGAATAATGCACTGGTATTTATGAACTAGGTCTCATGTTTTACAAAAACCATTTTGAGGCCTGACTATTTACTAAACTGAGAAAGGAGAATAAAGAAAAAGATAAAAGAAAAATGAAACAGAAAAGAAGAAGAAGGACCCCCCCCCCTCCGGCCCAACTGGGCCGAAGCCCAGCCGGCCGGCCCACTTGTGCCCCCCCTGGCCTATATGGCCCCCAGCCGGCCAAACCCTAATCCCCACCCCCACTCCCCTCGCTCCTCTCCTCCCCCCTCGTCTGGATCGGGAGAAGCCCGATCCCGCGCTGCCCCGCGCCTCCCCGCGCCGCCCGACGCCGCCCGCCGCCGCCCGGACCCCGCCGCCGGCGCCGCCTCCTCCGGCCACCCTCCCCGAGCACGCTGCCCGTCCCTGCGCCCCGCTGTGAGGGCCACCTCATCCCCTCTCTTCCTTCGCCTCCCCGCCTCCGGCCGCCGCCCGGCCCGCGCGTGCTCCGGCCGCGCCCCGCCGCCCGCTCGCCCACGCGCGACCGCGCGCTTCGGCCGCGCCCGTTCCGGCCCCGCTCGCCCGCCGCGCGCGCCACCGCCGCCCGCGCGCCTCCGGTCCCGACGCCGCACCGCGCCCGGCTGCCGCTCGCCCGCGCTCGCCGGTGCCACCCCGCGCTCGCGTGGCCTCGCGCGCGCCCGCCGCGTCTCCCCTGCTCGCTGCCCGCGTTCGCCCAGCGCCGCGGCCTCGTCCTCCCGCAGCCGCGCCCCTGCCACTCCCGCCGCCCGCTGCGTGCCGCCCTTGCACAGCCCGCGCCGCCCGTGGCCTCCTCCCCGGGCCGTGGCCCCGCGCTCACCACCGACCCGTCCAGCCGCGCCTCGCCGGCGCCCGTGGCCAGCGCCCGGGCGCACCCTGGACGCGCCCGCTCGGGCTGCGCCCACGCCCGCCCCGTGTGGCCGTATGGGCCACTGCCCGGTGGGCCCTGCCCCCCCTGTGCCGCTGACAGATGGGGCCCACGGCCCAGAAACGTTTTAGGAAAAATAATGAAAATAAAAATAAATAATTAAAATAATTAATTAATTAATTAGTTAATTAATCCTGATTAGGTTAATTTAATTAAGTAGTTAGTGTTAATTAAACAGTAATTTAATTAGTTAATACCTAATTAACCTAACAGCCTATGACAGGTGGGACCCACCCTGTCAGGTGGCTGCTGACGTCAGCATGATGTCATGCTGACGTCATCAAGCACTGTTTCGGATAATGTTGAATTAAATAATTAATTAAATTTCAGAAATTAATAAAAACTTTAGAAAATCATATTAAATAAACCGTAACTCCGATGAAAATATTTTATACATGAAACTTGCTCAGAACGACGATACGAACCCGGATACGCCCTCGGTATCTCCGTCAGACGTCCGCAGCTATAAGAACGTTGAACAATTAGACCGATTTCGATAAATGAATAGTGTCCAACTTTAATTAAATAAATCCGAATAAATTCCTAAATTAACTAAATCATTTAGTTAGGCAGTAGAACACCCCGGCATATCATTTAGGCATGTCATACATATTGTTTGCATTATTGCCGTGAATTTATTGTTTCTCTCCCCCTCCTTCTCTCTCGATAGACGCCGAGACCGACGACGCTGCACCAGGATACGACTACTCTACCGACGAGCAGCCCGTTGACGACCTCCCTCTCTTGCCAGAGCAACCAGGCAAGCCCCCCCCTTGAGCATTCCAGATATCGCCCATTCTATTCTCCTGCTTGCATTAGATTTCGCTACTGTTAATGTATGCTCCTATTCTGATGCATAGCCTGCTGTTGTAACCTGTTCATTGCTAGCCTATGATAAACGTTTAGTATAGGTTGGTATGAACCATCTGTGACCCCACCACCTTACTTTGTCGCCCCTGCTTGTTCATCGACGACTCGATCAACGTGATCGTCGATCAGAGACAGACGCCTCACTTCACACCCCCTTATTTGTACGACTCTGCGTAGTAACTATCGAGTGCCGAGGGTGATACCTCGTAACGCACTCACGATGAATACTCTGCAGTATAGCTGTTCGGTCGTGGTCATCGAGGGTGATTCCTCCTTCTCCACTTCCGATACGACTCTGTCGTGCGACCCCTCAGTGTGAACCTCGAGGGTGATACCTCATACGTTCACCCTGATGATTTGACCACACGGCTACTTGACCTTTGTTACAGGTGGGTCCACCCTGGTGGGTACCCGCTGGGGATCTATGATTTCGGGTGTGCCGGAAGGGCACTCGAGTGTGACATTGTGGCGGAGCATCAGAGACTCTGATTGTCTCCGCTTGATACTAATTGAGCCTATTGGATTTGGGTGTGTGATCTGAGTGGGTCGACGTGCCCTATACGCACTACCACCATGTGGGATAATGGTTATGGGACCCTCTGCAAAGTACGTTTCTCCGAAAGCTCGTCTGACGTCACGATTCACCGTGCGGGCTGATTGTCGGGATTGGGCTGGATACTTCACTGACGAGTTCAGTGTCGCGCCTGCACCCCGGCCAGTCTCGCAACGCGCAGGGTGCCCAGGGCGATGGCCCGAGACCTCTGGGTGCATAGGTTAGTCCGGCGTGCTGACCTCTCTGCCGAGCCTAGGTAGGGCACTGCTTTGTGTTGATCTTCCGAGGACGGGCATTACCCAGCAAGTGTGTCCGGCCAGAGTTGATCGAGGGTGTTGGGTAACAGTAGTGCACCCCTGCAGGGATGAATCTTCTATCGATAGCCGGTCCTACGGTAAAGGACGCTCAGTTGTGTATCCCGATCTACTACTTAAACTGGATACTTGTTACTTAATTGAAGCTTCGGGATTACTTTCTCGCTGGGAGTCAAGGAAGGATCTTTGAGCTGTACTTCAACATGTTTGCTAAATAAAATGCTATTCTACTCTCTTCTACTGCTGCAAGATGATGGCTTTGAGAAGATGTTTGAAGATGCTAGTCTTCGATAGGACTAGGCCTTCTCTCTATTCTGGCATTTCTGCAGCCCAGTCCACATATACAGCCTTTTCTCCATTGATAATGTTGCATATGTAGTATAGATCCTTGCTTGCTGAGTACTTCGGATGAGTACTCACGGTTGCTTTATTTTCTCTTTTCCCCCATATACCCCACCTTGATGATACACCAGACGATGGAGTCCAGGAGCCAGACGCCACCACCGGAGCCTACTACCAGGCGGGTCCAGAGGGCACGTACTACTGGATCGAGCCAGCTGACCAGGAGTAGGATCGGAGGCTCCCAGGCAGGAGGCCAACGCCTTTCGATCTAGTGTCGCTGTTTGTGCTAGCCTTCTTAAGGCATAACTTGTCTAACTATGTCTGTACCCAGATATTATTTGTATGACTGACTTATGTATTCGGATCTTCGGATCCCTGGTCTGTAATATTGTGGACCTCCGTTTATTTGTGTTTAGAGTTGTGTTGTGATATCTTCCCGTGAGTCCCTGGGTTTGATCATACACGTTTGCGTGTATGATTAGTGTACGATTGAACCGGGGGCGTCACAAGTTGGTATCAGAGCCGACTGCCTGTAGGAAGCCCCCCTTCCAAATTCCTTGGCCGAAGTTGAGTCTAGAAACCGAGAAACTAATTTACTAACTTGGCTGTGTGGCTTACGGGCCCACGTCGCCAACTGGGTGGTATTAGGATCTTTTATTCCTCGTCTATACTCTGGGACTCTAATATCTCTTCTATTCGGGTTAAATAAAATTTTACTAACGCCGACACTTAGGATCTCGTAAATCCCGTCTACCCGGAGAGCTGGATATCTGTGCGATTTCCCTGTCGTTGATCTGATTAGTCTGATAATCATTTTCCTTTCCATTGTTTTGTTTAACCTTTCTCTCCGAGTTGTGTTAAACTTCTCGTTGTCATTTGACAAATCTGAATTTCCTCTGTTTCAGATGGACCGTTTGTTTCCACCGTGTCCTACGATACAGCTTGTGCTTCGCACTTGGGCTCGTGATGCCCCTGGTTTTCCAGCTGTCCTGATCGCTCTCATGACCAGACTTGGCTACCGCTGGTACCCTGAGTACATGGTTTACGAGGATTACCGCGAGTTTAATCAGGAGCAGTACCATGCTGATGTTCGTATCTATGATCGGCAGAATGACTCAGACACCGAGCTGCACCTTTTCCACGGTATCGGCGTGACGATTGAGATGGCAGTACATGATGCCGCCTACTCTGCTGTCGCACGTCTTCGAGGACAGTTCAGTGATATCTTGGATGACTCTGAGTTCCGATACATTCCGTATGCCCCTGCTGGAGATGCTACCGGATACTACACAGCTATCTGTGCCCCGTTCGAACCTCGTCGCTATGATCCGCGCGTTCTGATTCAGTGCACTCAGGCTCTGGATCGCACTGTTCGCGCTCTTGCGTCGAGTTGGTTGCCACTGCGCGCAACGTCTCTACGATGCTATGAAGCAGTTGCTACCTACCGCTGTTCGCGGCCCACCACCGCCAGACTATATGGCGGCTATGTTGCAACAAGTTTGAGCTTAACCGGCAGTTCATGGTTGGATCATGGCTCAGTTTCCGCATCGAACAACCAGAACCAGAACCCAGCTTCAATAACTTTGACAGAGTTTACGCGACTCAACCCCAACGCAGTTTCGCAACTCAACAAGCCCCTGGATGCCGATGACTGGCTCCGCGACATCACTCACGAGATGGAGTCTGCTAATGTCGCCCCCGCCACTTTGTCACCTTCGCGGCCTTTTTCTTAAAGGCCCCCCGCTGCTCAATGGTGGGACACACACAAGCGTACTCTGCCTGTTGGAACAGTCACACTTGTGTATGAGTTCCGGCTGCTTCCGTACACGTTACATCCCCAAGCAATTATGGAACGCATGAAGACCCAGTTCCGCAACCTCACTCAGGGCAATAAAACCGTCGAAGCTTATCAGGCGGAATTCCTTGATCCTCCCGCTAGTTGCTGAAGACGACATCGGCCACGATGCTCGCAGGAGAAGTTCCGTAATGGACTACACCCTGACCTCAAGCTTGCACTAGCTGCTCAAGACATCAATGACTTCTCAACTCTAGTGAACAAGGCTATTCTCGTTGAGAACGCCTCAGATGGAACACAAGGACTCGCAGAAGCGCTATCGGTGATGCTGGCTCATCTTCGGGCTCAGCACCGAAGCATAGAGTTTGGATTCCCAACAACCTTTTCGTCCCAATACCTCTGCGCCAAAGAACAATGCGCAACTACGTCTACCTCCTCCACCACCGAGGCCGTCAAGGCTCAAGCTATTCAGAACAATGCCCCTCTTCGTCCTGAAATGGTTTGTGTTTCAAGTGCCGCAAACCAGGCCACCAGGCAAAGACTGCCGCCAACCTAGAATCATTAGATTTTCCTCGTGCTGGCCGTGGACATGGCCGTGGCAACAATCAGACCCGCAACTATAATACTGGGTCTGTCTTCACGTGGTCGTGGTCAGGCTTACACCATTGACATTGAAGAAGTCCAGGATCAACCTGCTACTGTGAGGGTACCCTTCTTGTTAACTCAGTACCTTTCTTCTGTATTATTTGATTCAGGACATCGCATTCATTCATGTCTGAAGCATTGCATTATCTCATGACATTGCATCGAAAAGATGAACCTGCACAATAGTTGTCCGTACCCTGGAGGCCAATGTCAAACCACTATGATGGCACATAATGTCCCTGTTGAAATCGAGGAATTTGAATTCCTAGCTTCCCCTATTATCCTGAAGTCTCCACCATAGACCTCATACTCGGAATGGATGGTTGAAAGCTCACATTGCTTCGATCAATTGTGCCACAAAAATTATCTAACTTCTTCCACCCCACCGATGAGATAGTGAACTATCCGCCCGCATTACTCGAGACGCTGAAGCTAGATATATGTTATGAATGCTTTGAACGCTCACCTCTGGAAGAATCGAGAACGTTTCTGTCGTGAGATTTTCCAGACGTCTTTCCCGAGAACTTCCAGGCATACCCCCGGCTAAGCTGTCGAGTTCGTCATCGACTTGAAGCCTGGCACCCGTTCCTATTGCCAAGCGACCTTATAAGATGCCTCCGCATCACCTTCTTGAGCTTAGGAAAACATCGACAAGTCACTTAAGAGTGGTTTTCATCCGCCCCAGTTCCTCTGCTTGGGGAGCACCTATCACTCTTCGTTAAGAGAAGGATGGAACTAACCGATTGTTCAGGATTACCGGCCCATTAACCAAGCACAATCCAGAATAAATACCCACTGCCCCGGATCAATGATCTTTATGATCAACTCGGCTGGATCATCGTGGTTCTCTAAACTCGACTTGAGGTTGGGTTATCACCAGATCCGTGTCCGTGAAAGGACATTCCCAAGACTGCATTCGTCACTCGTTATGGCTCCTATGAATACACCGTCATGTCATTTGGCCTAACGAATGCCCCGCTACGTCTCCTCGTCCGTTGATGAATTATATATTCATGGATTACCCGACAAATTCTCGTGGTATATCTAATGATATTCGGTCTATCTAAGAATAAAGAGGAACATGCTGAACATCTCTGCCTTGTCTAGAAAGGCTCCGAGAACACCAGTTGTAGTGCCAAGTATTCCAAATGCGAATTTTGGCTTCCGGAAGTAACTTACCTTGGACATGTGATTTCCAAGGATGGGATTGGCTGTTAACCCCGAACGAGTTCGGCTATTCTCGACTGGACTCCCCAAAGAATGTTAGCAAGTCAGAAGTTTTCTCGGACCTCGCTAGTTATTGCCGTCGATTCGTTGAGAACGTTTTCCAAGATTGCAAAACCATTGACATATCTGCTTCACAAAGGTGAAATTTGAAGTGGACAGAAAAATGTCAGAAAGCTTTCAGACCACTAAAAGATAAATTGACATCTCGCCCCAGTACTAGCACCCCGGATTCCCAAAGGATTTCGTGATATACTGTGATGCATCTCGTCAAGGATTAGGCTGTGTCCTAATGCAAGAGCGCAAATGATTGCTTATGCCCTCCCGACAATTGCGTCCTCATGAAAAATTATCCCGTGCATGATCTTGAACTTTCTGCGTTATCTATGCCTTGAAGCTATGGCGACATTACCTTCTCGTAACCGTTGCGAGATATACACGATCACCAAAGCTTGAAGTATTTATATACTCAACCAGATCTGAACCTTCGTCAACAAAGATGGCTCGAAACAATTGCCGATTATGATATGAATATTTCATATACCCGCATACCCAATGCTAATTTAATCCGATCTTTGAGTCGCAAGTCCTATAGTAACAATCTTATGGTTCAAGAAACACAACCTCTTCTCCATGAGAGGCTTTGCAAATTGAACCTCCATATTGTTCCACAGGGTTATCTCAATACCCTGGTTGTCGAACCAGATTTGAACACGGCATTAAGTTATGCAAGGGTATGACACTGAAGTTGAAAAGATCAAGCGTACCTGGAGAAAGAAGCGTCGGAATTCCATCTTGATGCAGATGGGATCCTATTTTTCCACACCGTCTCTTCGTACACAGTTCAAGATGAGAGGGAAAACGTATGAAGGAGCTCATGACACTCCCTTGTCCATTCACCCTGGTAGCACAAAGATGTACCGTGACATTTGTCAAAGATTCTGGTGGCCTAATATGAGCGAGACTTGCTCGTTATGTTTCTGAGTGTGACGTTTGCCGCCGCGTTAAAGCCCAACATCAAAGGTCCCGCAGGAACTCTGCAACCCTGGAAATTCCTGAATGGAAATGGGACAAGGTCCAAATGGATTTCATTACTGGTTTTCCCAAATCACCGAAGGGTCATGATGCTATTTGTTGTCATTGACCGATTCTCAAGGTTGCCCACTTTCTGGCTGTTAAGGAGACAATCACTGCTAGGCCAGTTAGCAGACTTGTTGTTTCCCGAAATTGTGTCACTCCACGGTGTTCCGTTGGAGATCAGTTCGATCGTGGCAGCCTCTTCACCCTCCAGATTCTGGAATAGTTTCGAAATAGTGGAACTCATCTGTCTTTCAGCACCGCTTTTCACCCTCATTCACAGGGTCAAGTTGAACGAGTTAATCAAGTGCTCGAAGATATCTTCGAGCTTGCGTCATCTCCTTCGGTAAGAATGGGAGGAATCTCTCCCGTATGCCGAATTCTCTTACAACAATAGGCTATCAAGCTAGTCTGAGATGGCACCGTTTGAATTTCTACGGTCTGTAATTGTCGAACCCCTCTGAATTGGTCAGAAACTGGGGAACGCTCACTCGTCGGACCGACATTATTCGGCAAGCTGAAGAACAAGTCCTATTGTTCGTGAACATTGAAGTCTGCTCAGTCTCGTCAGAAGAGCAACTATGACCGAAAGCACCAGGAAATAGTCTATCAACCTGGCGAGCAAGCTTACCTCCGCGTCACTCCGTTGAAAGGCACTCATCGTTCGGAATCAAAGGCAAGTTAGCCCCTCGCTACATGTGCCGTTCCGTATTTTTGCCCATCGAGGAGAAGTGCATATCAGTTGCAATTGCCGCCAAACCTTTCTCAAGTACATGACGTCTTTCATGTATCCCAACTCCGCCGCTGCTTCAAGGATCCTATTCGAGCTGTGGATCATGAAGTGCTTGAATTACGGGAAGATCTGTCATATCCAGAATATCCCATCCGTATTCTTGATCAAGCTGACGTCGAACACGTCAAAAGTCAATCAAGTTCCTCAAGGTTCAGTGGTCAAATCATTCTGAAGATGAAGCCACTTGGAACGCAGGGATCGTCTTCGCGAGAAATACCCCTCTTTCTTTCAGTCTTCCTCTTAATTCTCGGGACGAGAATTCTTAATAGATGAGGAGTTTGTACACCCCCGTGATAGCAACAGTAATCACTTTTGATAATGACATGTTAGCATGATCGACTGTGCATAATCATCATTAGCATCACATTGCATTTCAACTCCTAAGTCACATTCAAATTTAAATGAAAGTGGAATATGAAAGTCGTCCAACATAGGAGCTAAAATTCAGATATATAGCAAATATTCAGAGGCTATTCTAAAATTGAAACCAACATCATTGGAATTGATAAGTGACTCGAACAACCTCAAACAGTGGATAAGATAATATTTAATACCATTTATTAAATCTGAAATAGATATGGAATTATGTTTGTCCAAACTAATTTAGGTGTTAGGGAATAATGCCTGGTATTTATGATTTAGGATTCTGTTTCTCATATACCATTTTACCATGACTGACTATTTACTAAACTGAGAAAGGAAAATAAAGAAAAAGAAAAGAAAATGAAACGAAAGAAGAAGAAGGACCCCCCCCCCCTCCGGCCCAACTGGGCCGAAGCCCAGCCGCCGGCCCACTTGTGCCCCCCCCTGGCCTATATGCCCCAGCCGGCCCAACCTAATACCCCACCCCCCCTCCCCTCGCTCCTCTCCTCCCCCCTCGTCTGGATCGGGAGAAGCCCGATCCCGCGCTGCCCCGCGCCTCCCCGCGCCGCCCGACGCCGCCCGGACCCCGCCGCCGGCGCCGCCTCCTCCGGCCACCCTCCCCGAGCACGCTGCCCGTCCCTGCGCCCCGCTGTGAGGGCCACCTCATCCCCTCTCTTCCTTCGCCTCCCCGCCTCCGGCCGCCGCCCGGCCCACGCGTGCTCCGGCCGCGCCCCGCCGCCCACTCGCCCACGCGCGACCGCGCGCTTCGGCCGCGCCCGTTCCGGCCCCGCTCGCCCGCCGCGCGCACCACCGCCGCCCGCGCGCCTCCGGTCCCGACGCCGCACCGCGCCCGGCAGCCGCTCGCCCGCGCTCGCCGGTGCCACCCCGCGCCCGAGCACGCGCTCGCGTGGCCTCGCGCGCGCCCGCCGCGTCTCCCCTGCTCGCTGCCCGCGTTCGCCCAGCGCCGCGGCCTCGTCCTCCCGCAGCCGCGCCCCTGCCACTCCTGCCGCCCGCTGCGTGCCGCCCTTGCACAGCCCGCGCCGCCCGTGGCCTCCTCCCCGCGCCGTGGCCCCGCGCTCACCACCGACCCGTCCAGCCGCGCCTCGCCGGCGCCCGTGGCCAGCGCCCGGGCGCACCCTGGATGCACCCGCTCGGGCTGCGCCCACGCCCGCCCCGTGTGGCCGTATGGGCCACTGCCCGGTGGGCCCTGCCCCCCCTGTGCCGCTGACAGATGGGGCCCACGGCCCAGAAACGTTTTAGGAAAAATAATGAAAATAAAAATAAATAATTAAAATAATTAATTAATTAATTAGTTAATTAATCCTGATTAGGTTAATTTAATTAAGTAGTTAGTGTTAATTAAACAGTAATTTAATTAGTTAATACCTAATTAACCTAACAGCCTATGACAGGTGGGACCCACCCTGTCAGGTGGCTGCTGACGTCAGCATGATGTCATGCTGACGTCATCAAGCACTGTTTCGGATAATGTTGAATTAAATAATTAATTAAATTTCAGAAATTAATAAAAACTTTAGAAAATCATATTAAATAAACCGTAACTCCGATGAAAATATTTTATACATGAAACTTGCTCAGAACGACGATACGAACCCGGATACGCCCTCGGTATCTCCGTCAGACGTCCGCAGCTATAAGAACGTTGAACAATTAGACCGATTTCGATAAATGAATAGTGTCCAACTTTAATTAAATAAATCCGAATAAATTCCTAAATTAACTAAATCATTTAGTTAGGCAGTAGAACACCCCGGCATATCATTTAGGCATGTCATACATATTGTTTGCATTATTGCCGTGAATTTATTGTTTCTCTCCCCCTCCTTCTCTCTCGATAGACGCCGAGACCGACGACGCTGCACCAGGATACGACTACTCTACCGACGAGCAGCCCGTTGACGACCTCCCTCTCTTGCCAGAGCAACCAGGCAAGCCCCCCCCTTGAGCATTCCAGATATCGCCCATTCTATTCTCCTGCTTGCATTAGATTTCGCTACTGTTAATGTATGCTCCTATTCTGATGCATAGCCTGCTGTTGTAACCTGTTCATTGTATCTTACCCTGCTATGATAAAAGTTAGTATAGGTTGGTATGAACCATCTGTGACCCCACCACCTTACTTTGTCGCCCCTGCTTGTTCATCGACGACTCGATCAACGTGATCGTCGATCAGAGACAGGACGCCTCACTTCACCCCCCTAAGTTGTACGACTCTGCGTAGTAACTATCGAGTGCCGAGGGTGATACCTCGTAACGCACTCACGATGAATACTCTGCAGTATAGCTGTTCGGTCGTGGTCATCGAGGGTGATTCCTCCTTCTCCACTTCCGATACGACTCTGTCGTGCGACCCCTCAGTGTGAACCTCGAGGGTGATACCTCATACGTTCACCCTGATGATTTGACCACACGGCTACTTGACCTTTGTTACAGGTGGGTCCACCCTGGTGGGTACCCGCTGGGGATCTATGATTTCGGGTGTGCCGGAAGGGCACTCGAGTGTGACATTGTGGCGGAGCATCAGAGACTCTGATTGTCTCCGCTTGATACTAATTGAGCCTATTGGATTTGGGTGTGTGATCTGAGTGGGTCGACGTGCCCTATACGCACTACCACCATGTGGGATAATGGTTATGGGACCCTCTGCAAAGTACGTTTCTCCGAAAGCTCGTCTGACGTCACGATTCACCGTGCGGGCTGATTGTCGGGATTGGGCTGGATACTTCACTGACGAGTTCAGTGTCGCGCCTGCACCCCGGCCAGTCTCGCAACGCGCAGGGTGCCCAGGGCGATGGCCCGAGACCTCTGGGTGCATAGGTTAGTCCGGCGTGCTGACCTCTCTGCCGAGCCTAGGTAGGGCACTGCTTTGTGTTGATCTTCCGAGGACGGGCATTACCCAGCAAGTGTGTCCGGCCAGAGTTGATCGAGGGTGTTGGGTAACAGTAGTGCACCCCTGCAGGGATGAATCTTCTATCGATAGCCGGTCCTACGGTAAAGGACGCTCAGTTGTGTATCCCGATCTACTACTTAAACTGGATACTTGTTACTTAATTGAAGCTTCGGGATTACTTTCTCGCTGGGAGTCAAGGAAGGATCTTTGAGCTGTACTTCAACATGTTTGCTAAATAAAATGCTATTCTACTCTCTTCTACTGCTGCAAGATGATGGCTTTGAGAAGATGTTTGAAGATGCTAGTCTTCGATAGGACTAGGCCTTCTCTCTATTCTGGCATTTCTGCAGCCCAGTCCACATATACAGCCTTTTCTCCATTGATAATGTTGCATATGTAGTATAGATCCTTGCTTGCTGAGTACTTCGGATGAGTACTCACGGTTGCTTTATTTTCTCTTTTCCCCCATATACCCCACCTTGATGATACACCAGACGATGGAGTCCAGGAGCCAGACGCCACCACCGGAGCCTACTACCAGGCGGGTCCAGAGGGCACGTACTACTGGATCGAGCCAGCTGACCAGGAGTAGGATCGGAGGCTCCCAGGCAGGAGGCCAACGCCTTTCGATCTAGTGTCGCTGTTTGTGCTAGCCTTCTTAAGGCATAACTTGTCTAACTATGTCTGTACCCAGATATTATTTGTATGACTGACTTATGTATTCGGATCTTCGGATCCCTGGTCTGTAATATTGTGGACCTCCGTTTATTTGTGTTTAGAGTTGTGTTGTGATATCTTCCCGTGAGTCCCTGGGTTTGATCGTACACGTTTGCGTGTATGATTAGTGTACGATTGAACCGGGGGCGTCACACCTTTATACTTTCCAAGAATTCTATATCATTTCCCATTAGCAGTATGCCATCCACATATAATATGAGAAATGCTACAGAGCTCCCACTCACTTTCTTGTAAACACAGGCTTCTCCATAAGTCTGTGTGAACCCAAACGCTTTGATCATCTCATCAAAGTGAATGTTCCAACTCCGAGATGCTTGCACCAGCCCATAGATTGAGCGCTAGAGCTTGCATACCTTGTCAGCATTCTCAGGGTCGACAAAACCTTCCGGTTGCATCATATACAACTCTTCCTTAAGAAAACCATTAAGGAATGCCGTTTTGACGTCCATTTGCCATATCTCATAATTATAGTATAGGGCAATTGCTAACATGATTCTGACGGATTTCAGCTTCGCTACGGGTGAGAAAGTCTCATCGTAGTCAACCCCTTGAACTTGTCGATAACCCTTAGCGACAAGCCGAGCCTTATAGATGGTCACATTACCATCCGCGTCAGTCTTCTTCTTAAAGATCCATTTATTTTCTATGGCTTGCCGATCATCGGGCAAGTCAGTCAAAGTCCATACTTCGTTTTCATACATGGATCCTATCTCGGATTTCATGGCTTCAAGCCATTTGTCGGAATCCGAGCCCGCCATCGCTTCTTCATAGTTCGAAGGTTCACTGTTGTCTAACAACATGATTTCCAGGACAGGATTGCCGTACCACTATGGTGTGGAACGTGTCCTTGTGGACCTTCGAAGTTCAGTGGTAGCTTGATCATGATCATTATCATTAACTTCCTCTCTAGCCGGTGCAGGCTCCACAGAAACATTTTCCTGTGCTGCGCTGCTCTCCGGTTCGAGGGTCATCTCATCAAGCTCCACTTTCCTCCCACTTACTTCTTTCGAGAGAAACTCTTTCTCTAGAAAGGATCCATTCCTGGCAACAAAGATCTTGCCCTCGGATCTTAGGTAGAAGGTATACCCAATAGTTTCCTTAGGGTATCCTATGAATACGCATTTTTCCAACTTGGGTTTGAGCTTCTCTGGTTGAAGTTTCTTCACATAAGCATCGCATCCCCAAACTTTCAGAAACGACAGCTTAGGTTTCTTCCCAAACCATAATTCATACGGTGTCGTCTCAACGGATTTTGACGGTGCCCTATTTAAAGTGAATGCGGCAGTCTCTAAAGCATAACCCCAAAAAGATAGCGGTAAATCGGCAAGAGACATCATAGATCGCACCATATCCAATAGAGTGCGATTACGACGTTCGGACACACCGTTACACTGAGGTGTTCCAGGCGGCGTGAGTTGTGAAACAATTCCACATTTCCTTAAGTGCGTGCCAAATTCATGACTCAAATATTCTCCTCCACGATCTGATCGTAGGAACTTTATTTTCTTGTCACGTTGATTTTCAACCTCATTCTGAAATTCCTTGAACTTTTCAAAGGTCTCAGACTTGTGCTTCATCAAGTAGACATACCCATATCTACTCAAATCATCGGTGAGGATGAGAACATAACGATAACCACCGCGAGCCTCAACACTCATTGGACCACACACATCAATATGTATGATTTCCAATACGTTGGTTGCTCGCTCCATTGTTCCGGAGAACGGAGTCTTGGTCATCTTGCCCAAGAGGCATGGTTCGCATCTGTCAAATGATTCATAATCAAGAGACTCCAAAAGTCCATCTGCATGGAATTTCTTCATGCGTTTAACACCGATATGACCAAGGCGGCAGTGCCACAAGTATGTGGGACTATCGTTATCAACCTTGCATTTCTTGGCATTCACATTATAAACATGTGTAACATCACGTTCGAGATTCAATAAAAATAAACCATTGACCAGCGGGGCATGACCATAAAACATATCTCTCATATAAATAGAACAACCATTATTCTCAGATTTAAATGAGTAGCCATCTCGCATTAAGCAAGATCCAGATACAATGTTCATGCTCAAAGCTGGCACTAAATAACAATTATTGAGGTTTAAAACTAATCCCGTAGGCAGATGTAGAGGTAGCGTGCCGACGGCGATCACATCGACCTTGGAACCATTCCCGATGCGCATCGTCACCTCGTCCTTCGCCAGTCTCCGCTTATTCCGCAACTCCTGTTTTGAGTTACAAATATGAGCAACCGCACCGGTATCAAATACCCAGGAGCTACTACGAGCGCTGGTAAGGTACACATCAATAACATGTATATCACATATACCTTTGGTATTGCCGGCCTTCTTATCCGCTAAGTACTTGGGGCAGTTCCGCTTCCAGTGACTGTTTCCCTTGCAATAAAAGCACTAAGTCTCAGGCTTGGGTCCATTCTTTGACTTCTTCCCGGCAACTTGCTTACCGGGCGCGGCAACTCCCTTGCCGTCCTTCTTGAAGTCCTTTTTACCCTTGCCTTTCTTGAACTTAGTGGTTTTATTCACCATCAACACTTAATGTTCCTTTTTGATCTCCACCTCCGCTGATTTCAGCATTGAATATACCTCAGGAATGGTTTTCTCCATCCCCTGCATATTGAAGTTCATCACGAAGCTCTTGTAGCTAGGTGGAAGCGACTGAAGGATTCCGTCAATGACCGCGTCATCCGGGAGATTAACTCCTAGCTGAGACAAGCGGTTGTGCAACCCAGACATCTTGAGTATGTGCTCGCTGACTGAACTATTCTCCTCCATCTTACAACTGTAGAACTTGTCGGAGACCTCATATCTCTCGACTCGGGCATGAGCTTGGAAAACCATTTTCAGCTCTTGGAACATCTCCTATGCTCCGTGTTGCTCAAAACACTTTTGGAGCCCCGATTCTAAGCTGTAAAGCATGCCGCACTGAACCAGGGAGTAATCATCACTACGCGACTGCCAGACGTTCATAACATCTTGAGTTGTTGGGAAAACAGGTGCGTCACCTAGCGGTGCTTCAAGGACATATGCTTTCTTGGCAGCTATGAGGATAATCCTCAGGTTACGGACCCAGTCCGTATAGTTGCTACCATCGTCTTTCAGCTTGGTTTTCTCTAGGAACACGTTGAAGTTGAGGGCAACATTAGCGTGGGCCATTTGATCTACAAGACATATTGTAAAGATTTTAGACTAAGTTCATGACAATTAAGTTCATCTAATCAAATTATATATAATGAACTCCCACTCAGATAGACATCCCTCTCGTCATCTAAGTGATACATGATCCGAATCGACTAGGCCGTGTCCAATCATCACGTGAGACGGACTAGTCATCAACGGTGAACATCTTCATGTTGATCGTATCTTCTATACGACTCATGCTCGACCTTTCGGTCTCTTGTGTTCCGAGGCCATGTCTGTACATGCTAGGCTCGTCAAGTCAACCTAAGTGTATTGCTATGTAAATCTGGCTTACACCCGTTGTATTCGAACATTAGAATCTATCACACCCGATCAACACGTAGTGCTTCGAAACAACGAACCTTCGCAACGGTGCACAGTTAGGGGGAACACTTTCTTGAAATTTTAGTAAGGGATCATCTTATATATGCTACCGTTGTTCTAAGCAAATAAGATGCAAAAACATGATAAACATCACATGCAATCAAAATAGTGACATGATATGGCCATTATCACTTCGCTCCTTTTGATCTCCATCTTCGGGGCTCCATGATCATCATCGTCACCGGCATGACACCATGATCTCCATCATCATGATCTCCATCATCGTGTCTTCATGAAGTTGTCTCGCCAACTATTACTTCTACTACTACGGCTAACGGTTAGCAATAAAGTAAAGTAATTACATGGCAAATTTCAATGACACGCAGGTCATATAATAAATTAAGACAACTCCTATGGCTCCTGCCGGTTGTCATACTCATCGACATGCAAGTCGTGATTCCTATTACAAGAACATGATCATCTCATACATCACATATATCATTCATCACATCCTTCGGCCATATCACATCACAAAGCACTTGCTGCGAAAACAAGTTAGACGTCCTCTAATTGTTGTTGCAAATTTTTTTACGTGGCTTCTATAGGTTTCTAGGAAGAACGTTTCTTACCTACGCCAAAACCACAACGTGATATGCCAATTTCTATTTACCCTTCATAAGGACCCTTTTCATCGAATCCGATCCGTCTAAAGTGGGAGAGACAGACACCCGCTAGCCACCTTATGCAACTAGTGCATGTCAGTCGGTGGAACCAGTCTCACGTAAGTGTATGTGTAAGGTCGGTCCGGGCCGCTTCATCCCACGATGCCGCCGAATCAAGATAAGACTAGTAACGGCAAGAAGATTGACAAATCGACGCCCACAACTACTTTGTGTTCTACTCGTGCAAGATACTACGCATAGACCTAGCTCATGATGCCACTGTTGGGGAACGTAGCAGAATTTTAAAATTTTCTACGCATCACCAAGATCAATCTATGGAGTCATCTAGCAACGAGTGAGAGGGGAGTGCATCCACATACCCTTGTAGATCGCGAGCGGAAGCGTTCAAGAGAACGGGGTTGATGGAGTCGTACTCGTCGTGATCCAAATCACCGATGACCGAGCGCCGAACGGACGGCACCTCCGCGTTCAACACACGTACGGTTGGGACAGACGTCTCCTCCTTCTTGATCCAGCAAGGGGGGAGGAGAGGTTGATGAAGATCCAGCAGCACGACGGCGTGGTGGTGGAAGTAGCGGGATTTCAGCAGGGCTTCGCCAAGCGCTACTGGAGGAGGAAGAGGTGTCACAGGGGGAGAGGGAGGCGCCAGGGGCTGGGGTGTCGCTGCCCTCTCTCCCCCCCACTATATATAGGGGCTAGGGGGGGCGCCGGCCCCTCTAGATCCCATCTAGATGGGGGGGGGCGGCGGCCAAGGGGTGGCTTGGCCCCCAAGCCTAGTGGAGGCGCCCCCACCCCCAGTGTTTCCCAACCCTAGGCGCAGGGGAGGCCCATAGGGGGGTGCACCAGCCCACCAGGGGCTGGTTCCCTTCCCACTTCAGCCCATGGGGCCCTCCGGGATAGGTGGCCCCACCCGGTGGACCCCCGGGACCCTTCCGGTGGTCCCGGTACAATACCGATTACCCCCGAAACCTTCCCGGTGGCCGAAACTGGACTTCCTATATACAATTCTTTACCTCCGGACCATTCCAGAACACCTCATGACGTCTGGGATCTCATCCGGGACTCCGAACAACTTTCGGGTTACCGCATACTAATATCTCTACAACCCTAGCGTCACCGAACCTTAAGTGTGTAGACCCTACGGGTTCGGGAGACACGTAGACATGACCGAGACGACTCTCCAGTCAATAACCAACAGCGGGATCTGGATACCCATTTTGGCTCCCACATGCTCCTCGATGATCTCATCGGATGAACCACGATGTCGAGGATTCAATCAATCCCGTACGCAATTCCCTTTGTCTATCGGTACGATACTTGCCCGAGATTCGATCGTCGGTATCTCGATACCTTGTTCAATCTCGTTACCGGCAAGTCTCTTTACTCATTTTCGTAACACATCATCCCGTGAACAACTCCTTGATCACATTGAGCTCATTATGATGATGTCCTACCGAGTGGGCCCAGAGGTACCTCTCCGTCACACGGAGTGACAAATCCCAGTCTCGATTCGTGCCAACCCAACAGACACTTTCGGAGATACCCATAGTGCACCTTTATAGCCACCCAGTTACGTTGTGACGTTTGGTACACCCAAAGCACTCCTACGGTATCCGGGAGTTGCACAATCTCATGGTCTAAGGAAAAGTTACTTGACATTGGAAAAGCTTTAGCAAACGAACTACACGATCTAGTGCTAGGCTTAGGATTGGGTCTTGTCCATCACATCATTCTCCTAATGATGTGATCCCGTTATCAATGACATCCAATGTCCATGGTCAGGAAACCGTAACCATCTATTGATCAACGAGCTAGTCAACTAGAAGCTTACTAGGGACATGTTGTGGTGTATGTATTCACACATGTATTACGATTTTCGGATAACACAATTATAGCATGAATAACAGACAATTATCATGAACAAGGAAATATAATAATAACCATTTTATTATTGCCTCTAGGGCATATTTCCAACAGTATCTACGAAGAAATAGATACTTATGTACCTAGAAATAATTTTTGGAGGAAATAAAGAGCAAACTATGAGGCAGTTGTAGTTCAAATTTGACCAGGTTCCAACTGAATCGGCGGAAATTTGTCTTTTTCACGAGAGGTGGATCAAAGCTTCTGACACCAAACCATCTTGTCAATTGTACATTAAATATGGCCTAATACTTTAGAAAAACGATTTGGTCCAATTTTGCAACAAATATATGGTAGGTCCTTCACAAAAAAACTTCATTTTGGGCACTCAAAAAATGGAAAATGAATTATTCGTCCAAAGAAAATGAAAACTTCCTTAGGCAACATTGTTTGCCATTCCAAGATGCACCCTTGTGCAAAATATTAGTTCATTTGAACAAACTATGCCATGAATGCGGCCATAAGATTGATCATTTGCCTTGAAATCCATGAATCTTCACACATGATAGCTTATTTGTGAGAACACTTTTTTAAACTAATTACCGTATTGCAAGTTCATTATTTTTATTGGTAACTTGGTCACATGTAATAACACAATGCGAATGTTTTTCAATTTTTTTTATTTTCTATGTCCGTTTCAAAATGCAGTCAAAACGGCGGGTATGACCGTTCGTAGCTAGGGCTTGATTTTTGCAAACTTTTGGAGTATCTATGAAGAAATAGATACTTTTGTACCTAGAAATGATTTTTGAAAAAAATAAAGAGCAAATTATGAGGCAGCTGCAGTTCAAATTTGACCCGCTTCCTACTGAATCGACAGAAATTTGTCTTTTTCACGAGAGGTGGATCAAAGCTTCTGACACCAAACCATTTGGTCAATTGTACATTAAATATGGCCTAATACTTTAGAAAAATGATTTGGTACAATTTTGCAACAAATATATGGTAGGTCCTTCACAAAAAAACTCATTTTGGGCACTCAGAAAAAGGGAAATGAATTTTTCGTGCAAAGAAAATGAAAACTTCCTTAGGCAACATTGTTTTCCATTCCAAGATGCACCCTTGTGCACAATATGAGATCATTTTAATAAACTATGCCATGAATGCTACCATAACATTGATCATTTGGCTTGAAAACCATGGATCTTCACACATGATAGCTCATTTGTGAGAACACTTTTTAAAATAATTTCCGTATTACAAGTTTATTATTTTTCCTGGTAACTTGGTCACATATAATGACACAATGCGAAGGTTTTTCAACTTTTTTTGAATTTTCTATGACCGTTTCAAAATGCGGTCAAAACGGCGGGTATGACCGTTCGTAGCTAGGGCTTGATTTTTGCAAATCTTTTGGAGTATCTATGAAGAAATAGATACTTTTGTACCTAGAAATAATTTTTGAAGAAAATAAAGAGCAAACTATGAGGCAGATGCAGTTCAAATTTGACCCGCTTCCAACTGAATCGGCAGGAATTTTTCTTTTTCACGAGAGGTCGATCAAAACTTTTGACACCTACCCATTTGGTCATTTGTATATTAAATATGGACTAGTATTTTAGAAAATTGATGGAGTCCAATTTTGCAACAAATATTTGGTAGGTTCTTCATAAAAAAAGCATTTTTGCCACTTGGAAAATGATTAAAAATAGCTAGAAAGATCAGAAATGCATACAAATTGGTCCTTATCCATAAAATGTGGTCTAACTCTAGTGAAAATTTGTGTGGTGCCCTTTTGCAAAATATTTTTGATAGCTACTTCACAAAATCCCTCTATTTTTAGTACTTGGAAACTATTTTAAATCACTGATTTTCCGAACCAATCAGAACTCTTCCCACGGAACGATGACATGGCGCTCATCCATCCATCTCTCCATCCCACATCCATCCATCTATCTACAGAAAAAAAGAAAAAAGAATGAAAAAGAGATACCCCCACCCACAGCCCAAACCCTAGCTCAGATCCCATCGACCCCTCCCCCCATGGCACGCCTCCTCCCTCGTCCCCATCTCCTCGCCGCCGCCGCCGCCGCCACCTCCTCCCCGTCCCCGCCCTCTCCAGATCCAGTCCTCTCCCCGCCGCTCCCACCCACCGCCGACCTCGCCGTCCTCCTCACCCACCGCTGCCGACCTCGTCCCTCCCTCCCCTCACCATCTCTACAATTTCAGTCGCGAGGCCGAGCTCGATTTCAACAGCGGAGAACATGCCGCCGATCTGGGCATCGCCGGGGTCAGGAGGAGGCTGACGCTGGACACCTCCGGCAACCTCCGGCTGTACAGCTTGGACATCGGCGGCAAGATGTGGACCGTGTCGTGGATGGCGTTCTCCAACCCCTGCATCATCCACGCCACCACACGGAGCCTCTGCTTCCACGCCCGCCTCATCGAGCTCTACGTCGTCGAGCCCCCCCGCGGCGCACACCTCGCCCTCCATGACCACGTCGCCCGTGCTCGCCACCTTCATCGACACGCACGACACCCATGTCGTCGTCGGCGTCAGTATGGGGGGCAAGGACGTCGTCTGCGTCAAGCAGCTCAGGGGCTCCGCCCTCGACCCACGTGACATGTAGGCCTGCCTCAAGAAGCTCACCGACGCCACCTTCTCCTAGTCCCACGACCGACGGCAGAGCTCCGCCGGTGCCAAGAGCCGCGGGTCGTCGTCGTGGAGACCTCCTAGCCCCGGCTACGCTGCCTGGCGCGCCTTCAGGTCGCCGGTCATCCATCTCCATCTCTCGCTCTTTGCCCCCCGCTCTATCCCATCTGCCTAGGTGGTAGCTCTGTGTGTCCGTCTTTAGAGATGCTCTATGTGTCTGTCTTTAGATGTTTTGATTTGCATCCTAGAATCAATTCATTTGCAATCCATTTGATGTTTTCAATTCATTTGCACAATTAGACCGAAAACATCTAAATGAATTGCCACCAAAGAAACATTGAGTGCTGCCTATGAAGAGGATGTAGCATCTCCACTTAATCCCCACCCCCTCCATGGCTGCTGAATTTTTCTAACTGTATGTATGTGGTGTGTGTACCCCTAGCCATTAAAGAACTAGCTGTTGTTAATTTGATTCTCTACATTGCAATGCTTGCTTTACTTATATAGATAACATATACATTCATGTTTGCTCCCAAGAATTGTATTAGAACTACTACCCTGATTACATACGCAATTTGTATAATACATTTGGATGGTTGCCTCCCTGATTTTCAGTATAATTTGGATGGACGCTCGTACATATTGATGTTCGTCAATATGAGCAGTCTGACTCAACTTTCTAGCTTGTAGAAATACAACACAAGTACTGAATGTTCGGAGTGTTTTTGGTGTTTTCTGAATCTGTGTTCCTGCTGCAGCCTACTGACTTGCATTTGTTCTTCATCTCCTTTCCTCAGAGACTTAAGCCAGCAGTAGAGAAAAAACCAGACAATTTGTAGGGATGGGTACCCACTGTCAAGTTTCAAGTTCTGAGATGGTAAGTGGTATTATTTGACTGTTTGATGCTGAATTCAGGTGCATGCTAATCTATCTGACACTGACTTAGAAACTCCAACTTCTAGCTGGCAAATGTGACAAAGGTACAATAGTGGGTAAACACGGTTCAGAATAAGCAGTAACATGCTTGCGCTGGTCTGAGTTGCGGTGCAAATCAGTGACCATCGCACATAATTTTTTGTTTTGTTTCTTTCTGGCCTACCATCCAAACTAGTACCTCCAGAGAGACCAAATTGGGATGTCTCCAGAATAGAAGATTTAGTCATTCATAACTGATGATTAGCATACCGCCTGAATGAATGGATACAGTTTTACATCAATCTTCTTGTTCATTTTTCCTTGTTCACTATCTAGGCTGATGCAGTAACACTGGTAGGGTGTGGCTTTGTAAATACGGGCCCTTACATACATGCTATGTGACAAATACCAGCTATACAAAAACTTGCTTGCTCAGCTAGCTAATACTTCTTACATAGACGGCGTGTTTTCATCCATCCATCTGCACCAAAAACACAAGGGTGCATATTGTATGTGCCTTGTGTTTTCCTCTATTTTGTGCTGCCACTGCTTAGGAGTAGTATGGCTCCCTGGACTACGTGTGCGATGGGTTGGGTTGGCACGACCAATGGTCGGGGGGTCTGGCCACTGGGGCGCGCTTCGCGGCCTGCCTCGTCCTGATTTGCCGCGACAACGGCGGACAAGTGCATGGTGTTCGCGTGCTCTGGGAAATTTTGGAGCTTGCTTGCTAGCCAGTTCTAGGTGTAGGAGTTTCAATTTTGAAATATGCTCAACTGCACCAGTTCGCTGATTCTTCTCACCGATATGGATGAGGGGAATATGCTGGGGTGCGATTCGCGGCCTGCCCCGTCCTGATTTGCCGCAGAGACGCAGAGCAGGTGCATGTTGTTTGTAAGTTAAAATGATGCCCAGGGTTCAGGCCATGTGTGATTTCTCTTGACATAGGTCCTCCTCCCATGCTATCTCTCTCTGTTGAATAGATAGGTTCAGTTTTCTTTTGTTCTATTTCTAGTTTAAGCATAAGCAGGTTCTTGTAAGTGTCTATGCATGTGCCTCATGAGTCGTAATATCTATCTAATATAATTAGGGACTGCAGACCTGCTATGTCATGTGCAAACTTGCTTTCATTCAGTTCAGAAAATTCTGAATTCTCTGATGTTTGCTTTCACTCAATGATTGTGGTAGTCAAATTAGATGCCTCCTCTGCTGCAATTCACTCGTCTCCCTGTAATGGTTTGTCTTGAATTTTGGTAGTGTGACAAACACATTAGTAAATCAAAATAACTTTGACATATTTGCTCTATTATCTTGCATTGTATTGGTACTTGTGATTGCCCTGTACAAATATATCTCAATTCAACTATCATTGATCCTTGTGTATGGTCTTAACCCTTTTGGTTGCATGATACTTCTACATGGATGAGTACCTGCAACAACACTATGCGGACTGGATCTTCCTCAACTACAGCCCATCCACCATATCGATGCAAAGTCAGGTACATGCTTTGCTTGCTCCTTTACACACTGAATTTCAGTTCAGTTCAGTTGGATTCATTCGTGCCCCTGACTTTACTTTGCTATCCTATACTGCAGGTACAAGAGATAGGAGGTCCTCGCCTCCTTCACCAATGCTGTAAGCGTCGCAACCCGCCTCTTTAACATACTTGTTTGCATAGAATTTTAGGGTGACAAATCATGTAGTAGCAAAAACCAGGTAGCAGTGCTGCCAAGTCCAACTTGCATTACATGTGTACTCAATATGTCCTGGTCATGTTAAATTAACCTCCCCTGTTTACGTAGCGACACCGATGTCGAAGAGAGAGAAGACTGTGCAAACACCATGCTATGATAAAAACATATGCTTCAATTGCAAGGCAGAACAAACCCAGCCCTTGTTTTTATCTTCTTATGATTTTGTATGTAGCAAGCCAGCAACAACCCTTGTTTCTTATGATTCATTATACATGCTCTGTTAAACCATGATATAGTTGCTGGAACTGAGCTTAATATTCATGTGTGTATGTGTGTGTGTCGAGTAAAGTTGTGGTTTGTGCTGCTCCTTTGTAACGCGATGAAACAAAGAATGTCCTTTACTCCTTTACTTCTTTTTTGAATTGAATGTTCATAATATATTGGCTCCAGTTTTTCTAATTCTTATCAGCTGATTCATGTAACAGGGCGTCCGTGCAAGGCCCAGTCCTGACTATGGCCCTCCAGTGAGTCCGGCATTTGATTGCTATTGAAGGAGCTACATGCAGAAGAAGAAAACACTTGTAGAGCTTGTAACTGTGATTCCCATACTTGTAGAGCTTGTATCAACTAAGCTTGTATTACGTGTAACTTATAGAACTTGTAAAGTACTGTATATGTTACAGCTTGTACTATGTGGCATTTGTAGAGCTTGTACTGAATCTGGCTATTGTTATTTGAAGTATCATGTGTGTTTTCTGCTTGCCAATTTAACTACTAGTTATTTTCTTACTGTCAAATTGAAATATGAAGAATCTGGGCCTAGTAGCTGGGACCCACTTATCAGAACCTGACAAGTGGGACCTGTTTGACTAATGGACCCATTTTATAAAAAAAGAAAACTAAAACTGTTGGTACAAAAAGGCCACGACCCATGAAATAAAAAGGCTGAATTGTTGGGCTTGGCCCATGAAGTTGACCAAAAATTGACAGGAAAAATATATATAGAAAGGCTGAATTGTTGGGCTCGGCCCATGTAAAACACCGAACTGGACTGGGCTAATTCTTATCAACGACCTTTTCATTTGGTCGCAATTTTGCCATGTCAGCTTGCCATGTCGGATCCGACGTGGCCTGGGCAGACAGCTAGCGACCAAAACAGAAGGTCGTAGGATCAATGAACTTTTGTTTTGGTCGTAGCCTTCAACGACCTTATCACAAAGAAGGTCGTTAATTTCCATTAAAGACGGTCAGCTTTTGACCATCTATTTTTGGTCACAAAAAGGTCGCAAATGAAAAACAACGACCATTCAGCGACCAATAGTGATGGTCGCAAGTTGACATATTTCTTGTAGTGCAGCAGCACACCTGACGCTCGGCCACGCCTCAACTATGCCTTGGGCCTAAAACGGCCATCAGGCAGAAGGGCCCCTGGAGTCCTGGGCCACCTGCCCATGCGCAGCTTCTCTACCGCATGCCCATCTGCCTGGGTCGCATGCCCTAACAAGTCGGTCGCCTGTGCTGCGGGCGTTGCACGCTGTCGATCGAACTGACTTCCTACTGCACACTGATACGTCTCCATCGTATCTACTTTTCCAAACTCTTTTGCCCTTGTTTTGGACTCTAATTTGCATGATTTGAATGAAACTAACCTGGACTGACGCTGTTTTCAGCAGAATTGCCATGGTGTTATTTTTGTGCAGAAATCAAAGTTCTCGGATTGACCTGAAAATTTACGGAGAATTTTTGTGGAATATATAAAAATACTGGCGCAAGAATTAACCAGAGGGGGTCCACCCAGTGGCCACAAGCCCTACCCCCCCCCCCCCCTAGCAGGCTTGTGGGCCCCCTGGACCTCCTCCGACCCTAACTCCAACTCTATAAGTACCTATTCAGGGAGAAAAAATCAGACAGAAGATTCATCACGTTTTACGATATGGAGCCACCGGTGCATCCTGTTCTTCATCGGGAGGGCTGATCTGGAGTCCGTTCGGGGCTCCGGAGAGGGGTATTCATCTCCATCATCATCATCAACCTTCCTCCATCACCAATTTCATGATGCTCACCGCCGGGAGTGAGTAATTCCATCGTAGGCTTGCTGGATGGTGATAGGTTGGATAAGATTTATCATGTAATCGAGTTAGTTTTGTTAGGGTTTGATCCCTAGTATCCACTATGTTCTGAGATTGATGTTGCTATGACTTTGCTATGCTTAATGCTTGTCACTAGGGCCCGAGTGCCATGATTTCAGATCGGAACCTGTTATGTTTTCATGAATATATGTGTGTTCTTGATCCTATCTTGCAAGTTGTAGTCACCTATTACGAGTTATGATCCGCATACCCCAAGGTGACAATAATTGGGATTCTTTCCGGTGATTACCGTAGTTTGAGGAGTTCATGTATTCACTAAGTGCTAATGCTTTGGTCCAGTTCGCTATTGAAAGGAGGCCTTAATATCCCTTAGTTTCCATTAGGACCCCGCTGCCACGGGAGGGTAGGACAAAAGATGTCATGCAAGTTCTTTTCCATAAGCACGTATGACTATATACGGAATACATGCCTACATTATATTGATGAATTGGAGCTAGTTCTGTGTCACCCTAGGTTATGACTGCTACATGATGAATATTATCCAACACAATTATTATTGCCTATCCAATGCCTATGAGCTTTTCACATATTGATCTTTGCTAAGTCACTTTCATTGCTGCTGCTGTTACAATCACTACAAAACTTCTACTGTTACTTTTGCCACTGTTACCGTTACTTCCATATTACTTTGCTACTAAATACTTTGCTGCAGATATTAAGTCTTTCAGGTGTGGTTGAATTGACAACTCAACTGCTAATACTCGTGAATATTCTTTGGCTCCCCTTGTGTCGAATCAATAAATTTGGGCTGAATACTCTACCCTCGAAAACGGTTGCGATCCCCTATACTTGTGGGTTATTAAGACCTTTTTCTGGCACCATTGCCGGGGAGCATAGCTCTATTCTCTGAGTTACTTGGGATTTATGTATGTTGATCACTATGAAGAATTTGAAAGATACCAAAACCAAGATTTTTCCCTCTAGGACGAGGGGAGGTAAGGAACTGCCATCTACCTCTGCACTTGATTCACCTTCTGTTTTGAATAAGCTTGCGACACCTACACCTTCTATTGATTCTGATATGTCGCAAGTAATTGATGATGCTACTTCTGCTATGCATGATGCTTATGATGATACTGCTACTTTGCTTGATAATACTGTGCCACTGAGTGAATTTCTTGATGAACAACTTGCTAGAGCTAAAGATATTGAGAATGTTGAAACTGATGATATTTCTGAAACTGGTGAAATTATTGAAACTGAAAACTTTGAAACACCCATTAGACCTAGCTCCCCCAGATATGAATTGCCTGTTATACCTGAGGGTTATGTTATGGATGGAGAGGTAGCTAGGGACTTTCTTGCTTGTAAGGATAGAGATGACCTTAAGAAATTACTATGCAAGTGGAAAGAAAAATCTTTGAATGCTAGAATGCAATATGATCCTAAGTTTGCTACTTCACCTATCTTTTGTTACTGATAAGGATTATGAATTCTCTGTCGATTCTAAGTTAATTACTTTGGTTGAATCTGATCCTTTCCATGATTATGAATCTGAAACTGTTGTGGCACATCTTACTAAACTAAATGATATAGCCACCCTATTTGCTCATGAGGAAAAAATTCGCTATTACTATATTCTTAAGTTGTTTCCTTTCTCATTAAAGGGTGATGCTAAGAGATGGTTTAATTCTCTTGCTCCTGGATGTGTGCATAGTCCCCAGGATATGATTTATTACTTCTCTGAAAAATATTTCCCTGCTCATAAGAAACAAGCTGCTTTAAAGGAAATATTTAACTTTGTGCAAACTGATGAAGAGAGTCTCCCACAAGCCTGGGGGAGGCTTCTCCAATTACTTAATGCTTTGCCTAATCATACTCTCAAGAAAAATGAAATACTTGATATCTTCTATAATGGACTAACCGATGCTTCTAGGGACCACCTAGATAGTTGTGCTGGTTGTGTTTTCAGAGAACGAACTGTTAAACAAGCTGAAGTACTATTGAATAATATATTGAGTAATGATAATGATTGGACTCTTCCTGAACCACCTCCTAAGCCAACTCCGAAGAAGAGAGGTATTCTATTTCTCAGTCCTAAAGATATGCAATAGGCAAAGAAATCTATGAAAGAGAAAGGTATTAAAGCTGAAGATGTTAAGAATTTACCACCTATTGAGGAAATACATGGTCTTGATAACCCGACACAGATAGTAGAGGTAAATTCTCTCTATAGATTTGATGAAGGTGATATTCCTCATAATAAGTCTGCTAGTCAATGCTTGGATGAATTTGATAACTTTATTGTTAAACAAGAAAACTCCAATGCATATGTTAGTAGACAATTGAAACGTAATGCTTATATGCTTGAACACTTGAGTAACTATATGTGTAGAACTGTTAATGATCTTAAGTTTGTTAGTAAACATGCTTCCATGGTAAAAACTCAAGTAGAACAAGTTCTCAAGGCACAAAATGATTTGCTTAATAAAATGAATAATAAGATGAATGATAATGTTGTTAGACTTATGACTAGAGGTGGTAAAATGACTCAGGAACCTTTATATCCTGAGGGCCATCCTAAGAGAGTTGAATAAGACTCTCAGAGAATTAATACTAAGGCACCTAGGCCAGCTAAAAAGAAAAAGAATGATGATAGGACTTTGCATGCTTCTAGTGAACCTGTTATAGATACATCTGAGAACCCAAATGATATTTCTATTTCTGATGCTGAGACACAATCAGGTGATGAACATGAACCTAGTAATCCTATCTAAGAGGCCTAGGATACAGATGTCCTATTAGGACATGACTCCGTAATCCTATCTACACACCATACGACTCAGAGTCCGACTGTAATCTATCTTGTACACTAATATTCAACACAACTCTAACACCCGCGACGTGCTGGGTACTCGTCTACCTGGTGGATATTAAGCAAAGTGACCCCAGCTGGATATTCAGCAAGTGACTAATCACAGGTGGTCCAAGGTAAAAACCTCTGACCCCGTACAACTGAACTGAACGAGCTAACCAAAAAAAGCTCTCCGGAAATCCGAAATATCCACACTTGCGTACGTACTGCATGGTCACAGTGTTGACATGCTGTAGAAAACCACATCTCCGCATCCGCACTCAAAGGAGCTGCCCTGGATAGCCGTAGGCTAGTACATGGAGGACCCATCCTATTGGCAGCAAATCACACGTACAATACTTCGTTGGTCATTTGGGAGGACAAAGCCAGTACGCGATATGACCCGAGCAGGAGTAGGAGTGGTGGTACAGTGCACAGTGGTAGCTTCGGTAAAACCCTCGTCGTGTGTTGAGTGAGCATATACTCAAACTCACGGTTACATAGAGAGATGAGGTTGCTGAAGGAGGGGAGCCACCACGTGGTACCATTCCTCCTCGGGGCAGCACTGCCCACGTTTCTCCTCCTCTTAGCCTCTGACTGGGTGGCCGACCAGATGTCGAGCATCTCGAGCAACTGGTTCGGGAGCAACGGTGTGACTGTGGGGGCGGATCCTGCGTTGCATCAACATGAGGTAATCAACAAACCAAATCCATCATGTATGCTAGGCTGGCAGTCACATGGTTGGTTTTTTCCCTTCTGAATCGGCTTTGGCTTTAGATCAAACTAACGAGTTTATGACCTAATCGATCAATTTCTGAGTTGTTGGTCTAAAGCGTGCAAGTCAATAGACTAAAGACGCATTTCACTCTAATGAAAGAGGAAGAAAGAAAGAGATAAGGGAAAGTGTACTTCTTTTTTGAGACATCGAGTATACAGTATACACATATACATAGTCACACAACTTCTGCTAGAACCAACACAATCAAGATTGCCAAGGTAGTCACTGGAGCCTGACTATGAAACAGAAGAGTCTGGCTATATGTCAGTTGCCTGGAAAAAAAAGTTTTGTATCAGTCAATATTTTCAGCCGTTGGATGCAAGATCAAGGATCGGACCTCTTTCTTCTTTCTCCCGCTGGTCTTCTTCTTCCTTCGAACCGCCCCGCCGTCGCCAGCCTAGCCGCCTGATTCCGTCGCCCATGATCGGCGGCGCTCCCGCGCAGCCTCGCCGCACCGCCCTCCTCCGAACCTCAGCCCACCATCGTGTTGCCGCCACCCAGGCCATCCCTCTAGCCCCGGTGCTGACGGAGATTTTCTCCGGCGAAGTTGCACCACGGCCGTGCTGCCGCCCCCACCCCCCATATCAATGATAGATAATGGGGTAGCCCTCCGGCGAGCTCCTTCCTTCCCTCCGGCGAGCTTCAAAATAGACTGACCCAAATTTGAAAGTCAGTCGACTGACATCTAGCTATTCTCTCAAAACAGGCTTTCACCCTGCTTTATATTGTGGAAACAGAATGATACTACTGATTTTTTTCTCCTAATAATTTTCGCCTATTACGAGCAAGTAATCGTTTAAAAATATTACTCGAATGGGCCTTTTATGCTCGTCGTCCTATTCCAGTTTAAGTGGGCTAGCTTCACACAACCAACCCCTCTTATGTGCAGGAGGACAAATTCCCGGGCCTAGCCCAGCTGCTGCTGAAGGTGTGCACGGAGGACCGGACGGTGATCATCACGTCGGTGAATGAGGTGTGGGCGCGGCCGGGCTCCCTCCTAGATCTCTATCTCGATAGCTTCAAGAATGGTGAGGACACCGCACATCTTCTCGACCACCTCTTGGTGGTAGCCCTCGACCCCCCCCCCTCCCCGGCTTCCGGCGTTGCGTTGCCATGCACCCCCACTACTTTCTCCTCGAGGTGACGTCCGGGAACCTCGAAATAGCCTTTCATCCCGCTTTATAAATAAAGCAACGGTCCATACAACCCAAATCCGAACATCGCCAGACAAACGACGGCTGGGGCACAACACTATCAAGCCCAAAAACACGTAAGAGAAATAAGAAACAAAATCCACCTAGTGGTGGGCGCCAGTTGGTACTAGGATGATGATAAGCGGTGCGCCGGAGCCAGGAGCGCATCCACCATGAGGCCTAGCCGCTCACGATCACGCTGCCTCGAGAGTGGGTGCCAGTGCTGCAGAAAGGCAAGGAATTTGAAGAAGGAGTCAGATGCCTTCCTCGGAAAGATCTTCTCAATCACCATCTTATTACGTGTTGTCCAAAGAGTCCAAGACATCGCCGCAAATATAAGCCATCCGCCTTGATTTATATCCAAGCAGTACCTCGAGCTCGTCTGGACCAAGCTCGAGCTCCAATGGCGCGTTCTCAAGCTCGGCTACAACTTCCTCTTGACCGTTAGATCTAATCAATGATACTACAACATCAGTACTACAATGAACTAATGGTGGTTGGAATGATGGTTTGATCACTTGCATGTATTGTAGGGTGCTAACATGATAGTGCTTCGGAACCTGTTCCGGCGGATTCCGGTGTATGCGGACATGAGCGTTTCCTTCGACGACTACTCGGCGGTGCGGGCGCACCCCTTAGGGCGCGTTTCGGTACCAGCATTGTTTTTTGCCACTTTGCATACTTTTCTCAGTTGGGCCTGGTTGAGCATATGCAGGTAAAAAACCAACATATGCATGTTGATTAGTTGCCTGCATACCCTCTCCCTGCATCGCAACGACGCCTCTACGCATCGCATTTGGTTGCTCGCATTGGTTGTACTCATACTAGTGCACGTTGTTTGGTTGCATGCACGAGATATGATTAAGACATAACAGCTACCCATAACACACAGTGCCATGGTGATTGCAATGAACGATGATGAGGACACCAGCAACTAGTTCGTCGAGCCACCGTCGGACTCGGCGCCAAGGCCACCGTCCACTGCCGTGGGCTTGCCTGTGTGAAACGCCGGCCTCTTCGGGTCGACGAGCAAGCCTCCCACCACCGTGGCAAGCAGGGTCTCTGGAGCTCATCAATGGTATATAAATACCAAGCAGGGGAGGGGAACAACCAGCAGTAGAAGAGGACGGTGGACTGGCCGCCACCGACATGTACTACGCCGCCGCGCTCTTTTGCAGGTCCGATACGCCCTGGTGCGGCTCGCCTCGCTGTGCTCCTGCCCGTCGTTGTGCTCTTCTGCAGGTCGTTGAGGGCTGCGTAGGAGCGGAGGACGTTGAGCGCGTGGCTCTTGAGCGGCAGGTCGGCGCGGTTGTAGCCATGGTCAACGCACATGACGATGGCTGGCCGAAGCTGCCTCACAACGGAGGAGAGGAGGCCGAGAGGAGCGACGCCGGCGGTGACGCCGGTGTAGCAGGACACAAGAGAGTAGATTGAGATTAAGGGGTGCCATTAACACATATCACACACATGCGTATATACGTTCCATGAGGAGGAGGTTAGGTCTACTCGTCTACGATCGTCGAAACAGAAAATGTGCAACACGAAATTCGTGTGAAATTGCAAGATGAAGTTACTGGTCAAAGAAAATTTCAAACAGTCGACCGTGCATGACGAATTTGACAAAATCCATTCAAAATAGCTCCAAACATGAACACAAAATTGAACATTTACGGTCAACAAAACTACGAACTGATCACAAAAATGGAACCGTAACATCGATGTGCATCTTTTTCTTGTAAAGCTTACCTCGAAACGAATCACCATTGTGTAGATTAGAAGGGATGGAAGAAAGGAGATTAGAGAAGGAGCTTAATTGAGGTTGAAGAAGAAGCAAAGTATAGTATTGGCTATATACTAGCCCGCATCCTCTAGTGCGAGGGGACCCACCATGTGCGAACGAGTTGGCTCGAGCGAGCCTTGATCGCAAAAAATGGCCGAATCGGCCATTCCTCCAAAGTCAGGTCCAGACCTACTTTGAGGTTCGTGCGGGCCAGCTTTTGCATGCAGCCCAGGCAATCAAACAGGTCAAAAATTGTCCGTCCGAGCCTGGCTGGATCTAATGCAGCCAAACAAATGCGTCCTTAGACAATCCGCTCAACACGGGGGTCTACTAGGTGAAGACCATGAGCCGGGGCGTACGCATGCTCAAGTACTGGCGGGCAGCGCGGGCGAGGTTTCCGGGCGCGCATGACTAGACGATGTTTGGCAACATCAAGCGGGAGCTGGTGGCAAAGCTCGGAGCCGCCATCGAGCCCCTCGATACGGCCTACTTCGGCGGGTTCTGCGAGTACCATGACGACCTCGCCAGCGCCTGCACCAAGCACGCCGACTGCTGCGTCGGCGTGGACAACAAGTTGCACGACCTCCAGGACATGGCCGGCGACTGGAAGAAGTACATGGGGATGGTGCCGGAGGAGAGGAAGAGGGTAGGCATAAATATAACATGGATGGTGCCCGCGTGGTGCCAGAGGTCGGTGAACTGGCATAAACCGGTACACCCTTGAGGCCTTGACGCAACACACTCTCTTCGTTCCTAAATATAAGTCTTTTTAGATATTTCAATATGGACTATCTCCGTATGTAGTCCGCATTGAAATCTCTAAAAAGACTTATATTTATGAACGAAGGGAGTACATCATCATTTTCAATGAATACAGATCATTACTATTTCTTTACGCGTTATCGACACTGGTAGTCTCTGAGCGAGAGCAACTAGGCCGCCACAAAACTCACCGGAGAAGAAATCTAAACCTATGCCCCCAGGGGTCTTGGGCCATCGCCCCGGGAACTCCTGCACGTTACATTCATGGCCGAGAGCAGACCTAGCAACCCCTTAATACAAGCGCAGTTGCGTAACTAGTCCAACTCGGCGCGCGCCACTCAATCGCTGACGTCCATTAAGCTTTGGCTGAAGTATACGACACAGAATGCCCATACTATGCCCACGTGATGGTTAGTGCTATCAGGCCAGAGGCCCCTCGGATCAAATATCCAAACCGTTAGTGTATTGGCAGTGCGGTAACGAGCAGAGACTCACGAAACATGTGACCCCGTCGCCCCATCTCGAGGACTTGCGGCAAGGGCTAAGAATGCCCGGCCACGCCTCGTGTTCAACTCTCGGGCACCATCCAGGTCCACCCGATTCCACATCACTCGCAATTAAGCTCGCGCAGGTACCCCTCAGGGCCGACCCGTCTTTAGTATCATGTTTCAGTGTAAGTCACAGTAATAACAGCAACCGTGTGTCTAACACCACGGGAACCCTGAGGAATCACCCTTGATGGAGTCCCACCTGATGTTCTCGTCAAGGTGAACGAAGGAGGTATCACCCTCGAGGTCCACACTTGAAGTGTTGCACGACGACGTCGTTATCGGGGGTGGTGTAGGAGGAATCACCCTCGCTTACCATGACCGAGTAACTAACCTACAAGGTTATCATCAGAAGTGCTAACGAGGTATCACCCTCGGCACTCGATAATAACCCAGCAGTGTCGAGCAACTAAGGGGAAGTGACGTGCAGTGCAGGGGCCTGTTCTTCGATCCCGTTGATCTGGTCTTTTGAGAATCCAGCGGGGCAGTCGGGACAAGTGGGGTCTCTGATGGTCTCTACCCAACCTATTCTAAACAGTTTAGGTTAACAGGTAAGTATCAACAGCGGGTTACAAGTAAACAGGCTATGCAGCAGATATAGGATACAGTAACAGCAGCAGTAGTATCTTCTAATGCAAGCATAAGAGGGAAGAGAGTGGGCGATATCGGAATGCTCAAAATGGGGGTGCTTGCCTGTCTGCTCGACGGCAAGGGCAGGGTCATCAACTGAGTCGTCGGGCTCCTGAGTAGCGTCGACCTCGGGATCTACGTCGATGTCGGGGTCTACCGAGAGAGAAGAGAGGGGGAGGAAACAAGTAAATACACAGCAACGATGCAACACAGGGCATGATACGACTATGATGCAGTGCAGGGTTGCCTAAAGATATGTTTAAGTCATTTTGGTTATTTTAGGATTAAAGTTGGATTTATTATTCGGTGGTCATGCACTATTCATCTACCGGATTCGGCCTCGAAGTTGCGGTTTCACCTATGTAGGGGGTCCCGGCATCGGAATAGACGACACGATCAGATTCGTATTGTTGTTCTGAGCAACTTTCATGTTTTAAGTTTTTTGATCTGAGCTACGGTTTAAAAGTTATTAATTTTCAAAGTTTAAATGATTTTCTGGATTTATTTCTATTTACTAATTCAACATTATCCAGAACAGTGATTGTGTGATGTCCGCATGATGCAGAGATGACATCAGTAGTCAACAGTGGCTGACCAGGGTCAAACCTGACATGTGGGTCCAGTGGGACCCACATGTCAGTGGCTCAGCTAGCTAAACAGAGTTAAGGCTAACTAAATAACCTAATTAGCAGGTGGGCCCGCACTGTCAGTGTCTAACTAATTAATAGATTAACTTAATTAATCAGAAATAGTAATTATGTGCGTGGGTCCCACATGTCAGCTGCTGGGGCTGGCCCAGTCAGCAGTTGACCTGGTCAACTGGGTCAACTGGGTCCACGGGGCCCAGCTGCCAGTGACTTAGGGGGCCCCACCTGTCGGGCCACGTCGGCGACACGTCGGCGCCGGCGCCGGAATCACTTCGGTGACCTCAAACGCGGCGGAGAGGCCCCGGCCCACGTCGGAAATCAGCTGCGGTGCCCCATTTGGACCGCGGCCGGGTGCGTTCGAAAGCTGGTGGGCTCGCGCATCCATCAACGGCGTCGGTCGGGACAGAGGAGCTTGAAAACGATGACTACGACGAGCATGGGCGGCGGCCGGAATCAGAGCTCGGTGCAACCATTGCTGCGGTGCGTTTGCGCATGAGCTAACGCTGCGGGGAGCACCAGGAAATCTCCCGGAGCTCGCGGTTACACTTGCTTGGCCACGATAGAAGCGGACGCGACGGCGGCGAGCTCGACAATGAGGCGGAGCACTGGCAATGGCGCCGCGGCGTTTAGCTAGCTACGGGAGCGGAAAGAGGAAACGGACGGGAAGAGGAGGGGTGAGGCTCACCGCGCGGGCTCACGGAGGCCCTTCGGAAAACGGGAGTGCAGAGGCAGGGCGAAATCCACGGCGGCAGCGTCCGGCAACCCGAGGAGGAAGAAGAAGCCGAGGCAGGCACTCCGGTGGCCGTTGGCGCGGTCCAGTAGCACCAGTCGACGAGGACGACGACGCTGGAGCTTCCGGGCAGGTCGGCGGGGCCAGAGGGGCTCGGTGGTCGCGTGGAATACGGCGGACGGCGACGGTGGCGCTCGGTGGAGGGGATCTGGTGGAGGAAGGAGAGAGCGCCTGGCGAGAGAGAGAGCGAGGGGGAAGAATGAGGGCGAGTGACCAGGGGGAAAGGCTCGAGGGCGAGCTTATCCCCTAGCGCTCGCCTGCCTTGTCGCGGTGGCAGCTTGCGGCCGGCGGAGGCGTGCGCGTCCACGGGGAGGACGACACGGGGAGGAGGGAGAAGAAGGAGGAGAGAGAGACGGGCTGGTTGGGCTGGGCCTCGACTACAGTGACTGGTAAGTGGCCTTTTGGTCTTTTCTTTTTATTTCTTTTCTGTTTTCTGTTTTACTTTCTGTTTTGTAATCCTTTTGGCATTAATCCAATTTTTTTAAATGTGCAACTGGTCCTTATAAATATTATGCGTCCATCCTCACTGACACAAAAAGTTTGGGATTGTTTTAAATTCATTTAGATTTTTCATAAATGAAAATGATTTAAAATAGGGTTGTTCTGCTACTGTTTTGGATAACTGGGTTAATTTGGAAACTCAATTAATGTTGGCTTTGTTTTTATAATTGCTTTTGGATTATTTTCAACATCATGAACATTTTTGTTCTGATGTTTGATGATTTAATTATTTGACTTGCATTTGGAATTTTGGATTGAAGCTGAATTATTTTCAAATGCAATTTTTGGAAGATGATCATGATGACATGGCTATCTAATGAGCTTATCAACATGGTGAGGATCTGGGGTTGTTACAGTTTAGTGTATAGTAGATCTACTAACAAGATACTTAGGGAGATGAAGTATTTCTAGACACTCAAGAAGAGCAATGGAACTATCATGACAATTGTTGGTTGAGACACGGTAGTTGTTAGTTTTGGTCAAGCCACAACTACACTCCCTATGGGTACTAAATTAGTAATCCAGGATGCTCTATTGTATCCAAATTCTACTTGTACCTTGCTTAGTTTTAAGGATATCCACATAAATGGTTTCTATGTGGAAACTAATGAAGAGAGTGGGGCGGAATGCCTACTCATAACTCAGCAAAAAGGTATTTCGTAAGAAAATCCTTGAGAATTTGCCTTCTCCATCTTATGGGTTGTATTATACATACAATAAACCAGAGACACATAAGGCATACAAGATAGTTTTTCAGAATCTTATAAGTTCAAGATTTGGCATGGTCGTCTGGGTCATCCTGGTATTGGGATGATGAGAAAAATTATTGATGGTTCTGTTGGACACAATATAACGGATAGGAAGTTCCCAAAATCATCGGATTTTGTATGCACAACATGTGCAACTAGGAAATTGATAACATGGCCATCTTATGTGAAATTAAAGAATGTGCCACTTGATTTTCTCAAACGCATTGAAGGAGATATTTGTGGTCCAATACAACTATTATCTGGACCATTCAGATACTTCATAGTCCTAATTGATGCATCAACAAGATGGTCAAATGTGTGTCTACTTTCAACAAGGAACCATGCTTTTGCAAAGCTAATTATTCGGATCATTAAATTGGGAGCAAATCATTCTGAGCACAGGATAAAAACCATCAGAATGGATAATGCTGCGGAATTTAGTTCACGAGCATTTAATGGTTACTGCTTAGCTTTAGAAATTTCTGTGGAGCATTTTGTACCTTATGTACATACCCAGAATGGTCTTGCGGAATCACTTATCAAGATGATCAAGTTTATAGCAAGACTGCTCCTATAGAATAGTAAGCTTCCAGCTTCATGTTGGGGCCATGCAGTATTACATGCTGTAGAGTTGACACAAATTTGACCAACTGCATATCATACGGTCTCCCCGTTGTAGTTAGTAGGTGGAAACCAGCCAAGTATTTTCTATCTACGGTAAATCGGTTCCATGATATATGTACCGATATCACCACCGCAACGTACATCAATGGGCCCTCATAGACGAATGGGGATCTATGTGGGGTACAATTCCCCCTCAATCATTAAGTACCTAGAACCCCTGACATGGGATTTGTTTACAACCCGGTACGCTGATTGCATTTTTTATGAGGACAATTTCCTGGCATTAGGGGAAAGAATAACCACAAAGAATGCCGAGAAATAGATTAGGATGTGAAAGGCATCCAGCCCTTAGATACACATATGAATGAGTCTGAACTAGAGGTTCAAAAGATTACAAATTTGTAAAATATTGCAAATAATTTGTCAGACACATTTACTGATTATAAAGGTGTCACAAAATTAAATGTTCCCGCTATGAATGTGCCAAGATGTGATCCATACACTACTGCAGGATGCTGCTAATGCGACACTATAATCAGAGACCCTTCGATGAAAGTGTGTGCGATGCATTAATTGCAAACGGTGATGTAAAAAAACCGTCAAAAAAGATGCAAAACGTTTACGATGGCGGATACATCAAACACGGTTCAGATTTTTGTTGCGTGTGCGTTGTGGGGTGATGTCTGCTAGAACTATGTCGGTTTTTTCCCAGAGAGGGAGGGATGATGCAGCACAGCGACGGTAGGCATTTCCCTCAGTAATGAGACCAAGGTTATCGAACCAGTAGGAGAACCACACAACACCACGTAAACAGCTCCTGCACACAAAGAACAAATACTTGCAACCCGACGTAAGAGAGGGGTTGTCAATCCCTCACGGGTAAAAGGATAGGTAAAATTGTAGTAGATTGGATAAATAGATCTCGCGGGAACGCGAGATAAAATAAATAAGTAAAAATTGCAGCAAGGTATTTTTGTATTTTTGGATTAATAGATCTGAAAATAAAAGTTGCAAATAAATAAAAGAGCGAATAGCAAAATAGATCTTGAAGGCAAATATATTAAAGAAGAGACCCGGGGGCTATAGTTTTCACTAGTGGCTTCTCTCGATAAAAATAGCAAACGGTGGAAACAAACTACTGTTGGGCAATTGATAGAACTTCAAATAATCATGACGATATCCAGGCAATGATCATTATATAGGCATCACGTCCAAGATTAGTAGACCGACTCCTGCCTGCATCTACTACTATTACTCCACACATCGACCGCTATCCGGCATGCATCTAGTGTATTAAGTTCATGGAGAAACGGAGTAATGCAATAAGAATGATGACATGATGTAGACAAGATCTATTTATGTAGAAATAGACCCCATCTTGTTATCCTTAATGGCAACGATACATACGTGTCGTTTCCCTTTCTGTCACTGGGATCAAGCACCGTAAGATCGAACCCATCACAAATGTAACAACCCCAGATCCTCAACATGTTGATAAGCTCATTAGATAGCCATGTCATCATGATCATCTTCCAAAAATTGCATTTGAAAATAATTCAGCTTCAATCCAAAATTCCAAATGCAAGTCAAATAATTAATTCATCAAACATCAGAACAAAAATGTTCATGATGTTGAAAATAATCCCAAAGCAATTATAAAAACAAAACCAACATTAATTGAGTTTCCAAATTGACCCAGTTATCCAAAACAGTAGCAGAACAACCCTATTTTAAATCATTTTTATTTATGAAAAATCTAAATGAATTTAAAGCAATCCCAAAATTTTTGTGTCAGTGAGGATGGACGCATAATATTTATAAGGACCAGTTGCACATTTTACAAAATTGGATTAATGCCAAAAGGATTACAAAACAGAAAGTAAAACAGAAAACAGAAAAGAAATAAAAAGAAAAGGCCAAAAGGCCACATACCAGTCACTGTAATCGAGGCCCAGCCCAGCCAGCCCCTCTCTCTCTCTCCTCCTTCTTCTCCCTCCTCCCCGTGTCGTCCTTCCCGTGGACGCGCACGCCTCCGCCGGCCGCAAGCTGCCACCGCGACAAGGCAGGCGAGCGCGAGGGGATAAGCTCGCCCTCGAGCCTTTCCCCCTGGTCACTCGCCCTCATTCTTCCCCCTCGCTCTCTCTCTCGCCAGGCACTCTCTCCTTCCTCCACCAGATCCCCTCCACCGAGCACCACCGTCGCCGTCCGCCGTATTCCACGCGACCACCGAGCCCCTCTGGCCCCGCCGACCTGCCCGGAAGCTCCAGCGTCGTCGTCCTCGTCGACTGGTGCTACTGGACCGCGCCAATGGCCACCGGAGTGCCTGCCTCGGCTTCTTATTCCTCCTCGGGTTGCCGGACACCGCCGCCGTGGATTTCGCCCCGCCTCTGCACTCCCGTTTTCCGACGGGCCTCCATGAGCCCGCGCGGTGAGCCTCACCCCTCCTCTTCCTGTCTGTTTTCTCTTTCCGCTCCCGTAGCTAGCTAAATGCCGCGGCGCCATTGCTGGTGCTCCGCCTCGTTGTCGAGCTCGCCGCCGTCGCGTTCGCTTCTGTCGTGGCCAAGCAAGTGTAACCGCGAGCTCCGGGAGACTTCCTGGTGCTCCCCGCAGCGTTAGCTCACGCACAAACGCACCACAGCAATGGTTGCGCCGAGCTCCGATTCCGGCCGCCGCCCATGCTCGCCGTAGTCGTCGTTTTCGAGCTCCTCTGCCCCGACCGACGTCGTTGATGGATGCGCGAGCCCACCAGCTTTCGAACGCACCCGACCGAGGTCCAAATGGGGCACCGCAGCTGATTTCCGACGCCGTCCATGGCCTCTCCGCCGTGTTTGAGGTCGCCGGAGTAATTCCGGCGCCGGCGCCGACGTGTCGCCGACGTGGCCCGACAGGTGGGGCCCCTGAGTCACTGGCAGCTAGGCCCCGTGGACCCAGTTGACCCAGTTGACCAGGTCAACTGCTGACTAGGCCGGCCCCAGCAGCTGACATGTGGGACCCACGCGCATAATTACTGTTTCTGATTAATTAAGTTAATATGTTAATTAGTTAGACACTGACAGTGCGGGCCCACCTGCTAATTAGGTTATTTAGTTAGTCTTAACTCTATTTAGCTAGCTGAGCCACTGACATGTGGGTCCCACTGGACCCACATGTCAGGTTTGACCCTGGTCAGCCACTGTTGACTGCTGACATCATCTCTGCGTCATGCCGACATCACACAATCACTGTTCTAGATAATGTTGAATTAATAAATAGAAATAAATCCAAAAAATCATTTAAACTTTGAAAATTAATAAGTTTTAAACCGTAGCTCAGATCAAAAAACTTAAAACATGAAAGTTGCTCAGAATGACGAGACGAATCTGATCGTGTCGTCTGTTCCGATGCCGGAACCCCCTACGTAGGTGAAACCGCAACTTCGAGGCCGAATCCGGTAGATGAATAGTGCATGACCACCGGATAATAAATCCAACTTTAATCCTAAAATAACCAAAATGACTTAGACATATCTTTAGGCAACCCTGCACTGCATCATAGTCGTATCATGCCCTGTGTTGCATCGTTGTTGTGTATTTACTTGTTTCCTCCCCCTCTCTTCTCTCTCGGTAGACCCCGACGTCGACGTAGATCCCGAGGTCGATGCTACTCAGGAGCCCGACGACTCAGTTGACGACCCTGCCCTTGCCGTCGCGCAGACAGGCAAGCACCCCCATTTTGAGCATTCCGATATCGCCCACTCTCTTCCCTCTTATGCTTGCATTAGAAGATACTACTGCTGCTGTTACTGTATCCTATATCTGCTGCATAGCCTGTTTACTTCTAACCCGCTGTTGATACTTACCTATTATCCTAAACTATTTAGAATAGGTTAGGTAGAGACCATCAGAGACCCCACTTGTCCCGACTGCCCCGCTGGATTCTCAGAAGACCCGATCAACGGGATCGAAGAACAGGCCCCGGCACCGCACGTCACTTCCCCTTAGTTGCTTGACACTGCTGGGTTATTATCGAGTGCCGAGGGTGATACCTCGTTAGCACTTCTGATGATAAACTTGTAGGTTAGTTACTCGGTCGTGGTAAGCGAGGGTGATTCCTCCTACACCACCCCCGATAACGACGTCGTCGTGCAACACTTCAAGTGTGGACCTCGAGGGTGATACCTCCTTCGTTCACCTTGACAAGAACATCAGGTGGGACTCCATCGAGGGTGATTCCTCAGGGTTCCCTTGGTGTTAGACACACGGTTGCTGTTATTACTGTGACTTACACTGAAACATGATACTAAAGATGGGTCGGCCCTGAGGGGTACCCACGCGAGCTTAATTGCGAGTGATGTGGAATCGGGTGGACCTGGATGGTGCCCGAGAGTTGAACACGAGGCGTGGTCGGACATTCTTAGCCCTTGCCGCAAGTCCTTGAGACGGGGCGACGGGGTCACATCTTTCGTGAGTCTCTGCTCGTTACCGCACTGCCAATATACTAATGGTTTGGATATTTGATCCGAGGGGCCTCTGGCCTGATAGCACTAACCATCACGTGGGCATAGTATGGGCATTCTGCGTCGTATACTTCAGCCAAAGCTTAATGGACGTCAGCGATTGAGCGGCGCGCGCCGAGTTGGACTGGTTATGCAACTGTGCTTGTATTAAGGGGTTGCTAGGTCTGCTCTCGGCCATGAACGTAATGTGCAGGAGTTCCCGGGGTGATGGCCCAAGACCCCTGGGGGCATAGGTTTAGTCTGGCGTGCTGATCTCTCTGTTAAGTATTTGGTCGGGTTGCGGCGTATCGTTTGGCCGAGGCCGGGCATGACCCAGTAAAGTGTGTCCGGCCGGAGTTAAGCGAGCGTGGTGGGTAACTTGGTGCACCCCTGCAGGGAAGAACTAATCTATCGATAGCCCGTCCTACGGTAACGGACACTCGGAGTTGTATCCTGATCGGTACAACTAGAACTTGAGTTGATAATTGGATAGTATGGCTCTGGGATTGCTTTCTCGCAGGGAGTCGAGGAAGAATCTCTGGCCGAGGTTGATAACATTACTACTACTTTACATTATGTTAATCTGCACTCTTCTAATCCTGCAAGACCGATGAAGATGATTGAAGATGCTAGTCTTCGATAAGACTAGGCTATCCCCCTCTATTCTGGCATTTCTGCAGCCCAGTCCACATATATAGCCCCCTTTGAAAATGTTGCATATGTAGTGTAGATCCTTGCTTGCTGAGTACTTCGGATGAGTACTCACGTTTTCTTTATTTTCTTTTTCTTCCCATATCCATTTGACGCCGCCAGATGATGGAGCCCCTGAGATAGCTGCCCCCGTCGACGACTATGGCTACTACTTCTACCCTCCAGGCGAGTACTACTACGAGGAGCCAACAGACGATCAGGAGTAGGATTCGGAGGGTCCTAGGCAGGAGGCCTACGCCTTTCGATCGTAGATTTTTATTTTGCCCCGCCTTCATAATGGCTTATCTCCTTTTCTGTAATATATTTGTACCCAGATATCTGATGCTTCCGCTGACACTTGTATGCCATCGAGCTATGTATTCGAGCCTTCGAGGCCTTGGCTTGTAATATAAAGCTTGTATGTTTTTATTTATGTTTTAGAGTTGTGTTGTGATATCTTCAAGTGAGTCGTTAGGCTTGATCATGTGCATTTGCGTGTATGGTTAGTGCACGATTAAGCCGGGGTCATCACAGGTTGGTATCAGAGCCGAATGCCTCTAGGAATCCCCCTATCCAATTCCTTGGCCGAAGTTGAGTCTAGTCGTCAAAAACTCTTTTACTAACTTGGCTGTGTGGCTTACGGGCCCACGTCGCCAATTGGGTGGTATTAGGATCTTTTATTCCTCGTCTTTACTCTGGGACTCTGATCTCTCTTCTATTCGGGTTAAAGATTGTACTAACTCTGGCATTAGGATCTCGTGACCACTTCCTCCTAGAGAGCCCTTTCACTACAGATGATCGTCTGCTTCATCAGAAGATTCTGAAGATACTCCTCGACGTTAACCGAGACCCTGTGCCCACTACTTTGCAATTCTTGACCACTGACAAACCCTGTGGATAACTAACCATCCTTGTCGTTTGTATCTTCATTCCCAGTTACTTCCTTTACATGCGAGATACCCCGTAATACTCCTCGTTAATTTGGGAATTCTTTGAGCCTACTGCTGTGTAGCTTCTTTCGCATTGCAGTTAATTGCTCACATTACCTGGGATCCGTTCATCCCCAGTTATTCAAGTGCTATCCGAAACACATTGAATTGCTATCTAACCTCTCGATAATCCTCTGCAGCCTATTGCTCTTGAAATCCTTGCCCGCTTGTCTTATGGTTAATTCCATATGTCTAGTAATCCCCGTCAACACCCTTTGCCAATTACCATTTTGAATCCCCTGAATCAATATGCTGCGAATGTTCGCCATCATCAGTCGATTCCTAGAATTCGTCCTTCCAGCTCAGTCACCATTCCGAACATGAGCTGGTTCTCGGCCAATCAAGTATTGATTGATTGACCAGCTAAGCATGTACAAATTACTTGTCCCCCCTACCCAGGTGAACTAATTGTCACTCCTGGCTTTGGAAATCATGAACCCTCTGAATTTTATACTTGGGTTGTTCAAATGCTTCATTAATTCGATGTGCTTACCTTCCATACTTTCTCGGAGGACTCTCAGGTGGAACCAGTTGTTAAAACCTTACTCCTTAGTTCTCACGGATCACTTGATTCCTCTCATGGACAGTTATCCAACCGATTCTTTTCTATTCTATGAACCTTATCGGTTCCTCCCCCGTTGACATTGCCTTTGGCGCTGAAGCATTCTCTAAATCTTGCCATCTGTATATCCGCCCTGCTTACATGTCACGGAAAGGTAGTGCATTCCTTCTCCATATTGACTTGGGACTGACTACTGACCAAGACATGTTCTGTAACCATGAGTGGAGATCTCTGCAAGACGGAACACTAAATTTGTCCATCTAGCTCTATTCAACCTACTCGTCTTTTGATCAGAGCTTTTGCTTCTAATCCTTCATTTCTGAACCATAACTCCTTTGTACTTAAACGTCGGATTGTTCCGATGTTTTCATAATCTGATGCCGTTTCATTCTTTCTTCTTCCGGTTGAGTACCGCTACTCACGTCAGATCCTATGTTGTCTACCTGATCTTCTGTTGAATTATTATCTGACAATGTTTTTCATCTTCTATCTCTGAGAGTTCTTCCCCTATTACTATTACCTTCGGCAATGCGGTATCATTTAATTCTTTTCTTCCATATCCAATTTTGGAATGTAGTCTGTTGCTTCTATAAGCGTGTGGTATAGATCCGTAAAAACGCCCCTATGTGTAGTGTCTATGCCTTCAATAGCTCAGAGAACCCACAAGGCTTCATGTCCCATACCTTCTGTTATTCCACCAGTTAAACTTTCAAACTCTAAACCTTCTTAACAAACAGTAGTGAATGAGAAGTTGTTCATTGACGAAGTGGGAGTCGACCTTGAACCTTTGTGTTCATGCCCATGGACCCGATGTGGAACTTATCATAGAAGCTGCTCGTAGAATAATTATTTACTCGGTACAAGTTCTTCTTGAATCCTATGAATTGATCCTTTGCAATCGTAATTCCCACCATATTTTCTCTTTGATTCCATTTCCCGGATAAGATAAAGTACTTATCCTCTGCAAATCATTTCCCCCGTCCAACCTCTACTCCGATTTACCTTCCGGTATTATCCCTAGTATTTGTTACTGGGAAGTTAAATACTCCATTACATCATTCCTAGCCTGATCGGCTATATCATTATCGTGCCAACTTTTAACTATGCTACCTGATCCTTCTTCCCGGAGCACAATTTTCGACGATGAGCTAAGCTTGCGTCAATCATCCTCATCTTGTCATTTCACCTTGAACAACAAGCTTGACTTCGAGCTTGTGTCGTATCCGTGGTTCCAATAACCTTTCGCTTCATCATTCCTTTGATTTGATGTCATTACCGATCGATTACATCTTCTTGAAACCTCTCGACAAATGAGTCGTGATCATCATCAACATTCCGAGCTCTAACAGGTTATCAATTGAATTCATGGCTAGAAATATCATCCTTGCCCCGCGATGATTTGTAATATCATCGACCTCCCTCTTGTCTTCTTTCTATCACATGTTGATCATGTCTTGCTTATACACTGATCCTCTAACTAATCTTGTAATTGTTCCTTGAGTAACTCTTGTGATCTTCAACTCCAACCCTTACTTGAAACATTGTGTTATTGCTACCTCGAAGCATGACCGCGGTATTCCGAATGTCAACAATAACATCCGAAGCACATTGCTAAATGCTTCTTGATCAAATATCCAAACACCGTTGTATGGGTAATATCATGATTCTTCCTTCGCCCCACTATCTAAATGCTTTTTGAACTTGTTGTCCCATCATGTATATCATGCTCCGCTTTTTCTTGGACAGGATATACTCCCAACCCTGGTGTGAAAACACATTTTCCTTTCCATTGTTCTGTTTAATCTGATAATCACATTTTCCTTTCCATTGTTTTGTTTAACCTTTCTTACTATCTGGATGATATAAGCAGAAATAATTCCCCTGCTTATGTAACACCCCGGTATACAACTCTGACAGTGAGATCCTGTTACTATTGTTGATGACATTCCGGTAACCACCGATGGACGAGAACTTTGCCTATTGGTCCGCCTCGTTCAACGAGCAGGAAAATGGTTCTTTTTGTCCCTCGCCCTTGGTACCGATGTTGTCGCCGACATAACTGACAGATTACCCTCCGACATACCTTATTGACGTGGCCGATAAGATAACATCGTTCCCCCTACTCTCGATCGACAAACCCCACAGTTCCACAGGATCGGAACCTGACTCTTCTGTATATCCTTGATCCCGAAGTACCATATGCTTATGACTTTGTGTGTTACCACGAGCCACTCTTCGAGAGGTGACCCATTCCCGATGCTATGAAACCCTTTCACACTTTACTTAAGCCTCGAACGAATGTCTGTCCACTTGAAACCTTTTATTGTAACTCCCTACCTTTCTCTCGATGTTTTCCTAAGTTTCAACTCGAGAGATACCTCTGCCACATTCCCTAAAAATTGTTCACCAGATAAGCGACCCTATTAGGGGTGGTTCTCCCGAAGTTACTCTTTACTTCCCCACTTAAATCTCGGGACGAGATTTCTTGTAGTGGAGGAGATTTGTAACAACCCCAGATCCTCACCATGTTGATAAGCTCATTAGACAGCCATGTCATCATGATCATCTTCCAAAAATTGCATTTGAAAATAATTCAGCTTCAATCCAAAATTCCAAATGCAAGTCAAATAATTAATTCATCAAACATCAGAACAAAAATGTTCATGATGTTGAAAATATTTCCCAAAGCAATTATAAAAACAAAACCAACATTAATTGAGTTTCCAAATTGACCCAGTTATCAAAAACAGTAGCAGAACAACCCTATTTTAAATCATTTTCATTTATGAAAAATCTAAATGAATTTAAAGCAATCCCAAACTTTTTGTGTCAGTGAGGATGGACGTATAATATTTATAAGGACCAGTTGCACATTTTACAAAATTGGATTAATGCCAAAAGGATTACAAAACAGAAAGTAAAACAGAAAACAGAAAAGAAATAAAAAGAAAAGGCCAAAAGGCCACTTAACAGTCACTGTAGTCGAGGCCCAGCCCAGCCGGCCCCTCTCTCTCTCCTCCTTCTTCTCCCTCGTCCCCGTGTCGTCCTCCCCGTGGACGCGCACGCCTCCGTCGGCCGCAAGCTGCCACCGCGACAAGGCAGGCGAGCGCGAGGGGATAAGCTCGCCCTCGAGCCTTTCCCCCTGGTCACTCGTCCTCATTCTTCCCCCTCGCTCTCTCTCTCGCCAGGCGCTCTCTCCTTCCTCCACCAGATCCCCTCCACCGAGCGCCACCGTCACCGTCCGCCGTATTCCACGCGACCACCGAGCCCCTCTGGCCCCGCCGACCTGCTCGGAAGCTCCAGCGTTGTCGTCCTCGTCGACTGGTGCTACTGGACCGCGCCAATGACCACCGGAGTGCCTGCCTCGGCTTCTTCCTCCTCAGGTTGCCGGACGCCGCTGCCGTGGATTTCGCCCCGCCTCTGCACTCCCGTTTTCCGAAGGGCCTCCGTGAGCCCGCGCGGTGAGCCTCACCCCTCCTCTTCCCGTCCATTTCCTCTTTCCGCTCCCGTAGCTAGCTAAACGCCGTGGCGCCATTGCCAGTGCTCCGCCTCGTTGTCGAGCTCGCCGCCGTCGCGTCCGCTTCTGTCGTGGCCAAGCAAGTGTAACCGCGAGCTCCGGGAGACTTCCTGGTGCTCCCCGCAGCGTTAGCTCGCGCGCAAACGCACCGCAGCAATGGTTGCGCCGAGCTCCGATTCCGGCCGCCGCCCATGCTCGTCGTAGTCATCATTTTTGAGCTCCTCTGTCCCGACCGACGCCGTTGATGGATGCGCGAGCCCACCAGCTTTCGAACGCACCCGGCCGCGGTCCAAATGGGGCACCGCAGCTGATTTCCGACGCGGGCTGTGGCCTCTCCGCCGCTTTTGAGGTCGCCGAAGTAATTCCGGCGCCGGCGCCGACGTGTCGCCGACGTGGCCCGACAGGTGGGGCCCCTTGAGTCACTGGCAGCTAGGCCCCGTGGACCCAGTTGACCCAGTTGACCAGGTCAGTTGCTGACTGGGCCGGCCCCAGCAGCTGACATGTGGGACCCACGCGCATAATTACTGTTTCTGATTAATTAAGTTAATCTGTTAATTAGTTAGACACTGACAGTGCGGACCCACCTGCTAATTAGGTTATTTAGTTAGTCTTAACTCTGTTTAGCTAGCTGAGCCATTGACATGTGGGTCCCACTGGACCCACATGTCAGGTTTGACCCTGGTCAGCCACTGTGGACTGCTGACGTCATCTCTGCGTCATGCCGACATCACACAATCACTGTTCTGGATAATGTTGAATTAATAAATAGAAATAAATCCAGAAAATCATTTAAACTTTGAAAATTAATAACTTTTAAACCGTAGCTCAGATCGAAAAACTTAAAACATGAAAGTTGCTCAGAACGACGAGACGAATCTAATCGTGTCATCTGTTCCGATGCCGGAACCCCCTATGTAGGTGAAACCGCAACTTCGAGGCCGAACCCGGTAGATGAATAGTGCATGACCACCGGATAATAAATCCAACTTTAATCCTAAAATAACCAAAATGACTTAGACATATCTTTAGGCAACCCTGCACTGCATCATTGTCGTATCATGCCCTGTGTTGCATTGTTGCTGTGTATTTACTTGTTTCCTCCCCCTCTCTTCTCGCTCGGTAGACCCCGACATCAATGTAGATCCCGAGGTCGACGCTACTTAGGAGCCCGACGACTCAGTTGACGACCCTGCCCATGCCGTCGAGCAGACAGGCAAGCACCCCCATTTTGAGCATTCCGATATCGCCCACTCTCTTCCCTCTTATGCTTGCATTAGAAGATACTACTGCTACTGTTACTGTATCCTATATCTGCTGCATAGCCTGTTTACTTGTAACCCGCTGTAGATACTTACCTGTTATCCTAAACTGTTTAGAATAGGTTGGGTAGAGACCATCAGAGACCCCACTTGTCCCAACTACCCCGCTGAATCCTCAGAAGACCCGATCAACGGGATCGAAGAACAGGCCCTGGCACCGCACGTCACTTCCCCTTAGTTGCTCGACACTGCTGGGTTATTATCGAGTGCCGAGGGTGATACATCATTAGCACTTCTGATGATAACCTTGTAGGTTAGTTACTCGGTCGTGGTAAGCGAGGGTGATTCCTCCTACACCACCCCCGATAACGACGTCGTCGTGCAACACTTCAAGTGTGGACCTCGAGGGTGATACCTCCTTCGTTCACCTTGACGAGAACATCAGGTGGGACTCCATCGAGGGTGATTCCTCAGGGTTCCCTTGGTGGTAGACACACGATTGTTGTTATTACTGTGACTTACACTGAAACATGATACTAAAGACGGGTCGGCCCTGAGGGGTACCCGCGCGAGCTTAATTGCGAGTGATGTGGAATCGGGTGGACCTGGATGGTGCCCGAGAGTTGAACACGAGGTGTGGCCGGGCATTCTTAGCCCTTGCCGCAAGTCCTGGAGACGGGGCGATGGGGTCACATCTTTCGTGAGTCTCTGCTCATTACCGCACTGCCAATACACTAACGGTTTGGATATTTGATCCGAGGGGCCTCTGGCCTGATAGCACTAACCATCACGTGGGCATAGTAAGGGCGTTCTGCGTCATATACTTCAGCCAAAGCTTAATGGACATCAGTGATTGAGCGGCGCGCGCCGAGTTGGACTGGTTACGCAACTGCGCTTGTATTAAGGGGTTGCTAGGTCTGCTCTCGGCCGTGAACGTAACGTGCAGGAGTTCCCGGGGCGATGGCCCAAGACCCCTGGGGGCATAGGTTTAGTCCGGCGTGCTGACCTCTCTGTTAAGTATTTGGTCGGGTTGCGGCGTATCGTTTGGCCGAGGCCGGGCATGACCCAGTAAAGTGTGTCCAGCCGGACTTAAGCGAGCGTGGTGGGTAACTTGGTGCACCCCTGCAGGGAAGAACTAATCTATCGATAGCCTGTCCTACGGTAACGGACACTCGGAGTTGTATCCCGATCGGTACAACTAGAACTTGAGATGATAACTGGATAGTATGGCTCTGGGATTGCTTTCTCGCAGGGAGTCGAGGAAGAATCTCTGGCCGAGGTTGATAACATTACTACTACTTTACATTATGTTAATCTGCACTCTTCTAATGCTGCAAGACCAATGAAGATGATTGAAGATGCTAGTCTTCGATAAGACTAGCCTATCCCCCTCTATTCTGGCATTTCTGCAGCCCAATCCACATATACAGCCCCCTTTGAAAATGTTGCATATGTAGTGTAGATCCTTGCTTGCTGAGTACTTCGGATGAGTACTCATGTTTGCTTTATTTTCTTTTTCTCCCCATATCCATTTGACGCCGCCAGATGACGGAGCCCCTGAGATAGCTGCCCCCATCGATGACTACGGCTACTAGTTCTACCCTCCAGGTGAGTACTACAACGAGGAGCCGACAGACGACCAGGAGTAGGATTCAGAGGGTCCTAGGCAGGAGGCCTACACCTTTCGATCGTATATTTTTATTTTGCCCCGCCTTCATAAAGGCTTATCTCCTTTTCTGTAATATATTTGTACCCAGATATCTGATGCTTCCGCTGACACTTGTATGCCATCGAGCTATGTATTCGAGCCTTCGAGGCCTTGGCTTGTAATATAAAGCTTGTATGACTTTATTTATGTTTTAGAGTTGTGTTGTGATATCTTCAAGTGAGTCCTTAGGCTTGATCGTGTGCATTTGCGTGTATGGTTAGTGCACGATTAAGCCGGGGTCATCATAACAAAGCACCTCTTCCCATTGCAAGATAAATAGATCAAGTTGGCCAAACAAAACCCAAATATCGGAGAAGAAATACGAGGCTATAAGCAATCATGCATATAAGAGATCAAAGAAGACTCAAATAACATTCATGGATAAAAAGATAGATCTGATCATAAACTCAAAGTTCATCGGATCCCAACAAACACACCGCAAAAAAGAGTTACATCATATGGATCTCCAAGAGACCATTGTATTGAGAATCAAACGAGAGAGAGAAAGCCATCTAGCTACTAACTACAGGCCCGAAGGTCTACAATGAACTACTCACGCACCATCGGAGAGGCACCAATGAGGATGATGAACCCCTCCGTGATCGTGTCTAGATTGGATCTGGTGGTTCTGGAACTTGCGGTGGCTGGAATTGATTTTCGTCGACTCCCCTAGGATTTCTGGAATATTGGGGTATTTATAGAGCAAAGAGGCGGTGCGGGAGGTATACGAGGTGGGCACAACCCACCTGGGCGCGCCTGGGCCTCCAGGCGCGCCCTGGTGGGTTGTGCTCCCCTCGGAGCACCCCCCCCCCCAGGTGCTTCTCCGGCCCACTGGATGTCTTCTGGTCCAAAAAAATCCACAAAAAGTTTCGCTGCGTTTGGACTCCGTTTGGTATTAATTTCCTGCGATGTAAAAAACATGCAGAAAACAGCAACTGGCACTGGGCACTATGTCAATAGGTTAGTACTAAAAAATGATATAAAATGATTATAAAATGATTGTAAAACATCCAAGAATGATAATATAACAGCATGGAACAATCAAAAATTATAGATACGTTGGAGACGTATCAGCATCCCCAAGCTTAATTCCTGCTCGTCCTCGAGTAGGTAAATGATAAAAACAGAATTTTTGATGTGGAATGCTGCCTAACATGTTCATCACATATTCTTTTCTTAATATCATGGACATTTGGACTTTTATATGGTTCAAAGCAATAGTCTAGTTTTGACATGATAACTTAAATACTCAAGCATATCAACAAGCAACCATGTCTTTCAAAATATCAACGCTAAAGCAAGTTATCCCTAGCCCGTCATGCTCAATCATTGATCTATTCATGAAACACACTCGAATATTAGCTACACCCAATGCTCAAGTACGATCATAGTGCCCCTTAGTTGGTGCTTTATAAGAGAAGATGGAGACTCAAATAAAAAATAAAAAATGTATAAAGTAAAAGAAAGGCCCTTCACGGAGGGAAGTAGGGATTTGAAGAGGTGCCAGAGCTCAAAGCTTAAATTGAGAGATAAAAACATTTTGAGAGGCATACTTTTCTCACCAACGAAAACAACTTAGAGCTCCCAACACTTTCCATGCTAGATATATTATAGGCGGTTCCCAAACAGAAAATAAAGTTCATTCCTTTTTCCACCATTTCTTTCAGTTTCCATGGCTAGCCGTATCCACGGGTGCCCTCCATACCAACACTTTCCAAGGAATTTATTATTTGACAACATAAAGTAAATTCATTTTTAATTTTGGGACTGGGCATTCCTAATACCTTTGCCGTACTCTTGTGCAATGACAAGTGGATAAACACTCATCGTGAGAATAACACATCTAGCATGGAAAATATCAGCCACCCCTCACCGCCTCGTGAGCGGTACGAGCACACAAAAGAGAAATTTATTTTGAAAATTAGAGATGGCACATACAAATTTGCTTGGGACGGCACGGAAATACCGCATATAGGTAGGTATAGTGGACTCATATGGCAAAACTGGTTTAAAGGGTTTTGGATGCGCAAGTAGTGATAATACTTAGTGCAAATGAAGGCTAGCAAAAAGATTGAGAAGCGCCCAACCAAGAAACGAATAATCTCATAAGGAAGCATTAAGCATAAGTAACATCGAATAATGCACCATAAGTAAGATATAATTTCATTGCATAACTATTGACTTTCGTACTTGCATAGGGAATCACAAACGTTAACACCAATATTCTTACTAAAGCACAATTACTCATCAACATGGCTCACATATTATATCGTCATATCTCAAAACTATTACTAAGAATCAAGTTTATTTTGTCCAATGATCTTCATGAAAGTTTTTATTATATCCTTCTTGGATATCTATCACTTTGGGACTAGTTTCATATGTTGCTTTTAATAAGCTCAAACAAATATAAGTGAAGAACATGAGCATAATATTTCTTTCTCTCAAATTAATCTAAGTGAAGCAAGAGAGAATTTCTTCAAAATTTTACTAACTCTCAAATAAATCTAAGTGAAGCATGAGAGCATTTCTTCAAAAATAACAAAGCACACCGTGCTCAAAAAGATATAAGTGAAGCACTAGAGCAATTCCAAGGCTCTAAAAATTTAAGTGAAGCATAGGAGTAAGCATAGCATAATTTTTGGATCTCTCAAAAAGGTGTGTCCAGCAAGGATTCAAGACTTAAAATAAAAAGCAAAACAAGCAAAGACTCATATCATACAAGACGCTCCAAGCAAAACTCATAATATGTGACGAATAAAAATATAGCTCCAAGTAAAATACCGATGGTCGTTAGAAGAAAGAGGGGATGCCACTCGGGGGCATCCCCAAGCTTAGCCTTTTGCTACTCCTTATTCCTTAATCCATCGTAATCTCACCCAAAACTTGAAAACTTCAATAACACAAAACTCAACAAAACCTTCATGAGATCCGTTAGTATAAGAAAACCAATCTTTACTTTAAGTACTATAGGAAACCAATTCAAATTTTGTTCTTGCATTATATATACTGTATTCTAACTTTTCTATGTCAAAAACTCTTCAAAGGAAACCATAGATTCATCAAAATAAGCACACAATGCAAAGAAAACAGAATCTGTCAAAAACAGAACAGTATGCAAAGATACGAATTCTTCTCATACTTATGTAACCCCACAAATTCTGAAAAATTAGGAAAACATAGTAAATTTGTATATAAATCTTGTGTAAAAAAATTCAGAATTTTTAGTCTCTGCTGTGAATTTTCAAAATTGTTTTACTGGACGCAAAAATTTCTGTTTTCCAACAAGATCAAATCAACTATCACCCAAATCATCCCAAAGGCTTTGCTTGGCACAAACACTAATTTAAACCACAAAAACACAATCATAACAGTAGCATAATTGTGCAAACACTCAAGAACAGAAAATAAAAAGACAAAAATAAATTTTATTCATTGGGTTGCCTCCCAACAAGCGCTATCGTTTTACGCCCTTAGCTAGGCATACATTTTATTGATGCTCACAAGAAAGATAATAATTGAAACACAAAGAGAGCATCATAAAACATGTGACAAACACATTTAAGTCTAACATACTTCCTATGCATAGGAATTTTACAAGCGAACAATGTAGCAAGACAAGCAAGATCTAGAATATGCAAGGAAGAAGAAAGAAACGATAGCGATCTCAACATGAAGAGAGATAATTTAGTGACATGGAAATTTCTACAACCATATTTTCCTCTCTCATAATAATTACATGTAGGATCATAATCAAATTCAATAATATAACTATCACATAAAATATTCTCTTCATGATCCACATGCATGCAAAGTTGAGACTCTTCCAAAATAGTGGGATTATCATCAAATAAAGTCATGACCTCTCCAAGCCCACTTTTATCAAAATATGCATGGCAACGATACATACGTGTCGTTTCCCTTTATGTCACTGGGATCAAGCACCGTAAGATCGAACCCATCACAAAGCACCTCTTCCCATTGCAAGATAAATAGATCAAATTGGCCAAACAAAACCCAAATATCAGAGAAGAAATACGAGGCTATAAGCAATCATGCATATAAGAGATCAAAGAAGACTCAAATAACTTTCATGGATAAAAAGATAGATCTGATCATAAACTCAAAGTTCATCGGATCCCAACAAACACACCGCAAAAAAGAGTTACATCATATGGATCTCCAAGAGACCATTGTATTGACAATCAAACGAGAGAGAGAAAGCCATCTAGCTACTAACTACGAACCCGAAGGTCTACAATGAACTACTCATGCATCATCGGAGAGGCACCAATGAGGCTGATGAACCCCTCCGTGATGGTGTCTAGATTGGATCTGGTGGTTCTGGAACTTGCGGTGGCTGGAATTGATTTTCGTCGACTCCCCTAGGGTTTCTGGAATATTGGGGTATTTATAGAGCAAAGAGGTTGTGCGGGAGGCGGCCGAGGTGGGCACAACCCACCTGGGCACGCCTGGGCCTCCAGGCGCGCCCTGGTGGGTTGTGCTCCCCTCGGAGCACCCCCCAGGTGCTTCTTCGGCCCACTGGATGTCTTCTGGTCCAAAAAAATCCACAAAAAGTTTCACTGCGTTCGGACTCTGTTTGGTATTGATTTCCTGCGATGTAAAAAACATGCAGAAAATAGCAACTGGCACTGGGCACTATGTCAATAGGTTAGTACCAAAAAATGATATAAAATGATTGTAAAACATCCAAGAATGATAATATAACAGCATGGAACAATCAAAAATTATAGATACGTTGGAGATGTATCATGGGGCATACGGTTCAATTGAATGAACTGTTTGTGATGAGGCAGAACAACATAAACGGGTAGCCAGATGAAGGCATGTGTGATATACGGCATACAGTTCACTCGGATAACCTGTTTGTGATAATGCGGAACAACAGAAACAGGCAGCCTGATGAAGGTGTGTGCAATATACGGCATACAGTTCACTCGGATGAACTATTTGTGATTAGGCAACACAAAAGAAACGGTCAGCCAGATCAAGGTGTGTGCGATATATGACATACGGTTCACTCGGATGAACTGTTTTCGATTAGGCAACGCAACAGAAATGGTTCAGCCAGATCAAGGTGTGTGCAATGGAGGGCAAACACTTCATTCCAAAAAACTGTTTGTGTTGAGCCAAGAGAACAGAAACGTCAAATTACATAGGTGGCTAGTACACACATGACATTTCCACACACCAAAGTAAACTATTACATGCATAATTAACAAGGATAAATGATCATCTGATCATCATCTACTTCTTGTGATGCTTGCCGCCACTGCTCTACTAGGATAAACGGAATAGTATTCTTTACTGTGAATAGTGTGCTCTGTTGGGCACACAAGTATATGGATCATAGCCTTGGGCGAGCAATGTGCCCGCACGCGTCGTGCTAGCTCGATGTTCCTTCTATGCTAAGTTTCCATTAATTGATGGCATTTTATGAACACGCCACCATTTCCCACCATTTCCTCACCGGTTTCCCGCCGCCACCCAGCGATATTGCGCATAAACCTAGGCGGCGCGCGACGCACGGAGGCAACAAGTGCAGCCTGTAGCACATCCACCTTTTCTAAGCATGCCAACCCACCAAAGCGCCGCCTTTGCCATCAACCTCCTCGACGAGGAAAACAAGAAGGTTCAACGGCCCGTCGAGGCCGAGGCGCTCCCCGGCAATGCGATGGATGACGTCGTGATGCGCGTCATCGCCAGGGTTGAGCAGACCCTTGGCGCATGGCGCTTCAGCGCCGCGGATCAAGATAAGCATGTCAGCGCCGAGAGGCTGCAGCTCGCCGCACAACATGATCGACGGCGCGCCGCAGAGCAAGCTAGGCACGTCTGCGTAGATAGGCTGCGGCTCGCCGCACAGCGAGACCGTTGGAGCGCCGCAGAGCAAGAGGCGTAGCGCGTCACATAGAAAGAGCGGATCCATCGGCGCTTGCCTGCTGTCGACAGGGCATCGCAGCTGGGTACACATCCCGTGAGTACCCGCATTCCTCGCCAGGAGTGGGCAGAGGCCGTCTGCGTTGTACTTGCACCAGAGGTCGGCCACGCCGTACTTGCACCGGACACCCGCCGCGCCGTTCACATGGGTTGCGCCGTTTTCCTTGTCCGCGGCTCGCTCGATGCCAACATGCTGGTTGCTAGGCTCGACCGCCTCCTTGGCCCAGGTGTCCACCTTGGCGCAGTAGAGGAACATGGCTGTCGCATCCTCGAGCTGGTGATCTCCGATGAAATAGCTAACTTGGAGCTCGAGAGTGCGCTCCAGATGTACCGCGAGCGTGTCGACCGCTTGGACAAATGCCTGCACGAGTTCAGGCAGAGCCAAGAGCTACTGTAGGCAAGGGCTGCTGGTCATGGTCTCATGGACGCGTTTTATTTTGTTGAGTCGTTTCGACGTGGAATGCTATGTATTCACAGTAATCATAATATTGCTCTGTTTATTGCTCTGTTTCAATGTGTGTACTCTGTTTTCCGTTCTTACATGTTCTGTTTCAATGTGTGTGTATATGCTTTCCATTCTGTATATGTGGATGATAACAGCTAGATACAAATTAGTATACGAAAACAGATAGAAAATGGAATTCATAATATATATTAATTGTTCATTAGTTCATCATAGAATATATATAATATCATCACATATACGTGATGATACTTAACTACTAGGTATAATGCATAAAATTGAAAATGAACAATCCTAAAACTAATAATCCCTCCTAGGGGCACTATTCCGGCAGCCCCTCGCCAGCAGCTCCCTGGTGCGTGGTGTCTTCCCAGCGCGGAGGCAGTACTCCGCCTCCTCTGCCTCGCAGCGCTTGACGTACCGATCTGCCTCTTGCTGGCAGACGAGCGTGAACGATCTTGCCATTTCGTTGGGCGCCCATCGGACCTCCTCGTCGATGGCATGCTGGAGCTTATCGGCCCACCCCCACGCAGCGATGAGGCGCCTAGCGCCTTTGACCTTCCTCGCGAAGTACCCGTCTTCGTACACCTCCTCCGCACGACGACGCGCCCGCCCCCAAAGCTCCACCGCCTCCTTTTTCCAGGCGGCATCACGGGCTTCACAAGCCGCCTGGTACCTGGCTTCCTCCTCCGCCATCTCCTTCTTGAATGCCACTTGCCTGGCTTTCTCAGCCGGCGGCAACGACTTCCACAGGCAAAGATTGTACTGGCCCCAAAACCACTCCAAAGTTGGGGGATCTGGCGCAACCTCGTCCGGCGGCGCGTAGGGGTCCTCCTCGTCGCTGCTCTTCGACTGAGCGTCCTCGGGGGGTGGCGCCTCCTCGTCGGCGCGTGGGAAGATCGGCGGGGCCATGGCAGAGATTTGAGAGAGAGAGAAAGAGAGAGAGGGCAAGCGAGGGGAGGATGTAGATGAGAATGCAGGTGGGACGACGTGAGCAAGGTAGTATTTATTGGCGTCCGAAATCTAGATCGACGGGAACAGTACACACGCCGATCGCCGGAATTTACGAATACTGTAGTTTGAATTACACACGATTCCCGTAGCAAAAGTCGTGTGTGAACTTAATAGCTGATGGTTTCCAATACAGAACCATGTCTGATTAATAACCCGCGCCACTCACCTTCCAAACCTTGAGACGCGAAATAGAGTGCCAATCATGTGGGGCCCGGTTGTCTTGCCAGATCTTTACATTTTCTTTTTTGAACACCAGATATTTACATCGTCTGATCATTTTTTAATTTTTTGGAATTTAAATGCCATGGCACTCCATGCATGTGCCTAATCCGTGACACCAATATGTTTGAAAATTCGTTCCAATTTACTGCACATGGAATTAACTCGCACACAAGTACACAAATATTTTTTTTCAAACTGTTATATTTAGCCGCTGCATGTAGATGTAGTTCAAATTTGGATTATGGTCATTAAATGGCTAGAAAATCACTTAAATATCTTAAAAATGTCAAATGACCCCTGAAATTTACCAAATTTTGACATGACAGTTGTATTAGTGCACGTTAACTGTAGAAATTTTTTGAAGCCCATAAGAGGAAGCTATCGTCGATTCGTCATCAAACATGCATTGTTCCCTCTCGAAACCACGAGCCTTCTAGTGAGTTGCTCCGGTTTATGAGGGGTGTGTGCCCAAACTTTCGTCAAACAGGCCAATTTTTTTACCACATCATCTTGGTGGCATGACATTACGTCAAGCAAGGTTTCATGTGTTTCTGATCATTTTTTAATTTTTTAGAATTTAAATGGCATGGCCCTCCATGCATGTGTCCAGGCCGTGACACCAATATGTTTGAAAATCCTTCCAATTCACTACAGATGGAATTAACTCGCACACAAGTACACAAAAATATGATTTTTCAAACCGTTATGGTTAGCCGTTGCATGTAGATGTAGTTCAAATTTGAATTACGATCATTAAATGGCTAGAAAATCACTTAAATATCTTTAAAAGGTCAAATGACCCCTAGAATTTTCCAAATTTTCACAAGACAGTTGTATTAGTGCACGTTAAATGTAGAAAAAAATTGAAGGCCGTAAGAGGAAGCTATCTCTTGTTCGTCATCAAACATGCATTCTTCCCTCTCGGAACCACGAGCCTTCTAGTGAGTTGCTCCGGTTTGTCAGGGGTGTGTGTCCAAACTTTTGTCAAACAAGGCAATTTTTTTACCGCATCATCTTGGTGGCATGACATTACGTCAAGCAAGGTTTCATGTTTTTCTGATCATTTTTTTTTTGGAATTTAAATGCCATGCCACTCCATGCATGTGTCCAGGCCGTGACACCAATATGTTTGAAAATTCCTTCTAATTTACTGCACATGGAATTAACTCACACACAAGTACACAAATATGATTTTTTTTAAACCATTATGGTTAGCTGTTGCATGTAGATGTAGTTCAAATTTCAATTACGGTCATTAAATGGCTAGAAAAACACTTAAATGTCTTTAAAAGGTCAAATGACCCCTAGAATTTTCCAAATTTTCACATGACAGTTGTATTAGTGCACGTTAAATGTAGAAAAAATTTGAAGGCCGTAAGAGGAAGCTATCTCCTGTTCGTCATCAAACATACATTGTTCCCTCTCGGAACCACAAGCCTTCTAGTGAGTTGCTTCAGTTTGTGAGGGGTGTGTGTCCAAACTTTCGTCAAACATGCCAAATTTTTTACCACGTCATCTTGGTGGCATGACATTACATCAAGCAAGGTTTCATGTGTTTCTGATCTTTTTTAATTTTTTGGAATTTAAATGCCATGGCACTCCATGCATGTGTCCAGGCCGTGACACCAATATGTTTGAAAATTCCTTCTAATTTACTGCACATGGAATTAACTCGCACACAAGTACACAAATATGATTTTTTTTTCCAACCGTTATGGTTAGCTGTTGCATGTAGATGTAGTTCAAATTTGAATTACGCTCATTAAATGGCGAGAAAATCACTTAAATGTCTTTAAAAGGTCAAATGACCCCTAGAATTTTCCAAATTTTCAAATGACAGTTGTATTAGTGCATGTTAAATGTAGAAAAAAATTGAAGGCCGTGAGAGGAAGCTATCGCCCGTTCGTCATCAAACATGCATTGTTCCCTCTCGGAACCACGAGCCTTCTAGTGAGTTGCTCCGGTTTGTGAGGGGTGTGTGTCCAAACTTTCGTCAAGCATTCCAAATTTTTTACCACATCATCTTGGTGGCATGACATTACATCAAGCATGGTTTCATGTGTTTCTGATCTTTTTTTTATTTTTTGGAATTTAAATGCCATGGCACTCCATGCATGTGTCCAGGCCGTGAGACCAATATGTTTGAAAATTCCTTCCAATTTACTGCACATGGAATTAACTCGCACACAAGTACACAAATATGATTTTTCAAACCGTTATGGTTAGCTGTTGCATGTAGATGTAGTTGAAATTTGGTCGTTAAATGGCTAGAAAATCACTTAAATGTCTTTAAAAGGTGAAATGACCACTGAAATTTTCCAAATTTTCAAATGACAGTTGTATTAGTGCATGTTAACTATAGAATTTTTTTTAAGGCCGTAAGAGGAAGCTATCGCCCATTTGTCATCAAACATGCATTCTTCCCTCTCGGAACCACGAGCCTTCTAGTGAGTTACTCCGGTTTGTGAGGGGTGTGTGTCCAAACTTTCGTCAAACATGCCAAATTTTTTACCACATGATCTTGGTGGCATGACATTACATCAAGCAAGGTTTCATGTGTTTCTGATATTTTTTTAATTTTTTGGAATTTAAATGCCATGGCACTCCATGCTTTGTGTCATAGCCGTGAGACCAATATGTTTGAAAATTCCTTCCAATTTACTGCACATGGAATTAACTTGCACACAAGTACACAAATATGACTTTTCAAACCGTTATGGTTAGCTGTTGCATGTACATGTAGTTCAAATTTGAATTACGGTTATTAAATGGCTAGAAAATCACTTAAATGTCTTAAAAGGTCAAATGACCCCTGAAATTTTCCAAAATTTGACATGACAGTTGTATTAGTACTACAAATTTTCTCGTACATTTAAGACACCATCCGTTGCCACTTTACTCCAAATTCGTCTTTCACAGCTAATAAAAAATATCAACAACATCACACACAGTTTTTTTTGTAGGAACCGTTTGCGATGAAAATTCGTGGGTCTATTTAAGTTTTCCTCCTTAAGCTTCGCCGGCTCATCTGCTCCAGTGCCAGCAACTCCCGAATCCATGAATCCCGATCCCCATTCCCGCAACCCCTTCTTGCAAAGATGACGCTGTGGAAACGCTTCGTGAGGGCCCGTACGGTAACGACGTCCTTCCCGAGCGCCACCGCCTGCGCTGAGAGTGCCGCCGCATCCGCATTGAGCGCGGCCGCATCCACCGGGAGGGCGTCTGCAGCAGCCGAGACGGCTGCAGCAGCTGCTGCGACGGCGGCTGCAAACGCCGAGAGCGCTCGAGCTGCCGTCCGTGCCGCCGATGTCGCCCTGGCCCGGGTCGAGACCATCCACGCCAAGATCGAGGACGCACACGCCAAGTTATTTCAGGCCACCTTGGAATCCAGCATGCAACCCTCGTCCAAAAAGGTGGCGGTGGCCTGATAAGCCACAAGTATAGGGGATCGCAACAGTTTTCAAGGGTAGAGTATTCAACCCAAATTTATTGATTCGACACAAGGGGAGCCAAAGAATATTCACGAGTATTAGCAGCTGAGTTGTCAATTCAACCACACCTGAAAGACTTAATATCTGCAGCAAAGTACTTAGTAGCAAAGTAGTATGATAGTAACGGTAACGGTGGCAAAAGTAACAGTAGCAGTTTTGTAGTGATTGTAACAGTAGTAGCAACGAAAGTAACTTAGCAAAGATCAATATGTGAAAAGCTCGTAGGCATTGGATCGGCAATGATAATTGTGTTGGATAATATTCATCATATAGCAGTCATAACCTACGGTGACACAGAACTAGCTCCAATTCATCAATATAATGTAGGCATGTATTCTGTATATAGTCATACGTGCTTATGGAAATGAACTTGCATGACATCTTTTGTCCTACCCTAGCGGGGTCCTAATGGAAACTAAGGGATATTAAGGCCCCATTTTAATAGAGAACCAGACCAAAGCATTAGCACTTAGTGAATAGATGAACTCCTCAAACAACGGTAATCACCGGAAAGAATCCCAATTATTGTCACCTTGGGGTATGCGGATCATACCTCATAATAGGTGTCTACAATTTGCAAGATAGGATCAAGAACTCACATATATTCATGAAAACATAATAGGTTCAGATCCGAAATCATGGCACTCGGGCCCTAGTGACAAGCATTACGCATAGCAAAGTCATAGCAACATCAATCTCAGAACATAGTGGATACTAGGGATCAAACCCTAACAAAACTAACTCGATTACATGATAATTCTAATCCAACCCATCATCGTCCAGTAAGCCTACGATGGAATTACTCACTCCCGGCGGTGAGCATCATGAAATTGGTGATGGAGGAAGGTTGATGATGATGATGGCGATGAATCCCCCTCTCCGGAGCCCAAAACAGACTCCAGATCTGCCCTCCCAAGGAAGAACAGGAGGTGGCAGTGGCTCCGTATCGTAAAACACGATGAATCCTTCTCTCTGATTTTTTTTCTCCCCGAATAGGGTTATATAGAGTTGGAGTTGAGGTCGGAGGAGGTCCAGGGGGCCCACAAGCCCTCTAGGCGCACCCCCAGGCTTGTGGCCTCTAGGTGGATCCCCTCTGGTTAATTCTTGTGCCAGTATTTTTTATATATTCCAAAAATATTCTTCGTAAATTTTCAAGTTAATCCGAGAACTTTTATTTCTGCACAAAAATAACACCATGGCAATTCTGCTGAAAACAGCGTCAGTCCGGGTTAGTTCCATTCAAATCATGCAAATTAGAGTCCAAAACATGGGCAAAAGAGTTTGAAAAAGTAGATACGATGGAGACGTATCAACTACCCCAAGCTTAACCCATTGCTTGTCCTCAAGCAATTCAGTTGACAAACTAAAAGTGACAAAGAAAAACTTTTACAAACTCTGTTTAATCTTGTTGTTGCAAATATGTATAGCCAGTATTCAGGTTTTCAGCAAAGATTATGAACTAACCATATTCACAATAACATTTAGGTCTCACATTTACTCATATAAATGGCATAATCAACTAGAGAGCAATAATAATAAATCTCAGATGACAACACTTTTTCAAAACAATCATGATATAATATGACAAAATGGTATCTCACTAGCCCTTTCTGAGACAGCAAAACATAAATGCAGAGCACCCCTGAAGATCAAGGACTGACTAGACATTATAATTCATAGCAAAAGAGATCCAGTCACACTCATACTCAACATCAATTAATAACAAAGCATACAAATGACAGTGGTGCTCTCTAGTTGGTGATTTTTATAAGAGGGTGATGACTCAACAATAAAAGTAAATAGATAGGCCCTTCGTAGAGGGAAGCAGGGACTTGCAGAGGTGCCAGAGCTCGGAGCTTTTAAAACAGAGATAAATATAATTTTGAGCGATATGCTTTCATTGTCAACATAGCAACCAAGAGATATTACTATCTTCCATGCTAGATACATTATAGGCGGTTCCCAAACAGAATGGTAAAGTTTTTACTCCCCCTCCCCCTCCACCAACAATAACACTCCACGGCTAGCTGAATTCATGGGTGCCATCCATACCAACAACAGTCCTGGGGGAGTTTTGTTTCATTATAATATTTTGATTTGATTTCGAGCATGGAACTGGGCATCCCGATTACCAGCCACTTTCTCGTGAATGACAAGTGAATAAACACTCATCGTGAGAATAACCCACCTAGCATGGAAGATACTGACAGCCCCTAGTCGCTACATGAGCGATTCAGGCATACAAAACAGATTATTACTTGAAGGTTTAGATCGAGTTTGGCACATGCAAATTTACTTGGAACGGTAGGTAAATACCGCATATAGTTAGGTATGGTGGACTCATATGGAACAACTTTGGGTTTAAGGAAGTGGATGCACAAGCACTATTCCCGCTTAGTACAAGTGAAGGCTAGCAAAAGATTGAGGAGCGACCAACTAAAGAGCGACAATGGTCATAAACATGCATTGAGATTAACCAACATTGAATGCAAGCATGAGTAGGATATAAATCACCATGAACATAAATATTGTGGAGGCTATGTTGATTTAAATTCAACTACATGCGTGAACATGTGCCAAGTCGAGCCACTTAAATCATTCAAAGGAGGATACCATCCTATCATACTACATCATAACCATTTTAAATTGCACGTTGGCACACAAGACAAACCATTATCCACTCCTAGCTTAATTAAGCATGGCATGAGCAACTATAATCTCTAATTGTCATTGCAAACATGTTTCATTCATAATAGGCTGAATGAGGAATGATGAGCTAATCATATTTACAAAAACAAAATAGGTCGAGTTCGTACCAGCTTTTCTCCATCTCAATCATTCCATCATATATCGTCATTATTGCCTTTCACTTGCATGACCGAACGGTGTGAATAATAATAAGAGTGCATGTGCATTGGACTAAGCTGGAATTTGGAAACATTTATTTGAAGGAGAAGACAAGGTAATATGGGCTCTTTGTTAGATCAACAATAATGCATATGAGAGTGATACGTCCATTTTGCACCATGCTTTTATATTGATATTTATTGCATTATGGTTGTTATTACCTATTTTGGTACAATACTTATGCCTTTTCTCTCTTATTGTATAAGGTTTACATGAAGAGGGAGAATGCCGGCAGCTGGAATTCTGGACTGGAAAAGGAGCAAATCCGAGAGACCTATTCTGCGCAACTCCAAAAGTCCTAAAAATTTACGGAGAATTATTTTGGAATATATAAAAAATATTGGGCGAAAAAAATACCAGAGGGGACCCACCAGGACGTCACGAGCCTGGGGGGGCGCGCCCTACCCGCCTGGACGCGCCCCTGTAGCTTGTGGGCCCCCTGGCAGGCCTCCGGTGCCCATCTTCTGCTATATGATGTGTTTTGACCTGGAAAAAACCATAGAAGAGCTTTTGGGACAAAGCGCCGTCGTCTCGAGGCGGAACTTGGGCAGAACCAATCTAGGGCTCCGGTGGAGCTATTCTGCCGGGGAAACTTCTCTCCCGGAGGGGGAAATCATCATCATCGTCATCACCAACGATCCTCTCATCGAGAGGGGGTCAATCTCCATCAACATCTCCACCAGCACCATCTCCTCTCAAACCCTAGTTCACCTCTTTTATCCGATCTTTGCCTCAAAACCTCAGATTGGTACCTGTAGGTTGCTAGTAGTGTTGATTACTCCTTGTAGTTGATACTAGTTGGTTTATTCGGTGGAAGATCATATGTTCAGATCCTTAATGATATTTATTCTCCTCTAATTATGAACATGAATATGCTTTGTGAGTAGTTACGTTTGTTCCTGAGGACCTGGGAGAAGTCTTGTTATAAGTAATCATGTGAATTTGGTATTTGTTCGATATTTTGATGAGATGTATGTTGTCTTTCCTCTAGTGGTGTTATGTGAATGTCGACTACATGACACTTCACCATTGTTTGGGCCTAGGGGAAGGCATTGGGAAGTAATAATTAGATGATGGGTTGCTAGAGTGACAGAAGCTTAAACCCTAGTTTATGCGTTGCTTCGTAAGGGGCTGATTTGGATCCACATGTTTCAAGCTATGGTTAGATTTATCTTAATTCTTCTTTCATAGTTGCGGATGCTTGCGAGAGGGGTTAATCATAAGTGGGAGGCTTGTACAAGTAAGGACAACAACCAAGCACCGGTCCACCCACATATCAAATTATCAAAGTAACGAACGTGAATCATATGAGCATGATGAAAACTAACTTGACAATAATTCCCATGTGTCCTCGGGAGCGCTTTGCTCTATATAAGAGTTCGTCCAGGCTTGTACTTTGCTACAAAAAGGATTAGGCCACCTTTCTGCACCTTTGTTACACTTGTTACTTGTTACCCGTTACGAATTATCTTATCGCAAAACTATCCATTACCGATAATTTCAGTGCTTGCAGAGAATACCTTGCTGAAAACTGCTTGTCATTTCCTTCTGCTCCTCATTGGGTTCGACACTCTTACTTATCGAAAGGACTATGATAGATCCCCTATACTTGTGGGTCATCAAGACTCTTTTCTGGCGCCGTTGCCGGCGAGTGAAGCGCCTTTGGTAAGTGGAATTTGGTAAGGAAACATTTATATAGTGTGCTGAAATTTACTGTCACTTGTTGCTATGGAAAATAATCCTTTGAGGGGTTTGTTCGGGTATCTTCACCCCGACCGGAAGAGCAAAGAGTTGCCCCTCAACCTACTGTACCTACTAAAAATATTTATTATGAAATTCCTTCGGGTATGATAGAGAATCTGCTAGCTAATCCTTATGCACGAGATGGAACATTACATCCTGATATGCATCTAATCTATGTGGATGAAGTTTGTGGATTATTTAAGCTTGCAGGTTTGCCCGAGGATGAATTCAAGAAGAAGGTCTTCCCTTTATCTTTGAAGGAGAAGGCATTGACATGGTATAGGCTATGCGATGATATTGGGTCTTGGAACTACAACCGATTGAAATTGGAATTTCATCAGAAGTTTTATCCTATGCATCTGGTTCATCGTGATCGGAATTATATATATAATTTTTGGCCTTGTGAAGGAGAAAGTATCACTCAAGCTTGGGGGAGGCTTAAGTCAATGTTATATTCATGCCCCAATCATGAGATCCCAAGAGAAATTATTATTCAAAAAATTTATGCTCGGCTTTCTCATAATGATCGATCCATGTTCGATACTTCTTGTACTGGTTCTTTTATGAAGAAGACTATTGAATTCAAATGGGATTTATTGGAAAGAATTAAACGCAGCTCTGAAGACTGGGAACTCGACGAAGGTAAGGAGTCAGGTATAAACCTTAAGTTTAACTGTGTTAAATCTTTTATGGATACCGATGCTTTTCGTGAATTTAGCACTAAATATGGACTTGACTCTGAGATAGTAGCTTCCTTCTGTGAATCATTTGCTACTCATGTTGATCTCCCTAAGGAGAAGTGGTTTAAATATCATCCTCCCATTGAGCTGAAAGTAGTAGAACCTATTAAAGTTGAAGAAGAAACCATTACTTATAATGTTGATCCTATTGTTCCTACTGCTTATACTGAGAAACCACCTTTCCATGTTAGAATAAAGGAACATGCTAAAGCTTCAGCTGTGGTTCGAAAGAGTTATACTAGAACACCTACACTCCCTGAACAAATTAAAGTTGAACCTAGTATTGCTATGGTTAAAGATCTCTTGGTCCATAATAATGATGGGCATGTTATTTATTTCTGTGATGAGGCTGCTAGAATTGCTAGACCCGATGATAAAGATAAACATAGACCTGTTGTTGGCATGCCTGTTATTTCTGTTAAAATAGGAGATCATTGTTATCATGGCTTATGTGATGTGGGTGCTAGTGTGAGTGCAATTCCATTTACTTTATATCAAGAAATTATGAATGATATTGCACCTGCTGAAATAGAAGATATTGTTGTTACTATCAAGCTTGCTAATAGAGATACTATATCACCAATTGGGATGGTTAGAGATGTTGAAGTCTTGTGTGGGAAAGTAAAATACCCTACTGATTTCCTTGTTCTTGGTTCCCCACAAGATGATTTTTGTCCCATTATATTTGGTAGACCTTTCTTGAACACTGTTAATGCTAAGATAGATTGTGAGAAAGAAACTGTTACTGTAAGTTTTGGGGATGTGTCTCATGAGTTTAATTTCTCCAAATTTCGTAGACAACCCCATGACAAAAATTGCCTAGTAAAGATGAAATAATTCGTCTTGCTTCTATTGTTGTGCCGCCTACTGATCCTTTAGAACAATATCTGCTGGACCATGAAACTGATATGTTTATGAATGAAAGGAAGGAATTAGATGAAATATTCTTTAACCAAATGCCTGTTTTGAAACACAACTTGCCTGTTGAGATTCTTGGGGATCCTCCTCCACCCAAGGGTGATCCCATGTTTGAGCTTAAACAATTACCTGATACTCTGAAATATGCCTATCTTGATGAAAAGAAGATATATCCTGTTATTATTAGTGCTAACCTTTCAGAGCATGAAGAAAAGAAATTATTGAAAACTATGAGGAAGCACCGTGTTGCTATTGGATATACTCTTGATGATCTTAAGGGCATTAGTCCCACTCTATGTCAGCACAAAATTAATATGGAACTTGATGCTAAACCAGTTGTTGATCACCAACGACGGTTAAATCCCAAGATGAAGGAAGTGGTAAGAAATGAAATACTAAATGTAACAACCCAAAAATATTTCTTTTGGATTTTCAAAATCTTTTCCTTAAAATAAAATACTTTGAATTATTTTGGCCTTATTCTCTTTCTAGTTCTTCTATTCTGAAAATCATTTTAATTCTTAACAGGGTTTCAAATTTTTGAATGGTTCTATTTTGAAAGGTTTTAATTATTTGGATAATTAATTTGGAGGTTTTCAAAGAATTTTCATTCAGAAAAGTTTTTGGGAATAATTAAATTTTCAATGAAAATGGCCTATTCACTTCTTTCTAGCCCTTCTAAAATCTTCCAACAATTTTTATGCCACTCCAAATTTATCCCACAAGTCATTCACACATACTAGGACAGTATCCAACTCTCTCCCACACAACAAAAATATTTTTCATATTCCAAATAAATTCCAAAGTTGGAATTTTCAATAATCATGGTTTCTTGGATTTACAAAGGAACCACATTTTCTACAATTCTCCTGCATCCACCAAAATTATCCTAGCAACTAGACAGTACCCACAACCCATTTCACTAAAAATATTGGGTTCCACAGTTCAAACATTTCAAATGCCATTCAATTCAAATTTAGACCAGATTCAATATTTCTGATCCAAACCTATTTTAAAATGCCCCAAAAATTCTGAAACTTTGCCAAACTCATTTTTTAGCATCAACACCTTACCACAAAAATTCTCATAAAATCCTAAAATCCCTAGCACCTCCTAGCATTCTGTCATACACCTCTTGTGCACACTGTTCATCCCTAAACAAAATTAAGTTAACTGAATTTGTTCAGTCGACAGTGGCGACAGGCGCCGTGCCCACCACTCCACCTTGTTCCCTCCTCGTCCACGCCTCCTTGTCCATCAATGAACCACCCCGGGACCCCCTGGTCAACTGCTCATCGCCGACGGCACAGGGGCTGGCCGGTGCAGCAACCTAACCAAGCTCATCCCCGACGAACCGAGCGGATCAGCTCGCGCCACCGGCCACCATCACTGCGCCGCAGCCTCTCCACCTACTTCTCCTCCACGCGGTAACCTCTCCGCCTCCTTTCCACTCTGACCTCGCCACCCTGGACCACGCCTGGCAGTCGACGGATTTGGCATCGCCGCCGCACCCGTACGGGAGCTCCGCTTCGGGATAAGCTCGAGGAGCTCGAGCTCGTCCACGCGATCCTTCCGGAGCTCTCCACCATCCTCATCAACTCCGCACCGACCCTGACCACCGGCCAAAACCAACCCCGGCGGCTAAAGTTACTCTGGCGTAATCTAAACCCCGTCGGACCACCTCGAACCACCTATAAAAGGGACCCCCGAGCCCCTGCGATCACCCACATCACCTACACCACCTCCCAATAGCCCCAAATGCCACTCCCCTGACCCCGAGGAGGCCTTCTCCCTCCTCTCTGACCACCGCCCCGCCGCCTCTGTCCACGACCCGTTCATCGCCATCACTCCACCTCCGCTTCCAAAACTCAGCCATTAACCTCTCACCACCTTCTCTCGTCGGATCCGCGCCTCAATTCGACGCGACGAGCCCTCCCCGGCGAGTCCCAAAACCACCCGAGCCACCGTCCGCCGCCGTCAACCTCGTCGTTGTTCTGCTGCTCTCCGACGACCACCACCACCACCCTCCGACGCGGTACTCCATCCCGGACGCGTCCACACCATCGCCAGCTGCTGGAACCCCGGCGATCGTCACCGGCGACCGACGTCACTTCTCTGTCTCGCGCGCGAATGGGTTCCAATTTGAACCTGACGGGTGGGCCCCCATCCCGCGCGGTCTTTTTTTTTCTCTGTGTAAAACGAAGCCGCACACTGCATTTTATGCCTTCTCCGTTGAGAAGCGTATTCTGTTCCGAGGCGTTTTCTTTTTAAACGCACAGGGACTGATTATTTACAGAAAAACCCCTGGTTTTGAAAGTTTAATAACTTTTAAACCACAACTCTGTTTGAGTTGATTCTTTTTTTGAAATTCTTATTTTTATCTCTAGTTTTTTAGTATTTATTTAAAAATGTTTTGATACAACTTGTTGTACTGTTGCCAAATTTTTTAATTTGAGTTCGAATACAAATTTTTCAGAAAAAGAAGAGGGGAACTTTGCCGGGAATTTCGAAGAGTTTTCTCCTGACTACCTTGGACAAGGCAAGCATTATTGAACTTGGGATATGGTGATTGCAATTGCATTTGCATGTTTGCATTGGTTGCAGTTTACACCACATATATCACAAGGGCATGCATGTATGGTCATGTCATTTTATTTTTCACTTGCTTGTCTGCTACTCAAGCAACTCTCTGACATGTATGGAGAATTTGAAACTTCAGAAGTGTTTCTTCTGCTTTGGACATGCCGGTGGGCACGGGCCATTTTCTGACACGATGGTGTCACGGTAACAGATATGGAGTATGCCGGACATAATAACAACACCTCCTGAGTCGGCCTAGATCGAGTCTTGTTCCATTACACCTAGCTGGATCCCGTGCTGCCACGGGTCCATCCGCAAGGAAGGTACGGCTTAGTAAGTTGTTAACCCCTGTCCGAGTACACACCACATAGAGGGCCACGATGAGGATTTCCACAGCCATGGACTAAATCCTGTCATCGGGTCAGGGGGCATGGGTGTTACCTGTTTTAGCCGAGAGGGAGTCCCCCCTTGGAATCTGCGCGTATTAATAGTGATCCCATGCTACTCGAGATTGTTGTCTCCCCGACTTAGAGTTTTTCTGGAACGATGCTTTGGGTGATTCCTGGCATCCGGACAGTTAATCTGGTGTGTGCTGGTCAGGTGTGTTTTCAACCCAAAGACCGTAATGGGAATTAGTCAGTGTCACGGTACTGACTAAAGAAATCCTATACTTGTGGGTAAAGAGTACACCCTCTGCAGAGTTTAAACCTATTCGAATAGCCGTGTCCTCGGTCAAGGGCGTAGCTGGGTGGGTCAAGTGTCCGTCCCGGTGTCGGTCTCCGGAGGAAATAATTATAATATGCCTGAAATGTTTTGCAGGATAATTTTTGACACCGTGATGCTACCATGAATATTTTATGCATATTAATATCCTTATGGTTATGCATATTATTGAGGACTAACCCGTTTCTCTTATTTTATATTTCCTAAGTGTCTCAGGGACTGGATAGACTACCCCGGGCACTCAATTTTATTTTCAAGACCTCTACGTGGCGTCCCTCGAGTTCACAAACGGTTTATCACGCCACTACTCTTGTGGATACCCGATTGGCATTTCTTTTCAAGACCTCTTCGTGGCGTCCCTCGAGTTCATAGGCGGTTTATCATGCCACTACTCTTGTGGACACCCGATAGGCATTTCTCTTCAAGTCCGACCGTGGCGTCACTTTTGACATCCGACTGGCATTTCTTTTCAAGACCTTTCGTGGCATCGCTTGAGTTTTTGGGAAGTCGCCCGACTCTCTTTTAGATACACGATTGGCATTTCTCTTATTTTTTTCTGAATGTCACTTGGGTTGGCTAGACTACCCGTGGCATTCATTTGCTTTTATTTTAATGAGTTTGATTATGACTAACATGCTTTATTTACTTCCGTATCATTTTATTATTGTCATGTCATGACCAAGATTATAGTCAGCATGAGCATGTTAACATGATCCTACTTGAGCATATGCATTCAGTATATCTTTTGTTCATAATGTTTGCGAGTACATTCCAACGTACTCACTGGCTTGTCCCTAGCTATTTACTTGGCCAGACTTGGAGGAGGAAGAGCTTGTGGAGGAGGATTGCGCTAGCGAGCCCGACGCTTAGAGCAGTCCCAGTCAGTCAACCTGTGAGATAGGAGTCTACCACATGTATCATCCGCCGAGCTTCCGCTACACAAATAATATAGTCAAGCCTCACACTGACGCTTGGCTCTATCTTATTGTACCAGTATTGTATCACCACCACACCACTGTCGTATTCCGCCACTGCCATATATTGGCGAGTTTGTAATAATGTTGTTGAGCCCTCAGACTCAACCTTGTGTAATATTATATTGTACTAGTTATCTATATCAAGGAAGTCCACCAGTTGTGTTGATCTTGGGGTTGGTGTGACTTGGGGCTTCTCTATGATTTATTCTAGAAAGGGGCCTGACACTAAAGCTTCTGGAAGCAGATATAATCTATCCTATTGCTGATAGTAGATGGGTAAGTCCTATTCATTGTGTCCCTAAAAGGGAGGTATTACTGTTGTTCCTAATGATAAGAATGAATTGATTCCACAAAGAATTGTTACAGGTTATAGAATGGTTATTGATTTTAGAAAGTTGAATAAAGCTACTAGGAAAGATCATTATCATCTACCCTTTATTGATCAAATGCTAGAAAGACTATCAAAACATACACACTTCTGCTTTCTAGATGGTTATCCTGGTTTTTCTCAAATACCTGTGTCAAAAGAGGATCAAGAAAAGACTACTTTTACTTGCCCTTTCGGTACCTTTGCTTATAGATGTATGCCTTTTGGTTTATGCAATGCACCTGCTACCTTTCAAAGATGTATTACTGCTATATTCTCTGATTTTTGTGAAAAGATTGTTGAGGTATTCATGGATGATTTCTCCGTTTACGGAACTTCTTTTGATGATTGCTTAAGCAACCTTGATCGAGTTTTGCAGAGATGTGAAGAAACTAATCTTGTCTTGAATTGGGAGAAGTGCCACTTTATGGTTAATGAAGGTATTGTCTTGGGACATAAAATCTCCGAAAGAGGTATTGAAGTTGATAAAGCTAAAGTTGATGCTATTGAAAAAATGCCGTGTCCTAAAGATATCAAAGGTATAAGAAGTTTCCTTGGTCATGCTGGTTTCTATAGGAGGTTTATTAAAGACTTCTATAAATTTTCTAGGCCTCTCACTAATCTCTTGCAAAAAGACGTTCCTTTTGTTTTTGATAATGATTGTGTAGAAGCATTTGAAATACTTAAGAAAGCCTTGATTTCTGCACCTATCGTTCAACCACCTGATTGGAACCTACCCTTTGAAATTATGTGTGATGCTAGTGATTATGCAGTTGGTGCTGTTCTAGGACAAAGAGTTGATAAGAAGTTGAATGTTATCCAGTATGCTAGTAAAACTCTAGATAGTGCTCAAAGAAATTATGCTACTACTGAAAAAGAATTTTTAGCAGTTGTCTTTGCTTGTGATAAGTTCAGATCCTATATTGTTGATTCCAAAGTAACTGTTCACACTAACCATGCTGCTATTAAATACCTTATGGAAAAGAAAGATGCTAAGCCTAGACTTATTAGATGGGTTCTCCTGCTGCAAGAATTCGATTTACATATTATTGATAGAAAGGGTGCTGAGAAACCTGTAGCAGATAACTTGTCTAGGTTAGAGAATGTTCTTGATGACCCACTACCTATTGATGATAGCTTTCCTGATGAACAATTAGCTGTCATAAATGCTTCTCGTAATGCTCCTTGGTATGCTGATTATGCTAATTACATTGTTGCTAAATTTATACCACCTAGCTTCACATACCAGCAAAAGAAAAAGTTCTTCTATGATTTCAGACATTACTTTTGGGATGACCCACACCTTTATAAAGAAGGAGTAGATGGTGTTATTAGACGTTGTGTACCTGAGCATGAAAAGGAACAAATCCTACGTAAGTGTCACTCCGGGGCCTACGGAGGACACCATGCTGGAGATAGAACTGCACACAAGGTATTACAGTCCGGTTTTTATTGGCCTACTCTCTTCAAAGATGCTCGTAAGTATGTCTTGTCTTGTGATGAATGCCAGAGAATTGGTAATATTAGTAGGCGTCAGGAAATGCCTATGAATTATTCACTTGTTATTGAACCATTTGATGATTGGGGCTTTGATTATATGGGACCTTTTCCTTCCTCTAACGGGTATACACATATTTTAGTTGCTGTTGATTATGTTACTAAGTGGGTAGAAGCTATTCCAACTAGTAGTGCTGATCATAACACTTCTATTAAGATGCTTAAAGAAGTTATTTTTTTGAGGTTTGGAGTCCCTAGATATTTGATGACCGATGGTGGTTCACACTTTATTCATGGTGCTTTCCGTAAATTGCTTGCCAAATATGATGTCAACCATAGAATTGCATCTCCTTATCATCCTCAGTCTAGTGGTCAAGTAGAATTGAGCAATAGAGAAATTAAATTGATCCTGCAAAAGACTGTTAATAGATCTAGAAAGAATTGGTCTAAGAAACTTGATGATGCATTATGGGCCTATAGAACTGCTTATGAAAACCCTATGGGTATGTCTCCATATAAAATGGTTTTTGGAAAAGAATGTCACTTACCTCTTGAACTAGAACATAAAGCTTATTGGGCAATTAAAGAGCTCAACTATGATTTCAAACTTGCTAGTGAGAAGAGGTTATTTGACATTAGCTCACTTGATGAATGGAGAACCCAGGCCTATGAGAATGCTAAGTTGTTTAAAGAAAAAGTTAAAAGGTAGCATAACAAAAGGATACAAAAGCATGAATTTAATGTAGGTGACCTTGTCTTGCTATACAATTCTCATTTAATATTTTTTGCAGGGAAACTTCTCTCTAAATGGGAAGGGCCTTACATTGTTGAGGAAGTTTATCGTTCCGGTGCCATCAAGATTAACAACGCCGAAGGCAATAACCCAAAGGTGGTAAACGGGCAGAGAATCAAACATTATATCTCAGGTACTCCCATAAATGTTGAGACAAATATTATTAATACCATAACACCTGAGGAGTACATAAGGGAGACTTTCCAGAATGTTTCAGACTCCGAAAAGGAATAGGTATGTGGTACGGTAAGTAAACCAACTCCAAAACTTTTCCAATGGGAAATTTTCTCCGTTTTGGAATATTTAAAAAATTAGGAAAATTAACAGTAGTCCGAAGAGTGCACGAGGAGGCGACAAGCCTGGGGGGAGTGCCCTACCCCCCTGGGCGCGCCCCTGTGGCTTGTGGCCACCTCGTGTGCCCTCCGGACTCCGTTTTCTTGTGGAATACTCCTCTTGGTCGGTAAAATTCATTATATAATCTCCCGAAGGTTTTGACCACCGTACCACGGCAAATTCCTTTGTTCTTGTTTCGTGTTGTTTTCTTGGCAGATCTGAAAATATGTCGTCTCAAGATTAGGAGGGAGAGAGCTATGTCGCTGATTTCATTGCCAACCCAAAGGTTTATGGGGAGGTGGAGCATTATGGCTGGACTACGGAGGAGGGGGAAGACTCCGACATGGAGAGGACAAGGGATGATAGTTCTGACAAAGATGAAGATCAACTACCTCAACCTGGCAATATGCATTTTCAGGTCTCACATATGGAGAGTAATGACTTCACACATAAAAAGTATGATGAATAAAAGTTGTTGAGAGTTGGCAAACATAGTTTTGGTCATTGTTGCAATTAATAGGAAGTAATAAAGAAAGAGAGGTCTCACATATAAATATACTATCTTGGACATCTTTTGTTATTGTGAGCACTCATTAAAATATGACATGCTAAAAGATTGAGGTTGGACAAGGAAGACAACATAATGGGTTATGTTTTCCTATATCCGAATAGAAGTTATATTGTCATGGATCTTCCAACATGTTGAGCTTGCTTTTTCCTCTTATGCTAACCAAATCCTTTGCACCAAGTAGAGATACTACTTGTGCATCCAAACATCCCTTAACCTAGTTTTGCCATGAGATTCCACCATACCTACCTATGGATTGAGTAAGATCCTTCAAGTAAGTTGTCATCGGTGCAAGCAATAAAAATTGCTCTCTAAATATGTATGATCTATTAGTGTGAAGAAAATAAGCTTTATATGAACTTGTGATATGGAAGAAATAAAAGCGACGGACTGCATAATAAAGTTCTTTATCACAAGCGGCAATATAAAGTGACGTTCTTTTGCATTAAGATTTTGTGCATCCAACCATAAAAGCGCATAACAACCTCTGCGTCCCTCTGCGAAGGGCCTATCTTTTACTTTTACCTTCTACCTTTATACAAGAGTCATGGTGATCTTCACCTTTCCTTTTTACACTTTTCTTCTTGGCAAGCACTATATGTTGGGAAAGATCCAGATATATATATATCCACTCGGATGTAGGTTATCATAAAGTATTATTGTTGACATTACCCTTGAGGTAAAAGGTTGGGAGGCGAAACTATAAGCCCCTATCTTTCTCTGTGTCCGACTGAGGCTTTGAACTCATAAGTATCGCATGAGTGTTAGCAATTATGAAAGACTAAATGATAGTTGAGTATGTGAACTTGCTGAAAAGCTCTTATATTGACTCTTTCCGATATTATAATAAATTGCAATTGCTTCAATGACTAAGATCATAGTTTGTTAGTTTTCAATAAAGTTTCTGATTCATACTTTACCTTGTGAACGAATTGTCACTCTAGCATAGGAAATTATATGACAATATTTGTTGCTGTTCTAAAGATGATCATGATGCCTTCATGTCCGTATTTTATTTTATCGACACATCTATCTCTAAACATGTGGACATGATTATCGATTTTGGCTTTCGCTTGAGGACAAGCGAGGTCTAAGCTTGGGGGAGTTGATACGTCCATTTTGTACCATGCTTTTATATTGATATTTATTGCATTATGGGCTGTTATTACCTATTTTGGTACAATACTTATGCCTTTTCTCTCTTATTGTACAAGCTTTACATGAAGAGGGAGAATGCCGACAGCTGGAATTCTGGACTAGAAAAGGAGCAAATCTGAGAGACCTATTCTGCACAACTCCAAAAGTCCTGAAAATTTACGGAGAATTATTTTGGAATATATAAAAAATATTGGGCGAAGAAAATACCAGAGGGGACCCACCAGGTGGTCACAAGCCTGGGGGGCGCGCCCCTCTGGCTTGTGGGCCCCCTGGCAGGCCTCCGGTGCCCATCTTCTGCTATATGATGTGTTTTGACCTTGAAAAAATAAGAGGAGAGCTTTCGGGGTGAAGCGTCGCCGTCTCGAGGCGGAACTTGGGCAAAACCAATCTAGGGCTCCGGCGGAGCTGTTCTGCCGGGGAAACTTCCCTCCCGGAGGGGGAAATCATCGTCATCGTCATCACTAACGATCCTCTCATCGAGAGGGGGTCAATCTCCATCAACATCTTCACCAGCACCATCTCTTCTCAAACCCTAGTTCATCTCTTGTATCCGATCTTTGCCTCAAAACCTCAGATTGGTACCTGTAGGTTGCTAGTAGTGTTGATTACTCCTTGTAGTTGATGCTAGTTGGTTTATTCAGTGGAAGATCATATGTTCAGATCCTTAGTGATATTTATTACTCCTCTGATTATGAACATGAATATGCTTTGTGAGTAGTTACGTTTGTTCCTGAGGACATGGGAGAAGTCTTGTTATAAGTAATCACGTGAATTTGGTATTCGTTCGATATTTTGATGAGATGTATGTTGTCTTTCCTCTAGCGGTGTTATGTGAACGTCGACTACATGACACTTCACCATTGTTTGGGCCTAGGGGAAGGCATTGGGAAGTAATAAGTAGATGATGGGTTGCTAGAGTGACAGAAGCTTAAACCGTAGTTTATGTGTTGCTTCGTAAGGGGTTGATTTGGATCCACATGTTTCATGCTATGGTTAGATTTATCTTAATTCTTCTTTCGTAGTTGCGGATGCTTGCGAGAGGGGTTAATCATAAGTGGGAGGCTTGTCCAAGTAAGGACAGCACCCAAGCACCGGTCCACCCACATATCAAATTATCAAAGTAACGAACGCGAATCATATGAGCATGATGAAAACTAACTTGACAATAATTCCCATGTGTCCTCGGGAGCGCTTTGCTCTATATAAGAGTTCGTCCAGGCTTGTCCTTTGCTACAAAAAGGATTGGGCCACATTGTTGCACCTTCGTTACACTTGTTACTTGTAACCCATTACGAATTATCTTATCAAAAAACTATTCGTTACCGATAATTTCAGTGCTTGCAGAGAATACCTTGCTGAAAACCGCTTGTCATTTCCTTCTGCTCCTCGTTGGGTTTGACACTCTTACTTATCGAAAGGACTATGATAGATCCCCTATACTTGTGGGTCATCAGAGAGCCACTCAACATTTTCATCGTGGTCTTCTCCTTATGACCCAAAAAAAGATCTTCAAAGAAACACACTTTAATATTTTTGGAGTTTTTGTTTTTCTGAAGAAAGCAAAACGAAAACGAGAAAAACTATTTACACGAGAAAGCTCCCAACAAGCAAAAGAAGAACAAGAAATCTTTTTGGGTTTTCTTTTAATACTACTACTAAATAAACTAGAAAGAAAACTAAAAAGAAGCGAGAACTATTTTTTTTGTATTTTCTCAAAGTTTTTCAAACACACAAGAAGAAAGCGAGAAAAAAAACTAACATGGATGATACAATGAAAAAGTATGAACACCGACAACTGGAATGAGTGTGTGAACATGAATGTAATGTTGGTGAGAAATGCGTACTCCCCCAAGCTTAGGCTTTTGGCCAAAGTTGGTCTAGGGCCACGGCTGGAAATAACCCTCTCCTCGATACTCCGGAGGGTTCCACTGGTTGGCGAGCTCCTGTGGCTCCCACTGATAAACTGGCTCCTGATACGGATCAGGAACTGGTGCTGGCTCAGGTGCTGGGGGTTGTGAAAGACCCCAAAATCTGTAGATGTCCTCGGGCATAATAGTGTACCTGCCTGAATGAATATCGAACAAACAAGATGCAGGCAAGGTAATAATCTCACAAGTACCCTGACTAAATACTAGGTTGTAGAGGAGCCTCTTGTCATCATCTTTCTTAATAAAATCATGTGCTACCATACTGGAATAGTTTAAATATTTGGTGGGTAGCAACATCTCCTCCTCCTCATCATGCCTAATGGGTATCTCAAAATGTTTAGCAAGGAGGGAAGCATAGATACCTCCAAAAATAGCACCCTTCGAGCGGTTCATGTTCAACCGTTGAGCAACAATAGCGCCCAAACTAAAAGTTCTATCAGAATATAAAGCATGGCGCAAAATGGCAAGGCCAGGGGCACTGAGGCCTCCACTCTCCCCACGACCAATTAAAAATCTCCCGGCAAATAATGAATAATAGCGTAAAACAGGAAAATGTAAACTAGCCACTCTCGCTTCCGACACCCCTCTCTCTTCCCCCACAGTAACCTCATCAATAAAATCCTCCACATCCCTAGGACGTGGCTCACTGATGCTGCCCTGGTAAGGTATTTTGCAAACATCGCAAAAATCATAAAGTGTCATTCGCTTGGGCACATCATACAAGTGAAATTCTACCATGGGGGATCCTTCCTAGAATGAAAGTGAAAATTTTGCACAAAGGTATTAGTGAGTAGGAGGTATTGGTCACACTTATCTCGGAGGAAGGTGGTGATGCCGGCATTCTCCGCCAAATAATAGAAATCATCATAAATTTCCGCCTCCCTCAAGAATGCATCACTTGGCCATTCACATGGCCGAACCTCCGTGCTGCGAGGAAGGTTGTACTTGGGCTTCTTCTTCTCCTCATTTTCATTTCCCTCGGAGTTGCGGCTCGAAGAACCCCTTAACCATCTCTTCATGGTTTTTCTTTTCACTGAAAATTTTCTGAAATTTTTAGTGAATCAAAATAAAAGTGAACCAAACTCAACAAAATTGATAGCAACTACTCCCACAAGTGCCTAGAGGCTATATCATGCAACAAAACTACTTTGGACCATATAAATTTGACATGCAAGCTCAAGAACAAGGCCACCGCAACAGCAAAAATTTGCAATATATAAAGCACTATAGCAAAAACTAATTGGACCAACGGAGGAGTCACATACCGAAGAACAATCCCCCGAAACAGTTTTGGAAACGGAGTTTTGAGCAAGGAGATAAAAAATGGTAGCAAAATGAGCAAGAACACGGGTTTGAGCAATGGTGGGATTTTTTCTGGAGGAAGACGAAGTGGATGGGTGCTGGCATAAGTGAGGGGGACCCACGTGGGACCCACAAGCCCTGTAGGCGCGCCCAGGGGGTGGGCACGCCCTGTGGGCTTGTGGCCCACTGGTGCACCTCCCTGAGGTGTTTCCAGTGCTAAAAATTCTTAAATATTCTAGAAAAAATCATACTAAATTTTTAGGGCATTTGGAGAATTTTTATTTTCTGGTTATTTTTTATTGCACGGATAATTCAGAAAACAGACAAATAATAATATTTTTGCTTTATTTACTCTAAATAACAGAAAGTAGATAGTGGGTACAGAGAGTTGCGTTTACTAAATTCATCCATCTCATGCCCATCAAAAGGAATCCATTAACAAGGTTGATCAAGTCTCGTTAACAAACTTCTTCCGAATGGCATGAAACCGGAAAATCTTCGTATAACACTAGGTTACCTCAACGGGGATATGCATGTCCCCAACAATGAGAACATCATATTTCTTTTTGATAGTAGGAAGAGGGAATTCAAAACCTCCAATAGTAATTGTTGAAAATTTTCCAATAGAATTGATACTATTCACTTGAGGTTGTTTCTTCAGAAAGTGTACCGTATGCTCATTACCATTAACATGAAAAGTGACATTGCCCTTGTTGCAATCAATGACAGCCCCTGCAGTATTCAAAAAGGGTCTACCAAGGATGATCGACATATTGTCGTCCTCGGGTATATCAAGAATAACAAAGTATGTTAAGATAGTAACATTTGCAACTACGACAAGCACATCCTCACAAATACCGATGGCTATAGCAGTTGATTTATCAGCCATTTGCAAAGAGATTTTAGTGGGTGTCAACTTATTCAATTCAAGTCTACGATATAAAGAGAAAGGCATAACACTAACACCGGCTGCAAGGTCACATAAAGCAGTTTTAACATAGTTTCTTTTAATGGAGCATGGTATAGTTGGTATTCCTGGATCTCCTAGTTTCTTTGGTATTCCACCTCTAAATGTGTAATTAGCAAGCATGGTGGAAATTTCAGCTTCCGGTATCTTTATTTTATTTATAACAATATCCTTCATATACTTAGCATAAGGAGACATTTTCAAAATATCAGTCAAATGCATACGCAAAAAGACAGGTCTAAGCATTTCAATAAAGCGCTCTAAATCCTCATCATCCTTTTTCTTGGATGGTTTAGGAGGAAAGGGCATGGGTTTCTGAACCCATGGTTTTCTTTCTTTACCATGTTTCCTAGCAACAAAGTCTCTCTTATCATATCTTTTATTTTTAGGTTGTGGGTTATCAAGATCAACAGCAGGTTCTATCTCCACATCATTATCATTACTAGGTTGAGCATCCACATGAACATCATCAATATCATTATTACTAGGTTCATGTTCATCACCTGATTGTGTCTCAGCATCAGAAATAGAGATATCATTTGGATTCTCAGGTGTGTCTATAGTAGGTTCACTAGAAGCATGCAAAGTCCTATCAGTTTTCTTTTTCTTCTTATTACTAGAAGGACTAGGTGCATCAGTATTAATTCTCTGAGAGTCTTGTTCAACTCTCCTAGGATGGCCTTCAGGATACAAAGGTTCCTGAGTCATTTTACCACCTCTAGTCATAACTCTAAGAGCATTATCATTGTTCTTATTATTCATCTCATTCAACAAATCATTTTGTGCCTTGAGAACTTGTTCTACTTGAGTTTTTACCATGGAAGCAAGTTTACTAATAATCTTGAGATCATTAACAGTTCTACACATATATTCACCCAAGCAGTCAAGCATATAAGCATTACGTTTCAATTGTCTACTAACATAAGCATTGAAGTTTTCTTGTTTAACAACAAAGTTATCAAATTCATCCAAGCATTGACTAGTGGACTTATTATAAGGAATATCACCTTCAGCAAATCTATAGAGAGAATTTACCTCTACTACCTGTGTCGGGTTATCAAGACTATATATTTCTTCAATAGGTGGTAAATTCTAAACATCTTCAGCTTTAATACCCTTTTCTTTCATAGATTTCTTTGCCTCTTGCATATCTTCAGGACTGAGAAATAGAATACCTCTTTTCTTCGGAGTTGGCTTAGGAGGTGGTTCGGGAAGAGTCCAATCATTATCATTACTCAATATATTATTCAATAGTACTTCAGCTTGTTCAACAGTTCGTTCCCTAAAAACACAACCAGCACAACTATCTAGGTGGTCCCTAGAAGCATCGGTTAGTCCATTATAAAAGATATCAAGTATTTCATTTTTCTTGAGAGGATGATCAGGCAAAGCATTAAGTAACTGGAGAAGCCTCCCCTAAGCTTCTCGGAGACTCTCTTCTTCAATTTGCACAAAGTTAAATATTTCCTGTAAAGCAGCTTGTTTCTTATGAGCAGGGAAATATTTTTCAGAGAAGTAATATATCATATCCTGGGGACTACGCACACAACCAGGAGCAAGAGAATTAAACCATAGCTTAGCATCGCCCTTTAATGAGAAAGGAAACAACTTAAGAATATAGTAATAGCGAATTTTTTCCTCATGAGCAAACAGGGTGGCTATGTCATTCAATTTAGTGAGATGTGCCACAACAGTTTCAGATTCATAACCAAGGAAAGGATCAGATTCAACCAAAGTAATTAACTCAGGATTGACAGAGAATTCATAATCCTTATTAGTAACAAAGATGGCGAAGTAGCAAACTTAGGATCATATTGCATTCCAGCATTCAAAGATTTTTCTTTCCACTTGCATAATAATTTCTTAAGATCATCTCTATCCTTACAAGCAAGAAAGTCCCTAGCTACCTCTCCATCCATAACATAACCCTCAGGTATAACAGGCAATTCATATCTAGGAGAGATAGGTCTAGTAGGTGTTTCAAAGTGTTCAGTTTCAATAATTTCATCAGTTTCAGAAATATCATCAGTTTCAGCATTCTCAATATCTTTAGCTCTAGCAAGTTGTTCATCAAGAAATTCACCTAGTGGCACAGTATTATCAAGCAAAGCAGTAGTATCATCATAAGCATCATGCATAGAAGAAGTAGCATCATCAATTACTTGCGACATATCAAAATGAATAGCAGGTGTAGGTGTCACAAGCTTACTCAAAACAGAAGGTGAATCAAGTGCAGAGATAGATGGCACTTCCTGATACGTCTCCAACATATCTATAATTTTTTATTGTTCCATGCTATTATATTATCTGTTTTGGATGTTTTATATGCATTAATATGCTATTTTATATTATTTTTGGGACTAACCTATTAACCTAGAGCCCAGTGCCAGTTCCTGTTTTTTCCCTGTTTTTGAGTTTCGCAGAAAAGGAATACCAAATGGAGTCCAAACGGAATAAAACTTTCATGATGATCTTTCTTGGACCAATAGGAAAACAGAGGACTTGGAGTGCAAGTCAGAGAAGCCACGAGGCGGCCACAAGGATGGAGGGCGCGCCCAAGGGGGTAGGGCGCGCCCCCCACCCTTGTGGGCCCCTCATGCGTCTCCTGACCTAATTCTTTCACCTATATATACTCTTATATGCCCAAACCACCAGAGGCATCCACGAAAAGACTTTTCCACCGCCGCAACCTTCTGTACCCATGAGATCCCATCTAGGGGCCTTTTTCGACGTCCTGCCGGAGGGGGATTCGATCACGGAGAGCTTCTACATCAACACCATTGCCCTTCCGATGAAGCGTGAGTAGTTTACCTCAGACCTACGGGTCCATACCTAGTAGCTAGATGGCTTCTTCTCTCTCTTTGATTCTCAATACCACGTTCTCCTCGATGTTCTTGGAGATCTATTCGATGTAATACTTTTTTGCGGTGTGTTTGCCGAGATCCGATGAATTGTGGATTTATGATTAGCTTATCTATGAATATTATTTGAATCTTCTCTGAATTCTTTTATGCATGATTTGATATCTTTGCAAGTCTCTTCGAACTATCGATTTGGTTTGGCCAACTAGATTGGTTTTTCTTGCAATGGGAGAAGTGCTTAGCTTTGGGTTCAATCTTGCGGTGTCCTTTCCCAGTGACAGTAGGGGCAGCAAGGCACGTATTGTATTGTTGCCATCGAGGATAAAAAGATGGGGTTTTCATCATATTGCTTGAGTTAATTCCTCTACATCATGTCATCTTTCTTAATGCGTTACTCTGTTCTTCATGAACTTAATACTCTAGATGCAGGAAGGAGTCGGTCGATGTGTGGAGTAATAGTAGTAGATGCAGAATCGTTTCGGTCTACTTGACACGGACGTGATGCCTATATTCATGATCATTGCCTTAGATATCGTCATAACTTTGCGCTTTTCTATCAATTGCTCGGCAGTAATTTGTTCACCCACCATATTATTTTCTATCTTGAGAGAAGCCTCTAGTGAAACCTATGGCCCCCGGGTCTATTTTCCATCATACAATCTTCTACTTTCCAATCTACGAGTTTCCGGTCTACTATTTTGTAATCTTTTACTTTCCAATCTATAAAACAAAAATACCAAAAATATTTACTTTACCATTTATTTATCTTTATCAGATCTCACTTTTGCAAGTAACCGTGAAGGGATTGACAACCCCTTATCGCGTTGGGTGCAAGTTTGGTGTTTGTTTGTGCAGGTATTCGGTGACTTGCGTGTTGTCTCCTACTGGATTGATACCTTGGTTCTCAAAACTGAGGGAAATACTTACTCTACTTTGCTGCATCACCCTTTCCTCATCAAGGGAAAAACCAACACAAGCTCAAGAAGTAGCAGGAAGAATTTCTGGCGCCGTTGCCGGGGAGATCTACACCAAGTCAAGACATACCAAGTACCTATCATAAACTCTCATCTCTCGCATTACATTATTTGCCATTTGCCTCTCATTTTCCTCTCCCCCACTTCTAAAATGATTTTTGAAAAGTTTGCCTTTTCTTCGCCTCTCTCTTTGCCTTTTCTCCGCCCCTTTTTCGTTCGTCTTCTTCGCTTGCCTTCGGTTTATTCGATTTTCTAGATTTATTGCTGCCACCATGTCTGAAATTGGGGAGGTTATCGTTGAAAAGGATAGTAGTAACGATGGGGGAAACTTTGATGCTTTTGCTAATACTAATCTTCATGAAGAATCTACTACCTTGCACACTAAAAAACTTCGCATAGGCAGCGGCAATATTATTGGAAAAGGGGTTATTCAAGATTTCTTTACTTGTGCCGGTGCGCTTGCCACTTTGGGAGGATCTATTCTCCATAAAACTAGTAGTCTCGCGGATGCTATATCTTTGCTCATAGTTGAACTTGAAAGACAATTTGTTCATATGCATCCATCTATTCAAAGGATTTTCCTAGAGTTTTCTAATATTGAGCATTCTTCTGTTAAGCGCGCCGCTACTATATTCCTAGCACATGAGTTTAGATTTATTAAGAAAGAAGCTAGTGAAATTTTTGCGCATTATAAGGTAGATGGTGGTCGTCCTCCCATAGAAGGAATTCTTTTTAATCAAGAGGACATAATGCGTTTACGATCTCTAGATCCTGTTGCTTATAATGAAAATTTAAGAAAGAGAGTCCCTACCGATGTTCTAGTTGATAAGATTTCTGAGCTTAATAATAATTTTGCTATATAAAACAACGGATTAGGTTTCTCTCTAGGACACAAGCTCATGACTTTTTGCCAAAAGAATGCTTATAATGATGAGTTGGTTATACAATATGAGGGGCCGAAGAAGGAACCTATTCCTCCCGAAATTGATCTTGGGGATTCTTACCCTATTAAATTTAGCCCTTTCGATTACTTTTGCTTACCACAAAGAAAACTTGCTGCTGAGCGAAGGGAGTATGAGATGAGTTTTCGAGATTTGCCTTATCACTACTACGATAATACTTAGATCTATTCTTGTTTTTATGCCTAGCTAAGGGCGTTAAACAATAGCGCTTGTTGGGAGGCAACCCAATTTTATTTTTGTTTTTGCTTTTTAATTTCTGTTTTGCAATAAATAATTCATCTATCCTCTGGTTAGATGTGGTTTTATATTTTAATTAGTGTTTGTGCCAAGTAAGACCTTTGGGATAGCTTACGGTGATAGTTGATTTGATCTTGCTGAAAAACAGAAAATTTTGTGCCCAGGAAAATAATTTTTATAATTCACAGAAGAGTGATTTTGAGTTGATTATTTTTTAAGAAGATTAATAAACAAATTTCTTAGGTCTTCCTAATTTTTCAGAATTTTTGGAGTTACAGAAGTATTCGAGATTTCCAGATTGCTACAGACTGTTCTGTTTTTGACAGATTCTGTTTTCTATGTGTTGTTTGCTTATTTTGATGAATCTATGGGTAATATCGGGGGGTATGAACCATGGAAAAGTTGGAATACAATAGATATTACACCAATATAAATAAAGAATGAGTTCACAACAGTACCAAAAGTGGTGATTTATTTTCTTATACTAACGGAGCTTATGAGATTTTCTGTTGAGTTTTGAGTTGTGAAGTTTTCAAGTTTTGGGTAAGGATTTGATGGACTATGGAATAAAGAGTGGCAAGAGCATAAGCTTGGGGATGCCCAAGGCACCCCAAGGTAATATTAAAGGACAACCAAGAGCCTAAGCTTGGGGATGCCCCGGAAGGCATCCCCTCTTTCGTCTTCAACTATCGGTAACTTTACTTGAGGCTATATTTTTATTCACCACATGATATGTGTTTTGCTTGGAGCGTCTTGTATGATTTGAGTCTTTGCTTTTTAGTTTGCCACAATCATCCTTGCTGTACACACCTTTTGAGAGAGACACGCATGAATCGTGATTTATTAGAATACTCCATATGCTTCACTTATATCTTTTGAGCTAGGCAATTTTGCTCTAGTGCTTCACTTATATCTTTTTAGAGCACGGCGGTGGCTTTATTTTATAGAAATTGATGAACTCTCATGCTTATTATTTTGAGAGTCTTTAAAACAGCATGGTAATTTGCTTTGGTTATAAATTTAGTCCTAATATGATAGGCATCTAAGAGGGATATAATAAAAACTTTCATATAAAGTGCATTGAATACTATGAGAAGTTTGATTCCTTATGATTGTTTTGAGATATGAAGATGGTGATATTAGAGTCATGCTAGTGAGTAGTTGTGAATTTGAGAAATACTTGTGTTAAGGTTTGTGAGTCCCGTAGCATGCACGTAAGGTGAACCGTTATGTAACGAAGTCAGAGCATGAGATATTTTTTGATTGTCATCCTTTGTGTGGAGGTCGGGATCGCGCGATGGTTAACTCCTACCAACCCTTCCCCTAGGAGCATGCGTCTAGTACTTTGTTTCGATGACTGATAGATTGTTGCAATAAGTATGTGAGTTCTTTATGACTAATGTTGAGTCCATGGATTATACGCACTCTCACCCTTCCACCTTTACTAGCCTCTCTAGTGCCACACAATTTTCGCCGGTACCATAAACCCACCATATACCTTCCTCAAAACAGCCACCATACCTACCTATTATGGCATTTCCATAGCCATTCCGAGATATATTGCCATGCAACTTTCCACCGTTCCATTTATTATGACACGCATCATCATTGTCATATTGCTTTGCATGATCATGTAGTTGACATCGTATTTGTGGCAAAGCCACCGTTCATAATTCTTTCATACATGTCACTCTTGATTCATTGCACATCCCGGTACACCGCCGGAGGCATTCATATAGAGTCATATTTTGTTCTAGTATCAAGTTGTAATTTTTGAGTTGTAAGTAAATAGAAGTATGATGATTTTCATTATTAGAGCATTGTCACATGTGAGAAAAAAAGGGAGAAAAGAAAGAAAGAAAGAAAGAAAAAAGAGAAAGAAAAAAAAGAAAATAGAAAAAATGAGAGAAAAAGAGAGAAGGGGCAATTTTACTATCCTTTTTTCATACTTGTGCTTCAAAGTAGCACCATGATCTTCATGATAGAGAGTCTCCTATGTTGTCACTTTCATATACTAGTGGGAATTTTTCATTATAGAACTTGGCTTGTATATTCCAACGATGGGCTTCCTCAAATTGCCCTAGGTCTTCATGAGCAAGCAAGTTGGATGCACACCCACTTAGTTTTCTTTTGAGCTTCATAAAGTTATAGCTCTAGTGCATCCGTTGCATGGCAATCCCTACTCACTCAGATTGATATCTATTGATGGGCATCTCCATAGCCCGTTGATACACCTAGTTGATGTGAGAATATCTCCCTCTTTTTGTCTTCTCCACAACCACCTTCTATTCCACCTATAGTGCTATGTCCATGGCTCACGCTCATGTATTGCGTGAAAGTTGAAAAAGTTTGAGAATACTAAAGTATGAAACAATTGCTTGGCTAAAACCAGGGTTGTGCATGATTTGAGTATTTTGTGTGATGAAGATGGAGCATAGCCTGACTATATGATTTTGTAGGGATAAGCTTTCTTTGGCCATGTTATTTTGAGAAGACATAATTATCTTGTTAGTATGCTTGAAGTATTATTGTTTTTATGTCAATATTAAACGTTTGTTTTGAATCATACGGATCTGAACATTCATGCCACAATAAAGAAATTACATGGATAAATATGTTAGGTAGCATTCCACATCAAAAATTCTGTTTTTATCATTTACCTACTCGAGGACGAGTAGGAATTAAGCTTGGGGATGCTTGATACGTCTCCAATGTATCTATAATTTTTTATTGTTCCATGCTATTATATTATCTGTTATGGATGTTTTATTTGCATTAATATGCTATTTTATATTATTTTTGGGATTAACCTAGAGCCCAGTGCCAGTTCCTGTTTTTTCCCTGTTTTTGAGTTTCGCAGAAAAGGAATACCAAATGGAGTCCAAACGGAATAAAACTTTCGCGATAATCTTTCTTGGACCAAAAGGAAACCAGAGGACTTGGAGTGCAAGTCAGAGAAGCCACGAGGCGGCCACAAGGACGGAGGGCGTGCCCAGGGGGGTAGGGTGCGCCCCCCACCCTTGTGGGCCCCTCGTGCGTCTTCTGACCTAATTCTTTCGCCTATATATACTCTTATATGCCCAAACCACCAGAGGCATCCACGAAAAGACTTTTCCACCACCGCAACCTTCTGTACCAGTGAGATCCCATCTAGGGGCCTTTTCCGGCGTCCTGCCGGAGGGGGATTCGATCACGGAGGGCTTCTACATCAACACCATTGCCCTTCCGATGAAGCGTGAGTAGTTTACCTCAGACCTACGGGTCCATACCTTGTAGCTAGATGGCTTCTTCTCTCTCTCTTTGATTCTCAATACCACGTTCTCCTTGATGTTCTTGGAGATCTATTCGATGTAATACTTTTTTGCGGTGTGTTTGCCGAGATCCGATGAATTGTGGATTTATGATCAGCTTATCTATGAATATTATTTGAATCTTCTCTGAATTCTTTTATGCATGATTTGATATCTTTGCAAGTCTCTTCGAACTATCGATTTGGTTTGGCCAACTAGATTGGTTTTTCTTGCAATGGGAGAAGTGCTTAGCTTTGGGTTCAATCTTGCGGTGTCCTTTCCCAGTGACAGTAGGGGCAGCAAGGCACGTATTGTATTGTTGCCATCGAGGATAAAAAGATGGGGTTTTCATCATATTGCTTGAGTTAATTCCTCTACATCATGTCATCTTTCTTAATGCGTTACTCTGTTCTTCATGAACTTAATACTCTAGATGTAGGCAGGAGTCGATCGATGTGTGGAGTAATAGTAGTAGATGCAGAATCGTTTCGGTCTACTTGACACGGACGTGATGCCTATATTCATGATCATTGCCTTAGATATCGTCATAACTTTGCGCTTTTCTATCAATTGCTCGGCAGTAATTTGTTCACCCACCGTATTATTTTCTATCTTGAGAGAAGCCTCTAGTGAAACCTATGGCCCCTGAGTCTATTTTCCATCATACAATCTTCTACTTTCCAATCTACGAGTTTCCGATCTACTATTTTGCAATCTTTTACTTTCCAATCTATAAAACAAAAATACCAAAAATATTTACTTTACCGTTTATTTATCTTTATCAGATCTCACTTTTGCAAGTAACCGTGAAGGGATTGACAACCCCTTATCGCGTTGGGTGCAAGTTTGGTGTTTGTTTGTGCAGGTATTCGGTGACTTGCGTGTTGTCTCCTACTGGATTGATACCTTGGTTCTCAAAACTGAGGGAAATACTTACTCTACTTTGCTGCATCACCCTTTCCTCATCAAGGGAAAAACCAACGCAAGCTCAAGAAGTAGCAGTTCCTTACCTCTCCTCGTAGTAGAGGGAAAAATCTTGGTTCTGGTATCTTTCAGATTCCTCATAGTGATCAACAGATATAAATCCAAAGTGACTCAGAGAATAGAGCTATGCTCCCCGGCAACGGCGCCAGAAAAAGGTCTTGATAACCCACAAGTATAGGGGATCACAACAGTTTTTGAGGGTAGAGTATTCAACCCAAATTCATATATTCGACACAAGGGGAGCCAAAGAATATTCACGAGTATTAGCAGTTGAGTTGTCAATTCAACCACACCCTAAAGACTTAATATCTACAGCAAAGTAGTATAATAGTAATGATAACGGTGGCAAAAGTAACAGTAGCAGTTTTGTAGTGATTGTAACAGTAGTAGCAACGAAATTAACTTAGCAAAGATCAATATGTGAAAAGCTCATAGGCATTGGATTGGCATTGATAATTATGTTGGATAATATTCATCATGTAGCAATCATAACCTAGGGTGACACAGAACTAGCTCCAATTCATCAATATAATGTAGGCATGTATTCCGTATATAGTCATACGTGCTTATGGAAAAGAACTTGCATGACATCTTTTGTCCTACCCTAGCGGGGTCCTAATGAAAACTAAGGGATATTAAGGCCTCCTTTTAATAGAGAACCGGACCAAAGCATTAGCACTTAGTGAATACATGAACTCCTCAAACTACGGTAATCACCGGAAAGAATCCCAATTATTGTCACCTTGGGGTATGCGGATCATAACTCGTAATAGGTGTCTACAACTTTCAAGATAGGATCAAGAACTCACATATATTCATGAAAACATAATAGGTTCAGATCTGAAATCATGGCACTCGAACCCTAGTGACAAGCATTAAGCATAGCAAAGTCATAGCAACATCAATCTCAGAACATAGTGGATACTAGGGATCAAACCCTAACAAAACTAACTCGATTACATGATAAATCTAATCCAACCCATCACCGTCCAGCAAGCCTACGATGGAATTACTCACTCCCGGTGGTGAGCATCATGAAATTGGTGATGAAGGAAGATTGATGATGATGATGGCGACGAATCCCCCTCTCCGGAGCCCAAAACAGACTCCAGATCTGCCCTTCCAAGGAAGAACAGGAGGTGGCGGCGGCTCCGTGTTGTAAAACGTGATGAATCCTTCTCTCTGATTTTTTTTCTCCCTGAATAGGGTTATATAGAGTTGGAGTTGAGGTCAGAGGAGGTCCAGGGGGCCCACAAGCCCTCTAGGTGCGCCCCAGGGGGCGCCCCCAGGCTTGTGGCCTCTGGGTGGACCCCCTCTAGTTAATTCTTGCGCCAGTATTTTTTATATATTCCAAAAATATTCTCCATAAATTTTCAGGTCAATCCGAGAACTTTTGTTTCTGCACAAAAATAACACCATGGCAATTCTGCTGAAAACAGCGTCAGTCCGGGTTAGTTCCATTCAAATCATGCAAATTGGAGTCCAAAACAAGGGCAAAAGAGTTTGAAAAAGTAGATACGATGGAGACGTATCATGGCCATGGAGCACCTGCTTCCTCATGAGATCGCCGAGCGGGAGCTAAAGATGCAGGAGGCGGTGGAGATCGAGGAGCGCCGGGAGGAGGAGTTGCGCGTGGCCGAGTTCGAGGTAGAGAAGAGTCTGTCCATCGAGGAATCGACGGTGGAGTACCAACATGAGCTCTGGCGCAGCCACTACTACGAGTACTACAACCTTGAGGCTGGCGCCGAGGACGAGGATGAGAACGAGGACGTGGTCGACTTCAGAAGGGGGGACGCGGAGTCCACAAACGGCGGCATGTCGCCAGGACAAGTGATCGACGTCTCATCTCACACCGGCGATGCATAGGCCGGTGCGGCAGCGGCTTTGTTAAAATTATGCGTGCTTAGGCTTTGTTTTTAATGCTAGCCTTTTGTTAGAGCAATGTTTAGGTCAACTGGCTCTGTTTAATTACTAAAATTGCTCGATTCGGTAATTGTGGTTTGTGTGCTGTACGCTCTTTTGTGTGCCCAAATTAGCAAGCGATGTTAAATTATGCAATGACGTGGATGAGGACAGAACCCAGGGAAATTTCCACCAAAAATTGAATTATCAAACTCATCCCATGCGCGTAAAGCAGAAGAATCGTTTGTGATGCACACAATCGTTCAAAGTGAATGGTGTCCGGCAGCACCACGCGCAAAGTTTCCCTCCACATTTCAAATTTTTGGCCTACCGCCGAAATATCTACCCCCGCCTCCCCCTCCCCCTCCCCTCTTCCCCACCCCCTTTTCTCCCCGACAACAAGTCACATTTCCCCTATTTCCTCCTTCCTTCCTTTCGAAGCTATAGCCGCTTCCTCGCTAGCTTCCTCGCTCTTGCCATCTTGCATCCTACCGCCGGGGTCGCCATGGTCTTCTTCAATGACCTCTCCAGCGGTTCCTCCTCCGACGACGACTCCTTCACCACCCGAGTATGCCTCTCTTCTCTCTCTCGGGTTATGACTTGGAATGAAGGATTTTAACCCGGCGGTCGATTTGAGTCATTTCTTCCTCTTGTAGCTCCCTAGGACCATCAGTTGCAACGAATGGAGCGGGGTGGCTGAAGATCTGCCTGCTCGTTGTCACCATCAATCTCCATGCGTGAAGCTAGTTGCGTTTGAATCTGTGGACAGTGGGAGGAAGTTTCTGGCATGTGTAGAGAAGGTTAGCCCCACTTTCGTTGTTACAAATCATTTGTTAGATATGATTCAGACACTGTCATTGTGCTATGTTATTCTGGATGTTAAGACAGTGTCACAGTTTATACCTAGTATCTAAAAATGTTGCCATCTCATCAGCGGTGCCATTAGAAAATTATTTGGCACCGCTTCAGCAGTTTGTGCAGCCAACTTTGATCCACACATCCGAGCAGCCAAGCAGTAAAATACTAAATCTTTATGGCACGAAGGAACTGGGCATCGGAGCAACTAGGTGCTCCGAAGTCTGGGTCCTTGATTTTTTTCCGCTGCATCGACTCGCCAGTGCAGGGCACCGGTGCCAAATGTAGCAACAGCTGTCTTTACACCGGTTTTGGCATACATAGTGGACGGTCTTAGTGCTATTAGTTCTATGTTACTAAATTTGTGCATGTACACACCTGTTAGTATCAATTTGCTATCATCCAAACACTGTCGCTATGCTGTTGCAGTTATATTTAGCTTCCTCATAAAATGTTCAATTTGTTATTTATAGTACATGACTAAGAACTTCTAGCATTGTTGTAGTTAATTATAGCTTCTGATGTTTCAGAATTTGGTTGTTGTCTCAGTAGCAATTAATTCGTACATTGATCTTTTTGAGAAGATATGTCATAATTAACCTGTTTCTTCATTTTTTTCAAAATATGTATTTAGTGATTTTCTATGTTGCTAGAAACCCATTTCCCCTATAATTCTTACTGATCTAGTTTTAAATATTATAGGATGAACGGAAGTGTTTTTACCTAGAGTGGGTTATTAAGAGTGGCCACAGTCTTTGAAGATGTGCTTAGCAAAGCTCTGGAGCATGTATGAGGAAGAGAACAGAGGTAAACTTAGAGAAAGTGTTGTCGACGCTGAAGAATATTTGAAGAAGCGGGATAAAAAGAGGAAGATGGAGAATGAGCTCAGATTTTTTAAATTAGACTTTGCTAAGATGGTGTTGGCGAAAGAGGAGTCACTTTCCCAGTTGACCAGTGCAAAACAGGTTCTTACTAAACTGAAAGCAGAGGTGGATAAGACGAGCCTGGATGATCTCGATTAGGGAAATGAATATATTGTTCTTATGAAGGTGAACTAGCTATATGTTGTACTGTGTTGTTTTCAGGTAGCTATCGTACTGTGATGATAAAATATATTTATGTGTCTGATATGAAATTGGCAAACAGCTGTTCGATATGAAATGTGAATTTGCGTAATACTGGAATTATTAATTGTAAACTAATAAACCTGCTAAATGGGTCATGGAACTTTGCAAACGGTTCTAGTAGTAAAAGCGCTTGTGATGGATAGCCCAATGCCATACGGTTTTCTTCATCAAATCGTGTGTGATGTAGTTGAATCAAAGCAAACGGTTGTACCTATCACACACGAGGCTATACATAAAACTGTGTGGGATGTATATACGAACGGAAACGTTTTCCCTGGATTGACTGTGTGGGATGTACATACGAACGGAAATGTTTTCCCTGGATTGACTATGTGGGATATACATAAGAACGGAAACATATTCCTTGGATTGACTGTGTGGAATATACATAACAAACGGAAACGTTTGTTTGGGACTGACTGTGTGGGATGTACTTACGACCGGAACCGATTGGGCCTGTATAACCATATTTGATCGCTCGCCCGTCGCACACGACCTCATTTTTCCAAGCGTGTGTGACCGGAGGGCCTATCCCCGACAGTTTCTGGGTCGTGTGTGAAGGACCCCCCCTATCGCACACACTCACTTGGCGACGGTTCAAAACGCCATCGCGGAAAGGGGTTAAAAACCGTTTGTATAGCACCTCGCTGTACCAGTGATAGATATACTCAGCCACCTAAGAAGGGGAGGAATCTAGACACAAAGAACAAGGCGTCACAGAAGGATCAAAAGGGGAATGAGGAACCCTCAAATAGTAAATGCAAGTCAACAAGATGTTGATATTCAATCTAGGGTTGAAGGACACCTGAAGGATGTTGGACATCCAGAACCCAGCACGAGTGTACACACAAATTTTTGTGCTGGGACATCGGAATACCTTGATCCAATTGTTGAGGGAAATGACGAAGAATTAAAACGTATTGATGAGAAATCCATTAACTATATTGATTCAAGAGAATCATACAACAAAAAGACTATTGTTGTTGACATTTATTTCTCCTCTAGAATTGTAGAAGGCCTTGAGTTGGATCGAGAACCTAAGTCCATGGCAGAGTGCATGAAGCACTTAGACTGGTCCAAATGGAAGGCCACAATTGAGTATGAATTGCCCTCGCTCATAAAAACAGGGGTATTTACTAAAGTAATACTCACTCCTCAGCATGTGTTCCCTGTGGGAGCAAAATGGGTTTTCGTTCGCAAGAGGAACAGGAACAATGAGGTGGTGAGATACAAGGAGAGGCTTGTAGCACAGGGGTTCACGCAGAGACCCAACATCAATTATGATGAAACATATTCTCCTATTATGAGTGGAACAACATTCCGATAATTAATATCACTGGCAGTGAAAATGAATTTGTCTATCCAACCGATGGATGTTATGACTGCATATTTATATGGGTCACTGGACTCAGATATTTATATGAAATTTCCTGAAGGAATGAAAATTCCGGATCCAAAGGCTAATCTCGACATGTATTGTGTAAAGCTTCAAAAGTCATTGTATGGCTTGAAGCAGTCGGGAAGAATGTGGTCTAACCGATTGAGTGAATTCCTTCTTCAGAAGGGTTACTCAAATAATAATGATTGCCCATGTGTGTTTATCAATAAATCTAAAGATGGATTTTGTATTATTTCTTTGTATGTGGATGATCTGAATATCACTTGGACTACACAAGAAATACATAAGGCTAGTAATCATCTTACGACAGAGTTTGACGTGAAAGATCTAGGTAAGACTATATTTTGTTTGGGCCTACAACTTGAAAATCTTCCTACGGGAATACTTGTTCATCAGTCTGCTTATATCCATAAGATTCTTGAGAAAATTAATATGGATAAAGCATGTTCATCAAAACAACAATGGTTGTTAGATCTCTTGATAGAGATAAAGACCCATTTGGGTGAAGATGAAGAGGTATTAGGACCTGAGTTTCCTTACCTCGGTGTTATTGGAGTAGTAATGTATCTAGCAAATTGCACTAGGCTTGATATATCGTTTGCAGTAAATTTATTGGCAACATTCAGTGCATCGCCAACAAAGAGGCATTGGGTTGGTGTGAAGAACATTTTTAGATATCTTCAAGGCACCAAAGATCTTGATTTGTTCTATTAGAAAAATCAAGATAAGACCATGGTGGGATATTGTGATGTTGGATACATATCTGATCCTCATAATGTCAGATCACAAACTGGTTTTATCTTCTTAAGTGGAGGTACGACCTTCTCTTGGAAATTGACAAAACAAACTCTCGTGGCTATGTCCATGAACCATTATGAAATTATTGCTTCACTACAGGAATCAGCTACTTTGCCATCTGCCACGGCAGACGGCAAAGGCAGGAACGGCGGACGGCAAAGGTCTTTGCCGTCTGCCGCGGACGGCAAAAGGCTCCGGCAAAGTAAGGATCGGCAAAGAGCTACTTTGCCGTCTGCTTTCGGCGGCTGACGGCAAAGGGACCTTTGCCATCAGCAGCAGACGGCAAAGAAAGCAGACGGCAATAATTACGCTGTTAGTCCATTAGGTGGCTAACGGCAGCCTTTGCCGTCCGCCGCTGACGGCAAAATTTGTCCGGCCTTTGCCGTCCGCCGAATGATGTCAGCTGGACGTCACTACATGGCAGGCCTTTGCCGTCCGCGGCTGTAGGCAAAGTTGTTTACTCTTTGCCGTCAGCCACTGTAGGCAAAGCCTTTGCCGTCCGCCGCTGTAGGCAAACTGGCCAAATGGGTCAGTTCTCAGGAGGCACAGGTGGCAGCCACGTGGCTGCTTTGCCGTCCGCGGCTGTTGGCAAAGTTGCCTTTGCCGTCCGCGGCTGTCGGCAAAGGTGGCTTTGCCATCAGTGGCTGACGGCAAAGATCCTGCTTTGCCTCATTTTTTTCTGTTTTTTTTAAATGCAACAATTTTGACAGCAAATATATATGACATATATATATATATATATTTCACAGGGCTATTTAACAGCAAACATATGACATATCCAGCACATAAGTTTCATCGTACGTACATATATAGTTCCATCCATTCATACATAGCAAGTTCCATCAAGTTGCACATACACATTGTTCCATCCATACATATTACAATGCAAAGTTTCATCTAGATAGCAAGTTCCATCATAGCAAGCTAGAAGAATACTTGAAGAGAATGAAAGAAAAAACAAGCACTCCATCATAGCAAGCTAGCTTCCATGAAGTGAATGAAATCTACAAAATGGCAAATAAGAAAGTTAGAAAAAGGTGACTAGAAGAAGAAGACTAGAAGAAGAAGACTAGAACAAGAAGAAGACTAGAACAAGAAGACTTAGGTGAAATGGATCATATATGAGCTAACTTAGGTGAAATGGATCGTTTATGAGCTAACTAAGGTGAAATGGATCCTTTATGAGCTAACTTAGGTGAAATGGATCGTTTATGAGCTAACTTAGTTGAAATGGATCATTTATGAGCTAACTTAGTTGAAATGGATCGTTTATGAGCTAACTAAGGTGAAATGGATCGTTTATGAGCTAACTAAGGTGAAATGGATCGTTTATGAGCTAACTAAGGTGAAATGGATCGTTTTTGAGCTAACTTAGGTGAAATGGATCATTTATGAGCTAACTTAGTTGAAATGGATCGTTTATGAGCTAACTTAGGTGAAATGGATCATTTAAGAGCTAATTTAGGTGAAATGGATCGTTTTTTAGCTAACTTAGGTGAAATGGATCGTTTATGAGCTAACTTAGTTGAAATGGATCGTTTATGAGCTAACTTAGTAAAAAGCATCATTTTAGAGCTAACCTAGGTGTGATGGGTCATTTTGGAGCTAACCTAGGTAAGATGGGTCATTTTGGAGCTAACCTAGGTGAAATGGGTCATTTTAAAGCTAACGTAGGTAAAATGGATCATTTAGGAGCTAATCTAGATAAAATGGATCATTTATAAGCTAACTAAGGTAAAATGGGTCATTTTAGAGCTAACTTAGGTAAAATGGATCGTTTATGAGCTAACTAAGCTAATTATGCAATTTTTGACATAAGTAAGCTAAGTACATATCGTTTTAGAGCTAACTTAGGTAAAATGGATGGTTTTGGAGGTCAGTAAGCTTATTAAGTCATTTTGGAGGAAAAGAAGCTAACTCTAGGTCATTATGGTAAGCATATTGGAGGAAATAAAGCTAAGTCTAGGTCTTTATGCATTTGTTAAGCAAAACACTAGAGAAACTTACCGTGATCATGGAGGTGTAGGAGCGGGCTGGCTCGTGCCGGTAGCTGGAGAAGGATCGTGCGATGCTTGTCTGGAGTTACGCTGCACCAAAGATCATTTCCAATGTCTCGTTAGCATGATGACACTCAAATGTTAAGACTAGCAAGTAATGTCCATTCAAATTAAACTCACCGTGCTCCCAGGAGCAATCACTGGCATCGGCGGAGCGGTCTGACCGGACTTCTCGCACACAGACTGCACATTTGGTTTTGACAACTCAGTCATACTAGTTAGTAATGAGACAAACACTACATGAATGTTTTGGCTAATCTGCAGAAGAAACTTACCACAAGGAGCTCGTACATGGCCCTTGCCTGCATGTCATTCCGTGCCCTCTCCTCCTCCAACATCTTTGTCGTCCTCTCCTCCAACTCCCGCTGCCTCTCCGCCGCCTCCGCCAGAAGTTTCTCCGTTCTATCTCTCTCACTCTGTATAGCAGCCTGCAACACCACTCACATGACCATTTGTAATCATTGATGGAAGCGCACACAATGTAATGGAGAAAGATAGCTGAGTACGTATAACTAACCTTGAAGGCGAGTTGGACTGGCCGTTCACGAGGCCTTATCTCAGGAGCGGAGCTCGACTGGCGCGCCTTGATCTCCAGGAGAGTGCTAGGACAACGGATAAGTCCATCTCCCATGGCTATGGAGCCATGGGACCTCCCGCCACCAGATATCATCAGCAGCTCTGTATCAATGGGACCCTGGCTCGGGTTAAAGTCCTCCCCTTTCCTCGCCTTCCCCTGATCTCTATATTTCACGAGCTTGTCGTGGGAGGAGATGTTGGTGAAGTTCTTTGGATCATCGAGGTCAGACGCAGAGAATGCCTTGACTTTCTTGTAAGGGCCAGTGTGGGCCATGGCATACAGGTCGTACACCTCTGGCACCTTATCCGCCTTATTGTAGCGTGCCTGAAAGAGAGAAACAAAGTAAATTAGTAATTAAAGGGCTAAAGCTAGCATGATGAATGAATTGCATGAATCATGAAGCAAACCACATACCCAGTTCCGCCCGAACTGATATAAGTTGGAGCTGCCTTGATGGTGTGGCACACCTTCCATTTGGGCACGTTTGTCCTTGGCCTCGTTGTGGAGGGCTAGCCATTCTTTTGAGCACCACTCATTGACCAACACCTCCCAACAATCCAACCGATCCGCACACCATCTCGGAGGGGCCTAAGTTAGCAAATAGAAACTTGAGCGCTACGGCTATGAATTACTAAATGAAGGAAGTAAGTACAAGGCCTTAAGAATTACCTTCATGTACTCCTCCTTACTCAAGAACTTCTCGCGGCACGCCGGCTTGGTCTTCTTGATACCACGCGAGGCGTAGTAGTCTCGAACAGCCTGCACCCGAGCCTCATGCCGTAAGTTCTGTAGTAAGCGCTTGCAGACGTTATCGATAACATTTGCCGCTTCCTCCTCGTATCCCTCCTCACACTTGTAGAATGTCTGCAATCAAATGAGACAATATTGATTAGTACAATTAATAACTAGCTAGTTGAAGATTTTTAATTGTGTAAAGGAGAAATTACCCAGAACTTTCTGATCACCACGTCTGCCCTCGTCTTGCACAAGACACCGTCGATAATCTCACCCGGCGGGGCCGAGGCAGCCAAGTAGTGCTCCCAACTCAATCCAAGCTCTGGAAGCCGACCCTCACCAGGCAACGTGACAAACCCCGGGAAGTTTTGCCGACAAAGAACTCCAAGGACGGAGTTGGGCCGGCGGACACTATGATGGTGGTCCCAACCCCTGCAGCATGACAAGGCCAACGCATTAGTTATTTGAAGAAACATGAATGCAGAAGGTACAAAAAGATTAAATGCACTTACCTCTCCCCATCAGGGAAAATCAACCACCTCTGCTCGCGGGTCGCCGGCACGGACGGGAGCCGTGTACAACCACGCTGGTAGACGGTGCCCCCCTCCTCCTCAATATCAGTCGGCTCCCCGCCATCATCAGCATGGCCACTCGGCTCCTCAGGCTGATCCGGCCAGGTACCCCATCCAGACATGTGCTCCTCCGGGTCTCGTGGGCCGAACTCTCGTGGGCCGAAGGCCCATCGACCCGAGGCTCGTGGGCCAAAGACCCGTGGACCGGAGGCTCGTGGACCGGAGTCCGTGTAGCCTCCTCCTCGGACGAGTCCACCCTAGCAGTCACGTGCTCGGGTGAAACAGCTGGGGGTGGCGGCGAGGAAGGCGCCGTAGCAGGCACCCTACCTCCTCTCCCGCGACCACGTGCTCCAGCTCCTCTCTTCTTCTTACCTCGTCCCCTGCTGGGCACCGCGGTCGACGAAGAAGGGCCCGGCGGTGTCGCCATACTGTCCAGCAACGCTCGGCGGAGAGGTGCGTGTGGAATGGAAGACCTCACACCACGCGCCGACGAAGAAGGGGCCTCGGCGCGCTCCCGACCAGCGCCCACCATCTTTCAACACCTGCCATGACAAAGAGTAAACGAAATTAGTACAACATAAAAAAAATACCGACATGAATAATAATATGTATATCACTTAAGTGTATCATCATCAAGTACAACATAAAAAAATTGAATACCTGACACTACTAATAATCTCGATCAGTATCATCAATAAATGCATAATCATCATCATCACTATAATCAATGATGGGCTCATAGGGTTCAGTGGCATCAACATGTGGAAGGCCACCTTGACGTAATCGGTCAAGCATTGACAGGTCATCCGCAGCAGTAACCTCTTCTTGTTCCGGCTCTTCTTGTTCCTCCTCTGGGGTGATGTCGGATTCACTGTCGCTGTCTACTTCAATGTTTTGGGGTGAAGTATAGCGGTTCTTGAAACGCTTTTTGGAAAGACGTGTCTCTTGGAAGACTCCTTCATATGTGTCTGGGTTAATGTGAGGTTCATAATCCTCTTCCTTTGGGGGAGATAGTCTAGCACGTGGCGGCACTTCAAAAACGACATCCCAACCTTTCAGATTTGGATTAGTTTGGCAGGCCCACGGTAGATAGAATACTTGGGTCGCCTGTTGAGCCGTAATATAGACATCAGGAACATCTAAATGGGTGCTTTGGTTGATTTCAACTAGCCCTATATGTTCATGAGTCCTTCTAGTCTCCTTCGGCTGAAACCAATAACATTTGAAGACTACGACATTCGGTGAGTTTTCACCATAGAATAGAAGTTCATAAATTGCTTCAACTCTCCCATAATACTCGGTACCTCCTTCGCCGATAGCAGATACACAACAATTTGTAGACTTTCGGTCGGCCATAGATAGCTCTTTGCCATAGGTACGAAAGTGATACCCGTTGATGTCGTATTTGTCAAATGAACGGACCTTATAGTCAAAACCATTAGCGACTTGTCTCAATTCGGCGTCCATTGACTCTGAATTAGCCTACAAGTTTAATATGAAAGGATTGTTGCATTACGCACAAATTAGCGAATGAAATGAAATTGTCTAATAGAAATTACCGTTTGTTTGAACCAAGAGATGAAACCGGGATAGCCGCCTCCTTGCTTTGCGAGAAGCTCATACTCTTCGACGGAATCCTTTTGGATCACCGCTCCATACGAGAATATGGCAACATATCGACTATATGAAATATCCAGGAATAAGAGCAGTTCAAAGGAAATAGAAGTTGCGAAACAATGTACCGAGAACTTACTCGATGTACGGGCGCACTTCTATCAGGTTGTTGAAGTTATACAACGAAATGGTCCGCCATTCTTCGTTATCCAAAGATACTGGATTTGAAACACTGGCTGGTGCGAGATTCCCTTTGAATAGGCTGAGGTTGGATCCACCCTTTTTAGGGTCGTCAGCATTGTACCGAGGCTTCGGATTATGCAAATGACGATTTTTGGCTTCGTAGTGTGCTGTCACAAAGTTTGCCGCCTCCTCAGTGATGAATGCCTCAGCCATCGATGCTTCAATTCTACGTTTATTTTTACATTTTTCTCGAAGCGTCTTCTGCATCCTCTCAGTTGGGTAGCACCAACGATTTTGCACGGGCCCCCCCAATCTTGCCTCGGTCGGGAGATGCAAAATCAAATGCTGCATTGGATTAAAGAAGCCCGGTGGAAAGATCTTCTCTAACTTGCAGATCAACTCCGGCGCCAACTCTTCCATTTCTTCTAGCACGCCAGGCGATAGTTCTTTCGCACAAAGAACACGGAAGAAATAGCTGAGTTCTGCCAGTACTAGCCATTCATCCTCAGGGATGAAGCCACGCAACATCACCGGCATTACCCGCTCAATCCATATGTGCCAATCATGACTCTTGAGACCAAATATCTTCAATTTATCAAGATTCGCTCCCCTCTTTAGATTCGCTGCATACCCATCAGGGAACATCAACTGCATTTTCACCCACAAGATAATTTCCCTCATAGCTGGCCTTCCAAGATTGAACCATGCCTTTGGCTTCGCCTAGTTCTGCTTTCCTTTCGGTTCTTTCATGTTTTGTAACGGCCTATCACATAGCGCCTCCAGATCGACTCTAGCCTTAGTATTATCCTTTGACTTCCCATCTATGCCGAATAATGTACCAAAAAGTGCCTCGGCGATATTCTTCTCAGTGTGCATCACGTCGATGTTGTGTGGGCAAAGGAGGTCTTTGAAGTAAGGCAGATCCCATAAGCATGTCTTGTGAGTCCAGGCGTGCTTAGAATTATACCCCTTGAAGTACCCTGGACGCTCTGGATCTGGCTCGAGAGCGTTTAACTGATCCAGGGTCTGTTGGCCTGTCAACGCAGGTGGTGCAGAGTTTTTGACAACTCTACCTCTGATGAAGTTCTTCTTGTCTTTCCTGAACTTATGGCGAGGATCCAGGAACTGTCTATGCATGTCGAAGCAAGAAAACTTGCGACCGGCCTGAAGCCAACGAAACTCAAGAGCTCCCTTGCATGTGGGGCACGGGAACCTTCCATGCACACACCAGCCAACGAATAGCGCATACGCCGGCAAGTCATGCGTCGAGTACATGTACCAGACACACATTATGAAGTTCTGTTTGCTATAGGCGTCGTATGTCTTGAACCCATTATCCCAGGCTTCTTGCAATTCATCCTTAAGCGGCTGCATGTACACATTCATATTTTTCCCCGGATAGTTGGGCCCTGGAATTATCAACGTCGGGAAAATGTTCTTTCTTTGCATAATCTGTCCGGGGGGGGAGTTTGAGTGGAAAGACAAATACGGGCCAACAACTGTATTGGGCTGCCGTCATACCAAACACACTGAACCCATCCGTGCTGATGCCGACTCGAGGATGCCTCGGATCTGCCGCTTTGTCAGCATGTAATTCATCAAACTTTTTCCACGCAACACCATCCGATGTGTGTACCATCATCAGATTCCCATCTGCATCTAGTTCGGTTCTTTTGCCTGTTTTGTGCCATGTCATCTGTCTGGCCGTCTCTTCGACCATGAAAAGACGTTGAAGTCTTGGTACGATTGGCATATACCGAAGAACACTAACGGGGATTTTGGTCTGTGTCTTCTCACCCATACCGTTGTCTACCACAACATACCTGGAAGACTTGCAAATGGGACAATAGTTCAAGTCCGCATAGTCAAGCCTAAATAAGGCACATCCTTTCTCACAGGCATGTATCTTCTCATAGGGCATCTTCAGTGCATGGAGGATTTTGTCCGACTGGTACAGGTTTGCAGGCATTACATGGCCTTTGGGTAGAAAGCGTCCAAATACTGTCATCATTGCGTCGTAGCATTCTCTGCCCAAGTTGAACTGAGCCTTCAGAGCCATTACTTGTGAGATGGCATCCAACTGACAAAGCTCAGTGTGCTCGTGGAGCGGACGTTTTGAAGACTCTAACATTTCATTGAAGGCCTTTGCAGATTCCTCCATCTCCTCGTCCGAATCCCGAGCATCATCATAGTCTTGCACCATGTTTTCCATCACGGTACCATGCTCGTCGGTGCGATGACGATCCACCTCAGCTCGGTCACGTTGGGCAGACTCACCATGATATGTCCACACCGTATAATCGGGCGTAAAACCACTCTTCTGCAGGTGTTTGCCCATTTCAGCCTCTGTCCTCTTTTCCCAATTTGCCCACCGGAAACAGGGGCACCAGGTTTTCCTCTGGCCATTTGCAAATGCGGCTTGCACAAACCCCTTGGTTTTTGTGAACCATTCAGCGCTCCATTTGTTCTGACCAGTGTGACAGGTATACATCCACGCACGATCACTCGTCTTGACTTTCAGAGCTACTGGACACACAACAAATATATATATAATTCACCATGTATATATTCATCAGTTGATCTACTTTGTCAATTTTATTATGTCCATGCAACCTACACTCTAATAGGTAATGATAGGTCCTAATCCCACCCGAGTATGTGTAGATTGGGTTCATTTTCCCATGCTATGCTCCGGATCCGACGCAAAATTTCGGCAGCACCTCCCCGCTGTTCTCCTGATACACGTCTCTGCAATAAACAGAGAGGATGTGTACCCGGAGAACAACAGGGGAGGCACTGACGAAATTTATGCGTCGGATCCGGAGCAAAGCATATGGGAAAACGAACCCAATCTACACATACTCGGGCTGTCCATGGATAGCGTTGGACAATTCGAAAGAATCAAGGTTATAAATATGCAAATGCATGCATATTTATAACTATAACGCTTTCGAACGGGAGACACATATTGGTTACGCATACTGATGATTCAAGACACATATATAGCTAGCTATCAAGTTTCATCGGCACGAACACCGGAACAGAGCAAATAATTAATGGGGGAGGAGGACATGTCATTTGTGCTCACCCACGAACGAAGGGGCAGAGCTCGTCAAACGCACGGCGAGGTCGTCGAACACCAACCTCGCAGCGACTGAAACAACTGCACATTTAAATCTACCCGATCAACACAATTATATATGATGTTTTTCATACAAAATCGAAAAATATATGACCTAACTAATAATTCACAAATATATGACCCCGTCGGCCTCTGGAAGGCAAAGAACACACCTTTTCGGGAGGTGTCGGGGTCGGGGTGTCATGTCGCGTGTGGGGGTGCCGTGTCGGGGTGGGGGCTGTTTTGGGTCGGGGGGTCGGGGGTTGTCGTGTGGGGTCGTGGGGTGGGGTGGGGTGTGGGGTGGTAGGGGGTCGGGGTCGGGGGTGGGTGGTGGGTGTCGGGGTCGGGTGTCGGGGTGTGGTGTCGGGTGGGGGTGTCGGGGTTCAGGGGGGTCAGGGGGTCGGGGGTGTGCGGGGTGTCGTGTCGGGGTCGGGGTGTGGTGTGGAGTCAGGGGGGGGGTAGGGGAGGGGGTGGGGGGGGTGTGGTGGGGTGGGGTGTGGTGGGGTGTCGGGGTGGTGTGGGTCGGGTGGGGGTGGGTGGGCTAGGGTGGGTGGTGTGGGGTCGGGGTGTGTCGGTGGGTCGGGGTCTGGGGTGTGGGGTCAGGGGGTAGGGGTCGGGGTGTGTGTGGGTGTGGTGTCGGGTCAGGGGGTCGGGTGTTTCCTTCTATCCTTCTTCTTCTTCTTTTCTTCTTCTTCTTCTTCTTTCCTTCTTCTTCTCTCTTTCATCTTTTTTCTACTTCTTTTAACTTCTTTTCGTTTCTTCTTCTTCTACTTCTTCTACTTCTTTTCTTCTTCTTCTTTTTTCATCTTTTTTCTACTTCTTTTCTTTTTTTCCTTTCTTCTCTTCTACTTCTTTCTTTCTCTTCTTTTTTTCTATTTTTTTTTTCTTAATTTGTTCTTTCTTTTCTTCTCTTCTTCTACTTCTTCTACTTCTACTTCTTCTATTTCTTTTCTAACACTAACACTAATCATATGTAGCACTAAATCTAACACTAACACATATGTAGCACTAAATCTAACACTAACACTAACACATATCTAGTACTAAATCTAACACTAACAATTAAACAGCAAAAAAAATGAAAAAATAGAAGAAAGAAAAAAGAAAAAAAATAACTCACCGGAGCAATGGGACGGTACGGGGAAGCTATGGGGGGAGGGGCGGGAACCGGGAAGGTAGGGAGGGAGAGATAGGTACAGGAAGGGGAATGGGGAGGGTGGGGAAGGAGAAGGCTGCCCAACATTTTTTCGCCGTTCGGTGGATGAGCAGAGGGATGTAAGGGGGGAGGAGGCGTAGGGGGGGAGAGACGGGGTGAGTAGGAGGGTGGGGGGGAGGGAGGAGGGGGGGGGGGGAAGATTGGGAAAGACGGGAGGATGGGGGTTGGGGAAAGGTGGAAGGGGAGGAGCAGCGGAGGCGGGATGGTGGGGCGAAGAGTGGGCGTAGGCGGTGGGGAGGTGGGGGTGGGCGACCGGGGCATGGCAAGCGGGGGACGGAGGGCTGGCGGCGGGTGGTGGCGGGGGCGGCAGGGATGGGTGGATATGGTGGCGGGGCAGGGGCGTCGGGGAGGAGAGAAGGGAGAGAAAGAGAGAGTAAGGGCGGGGGGTGGGGGCTCGACCGGCCGTTAGTTACGTTAGGTTAGTTAGCCTTTGCCGTCCGCCGAGGCTTTGCCGTCCGCTTTTTTTATCTTTGCCGTCTGCTAGCAGACGGCAAAGAGGGGGGCGTTAAGTTTTTCTAATCGGCTCGTTACTGGGGGGCACCTCTCTCTTTGCCGTCAGCCAGCTGACGGCAAAGAAGTGACAGATGGCAAAGACCGTTTTTGCCGTCTGCCAGTTGTTTGCCATCTGCTTTTTGGTAGCTGATGGCAAAGACCTTCTTTGCCGTCTGCTAGCAGACGGCAAAATCCCTGATTCCAGTAGTGCTTGTTTGAAGCATCACGTGAGTGTGTATGGCTTCGCAGAATAATAAACTTTATTGAAAGTTCAAGTGTGATTGGTCCATTTGAATCACCCACCACTATCTATGAAGATAGGGTATTTATTATTTATGTCACTGGTTATGTCTCACTACTCAGTTTTGCCACTAGGAATTTCAACTGCTCAAAAATGCCATCGCTTCGTTAAACACATGCTAAAAAATGCCACTAGGCACCATTACTATCAGCTCAAATCTCGTTTGCCATGTTATAATGACCAAAATGCCTAGGACCAACATGTCAGCTCTCTCTTTATCTCACTACAATAAAATATGGGTCCCACTTAATCCCAACAATGTTCTTATTATACTCTAAAATTATTCACTTGCTTAGTCTTGACAAGTGGGGCCCACACTTATCATTGTGAGATAGAGAGAACTAACATGTGGGTTTAGGGGTATTTTTTTCATATAACATGGTCAACGGGTTTGACCTGACAATAACAATGTCTAATGTCATTTTTGAGCAAACATGTAATGGACCGATGGCATTTTTTAGATATCTAATGGCAATTTTGAGCAAATTTATCACAAAACGATGGCATTTTTTATCAATTGTAACTTCTAATGGCAAAACTGAGTAGTGAGACACAACCAGTGGTATAAATGATAAAAACCCATGAAGATAATGTTGTATGTATTACACATATGCAAACAGGTTATATAAAGAGCAGTATTACAAAGAATTTTTCTTCTAAATTATTTTATCCCCATGAGTTACAACAAACCCGGGAGATAAATATTTTGCAAACAAAGTCATGTGATAATCTTGCTGATTTGTTTACAAAATCATTACCAAGTTCTTTATTTGAGAAGTACATAGATGGAATTGGTATGGAACAACTTCAAGACCTGCAAAGTTCAGGGTAGTGTATCCCTGAATGATAATATGTTTGTGACCCTCGGATCTTTGATATTGCACTCTTTTTCTTTATGAATTTTTTCTTAATGGTTTCTCATGGAAGGTTTTTAATAAGGCAATAGTAATACATGCACTGTGATATGCCAATTCTTTTTATTTTTTCACTGGATTTTTGAAAGGAGTTTTTTATGGCACGTTATACGTGTCCCCTCATATATTTTTTGTACAAAGTTTTTACAAGAGGCTGATCAAGATGTTGATGATGATGTTTACAAGAATAACTGAAGCAGAGATTAAGGGGAATGTTAGGATTAATTAATTGGTTTAACTAAAGAAAATCCCTGCTTAGCAAAACCCATGTGCAATGCGCCTCCTCAGAAGATATAAATATGTACATCGTCATTATCAATGAATAGACCACGCATGGTTCACTTGCGTGACCATACAAGTTGAAACGGGAAAGCTTCTGGATCGGGGTGTACAATATGTTTACATCGAAAAAAAATATGTTTACATCGAGAGCTAATAGCTGGGAAAATCTTGCGGGGGCGCGGTTCACTCCGTCTTTTCCGCTGCAAACAAGTCTCCCCTCCGTAGCACCCGTGTCGTGCCGTGGGGTGCTCTTCTACCTCAACACCACTGTTTCTACGCTTGGATATTCAGCAAAGTCGCCCTAGCTAGCTAGCTGAACATTCAGCGGCTGACTACGCACAGGTGGTCCAAGGTAGAAACCTCTGACCGCGTACAACTAAACTAAACGTGTCAATAAAAAGAAGTGTCTAGAAAACCCGAAACATCCACATTTGCACACATAGTCGCATCGTTGACAGGTATACTAGAAAAACCGCAAATCCCCGCGTCGACAATCCAAGAAAGAAATTGCCTGCCCCCTGGGTAGCGTCGGCTAGCAAGGGATCCATCCTATTGGCCATCGCACGGGTCGTTGATCCTTTGGAAGAACAAAACCAGTTCATATATACAGGTGTGACCCACCCGAGTAGACAGTGGTAGCTTCTCGGACTGCGACGACCTGCTGTAACGGTGTAACCTCTAGCTTGCCTCCTCCCTCCTCGTGCCCTTTTCTTGCCGATCGATCGGTCGACGAGCTAGCTATCTCTGCGTCGTGGCTCGGAGAGAGATCGATGGGGTCGCTCAAGGAGGGGAGCATGAAGCTGTGCAGCCACCACGTGGTGCCGTTCCTCGTCGGGGGAATTCTGCCCACGGTCCTCCTCTTCGTGTTGGCGTCCGATCGGGTGGGCGAGCAGCTGTCCAGCGTCTCCGGCAGCTGGCTGGGGAACAGCAACGGTGGAACTCCAGGGGCGGCACCTGCACCGCAGCACCATGAGGTAATCAAGAAAGCAAGTCCATCGTATATTTATTCATGCATACGTGCTCACCTCCACCCAGTTTTTTTTTTTCACTTTGCCCTCTCAAGAGCTAGCATTTCCATAAATTCATCGCGTATGATGAAGGATTTTTCTTTCATGGTAAATCTTAAGTTAACCCCAAGCTGGTGCTGTTAATTATGTTATGTGTGATCAATCCAATGGCTCAAATCTACGATTGCTTTGTCGAAATATCTTCGGAGCAAACGTTCATTATTTGGGCTCGAGGTGCGACACACACCGAGGAAGGAGATGAGTGGCGAAAGAGACCTCGGGAGAATGGAAAACAAGAGAAGAAGGGGGACGAGGGGATGAAGATGAGAGAGGCAACTATCCATGTCGAGAGAATGTAAGAGCAAGAAGGTGGTTGATAATGCAAAGGGGAAAAGGGGAAGAAATGAATAGCTAGATGACGACAACAACGGACATGGGAGGGATCCAGGATAGAGGAAGAAGAATGAGGACCGGGACTGATCTTACTTTTTTGAACATACCAAGTACAAACTAGATACTCCATCAATTTCTTTTTACTCCGCATATAAGATTTATCACAAGTCAAACTTCGTAAAGTTCAAACAAATTTATATGAGAAAATATCAACATCTACAATACGACAGATATCCCCTGCAAAAAAATACAATACAAGATATATACGAAATCAAAATTAATTCCATGATGCATGTAATGATATTGATTTGAGATTGTGATTTTTTTTATAATTATCTTGGTCAAATTTTATGACGTTTGACTTAAAAACAAATCTTATACCCCCACTAAAAAACGGAGGGAGTACATACATACACAGTCATACAACAAGTGCTGAGAACCAATCACAAAGTATCAAGATTGACAAGGTTTAATGGGTTTTCCTAATTTTCTAAATGGGCTTTTGTGCTCCTCGATCAGTTCCAGTTTACAAGAGTAGTCAGAGTGGGCTAGTTTCACACAACCTACAGGCCTTTTGTATCGTACTCCGTGCGCCCGCACTTCCCAAGGTCAAACTTTGACCATAAATTTAACCAACGAGACCGACTGCGGTAGGAGAAAAAATTATATAATTGAAAACTTCTTTTGAATACGAATTTATTCGTATAACTTTTGCTCCCGCCGCATTCGGTCTCATTGGTTAAATTTATGATCAAAGTTGAAGCACGGGAATAGAGAAAGCACTGTATTTTGGAACGGAGGGAGTACGTAGGTTTTCATATCTAAAACTAAAATAGCCCACTATAATTTGGGGTTTCGCGCGCAGGTGGAGAGATTCCCGGGGCTCGCGGAGCTGCTCCCGAAGGTGTGCACGGAGGACCGGACAGTGATCATCACGTCGGTGAACGAGGCGTGGGCGCGGCCGGGCTCCCTCCTCGACCTCTACCTCGAGAGCTTCAAGAACGGCGAGGACACCGCGCACCTCCTCGACCACCTCCTGGTCGTCGCCCTCGACCCCGCCGGCTTCCGCCGCTGCGTCGCCGTGCACCCGCACTGCTACCTCCTCGAGGTGACCACCGTGAACCTCACCTCCGCCGCCAAGTTCATGTCCAAGCAGTACCTCGAGCTCGTCTGGACCAAGCTCGAGCTCCAGCAGCGCGTCCTCGAGCTCGGCTACAACTTCCTCTTCACCGTACGTGAGATCGAACGCCACAGCACCAGTACTACTTGCTAACACTACAAGGAAAATTAATCAACGGTGATGGGTATCGATCACTTGCATGCATGTAGGACACCGACATGATCGTGCTTCGCAACCCGTTCCGGCGGATCCCGGTGTACGCGGACATGAGCGTGTCCTCCGACGACTACTCGGCGGCGCGGGCGCACCCGCTGGACAACCCGCTCAACACGGGGCTCTACTACGTGAAGGCAACGAGCCGGGGCGTGCGCATGCTCAAGTACTGGCGGGCGGCGCGGGCGAGGTTCCCCGGCGCGCACGACCAGTCGGTGTTCCACAACATCAAGCGCGAGCTCGTCCAAAACCTGGGGGTCACCATCGAGCCCCTCGACACGGTCTACTTTGGGGGGTTCTGCGAGTACCACGACGACCTCGCCAGCGCCTGCACCATGCACGCCGACTGCTGCGTCGGCGTGGACAACAAGGTGCACGACCTCAAGGACGTCGCCGCCGACTGGAAGAGGTATAGAGGCATGACGCCGGAGGAGAGGAAGAGGGTCGGCCGGAATATGACATGGACGGTGCCCGCGCGGTGCCGGAGGTCCGTGAACTGGCGTAAACCTCGGCACCCTTGATGACGCGGGTACAGATTGGTTGATAACTGATATACTACTACTGTACAGTTTTATGGTCTGTTAACATTGCCCAGGATTTATGTACACGTACTGAATAAACTGTTGAGAAAATACGCCTAGTTCTGAAGAGTTTGAGAGAGGAACAGTAGTGCAGTTTCAGAGGGAGACCCGCCGAGATTCTTTCAGAAAACTGTCGCAAATTGCTACTTTGAATGGGTTCAGAAGCACCTGCCAAGCAACGCTGTCTCTTGATCGAGCTGCTTTCTTCTTTTCTTTTTCTTTTTTTTTTTTGAAACGGAGGCAAAAGATTTGCCTCATTCATTAATTAAGCAGAAGAGAATTGCCCGGTTAATTAACGGAGAACCGGGCGAAAACCGTCACAAACCACTGAGCGGCACACACAAACGTCCCACACACACACCTTTACAAAGAGTGCCTCGCCGAGCTAGCACACAGGCGTCATCGTCATCACTTCTCCCCTAGCAGGCGTCATCGCCATCCCTAATCACCGAGCAAGTGACTCCGACTTCGCTGTGGACGAACACCGACCCAACTCTCACCGCATAGGTCGTGCAGAAACACATGAAGATCCATGCCAGAACTCAGCCACCCGCGTCGAGGGCAACGCAACTCCGACTCTGAAGGAGAGATCCAAAGAAGAACTATGCCAGGCTGGCGCCGTGGAAGACCACCGAACGGATCACCTGCTGCCTGTCATCGTTGCCACAGGGGCCCCACCGCCGCAGCTCCGACTTCACCGCAACAAACAAACCGAGGTAATCCCACAGACACGTCGGAGAAGAGCCGACTACCGCAACCACCGCAACGCCTCCGACTTCACTTGCCCCATCATCGTCGCCATGGAAGCCTCGACGCCACATCAATGCCTTCCACCACCCAACCTCCCAACACACCCACTGGTCCCTCTAACCGGATTAACCTCCAAAATCGATGCCCTCAAGAGGGGAACGACGTTAACGACCGACCCTCTGGTCTGGAGTTTCCCCCGGAGTTGTCCCTCGCAGAGGAAGAGAGGGCATCCTGTCGACACCTTCAGAAAGGTTACGGCGTCCACAGACGCCGCCATCACAGGCTCCAGCCATGCCCAGAAACGGGTTTTCACCCAGCCCTCGAAATCCTCTGGTGGACAGCCAATCCGTCAGCCCACCTTCCCTCGCTGCCCCTCCACGCATCAACCACCCCGGCAGACAAATCTTGCATCCCCATCACCGCAGCAGGATGGGATGCCTCGTCGGTCGCTGCCTAGAGCCGCCACCACGCCGGACCTTGATGCAGAGAGGCCGAGGGAGACCGCCCCTAGCCGCCGGTCCAAGCAGCGCGTCCAGCTAGGCCCCCGCTCGATGCCAGAACCGCGGTGCCCCGAGCCCCTTGTGCAGCCGTGCGCCCAGCACAGTAAAACTGCGCTGTCCGGCCTTCTCTGCGCTGCTGCCCCTTGCTGCCACCCGACCGGAGAAGACCATCGGCGTGCCCGAGCCGCCCCTTGCCGCCGGTAGCCACAGGCCAAGCGCTAGATCCGTCGTGAGCACCTTCACCGCGCTCACCACGCTCACCCAGCGATGCTCCAAGCTAACCCGCACCTCCGCCGCGCACCAGCCTCCCGCGCGGGGCCCCCACGGCCGCTCGCCCACCACCGCACCAGATCCGGGCGAGAGGGCCCCGGATCCGCCGCCCTGCCGGAGAAGAGGACCTCCCGGCCGCCGGCGCCGCTCGCGGGACGAACCACACGCTGGCTCCCGCACGAACCAGCCACGGGTGCGCCCGCGCCCTGGAAATGAATGCGAGTGTGATTGGATGGAAAAGGAGCAGAAAAACTCAACCGGATCCTTGTGGTCACCAACCAAATTGTTCTGGGTACACTTGTCGGGCCATTATCGGGATGAGCTTCAGGTTGGTTGATGAAACCACAAAACTAATGGTTCCAAACATGATTCCCAAAAAACCATCACTGCTGAAGGATAATTTGTGAAGAGAAAAAAAAATGCTATATCAGGCAAACTGAAAGTGCATCTTCATTGTCACCTCAACGCATAAGTTATTTTGGTCTCTAGACAGCCATCAAGAAAGTAGTCTCTGGTCTGGAGGATCATTCACCTCACACTTATCCAAGGTACATAACTAGGGACTTGCAGACGCAGATGCAGACTGGAGCCCTAGACATTCTTGCTGGCGTACTTGTCAGGTTCATCATCCTTGAAGAGGTCGTCCATGACGTCGTCCATGACATCGTCATTCTTGGCGCTTTCAAAGCTGGAACCAGGGGTGCCGAGGGAGAACTCATCACCACCGGTGGAACCTGCAGGAGCACCATGGTTTCCACCTGGGTTTCCACCGAAGCCACTGTCACCACCAAAGTTGCCGGCGGCAAAGTTGTCACCGCCAGCAGGAGCAAGGCTGCCTCCAGAGAAGGCATCATTGCCCACAGGGGGGGCATAACCACCGCCGCCGCCACCACCACTGTTGCCACCATAACCACCTCCTCCATAGCCACCACCGCCATATCCTCCTCCTCCAAAGCCGCCACCACCACCTCCATAACCAGCACCATTACGGAAGCCAGCGGTCCTCTCAGTGGCAGCACTAACCCGTAGGTTGCGTCCATGTAGATCCTGAGATAAGGAAGAAATAAGTTGATGGGCGACATTAGATGCAAAGCTTTGAAACTTATATGAATCATTGCATGTTCTTGAAACTGAAACTCCTACAGTAAACCTGTCAAGGGCAGGTGATGAAAACAATTGTAGTAAGCTCACTCACTGATCAATTTGACATCATTCCATTTTCCTAAAAGGCTAGAGCATTAAGAAAGATGATGTGGCAGAATTCACGCAAAAAATTGCTATTATAACATCAACATCACAGTTCCCAATACTTCCATTACATGCTAGAGTTATCCAACTTGAATCGGATTGCAGTGATAACTGATGTACAACACATATCTTATTCTTTGTTATTCAAGACACAGCTATGACATCCAGGGAAGTACACCAAACTTCCAACCAATCAACAGGAGTTAGACCATCATTAATGTAGAATACGCAGTTAAAAAACAAGTTTAAGAAACATTGTTTTGATGGAGAGGATTGGGGTAAGATATAGTTCTAGCAAATTTATCCTGGTCTGAAATTTCTCGGCTAAACATAGAGTACTTAGACTAATATGACAAAGCACGGCACCAAGAAAAGCTGATAGAGTTCATCCCGATTATGATTTTACCTTTCCATCCAAGGCCATAATAGCAGATGAAGCCTGTTCTTCTGCTGCATAAGTTATAAAGCCAAAACCTCTCGACCTTCCAGTGTCGCGGTCTACGATAATCTTAGCTGGAAAGAACAAAACAAAAAGAAAAGAAAAAACATTACCAAAACAGCAGCCCAAGATGAGCACAGAGAAAGATTAAGAACTGCATACCATCAATAATTTCTCCATAATGGGAAAAGGCATCTCTCAGACTGCCCTCGTCTGTGTTAAAGGAAAGCCCTACAACAATTACTCACGGCAGTCAGAGAACAGCATTGCAGCAGAACAACTGATTTTTGAACAGATCATCAACAGAGGTATAAGCTATAAGGAGGTCAAACCTCCAACGAAGAGCTTCGATGATGACATGCATCTTATCGCCTGATAGAGAGTCGGATTCGAGCTAGTGGCTTTCTTGAGCAGATTACCGAGCTTATTAACCAAGGCCATAGCTTCGATCTGCAGCAGGACGAGATGTCGAAACACAGGACATGTAAGAAAAGTTGATTGTTTAATGCAATGCCAGGCTGCCAGTTGAGGAACAGGTAAGTACTTAGCAAGTTAGCAGCTAAGTTACACGGGACGGGGATACGAACACTGGGTATTACCGGTAGACGGTGTTTCCGAAAAACACGAATTCGATGATACCCGAGTGTGTGCTCTTTATTTGTTTATTTTTTATTTTTTGAGAAGGAGAACACAACATGTGACAATACAAGAAAATAGTTTCAACAGATTTTCGTTGTTCCCCTTCCCCAAGCTCTTGTGATCTCAAATTTCCATTAGGCTCCCAAGCAGCAAAGAGCATCGTCATATAGATATAGACAGCCAGACACATATACAGACGAATAATACAGTACAAATTAGCAAATTGGGTGCTGCCAATGAACCCATTCCCAGTTACAGACCGAGCCGACCCACTGCTGCTGCCGCTGTTGCCATTCCTGTTTCTCTCTCTGCTCGGCGTAAGCAGCCAGGCACGCACTGAGCAGGGCGAGCACACACTACGGCAGAGAAAAACAGAGAGGGGAACGAGAGAGCCGGGGAGGAGGTCACCTGCTGCCTGCTGCAGTGGAGGACGGAGGCGGCACGGTGCCCTGCGGCGGCGAGGGGCAGAGGATCCTGGAGGCGACGGCGAGGGGCAGAGGGTCCTGGAGGCGGCGGCGCGTGTAGTGGAGGACGGAGGCGGCGCGGTGCGTCTCGTCGTCCCTTCGCTCTGAGTCTGTGACCTGGGCAGTAGTGGACTGGACACTTGTTTCGTGCGTATGGAATTGGGCTGAAATCTTTTGGGCTTTCGGGTTGAAATTTACTGGGCTGCGTATCTTCCCCCATCGGTGCTCTCTTTTATGCCCTATCTTAGTTTTGAACCTTTTGCTAAAAAAAAATACAAATCTGAGCTTTCAACCCTCAAAAGGAGCCTTAAAAAAAACTCAAAAGGAAAATTCTGACAAAATCATGAAACAAGTAAGCATATATTGATCTGAAATATCATTATGTGTGTGAATGTGTTGAGAATGGCAGCATAGAAGTGGAGTTTATATGCACAGGAGATCAGCTTGCAGATACAGACAAAGGCGTTGGGAAGAGTTAACCTCCTGGAGCTGAGGGACGGAATCGAAGTGCGTTCGCTGGAGCAGATCCCTTAAGTTTGAGGAGGTGAATGATGTTAACCTCAACGTGTCTGCATCATTTAGTTTTTCTGTTTATTTGCTTGGTAGCAACATAAGTGTAGCCGCATGGTTTAGTCGAATTTATGTAGGTTGCACGGGCCAAAAGCTAGCTCGTTCTTGTTGTGGCCCGTTCTTGTCTTTAGCTTGGTTTGTTAGCTCCAGACTCGGCACGATCCTAGCCCATGGGATGGCACGCGTATTAGTTTTTTTTTAGTTGGATCGTGGCGAGCTTCCCGCTGTTTTTCAGTTGCAAGATGGAATAAAACAAAGACCCGGAAAAGATGCAAAGAATTACACGTCACAAAACTCTTCTTTCTCTGTGTGACTGCGTTCCTCTGTTTTCAGTCTACCTCGTGTGTGTAGTGTTCTTCAGAGAAAAATTCAGAGAGAAGGAGAGATAGTTGAGGTCACGCCATAAGCCTAACAAATCAAGCATTTGAAAATGTTAAAATATGTATAGAAAAAATATTGATTATGTATTAAAAAATGTTAATCTTGTATTTAAAAAATGTTAAATGTGTATTATAAAAATTTCTTGATGTATACGAAAAATATAGACGGGAAACCAAAAGGAAAATGGAAAAAACAATGAAAACCAAAAAAGAAACCAAAGAAAACAGGAGACAGAAAAGGCCGAAGAAACAAGTGCAAAAGGAATGAAAAACAGTGAAAATTAATAATAATAAAAAGGAAAAAATGTTGAAAACCAGGAAAGTAACAAAAACAGAGGAAAAAAGGAAAAGAAAGAAAAGAAAACATAAGAAAGAAGAGAAAAACCATGAAAAACGAGAGAGAGAGAGAGAGATGAACAAAACCGGTTGAAAAAAATGAAGAGAACCCATTGAAGAAACAAATCCGAAGTAAGAACAAAAAACGTAGAAACCAGGGCAAACGCGAGCAGTTCGATCGAAACCAGATCAGACAAATAAAACAGACGAAACTGGGCTGGCCCAATGACTACACGTGTTGGAAAGCATTTAGGCGAGGGCAGCATATTTCTGGCTATAAGCGAGATATAGCTCCCGCGGGCCTGGCGGGCCTAGCGCGCCGTCGTGCCGGCCTGAATAGCATCTGGGCCGTGCCTGGGCTGGATGGTGCAGCATGCGGACCGGCATGGCACGGCCCGTTCTGTAAACATGCACGATTACGGTGGGTCGGGCCAGGCCAGTCCGTTTGGCCAGCTCTAGAGCCTTCAGCCTACCGTGTTTCTCAAAAAAAATGATAGGTTGAACAGTGTCATGCATCGGTCATTTTTTTTTTAGGAAAGGAGGGTTACCCTGGCCTCGTGCCTCGGTCATATCGGATGCTTGGCGGACAGGGCCGCAGGAGCCGGGAAAGAGAAGGGTGTGGAGATAGTGAGGCGAGGTCCAAGACCGACAGTCACACAGATAAGAGTGAGCTGAGACAGTGATGGGTTGCCGAAAAGCGGAAGGTTTTACTTGAAAGGATTGAACCAACCAAAAATATTCTCTCCTGCTTTCGATGTAGCAGCTAGCTGTCAGAGCCATGTCTCGAACTCTCGATGATGCGGCGTCCGTCAAACAGAAGAGAAGACGATGTGTTGCAGGAGCATGACACTGCCCCCTGCCCCCCGGGACCTGGATGGTGCTCGTTCTACTGATGAGCTCAGGCGGATGGAAGCTTGTAATTCCGTTGTTGATGGAGATGAAACTCGCAGCTGATTCTGGCAGAGATAGCCGCCGCCCGCCGCCTGCTCATATGCTACCGGTTGTTGATCTTTTGGCCTTGCCGTTTTACCCCCAGTGTGGTTTTGACGGGGTGAGCAGTCGATTACTCCATTGTGCTGCATGTAACTAGCTTCTTGCTGCTTGTTTACTTTCAGAACTTTCTCTATTTTTATCATGCTTTTGTGTGGGGTGTACAAAAAGAAAGTCATTTTAGAACACGGGTATAGCAGTGAGCACATTCGTATCACTACGTAGGGTTTGCTTTAGTCCTTGAGTCTCATTCTGTCAAACTGGAAACTCCCTTTACAGCAGGAACGCCTACTCAGTTTTGTAATACTCGTATCTTTTAAACTTTTGCACTGGATGCCGGTTACTCGTTGTCTATTTCGTTATCTCTTCTCTTGACAGTGGAACCGGGCATAAAGTCGGTATCAGTAAGAAAAAATGGTGGTCGTGTCACTGCATTATTGGGGCCGGCCAGATTTGCTTTTCCGCCGATACCATAAGTAATCCACAGACAAGGTTAGGTTAATGCCGAAAGGGGCGCCTATGGTGGAGGGAGCCCACGCAAGAAAATTCCTTGTCCTCAGCGAAGACGATCATCGGCATCGGTAGCGTGCCCTTCCAATCCATCGGTGTGGGCGCCATCCGACCAATTGCAAGTTGCCTGCCCCTTCTCTATGGCAACAGCGTAGTGTACCGACCTTTCAGACAGAGCTCAGTGCCCCAGTGAGCTGAACCGAGTCCAGTCTCGAGTGTAAAATCCATTAATGGGGGAGGCACCGGCGACGGCGACGGTGGAGGCAGACGCGGGGGCGCCCCTGAGCAGCTGGGTGGTGGAGATGGAGAAGACGATCGGCGAGATGAACATCGACCCGGCGGCGGAGATGGCGCGGTGGAAGCGCCACTCCATCTACCGCGTGCCGGAGCGGATCAAGAACCTGCACAACAGCAAGGCGTACCAGCCGGAGCTGGTCTCGCTGGGGCCCTTCCACCACGGCGACCCGGAGCTGCTCCCCATGGAGGAGCACAAGCGCCGGGCCGTGGTGCACCTCGTCAAGCGCTCGGGGCGGCCGCTGCGGGAGTTCGTGGCCGCCGTGGCGGAGGTGGCTCAGCAGCTGCAGGACGCCTACAAGGACCTCGGCGACGAGTGGCGCGGCGCCCGCGACAACCGGGAGCGCTTCGTGCAGCTCATGGTCACCGACGGCTGCTTCCTGGTGGAGGCGATGCGGATGGACGCGCTGCGGGGGAAGGTGCACGAGGAGTACGCGCCCAACGACCCCGTCTTCAGCAAGTACGGCTACCTCTACCTCTGGAACTACATCCAGTCCGACATGGTCGTCGTCGAGAACCAGCTGCCGCTGCTCCTCCTCCAGCGGCTCCTCATTGTCCTCGACCATCACAAATATCAGGTAATTTCCTCTCCATTCATTCATCCCCTTTCCTAGTTTCTTTCCGTAGTTTGTCAATAAATTAAAACGGTTTTGCTAAAGCACATCTAGATGTGCCATAAGTATTATTGCACGTCTAAGTCTAAAACCGATCCACCAGATTCAAACCGGCAATAATGACTTCACTGATAGATTTACTTGGTAGTAGTACTATTGATGCGATCTGCATTCTAGTTGGATTCGACAATAATGTCTTCACTAGTATAATAGATTTACTCAAAGTATTGATTGATTCGACCGAGTGGATGGGTTGCTGGATTCAGTTTAAGTGGCGTAGAAGGGCATGGCTCAGTTAGTGTCGTTGCATGCCGACCCCGACAACGACAGAATAGATGATAGATTGGCTGCAAGGGGAGCCAGCCAAACGTTTGTGCGAAAGAGATATGTTACTTGAAACTTTGAAAGAGAGGAAGAGAGCTACTTGAAAGATATTATCATGCACGGACAAACAGAGGCAGTATGAAATACACGTGGATACTCACATATAATAAACAACTTGATGCCGGGAGAGTAGAGCCGTTGTTTATGTTTTTGTTGTGGCCTTCCTTCCGGCATCTAGTACGACTAAGACTTTTTCTTGATTATTATAATGATGGAAAGGCTTGAACACTTATGGGATTGATAAGGATAAAATATTTCACATTGACCACTTATTTGTTCAGTCCGCAAGTAAAAGCATCTTATACTCCCTCCGTAAAGAAATATAAAAGCGTTTAGATCACTAAAGTAGTAGTGAGTATTAAATTACAGAGGCAGTAGCAAATACCCTACAACAGAAAATCAATCTCGCGAGGACAGTGACTTCAGCCTCACAATGTCCTTTGGTTGGCAATTGTTCTTGTGCATCGTTCCTGTGCTCGTAGCACACCAGTACATATTACTAATAATTATTACTCCCTCCGTCCCATAATATATAAGATGCACAACTTTGTTCGCGTTATGGGACGGAGGGAATACAACTTTGCACGCGTGAAATTTTTGGGGGAAAATCTTCAAAAAAAGTATTACTACAACTTTGTACCCTGCGCCAGTCTCCACTACAGATTTTAGCTACCAGGACTAACTCCTGATCAGATCAATAGCCTGAGCGCCATCTTCAAAATCCCAGCACCAGCACAGTTGTTCTCTTCATGCTGAGCCGAGCCAAGCCGGGGACATTCCCCGCCTTGGTCTCCATGATCTGGAGGCATTTGTCCAGCATCAGGACAGAGTGGCCTCCATCTTTTAAGCAAGCGCAACAGGCATTGCCGCATCATCTGCAAACCAGACCAAACTGCACGGCCAAAGAATATGTCATTTCTCAGTTTCCAAGTGGTCCACATTAATCCGGAAGAAATCATGTAAGCTAAAGCCTTTTCTTATTACACGGCCAAAGACTTGCAACATTAACATAGCTGTCAAGCACAACAGGAACAGCAACTATGGCTCTCACTTCTTTCCAGAGTATGCCAATAACATCACATTCAAAGAGACGGTGTCAAGTTTCTAATCTACAGCACAATGAGTATCTTTTATCAGGGATGTCCTATCTCTCACACAAATTGTCTCTAGTGAGCAATTTATTGTGTGACAAGAGCCTGTACCCTGGGGCGAATGATGGGTAATTTTCAAACAGCAGGGACAAAGATGGGGGTACTCCCCCCTAAAATTAATCACTACATAAAGAAACTGCGACTATGCAGGCCAGAACCATGTAATTGCCAGACCATCTGGTCCGGACAATCTGTACAAGGTCTTCCTATTGCTGCATAAGTTTAGCATCAAAGCCCCTCCCAAAAGAGATCTTGATTTGAACCCCGTCCCAAATCTCGGCAATAGGGACATTAACCTCATTGCACACAAAATATATGTCAAAGAACTGAACAGCTAAGCTAGAATATTTGACTGGCCGAAATAAAAATAGCCGCCTGTCAAGTTAATTTTACTAGAGACCGGGGGTTTGAACCTCCTTTCTGAAAAAATGGTTGTGCACTGGGACGTAGAACCCATTCCTGTTAAATTCATATTCCAGTTTGACGAGTTATTTTTTCAGGGGTATTTCTTTTAGGTGTAGAATTAGAATTCAAGCATGCCACCATGTTTGCTCTAAGAATTTGAAAATTCATATGTTCATCGAATTAAAAAAGATAGCTATACTCTCGGCCTTGAGGTGGCATAAGGTTGTCATAATGCAGATTAATCAGAACATTATATATTGAACCTGTTAATATTATTACAAAGATATCATAGTCGGGTCATACACACAATGGAGATCAGAACAACCTTGTTAGTTCTAACTTTATGTCTAACTAATTTTTATAGAACGCTTCACGAGTGAGCAGGTTGGTGCTTGATTCTCTATGTCCGTGGCGGAGACACTTGGTTGGCATCAATCACCTTGGGCTCCACCCTCTCGACATCTTGTACACAAGCCTCACCCACGGCGACCATCAAGAGCGCACCGGATTGACGGCGTATGTCATGCCCTCGGCGATGGAGATCTACGAGGCCGGAATCCATTTCAGGGTGAGCGATACTGACAGCCTCCTCGACGTCCACTTCGAACGTGGCAAGCTAAGCATGCCGGCAATCAGGGTCGACGACAGGACCGAGAAGAAGTTTCTGAACCTGATGGCGTTTGAGCGGCTCCACCCCGGCGCTGGCAATGACGTGACAGCTTATGTGATCTTCATGGACAACATCATCAGCTCGGCCAAAGACGTGGCGCTGCTGAGGTCCAAGAACATTATCGAGTGTGGGCTGGGCAGCGACGAGGAGGTGGTCAAGCTACTCAACAACACGCTCAACAAAGGGGGAGTGATGAGCCTGTCTAGCAGGCTCCACGATGTGCAACGGCGGGTGAAGGCCCAGTGCACGATGAGGAGGAACAAGTGGCGCGCCAACTTCATACAGAGGTACTTAAGGAATCCTTGGGTGTTTATCTCACTTGTAGCCGCCGTCGTCCTACTTGTAGCCACTCTCTTGCAGACTGTGTATACTGTTTTGCCCTTTTATAAGATTATTTAGTACCGCCTGAATATACCATATAAGCTTGCTCATATTGAAGCATATATGTTTTGTCCAACTTGTTTCATGGACTCTCTCCCTGGTTTGTTTTATGAGTACCTACCTTGTCCCAAAATCTGAGGCAATATCCATCCCTCCACCACCACCACGACGGCACTGCACATCAGAGTTACCGGTGTTTGGGGGAAGCGGCAGACGTGCAATGTGTACTCGAAGGACTCACATACTTGCACAATCTCAACCGTCGTTTGCTGCTCAAGCTCAATGCAAAAGTACCACGGATACTTTTGATTTGGGAAATTAAATTCAGAATTCCTATAAAGCAGTACTATGGTGAGAAAAACATCTCTAGAAACTGCAAAAATAGCTCATGGAAACTACAAAGCTCATCCAAAGAGCGCACCTTATTTTTATGCTGAACATTTGATCGTATCTCTCTTCAAAATCCTTATGTTTTGATTCAATGAGGGTGCTCAGCATGGGACCTGAAAAATCTGACATCATCATCGATATAACAATTAACAAACAAAATGAACATATCATGCCTTCAAAACTCCTGAAGTTCAGGTTCAACGTAAGGACAAGATGCAGGTAAAACTGATATCATACTGATACAAAGGAGCAAGACAGTCAAGTGCTTGTGTGACTTCCTTCCAAATGTTCAGAGTGTGCACTGCCTACTATGGATGATGGCCATGGAATCCAGTAATGAATGTATCCTATCTGTAAGCAGTATTGTACTGTGCAGCGGAATCACCTGTTAGACTGTTAACACGTTCTGCAATCATTGGAGTTTTTGAGCCAGCCCCTGACAAGAACACTATGTCATTTTTGGCAGGAAGTTTTTATCAAAACCTGTGGAAACAGAGGGAAAACATAAATCACAAAGACAAGAAAATAGTACTCCCTCCGTCTCAAAATAAGTGTCTCAACTTTGTACTAACTTTAGTACGAAGTTGTACTAAGGTTTCGTACTAAAGTTAGTACAAAGTTGAGACACTTATTTTGAGACGGAGGGAGTGTTATTGACTCATTATTGGTTTGACAGATGCATGAGGGTGTAAGATATATTGATGGAACCTTTAAAGTACCTGATAGATCATTATGTTGGAAGAGTCTTCAGTCATGTTTGGCAGATTAAGGTTCCCACTTTGCATAAAAACTAATGATGCTAGCAATACAAATCGTCCTGGGATAGTTCTAGCATGTCCTAGAGGCTTTGTCCCAAGCAAGTTGGGGCAGGCTAGAGATGAAATCCAGCAGAAAACCGTGAGAAACAGATCAGAATAATCCCAACTAGCATGTTATAAGGTGAAAGAGAAAGACATCACCATAGCTAAGTACCTAGCACGAATTCCGCGATATACAATTGGCCTGCAAGTACCCCAATACAGGATTTCTTTGTGAACGCCTTGAAACTGCAGCCAGTCAACATTAACCATCAGAGATCTAATCAGTTTACTACAAAAAAAAATATCGATAGTATGCAAGAAATGGGAGCCTTGCATCACATATAAATCATCTCGAACGGAGTAAATCAAATACTCCCCTAGTAAAGAAGTAGAATGCAAACACATTAGGATCAAAACCGGCAGCATCTCGCCTAGATATTCTACTCTACTTCACGCCTCTTGATGAGCTTAATGACCTTTGGCAAACGAACGGGGGCATTTGCTAGTGCGATGTGCTTAAAAATACTTCGCTGGAGCTCCGATGATGCACGCACAATACGAAGTTCACTGTACGAAAGTAACCGGCAAAAAATGTTCAGCCGAGTTCATCTTAACAAGCTCTCTCCACCCTGCTGTTCAAACATAGTTAGAGCAGTAGTGTCCTTCCCCTACTTCCCTAAGATTCACTGTCACTGTGCACTGTTGTAGGAAAGAATGAATAATGACTACAGTAACTGGAGTACAGATAACAGTAACACCTATCTGACCAATTGAGACGTCGTATTCTAGCAAAGCAACGAAGGGGGGCGACAAAAATGACGCCACGAACCAACGATCCTCACCTGAGCGTGCCATCCTGCGCAGCGCCGCCGCGCCCTCCGACTCCGTCTGCAACCACCCGCCGGTATACGCCATAAAGGCGACGGACAGGAGGTTGACGAAAGCAACCCCTAGGAGGAGAAGGAGTTGTTCTGGCGCTCACGGCCATGAGGCCAGCGGGCCATGGTCGCCGCGCTGCTGCTGCGGCGGCGGCCCGGCGCGCGTCCGGACCCGCAGGGGGGCAGGGCTTGTGATTCTTCCATTTTCCGCCTCCGCATTGCGTTGACGGAAAATAGAACATGTCTCGATCAGAGAAAAGGCACCTGTTCCTGTTGGGCCTATTCAGAGCCTTCATGGCCCATGTACAGCCCACATAACATTTAAAAAATGCTCACATTGTTTTTCAGAATTTCGGAAAATATTAGATTTTTTCTAAAAACACGTTTATAAAAAATCATAAAATGTTCTCTTTTTATAAAATAATGTTCCAAATTTCAGCAAAAATCATATTTTTTAATAAAATGTTTACAATACTTATAAAATTGTTTTCTTTTGAAAAAAGGTTCACGTTATGCAGAACATTGTTCACACAAGAAATTATTATCAAAATTATGATTTTTTTTCAATTTTCATAATAACTACGTACATTTACAAAATATATGTTTTCGTGTTTTTTGAAAAACAACGGATGAAAAAAACACTTGAAAACGAAAAAACCATTATAAACCTTTTTTTTAGGGTTAAACCATTAGAAACCTGAGCAGGGAATTTTTTTGGGCGGCTCAACTATCTGGAACAGAGACTCTTTTTTTAAGTTGTTTTTTTTAGAATTGAGACTCTTTTTTTAAGTAGGAGAGTTGAATGGGCTGAATCGCTCGGTAGTTCACTGGGCGAAAGGTCCATATTACAGGATTAATGGGCCCAGTTGTTAGTTCGGGCTGGAGTTAGATGGGCCTTGTTGTCTCAAGAAAAATGGCATCGGCTCTTTTTGGAGAGCAACTAGTTAACGAGCGCTCCGCGGGTGACAAGTGTCGTGCGCGGAGCGCTCCCGCGAGGGAAAACCAGCCGGCGCGGTTGGTTCCCGGTTTTCCCTTTCCGGTTTGTGGTTTCATGCGTTTTGCAGTTTAACCCTTCAACTACTAGAATTTTCCGTTTTTCCCTTTCCGCGCGATAACACAAAGAAAATAACTGCCAACCGCGTCGGTTCCCTGTTTCCCTTTTTGTTTCCATTATATTTTTGGGAAATGGAGATTTATGGGGTAGTTACGGGCGGGGGCTACCAACACTATCAAATGTGACCTTTCAAATAAGCAAAAAACAGCAACTTTTTCATACACACGAAGCAAAGGCATGGTTTGACGCACGGTCGTGATGACTGCAGAGGCATCGCTCAATCCTGTGAATGGCTGAATGCCAATGTGTGAATTCTTTATGGGCACAGGTGTATACTAACAGATGCATGGTTTGTATAACTTTACTAAATTGGAGCACGGCGCCTCCGGCGCGGGGAACCTCCTGCTCGCCTTCGGCTCGTTTAATTTTCATAAACATCTTAAGGGGGGCATAGGTCGAAGTGTGTGTTGGTCGTGCAGCATGTTGGTTCGTGCGGCGCGTTGTCCGTCGTGGTGTCACACGGCGCCTCCGGCAAGGGGGAACCTCCTGCTCGCCTTCGGCTCGTTTAATTTTCATAAACATCTTGAAGGGGGGGCATAGGTCGAAGTGTGTGTTGGTCGTGCAGCGTGTTGGTTCGTGCGACGCGTTGTCCGTCGTGGTGTCACTAGGCGCCTCCGGCGCGGGGGAACCTCCTGCTCGCCTTCGGCTCGTTTAATTTTCATAAACATCTTGAAGGGGGGCATAGGTCGAAGTGTGTGTTGGTCGTGCAGCGTGTTGGTTCGTGCAGCGCGTTCTCCGTCGTGGTGTCACACGGCGCCTCCGGCGCGGGGGAACCTCCTGCTCGCCTTCGGCTCGTTTAATTTTCATAAACATCTTGAAGGGGGGGCATAGGTCGAAGTGTGTGTTGGTCGTGCAGCGTGTTGGTTCGTCCAGCGCGTTGTCCGTCGTTGTGTCACACGATGCCTCCGGCGCGGGGGAACCTCCTGCTCGCCTTCGGCTCGTTTAATTTTCATAAACATCTTGAAGGGGGGCATAGGTCGAATGTGTGTTTTGGTCGTGCAGCGCGTTGGTTTGTGGCGCGCTTGTCCGTCGTGGTGGCACACGGCGCCTCCGGCGCAGGGGAACCTCCTGCTCGCCTTCGGCTCGTTTAATTTTCATAAACATCTTGAAGGGGGGGCATAGGTCGAAGTGTGTGTTGGTCGTGCAGCGTGTTGGTTCGTGCGGCGCGTTGTCCGTCGTGGTGTCACACGGCGCCCCCGGCGCGGGGGAACCTCCTGCTCGCCTTCGGCTCGTTTAATTTTCATAAACATCTTGAAGGGGGGGGCATAGGTCGAAGTGTGTGTTGGTCGTGCAGCGTGTTGGTTTGTGCGGCGCGTTGTCCGTCGTGGTGTCACACGGCGCCTCCGGCGCGAGGGAACCTCCTGCTCGCCTTCGGCTCGTTTAATTTTCATAAACATCTTGAAGGGGGGGCATAGGTCGAAGTGTGTGCTGGTCGTGCAGCTTGTTGGTTCGTGCGGCGCTTTCCCTTCACACCGCCTCCCCGGAACCTCCTGCTCGCCTTCGGCTCGTTTAATTTTCATAAACATCTTGAAGGGGGGCATAGGTCGAAGTATGTGTTGGTCGTGCAGCGTGTTGGTTCGTGCGGCGCATTGTCCGTCGTGGTGTCACACGGCGCCTCCGGCACTGGGGAACCTCCTGCTCTTCTTCGGCTCGTTTAATTTTCATAAACATCTTGAAGGGGGGCATAGGTCAAAGTGTGTGTTGGTCGTGCAGCGTGTTGCTTCGTGCGGCGCGTTGTCCGTCGTGGTGTCACACGGCGCCTCCGGTGCGGGGGAACCTCCTGCTCGCCTTCGGCTCGTTTAATTTTCATAAACATCTTGAAGGGAGGGCATAGGTCGAAGTGTATGTTGGTCATGCAGCGTGTTAGTTCGTGCGCCGCGTTGTCCGTCGTGGTATCACACGGCGCCTCCGGCGCGGGGGAACCTCCTACTCGCCTTCGGCTCGTTTAATTTTCATAAACATCTTGAAGGTGGGGCATAGGTCGAAGTGTGTGTTGGTCGTGCTGCGTGTTGGTTCGTGAGGCGCGTTGTCCGTTGTGGTGTCACACGGCGCTTCCGGCGCGGGGGAACCTCCTGCTCGCCTTCGGCTCGTTTAATTTTCATAAACATCTTGAAGGGGGGGCATAGGTCGAAGTGTGTGTTGGTTGTGCAGCGTGTTGGTTCGTGCGGCGCGTTGTCCATCGTGGTGTCACACGGCGCCTCCGGCGCGGGGGAATCTCCTACTCGCCTTCGGCTCGTTTAATTTTCATAAACATCTTGAAGGGGGACATAGGTCGAAGTGTGTGTTGGTCGTGCAGCGTGTTGGTTCGTGCGACGCGTTGTCCGTCGTGGTGTCACACGGCGCCTCCGGCGCGGGGGAATCTCCTGCTCGCCTTCGGCTCGTTTAATTTTCATAAACATCTTGAGGTGGGGCATAGGTCGAAGTGTGTGTTGGTCGTGCAGCGTGTTGGTTCGTGCATTTGGTTGTTTGCTGAAGTTCATGATATTCTATAAGAAGTTCATAGCTCAGGAGAAATTCTTTATACAGGTCGTGCAAAAGCCAAGCTCCTTTGCCTGGAAAGGCACGGGTTTGAAGCATGTGCAGTCACGTGTGCGTAGTAGCTAGCCACGGTTGAGGCACTAGAGGTATGTGCGTGTATGCACATGTGTGGATCCTCCGGAGGCACGGGTGTGAAGCATCTGCAGTCACGTGTGTGGAGCAGCTAGCCTTGGTTGAGGCACTCGAGGTATGTGCGTGCATGCACATTTGTGGATTCTCCGGAGGCACGGGTTTGAAGCATTTGCAGTCACGTTTGCGGAGCAGCTAGCCACGATTGAGGCACTCGAGGTATGTGCGTGCATGCACATGTGTGGATTCTACGGAGGCACGGGGCCATGTAGCCTCTGTAGGCACGGGGCCATGTCATCTCCGGAGGCACGGGCGGGTGGTCTCCAGAGTCATGGGTAGGAGTTCGTTTTGGGAGTCACTGTTGTCGCACAGTTAAAAAGTGGCACTGTTGTTTATAGTGTAGTGGCACTCTCTGATGATGTTCTCTTTTCAACATAAACACGCAATTTGTAACTAGATTACATATAAATATGAGTCATTGTTAAACTGTTTTGTCACGTTTTGATGGAGTTAGGCTCGCTGCCTAAATCAAAAGTTTTAGTCTTCATTCTTGCTAAAGATCTTGCTAATCTCGTCACCCATTTCATCAGCTTTGACTTGATTCATCTCGCTAAGTAAAAGAATGTACATTGCCTCTGCCCTCCAGTCTTCCACTTCATCCTGTGAAATTTTGCCGACAAGAGAAGTATATTCTTAGAGTTGGTGCATAAAAGGTGTATATAAGTAAATATATATTCCAATATTTTCTATGTATTGTGTGCAGAAGATTTTCATTGAAAACTTACTGTCAAATCATCCAGGTCTTCGATGAACTTTTCACCATTGTAGAGGAATGCAAGCTTTAGAACAGCAAATGGTGATTCACCCTTTTCTACCACTGGAACATCTTGCACAGTATGAAACTGCCATCTTGTATTCTTGGGATTCATTGTTTGTCCTAGTATGGCATTGAAGACTTCTTTAATCCTAGGTACCTGGGAATTGTGTTTTGTAATTGTTTTAATATTGCAACTTGTAAAACTGAAAAAATCGTTATTTAGAAATGCTTACAATTGCCGACTTATGAACATGATATTCCTGAAACTGTTTTTTTCTTTCCTCTTCAGCTTGTTCCTTTTCCTGAAGAATTCGATCTGCTTCAAATGGATCCAATTGATCTATGTCTACCTTTTCTTTCTCAAATTCCTCTGGAGTTGCTTCTCGAGGATCAATAATATGAACTTTGTTTTTATATTTGTCCAGCATATATAGCACATAGCGGTGATCCTTCTCGAGTGGAATGAATATCTGCGTACAAAATATTTGTTGCTTAGATGACAGTTTAATATAAAGTAATATGATAGAACGCATATTTTGTGATTTTGTTGTGGAGTAAAGGGATGTTACCATGTTTGCTGTTGAGAGCTTATTCTGTTGATGTTCTTTGAGATACATGGGAACCAGTTGATTCTTTGTTCTTAGCAATTCAGTTTTAAATTTGCTAATAGTAGTTTTGTGATTCTTTAAATCCAGTATACGCTGCAAACAATAATTACGATAAAAAAAACTGTCAGAAAAAACAGCTGTGTAACAATATAAAAGAGCAGGCGTTGCAATATAGACAAGTTTGTGCTTTTTAAAAATTTACCTCTGCAAAGTTTGGGCCTAATATTACTCTATCACTCTCTTTTGAATCTTGTCTGCTTTCCCAGATTTCTGCTATATCATCGAGCACTCTCTTTTCTATATGATATGGTATGTTCGTCTGTGCTGGTCTTGGACCAAATACTGCCTTCAGTTGAGCTACAGTAAGTTGCGTGCTTTCGCTTTCTCTATGAATGCGCTTAAATACAATTTTGCTGCGACAGGAAAATAAATTAATTTTGGAGGTGAGAGTCAGTGAGAAACAGAATTTTATATTCTTTTTGGCCTCGGTCCAACTATTTTTAGGTGCAATAGAAAACAACTCACTTTTTGAATTCTTCCTGCCAGCTGTCGCTCATGACTATTTGGAAGAGGTCGGACGCCTCCTTTGTGTGTTGGAAGCAATGTGAATGTTTTGGGTATGGATTGGTGCTTCGTCCTTTTTTCCTTTTTGTTGCATCTGTTTCTGTCAGCGGAAGCATATATGTAATATGTAAGCTCTCGTGATACTAAAGACATTGGTCAACCATGGGATGGGTAGGCCATTACAAAATAAGATAACCAGAAATAATTTTCTTACCTTTGCTGGTGGAAAAAAACTTTGAATTTTCTGGTTTGAATTCTTTGATTCTTCGAGGTAGTTGCTCGCACTTTACTTGGTTTGTTTCACCAAATATGGTTGTAAAAAGGAACTCCGGTTTCCACTCGGCATCTACCTTGCTATACTACATGAAGGTCATCGGATATTCTTTTATTTTTCTTTGTTGAGATAATTGAAGAATTCAAGGAGTGCTACTTCTAAAATAAAATTGTTGCTCTCGTACTATTCACTTACATGGAAATCCTCATCGTCCTTTGTGAGATCATTGTCATTCCAGTATTTTGCAAATTGAACCATGAAGTGTCCGCATTGGGTACCCTGCTGTTTTGGCACGCAAACTCTGTTAGGTGTTTCTGCTATCCTCGACCAGTCCGGTTCACTGTTGGCTTCTAGTTCCGCTTCTCCGTAATGCTTCTTCATGAGTGCATACATCCTTTTAATCTGTGATTACGGTTTGGTTTTACTGTTGGATATTGCCATTAAGAAAGGTAATGCAAGAATTAGAAAACCAAGGTTGAATTGACGTACCAGTTCTGGGTGATCCTTATGGTGTTTTTTCCATGTATTATTTCCTGTGTGTCTGTAACTCAGTGAGTCAAGTATGTCGATGGAGCTCGTGTACTTGTTCAGCACGTACAATGTGAAGTGTTTATCTGTGTTGTGAGGTATCATAATCTGCGGTGTTTGGAGACAGAGTGAGTTAAAGTTCATTGTTGTCAGGAGAATTAAATGACATGTAAATGTGCAATCTTTAGCAAGAATGAATTATGTTTGTATATTTATATTAACTTACTAGCTTTTTCTTTAAAAGTTTTTTCCCTCTTACAAGGGGTACAAACTCTTTTAATGCTTCTTCCTCATTGAATTCTCGTAGTCCTCCTTCTTTTCCAGGATTGACACCGAGCACAAGCTGTGACAAAAAAGTTGTCTACTTTTTAGTTGAAACATATAATCACTGAAATGATGCAAGTGTTTTCGTCCAATTGGACTTCATACGTTTGCAAATTCTACGGATAGTATGGCTTGATCGGTTGTGTTGTATTGTTGCTGCTCCGTCCATTCTTCGAACAATGCGTTTGCGATGGAGCCCTCCATCTGTCCATCTCCTTTTCGTAGCTGTTGCATTATGTCTTGTCCTGTAATACAATCGGGTCGCTTTGAGCTATTATATACGTTTAGGCTGCAAGCAGAAAAGGTTTATACATAGGTTAGGTCGCTTTAAAAAGGAGCAGCACTTTTCTGTTTTTTGTTTTAACAAGAGAAAGTACTTACTGTCCGCATTCTTCCTGTCCTTCTTTGCTGAATAGGTAATCATGAAGTGCCTTGGCTTTGTTCATAAATTTGAAATCTCCTGGGACAAATGTAGGAATCTTGATTTTTCCATGGAGCCTGCTCGAAGGCTTCACCGGCCTCTTCTTGACCGAGATTTTCTTGGCTGAGCTGTTCTCAGATGATTGAGCCATTGAATGTTCTCCTGATTCTTGCTGCAAGCTTGCCAGATACGGTGTGTCATTTTTGTTGAATTCAAAGTCTTCGTGCTGAATCCGTAATGTTTTGATTTCATTGAATTTATAGCCCATCTGTGTAAACTCATTGTATATCTTTAGTTGGTTCGGGTCAAGGCTTAAAAGAAATTCATCAATTTCTTCTTGCTTTTTCATTGTTTTGTGTTTTAAGAAGTCTAAAGAGACGGTGCTGGAGGTGCCTTGCTGACTGTTTGTCGATCATGTTTCTTCTTGAAGAAGAACATGTTGTTTCTTCTGCTTGAAAACCTGTTCTTGTGTAGTTGCTACGTCGTTGCTTCTATCATCCTCTTTTAAAGCAGTGCCTGTTTGTTCAAGTTGCTCTGTGCTCGGGATATTGTTGTTGATATTTTGCTCGTTACTGGTGTCCGTTGCCTCTTCAGGTTGGTGTGGTATCTTGTCGTCTAGTGGTGGTTGATCTGGTTCTATTGGTGGATCCTTTTCTTTGTGGTCTGTGCAAGATTCTTTGACGACGGCGTGGCTGCTATCATGCATAAGCTCTTTGTGTTCACTGCATATATCAATAACTTCTTGCTCTTGGGTGGTTGTCGCATGCATAATATGTTCCTTTGGCTCGAGATTTGGCGGAAACTCTTCTAGTACGCAACATTCTGTCTGTTGCATTTCTTTGTCTCCCATATCGACTTCATACTTCAGCATATCTATTAGAATCAAAAAATAATAAAAAAAACTTATTACTAGTTGGTAGTGTGACAAAATTGTAAGGTTTTGTTTCTGAAAAGACTAACCTGTTGTACACTTGATTAATGACAGTGCGGTATTGCCTCTGTGTTGACTGATTAGTTGATATAGAATTTTTTTCCTCAACTCTGGTACTTGTTCTGCCTCTAAGGCCGCTTTTGTTCCATCTTTGGAGTAGTGCTTCACGTTCATGTACATCTAGAATGCGCAGTCCATTCTACATGTAGAGGAATGGTAATAGTAAAATTGTTGCATTCGAGAAACGGAAAGAAGAGAAATATTTTAGCAATGGTAGTAGTAATTGTTGCATTGAAAAAATGAAAGAACATAATTATTTGAGGAATGGTAGTAGTGAATCTTGCATTGAAAAAAAGAAAGAAGAGAAATGTTGGAAGTGCTTACGTGTCTTCTCCCTGAAGTGGCACCTCCAGTTTGACCTTTTGGAAATGGTCGATGCTTCTTTGTGAAAGCTGGAGCTCTGTGCTTATATGCTTCCAGATTTTCATTAATTTGCTGGTTACACTATTGAAGAATTCTATTGTGCATGGATATGCAGATGAAGAGTCAAGGAGTTCAAAGCGCTGTTTTTCCATGTTAACTGTAACGGTGAAGTAATGACTGATAGTTTCATCTTTCTTAAACCCGCTGATGTCTACTATGCAACTTTATTCATGTAGACTCGTGTTGGGCCTCCAAGCGCAGAGTTTTGTAGGACAGTAGCAATTTTCCCTCAAGTGGATGACCTAAGGTTTATCAATCCGTGGGAGACGTAGGATGAAGATAGTCTCTCTCAAACAACCCTGCAACCAAATACAAGAAATCTCTTGTGTCCCCAACACACCCAATACAATGGCAAATTATATAGGTGCACTAGTTCGGCGAAGAGATGGCGATAAAAGTGTAATATGGATGGTAGAAATATATTTTTATAATCTGAATAAATAAAAACAGCAAGGTAGCAATTGATAAAACGTAGCACAAACGGTATTGCAATGCTTGAAAATGAGGCCTAGGGTCCGTACTTTCACTAGTGCAACCTCTCAACAATGCAAATATAATTGGATCATATAACCATCCCTCAAAGTGCGATGAAGAATCACTCCAAAGTTCCTATCTAGCGGAGAACATAAGAATAAATTGTTTGTAGGGTACGGAACCACCTCAAAGCTATTCTTTCCGATCGATCTATCCAAGAGTTCGTACTAAAATAACACCAAAGCAAATTTAGATTCGTAATGCTCAATCTAACACAAAGAACCCCAAAGTGTGCCCCAAGATTTCTATCGGAGAAACAAAGACAAGAACGTGCATCAACCCCTATGCATAGATTACCCCAATGTCACCTCGGGAATCCGCGAGTTGAGTGCCAAAACATATATCAAGTGAATCAATATAATACCCCATTGTCACCACGGGTATTCGTATGCAAGACATATATCAAGTGCTCTCAAATTCATAAAAGTATTCAATCTGATAAAACGAAATCTCAAAGGGAAAACTCAATTCACAACAAGATAGAGAGGGAGAAAAACCATATGATCCAACTATACTAACAAAGCCCGCGATACATCAAGATCGTGACATCTCAAGAACACAAGAGAGAGAGAGATTAAACACATAGCTACTGGTACAAACCCTCAGCCCCGAGGGTGGACTACTCCCTCCTCATCATGGTGGCCGTCGGGATGATGAAGATGGCCACCTGTGATGATCTCCCCCTCCGGCAGGGTGCCGGAACGGGGTCTAAATTGGATCTCATGGATACAGAGGCCTTGCGGCGGCGGAACTTCTGATCTAGGGATACCCCCAGGGTTTTTGGAATATTTGGGAATTTATAGGGCGAAGAGGCGGTGCGGGAGGCCACCGAGGTGGGCAAAACCCATCGGGGCACGCCTGGGGGCCCAGGCGCACCCTGGTGGGTTGTGCCCCCCTCGGGACACCCCCCAGGTGCTGCCCTGGCCCATTGGATGTCTTCTGGTCCATAAAAAATCCACAAAAAGTTTCGCAGTGTTTGGACTCCATTTGGTATTGATTTCCTGTGATGTAAAAAACAAGCAAAAAACAACAACTGGCATTGGGCACTATGTCAATAGGTTAGTCCCAAAAAATGATATAAAGTTGCTATAAAATGATTGTAAAACATCCAAGAAAGATAATATAACAGCATGAATACTTCATAAATTATAGATACGTTGGAGACGTATCAGCTTCCCCAAGCTTAATTCCTACTCATCCTCGAGTAGGTAAATGATAAAAGAAATAATTTATGAAGTGTGAATGCTAGCAAAGTGCATAAGTTTGATCAATGAAAATTTCAATCACTTTTTCTAGCATTATAACAGCAATTCTATCTTATAAAACTTCTCATGTTAAAGTAGCAAGCAATTCACGTGTTAAGGTTCAAACAATGAATTCTCTTGAGACTCAACAACCTATGTTCTCAATCACCAAACAATTGTAATTCAACTTATTCAACAGAGTCTAAGTAAGAGCTCCACATACTCAACCATCATATAGTCTTCTATGATTGCTAACACTCACCGCATACACATGAGCAAAACGTTTCAACCGGACACATAGAAAGATGGGGGCTTATAATTTCGCCTCCCAACGTATTCACCTCAAGGGTAATGTCAACAATAATAACTCATGCTACCCATATCCAACTGGATATATGTGCCTAGATCTTTCCTCACCACATGATGCTTGCCAAAAGAGAAAAATAAAAGGGAATAGAGAGAAAAACTTTGACTCATGCATGAAAGTAAATACATAAAAGTAAAAGGTAGGCCCTTCGCAGAGGGAAGCAGAGGTTGCCATGCGCTTTTTGTTTGTATGCTCAATCCCTTAGTGCAAAAGAACCTCACGTTATATTGCCCCTTATGATAGCAACCTTTATTATGCAGTCTGTCGCTTTTATTCTTTGCCATCACAAGTTCGTACAATGCTCAATTTTCTCTTACACTAAATGATCTAACACTTTTAGAAGCAATTTTTATTGCCTTATTGCACCGATGACAACTTACTTGTGGGATCTTATTCAATCCTTAGGTTGGTATGGTGGACTCTTGAAAATAAGATTTGGATTTAAGGGTTTTTGGATGCACAAGTAGTATCTCTACTTGGTGCGGAATTTTTGGCTAGCAAAGATGGGGGGCAAGCACCACATGTTGAAGGATCCATGACAATATAACTTCTATGTGAATATGAACAAACGTAAATCATTACGTTGTCTTCCTTGTCCAACGTCAACAATTTTGGCATATAATATTTTGATGGGGGCTCACAATCACAAAAGATTTCCAAGATAGTGTATTTGCATGTGAAAGTTCTCTTCCTTATACTAATTATTCGTGAATTGCTTGTATGACCAATATTGTGATTGTCAAGCCTCAAAAGATTAACTTTCTAAACCCAATGTGAAGCTACCACTAGGCATGATATGATTTCAACTTCATGACATTCAATTTATCCAACTATTTACTCATAGTATATAAGTGAAGCACAAGAGTAAATGACAAGCTACTCCAAAAAGATATAAGTGAAGATCAAGCGAGTAGTTATTTAAATGGGTAGCTATTTGAGGACTCTCTCTTATTAAAAACTTTCAGATATTAGAATTTTATTAAAACAGCAAGCAAAACAAAATAAAATGACATTCCAACAATAGCACAACTCATGTGGAGAAGCAAAAACTTAGGCTCAACCGATACTAACCGATAATTGTTGATGAAGAAAGGTGGGATGCCTACCGGGGCATCCCCAAGCTTAGATGCTTGAGACTTCTTGAATATTATCTTGGGATACCTTGGGCATCCCCAAGCTTGAGGTTTTGTGTCTCCTTAATCCTTCTCATATCACGGTTTTCCTAAATCTCAAAAGCTTCATCCACACAAAACTCAACAAGAACTTGTGAGATAAGTTAGTGTAAACCAATGCAAAAACCTTATCATTCTCTACTGTAGCAAATCACTAAAATTATTATTCAACATTTCATACTAAATGCCTCTGCATATTTAATACTCCTATCCTCAAATAGAATCATTAAAGAAGCAAACATATGCAAACAATGCAAACATAACAGCAATCTGCCAAAATAGTGCAGTCTGTAAAGAATGCAAGAGTATGAATATTTATTCAACTCAAAAAATTCTAAAAATTTAACAAACTGTAGAAAATTTATCAGAGCTTATTGTGCAAAAAATTTCAACATTTGATCACATTTTGAATTTTCTAGGGAATTTTTGCAACAGCGGTAAACTTTCTGTTTTCAAACAGCAACATGTATACTTGCAAAATAAGCATGGCAAAGGCTATCATTGCCACTTTTATTGAAATAAAAGATGCAAAACATTATTCTAAATAACATAAATCAAATCCTAGTAAAATAAAATGACGCTCCAAGCAAAACACATATCATGTGACGAATGAAAACATAGCTCCAAGTGAGGTTACCGGCAATGTTGGAGACGAAAGAGGGGATGCCTTCTGGGTCATCCCCAAGCTTAGTTGCTTGGATCTTCCTTGGATATTAACTTGGGGTGCCTTGGGAATACCCAAGATTAGGGTCTTGTCACTCCTTATTCTCCTCATATCAATATCTCACCCGAAACTTGAAAACTTCAATCACACAAAACTTAACGGAACTTCGTGAGATGGGTTAGTATGATAAAGACAAATCATTCACTTTGGTACTGTCAAAGACAAGATTAATAATTATCCTCACATCATTACTACTGTAACTTATCATTTCTACAATTTATATTGAGCAATATAAGCCATAGAAACTAGGAAACAAGTAAACTATGCATTGAAAACAGAATCTGTCAAAAACAGAATAGTACGTAAAGATCTGAATTAAGGTCATACTTATGTAACCCCAATTTTTTTGAACAATTAGGAAAACGTAGAAAATTTGTATACCCATCAACTGTAAAAATTTCAGAATTTTTCCACTTTCCAGTAGCAGATAAGAATTTCTGCACTTGACACAAAAGTTTCTGTTTTTTCACAGAATCAAGTCAACTATCATCCACACTATCCCAAAGGCTTTACTTGGCACTTTATTGAAACAAAAGATATAAAACATGATTACTACAGTAGCATAACTATGTGAGCACACAAAAACAGTAGGTAAAAATGTTGGGTTATCTCCCAACAAGCGCTTTTCTTTAACGCCTTTTAGCTAGACAAGATGAGTTCAATGATGCTCGCATAAAAGATAAGGATTGAAACATAAAGAGAGCATCATGAATCATAAGTTCCTCTCTCATAATAATTTTCAGTAGCATCATGAATAGATTCATCAATATAACCATCACATAAAGCATTCTTTTCATGATCCACAAGCATAGAAATTTTATTACTCTCCACATAAGAAAATTTCTTCTCATTCGCAATGGTGGGAGTATTATATGAAACTCGAATACTATAAATTGTTTCCACATTAAAAGAGTAATGTTCAGAAAAAGGGTAATCATAACTATGAAAAGTTTTATAAATATAATCATCACTACCTTTTATAACATAAGTATCATCACAATAGTCATCATAAGTAGCAACTTTGTTCTCATCATAGATAGGAGGCATGCAATCATCATAGCAAATTTGATCATTCAAAGTAGGGTGACTAAAAAGATCATCCTCATTAAACATAGCATCCCCAAGCTTGGTACAAACATTAATTGCAGCAAATAAATTCTCAAACATGTCATTCTCATCAAACATAGCATCCCCAAGCTTGTGGCTTGGCATATCATAAGCATAATCACTCTCATCATTAATAGTATGAATAGCACCAACGGTATAACAATTGCTATCATCATAATTTCCCAAGTTGGTGCCAAAAATATTTCCAAGATTATAAGAAGTACCATTATCTTCCCAATCATAATCATCACAATAAGCAATAGGCATAGCAAAATCATCATCAATAGTGCTCTCGGACATTGTGCCATAAGACATAGAAGCAATATCATCATCAAGTGCATCATCCTCCATAATTATTTTTGATTCAATTTCATGAGGCACAACAATAATAGGAGCAACACTATTTGGGAGAGATACCTTTTTACCTTTATTCTTTCTTCTTCTTTTCTTCTTCTTCACCACATCATGTGTGGGTTTAATTAATTTTTTCAAGCTTCTTATTGATGAGATTGGTTGAATAGGGAGCTCCTCCTTGTCACCTATTTCATCATGAGAAACAATAGGAGGGAAAGTGGAAATCTTTACCCTTTCATTAGTATTCCTTTTATATTCTATTGGTTTTCCCATCTTTCTATAGTTGGTAATATAAGCATTCTCATTGCAATTTACCATGCAAAACATATAGATATTTTTTAGTTTAGTTTCAATGTCGTCCGTGAGAATGAATACTTCAAACCAACTATTTTTATAAGTCAATTCTTCACTCCCCAAAAATAAACAAAGTTCATTATAGAGTTCTAGGGTGATCAAGTTATTGCAATATTTGGACACGATTCGATCATGAAAAAGCATGCATTGGAAATTAAGATGACCATCCTTATTGCAAAGTTCACAAGTAATAGGACAAAGAGAGCATAATTTTGTAGCAAATTCATCTATCACTTTGAGCAAAGAATTGGTTCTATCATGTTTATGCTTCTTACAAAATCTATCTTCCCTATAAGGCACGTCTTCACAAACTTTATGCACTCCACAAAAATTGACATGCTTATAAGAAACATTTTTGTCATGACTTGTGCAATCATCATTAGCATTTTGGATATTCAAAGAATTCATACTAACAACATTGCAATCATGCTCATCATTCAAATATTTTGTGCCAAACATTTTATTTACTTCTTCTTCTAACAATTGAGCACAATTTTCCGATCCATCATTTTCAAGAAAGATATTATAAAGATGATCAATAATATGATGCAACCTCAATTCCATTTTTTTTGTAGTTTTCTTTTTATAGACCAAACTAGTGATAAAACAAGAAACTAAAAGATTCAATTGCAAGATCTAAAGATATACCTTCAAGCACTCACCTCCCCGGCAACGGCGCCAGAAAAGAGCTTGATGTCTACTACGCAACTTTATTCATGTAGACTCGTGTTGGGCCTCCAAGCACAGAGTTTTGTAGGACAGTAGCAATTTTCCCTCAAGTGGATGACCTAAGGTTTATCAATCTGTGGGAGGCATAGGATGAAGATAGTCTCTCTCAAACAACCCTGCAACCAAATACAAGAAATCTCTTGTGTCCCCAACACACCCAATACAATGGCAAATTGTACAGGTGCACTAGTTTGGCGAAGAGATGGTGATAAAAGTGTAATATGGATGGTAGAAATATATTTTTATAATATGAATAAATAAAAACAGCAAGGTAGCAATTGATAAAATGGAGCACAAACGGTATTGCAATGCTTGAAAATGAGGCCTAGGGTCCGTACTTTCACTAGTGCAACCTCTCAACAATGCTAATATAATTGGATCATATAACCATCCCTCAAAGTGCGATGAAGAATCACTCCAAAGTTCCTATCTAGCGGAGAACATAAGAATAAATTGTTTGTAGGGTACGAAACCACCTCAAAGCTATTCTTTCCGATCGATCTATCCAAGAGTTCGTACTAAAATAACACCAAAGCAAATTCAGATTCGTAATGCTCAATCCAACACAAAGAACCTCAAAGAGTGCCCCAAGATTTCTATCGGAGAAACAAAGACAAGAACGTGCATCAACCCCTATGCATAGATTACCCCAATGTCACCTCGGGAATCCGCGAGTTGAGTGCCAAAACATATATCAAGTGAATCAATATAATACCCCATTGTCACCACGGGTATTCGTATGCAAGACATATATCAAGTGCTCTCAAATCCATAAAAGTATTCAATCCGATAAAACGAAATCTCAAAGGGAAAACTCAATTCACAACAAGATAGAGAGGGAGAAAAACCATATGATCCAGCTATATTAACAAAGCCCGTGATACATCAAGATCGTGACATCTCAAGAACACGAGAGAGAGAGAGATTAAACACATAGCTACTGGCACAAACCCTCAGCCCCGCGGGTGGACTACTCCCTCCTCATCATGGTGGCCGCCGGGATGATGAAGATGGCCACCGGTGATGATCTCCCCCTCCGGCAGGGTGCCAGAACGGGGTCTAGATTAGATCTCGTGGATACAGAGGCCTTGCGGCGGCGGAACTTCTGATCTAGGGTTACCCCCAGGGTTTTTGGAATATTTGGGAATTTATAGGGCGAAGAGGTGGTGCGGGAGGCCACCGAGGTGGGCACAACCCAGCGGGGCACGCCTGGGGGCCCAGGCGCGCCCTGGTGGGTTGTGCCCCCCTCGGGGCACCCCCAGGTGCTGCTCTGGCCCATTGGATGTCTTCTGGTCCATAAAAAATCCACAAAAAGTTTCACGGTGTTTGGACTCCGTTTGGTATTGATTTCCTGCGATGTAAAAAACAAGCAAAAAACAGCAACTGGCACTGGGCACTGTGTCAACAGGTTAGTCCCAAAAAATGATATAAAGTTGCTATAAAATGATTGTAAAACATCCAAGAAAGATAATATAACAGCATGAATACTTCATAAATTATATATACGTTGGAGACGTATCACCCGCGCATCAAACATGGTAGAAGGAACTGCAAAACACAAAATAAAAAGAAAACATTTGGAAATCTTCTTAGATTTAGACATGATTTGTCTGTCATGAAAGAGAACTTTGCATATCATATGTAATTGGATTTTTTTTTTTGTAACAGCTGATTTGCTTACCATGTTATAATCTTGCAGTTTTTCTTCTTGTTCTATGTTGAAAAATGCTCTAAGCTTGGCAGGTAGTAGTTTTTTTTTTCTGATATTTGCTTGATCATTATTTTTGTAGCACATTGGATCTTCGTCGTCGGCTTCCTTTATTCAGTGCTGCTTGTTTTGTCATACATACACAAAGGGAATTTGTCAGTTCAGTTATAGGCGAAGTTTATCTATTTATAAACTGATTTTTATCGTTTTAAACGTGATTCTTTTGCCGTTATATTTACTTACAATGTTGCTTAACGATAGAATCTTTCTCCCTATGCCATTGAGTTGTTTTCTCAAGATCGTTAGCATGGGCTCGATTGCTTCGCAGCTTACTGGGTTACCGACCTTGAAGTTTTCGGCGACATGACCTAGATTGACATCGAACCTGTCTGTTGTAATGAAAAGCTCATCCCTGCAAAGTATATTTGGAAAAATATTTTAGTTTACACAGAATATAGTTAAAATCATCGTATCTAAGAATGTGTTGTGTGTTAGTTACATGAACTTACCTTTCTTTCTTTGTCCATGGCTTGCATACAGCGTTGTACAGGTCTTCGATGGCTTTGTTGACGGCATCACTATGTTTGCCCCCTTTCTCCTTTGTGCCTGGGATGATTTTGAATTTAATGTAAATAATTTCAAGTCGCAAGATAGCAATTAAGTTTCTATTGTCTTGCCTGCTTCGATGCTAGAAGATATGCCCTGTCTAGTGTTGTTCCTTTCTTGTTCTCGTTCTACTTCTGGCGGCATGTGATGTTCTCCTTTTTGCGTTGTACATTTGAAGCTCTGTTCGTCAGTACCCTTTTATCCAGTTTCTGTTGCATCCTCGTTTGAGTTGTGTGTGCTTTTCTTAGCGTCATGTTTTTGCTTGTCAACCGTCATGTCTTGCTGGTGGTCTTTTCCGTCTTGTTTTTCAGTCTCGACCTGGTTGGCAGTAACCACTTTGCCAGAAGAATCGCCGTCGTACGACGGTGTAGGGTTTTCTTCGATAGTGTCTGGTTCTTTCTTTGAAATGTCATAACCAAGTTTCTGTAGAACAATCTGTGTGTTTGCTTCATTGATTGTATCTGTGTGGTTGCCTTCTTCGTGTTTCTGCGTTATCATTGAAAAAGCATTAAAATAATTTAGTTTGCTACTTTATTTTAATTATAGCAGCTGTGATAGGAAAATAGCGAAGTGTTCGGTGCGTGTTTTGAGCTATTTTGATTGTGAATAGGCGTTATTTTATTGAGATTAAGCTATAATTTTGTAGAAACATTTTGCGCAACTTCACCTGTTTAGCTGTTGTTGCTGCTGCTGACTGTTCCACCCGCTCTTCGTTGAGTGGAGTTTTTTGGGGATCCTCTTGTTCTTTCTTTTGGTGTTCATCGTCACTGTCCTCATTTTTGTCTTGCAGTTGTTCAATCATAGAGGTGGCTAAGTGGCAGTGCATTTGAGTTTTCATGGAACTACTTTATATTTTCGTAGAATCAGCTTACGTAACTTTACCTCCTCAGTCGTTGCTGCTTCTGTCGTCTCTGCTACTGTTCTTGTTGCTGCTGCTGACTGTTCCGCCCGTTCTTCATTGAGGGGAGGTTTTTGGGCATCTTCTTGTTCTTTCTTTTGGAGTTCATCACCGCTATCCTCGTTTTTGTCTTGTAGCTTTTCAAACATAGAGGTGGCTAAGTGGGAGTGCATTTGAGGTTCCACGGAGCTATTTTATACTTTCATAGGATCAGCTTTTGTAACTTTACCTTTTCAGTCGTTGTCGCTGCTACCGTCTCTGCTACCTGTTGTTCGGTGATTGAATATTTCGGGGCTTGGTCTTCTGTGACGTTGATGTCTACCATTTGAAGAACATGTTGCCCTTCTTCAGTGGCATCCTCTTGCTCATTGGCCTCTGATGTCTACTACACAACTTGTTCTTGTAGACTCATGTTGGGCCTCGAAGCGCAGAGTTTTGTAGGACAGTAGCAATTTTCCCTCAAGTGGATGACCTAAGGTTTATCAATCCGTGGGAGGTGTAGGATGAAGATGGTCTCTCTCAAACAACCCTGCAACCAAATAACAAAGAGTCTCTTGTGTCCCCAACACACAAAATACAATGGTAATTTGTATAGCTGCACTAGTTCAGCGAAGAGATGGTGGTACAAGTGTAATATGGATAGTAGATATTGGTTTTTGTAATAAGAACAATAAAAAAAAGCAAGGTAGCAAGTAGCAAAAGTGAGCACAAACGGTATTGCAATGCTTAAAAATGAGGCCTAGTGTCCGTACTTTCGCTAGTGCAATCTCTCAACGATGCTAATCTAATTGGATCATATAACCATCCCTCAAAGTGCGATGAAGAATCACTCCAAAGTTCTTATCTAGCGGAGAACATAAGAAGAAATTGTTTGTAGCTATTCTTTCCGATCGATCTATCCAAGAGTTCGTACTAAAATAACACCAAGTTATTCTTTCCGATCGATCTATCAAGAGTTCGTACTAAAATAACACTAAGTTATTCTTTCCGATCGATCTATCAAGAGTTTGTACTAAAATAACACCAAAGCAAATTCAGATTCATAATACTCAATCCAACACAAAGAACCTCAAAGAGTGCCCCAGATTTCTACCGGAGAAACAAAAGACGAGAACGTGCATCAACCCCTATGCATAGATTACCCCAATGTCACCTCGGTAATCCGCGAGTTGAGTGCCAAAACACATATCAAGTGAATCAATATGATACCCCATTGTCACCACGGGTATTCATAGCAAGACATGCATCAAGTGTTCTCAAATCCATAAAAGTATTCAATCCGATAAAATGAAATCTCAAAGGGAAAACTTAGTTCATCACAACAAGATAGAGAGGGAGAAACACCATATGATCCAACTATATTAACAAAGCCCGTGATACATCAAGATCGTGCCATCTCAAGAACACGAGAGAGAGAGAGAGAGAGAGAGAGAGATTAAACACGTAGTTACTAGTACAAACCCTCAGCCCCGAGGGTGGACTACTCCCTCCTCATCATGGTGGCTGCCGGGATGATGAAGATGGCCACCGGTGATGATTTCCCCCTCCGGCAGGGTGCCGGAATGGGGTCTAGATTGGTTTTTCATGGATACAGAGGCTTGCGGCGGCGGAACTTATGATCTAGGGCTACCCCGAGGGTTTTTGGAATATTTGAGAATTTATAGGGCGAAGAGGGGTTGCGGGAGGCCACCGAGGTGGGCACAACCCACCCAGGCGCGCCCTGGTGGGTTGTGCCCCCCTCGGGGCACCCTCCAAGTGCTGCTCTGGCCCATTGGATGTCTTCTGGTCCATAAAAAATCCACAAAAGTTTCGCGGTGTTTGCACTCCGTTTGGTATTGATTTCCTGCGATGTAAAAAACAAGCAAAAAAACAGCAACTGGCACTGGGCACTAAGTCAATAGGTTAGTCCCAAAAAATGATATAAAGTTGCTATAAAATGATTGTAAAACATCCAAGAATGATAATATAAGAGCATGAATACTTCATAAATTATAGATACGTTGGAGACGTATCAGCATGCCCAAGCTTAATTCCTACTCGTCCTCGAGTAGGTAAATGATAAAAGAAATAATTTATGAAGTGTGAATGCTAGCAAAGTGCATAAGTTTGATCAATGATAATTTCAATCACTTTTTCTAGCATCATAACAGCAATTCTTTCTTATAAAACTTCTCGTGTTAAAGTAGCAACCAATTCACATGTTAAGGTTCAGACAATGAATTCTCTTGAAACTCAACAACCTATATTCTTAGTCACCAAACAATTGCAATTCAACTTATTCAACAGAGTCTAAGTAGGAGCTCCACATACTCAACCATCATATAGTCTTCTATGATTGTTAACACTCACCGCATACACATGAGCAAAACGTTTCAACCGGACACATAGAAAGATAGGGGCTTATAATTTCGCCTCCCAACATATTCACCTCAAGGGTGATATCAACAATAATAACTCATGCTACCCATATCCAACTGGATATATGTGCCTAGATCTTTCCTCACCACATGATGCTTGCCAAAAGAGAAAACTAAAAAGGAATAGAGAGAAAAACTTTGACTCTTGCATGAAAGTAAATACATAAAAGTAAAAGGTAGGCCCTTCGCAGAGGGAAGCAGAGGTTGCCATGCGCTTTTTGTTTGTATGCTCAATTCCTTAGTGCAAAAGAACGTCACGTTATATTGCCCCTTATGATAGCAACCTTTATTATGCAGTCTGTCGCTTTTATTCTTTGCCATCACAAGTTCGTACAACGCTCAATTTTCTCTTACACTAAATGATCTAACACTTTTAGAAGCAATTTTTATTGCCTTATTGCACCGATGACAACTTACTTGAGGGATCTTATTCAATCCTTAGGTAGGTATGGTGGACTCTTGAAAATAAGATTTGGGTTTAAGGGTTTTTGGATGCACAAGTAGTATATCTACTTGGTGCGGAATTTTTGGCTAGCAAAGATGGGGAGCAAGCACCACATGTTGAAGGATCTATGACAATATAACTTCTATGTGAATATGAACAAACATAAATCATTACGTTGTCTTCCTTGTCCAATGTCAACAATTTTGGCATATAATATTTTGATGGGGGCTCACAATCACAAAAGATTTCCAAGATAGTGTATTTGCATGTGAAAGTTCTCTTCCTTATACTAATTATTCGTGAATTGCTTGTATGACCCATATTGTGATTGTCAAGCCTCAAAAGATTCACTTTCTAAACCCAATGTGAAGCTACAACTAGGCATGATATGATTTCAACTTCATGACATTCAATTTATCCAACTATTTACTCATAGGATATAAGTGAAGCACAAGAGTAAATGACAAGCTACTCCAAAAAGATATAAGTGAAGATCAAGCGAGTAGTTATGTAAATGGGTAGCTATTTGAGGACTCTCTCTTATTAAAAACTTTCAGATCTAAGAATTTTATTAAAAAGCAAGCAAAACAAAATAAAATGACATTCCAACAATAGCACAACTCATGTGGAGAAGCAAAAACTTAGGCTCAACCGATACTAACCGATAATTGTTGATGAAGAAAGGTGGGATGCCTACCGGGGCATCCCCAAGCTTAGATGCTTGAGACTTCTTGAATATTATCTTGGGATGCCTTAGGCATCCCCAAGCTTGAGCTTTTGTGTCTCCTTAATTCTTCTCATATCACGGTTTTCCTAAATCTCAAAAGCTTCATCCACACAAAACTCAACAAGAACTCGTGAGATAAGTTAGTATAAACCAATGCAAAAACCTTATCATTCTCTACTGTAGCAAATCACAAAAATTATTATTCAAAATTTCATACTAAATGCCTCTGCATATTTAGTACTCCTATCCTCAAATAGAATCATTAAACAAGCAAACATATGCAAACAATGCAAACATAACAGCAATCTGCCAAAGCAGTACAGTCTGTAAAGAATGCAAGAGTATCAATACTTCTTTATATCAAAAAATTATTAATATTTACCACACTGTATAAAATTTATCATAGCTTACTTTGCAAAAAGTTTCAACATTTTATCACATTCTGACTTTTCTCGAGAATTTTTGCAACATCGATAAACTTTCTGTTTTGAAATAGCAACTCATATACTTGCAAAATAAGCATGGTAATGACTATCCTTGACATTTTTATTGAAAAGAAAGATGCAAAACATTATTCTAAATAACAGCAAGCAAATCCTAACAAGAAAATGATGCTCCTAGCAAAACACATATCATGTGACGAATAAAAATGTAGCTCCAAGTGAGGTTACCGATAATGTTGGAGACGAAAGAGGGGATGCCTTCCGGGGCATCCCCAAGCTTAGTTGCTTGTATCTTCCTTGAATATTACCTTGGGGTGCCTTGGTCATCCCCAAGCTTAGGGTCTTGTCACTCCTTATTCTCCTCATATCGACATCTCACCCAAAACTTGAAAACTTCAATCACACAAAACTTAACGGAACTTCGTGAGATAGGTTAGTATGATAAAGAGCAAACCATTTCACTTTGGTACTGTCAAAGACAAGATTCATAATTATTTCCACACAATGCCTACTGTAGCATATCATTTCCACAATTTATATTGATCAATATAAGCCATAGAAACTAGAAAACAAGCAAACTATGCATCGAAAACAGAATCTGTCAAAAACAAAACAGTCTGTAATAATCTGTACTCCAACCATACTTCTACTACTCCAAAAATTCTGAAAACTTAGGAAAACGTATATAATTTGTATATATATCACCTGTAAAAAATTCACATCAAAATAAAGTTCCAGTGAATTTTCAAAATTCCTGGACTGAGCGCAAAAGTTTCTGTTTTTGCACAGATTCAAGTCAACTATCATGCATACTATCCCAAAGGCTTTACTTGGCACTTTAGTGAAACAAAAGCAATAAAACATGATTACTACAGTAGCATAATCATGTGAACACATAAAAATAGTAGTGGTAAATGTTGGGTTGTCTCCCAACAAGCGCTTTTCTTTAATGCCTTTTAGCTAGGCATGATGATTTCAATGATGCTCGCATAAAAGATAAGAATTGAAACATAAAGAGAGCATCATGAAGCATATGACTAGGACATTTAAGTCTAACCCACTTCCTATGCATAGGGATTTTGTGAGCAAATAATTTATGGGAGCAAGAATCAACTAGCATAGGAAGGCAAAACAAGTAAAACTTCAAGATTTTCAACACATAAAGAGGAAACTTGATATTATTGCAATAACTACAAACATATGTTCCTCTCTCATAATAATTTTCAGTAGCATCATGAATGAACTCGACAATATAGCTATCACATAAAGCATTATTTTCATGATCCACAAGCATAGAAATTTTATTACTCTCCACATAATCAAATTTATTCTCATGCATAGTAGTGGGAGCAAACTCAACAAAATAACTATCATGGGATTGAAAATTAAAATCATGATGACAAGTTTTATGGTTATCATTATTCTTTATAGCATACATGTCATCACCATAATCATCATATATAGGAACTTAGTTGTCATAATCAATTGAAACCTATTCCAAAATAGTGGATTCATCACTAAATAAAATCATGACCTGTGACACCCCCTGTCATTAGCTACAGTAATCACTTTTGGTAATGACATGTCAGCATGATTAATAGTGCATAATCATCATTAGCATCATACTGCATTTCAGCTCCTAAGTCAAATTCAAATTTAAATGAAAGTGGAATATGAAAGTTGTCCAACATAGAAACTAAAATGTCAGATAAATAACAAATATTCCAGAGGCTATTCTAAAATTGAAACCAACATCATTGGAATTGGATAAGTGACTCGAACAACCTCAAACAGTGGATAAAGATAATATTTAATAACCATTTATTAAATCTGAAATAAATATGGAATTATATTTTGTCCAAACTAATTTTAGGTGTTAGGGAATAATGCACTGGTATTTATGACCTAGGTCTCATATTTTACAAAAGTCATTTTGAGGCCTAACTTTTTACTAAACGGAGACATGAGAATAAATAAAAAGAAAACAGAAAAAAAAAGAACCCCCCCCCGACCTGGCCCGCTCCAGCCGCTCGCCGCGCTCGCCCCTCCCGAGCCGCACGCGCGCGCGCGCCTGCCGTTCCTCCCGCTCGCCCCTGCTGCTGTTGCCGCGCCGCGCATCGGCCGAGCCCCGTCGCCAGCGCCTCGCCCATGCCCGCTCCGGCCCCTGCCTCGCCTCCGCGCGCCCTGCACCGCGCGCCGCCGCCCGTTGCCGCTCCGGCCACCGCGCCGCCCCGCTCGCCTCCGGCTCCCCGCAGCCGCGCGCTGACCTCGCCCGCGCCACGCCCGGCTCGCTCGCCGGCCGCGCGGTTCTGCTGCGCCGCCGCCCGCTCGCCCGTGCGCGCGCGCGCGTTGACCCCCACCGTGCGGACGTGTCCGGCTCTGGACGGGCACAGCGCGGACGAGTCCGGCTGTGCCACTGTCCAGTGGGCCCCCCAGAACGTTTTAATAATAATAAATAAATAAATAAATAAATAAATAAATAAAATAATTAATTAATAATTAGTTAATTAATCCTGATTAGGTTAATCTAATTAACTAATTAGTGTTAATTAAACAGTAATTAGTAATTAACTTAATTAACCGCTGACATCAGCATGAGGTCATGCTGATGTCATCATCAGCACTGTTTCGGATAATGTTGAATTAAATAATTAATTAAATTTCAGAAATTAATAAAAACTTTAGCAAATCATATTAAATAAACCGTAACTCCGATGAAAATATTTTATACATGAAACTTGCTCAGAACGACGATACGAACCCGGATACGCCCTCTGTATTCCCGTTAGACGCCCGCAACTATAAGAACGTTGAACAATTAGACCGATTTCGATAAATGAATAGTGTCCAACCCTAATTAAATAAATCCGAATAAATTCCTAAATTAACTAAATCGTTTAGTTAGGCCGTAGAACACCCCGGCATATCATTTAGGCATGTCATACATATGGTTTGCATTATTGCCGTGAAATTTATTGTTTCTCTCCCCCTCCTTCTCTCTCGATAGACGCCGAGACCGACGGCGCTGCACCAGGATACGACTACTCTACCGACGAGCAGCCCGTTGACGACCTCCCTCTCTTGCCAGAGCAACCAGGCAAGCCCCCCCCCCCTTGAGCATTCCAGATATCGCCCATTCTATTCTCCTGCTTGCATTAGAATTTCGCTACTGTTAATGTATGCTCCTATTCTGATGCATAGCCTGCTGTTGTAACCTGTTCATTGCTACCTTACCTGCCTATGATAAACTGTTTAGTATAGGTTGGTATGAACCATCTGTGACCCCACCACCTTACTTTGTCGCCCCTGCTTGTTCATCGACGACTCGATCAACGTGATCGTCGATCAGAGACAGACGCCTCACTTCACATCCCCCCTTAGTTGTACGACTCTGCTTAGTTACTATCGAGTGCCGAGGGTGATACCTCGTAACGCACTCCTGATGAATACTCTGCAGCATAGCTGTTCGGTCGTGGTCATCGAGGGTGATTCCTCCTTCTCCATGACCGATACGACTCTGTCGTGCAACCCCTCAGTGTGAACCTCGAGGGTGATACCTCATACGTTCACCCTGATGATTATGACCACACGGTTACTTGACCTTTGTCACAGGCGGGTCCACCCTGGTGGGTACCCGCTGGGGATCTATGTTGTCGAGTGTGCCGGAAGGGCACTCGAGTGTGACATTGTGGCGGAGCATCAGAGACTCTGATTGTCTCCGCTTGATACTAATTGAGCCTATTGGATTTGGGTGTGTGATCTGAGTGGGTCGACGTGCCCTATACGCACTACCACCACGCGGGATTATGGTTATGGGGCCCTCTGCGATGTACGTTTCTCCGAAAGCTTATCAGACGTCACGATTCACCGTGCGGGCTGATCGTCGGGATTGGGCTGGATACTTCACTGGCAAGTTCAGTGTCGCGCCTGCACCCCGGCCAGCCACGCAACGCGCAGGGTGCCCAGGGCGATGGCCCGAGACCCCTGGGTGCATAGGTTAGTCCGGCGTGCTGACCTCTCTGCTGAGCCTAGGTAGAGCGCTGTTTCGTGTTGATCTTCCGAGGACGGGCATTACCCAGCAAGTATGTCCGGCCAGAGTTAATCGAGCGTGTTGGGTAACAGTAGTGCACCCCTGCAGGGATGAATCTTCTATCGATAGCCGGTCCTACGGTAAAGGACGCTCAGTTTGTGTATCCCGATCTACTACTTAAACTGGATACTTGTTACTTAATTGAAGCTTTGGGATTACTTTCTCGCTGGGAGTCGAGGAAGGATCTTTCAGCTGTACATCAACATGTTTGCTAAATAAAATGCTATTCTACTCTCTTCTACTGCTGCAAGATGATGGCTTTGAGAAGATGTTTGAAGATGCTAGTCTTCAATAGGACTAGGCCCCTCTCTCTATTCTGGCATTTCTGCAGCCCAGTCCACATATACAGCCTTTTCTCCATTGATAATGTTGCATATGTAGTATAGATCCTTGCTTGCTGAGTACTTCGGATGAGTACTCACGGTTGCTTTATTTTCTCTTTTCCCCCATATACCCCACCTTGATGATACACCAGACGATGGAGTCCAGGAGCCAGACGCCACCACCGGAGCCTACTACCAGGCGGGTCCAGAGGGCACGTACTACTGGATCGAGCCAGCTGACCAGGAGTAGGATCGGAGGCTCCCAGGCAGGAGGCCAACGCCTTTCGATCTAGTGTCGCTGTTTGTGCTAGCCTTCTTAAGGCAGAACTTGTCTAACTATGTCTGTACCCAGATATTATTTGTATGACTGACTTATGTATTCGGATCTTCGGATCCCTGGTCTGTAATATTGTGGACCTCCGTTTATTTGTGTTTAGAGTTGTGTTGTGATATCTTCCCATGAGTCCCTGGGCTTGATCGTACACGTTTGCGTGTATGACTAGTGTACGATTGAACCGGGGGCGTCACAAGTTGGTATCAGAGCCGACTGCCTGTAGGAAGCCCCCTTCCAATTCCTTGGCCGAAGTTGAGTCTAGAAACCGAAAAACTAAATTACTAACTTGGCTGTGTGGCTTACGGGCCCACGTCGCCAACTGGGTGGTATTAGGATCTTTTATTCCTCGTCTATACTCTGGGACTCTAATATCTCTTCTATTCGGGTTAAATAAAGTTTACTAACGCCGACACTTAGGATCTCGTAAATTCTGTCTACCCGGAGAGCTGGATATCTGTGCGATTTCCCTGTCGTTGATCTGATTAGTCTGATAATCATTTTCCTTTCCATTGTTTTGTTTAACCTTTCTCTCCGAGTTGAATTATACTCCGAGTTGTCGTTCGATATGACCGGATTCTGCATCAGAGTGCACACAGAGAGTAGGATCCAGCAAGTTGATCGATCATCGGTGTTCTCTAAACTCGACTTGAGGTTGGGTTATCACCAGATCCGTGTCCGTGAAGAGGACATTCCCAAGACTGCATTCATCACTCGTTATGGCTCCTATGAATACACCGTCATGTCATTTGGCCTAACGAATGCCCCAGCTACATTCTCCCGTCTGATGAATTATATATTCATGGATTACCTCGACAAATTCGTCATGGTATATCTAGATGATATTCTGGTCTATTCTAAGAATAAAGAGGAACATGCTGAACATCTCTGCCTTGTTCTAGAAAGGCTCCGAGAACACCAGTTGTATGCCAAGTATTCCAAATGCGAATTTTGGCTTCCTGAAGTAACTTACCTTGGACATGTGATTTCCAAGGATGGAATTGCTGTTAACCCCGAACGAGTTCAGGCTATTCTCGACTGGACTCCCCCAAAGAAGGTTAAGCAAGTCAGAAGTTTTCTCGGACTTGCTAGTTATTGCCGTCGATTCGTTGAGAACTTTTCCAAGATTGCAAAACCATTGACATATCTGCTTCACAAAGGTGTTAAATTTGAGTGGACAGAAAAATGTCAAGAAAGCTTTCAGACACTAAAAGATAAATTGACATCTGCCCCAGTATTAGCACCCCCGGATTCCCAAAAGGATTTCGTGATATACTGTGATGCATCTCGTCAAGGATTAGGCTGTGTCCTAATGCAAGAGCACAAAGTGATTGCTTATGCCTCCCGACAATTGCGTCCTCATGAAGAAAATTATCCCGTGCATGATCTTGAACTTTCTGCGGTTATCTATGCCTTGAAGCTATGGCGACATTACCTTCTCGGTAACCATTGCGAGATATACACGGATCACCAAAGCTTGAAGTATTTATATACTCAACCAGATCTGAACCTTCGTCAACAAAGATGGCTCGAAACAATTGCCGATTATGATATGAATATTTCATATACCCCCGGCAAGGCTAATGTAATGGCCGATGCTTTGAGTCGCAAGTCCTATAGCAACAATCTTATGGTTCAAGAAACACAACCTCTTCTCCATGAAGAGCTTTGCAAATTGAACCTCCATATTGTTCCACAGGGTTATCTCAATACCCTGGTTGTCGAACCAGATTTAGAACACGGCATTAAGGTTATGCAAAGGTATGACACTGAAGTTGAAAGATCAAGCGATACCTCGAGAAAGGAAAGCCGTCGGAATTCCATCTTGATAATGATGGGATCCTATTTTTCCAACACCGTCTCTTCGTACCTAAGTTCAAGGATGAAGAGAACACGTTATGATGGAAGCTCATGACACTCCTCTGTCAATTCATCCTGGTAGCACAAAGATGTACCGTGACATTTGTCAGAGATACTGGTGGCCTAATATGAAGCGAGACCATTGCTCGTTATGTTTCTGAGTGTGACGTTTGCCGCCGCGTTAAAGCTCACACATCAAAGGCCCGCAGGAACTCTGCAACCCTTACAATTCCTGAATGGAAATGGGACAAGGTCCAAATGGATTTCATTACTGGTTTTCCCAATCCCAGAAGGGTAATGATGCTATATTGTCGTCATTGACCGATTCTCCAAGGTTGCTCACTTTCTGCCTGTTAAGGAGACAATCACTGCTAGCCAGTTAGCAGACTGTATGTTTCCCGAATTGTGTCACTCCACGGTTGTTCCGTTGGAGATCAGTTCTGATCGTGGCAGCCTCTTCACCTCCAGAATTCTGGAATAGTTTCCAAGAAGCTATGGGAACTCACCTGTCTTTTGCACCGCTTTCCACCCTCAGTCACGGGTCAAGTTGAACGAGTTAATCAAGTGCTCGAAGATATGCTTCGAGCTTGCGTCATCTCCTTTGGTAAGAAATGGGAGGAATCTCTCCCGTATGCCGAATTCTCTTACAACAATAGCTATCAAGCTAGTCTGAAGATGGCACCGTTTGAAGTTCTATCGGTCGTAAGTGTCAAACCCCTCTGAATTGGTCAGAAACTGGGGACGCTCACTCATCGGACCGGACATTATTCGGCAAGCTGAAGAACAAGTCCGCATTGTCCGTGAACATTTGAAAGCTGCTCAGTCTCGTCAGAAGAGCAACTATGACCGAAAGCACCAGGAAATAGTCTATCAACCTGGCGAACAAGCTACCTTCGTGTCACTCCATTGAAAGGCACCATCGGTTCGGAATCAAAGGCAAGTTAGCTCCACGCTACATTGGCCCGTTCCGTATTCTTGCCCGTCGAGGAGAAGTGGCATATCAATTGGAATTGCCGCCAAATCTTCACAGTACATGATGTCTTTCATGTATCCCAACTCCGTCGCTGCTTCAAGGATCCTATTCGAGCTGTGGATCATAAGTGCTTGAATTCGGGAAGATCTGTCATATCCAGAATATCCCATCCGTATTCTTGATCAAGCTGAGCGTGAACACGTCAAAAGTCAATCAAGTTCCTCAAGGTTCAGTGGTCAAATCATTCTGAAGATGAAGCCACTTGGGAACGCGAGGATCGTCTTCGCGAAGAATACCCCTCTTTCTTTCAGTCTTCCTCTAATTCTCGGGACGAGAATTCTTAATAGATGAGGAGAGTTGTGACACCCCCTGTCATTAGCTACAGTAATCACTTTTGGTAATGACATGTCAGCATGATTAATAGTGCATAATCATCATTAGCATCATACTGCATTTCAGCTCCTAAGTCAAATTCAAATTTAAATGAAAGTGGAATATGAAAGTTGTCCAACATAGAAACTAAAATGTCAGATAAATAACAAATATTCCAGAGGCTATTCTAAAATTGAAACCAACATCATTGGAATTGGATAAGTGACTCGAACAACCTCAAACAGTGGATAAAGATAATATTTAATAACCATTTATTAAATCTGAAATAAATATGGAATTATATTTTGTCCAAACTAATTTTAGGTGTTAGGGAATAATGCACTGGTATTTATGACCTAGGTCTCATATTTACAAAAGTCATTTTGAGGCCTAACTTTTTTAAAACAGAGACATGAGAATAAATAAAAGAAAACAGAAACCCCCCCCCCCCCCCGACTGGGCCTCGGCCCAGCAAGCCACCGGGCCGCCCGGCCGGCCCAGCCGGCGCCTACATAGCCGGCCACCCCCACCCGAAACCCTAGCCCAACCCCTGATCCCCCCATCCACCCCCCCTCGCTTTCTCTCCTCCCCCCCCATCTGGATCGGGATCCCCCGATCCCCGTTCCCTCCCCGTCGCCGACGCCGCTCGACGCCGCCGCCCCGTCGCCGCCTCCCCCTCGTCAGACCACGCCGCAGCACCGCCGCCTCCCCGTCTTCCTCCCCGAGCCCCGCGCGCTCGCCCCGACTGCGCCGACCGCACCCCGACGCGCCCGACCGCGCCCCGTCTCCGCCTCGTCTCCGACGCCTCGCCGGACCCCGTCGCCGTCATCCCCGGCCGCCTCCTCGAGCCCATTGCCCTGACCCTGCACCCGCGGTGAGGGCCACGCCCTCCCTCTCTCTCTGTCGCCGTCGTCGCCCCGCACCTGGCCCGCTCCAGCCGCTCGCCGCGCTCGCCCCTCCCGAGCCGCACGCGCGCGCGCGCCTGCCGTTCCTCCCGCTCGCCCCTGCTGCTGTTGCCGCGCCGCGCATCGGCCGAGCCCCATCGCCAGCGCCTCGCCCATGCCCGCTTCGGCCCCTGCCTCGCCTCCGCGCGCCCTGCACCGCGCGCCGCCGCCCGTTGCCGCTCCGGCCACCGCGCCGCCCCGCTCGCCTCCGGCTCCCCGCAGCCGCGCGCTGACCTCGCCCGCGCCACGCCCGGCTCGCTCGCCGGCCGCGCGGTTCTGCTGCGCCGCCGCCCGCTCGCCCGTGCGCGCGCGCGCGTTGACCCCCACCGCGCGGATGTGTCCGGCTCTGGACGGGCACAGCGCGGACGAGTCCGGCTGTGCCACTGTCCAGTGGGCCCCCCAGAACGTTTTAATAAAAAAATAAAATAAATATAAATAAATAATTAAAATAATTAAAATAATTAATTAATTAATTAGTTAATTAATCCTGATTAGGTTAATCTAATTAACTAATTAGTGTTAATTAAACAGTAATTAGTAATTAACTTAATTAACCGCTGACATCAGCATGAGGTCATGCTGATGTCATCATCAGCACTGTTTCGGATAATGTTGAATTAAATAATTAATTAAATTTCAGAAATTAATAAAAACTTTAGCAAATCATATTAAATAAACCGTAACTCCGATGAAAATATTTTATACATGAAACTTGCTCAGAACGACGATACGAACCCGGATACGCCCTCTGTATTCCCGTCAGACGCCCGCAACTATAAGAACGTTGAACAATTAGACCGATTTCGATAAATGAATAGTGTCCAACCCTAATTAAATAAATCCGAATAAATTCCTAAATTAACTAAATCGTTTAGTTAGGCCGTAGAACACCCCGGCATATCATTTAGGCATGTCATACATATGGTTTGCATTATTGCCGTGAAATTTATTGTTTCTCTCCCCCTCCTTCTCTCTCGATAGACGCCGAGACCGATGGCGCTGCACCAGGATACGACTACTCTACCGACGAGCAGCCCGTTGACGACCTCCCTCTCTTGCCAGAGCAACCAGGCAAGCCCCCCCCCCCTTGAGCATTCCAGATATCGCCCATTCTATTCTCCTGCTTGCATTAGAATTTCGCTACTGTTAGTGTATGCTCCTATTCTGATGCATAGCCTGCTGTTGTAAACTGTTCATTGCTACCTTACCTGCCTATGATAAACTGTTTAGTATAGGTTGGTATGAACCATCTGTGACCCCACCACCTTACTTTGTCGCCCCTGCTTGTTCATCGACGACTCGATCAACGTGATCGTCGATCAGAGACAGACGCCTCACTTCACATCCCCCCTTAGTTGTACGACTCTGCTTAGTTACTATCGAGTGCCGAGGGTGATACCTCGTAACGCACTCCTGATGAATACTCTGCAGCATAGCTGTTCGGTCGTGGTCATCGAGGGTGATTCCTCCTTCTCCATGACCGATACGACTCTGTCGTGCAACCCCTCAGTGTGAACCTCGAGGGTGATACCTCATACGTTCACCCTGATGATTATGACCACACGGTTACTTGACCTTTGTCACAGGCGGGTCCACCCTGGTGGGTACCCGCTGGGGATCTATGTTGTCGAGTGTGCCGGAAGGGCACTCGAGTGTGACATTGTGGCGGAGCATCAGAGACTCTGATTGTCTCCGCTTGATACTAATTGAGCCTATTGGATTTGGGTGTGTGATCTGAGTGGGTCGACGTGCCCTATACGCACTACCACCACGCGGGATTATGGTTATGGGGCCCTCTGCGATGTACGTTTCTCCGAAAGCTTATCAGACGTCACTTTTCACCGTGCGGGCTGATCGTCGGGATTGGGCTGGATACTTCACTGGCAAGTTCAGTGTCGCGCCTGCACCCCGGCCAGCCACGCAACGCGCAGGGTGCCCAGGGCGATGGCCCGAGACCCCTGGGTGCATAGGTTAGTCCGGCGTGCTGACCTCTCTGCTGAGCCTAGGTAGAGCGCTGCTTCGTGTTGATCTTCCGAGGACGGGCATTACCCAGCAAGTATGTCCGGCCAGAGTTGATCGAGCGTGTTGGGTAACAGTAGTGCACCCCTGCAGGGATGAATCTTCTATCGATAGCCGGTCCTACGGTAAAGGACGCTCAGTTTGTGTATCCCGATCTACTACTTAAACTGGATACTTGTTACTTAATTGAAGCTTCGGGATTACTTTCTCGCTGGGAGTCGAGGAAGGATCTTTGAGCTGTACATCAACATGTTTGCTAAATAAAATGCTATTCTACTCTCTTCTACTGCTGCAAGATGATGGCTTTGAGAAGATGTTTGAAGATGCTAGTCTTCGATAGGACTAGGCCCCTCTCTCTATTCTGGCATTTCTGCAGCCCAGTCCACATATACAGCCTTTTCTCCATTGATAATGTTGCATATGTAGTATAGATCCTTGCTTGCTGAGTACTTCGGATGAGTACTCACGGTTGCTTTATTTTCTCTTTTCCCCCATATACCCCACCTTGATGATACACCAGACGATGGAGTCCAGGAGCCAGACGCCACCACCGGAGCCTACTACCAGGCGGGTCCAGAGGGCACGTACTACTGGATCGAGCCAGCTGACCAGGAGTAGGATCGGAGGCTCCCAGGCAGGAGGCCAACGCCTTTCGATCTAGTGTCGCTGTTTGTGCTAGCCTTCTTAAGGCAGAACTTGTCTAACTATGTCTGTACCCAGATACTATTTGTATGACTGACTTATGTATTCGGATCTTCGGATCCCTGGTCTGTAATATTGTGGACCTCCGTTTATTTGTGTTTAGAGTTGTGTTGTGATATCTTCCCGTGAGTCCCTGGGCTTGATCGTACACGTTTGCGTGTATGACTAGTGTACGATTGAACCGGGGGCGTCACATGACCTCTCCAAATCCACTTTCATAATTATCACAATAAGATTCAACACCCTCTAAAATAGTGGGATCATTAGTACCTAGAGTTGACACTCTTCCAAACCCACTTTCATCAATATAATCGTCATAAATAGGAGGCATGCTACCATTATAACAAATTTGCACATCAAAACTTGGGGGACTAAAAATATCATCTTCATCAAATATAGCATCCCCAAGCTTATGGCTTTGCATATCATTAGCATCATGGATATTCAAAGAATTCATACTAACAACATTGCAATCATGCTCATCATTTATACCAAACATTTTATTGAATTCCTCCTCTATCAATTGAGCACAATTTTCCTTTACATCATTTTCACGAAAGACATTATAAAGATGAACAACATGAGACCACCTCAATTCCATTTTTTTTTCTTTTTATAAACCTAACTGGTGATAAAACAAGAAACTAAAAGATTCGATTGCAAGATCTAAAGATATACCTTCAAGCACTCACCTCCCCGGCAACGGCGACAGAAAAGAGCTTGATATCTACTACACAACTTGTTCTTGTAGACTCATGTTGGGCCTCCAAGCGCAGAGTTTTGTAGGACAGTAGCAATTTTCCCTCAAGTGGATGACCTAAGGTTTATCAATCCATGGGAGGCATAGGATGAAGATGGTCTCTCTCAAACAACCCTGCAACCAAATAACAAAGAGTCTCTTGTGTCTCCAACACACAAAATACAATGGTAATTTGTAAAGGTGCACTAGTTCGGTGAAGAGATGGTGATACAAGTGTAATATGGATAGTAGATATTGGTTTTTGTAATAAGAACAATAAAAAAACAGCAAGGTAGCAAGTAGCAAAAGTGAGCACAAACGGTATTGCAATGCTTAAAAATGAGGCCTAGGGTCCGTACTTTCGCTAGTGCAATCTCTCAACGATGCTAATCTAATTGGATCATATAACCATCCCTCAAAGTGCGATGAAGAATCACTCCAAAGTTCTTATCTAGCAGAGAACATAAGAAGAAATTGTTTGTAGCTATTCTTTCCGATCGATCTATCCAAGAGTTCGTACTAAAATAACACCAAGTTATTCTTTCCGATCGATCTATCAAGAGTTCGTACTAAAATAACACTACATTATTATTTCTGATCTATCTATCAAGAGTTCGTACTAAATTACACCAAAGCAAATTCAGATTCATAATACTCAATCCAACACAAAGAACCTCAAAGAGTGCCCCAAGATTTCTACCGGAGAAACAAAAGACGAGAACGTGCATCAACCCCTATGCATAGATTACCCCAATGTCACCTCGGGAATCCGCGAGTTGAGTGCCAAAACACATATCAAGTGAATCAATATGATACCCCATTGTCACCAAGGGTATTCATAGCAAGACATACATCAAGTGTTCTCAAATCCATAAAAGTATTCAATCCGATAAAACAAAATCTCAAAGGGAAAACTCGGTTCATCACAACAAGATAGAGAGGGATAAACACCATATGATCCAACTATATTAACAAAGCCCGCGATACATCAAGATCGTTCCATCTCAAGAACACGACAGAGAGAGATTAAACACATAGTTACTGGTACAAACCCTCAGCCCCGAGGGTGGACTACTCCCTCCTCATCATGGTGGCCACCGGGATGATGAAGATGGCCACCGGTGATGATTTCCCCCTCCGGCAGGGTGCCGAAACAGGGTCTAGATTGGTTTTTCATGGCTACAGAGGCTTGCGGCGCCGGAACTTATGATCTAGGGCTACCCCGAGGGTTTTTGGAATATTTGAGAATTTATAGGGCGAAGAGGGGGTGCGAGAGGCCACCGAGGTGGGCACAACCCACCGGGGCGCGCCTGGGCCCAGGCGCGCCCCGGTGGGTTGTGCCCCCCTCGGGGCACCCCCAGGTGCTGCTCTGGCCCATTGGATGTCTTCTGGTCCATAAAAAATCCACAAAAAGTTTCGCGATGTTTGGACTCCATTTGATATTGATTTCCTGCGATGTAAAAAACAAGCAAAAAACAGCAACTGGCACTGGGCACTAAGTCAATAGGTTAGTCCCAAAAAATGATATAAAGTTGCAATAAAATGATTGTAAAACATCCAAGAATGATAATATAAGAGCATGAATACTTCCTAAATTATAGATACGTTGGAGACGTATCAGCCTCCTCTGTCTGTGATGACAGGAAAATAGTGAAATGTCAAGTGCGTATTTTTGAACTATGAGATCGTGAAGAGGTATTATGTGATTTCACCTTTTTATTTGTTGTTGTTACTTCTACCTGTTCTTCGTTGAGTGGGGGTTTTTGGGCCTTCTCTTGTTGTTCATTTTGCTGTTCATCATCACTGTCCTCGTTTTTTTTCTTGCAGCTGTTCAAACATAGAGGTGGCAAAGTGGGAGTGCATTTGAGTGAACACAGAGGTGGTAGGTGGGAGTTTATTTGAGTGTGCACGTAGCTATTTTATAATTTCATAGTTGCAAGTTATGTAACTTTACCTTTTCAATCGTTGACGCTGCTGCCGTCTCTGCTACCTGTTGTTCGGCGTGTGAATTTTTCGTGGCTTGGTCTTTAGTGGCATTGCTGTCTACTGTTTGAAGAACATGTTCCCCTTGTTCATTGGCCTCCTCTGGTTGTGTTTGATGGTCTTGATTGTTGGTGCTCTCTTGAGCTTCTTGTGTCTGTTGCAACACAAAAAGTAATTAAAAAATGGGTGCATTTCTGACTGTGCAGTTGCAGTTATTTTTTTATAAGACCTCTTTCTCTGCAGTGGCATGACTGTCTACTGCTGGAAATATGGCTTCTCCTTGTTTCGTGTTGTCCTCTTGTTTTTCATGTTGAATATCTATGACAGTGCTTTCGTTTGCTTCCTTTTCCTGTTTAATAAAAAATGAAATTATAGATTGAACTTTATTTGTGTCTGAGCTACATCGTACATGTGAACTTCATCGTTGCAACAATATTTTTTTTGTCATAGAAACAGGCTTTGTAACCTCACCTCTTCACCCATTGTCGTTTGAAGTTCTCTATGTTTTTGAGTTTCCTTTGGTTGTGCTGCTTGTTGATCTTCGAGATTAACATACTCGTTTGTTTCCTGCATTTGTTCGGAGAAAAGGGTGAGTCATCCCTTATAATCCTTGTATTGTGGTGGCAGGGTGTATTAGGTAGTTCAGACATCATAAATGTCTTGAAAAGGGGTTGTTGTTGTTGAATTTTACCTCTGTGTTGATGATTGGGTTATTCGTGCCTGCGTCGACTGTTTCTTTGTCAGGTATAACAGTCTCGAGTTTCTCATCGGCTGGGATGTATTGGGCTTTCTCCTCTGTATTTGTGATGGTCATCTGCATTGTTGTGGCACTGGAAATCTCTTGTACACAAACTTCTCGTTCGGTGACGCTTTCGTCTGTTTGAGGTTCATCATGGGGTTCAAGTTCAACACGGGTCATCTCTTGCTCTTGCAGTGCTTGTGATACCTGGAGATCAAACAATACGAGTTTGCGGTGCATTTTCTTCCTGCCATTATGAGTTTCCGGTGTGGGGTGTAGTGGGCTGTGGAAGTTTACCTCCTCTTCGTTGTTTTCTTCTTCTTTGTCTTGTGTGATGCTAATGGTTGATTGTGGGTCAGGTTCTTGTGTTTGGTTGCCGGGACTGCTAATTTGATGGTTGTCCAGCTGAGCCTGTATTTTGTTGGAGGTTTGTCAGTTAACTTATAACTCTATCCAGTTTTGAAAGGAAAAATGGATGTTCATACTGACCTATTCACTGGTTCTGACGTCGATCGTATCTTGTGCTTGTGTTGGGGTAGTTGTTGTTGTAGCATTGTCTGTTGTGAGGTTGCTTGGTTTGTTGCGTTCATTCTTGTTTTTGGGGTTGTTGACATCATCCTGCTGTTGGAGTTCATCTTGGCCTGGCGTGCTATTGGCACGTTCCTGAAAGTATTCAGACAGTTCTTTTCAGTTCAGGTATGAAAACAAGGCTTTGCTTTAGGTGCAGATGGCATCATGCATTACTATTATTTACCTGTTTCTGCCGCTTTATCTTTTTCTTGTCAATTCGGATGTCCCTTGATTTTGTTCTTCTCTTCCTCTCTTCGTCTTCTTCTTCCTTCTTTCTTTTTCTCCTTTCTCCTGGTTCTGTTCTGGCTATGACTTCTTTTGTGCGGTTGCCATCGACTAGTGTACTTGTGGCTGCTGCATCTGCTTGCTCTAGCATCTGCAGGGTCGCCTCGTCTGTTAAGTTCTTTCTGCAAATCATGTTTTGAAATTCTCTGTGTTGTTTGACAACTTCGATCAGGGACATTGTTTGTTGCACCACTGACTTCTTGGAATTTTGATCCAATCTCTCCTCTTGTTCGGTGCATTGGTGTTCAGCCCTGGTGGTTACTCCGGGTAACTGTTTTGCTTCTTCGAGTACTTTTTGCAACAATTCCTTTATCGTTTCGAATCTTTCTTCTGATCCTGTGCTGGTGCTTGTGTCGGGTTCCCTGCTTCCACTGGTGCTGACACGTGGTTCGCGTTGGCGCTTGGGTGGAGGTGGTAGCAGTTTGGTCGTGTGCTGGTGTTTCTGTTGTTTACGATGTTGTGCTGGTATCTGTTGAATTGAAGACGAAGGTGATGCTGTGTTGGTATAGAAGATCCTCTCTGCTGTTCCTTTCCATGTCTGCATTGTTTTGGTAGAATGGAGTTGATTAGAATGTAAACTATTTTTAAAAGGAAGGACTGATTTATGTACAATATAGTTATACCTGTATCTTGCCAAATTCAGAGTCATCCGGTCATGCTTTTCCATCCCTTTTCATGTCTGCTCTAGCTATTTTCGCTAGGTCACTCTCTTTGAGATGGTTTGCTCATGGTAATGAGGTCTTGTCCATTGTCTTGGCAATCTTCTGCATTTCTTTGGTGTTGGTTGGCAGCAGCAGGGCGTCGAGGTACATGATTACTTGTCCCTGTGCATTGACGTGCTTTTTGTTCTTTTTCTCTTGATCCAATGTCCTGTGCTCCTGCCATTTCATGGCTCCTGCCTTAATTCTTTCGACGATTACCTCGCAGAAATCCATCTGTGCCATTTCTTCATACTTCATGTCCTTGACCATTATCGCTTGTTGGCTGAAGATAGCGGCGCTTGTCCCGCAGACAACGTTGTGGAAAAAAATAAGGAAAAATATTTTAACTGTTTTGCTGTTTGATTCTTCGTCATCTAGTTCCACCAATTTTTCTAGCTTCTCGAACAGTTCTTTTGGCTTGAAATCTGAACATTTGAAGCCAAGGTCTGGCATCAGTTCTTTCATTGAAGTTTGGCAAGTCCATGGCCTTGGTGCTGACTTTTGCGTGCCGTTTGGGTATCCAAAGACCTTGTGGATTGCTTCCTTGGTAATGTTGATATTTTGTCTTCGGTAGCATCACCGAAGGTTATTGTCATGCTTTCTGTGTCCAGATTGTCGTAGATGTGTGCTGCAAGCGGTCTGCAGATGGAGCCTTGATACGTCTCCAACGTATCTATAATTTATGAAGTATTCATGCTCTTATATTATCATTCTTGGATGTTTTACAATCATTTTATAGCAACTTTATATCATTTTTTGGGACTAACCAATTGACTTAGTGCCGAGTGCCAGTTGTTGTTTTTTGCTTGTTTTTTACATCGCAGGAAATCAATATCAAACGGAGTCCAAACACCGCAAAACTTTTTGTGGATTTTTTATTGACCAGAAGACATCCAATGGGCCAGAGCAGCACCTAGGGGGTGCCCCGAGGGGGGCACAACCCACCAGGGCATGCTTGGGCCCCCAGGCGCGCCCCGGTGGGTTGTGCCCACCTCGGTGGCCTCCCGCACCCCCTCTTCGCCGTATAAATTCTCAAATATTCCAAAAACCCTCGGGGCAACCCTAGATCAGAAGTTCTGCCGCCGCAAGCCTCTGTAGCCACGAAAAACCAATCTAGACCACATTCCGGCACCCTGCCAGAGGGGTAAATCATCGCCGGTGGCCATCTTCATCATCCCGGCGGCCACCATGATGAGGAGGGAGTAGTCCACCCTCGGGGCTGAGGGTTTGTACCAGTAGCTATGTGTTTAATCTCTCTCTCTTGTGTTCTTGAGATGTCACGATCTTGATGTATCGCGGGCTTTGTTAATATAGTTGGATCATATGGTGTTTTTCCCTCTCTATATTGTTGTGAATTGAGTTTTCCCTTTGAGATTTCGTTCTTATCGGATTGAATACTTTTATGGATTTGAGAGCACTTGATATATGTCTTGCATATGAATACCCATGGTGACAATGGGGTATCGTATTGATTCACTTGATATATGTTTTGGCACTCAACTCGCGGATTCCCGAGGTGACATTGGGGTAATCTATGCATAGGGGTTGATACACGTTCTTGTCTTTGTTTCTCCGGTAGAAATCTTGGGGCACTCTTTGAGGTTCTTTGTGTTGGATTGAGCATTACGAATCTGAATTTGCTTTGGTGTTATTTTAGTACGAACTCTTGAATAGATCGAACGGAAAGAATAACTTTAAGGTGGTTTCGTACCCTACAAACAATTTCTTCTTATGTTCTCCGCTAGATAAGAACTTTGGAGTGATTCTTCATCGCACGTTGAGGGAAGGTTATATGATCCAATTAGATTGGCATTGTTGAGAGATTGCACTAGCGAAAGTACGAACCCTAGGCCTCATTTTCAAGCATTGCAATACCGTTTGTGCTCCGTTTTATCAATTGCTACCTTGCTGTTTTTTATTGTTCCTATTACAAAAATCAATATCTACTATCATTACTACGCTTTTATTACCATCTCTTCGCCGAACTAGTGCACATATACAAATTACCATTGTATTTGGTGTGTTGGGGACAAAAGAGACTTTTTGTTATTTGGTTGCAGGGTTGTTTGAGAGAGACCATCTTCATCCTACGCCTCCCACAGATTGATAAACCTTAGGTCATCCACTTGAGGGAAAATTGCTACTGTCCTACAAAACTCTGCGCTTGGAGGCCCAACACGAGTCTACAAGAACAAGTTGTGTAGTAGACATCTAGCTCTTTTCTGGCGCCGTTGCCGGGGAGGTTAGGTAAGCGGCACTCACACCCCGTCAACGAAGCTCTTTTCTGGCGCCGTTGCCGGAGAGGTGAGTGCTTGAAGGTATATCTTTAGATCTTGCAATCGATTCTTTTAGTTTCTTGTTTTATCACTAGTTTGGTTTATAAAAACAAAACTACAAAAAAATGGAATTGAGGTTGCATCATATTGTTCATCTCTATAATGTCTTTGGTGAAAATGATGGAAAGGAACATTGTGCTCAATTGATAGAGGAGGAATTCAATAAAATGTTTGGTATAAATGATGAGCATGATTGCAATGTTGTTAGTATGAATTCTTTGAATATCCATGATGCTAATGATATGCAAAGCCATAAGCTTGGGGATGCTATATTTGATGAAGATGATATTTTTAGTCCCCGAAGTTTTGATGTGCAAATTTGTTATAATGGTAGCATGCCTCCTATTTATGACGATTATATTGATGAAAGTGGGTTTGGAAGAGTGTCAACTCTAAGTACTAATGATCCCACTATTTTGGAGGGTGTTGAATCTTATTGTGATAATTATGAAAGTGGATTTGGAGAGGTCATGACTTTATTTAGTGATGAATCCACTATTTTGGAAGAGGTTTCAATTGATTATGAGAAAAAAGTTGCTATCTATGATGATTATGGTGATAACATGTATGCTATATTGAATAATGATAACCATGAAACTTATCATCATGATTTTAATTTTCAATCCCATGATAGTTATTTTGTTGAGTTTGCTCCCACTACTATTCATGAGAATAAATTTGCTTATGTGGAGAGTAATAAAATTTCTATACTTGTGGATCATGAAAAGAATGCTTTATGTGATAGCTATATTGTTGAATCCATTCATGATGCTACTGAAAATTACTACGAGGGAGGAACTTATGCTTCTACATATCTCAATAATATCAAGTTTCCTTTCTATGTGTTGAAAATATTGAAGTTATGCTTGTTTTGCCATGCTATGCTAGTTGATTCTTGTTCCCATAAGTTATTTGCTCACAAAATCCCTATGCATAGGAAGTGGGTTATACTTAAATGTGCTAGTCATATGCTTCATGATGCTCTCTTTGTGTTTTAATTATTATCTTTTACGTGAGCATCATTGAAATCATCATGCCTAGCTAAAAGGCATTAAAGAAAAACGCTTGTTGGGAGACAACCCAACATTTACCCCTACTATTTTTGTGTGTTCACATTATTAGGCTACTTTATTAATCATGTTTTATAGCTTTTGTTTCAATAAAGTGCCAAGTAAAGCCTTTGGGATAGTGTGGATGGTAGTTGACTTGATTCTGTGCAAAAACAGAAACTTTTGCACCCAGTAACAGAATTGTTTAATTCACTGGAGCATCGAAAAACTCTGAATATTTTACAGATGATTGATCTACAAATTTTCTACGTTTTCCTAATTTTTCAGAGTTTCTGGACTTACATAAGTATGATCTTAATTCAGATCTTTACGTACTGTTCTGTTTTTGACAGATTCTGTTTTCAATGCATAATTCGCTTGTTTTCTAGTTTCTATTGCTTATATTGCTTAATACAAATTGTAGAAATGATAAGGCACAGTAGGCATTGTGTGAGAACAATTATGAATCTTGTCTTTATCAGTACCAAAGTGAATGATTTGTCTTTATCATACTAACCTATCTCATGAAGTTCCGTTAAGTCTTGTGTGATTGAAGTTTTCAAGTTTTGGATGAGATGTCGATATGAGGAGAATAAGGAGTGACAAGACCCTAAGCTTGGGGATGCCAAGGCACCCCAAGGTAATATTCAAGAAATATCCAAGCAACTAAGCTAGGGGATGCCCCGGAAGGCATCCCCTCTTTCGTCTCCAACATTATCGGTAACCTCACTTGGAGCTACATTTTTTCGTCACATGATATGTGTTTTGGTTGGAGCGTCATTTTCTTGTTAGGATTTGCTTTCTGTTATTTAGATTAATGTTTTGCATCTTTCTTTTCAATAAAAATGGGAAGGATAGCCTTTACCATGCTCATTTTGCAAGTATATGAGTTGCTGTTTCAAAATAGAAAGTTTATCGATGTTGAAAAAATTCTCGAGAAAAGTTAGAATGTGATAAAATGTTGAAATTTTTTGCAGCTCTGATAAATTTTCTACAGTGTGGTAAATTTTCATAATTTTTGGAGTTATAGAATTATTGATACTCTTGCATTCTTTACAGACTGTACTGTTTTGGCAGATTGCTGTTATGTTTGCATTGTTTGCATATGTTTGCTTGTTTAATGATTCTATTTGAGGATAGGAGTATTAAATATGAAGAGGCATTTAGTATGCAATGTTGAATAATAATTTTTGTGATTTGCTACAGTAGAGAATGATAAGGTTTTTGCATTGCTTTATACTAACTTATCTCACGAGCTCTTGTTGAGTTTTGTGTGTATGAAGTTTTTAAGATTTAGGGAAACCGTGATATAAAAGGAATTAAGGAGATGCAAAAGCTCAAGCTTGGGGATGCCCAAGGCATCCCAAGATAATATTTCATGAAGTATCAAGCATCTAAGCTTAGGGATGCCCCGGTAGGCATCCCACCTTTCTTCGTCAACAATTATCGGTTAGTATCGGTTGAGCCTAAGTTTTTGCTTCTTCACTTGAGTTGTGCTATTCTTGGAATGTCATTATGTTTTGTTTTACTTGATGTTTTAATAAAATACTTAGATCTGAAAGTTTTTAAATAAGAGAGAGTCCTCAATTAGCTACCCCTTTACTTAACTACTCGCTTGATCTTCACTTATATCTTTTTGGAGTAGTTTGTCATTTACTCTCGTGCTTCACTTATATCCTATGAGTAAATTGTTGAATGAATTGAATATGATGAAGTTGAAATTATATGTTCATATCATGCCTAGTGGTAGCTTCACATTGGGTTTAGAAAGTGAAATCTTTTGAAGCTTGACAATCACAATATTGGTCATACAAGCAATTCAAGAATGATTACTATAAGGAAGAGAACTTTCACATGCAAATACACTATCTTGGAAATCTTTTGTGATTGTGAGCCCCCATCAAAATATTATATGCCAAAATTGTTGACGTTGGACAAGGAAGACAACGTAATGATTTATGTTTGTTCATATTCACATAGAAGTTATATTGTCATAGATCCTTCAACATGTGGTGCTTGCCCCCCATCTTTGCTAGCCAAAAATTCCGCACCAAGTAAAGATACTACTTGTGCATCCAAAAACCCTTAAACCCAAATCTTATTTTCAAGAGTCCACCATACCTACCTAAGGATTGAGTAAGATCCTTCAAGTAAGTTATCATCGGTGCAATAAGGCAATAAAAATTGCTTCTAAAAGTGTTAGATCATTTAGTGTAAGAGAAAATTGAGCGTTGTACGAACTTGTGATGGCAAAGAATAAAAGCGACAGACTGCATAATAAAGGTTGCTATCATAAGGGGTAATATAATGTGACGTTCTTTTGCACTAAGGGATTGAGCATACAAACAAAAAGCACATGGCAACCTCTACTTCCCTCTGCAAAGGGCCTACCTTTTACTTTTATGTATTTACTTTCATGCAAGAGTCAAAGTTTTTCTCTCTATTCCTTTTTATTTTTCTCTTTTGGCAAGCATCATGTGGTGAGGAAAGATCTAGGCACATATATCCAGTTGGATATGGGTAGCATGAGTTATTATTGTTGATATCACCCTTGAGGTGAATACGTTGGGAGGCAAAATTATAAGCCCCTATCTTTCTATGTGTCCGGTTGAAACGTTTTGCTCATGTGTATACGGTGAGTGTTAGCAATCATAGAAGGCTATATGATGGTTGAGTATGTGGAGCTCTTACATAAACTCTGTTGAATAAGTTGAATTGCAATTGTTTGGGGACTAAGAGTATAGGTTGTTGAGTTTCAAGAGAATTCAATGTTTGAACCTTAACATGTGAATTTGTTGCTACTTTAACATGATGAGTTTTATGAGAAAGAGTTGCTGTTATGATGCTAGGAAAAGTGATTGAAATTACTATTGATCAAACTTATGCACTTTGCTAGCATTCACACTTCATAAATTATTTCTTTTATCATTTACCTACTCGAGGACGAGTAGGAATTAAGATTGGGGATGCTGATACGTCTCCAACGTATCTATAATTTATGAAGTATTCATGCTCTTATATTATCATTCTTGGATGTTTTACAATCATTTTATAGCAACTTTATATCATTTTTTGGGACTAACCTATTGACTTAGTGCCCAGTACCAGTTGCTGTTTTTTGCTTGTTTTTTACATCGCAGGAAATCAATATCAAACAGAGTCCAAACACCGCGAAACTTTTTGTGGATTTTTTATGGACCAGAAGACATCCAATGGGCCAGAGCAGCACCTGGGGGGTGTCCCGAGGGGGGCACAACCCATCAGGTCGCGCCTGCGGCCCCAGGCGCGCCCCGGTGGGTTGTGCCCACCTTGGTGGCCTCCCGCACCCCCTCTTCGCCCTATAAATTCTCAAATATTCCAAAAACACTCGGGGTAACCCTAGATCAGAAGTTCCACCGCCGCAAGCCTCTCTTGCCACAAAAAACCAATCTAGACCCCATTCCGGCACCCAGCCGGAGGGGGAAATCATCGCCGGTGGCCATCTTCATCATCCCGGCGGCCACCATGATGAGGAGGGAGTATTCTACCCTCGGGGCTGAGGGTTTGTACCAGTAGCTATGTGTTTAATCTCTCTCTCTCACGTGTTCTTGAGATGTCACGATCTTGATGCATCGTGGGCTTTGTTAATATAGTTGGATCATATGGTGTTTTCCCCTCTCTATATTGTTGTGAATTGAGTTTTCCCTTTGAGATTTCGTTCTTATCGGATTGAATACTTTTATGTATTTGAGAGCACTTGATATATGTCTTGCATATGAATACCCGTGGTGACAATGGGGTATCATATTGATTCACTTTATATATGTTTTGGCACTCAACTCGCGGATTCCCGAGGTGACATTGGGGTAATCTATGCATAGGGGTTGATGCAAGTTCTTGTCTTTGTTTCTCCGGTAGAAATCTTGGGGCACTCTTTGAGGTTCTTTGTGTTGGATTGAGCATTACGAATCTGAATTTGCTTTGGTGTTATTTTAGTATGAACTCTTGAATAGATCGAACGGAAAGAATAACTTTAAGGTGGTTTCGTACCCTACAAACAATTTCTTCTTATGTTCTCTGCTAGATAAGAACTTTGGAGTGATTCTTCATCGCACGTTGAGGGAAGGTTATATGATCCAATTAGATTAGCATTGTTGAGAGATTGCACTAGCGAAAGTACGGACCCTAGGCCTCATTTTCAAGCATTGCAATACCATTTGTGCTCCGTTTTTTCAATTGCTACCTTGCTGTTTTTTATTGTTCCTATTACAAAAATCAATATCTACTATCATTACTACGCTTTTATTAGCATCTCTTCGCCGAACTAGTGCACCTATACAAATTACCATTGTATTTGGTGTGTTGGGGACACAAGAGACATTTTGTTATTTGGTTGCAGGGTTGTTTGAGAGAGACCATCTTCATCCTGTGCCTCCCACGGATTGATAAACCTTAGGTCATCCACTTGAGGGAAAATTGCTACTGTCCTACAAAACTCTGCGCTTGGAGGCCCAACACGAGTCTACAAGAACAAGTTGTGTAGTAGACATCAAGCATGTTATTTCGCAGTTCTCTATGCTGCCAAATCCTGCCTTCCTAACATCTTGCCTGTGAGGTTCTTTAAGTAATTTCCATGCTTTCTTGACATGAGCGAATGATGCCCCTGCCTTGATTAGGCATTTGTCTTCATTTGTTGCTTCCTCGTGTTCGTCAACTGTTGGTGCTGCCAATTCTTTTCCGCTTGTCTTTCTCCTCTTCACGTCCTTCTGGCTTGATTTGGGCCGTTTTAGAAGAAAAAAAGGGTTTTGTTAGAAAGGAACATTTGATTTTGAGTGCTGAATAGTGGTATTCAAAATTAGTACATAAGTGTGTTTTTACATTGTCGTCCTCTTCTGCGTCACTGTCGTGCTCTTCGGCATCATCGCCGTCTGTAGGAATGAAATCTGCATCATGTTGTTTGTCATCGTCGACATCATCGGTATCTGAATCGTTTCTGTTGGCATCGTCTTGTTCTTCTTCTACCCTTTGTCATTTGTTTTTCTTCTTGATTTCACCTTGTTTCTTTGTGGCGATTGGTGCTGTTGGTGGGAGTACCATTAGAGGTATTGGCTGATTCTGCAAGGTACTAGTGTTGATGATGTTTTCAACATTGTCCTTTTGCTTTTGCCTTTTTGCTCCAGGAGTAAAAACAGTGCTGGTATCTGATTTTCTCTTTTTTCGCTTGTTGCTAGATGTTTACTCCTGTTGAGCCTGGTGTAAGTTACCATTTCTGCCGCAGGTGCTTTGTTCTTGAAGTTTTCTTGTGTGCCCTTTTCTGATGAATGAGGAGAGATGCTGTGTGTTTCTGCGATTTCAATATCACCGTCTTCGTGTCCTGCATAATGATCAGGTAACAAAAAAGGATATAGTTTTGTTTGAAAAAAATTGATACAGATTTAAATATATATCTTCCATGATTATGCATAAGGAATGTGAAACTGCCAAAGGGGCTTTTTAGTTTCTTTTTCTTGGGTTAAAAAAGGTTATTAATACTGTTACTGATTGAGCTAATCAGGGGATAGAAAATATGAAATATGGTTATAAGTGCAGCTGAGGAAGTGAAGTTAGGGTGAAGCATTTTTTGAGACAAAAATGCACACTCCAGGTGATGTTTCATAATGGGAGCAATATCACTAAGCAGAGTGGAAGATTTACTGGGTAAGATAAACTATTTTTGAATTAAAAATAAGATAGTGTGTGAACATTTTTATGTTTTCGATAAAGAAATATATAAAAAGGGGCAGGTAGTTTTATTTGTAGAATAGTTAAGTTATTATTGTCAAGGAGAGCAGTTAAGTTATTAATGTCTCTATATAGTTTTTGGTAGATCGACAGTGGACACTTTGCTCAAACCTTTGACAGGAGCTTGCTGGATTGCATGCTCTTCCTTAGGGTCTTCGACGGTACCTTGTTGGGTATTAGGTTCTTCGTGAGGCTTTCTCTTTGCTGCATAAAAAATGGGAAGGTGTTCGAAGCAGAGTTGAGTGTCACAGAAAAAAAAGACATGCGTTGTGTGAAAAAAAAATTGTATGGATAGAGAGGCACAGGTTGTTTCACCGTAGAAGCACAGGTACACCTATTCTTTGTTCACGGTTTTTCACACTAGAGGCACTTAATTTGAAAACAGTTACAGTCAGGGGACAAGGGATGTAGAAAATCTCATGTAATTATCAGGTTTGGGCTCTCAGGATGCTTGCGGGGTTTGGATCTATTGAGGTATTCTAGTTAGTGATGTGGCAGGTATAGTACGTTTAAGCACATATCGTCTGGCAAAAATTCCAGGGCGGAGAGCAATAGCATTTATATTAAATCTCATCTGTACGCTAGTTCAATTTGTTAGACAAATTGATTTTGGCTAGTGGAAAACTCGGTTGTTGCGGTGGCTAGGGTTGCTGTCCCTGGAAGTTGAAAAATCACTACGATCTACCCAGCGGAATGGAATGGGATAGAATGATAATTACCTTCAATTACTTGTGTGGTGTTCCTCGCTTCCATCGGCTTATTGTGTCGTTGCTCTTTTTTTGTTGCGATCTCCGCCGCCGGTGTTGAAGTCCTCGCCGTCAGTCGCCGTAACCGGCGGGGTTCTTGGTGTTGTCGCGGGCAGCGTTTGACGGTCTGTATGTCGAAGCGGAGGGCGGTCGGCGAATACGGTGGCGGTTGTCTGGTGACGCGAAGTCGATTTCGAATTTGTGTTTGTGTGCAGAAGGAAGGAGGAGACCGTGCGGGAGTGATGAAGGTTTCGAGATTTACTGTGCGAGAGGGGAAGTAAGAGAGTAGAAGAGGGAGGGAGAGATGGAAACCATCAAATCGTCTCTAATCTTCAACCGTCCATTTGAGCATCAAGATTCGTGCTGCCTGGCTGGGGTTTTTTTGTTTGCTAGCATCTTAACAGTCAGTCGGTGGGGCGCTAGCATTTTTATTTTATTTTAGTGGTGACACTGGTAGTGCGGAAGTGAAGCCTCTCTACAGGCTTGTGGATGCAGGCACGGGAGGCACGGAAGTGCAAGTTCTACAGGCACGTTGATGCAGGCACAGGAGGCATGGAAGTGAAGCTTGTACATGGTAGGGCGTGGTGCTTCTCGAGGATTTGTTTGGTATCTACCCTCTGGGTGTACAAAAGTGTGGTAGTAGAGGTCCGAACACTCGGTTAGAGAGGCACGGTTGTGAAGTCTGTAAAGCCACGGAGGTTTGGCACCACGGAGCATGTAAGAGTCACGACAAGTGTCACGTGAGGCACGTGGATGTAGGCACAGGAGGCACGGAATTGAAGGCACCACAGGCGCGGACTTGCGGCTTCTCGAGGCACGGGTATCAACCCTATGGATGTACAAGAGTGTGGTGGCAGAGGCATGTGTCAGAATGCTCGGTTACAGAGGCACGGGAGGCACCAGGACCACGTAAAAGTCACGGTGCCTGTCACGTTAGGCACGTGGGTGCAGGCACGGAAGGCACAAAAGTTAAGTCACCACAGGTACGTACGTGGGGTTTCTCGAGTCACGGGTGTGGACCCTCTGGATGCACAAAAATGTGGTGCCAGAGGCATGGGTCCTAATACTCAGTTAGAGAACCACGGTTGTGAAGTCACGTGGGTGTGGCACTACGGGGCATGTAAGAGTCATGGCAAGTGTCACGTGAGGCACGTGGATGTAGGCACGGGAGGCACGACATTGAAGGCAAGCCGAGCACGGACTTGCAGCTTCTCGAGGCATGGGGTATCAACCGTGTGGATGCACAAGAGTGTGTTGGCAGAGGCATGTGTCAGAATGCTCAGTTACAGAGGCACAGTTGTGAAGTCTCAGGAGCCACGCGGGCGTGGCACCAGGACCACGTAAGAGTCACGGCGCCTGTCACGTTAGGCACGTGGGTGCAGGCACGGAAGGCACAAAAGTGAAGCCACCACAAGCACGTACGTGGGGTTTCTCGAGTCACGGGTGTGGACCCTCTGGATGCACAAAAATGTGGTGGCAGAGGCATGGGTCCTAATACTCAGTTAGAGAACCACAGTTGTGAAGTCACGTGGGTGTGGCACTATGGGGCATGTAAGAGTAATGGCAAGTGTCACGTGAGGCACGTGGATGTAGGCACGGGAGGAACGGCATTGAAGGCAAGACGAGCACGGACTTGCGGCTTCTCGAGGCACGGGGTATCAACCATGTGGATGCACAAGAGTGTGTTGGCAGAGGCATGTGTCAGAATGCTCGGTTACAGAGGCACGGTTGTGAAGTCTCAGGAGCCACGTGGGCGTGGCACTAGGACCACGTAAGAGTCACGGTGCCTGTCACGTTAGGCACGTGGGTGCAGGCACGAAAGGCACAAAAGTGAAGCCACCACAGGCACGTACGTGGACCCTCTGGATGCACAAAAATGTGGTGGCAGAGTCATGGGTCCGAATACTCGGTTAGAGAACCATGGTTGTGAAGTCACGTGGGAGTGGCACTACGGGTACGTAAGAGTCATGGCGCGTGTCACGTGAGGCACGTGGATGCAGGTATGGGAGGCACGGAAGTAAAGCCACTGCAGCGACGGACATGAGGCACTTAAATTGAAAACAGTTACAATCAAGGGACAAGGCACAGAGAAAATCTGGTGTAATTACCAGGTTTGAGCTCTCAGGATGCTCGCAGTGTTTGAATCTATTGAGGTATTCTAGTTAGTGATATGGCAGGTATAGTACGTTTAAGCACATATCGTGTGGCGAAAATTCCGTAGCGGGGAGCAGTAGCATTTCTATTAAATCTCGTGTGTACGGTAGTTCAATTTGTTAGACAAATTGATTTTGGCTAGTGGAAAACTCGGCTGTTGCGGTGGCTAGGGTTGCTGTCCCTGGAAATGGAGAAATCACTGTTGGGGAACGTAGTAATTTCAAAAATTTCCTACGCACACACAGGATCATGGTGATGCATAGCAACGAGAGGAGAGAGTGTGTCCACGTACCCTCGTAGACCGAAAGCGGAAGCATTAGCACAACGCGGTTGATGTAGTCGTACGTCTTCACGATCCGACCGATCCAAGTACCGAACACACGGCACCTCCGAGTTCAGCACACGTTCAACTCGATGACGTCCCGCGAGCTCCGATCCAGCAAAGCTTCACAGGAGAGTTTCGTCAGCACGACGGCGTGGTGACGGTGATGATGATGCTACCGACGCAGGGCTTCGCCTAAGCACCGCTACGATATGATCGAGGTGGATTATGGTGGAGGGGGGCACCGCACATGGCTAAGAGATCAATGATCAATTGTTGTCTATGGGGTGCCCCCTGGCCACGTATATAAAGGATGGAGGGAGGAGGAGGCCGGCCCTCATAGGGTGCGCCCAAGTGTGGAGTCCGACTAGGACTCCCTAGTCCTAGTAGGATTCCACCTCCCACATGGAATAGGAAAAGGGGAAGGGAGAAGGAGAAGGAAGGAAGGGGGCGCCCCCTTTCCCTAGTCCAATTCGGACCAGTCCATGGGGAATTGGCGCAGCCACCCTTGAGGCCTTTCTCTCCTTTCCCGTATGGCCCATTAAGGCCCAATACGAATTCCCGTAACTCTCCGGTACTCCGAAAAATACCCGAATCACTCAGAACCTTTCCGATGTCCGAATATAGCCTTCCAATATATCGATCTTTACCTCTCGACCATTTCGAGACTCCTCGTCATGTCCCCGATCTCATCCGGGACTCCGAACAAACTTCGGTCATCAAATCACATAAACTCATAATACAAATCGTCACCGAATTTTAAGCGTGCGGACCCTACGGGTTCGAGAACTATGTAGACATGACCGAGACACATCTCCGGTCAATAACCAATAGCAGAACCTGGATGCTCATATTGGCTCCCACATATTCTACAAAGATCTTTATCGGTCAAACCGCATAACAACATACGTTGTTCCCTTTGTCATCGGTATGTTACTTGCCCGAGATTCGATCGTCGGTATCTCAATACCTAGTTCAATCTTGTTACCGGCAAGTCTCTTTACTCGTTCTGTAATACATCATCCCGCAACTAACTCATTAGTTACAATGCTTGCAAGGCTTATAGTGATGTGCATTATCGAGTGGGCCCAGAGATACCTCTCCGACAATCGGAGTGACAAATCCTAATCTCGAAATACGCCAACTCAACAAGTACCTTCGGAGACACCTGTAGAGCACCTTTATAATCACCCAGTTACATTGTGACGTTTGGTAGCACACAAAGTGTTCCTCCGGTAAACGGGAGTTGCATAATCTCATAGTCATAGGAACATGTATAAGTCATGAAGAAAGCAATAGCAACATACTAAACGATCAAGTGCTAAGCTAACGGAATGGGTCAAGTCAATCACATCATTCTCCTAATGATGTGATCCCGTTAATCAAATGACAACTCATGTCTATGGTTAGGAAACATAACCATCTTTGATTAACGATCTAGTCTAGTAGAGGCTTACTAGTGACACTCTGTTTGTCTATGTATTCACACATGTATCATGTTTCCAGTTAATACAATTCTAGCATGAATAATAAACATTTATCATGATATAAGGAAATAAATAATAACTTTATTATTGCCTCTAGGGCATATTTTCTTCAGTCTCCCACTTGCACTAGAGTCAATAATCTAGTTCACATCGCCATGTGATTTAACACCAATAGTTCACATCACCATGTGATTAACACCCATAGTTCACATCGCTTATGTGACCAACACTCAAAGGGTTTACTAGAGTCAATAATCTAGTTCACATCGCCATGTGATTAACATCCAAAGAGTACTAAGGTGTGATCATGTTTTGCTTGTGAGAGAAGTTTAGTCAACGGGTCTGCCACATTCAGATCCGTATGTATTTTGCAAATTTCTATGTCTACAATGCTCTGCACGGAGCTACTCTAGCTAATTGCTCCCACTTTTAATATGTATCCAGATTGAGACTCTGAGTCATCTGGATCGGTGTAAAAGCTTTCATCGACGTAACCTTTTACGACGAACTCTTTTATCACCTCCATAACCGAGAAATATTTCCTTAGTCCTCTTAGGTAACTAATGATAACTTTGACCGCTATCCAGTGATCCATTCCTGGATCACTATCGTATCTCCTTTCTAAACTCATAGCAAGGCACACAACTAGTCTGGTACATAGCATGGCATACTTTATAGAACCTATGACTGAGGCATAGGGAATGACTTTCATTCTCTTTCAATCTTCTGCCGTGGTCGGGTTTTGAGTCTTACTCAATTTTACACCTTGTAACATAGGCAAGAACTCCTTCTTTGACTGATCCATTTTGAACTTCTTCAAAATCTTGTCAAGGTATGTGCTTTGTGAAAGTCCTATTAAGCGTCTCGATCTATCCCTATAGATCTTGATGCTCAATACTTAAGCAACTTCACCGAGGTCCTTTTTATTGAAAAATTCTTATTCAAGTATCCTTTTATGCTATCCAGAAATTCTATATCATTTCCAATATAATATCAGAAATGCTACAGAGCTCCCACTCACTTTCTTGTAAATACAGGCTTCACCGTAAGTCTGTATAAAACCATATGCTTTGATCACTTCATCAAAGCGTATATTCCAACTCCGAGATGCTTGCACCAGTCCATAGATGGATCGCTGGAGCTTGCATATTTTGTCAGCACCTTTAGGATTGACAAAACCTTCTGGTTGCATCATATACAACTCCTTCTTTAAAAATTCCATTAAGGAATGTAGTTTTTGACATCCATTTGCCAGATTTCATAAAATGCGACAATTGCTAACACGATTCGGATAGACTTAAGCATCGATACGAGTGAGAAAATCTCATCGTAGTCAACACCTTGAACTTGTCGAAAACCTTTTGCGACAATTCGAGCTTTGTAGATAGAAGCACTACTATCAACGTCTGTCTTCCTCTTGAAGATCCATTTATTCTCAATGGCTTGCCGATCATCGGGCAAGTCAACCAAAGTCCATACTTTGTTCTCATACATGGATCCTATCTCAGATTTTATGGCCTCAAGCCATTTATCGGAATCTGGGCTCATCGTCGCTTCCTCATAGTTCGTAGGTTCGTCATGGTCTAGTAACATGATTTCCAGATCAGGATTACCGTACCACTCTGGTGCGGAACGTACTCTTGTTGACCTACGAGGTTCTGTAGTAACTTGATCTGAAGCTTCATGATCATCATCATCAGCTTCCTCACTAATTGGTGTAGGCATCACTGGAACTGATTTCTGTGGTGAACTACTTTCCAATTTGGGAGAAGGTACAATTACCTCATCAAGTTCTACTTTCCTCCCACTCACTTCTTTCGAGAGAAACTCCTTCTCTAGAAAGGATCCATTCTTAGCAACAAAGATCTTGCCTTTGGACTTGTGATAGAAGGTGTACCCAACAGTTTCTTTTGGTTATCCTATGAAGACGCACTTCTTCCATTTGGGTTCGAGCTTATCAGGCTGAAGCTTTTTCACATAAGCATCGCAACCCCAAACCTTAAGAAACGACAGCTTAGGTTTCTTGCCAAACCACAGTTCATACGGTGTCATCTCAACGGATTTAGATGGTGCCCTATTTAACGTGAATGCAGCTGTCTCTAATGCATAACCCCAAAACGATAGTGGTAAATCGGTAAGAGACATCATAGATCGCACCATATCTAATCAAGTACAGTTACGACGTTCGGACACACCATTAAGCTGTGGTGTTCCAGATGGCGTTAGTTGTGAAACTATTCCACATTTTTTAAATGAAGACCAAACTCGTAACTCAAATATTTGCCTCCGCGATCAGATTGTAGAAACTTTATTTTCTTGTTACGATGATTTTCTACTTCACTCTGAAATTCTTTTGAACTTTTCAAATGTTTCAGACTTATGTTTCATCAAGTAGATATACCCATATTTGCTCAAATCATTTGTGAAGGTCAGAAAATAACGATACCTGCCGTGAGCCTCAACACTCATCGGACCGCATACATCGATATGTATTATTTCCAATAAGTCATTTAGCTCGCTCCATTGTTCCGGAGAACGGAGTCAGTCATCTTGCCCATGAGGCATGGTTCACAAGTATCAAGTGATTCATAATCAAGTGATTCCAAAAGCCCATCAGCATGGAGTTTCTTCATGCGCTTTACACCAATATGACCTAAACGGCAGTGCCAAAAATAAGTTGCACTATCATTATTAACTTTGCATCTTTTGGCTTCAATATTATGAATATGTGTATCGCTACGATCGAGATTCAATAAACCATTTACATTGGGTGTATGACCATAGAAGGTTTTTATTCATGTAAACAGAACAACAATTATTCTCTGACTTAAATGAATAACCGTATTGCAATAAACATGATCCAATCATATTCATGCTCAACGCAAACACCAAAAAACATTTATTTTGCAATAAACATGATCCAATCATATTCATGCTCAATGCAAACACCAAATAACATTTATTTTGCAATAAACATGATCCAATCATATTCATGCTCAATGCAAACACCAAATAACATTTATTTAGGTTCAACACTAATCCCGAAAATAGAGGGAGTGTGCGATGGTGATCTTATCAACCTTGGAATCACTTCCAACACACATCGTCACCTCGTTATTAACTAGTCTCTGTTCATTTTGCAACTCCTGTTTCGAGTTACTAATGTTAGCAACTGAACCAGTATCAAATACTCAGGGGCTACTATGAACACTAGTAAAATACACATCAATAACATGTATATCAAATATACTTTTGTTCACTTTGCCATCCTTCTTATCCGCCAAATACTTGGGGCAGTTCCGCTTCCAGTGACCAGTCCTTTTGCAGTAGAAGCACTCAGTTTCAGGCTTAGGTCCAGACTTGGGCTTCTTCCCGGGAGTAGCAACTTGCTTGCTATTCTTCTTGAAGTTCCCCTTCTTCCCTTTGCCCTTTTCTTGAAACTAGTGGTCTTGTTAACCATCAACACTTGATGCTCTTTCTTGATTTCTACCTTCGTTGATTTCAGCATCATGAAGAGCTCGGGAATCGTTTTGTCATCCCTTGCATATTATAGTTCATCACGAAGTTCCAGTAACTTGGTGATAGTGATTAGAGAATTCTGTCAATTACTATCTTATCCGGAAGATTAACTCCCACTTGATTCAAGCAACTGTAGTACTCAGACATTCTGAGCACATGCTCACTGGTTGAGCTATTCCCCTCCATCTTGTAGGCAAAGTATTTGTCAGAGGTCTCATACTTCTCGACACGGGCATGAATCTGAAATACCGATTTCAGCTCCTGGAACATCTCATATGCTCCATGGCTTTCAAAACATTTTTGAAGTCCTGGTTCTAAGCCGTAAAGCATGGTGCACTAAACTATCAAGTAGTCATCATACCGAGCTTGTCAAACGTTCATAACGTCTGCATCTGCTCCTGCAATAGTTCTGTCACCTAGCGGTGCATCAAGGACATAATTCTTCTGTGCAGCAATGAGGATAAACCTCAGATCACGGAACCAGTCCGGATCATTGCTACTATCATCTTTCAACTTAGTTTTCTCTAGGCACATATCAAAAATAAAAACAAGGGAGCTATACGCGAGCTATTGATCTACAACATAATTTGCAAATACTACCAGGACTAAGTTCATGATAAATTAAAGTTCAATTAATCATATTACTTAAGAACTCCCACTTAGACAGACATCCCTCTAATCATCTAAGTGATCACGTGATCCAAATCAACTAAACCATGTCCGATCATCACGTGAGATGGAGTAGTTTTCAATGGTGAACATCACTATGTTGATCATATCTACTATATGATTCATGCTCGACCTTTCGGTCTCAGTGTTCCGAGGCCATATCTGCATATGCTAGGCTCGTCAAGTTTAACCCGAGTATTCTGCGTGTGCAAAAACTGGCTTGCACCCGTTGTAGATGAACGTTGAGCTTATCACACCCGATCATCACGTGGTGTCTCGGCACGACGAACTTTGGCAACAGTGCATACTTAGGGAGAACACTTTTACCTTGAAATTTAGTGAGAGATCATCTTATAATGCTACCGTCAAACAAAGCAAAATAAGATGCATAAAGGATAAAACATCACATGCAATCAATATAAGTGATATGATATGGCCATCATCATCTTTGTGCTTGTGATCTCCATCTCCGAAGCGCCGTCATGATCACCATCGTTACTGGCGCGACACCTTGATCTCCATCGTAGCATCGTTGTCGTCTCACCAACTATTGCTTCTACGACTATCGCTACCGCTTAGTGATAAAGTAAAGCAATTACAGGGCGATTGCATTGCATACAATAAAGCGACAACCATATGGCTCCTGCCAGTTGCCGATAACTCAGTTACAAAACATGATCATCTCATACAATAAAATATAGCATCATGTCTTGACCATATCACATCACAACATGCCCTGCAAAAACAAGTTAGACGTCCTCTACTTTGTTGTTGCAAGTTTTACGTGGCTGCTACGGACTGAGCAAGAACCGTTCTTACCTACGCATCAAAACCACAACGATAGTTCGTCAAGTTAGTGTTGTTTTAACCTTCACAAGGACCGGGCGTAGCCACACTTGGTTCAACTAAAGTTGGAGAAACTGACACCCGCTAGTCACCTGTGTGCAAAGCACGGCGGTAAAACCAGTCTCGCGTAAGCATACGCGTAATGTCGGTCCGGGCAGCTTCATCCAACAATACCGCCGAACCAAAGTGTGACATGCTGGTAAGCAGTATGACTTGTATCGCCCACAACTCACTTGTGTTCTACTCGTGCATATAACATCTACGCATAAAACCAGGCTCTGATACCACTGTTGGGGAACATAGTAATTTCAAAAAAATTCTACGCACACACAGGTTCATGGTGATGCATAGCAACGAGAGGGGAGAGTGTGTCCACGTACCCTCGTAGACCGAAAGTGGAAGCGTTAGCACAACGCGGTTGATGTAGTCGTACGTCTTCACGATCCGACCGATCCAAGTACCGAACACACGGCACCTCCGAGTTCAGCACACGTTCAACTTGATGATGTCCCGCGAGCTCCGATCCAGCAAAGCTTCACAGGAGAGTTTCGTCAGCACGACGGCGTGGTGACGGTGATGATGATGCTACCGACGCAGGGCTTCGCCTAAGCACCGCTGCGATATGATCGAGGTGGATTATGGTGGAGGGGGGCACCGCACATGGCTAAGAGATCAATGATCAATTGTTGTCTATGGGGTGCCCCCTGGCCACGTATATAAAGGATGGAGGGAGGAGGAGGCCGGCCCTCATAGGGTGCGCCCAAGTGTGGAGTCCTACTAGGACTCCCTAGTCCTAGTAGGATTCCACCTCCCACATGGAATAGGAAAAGGGGAAGGGAGAAGGAGAAGGAAGGAAGGGGGCGCCCCCTTTCCCTAGTCCAATTCGGACCAGTCCATGGGGAAGGGGCACAGCCACCCTTGAGGCCTTTCTCTCCTTTCCCGTATGGCCCATTAAGGCCCAATACGAATTCCCGTAACTCTCCGGTACTCCGAAAAATACTCGAATCACTCAGAACCTTTCCGATGTCTGAATATAGCCTTCCAATATATCGATCTTTACCTCTCGACCATTTCGAGACTCATCGTCATGTCTCCGATCTTATCCGGGACTCCGAACAAACTTCGGTCATCAAATCACATAAACTCATAATACAAATCGTCACCGAATTTTAAGCGTGCGGACCCTACGGGTTCGAGAACTATGTAGACATAACCGAGACACGTCTCCGGTCAATAACCAATAGCGGAACCTGGATGCTCATATTGGCTCCCACATATTCTACAAAGATCTTTATCGGTCAAACCGCATAACAACATACGTTGTTCCCTTTGTCATCGGTATGTTACTTGCCCGAGATTCGATCGTCGGTATCTAAATACCTAGTTCAATCTCGTTACCGGCAAGTCTCTTTACTCGTTCCGTAATACATCATCCCGCAACTAACTCATTAGTTACAATGCTTGCAAGGCTTATGGTGATGTGCATTACCGAGTGGGCCCAGAGATACCTCTCCGACAATCGGAGTGACAAATCCTAATCTCGAAATACGCCAACTCAACAAGTACCTTCGGAGACACCTATAGAGCACCTTTATAATCACCCAGTTACGTTGTGACGTTTGGTAGCACACAAAGTGTTCCTCCGGTAAACGGGAGTTGCATAATCTCATAGTCATAGGAACATGTATAAGTCATGAAGAAAGCAATAGCAACATATTAAACGATCAAGTGCTAAGCTAACGGAATGGGTCAAGTCAATCACATCATTCTCCTAATGATGTGATCCCGTTAATCAAATGACAACTCATGTCTATGGTTAGGAAACATAACCATCTTTGATTAACGATCTAGTCTAGTAGAGGCTTACTAGTGACACTCTGTTTGTCTATGTATTCACACATGTATCATGTTTCCGGTTAATACAATTCTAGCATGAATAATAAACATTTATCATGATACAAGGAAATAAATAATAACTTTATTATTGCCTCTAGGGCATATTTCCTTCAATCACTATGATCTACCTGGAGGAATGGAATGGGATAGATTGATATTTACCTTCGATTGCTTGTGTTGCGCTTCTCGCCTCCATTGGTCTATTCTGTCATTGCTCTTTTTTTGTTGTGATCTCCGCCGCCGGTGTTGAAGTCCTCGCTTCGTCACCGCTGGGTGGGGACTTTGCGTTGTTGGGGGCACCGTTTGATGGTCTGTATCTCGAAGTGGAGGGCGTTTGGCAAAGCACGGTGGCGGTTTCGCGGTGTGGCGAACTCTACTTCGAATTTGGGTTCGTGTGCAGAAGGGAGGAGGAGACCGTGTGTGAGTGCGGAAGGTTTCGAGATTTACTGTGGGAGAGAGGAAGCAGGAGAGTAGTGGAGGTGGGAGAGATGGAAATGGTGGAACCGTCTATAATCTTTGACGGTCCGCTTGAGCATCAAGATTCGTGCCGCCTGGCTGTGGTTTTTTTTGTTCGCTATAGCATCTTATCAGTCGTGTGAGGCACGTGGATGCATGCGCCCGAGGAACAGAAGTCCAGTCTCTACAGTCTCGGACGTTGGGATTCTCGAGGCACTGTTATCAACCCTGTGGATGCACAAAAGTGTGGTTGCAGAGGCATGCATCAGAAGACTCACTTAGAGAGGCACGGTTGTGAAGTCTTTAGAGTTACGGGCGTGTGTCACCACGGGCACGTAAGAGTCATGGGTCCGAAAGTGTGGTAGTAGAGGCATGGGTCCAAAAGTGTGGTAGTAGAGGCATGGGTGCGAATACCTAGTTAGAGAGGATCGGTTGTGGGTCCACATGTGTGAAGTCTCTACAGCCTTGGTCGTGCGGTACCACAGGCATGTGTTCGAATAGACATTTAAATAGCCACTGTTTAAGGCACGACTGTGTATGCACAAGAGGCACTACATTGAAGCATGTGCACGCAGGGACGTGGGGCAGAGGCACGGGAGTGATGACTGTACATGCAGGGACGTGGGGCAGAGGCATGGGTATCAACCCTCTGGAAGTACAAAAGTGCGGTAGCTATGGCATGCGTCCGAATACCCAGTTAGAGAGGCACAGTTGTGAAGTGTGTGGAGTCACAGTCATGTGGCAACACAAGCACATAGAGCATGTCACGTGAGGCACGTGAATGCATGCACACGAGGCACGGAAGTGAATCCTCTATAAGCATGGACGTGGGGTTCTCGAGGCACTGCTACTATCAACCCTCTGGATACACAAGAGTGTGGTAGCAGTAGCATGCATGCGAATACCCAGTTAGAGAGGCACAGTTGTGAATTGTCTGGAGTCACGGGCGTGTGGCACCACAAGCACGTAGAGGCATGGTGCATGTCACATGAAGCACATGGGTGAACGCATAGAGGCACGGTTGTGAAGTCTCAGGAGCCACGCTGGTGTGGCACCAGGACCACGTAAGAGTCACGGTGCCTGTCACGTTAGGCACGTGGGTGCAGGCATGGAAGGCACAAAAGTGAAGCCACCAGAGGCACGGAGGTGATGTTTCTCGAGGCAAACATGTATCAACCGTTTGGATGCACAAAAGTGTGGTACCAGAGGCATGCTTCGGAATACGTAGCTAGTGAGTCACGGTTGTGAAGTCTCTAGAGTCATGTGTGTCTAGCATCACGGGCACGTAAGAGTCACAGTAGGGGCGTGGGGCTTCGCGAGGCACCGGTCTCAACCCTCTGGATGCATGGTGGTGTGGTAGGAGAGGCATGCTTGCGAATACTGAGGTAGGGAGGCACCATTGTGGATGCACAGGTGTGAAGTCTCTAGAGGCACGGGTGTGTGGCACCACAGGCATTGGTTCGAATACTCATTTAGAGAGTCACACCTGTACTCAGGCCAGATGCACACAGCGCTATAGGTTGGAGGCATTCGGCAGCACACGGTTGCACAGAGGGGGAATGTCTATGGACGTGAGGCACACATGTCTAGGGACGGACTTGGGGCTTCATGGGGCATGGTTATCAACCCTCTGGATGGACAGCTGTGAAGTGTCTAGGGGCACCGGCTTGTGTTCGAATACTCGGTTAGAGAAGCAACAAGGAACTACAGGAATAAAAAGAGTTTGTTGCTTCATTATCACAGTATGAGGTGCGGTTAAACCATTTTCGGAGGTTTCGATGGAGCTAGGCTCGTTCGCTTATCAACAACTTTTAGACTGCGCTGTTGTCGAAGATCTTTCTAATCTCATCACCCATATCGCTGGGTTTGATTTCATTCTGTTCGCTAAGTAACAGCCTGTACAGTTCTTCTGCTTTCGATTGTTCCGTGTCATCCTATAATTTTTTTAGCAAAATAAGGAGAAAAAACACATTAGAATTAGTTCATGCAGTTGTATGATATCTAGCAGCTTTTGTGCGAGTTTTCAGCAAAAACTTATGTCGAAATTATCTATGTCTTGGGCGAATTCGTTGCCATCAAAGAGATACGCGAACCTTAGAACAGTAAACGGAGTTTCACCTTTGTTTACTTTTGGAACGCCTTGTACAAAATGAACGTCCCATTTACTCTTTTCCTTTTCGAATTTTTCATTGAGTAATACTTCGAAGTCTTCTCTAAACCTGGGCACCTGGGAATTGCATTTTGTTTTTGTTTTAGAGAGACATATAGTGTAATTTGTAAAACTGAAAGATGATGTTATTTACAATTCTTACCAGTTTGTCTTTATGGTTGTGGTATTTTTTATGCTCCCTTTTTTTTCTCTCTTCGCTGCTTTCCATCTCAGCAATTGCATTACTTACTCGGTCATCAAGCACACCTCGACCACATAGATTTTTTAGGTATTGTTGCCTCTTTAATTCTTCAAGAGAGGTTTCTTCAGGTTCAATAATTTGAAGTTTCCTTGTATATCTGTCGAGCATGAATAGTATGTACCAGTCTTATTGTTAGAGGATAGTTTCCTTGTATAATTCGAGTGGCATGAATACCTGCGGTACAAAAGTTTTATTGTTAGAGGAGAGTTTAGAATAAAGTATTCTGTTTGAAATGCTTATTTTTATTTTGTTGTATGGAAAATGCTATTACCATTTTTGCTGTTGAGAGCTTCTTTGATTGACAATGCTTAAGGAACAAGGGAACCAAGTTATCCTTCTCTTGCTTGAAATTATCTCTGAACTTCGTGAGAGATTTTGTTGTATCCTTTAAACCTAGTATGTGCTGCAGGCAATAAATAAATACGATAAAAATGAGTTAGAAAAAACAGATCGGTACCAAGAGGTTAAACAGTCATTGCAAAAAGACGAGTTTAGATGATCATTGTGGTTTTTTGAAATTTACCTCTGCAAAGCTTGGGCCTAATAATAGTCTATGTCTTTTGTGTGAAGTTTGCGTGCTTTCCCATATTTCTGCTAACTCATCGAGCACCTTCTTTTCCATACCTTGACGTTTGTTCTTCTTTGCAAGCCCAAATACTTCCTTCAGGTTTGATCCAGTAAGAGATGTGTTGTCGCTCTCTGAATGTTGCCGCAAGTATACTTGTTTTCTGCTTACAGGCAGGACAGTAGAAGAAATTTTTATTGAGAAAAGTCATTAACTAACAAGCTCATAAACAGGAATTTATGGTTCTTTTTAGTTTCCTGTCTTATTTGTGTAATTGCCGCCTAACTTTAATTAATTTCAGGTGCAAAAGGAACCAAGTCACCTTTTGAATTTGTTCTGCCATGTGTCACTCATGACTATCTGGTAGAGCTCGATCGCCTTATCAACCTGATGAAACGAATGTCGATGTCCCGGGTATTTCTTGCTGCTCCCTGATTGATGCTTGTTGTTTGTCACTCGCTCTGTCGAAACAGATAAAAATTTATGGCTGTTGTTTCTAAAAGAAATATTTGAAGCTCTTGTCATGTTGAATGATAGTAAAAAGGAAATTAGTTATATTACCTTTCATGGGCGAAAAAAGGTTTATAGTCTCTAGTTTGAAATCTTTGAGTTTTCCAGGAAGTTGATGCTGCTTTATTTGGTTGGTTTTACCGAATATCAGTGTGAATACGTACTCTGGTTTCCATTCCTCGTCTACCTTGGTAGGCTGCAGGCATGTCAAAATGTATGGTTTATAGTTACATTGTTCACGGTTGTAAATAAAGTAATTACGCTAATAAAGAAATCAAGTTATTCGACGTGTATGTACTGTTAACTTACATGAAAATCCTCTCTGTCCTTGACCGTGAAGTGTCCGCATTGTGTTCCCTCTTGCTTTGGTGTGCATATCCTGTAAGGCCTTTCTGCTATCCTTCCCCAGTTTGGTTCGTTGTTGTCTTTTAGTTGGTCATACTTGTTCATCAGTACGCACATCCTTCTCATCTTTGATTACATTTTGGTTTTGTTGTTTGGGTGCGGCATTGAGAAAAGTAAGCGTATCATACTATCACAAGGAAAAGAATAAATCAATGTACAAAAGTACGTACCAGTTCTGTTCGATGCACATGGTGTTCACTCCAAGACCTATCGGCGTAGTGTACGTAGTTCAATGAGTCAAGAATGTCGATGGTGCCTCTGTACTTGTTCAAGACATAGAGCGTGAAGTGGATGTCTGTGTGATGAGGTATCATGATCTACATTGAGAGAAGATCATTGTTGATGTAAAAATTAAATTTCATTTAATTGTTGAAGCTTAAGGAGAATAAGTCATGTGTTCAGTAAGAATTCTGAACTTACCAACTTCTTATGTAGGATGTTTTTACCTCTCACGAGGACTTCAAATTCTTTTAGTGCCTCGTCCTCATTGAATTCTGATAGCTCTCCTTTTTTATAATTGAGACCGAGCACCAGCTGCAAGAAAGAGAGTGTGTGGTTTTAGTTAAATATTCTATCATAGGTAATGATGGTGGTGTTTTTGTGGGTGAGGTATGCATACATTTGCGAAATCTGCAGGGAGTACAGTTGTATCGTCTGGGTTGAATTGTTTTTGTTCTGTCCATTCCTCCAATAACGCGTTTAGCATGGAGCCCTCCATTTGTGTTTGTCCTTTTCCTGCCTGTTCCTTCAAGGATTTTCTGGTAATGTAATCTTCTCGTTTTGAGCTTTTATATACCTGTTGACTGCAAGCAAGGAGGGTTTAGAACTAGGTGAGTGAATGGTTAGTTGGATTTTAGAGGATCTGCAGCTCTCTGGTAATTGTTTCCATGGAAGAAGAAGAATCTACTTACTCTCCGCAATCTCTCTGTCCTTGTCGGCTCATCAGATATTTAAATAGTTCCGTGGCCTTTTCTTTGTAAATGAAATCTCCTGGAACAAGTGTTGCAACATTGACTTTCCCAAATATCTTGCTTGGTCGCTTCAATGGCCTCTTAATTGAGATTATGTTTGCTGAGCTGATCTCAGATGATTGAATCATTGAGGGTTTTGGGGAACTTGTCTGCACTCTTGCCAGATGCCTTGCCTTTTTCTTGTCGTGACCTAACTGTGCCTGCTCGTTAAGCTGCTCAGATGTTGGTGTTTCCTTTTGTGTGTTGTTGTTTTTGATGCTCTATTCTACTGAGACTGCAGCATCGTGTTTCCTCTTTTGAAGTATCTTTTCTTCTAAATCCTTTTCTTTACGCTTCTTTTCTTCTTGTGCATGTTTCGCCTCAGGTGATGTTGCTGGTATGCGATTTTCGCCAACAGGGTTCTTGTTCTGTTTGGAAAGCTGTTGTTGGCGAGTTGGTATGCTCTTTGTCCTGTTGTCCACTTCTAAAGGAGAGCCTGTTATGTCTTCGGTCTTTTTATCTGGGGGTGGTCTGTCTGGTTCTATCGGTGGATCCTTCCCTTCCTCTTCCTTTTGAAAATCATTGTCTGGTTCGGCATGTTGTTCCCTCTGTAAATCAGCATTTGTTTGTGCATGTTCTTCTGTGAGTGCTTGTTCAGTCACTTTGGTAGTATCCTTGCTGCTTACATGATAATCTTCTTTCTCCTCATCGCTGCTTGCGTCATTAATCTCAATAACTTCTAACTCTTTAGCGCTTGTCCCAATGTGCTCAGGAGTTGGAGGAATCTCTTGTTCTAGTATGTCACAATCTATTCGTTGCATTTCTCTGTCTTCTATATCGACCTCACAGTTCAGCATATCTGCTAAAATAAAAAAAAACTTATTGGCGTGTCTCTGAAAATTAGATAAGTAAAATTTTACTTTGTTGTCTTTAGAAAGAGAAACCTGTAGTGTAGTTGATTAATGACAGTGCGGTCGTATCTCTGTATTGGCTGATTATTTGATAGAGAATTTTCTTCCTCAACTCTGGTACTTGTTCTTCTGTTAGTAGCACTGTTTTTCCATCGTCGCTGTAGTGCTTCACGTTCATGAACATATAGAACGCACAGTCCAGTCTGCAAGTAGAAGGATGATTGGTTATTGTCGCTGTCCAAAGACGTTTGGGCAGTTTAGATGAAGTTGCCCTAACGTCCTATGTTTTTTATGAATTGTATTAATAATTGTTACAGTGAGTAAGGAAAAGGAGAAAGGTTTGTAGTGCTTATGTTCCTCCCTGAAGTGGCACCTGCATTTTGACCTTTTTGAAATGGTCAATACTACTTGGAGACAGTTGGAGCCATGTGCTTATTTGCTTCCATATCTTCTTTACTCTGCTTGTTACTGTGTTGAAGTAATCCATTGTGCCTGGATATTCAATTGTTAAAGAGTCAAGGAGTTCAAAGCGCTCTTTTTTCATGTTAATTGTAACAGTGAAGTAGTGACCGATAGATCCTTCTTTATCATGCCCGCCTATGCAAACTGGTAGAAAGAACTGCAAAATGCAAAATAAATAAATAAGGAAAACACTTTGGGATCCTTCTTAGATTTAGTCATGATTTGTTGATCGTAAAAAGGAATTGTGGAGCCATGATTGTATCTCTTATCTGTAACATGAGATGTGCTTACCATGTCATAATCTTGCAGTTGTTCTCCTTCTTCCACTTCAAGGAATCTTTTAAGCCTTTTAGGCATTGTTTTATCTCTGACGTGTGCTTCGTCTTTATTTTTCAACTCCAATGGATCTTCCTGATTGGCTTTGTGTATTGCTTCCTGCTTGTTTTGTCACACGTGCGTAAAAGAAATTTGTAAATTCAATTGTACGTAAAGGTTGATTGATCGGTAGAATGATATTCATTGTTGAAACTTGAGCTTTTGCCGTGATCGATACTTCTGGTGTGGTATATTGATAGAATCTTTCTCTTTGTGCCCCTGAGTTGCTTTTTCAACATCAGTAGCATGGGATCGATGGTTTCGCTGCCCACTGCATTTCCAATCTCGAAGCTTTGTGCCATGTGGCTGACCTTTACTTGTGACCTCTTTGTTTTTATTAAAATATCGTCTCTGCAACATATATATATATATACATATAAAATGTTTAAGGGAGGAAATCATTGGAAGAAATAATTCTTTGGTGGTAAGATGAACTTACCCTTTGTCCTTTGTCGCTGTCATGACATTGTTGTACAGGTGTTCGATGGCTTTGCTCATGTGATCACTATCTTTGATCCCTTCCTCTTTTGTGCCTTCCTCGGTGGCCAGGTTTTGCATGATCAACGGTTCATGTTCTGTTTGAGTGCCGTCCTGGGTTACTGTCGTGCTTGTGGCGGCAACCTCTTTTACAGCACAATCTTGCTTGTCTGATGGTTCGGCGTTTTTCTTGATGTTGTCTGACTCTCTCTCTGGAATATCTGCTCCATGCTTTTCCAATGCACTGTGACCCTTTGCGTCTTTGCTTGTGTCTATGTGTGTGTCTTGTTGAGGTTTCTGCGTTATCATGCAAAAGCATGGTTAAAAAATAAATAAATATGCTCGTTATTTTCATTGTAGTTTAGTGTTTGTTCCCTAAGAAAAATACTCAAATGTTTAGTGTGTCTTTGAACTTTTTTATTGTAGCTTCACCTTTTCAGTCGTTTCCGCCGCTGCTGTCTGTTCGACCTTTCCTTCGCTGAGTGGAGGTTTTTGGACCTCCTCTGGATCTTTGTCGTGTTGTTCATCGATGGTATCGTCATTTTTGTCTTGTGGCTATTGAGACATAGAGGTAAGTAAATGAGAGTGCATTTGTTTCTGTGTTCACTCAAATTTCTAATTTCATAAAAGCAACTTATCTCACTCCACCTTTTCGATCTTTTGCGCCGCTGCCATCCCTGTTATTTCTTGTCCGGACAGTGAAGGTTTTCTGGCTTGGTCTACAGCGGTGACGCTGTCTATCGTTGGAAGAACATCTTCCGCTTGTTCCTTTCCCTTATCTTGTTGTGTTTGTTGATCTTGAATGTTGGTGCTCTTCTCTGTTTCTTGCATCTGTTGGAACACAAAAAGTAATTAAAATGTGTCTGTGTTTCTGTTTGTGGATGTATTTTTTTATATGCTATAGAAACAGGTTTTGTAGCTTGACCTCTACATTCATTGTCTCCGATGCCTTGTCTGTTACTTCTTCTTTGTCTTCTGAAGTTTTTGGACATTGTCGGGCTGCAGCAGCACTTCCTATTGCTTGTTGAGACACATCTTCTGCTTCATTTGTTTCTTTCTTCTGTTCAATCAAAAAAATGTAAATAAAGTTGGGACTTCATCTGTGCATGCATAACTTTTTTCTTTTTATGTTGTAGGAGCAGGTCATGTAACTTCACCTCTTCAGTCTTTGATGCTGGTGGGATCTCTTCTTGGTTGTGTTTGTCAGCTGAAGGCTGCTCTTTAGTTGGGGTACTAGGTACTATTTGAATCACAATTTGCCCTTGTTTTTTGGCTTGCTCCGTTTGTACTTCTTGCTGTTCTTTGACATGAGCGTTCTCGTTTGTTTCCTGCGTCTCATGAAAGGAAAAACGTGATTCATTCCTTGTAATTCTTGTATTACTGTGGCAGGTTGTACTGGGTAGTTCATTCCTTATAAATTTTTGAAAAACGGTTCTTGTTGAATTTTACCTTTGCGCCGGTGGTTGGGATATTCGTGTGTGCGTCCACTTTTTCTTTGCTATGTATACCAGCCTTGGTTGTGTCATCAACTGATATGTCTGAGGCTTTCTCCCCTGTATCGGTCATCTGGAATGCTGTGGTGATGAAAAGCTCTTGTCCATCAACTTTCTGTTTTGCATGGGCATCCTCTTGCTTTTGATGTGCTTGTAATACCTGATAGATGAAACAATATGAGTTAACGGTATTGGGCAAAGTGGGTTTGGAAGTTTTACCTCTCCTTTGTTGTTTTCTTCTTGTTTATCTTGTGTGCTGTTAACGGTCGATGGTAGATCAGCCCGTGCCTTGTTTGCGGGACTGCCAATATGATGCTTGTCCAGCTGAGTGTATATTTCGTTGCAAATTTGTCAGTTAACTCGAAACTGTATCTAGTTTAGAAAGAAGAGACTGATTAGAAAGAAGAGACTGATTTTGTATACTCACGTGTTTGCTGGTTTTGATCCTGTTCGTCTCTTGTACTGCTCTTGTGGACATTGTTGAGGGAGCATTATCTGTTGTGGGGTTGCTTGTTTTATTGCTTGCATCCTCTTGCTCGGTGTTCTTGGCATCATGCTGCTGTTGGCCTTTATGCTGGGGTGGCGTTTTGTTGCCGTGTCCCTGACAGTATGAAAGACAGATTTTTTAAGTTCAAGTTTGAAAGCATGGCTTTTGAGTCAGATGGATGATGTATTTGTTCTCATTTACCTGTTTCTCTTATTGATGCTCTGCTTCTGCAGCTACTTTTTTACCTTGGTTTCGCTGTCCTTTGGTACTTGCTGTGTTGGTTGATATGCGCTTCTTGCTCTGCTCGTTTTGCACCTTGTTCTGTTCTTTTGTCTCCCTCCGGTTAATTCTCAAGGTTTGTGTTTTTGATTTTGTTATTCTTTTCTTCCCTTTGTGTTCGTTTTCTTGGTCTTCTTCTTCCTTCTTTCTTTTTCTCCTCCCCCTTGCTTCTGCTGCGGCTACGACTTCTTTTGCGTGGTTGACATCGACTAGTGTAGTTGTGGCTCCTACGTCTGCTCGATCTAGCACCTGCGGCGTCATCTCGTCTATTAAGTTCTTTCTACAAACCATGTCCTGAAATTCTCTGTGTTGTTCGAAAGATTCCATCAGGGATTTTGCTTGTTGCACCACTGACTTCTTGTATTTTTGATCCAATCTCTCCTCTTGTTCGGTGCATTGGTGTTCAGCCCTGGTGGTTATTCCGGGTAACTGTTTTGCTTCGTCAAGCACTTTTTGCAACATTTCATTTATCCTTCCGAATATTTCATCTGATCCTCTGCTGGTGCCTGTGTCGGGTTCCCTGCTTCCACTCGTGCTGACACGTGCTTCGTGCTGGCGCTTGGGTGGAGGTGGTAGCAGTTTGGTCGTGTGCTGGTGCTTCTGTTGTTGTGCTGGTATCAACTGTATGGAAGACGAAGGTGTTGCTGTGCTACTATAGAAGATCCTCTCTGCTGTTCCTTTCCATGTCTGCATTTTTTCGGTAGAATGGACTTGGTTAGATTGGAAACCATTTTTATAAGGAAGAATGGATTTATATACAACAGAGCCATACCTATATCTTGCCAAATTCATAGTCATCCGGTCGTGCTTTTCCGTCCCTTTTCATGTCTGCTCTAGCTATTTTCACTAGGTCACTCTCTTTTAGATGGTTTGCTCGCGGTAATGAGGTCTTGTCCATTGTCTCAGCAATCTTCCGCATTTCTCTAGTGTCGGTTGGCAGCAGCAGGGAGTCGAGGTACATGATTACTGGTCCCTGTGCCAAACCATTGAGGTGCTTTTTGTTCTTTTTTTCCTGAGACAACGTCCTGTGCTTCTGCCATTCTATGGCTCCTGCCTTAATCCTTTCGACGATTACCTCACAGAAATCCATGTTTGGCATTTGTTCATAGTTCATGTCCTTGACCATTATCGCTTGTTGGCTGAAGATAGAGGCGGTTGTCCCACAGACAAGATTGTGGAAAAAAATAAGGAAAAATATTTTAACTTATTTCCTGTTTGATACCGGGTCGTCTAGTAGTACCAATTCTCGTAGCTTTTTAAACAGATCTTCGTGTTTGAAATCTATTTTGTTGAGACCAGTTCCTTCATTGTATCGGTGGAAGTCCGTGGCCTTGGTGCTGCCTTCTGCGTGCCGTTTGGGTATCCAAACACCTTGTGGATGTTTTCCTTTGTTATCTTGATTTCCTTCTGTTCACCAGCGTCACCGAACGTTATTGTCATGCTTTATGTGTCCAAGTTGTCGTAGATGTGTGCTGCAAGCGGTCTGCAGATGGAGCGCGTTATTTGGCATTTCTCGATGCTTCCAAATCCGGCAGTCCTAACATCTTGTTGGTGACGTTCTTGAAGCATATTCCATGCTTTATTGACCTGAAGAAATGCTGCCCCTGCCTTGATTTTGCATTTGTCCTCATTTGTTGTTGCCTCTTGTTCATCATCCGTTGGTGCTGCCAATTCTTTTCCGCTTGTCTTTCTCCTCTTTGTGCGCTTTGATGTCTACTACGCAACTTGTTCTTGTAGACTTGTGTTGGGCCTCCAAGCGCAGAGTTTTGTAGGACAGCAACAATTTTCCCTGAAGTGGATGACCTAAGGTTTATCAATCCGTGGGAGGTGTAGGATGAAGATGGTCACTCTCAAACAACCCTGCAACCAAATAATAAAAAGTCTCTTGTGTCCCCAACACACCCAATACAATGGCAAATTGTATAGGTGCACTAGTTCGGCGAAGAGATGGTGATAAAAGTGTAGTAATGATAGTAGATATTGATTTTTGTAATAGGAACAATAAAAAACAGCAAGGTAGCAATTGATAAAATGGAGCACAAACGGTATTGCAATGCTTGAAAATGAGGCCTAGGGTCCATACTTTCACAAGTGCACCCTCTCAACAATGCTAATATAATTGGATCATATAACCATCCCTCAAAGTGCGATGAAGAATCACTCCAAAGTTCCTATCTAGCGGAGAACATAAGAATAAATTGTTTGTAGGGTACAAAACCAGTTCAAAGCTATTCTTTCCGATCGATCTAGCCAAGAGTTCGTACTAAAATAACACCAAAGCAAATTCAGATTCGTAATGCTCAATCCAACACAAAGAACCTCAAAGAGTGCCCCAAGATTTCTATCGGAGAAACAAAGACAAGAACGTGCATCAACCCTTATGCATAGATTACCCCAATGTCACCTCGGGAATCCGCGAGTTGAGTGCCAAAACATATATCAAGTGAATCAATATAATACCCCATTGTCACCACAGGTATTCGTATGCAAGACATATATCAAGTGCTCTCAAATCCATAAAAGTATTCAATCCGATAAAACGAAATCTCAAAGGGAAAACTCAATTCATCACAACATGATAGAGAGGGAGAAAAACCATATGATCCAACTACATTAACAAAGCTCCCGATACATCAAAATCGTGCCATCAAGAACACGAGAGAGAGAGAGAGAGAGAGAGAGAGAGAGAGATTAAACACATAGCTACTGGTACAAACCCTCAGCCCCGAGGGTGGACTACTCCCTCCTCATCGTGGTGGCCGCCGGGATGATGAAGATGGCCACCGGTGATGATCTCCCCCTCCGGCAGGGTGCCGGAACGGGGTCTAGATTGGATCTCGTCGATACAAAGGCCTTGCGGCGGCGGAACTTCTGATCTATGGCTACCGCGAGGGTTTTTGGAATATTTGGCAATTTATAGGGCGAAGAGGCGGTGCGGGAGGCCACCGAGGTGGGCACAACCCATCGGGGCGCGCCTGGGGGCCCAGGCGCGACCTGGAGGGTTGTGCCCCCCTCGAGGCACCCCCCAGGTGCTGCTCTGGCCCATTGGATGTCTTCTGGTCCATAATAAATCCACAAAAAGTTTCACTGCGTTTGGACTCCGTTTGGTATTGATTTTCTGCGATGTAAAAAACAAGCAAAAACAGCAACTGGCACTGGGCACTATGTCAATAGGTTAGTCCCAAAAAATGATATAAAGTTGCTATAAAATGATTGTAAAACATCCAAGAATGATAATATAGCAGCATGAATACTTCATAAATTATAGATACGTTGTTGACGTATCAGCATCCCCAAGCTTAATTCCTACTCGTCCTCGAGTAGGTAAATGATAAAAGAAATAATTTATGAAGTGTGAATGCTAGCAAAGTGCATAAGTTTGATCAATGATAATTTCAATCACTTTCCCTAGCATCATAACAACAACTCTTTCTCATAAAACTCATCATGACAAAGTAGCAACCAATTCACATGTTAAGGTTCAAACAATGAATTCTCTTGAAACTCAACAACCTATATTCTTAGTCACCAAACAATTGCAATTCAACTTGTTCAACAGAGTCTAATTAAGTAAGAGCTCCACATACTCAACCATCATATAGTCTTCTATGATTGCTAACACTCACCGCATACACATGAGCAAAACGTTTCAACAGAACACATAGAAAGATAGGGGCTTATAATTTCGCCTCCCAACATATTCACCTCAAGGGTGATGCCAACAATAATAACTCATGCTACCCATATCCAACTGGATATATGTGCCTAGATCTTTCCTCACCACATGATGCTTGCCAAAAGAGAAAAATAAAAAGGAATAGAGAGAAAAACTTTGACTCTTGCATGAAAGTAAATACATAAAAGTAAAAGGTAGGCCCTTCGCAGAGGGAAGAAGAGGTTGCCATGCGCTTTTTGTTTGTATGCTCAATCCCTTAGTGCAAAAGAACGTCACGTTATATTGCCACTTATGATAGCAACCTTTATTATGCAGTCTGCCGCTTTTATTCTTTGCCATCACAAGTTCGTACAACGCTCAATTTTCTCTTACACTAAATGATCTAACACTTTTAGAATCAATTTTTATTGCCTTATTGCACCGATGACAACTTACTTGAAGGATCTTACTCAATCCTTAGGTAGGTATGGTGGACTCTTGAAAATAAGATTTGGGTTTAAGGGTTTTTGGATGCACAAGTAGTATCTCTACTTGGTGCGGAAGTTTTGGCTAGCAAAGATGGGGGGCAAGCACCACATGTTGAAGGATCTATGACAATATAACTTCTATGTGAATATGAACAAACATAAATCATTACGTTGTCTTCCTTGTCCAACGTCAACAATTTTGGCATATAATATTTTGATGGGGGCTCACAATCACAAAAGATTTCCAAGATAGTGTATTTGCATGTGAAAGTTCTCTTCCTTATAGTAATCATTCATGAATTGCTTGTATGACCAATATTGTGATTGTCAAGCTTCAAAAGATTTCACATTCTAAACCCAATGTGAAGCTACCACTAGGCATGATATGAACATATAATTTCAAATTCATGATATTCAATTCATTTAACAATTTGCTCATAGGATATAAGTGAAGCACAAGAGTGAATGACAAGCTACTCCAAAAAGATATAAGTGAAGATCAAGCGAGTAGTTAAGTAAAGGGGTAGCTAATTGAGGACTCTCTCTTATTTTAAAACTTTCAGATCTAAGTATTTTATTAAAACAGCAAGTTAAACAAAACAAAATGACATTCCAAGAATAGCACAACTCAAGTGAAGAAGCAAAAACTTAGGCTCAACCGATACTAACCGATAATTGTTGATGAAGAAAGGTGGGATGCCTACCGGGGCATCCCCAAGCTTAGATGCTTGAGACTTCTTGAAATATTATCTTGGGATGCCTTGGGCATCCCCAAGCTTGAGCTTTTGCATCTCCTTAATTCCTTTTATATCACGGTTTCCCTAAATCTTAAAAACTTCATACACACAAAACTCAACAAGAGCTCGTGAGATAAGTTAGTATAAAGCAATGCAAAAACCTTATCATTCTCTACTGTAGCAAATCACAAAAAATATTATTCAACATTGCATACTAAATGCCTCTGCATATTTAATACTCCTATCCTCAAATAGAATCATTAAACAAGCAAACATATGCAAACAATGCAAACATAACAGCAATCTTCCCAAACAGTACAGTCTGTAAAGAATGCAAGAGCATCAATACTTCTTTAACTCCGAAAATTATGAAAATTTACCACACTGTACAAAATTTATCAGATCTTATTGTGCAAAAAGTTTCAACATTTTAACACAATCTGACTTTTCTCGGGAATTTTTGCAACATCGATAAACTTTCTGTTTTGAAACAGCAACTCATATACTTGCAAAATAAGCATGGTAAAGGCTATCCTTGACATTTTTACTGAAAAGAAAGATGCAAAACATTATTATAAATAACAGCAAGAAAATCCTAACAAGAAAATGATGCTCCAAGCAAAACACATATCATGTGACGAATAAAAATGTAGCTCCAAGTGAGGTTACCGATAATGTTGGAGACGAAAGAGGGGATGCCTTCAGGGGCATCCCCAAGCTTAGTTGCTTGGATATTCCTTGAATATTGCCTTGGAGTTGCCTTGGACATCCCCAATCTTAGGGTCTTGTCACTCCTTATTCTCCTCATATCGATATCTCACCCAAAACTTGAAAACTTCAATCACACAAAACTTAACGGAACTTTGTGAGATGGGTTAGTATGATAAAGACAAATCATTCACTTTGGTAATTTAAAAGACAAGATTCATAATTGTTCTCACACAATTCCTACTGTACTCTACAATTCCCACAATTTATATTAAGCAATATAAGCCATAGAAACTAGAAAACAAGCAAATTATGCATTGAAAACAGAATCTGTCAAAAACAGAACAGTCTGTAATAATCTGTAATCCAACCATACTTGTGCTACTCCAAAAATTCTGAAAAATTAGGACAACGTAGATAATGTGTATATATATCACCTGTAAAAAATTCAGATCAAAATCACATTCCAGTGAATTTTCAAAATTCATGGACTGAGCGCAAAAGTTTCTGTTTTTGCACAGATTCAAGTCAACTATCATCCATACTATCCCAAAGGCTTTACTTGGCACTTTATTGAAACAAAAGCAATAAAACATGATTAATACAGTAGCATAATTATGTGAACACATAAAAACAGTAGGGGTAAATGTTGGGTTGTCTCCCAACAAGCGCTTTTCTTTAATGCCTTTTAGCTAGGCATGATAATTTCAATGATGCTCACATAAAAGTAAAGAATTGAAACATAGCGGGAGCATCATGAAGCATATGACTAACACATTTAAGTCTAACCCACTTCCTATGCATAGGGATTTTGTGAGCAAACAACTTATGGGAACAAGAATCAACTAGCATAGGATGGCAAAACAAGCATAACTTCAATATTTTTAACACATAGAAAGGAAACTTGATATTAGTGAGAAGCCTACAAGCATATGTTCCTCTCTCATAATAATTTTCAGTAGCATCATGAATGAATTCAACAATATGGCCATCACATAAAGCATTCTTTTCATGATCCACAAGCATAGAAATTTTCTTACTCTCCACACAAGCAAATTTATTCTCATCAATAGTAGTAGGAGCAAACTCAACAAAATAACTATCATGTCAGGCATAATCCAATTGAAAATAAAAATCATGATGACAAGTTTCATGGTTATCATTATTCTTTATAGCATACATGTCATCACCATAATCATCATAGATAGCAACTTTGTTTTCATAATCAATTGAAACCTCTTCCAAAATAGTGGATTCATCACTAAATAAAGTCATGACCTCTCCAAATCCACTTTCATCAATATAATCGTCATAAATAGGAGGCATGCTACCATTATAACAAATTTGTACATCAAAACTTGGGGGACTAAAAATACCATCTTCATCAAACATAGCATCCCCAAGCTTGTAGCTTTGCATATCATTAGCATCATGGATATTCAAAGAGTTCATACCAACAACATTGCAATCATGCTCACCATTGAAAGATTTATCGTCAAACATTTTATAGAATTCTTCCTCTATTAATTGAGCACAATTTTCCTTTCCATCATTTTCACGAAAGACATTGTAAAGATGAACAATATGATGCAACCTCAATTCCATTTTTTTTGTAGTTTTCTTTTTATAAACCAAACTAATGATAAAACAAGAAACTAAAAGATTTGATTGCAAGATCTAAAGATATACCTTCAAGCACTCACCTCCCCGGCAACGGCGCCAGAAAAGAGCTTGATGTCTACTACGCAACTTGTTCTTGTAGACTTGTGTTGGGCCTCCAAGCGCAGAGTTTTGTAGGACAGTAGCAATTTTCCCTCAAGTGGATGACCTAAGGTTTATCAATCCATGGGAGGTGTAGGATGAAGATGGTCTCTCTCAAATAACCCTGCAACCAAATAATAAAAAGTCTCTTGTGTCCCCAACACACCCAATACAATGGCAAATTGTATAGGTGCACTATTTCGGCGAAGAGATGGTGATAAAAGTGTAGTAATGATAGTAGATATTGATTTTTGTAATAGGAACAATAAAAAACAGCAAGGTAGCAATTGATAAAACGGAGCACAAACGGTATTGCAATGCTTGAAAATGAGGCCTAGGGTCCGTACTTTCACTAGTGCAACCTCTCAACAATGCTAATATAATTGGATCATATAACCATCCCTCAAAGTGCGATGAAGAATCACTCCAAAGTTCCTATCTAGCGGAGAACATAAGAATAAATTGTTTGTAGGGTACGAAACCACCTCAAAGCTATTCTTTCCGATCGATCTATCCAAGAGTTCGTACTAAAATAACACCAAAGCAAATTCAGATTCGTAATGCTCAATCCAACACAAAGAACCTCAAAGAGTGCCCCAAGATTTCTATCGGAGAAACAAAGACAAGAACGTGCATCAACCCCTATGCATAGATTACCCCAATGTCACCTCGGGAATCCGCGAGTTGAGTGCCAAAACATATATCAAGTGAATCAATATAATACCCCATTGTCACCACGAGTATTCATATGCAAGACATATATCAAGTGCTCTCAAATCCATAAAAGTATTCAATCTGATAAAACGAAATCTCAAAGGGAAAACTCAATTCATCACAACAAGATAGAGAGGGAGAAAAACCATATGATCCAACTACATTAACAAAGCTCCCGATACATCAAAATCGTGCCATCAAGAAAACGCGAGAGAGAGAGAGATTAAACACATAGCTACTGGTACAAACCCTCAGCCCTGAGGGTGGACTACTCCCTCCTCATCGTGGTGGCCGCCGGGATGATGAAGATGGCCACTGGTGATGATCTCCCCCTCCGGCAGGGTGCCGAAACGGGGTCTAGATTGGATCTCATGGATACAGAGGCCTTGCGGCGGCGGAACTTCTGATCTAGGGCTACCGCGAGGTTTTTTTTAATATTTGGCAATTTATAGGGCGAAGAGGCGGTGCGGGAGGCCACCGAGGTGGGCACAACCCACCAGGGCGCGCCTGGGGGCCTAGGCGCGCCCTGGTGGGTTGTGCCCCCCTCGGGGCACCCCCCAGGTGCTACTTTGGCCCATTGGATGTCTTCTAGTCCATAAAAAATCCACAAAAAGTTTCGCTGCGTTTTGACTCCGTTTGGTATTGATTTTCTGCGATGTAAAAAACAAGCAAAAACTGCAACTGGCACTGGGCACTATGTCAATAGGTTAGTCCCAAAAAATGATATAAAGTTGCTATAAAATGATTGTAAAACATCCAAGAATGATAATATAGCAGCATGAATACTTCATAAATTATAGATACGTTGGAGACGTATCACGCTTCCGGTTTGATTTTCGCTGTTGAGCAAAAGAGGGTTTTGTTAGAGAGGATCATTTGGTTTTCATGGGTGAAAAGTGGCAGCAAAAATTTGTAGAGAAAATGTGTTTTACATCATCGTTACTGTCCTCTGCGGCACCACTGTTGTCCTCTGCGGCATCATCGCCCTTTGTAGGAATGAAATCATCATCATGTTTTGTGCCATTGTCGGCAGTATCACACTCTGGCTCTTTGCTGGCATCATCCTCGTCTTCTTCCACCCGTTGTCGTTTGTTTTTCTTCTTGCCTTATATTAGTTTATTCTTGACATGTGGAGGTGCTGGCGGGAGCACCATTAGAGGACTTGGCTGCTGCTGCAAGGTAGTACCGTCGTTGATGAGTTGAGTTTTGTCCTTTCTCTTTTGTCTTTTTGCTCTAGGAGGAACAACAGTCTTGGTTTCTGATTGCCTCTCTTTTCTGCTGCTAGTTACTTGTTTTTTGCTGCCCTTCCTGCTAAAAGCTAGTGCTGGCACTTGCTCAGGTGCTTCGTTGTCTATGTTCTGCTTCGTTCTTTTTTCTAACGGGTCAGGAGAGATGCCTAGTGGTTTTGGATATTCAATATTAAGTTCAGATAGTATCGTTTCAATATCTCCTCCTCCATGACCTGCACGATGATTATGTAAGAAAAGGAGGATGTAGTATCATCGAAAAAAATGGGATATAGTTTTAAAACTATGTCTTGCACGACTGTACATAAAGAATCTGAAGCTTAATCTACATAAACTCATAAGATAGCCCTTTCCTTTCATTTCTTGACCTAAAAAGGCGATCAATCCATTCTTTTCTTTTTATATCAAGTCTTCCTTACCCTTGGTTTGGTCAATCAGTGATAGAAATTAGGGTCAGGTGTCAGCAGTATGGCTGCTGTGAAGTTCAGTGAAGTGAGGGGAAGTGTTTTTTTATAGGCAAAATACACCACAAATGATATTCTGTAAATTGGAGGAATAATTGAAAGGTTTAGAGGATAAGATAAAATGTTTTTGAATGAATAATAATACACATTGTGTGAAAAATTTCAATGAAGTGTAATTTTCCAGGATTGTGTGGACGTAAGTGGTTAACTTACTGTTGTTGCTATATAGTTTTTATTATATGGATTGTGTGAGCCTTTTATAGTACCTTGCTGCACATCAGGCTCTTCCACAGGTATCCTGTTTTCCTTGTTACCAGTCCTTGCTGCATAAAAATGGCCACGTGTTAGCAGCACTAGAAGCAGAATTGAATTTCACAGCAAAAGAGGAGATGCATCCCGTGGACAAAAAAATGGCATTGTCGGAGAGGCACAGGTTGTTTCACGCTATAAGCACAGCTAGACCTATTCTTCGAGCACGGATTTTAATATGAGAGAGGCACATAATTTGAAACAGATACAATCAACGGATATAAAGAATCTGGTGTAAGTACCAGGTTTGATGTGTAAGGATGCTCTCATGGTTTGAATCTACAGCGGTGTCCTAGATAGTTCTGGCATGTACAGGTGGTTTTAAGCAAATATCTTGCGAGCAAATTTCTGTGGCGTGTAGGGGTAGCATTCTATTGCACACGTGTCTACCCCATTTCAATTTTGTTAGACAAGTTTAAACAGACTATTCGAAAACACGGTTGGTGTGGCGGCTAGGGTTCATGTCCGTGAAAAAGGGGAAAAATTGCTTCGATTGACCTGTGGTAATGGAATGTAATGGATTAATATTTTTTTTACCTTCGATTGCTTGTGAGGGATTCATCGCATCCATCGGTTGGTTTTTAACCCTGCTCTCTGTTGGTATCTCCGCCGCCAGTGTTGACAGAACAGGTCCTCGCCGTCAGTCACCGCCGCCGGAAGAGGTTTTTGGTGCTGTCGCGGGCACTGACCGACTGTCTGTATCTCGAAGTGGATGGCGGCTGATGGGTGAGGCGAACTCAATTTTGATTTTTGGTTGGTCTGCTGGATTGGACAATGGGGGCAGAAGGAGAGAGGAGGGTCTTCAAGAGAGGGGAACTGGTGAAGTGTTCGAGATTTTTGGTGCGAAAGGAAAAGCAAGAAGGTAGTAGAGCGAGAGAGGGAAATGGTCGAACCGTCTTGAATCTTCGACCGTCCATTTGGACATCAAGATTGGTGCAACTTTCTGTGGGCTTCGATGGGCTTGTTTTTTGCTTGCTTGCTCAACTGTCGGTCGGTGGGATGCTAGCATTTTTTGATTTTAGTGTGGTGACAGCCACGGGGGGCATGGTTTGGTGTTACCCAGAGTCACGTTCATGCTTCTTCATGTTCCAATTGATTCTGCTCACCAGTTCATTTGGAGGGGCATGGACATGAACTCATAGGAAGCACGTTTACCTATTAGACAGAGTCACGTTCGTGTCTGCGCGTGTTACAGACGTTTTCTTTGACGTTTCACGGTGAGACGCGTGGAAGTGAGGCCACCAGCGCTCACCCTCCCATGGAGATGGCGAACCGTCTCGAATCTTCGACCGTCCGTTTGGACATCAAGATTGGTGCAAGTTTCTGTGTGCTTCAATGAGTTTGTTTTTTGCTTGCTTGCTTAACTATGAGTCGGTGGGATGCTAGCATTTTTTGATTTTAATGTGGTTGTGACACCCACGGGGGCATGGTTCGGCGTTACTCAGAGTCACATTAATGGTTCTTTGTGTTCCAAATGATTCCGCTCGCCAGTTCATTTGGGGAGCCATGGAGATGAACTCAAAAGAAGCATGTTTACCTATTACACAGAGTCACGTTCCCATGGGGGTATGCTTTTGGTATTTCCAAATGATTCCGCTCACTCGTTCTCTTGGAGAGGCATGGACATGAATCTGGCGGAGGCAAGTCTTCTTATTAGCTAGAGTCACGTTTGTGCTTGCATGTGTTACATACGTTTTCTCTGGCGAGTCACTGTGAGGTGCGTGGAAGTGAAGCCGAGTTGGCACTATGTTACTAATGCAACAGGCACACTCTGGACTTTGTGTATGAAATGTTTTCCCTGTCAAGACGTTCCTTTGTTGCGGAGAGTGGCAGTCGTGCGTTCCAGGGAGGCATTGTTTGGTATTAGAGAGAGTCACGCTCGTGTCTGCGTGTGTTATAAACGTTTTCACTAAGGAGCCAACTTGAGACGCGTGCAAGTTAATTCGCGGATTTAGTAAGATTTTGGTATAAATATCATTTCAAAACAAAAAATGGGACAACGGAAAATAGTAGGAATTTCACAGTAACTTCGCTGGACTACAGACGGACGTAGACAGTAAGTTAACTGTGTTTGAGATGTCTTCTGTGGAATATATACGGACCATTAGGAAGAAGTTGAGTGGTTGTAGTGTGGACAAACGCACGGGGAGACGAAAGGAGAATACTGGTGTTTCCTAGGTGTGCAGAGTTCGAGGTATTTAAGAGAGATTGTGAGAATTCGAGGCGTCGGTTACTCCGTTTGACCGTCTGACCAGTGTGCATATGTTATAAAAGGTACCTACTCATGGAACACTCCACATTCGTACTCGTCCACAATTCTCCAGAGACAGGCACCTCTTCCTTGTTGGTAGCTCCTTGCTTGCGCCATGGCCGGTAAGAGGGGTTCTGGGTGTTCAAGTAACCAGGCAGCGAGGACCAAAGCCGCGGAAAGAAGAGAGAGGTGCCGCCGCTACGCTGTAGCGGTGGCAGGGATACCCTGCCCCGTTGGCCAGGTGTCGAACGATCTCTCGCGTGGAGGTGATTTCTCTCACAAGCGCATTCGCCATGGAGACGATCTTGGCAAGATGGCAGTACAGAATTCCTTAGCTAGCGACGACGTGCTCGATGAGCTAATTAAGCAGCAGGAGTTCATCGCTCGCTTGGAAAAGTTGGTGCAACAGAGTAATGCCTCGGTGGAGAAGTCCACTGGTCTCATATTTTGTTCTGTGTGTGAGAATGAGAAGCTTGTCAACGAGCTCGACCAGAAGGATCAGGAGGCCGCTCGCTGGAAGAAACTGTATGAGGAGAGCCGTGCGTTGGTGGAGAAGCTGTCCGGCTGCGCGGGGGAGCTTATGGATGAGAAGGCGGAGCTCCTCGTCAAGTACAAGAGCATGGTGGAGGATACCTTTGCTGCTGTCAAGGAAGGTCATGAGGCGACGAAGAAGGAGATTGAGGATATCCGCGCCCAGCAGCTAACCAAGAAGGTTGCTAGAGTGTAGGTAGAGAGCTTGGAGCGGGTCGTTTTTCTGCGTCTTCCTTCTTCTTTTGTCATCTTCTCTTCAGCGTGTTTCTTCGTTGCGTTGCCGCATGTGGCCCTTTGTACTGCCATGAATTTGTAAGGCATTTATGCGTTGCATTGTCATCGTGTTATTTTGTTTGTTGGTACATGTAGATGAGTAGGCTCGAAGCATGGATGTCGCGTGTTAGCAGTAGAAGCACCGTTGTGCTTCCACCAGAGGCACTTTGTAGGGGCCCGGGGAGCACGTTTTTGCGACACGTGCGTCTTTGTGGTCAATCTTCGTGGTCCAAATGATTCCGCTTACTCGTTCACTTGGATAGGCACGGGCGTCAAGCCTATTGAGGCACGTTTTTCCATTAGGCGGAGTCACGTTAGTGTGTGGGTGTGTTTACAGACGTTTTCTCTGAGAGAGGAGCCACTGTAAGATGCATGGAAGTAGAAAAGGCACTTCATCTGAGTTGGCGTTCCTCCCTTGTTAGGCACACAGTCGCGTGGATGTAGAAGGGACATTTTTCAAGCAAAGAACGCACGTCACGGTGCCCCGACATGAAGGTGAAAGCATGGCCGATTCGAGAGACACGATTATGAAAAGCACGGACGTGAAGTCCGTACAGCCACGGTTCTGTACTAAGTAGCGTCATGACTTGTACTCATAAACGCGTGGACGTTCGTGGCTCTCTGTGTTGCAATATTTCGGGTCATAGGCACGGGCGTGGAGCCCACAAAGGCATGGTGTGGAATTACAAAGATTCACGGTTCTGTGCTAAGTAGCGTCATGACTTGTGTACTCATGACGGCGTGTACATTCGTGGCTTTCTGTGTTGCAGTGTTTCGGGTCACAGGCACGGCCGTGAAGCCCACAAAGGCATCCTCGAGGCTGCGAAAGCTCACCTGTTGAAGGCCGTCGAGGACTGGACAAAGTTGTATGACGAGAGCAATGCCACCATTGCAGAAGGCGAAGCTCCTCGTTGAGCGAGATCGGCTGGTGGAGGAATCAGACATTATGAAAAAGGATATTGAGAAACTGCGCGCCCAACAACCGAAAAGGAACTCTCTTCGGACTAAGTAGACAGCAGCGACCCTGATCGTTGTATCTGAAGCTATTAAGCAGTGGACTAAAAGTTTCTTATTTTGTCTTGTGTAACCTCGTTGTCAGTAACTTTGTCAACAAATGTGTTTTGTTTTGCTGTGTCACGTTCATTGGATGTTTATGGGTTCAGATGTGAACATTAACTGTTTACTTTGTGAGGCACGGAATGGCCGATTCAAGAGACGCTGTTTTTAAAAGCACGGGCGTGAAGTCTCTACAGCCACGGTTCTGTACCAAGTAGCATCATGGCTTGTGCACTCACGATGGCATGGACGTTCATGGCTATCGGTGTTTCAGTGTTAAGGGTCACACGCACGGGCGTGAAGCCCTCAAAGGCATGGTGTGGTATTATATAGAGTCACACCCGCCTGTGTTTCAGTTCCGAATGATTCCGTGGACTCGATCAGACGGAGAGGCACGAGCGTTAAGCCCACAGAGGCATTTTTCGGTGTTACGCAGAGTCACGTTCATGCGTTTATTGCGAAAACAAAACAGAATGGGTTCAGTTGTTAATACTAACTGTTTACTCTGTAAGGGCAGTTCGAGAGACGCGGTTTCTAAAAGCACGGGACGTGAAGTCTCTACAGCCACGGTTCTGAACCAAGTATCGTAATGACTTGTGTACTCATGAAGGCATGTACGTTCGTGGCTTTTCTGTGTTGCAGTGTTTCGGATCACAGGCACGGATATGAATCCCACAAAGTCATGGTGTGGTTTTATATAGAGTCACGTTCGCTTGTATTTGTGTTCCAAATGATTCCGTTGACTCATTCAGAAGTAGAGGCAGGGACGTGAATCCCATGGGGACATGGTTTTCTCTTATGCAGAGTCACATTTGTACGTTTATTATGGAAACAAAGCAGAATGGGTTTAGATGTTAAAACTAACTGTTTGCTTTGTGAGGCACGGAATGGCCGATATGAGAGACGCGGTGTTTAAACGCATAAGTTCATTGTTTTTAAAAGCCACGATTCTGTACTGAGTTGCGTCACGCTTCGTTTTTGATGTTGCGTATATTGTTTGATAAAGGCATGGACGATCGTCGCTTGCGTATATTATTCGCACGGTCGAGATACGCTGTTTTTAGAAGCACGGGCGTGAAGTGTCTACAGCCACGGTTCTGTACCAAGTAGCATCATGACTTGTGCACTCACGATGGCGTGGACGTTCGTGTTTGTTTGTGTTTCAGTGTTAAGGGTCACAGGCACGGGTGTGAAGCGCTCAAAGGCATGGTGTGGTATTATATAGAGTCACGCTCGCATGTGTTTGTGTTGCGAATGATTCCGTCGACTCGATAAGACGGAGAGGCACGGGCTTTAAGCCCACAGAGGCATAGCTTTGTCTTACATACAGTCACGTTCATTTCTTTAATTGGGGTAACCCAGCGGAATGGGTTCAGATGTGAACACTCACTGTTTACTCTGTGAGGCACGGAATGGCCTATCCGAGAGACGCTGTTTTTAAAAGCTTATTTCCTTGTTTTTAAAAGCACGGACGTGAACTCTCTACGGACACGGTTCCGTACTGAGTTGTGTCACGCTTCTTTCTTGATGTTACGTATATTATTTGATAAAGGCGTGGACGTTCGTGGCTATCTGTGTTTCAGTGTTAAGGGTCACAGGCATGGTGTGGTATTATATAGAGTCACGCTCACCTGTGTTTGTGTTCCGAATGATTCCGTCGACTCGATCAGATGGAGAGGCATGGGCATTAAGCGCACAAAGGCATAGTTTTGTCTTACGCACGGTCACATTCATTCTTTAATTGCGGAAACCCAGCGGAATGGGTTCAGATGTGAACACTCACTGTTTACTCTGTGAGGCACGGAATGGCCTATTCGAGAGACGCTGGTGTGGTATATTCTTCGCACGGTCGTGATTCCCAAGAAGGCACGGCGTGGTATTGTGTAGAGTCATGTCAGTTTGTCTTCATGTTCCAAATGATTCCATTGAACCGTTCGCAAGGACAGGCACAGCCATGAAGCCCGGAGAGGCATGGTTATGCCTTCACAGAGTCACATGCATGCGTTTAGTGCGGAAACCCAACGGTTCGACGGGAGTCTCCTCGTATTCGGGTGTGAACGCCATGTGGCGTCGCTCCAGAAACCCAATGGTCCGACGGGCGTCTCCTCGGGTGATGCCGCTCTGGCTCGTCGCCCGAGGCGAAGCTCCGGCTATTTAAGCCGGATGGATTCTCGAAACCCTAGCCACATCCCTTCCTCCCTTTGTCCGCCGCTAGGCCATCCATTCCTCTTGCTGTTCTCTATCCTGACCCTCTTCACCATGGCTGGGCAGAAGGAGACTACTCCGAAGCGCCGTGTCCAGACGCGGGAGGAGATCCCGGCTGCCGAGGGTTCCTATTCTGTAAGTTCACTCTGCTTCTACTTCATTCATTTTTTCTTTCTTTCAACTACTTGATTTAGTTGTGTAACATGAATTATTGTGGTGAGCTTCCTCCTAATTTGATGCGGGTGTGTCTTGCTGATACTGATTTACAGTCAATTGGAGCTAGGGTTAGGCTGCGTCACGGTCTTCAACAGAAGTCCCCTACTGTAGAATTGGGGAGCAGTTGTTGCTCGAGAAAGAAGAAGGGAATGGTGAGCGGGGCGGCGACGGCAAGTGCTAAGAGGTCCCATGGCGACGGGGAGGCCTTACGGGCTGGCTACGGCTCAAGCCAGCTAACTCGTCTTGGAGGCGAACAAACTGAGAGCTCCTTGCTAATTAATCTCAATAAGCTGCAAGATCATATCGATGCCTTGCTTTCAAGGCCGAAGGTTGAAACGTTCGAGCAGCTGTTGCAGACCACCTACGGGTGGAAGAAGCTCTACGAGGAAAGAAATGAAGATTTGCAGAAGGCGAATGCCAGCATCGTAGAAATTATGGGTCAGAAGAATAATCTCCTTGATGAGCACATCCTGTTGTTGGAGAAATCTGTGGTAGCTGTGAAGCAACGGGACGAGTATATGAAGATGCTGGAGGCGATGAAGAAGCAGACTGATGAACTGCGCGGGTAGCAAACCAGTAGGAAGGTCGGTGGGGACTAGGTATGCAGCAGCGTCCCTGGTTGTTGTGTGCGTCTGCGGTTGTTAAGCAGTGGATTGGAGTGGACTAAAAGTTTCTTATTTTGTCTTGTGTAACCTCGTTGTCAGTAACTTTGTTAACAAATGTGTTTTGTTTTGCTGTGTCACGTTCATTGGATGTTTATGGGTTCAGATGTGAACATTAATTGTTTACTTTGTGAGGCACGGAATGGCTGATTCGAGAGACACTGTTTTTAAAAGCACGGGCGTGAAGTCTCTACAGCCACGGTTCTGTACCAAGTAGCGTCATGGCTTGTGCTCTCACGATGGCGTGGACGTTCATGGTTGTCGGTGTTTCAGTGTTAAGGGTCACACGCACGGGCGTGAAGCCCTCAAAGGCATGGTGCGGTATTATATAGAGTCACACCCGCCTGTGTTTCAGCTTCGAATGATTCCGTGGAATCGATCAGATGGAGAGGCACGAGGGTTAAGCCCACAGAGGCATTTTTTGGTGTTACGCAGAGTCACGTTCGTGCGTTTATTGCGAAAACAAAACGGAATGGGTTCAGCTATTAATACTAACTGTTTACTCTGTAAGGGCAGTTCGAGAGACACGGTTTCTAAAAGCACGGGACGTGAAGTCTCTACAGCCACGGTTCTGAACCAAGTATCATAATGACTTGTGTACTCATGAAGGCATGTACGTTCATGGCTTTTCTGTGTTGCAGTGTTTCGGGTCACAGGCACGGGCGTGAATCCCACAAAGTCATGGTGTGGTTTTATATAGAGTCACATTCGCTTGTATTTGTGTTTCAAATGATTCCGTAGACTCGTTCAGAAGTAGAGGCACGGACGTGAATCCCATGGGGGCATGGTTTCCTCTTACGCAGAGTCACGTTCGTATGTTTATTATGGAAACAAAGCAGAATGGGTTTAGATGTTAACACTAACTGTTTACTTTGTGACGCACGGAATGGCCGATTCGAGAGACGCGGTGTTTAAAAGCATAAGTTCCTTGTTTTTAAAAGCCACGGTTCTGTACTGAGTTGCGTCACGCTTCTTTTTTTATGTTGCGTATATTGTTCGATAAAGTCATGGACGATCGTTGCTTGCGTATATTATTCGCACGGTCGAGAGACGCTGTTTTTAGAAGCACGGGCGTGAAGTGTCTACAGCCACGGTTCTGTACCAAGTAGCGTCATGACTTGTGCACTCACGATGGCGTGGACGTTCGTGGCTATCTGTGTTTCAGTGTTAAGGGTCACATGCACGGACGTGAAGCGCTCAAAGGCATGGTGTGGTATTATAAAGAGTCACGCTCGCCTGTGCTTGTGTTCCGAATGATTCCGTCATGCTCGATCAGACAGAGGCATAGCTTTGGTCTTACGCACAGTCACGTTCGTTCTTTAATTGCGGAAACCCACCGGAAAGGGTTCACATGTGAACACTCACTATTTACTCTGTGAGGCACGGAATGGCCTATTCGAGAGACATTGGTGTGGTATATTCTTCGCACGGTGGTGAGTCCGAGAAAGGCAGGGCGTGGTAGTGTGTAGAGTCACGTTAGTTTGTCTTCGTGTTCCAAATGATTCCGTTGAAGCCCGGAGAGGCATGGTTATGCCTTACACAGAGTCACATTCGTGCGTTTATTGCGGAAACCCAACGGTTCGACGGGCGTCTCCTCATGTTCGGGTGTGAACGCCACATGGCGTCGCTCCGGAAACCGAATGGTCCGACGGACATCTCCTCCGGTGATGCCGCTATGGCTCATCGCCCGAGGCGAAGCTCCGGCTATTTAAGCTGGACGGAGTCTCGAAACCCTAGCCACATCCTCCTCCTCCCTTTGTCCGCCACCAGGCCATCCATTCCTCTTGTTGTTCTCTATCCTGACCCTCTCCGCCATAGCTGGGCAGAAGGAGACTACTCCGAAGCGCCGTGTCTAGACGCGGCAGGAGATCCCGCCTGGCGAGCGTTCCTCATCTGTAAGTTCACTCTGCTTCTGCTTCATTCCTTTTTTCTTTCTCCTAATTTGATGAGGGTGTGTCTTGCTGATACTGATTTTCAGTCAATTGGAGCTAGGGTTAGGCTGCGTCACGAACTCGTACAGAACTCCCCTGCCGCATAGTTCAGGAGCAACTCAGAGTCGAGAAAAAGGAAGGGACCGGTGAGCGGGGTGTCGTCAAGAAGATCTAACAGCTCCCGTGGCAACGGTGAACTCTTAGGACTAGGCGATGGTTCGCACAAGTAGAATCATCTCGGATGCGATCAGTCTGAGACCTACGTTTGGGTCTTAGTTAAGCAGGATAATCCGGTGGACGTCATCAACTATTGGAAGAATCTGTACGAGAGCGAAAAGGCCAAGAATGATGAGCTGTTGAGGGTCGTCGAGGACTGTAGGGAGTTCCGCGAGGAGAGCCGTCGTGAGATAGCAATGCTGGAGAAGAACCTCTACAGCTGGAAGGAGTTGTACGATGAGAGCAAAGCCAGCATCGCAGATCTTAGGTATGAGAAGGCGAAGCTCCTCATTGAGCGCGACCAGCTGGTGGATGAATCAAAGGGTTTGAAAATGAAGATCGAGGAACTGCGCGGCCAGCAACCCAACGAGAAGTCTCTGGGGACTAAGTCACGCAGGCAGTTTCATCACGGAGGCGATCAGCCCGAGACCTCCATCTTTGACCAGATGATTAAGATGGTCGACGAGACCATTGCCTTAGTTAAGAAGAATGATGCAGTTGACATCATCAAGTCCTGGAAGAGGCATTACGAACTGGAGGCGGCTGCGAATGCTGAGCTGTTGAGGGCCATGGAGCACTGGAGGAAGCTCTATAAGGAGAGCAAAGCCTCTATCGCAGATCTTATGAATGAGAAGGCGAGGCTCCTCGTTGAGCGCGACCGGCTGGTGGAGGAATCAGGGGGTATGAAAAAAGGAGTCTGAGGGACTGCGCGCCCAGCAAACGAAGAAGCAGTCTCTGGGGACTAAGTAGATAGCAGCGACCATGATCGTTGTATCTGAAGCTATTAAGCAGAGGACTAGAAGTTTCTTATTTTGTCTTGTGAAATTTCGTTGTCAGTAAATTTGTTAACAAATGTATTTTGCTTTCCAGTATCGTTGTAATGAGGCAATGTTAGTTCACAGTGGATTGAAGTTTCTCTTTTTTTCTTTTGTTATATCGTTGTGTGGAACTTTTGTAACATCATGTGAACGTTAACTGTTAACTTTGTGAGGCATGGAATGGCAGATTCGACAGACGTTGTTTTTAAAAGCACAGGTGTGAAGTCTCTACAGACATGGTTCTGTACCAATTAGAGTCATGACTTGTGCACTCATGAAGGCGTGGACGTTCCTGGCTTTCTGTGTTTCAGTGTTTTGGGTAACAGGCACGGGCGTGAAGCCCACAAAGGCATAGTGTGGTATTATATAAAGTCATGTTCGCTTGTGTTTGTGTTCCGAATGATTCCGTCGACTCGTTCAAATGGAGAGGCACGGACGGGAAGCCCATGGAGGCACGGTTTAGTATTACATAGAGTCACGTTCGTGCGTTTACTGCAGAAACACAACGGAATTGGGTTCAGATGTGAACACTCACTATTTACTTTGTGAGGCAATGAATGGCCAATTCGAGACACGTTGTTTTTAAAAGCACGGGCGAGAAGTCTCTACAACCACGGTTCTATACCAAGGAGCCACTGTCAGACGCATGGAAGTGAAGCCATGAGGGCCACGCTTTTAGTAGTACAAGAGGCACTTTATCAGCTAGCGTTGCTCCTTTGTTAGGCGCACACTCGGGTGGGAGTAGAAGGCACGTTTTTCAAGCAAAGAACGAACGTCACGGTGCCCCGACAAGAAGTTGAAAGCATGGTTGTGAGTCTGCAGTGTCTCGGCTTGAATCCTCGAGAGGCATCTGGGTGTGGCCTGTTGAGTAGAAACACGGTTGTGCAGTCACCAGAGGCACTACGTAAGGACCGCTATTGGTGGGTGAGGCATGGTTGTATTCTTACAACATCCACCTTGATAAAGCAACGGCTGCAGAAATTTACAAGGAAACCTGCCGCCCTTATAATTTTTTCTCCGCTGAGTAATAAAAATACCTAAAGAAGCAAAATATGTTCTGCTTAAATTTGTTTTGTTTCTATAACTGCACAAGAGCTTAACTGAGGAGCAGAAACAGTGCAAGGGCTCAACTGCAGCTGCCTCAGTGAGTATGGTAGGTACATACGAGAAGCACTGCTCTACCTGCAACACATGCACAGTTATGCATGCATTGTGTGCATGACAGGTACATACAAGAGGCACTGTCATACATACAACACAGGCACGGTTACACATACATCGTGCTTCTCTCCATTGAAAAAATAAATCTACTTTATGTCTTTTTATCTTGGTGCCACAGCATTTTATAGTCCTTCGGCCTGTACAAAGCCGCAAAACTCCACATTTGACACAGCAGTAGATAAGAGTACGGATGGCCGTGCCTCTATTATCGAAAATGGAGAGGTCGCTCGTTAACTACAGACAAAGAGGCACACGTTTTCTCGCACATTTCCACAGGACTGGGGACCATGACATGTTGTAGCATCAACACAAAAAGACACAAAACTGGGTAGATTTTAGCAGTTGGGAGCTCCTTCATGGCTGCACGCAGCACAAAAACAAACAAGCCTACACACGGTGCAAAGACTACAACGGTTGTCTGATAAAGTTTACATAAAACCCAAGCTCAAAAGATCGCAACAACAAATAACTCCATAAACCTGAACAACTAACACCAAACCTGATTTCAGCAACCACATCTGAATGGATCCGTCAAATCCAGGTATTCAACACTCCTGTTTCTTAAATCCGCACGCACGTGGCTGCAACTTGATGATAATCTAAGATGAGAGCGTTTAGAAGCCTTTTTATGCCACTTCAGAACCGTTTGTTGCTATTTGTAAAATACTCCCATGAACTCTACGGGAGGGGAGATAAACTTAATGCTGATGGTCTCCAGATCCTTTGCACTCAGGACAAAGAATGTCGCAAATGTTACCCTAGGAGGGAACATAATCTTCCAGCGTTACTGTCTTCGGACAAATGTCGTGATGTTTGAGAAACTGCCGGTGCTTAAGATGCCATTTGTTTTTTTCACCACGACAAGTCAACCGTCCCTAAAATATACATGAAGGTTGAAAATACTTAGCATCTATAGAAAGAGATAGAGTCCATCGAAAACCAAATGAAACAATTAATTCTATGACCTCAGTAACAAGAAGTTTGACAGACTTGTCTAGATATGGATGTATCCAACAATAAATCATGTGTAGATACGGTGCATCCATTCCAGTCAAATTTAAGACAAGCATTTTGAAATGGAAGGACTACTACAGTATGCACATTTCTGAAGATCATCACCTCGACAAACAAGTTCTCCAGTTTTGGAAAGAATTGCAACAATTCAACGACGATGTCCACTTTATAATACATGTAGATAAGCAAGGTCTTGACAGATTGACGCATTGTTGTTAGACTGACTGCCCCCAAACCCGTCATGAAAATTAACAGAAGATGGATCACAAAACTAATAGAATAAAGGTTGGATGAAATAAAACTTGTTTCCTCCCAAACAAAATGAAGCTGGAAGTATTGTGAAAACTCAATACCGCAAGACACGTGAGACCACATGGATCCAATTCAGGTGCAGATACAGCGGTTAACTCGAAGTCCTGACTCTGCATGAAGAATAGAACATAGATCATCAAATTAATAGAACAAACATCGGAACAGGTGCAGCTCTGTTCCAGTATCAAGGAAAGTCAGTACCTCAAGACATGTGGAGGTGCAGAGACAATGGTTATCGAAAAGTCATCAACCAGGCTATCATGGATCAACCGTTGAAGCGAAGGGGCATCCTCAATAATGTGTTTGCCGTATGCACAACAAATGCCAATTCTTACAAGGTTAGACGAGTTTATTGTGATGCGACGACCTCCTCTACTGCAAACAAGCAGCAGAGACTCAAGTGCAGGGCAACTAGAGTGGATTATGCTTTGCAGCGAGACATCTGATATATCAACTTCCACAAGCGAGAGTCTTTTGACCAGTGGTAGCTTAAGCGCCCCTACGTAATTGTCTGGTATTTGGCAAAGAGCAAAGGCGAGGGTGTGGAGAGAGGAGGAAAACCGAAACACGGACTCCGACGCTGAGGACGTAGATGAAGTGCATACATCCAGTAGTGTGACCTCTTGCGTCAGGAAACCTGGGAACAGGTAGTAGAACTCAAGAACCTGGAGATTGTTCAGCTTTGAGGATCGGAGCCAGGCATCTACTGTGGAGGGTTTGCAGCGTAGGTAGCACGCCGGGATAGAGAGGCGGCTAACCGAGCCCTCATGGCCTGACAGGATGGATTCCGGAAGACTGACAACATAAGCAACAGATTTTTGAGAGCGCCGAGTTCCAGAATAGCATTTGCAGACGCGCTCCTCGGTGATGGCGGACAGCTTAGATATGGTCTCGATATGAACTGTTTCTCCATCATTAAAAAGACGAGCGATAGAGATCTCGTTGCAGTCGAGATTCAGAGGAGCGGTGCGCCATAAAGGATGCCACCAACGAGCGAGGATTTGAGTACGGATGCCCTCCTTGATGGGGAGACGAGAGATGATCTCACCGAGGACGGCGTCCGGGAGGTCGCTGATGAGGTCCGGATGAGATTCCTCTTCTACCTCCTTGGATCGAGGGGGCGCACGCTCGCCGCTTCCCTCCCCTCCGACGACCAGCACACCACCAGAAGGCGGCGTCACCGGCGGCGCCACTCTCACCCTCTTGGTGCTACGAGCAGCGCATTCCATCTCCACCTCCATTGCTGGGGTGGCGCCGCCCACGACCAGTGCTCAGTGAGGTGGATCTGGAAAAATGGATTACAGCCTGTCAATCCACGAAACGACTTAAATACCGAGGGGGAGCGGAGGGGTCCAGATTAATTACCTCTCTTTTTTTAAGGGAGGGTCAGGGTTAATTACTACTCGTAACAAGTAAATGGTAGATGCCTGCTTGAAACATTAAATTGAGCCACGGCTTTGATGGTACGAGATGCACTATTGTACACGCAGACCAGGCATGGGTGTGCCCCTCCGTGTTTTAATTATTTACCGCACACATTCATTAGAAGAATCTGTTCAACGCCGGAAGCACGGTTCTACAATCATCTTTCCTCTGTGAGCTGCAAAATTTTCCACAGGCACGTTAACCATGAAGTCACTAGAAGATTCAAGGCTGTGCCTCTGCCTTGGAGATGATTCTGCTGAAACGCTCACAGTCAGAAGCAAGGACCTGAAGTGATGGCAGAGGCATGGTTTGTCACGTACCAGACACATGGTCCTGCCTTCGGAATTGTAGAAAAATACAGGAAGTTAACTAAGGAGGAGAAGCACTACTCTACCTCCAACACAGGCACGGTTATACATGCATTGTGTGCATGACAGGTACATACGAGAGGCATGGTTGTACATGCAACACAGGCATGGTTATACATACATCATGCTTTCCTCTATTGCAAAAATCAATCTACTTTATGTGTTTTTTATCATGGTGCCACACAGCATTTTATAGTTCCCACGACTGTACAAAGGCACAGAACTTCACATTTGACACAGCAGTAGATCAGAATAAGGATAACCGTGCCTCTGTTCTCGAAAATGGAGAGGTCACTCGCTCACTATGACATGTTGTAGCATCAACACAAGAAGAGATAAAACTACATTCATTTTAGCGCTTGGGAGCTCCTTCATGGCTGCACACAGCACAAAAACAAAACAAGCCTATGCATGGTCCAAACAGTACAACGGTTGTTTGATAATGTTTACACAGAACCAGAGCTCAAAAGATCACAGCAACAAATAACTCCACAAGCTTGAACAACTAACCCCACACCTGATACCAGCATCCACATCTGAATGGATCCGTCAAATCCAGATAGTCAGCACTCCTATTTTTTAAATCCGGACCGACACCGCTGCAACTTGATGATAATTTAAGATGAGCGCATTTAGAAGCCTTTTTGTGCCACTTCAGAACCCTTTGTTGCTCTTTTTAAAATACTTCCGTGAACTCTGCGGGAGGGGAGAGAAACTTAATGCTGATGGTCTCCAGATCCTTTGCACTCAGAACAAAGAACGTCGCAAATTCAATGTAACTCTGGGAGGAAACATAATCTTCAAGCGTTACTCTCTTCAGACAAATGTCGTGATGTTTGAGAAATTGCCGGTGCTTAAGACGCCATTTGTTTTTTTCACCACGACAAATCAACCGTCCCTAAAATATACATGAAAGGTTGAAAATACTTAGCGTCTATAAAAAGAGATACAGACCATCGAAAAACCAAATGAAACAATTAATTCTACCTCCTCCGTAACAAGAAGTTTGACATAGACTTGTCTAGATATGGATGTATCCAACAATAAATCATGTGTAGATACGGGTGCATCCATTCCAGTCAAATTTAAGACAAGCATTTTGAAATGGAAGGAGTACTACAGTATGCATATTTCTGAAGATCATCACCTCGACAAACAAGTTCTCAAGTTTTGGAAAAATTTGCAACAAGCGAACGACGAAATCCACTTTATATTCCATGTAGATAAGCAAGGTCTTGACAGATTGCCGCATTGTTGTTAGACTAACGGCCTCCAAACACTTCATGAAAATTAACAGAAGATGAATCATAAAATTAATAGAATAAAGGTTGGATGACATAAAACTTGTTTCCTCTCAAACAAAATACAGCTGGGAGGATTGTGAAAACTCAGTACCGCAAGACATGTGAGACCAGACGCATCTGTGAATTTATCCAGTTCAGGTGCAGAGACACTGGTTACCTCCAAGTCCTCACCCTGCATGAAGCAAAGAAGATAGATCATCAAATTAATAGAACAAAGACCGGAAAAAGTGCAGCTGAAAGTATTCTGGAAACTCAGTACCCCAAGACATGTGGAGGCAGACACGAACACAAATTCACCCAGCGTCTCCAGTTTAGGTGCAGAGACAACGGTTATCACTGAGTCGTCGACCTGAATATCGTGGATCAACCGTTGAAGCAAAGGGGCATCCTCAATAATGAGTTCGCCGTGTGCACAACAAATGCCAATGCTTACAAGGTTAGACGAGTTTATTGTGATGCGACGACCTCCTCTACTGCAAACAAGCAGCAGAGACTCAAGTGCAGGACAACTAGAGTGGATTATGCTTTGCAGTGAGATGTCTGATATATCAACTTCCACAAGCGAAAGTCTTTTGACCAGTGGTAGCTTAAGTGTCCCTACGTAATTATCTGGTATTTGGCAAAGAGCAAAGACAAGGGTGTGCAAAGAGGAGGAAAACCGAAACACGGACTCCGGCGCTGAGGGCGCAGATGAAGTGCATACATCCAGTAGTGTGACCTCTTGCGTTAGGAAACCTGGGAACAGGTAGTAGAACTCAAGAACCTAGATATTGTTCAGCTTTGAGGATCAGAGCCAGGCATCAACAGTGGAGGGTCTGCAATGTAGGTAGCACGCTGGGATAGAGAGGCGGCTAACCGAGCCCTCATGGCCGGACAGGATGGATTCTGGAAGACTGACATCATCAACGACAGAATTTCGACAGTGCCAAGTTCTGGAATAGTATTTGCGGACACGCTCCTTGGTGAAGGTGGACAGCTTAGATATGGTCTCGATATGAACTGTTTCAAAATTGTTAAACAGACGAGCGACAGAGATCTCGCGGTAGTGAAGATTCAGAGGAGTGGTGTGCCATAAAGGACGCCACCGACGTGTGAGGATTCGAGTACGGATGCCCTGCTTGATGGGGAGACGAGAGATGATCTCACCGAGGACGGCGTCCGGGAGGTCGCTGATGAGGTCGGGACGAGATCCCTCTTCTTCCTCCTTGGATCGAGGGGGAGCACGCTCGCCGCTTCCCTCCCCTCCGACGACCAGCACACCACCAGAAGGTGGCGTCGCCGGTGGTGCCACTCTCGCTCTCTTGGTGCTACGAGCAGCGCATTCCATCTCCACCTCCATTGTTGGGGTGGCGCCGCCCATGACCAGTGCTTAGTGAGGTGGATCTGGAAAAATAGGTTACAGCCTGTCAATCCAGGAAATGACTTAAATACCGAGGGGGAGCGGAGGGGTCCAGATTAATTACCTCTCTCTTTTTTGACGGGAGGGTCCGGGTTAATTACTACTCGTAACAAGTAAATGGTAGATGGCTGCTTGAAACATTAAATTGAGCCACGGCTTTGATGGTACGAGATGCACTGTTGTACACGCAGACCAGGCACGGGCGTGCCCCTCCGTGTTTTAATTATTTACCGCACACATTCATTAGAAGAATCTGTTCGACGCCGGAAGCACGGTTCTACAATCATCTTGCCTCTGTGAGCTGCAAAATTTTCCACGGGCACGTTAACCATGAAGTCACTAGAAGATTCAAGGTTGTGCCTCTGCCTTGCAGATGATTCTGCTGAAACGCTCATAGTCAGAAGCAAGGACATGAAGTGATGGCAGAGGCACAGTTTGTCACATACCAGACACACGGTCCTGCCTTCGGCATTGTAGATACGAGACGCACTGTTCTACATGCCACACGGGCACGACCGTGATTCCACGTGCTTCAGTAGCATGTAAAGACGTGATTCTCTCACAGGAAATGCCATGAACCTACTGTCAGCCACTATATCCATTTGTGAAACAGAAACACAAACACAACCTTGACCCGTTGTGTTTGAAATCTTTGCATCACAGAAGCACGGCGTGAAGCCACATGAGGCACGGTTCGACACGCATCACAAGCATGGTTATCTGCTCTATATTTAAATTACTTACAGACAAGCATTCATTACAGAAGAATGGCCGTGAGAACAGGCGATTTTGTAATTGCTTCAATTATATTCGTAAACAAATGGTCATTAAGTCCTGCAGAGTGACGGGTGACTGTCCGTGTTACTATTGTTTTCGTTGTAAGATTTTAACTCAAATGCACGAAGGCGACTTTTTGTGTTTAGTAGCGTCACGGTCCTTTATGCATGAAGGCGACTTTCTGTGTGGCAATGTTTCGGGTCACAGGCACGGTTGTCAAGCCCACAAATGCATGACCTGGTATTATCTAGAGTCATGTTCGTGTGTCATCTTTGTGTTCCAAATGATTCCGTTGACTCTTTCACCAAGAGAGGCACGGTCGTGAAGCCCAAGGAGGCATGCTTTTGTTTTACGCAGAGTTAGGTTCGTGCATTTATTGTGGAAACCCAACGGTTTGACGGGCGTCTCCTCATATTCGGGTGTGAACGCCACATGGCGTTGCTTCGGAAACCCAATGGTCCGACGGGCGTCTCCTTCGATGACGCCGCTCTGGCTCGTCGCCCGAGGTGAAGCTCCGGCTATTTAAGCCGGACGGATTCTCGAAGCCCTAGCCACATCCCCTTCCTCCCTTTGTCCGCCGCCAGGCCATCCATTCCTCTTGCTGTTCTCTATCCTGACCCTTTCTGCCATGGCTGAGCAGGAGAAGACTACTTCGGAGTGCCGTGTCCAGACACTGGAGGAGATCCCGGCTGGCGAGGGTTCCTCATTTGTAAGTTCACTCTGCTTCCGCTTCATTCATTTTTTTGTTTCTTTCGGCTACTTGATTTAGTTGTGAAACGTGAATTATTGTGGTGAGCTTCCTCCTAATTTGATGAGGGTGCGTCTTGCCATCAATCTGAGACCTTCTCCTTTGTCGAGGTGAAGAAGCTGCTCGAGGCTGCGAAAGCTGACTTCTTGAAGGCCGTCAAGGACTAGACGAAGTTGCACGACAAGAGCAATGCCACCATTGCAGATCTTATGGATGAGAAGGCGAAACTCCTCATTGAGCGCGACCGGCTCGTGCTGGAATCATACGTTATGAAAAAGGAGATTCAGGAACTGCGCGCCCAGCAACCGAAAAAGAAGTCTCTTCGGACTAAGTAGACAGCAGCGACCCTGATCATAGTATCTGAAGCTATTAAGCAGTGGACTAAAAGTTTCTTATTTTGTCTTGTGTTAACTCGTTGTCAGTAACTTTGATAGCAAATGTGTTTTGGTTTCCTATGTCACGTTCATTCGATGTTTATGGGTTCAGATGTGAACATTAACTGTTTACTTTATGAGGGACAGAATGGCCGATTTGAGAGACGCTGTTTTTAAAAGCACGGGCGTGAAGTCTCTACAGCCAAGGTTCTATACCAATTAGAGTCATGACTTGTGCACTCATGAAGGCGTGGACGTTCCTGGCTTTCTGTGTTTTAGTGTTTCGGGTCACAGGCACGGGTGTGAAGCCCACATAGGCATAGTGTGGTATTATATAGAGTCATGTTCGCTTGTGTTTTGTGTTCCGAATGATTCCGTCGACTCGTTCAGACGGAGAGGCACGGACGAGCAGCCCATGGAGGCACGGTTTAGTATTACATAGAGTCACGTTCGTGCGTTTACTGCAGAAACACAACGGAATTGGGTTTAGATGTGAACACTCACTGCTGTGACGCCCCCGGCCCGATCGTGCACTAATCATACACACAAATGCACACGATCAAGCCTAAGGACTCACGGGAAGATATCACAACACAACTCTAAAACATAAATAAAGTCATACAAGCTTTATATTACAAGCCAGGGGCCTCGAGGGCTCGAATACATAAGCTTGCGTACAAGCGTCAGCGGAAGCATCAGATATCTGAGTACATATATTAAAAAAGAAACAGAAGGGCCTTTAGAAAGGCGGGGCAAAATAAAACACTACGATCGAAAGGCTTAAGCCTCCTGCCTGGGACCCTCCGATCCTACTCCTGGTCGTCAGTCAACTCGTAGTAGTATCCATCCTCTGGGTCGAAGTAGTAGTCGATCGACGGGGCATCTGTCTCAGGGGGCTCCGTCCTCTGGTCACGACAAACTGATAAGGGGAGAAAAGAAAAACAAAGCAACCGTGAGTACTCAGAAGTACTCAGCAAGCAAGGATCTACACTACATATGCAACATTTTCAAAGGGAGGCTGTATATGTGGACTGGGCTGCAGAAATGCCAGAATAGAGAGAAAGGCCTAGTCCTATCGAAGACTAGCATCTTCAGCGGTCTTGCAGCAATAGAAGAGAGTAGAACAATACAATATATATAATAGTAGTAGTATAATCAACCTCACCCAGAGATCCTTTCTCGACTCCCTGCGAGAAAGCAATCCCAGAGCCTTACAGTCATCAACCTCGACCTGAGATCCCTTCTCGACTCCCTGCAAGAAGCAATCCCAGAGCCACATATCCAGGTATCATCACAGGTATCCAGTTCTAGTTGTATCGATCGGGATACAACTCCGAGTGTCCTTTACCGTAGGACCGGCTATCGATAGAAATGTTCTTCCCTGCAGGGGTGCACCAACTTACCATCACGCTCGCTTAACTCCGGCCGGACACACTTTCCAGGGTCATGCCTGGCCTCGGCCAAACAACACACCGCAACCCTACCTACAGCTCAGCAGAGAGGTCCCCGTCGGTCTATATCCTAAGCGCTCAGGGGTCATGGGCCATCGCCCTGTGCACTCCGGGTCGTTGCGAGCAGAGTGAATCTCGGTACCACCCCTCAGGATGGCGCCGGCCCAGCCCGGCCGCAGTGCTGAACTGGACGTCTGACAAAGCTTTCGGCTGATGCATACGATGCAGAACGCCCATACTATGCCCACGTGATGGTTAGTGCTATCAAGCCAGAGGCCTACTCGGATCAAATATCCAAATCGTTAGGACTAGGGGCTTGCGGAAAACGAGCAGAGACTCACGAAAGATGTGACCCCGTCGCCCCGTCTCGAGGACTTGCGGCAAGGGCCATGAATGCCCGGCCACGCCTCGTATTCACCACTCGGGCACCATACAGGCACCCGTCTTCACAACACTCGCCTCTCAGGCGCACGCGGGTACCCCTCAGGGTCGACCCGCCTATCCAAGTAACAGTGTAAAATCCAAGTATCCGTGTGTCCATAACATCAGGGGAATCCGAGGTATCACCCTCGTTGGATTCCTACTCGATGTGTCTGTCAAGGTGAACTCGGAGGATTCACCCTCGATGGGTTCACACTTGATGTGTTGCACGACAGCGTCGTTACCGGAAGTGGTGAAGGAGGAATCACCCTCGATGACCACGACCGAATAGCTACTCTACAGAGTTAACACCAGAAGTGCTACAAGAGGTTTCACCCTCGGCACTCGATAGTAACGCTGCAGTGTCGTTACAACTAAGGGGGGTGATGTGCGGTGTCGGGGCCTGGTCTTCAATTCCCGTTGATCGGGTCTTCTGATAATCCAGTGAGGCAGTCAGGACTAGTGGGGTCACTGATAGGTCTCTACCCAGCCTAAACTAAGCAGTTTAGTATATGCAGGTAATTATCAACAGCAGGTTACAATAAACAGGCTATGCATCAGAATAGGTAAAGCAGCAGCAGCAGCAATTCTAATGCAAGCATGAGAAATAGAATGGGCGATAGCGGGATGATCAAAGGGGGGGGGGGCTTGCCTGGTTGCTTGGCGGCAAGGGCAAGGTCATCAACGGTGGCTTCGGTTTCCGGAGCTGCATCGGTCTCGGGAACTGCGTCGGTACCGGGGTCTATCGAGAGAGAAGGAGGGGGGAAAGAAACAGTAAATACAAAGCAAACAAGTGCTACACAATGTAAGACATGACAATAAGCAGTGCCGGGTGTGTCCTAACACAGTGTTACACGTTACCGAAGAAGGGGGAACCCTTCCGGGCAAGTATTCCTGGTTTCGGACAACTGTCAGACAGATGACCGGAGGGGGAATGTTCCACGTTCAGCTATTTAGAGGCATCACACGGATATGCAGGTAGCGTTTCCGAGTTCGTCTCGTCGTGCTGAGCAATTTTCATGTTCAAAGTTTTTCGATCCGAGCTACGGTTAATTTTCTATGATTTTCCAAAGTTTTAAATGATTTTCTGAAACCACCGAAATTCTGCCAAGTCCTCAGCTGTAAGCATCAATTAGCTGTTTTCCAAAGGCTATAACTATTGTTCTATCCATCCTATGATTTTGTGCCTTATATTAATTTTGATCATTTTTCTGCGATCTACAAGATAGTACCAAATCATCCATGTTAAATCTCAGTTTCTTGATCAAAGCCTTGCTAGAAAAGTGCCACTTGATGTTAATTTCAGAATCTGTTTAATTGTTACATTTTTAACAGAACATGGCAATTTGTCATTTTCATAGCATTTAATCTAGGCCTCATTTGAATTTGGTCCAATGGGGTAACTTGGAGCTTGTCAAGTGTACTACCTATCCATATTAATTTTACTCATATTGGCACTTGCTTAGATGCTGTTTAGGGGCTGTCAATATGGCTGATCACTGTGATTTTGCAAAAGCTAGCGCAATGAACAGTACCATCGCTACAGTGTACACACCAGATACACATGCACACACACGGGCTCACAGAGAGTAGCCCAGCCGGCCTCCCAGGCACGCGCGTGCGTGCGCATGCCGCGCGGTGGCCGAGCCAGGAGCGGCGGATACGGCGAAGGCCGAGCGGCAGCAGAGGCGGAGCTCAACGCCGGGCGGCAGGGTCGCGGCCACGAGCAGGGGCGCGCGGGCCAGCGCGGCTACGGCCAACGGTGAGCGGAGACGGGCGCGTGCATAGGGCTCAGTCGGGCGAGCCGGAGGCAGCGGCGGACAGGGTGAGCGCAAGCTTGTGCGCGGCGGTGAAGGTGCGGGCCGGCGCACGGGTGACCGCGGCGACCAGGGGCAAAGATGGAGGGGCGGCCGGCGGCCAGGGGCTCACAGGGGGGAGGCCGAGTCGGGGTGGGCCGGCGGAGGCGACCGGGGCCGGTCGGCAAGGGGCGGCGGCGGCGGCCAGTCGGGGCAGAGGAGGCCGAGGAGGCGGCCAGTGGCGACGGTCGGCGACAGGGGGCGCAGGCAGGTGAGCTCCGGAGAGGAGGCGGCGGCCGGTCGGGGCGCCGGGGCGGCACGGTCGAGCGGGAGCTCGGGATCGAGCCTCCCTCGATCTAGAAAAAGGGGAAGTGGGGGGGGAAAGTGGCTGTCGGCTAGGTTAGGGATTAGGGTTGGGATAGTTGTAGGTCCAGGGTAGTGGGCTGGGGATTTTGGGCCGGCTGGCTGGGCCGGTTGGCCCAGTTGGCTGGGGGGTTTTTCTTTTGTTTTCTTCTTTTCTTTTCTTTTTCTCTTTTCTCTGTTTTGTAAATAGTTAGGCATCCAAATGAGTTTTGTAAAATATGAGAGCTGGCCCACAAATCACAGCACATTATATCCTACCACCAAAAACTAGATTGGGCAAAACATAATTTCATATTTGGTTTAGAATAATTAAAAGGTTATTAAATATTACTTTCGGTCGCTGTTTGTGGATGTTCGAGCCACTTACCCAATTCCAATAATGTTGGTTTCAATTTTAGAATTGTCTCTGAATTATTTACAATATTATGAAAAATTTAGATTTCAAAATTGAACAACTTTTATCTTCACTTTCAGTTTAATTTTCATTTGACTTTGAATTTGAAAAGAGATATGATACTAATGATGATTAAGCACTGTTGATCATGATGACATGGCATAATCAAAAGGGGGGTTACTGTGGCTAACCACTGGGGGTGTTACAAATCTCCACCACTAACAAGAATTCTCGTCCCGAGAATTAAGAGGTAGAAGGAAAAAGTTCGGGGTATTCCGCACGAAGATTATCCTCGCGTTCCCAAGTGGCTTCATCTTCAGTATGATTTGACCACTGCACTTTGAGGAACTTGATAACATTCTGACGGGTTCGACGTTCAGCTTCATCGAGGATGCGGATCGGATGCTCCTTATAAGATAGGTCATCTTGCAATTCGAGCACCTCGTGATCCACAGCTCGGTGCGGAGATTCCTTGAAGCATTGACGAAGTTGCGACACATGGAAGACGTCGTGGATATGAGAGAACTGCGGCGGCAACTCCAATTTATATGCCACCTAACCACGTCTAGCAATAATGCGGAAAGGACCAATGTAGCGCGGAGCTAGCTTGCCCTTGATTCCAAAACGGTGAGTGCCCTTCATAGGAGTGACTCGCAAATAAGCTTGATCACCAGGTTGATAAGTCAAACCTCATCGTTTGCGATCGTAGTTGCTCTTCTGGCGGTCCTGAGCCGCCTTGAGATTTTTCCGGACAATACGAATTTGTTCTTCGGCGTGTTGAATAATATCCGGACCCACGAGCGGTCGTTCCCCAGTTTCTGACCAATTCAGAGGGGTTCGACACTTACGTCCATAAAGAACTTCAAAGGGAGCCATTTTCAAGCTGGCTTGATAGCTGTTGTTATAAGAGAACTCGGCATACAGGAGAGATTCTTCCCACTTCTTGCCGAAAGAAATAACACAAGCTCGTAGCATGTCTTCAAGCACTTGGTTGACTCGCTCGACTTGGCCTTGAGACTGGGGGTGATATGCTGAACTCCAAGTAATATGAGTTCCCATAGCTTTTTGGAAACTTTCCCAGAAATGACCAGTGAATATGCTGCCATGGTCTGAACTGATCTCTTTCGGAATACCGTGGAGTGATACGATTCTGGAGATATACAACTCTGCTAACTGTCTAGCAGTGATAGTCTCCTTGACAGGCAGAAAATGTGCAACTTTGGAAAGTTGGTCGACGACGACAAGAATAGCATCGTGACCCTTCTGTGACTTGGGAAGGCCAGTAATGAAATCCATTTGAACCTTGTGCCATTTCCATAGAGGAATAGGAAGCGGTTGCAGAATTCCAGCAGGCTTCTGATGTTCTGCTTTAACGCGTCGACACACATCACATTCAGCAACATAACGAGCAATGTCCTGCTTCATTCTAGACCACCAGTACCTTTGAAGGAGATCACGATACATCTTGGTGCTACCCGGATGAATAGACAGCGGGGTATCATGTGCCTCCTTCATGACTTTGTCAGTCATAAGCTCGAAGCGAGGTACCACAATGCGGTTTCTGAAATACAAGGTTCCATCTTCAGACAGCGAGAAATCCCTGTACTTTACAAGGTGAAGGTCTTTCTTCATCAGATCAACTTCAGCATCTTTAGCTTGCGCATTCTTAACAACTTTCTCAAGATCTGGTTGTATCACAAGGTTATTAAGAGAACCCTGTGGAACAATCCGCATATTCAGCTTGCGCAGTTCTTCAAAAAGACGAGGTTGAGCTCGCCTAACCATGAGGTTGTCGCAATAGGACTTGCGGCTTAAGGCATCAGCCATCACGTTAGCCTTGCCAGGGGTATAGGATATACCCAAATCATAGTCCGCAATGGCCTCCATCCATCTTTGCTGACGGACGTTTAGAGAAGGTTGAGTAAACAAGTACTTCAGACTTTTATGATCCATGTAGATCTCGCAACGATTACCGAGAAGGTAATGTCGCCACAACTGCAATGCGTAGATCACAGCAGCTAGTTCTAGATCATGTACCGGATAATTTTCTTCATGTGGGCGCAACTGACGAGAGCCATAAGCAATCACTTTACGCTCTTGCATTAGGACACAGCCTAATCCTTCACGGGATGCGTCACAATAGATCACAAAGTCTTTGCGGGTATCTGGAGGCGATAGTACTGGGGCAGATGTCAGCTTGTCTTTGAGTGTCTGGAAACTTTCCTGACATTTTTCTGTCCATTCGAACTTAACGCCCTTGTGAAGCAGATCAGTCAAAGGCTTAGCAATCTTAGAAAAGTTCTCGACAAATCGACGGCAATAACTTGCAAGACCAAGAAAACTTCTCACTTGCTTGACGTTCTTCGGAGGAGTCCAGTCAAGAATAGCCTGAACTCGTTCTGGGTTAACGGCAATTCCATCTTTCGAAATCACATGACCAAGGTAAGTTACATCAGAAAGCCAGAATTCACATTTGGAGTATTTGGCATACAACTGGTGTTCTCGGAGCCTTTCCAGTACTAGACGGAGGTGTTCAGCATGTTCTTCCTTATTCTTCGAATATACCAGAATATCATCTAGATAAACCACGACGAACTTGTCGAGGTAATCCATGAAGATATAATTCATCAGACGGAAGAATGTGGCTGGAGCATTTGTTAAGCCAAATGACATGACAGTGTACTCGTAGGAGCCATAACGAGTAACAAATGCAGTCTTGGGAATATCCTCTTCACGAACACGGATCTGATGGTATCCCAATCTCAAATCAAGCTTAGAGAATACTGAGGAACCGGCAAGTTGATCATACAAATCATTGATTCTGGGAAGCGGATACTTGTTCTGGATTGTTGCTTGGTTGATAGGTCGGTAATCCTGAACCAATCGGTTAGTTCCATCCTTCTTCTTAACGAAGAGTGAAGGTGCTCCCCAAGCAGAGGAACTGGGGCAGATGAAACCTTTCTTAAGTGATGTGTCGATTTCTTCCTTAAGCTCGAGAAGGTGGTGCGGAGGCATCTTATAGGGTCGCTTCGCAATAGGGGTAGTGCCAGGTTTCAAGTCGATGACAAACTCAACAGCTCTAGCAGGGGGTATTCCTGGAAGTTCTTCTGGAAACACATCTTGAAAATCACGAACAACTGGAACGTTCTCGATGCCTTCAAGAGGTGAAGCATTCAATGCATTTAGAACATATATCTAATTCTCGGCATCTTGAGCTGCTCGGACTGAGTATTGTACTGTTTGGCCAGAAGGATGCGTGAGCTGGACTGTCTTAGTAGCACAGTCAATCAAAGCTTTATGGGCAGTCAACCAATCCATACCAAGAATAATGTCTATGTCGAAAGGTCCTAGAGCAATAAGGGAAGCAGAGAACATCAACCCTTCAATTCTGATCTGATTGTTGTGACTTATCATCTGAGTTTGCCACCTGGAACGGGGAGTGATGACTTCTAAAGGAGTGGGTAATGAGCTCATAGCTAACCCATGCAATTGTGCAAACTGCTGGGAAACAAAGGAATGTGATGCACCTGAATCAAAAAAGAACATAAGCTGCTACTGAATTAACTGGAAGGGTACCCATCACGATTTTAGGGGACTGTCGAGTTTCTTCCATTTTGACATGAGTGACTCGACCACAATTCATAGTAGGCGGCGTGACACCATAGCTTCTGTTGCGATGGTTTCGACGGCCCTTCTTATGGCCAACAGGACGACGTGATGAATTCTGTGGCTGACCCTGAGGACAGTTGCAAGCACGGTGCCCTGGCTGTCCACACTTGCGGCATAACCCATCATTATGGGGAGGAGCTACAGCATTGGACTGTCCACCCTGAGTCATTAGCTGGCCCGGGGGCGGAGGCAGACGAGGCGCAACATATGACGGCCTTGGTGTTGGGGCAGGTCGGTGATGAACATTGTGTGGGATCCAGACTCGACGTTTCTGAACAGGATGACCCGAGGATGAGCCAGCTTCATGAGTGTGCTTGAGCGACTCCTGGCATTCAGTCAGAGCTGTTTCAACTTGGAAAGATTTGCTGACAAGCGTTGCCAAGTCTGTGAAATCATGGACAGCAAGTGCAAGTTTTATATCGGTACGCAGTCCTTCACGGAATTTCTCCTGCTTGCGTGTGTTGGTGTCGACGTCATCCGCAGCATAGCAGGACAATTCAAGAAATTTCCTCTGGTATTCATCCACAGTCATTTTGCCCTGAGAGAGTTTACGGAACTCCTGCTTCTTCTGGTCCATCAGACCTTGAGGAATGTAACGTGCATGAAAAGATGACTGAAATTCCTGCCAAGTGGTTACAGTCTCTGCAGGCAACATAGCCTTGTGGCTTTCCCACCATTGAGCAGCTGAACCCCTTAAGTGATACGTCGCATAGGTGATGTAACTGTCAGGGATAACATTAGCCGACTTCAACTGGAAGGCAATGTCACGGAGCCAATCATCAGCATCCATTGGATCAGTTGAGCTGCGAAAAGTGGACGGATTTAGGCGCACAAATTCTGGCAGAGTTATTGGAGCAGACTGTTGCTGAGCATTTTGAGTTGGGAACTGAGCCAATACTCCGGTCATAAACTGACGGTTGAGTTCAAACTGCTCCATCATTGCGGCAATATAAGGTGGAGGTGGGGGATCGTCAGCCATCCTGCCAAATCAACAAGGGCAGTTTAACAAGTAGAAATGCAGATGTATGGAATTATTCATGAAGTAGCACGCACGACAGAAGGAAGTGCAATAGATACTTCATCATAGTCACACCAGACATTCAAATCCACACCTAGTCTCGATTACGAACCGGCATTACGACAGCTGAAAGGAGAAGGCTAGACAACTAGGTGGCGCGCAGGCACGCGGTAAGGAAATACACAACAAGACATAGCAAAGGCTACATCAACGTCGGAGAAAACTGACGGAGCGAGGAATCTGCAAGTGACAACACGGGGTGCCCTCGATAAAAGGATCCTGTAAGCAGAACCTGGCCCACAATCTTGAAGCAAGGGGGGATATTTTCAGAACTCCGGGTGGATGTGAGCACGAGAGCCTAATGTTGGAGTTAGTAAAATTTTAACCCGAATAGGAGAGAGATCAGAGTCCCAGATTAAAGGTCGAGGAGTAAAAGATCCTAATACCACCCAATTGGCGACGTGGGCCTGTAAGCCACACAGCCAAGTTAGTAAAATAGTTTTCGGTTACTAGACTCAACTTCGGCCAAGGAGTAGGAAAGGGGGTTCCTACAGCCAGTCGGCTCTGATACCAACTTGTGACGCCCCTGGCCCGATCGTGCACTAATCATACACACAAATGCACACGATCAAGCCTAAGGACTCACGGGAAGATATCACAACACAACTCTAAAACATAAATAAAGTCATACAAGCTTTATATTACAAGCCAGGGGCCTCGAGGGCTCGAATACATAAGCTTGCGTACAAGCGTCAGCGGAAGCATCAGATATCTGAGTACATATATTAAAAGAGAAACAGAAGGGCCTTTAGAAAGGCGGGGCAAAATAAAACAGTACGATCGAAAGGCGTAGGCCTCCTGCCTGGGACCCTCCGATCCTACTCCTGGTCATCAGTCAACTCGTAGTAGTATCCATCCTCTGGGTCGAAGTAGTAGTCGATCGACGGGGCATCTGTCTCAGGGGGCTCCGTCCTCTGGTCACGACAAACTGATAAGGGGAGAAAAGAAAAACAAAGCAACCGTGAGTACTCAGAAGTACGCAGCAAGCAAGGATCTACACTACATATGCAACATTTTCAAAGGGAGGCTGTATATGTGGACTGGGCTGCAGAAATGCCAGAATAGAGAGAAAGGCCTAGTGCTATCGAAGACTAGCATCTTCAGTGGTCTTGCAGCAATAGAAGAGAGTAGAACAATACAATATATATAATAGTAGTAGTATAATCAACCTCACCCAGAGATCCTTTCTCGACTCCCTGCGAGAAAGAAATCCCAGAGCCTTACAGTCATCAACCTCGACCTGAGATCCCTTCTCGACTCCCTGCGAGAAGCAATCCCAGAGCCACATATCCAGGTATCATCACAGGTATCCAGTTCTAGTTGTATCGATCGGGATACAACTCCGAGTGTCCTTTACCGTAGGACCGGCTATCGATAGAAATGTTCTTCCCTGCAGGGGTGCACCAACTTACCCATCACGCTCGCTTAACTCCGGCCGGACACACTTTCCTGGGTCATGCCTGGCCTCGGCCAAACAACACACCGCAACCCTACCTACAGCTCAGCAGAGAGGTCCCCGTCGGTCTATATCCTAAGCGCTCAGGGGTCATGGGCCATCGCCCTGTGCACTCCGGGTCGTTGCAAGCAGAGCGAATCTCGGTACCACCCCTCAGGATGGCACCGGCCCAGCCCGGCCGCAGTGCTGAACTGGACGTCTGACAAAGCTTTCGGCTGATGCATACGATGCAGAACGCCCATACTATGCCCACGTGATGGTTAGTGCTATCAGGCCAGAGGCCTGCTCGGATCAAATATCCAAATCGTTAGGACTAGGGGCTTGCGGAAAACGAGCAGAGACTCACGAAAGATGTGACCCCGTCGCCCCGTCTCGAGGACTTGCGGCAAGGGCCATGAATGCCCGGCCACGCCTCGTATTCACCACTCGGGCACCATACAGGCACCCGTCTTCACAACACTCGCCTCTCAGGCGCACGCGGGTACCCCTCAGGGTCGACCCGCCTATCCAAGTAACAGTGTAAAATCCAAGTATCCGTGTGTCCATAACATCAGGGGAATCCTAGGTATCACCCTCGTTGGATTCCTACTCGATGTGTCTGTCAAGGTGAACTCGGAGGATTCACCCTCGATGGGTTCACACTTGATGTGTTGCACGACAGCGTCATTACCGGAAGTGGTGAAGGAGGAATCACCCCCGATGACCACGACCGAATAGCTACTCTACAGAGTTAACATCAGAAGTGCTACAAGAGGTTTCACCCTCGGCACTCGATAGTAACGCTGCAGTGTCGTTACAACTAAGGGGGGTGATGTGCGGTGTCGGGGCCTGGTCTTCAATTCCCGTTGATCGGGTCTTCTGATAATCCAGCGGGGCAGTCAGGACTATTGGGGTCACTGATAGGTCTCTACCCAGCCTAAACTAAGCAGTTTAGGATATGCAGGTAATTATCAACAGCAGGTTACAATAAACAGGCTATGCATCAGAATAGGTAAAGCAGCAGCAGCAGCAATTCTAATGCAAGCATGAGAAATAGAATGGACAATAGCGGGATGATCAAAGGGGGGGCTTGCCTGGTTGCTCGGCGGCAAGGGTAAGGTCGTCAACGGTGGCTTCGGTTTCCGGAGCTGCGTCGGTCTCGAGAACTGCGTCGGTACCGGGGTCTATCGAGAGAGAAGGAGGGGGAAAGAAACAGTAAATACAAAGCAAACAAGTGCTACACAATGTAAGACATGACAATAAGCAGTGCCGGGTGTGTCCTAACGCAGTGTTACACGTTACCGAAGAAGGGGGAACCCTTCCGGGAAAGTATTCCCGGTTTCGGACAACTGTCAGACAGATGACCGGAGGGGGAATGTTCCACGTTCAGCTATTTAGAGGCATCACACGGATATGCAGGTAGCGTTTCCGAGTTCGTCTCGTCGTGCTGAGCAACTTTCATGTTCAAAGTTTTTCGATCCGAGCTACGGTTAATTTTCTATGATTTTCCAAAGTTTTAAATGATTTTCTGAAACCACCGAAATTCTGCCTAAGTCCTCAGCTGTAAGCATCAATTAGCTGTTTTCCAAAGGCTATAACTATTGTTGTATCCATCCTATGATTTTGTGCCTTATATTAATTTTGATCATTTTTCTGCGATCTACAAGATAGTACCAAATTCATCCATGTTAAATCTCAGTTTCTTGATCAAAGCCTTGCTAGAAAAGTGCCACTTGATGTTAATTTCAGAATCTGTTTAATTGTTACATTTTTAACAGAACATGGCAATTTGTCATTTTCATAGCATTTAATCTAGGCCTCATTTGAATTTGGTCCAATGGGGTAACTTGGAGTTTGTCAAGTGTACTACCTATCCATATTAATTTTACTCATATTGGCACTTGCTTAGATGCTGTTTAGGGGCTGTCAATATGGCTGATCACTGTGATTTTGCAAAAGCTAGCGCAATGAACAGTACCATCGCTACAGTGTACACACCAGATACACATGCACGCACACGGGCTCACAGAAAGTAGCCCAGCCGGCCTCCCAGGCACGCGCGTGCGTGCGCACGCCGCGCGGTGGCCGAGCCAGGAGCGGCGGATACGGCGAAGGCCGAGCGGCAGTAGAGGCGGAGCTCAACGCCGGGCGGCAGGGTCGCGGCCACGAGCAGGGGCGCGCGGGCCAGCGCGGCTGCGGCCAACGGTGAGCGAAGACGGGCGCGTGCACAGGGCTCAGTCGGGCGAGCCGGAGGCAGCGGCGGACAGGGTGAGCGCAAGCTTGTGCGCGGCGATGAAGGTGCGGGCCGGTGCACGGGTGACCGCGGCGACCAGGGGCAAAGAGGGAGGGGCGGCCGGTGGCCAGGGGCTCACAGGGGGGAGGCCGAGTCGGGGTGGGCCGGCGGAGAGGCGAGGCGGAGGCGACCGGGGCCGGTCGGCAAGGGGCGGCGGCGGCGGCCAGTCGGGGCAGAGGAGGCCGAGGAGGCGGCCAGTGGCGACGGTCGGCGACGAGGGGCGCGGGCAGGCGAGCTCCGGAGAGGAGGCGGCGGCCGGTCGGGGCGCCGGGGCGGCGCGGTCGAGCGGGAGCTCGGGATCGAGCCTTCCTCGATCCAGAAAAAGGGGAAGTGGGGGGGGGGGAAGTGGCTGCCGGCTGGGTCAGGGATTAGGGTTGGGATAGTTGTAGGTCCAGGGTAGTGGGCTTGGGATTTTGGGCCGGCTGGCTAGGCCGGTTGGCCCAGTTGGCTGGGGGGTTTTTCTTTTCTTTTCTTCTTTTCTTTTCTTTTCTTTTTCTCTTTTCTATGTTTTGTAAATAGTTAGGCATCCAAATGAGTTTTGTAAAATATGAGAGCTGGCCCACAAATCACAGCACATTATATCCTACCACCAAAAACTAGATTGGGCAAAACATAATTTCATATTTGGTTTAGAATAATTAAAAGGTTATTAAATATTACTTTCGACCGCTGTTTGTGGATGTTCGAGCCACTTACCCAATTCCAATAATGTTGGTTTCAATTTTAGAATTGTCTCTGAATTATTTACAATATTATGAAAAATTTAGATTTCAAAATTGAACAACTTTTATCTTCACTTTCAGTTTAATTTTCATTTGACCTTGAATTTGAAAAGAGATATGATACTAATGATGATTAAGCACTGTTGATCATGATGACATGGCATAATCAAAAGGGGGGTTAATGTGGCTAACCACTGGGGGTGTTACAACTGCTTACTTTGTGAGGCAATGAATGGCCGATTCGAGAGACGCTGTCTTTAAAAACACGGGCGAGAAGTCTCAACAACCACGGTTCTGTACCAAGGAGCCACTGTCAAACGCATGGAAGTGAAGCCATGAGGGCCACGCTTTTAGTAGTACAAGAGGCACTTTATCAGCTGTCGTTGCTCCTTTGTTAGGCGCACAGTCGGGTGGTTATAGAAGGCATGTTTTTCAAGCAAAGAACGAACGTCACGGTGCCCCGACAAGAAGGTGAAAGCATGGTTGTGCGTCTGCAGTGTCACGGCTTGAATCCTCGAGAGGCATCTCGGTGTGGCCTGTTGAGTAGAAACACGGTTGTGCGGTCACCAGAGGCACTACGTAAGGCCTCGGGAAACATGTTTTGATGACCATGGTGGTGGCTGTCTATACTTCAGTTCTTTTCATTTATCCTGTGTCGCAGCAGAGAGGCATGGTTATATTCTTCCAACATCCACCTTGATAAAGCAACGGCTGCAGAAATTTACAAGGAAACATGTCGCCCTTATAGTTTTTTCTCCGCTGAGTAATAAAAATACCTAAAGAAGCAAAATTTGTTCTTCTTAAATTTGTTTTGTTTCTATAACTGCACCAAATTAACTTACAAGCCATTTTTATAACCACGGTACAAGGAAAACACAAGAGCTTAACTGAGGAGCAGAAACAGTGCAAGGTTACATACGAGAAGGAAAACACAAGGGCTCAACTGCAGCTGCCTCAGTGCGTATGGCAGGTACATACGAGAAGCACTGCTCTACCTGCAACACAGGCACGATTATACATGCATTGTGTGCATGACAAGTACATACGAGAGGCACTATCGTACATACAACACAGGCACGGTTACACATACATCGTGCTTCTCTCCATTGAAAAAATAAATCTACTTTATGTCTTTTTATATTGGTGCCACATCATTTTATAGTCCTTCGGCCTATACAAAGCCACAAAATTCCACATTTGACACAGTAGTAGACAAGAGTACGGATGGTCGTGCCTCTGTTATCGAAAATGGAGAGGTCGCTCGTTAACTACAGACAAAGAGGCACACTTTTTCTCGCACATTTCCACAGGACTGGGGGCCATGACATGTTGTAGCATCAACACAAAAAGACATAAAACTAGGTAGATTTTAGCAGTTGGGAGCTCCTTCATGGCTACACGCAGCACAAAAACAAACAAGCCTACACACGCTGCAAAGACTACAACGCTTGTCTGATAAAGTTTACATAAAACCCGAGCTCAAAAGATTGCAACAACAAATAACTCCATAAATCTGAACAACTAACCCCAGACCTAATTTCAGCATCCACATCTGAATGGATCCGTCAAATCCAGATATTCAACACTCATATTTCTTAAATACTGACGCACGTGGCTGCAACTTGGTGATAATCTAAGATGAGCGCGTTTAGAAGCATTTTTGTGCCACATCAGAACCCTTTGTTGCTCTTTGTAAAATACTTCCGTGAACTCTGCGGGAGGGCAGAGAAACTTAATGTTGATGGTCTCCAGATCCTTTGCACTTAGAACAAAGAACGTCGCAAATTCAATGTTACCCCGAGAGGGAACATAATCTTCCAGCATTACTATCTTCAGACAAATGTCGTGATGTTTGAGAAACTGCCGGTGCCTACGACGCCATTTGTTTTTTTCACTACGACAAGTCAACCGTCCCTAAAATATACATGAAAGGTTGAAAATACTTAGCGTCTATAGAAAAAGATAGAGTCCATCAAAAAACCAAATGAAACAATTAATTCTACGACCTCCGTAACAAAAAGTTTGACAGACTTGTCTAGATATGGATGTATCCAACAATAAATCATGTGTAGATACGGGTGCATCCATTTCAGTCAAATTTAAGACAAGCATTTTGAAATGAAAGGAGTACTATAGTATGCACATTTCTGAAGATCATCACCTCGACAAACAAGTTCTCCAGTTTTGGAAAGAGTTGCAACAATTCAACGACAATGTCCACTTTATGAAACATGTAGATAAGCAAGGTCTTGACAGATTGCCGCATTGTTGTTAGACTGACTGCCCCTCCGTGTTTTAATTATTTACCTCACACATTCATTAGAAGAATCTGTTCGACGCCGGAAGCACGATTCTACAATCATATTGCCTCTGTGAGCTGCAAAATTTTCCACGGGCACGTTAACCATGAAGTCACTAGAAGATTCAAGGCCGTGCCTCTGCCTTGCTGATGATTCTACTGAAACGCTCACCAATGGAAGCGAGGAAGTGAAGTGATGGTAGAGGCATGGTTTGGCATGTACCAGACACACGGTCCTGCCTTCGGCATTGTAGATATGAGACGCACTATTCTACATGCCACACAGGCACGGCTGTGATTCCACGTGCTTCAGTAGCATGTAAAGACGTGATTCTCTCACAGGAAACGCCGTGAACCTACTGCCAGGCACTATATCCATTTGTGAAACAGAAACACAAACACAACCGTGACCCGTTGTGTTTGAAATCTTTGCATCACACAAGCACGGTGTGAAGCCACATGAGGCACGTTCGACACGCATCGCAAGCACGGTTATCTGCTCTATATTTCAATTACTTACAGACAAGCATTCATTACAGAAGAACGGCCGTGAGAACAGGTGATTTTGTAATTGCTTCAATTATATTCGTAAACAAATGCTCATTAAGTCCTGCAGAGTGACGAGTGACTGTTTGTGTTACAGTTGTTTTTGTTGTAAGATTTTAACTCAAATGCACGAAGGTGACTTTCTGTGTTTAGTAGCGTCACGGTCCTTTACGCATGAAGGCGACTTTCTGTGTGGCAATGTTTCGGGTCACAGGCACGGTTGTCAAGCCCACAAATACATGACCTGGTATTATCCAGAGTCACGTTCGTGTGTCTTTGTGTTCCAAATGATTCCGTTGAGTCTTTCACCAGGAGAGGCACGGTCGTGAAGCCCAGGGAGGCATGCCTTCGTTTTACGCGGAGTCACGTTCGTGCGTTTATTGCGGAAACCCAACGGTTCGACAGGCGTCTCCTCGTATTCGGGTGTGAAAGCCACGTGGCGTCGCTCCGGAAACCCAATGGTTTGACGGGCGTCTCCTTTGGTTACAGACAAAAGCAAGGACGTGAAGTGATGGCAGAGGCACGGTTTGTCACGTACCACACACACGGTCATTCCTTCGGCATTATAGATATGAGACGCACTGTTCTACCTGCTGCACAGGCACGGCCGTGATTCCACGTGCTTCGGTAGCATGTAAAGACATGATTCTCTCACAGGAAATGCCGTGAACCAACTGCCAAGCACTATATCCATTTGTGAAACAGAAACACAAACACAACCGTGACCCGTTGTGTTTGAAATCTTTGCATCACAGAAGCACGGCGTCAAGCCACATGAGGTATGGTTGGACACGCATCACAAGCATGGTTATCTGCTCTATATTTCAATTACTTACAGACATGCATTCATTACAGAAGAACTGGCGTGAGAACAGGTGAGGCACAGTTACCAAGAAAGCCACAGTTATGCGCCCCCTAGAAGCATGACCCAGATTCTGTGCTTCAAATGTTAACATGCAACGACGGTGGGCGGGACCATGAAACCGTGAGAGTCACGGTTGAACACTTACCAGTGCCATGGCCGTGGCTGCCTGCCCTTCAGTTATTTTTATCTCTCTGTGTCGCATCAGAGAAGCATGCTTGTATACTTACAACATCCACGTTCAGAAACCCACGGCTGTGGAAAATAATAAGGAAACCTGTGCCTCTGATATTTTTCTCCGCTGAGTAAAAACACATAAAGAAGCAAAATGTGTTCTTATTTAAATTTTTTTGTTTCTATAACTACAGCAAATTTACTTACAAGCCGTTCTTATAAGCACAGCACGACAAAATAAACATTCGACACCCACCCACCCTCCTCACCAATCACTTGATGTTTCATTGCTCCACATGCGGTCTTGTTTTTGAATCTTTAGCAATCCATTCTTCCTTCTCCACCCTTGTGCGTAGCTATTCAACCTATTTACTTGTAAAATTAATATACATAAAAACAAAAAAACAATGAGAAAGATGGCAGTCATCACAGTTTTTGCTTATGTCCTGTTTAAGCTGCGTTATTACCTTTTAATGTTTTATTCGTACTGTTCTCCGGTACCAAACAGTCTCCATTCAGATCTTTCCTTTCTGGAAGTGGACTGGGCAGATTCCGTGCCTTGTCTCGGGCTTCCCTGCACGCATTCTGTCTTCCTAGCTTGTGTGATGTTGGATTCTGGCGTAGATGCGAGACTTTGGTAAATGTTGGCTGTTGTCAGTGGGGTGGTTGGAGTTGCTGGCGTTTGTCGTCTTCCTCCTGGACTTGGAGTGCATTCTCCTGAGCCATTTGATGTCCTCGATGGTGTTGTCGGCCATTTCATTGACCTTACCCTCTTCTCTTGCTGCAATTTCCTCTTCTCCTCTTCAATCCTCATCCTCTCCTGGACTTCTGGGTTTCCCGGGCAGTTTGTTTTCCTGTGACCCTTTTCTCCACAACGGCCGCACTTGGATGTGGCTTTGTTGCCTTTTCCTTTCTTCTCAGAACCAGCTTTGATTCGATCTCCTTTTTTCGTGCCCTTTGAGCCACTCATGGGAGGGTTCTTGAGAGTTTCGGCAAGAATGCCTGTGTCTGGTTCGTCAGCAAGTGCCGCCATGACTTTTATTTTCATATCTTGCGTGCACTCACGCAGCACTCTGTAAGCTTTGTCTTTTCTGCAAGCATGTGAACAGATATCCAACAACTCAGCGTAAGCAAGGCCAAATCTCATAGTTTCATCATCTTGTGCGGTCATGCTATTATCCTGACTTGTAGACAGGACTTTCAAGCTCTCTGATAGATTCTTAGTCCATCTGGGGATGATGAAGGATTTTGGAAGATGATCGACCATGCCTATTTGGTCCATCACCTTAAGCACATGGCAGCACTGAATGCCATCCCTACTCATTTTCTTGCAGCTGCAACAGTATATTTCCTTTTGCCCATCCACATCTACCCTGAACTCAGACCTATCAAATTCCTCGCCCGGATATGGTTTCCACACTTTTGTTCCAGGCTCAATAATCCTTTTTAAAAAATACTGCCTCCCCTTTGCCAGGTCAGAGCACTTGTAGTATGTCCGGTTTCATAGCTCCAGCTGGAATTTCCTGAAAATTTCATTCGTGTATATTTCACTTGCTTCTGTTTCAATCGGAAAACCCGTCTCTCGTGATGGCGTCTTCTCGACTGTTTGGTGTCTTTTCTTGTCAAGTGTGGCAAGGCAAGTTTGCTGAATCATGTGATACGCACCAACAAACCTTGTTATAGTGTCCTTGTGGTTGACATAGTTCTTCCACATCGAATTTGTGCTCTCACTGCGTGTGGTTGTTGATGAGAAAGTATAGAAGCAGTCCTTGAAGTAGGCTGGCACCCAGAAATTTCGGAGGTCCCATAGCGTGTTCAGGTGTTTGTTGCCTTCTGCCTTGTGCACAGAAATTGCTGCTTTCGAAGAACGCTCAAACTCGTCTTGATCTAGTGAGTTTTTGACGATTCGAAATAAATCATCAGACATCCCTGAGTGCTGCGCAAACACTGCTGCGTTATTTTCCTTCATGTTCTTCCTAATATGCCACTAGCAGAACCTGTGCCTCGTTCTGGGAAGAGCTTCCTTTATTACAGTCTTCATCGCCTGGTCCTGGTCTGTTATTATGTATTTCGGCTCTTTTCCTCCCATTGCCTCGACAAACATGCTTAGGAGCCATTTGAATGACCCTATTTTCTCATCCTTTAAAAGGCCTACTCTGAACAGGATGGTCGACCCATGGTTGTCGACACCTATAATTGGTGCAAATGGCAAGCCATATATATTCGTAGAGAATGTCATGTCAAAAGACACGTAATCTCCATATAGATCATAATTCATCTTGCACAAGGAGTCTGTCCAGAACAGGCTCCACACTGTATTGTTGCAGTCTGTCACTTCCACATGGTGGAATCCTGCCCTCTTCCTCTGCATATCGGCAAACAATTTCATGGTGTCCTTGATATCAGTATTGCGCTCTCTAGCCCTGTCCTGGCATGCAATGTTGCTTATGTCAATCGTGTCAAACATAATTTCTCGCATCGGTTTCCCCATCGCAGTAAAAATCTGCATAACCTTCCTTGGTTCTAACCTTGCCTTCTGCAGCACTTGTATAAAGAATTTCTCCTGAGGTGTCATCTTCTTATAGCATCTCATGAACTTCGGCATCCAATCAGATGGGTGAAGTTGGTGGTTGTGCTCTAGGCATACGTTCTTCACGTACCATTTCCTCCTATCTGTATCCCTCTTCGCTGTTATTTGGACTGGGCAGCCTGTCCGGATCAAGCAGTTGCTCCTTCTCTCCTTAACAAGTCTCTCAGTTGTTTTATTTTGCCCTTCCTTGGTGCACTGGAACACCTGCTTGTCAAGCTCCCCATCAAATGTCGATCTTCTGCTCGTTGATCGCTTCACCGCAAAGCCAACCCTTCTCGCATATCTGCAGAAAAAGAAGAAGGCCTCATCCAATGATCCGAATGGCATACCACCCTCTGGTTCGAGCGCTTCGGTGACCTCCTGAATCGTTGGAAATATGCCTTCTTTGAACATGTCGTCCATTTCTTTCTCTTCAATCGTTGGCGGCGCCATGATGATGCTGTCTACCGTGTCTTCGTTCGTCTGATCGCATTCACTTATGACGACATCAGTTTCATCGCTAGCCACATGTCCATTTACCACAGAACTGCTGCTACTCTATTGTTTGTCACATGCAGGAGCGTCGTTTCTGCATGCCATGGTCAAATCCATAAATGATTCTGCTTCTCCACTGTCGCCTTCTGGAATGCTGCTCCCTGTTTCTCCGGCACTCGTGCATCCAAGGGACTGTGCTGCCGCTGTATACTACTTGCTGCTGTGAACAATGTGTTCCCTTCATGATGGATGGGGGACTATGATATTTCTTTGCCTCATCTGTTATCCCCTCCGCCAAGTCCTGAACACATGGCATGAAACAAAATTAGATGTCCAGAGCCTGTTGAAGCATATGCATTTTTTTAATTTGTAAACAAAAGGTTTATATGATTCATCAGGGCTCATCTGGAATACCAAAACCACACCCATGCCTCTTCTCCAAGTATAAGTGGTATACCAGAGGCACTGTTCAAATTATACCCAGCAGCACAGATGTGACCATGCTACACATACATCTGGACCAGAGGCACAGTTGTGCTTCTGTTTGCACCATACAACCAGAGAAGCACAATAGTGCTTCTGGTAGCATCCTATACAGAAGAACAACTGCACATACAGCCAGACGAGATGGACAACCATGCTCCTGTTTTGCACTTTACCCTGTTCTTAGAAAAAACTGTTTGTGTGGTGAATTGAAAAAGCATAGTTCCGACGTCACCTTTGTTTTCCCATGCCTCTCTTGTCCAGCAAATCTTGGCGACGTCCTCCATGCATTGGTGATTTCGCTGACGATTCTGAATGCCATCGGAGATCCTTTGGAAGGACCCCTCATGTTGAACGCCATAGGTGATCCTTTCAAAGGCCCTTGCCTTATGTTTTCAGTGAACCGTGGACTACCGTGATGCTTGCTTCCTTGCTCGTACGCCTGCGTGTGCAATATATTATAATTTAATATACCGTGCGAAAACACAGAAAAATTTGCTCGCAAAAAAAATACATTTGCTTTAAATGTTGTTGGGCGTTCGTATTTGCTGTCACCTGTATTGCTTTCTGGTGCTGCTGTACGGTAAAGTTTATTCCTCCTATGTTTGATTTTGTCGTTGGGCTCTTCTTGTTTGTGCAAACCGTACTCAATCCTTCAACATCAATGCTTTTGTTGCCAATGATCCTTCTGCTTGCATCAATGGAAATTCTGTTACCCTGTACCTCTTCATTATGACCGCCTTCAAATGTTGGGCCGTCACAACGCCTGCTATGCGCCTTTGCGGACATCTGTGTCTTGAAACCACAAAATAATTAGATGCAGGTGCGAGTATTACGAAGAATTAGCACGTAAAACTTCCACGCACGTTCAAAACCAGGGTTTGAAGTTTTTGTCGTTACCTGCACAGTCTGGTTAGTGGATTTTCTACTGCTTAGAATGCTCCTCTTCGCAGGTGTCTGTTGCACACCATGCTCCTGGTTGGGACATTTGCCAAGAACTTGTATCTCACTCTTGACTCCAATTATTCCAGCCCGCATGGCATGTGCCTGTTGGACGGCATCTGCATCCTTTCTCTTCTTCTCGCTTTGTAGTACTTTCTTTTTCTTCCACCTCTCGAGACTCAACTGCAGAGTAGATGCACAGGATAAACAGATATTACAGCATTCAACGAGGAGATATTAATCATTTTTTTATTGATCTACTCTTTGGTGTTCAGTGGTGGCACTTTGACAGCATACGTTGCAGAAATGAAAGAGCAAATAACCCCAAACGCTAATGTTCAACTGCCTTAGTATTACCTTCCTCCCATAATCCTTGCCAATGTCGTTCAAAGACCGACCGCCCCTGTTGTCCTGATCAGATGACGCAGTCCTGAACATCTGCCGGAAAAAGAGACGTAATAAAAATAAAGGTTATACACCTGTAGCATCAGTGTTGTTACCTTTTCCAAGTCGATCTCAAACGTTCTTACTAACCTTTTACACTTACCACACAACAGAGATATATTTTTAGTTCTATAGAATTGAGTTATATATATATACATTTTTTAATTTTTAATTACACTGCAACCTCAACCAAAGTGAGATCCTGATGCTAGTTTGGTTGTGCAACACTTAACACAAAGATAACCATGAATCCTAACAAAAGGAAAAAGTTGATATTACAAGGATGAGAGTACACAAAACAAAGAACAAACTCAAATCAGAGCTGCAGTGTAAAACCAAACAGTTTTATTCTATGAATCCCGACCACAACGAATTCATCAACAACGTAGAACCAAGCAGTTTTATACTATGCATTCCAACCTCAGGGATTTCATCAACACCGTCACAGTGATTCTAAGCAATAACAGTTAGGGAACAGAATTTCTGTCTGCAGCTTCCCGAGGACCAACTTAGGCAGTAACATCCTATTATTTTTTAACAGAAGCGCAATGTTGAATTAAGAACCACACTACCTGCTGCCGTAAAAGAAGGACTCAGAAACTGAAAAACCATCCAGCATGTACCATGACAACATAGATATAATGAAGTGAGGTTTCGGCATAGACCCAAAACCAGCATCACAAAAATTGAATCTCGTGTATCCGGAATCGCCATGCGAAGGTGCGTTGATAAAATTTTTACTAACCTTTGATTGCCGAATCTTATGCGCTGATTGTTCAGAACTCACACCTTTCAAATTTGTGGGGGGATCTGCTTCCCTGCAGTTTGTGAGTGATCTCCTTGGATAATTTTGAATCTGGAAGAGAGAGAGAGAGAGAGAGAGAGAGAGAGAGAGAGAGCCTGCTTTGATATTTTGCGTGCAGGAAAAGAATCACCTGATAGGTGGGGTAAGTTTTGCGGTGCATGAGAAATGCACATATTTTTCGGCGTGATGAGATGTGGTAGGTCGACTTCACTTCACCGTCGAACGGACAAGTGGGCTCTCAATTACTACTTCCTCTAAATCTCTCACTAACTTGTGGGGTCGGCCGTATATGAGTTCTAGGACTACCTCCATCTGGCGTGAGAAGATGTGGTAGGTGGACTTGATCGTCGTACTGACATGTGGGCTCTCAAATAGTTCCTCTAAGTATTTGACTAACTTGTGGGGTCGTCCGCAGATGAGTTCCAGATCTCTCTCCATCTAGCGTCGATGGCGACAGGCAAAGGATATTCTAGCTCTCCAAAGGAAAACCTACAGTCTCGTCATGATCCCTCCACAGCCCTCGCTCTTACCTGAAAAATTATCGGTTTCCTTCATCTCACTCGCCATGGATCTCCTGCTCAGGTAATCCATTGCTTCCTCGCCATGATTATCCCACCGGTTCATCGTTTGAACAAAAAAATTCCGGTGCTAGCAATTCCGCGGGCTGGGTAGACATCGCATGTGCGCAACACGACAGGTGGGGCGCGATTTAAATATCCATTCCGGATCCAATTATTTTCAGCTGGTCCGTGCTCAAACTGTTGCGCCTTGTTAACGGGAGAAGGGTTATGGATTTAAAATTCGGACTCAACTGACATCACTTTAATCGTGCCAGTTGCATGTTTGCGCTGTGGTTTTGCTAAGTTGAGTTATATCTCCAGCCATGCAAAACTTAAGGACTCTCGTGACCACAGATTAAATTAGTTGCAGAGCTCAATGAGGCTGCAGTCAAAATTCACTATGCTGATCCCTATCATGAGGTCACAGGTCAAATGATTGTATAGATCCGCAATTTAGAGGAGGGATCCAAAGGACTTATGTTCGTTTTTGCAAAGCAGTTACTAACTCAGAGTTAGAATCCATCTTAGCTAACCGAGCTGTTGATGATGGTCTCACATGGTCTGCTAACAACTATTTTACGTAGCTGACCTGGTAACGATGATGTCTCATGACCTCTTATGTAGAGTTCGATGAGATGGACTCCACCCCACAGCTGTCGGAGACTCAGTCTCAGTCCGTCGATGGCACAGAGATTGTCATGCAAGATTTCATGGTTCATGACCAACTAGAGACAGAGAGACTAAGGATCGAGTTAAAACATGCAGCGCACAAAAAGCTTGTTGAGGAGTATAGGCGAAAGAAGCAGCTTGCTGCCTCGAAGTAGGTGTTTTTTTCATGCATCTCGCGTGTGTCGTTGAAATTTCTTTGGAAATCAATGCCTCTCATTCTAGCTGCATTTTTAATCACGGCTTAAATATTGAGTCTATTTTGCTGACTCGATGTTTATATATAAGCTTCTCCCAGAAAAGCATGTGCTTCAACAATACATTTGTTAAAGGTCATTTCTTATCTTTGTTCACAGGGCTGTTACAATGGCTGAATATGAAGAAGAGTTCAGCACAAAACTGAGCTTGCAGAAATTCATTATTGTCTGTGAGAAGCTAACAGAACCACAAATGCAGCTTCTCAGAGATATTGGTTTTGGATACCTTCTCGATCTGTGCTGTCGCGAGCTTCCGAGGTGTTTCGTTCGCTGGCTTGTCCGCTATTTTGATTGCCCGTCTAGGTGTTTCATACTGCCTAGTGGATACAGATTCTTTATCAACTCATACACAGTGCATCGGATCTTAGGAATTCCACTGGGGGGGCAGATTATCCCTAGAAAATGCTCAGAAGCTTTCAGATGTCAGGTTAAGTCTCAGACTCGGTGTGCTGGGCACGCTCCAAACATCAGAGAGTTAACTGATCTCATGACCCCGGAGCTGACAGGAGAAGTGTTTCAGCGGGTTTTCGTGATGTTTGCGACAGCAGTATTTCTATGCCCAACGACATATGATTGCGTTAGTCCCGACTACTTAGCCGCTCTCGAAGGACCAGCAAGTAACATATCATCGTATGATTGGCCCAATGCTGTCACAGAGAAGTTGGTGGCATCACTCCAGACCTTCAAGGACAAAGGATTCACAGGCGCCCTGTGTGGCTGCCTCCTGATTCTAGTGGTTCGTTCATTAACTTGTATATTTCTTTATACCCAGAAGCAGCTACAAGAACATGATTCATTTTTACCTCTTCCCCCCTGGCAGATAACGTATTTTGAGTACTTGGATACGAAGATTATGGACCTGAAATCTGATACTCCTGCAAGGCTTGTTATATGGGATACAGAGGCCATTAAGAATTATGCTAACATAGACAGCCTGTCAACAGAGGACAGAATTTTTGGGAAACACACGGTGAGTGAACTTTTCATCATTTTACTTTGGTGAAGTTTTCAACTCAACATAATAATTTAGCTGCCATATATTAATTTGACTTGATTGTCATTCTTTCCTTCCGCATGGCTGCTAAAAGATATTAGGCGCACACCTTTCCACCCACCGCCTGGCTTTGAGGGGCCATTTTTTCAAATGATTCCCAGACTAGAGGCCTACATAGAAGAATTTGTGCCTCAAGAAAATTTTTGTTCCGTAAGTGATTTCCAACTTGTGCACTTGATTTATGTTTGAAATGATGTTCTCTAAGTTTTTAGGAAACAGGTACATGCCCTCACTGTGTTAGCTAATGTGTGCTACCATGATGCTTATAGCTCCGCTTCCCTGCGGCGGGTTAGACATACTTCATAAAGTAGGTTACGAGTCTTCGTCTAGTTGGTTTCCTGTGACTGCTGGAAAATGTAACTTGTACTTGCTGCAGCGTATTAGGTGTGCTTCCTATAGTACGTTAGCTGTGCTTTTGTGTTAAATATAGTAGTGCTTCCCTGCGGCTGTAGGTCAACCATGCTTCATACAGTACGTCGGGTGTGCTTCGTCCAGTATGTTTGTTGTGCTCCTTCAAGAAATGTGTTGACTATGATTCGTGGACTTTGTTAACCGTGCTTCCCGCAGCACATCATGTGTGCTTCTGTGCACATTATACATGCCTTTTCTGCAATTCTTGACAAAACGTACAGTAGGTCAGAAGTTATTTTTCATCTTCGGTATTAATAATTTCTGATTTTTTTTTCAATTCCAGGCCAAGGAAAAAATTGACAAAGTTGTTAATGAAATGTACACAGAACTTTTCTCCCTGTTTCAACCAGTTCTCGAGGAGAAATTGGAGAAGGTCCTCTCTCTTGGAAGGGATCTTAGTGCAAAAGAAATCAAGACCTGCGACCGGGGCGTTTATTGTAACTTGCAACAGGACAACTCGAATGAAAAAGAAACTTTTTCATCGCTCCCTTCAACATATTCTTCACTTCCCAGTTCTAACAGAACAAGCAGTCAAAGTTCTTCTAGCAATGGCTCGACCAGTGTCCTTCACGCCACATCATACTACCTGGAAAATTTAAAGGGTTGCTGCGATATTCCTGACCCAGACTCACAGAATCCGTACGACAAGGAGCAGTCCCAAATTTATCTATCTTCACTCCTAAAGTCATCAACTCAGTTTAAGTTGCTGCTGGAGGTGAACGAGATCGACCACAACAAAGAGGACATTGATGAACAAGCCAAGATTCATCTGGATGAAGTGCATAACCATCTGCATAACTGCCTTGATGGCTTGCCGGTTCATGAGCCCTTCGTGCCAACATCTGAGATGTTGGAGAGCGGGGCAATTATACTAACAGGTGAAAATTCATCTGTGTTTTCTGTACCGACTAAAACCTGCAATTCTGGATGATCTGCAGACCACAATTCTCTGACAAACCCACTGGAGAAGCTCTTGGAGAAAACAGCAAAACCTACTGCAACTGAACCATCAACCTCGCACTCTGCGGTTGACAAACAATTACTGACCAGTCCAATGTCAACCAAGACACTTGAAGCACCTGTTTATCTGATTGCGCAAATGTCACCAACTACTGCACGGTCCAGCGGTTCTGATAGCGCTCACAACAACTTTTCAACCAACAAAAAGAGCATCACTGTATCCCAACCTGCACAAAAGTTACACAATGTTACTGAAAAATGTTCTTCTTCGCTGCCAGAAGCTAAGCTCCATGTTGTTTCAACTTTGCGAGATGAGAAGAACATTGCTGAAACTGAATGCTCCAGAGCTAGTTCCTCCCTTGCTCCTACAGTAGAGGTCCCCAGTGATTCTGGCAGCATTTCTGGCACAGTACTGGACACGGGAAAAGCACTTCCATCCACTAGTGATGCTCCATTCATTGCTGCCACATCTATCGATGCGAAAGACAATATCATTGCAGAAGAACATGAACAATGTACCAAGCAACCACATATTGATCCCACAGACTGCGTCCCTGTTACCACAAGCGCACATCCGCCAAAACCGGAAGCACAAATGGCAGCTCACAAGAGGTCCTTACAGCAGTCAGAAGATCCAGGAAATGAGAGTATGGCGCCTCCTAAGAAAAGAGTTAGGATACTGGAGCCTCCACATAATTCAACAGAAACTGCAACCAATCAGTCTCTACATGCTGACAATCGCAGATGCCTCGATTGTGGATTCATTGATGATGATAAAATATGGTCTGACCCATCTATCTATGAACAACTTGACAGGGTCATTGAAGAAAAGAAGAAGCAACCCTTTGCTAACCATGTACCCTCCCAACAATGCCAACCTGATACTCTCTCGCACTTGGCCAAGAATTCAAGCTCATCAGCGAGATCTTCCATTTCTTACTGTCCAGAGCCACCTATGCCCAGCAGAACAGGCTCAATGTCAGGCGGTACTCACCTCTCACAGGCTTTTGATACATCATACTCTACAGGTTTAACTCAAACTGTCTTGTCCGAAATTTTGCCAGCAACTGCTTTGTCCCAACACTGCCACCAACCAGCTCCTAGTTTCAAAACCCACTTCTACCAACATCCTAGTGCTCACAATAACGGTGGTTCACACAACAGCCAGCACTCACCTTATGCAATGAACAACCAAAGTCACAAACAGTACCAGCAACAAACCCCTGTCTCTAATGTCCACTACTCCCAACACAATGATGTTCAGAATAACAGCGGTCCGCGGTGCCAACAACGCCAACCTCAAAACCAGAACCATCAGCAACCACGCAGAGGCAAGTCTCATGGGCAAAGTTACAGTGCCTTACAACCACAGTTCAACAGAATACAGTATTTCGGCCATCCTTTGCACCATTTAGCAACAGATATTCCTTCGAGCTCAATCGGTCATCCAACTATCAGTACATTAGCACTGCACATGCAGCAACAAGCACAAGGCCCAATGGTCCAAAGAAACAACAATTATAATGAGCGCCATCTACAACTCAGTAATGGTCAAATGAACTCCGGCGGTCAAGTCTTCCATCCTCATCAACATCATTCTCAGCTAGAACAGACTGGATTCACTGACTTGGTGAATGACCATCGTGAACACTGTCAAGTTTTGGAAATAAGAGATTCCACAATCGAGGAGAGAGATGCGTACGAAACTATCGTCGACAATACGCCAGGCATTGGTGAAAATAGTAGGTAATGAGTTGGTTGTTCCTCTTACAGTAAAGTTACGGTTGTGCCTGAAGCTATCATATTCAAGTATTTCGGCTCGATTCTTCTACTACTGTAATTGAATACTCATCACCTCAATGCTATATAAGAAAATCATACTATTTAAAATGCATTCTTTTTTTGGCAGCAAGAGGATATTCTACGTCAAATGACATTGGGCCGATCATCGAACTTTAGGTTTGTCAATGAAGATCTACGGATATATCAACACATTCATGGTCGACGCTTACTCAACGTTGCTGATGAAAGAACAGTTTAACGGACCGCCAACAAATTTGCACAAGCATATAATGTACATGCACGCTTCTGTAAGTTCTTGCTTCTCATAAATAATAATAATAAACCACATTTACTACTACTACCACGCTGAGTGACACAGCTTCAATTTTCTGCAGGAAAAATTTACAGTTCTAGGAGCAAGCACTGAACTACTGAAGGAACACATTGTAGAAAAAACTGTTGGGTACAGGCTGCCCAACAAATGTAACATCGGGAGTTGACCCTACTCACTCTATCTGTCCAGTGTTCGTCTTCATTTCTACCAATTTTTGTTGTTACACTGATATTATTTCCTGTTCATTGTTTTAGATCTTAATACCTGTGAGAAAGAAACCACATTTTATCTACCTCATCATCGTGAATCTTTCAATGCATCGCTTCGAAATTTTGTGTCCTTATATCAATTGCGATGGTATAAAGGAACATTCAGACATTGTCATCGAAAACTTCAAGAGAGCCTACCATTATGCTTACAGCACCCATCCGCACACCATAGCCTCCTTTTGTGTTAAACCTGTGCAGAGTGTATGTAACTCAGACAGAGAGTGAGTTTCTTGTAACTGTAGCTCTACCTCACCATCATTTTTTTGTTCCACTACATATCCCATATCTACCGTTCACCTTCTAATTAATAACATAATGCTCTCAATTTTCAGGGATGACAGTGGTATTTACATCATGCATTTGATGCCGCTCATTAGTTTCAATAATAATTCATTTTTTATCAATAATGTAAGTTCACTCTCATTGACAAGACGTCAACATACGTTCATCCGAGCTAGCTGTACATTATGTTTTACAATAAATTTTATTAGTTTGTACTGTTATGTGTTTGCAGATCTATCTGAAACCGATGAGAGAACAACTAACTTTCAAAATGATGACATCCAACTACAACACATGCCCTATATTTGAGGCACTAAGCATCGTCTTCGAGCAATACAATATCCAGGGTGAAAGAAGAAGAGTTGCAAGGAGATGACTACTACTAAACTGTGCCTTAATTTAGCTCAAGCCATCCGAACATTGTTTCAGCTATTTCGACTCATGTCATCACAACAACAGTGTTTCAACTATTTTTATGTCGGTCCAAGATATCTGTTATGGATCCCATTAAACACAGCTGTGCGTTCAAATGTTCAAACCTTCAAATCCTGAACAGCAAACATTATAAATAAAAATCATATTTTTCCAAAAGAAGTTGTAAACATGATATTCAAGACATCACTTCCTTGCACTAGAACACCACTCACTTCGAGTAGACATAATAAAAGAAACAATTGGAACAGACAGGAACAACGTTGTCTATTCATAAGCATCTGACGAAGGTGGTAAATGACTCACCAGCAATAATGTGGGTCATAGAGGCACGACAGTGCCTCTTATCCACATAGAACGTGCCTCTCTGACATAGACAACTAAGCTGAAAAAATAACAACACACACACACGAGTGCGCCACCAGTTAACACAGGACCGTCCCCTCGATAGCTTAACACCGGTGCCTCTCCAAGCCAACGTGTCAGGGAAGCACGACCGTGACTCAAGGTAACGAAAGAAGATCCATCCTCTGAGATAGACGACTAAACTGAAAAAAATACAAAAACAGAGGAACGACCGTGACTTCAATTGTAAAAGGTCCGTGACCTGACAAGTTTCACCAACGAGCCTCTCTGAGCAAAGCAGTGAGAGCAAACATTTCGAAAAAAGGAACGACCGTGCCATGAATAACATCGTAGACGTGCCTCTCCGAGCGAATGTGTCAGAGGAAGCATTTGCGAACGACAGACAGAACTCTAACTCAACATAACATAGGGCATGCCTCCACTAACTCGACAGACGTGACTCCACTAGCAGACTAACTAGAAATATTACAGAACATACAGCCACGACAGTGACTCATACTAACATAGCGCAGTACCTCTCCGAATTTAGTACCAACAAGAAGGACTACGCCTCTGCCAAACATACGACAGTGCATCCACTAGCTTCACGGCCGTGCCTTTCCCAATCAAAGTATCACCACAATAATTGGAACACAGAAACACAACCGTCCCTAACACAATACTCCCACAGCAACTCTCACACTGGATAACCGTCCCTAAAACAATCATCATATATTGAAACAGACAGCACAGAGAGGAAATCTGAAGAATCTTAAACAGACTCAAGGTCTGCGTAAAAACATTTCAAACACACAACCACAACCGTATATTCGATATAAAAACAACCGTGCCAAACACAGTGCGAACACAAAGTGAAAGTAACGCCCTTACCTATCTGTGTGACCATATTGAGAGAAGAACTAAAGCAGCTAGCCGTCTAAACCACGGACGAAAACACGCACTTCTTATCCGCACTGATATAGACGACTCTGCTAAAAAAAATAGAAACACAAACCCACGACCATGCCTACTGATAACACCGGAGCGTGCCTTGCCTAAAACAAAGACAATGCCTCCCTGAGCAAACGACTGTGCACTGTCTAGATTCACGAACGTGCACATCTGAGTGATCTTCTTAATACATCTCATCTTATACCAACGCGTAGCATCGAATCATAGAGGAAAATATTCTTGAAGGCATCCAAACAAGAAAAACATAATAGAACGAAAATAAACTTAAATTTCCAAACTAGTCAACTCCATCCGGTTGAAATAAAACCACTACATTTATAATTCATCAGTCGATGTAATATTACCCCATACAATAACTACCAATTAACCAATTCATCAGACGATCTATCTTTGCAGCACTTCCACCTGGAGTCCTGCTCAGAAACGTCCTTGCCATCTGAGATCAGGAAGACAGCGACGATGCAGGATGTCCCTCATTGACACAAACCGTTGGTATAGCTCATAGCTCACATACCCTTCCTGCAGGAAAAGCAAATGAAAACATAAATTTACAAAAAAGAAAAAAACATAATGTTCTTGCAACAAAGGCAGAAACTAACGAAAATGAAATCTTCACTTACAATAGCTCCATATTTCAGGTGATCAAAGGTAAGTGGCTTCCAATCCCAGTAGTGACGCAGAAGTTCTGGAAAAGAGGACTCCAGCTTCGAGTAAGATTCGTCAATGATGGCTCCTGCTAAGTCTTCCATGGAGTCCCTTTCTTCGCCGCCCTTGATCATGAACTTCTCTTGGATGTCGATGTGGTACTCTACTGGAATTCTGATGAAATCTTGAAAAAGAGCATCTCTAACATTCCTGACGTCCACACTAGAGAAAGTTATACCTCTATTCTCAAGGAAATTCTTCAGGGCAGGGCACTCTGTCCTGGCCTTGCAGAAGTGATAGACCAAAACATGATTCCACATAGCCAGTTGCATGACGTCGACTTTTCTACGCCCATAACAATCCTTTCGTGTGTACTCCATGCCAAGACCAACAAACTTGTACTTCTCCTTGCGCAACCACTCCTCGTACAAGGCAATGGTCTCCTCCACCTTGTAAGGCTCGTTCGTGTACCACACGTCGAGCTTGGTGTTACCATCGGCAACTATCGGATGGTACTCGGTAGTGTTCAAGAAGTCGTCCATGGCAGCGAGCACCAAGGTGCCAATGGAGATTCCTGAGACTCAGTGACAAGGTTGGGAAGTGGTGAGGACGGTGGGAACTGCCTGATGTTCTGTGGCTACAATGCGACGTGGTGACCTCAAAAACACGGCAAGTATTTAACCTTGGCGAAGGACATTTCAGTTACCATGCGCATTAACGTGTGAACTAGGAACAGCGAATAGACGGTTGTGCTTCTGTAGCTCGTGGAACCATGCACTTCCTAAAGTCACGGCTGTGCAAAATATTTGATGCCGTGGAGAAATCGAGGAGCCTCTAACATTTTTTACGGTAACTGACACACTGAATAGTCACATCGAACAACCGCCACATCGGTCATCAATTCCTCCTTTGAACAAAGACCACCGACAGAAGAATCCAATGAGGCAAACGAAGAGCCTACCGTAGACCTTAGATCCGAAGGCCAAAACTGATCCGTGCCTAACCTAGCTAGATTCACACCGTCTCTCCCTCGGTAAGCTAATAAAAATGATCCAATCAAAGCTATAAGAGCAACGACAGTTTTTTCAACTGTTTCATGTCAGTTAAGACCACAGAAGCACGGGCGTGACGAATAATAAGGCACGCAGCAACCATCTCTAAACTTCGACCGTCTCTAATCTTCGACCATCCATTTTGAGCATCAATATTCATGCTGCCTGGCTGTGGTTTTTTTGTTCTCTAGCATCTTATGTTAGTCGGTCGGGCGCTACCCATTTTTTAATTTTAGTGTAGTGACACCGCTAAAAAAAGATACAGGACTCAAGCCACTACAGGCACGTGGATGCAGGCACCGGAGGCATGAAGTGAGGCCTCTACAGGCACGCACGTCAAGCCTATCGAGGCACGGGTACTAACCCTCTGCATGCACAAGAATGTGGTAGCAGAGGCATCCGTCCGCATACCTAGATAAAGAGGCACGGTTGTGAAGTCTCTAGAGCCACTGGCGCGTGGCACCATAGGTACCGATCCAAGAGAGTATCACGCAGTATATGTATATGTATATGTATGAAGCCTCTACAGGCGGGGACGTGAGGCATGGGTATCAACCTTCTAGATGCACAAAAGTGTGGTGGCGGACGCATGGGTCCGATTACTGAATTAGAGGGGCACGGAAGTGAAGTCTCAAGAGCCACGCGTGTGTGCAACCGCAGGCACGTAGAGTCAAGGCGGGTTTCACGTGAGGCACGTGGATGCAGGCACGGGACGCAGAGACATGTAGATTCTACAGGCACGGGCGTAGGACTTCTCGAGGCCTCGCTCAGTATGAACACTCTAGGTGCACAAAATTGTGATAGGAGAGGTCCGATTACTAAGTCAGAGAGCCACAGTTATGAAGTCTACTGAGGCACGGGCGTGTAGCACCACAGGCACGACCAGTCACAGTCAGCGTGTTTCCTGAGGCACGGGCGTCTGGCACCACAGGCACGTAGAGTCATAGGCAGCGTGTCGCCCGAAACACGTGAATGGAGGCAGCGGAGGCACCGAACTGAAGCCTCTACACGCACGGAATTCCGGCTTCTCGAGGCACAGGTACGGCCTTGGAATTGGCGTTCTCCAGCCACGGGAACAAACCCTGTGGATGCACAAAAGTGTGGTGGCAGAGGTATCGGTGAGAATACTCAGTTGGAGAGGCACGGTTGCGAAGTCTCTAGAGGCACAGCCGTGTGACACCACAGGCACATAGAGTCATGGCGTGTATCACGTGAGGTACATGGATGCAAGCAGCGAAGCCACGGGAGAAGTCAGAGAGCCACAGTTTTGAAGTCTCCTGAGGCACGGGCATGTAGAACCACAGGCACGACGAGTCACAGGCAGCGCGTCGCCTGAGGCACTGGCGTCTGGCACCACAGGCACGTAGAGTCACAGGCAGCGTGTCGCCTGAGACACGTGAATGCAGGTAGAGGAGGCACATAACTGAAGCCTATACAGGCGCGGAATTGTGGCTTCTCGACGCACAGGTACGGCTTTGGAATTGGCGTTCTCGAGGCACGGGTACAAACCCTCTAGATGCACAAAAGAGTGGTGGCAGAGGCATCAGTGAGAATACTTAGTTGGAGAGGCACGGTTGCGAAGTCTCAAGAGGAACAGCCGTGTGACACCACAGGCACATAGAGTCATGGCGTGTGTCACGTCAGGTACATGGACAGAGCCAGCGAAGCCATGGGAGTGAAGCCTCCACAGACACGGATGTCGGGCTTCTCGAGGCACGGTCCTGAAGCACACAAAGACAGGAAACTGAACAATCTAAAACACAGACGCACAGACGTGCTTCGTGTACACAAAGATACATGCATCTAGCATTCCAACGTCATGCATCTCAGGATGAACAAATAAAAGGAAACATTCAAAACTAAAATGCCAAATCCATACGTCTGCCTTCATGCACAATGTTGCCTCGTACGTTAGCAGACGTGCCTCTCTTGTGCGTACATGTAAAAGACAACAATACAAACACAAACACACGGCACTGAATATAAGCCAAACACAAAGGGCGCTTCTCCCAAACAATACATGTGCGCCACTTCGACGGATTCTCTAAATGTACCTGAACTCGCGCAAACGTCAACAATGAACTTGTAACATAAAAAAACATAAAAAATTATATTCCCATAACATGAGACAAGCCAAACATGATACTGTGAAAATAAAACCAAAATCCCAAAACGGTACTCCATAGGATTGAACTAAAAGTACTCATTAATTATACAAAAAAAGAAATGAAAACCTTCCAGGCGTCCATTCTGCTCACAAACGTCCACATAAATGTCCATGGTGTCCATTCTACTCAGTTGGAGTTCTACTCACAAACATCCAGGGCGTCTACGGTCGGGAAGACAATGAGGATGCATCATGTCCTTCATCGACAGAACTCGGCGGTAGAGCTCGTAGCTGACATACCCATCCTAAAACAAAAAGCGGATGAGAGTGAAGACATAGGTAAAGAAAAAAAGTATTATTGTTGCAATAAAACAAAAATATAAAGACAGAAAATCCACAAAAATGAAATTTTCACTTACAATTGCCGCATATTTCAGGTGGTCAAGGGAAAGCGGCTTCCATTCCCAGTAGTCATGCTGACCTCGTGGAAAAGATGACTTCATACTCAAGTAAGATTTGTCTATGACGGCTCCTGCCAAATCTGCCATGGAGTCCCTTAGATTGCCTCCTTTGATCATGAGCTCCTCTTGAAGGTCGATGTGATACTCTCTTGGAATTTTGAGGAAACTATTTGCGAGAACATCTCTATCGTTCCTGACGTCGACACTAGCAAAAGTTGTACCTTTGTTACAAAGGAAATCCTTCAGAGCAGGGCACTCCGTCCTGGCCTTTCACAAGTGATAGACAAGAACATGCTTGCGCATCGCCAGTTGCATGATGGCAACTTTTCTGTTCCGATCAAAATAATCCTCTCGTGTGTACTCCAGATCAAGACCAACAAACTTGTACCTGTCCTCACGCAGCCATTCCTCATAAAGAGAAAGAATCTCCTCCACCTTGTAGGGCTCGTTGGTGTACCACACCTCGAGCTTGGTGTTACCGTCGGCATCTATAAAGAGATGCTCAGTAGTGTTCCTGAAGTCGTCCATGGAAACGAGGGTGAGAGTGACAATGGAGTTTGACTGTGCTTCTCCGGCGTCACTCGTACGTGGTGAGGATGATGGGAACTACCTGCAGTTTTGTGGCGAGAATAAGATGCGGTAACCTCCCGGAATAGACCAGTATTTAACCTTGGGGAGAGACGACTCAGTTACCATGCGCCCATTAAATTGCATCGGGAACCGTGAATAGACGCTTGTGCTCCTGCAGCTTGTGGAACCATGCACTTCAAAAGTCACGGCTGCCACGCTGTAATCGAGGAGCCTCTAGATTAACTCTAGGACGGTATCTGGCACATTGAATACTAACAACCAATAGCCATCCCATCGGTCACCAGCACATCTTTTGACCGACAAAAGAATGCGAGTAGGCAAACGATGACCCTATCGTGCAACCTAAATCTCTGGAATACATATACTACACGGGGAGTGAACCAAAATAGAAGCACGGTTCGGCTAGCAGCAAAGCCACACGTGTGCCTCCACTTTGTTAAAGAGAAACCTCAGTGATATCAATGGACCTGCATCTCTATGTCAGCGTACCACCAAAAACATTGCCAAAACAAAGACACGGCCGTGCTTCTGACATACGTATAACCGTGGGCTATCATACATATTCCCGCATGAACCCAACGAACATTTGAAAAATAGTGGCTCTCTGGGTCAACAAGTGGCTGAAAAACATTTGCAAACGCAGAGTCACGAACCGTGACTCCACTTCAGGTGCAACAGTGCCTCTCATTGGGAACGATCATGCCTCTCCTGAATTTGCCTCCCCCGATGTATTGATCATGCCTCTCCTGCTTCAACGACCGTGCATCTAATAACGTCATTACCGTTCCTCTCGTAAAGACACACCCAACCCTATCTGATTAAACATGTGATTAAAAACAATTAAATCACAGAAGCACGAGTATGCTTTTCAGCTTGTAAAACCGTGCCTCACATAGGTCTGTGAGGCACGATAGGCACGTAGAAGAGTCAAGTGGGAGGCAGCACAGCTGGACAACTCCAGTGGGAGGCAGCTGGACGAGTCAAACATCTCGTGTCCCCATAACACCTCGGAATGCACACACCATCTACAACCAGCATTCATTCCATTTCGCAGAATAAAAAAACAAGCACTGATTACTACTCTTGCTCTCTCGCGTCTCCTTTATATCTCAATCAGATCCGACTCCCTCAGCCACATCACAACCCATCTGCCTTCTCTGTCGTCTGCTTCTAGGGTTCGTGCTTCTTCGCTGCACACAATCTGATTTCAAACAAGTTATTATAGAGTTTTTATTGGGTCTCTCGATTAATTTCTAAGCCGTACTTCTCTCGTAGATTGCTCGTGGGTGCTTGCCCTAAGCTTCCCCTACCCCAATCTCTGTTCGTCGACGACCACTGTTCTTCTTTCCCAGGTAAAAAGCATATGAGTAAGCATGCTCCGATCTGTATTTATGTTTTGAAAATGATATTTAAATTACTATTGTTTTATGTTTAGGTTTTTCATTTGATAGTTATTGAAGTATTAGATCCGGTACAATGACTTCATTCTCTAAAGGAATATAAAAAGCGTTTGCAAATCTAAACAAGTGATCTAAACTCTGTCATACTGCTTTTCTGGAAGGAGTAGATGAGAAGATTTCTGGTAAATTTGTAGTTGTTGTCTACCTTCGTACCGATATTTTTAATATGGCTAACATAGTTGAAGCTTGTTTTAAATTGTAGTAGTTGTTGTTGTTGTTGTCTACCTTCGTACCGATATTTGTAGTTGTTGTCTACCTTCAACGTTGAAGCTTGTTTTAAATTGTTATGATATTCTTGTTTTCTTAACATAGTTGTTCTGAATTATTTAGGTATGGTTTGCCCTACCTGCCGCCAACCAGGCGGCCCTTGCGAACCACACCTTGAAGTTCTCCAGCAATTTGAGGTTATTCTTGATGAGAAATGCTGGAGCTGCATGGTTAGTAAGCATTTCTAACATATAGTTATCTTTTTTATCTTAAACAATGTTCGTTTGGTAGAATTACAACTATTAGTTGCTTACAACACAGTAGAAATCATCACTGTTACTCATACCCCTTTGCACCTACGCTAGGTTCCCCTGCTGTCAATTCTTTGCACCTGTCCTCTGTTTTCTTTTTCCATTAGTTTGCCTGCCTATGCCTTAATTATTATAGTGCATCTTCAGTTCTAATTAAAATTTGTCAACCTATGCCAAAAATCTATATCCATTAATTTATCATACCATTATGTTGTTATCTTTAATTGTTATCAAAAGTTCAGATGCAAGCTAAGAAAACTTTTAACATTAATGATCCGTGAGTTCAAATTTATACTTACAGGTTGTTATTTTTACTATTTTTTCCAGTATGTACCTTGTAATGTCAGAGCTTTTCTCGCTGAATACATTGATGAGAGGAAGGAAGAAGCGAGAATATTGCGTAAAGAGCAGGTAGAGCCAGCCCTTCTTACACATGAAGGAAGGTCTTACAATGCTTTGTTTAAGCATAGGGCGAACTACACAAAGTTCTGCGGTGGTGAGTGGTGCATCTTTGCGGATGATTATGAACTACGTGCTGGAGACCGCATAGAATTTGAACTACCAGACGAGGGACTCAATCTGGAAATACAAACATATCGGGATGACAAAAGGCTGCTTCCATTACCCCACGTTGGTAGGTACTTAATATTCCAAAATTATTTTCTTTCGTTGTATTTTTATATGTAGGCATCATACTGAATAATATTAACCCCGTGTTGGATATAACTTTATCTAACTTTGAATACTTGTTCTTTTTCTAGCTCTCGACGATCTTTCTTCTGACGATTTCGACCACGTTCAGTGGTGTGTCTAATCTAAGGATATTGAGCTTACCTACGACCAGACACGATTCATTCTACAACACCTTTTCCGAGATACTTTCATCCGTTGCCGTCCATTTGTCCACGTGTTGACTCCCACTAACACCAAAGACTGCATCATGGTTGGTTACAACTGTCCTTGTTAAAATACCAAACATATTTTTCTTATATGTAAAATAAACGATATTGACGTAATCTTGCTTATATGTAAAATTATAAAGAATCTATTTATTAATCCTAAAACAACAAAACTTTTGTTGCTCTCTTAATATATTGTTTTATCTGTTTACTAACAAACCTGAACATGCCAAGAAATATATTAGTTTCAATATGAAATTTCTTAATGATTGCGCACTCACCGTATTCAGCCATTCTTTTATTTAATGTCCAAGTGGCAAATCAACGGTTTTAATTTCTATTTAATTTTGCTTTCTTCTAGAAAATTCCGAGGAGCGTTGTATCGACACTGAAGAGATGGGTGGACATGCCAACCAATGGCAGGGTGACCCTTGAAGCTCTTGATGAACCTACCCATGTCATCACTCCTTCGTCGTATTACATCTGCAAAAAAGATGGCAGGATGGTAATTGAAAAGTCTTCTTTCAGAGACTTCATATCAGCTGCATCATTTGTTGAAAAGAACGTTGTTCTGATCACTTTCAAAGAGCGCCATGATTGTTCTGTGTCCATCATCATTCAGCGCATTCCGTAGATTCCGTTGGAACCAGCACTTAAAATGGAAGAAACAGTGCATCTCCTAGGATGTTCAGTGGTCGTTTCATGATGATGCCTCCCAGGAGCAAATCACTGGTTACTATAAGTTTGCTTATTAGAATGGTAGTAATGTAACTATTATGGACCAAGTGGTTGCTTGAACTATCGGAATGATCTTTTGGAACTTATGTAGCTCTTATGGACCCTCAACTCGCTGTTTGAACTGTCGGAATGATCCTTTGGAACTAATGTAGTTCTTATGGACACTCAAGTAGCTAGTTAACCTTTGAAATATTCACAATTCCAAAAATCAAAAAACAAAAACAAATCATTTTCTGTTAAACTCTGATTCAAAAATCAAACAAATCAAGAATCAGTTTTTGCATCAAAATCTATAGCAATACCATGTTATCAAAGTTATTCAAACCATCTAGTGAAACATATCTCAATTAAACACCAAACAGGACTCCATTTTCAAGTGCAAACTATGTTTACTTCACCAACTTTTTCTAAACACACAGTTGTGCACTGAATAACATAACAATAGTGCCTCGTCGACCAAGGAATGTTGTTAACCGAAAAAAATGTTTCGACAACAAAGGCACGACCATGACTCTGCTGAGTGCTCCACCGTTACACAACTACCTTCACAGCCAAAGATGGAATATGCACACATGGATCACGCAGGCAGCACGCGACGAATAAAAACATTTCAATGAACAACATAAGTGAAAATCTTAAAAAAAACTAATCCAACAAAAGCCTGTTTCCGTAAATCTACCCCTGGAACCGCCGGATGACTACCAACTGCTCTTTGACAGTTTCCTTTTTTGCACGACAAAGTAAAGATCCCATTCATTTTACCGAGTCCATTTGCATCTTCTTCCTCGGAAGTTTCTCGTCGGCCGCAACAATTCACCACCGCACACCTGCAGCCATGGACGACGGGAAACTAACAACACTCACCAAACACGTCACTACCCATGGTACAACCGTGCTGGAGGTGGTGTACACCAACGACCCAAAGACCGTGGAGAGAATCATCAAAAAGTACGAGGAATGGCTAAAGGAGGAGAAGAACAAGTTCGTCGGCCTCGAACTCGAGTACACACGTAAGAGCAGTTACATACGACAAGGGATCGCCGTCGTCCAACTTGCCATGCGCGAGCATGTCCTCGTATACCACTACTGCAGGTCCGAGCGCTCCCAGGCGTTACTTGACTTCCTGCAACGCAAAGCGGTAACTTTCGCTAGCGTCGACACCAGGGGCGACAAGACCATGCTTGCCCGTGCATGGATTAAAATTCCAGATGAGCACCACGTCGACATCCAGAGGCAATTCTGTATCAAGGGTGGTGGAGAAAGGGACTCCCTGGGTGACCTTGCAGCAGCCATCATCGACCCCTCCTACAAGAACATGAAGAAATCATTCCCAAAGGAGAAGCACCAGTTCTGGGAGTGGAAGCCGCTTTCCCCGCTACCCCTTGAGTACGCAGCAAAAGACGGGTATGTTAGCTATGAGCTGTACCGTAGAATCCTAATCATCAAGCACGGGCTACATCACCTCCACCAACAACCAATGAAGGAAAGACTCCACCCACGTAAGAACAAAGACGACTGATCTTCCAGCGGCTGGAAGCGCCGGAAGGGAAACAGTGGTTGGTAAATGCGAGAAAATGGATGTCTACATTAAACTAGTAGTAACTAGTATTATGATAATTTAGATTGAATGAACCTATGTTGTAAATATGATTGTTGTTGCTCAAAGATGCTATGTGTACTGTATTACTATTTTATGCTTGAACACAGTGGTGTGCTCATGTACAAATGCATAGTACGTTTTGCATGTCTAAATGCAATTAGTAAGTTATCTCCTAGTATTGAGCAAACATATGTTGTATCCATGATTATAGAAGGACAAATATGTCGCACGATATTGTATTATAATTTTCATACTTATCCTGTATAAGATGCATCATGCATTTACAAGAATATGTGATTGTATCGTTGTTAACTTTCTGTAAAATGCTTATTCAACATTGGCGTGAACAATTCATAAATATTGCAGAAGAACATTCGGTACACAGACGCAAGGGACAAGAACTTTGTTAGTTTAACCACATTGAAAAAAAAATTAAAATCACACAACAACCATTTCACATCAAACACTACTCTGTCCATTCAGAACATCCTTACTATTGCACACAGGTTCCTCTCCGTACACCCGTTCTGCAGGATGCCACAAAGCTACACTACTATGTGCAACTGACCTATGTACAGTCGTGGCTCTCTAAATGTCTATTCGAACCCATGCATGTGGTGCCACACGCCCGTGACCCTAGATACTTCACACCTGTGCATCTACAACCGAGCCTCTCTAACCAAGTATTCGGACCGATGCCTCTGCTGCTATACTTCCGTGCCTCTAGGAACTTGACAGCAGTAAGAGGGTTGATACCCGTGCCTCCAGAATCCACACAACCGTGCCTGTAGTGACTTCTCTTCCGTGCCTGTACTGACTTCACTTCCGTGCCTCCGTTTACTCAATCCACGTGCCTCACATGAAACCCACAGTAACTCTACGTGCTCCGCACGCGTGATCGCCCATGCAACTTTGGTGCTGCACACATGTTCCCCTCAGTACAGCCGTATGCTGCCGGATGCCACCAACCTATATCTGTGCCTCCTGCCTATAGAGGCTTCACTCACGTGACTCTCATGCCCACACACCCGTGCCTCGCGTAACACGCGCCGTGACTCTACAAGCTATTCACGCGTGATCGTCTGTGCCTCTTTGTTGTTGCACAGACGTTCCTGTCTCTACAACCCATGTCAGAGGAAACATAGAAAAAACAAAGGCACACACGTGACTCTAATCTATGTATAACTATGCCTCCAATTAACTAATATCCGTCCAAAAAAACATCTAAAAAAGAGATGCACAGCCATGCCTCTTCTACAAACGAAGTACAACAATGAACAGTTAGGTTCATATCGTTTCATATATCTAAATAACATTACACTGGAGCATAGATTTTTGTTTCATATATCTAAATAACATTACACTGGAGCATAGATTTTTAAACAAAATCCATTATGTTCAAAGGCTATAACTAACATCACTGCGGCAGAAGATTGAAGATAACAACAAGCCTCCCATCACGCTCTTTGAAAGTTATGGGCACCAAGCTGTTTACTTCAATAGACGAAGCCTGGAGAAAATCACTGAATCCTTCCTTTTTGAACACCATTCTATTACCCAAGCCAATAATGTAGGAGCAAGGAATGCTCACATATATATCATCATCATCACGAGTTTCCAAAGTAACTTCAAGAGTTAAAACTCCAGTCCTAGGAAATGACACAAACTCCTTCAAACTACTCACAACCATACCAGGAATAACCTGACAAAAACATCAAGCTATTAGAAATAGAACAAAAATTAAAAACTATAAATAGAGAAAATAATATAAATAAATAAATAAACATAAACAAAGAAAAACAGTGGAAAATAAATCTGACCATATGATGACCATTAACATTCATGGAATTAAGCCTGTGAACAAAAGGACAACAGGGTATGTACTCATTATCAAAGAGTTGACACGTCATGAAATACATCTGCTGATAATTGAGATCAACACCACGGGTGTAAAAACAACTCCCAACAAGTTGCTTCTTGGAGTCGCTCAAACCATCAAGAGCTACAAAATAAAATTACACAGGTTCAAGGGAACAGAAAAATCATGTGAAATGAAACAAGCTAAACACTTCCTTAAAAAAAAACCTTACCAATAGAAGGTAAAGGAGATACCATATCTCCACCCCGATAAAAGTCAACACCAACCAACGTTTCATATCGCTCAAGCCTAACGGTCATTCTATCACGATGACGAAGACCATAATTAATGACCAAATCTTCCCAGAAAGGACCATGGAATTTGCTCCTCACCCGACCATGACTAAACAGAACACCATACAAATAACCCTCACTAGAGTCAAGAGCAAGATTAGTATGTCTGTCACCCCTCCTTATGGCTAAAGCCTTACACTCCTCGATGTAACGAGCAAGATGAGCTCTAACACTGCACGGAACATACTGCAAAACGAATGATCATAATCAAAAAAACAAGACCTAGAATAATTTTCATTCAAAACAGCAACAGCAGAACCAAAAGAAACAAGTATGTGTGCCAAAAATTGATCAAATATAAAATGTTATTCTTACAACACGAGGCGAACAACGCCGATCCAGAACCACAGTGAATACATCTACAGAAGAATCAACAGACGAACACGGGCCACCTGGCATATGGCAAAAAGGACAAGCCATACCTGCAAAGAACACAATGATTATCAAGAACTAATTCCACAAACCGAGTTGAAAGTTGACATCTGATAGTATTGGAAGCCCCCACCCGTAACTACCCCATAAATCTCCATATCCCGGAAATATAATGAGAACAAAAAGGGAAACAGGGAACCCACGAATGCAACCGGTAGGAAACGACAATCGTGCGAACGGGGAAGCGCCGTCCACGGTAAAGAAGGACCGCCGTAAGCAGGCGACAAGCGCGGCGGGCGCGACGGGGGCCGCCGTAAGCACGCGACAAGAGCGGCGGGCGCGACGGGCGGCGACGACGGCAACGAAAGAACAGTCCGCGGCGACGGTTCGACGACACCAGAGAAAAATAGATCTCAAAACAGATCAAAAGTGTATTACAAAACACTAAAAGTACAAGGACTAAAGTGAAAAAAAGAAAAATCAGAAAGGAAAACCGAAAACCGAAAATCACAGAAGTGCCCGTCAGCGCGACAAGTGTCGCGCGCGGAGCGCCCCGAAAAAGTCTCAAGAGCGCTCCGCGAGCGCCCCGCGTGTAACACTTGTCACGCGCGGAGCGCTCCCCGACTAATAGTTGCGGGGAACGCTCCTCAACTAGTGATTTCGCTCTTTTTGTCTCAAGAAAAATGGCATCGGCTCTTCACTGCATCGACTCGCCTCGATCCCCAATTCCCCATTCTACCCAAACCCTGAATCCACGGAAACAAACACACAGAATGGAAGGAGAGACGCGGCCGCCGCCGGAGCTGGACGGAATGGAGGGTGAGGCGGAGCCGCCGCCGGCGTGTGTATCCAAGGTGCTCGACGACGAGAACCTCCTGACGGTGATCATCGTCCGCGTCGGCTGCCCCACCAGCCTCGTCCGCGCCGCCGGAGTCTGCAGGCTCTGGCTCAGCCACGCCTCCGACCAAGCCTTCCTCCGCCGTTTCCGCGAACTCCACCCGCCCAGGCTCCTCGGCTTCTACCTCGCGCAAAGGGAGTATCCGGACGGCACCACACGCTTCTTCCCGATTCTGCCTCAGCCTCCGGGGCTCGATGCCGTCGTCCGCCGCGCAAGCTTCAGCCTGGACGCCTACGAGGGCGCAGGGACCGATATGATGGGATGCTGGAACGGCAGCGTCCTCACCAGCTTGCACGTACAGAACTTCAACCACCGCCGATCCGAAATTATATTTGTGGTGCACAGGCCGCTATGTTCTGAGAGAGGTATAGCCATCATCCCAACATTGCACCACAAATTCGGGGAAGGCAAATTCTGCACTTTTATTCAGCTCTTTTCCAAAGAAGAAGGCGACGGTGTGTCCTACTTTTATGTCAGGGTGGAGTGCGACAGGCTTCAAACATATTCTACGGTGCATGTATATGTGTTGCAAAATGGTGATGATGTCTGGCGCACCCATCTTACCTTGGCCTCAGCACACATCCTACTATATCCACGATCCAGTCCCAAAGGGGTGCTCGTTCACAACAAAATCTATGTGCCGTGCGACCCAAATGAAATTGTTGTCCTGGATTTGACAACCTCGATCTTATTGACAATTCAGCTCCCACAAGGGGTGGGTTTTGGCTTAGCAGGCAACACCATGCTGTCACGGGCTGATGATTCTTCTGGTGTATATCTCATCCATGCCAAAGAGTTTCAACTTCACATATGGCTCCACAATGGGGACAGCTGGTTGTTGGTGGACACCATTTGTTTGCGCGAAATGTGTGCTAATTTGCTTAAGGATGAGCCTACTGCTTATATCCGGATAAACCACGCAGGGGACTATGAGTTTGTATTCTTGGAGATGGGTCGATGTGTACTCTACTTGGATATCAAGTGTAGGACGTTGCGTAAAGTGTATGAGATGACATCAGAGGAGCAACATTTGGGTGATATCTATCCTTTTATGATGAGCTGGCCTCCCATTTTCCCCGCGTTTGTGGATAAGGTTTGCCTTTTGCCCTTTTGGTGATCTATATCTTGTCCTTGTAGAGCTTACACAGTTTTGCAATGTGCATCGTGCATATTGCTGTTTGGTATATTTGTGGGGTGGTTTTACATATGTGATTGATTCCTTAGGCCATTTTAAGAATACTAGTTAAGCGGCATTAGTGAATTCTGCTCAATATTTAGTTGCAAAATTGCACATGATAGTGTCGATGGTTGTTGTCGTTTGCTATACATATACTAGTAAGTGTGCACATGCAACGCATGTGTCATAGAATTATGGAAGAGAGAAAAAATTGGATCGCGGGAAGGGGAGCGTCGACATAAGTGTCGAGGGAGGAGGATTGATTATTGCGGCAGCCACACGAAGAAGATGCCCCATGCCTCTTTTTTTTAGATCGAGGATGCCCGTGCGGCCATGCCTGCAGGTTTCCTTGATATTTCCCAGCTACTTTGAGTGACTCATTTGATTATGTTGGACTATTGTAGAAGAGATTATTGGAAACTTTTTTTGTGTACAATCAGTAATCAATAATTGAAAAACATGTTTGTGTTGGATGGAAGAGGCAAAAGAAATTTCCAAGGTAAGACCTGAAGCTTCCTTGAACTGAAAGTTGATTATGCAAGCAGTTGAAGTTAGGATCTAGCGTGTCAGTCATGCACTCTGAAGAATGTAAATCCTTTGAACTTGTCTATCAAGTCAAGGATACACGATCCAACTATTGACCTACTTTATAAAATATGTTAGAACACTATCTATACTAAATATAGCGAAAACAAGCACAGGTAAGCACAATGTCTGAAAATGTCAAATTGTGTACAAGTCAATTTTGACACTAAAAGTATAGATAGATTTTATGCACTGTAAATGACAGAATCTGGCAACAGAGCTTCAAGCCACGGACTGGCAATATATATTTATGAACCAAACATGACAGAAACTGGCAATATAACTTCATGCCACAGTTTGGAAATAAAATATGACGGTACATGACATTAGCATTAAAATTGATGTTAAAGAAATTTCAAGCCATTTGACAAAAAGAAAATATCACATTAACCTTAGGCAACAGGCTACCCTGTTTTTCACTCTAATTTAAGGGAACTAAGCATGTTTTTGACATGACATGGAAGACAAATGACACATGCTCCTTTTCAGCGGCAAAATAATTTCACTCCTGAAGATAAGTGTTGGAAACATGCACATCCTCTTATTTGACACCTGAAAAAGCGACTGGATTAGTTCCAGTATTACAGAGACCAAAGCTCATGAAACATCAGTGTGAATCCCAGATCATAGCAATTTGGGTTTTCCCTTTCATATAAATTATTTACAACATAAATTATTTTTGGAATATAAATTGATTAATATCAGTAGCAAGTTAGGAAAGTCATGTCTGCATAAGCGATAGGTAACTACTTCATAATTCACAACATGAAACCATTTCAGAATTCTAAACACATTTTAGAAATCGAAAACCATCTAAAAATATTTCAGAATTCACAGCATGCCCATATGTATTTAAATAAAATGATGATTCAAATAAAAAATAAAAAAGCGAACAAAGTATGGTTGACTACAAAATAGCGTGAATAAAAATAAATCAAAGAAAAACGAACCTGCATCATCCAGGTCTGGCCGGTCCTGTGGTAGCTGCCCGGGCATCAGCTCTGTTGTTATCTCCTCCCAGTACGGGTTGCATGTCATCGTGATAAAGTAATCTGGTTTACCCCATCGCTGCACTATGGCCATTGCATCTAGGAACCTTCTCTGCATATCTCTATCACCACCAGGAAATGTCCTTGGAAGCACAATCCTTTTACCAATCCGATCACCACATGACTCACCAGCAGTGATCGTGTCTACAAGACCCTACATAGAGGATACATAATGCAGACATTAAGAATACTGAACTATATAGTAAAAGTGAGATCGATAATGTCATAAAAAAACAACTTCCAGCACGCACACTCCGAAACCTTTAATAATCAGTACATCACATTCCGAAAGATCTAATGATCAGTAAAAAATGAGAGAGCTAACTACAACAGTGACAATTTGAGTTGAATTGATTTGGTCAATACACGCACATCTGAATTCTGTTGATCGGTCCCAGTGAATTTGATCCCCGACTGCATATCAGACGTAACACGTCCGCTTGTTCGCTCGCTCGTCGACGTAGCCGCTCAGGGCTGTTGAAACACCTGGCAAAACATTAATATAAAAAATATGTTGGATTCAGAATGCTAAACCAATTCACAGAGCAGTGGCAGCACACGTACGCAAAGTTAGCCTCAAACAAGCAGAGAGGCAGGTTAATTGATTTCTTGTCTAGCTAGAGGTACGTGCACTTGTAACCATAGATGAACGGATCGTCCGTGAAGCCCGTCCACGTCGTTGTTAATTCTCTCGTGATCATTCAATTCATATCCGTGTGAACTTGAAGCTAAAATCAGAACGCGCACCTTAGTAATCAAGGCAGCAGCGGGTATGGATTCCTAGGGCCGATGGTGATGTCTACACGCGTATGTGGATGTGGATGTGGTGGTGAGACTTGGTCGATGGCATAGTGACAGCACAACCACAAAGCGAGGACGGCGAGGGGTTGGAGCAAGGAGGTCTGGACAGCGCGAGGAGGGCTGCCTGCGAAATCCGGATTGAGAGGTTTGAGCGAGGCCTCGACGACGCGAGGTGGAGGTCCCCAGGTTGGAGCGAGATCGTGGTAATTATTGCTTAATTATGATGACGGAGATCGTGGTAATTATTGCTAATTGATTATGATTAAAATAGGCCTCGACGACGCGAGGTGGGGTCTCTAGGTTGGAGCGAAATCTGGGTAATTATTGCTTAATTATGATGACGGAGATCATGGTAATTATTGCTAATTGATTATGATTAAAATAAAATCAATTATAGTAAATGATGTGAATTAGATGTGATACAACATTAAGGCAATCCGGTCCATTGAGAGATGGCGGGTGTGTGACTGAGATGTAATGTTTCTGCCACAACTCGATTGTTTAATAGTAGTGGAGATTGAAGTATTAAACTATGGCGGACCACTATCATGTTGACCACTATGTTTTCTTGCACATAATTAGTCAGAAACCCATTAATCCTGGAATTTCCTATTTCTCAAATATAATCCATTGTGTAACTTTCTACAGACTGCTTCTCAACTGTGAACCTCAAGCTATGTATGAGGTTGTTAATACTTGTCCCCCCTCCCCGAATGTTGCCTAGTGGATCGTATGTTCCTTTTCTGAAACACAAGTGGTAGATTTTACGCCGCTGCTCTTGAGCTTATTCATGATTTGTGATTCAGATATATCGCAGTGAAAATTTTCCTTTTGCTAATCTAAGCTAACAGTGGCTAGTTTATGTTTGTGCGGCATTTCTCCCCTCTATAATCAGAGTTTTGGTTTGTTGGAATACAAACTATAAAATGGAAGTATGTCCGACTGGGATAGGAAGGCATTTAACCTATGCCGCTGTAACTTTTGGAAATAAAACCTACTAGTATATTGCTTGACCAAATTCATCCCTTTGATTTCTGAGTGCGCTTGGCATTTGACTGTCGTTGGACCAGCCACTTGTCTTGTTGGTCCATTTGATATTGCGATGCTTAAAGTGGCAAGCGGAATATATCCTGATGCTTAATACCTCCATCTGGATCCTTCCTATGTTTTCTCTGAAACAGAAATGTCACGTGAAGGAGACTTGGAAGCTTTCGGATGGCTTGTGACGAGTGCGCCGCCGTCAACGAAGAGCACAGGGCTGCATTTCCTCGGTAGCGGACTAGCAGTTCTAACCGTGTTCATTTTAACTGGAGCAGGCAGGAACTCTTATCCTGTGACATCAGTAGTGCTACTCTGTTAGCGACCAATTTATTTCTCTGTTTGGTCTTGTTGCAGACCCGTACGGGTCACATGCGCAGGATGTGCAACTACACAGGGCCTCCGACAAAATGGGCCCTCTATTGAGTATATGTGTTGTGCATACTATGTATTGGGTCCGTCTCCTAGTTTTCTTGTATAGTTAAGGTCGTGATCCATCGTTGTACATCATATATACGTGCGATTGCATCTGAGTAATACATCGTGCAATTCCATTATCATACATGGTATCAGTTTTTAGGTTTCAACCCTAGCTTCCGCTTCGCCGCCGCCGCCGCCGCGCCCCTCCCGTCGAGCCGCCGCCGTCGCTTCCCCCTCTCGCCGCCGCGCCACACCCTGTCGCCGCTGCCTTTCCCCTATCACCGCAGCCGCCTCATCCGCCGCTGCCCCCGATCCCCTGCAGCCGCCGCCCCTACCCGAGCGCCGCCGCCGCCGCTTCTCCTAGCCGCCGCGCCCCCTTTCCCTCCACCCGAAGCTGCCGCCGCACTTCTCCCTGCCGCCGCCGCCTCATCCAACCCTAACCCTAGCCGCACCATCACCCCGCCGCCATGTCGTCTGTCACCTCGTCCGGCTCCTCCAACCCCTCCAACCCGTTCGCCGACGCCAACCCTCCCGACGCTGCCGATATCTGCAACCTCAACATCTACGAGCGGGTTCCGGTTCGTCTCTCTCAGACGGACTCCTCCTACTACGTGTGGAAGACGTACTTCTCCCTAGTGTTCCGGGAGTACAACCTCCTCGGCCATGTGGACGGCTCCGTCGACTCCAGCCTCGTTTCCGCGATCCATGAGTGGTCCACCATCGACGCCACGCTCATCCGGTGGTTCTTCCTCACCATCTCGCCGGACCTGTTTCAGACAGTCGTGCAAGACGGTGATGACGCCCACGCCGTGTGGACCAAGCGAAACGGGCTCTTCACCGACAATCGTCTTCAACGTCGCGTTTCTTTGCAGTAAGAGTTCTTTGGATGCCACCAGGACAACTCCTCCGTCGACGACTATTGTCGCCGTCTCAAGACTCTCGCTGACGAGCTCCGCGATATTGGCGCGAAGATTGACGATGATCTCCTCCTCAGCACGCTCACCGCCGGCCTCAACGAGGACTTCAGCAACGCCACGGCGAATCTCACCCTCATCCCCGAGCCCTCCTTCGCCAAGTTCATGGCTTACCTCCGGCTGGAGGAGCGTCGGATGAAGCAGGTCAAGGCGCGGGCCATCCACACCTCCCTCGCTGCCGGCACCACCCGCGGCGGGCCGCCACCACCACCCGCCGCCCCTCCACCGCCGCGCCACCCGGTGCCCTACCAGCCGCAGCAGCAGCCGCAGCAGCCGTACGGGGCGCCCGCCCCTCCCGCGCCACCCGCTGATCGGCGCCGCGGAGGCTGGCGCGGTGGCCAGCAACAGCCGCAGGCCGCGGGGCCTCCTCGTCAGCAGCAGCAGCCCCAGGCGCCTCCTCCGTGGGCCGGCGGGTACAACCCGTGGACTGGTGTCGTCCATGCGTACACCATGCCGGTCCCACGGGCACCGGCGCCGACCCTTCTCATGTCGCGCCCTCCGGCGCATCAGGCGTACTACGCGGCTCCGCAGCCCTATGGAGGGTACCCGCCGGCACAGCTGAGTGGCGGCTACGACTTCGCGATGGCGTCTCCGTCACCTTCGTCGGCGCTGCCACCGGCGCCTTGGGACCCGGCGCTTCTCACCACGCTGCACACTGCCCCTACGCCGAACAACTACACTGGAGGCGGTGATTGGTACATGGACACCGGAGCCACTGCTCATATGTTCGCTCATCCTGGTAATCTTGCCTCTTTCACTCCCGTCACCACCGCCCACCGCATCATTGTCGGTGACGGTTCCACCCTCCCTATTACACACGTCGGGCACACTTCATTTCCTTCTAATTCCGTGCCTTTATCTTTGTCTAACATACTTGTGTCACCTCATCTTATTAAGAACCTTATTTCCGTTCGTTGTTTCACTCGTGAAAATCCTGTTACTGTTGAATTTGACGAGCTTGGTTTTTGTGTCAAGGACGCTCGAACCAGGATGGTACTTCACCGATGTGACAGCCCCGATGAGCTCTATCCGGTGCATCCGCCTTCCTCCACCACCACCGCACCGGTCGCCCTCTCCGCTGGCGTTAATCTCTGGCACGCTCGTCTGGGTCATCCCAACCCCGTCACCCTTCGTCATATTCTTAGGAGTTTCAGTTTCAGTTGTAATAAGATAGAGGATCACACTTGTCATGCTTGTCATGTCGGCAAACACATTCGTCTTCCATTTAATAACTCCACCACCATTGCTTCTTTTCCTTTTCAGTTAATTCATAGCGATGTGTGGACCTCTCCGGTTCCTAGAATTTCAGGCTATTTATATTATCTGGTTATCCTTGATGATTACTCTCATTATGTGTGGACTTTTCCTTTGCGACGAAAGTCGGATGCACTTTCCACCCTGACGGCTTTTTACTCCTATGTCAGCACGCAGTTTGGGCGTCCCATTCTTGCTCTTCAGACTGACAATGGAAAAGAGTTCGACAATCTTGCTTTCCGCACTTTTTTGTCGCACCATGGCACCATTTTCCGTCTCACTTGCCCGTATACTTCACAGCAGAACGGTCGAGCCGAACGCGTCCTTCGCACTCTGAATGACTGCGTTCGCACGCTCCTGTTTCATGCTAACGTGCCGCCTCGCTTCTGGCCAGACGCACTTGCTACCGCATCACTACTCCTTAACCTCCGGCCCTGTCGCCCGCGGTGGAACTACGCACCTCACCACCTCCTCTTTGGTACGCCACCTTCCTATGATGGTCTGCGTATCTTTGGGTGTCTCTGTTATCCTAGCACTGCCGACACTTCTCCTCATAAACTTGCACCATGTTCTGTTGCATGCATCTTCATCGGCTACCCTTCCAACTACAAGGGCTATCGGTGCTACGATCCCGTCTCCCACCGCATGTTCACCTCCCGGCACGTTTACTTTGATGAGCACGTGTTTCCGTTTCAGCAGGTACCTCCGGTTGTTCCTCCCGCCGCTGATGATGTGGGACCCTCGGCCTCTCGCCCGGGGCGCTCGCGCGCCGCCCTCGGCCCGCCCCTGGCTTTGAGGCGCATCACCCGTCTCCGGCTGCCTCCGGGTCCAGCGCCGGCCCCGCCTCGACGCCGTCTTTCGGCTCGGCGTCCGCCTCGCCGCCGCCCTCCGACGCGGCGGCCCCTGCCGGCCCGATGTTTGAGCCACCCTCCGCCGCTCCATCGCCGCCGTCGCCGACCGCAGTCCCGGCTCCCGCGGCGCCCCCTTCGACCGCGACCTCGTCGGCCAGCGGGTCGGGCCCGCCCGCGGACCGGACTCCCGCGGCCTCGTCGCCCCCTGGCGCCTCTTCACCGGTGGTTGCGGACTCACCACCCGCGGTCGGTCCGGTCACTCGTGCCCGTACGGGCGTTTTTCGCCCGAGCTCGCGCTATGCTTCGGACGAGTACGTCCACACGGCATCCACCTCTACGCCGTCGCCTTTGTCGTCCTTCGTTCGAGCCGCTCTTCGTGACCCGCTCTGGATGGCTGCGATGCAAGAGGAGTTTGATGCCTTGCTGCGCAACCAGACGTGGCAGCTTGTTCCCCGTCCCCGACACGCTAACGTGATTACCGGGAAGTGGGTCTTCAAACACAAGCTCCGTCCCGATGGTACCCTTGACTGCTATAAAGCGCGCTGGGTTGTTCGTGGTTTCCGACAATGTGCTGACATCGACTTCACCGACACCTTCGCTCCGGTTGTTAAGCCCAGGGCGATCCGCACGGTTCTCCACCTTGCGGTCTCCCGTGCCTGGTCGGTGCACCAGATGGACGTCTCCAACGCCTTCCTCCATGGTCACCTCGAGGAGCAGGTCTTCTGCCAGTAGCCCACGGGGTTTGTTGATCCGGCACATCCCGACCACGTGTGTCTGCTCTCGCGGTCCTTGTACGGACTCAAGCAGGCTCCTCGCGCTTGGTACCAGCGCATCGCGGCGTTTCTACACTAGCTCGGGTTTCGCTCTACCCGCTCGGACGCATCGCTGTTCGTCTATCACCAGGGCTCCGACACTACATATTTGCTCCTTTATGTCGACGACATCATCCTGACGGCATGTACGACCGGTCTTCTCAGTCAGCTCACTGACCGTCTTCGCGCTGAGTTTGCCATCAAGGACTTGGGTCCTTTGCACTACTTCCTCGGTGTTGAGGTGGTGCGTCGTCCGGATGGCTTCTTCCTTCACCAGCGAAAGTACGCTCATGAGCTCCTGGATCGCGCTGGCATGCTTAATTGCAAGCCCGCCGCCACGCCTGTTGATACGAAGGCCAAGCTCTCTGCCACGGATGGTTCTCCTGCTTCGGATGCTGCCTTTTACTGGTCTATTGTTGGGGCTCTTCAGTACCTCACTCTTACTCGACCGGAGATCCAGTATGCAGTTCAGCAGGTGTGTCTTCACATGCATGCTCCTCGGGACGTTCATTGGGCCGTTGTCAAGCGGATTCTCCGCTATGTTTGGGGCACTATGGACCTCGGCGTCACGCTCCATGCCTCCAACGACACCGTCCTCACCGCCTACTCCGATGCCGACTGGGCTGGCTACCCTGACACTCGTCGCTCCACCTCGGGCTACTGTGTCTTCCTTGGACCCTCGCTCATCTCGTGGTCGTCCAAGCGACAGCCTACGGTCTCTCGTTCCAGTGCTGAGGTTGAGTATCGCGTTGTGGCCAACGTCGTCGCCGAGTGTTCGTGGCTTCGCCAGCTGCTTCAGGAGCTCTCATGTCCTGTCGACCGAGCCACGGTGGTCTACTGCGACAACGTCTCGGCGGTCTACCTCTCCGCCAACCCGGTTCATCATCGTCGTACCAAGCATATTGAGTTAGATATTCATTTTGTTCGGGAACAGGTGGCTCTTGGCCATATTCGTGTTCTACACGTTCCTACTTCCCAACAATTTGCAGATATCATGACCAAAGGCTTGCCTACGGCATCATTCGAGGAGTTCCGGTCCAGTCTTTGCGTCAGCAATGGCGCCGCTTCGACTGCGGGGGGTGTTGAGTATATGTGTTGTGCATATTGTATATTGGGCCCATCTCCTAGTTTCCTTGTATAGTTGAGGTCGTGGTCCACCATTGTACATCATATATACGTGCGATTGCACCTGAGTAATACATCGTGCAATTCCATCATCATACACCCCCAAATTAGTTTTTACTACAGCGATCTGTAAATGAAGAAATTTGCCAATTCACTCGGGAACACAAAGCACTAGCCACGGAGAGTATTTACTCCTTGATAATCTGGCAAGATCTTTTGTTCTACTCATAGTGGAGACTGGAGAGTATCATATAGTACTAGTATCATGCATATGATACTAATTTATGATACTCACTCCATTTACTTATACAAGGCCACTATGAAATATATATTTTGCATCTATACAAGGTCACCAACAGTAATCGAGGCAAAATTAATGATGTTTTCTCGTACTAGCAACATATTTAATACTTGCATGCATATAGTTATAATGACACTTAGCTGTTTTCTCCACTCAGTTTTCTTGCATGCATGCGGTGTTTTAATGATCACAATAAACAAAAAGAAAAAGTTGGGTTGCAAAACATGTATTAAATTTTATCTTGGTACCTGTAATTTGAGTTTGTGGCCTTGTATATAAAAATGGAGGGAGTACTACCTTCATAGCGTATAGTATCATAGAGTAGTATCATAAATGATCTTATTTATTATCATGCATGACACAAAATAGCATTACATTTAATATGATACGCTATCTACCTCGAAAGTGCTCTTTGGAGCTCGGGCTCCATGGAGCCCAGGTTTGACTTGATCAAAATTCAAATTTTCATGTTCCAAACTTTTTTAAAAAAATACACACATACTTAGAGACATAAAGTATATGTGTGTAAATTTTCAGGACGAAACACCTTAAAATGAGTGCTACACAAAAAGAACAAATCTGAGGCTTTTTAGTAGATGCACTATTCATCCTCAAAGTCCATGAATTTGTCTTTTTTGCACCGATCGCATTTTAGGGTATTTCATCCTGAAATTTTACACACATACACATAACATCCTTGTTTACTTGTATGATTTTTTAAAGATTTTTTTGAAACTGAAAAGTGCGAATTTTGAATTTTTCAAAAAATCCGGGCTTCATGGAGCCCGAGCTCCAAAACGCCCTACTCATGTTACTCTAACCCCCTCTCTTTTCTTTAATTCTTTGCGACATAAGCGTGTTTACTATTCCAAAGTGCATGATACTACATAAGATACCACCACTATGGAGGGACGCCGGACGCATGCCTTTTTCACTCTTTGCCTTTGGTCTTCCCAATGGCAGCATTGCTGGGACTACTAGCTGATGTGGGTTTATTTTTTCTAAATTGTTACAATATCACTTCAACTACCAAAGGAACCACGGTCATTTTTGGTGGTTTCATTTTAATGAAAATGAAAAGGAGGGGAATTATTTTCTAAAAGGTAGCACTTCAATATTGTGCTTGAAATTCTTTAATGGAGATGAACTTGAAGATTTTATGAAAAAAAGATTCCAGAAAGATTGGCCCTTCCAACTAAAATACAGATTGGTAGATATTAATTCGTAATTTTGCCCTTTTTTTGCACCACATAGCTCTCCAAAAAAATGTGTTGTGCATATGGTAAATTTACAAAACTTCTTTCCCTAACGATTTTTCTTAATGACCGGGGCCTGAACTTTGATTTTGCACTGGGCCCCCAAATTCTCAGATACGGCCCTGTCTTGTTGCCCTGTGTGGTTACGGTGCTTGCCCGCTTCAGCCTGCTGCTTGTGGCATCTGGGGGTTTGTCTTCTGGCTCCACTGCTTGCTACCTGTGGCATTTGGAGAAGCGTCTTATTGTGTCGCCATTGCAGAATCAGTTTCAGTTAGGGATGTGTAGCTATGTGATGTAACAGCCTCGTGCCATGAGACATGGATTTTAGTCGACGTAGATTGGATCGAAAGATCAGAGTAAAAGAAAGCTTCATTGGAGCCACAATCTACTCTTCTTCTACATGAACATGACACATGAGCTGGTTCAGTAACGAGCAGCTACTTTTTTTTTTCTTAGGGAAGGCCATTATAGCTAGCTTTATTAATTTAAATCGCACGTACATCGTCCCCTAACAGAGGAATAAATAAAGCTAGGAGTCTCTTCTGTTCTACCCACAAGCCGGGTTCAGAGGTGAGTGCTAGTATTTTTTAGCTAAAACGTGAGGAAATTTGCATCTCTAGGACAAAAACAAAACAAAACAGAAGAAACCTTCGTACATAAAAGAAGTAGCCTGAATGCATATACTGTATCTTGGAATATTGGAGCTGCGGCCGTTGCTGAAAATCCTCCCTCCTTCAGAGTATTGATGGCCTCCAAACAACCTGATTGGATAATTAACTTCGAAAGACCCATTTGATTCGAAAGGTATAACCCGAACTTCACTGCTTCAGCTTCACACATTGTCAGCTCAATCGGATAGCCCAAACAGTGGTTACTAGCAGACATACAATGTCCTCTGTAATCCTTGATAACTGCCCCAACCAATCCTCTTCCTGTGCACCAACGTTTACTGACAGAAAAACTTCAGGAGCCTTCTTCCATTTACTTTTCCTGCCTTCCTCGGCGCGGGAGACCACCCTAACATGAGGCTCGACGCAGTCTGGCGCGCGACTGCCGAGGGGGAAATTTAGCTTCGCCCGGTTGCTGTAGTAGTGGACCGTCGTCACGTTGTACGCTCGGGGCGCCTGCTCCGCCATCTCGAATGTGATGATCCACCGCTTCTCCCACGTGTCTGGATTTCGGATCTCCGCTGCCCAAGTACCCCCATGGCTGCTGCCACATGTAGCGGTACTTCGGCGGTGACTGCGGCTGTGTTTGCGACATGGACCTTGGTGGTGAGTGCTCAGGGTGGATGCAGCGTTGAGAAGGTTGTGCGGTCCCGTTTCAGGCGGAATACACACTCCGCTCCGCGGTAGCCCTCCTCATCGACGATCTTGCGGCGGCGGAAGCGGCTTAATTCATCGATTCAGGCGGCAGCAACATCGACTGAATCAAAGAGGGGTGGTGCCGGTGGGGGTGCGTGGTGGCCAACAGATGCAAGGAGGCCGACGCTGACGTGGATTGGGCCGACGGGGGAGAGAGGCGGCCGTGCGTGGAGGAGAATATTTTCGCTATGAACTCCCTTTGGCCGGTCAAATTTGAGAGCGCCCTGCGTGACTCGTAATTTTTTTTGAGCAGCTAAACCGGTTGAGGGTTCGACTAGATCCGATTTATAAAAGTCCTAAAGAAGAACCTTTCGAGGGTTCGGCTTGAGATGCTCAAACTCTGCTTGACAGCAACAAAATAACAGTTTAACACCATACAATCCACCAGAGCATAGCGTGTGTATTCTATCTGGAAAAAGCATAGTGTGTGTACATTTTTTCAAGGCATATGTCATGTGTGTAGTACTCCCTCCGTTTCAAAATATAGTGCTTCCTCTATTTTCGTGCTTCAACTTTGACCATAAATTTAACCAATAAGACCAACTGCGACGGGAACAAAAGTTATACCAGTGAATTCGTATTCAAAAGAAGTTTTCAATTATATAATTTTTTTCTCCCACCGCAGTCGGTCTCGTTGGTTAAATTTATGGTCAAAGTTGGACCTCGAAAAATGTAGGCGCATTATATTTTGAAATGGAGGGAGTACTAATTTCTGAAATATGAACAGAATGGCGAAACACAGCAAGGACAGGCCGGAAGCTCGCAATCTTCCATGCACCATCGGTCTCTCTCAATGAGCAATCCCGCATCGATCCAATCAATCGATGAATCAATCAATGAATGCACCTGCCTCTCTGGAACCTCCACCCGATCTTGCCGGCCCGGCGCTCCCACTCCGGGCGCGACACGTAGCGCCTCCAGTCCTCGACGACGCGCCGGAGGTCGTGCAGCTTGTTCTCCAGCAGGTCATGTGCACGGTGGCGATCCGGTTCAGGTCGCGCCCGAGCTGGCAGAAGCCGTTGACTGGTCTCACCTTGAGGTCGAGGGGGTCGGTGACGGGACGACGGCGGAGACTATGCAGGGGCAAATACTTGATTTCTACGGAAACAAAATATAAACAAAAATATTATCATACTGATTTTAGGACTTAGTGAAACCCTAAAAGGTATCAACTAAACCCTAGAAGCTATCCTAAATCAAAGTGTTATATATCAACTAAAACTATTAACTATGTCTAAATTTTTACTAATTCAGTTAAGCATACTAAAGTGTTATATATCAACTACAAACTATCAACTAAATCAAAGGGTTACATATCAACTAGAAACTATCAACTAAACCATGCTAAATCAAAATGTAGTAGGGAGGAGGGGCTGTGGATGGAGGAGGGGGAGGGAGGAGGGAAGAGGAGGGGCGGCTAGAGGAGGAAGGAGGGAGGAGGGGCGATGGATGGAGGAGGGAGGGGGAGGGAGGAGCAAGGGCGGCTGGAAGAGGAGGCTTACGGAGGCCAGGGGATGGCGTCTACGACGGCGGCAATGCGGCGATGGCGGTGACGGCAGGAAGAGGACGGCCGCGACGGTGAGAGAGTGAGGACAGGGAGAGTGAGGAATAGGCGGCACGGGGAGGATAAGGCTGGCGCTTAGCAGCAGCGCAGGTCACGGCGCAACGCTACTGCTAAACCCATTAGCTGTAGCGCGGGTTCCAAGCCAGCGCTGCTGCTAAGTGGGGACGAGCAGCTGGGCCCGGGCTGGCCACAGTATCAGCGCGAGCCGCAGGCCAGCGCTACTGCTAATGGGTTTAGCAGTAGGGCTAGTCGGTGACACGCGCTGCTACTGTGTCCAGCACGTGGGGGCATGGTGGGGCCCACATAGTAGTAGCACTGGTCTGGCAGGCCCGCTACTGCTAATTCCCACCTGCAGCGCGGGTAGCAGTCCCGCGTTACTGCTAAATAACAGTAGCGCTGCCCATTATCCTCACGCTACTATTAATCCTCTACCTATAAGGTATTTCCTAGTAGTATGATGAATTCCAAACAACCTGATTGGATAATTAACTTCGAACGAGCCATCTGATTAGAAAGGTATAACCCAAACTTCACTGCTTCACCTTCACACATTGTCAGGTCAATCGGATAGCCCAAACAGTGGTTACTAGCAGACATAAAATGTCCACTGTCATCCTTGATAACCGCCCCAACCAATCTTCTTCCTGTGTCGGCATCGTACCCTACATCAACCTTTACACAGAAAACCTTCAGCAGCGGGAGCCCCCCCTAACATGAGGCTCAACGTAGTCTGGGCCGGGAGAAGCTAAATTTCTCCCTCGGTCAATGAATGGTGGACATCGGTGGTTCTCACTCGTGGTCATAGGCGGAAAGCACTGTCTTTCTCTTATCATGCTTGTTTCATGGGAGGTCTGGAAAGAGAGAAACGCGAGAGTTTTTCAACATACATGTAGGTTGCCAAGTGTGGTGGTCGGAGGCATTAAGGCGGAGGCTAGGCATTTGAGTTCTTTGATGTCGTCATCAATGTAGGCTTATATTTTCATTTGGGGAGGAATAATGACCCTCATAAGACCTTGTTACTCCCCTTCTTTTTAATGGGATGAGCAAAGTTTTTGCCTTCGTTTCAAAAAAAAAATATTGTCCGGTTTCCGTAGTAGCAGACCGTCGTCACGTCGTACGCACGCGCCGCCTACTCCGCCGTCTCAAATGTGCTGGTCCACCGCCTCTCCCACATGTTCGGACTTCGGATCTCCGCCGCCCAAGTACCCTACACCCGTTGCCGCATGTGGCGGTACTTCGGCGGCGACCGCGGCAGTGGTTAAGACATGGACCTTGGTGGCGAGCACACGGGGGGGGCATGCAGCGTTGAGCAGGCTGTGCGGTCCTGTTCCGAACGAAACTTGGGTCCACGGTGGTCCTCCTCGTTGACGATCTTGTGGCGGTGGAGGCTACTTGATTTCATCGATTCAGGCGGCGGCGGCGGCGACGACGGCGACCGAATCGAAGAGGGGTGCGGCCGCGCGGAAAGAGGGCTGTGGGATGCCTGCGGGGGTGCGTGGTGACCAGCGGGGGCAAGGAGGCCGGAGCTGACGTGGATGGTGCTGAGCCGGGGAGAGAGGCGGCCGCGTGGCGAGGAAAATATTTTCGCTATGAACTCCCTTGGGCCACTCAAATTTGAGAGGCGGCCGACGTGACTCCTAATTGTTTTTTAGCAGCTAAACCAGTTGAGGGTTCGACTAGGTCCGATTTAAAAGTCCTGAAGAAGAACCTTGTGAGGAGTTAAGCTTTTTGAGGGTTCAGCTTGAGATGCTCTAACTGCTCGACAATAAAAAATTACAGTTTAGCACCACACAATCCACTGGAGCATAACATGTGTATTCTCTCTGAAAGAAGCATAGCATGTGTGTACATTTTTTCAAGGCAATAATATGTCATGTGTGTACTAATTTCTGAAATATGAACAGAATGGCGAAACACAGCAAGGACAGGCCGGAAGCTCGCAATCTTCCATGCACCATCGGTCCCTCTCAATGAGCAATCCCGCATCGATCCAATCAATCGATGAATCAATCAATGGATGCACTTGCCTCCCTCGAACCTCCACCCGATCTTCCCGGCCCGGCGCTCCCACTCCGGGCGCGACACGTAGCGCCTCCAGTCCTCCACGACGCGCCGGAGGTCGTGCAGCTTGTTCTCGAGGCCGATGCAGCAGGTCATGTGCACGGTGGCGATCCGGTTCAGGTCGCGCCCCAGCTGGCAGAACCCGCTCACGAGCGCGCTGTCCACGAACCTGATCCGGACGCCGATCGGCGGCGCCGCCAACTCCCGCTTGATCTCGTTGAAGACGAACTGGTCGTGGTTCTCCGGGAAGCGCGCCCTGGCGGCGTGCCAGTAGGCCATGGCGCGCGCGTTCCGGGCCGTGGCCTTGAAGTAGATGAAGCCCGTGTTGGGGTAGTTGCCCAGGTCGTCCGGGTCGCCGAAGTAGAAGTCGCTCGACGTCGTGATGTCCGCCGCCGCCGTGATGTGCACCCGCGGGTCCCGGAACCACGCCACGTCCACGTCCTGCACCCACGCACCTCGTCAACGCCTCGATCGGTAGAGAGATGTCGGCACGATTATTATTTCTGACGGAGATCGAGAGAGCACGTCGATCGATGTCCCGAAAGAAAGAAATGAAAACAAAAAGCAATAATGGCAATGGCGACGACGTGCCGTGAAGAGGAGGTTGTAGCCGAGGAGGAGGACGCGGTGCTGGAGCCGGAGCTTGCTCCAGACGAGGTCGAGGTAGTCCTTGGTCATGTAGCTCTTGGCGCCGGAGAGGTCGAGGCCGTCCACGTCCGGGAGCAGCAGGTGGCAGTGCGGGTGCACGGCGCGGCACCGCCGGAGCGCGCCCTCGTCCATGGCCACCACCACGATGTGCTTCACCAGGTGCGAGATGTTGAGCCCCACGCGGAAGCTCTCGAGGAACGAGTCGAGCAGCGACCCCTCCGCCGCCCACGCCTCGTTCACCGACGTCATGATCACCGTCCGGTCCTCCATGGCCGCCCGCCGCAGCATCCGCGCGAACGCGTCGTCGCCGCCCGTCTGCGCAAAGGAAACCTCTGGGTTTGGCGAAGCAGATGGATAGCAACGGCAGAAGAGGAAATAGATGGTACCGCATTGGTGGTAGAAGAAGCCTTGGGCGCCGGCGCAGAAGCCGACCGGGCCACCGCCTGGCTGCCCTGAGGAGTGAGCTCGGGCCACGCGGGGCCCGCGGTGGCGGTGAAGAAGAAGACGAGCACCGCGGTGGCCGAGATGGCCCCGAGGAGGAAGATGACCGCCGGCGAGTGCTGGGTGTTCTTGGAGCTCACCGCCATGCCGGGGCAGATGGAATCAACGGCGAGGCATGCAGAGGGGTGGTGCAAGAGCTCGGGGCAGGCTACGAGCGCTCTGCTATAGCACTGCTAGCGGTAAGCCTCACTTTTCTTAGACGCTGGTTGGCCTCCGATAGACCACAGGCCGTGCCAGTTCGTGCCCATTTATTTTATTCGACTATCATTCTATGCATGTTATGCATCGCGGGTGGCTCGTTGACGGGGCGATTAACTAACGCGCCATCGACTGATCAAATGCGAGGTCGTAGCCAGGTCCGATGCCACCCACATGGCTGCCCGTAATCAAACCGACAGATCAAACCAGGGCGCGCGCATGGTCATGGCCAAGTCTCAGAACTCTCGCAGCTGAGCTTAATTATGACTGGGGTGGACCGGTCCTATTGCTTGGACGAGTTCGCCATGCCACCATCACTGCTACAGTCATGGCCGGGGAGGAGAAGCTTCCGCAAGCAAACTACTAGCAGCCGGTCGACACTGGCGCGCCGATTAAATGCGGAGATCTCAACGTGCACGGTGCAAGGCATGGGCAGTGGGCCGGGGAGGTATTCACGGGAACAAATCGTGGCGACCTCCGGCTCCGGCCGTCACCGGCGTGCACCACCACCTACCTTACTAGCGTCAGCAGTATCGCCGCCCGTACTGGCATGCTGTTGGCTTCTGCCAGAGCGACGCGTGCACGTGTTGGTCGTCGTGTGCACGGCGCACCGACGACGTGGCTGGAGAAACGGAGCCCTGCCTCCGTTCGCAACAGCCGCTCGTCTGCACATGGTGCAGTTCTTTGGCATGCATGCCAGCGACACCGTACCGGACTACCAGTTGTGTTAGAAATTAGACCAAGACACGTCTGTAGGCAGTACTGTTAGGTGGTTAAATTGACTTTGCTACGGGAACTACTCCAGGTCTGGTCATGCTTGCAAGTTCAGGTGCAGGCGAATGGGACTGAACTCTGCCCAACTTCTCATCTGTTTTCGTTGCAAGCCATCCAACTGGGGAAGAAAGCTGCGGCTCGATCAAGACTCGAGAGACAGCTCGCGTGACAGGTGCTTCTGAACCGATTCCTCGCCTCCATACAAGCCCTGGGTCGTGGCGGGTCTTTTTTCTCTTCGATTAGTCGCAAGTCGCGACAGAATCTTGATGGCCTCCCTCGGAAAAACTGCACTGTTCCTGCTGTCTATCTAAGAGGATCTACAGCCAAACTTGACAAATCCGACCCCTCAAACGCCCGCGGACGCGTCCTGAATAGTGACCATGTCCGACGGCCGGCTGCGCCCCTCAAAGTGTTAGTCCGGTCGCCGATAAGGTAGAGTAGGGCATATGACACAAGCCGGTTCACGGGACTCAAGGCGTCGTCATCGTCCATGCCCTACTCTTCAGATCGATCATGGATCCATCCTTGGACGAGCCGGCGATATCCACCACGACGCAGTTGCGGCTCCCGGACTGCTGCACCATACGGGGCGCCGGAGAATGCGACTCCGTCTCGCCGACGTCAACCGCCGTGAGGGCTGCCGCCGCCTCCCGCGCCAAAGGGCATGCCGTGCCATGTTTTCGTCGGACGACACCCATGGTGCGCCCTGATGCTCGGCGTGCAAACGGAGGGCCACTGCGTTCGGATGTCAGACGGACCGCACCGCCTCTGGTGAGGCAGCGACGACACACATAGCGCCAGATCCATGCGTCATTTGGGCGAACGCAATGGATTCCCGACGGAACGAGTTCGAGCGATGCCCGGGCCTCTTCTCGGGAGTGGCGGAGCACAAGCCATACGGCCATCTCCTCGTCGGGGTCGCATGGGATGAACTCGGGGTCGACGGATCTGGAGGTGAAGGACTCGGATCCACTGCCCGCCATGCCGGAGACGAGCGGAGACCGCCGGACGGGAGATTGAGTGACGGAGGGGAGTGGAATGAAATGGTTAGGGTTTGGTCCGGCGAGCGGATAGGAAGGATACATGAGGTCGGATGGGCCAGCGTGGGCCGGGTACGACGTGACGGACGCGCCCAGACGCTCCATATCCGCCTCATATTTGGCTTGAATATGAGAGGTGCCGGTCTTCCCGGGCGTTTGAGGCCCGTTTGAGGCACTCATCTAGATTGAAATTTCGTGACCGGGTGACCCGTCCGGACGTTTGAGACCGGGTTAGGGCTCCCGGTCGGGTTGTAGATGCTCTAAGTTTCAAGAGAGGAAAAGCTGCTCCTGCTGTCTGGGCAACAACAGAACTACGCTTTTTTTTATTCACAAAAGTCAAATAAAAACTATGCTTGTCTTTTTAGGGAATTCCATCATGGCCATTTTATTGATCCGGAAAAACGATTACATCGTTCACCAAGGCACAAACAAGAAAATCAGGAGGTTTGTATACTACTTTAAAGCTACGTAGTAGCGGGGTTCTAAGTCCTGGTGCTCGTATTTATGCTGAATTTATTTCAGAATTTTCGGCAACGCGTGTTTAGTGAGAGGAGACGTTTTCGTCGACTACAAGGCGTCTACGATGACTTCGCAAATCTCAAGATGATATGCCGGTTCAGTCTCTCGGAGGTGCTCATAGAGGTAGGGTGTGCGTATGTGCGTTTATAAGGATAAATGTATGCGCGTATATGTAAGCGCTTTGCGTCTGTATTGTGTTAAAAAACTAATCAGCGGCCTCAAATTTCATGGGGTGGGCCTGGACCTTTGTCGGCACGCTTGTAAAGTTTCGTAAGAATGTTACGTAGCCTTACGATCATTTTACCGAAAAAGGCTGACGCTGCGCTTTATATATAAAGCAACGACCATTCCAACAAACAACTAACTCACACCACTCGTCACCACAACACACACTCAAGGCAAGCTATAAGGGTAATAAGAACAACTATAAGCACCCTACTACGCCAATCAAACTACAGATAGGAAGAGAGCGCATTGCTTGAAGCTTTCGGGGCCCTCTCCTGACGAAGAGAAGCCGAGCAAGACGAACCAGGAGCTCCAAGAGGGCGCCTTCAGGAAGGATACGACACCGTAGAGTCACCACCGTCCGATCTAGGGATCAGGGTTTCCCCCGGAGCATCAAGGGAAACGAAGAGGTACCGCGACAACGCCCTCAAGAGGGGACGACACCATAGACACCGCCGTCGTTGACATAGCAGGGCTAGAATGGGTTTTCACCCCGGCAAGCCCTCTTTAACACCCAGACGGGGTACATAAAGCCACCTCGCCGTACCACCGCCACAGGTCGTCGCACCTGACCACCACGCCGCCCCCACGGCCATGACAGCCATACCACACCCGAGCCACAAACTCCGCCCACGAGCACCGTGGCTACCACCACCAAGGCCGTCGCCCGTCATCCAAGACACCGACACCATCCCACCCGAGACGCGCACCTACGACAACCGAAGAGATGAGCAGAAAAGGCCCCTCCTTTACCACTCCTGGGCAGCCCCCAGTCCCGAAACCCACCCCTGAGTCAGCCAGAACCGGCCACCACCGCCTCGCCCTGCCCCTCTCGGGCAAGGGGCGAGCTCCCCGGTGGAACACCATCACCGACTGGAGGCAAGGATGAATCCGCGGCCCTCCTAGCGGCGGAATCGTCCCTCAACAGTGGACGTCGACTGGGAGTGGACCAGCCTTCCGGCGGGGCATCACACGCATAACGAGGGGAAGGACCGAAGGAACAGATCTGGCCGCAGATGAGCCGACGTCAGAGCAAAGTCCGACTGTCGCCGCAACCGAGACCGCCAAACTACCGTGTATCCGACACGTCATGGGAAGGCCGCTGCGAGGCCAGACCTCACCACGCCGCCGCCGTCCACGGCCAGAGCAGCCACCATGCCGAGCACTGCCCCACCCGCACCATCCGCCTGGATGCACGCGTCAGATCCGACGCCATCCTCCACCATCTTCCGCAGAACCAACCCCGAGGTGCAGCGGCAACCAAATCCACCGCCAGCCGAGCTCCCACGCGAGCCGAACAGGCGCAACTGCCGTCGAGTCCAAGCCTCCCGGAAGCACACCAGCAGCCAGATCTGGGCACGCCCAACCTTGGCCGTCGGCGCCGCCCCGGCCACGCTCGCGGACACGAAGCCGCCCGCGCAGCCACCACGACCAGGCGGCATCGCCGTTGTCGTGCTGCCACACCCCCCGCATGCACCGTGCCTTCGCCTAGATGCGCCGTCCCGCGCCACCCGCCGCCAAGCGAAGAGGAGAAGCCGCCCCGCCGACGCCGGTTCGCCCGGTCGGCGCCCTCAGGCGGCGACGAGGGAGGGAAGAAGGGAGGAGGCGGGGTCTCCGGCAGCGGTGGCTAGGTCTCCTCCCGTGACGCGCGTCAAGGAGCGTGTCGCGGGAGTGCCTCTCATGGAAGTCGGTAGTTAAGCGGCTAGGTCTCCTCTTCTGCCTTATGAGCTACTCCCTCCGTCCCCGTCCCATAATATAAGAGCGTTCTTTACACTATGGGACGGAGGGAGTAAATCATAAGAAAATTTAGCTATGCTATGAGCAACTTCGTTGGCCTCCCTTTTGACAATGAAGAAATTCAACATTTCCAATCATGCCTGCCGTGACAAAGCATTCGGCATAAATCGAGGTGGCTTCTCCCCAAATTATTTCTTGACCTGCTAAGTGTTGAAGCGGGCAAGCACCGGAACCACACAGGGCAACAAGACGAAACAGAGAAATCAATTGGTCGCTAACAGAGTAACACTACTGATGTCACAGTCACAGGATAAGAGTTGCTGCTCTATAGTTACATAGCATCCTGATTGATACACCACTTGTTAAAATGAACACGGTAAGAACTGCTAGTCTGCTACCGAGGAAATGCAGCCCTGCGCTCTTCGTTGATGGCGGCGCACTTGTTATAAGCCATCCAAAAGCTTCCTAGTCTCGTTCACGTGGCATTTCTGTTTCAGAGAAAACATAGGAAGGATCAAGATGGAGGTAATTAAGCATCAGGATATATTCAGTTTGCCACTTTAAGCATCACAATATTAAACGGACCAACAAGACACCAAATGTCAAGTGCGCTCAGAAATCAAAGGGATGAATTGGTCAAGCAATATAGTTTTTTATTTCCAAAAGTTACAGCAGCATAGGTTAAATGCCTTCCTATCCCAGTCAGACATACTTCCATTTTATAGTTTGTATTCCAACAAAATCAAAAATCTGATTATAGAAGGAGAAATGCCACACAAACATAAACTAACCACTTTTAGCTTGGGAGTAGCAAAAGGAAGATTTTCACTGTGATATATCTGAATCACAAATCATGAATAAGCTCAAGAGCACCGCCATAAAATCTACCACTTGTGTTCCAGAAAAAGAACATATGATCCACTAGGCAACGTTCGGGGGGAAACAAGTATTAGCAATCTCATACGTAGCTTGAGGTTCACAACTGATAAGTAGGCTGTAGAAATTTACACGATGGATTATATTTAAGAAACAGGAAATTCCAGGATTGATGGGTTTCTGACTATTTATGTGCAAGAAAACATAGTGGTCAACATGATAACAGATTGACAAGGCTAGGCATCTTTCAGTTCTTAATCCTCTTATATATATGATGTCCCATATTTTTGTAGATCCAATATGCAATTTTGCACTGCTAGTTAAGAAAATTACGAGACAAGTATAAAACAGAATGAGAGATTGATGCGAAAAACAAACAAGATAGCACCACTACGAATTGCTAGTATGAGACTATAAAGGGAAGACCAAGTTCAGGAAGTATGACTTCTTGTGCCAGCACAAGGTTTAACAAAAGTAAGTATTCCATAGATCGGTCTGCCATAGTCTGATACTTCAATATATGTCTACCAAATGACAACAGCCATCGACACTATCATGTGCAATTTTGCAACTAATATTGAGCCCATAAAAAATATTAATAGCTTTGCTGAAACCTATTAACTACTAAGGGTTACAATATATGGGAGATGGTTGGATTCGGATATATGTAGCCATCTGAGTATCATTAGGGAAGTACTCCCTCCGTTCCTAAATACAAGGCCTTTTAGAGATTCTAATATGGACTTCGTACGGAGCAAAATGAGTGAATCTACACTCTAAAATGTGTCTATATACATCTGTATGTAGTCTATATTGAAATCTCTAAAAGGTCTTATATTTAGAAATGGAGGGAGTAAAAGTCAATTAGGGATCTGCCATGGTAGCATATCTAAAGGGAGACTTCTGTAATCTTTAAGCGAATAAGAAAAAACCTGCATTCCTCCATAATTCCTACTTCTCTTTTTTCTCTTACCTATCCAGTATCCACAATATCCTTTGCAACTAACTCATTACACCGACGCCCACACGCAAGGGCACCATACTATGACCACAAATTGACACCTTGCAATATTCCTCAGTACACGAGTGGTTTCAAATCATCATACATCAAGCATTTACTGATGCCGCCTCTTGTATTTTTTTTATGGCCTAATAAATCAATACAGAGGTGATTCCAAATCATCTTACTGGTTATAGCAACAATTCATTAATGTCGCTTAACTAGCATTGTTAAAAAGGACTACGGAATCAATCACTTATGTAAAACCACCCCACAGCTATACCAAACAGTGAGATGCAAGATGCACATTGCAAAACTATGTAGCCTCTACAAGCACGCTATACAGATCACCAAAAGGGCAAAAGGCAAACCTTGCAGGACTATCAACGAGCGCAGGGAAAATGGGAGGCCAGCTCATCATAAAAGGATAGATATCACCCAAATGCTGCTCCTCTGATGTCATCTCATACACTTTACGCAGAGTCCTGCACTTGATATCCAAGTAGAGTACACATCGACCCATCTCCAAGAATACAAACTCATTATAATCCCCCACATGGTTTATCCGGATATCAGCAGTAGGCTCATCCTCAAGAAAATTAGCACACATTTCACGCAAACAAATGGTGTCCACCAACGACCAGCTGTAGCCATTGAGGAGCCATATGTGAAGTTGAAACTCTTTGACATGGATGAGATATACACCAGAAGAATCATCAGCCCGTGACAGCATGGTGTTGCCTGCTAAGCCAAAACCCACCCCTTGTGGAAGCTGAATTGTCAATAAGATCGAGGTTGTCAAATCCAGGACAACAATTTCATTTGGGTCGCACGGCACATAGATTTTGTTGTCAACGAGCATGCCTTTGGGGCTGGATCGTGGATATAGGAGGACGTCTGCTGAGGCCAAGGTAAGATGGGTGCGCCAGACATCATCACCATTTTGCAACACATATACATACACCGTAGAATATGTTTGAAGCCTGTCGCACTCCACCCTGACATAAAAGTAGGACACGCCGTCGCCTTCTTCTTCGGAAAAGAGCTGAATAAAAGTGCAGAAATTGCCTTCACTGGATTTGTGGTGTAATGCTGGGATGGTGGCTATACCTCTCTCGGAACAGAGCGGGCTGTGCACCACAAATGTAATTTCGGATCGGCGGTGGTTGAAGTTATATACGTGCAAGCTGGTGAGGACGCTGCCGTTCCAGCAGCCCACCACGTCGGTCTGTGCGCCCTCGTAGGCGTCCAGGCTGAAGCTTGCGCGGCGGACGACGGCATCGAGCCCCGGAGGCTGTGGCAGCATCGGGAAGAATCGTGCGGCGGCGTCCGGATACTCCCTTTGCGCGAGGTAGAAGCCGAGGGGTCTGGGCGAGTGGAGTTCGCGGAAACGGCGGAGGAAGGCGCGGTCGGAGGCGTGGATGAGCCAGAGCCTGCAGACTCCGGCGGCGCGGACGAGGCTGGTGGGGCAGCCGACGCGGACGATGATCTCCGTCAGGAGGTTCTCGTCGTCGAGCACCTTGGATACACACGGCGGCGGCGGCTCCGCCTCGCCCTCCATTCCGTCCAGCTCCGGCGGCGGCCGCGTCTCTCCTTCCATTCTGGGTGTTTGTTTTCGTGGATTCAGGGTTTGGGTAGAATGGGGAATTGGGGATCGAGGCGAGTCGATGGAGTGAAGAGCCGATGCCTTTTTTTTTTGGCGCGTTATAGGCGCCGGCCGGCCGGCCGGCCTAAACACTCGGCCGGTCGCGTCCAGCCACACGAGCTGACTTATTTAAACCGTTTGATTTGGCTTGTCTATCGTCTACCTCAAACCATGGGGATTCCTCACGACATGCAACATTTGCCAAAAGAAGAAAAAAAGGAGAGATTCCCTCAAAAAAAAAAAGGAGAGATAGAGCAGCGCCCCGCTCGTCCTCGGCCGCCCGCAGGTGCCCTCGGCTAGTCACGGTGGCACACCGCAATAGGTCGCCGTCATCATAGGCGCGAGGCCTCGTCCCGCGCTCGCCGGCCGCTCATGCTACCAGCGCTCGCCCTCGGCGCACCACAAACAGGTTGTCATCATCGTGGGCGCACGCAAGGCCGTTTGTCGTCGATGCGTCCCTCGCCACACGAGGTCATCGCCATTCCTCCAGCATCGTTGTGATCGTCGTAGGCTCGCAAGGCACATTGTAGCAAACCCGGTGGCCGGTTGCAGCATCCCGTGGTGCGTGTCGTAGCATCTTTGGTGAGCCTCAAATCTCTGTCATAGGGTCGCCGGAAACGGTCGTAGCAAACCCAATGGCTCGACACAGCTCCGCCATGCCCGGTTGCAGCTCTTGCCAACGACGATCGTAGCACGGGTATCGGTTGGAGCTCTATTGCCTCTGATTGTAGCTTTCGCTAACACGATCGTAGCACGGGGCGTCGCTGGTTGCAGCTCCGCCAGGGCACGATTGTAGCACGGGTCATCGCCGGTTGCACGAGTCATAGCACGGGTCGCCGTGGCCGGTTGCAGCTTCCCAAACGACCGTTTCCAGCACCTTCGCTTGGGGGTTGTAGCTTTTCGCCCAGTCGGTTGCAGCTTCCCAAACGTCGGCCTCATTGCAGCTTCCGCTGTTTCTAGCACCTTCGATTAGGGGTTGTAGCTTTTCGCCCAGTCGGTTCCAGCACCTCCGGCTGGGGTTGCAGCTTTTCGCCCAGTCGGTTCCAACACCTCCGGCTGGGGGTTGCAGCTTTTCGCCCCGGCCAGTTGCTGCATTTTGCGACAACCAAAGAACAGGGAAGGTGAATGCCATGGTGGCGTGGACATTCGAGGAGAGATGGTGATAGAAGGATGGAGCAAAGATCGTATGAAAAAAGGAATGGATGGTTGTTAGAGAAAAGGGAGGAAGAACATAAGGAAGCAGCTAGCGATGCATGAGTCTCGCGCAGTTAGATAAGGATGGATCCCAACCAACGTCGCTTTGTCCCGTGAGACCGCGTGTGGTCAGCCACGACTGATCGAAAGTTTAGTCGGTCAGCCGGATAGAAACATTTCCCTTTATTTCATGAGACAAAAAGTCCCTAAAAAAAGAGCCGGTTTTTTTTAGACAAACTCGCGAAAGCTTTATTCAACCGTCACAATGTTTACAGAGATGAACAAAAGATCGCCGGGGTGGCCTAACCAAACATGGCGACCGGTCCCCAATGTTAGCGCATGCTTCGCGAGGTTGTGGGCCTCAAAATTCGAAGTCCGAAATTCATGACTAAAAATGCAAGAAGTAAAAGATCGAGCTCTCTCCGTTATTTCATGTACCACCGCTCCGTATGACGCCGGGGTTCCTCCTCTGATTGCATCAACAGCCACCTTGCAGTCTGAAGCGATGAAAACTTTCTGCTCATATAGGTCTTCAGCGAGCGCCAAAGCTTCCCTGGTTGCTAGCACTTCCAGAACCTCCGGATCATGAATGTCGATGCATTCGCTTCCTGGCCATCGCCTGACAACTAAGGCCCATCTAATCCAGCCCCAACTAACAACTAGGGCCATCAAGCCTGTAATATGGACCTTTCGCCCAGTGAACGACCATGCGGGTCAGCCCATTCAGCTCTTCTACAAAAAAAAAAGACTCTCTGTTCCAGATAGTTGAGTGGCTCAAAAAAATTCCCTGCTCAGGTTTCTAATGGTTTTTTTTTTCGTTTTCAATTTTTTTTATCAGTTGTTCTTCAGAAAACACGAAAACACATATTTTTAAAATGTACGTAGTTTTTATGAAAATTGAAAAAAATCGAAATTTTGATAGCAATTTCGTATGTGAACAATGTTCTGCAAAACACTAACCTTTCTAAAAAAGAAAACAATTTTTATAAGTATTGTAAACATTTTACGAAAAATATAATTTTTTAAAACATGTGATTCTTGCTGAATTTTTGAACATTGTTTTATAAAAAGAGAACATTTCATGAATTTTTCGAAAAGTGTTTTTTTAATAAATAATTTTTTGAAAAAAATAGAATATTTTTCGAAATTCCGAAAATATGTGAGGACACTGAATTTTTCCTACAACAGTGCACAGTGACAGTGAATCTTAGGGAAGTCAAGTAGGGGAAGGACACTGGGCTGTTAAGATGGCCTGTTAAGATGAACTGGGCTGAACATTTTTGCCGGTTACTTTAGTACAGTAAACTACATATTGTGCGTGCATCATCGGAGTTCCAGCGAAGTATTTTTAAGCACATCGCACTAGTAAATGCCCCCGGTCATTTGCAAAAGGCCATTAAACTCATCAAGAGGGTGAAGTAGAGTAGAGTATCTAGGCAAGATACTGCCGATTCGGTCCTAATGTGTATGCATTCTACTTCTTTACCTGGCGAGTATTTGATTTACTCCGTTCGAGATGATTTATATGTGATGCAAGGCTCCCATTTCTTGCGTACTATCGATTTTTTTGGTAGTAAATGATAGAACTATTGGATCGTCTAGGCTAGGGTTTCGGAATAGATCGATCTGTATATTCACTGTCTATGCATCTAGATTCATCTGTGAGGAGAGGACAGAGAGATGGGAGGAGGAGGAGATACCTTTTCCTTGGCTCGATGAGCTCCCGATGCCGGCCACGGTGACGGTGGCCGGTGATGGCAGAGAGTAGTGGTGGTGACGGTAAAGTGGCTGGTGGCGCTTCCCATCGCGTCAGTGCGTCCCTCTCGATCGGACTAGGGTTAGGAGTGGGGAATAGTGGCGGCGGCGAACCTCGCACCCTGTGCCCCTGGTCCCCACGTCCTCATTATAGCACTGAGCGACAGGGGCCCACCAGCCTTGCTTGGGCTGGACGACCCCGATTAGGGCGTGGGTCAAGGGCCCAATGAGCCGTTGGGCCCATTGGTGGAGAGATCAATCTAACATTCTCCCCCTTAATCTCATCATATACTTTTAACTTTATACTTTGAAATAACTCTTTTCAAAGTACTCGTTCCATCACAGATTTGCATGTAGAGCATGTCTCATCATCACGGTCCATTCCCGATAGAATCAACACCTACAACACACTCCTCTGTTTTGAAACAGATTCTTTAACCTTGGGCCCTTTTATTGTCCGGAAATCTTAGACTATACCATAAAACCCATGTCGACTGTGTGTTCTCCGAACACACTGGGCGGTAAGCCTTTAATAAGCAGATCTGCAAACACTTGTCTGTTGCTTTTATGCTTCAAGCATTTCTACATAATTCCCGACTTTCTCCTTTACAACGCATAACTCTGTGTCAGTGTGTTTGGCATCAACACTTGACTCGTTGTCATAGGAGCGAAAAACTTAAAATGGCTATCACTGTTGTCAACCATTATCAACTCCGGGTACAGGTCTCCTTAACCATTTTGCCTGTCCCTCAGCCTCATATCAAGCTATAACATATTTTTGCATCGCATTGATGGTAATTGTTTCATTCTTTGGAGCTTTTCCACATCAAAACTCCAAGTGTGAAAGTTAGCGACAATTGCGGATTTCGCTATACATTTCACAAGTCCTGTCTATGTACTCACAATCTTTTGAGAGCACTTATTTCTTTCAGCATGAGGCCGATATCTTTGACTCCATTCCAGTGATCTATATATGGACTGGACATTGCCAAAACAACCCGGATACGTAAACTGTGTAATATATTGAGCTTCCAACAGCTGAAGCATATGGCACCATATCCATTTTTAATCCTTTCTCATCAACTTTTGAAACACCAAAATTTCCAGTTCCATTACCCTTGACTATAAGAACAGGCGTAGGTTTTCTCGCATGCATACTTTAGAGACCTTTCTTAGCGTGTCCATGCGACATTCCTAATACCCCCTTTTATTCTTTTCTTGGTGAATCTCGATAATTATAACGACAGACACTCTACCGAGAACATTCTTTTGAACTTTGAGGACAAGAACATCTTTTCTCCTCCTGCAGTAGATTGACATGACCACTAGCAAGTAGGACGCCATCCACATGCATAGGATTAGAATGAATTTCCTATTCTATAACTTTGCATGAATACAATTTGTCCTCTCATTTTCTTTAACCCAAAATAACATCTGATTCTTCTAACTTTAAATGCCACCGTCTAGAGACTTGCTCTAGTCCATAAAAGACTTCTTGAAGCAGTATCCCTTGTGTTCTTTACTTTCATCTGATGTAACTCAGATCATGATGTCGATCATGATGTGCCACTAACACTCATTGTAATCTATTCATTCTCTTTGCACAAAATCTTTCGATTTAAATCACGCTTTACACCTTTACATATTTCCTTTGGAGTCACATTGACCTTGTAGACCCTTTACAGCCTACTGTTTTGGCTCCATTGGAAATTACTTATGAGTCCCAAACATCGTCGGGATTCACCAATTTTATTTCATCTCACATAGTCTCTTTATCATTTAGACAAAACAGACACTACTCAAAGCTCGATTGAGCGCTTTAAATGAGGTGGGATCAACCTCCATTAACATAGACTTTATAGTAATCAGAAGTATCTGATTTTCTCATTCCTTGAGACCATCTGTGTCTCAGGTACTGGCACTTCTTTCATATGGGGCTGTTGTTGCTCTGTCATTGCCAAGAGGCAAATTAATTGTATAGTCTTTCATTTCCAAGAGGCAATGGGTTTTACAGGGACCCTTATCACAAGATCCATGTTTACTCATTCCTCCTTTATAGAGCTAACAACAGGTGTTGTATAGGTCATACAACATGCTCCCCCAGATACAATCTATTCGAGTCTTAGATATTTTCATACCATGCTCCCCCAGATTACTCCATCTTCACTAAAAATGACGTATCTTTAAATTTTATTATTTGGGTTTATTCTGTTAAAAACTTTCTTCTTTATGGCACTTTAAGCACCGTCTTAGTATTCCTTAGTCTGCTTTCGAAACTGTAAAAGATCCAGGAATACAGCTATTAGGGGTATTATAATGACCGTCGTACTCCCCCAGACGATCACATTCTTCATTAATGGATCACTTTAGATGCGTAATGTGCATCACATTATCTAAAGTATAGGGGAGTTTGATCATTCTTAATTTATCTCATATTTCTTTCTCCCCCTCGAAATGTGGCAAGAACTTTTCTGCCACAATTTCGAAAAACCATTCATAACTCTTGTGAATTGAGGAAACTTTGATTATCTACTTCATTTATCTGATTAATTCATACGAAATGAGTTATCTGTTAACTGGTATGGGAGTACTTTTTTCTCATTCCATTTCAGAAACTCAACAGAGTTCTTTATCATTAGTACTTTTGCAAGTCACACTTGCATATCATTCTTATCTTTAGGTTCGTCTGTAACTTTTATTCTCTTTGAATTTATTGAGTGCTTAATGACCGTTACACATAAGGTGTATGGTCGATACTAGGAAAGCATAATAGCTACTCCATACTTTTCTCCTAGAGTGGGACACATTAAAAGCACATGAGTCATCATATCTTTCTCCTGTCATACAGGATAAATCCTTTGCCAAAATTTCTCCCGCCATACGGGATTTTTGACATAATATTATGTCAACTTTACCCCGTTACGCAGGTATTTTCCCAGACTGTTCCCGCCATGCGGGTTTTATCATAATCATCTTTTCCCGCCATGCGGGTAATTCCCTGTAAGGGACATAAATGCCAGAATTGGCTCTTTTGACTACATATTCAATCATTAAATTTAGGAATAAATTCGAATGCTCTTTGACACACATGCTTGATCCGACGTTGGTCAAATTAAACACGCATGTTGCTTGTTTCATCTCAAATCATGTTGACTGAAAAATCTTCTTCATAGAGAGTACATGAAAGACATTCGTCAACCAAGACTTCTCAATGATTTCTCTTTTCTTTTGAAGCCATTCTTTAGAGAGAACATGCTCCCTCACGTTATGACCTTTCTTGGTCATCTTTCGGGTCACAAGTACTCAGCCATTCGCTTTCACGAATGAAAGCATGGAAAACTTTTAGTCTGAGAAAAATTAGCCAATAATCAACAATAATGAGCATAAAAATAACCCCATGTTGGTATGGTTAAAAAATATGCACATTAAACTTTTAAAACTTTCTTTTATATTCTAAATCACCGTTGGGCAGAATTAGAATAAAACATCATCCTTCTACATTAATTCCATATCACCGTTGGGCGGAAATGGAAATAATGTATATAATTCATAAACAATGTGTATGTTTATTAAACAACTTTGCTAAGAAATCATCATCATCATCAACTTTATTGCAGCGGAAACAAGAAATATACATTTCTCTAGTTCAAGAGCATTTCTTGATCTTTAACTATTCTCTGAAAATTGATCACTTTGATACAAAAATTATCAGAGATTTAAGCTTTGAACATAAGACTCATAGAATTATAGTACTGTTATCATCAACGTTGGTCAGAAAATAACAATACCATATTTTAACTTTAAAACAAATATCATTCTTTTGTCATAGCGGAAATTATCTGCATCTTATTTCACCCACAGGGGAAAACATTGCTAAGATCAGTTCTTCCAATTAAATTTTCCCGTTGGTTCCAATTTAATTGGAGGATAAAACTTTTACTTTGCAGCGGAAACTTACAATATTCTATTCAGAAATAATTCTGTACTCTTTTACTCTCTAAGCAATTTTAACCGGTTGGTTCAAAATTGCATTAGAAAAGCAACAATTTAATCTTTTACTTTAGTTCTATTCACTTTTTTTATTATAAAAAGAGCACTTTTATTTTAATTAGCAGCGAAAAACATGAATTAAAAAATTCATGAACTTTTTGCTTTGTTCTATTTACTTTTAAAAGAGCACTTTTATTTATTTGCAGCGGAAAACATGAATTAAAAAATTCATGAATTTTTTTTCAGAAACTTTTCTTTTACTTTTCTATTTTCTATACAAAAATATTCTTTGAATAATTTTGAATAGAAAGAAAACTGTATCAACTTTGCCCAAAAAAATTGGACAAAAACAGAAAAAACGGAAAAAAAACACAGCAGCCCAGCGCGCATGGCTGGGCTTCCTTCTCTTTTGGCCCAAAAAGACCCGGCGCGGGCGCTGCCTCTCTGGCTTGGTCCAGCCGGCCAACAGCCCGACTTAGTTTCGGCCCACAGGTGTGCTAGGGTTTGCATCCCAACCGTCCAGTTCGATCCGACGGTCCCCCGTTCGTTTAGTTCGAACAAAACCGAGAGAGAGCTCCCGTCCGAGGCCTAGCACCTCCTTTCTGTTTCTCTCGATTTTTCTCTCTCTCTCCCTTCTGTCGACGGCGGGATCAGGGTCACCGCCCCGGCCGCCGGCGACGGCGGCGAGGGCCACCGCGCCGTGCGTGCCAGTTTCCCTTCCCCCTCTCTTCTGTGGCGCTCTGCGCCCTCCTCTGCTTGCCTGTCAGTCCTCTGCTCCCAGACGGCGACGGCGCCGAAGGCTACCGCGCCGGCGCCGGCCACTCTCTCCATCCCCCTTCCCTCTTTCCACCTACCACCGCCAGCGCGAGCGAGAGAGACGCCAGTGCGTCGCCCCCCCAAGCTCCTATCATCTTACGAATGGAGTGGCGGTGCCGTTGCCGACCCCTTCGCCGGTAGCGCGTTCCCCTTGCAGTGAGCGCGCCACCGTCGAATGGCTCGGTGGTGGTGCTCTTTGCCCCCTGATGGGGTTCTTTTTGTGTGGTTCAGATTCGATTCGAACTGGTAAGGGGAATGGGTGGATCTCTTCTTTTTCTACCCGAAAAACTAATCCTAGATAGCATCTGATACCATTGATAGAACTATTGGATCGTCTAGGCTAGGGTTTCGGAATAGATCGATCTGTATATTCACTGTCTATGCATCTAGATTCATCTGTGAGGAGAGGACAGAGAGATGGGAGGAGGAGGAGATACCTTTTCCTTGGCTCGATGAGCTCCCGGTGCCGGCCACGGTGACGGTGGCCGGTGATAGCAGAGAGTAGTGGTGGTGACGGTGAAGTGGCTGGTGGCGCTTCCCATCGCGTCAGTGCGTTCCTCTTGATCGGACTAGGGTTAGGAGTGGGGAACAGTGGCGGCGGCGAACCTCGCACCCTGTGCCCCTGGTCCCCACCTCCTCTTTATAGCACTGAGCAGCAGGGGCCCACCAGCCTTGCTTGGGCTGGACGCCCCCGATCAGGGCGTGGGTCAAGGGGCCAATGAGCCATTGGGCCCATTGGTGGAGAGATCAATCTAACAGTAAACTGATTAGATTTCTGATGGTTAATGTTGACTTGCTTCAGTTTCAAGGCGCTCGCAAAGAAATCCTGTGTTGGTCCGGTACTTACAGGCCAATTGTACTTGGAATTCGTGCAGGTACTTAACTATGGTGATGTCTTTCTCTTTCCCCTTATAAGTTATAACATGCTAGTTGGAATTATTCTGATCTGTTTCTCACGGTTTTCTGCTGGATTTCATCTCTAGCCTGCCCCAACTTGCTTGGGACAAAAGCCTCTAGGACATGCTAGAACTATCCAGGACGATTTGTACTGCTAGCATCATCAGTTTTCATGCAAAGTGGGAACCTTAATCTGCCAGACATGACTGAAGACTCTTCAAATGTAATGATCTATCAGGTACTTTAAAGCTGAAGAAAAATTATTCCATCAATATACCTTACACCCTCATGTATCTGTCAAACCAATAATGAGTCAGTAACACCCAGAACTTAGGTAGTATTTTCGTTTGTGTTTGTGATTTTTGTTTTCCCTCTGTTTCCACAGGTTTCGTTAAAACTTGCTGCCAAAATAGACACAGTTGTCTTGTCAGGGGCTGGCTCAAAAACTCCAATGATTGCAGAACGTGTTAACAGTCTAACAGGTGATTCCGCTGCACAGTGCAATACTGCTTACAGATAGGATATACTCCCTCCGTCCCAAAATAAGTGTCTCAACTTTGTACTAACTCCGTCAACTTTGTACTAAGCTTGAGATACTTATTTTGGGACAGAGGGAGTATTCATTACTGGATTCCATGGCCATCATCCATAGTGCACACACTGAACATTTTGAAGGAAGTCACACAAGCACTTGACTGTCTTGCTCCTTTGTATCAGTATGATATCAGTTTTACCTGCATCTTGTCCTTGCGTTGAACCTGAACTTCAGGGGTTTTGAAGGCACGATATGTTCATTTTGTTTGTTAATTGTTATATCGATGATGATGTCAGATTTTTCAGGTCCCATGCTGAGCACCCGCATTGAATCAAAACAGAAGGATTTTGAAGAGAGATACGATCAAATGTTCAACATAAATAATAAGGTGCGCTCCTTGGATGAGTTTTGTAGTTTCCACGAGCTATTTTTGCAATCTCTAGAGTTATTTTTCTCACCGCAATACTGCTTTATAGGAATTCTGAATTTAATTTCCCAAATCAAAAGTATCTGTAGTACTTCTAGGGCCCATCAAGCCTGTTATATGGACCTTTCGCCCAGTGAACGACCGAGCGGGTCAGCCCATTCAACCCTCTTACTAAAAAAAAGACTCTCTGTTCCAGATAGTTGAGGGGCCCAAAAAATTTCCCTGCTCAGGTTTCTAATGGGTTTTTTTTTGTTTTCAAGTGTTTTTTTTCATCCGTTGTTTTTCAAAAAACACGAAAACATTTTTTTAGAATGCAAGTACTTCTTTTGAAAATAAAAAATAATAATCAAAATTCAGTTCACCCTCCTGTCCGTCACCTTCCTCGCATATATCGGCGGGTGGTTGCAGACGGAGTCGGAGTCGGAGGCCGCCGCGCTGCGCAGGATGACGCTCCTTCACGCTGCTTGATGCACCCCGGATGATGGATCTGCCTCTGGTGAGGATTGTTAGTTCGTGGCGTCATTTCTGCCGACCCCTTCGTTGATTTGCTAGAATGCAACATCTCAATTGGTCAGATATGTGTTACTATTATTTATACCCCAGTTGAACATTTCTGCTCTATGTTTGAACATTTGGTTAAGATGAACTGGGGCTGAACATTTGGTTAATATAGTACAATGGAGCGAGGATTCTAACGTGTTGTAAGCACTCTACTTCTGTACTACCTGATGTAAGGCTCCCATTTCTTGCATACTAGTACTATAGGTCTTTTTTACAGTAAACTGATTAGATTTCTGATGGTTAATGTTGACTGGCTGCAGTTGCAGAGCGATCACAAAGAAAGCCTGTATTTGGGGACTTGCAGGCCAATTGTGTATCTCAGAATTCGTGCTAGGTACTCAACTCTGGTGATCCTTTTCTCTTTCCACTTATGACATGACAGTTGGAATTATTCTAATATCTTTCTTACGGCTTTCTATTGGGTTCCATCTCTAGCCAACCCCAACTTGCTTGGGACAAAAGGACTGAAGACATTCGTATTGCTAGCATCATTAGTTTTTATGCAAAGTGGGAAGCTTTAATCTGCCGGACATGACTGAAGACTCTTCAAACATAATGGTCTATCTGGTACTTCAAAGGTGAAGAAAAGTTATTCCATGAATATACCTTAGACCCTCATGTATGATGTATCTGTCAAACCGATAATGAGTCAATAACACCCAGAACTTGAGTACTATTTTCTTTTGTCTCTGTGATTTATGTTTTCTCTCTGTTTCCGCAGGTTTTAACAAAAACTTCCAGGCAAAATAGACATACTGTTCTTGTCAGGGGCTGGCTCAAAAACTCCAATGGTTGCAGAACGCATTAACAGGCTAACAGGTGATTTTGCTGCACAGTGCAATACTCCTTATAGATAGGATATATTCATTATTTGAATTCCATGGCCAATTGGCCATCATCCATAGTATGCACTATGCAGTGCACACAATGAATATTTTAAAGGAAGTCACATGAACCCTTGACCTTTTCTTGCTTCCTTGTATCAGATATGGCGTCAGTTTTACCTGCATCTAGTCCTTACGTTGAACCTGAACTTCAGGAAGGCGATATATTCATTTTGTTCGTTAATTGTTATATCGATGACGATGTCAGATTTTCAGGTCCCATGCTGAGCCCGCATTGAATCAAAACAGAAGGATTTTGAAGAGAGATATGATCAAATGTTCAACATAAATCATAAGGTGCACTTCTTGGATGAGCTATGTAGTTTCCACGAGCCTTTTTTTTTTCCCTGTCGCTAGAGTTGTTTTGCTCACTGTAGTGCTGCTTCGTAGGAATTCTGAATTTAAGTTCCCACTGTGGGAACCCTGCTCTTCCGTAGACATGATTACAGGTTGATGGTCAGAGTGGCGGGGGTCACCAGTCACCACGACGTGCTGCACTTACAACCACACGCACGCGATACTCGAGAGTCGAGACGAGGCCCTACCAGGGATTAGATCTGTAGCGAACTGTAGCAATCTGGAGTCACACAAAGCCCACATGATTTGCGATAATATAAAGGCAATTTCATTATCACCATATGGAGGGCGTAACATGATGCACATAGCCAACTGCAGCCAACAGTCTAGGGTTGTTTTCTGTTCTGGGCCACGTCAAGACGTCAACTGCACACGGCTTGCCATGGCGTGCAGGATTTATTCCATATGGAGGGCGTAACATGATGCACATAGCCAACTGCAGCCAACAGTCTAGGGTTGTTTTCTCTTCTGGGCCACGTCAAGACGTCAACTGCACACGGCTTGCCATGGCGTGCAGGATTTATTCTGACGCATGGATATGATGCACCATTTGCGTTGAGCTTGAGCAGAAAATGACAGTCCGTGCAAGTATGCGAGTCCTTGGAGCACACATTGCACGTCTGACGCTTCCCCCAAATACCGGTAACTCTGATCTGTAGCGTCGTGCTGGTGGTGGTGGGATGCATATGGCCACAAATTTTGGGGCAAGGTAGGTACTCATAAAACAAACAAGGGAGAGAGTCCATGAACCAAATTGGACAAAACATATCTGCTTCAATATTAGAAAGCTCACAGCGTATATTCAAGTGGTACTAAATAATCTTATAAAAGGGCAAAACAGTATACACAGTCTGCAAGAGAGTGGCCACAAGCAGGACAACAGCGGCTACGAGGGAGATAAACACCCAAGGATTCCTTAGGTACCTCTGTATGAAATTGGCTCGCCACTTGTTCCTCCTCATCGTGCACTGGGCCTTCACCCGCCGTTGCACGTCGTGGAGCCTGCTAGACGGGCTCATCACTCCCCCTTTGTTGAGCGTGTTGTTGAGTAGCCTGACCACCTCCTCATCGCTGCCCAACCCACACTCGATAATGTTCTTGGATCTCAGCAGCGCCACGTCTTTGGCCGAGCTGATGATGTTGTCCATGAAGATCACGTACGCCGTCACGTCGTTGCCAGCGCCGGGGTGGAGCCGCTCGAACGCCATCAGGTTCAGAAACTTCTTCTCGGTCCTGTCGTCGACTCTGATCGCCGGCATGCTTAGCTTGCCACGTTCGAAGTGGACGTCGAGGAGGCTGTCGGTATCGCTCACCCTGAAATGGATTCCGGCCTCGTAGATCTCCATCGCCGAGGGCATGACATATGCCGTTGATCCGGTGCGTTCTTGGTGGTCGCCGTGGGTGAGGCTTGTGTACAAGATGTCGAGAGGGTGGAGCCCAAGGTGATTGATGCCAACCAAGTGTCGGCGCCACGGACAGAGAGAATCAAGCACCAACCTGCTCACTCGTGAAGCGTTCTATAAAAATTTGTTAGACATAAAGTTAGAACTAACAAGGTTGCCCTGATCTCCATCGTGTGTATGACCCGACGATGATATCTTTGCAATAAGATTAACAGGTTCAATATATAATGTTCTGATTAATCTGCATTATGATAACTTTATGCCACCTCAAGGCCGAGAGTATAGCTATCTCTTTTTTATTCGATGAACATATGAATTTTCAAATTCTTAGAGCAAACATGGTGGCGTGCTTGAATTCTAATTCTACACCTAAAAGAAATATACCTGAAAAAATAACTCGTCAAACTGGAATATGAATTTAACAGGAATGGGTTTCTACTTCCCAGTGCAAAACCATTTTTTCAGAAAGGAGGTTGAAACCCCCGGCCTCTGCATCATTGTTGCACGCATCCATTTTTATCAATTAGTAAGCAGAGTACAAAACAAAGCAGCCACGACCGAACCATTACAAGATATGAAATAAGCACCTACGACTAAGTCGACTTCTTCTGCAGCAACACCTTCAAGAAGGAATAACGTTCTCGCGCTATCGTCGTCACATCCGGCCAAAGACGACCTAGACGAGGATTTTCATCCCGGTTGCCGAGACTAGCCAATGAAGACCAGTACAACAACAAGTAGGCGTGTGCAACCATGTATATGTATAATTTTATATACTAGTTAATGTTTAATCTGGTTCAACTGCAAAGAAAAAATTAATTTAGTTGGAAGTATGAAAAATCCATAGAGAAATGTCATTTTAATCACACAACGTCATGTAAAATCACTACTCCCTCCGATCCATGTTATTTGTCGCTCAAACAGATGTATCTAGCATTGAAGTACATCTAGATACATCCATTTGAGCGACAAGTAATATGGATCGGAGGTAGTAGTAAAATTAACTTGACAGGCGGCTATTTTTATTTCGGTCAGTCAAATATTCTAGCTTAGCTGTTCAGTTCTTTGACATATATTTTGTGTGCAATGAGGTTAATGTCACTATTGCCGAGATTTGGGACGGGGTTCAAATCAAGATCTCTTTCGGGAGGGGCTTTGATGCTAAACTTATGCAGCAACAGGAAGACCTTGTACAGATTGTCCGGACCAGATGGTCTGGCAATTACATGGTTCTGGCCTGCATAGTCGCAGTTTCTTTATGTAGTGATTAATTTTAGAGGGGGGGGGGGGGGGGGGGGGGGGTACCCCCATCTTTGTCATTGCTGTTTGGAAATTACCCATCATTCCCCCCAGGGTACAGGCTGTTGTCACACAATAAATTGCCCACTAGAGACAATTTGTGTGAGAGACAAGACATCCCTGATAAAAGATACTCAATTGTGCTGTAGATTAGAAACTTGCCACCGTCTCTTTGAATGTGATGCTATTGGCACTACCCTGGAAAGAAGTGAGACACATAGTTGGTGTTCCTGTTGTGCTTGACAGCTATGTTAATATTGCAAGTCCTTGGTTGCGTAATAAGAAAAGAGGCTTGAGCTTACATGATTTCTTCTGGATTAATGTGGAGTTGTGGACCTCTTGGAAACTGATAAATGACATATTATTTGGCCGTGCAGTTTGGTCTGGTTTGCGGATGATGCTGCGACGCCTGTTGCGCTTGCTCAAAAGAGTGGCGGAGCGGACACTCTGCCAGAAGAAAGATGCTTGGCTCAGCTTGAAGAAGAGAACAACTGTGCTGGTGCTGGGATTTGGAAGATGGCGCTCTAGCTATTGATCTGATCAGGAGTATAGTCCTGATAGCTAAAATTTGTAGTGGGGACTGGCGCAGGGTACAAAGTTGTACTCCGTCCGATCCATATTACTTGTCGCTCAAACAGATGTTTTCACGCGTACAAAGATGTTTTTTGATGCTATGGAAGTGTCAAAAAATGCCTTGCATTTTGATACAGAGAGAGGCCAACTGAACAAATAAGTGGCCAATGTGAAATATTTTATCCTTATCAATCCCATAAGTGTTCAAGCTTTTTCATTAAAGTTTATTATAATAATCAAGAAAAAGTCTTGGTTGTACTAGATGCCGGAAGGAAGGCCACAACAAAAAAACATAAACAAAGGTTCTACTCTCCCGGCATCAAGTTGTTTATTAGGAGTATGTGAGTATCCACGTGTATTTCATACTGTCTCTGTTTGTCCGTGCGTGTAATATCTTTCAAGCAGCTCTCTGTGCCTCTCTTTCAAAGTTTCAAGTAAGATATCACTTTCACACAAACGTTTGGCTGCCTGCCAATCTAGCATGTCATGTCTCCTCATCTATTCCTGTCCAGGTCGGCATGCAACGACACTGACTGAGCGATGCTTCTACGCCACTTAAACTGAATCCAGCAACCAATCCACTCAGTCGAATCAATCAATACTTTGAGTAAATTTATTAGTGAAGACATTATTGTCGAATCCAGCTAGAATGCAGATCATATCAATAGTACCCCTACTGTAAGTAAATCTATCAGTGAAGTCATTATTGCCGGTTTGAATCTGGTGGATCGGGATTTTAATTTATTGATTGACAAACTACGGAAAGAAACTAGTAAAGGGGATGAATGAATGAATGGAGAGGAAATTACCTGATATTTGTGATGATCGAGAACAATGAGGAGCCGCTGGAGGAGGAGCAGCGGCAGCTGGTTCTCGACGACGACCATGTCGGACTGGATGTAGTTCCAGAGGTAGAGGTAGCCGTACTTGCTGAAGACGGGGTCGTTGGGCGCGTACTCCTCGTGCACCTTCCCCCGCAGCGCGTCCATCCGCATCGCCTCCACCAGGAAGCAGCCGTCGGTGACCATCAGCTGCACGAAGCGCTCCCGGTTGTCGCGGGCGCCGCGCCACTCGTCGCCGAGGTCCTTGTAGGCGTCCTGCAGCTGCTGAGCCACCTCCGCCACGGCGGCCACGAACTCCCGCAGCGGCCGCCCCGAGCGCTTGACGAGGTGCACCACGGCCCGGCGCTTGTGCTCCTCCATGGGGAGCAGCTCCGGGTCGCCGTGGTGGAAGGGCCCCAGCGAGACCAGCTCCGGCTGGTACGCCTTGCTGTTGTGCAGGTTCTTGATCCGCTCCGGCACGCGGTAGATGGAGTGCCGCTTCCACCGCGCCATCTCCACCGCCGGGTCGATGTTCATCTCGCCGATCGTCTTCTCCATCTCCACCACCCAGCTGCTCAGGGGCGCCTCTGCGCCTGCCTCCACCGTCGCCGTCGCCGTCGCCTCCCCCATTAATGGATTGCACTCGGGACTGGACTCGGTTCAGCTCACTGGGGCACTGAGCTCTGTCCGAAAGGTCGCTGCACTGTCGCTATAGAGAAGGGGCAGGCAAGTTGCAATTGGTCGGATGGCTCCCACAGTGATGGATTGGAAGGGCACGCTACGGATACCGATGATCGTCTTCGCTAAGGACAAGGAATTTCTTACGTGGGCTCCCTCCACCATACACCCCTTTCGGCATTAACCTAACCTTGTCTGTGCATTGTTTATGGTTATCGGCGGAAAAGCAAATCTGATCGGCCCCATTTTACCGGCTGCCGAGGGCACGAGAGCATATGGTAAAGTGGTAACGCGACGACCATCATTTTTTAACATGCGACTTTATGCCCGTCCCTAAAAAAAACTTTATGCCCGGCCGGGTTCCGCTGTCAAGGGTTAACAACGGAACACAAACCAACATGTGATTGGATGGTTAGAAAAAACAGTGGTATTCCCAGTCCATCAGGATTTAAGTTCTGGTGCTCGCATTATTTCTGAATTTTCGACGATGCGTGTTCAATGGGAGGAAACGTTCCCGTCGATTACGAGAAGCCTGTGATGACTTCGTCAACCTCAAAATGATATGCCCGGCTCAGCCTCTCGGAGGTGCTCATAGGGATAGGGTCTACGTGTGTGTTCATCGGAATAAGTGTATGCGCGTATATGAGCGTCTGCATCTGTACTGTGTTCTAGAAAAAAGAGTTAACAATGAAACAAACGACAGATTGTCCGTAGCTCAAACGGTTATATTCATTTTGGTGAAAGCAGCCCACAGGTTTTGCGGCGATGTTCGTTTAGTATGAGCAGGTGTTTCTATCGGCTACGAAGACGCATATGGTGACTTTGTCAATTTCAAGATGTTATACATGCTCAGCTACTCGAAGGTGCTCATAGGAATAATGTGTGTATGAGTGTATGTGTGTGGCTGTAAAAAAATGATGATTATGTTAAAATATGCGACGAATATATAGGTATGAGTTAGGCTACAATTGTGATGAATATATAGGTAATGTGACGTTATGTTAAATGTCTTTCCTAGAACCGGGGAGTTCCAACTTCATCAACAACAGAATTAGGAGCGAACTTCGCTCCTCGTGGGCTCATCAGTGGAATGAGCACCAGAGGTATGACTACCGAGTGGGGCAATGTCCTGCAGCACACCATCTTTTGTTTGATGGGCGCCGCAACATCTAGAGCTCGAGACACAGTTTTGCTACATGCATGGAAAGCAGGAGATAATCTTTTTGACCTTGCGTTCATTCACTTCTTTCGAGTATGAACCTTTCGTTCACGGCAACCTATCACTGTCTCATCTCTCTTTATCGGTGTCGGTCTCGTCTATACCTGGCCAAAACTCGGGCCGGGCCCGACCAAGCCCGGCGCAGAAAAGTTAGGCCCGAGCCCGGCCCGGCCATCGGGCCTAGAATCCAGGCCCAAGCCCGGCCCATCACCAAAAAAGCCCGCCGGGCCTCAGGCCGGACCTCTTCAGCAAATCACAAAAATGGCGGGCCCGGGTTCGACCCGGCCCGGCCATCGGGCCTAGATCTCAGGCCCAGGCCCGGCCCGTGGGCAAGGTCGGGCCAGGCCGGGTCGGGCTTTTTCTGACCGGGCCGGGTCGGGCCGACCGGGCCGGGCTGCCCATGGCCAGGACTAGTCTCGTCCCTCGCCTCACTGTGTGCACCACGCATCCGATGCGAGGCACGATTTACTGTTTGACATATCATTAGCTAGGCAGGCTCTTGCCCTAAGAAAAAGTTCGGGATTGCTAAATCTCAATCGACTGAGGCTTAACCAAGTCTCGGTCAATGCTATATCCGCAGGATCTTACATGAAGATCCGTGCAAAAAAAATTAGTTTTTCTTTGTCTTTCTTACATATTGTGTCACACGACTTAGATTGGTTAAGTCTCAATCGATTGAGACCTAGCCACAGCCAAAAAAGTTAGGCAGGCTCCACCGTCATCTGCCCCTTTCGTGCGTTTTTCAATCCGTTGGACGTAGGAATCCACAAGACCACCACCATCCGCCCATGTCCCTATTTAGACTAGCCACAGTGGAGAGTAACATACACTAGTTAACATACTTTAAACATATTCATAGACTATGTTACTACCTTCATAGTGGGTAGTAATATAAATGTGGTGTCATACAAAGCTTCATTTATTAGGTTACAGACTCATATTTTATTGGTATGTGTGATGTTACTCATATTATGAGGCTAATCATAGTGGGGAGTAATTTACACTAGTGTCATGCATATATGACACTAGTCTGTGTTACAACATTCATAGTGGGGAGTAACATAGAGGTAGTGTCATAGATGGTTGTATTTATTAGCTTGTAAACTCATTTTACCTTGAAAAATGCTATGCGACGGTAATATATTATGTTACTCCGAACACATTAACTACATGTCACATAGACAAACTTATCTTCAGGTGAGTTATGTTACTCTAGCTAAGTTACTCCAACTATGACCAGCTTGAGTAACTAGCTAAGTTACTCAAACTATCTCTCTCTTCATTAACTCATTGTCACATAGGCAAATTTGTTGAGTTGGACTCGATGTTACTGCTGAAATTACTCCCACTGTGGCTAGTCTTAATCCACCATTAGATATGTCCAGGCCCACATGCACCATGGTAGGAGTATTATTTATGCTAACGTTGACCCGTCAAATAGTACCTTTTTCATACCTCGCAAGAAAAACTCACTCCGATACAACTTTGCAATAAATCAGCGACAATTAATATGAATCGGATGGAGTAATAACTTATTCATACATCTAGCCCATTGATGGTTGTCGCTGCGCCATCCTGACCGTCTCGTTTGACTTTGGATCTAGCTAGACCGTTGATCCCCTCGCTAGCGTGGCACTTGTCAGATATGTTAGCAGGAGCGGCACATCTCTGCTCGAGGGTCTGGCTTTTGGCTTGTAAAATGTAAATCATTAGACAAAACTCTTAAGTTTTTTTTCTGATGATCTACCTTGATAGAAGGCACTACCGCATGAATGCCTTGACGAAGACATGTACCTAGGGTAGGGTAATAGGCCTGACCTAGACACCCTTCCCCAAGGACACTGCTCTAAGGCCAAGGACATTCAAAGGATAGCATCATCTACCGACTGAAATCACCACAGGGTGCAACCCACTCGACCAACAGTTCACTCGGATAACCCAATTCCATTCGACCGGGGTGTACTCACTCGACTGCACCAGAAACCACTCGGAAGACAGAAGATCTAAGGTCACTCAGGATAGCAATGGTCAGGCATTCACTCCGTAGTCTTAATGATCATTTATTTGCCTTTATTGCTGGCGTTATCAGTAACGCCCTGTCTTTCTTGGTGTTGGCGACCTTGATTGCCGCTAGCTTCTCTTCTCTGGCTTCCTTGCAGTGGACACGAACCAGGGACAAAGCTACGTCAGCACCGCATCGAGCAGCGGATTTCTTCCACTCCTGCACTCGACCAGGAATCTCGTTGAGTCGAGTCATCAGAGACTCGAGATCGTTTCGGAGCGTTTCCCTTGGCCAGAGCGCTGTGTCGATCCGCGACACCGCAACCTTGAGTCGAGCAAGATATTCCAAGGCACTGGCAAGGCGAGACTCCAGTCGGAGCACGTTCATGGCAGCTTCATCTTTGACAGGGGAGTTGATGGGGTCCAGGTTCGTCTCGACTCGCCCAGTCTCTTCCTCGAAGTCTTGATAGAATTCTGCACTCGCAGAGAAATAATGAGTCGACAGCAGTATGATGAGTCAACGAAAGCAAACCAATCGCACAGAGAAAAGTACCTTCAAGCATGAGGAATAATTTTTTGGCGAGCCCTCCCAGATAGTTCTCCAGCTCGTCCCTCCTGTGGGTGATGCCTTCTACTTTGTCGGTCAGGGTCCGTTTGTCCTTCTTCAGACGAGTCACTTCTTTGTTGGCTTCGTCAAGAGCAGCCTTCAGCTTGGTATTCTCTTCCTCCAGCTTTCCGACTGAGGCCATCTTTTGGTCGGCAAGCGCTGTTTTGTCTTCGGCGGTTTTCTTCGCAGCCGCAAGATCAAGGTCCTTCTTCTCCAAAGCCTGTCTCATTGTTTCTAGAAAGAATAACATTTGAATCAGAAAAAGGAGGAGAAAAGATGGCAAGAGGACCGGTCGACAAGCTTTCCTTACCAGCAGCGTCATCCTTAGCCTTCTGCAAGTTGTTTTGAGCCAACTCCAGGTCAAGATTGAGCTGGATTTGCTTCTGCTCCAAGTCGGCGAACCGGGCTCCAAGATCACAAGATTTCTGTGTTCAGAAGATGGTCAGTCGGCAGACACAAAGATTGGTCGCTTCCAAGCAATAAAGTAGCAAGTTCAAATAGTTCTAAGACTACTGCCGAATCAAACATTCGCCAATAGTCTCGGGGACTACACCCAGTGGGTGCACTCAGCGTGCCCCCACTGGTAAAGGTTCCACTCGGCATGATCTGCCCAGACCAAGTGGAAAAGCTCTGTTCAAAGACCCCCGCCGAATCAAACATTCGACGGCGGTCTCGGGGACTACACCCAGTGGGTGCACTCAACGTGCCCCCACTGGTTCAGAGATTCAATCAGCACAACCTAGTCGACTCAAGTGGAAAAACTACTCAACAGAAATTAAAACACCCAGTGGGTGTACAGACCGACAATGGGTGTGCAATTAAGGTTCCAAAATGCTCATCCACGGACGTCTTGCGGATAAAGCAGCAGTTTCTAAATATCATATCCTAACAGAACAAGCGTCAAGATGGAGTTCAGTCGGAAGTAAGCTAATCTGGACATTGGCCTGAAGTGCTGAGCTGGCATCATAGGCAGCTTGACTGGCCTCGCGCACCACCTTCATCTGCTCCATCATAATGCCAGCCTGGCGTATAGCCTCCTTGGCAGCACTCACTTGGCCTTCTGGGACGTGATGGGCGGTGGGAGGTGGAGTCGGTATATCAGTTGCAGTAGCTTGGGAGCTTGAGGCATGAAGTTGGACAAACGAAGCAAGGGCCGGCACAGTCGACGATGAAGGACGAACACTCGACAAGGGATACGCAAAAGTAACGGAGGCACGGTTGAAGTCCCCGGATTGCTGGATAGCTGGTTCCATCGCCGGCGTCGACTGAGGCGTCTTGCTAGCTGGTACCTTCTTGACCGAGGTCCTGCTTCTCCTACCCATGAGCTTCTATGGCTCATCTTCATCATTGTCTTGAAGTTCAATAACATTTTGCGGAGCTGCAAAAGAATCGACCACAAGAGTTCAGTCGACTGTAGAATCGGCTAGCAAAGAAAAGACGAGATAACAGGGGTCATACCCGCTTTGGATGTGACCGCGTCCTCCATCTCCTCATCACCATCATCTTGGTAAGCAGAAGTCCCGGAGGTAGCAGCGCTGCAAATCTCAAGGTTCACTCGGTCAAGCAAGTGAATGGGTCGACAACTGATATAAGATTCTTGGAACAAAGGGTGAAAACGAAACACTTACGCAGAGGCGACGGGAACGTCAACCTTGATCTTGGGCAAAGCCTTCCGTGGCTTTGATGGCGCGGTCTTGAGCTGCTTCGGAGCCTTCTCAGTCGGCACCGGAGAAGATGTCCGAGTGCGCTTCGAAGTCTGTCCAGTCGGTGCTGCCACCTTGCCCCGGATACTTGCTGGGTTGTGCTTATGCTTGGAACGCTTTTCCGCGCGAGGTGGAGAATCAACCTCCTCATCACTGCTCGAGTTTTCGTGCTCTTCATCACTCTCGCCGTCGGAGTTCCAGTCGCCGCTGTCGCCTCCGCTCTCTTCTCCTTCCTGGATCTGCTCCCCGTTGGGCATCGAGTACATCTCAGTATATATCTGCGAAGCAAAGAATCGAACAAGCATCAGTCGGTTCCAAAGACAGTTTACAAATTAGAGTAAAAGTCACTCGACATCGAAGGTCAGACCTTCTCTGGTTCGTTATCAGCGCCGAGTGGCAGAATTCTCCTGGACCCCTGGGGTTGTCTTTGTTTCCAGTAATGCCCTGCAGCCACTGTGCCACCGTCTCCTCGGCAACTTCCTCCGGGTGGATCCGAGCAGAATCATCAGCACCCGAGTACATCCACATAGGATGATCGCGGGCCTGGAGCGGCTGGATGCGGCGAGTGAGAAACACCTCTAGCAAATCCATGCCAGTCACACCATCGCGGACAAGTTGGATCACTCGTTCAACCAACATAGTCACCTCCGCCTTTTCTGCTGGAGTCACTTTCAAGGGAGAGGGCTTCTCAATTCGCCCCATGGTGAAGGGGGGAAGGCCAGTCGACTGACCAGGAGTTGGTTTGTCCTTACAATAAAACCAGGTCGACTGCCACCCTCTGACCGAATCGGGAAGAGTCATAGGTGGAAAAGTGCTTTTTCCTCTCATCTGGATCCCTAGACCTCCGCACATCTGGATCACGTGCGTCCTCTCATCACTCAGATTGGCCTTTTTCACAGACTGTGAGCGGCAAGTAAAGATGTGTTTGAAGAGACCCCAATGCGGTCGACAACCCAGGAAATTCTCACACATGGAGACAAAACGCAGCGAGGTATGTGATGGTGTTCGGGGAAAAGTGATGAAGTTGGGCCCCAAAAAAGTTCAGAAAACCTCGGAAAAAAGGATGAGGGGGCAGAGAAAAACCACGATCGACGTGGGTCGCGAGGAGGACACACTCACCCTCCTGCGGCTGCGGCTCGGTCTCATCACCTGGCAGCCTCCAGGATCCATGAGCGATCAAGCCCCCCTCGACCAGATCCTCCAGATCCTCTTGCTGAATCGTGGATCGAATCCAGTCGCCCTGGATCCAGCCGGGCGGCAGGCCGGATCTCGACGACGATCCACCCCGACTCGTCTTCTTGCCCTTCGCTGCCGCCGTCGCTTTCTTCGCACGCTCCAGGGCCGCCGTCTTCTCCTTCCCCATCGCAGCAGGCTGCGCTCGGACGGGGCGGCGGCGTCGAAGGTGGCGGCGAATGTGGTGGTGAAATAGGAGAAGAAGAAGGGGATGGGGAGCACAGTGCCAGGCTCATCGGCCCCGACGCCTTATATGGGCCTGCTCCCGAGTGGCTGACTTGTGGGCCCAGGCAATCCGATCAAATCCCGGAACAGTCACACGCTGGATACGTGGCGAAAAAGGTGGCGTGAGAATCGAGGCGTCCCTGCCTAACCCGCTCCGTTTACTGCGGTACTCTCCGTCCCGCGCGCTTCTCCAAATTTCGAATCCCGTGAGATCCGGAAGCGGCAGTGTGACCAATCGCGCCAAGGATTTTATACCATACCAACACTCAGAGCTTATCAGCAAAAATCACTCGACGACCTCTGAATGGACCTAGGCGACTGAAAATGAAGTTGAAATTTTTACAAAGATCACCGGCCCGGTTAAAATGCCTCTGAAGCATATAAATCGGGTCGGAACCATCTTCAACCCCTTCTCCACTCGGACCCAGATCCATTCGGGGGCTAATGATGAAGACATGTACCTAGGGTAGGGTAATAGGCCTGACCTAGACACCCTTCCCCGAGGACACTGCTCTAAGGCCAAGGACATTCAAAGGATAGCATCATCTACCGACTGAAATCACCACAGGGTGCAACCCACTCGACCAACAGTTCACTCGGATAACCCAATTCCATTCGACCGGGGTGTACTCACTCGACTGCACCAGAAACCACTCGGAAGACAGAAGATCTAAGGTCACTCAGGATAGCAATGGTCAGGCGTTCACTCCGTAGTCTTAATGATCATTTATTTGCCTTTATTGCTGGCATTATCAGTAACGCCCTGTCTTTATGAACATTGAACCCCTTGTAACGTGGGACGGCTGGGTCCTGGCGCACTCTATATAAGCCACCCCCCACTAGCACAAGGGTTCGCACCCCCTGTAACTTCACGCATAATTCAATCGACCGAGCCTCCGGGCACCGAGACGTAGGGCTGTTACTTCCTCCGAGAAGGGCCCGAACTCGTAAATCTTGCGTGCACAACCTCATCGTAGCTAGGATCTTGCCTCCTCATACCTACCCCCCTATTCTACTGTTAGACTTAGAACCGCGACATGCCTAGCAGGGATGGGCACAAAAAGGCCAGCAGTAGTGGGCTAGGCTCCTAGAACCACCTGCCACTGACCTCCCGCCACTGCTAACACCCCATCAGTGGCGGGCGCATGCCCGCCACTGGTAGAGCACCTCTAGTGGCGGGCATGTCCACCCGCCCGCCCGCCACAGCTAGATGTTGTAGTTATGGCGGTCAAATTCCGCCGCCCGCCGCAGCTAGATCCATCATGACTAAAAGTATAACCAGCAGCAAGAATTTACATATTCGATCATATGCATTACGATGTATCATTGTTTAGTAGCACATTTTATCATAGTCAATAACAAGCTAACAACAAGTTTCCCAAGTACATATAGCAAAGTCTACAAGAATTATGGAGACCACATTATGGAAATCACATTATCGCGTTCATAGAAAGAAAGAAAGTACATTCAAGCATCAATCATGGAGACCACATTATGGCACTGCACAAATAGTTGACAAACAAAAGTTCAGCTCCATCATAGCAACTTGCAATTAAGCTCAGCTTTGAAGAGTTGTCCTCATCTCCAATCATCTTCTCGATCTCGGCTAGGGCGGACTTGGCAGTTTCAAAAACTCTCTCGGCAGACTCAACGGCTCCTCACACACTCTCTACAGCAGCTTTGCGGCTTCTAGTGGCTTCCCTCGCAAGATCGGGAGATCCTTCAGCGCTCTTGGCGTATTGTAGAGCCTTCTGGGTGTCTACTAGGATCCTCTCCGCATAGGTGAGCGTGAACACCGAGTACCCAACCAGCCTCGAGACGACGTCTAGGGTTGTAGGAGTCTTAAAGAGGCATGTCGGCTCCTCCATCTAAATTGCAAAAGTCGACAATTAGATAAACCACATTTATATGAAAGCAACTATATAAGAAGATAATTAAAACTGTGTACGACAACCCTGGATGTCTTTCTTTGGGTGCGCAGTTCTCACTCTTAAGTGATTGTATATATGTTGGGCACTCCATGACTGGTACTTCGACTGTCAGTGATGGTCGTTCTTCAACTTCTCCTCGTCCTTTACCAATGTACCGGAGGATGAGGAGGCCAGAATGACCCTCTACGACAACAGTCGGTTCATCTCCCAAGTGGTTGTATATATGATGTACACTCAGTGTTATTTCGACCGTTGGTGAAGGTCGTGCTTCACCCTCTCGTCCTGCTTTACCAAGTTCTCAGATGAGAAGAGGAAGGACGACCCCTATGACAACAGTCGGTATCCTCCTCTCAAAACAACTCTCATCTCAGCATGTGGATTTAGAGCGAGAATTGCCCCCGTGAACAAAAAATGTAGCTAACAATATCAGCAGACTAATTAAATATTACCTGTAGAAAAAATATTTGATAGCTACGAACAAAGAATGTAACTAACAATAGCAACACCACTATGTTAAAATTTGGGCATGGACTCTGCTTTAAATTGGACATATTAAGTGCTAGAAATTTGACGAAACGGAAATAAATCAACGCTGCTTCGCCAAAATATTAGCTCTTATTATGAACCCCTGCAAAATAAGTTCATATAATCTACGGTCTACGATATATGAATATGAATAAGAAAGTTCCTATAATCTACGAACAAAGAATGTAACTAACAATACCAACACAAGTAGATTAGAATTTGGGCATGAATTCTGCTTTGAAATGGACATATTAAGTGCTGGAAATTTGGCGAAACGGAAATAAATCAACGTTTCGCCAAAACATTAGCTCTTATTATGAATCCTTGCAAAGAAAGTTCATATAATCTACGATATACGAATATGAATAAGAAAGTTCTTATAATCTATGAACAAAGAATGTAACTAACAATACCAACACCACTACATTAAAATTTGGGCATGAACTTTGCTTTAAAATGGACATATTAAGTGCTAGAAATTTGGCAAAACGGAAATAAATAAATGTTTCACCAAAACATTAGCTCTTATTATGAATCCCTGAAAAGAAAGTTCCTAGAATCTATGGTCTACGATCTATGAATACGGATAAGGAAGTTTCTATAATCTACAATCTACGAATATCAATAAGAAACTTCGTATAATCAACAAACAAAGAATGTAACTACAATCTACGATCTACAAACCCTAGCCGTAACCCCATAACCCATGTACTCCTAACTCTCACCCTAGCTCCCCTACCAATGTGGGTGGCGGCCATGGGTCGTTGGTGTCGGTGGCGGCCACGGCCGCGTTGGTGTTGGTGGCTGCCATGGCTGTTGGTGCGAGTGACGGCGGGGACGATGAGATCGTACCGGAGCCCATGGCGACGGCGATGGTGGGGCTGACGGTGGCGGCGAAGAGGACAGCGAGACCGACGGGGCATGGAAGACTACGACGTGGCCGACGGGAGTGGCCAAGAGTACGGCGGGTGAGGGAGTCCTGGAATGAGGGGTCCTCGGGCTGTTGGCCTGTTGTGATCGGACCGGATTGATGGGCCGCTATGGAGCCAAGCCAGAGTACGGATCCATGGCCGAATAAGGAACCTCCGGAGTCGTGGTGTGCCCTCCAAGCCATGATTAGGCAGGATATTTCCTTCCTTGTAACCAATTACATGTAACCCTAACCCTACCGGTGCCTATATAAATGAGATAATTAATTTTATGCTCCTAGTTGTGTCCCACTCGTCTATTTTACCCCTAGTTTCAGAAACTCACATGTTCTGTCCAAGTCACTTTGGAATTCTTTTGTTTTTTCCCTTCCGTCACGGTTCCGCTTGGTCAGCGCCGTTTGACCGTATACGGCGCTCCGTTTTGGACAATTTTGCCTCTGTTGCCATTGCCCCCTTACCGCTTCGTCCTCCTCGAGCTCACGTGGGGAATCAGACAGAGGCGCTGGTGAAGAACAGACCGAGAGGCGCGGGAGAGGACTGAACGAGAGGAGAAGATGCGGACGACGAGCTTCGGGTCCTCGAGCTCATCGACCGCGGCTGGTTTGGATGCCGAGGTAAGTGAAGCACTCCATTTGGATTCGACCCCAATATCATTCTAGGGTTTCTTTGTTTTGGGTTTTTTTTGCACTTTTTCGATTTAGATCAATGGGATTGGGATTGTGGAGCTTGTCTCGGAGTACCATCACCCTGACGAATCATTTTCCGGCTTGGAATCGAGGTCCAAGCATTGATGCCCTGGCCATGGGCTAGTTCCTGCTCACCGGGTGGCTTAGGGAGGGGCTAGCACCGGCCGGCGTTTTTTAGGCTACCCACTTGATGTAATCAACTAATATTGTTAATTTGTTTCTGATTAGGTTGCTACTAATGTGAAATTTCTAAATTTGTTGTTGTTTTTTGATGTAACAAGTTACCAGATGAGTGTAAGTGGGTGGTTTGGGTTGACCCTCCTCCTCCACTACGTGTGGCCCTTGCATTTGAAGATCTACATGCAGAGGTTGAACGCAGCTGGATCAAGTCTCACAAATTGCAGAGGGAAAATTTGGAGCTGACAAAGAAGAACCGTGCTTTGAAGAAGAAACTGAAGGAGAGAGATGAGATGCTCAATGTTTGGGTAGTGTTGTTTGCTGGAATTATTGTATGTGTTGTACTTGTTGCATTTTCAAGGCAGTAAGTGAACCAAGTATGTTTGTTGTAATGTACCAAACTTAATGTAATGCAGTTTGTTGTTGGATGATGAAAGCAATTTGGTTCATATTGGCATATGAATAGGTAGATGACCAAATTGTCGTCGACGACGACAATTTGGTTCATATTTGCATATGACTAGGTAGATGACCAAATAGTCATCGTCGACAACAATTTGGTACATGTTGGCATATGACTAGGGAGATGACCAAATTGTCGTCGTCGACGGCAATTTGGTACATATTGTCATATGACTAGGGAGATGACCAAATTGTGAACAACTTCAAATTAAAGCATGACATAGCAAGCATCACATATCATTAAGGGAACAAGCATCAAATTCCACAACTTGAAACAAGTTCAACATGACATCACAGTAGTTCAACAACTTCAAACACACAGTACTTCATCAAGTTCAAACACACAGTAGTTCAACAGGACACACATATTGATATTGGGGCACAACAAGAACTAGAACTTCAGTTTCTTGCTCTTGGTGTTCTCAGCTGGATTGGGGGCTAGCCTACTTTTGCTTCTGGTGTTCTTTGCTGGGTTGGGTGCTACTACACCAGGAACTTGAGGTGTTGCTGTCTGCTTTTTAGCTGGAGAAGCTCCTCTAGCTGCTGCCCTCTTGCAATTCTTCCTGGGGCTGTCACAAGTGCAAACATATTACATTTCATGTTTTGTGCATGAAAACAAACATAAACAAACATATAGATGTACCTGATTACACTAGCATTTGTAGATGATGGTGTTGGCTCTCTAGCTGGCTCTTGTAGTGGATCTGCTGGTGGATGTACTTCCTCTCCATCTGTTCCATCATCTACTTCTAGTGGATTTGCTCGCTCTTGCACTGCTGGCTCTTCTGCATTCTCTGCTCCCCAATGTTCTTCTTCACCAAATGCTGCATCAACTGAATTTTTTGCACTTGTTGGCATGGTGGCCTAGTCTTCCACACCTGCCACACTTGTACTTCCCATGACCAAGTCCCTTTCCTTCACTGCTAGACATTATCCTAGTTTTCCTAGGCCTGCCTGGTGCTCTGTTTTGAACTGGAGCACAGAGTTTAAATCCTGGATTCACAATCTCTCACTGTTGTTTTCCTTCCAAAGCTGGAAGGTTATTAGCATATGTAGCTCTGAATTTCTCAACAGAGTAAAAGTTGTGCACATACTGATCTATTGCACTAGCTTCACCTCTTAGAGCAGTGATAAAGAAGAGAGCATGGATGCATGGCTTACCAGTTATTTGCCACTGTCTACAACTACAAGTCCACTTCTGTAAGTCAACTGGGTACCTCCATTCTCCTTTTTCTTTGTCAGTAGTAGTAACTTCAGCCTCTGTTGGGCTTCTCCTAATCAAAGTCATCTCTAAACCTTTTGTTTTTGCCATTAAGGCCTTCATTATAGATGGAACAATCAAATGGCCCCTATACCTACCATTCAGTGCAGTTGCATCCACAGCAAGGTAAGGCCTGCACCCCTCCAAGAAACCTTTCTGACATGCCTTGAAACACACATAAACTCTTCTGAAGCACTCCTTGTACATTTTCTTTCCTCTCACTGTGTACTCCACATTGTGCTTGTCAATTTCAACTACACTGCCTGGTGATCTTCTCTCAACTTCAGCTTTGAATGAGTAAATAAGACTGAAACTCTCACTGTACTTCCCAAACATCTTGTCTAGTGCCAGCTCTTTACCAAAATAACACCTACTGTATGGCACCTCCACTCCATACTTCTCAGTCAACCTCTGCTGAATTTCCTTTGGACCCATGCCTGGATTATTTCTAATCCAAGGAATACAAGCATCTGCTATCCATCTTCTCTTTGCAGCCCTCAATCTCTGAGGTCTATTAACACTTGGAAAATTGTGAGGGTAAGGGTTGACCTTAATCTGAAAAAAAGAAGAACAAACAGTTAGTAAATGCAACAGAATTGTTTCACAATTACTATAGAAAGAAGAAAATGGATAAGTACCTGAAATAATGTGCTTCTCCTCATTAAAGAGGCATGTAGCCTCCACTTACATCTGTCAGAGGCACATTTGATAGTAAACCTCGTTGGGTCAATTTTCAAAGTCATGAACACTATTTCACTCTTAATTGAGAAAGTTGCAACTGCATTTCTACACTCAACTGCAGAAGGAAAAACTACACCTTTCTCAATAGAGGGATTTTCTCTATCATACATCATTATAGGTCTGTCCTCATCTTCAGTTCCAAATTCTGCATTGTCCTGTTCCTCTAGCTTCTCATCTTCATCTGTATCTGAAAATTCAGCAGGAATGTAGGACTCATTTGCTTGATCTTCCTCAATGTTGTGCTGAGTATATCCTGGGTAAAGTTTCTCATCCTCTTCATCAGACAAAGGTTCTGCATCAGGCTCTGCTTCCTCCACAACAGGATCAACAACTATGATAGGTTTAGCTTGGGTTTTACTGCAAGAGTGCTCTGACCAAACATTTGCACTAGGAGTTGTAGGTGGCTTGCAGCTGCTGCTTGTTGCCCTTGTATTAGTCCTAAGTTTTCCAGATGCTTTAGAACCAGAGGGCCTTGAACCAGTGGGATTGGAATTTTTCTGTGATCTAGGCCTCTGAATAACATTGATTTCTAGATTGCATGACATGGTTTCTGCATTAGTAGCAAACATGACACCTAACTCACTATCAGACTGAATAGGGACCCAAGCAACTTTGGATGCATCCCAATACCTTATCTCCACAACATCATATAATCCCCATGGATATTTGGCACAAATTGTTGCCCTTAACTGATCAAATGTGCTACTGTTGTCCACAACTAATGGAAATGTGAAGCCTAGTTCTTTTCCTTGTGTACCAGCACCAGATAAAATGCATGTCTCCATTCTAACACCGAGATTAAATGCTCTAGCCGGATCCATCCTATGCAAACATGTCACAATATTAAAATACAGCAAGAAACTAGCCTAAATAAAATGCAAACATGTATATCCTAACCTAAATCCACCAAGAAACAGTAGATATGGGGGACAGAGGAAAGAGACAGCAGATCTGGAGGGGATGGGGGAACTTACCGTGATGTTCTCTGCGATGACCATGTTCTTTCCGCGCGGGCGCCGCCTGTGGCACCGCCGCCGTCCACGTCGTCCCCCATCGCCAGCAGGAGTGGATCTGCTGGGCGCTGATTCAGTCGCCGTCACCACCGCCTAGGGTTTGTGAGAGAGTGGGGAATGAGAGAGAGTGGGGAATGAGAGAGAGACTGGGGATGAGAGTGAGATGGGCCCGAGTGGGTTCTGTCCTAGCCAGGGGAATCCGGTGTCCAAAACGGAGCGCCGTATACGGTCAAATGGCGCTGACCAAGCGGAACCGTGACGAAAGGGCAAAAAACGAAAGAATTCCAAAGTGACTTGGACAGAACAGGTGAGTTTCTGAAACTAGGGGTAAAACAGACGAGTGGGACACAACTAGGGGCATAAAACTAATTATCCCTATATAAACCGTGGGGTCTTTAGTCTTAGGGCAGAGCTACATCCATCACCTCATTGACTTAGGGTTTAGCTCATCCGATCTCGAGGTAGATCCACTCTGTAACCACATTATACATCAAATACAATCAAGAAGGATGTAGGGTTTTACCTCTTCGAGAGGGCCCGAACCTGGGTAAACACTTTGTTCATCGTCCCTTTGTTACCATCGATCCTAGATCCACAGCTCGGGACCCCCTACCCGAGATCCACCGGTTTTGACACTGACATTGGTGCTTTCATTGAGAGTTCCGCTGTTGGGTCAACCAAGGATCTATGGCTCGCGTGATCATCGGAGAGGGCGCCAGCCCCGAAGACCTCTTCGTCCCCGGCCAACTCTTCGCGTTCGGCAGCATCGTGCTGCATGCCAACCCAACAGGTCATCTAGACCAAATCGATAACTTCGCCCCTGAGCACCGGATTTGATTCAGCAATTTGGAGTACTTTACGGATGCGTGAGGCGATCTGGTCTTTACCAGATTCACAACCTCTCCTCGCACCCTCATGGGCCTCGGTGTGCCCGCCTTGGAGCCTCCCACTGATCCGATCTACGGATCGGCCCCAGCCCTTCAGCCAGCCTTGAGCCCGGATAGCTCCACCTCAAGCGGAGACCAGGAATCCCCTTCAGCCACGTGCATGATGCCTGCCGAAGACCCATTCTCGGGCCTCGATGAGGAAGCAAGGTTCGGCGGCCGAGAGTCACTCTCGGCCGAACCCTCCCTTTACGACATGCCTCCGGCCTTGAGCCCTTGCGACGAGTCAACGATCAGCAGCCGGGGATTGCTCCTGGCCCAAATTAACCCGGCCTTGAGCCCCAGTACGGGGACAGTGCTCGAAGACCAGGGCCCGCCTTCAGTTTCCGATGACTGTCCAGTCCCGAGCCCCGAGTTCAGCTCGGCCCTTGAAAGCCAGGACCCAGCTAGGGCACAAACTATCCCTTGCCTTGCTACGCTGGAGTTCTGCCCAGAACCCCCGATGCCCGCGAGCTCAGCGACCCTCGCCCTATTAAACGAGGTGCTAGATCGAATCCAGAAGATGGCTATTCGGGAAGACTACCCCCAGCTCACATCCAACTACCCTTCGAGGCATATCTTGGGGAATTTTGCACCCCACCCACCACCCACCTAGTAGCCATTGTCGAAGATTTAATCGACATGCTGGATTACACCTCATAAAATACCGAATACATGGATGAGGACAGCGGAGCCACGGCTAACATTGGCGCCACTCCCCCCATTACCGGCCGCTGGACGGCCACGTCCACCTATGACGTCTACATGGTAGACACCCCGAAGGGAGATGATGGCACCCCCAGGAAGGATAACGGCAGGCCGATCGAGGAGCCACCGAAGCGTCGCAAACAGCGCCGCCGCTCCAGGGCGCGTCGAAGCCACATGAGCAACACGGACACCAGAGAAAATGCCACACCAAACAATGCGGACAACCTTAATCCTGGCGCCGACGAACAACCACAAGTCAACCATGAGGAGCAGGAGGATCCACTCGATTTGGAACATCTCACTGATTCCGAAGACGACAATTACCTCCCCTTCTCAGAAGCGGAAGTGAGCCTGGGTGACGAAGATTTCATCATCCCCGGAGACCCGTTGGATCAAGAGCGGTCAAGCGGCAGCTTATCGCTACCGCGCGCAGCCTGAAGAAACATCGGCAGAAAATAAAGGCCAAACAAGACACGCTCAACGAGAGATGGACTAAGGTCCTGGATGCCAAAGAAGAGTACGACCACAAGCAACAAACAAAAAGCTACCCAAAGCGGAAGCTACTGCGCAGTTTGACGACGAGGCCATAGAGCCAGCACCCCCGAGGTACACTCAGGCAGATCAACCAGACCGCCCCCCTCGAGGACGGGATCAGACAGTTAAGCAAGCCAAAAAGCCCATCATTCGCTGTCAAGGCAAGGAACCATTACGGTCAGGCTATGAGTACTACCTCCGCCGGGACCTAGACGCTCGGGCGGGCCTGACAAGGTCAATTTACGAGCCCATGAGGAACCCTCTGAAGGAAATATGCCCTAGAGGCAATAATAAAGTTGTTATTTTATATTTCCTTATTCATGATAAAGGTTTATTATTCATGCTGGAATTGTATTGATCGGAAACTTAAATACATGTCTGAATACATAAACAAATACTGTGTCCCTAGTAAGCCTCTACTAGACTAGCTCGTTGATCAAAGATGGTTAAGGTTTCCTAACCATGGACATGTGTTGTCATTTTATAACGGGATCACATCATTAGGAGAATGATGTGATGAACAAGACCCATCCGTTAGCTTAGCATATTAATCGTTCCGTTTATTGCTATTGCTTTCTTCATGTCAAATACATATTCCTTCAACTATTAGATTATGCAACTCCCGGATACCGGAGGAATGCCTTGTGTGCTATCAAACATCACAACGTAACTGGGTGATCATAAAGATGCTCTAGAGGTATCTCCGAAGGTGTTTGTTGAGTTGGCATAGATCAAATTAGGATTTGTCACTCCAAGTTTCGGAGATTTATCAGCCCACAAAGGGGCTGGTGCGCCCCTTCCCTTGGTTGTACAGCCCTAGGGAAGGAAATGGGGGAGGGCTAGCCCCTCCTGCCTTTCCCTCTCATGGGAGAAAGGAAAGGAGGGGGCGCCACCCTCCCCTGCCTTTCCCCGTGCTCCAAATAAGGAAAGGGGCGGCGCGGCTTGGGAGGGACTCCAAGTAGGATTCCTCCTACTTGGGCACCGCTTTTGGCTACTCCTCCCTCCCTCCCACCTATATATATGTGGGAGGGGGCGCCTAGCACACACCAGATCAATTGTTAGCTGTGTGCGGCGCCCCCCTCCACCGTTTACACCCCCGGTCATATTTTTGTAGTGCTTAGGCGAAGCCCTGCGGAGATCACTTCACCATCACCGTCAGCACGCCATCGTGCTGACAGAACTCATCTGCTACCTCGATGTCTTGCTGGATCAAGAAGGCGAGGGATGTCACCGAGCTGAACATGTGCAGAACTCGGAGGTGCTGTGCGTTCGGTACTTGATCGGTTGAAGCGCGAAGAAGTTCGACTACATCAACTGCGTTGTAAAACGCTTCCACTTAAGGTCTACGAGGGTACGTAGACACACTCTTCCCCTCGTTGCTATGCATCTTCATGGATAGATCATTGCGTGTGCGTAGAATTTTTTTTCCATGCAACGTTTCCCAACACCCTCCTGCGGGATGGGACAGATACAAATCCTGGTTAGACCAAAACGATAGAGCTCGGGAACCACAACGAGCCCGAATGGCAGATGACCTCCGGTGCGACGTAGCCCAAGTCAGGGGCGCTGCCCATCCCCTCTGCTTCACAGATAAAGTGATGTAACACGAGTTCCCAAAAGGTTTCAAAGGTGTGAACATCGAGTCCTACGATGGGGCTACGGACCCTACAGTATGGATAGAAGATTTTCTATTGCACATCCACATGGCACGAGGAGACGACCTCCATGCTATCAAGTACCTACCATTAAAACTCAAGGGTCTGGCAAGACATTGGCTGAACAACCTTCCCGAAGACTCAATAGGGTGTTGGGAAGAACTCGAGGAGGCATTTCGAGCCAACTTCCAGGGCACTTATGTTCGGCCACCGGACACCGATGACCTGAGCCATGTAATCCAGCAACCCGACGAATCCGCTCGGCAATTCTGGAACCGGTTTTTGACCAAGAAAAACCAAATCGTTGACTGCCCGGACTCCGAAGCAACAACCGCCTTTAAGCATAGTATTCGGGATTGTGACGCCCCCGGTTCAATCATACACTAATCATACACGCAAATGTGTACGATCAAGATCAGGGACTCATGAGAAGATATCACAACACAACTCTAGACACAAATTAAAATAATACAAGCTTTATATTACAAGGCAGGGGCCTCGAGGGCTCGAATACATAAGCTCGAATACACAAGAGTCAGTGAAAGCAATAATATCTGAGTACAGACATAAGTTAAACAAGTTTGCCTTAAGAAGGCTAGCACAAAAGTAGCAATGATTGAAAAGGCAAGGCCTCCTGCCTGGGACCTCCTAACTACTCCTCGAAGCCGAACTCCACATAGAAACATTCTTGGGATCCTCTGGCTCCTGGACTCCATCATATGATCGCAATACCCGGGAAAAGGGGAAAGGAAGTAGCAAAGCAACCGTGAGTACTCATCCAAAGTACTCGCAAGCAAGGATCTACACTAAATATGCATCGGTATCAATGAAATGGGTAGTATCTGTGGACTGAACTGCAGAATGCCAGAATAAGAGGGGGATAGCTAGTCCTACCAAAGACTACGCTTCTGGCAGCCTCCATCTTGAAGCATATAGAAGAGAGTAGCAAGTAGAGCATCAAGTAACATCGTATAGCATAATCCTACCCGGCGATCCTCCCCTTGTCACCCTGTGGGAAAGCGATCACCGGGTTGTATCTGGCACTTGAAAGGGTGTGTTTTATTAAGTATCCGGTTCTAGTTGTCATAAGGTCGGAATACAACTCCGAGTCGTCCTGTTACCATGGACACGACTATTCGAATAGATCAATCTTCCCTGCAGGGGTGCACCACATTACCCGACACGCTCGATACCTCTGGCCGGGCACACTTTCCTGGGTCATGTCCGGCCTCGGGAGATCAACACGTCGTAGACCTACCTAGGCCCAATAGAGAGGTCAGCACGCTGGTCTAAATCCTAAGTGCGCAGGGGTCTTGGGCCCATCGGCCTTTGCACTCCTGCACGTTGCGAGGGCGGCCGGTGAGCAGACCTGGCAGCCTCCATTACAAAGGATGGTGCTTTACGCGGTCCAGCCCGGCGCGCACCGCTTCATCGCTGACGTCTGGAAAGCTTCGGCCGATACTACGACGCCGGTTGCCCATATCTTATCCCACGTGACGGTTAGTGCGTATAAGGCCAACGACCAACTCAGATCAAATGCTTAATCTCGTTAAGCGTGTTATTGAAATATCCGCGGACGCCGACCAAGGACCAGGCCCACCTGTCTCCTAGGTGGTCACAACCTGCCCTGTCGCTCCGCCTCAAAGTAACACTCGGGGGCCGTCGGGAACCCAGGCCCATCACAACCTGGATGGAACCATATGCCCCTTCAGGCCCCACTTTCATGAATCACTCGCGGGTACTCTACGAGCTGACCCGACTTTAGTCACCACATGTATCAAGTACATTATGTATGTAGTATATACCCGTGATCACCTCCCGAGTGATCACGGCCTGATAGTATAGCATGGCAGACGGATAAGAATGCAGGGCAACTGATGATAAACTAGCATCCTATACTAAGCATTTAGGGTAACAGGTAAGGTATCAACAACAGTAGCAACAAGGACAGGCTATGCAGCAGTATAGGATCAAACCGATGAAACAGAAACACTACTTTAATGCAAGTAGTAGAGGGAGAGAGTAGGCGGTATCGGGATGATCAAGGGGGGGGGGGTTTGCTTGCTTGGAAGCTCGATCGAGAAGGAGGGGTCGTCAACACCGTAGTCGATTGGGGCAGCAGAGGCGTCAGTCTTGAAGTCTACCGGAGAGAAGAGGGGGATGAAACAATTAATACAATGCAAACAGATTCATGACGATCCATGACATGACAAATAGTGGTGCTAGGTGTGCCCTAACGCAGAACTATGCGATACTGGCGAAGGGGGAAAACATCCGGGAAAGTATTCCCGGTGTTTGACGTTTACAGACAGCCAAACCGGAGGGGGACGGTTGCATGTTTGCTATGCTAGGGACGTGTGGCAGACGAACGGACTGCATATTCGGATTCGTCTCGTCGTTCTGAGCAACTTTCATGTACAAAATATTTTCATCCGAGTTACGGATTATTTTATATTAATTTTTGAAGTTTTAATTCATGTTTGGAATTATCATATTTAGTTTAATTCAAAAATATGTTTACTGCATCAGCATGATGTCAGTATGACATCAGCGGTCAACATTGACCGTTGCCTGGGTCAACTGACGCGTGGGGTCCGTTTGTCATTGTCTGTCCACTAATTAACATATGATTAAGGTTAATTAAGATGATTAATTAGATTAATTAATTCATTTAATTAGTTAGTTAATTAATTTAATTATTATATATATATATATTTAAAACCTTTTCTTATTTCTGGGGCGTGTGGCCCCAATGTCAGTAGCTCTAGGGGAGCCTTAGCAGGCGTGCGGGTTACGGGCGCTGGCGCCCAGCCCAATTGGGCATACGCCCGGATCGAAGGGGGCGCCCGCCACGGGCACAGCGAGGCCACGGGGAGGCGGGCTCACCCGACCGGAGGTGGGGGGATGGGGCGACGCGCGGGAGCAGGGGAGAGGCACGCGGCGACGGGGCGTTGCGAGCACGCGCGTGCTGGCGAGGGCAGGGGCAGCCGGTGGGAGGTGCGGGCGGCTTGGCCGGGGCGTGGCCTCGCGCGCAAAGGAGTAGCGGTGCGGCAGTGGTGGTGGCATGAGGCGGCGCGCGGCAAGGGGGAGGCGGAGCCAGGGCGCGGCGGTAGCTAGCAGCAGCAGGACGAGCGGGAGGTGCGACACGACTGGGCGGCCGCGAGCGACGAGCGGTGCGGCCGGGCGGAACAGTAGGCGAGGCGAGCAGCGCGCGAGCAGCAGCGACAGAAGCGGCAACAGTACAACAGCGACAGCAGGCAGGGCAGGCAGCAGCGGCATGTACGCGGGAGGGAGGCGCCAATAGGGCGGCCAGGAGCAGCCGCGGGTAGCACGGGTGACAACGGGTGCGTCGGGGCGTGTCTACGAGCGGGCGCGCACGCACGGGGACGTAGCCGGGCGAAGGTCGTTTTGGCCAGGGCGCGCGCATGGAACTAGGTAAGGCCATGGCGGGCGGCTGCTATGGCAATAAATGGGAGACGTGCTAGGGGATGCGGACGAGAGGGAAGGCAAACGAGGGAGGACGGACTCCTCACCCTCCGATGCAGGGGAATAGGCGGCAAGGCTCGACGAAGCTGCACGAGGAGGAGGCCGGGGACGTCCGATGGCGGGGCGGCTGCGTGGGGGAGGTGTTGACGGGTCGGTCGCTCGTCCCCGATCCAATCGGGGCGAGGAGAGCGAGGGGAACGGGGTAGGGCTAGGGTTGGTGGGGAGAGGTGCCGGTGGGGCTTAAGTAGTCGGGCTGGGGGGCTCCAGAGTATTCGTCGGATGGCTGCCACGGCATCGGCCGGTGCCGTGGCGGGCATCGGTCGTGCTCACGACCCCCTCTATGAACAGAGGAGCGGACGACCATGGGTGGGCCGGCCGGTGGAAGTTGCTGGGCCACTTGGCCGAGGGGGAGGGCGGAAAGGCTTTTACCTTTTATCCTTTTATTTTCCTGTGTTTGTTTTACTTTTATCTTTTGTTTCATTTTTCTTTTACTGTTTTATTTTAGTTCCTCTTTTATTTTAGTTTTATAAACTATAAAAGTAGTCCCTAATTTTGTGTTAATAAATATGCTACTATCACATAAGTTTGGGCAACTAAATAAAATAGTTTAATATTTTATTTATTGTAAAAGGCATTTAACTAATTGTTTTGCTACTGTTTCAACTTATTTTAGGACATTCAGACACTTTATAAAAATGTGGTTTCTCCACCATAATCACTTATGATTTATTTGTCACCGTTTGTACTTTTTAGTTTTAATGTTTGAAAACTTTTCTAGTTAGACTTTATTTTAAATTTGAATTTCCGAATCAGTTTAGAATCAACGCGAGTTTATCAACAGTAACCGAGGTGATGTGGCATCATTAGCAGAGGTTCACTGTAGCTTAATTATCAGGGCATCACAATCCTCCTCCACTACAAGAAATCTCGTCCCGAGATATTAAGAGGTGGAGTAAGGGGGAAAGATCTGGTTACGAAATTCTAACGAATCTTCTCGGTCTTGGTTGCTCTTCTCGAAGAGGTCGATCCATTACGTTGATGTCTTCATTTCTCTGCTTCAGGTCATCATGATGAAGTCGACATCCTTTCTTCGGGAACTCCATCGTACTTACGAAAGAATAAAGGATGGGTATTCGGGAGAACGGACCTCTGCAAGGTTGACTATCTGGTCGATAACATCAGGGAAGGTGGCGGAAAGTAACTCTCGAATTGAAACTTAAGAAAATATCGAGAGCAAAGTAAGGAGGTATCATGGGAAGTTTCGAGTGGGCAGGCAATCGTTCGATGCCTGAAATAGGGCGTGAAAGGGGTTCAAAGCAACGGGAATAAGTATTGTGTCTGATACCAGAATTGATGATCTCTCGGAAGGTGGCTCATGAATTACATATGAGGCCAAGCGTGAGTAACAACCTTGGGAACAGGGAGGTACAGGAGTGTCAGGTTTCAATTCCGTGGAACTGTGGGTTATGGGCCCACCATGTGGGTTAAAAGTAGGAAGGGCGGTGATGTTTTGCATGATCATGTAATCAAGGCATGCTAGAGGATAGCCTGTCAGTTATGTCGGCAACAACATCGGTACCAAGGGCGAGGGACGAAGAGAACCATTTTCCTGCTCGTTGAACGAGGCAGACCAATAGGCAAAGTTCTCGTCCATCGGTGGTTACCGGAATGTCATCAACAATAGTAACAGGGTCTTACTGACAGAGTGGTACAACAAGGTGCTTACCTAAGCAGGGAATTATCACTGCTCAGTTAAGTCAGATTACAAGAAAGGTTAAATAGAACAACGGAAAGGAAATACGATTATCAGATTAAACAGAACAATGGAAAGGAAAATGTGTTTAAACACATATTTCAGGGGTATATCTTTCCCAAGGACAAGCATAGCATGATAACCATGACATGATATAAAGTAGAAAACCCTTTAGGTGAGGGGAGAGAAATTTCATGATGTTACCCATACAATGGTGTTTGGATAATTGATAAAGAAATTTTAGCGTTGTGCTTCAAATGTTCTTATTGAAAATCGGAGTACCACAGACATGCTTCGAGATAGCATTGACATGGGCTTCAAGCAAAGGTCAGACTTCGGATACACGAAGGATCCATCAGGAACAACTTGTAGAATAAGTCTTACAATTTCCTCATGGAAGCATGGATAACCTTGCTAAAAAGGAAACTATAACAATAGGTCCTCCGGCCAGGTGTGCTAGGCATGACATCACCTTACCGGTTCATATAAAGACCAATGTTATAACTCTTGGAAATATGTTCCAACCATCATATCTGACCGAGATTCAAACCTGATTGGTGTCAGGATACCTCAGACTCAGGATGCCTGAGAAGAAAAGGTGCAACACAAATTGACGAGATGACATCGTAAGATTCTCGGGAAATGAACTATGGAAGTGAGTTCTGAAACAAGAGTTCATCTGTAAACCAAGGAGAGGATGAGGAGGTGGCTAATGGACTTAGTGACAATTCATTGAGATTTCCAAAAAGATGGATTTCCACAATTATGTGAACAAGGAGATAACATTTGTCAGATCAAATGATATAATGATGTATGCTCGAGGAGAACATCCACGAGCAAACATTGGTTGAAAGGTGCACCCGAAATATGGGCTTAGGTAGCATGATCAATGTTAGTATGGTGATTTGATAACCAATACACAAAGAATGAAACTATCGTTCATTAACTTACAAGCAATAGGGTTGCTAGGAGTACAAAATTCAAGCAGCATCGTTCACTTGTTGGTATCCCGGTTAGAATCAACACGGGGACCAAGAAAGAATGGTGATGGTGAGAAGTATCACTATACCCAGAATTCTTAAGAGGTGGAGCAATTCTCACAACATCCTTGACATAAAAGATGGTAATACTTCAAGGTAGAACATAATACAAGCTCGATAGCAAGTTGCATCCACAACATGAACAAGTTTGTGATGAAAGGAAGATAAGGATGTTGTCGATGGTAACTCAAATTACCAAGGGACGAGGATGGCACTTATCATCATGAATTCGATTGATATCCTGGAAGGAGTCAAAATGTTGATGATGATCACAACAATTTTGTCGAGAGGCTCCACGAAGAAGCAATCGGACAGCGACTACATCAAGCAAAAGGACTAATGCAACGAAAGATTTTTGTATCCACGGATACGACACCAACTCGGAATCAAGCTTGCTATTCGAGGTGAAACGATAAGAAAAGGAAGATAGACATAAGCATAGCTCTTCGTCGAAAGTTGTGCTCCGGGAATAAGGACCTGGTAGCACAGTTAAAATCAGCACGTTAATGATATAGCCGATCAGGCTAGGAATGACGTGATCGAGTACAAACTCGTAAGTAAAGAAGATTACTAAGAGTTGTTTAATCGCGATGCAGACTCGATTCAGTTATCGGTGTCTTTGAGTGTTTAATAACTCAGAGCCTATGAAAAAATTGGAATCAGTGAGAATGTAGTACTTGATGAAGAATTCATAAGAAGTTATGCAGTTCCGTGATAATCTCAAGATACCAGGGGGTAATACTCAAGGACAGATCAAAGTAGAGGTTGGACTGGGTTATTGCTCTGCAGAAGACAAGTGCTTAAACTTGCACGAGAAATGGTATTTAAAGGAGAACATGGTCGGAACCACGATTGCAAAAGGCCAGATCCCAGATTTAAGATGAACTTATACCAAGGGAATAATTAATTTAAGAGAAGCTTTAATGATAAGATGTACATCGTGTCCATGGGCATGAACACAAAGTTCAAGGTCGACTTCCACTTCTTCAATGCATAACCTTTCATTCACTATTCTATTAAAAATGCTTTGAGTGCGAAGACCTACCTGGTGAACTACCAGAGGAGTATGAACCTTGAAAAACTATCAGGTTCACATAGATTAAGGAAGGCATAGGTTCAACTCATTGGGGCATCTTAGAAACATATACCACAAGCTTCAAGAGTAATTATCACCAGCTCAAAAGCAAAGCATGGTTGGCCAAATCAGAGAATAGGATTTACCAATAGCATTATGTATCAGAGAAAGAACTTCTTGAGGTTTTTGTATCCGAAGGACACTGTCGGATGATAATTCAACAAAGGATCTGACAATCCATAATGGGGCTGATGTGAGCATCGGCGCACAATCAGAGGAAGAAAACAATGCAAAGACATTGGATTACAGAAACAACTTACTAATTCAAAGCTCAAATGCAAAGGAATTATGATTTCCAAATCAAGGGATCAGAAGCAAACACTCTAATTAAGGATAAGTGGAGTAGGCTTAGGGATACAATCGATGGTAGGTTCATTGGTCGAGATCCAGCCCATGTTTAAAATAGCGTCTGAGCCGGAAGGGTGAATGCTAGGATCTGAATGAGTATTGCGAGCATTCGCAACATATTGAATCAATGGAATCTAAATGATAGTGACTACGGATGCCAATAAGATTACTATACTTATGGGATTAACCACAATGCAAGCAAGCAAGAATTTCAAGAGCAATAAGCTGCTAAGGATTTTCGGAAGATCGAATGGTATTTCGAAGACTTTTGTGAAATACATGAATCAACTGGGGATGAACGGATACTCGATAAGTGCGAGGAATTATCCGTAGGGGTATTCCTGCGGCAAGGAACTACAATGCAGTGGCACAAGTGATTCTTAAAAGTCAGAGAACAATTCGATGTATCTTGTAATAACAAGAGCAACTGGGAGTAATTGTATGAATGACAAGTGTATGTCGTTATCCATTTGGATATATCAGTAGTAGGGAATTGAAAAGGCAGAGGGCACAAGGGTCTCGGGAATCATCGAAGAGTATCTTCAAAATCATCTGGAATGAAGGGGCTCTCCGACAGGAAGTGGTTACGAGAACCTAGAGTTAGAATTAGCAAAATCATTTAACCTAAATAGAAGAGAGATCAGAATCCCAGAGTATAGACGAGGAATAAAAGATCCTAATACCACCCAATGGCGACGTGGGCCCGTAAGCCACACAGCCATGTTAGTAAAAGTTTTGCAATGACTAGACTCAACTTCGGCCAAGGAGTTTGGAAGGGGGGGTTCCTACAGGCAGTCGGCTCTGATAACTGTGACGCCCCCGATTCAATCGTACACTAATCATACATGCAAATGTGTATGATCAAGATCAGGGACTCAGGGGAAGATATCACAACACAACTCTAGACACAAATTAAAATAATACAAGCTTTATATTACAAGCCAAGGGCCTCGAGGTCTCGAATACATAAGCTCGAATACACAAGAGTCAGCGAAAGCAATAATATCTGAGTACAGACATAAGTTAAACAAGTTTGCCTTAAGAAGGCTAGCACAAAAGTAGCAACGATTGAAATGGCAAGGCCTCCTGCCTGGGACTTCCTAACTACTCCTCGAAGCCGAACTCCGCATAGAAACATCCTCGGGATCCTCTGGCTCCTGGACTCCATCATATGATTGCAATAACCGGGAAAAGGGGAAAAGAAGTAGCAAAGCAACCATGAGTACTCATCCAAAGTACTCGCAAGCAAGGATCTACACTAAATATGCATCGGTATCAATGAAATGGGTAGTATCTGTGGACTGAACTGCAGAATGCCAGAATAAGAGGGGGATAGCTAGTCCTATCGAAGACTACGCTTCTAGCAACCTCCATCTTGAAGCATATAGAAGAGAGTAGCAAGTTTAGCATCAAGTAACATCGTATAACATAATCCTACCCGGCGATCCTCCCCTCATCACCCTGTGGGAAAGCGATCACCGGGTTGTATCTGGCACTTGAAAGGGTGTGTTTTATTAAGTATCCGCTTCTAGTTGTCATAAGGTCGGAATACAACTCTGAGTCATCCTGTTACCGTGGACACGACTATTCGAATAGATCAATCTTCCCTGCAGGGGTGCACCACATTATCCGACACGCTCGATCCCTCTGGCCGGGCACACTTTTTTGGGTCATGTCCGGCCTCGGGAGATCAACATGTTGCAGCCCTACCTAGGCCCAACAGAGAGGTCAGCACACCGGTCTAAATCCTAAGCGCGCAGGGGTCTTGGGCCCATCGCCCTTTGCACTCCTGCACGTTGCGACGATGACCGGTAAGCAAACCTGGCAGCCTCCATTACAAAGGAGGATGCTTTACGTGGTCCAACCCGGCGCGCGCCGCTCCGTCGCTGACGTCTAGAAAGCTACGGCTGATACTACAATGCCGGTTGCCCATATCTTGTCCCACGTGGCGGTTAGTGCGTATAAGGCCAACGACCAACTCAGATCAAATACCCAATCTCGCTAAGCGTGTTATTGAAATATCCGCGGACGCCGACCAAGGACCAGGCCCACCTGTCTCCTAGGTGGTCACAACCTGCCCTGTCGCTCCACCTCAAAGTAACACTCGGGGGCCGTCGGGAACCCAGGCCCATAACAACCTGGATGGTACCACCTGCCCCTTCAGCCCCCACTTTCGTGAATCACTCCCGGGTACTGTACGAGCCGACCCGACTTTAGTCACCACATGTATCAAGTACAATATGTATGTAGTATATACCCGTGATCACCTCCCGAGTGATCATGGCCCGATAGTATAGCATGGCAGACGGTCAAGAATGTAGGGCCACTAATGATAAGCTAGCATCCTATACTAAGCATTTAGGATAGCAGCTAAGGTATGAACAACAGTAGCAACAAGGACAGGCTATGCAGCAGTATATGATCAAACCAATGAAATAGTAACACTACTTTAATGCAAGCAGTAGAGGAAGAGAGTAGGCGATATCGGGATGATCAAGGGGGGTTTGCTTGCCTGGAAGCTCGGTCGAGAAGGAGGGGTCGTCAACACCGTAGTCGATTAGGGCAGCAGAGGCATCAGTCTCGAAGTCTACCAAAGAGAAGAGGGGGAAGAAACAATGAATACAATGCAAACAGATGCATGACGATGCATGACATGAAAAATAGCGGTGCTAGGTGCGCCCTAACGCAGAACTTGGCGATACCGGCGAAGGGGAAAAACATCCAGGAAAGTATTCCCGGTGTTTGATGTTTTCGGACAGTCAAACCGGAGGGGGACGGTTGCATGTTTGCTATGCTAGGGACGTGTGGCAAACGAACGGACTGAGTATTTGGATTCGTCTCGTCGTTCTGAGCAACTTTCATGTACAAAGTATTTCCATCCGAGTTACGGAATATTTTATATTAATTTTTAAAGTTTTAATTCATTTTTGGAATTATCAGATTTAATTTAATTCAAAAATATGTTTACTGCATCAGCATGAAATCAGTATGACGCATTGACCGTTGCCTGGGTCAATTGACGCGTGGGGTCCGTTTGTCATTGTCTATCCACTAATTGACAGATGATTAAGGTTAATTAACATGATTAATTAGATTAATTAATTAATTAATTATTTAACTAATTTAATTATTATATATTTATATATTTTTTAAAACCTTTTCTTATTTCTGGGGCATGGGGCCCCAACGTCAGTGGCTCTGGGGAGCCTTAGCGGGCGTGCGGGTTACGGGCGCTGGCGCCCAGTCCGATTGGGCATATGCCCATATCGAAGGAAGGGCGCCGGGAACGGGCACGGCGAGGCCGCGAGGAGGCGGGCTCGCCCGGCCGGAGGTGGGGGGATGGGGCAACGCACGGGAGCAGGGGAGCGGCGCGCGACGACTAGGCGGTGCGAGCGCGTGCGTGCTAGCGAGGGCAGGGGCAGCCATGGGGCACGGCACAGGGGTGGCCTGCGGGAGGTGCGGACGACTTGGCCGGGGTGCGGCCTCGCGCGCAGAGGAGTAGTGGTGAGGCATTGGTGGTGGCTGGAGGCGACGTGCGGCAAGGGGGAGGCGGAGCCAGGCCGCGGCGGGAGCTAGCAGCAGCAGGACAAGCGGGAGGTGCGACACGACTGGGCGGCAACGGGCGACGAGCGGCATGGCCGAGTAGAATAGTAGGCGAGGCGAGCGGCGTGCGAGCAACAGCGACAGAAGCGGCAACAGTACAACAGCGACAGTAGGCAGAGCAGGCATTAGCGACATGTACGCGGGAGGGAGGCGCCAATAGGGCGGCCAGGAGCAGCCGCGGGTGACGACGGGCGCGTCGGGGCACGGCTATGAGCGAGCGCGCACGCACGGGGGCGTAGTCGGGCGAAGGTCATTTCGGCCAGGGCGCACGCATGAGGCAGGACGGAGTCCTCACCCTCCGATGCAGGGGAACAGGCGGCGAGGCTCGACGAAGCTGCAGGGGGAGGAGGCCGAGGACGTCCGGTGGCGGGGCAGCTGCGTCGGGGAGGCGTCGACGGGGTCAGTCGCTCGTCCCCGATCCAATCGGGGCGAGGAGAGCGAGGGGAACGGGGATAGGGCTAGGGTTGGCGGGGAGAGGCGCCGGTTGGGCTTAAGTAGTCGCGGAGGGGGGGAGTAGTCGCCGGATGGCCACCACGGCATCGGCCGGTGCCGTGGCGGGCATTGGTCGTGCCCACGACCTCCTCTGTGAATAGAGGAGGGGGCGACTGTGGGTGGGCCGGCCGGTGGAAGTTTCTAGGCAACGTGGCCCAGGGGGAGGGTGGAAAGGCTTTTACCTTTTATCCTTTTATTTTCCTGTGTTTGTTTTACTTTTATCTTTTTTTTCATTTTTCTTTTACTGTTTTATTTTAGTTCCTATTTTATTTTAGTTTTATAAACTATAAAAGTAGTCCCTAATTTTGTGTTAATAAATATGCTACTGCCACATAAGTTTGGGCAACTAAATAAAAGAGTTTAATATTTTATTTATTATAAAAGGCATTTAACTAATTGTTTTGCTACTCTTTTAACTTATTTTAGGACATTCAGACACTGTAAAAATGTGGTTTCTCCACCATAATCACTTATGATTTATTTGTCATTGTTTGTACTTTTTAGTTTTAATGTTTGAAAACTTTTCTAGTTTGACTTTATTTTAAATTTGAATTTCCGAATCGGTTTTGAATCAACGCGAGTTTATCAACAGTAACCGAGGTGACATGGCATCATTAGCAGAGGTTCACTGTAGCTTAATTATCCGGGCATCACAGGGATGAATGGCTAGCGCGACAGTTCGGCCAAGACAAGCCAAAAACGATGGCCGCACTTACCTCCCCGATGACCCGCTTCTGCGCCGGAGAGGACAGTTGGCTCGCCCGTAGAGGCACCAATATTGATACCCCCGGCACCTCAGAAGTCCGGGACGGGAACGGGAAGCCCCGTAGGAGCAAAAACAAGCGCCACCATAACGACAGCGAAGCTGAGGAGGCGACAGTAAATGCCGGATTCCGCAATCAAAAGTCCGGGTCTCGGAAAAGGCCCTCTAAAGGCAACCAGGACGGCCCAACCAAGCTGGACACAATCCTGGACAGACCCTGCCAGATCCATGGCACTATAGAAAAGCCTGCCAAGCACTCCAACCGCAATTGTTGGGTTATAAAATAGGCCGGCAAGCTTCAAGCCGAAGACTCGGGCAAAAGCCCATGAAGCGAGGACGACGAGGAGCCCCGCAGGCCGAACATTGGAGGCCAAAAAACCTTCCCTTCTAAGGTTAAGACGGTGAACATGATCTACGCCACCCACATACCAAGGAGGGAAAGGAAACGCGCGCTATGGGACGTATACACCGTCGAACCCGTAGCACCGAAATTCAACCCGTGGTCGGCCTGCCCGATCACCTTTGACCATAGAGACCATCCGACAAGTATCCGTCATGGAGGGTCGGCGGCCCTTGTTCTGGAACCCATCATCGATGGGTACCACCTCATGAGAGTCCTAATGGACGGGGGCAACAGCCTCAATCTGATCTATGCAGACACAGTGAGAAAAATGGGGATAGATCCATCAAGGATCAAACCCAGCAACACCTCTTTTAAAGGGGTTATTCCGGGCATAGAAGCCCGATGCTCGGGCACGGTGACTCTTGAAGTGGTGTTCGGCTCACCGGATAACTTCCGAAGTGAAGACTTGATCTTTGATATCGCCCCATTCCGCAGTGGCTACCATGCCCTCCTCGGCCGCATGGCGTTCGCCAAATTTAACGCCGTCCTGCATTACGCCTACCTCAAGCTTAAGATGCCCGGTCCCTCAGGCATCATAACAATCAATGGCAACACAAAGCGCTCACTTTGGACCAAGGAACACACCGCGACCCTGGCAGCCGAAGACCAGGCCATCGCCAACGGGCCAAAATATCAGCCCGCCCTAAAGGCCAAACGGGCCCGAGCCCGATCCCCGTCATGGGGGCCCGCCTATGTTCGCCGCACATAGGGACACGCCCCCCATGGCACGCCCATCTCCATCGCGTGTTACGTGCCTCGTCAGCACAACTTTGCGCTCGAGATATCATGGGCGGCTGTGGGGACTAACATCGAACCCATATACCCATATATTCGGCTCAACCGAACTACAACATCCCAATGACGACGAATGTGATTCCAGACCAGCTCAGCTTCAAGCTATATTCGGCAGGGCTACATCTTAGAAGCCCCTACCACAGGCATCCCTCACCCGCATGTGATGTACATGGATGACCAACTCAAACCCATCCACCATGCAGATGCAAAGGCACAGACGTGCAACAGGGCACAGTTGAAGCTTCAACCAGTGAATCAAGGACCTGTATAAACCTTTCTCTGTAGAATTTTTTCTCACTTATTGTAAATGCCATGGCAGTTCGAATTGTACGGATAGACGTTCAGGGTTTACCGAAGTTAAAGACACTTTTCACAGTGTTAAGGAATCGGCATGATCCAGCCTTTCTTTCTCCTTTTCCTTTTTCTTCTTCTCTACTCTTCGGACAGCTGGGCAGGCACACAATGCATAGTAAATACAACTCGACTAATCGACTGAGGGCTTTATTTTCGCCAATCAGCCTAACATACCAAGTCCAGCACCACTTGTTGTAGTGTGACCGGCATCTCGGATATTGCATTATATGCATCGGTACCGAACTATGTTTTGGGTCAATAGTTGGGTTGCCTGGCTCCTGGGCTTGCTTCCTTACGTTCCGCATGTTCGGCTAAGAAGGTAAAGGGAGAACCCCTGTGAATGTACTTCTGGTTAGTCCAATTAAGTACCTCAGGGGAGAAAGCCGAAAACCGACCGTCATAATAAGCGAGAACCGGTCAGCGATCCGATGACAAGTGTTACACCTAAAAAATCGTTGGCAATTTATCTGTTTCATACGCAGGGTTCATCTTAGCACAAACCAAGTGGTCGCTTGGGCAGGCCTCAGCCCCCTTGTATACCACAAAACCCTGGGGGCTAGTCACTAGTCGCCGCCATCAAGCTCCTATGGCAAAGTGAAAGCAATAAAACCGCATAGTTCGATTGCTTGGTCTCTCTCTCGCACTACCGCCTTCGGGCACCAAGACGTTGGCTAAGGGTAACAGTGCGGAGATGAAACACCCCTCGTCTCATTAACCTGGTGGCTGAAGCCGACGACTGGTAACTTTCAGAATAAAAAAATAACCGCACAGGAGTCAAAATTAAATAGTAACACATACAGCGGACCGCACAGTAAAGCAACATGTTCGGACGACAACTGGACACAAAATCATTCAATAATTACATCCTTCGAACACTAACCCTCTATGGCCCGAGCACCTTCCATAACTTGGGCGAAGTACATCTCGGGGCGGCAGTGCTCCTTCCTAGCCGGCGGAGGACCAACGGCCATGTCCAACGGCTTGATCCTCGGCCAATGCACCATGGTCTTCACGAAGGACAGCCTCGCACCCTCCAGGCAGGCGGATCGCTTCATGTCATCAATCTGCGCCAATGCTTCCCACAGCCTCTGGACCAAGCCAAAGTAGCTGTCCGGAATAGGCTCAGCAGGCCACAGCCGGACACAGAGGTCCTTCAGGGCGGGCTCGGCCATCCAGAGCAGCTCCATCAACTACTTAAGCTGGTTGCTGAGGAGCAGGGGGTGTTCGGGCGCCTGGAATTGTGACCAGAAGAGCCGCCGTTCTGAATCCTCCTCCCGCGCCGCATAGTGCTTCGCCGCAGCAGCCGCACTCTTCGGAAGCTCGGCGAAGACGCCTGCGGAGTGCCAGACTCACGTCAGCAAGGCGAACCTGTTGCCTCCAAACACACTCTGCAGTAAGTAGTTCTTACCATTGGCGATCTGCTCTACTTGGCGAAGCTCTTCCTGGACACCTCGCACTTCGGTCCTCACCTCCTGGAGTTTTTTCTCCACCTTGGTCAGCTCAGAAGACCGCTCCCCCTGCTTCTTCTCAAGAGCCTCAACTTTCTTGATGGCATCCTTGGGCTCCACCTGCACCTCGGCCACTCGAGCCTCGTGCTTTTCACTGGCAAGCTGGGCCTTCTCATGCTCGGCCACCACCTTTGCGGCAGCCGCTATCTCGGCGGCTGCCTCGGCCTTGGCCTTCTTTAAAGCTGCCTTCAAGCCCTCTACCTCGGTGGAGGCAGCTGCAATACCCGCATATTGCATGATTAGCATATAGACTGGAAAATAAGTATCCGGCAATAAACAATCATACATTCTAACAAGGGCTTACCTTGCGCCGCATCAAGCCGCTTGTTGACAAGGACAAGCTCTGCATCGGAGTGCTCGAGCTTCTGATTCATCTCATCTAGCACCATGGCATTAGCAGCCGCGGCCACAGAAGATGCATGTTGAAGGAAATATGCCCTAGAGGCAATAATAAAGTTGTTGTTTTATATTTCCTTATTCATGATAAAGGTTTATTATTCATGCTATAATTGTATTGATCAGGAAACTTAAATACATGTGTGCATACATAAACAAATACCGTGTCCCTAGTAAGCCTCTACTAGACTAGCTCATTGATCAAAGATGGTTAAGGTTTCCTAACCATAGACATGTGTTGTCATTTGATAATGGGAGAATGATGTGATGGACACGGTGAGAATGATGTGATGGACAAGACCCATCCGTTAGCTTAGCATATTGATCGTTTAGTTTATTGCTATTGCTTTCTTCATGTCAAATACATATTCCTTCGACTATGAGATTATGCAACACCCGGATACCGGAGGAATACCTTGTGAGCTATCAAACATCATAACGTAACTCAGTGATCATAAAGATGCTCTACAGGTATCTCCGAAGGTGTTTGTTGAGTTGGCATAGATCGAGATTAGGATTTGTCACTCCGAGTATCGGAGAGGTATCTCTGGGCGCTCTCAGTAATACACATCATAAGAAGCCTTGCAAGCAAATGACTAATGAGTTAGTTATGTGATGATGTATTACGGAATGAGTAAAGAGACTTGCCGGTAACGAGATTGAACTAGGTATAGAGATACCAATGATCGAATCTCGGGCAAGTAACATACCGATGGACAAAGGGAATTACGTATGTTGTCATAATGGTTCGGCCGATAAAGATCTTCGTAGAATATGTAGGAGCCAATATGGGCATCCAGGTTCCGCTATTGGTTATTGACCGGAGAGGTGTCTCGGTCATGTCTACATAGTTCTCGAACCCGTAGGGTCCGCACGCTTAACGTTCATTGACGATATAGTGTTATATGAGTTATATGCTTTGGTGACAAAATGTTGTTCGGAGTCCCGGATGAGATCACAGACATGATGAGGAGTCTCGAAATGGTCGAGAGGTAAAGATTGATATATAGGACGATGGTATTCGGACACCGGAATAGTTTCGGAGTGCACCGGGTAGTCATCGGGTCACCGGAAGGGGTTCCGGACACCCTTGGCAAGTGTATGGGCCTTATGGGCCATAGGAGTGGACAGACCAGCCCACTAGGGGGCTGGTTCACCCCTCTACATGGCTGGCCAGATCTAGGGGAAGGAAAGGGGAGGGGTGGCCCCTCATGCCTTTCCCCCCTCAGGAGAGAAAGGAAGGGGGGGCGCCACCTCCTCCTTCCTTCCTCCCGCACTCCAATAAGGAAAGGGGAGGCGCCACTTGGGGAGGACCCCAAGTAGGATTTGGCCTAATTGGGGGCGCCTCCTGGCTGCTCCCTCCACCCCCACCTATATATATGTGGGAGGGGGGCGCCTAGCACAACCATGACAATTGCTTAGCGGTGTGCGGCGCCCCCTTCACCGTTTACACCCTCGGTCATATTTTCGTAGTGCTTAGGCGAAGCCATGCGGAGATAACTTCACCATCACCGTCACCACACCGTCATGCTGCCGAAACACATCCACTACTTCGCCATCTTGCTGGATCAAGAAGGCGAGGACGTCACCGAGCTGAACGTGTGCTGAACGCGAAGGTGCCGTACGTTTGGTACTCGATCGGTTGGAGCGCGAAGAAGTTCGACTACATCAACCGCGCTAACAAACGCTTCCACTTACAGTCTACGAGGGTACGTAGACACACTCTCCCGTCTCATTGCTATGGATATCCATGGATAGATCTTGCGTGTGCGTAGAATTTTTTTGTTTTCCATGCAATGTTTCCTAACACCTCTGACATCCAATTTGTTTTTTACCACTTTCAATATTGGCCTCATGAAATTGGACCCTCTGCAAGTTTCTTTGTACTACTTACAGAGTCTCGGGGGCTGCTATACTTACGGCCTATTTAAACATTAAAATCAACGGCTAAAACCACTTTACAGGCAAAAGAATATTACTTGGCTTACCTCAAAACCTGTTAGCAGGCCTTGTACAACGTTGTTCAGTTCGGATTTGATGGACCGAACACCTTGGAAAACCTCACCCATAAGGGAGCGGTGCCCGTTGACGATAGCGAAGTTGTTCACCAACTCGTCCAACACGTCTGGCAATCCCGCTGCCGCCTGGTCGGAGGTGTTCGACGCGGGCGTCGGGCCCCCAAACCCGTCCCCTTCGATGGGAGGAACCGGCACCTTCGAGGGCCTCAGGGGTCGGGTACGGAAGGTTGATGGGGTTCGGATGGTCCGGACCACCTTCCCGCGTTAGCCAGGTGGGACGCACCCTCCTGGTCTTCGATGATCGAGGCGTCAGCCTCGGCCATGGTGGCATCGCCCTCTTCCCTGGTGTTTGGAGGGGGAGGGGTCCTTCGGGACAGCACTTCCCCGACCTCTTCAGGGATCAGGGGAGGCACATAGCATGATGCTGACCCGCTATCCGCCAGCTCAGCGGGCAGCGATGTCCCCTCTGAGGTCTGCTCGGCGGGGTGGCCATGCGGTGGGCTGTGATGAAACACGGTCACACTACAAAAAAACACTTCCGTGATGATACGTGTTTGTCATAGTAGGTCACGTTTTCTGTCATGCATGTACATCCATGATGATTTTATGACAGAATCAAGATAGTCATTCCTGTGCTGTCGTAGAAGTGTTCCATGACAATACCAAAATTATCATCACGGAAGTGTTCACTTCCATGACGATAAATGGCGCGTTATGGAAGTGTTTTCATCAAGGGTGACCGACACGTGGCATCCACCATAACGGGTCGCTGTTAAGCTATCGGGTTCCGGTTTGGATCTGATAACCCGTTAACAGCTCCCACCAATGGGGATTTTCCACGTGTAAAATTCTCATTCGCCGGAGGATCCACGTGTCGGCTTAGCGTTGGGACAGATGTCATCCGTACATTGGAGGGAGCGCGCCTATGTTTCCTCGACATGTGGCAGGGCCCAACAGTAGCCCATTTAAGACAAAAAGGCCAGCCCAGCCAAGGGCCCACAAGATTTTGTCATACTCTACTGGGCCGACCCGTTAACAGCCTGCCACGGTTTGGGCCAAATTACGGCCCACATAAGATCTGGCCAGTTAGATTTCTGTCACATTTTGGGGCAAATGACAGCCCACATCAGATCCGGCCCATTAACAGTCTGCCATGTTTTGGGCCAAATGACGGCCCATATAGGATCTGGACCGTTAACTGCCTGGCATTCTTTGGGCCAAATTACGGCCCATATATGATCTGGCCCATTAACAGGCACTGTGCTTTCGGCCCCATTGGGGGCCCATTTGAAGTACGGCCTCTTAAAGGCCCATGTAATAGTTTAGCCCGACATTACTTTCGGCCTGTTAATGGCCATTGGTACATGTGGGCCTATTTCTGGGCCGAAGTGACTTTCGGCCTCTTAAAGGCACGTTGTCTTCGTGGATTTATTTTAGCCCAACCTGACTATTGGCCCATTATAGGCCTATGAGATAACTGGGCCTAATGATTGCCCGCTTTGCATCCGGCCTACTTACGACCCATTATGTTATTCGGCCAAATGTGGCCCGACAAATATTTTGGCCTGTTAACGGCCTGTCTTGTTGTTGAGCCAATCATGGGCCTCCAACACCGTTCAGGCCCAATCTACTTTTCGAACTGTTAAAAGCCCATTGTTTTTTCAGGCCCAACTTAGGCAACTGGTTTACTCGACCTGCTATTGGCCGGACATGATTGTAGGCCCACGTTTCGGCCCATTTACAGTGATTGGCGGGACGGCCAGTTTTAGTACCGTAATTTTATATATAATAAACCGAACGTTTAAAGCTTAGGGCCTTTTCAGGGAGCGACGACAGCATATACAGGAATTAAATTATAGCATCATGACGAAGAATATACCTAGACTATACAACAAAGAAATTACTGCATATTACGTGCACTGGGCATAAAAGTTCACTGCCAGCGATAATAAAGCGCAACCAGACAGCAGATTACATACACGGGGCATCAAAGGGCGCCACCAGTGCAAATAAACACGCCGCCTAAAATAATATACAGAACCAACAACACTTCAACACAGTTCAAGAAAGGTTAGCCCTGCCTGGGAGCTGTAGCGCAAGCAGCTGAGCAAGCTGATGACTGCACTTGTTTGACGTTTATATCCAACTCTAGCTTCATAGAATCAGTGGCAGTACTTGGCGTCAGTGATATCACCCTGAAAGAGAAAAAAGCAGACAGATAACATGCTTTGCACATATAAGCAACAGTGCTGTTGATTCATCCCATTTATTAGTGGCAAATAAAGAGACCTGGATTACAATAGAATAAAAAATGTTCACACTTAAGACATGACAGGAAATGGCATTGTGCAGGAGTGGCCAGCTTCACGACACCACTGGATTACAGATCAAGAACACAAGCATAGATCCAGTGCTAAAGAATGTATAAGCATCGATGGTGAGTGTACTGTCAATTTATCCCATTTCAGATTGGTAAATAAAGAGACGATTTAAATAACATGAACATAATATGCGTTGTTCATAGTTAAGACATAGCAGGATATGACATTGTCCTAGAGTTGGTAGTTTGACCAACAGATACTTACAAGAACAATGTAGAGCTAAACTTCTTCATAAGCATTGGGTTTATTTTACATTAATGTAAGCATTAATATATATCTGATAATTAGGAGAGAACAGTGGATTTGCAGGTTATCATGCACACTGATGTCACATAATCAACCAGGTATGAATGTAAGTACAGTGATACAAGACAACAGGTACTAACAAGAGCAAAGCAGCGAGCAGCATAGTTGCGATATCCTAGGTTTTGTGGCACTGGTTCTATCGCCAATATAAGTGGGGAGCTGTCTGATTTCTGCGGTACCACCACCTTTTTCAAGGACTTTGCTACTACTCCTTTAGGTTCTGCAATCACTCTCTTCCTTTTGGATGTCTGATACACAAGAGCAGCATATGAATGGAAAAACATGGTATGATGACAAATGGAATGCGTATTGATAATGGGTGGGCATGGAACTTCACATATATGATGAGTCAACTAAGCACACGGCGGTGCAAAGAAGCAGAAGAAACGCAAGATAGCTTACGCAAGTTACATGCAACCAATAAAACCTTGCCAAATTAGAATAGGCACCTTGTAGGGTGAACAGGATAGGCCATCTGCCTTTGACTCCTTGAGCTCAGAATAGTCATTAGGATCATATTCTGAACATGAATCTGTAGGTGCGGAGCGTGTGGGCTTCATTCCATCCAGAATGGAACTCAATGCCTCGATGCCATGTTTGTTAGTCATTGCACTGTTCTGCGATACTTTTCTGATGTGCGCATTCTCATATTCCTTGTGATTTTGTTCAATATCTGAGAAGCATGACAACATAAATAGTAGTGAGATTATCTTTTTAATATAGAGGATATTCTAATATAATAGGGGGTCCTTGTAAACCCTTGTGTGCTATTACTGGATTTTGATGAGAGAGCCCTTGTGTGCTCTAATTTGGTGCGTACAATAATATAATCTGCCACAACTACAAAAAAAATAGGCTCCCTGTTGGGAGCTCCAGAAGTAAGGATAGTTGGCAGATGATAGGTTCATAATATGCTGTATTAAAAGTTTATTGTGAAACCATGACAACGAGAGTGCACAGAGAAATCGTATTCCAACATGTCTCTATAGGTGGCGCACATGCATTTCAAAACTCACATAGTAACATTAGCTGACCAATTAAATGTAAGCTTTGGAAATATGAGTGGCATGTAGTTTCGCTTGAAGGATGGAGTGCTGCTAATACGACACAAAGCCACTACGCAGATTGTAGTGTCGATAAAAGGGGGACACCATAAGCATCATAAATAAATCAGGGAAGTGAAACTGGCTGGAAAATATGGGGTTGTATTGCCGATACTAATCGAAAGCCTATCGATCACCTACAGACCAGCTCTATTCACCTGAAGGCACGCTACTATTACTATCAGTCTAGTCTCTCAAAGGCCGCACAACTCCCAGCATTTCCTGGATATTATGGCAGACCAATTCAAATTACTGAAAGCAACTTGCAGAAGCGGCCAAATAGACCTGTCGACTGTAGATGTCCCCACTTGCCTTCTTGACGAGGAACATACTTTACTTATTAAAGAAGAACAGGAGAGGAACATTTTAAAGAATAGAAGAGGAAGCATATTATGGAGATTCCATTTCTTTCTATACAATGTTGGTTGCCCACCCATGATGAATCACAGCATCCAAAGAAATGCAATTCCATGCTGTCTCTCTCTATGTGGCCACAGACATTTGGAAACTCAAGTGGGAGCATTAGCTGACCAATTAAATGTATGTCTGTTAATTAATATGAATATCATGTCACATTCGTATTGGAACAACTAAGCTTTGGAATTATGATTGGTGTGTTGTTTAGCTTTAAAGGGTGGACTGCTGCTAGTAGGACACAAAGCACCTACGCAGATCATAGTGTAGATATAATGGGAAAACACTAAGCATCACGAGTAAAATTAGGAAAGTGGAACTTGCTAGAAAATATGTGCTAGTATTGCCGGTACGGCTAGAAAGGGTTCGGATACCAGCTCTCTACAACTGAAGGCGCAGTACTGTTACTATCAGTCTAACTCTCAAAGGCGACATAGCTCCCAACATTTCCTGGATATTAGGGCAGACCAACACGAAGAGTTGAAAGCGTCCATGACAGGTGACCGAATAGACCTGTACACTGCAAATGTCCCTGCTCCTCTTCACTACAAGGAACATACTGTACAACTAGTATACTCCCTCTGTTCCTAAACATAAGTCTTTGTAGAGATTCCACTATGGATCACATATGGGTGTATATAGATACATTTTAGAGTGTAGATTCACTCATTTTGCTCCGTATGTAGTCCATGGTGGAATCTGTACAAAGACTTATATTTAGGAATGGAGAGAGTACTTATTAAAGAAGAATAGAAGAGGAACATGCTAAAGAAGAGCAAGCAGATTTTGGATAATGAAATGTTCGTTGCCCACACATGATGAACCAGAGAGCATAAAGTATGCAGCTCCCTGCTGTCTCTCAATATGTGGCGCACGTGCTTTTCGAAAGTAAAGTCGGAACATTAGCTGACCAATTAAACGTTCTCTGTTTTAGTAATATCAGCATCATATCAGATTCGTATTTGAGCAACAAAGTTTGGAATTATGAGTGGCATGTTGTTTAGCTTGATGGGTTGAGGAGCAGTGCTAGCATGTCTCGAAGCACCTAGGATGATGGTGCACTGAATATAAAGGGAATGTCTACATGCAAGTCGCCTGACTATCGTCATTTGGGTCAGTCGACCATTTCAGGTGGTTGGATGAAGATCCAACGTCTCCTAACTCTTCTTCTTCCTCGCCTGTTATTCTTCCCCTACAGACCACCGCATGGGCCGCCGGCCGAACCACCGGCCCCTGCCCTCCCCTGAACCGGCCACCACCTCCGGTCTTCCGCCGCCCCCGGCCATCCCTCTAGCCAACCCCACCCCCAAGCCCCCACCCGCGTCGAGTTTTGCCTCCGGTGAGGCCCCATCATAGCCCGACAACAACCCCCCACAACCACTGTCCCCACTCGAAACCGTAAGATACATAATGGGGCAGCCCTCTGGCGATCCCCTTCCTTCCCTCCGGCGAACTCCCAAAAATGGATTGACCCCAATTTGAAATTCAGTCGACTGTCATTTAAGCTAATGTGGAATATAAAAGGGGAAAACCATAAGCATTGCGAGTATAGTGGTGAGCATGCCATGGCGGATCTGAAGGTGCAAACCGTACAAAGGCAACTTCGCAACCAATGTTAGGTTTCAACTAACAAGTAATGTTCTAAGTGATGGACAAGAAATCACAGTAAAGTAGTGGCGATCTATTTTCTTGCTGAGATAAATAACTTGAGCAGATACGAAAGAGTATCGCCTTTGGTGTGGCACCATGTAAGCATCTGCTGAGGCGTTGAGGGTGCCGCGGTAGTGATGACTGTCGGCGGCATGGAAGCAGATTTAGGAGGGCAGATGGTGGCGGCGAGGGAAATATCCCGGCGTGGTGGATGAGACGGTCGTACGAGCGGCTTCGGCAAGGTGGACGACGGCGCGGATGAAGTGAGAGGACGCGATGCAAGGATCTTGGTCCGAAGCCGTGGATGAGAGAGGTCGATCTCTTGTAATGGACGACGGCGTCGGGGTATCAGTTCTGGCATGGTGGAGGAGGATGGCGGTGGATGGGGTGGCGGACGAAGGAGACTGGGGTGGAGAGGGTGTTTTGGCGCCCATGAAGTACGTATGGGGAAATGGAGGGAGAGAGGTAGGGGGAACCATGTCTTCAGGGCGCACTTGTCTCAAAAGTGAGGAAATTTACAAACTTAGCCCCCGTTTATAATTTCCTACATCACAGCAATATTAGTCGGTTGGGGATAGGACGGTAATCTCGCATACACCGAATATTTGCCGACTGAGATTTCGGCTGAGGAGAGTTTGTCTTTGCACCCACCGTGTATGAATCGGGGAGGTGAGAGGCGATTTCTGCCGAGGAGAAACTGTGTTTTGGCGCCCACCGTGTTTGAATCCGGGGAGGTGAGAGGCGGAGGCGGTTATGTCACGTTTGAGTGAAATTACAAGCCTACCCCTATTGAAACATATAGAAATCGAGCCGATAGGCTTTGCATGTCAGTGATAGGCAGTAGTAATTTCCATCTCGCAGATTTTGGTTTCGGGCGGTTACTGCGAGTTTCCCCGCTTCATTCAAATTTTTGCAGAAAAACAGTGCACATTTACCGTGCCAACTCAATTCGAATCCATCTTGTATTTTTTTTCGGGCAGGATCCATTTTCTATTCGAATACAAATCTATATACATCATTTTTATATGTACTTTCAAAAGCACAACAAAGAATTCTGCTCCTTTATATATAAAATATGATTTACAAATGCAATGATCTCAAAATCATAAGGTTGAATTCAAAATTTTGAAACCAAATTATGTTCAACTTTGAATTCAAATTTTTGAAACCAAATTATGTTCAGCTCAAATGTATGGATCGGTAATATCAATATATTAAATAACATACACGCGCGCAAATTCAAATTTTGGTTTGAGTATGAATTACATGTATCATCATCTGGAATTCAAATATTTGAATCCCTTTTATGTTGACATGTTCTATGCGCACAACTAAATATTTGAATCTCATTTCACGTCCATCTCTCTCTAGGTCTCTCTCGCGTGCTCCTTCATGTAGCTATCACTCTCTTTTCTCCATCTCACCCGCACGCTCACTACATGCTTCTCCGTTTTTTGCATACATGGCCTCTCATCATCTCCCTCGAGAAGTGTCACACTCTCTCTCTTCATATATTACACGGTTTTCATTATCTCTCACGTCTCTATCGTTCTCTGGTATCACAATACCTAAGCTTGCTTTTTCACCGCCACACACACATTCTCGCTCGTCTTTCACTTTGCCTTTCTCTCTAGGGTTCTCTCACGCACCCTATATATTTCTAGATATGACTCCTACCACTAAAATTACTCTCTCCCACACACACATCGTTTGTTGGGTTCTCCTTTCCGTCTTCATCTCTGTTCCAGAACTGACATTATTCATTTGTTTACCGATCAGACAAACTCTCCCCCCTCTCTCTCACTCACTCACACACACACACAACTCCAGCTTTGGATCCACCTACCGACTACCGTCCCTCTCTCACACACACAAAACTCTCGCTTTCGCACCCTTGACTCGTATCTCTCTCACAAACATTGATCGACCAACCTCTAGATAGGTTTATCCATCCACCGCACACTTTCGCTCCTTGTATCTATGTACATTTTTCTACCCTTCTTGAGACACGCCCTCTCGATCGTGCACACGCACACTATCGCCTCATTTTATGGTAATACCTCTCTCACACACAATCTTCGTGTCTTTGTCACACACGCACTCTGCCCTCCTCCTCTCTCCCTGTCTCTCTCTCTCTCACATGGGCTTTTTGCAACAATATCCCACTTGTAGAATCTTGAAACCAACCACATTCCTCCCTTATCTTATCAAAATAGCCAAAGGAATATATTTTGAGTGAAACATAAGATATTTTTAGTGATATATGTATATCAAAACTAGACTGTTTTCTATCAAATTGGTGAATATGTATTACTCTACTTTGGATGCGTTGCAACGCACTGGCACATTGCTAGTTATTACAGTATTATTTTTTGGACACCAGACAAACGTTGGAGTACATATACGAAGAGAAGAGGCGCACGCACACAGTCGGTCTCTCGCTGTCTCGCACACATGAGAGTTACATAAGGCACGGTAAACAAATAAACCCATAGGTGCACGATTGCTGCATGCGCGGGTACCAGGTACGTGGTGGAGTGCACCTTTGTAGGAACAATCAGTTCGACTGATAATTTGATCCATAGGAGCTGATGGTCAGGGACCACAGGTGAACGACCTGGAGGCAGTGGCTCGCCAGTCGCCACTGATCGAGTTGCCACGTTTAAAATATCATTTTTTAGCGGGGTAAGAGTTCCGATTTTCAATGGCGCGTTATACTAGTTTTTAGAACAATTGGTATGGAGCGAAAATGGTATTCATCACTACTACCTCCATCCTGGTTTACAGTCCCCATCGTATTTTGGGTCAAATTTTGTCCATGAATTTTACTTGTAAAAAATGAATGGAAAATGAGATTTTGTTATACCCAAACAAAAAAGGACCGGAGGGAGTGATTGCTCTGACACGGACGCGACCTCTCATAGCTCAGGCATTGAACCGGCGCGCTGGCCAAGATGGCCCCACTTGCTGCACGCCAGGCTGAACACGCCTCCTCGCCGCATGCAACCGGCTTCAGACTGCCCCGCCTACGTCCATTGAATCTGCGCGTGTGCCGACAACACGTCCTTCCGCAAGCCGGCCGGCATTTTAGAACACAATGCCGGTTGGCTCCTCTTGTCCGCCTACTATTTAAACGAGGCCAGATGCCTGGCGAGAACCGCACCACACCGCCGCTCCCCATATCCTCCTTGCACCATTTTCTCCACACTCTCCATAGCATCTGGTGAGCAGGAAGACGAGTTCTCCGGCATAAAAGCCGGCTGGGTGCCCCGACGAGCCAGGCAACTCGCTGCCCCACCTTCCTCCCCGCCCCAGGCCATCAGTACCATAGGCGAGGCTGCACGGGGGCAAGCGGAGGAGCAAGCCGCCGCTCCAAGCTGGCCCCTGGTGCATCAACTCGACGCTCCAAGCCTGCTCGCAGAGGAGTGGCCAGTTGCTGCACGCCGACACACGGGGGACCACGGCGTCCAGCGCATTGTGGTTGGGCGTGCCATCCGACGCAAACGTTGGAGGAACCATGGTATGCTGGCGGAGGTGGCCAACACGTCTGCGGCCACCGCCGACACCGAGGAATAGTAGACCACGGGAGCCACCGCCACTCGGAACCCACGAATGCTACGACCACCGTGTGGCCAGCATAGACACCTGGTGTGTTTCCCGGTTTGGCTCAAAACATCATGGACCCCAGCCGCGACCGGCATTATAAATTATATCTGCTTCCAGAAGTTATTCACGTTTAGTCAAAAAATGTCCAAAATGTAATTAATTACGTATGGTATTGACTTGTTGTGCTCGCACTGGTAGTAGGAACTAGAGATTTTTCTTTATTTATAACTCTCCTTATATTTTGTTTGGCTTTGAATTGAATCATGGTTGTGGACATTATCTATGAATGTGCAGATATCTGTGAACATGAGTTTGATGTGGAAGTTGAACTTGGAATGTTGGGCTTGCGTGTGAACTATACCATGTCCAATGGTTCGTCTGTTATTGTTCGGAAAGTAATGGCTGTTATTACATGACCCGGAAAAAATATTTTGTGCCACATCTAATATCACAGACTTACATACATCTCAGTAGATGCACGGACATCACAACAGGCATGCTGACTAGATAAACATTTGAACCTAGCTATTATGAATGAAAATTTGTATTGACAACAACTTTAGATAGCACGAGACGCCTAGCCTGCTCTGCCTCTGCTAGCTTCTTTCTGGCTTCTTCCATCTCTTATTTGGCTTGGGTGAAGAGAGCATCTGATTGCTCTTTTTGCTTCTTCAGGAACTCAGCTACATTCTCAAGGGCTGCTGCACGCTTTGTTTCAGCCTTTACTAGAGCAACGAGGACACGAACACTTGACGACTCCACATGGCTTGTGAGTAATCCATCATCATCTAGGAATTTGCACCTTGTGTCTAATCCGGCATCATTAGGGAAATGGCACCTTGTGTGTAATCCAGCCTCATTTTGGAAACATGATCTCGAGGTTGACCATACTTCCCTCCTCGCAGGAATTGCTTCCTGACATGAAGAAGTTACTTCTTTTTTAGATCAATAGTCAGAGATCCACATATCCATTAAGTAGAAGCCCAATAAACAGGACTAGGAGAAGTGAATTCAAAAGGAGTAATATAAAAACAGACTGCAAGGTGAGAACACCCACTTCCTACATCAAGCTAAAATGGAAAGCATTAGGATGATTAAGACTGTGCTTATTACATATAAAACAGAGCCAGCATATAGAAACTACGATATATACATCGAAGAACACAAGGCTAAGAGAAATAGAAAAACCAGCAGAGGGGTGCACTAAGCGAAGGGTTGCTGCAGCAAAACAACCGGCAACAAGATGATCTCCAAGGCGTCTGTAGGCGCGTTTGACTGACTAGCTTCAACACTAAATTACAAAAGATTCATCCTACGACATGGTGGGTCCACTGAGTAAATTGAGATCCTACAAACTAATAAAGTGTATAGGAAATTGTTTAATAATCTGCCACACTGCTGGATTGCATGGCAAGAACCCTAGCCAAGCTGACAATGTGGTTTGATGCTGCTTTCGGCTCGGGGCTTGCCCAGGGCCTGGTCTGGTCCTGTGTTCACTACTGCTGCCAGACACATACCATGTCAAAGTAAAAAAAAAATGGTCAAAAGAGGGGGCTCCCTCCGATTTCATTAACGAAACCATCAAGGACACACAAAACATCCACCACTGCTAGTCAGGTTCTCAATGTCAAAGAAATTGAAAGATTGTTACTTACCAAAGCTCGTTTTACAGGTTCGGTGCAGCTCGTCTTTAACTTGCGACGTTCCTTGAACATGTCCCCAACATCCGATATTTGGTCTTCATTGCTCCTCTTCATGTTCGCATTCGTAGTTTTAAAATCTCAACATGCCAAGAAAAATATAGTAATACTCACGCATATTGTGGGCAACATTAAAGCACTCATATGCCATGTTAGCACGAGTGATTTTTAATATCCTACTATGTGGCTCTTCAACTTTGCTAGAACTATGTTGTGGTTTCATTTTGAGTGAATAGAACAGGGGGGTCACCTACTTGCTATTCTAAAAAACTTTCCATCATTTGCGACACTACTGGTTACAAATGAAGAATCTACGCAAGCACGGCGGAATACAGGAGCGACGCACAACTACAAGATGATATTCTGTTGGACAATGCAAGCTATAACCAATTACTTTTACTAGAACAATAGCATCCAGGAAATTAGAAGGGTAGGTATGAACATAATCGGAACTACACATGTACCGCTTAGAGAATCAATATACACATTACTAATTGAGGAGGAGTACGAAGGTCGTGGCGGCATCTGTGCATCATGGTTGGCAACGGGAGTCAGTTCATTGTCGACGACGGTGGTGCTGATGCGCTTGGCGTCGGCTTCCGGGAAGCAGATCCGAGACCATGGAAGACGGCGCCGGGGAAGCGGCTCCGTGTACAACGGCGATGGCGGACTGGCTCCAGTGCGGCGTACGGCTTCGTCGATGAGGCAGATGCGCTGTGGTGGACGAGTGCGCTGATGAAGAAGGGGAAGGGCACGAAGGGAAGGTGCTGTGGTGTCGTGAAGAAGTCTATTTTGCGGTGGGGATAGAAAATGGGGAGTAATAATGAGGAGTACTCTGGGTGCCGGGGTGGGGTTGGATGGTTGGGTTGAACATGAAGTTACCAAAACAGCCCCCGACCAACCAGCATCCGCCAGCCTGTTTGACCAAGGGTATGATGGTAACTTTGCATTGGTCGAATCTGAGTCGCGGGAGATCTCGATGGAAGCGCGAGATTTTGCCGCCGACCTGAAAATTTATAACACTGTACTAGTACTCCCTGCTCCCCATCTGGCATGTTGGGTGATTGGGCTAAGCAGCTAGGAGTACTACTAGTACTCGCTCCAATTTTATTTACTTTGCATATTAGGTTTGACTGAAGTCATACTTCCTAAAGTTTGACCAAGTTTATAGAAAAAATATAAACATTTACCATAATAAATTTGTATGATGTGAAAGTACATTCAATAATGAATCTAATGGTGATGGTTTGTTATTGTATATGTTAATATTTTTGTTTATAAACTTTGTCAGAGTTTACAAAACTTGACTTTGACCAATGCTAATACGCGGACTTAAATAAAAACGGAGGGAGTACACATATGTTTTCTTAGTTTGTCGTGCCATTAATTATTTGTTGTAATTGTGAAATAAATATATTAAGCTATTGACTTCGAATGTAATGGTTTGTACAATTCAATATTTCGAATCATTGTTGAATTCCAAGATGAATACCAGGTCTACAGTACTTCACAATATGCTCAAACTCACATAATCCAACTCAAATGAAAATCGAAATGCATTTCATAGTTATTAATTTGTTGGATGCAACAAAACCAACCATAACTCTACATGATCCGGTCTAAAGCAATTTTCAGAACACATCCCACTGTGTGAATGAAACGTAGAGAGTTTGTGGAGATGCATGGAACAGTGGCGGGAGAGAGATGCGTGCGCTCAACTCACAGGATATACACCCAGTGGAAGAAAGAGACAGAGGATGGGAAAGATTGTCTATATATATATATGTGGGAGAGAGAGAGAGAGTAAATGTGCGAGAGAGGGATGTATACAGAGGAAGAAGTTAGATCTGTGAGTAAGATAGAGACATGTAATATATAGGGAGTGAGATGCGTGTGCATCGAGATTTTGTACATGTGGAAGGAGAAGAGACAAAAGGTTTGATGAGAGAGCTCAAAAGAACATGGAATAGAGGGGAATCTTGTGGGTTGAGGGATTGATAATTTTGTGTGGGAGGGATCGACAGGGAGAGAGGGGGGGGGGAGGAGTTACTCAGTCGTCACCACATCATCATGCTTCCAAATGGCCCCGCGGTCTCTAGTGCGGTCTGGTCGTCATCTTGTATGCTCCCCGATGCCCTCCTTGAATATCAAGGTGGTGGTGCATGTGGTGGTGCAGATAGATACAGCAAGCGATAGGGGTCGCTATATAACCTGGATGGGGATGGATAGTGTGGTGTTTTTGTGGGGGGGGGGGCGTGCGCGGTCACCTTCCCTGTCGGCTTGGGTGTGTCAAATATTGAGAGAAAATCAAACCTATGGGATCGAATTGTGGTGCATAGTGAGCATGCAGAGAGAGGCTAATGGTCCGAGATAGATACATCGTGTGCGTCAATGTTTAAAGCAATATAGAGACATCATGTGCGGGATACAAAGAGAGGACTATGGGGAGTGTGTTTGCTAGGCAAAGAGACATAGCGAGAGAGAAATATGTGTGTGCGTGGTACATGGTGTGTATGTGACAGAGAGGTACATGCATGCCAAATAGGGTTTTCATGAAGAGATTGTGTGTGCGAGATAGAGAGCAATGTAGGGGCCTTGAGGCGGCAGGGGCTGGGTGAGGGTGTCAAAATGTGTGCGTTGATGCATGTGTTACATGCGATTGTGTGAGGGACGGTCGAATTGAGAGAGATGGTTGTTGTGTTACAGATGCTCCTCTCTCTCTCACACGCACACACAAAAAACACAAATAGAAGACCGTTCTCTCATGTATACACAACATCTCGGTATATCTCTATGTCTCACTCATACTGATCACTTGCACGTTCACCCCTCTCTATGACTATCCCACACACACACACACACACACCGTCTCCACATTGCCCTTCCGCGACAACACACATATTGACACATACACGCGTTCTCTCTCCGTTACACACACATAATCTCTATTAATTTTTTTTGTAGGGGGCACCTAAAATGCCCAAATCCAAATAATCACGAACTGAAGCTAAATACAAATATATAGAAATATTGTAGCGTGAAGAACTTTTCCAGCAAAAAAAGTAGAGTAATATCCGGGGATTGTTTTCACACACACAAAAAGGTTCGGCCGATGTCCTTCCAGCGCGACACCGTGACGCACCTTTCGATCAACCGCGCGGCCACAGTGCACGCGCTTGCACAGGATTCCGTATCGATGCTGTGCTAACTAATGTGGTGTATAGGCGCGGCCGCGATGCACGCGCTTGCACAGGATTACGTGTACTAGTACGGTGTTTTTTATGTTTGACCAACCCTATAACCAAGCTCCCATAACCGCACTCATCAATATGCCGCCGCCGCCGTTCATGCATACAGTCGCTGAGTACTGTACGGTGCAGTACTATCGCTACCATGTGGGACCCGGCCCCACATGTCATCCGCACTAGAGCACCGTATGGTATTGCAGAGGATATGAACCCCTCACGTTGTCTGCAGTCCCTCCTCGCGATGACGCTGCACTGCCAAGCACGCATGCAGGTCGAGCCGCGTCTATGCCCGCAGCTTACAAAGAGGAGGAGGACGTGCACGTGCTCCAGCACGCCGGTGAGGAGGAGCTAGCGTGTCATTGGCGTCTCCGCCCACGCGGAGGAGGCTCGCATGGTGGCTGTCGCGGCGAAAGCCGGTCGCGCCCGCGTCGAGCCCGCAAATCGGGTGCGGACGTGGAATCTACCCTCGAGACCTTCAATGCCACGTGGATCATGCAATCTGAAGGAACAATTTGGGCCAGTCGACTCTTGTGAGCTGTCGGATGCAACATGGACGGCCAGAAGGGCTTCTCCAACCTCCGAAAATGATGCACTGTTCATCTTCTCTCTCAACCATTGAGCTGCCAGCCCGCCACAGGCGTAACCGCCTGCCGCCGCTGCCCCGCCCTCCCCTGAACCGCCTGCCACCACCATGCTCGCCCCACCCCCGCCATCCGTTTAACCTCGGGCACGATCCATTTTTTCCGGTGAACTGCATTCCACACCCAACACTCATAAGATAGATCATGGGCACCCTGCCACCCTAATATAGATACTTGGGTAGGTTCTCTGCTATCTTCTTCCTTCGCTCCATCGAACTTCTTTCACAAATCGACTGGCCCAAATTATACTACTAGTACGTATTAAGTACAGTAGGAACGCGAAGATACGAGTAGTAGTACCAACTACAAGAAGAACTGTAGTAAGACATACTAGTAGTAGTACTGTACGTACTAAAGAGTTCAAATAACAAGAAAGAACATAACATAGTTCTGCTGGGGCTCAGCACAACACACCCCTGAAATAAAACTAAGCAACTAGTCCGCTTGACACTGCAGTAGAACCAGCATGAGCAACAACACTGCCACCTTACTCGGAGTCCTCGTCCACGTCCTCGACTTCGTCCTCGTCCCTCTTCCTCTTCCTCATCGCCGACACTTCTTTGCTTGAACCGGACACTGGGCTCTGCTTCTTCAACCAACCCTTGTAGATATTTAAGCCAAGGTAGGCATCCGTTGCTGCGTACACGATGTGATCTTCATCTATTGTCTTTGACTCCCATGCATGATGAAATTTGGGGTGAGGTTTCTTCAGTTCAGCGTACGAAGGATCAATCATGGCTGCTGCCAGGGTCAGCATTGATGGCTGAGAGGACGACACCAGGCTTTCCTTCTAGAGATCGAAGGGCTGGCCTACAATGAGGCCTATCCTATCCAGGACTGTCCTGTCGTTCGTAAAGTCTATAGTAACGAGTTTCACTCTTTTGTCCTTGAGGAAGACTCAAAATCCTGGCACCTAACGTCAGCATGGCATATGTGGTAGACCAAGCACACGTTATGTACCCAAACCTGGATCACGGTGGACTTCTTCATCTCTGCCACCTTTAGAAGCTTCTCCTTTTCCAGGACTGTGGTGTACTCAACATCTAGCCCAGCGACCCACTGATCCTTTGAACTTTCGAACATGTGTATGAAGCGACCAAGGCATGCTTCCACCGTCGCGGATCTACTGGTGTAGATGATGATGAACTCATCGCCGGTGATGGTTCTAACCTTATACTCACCACCGATCATGGAGATTTGGGAGGCCATGGATTTTGGAGGCGGGTTAGGAGAAGTGGAACTGGTGTAATGTGAAAGGACGGGACGACTGGAAGCGAACTGTTGTAAGGTAGAAGACGGGGACGAGTAGGGCATGCGAATGGCGTGGGGTGGTGGCTTGCCCAGTGGATAAACGGCTGCATGCCCCCAAAGAGTTCTCGAGTACTATGCGGAACCCACTAGATGTCATGTCTACTAGACCCACATCGTAGGCCTTACGATATAGCTTCTACGTGTTCGCACGCCATGCTAGCGCGTGCATCAAACTTTCACTTAATTCCGTCAATCGTTGCTCCTCCCACGACCTTCGCCTCCCTCGTGCGGTCGCGCCCTTTGAGACTTCAGACGGCTATAAATGAGCATTTTTTGCCTACTCCGCATGCATGATACTCCCTCTGGTCCTTTTTACTCCGCGTAAGATTTGTGTCAAGTCAAAGTTTGCAAAGTTTGACCAAATTTATACTTAAAATATCAATATCTATAATACCAAATATATATTTTATGAAACTACATTTCATAATGAATATAGAAATATTGATTTGACATTGTGAATGTTGATACATTTTTCTATAAGTTTGGTCAAAGTAGAGGTACTTTGACTTCAGACAAAACTTATATGCACTATGCAGACTAGTTCCTCCGTCCAGGTGCGTTATGATATTGCCATGTCATATATAGTCATCACAACAAGGTTAGAGTACTACTACTACCTCCCTTCTTGTTTAAAGGGCTCGATTCAAAAATCTCACCTACTCTTTACGAAGATAGAGGCGGTGGAATAGTTTTTGTAGTCTTCAAAAGTACTCAATTAATGCTCTCGTTCTTCACAAATCTCCAAATCTTTTCCTCTCCATCATGTGTGAAAATAATCTGCATGCTTGACTCTCCGTCTCCCTCCTGCAATCCCACCACTCCTCCCCGTGTGAAAACAATCTGCATGCATGACTCTCCTCCCCCCATGCTTGTCCAATCCGTTGTGACCAACAATATTTCCACCCCTCCCCTCCCCCGTAATTTACTACAAAAAAAATATGCCCACATAGCTGTTACATTAATCACGCAACATATCTTATGTAGATGTGGCATTGCTCGCTATAATTACTGTGCCTCCCACGACATTCGGAAGAATGCTCATGTTCATCGCCTTTATCTCCTCCTCCTCCCTCTCAATTAAGGACCCGTCGACCACCATGGCATCACTCCTCCCAAGCCCTAGGCGCCCCTCGCTGCCGCGTGCGGAGGGTCACGCGTCGCCATTCCGTTCCTCACCACCACTAGTCAAGGAGGACACGTCGGCATTCCGTTCCTCGCTGCCACCAGTGGAGGATGACGCGTCGGTGTTCCGCTCCTCGCAGCGACGCGTCGAGGTGGACGCGTCGGTGTTCCCACTCTCGCCACCACGCGCATCGGAGGACGCGTCGGCTCCCCGCTACGAGCAGAACGTCGCGCCGCCCGCCGAGCCCCCTATCTTGGAGGAGCTTTGGAAAGAAATGGAGGTTGCCTTGTGGGAGACTTTGCCTCCGGCAGAGAAGAAGGCCGAGGAAGAGAAGCGCGCCACGAGGCATGCTGCCTAGCAGGCCTATGTCGCATCCAAGAGAGTCAGGCAATTGGCTCTTTGGCAGAAGGCTTGTGCGAGGGCCGAGTTGGTGGCGGAGGACGCCCGTGCCAATTCCCTGAGTTCAGTCGGGCCCAAGCGCCTCATCTACGCTTGGCGATACATGGACCGGGCGCACGCTTCTAGCGAGGAGGAGTACCTGTTGGCGCCGGATCTCCAGACCGGTGAGATCGCGCTCGCCCGCCGACAAGCCGCCAATCAGCACCTCGCGAGTTGTGAGGCCGAGGAAGAGGCGTTGTGTCGCCGGACTGGGAAACGGCCGCGCACCAGGGCACTCGTGGCGCGCCGCAAGCGCTCCACCCAGCGCCGTGGCTTTTATTAGGAATAATTTAGTGTCGTAAGGCGATCTCATAAGTTTTGGGACGGAAATGATAAACCCCGAACGTTCGGGAATTATTAGCGTCATTAATTAAGTATGTAAAAGGAAAAGTTTTTTTTAAACGAGCTAAAAGGAAAAGTTTGGAAACCTTGTGTATCCGTAAGCATTTGTAAGTACATGCATATAGCACAAACTTAACTATATATCGTAGTACACGTCTCTCTCTATATATTCTTGTAGACTGTACTACTACTATTATGTATACACACACACACGTGCAAATGCATGTTTTAACATTACGATGCGGTTTTTGTAAAAGTAGAAGAACAACGCTAGTCAAGCTTGTGAAACAATTCAATGCAAAAGAAATGCAAAAATGCTCGCTTGAATGTTTACTTTAGCTTCCTTCTCTCTGTGGTTATTTCTCTATCGTACTTTGTACGGAGTATCTCACTGGTCAGGAAGGCATGCAAATTCCCAAACCGCTTCGTACACCCTGTATCGATTTTTTGCCTAACAAGTTGTGCCATACAATTGGAATTCCAACTTGAGTACTACTAGGAGTACTAGGAGTAGTAGGTAGAGATACTAGGAGTAGTAGCTAGGGATCGAGTGTGCGAGATGAACCGGACAAAGTAAATGCAGAGAGATGAAATGCAAAAAGGACAGAGGGATGTGATGGTTGCTTGTCCGTTTATTTTACCACGCCACTTATTACTAGGAGTGGTGGGGTTTTGTGATATGATGGCTTTACTGTCCCGCCACGAGCGGGGTGAGACTCCCGTGCAGCGCCTCCCTCTACACTAGTACTACCTCCATCATGGTTTATTAGTCCCCCATGTAATTTGACTGAAGATTTAACTGTCAAAATATTAGTGCATGTCAACAAAAACTATATCGTTGGATTCGTATCTGAACATAGTTTTCAATTATATAATTTTTGGTGACATGCATTAGCATTTATTGTACTATATATAATTTTAGTTAAATTTATGGTCGTACTATATATAGTAAGGTGCCCGTGCATTGCACGGAACAGTGAAATGCATTGATCGGGGAGTTGTTTATTTTGACAAAGTATGTGGGGGTCATCTCATGTGTAACGAGTATCGATAGGTTTCTTCGGATATTATTTATTCTCTAGAGCTCACAAGCATTCGGGTGAATAGTAAATGTAGGCTAAATAGATAAAAAAAAGTATCTGTTGCAAACAAAAGCATTCAATTGTTCAACCTGCATCCAAAACTTTTGAAGAAATAACACTTATTGTGCTTTGCAAGAAGTGACCTTTAAGAATTATTTTTTGAGTATCGATTTTGTTTATTTTTTCTAGACCACCATGAATGTAAATTAGGATGACTTGGGAGGGGGCAGAGGAGATGTAAGAAATGGTTCATCTTAAGTCTTTCACCATTACTGTAGTAAAAATTCATAATTAATCTCATAAATGGCAAGCGAGAACTCTAATAATGGAGCAAAAGCATACATGGAAGATTCTAGACTAAACCATAAATGGATACACTTTTATTCAAGCGCGATACTCTAATAGAGCGAGATCATGCATGGAAGGTTCTATACTATATAAATAAGAAGTGTCCACATGCTTAGACAACAGCTTACATTGAGCGAAGACTAATGATGAAGAGTTAACTTGGTACTGCATATGCCCAGGTGAACCTCCTTGGAGTCCCCGTGCATCATCTTGGGGTGAAAATCATACCATGCCACTTCCTTGTCCACATTGCCGGGAACGAAGCAGCTCGGCACAGTCCCATTCAGCGTGAGGGAGGCGCCAAGGTCGCCCTCGTACGCCGGAGGGGCAGTAACAGTGAGCACGCACCAGTACAGCGGCCTCGTGTCAGCTTCAGCGGCGTTGCCCCTGACGCACACTACAGAGACGGGGCGGTGGCCTGTGCGGGCCTTGCTGGCGCCCACGGCCAAGAGGAAGACGCTGTCGTCCTCCTCCGTGACTAGCAGGCGGTGGTGATCCTCCAGCGACTCCGACACGGCGAACGGGTAGCACGTCTCGTACTTGATGTTCATCGCGGGCCAGTAGAGATTGCCGGACGATGCCGTGAGGTGATGCACGAGGCTCACCGGCGTGCACTCATAGCAGCAGCAGGGCGCTTGCGTGTATCTGGAACTATGTTCCGCCAGCGAGTTCTGGTCGATGTACCTCTCGCAGCCGAAACTCTTATAGACGCAGGGCACCTTGCAGGCATCGACCAGGCCGTCCATGAAACGAGAGTGGCTGCAGGGGACGTTGCGCCCGCCGAATGGAGCGTAGGAGTAGCACACGAAGCGGTAGATGGTGTACTCTCTCCGTTTCTTTTACTAGTCTCTACTCTCTACTCTTCTCTACTCTTATAAAAAATAGAGTTGGTGATGATGGTGTGCCTGCCATCCTGCAATATAGATATGATGGATAGGAAGGAAAATATGGCAATTTTGTAAAAAGATACCCACACCCCTCTCCACATTTGCAAATAAGGCCTTCCCTCATTCATCCTTTTCTCCCACAAGATAAATTACTCATACAAATGCATCTTGATGTTCCGTGCAACGCATGGGCATCTTGCTAGTTTTTTCCCCTACTCTTATAAAAAACATAGTTGGTGATGATGGTGTGCCTGCCATCCTGCAATATAGGCTGTCAATTTATATCTGACGGATAGGAAGGAAACTATGGCAATTTTGCAAAAAGATACCCACACCCGTCTCCACATTTGCAAATAAGGCCTTCCCTCGTACATCCTTTTCTCCCACAAGATAAACTACTCATACAAATGCATCTTGATGTTCCGTGCAACGCACGAGCATCTTGCTAGTTCTTATAAAAAACTGAGTTGGTGATGATGGTGTGCCTGCCATCTTGCAATACAGACCGTCCGATCTATATCTGATGGATAGAAAGCAAACTATGGCAATTTTGCAAAAGGATACCCGCACCTCTCTCATTCATCCTTATCTCCCACAACTTCATTGTTGAGTAATTAAAAAAGGAAGCCTCTGGAACAATCTGGCATGGTGGCCGCTGCCGGCGTCGTCCATCCCCATGCCTCCGCTAAGTCCGACCACCAATCACCACCGTGCCCCACTCCTCCTCACCTTATCTCTCATCTTTCTCGAGATATCATTTTTTACGATGAAATTCTTGAGATACCATTTTTTCGATGAAATTCTCGAGATATCATTAGTTTTTACACATGGGATTACTCCTGCATGGGTCAATCACAACAGGTGTTTTGTAAAAAAATGCATCTTGATGTTCCGTGCAATGCACGGGCATCTTGCTAGTATGCATATAATTCCAAACACCACGTAGACACGTTCTATGACCATTTTACAACTATGTTAGTATCATTGTTAGTGGTCAGCCGGTGCAAGTTCTAGCCCCGTGTGTTTTAACCTTTTTTAGTAATGATATCTGGCGATTGTTCGCCATGAGCCCAATCCTGGCGAATCCCACATAACCGTCAGATTTCCATCCGACGGTGGCCTGTTTTTAAGCCATAGTATTTGATGAAACCGCCACCCTTACACACATACTGTAACTACGTCGCGGGCGTTTGCAACTGCCATGTCTCCCAGCGAACGTTTGCTAGGGATTCGAGTTAGCACCGATGGCGGTTCGTAGTCGTTCTACACTCGGGCATCGAAGTTTGTAACTATTTTACAATATAATACTACTCCTCCGGTGCTAGTAGTAGAGCAGAGTCCTACTCCACTATAGTACTACTCGGGCATAGTAGTAGGTACTGTAGTTTATTGTACTAGTACTGTGATCACTCAAGCAAGTTGTCTGGCATCGATATGGCCCTACGCTGCTGGGATGTGTCTCGTAAGTCAAGCGGCGTGGTGCTTCTACATTGTCATCATCACCTGTCCACTTCCCACAGCACATATTCGCTTCTCCATCCTCGTCCGCACATAATCATCCAATCTTCCATCCCCGCTAGGCACCTGCCCCCTCTTCCGAAACCCAAGCACTAACAATGGCAGAACCGAGCAGTGGCCGCAGAAAGAGTGGCTGGAATTCGCTCCCCACAGAGGTAATCGAGCTCATTGTTGCGCGTGTGGACAATCTCAGTACCATGCCGCTCGCCGCATGCTCGTCGGGGTTGTACCGTTTACTCAAAGCCCTCAGGCCAGAGCTTTTTAAGCCAGCTCCCTGCTTGCTGATGCCGCCTAATCTTCAGAAACGACGTGTCACGCAACAGAACAATCGTAGGGTGGTGAGCATCAACCCCCTCGACTGCGATCCGATCCCCGTCACCCTCAACTACATTAACGGTATGTAGTGGGTCGGCATGAACACGTCTTGGATGGTGCTCGTCGACGGTCACAGCGGCTGGATGCTCGTGGAGGTCTACACCCGGCGATTGATCCCCCTTCCTTCGATTAATACTGCACTGCTTTGGCACCGCGGCCGAGAATACTCCGAATCTTACAGTAGCCAACATGATACCAAGTTTGATTTGCTCAAGGTTGTAATCTGCCAAGTGCCCACAAGATCTGCTAATTATAAAGACTTCAGGCTAATTGCGTTCTTCAACCGCGGTCTCGCCTATCTGACAGGTCACTGCGGTAAGTGGATAAATCTGCACGTCCATCGCAGGATCATGCATCCTCCATGGTTCTCTGATGCTATTGAACACAAGGGCTTCATTTCCGCCGTGGACTCCTTCTATGGCTAGACGTATTGCTGGCCTACTCTAGTCATTGCTACAAACGGCTGTTACAGCAGTATGTTACTTTCCTATGATATCATGATGGCTTGCTTATATTACTGTCAACATTTACTAAAAAAATATTCATGCTCATAACATGCTGTTCTTAAGATTGACTACAGTATGAGCTCTTTTTTATTTGACTCCAACTTGATATGATGATGTAGGCCGGCTGGTGTCCCTACCCTTCCTAATCCCAGAACCTTTCAAAGAAAAGCGGCATGGCAGTTGCAGGTGGTTCCTGGCTCGACGACAAGACGACGGCGAATGATTGATGATCGTTCGCACGTACCGGACGTGTTCTTTCACGGAATACAATCACAGTCACTGCAAGGTCTTTGAGCAGGATCCCAGCTTCTCTAGGCCTTCAGGAATTTTTGACTGGATGCCGGTAAGTAGACTTGGTACACACTCTTTGTTTCTTGGACTAAATTATCCGATTAACCAGGAGATAACTGACGGCAAGGATCATGATGTGTCGGGGATATCGTGCGACATATGCCAGGGGGTGGCTTATCATGGATGGGGACAAAAGTACGTCGCCGGGCTCTAGAAGCGGGAGTGAGCGAGACCGCGTACGCTTGCGAATCTTACCCAGGTTCGGGGCTCTCCTAGGAGATAACACCCCTAGTCCTGCTCTGCGGGGTCTCCTCATGGTCACTACTTCATAGGTAGCTACAAGCTTGCTCCTGGAGCTGTTTGGCTAGAGGAGGAAGAAGGGCAAGGCTAGCTCAACTCCACTCTGTGTGTGTGTGTGTGTGTGTGTGGGTGCTCGACGAGGCATCTGCCAAGGTGCCAACCGCCAACCCCTTGCATGGGGTGACCTGGGGGGTTTATATAGGCCTACCCCCCAGGGATACAATGGTAATCCGGCCAGGCGTAGGACCCGGCCGTTAGTGTCTCTGGTCGCCGGCTTCTCCGCCGACTGCAGGGGCCCGCCGCCTGGTGGGTCCCCCCGGCGGTCTCGTACTTGGCCGACAAGCTGGGCCCGCCGCCTGTGGGTCCTGTCGGCTGTGTAGAACTGTAGCCATGCCACTGATGATGCATGCTCGGTCGGGGAGAGCGTGGCTACAGTTCCACCACCTGGCGTGCGTTTCACTGTAGCCACTCCCCGTCTCTTCTGGTTAATGGTGCACAAACTTCAAGGAAGGGGGAGGGCCACCTGCCAGGAGCCGACCTCCCACTGAGCCGACTGGTCTGGGCTTGCCGCCTTCTGGCTTGTCACGGACAGGTAGGGCCCGTCGCCTGCGGGCCGTACTGGCCGCCCGTCGCGGGAGCATGGCTTCCTCTGCCATGGATGATGTCATGAGCGGCATGGCAACAGTCCTGCGCTGGGCACAGGATGCCTGCTTGGTACGCTGTACTGTGGCCACGTTCTGCACTGGATTCGGGGGTGGTAGGCCTGTACTGTAGCCATGCCCTGTCTCATCATGTTCATGTTGGCGCTGACTTTGAGGGCGCGAGGGGCCGCCTGCTAGGACTCGGCTTCCCAGGAGGCCGCCTGCTAGGAATCGGCCCACTTCATGGCCGTCTTGTGGACTACGCCGCCTCCTGGCAACCGGCTGCTTGGACCAGACGGCCTCAAGAAGGCGGCCCTTTGTCCTTGATGTTTGAGGGGCGCAGCCTGCCCCGATGTCTTGAAATACCAAAGGGAGCTGATGGGGCTACCCGTGGTCATTTACTCCGACAGTAGTCCCCGAAGCTGATGAGGCGCTGCGGCTGAAGGGGCGAGAAGCCTTAGCAGCTTCATATTCCGGGTCGCCTGGTGTTCTGCTTCGTCCGTCTTCCGAGGTGCCGACTGGTAGGTTGTCGGCCATGACCAAGCAGGCCGCCTGGCGATTTCGAAACATCGTGGTGGGGACCAGGTGGCATGCCAGCCAAACGTCAGGCATGCCGTCCGCGCATGTCGGCCACGTGGTGTCATCAAGTCAAGCCGGCCTGCCAGCCCACACGCGTGACGGGACGGTGCCGCAGGCCGGGGCCCGCCACTACAGTGCCTCGGCACGCGCGCGGATCCGCTGCGGTTGAGGTGGACGGTTGGGCTCCTGCGGCAGTTAATTCACGCCTTTACTGGCGCCGCAATCGTGGGAACGTGGTGGAGTGGGCGTAGTTAATCCGACGATGCCCATGCCCCCGCCCCCTCAGCTTCGCCGCCTGGGGCTATAAGTAGGGGGAGGAGGGGGGCGGCAGATGCACGCGCGCCCTCCTCTCCCTTCGCCGTTATTCATTTTCTCCGCTGCCGCCGCGCCCTTTCCTCCCGTCGAAGTGCTGCCGTAGCCCGCCGTCGTCGAGCGTCCTCTCGCTGCGGCTTCCTTGCTCCGCCGCAGCCTCGCCCACTCGCCACCGCGCCGCGCCTGCGACGAGCTCCTTCATCCATGGCGCGCTCACAAGCCGGCGACTGGGACGGCTCCAACGTCCATGATGATCACCTCTCCTTCCTCCGTCAAACACGGCGGCTGCCCCGGGAGGTGAATGTGCAGGTGCGTGTTCCCCCCGAAGCAGAAATCTCGCCGGCGCCGGAGGACGATGAACGTGTCGTCTTCCAGTCCCATTTCCTTCGCGGCTTCGGCCTTCCGGCAAGCGGCTTCCTCTGCTCCTTCCTCGACTTCTACCGAGTCCAGCCGCACCACCTCACGCCAAACACGGTGGTGCTGCTGGCCGCCTTCGCCACCATGTGCGAAGGGTACCTCGGCACTCTCCCCACCCTCGAACTCTGGGTGGAGTGCTTCTACCTCAAACTTGGCACCGCCGCCAAGGGCCAGGCGGCTCAATGCGGAGCCTGCGTGGCGGTGCGGCGCCCGGGCACCGGGAACCGCTTCCCGCCCATCTCCCTGCAGCAGTCGGCCAAGCTGTGGCAGAAATCCTATTTCTACGTCAAGAGCAACCACCCGACAAGCGACTACGTCAACTTGCCGGCCTACGCAGCCGGCCCGCCAGCCGAGCCGCGCGCCAACTGGCAGTACAAGCCGAGTTCCATGTCGGCCGCCTCCTCCGCTGCCCTTGCCCGACTTCAGGCGATGACGGAGTCGGAGGGTCTGAAGGGCTCAGACTTGCTGGCTACCTTCGTGATGCGCCGGGTGCTCCCCCTCCAAGCTCGGCCTCACATCATCAGCTGCATGAGCGGGCACCGGGACCCGTGCCGGATGTACACACGGGACCTGCCGGACGTGGAGGTGGTCCGGCTGGTCAACTATATCTCCAACTGCAAGCTGTCGGAGGTGGACTGGCAGTTCGGCATGCGGCCGTACGACCGCGCACATCCGCCGCCTGCGGTGAGTCTTGTAATTCTTTTCTCTTTGCTGGTCTGAGTTCTTGTTCTGCCGCCTGACCAGTCGGCCATGGTGCAGGTCCTCCCGGCCCAGTCGGCCGCCGGTGCTCTGGATCCAGGTCAGCAGTACATGCCGGACCGAACAAGGAGCGACGTGGAAGACCCCGACTTGGGGGCGGCCGCCATGGAGGAGGACGACGCCACAGGTGGCGGCGGTGGAGCAGGCGGCTCCGGGGGAGGAGGCGGCCTTGAGGACTGGCCGGATGACGATGAGGAGGAGAACGAGCCGCGCCGCCCACACGACACCGACAGGGCGGGCGCGGGCTCCTCAGCCGCGCCGACCGCACCAGGCGGCCCGCAAAAGCACCGAGCTGGCTCGTTGCTGTTCGGCAGCCGGCCGAAGAAGTCCAAGAACACGGCCGCCGTGACCAGGTGGCAAGAGGCCGCCGCAAGAGTGGCCCAGTTCCAGAGGGCCCCGAAGCAGCCCCTGATGGTGTTCGCGTAAGTGCTTGGTTGTGTTTTCCTTTCTTCTTCCCTGCAAACTTTTTCTGAGTTTTCTCTTGTCTTGCTTGAATCAGGGCCCCACTCACTCTTGAGCGGTCTTCCGCTGCTTCCGTGATCAGGGAGGTGGAAGGCTCCGCCAATACCCGCCGCGTGGACCCGCTCGCCGACCTCCGGGCGGCGACGAAGAGGAACGCGCGGGAGGCGCGCGAGGAGCGGGAGGAGGCGGAAATGCAGGAGGCGGAGGCGGCCGAGGCAGCGCGGTCGGACATGGACGTGGTGGCCGAGGCAGCGCGGGCGGACATGGACGCGGCGGCCAAGGCCCAAGCGGACGCCGCCGCTAGGGCGCAAGTGGAAGAAACCGCGCGCGACCGGGCCCCGCGACTTGTCATTCCGTTACACGCGGCGCCGCCAGCGCCAGAGATCCCAGTGCCGACTGGAGGAGCCGGCGATGACCAGCCGGTCATGGAGAGGAGAGGAGGCGACACCATCGTCTCGGAGGCGGAAGCACCCCCGCAAGCGCCGACTGCCAAGGCCCGAGGCAATCGGCCTGATGTGCCACCGGCGCTGCCGGTCAGTGGCGAGTTGGTGGTGGGGGTGACTCCCATGGTCCGCCCTTCGGTGCACTGGCGTGCGACGAAGGCGGCTTCGGCGCCGTGGGCGCAGGAGATCGGGGCCGTGAGCTCGTCGGCCCCAGACGCAGAGGCCACCAGTGCCGCCCCACCAGGATGGACGCCTGGGGGCGGGACAGGCGTGCTGAACAAGGCCGCGCAGGACGTTCAGGCCCAGCTCCCGGCCCAAGGCGCCGCCCTCCAGCAGTGTACGAAGGCGTTCTTGGCGACGCGGACGGCCGTTCGGGTATGCTTCTTTGCTTTGTTTTTTGATTCTTGCAGTCTTCCGTGGGGGCGCGCCAGCGCACCCACTAGGTGTAGCCCCCGAGTTCCGGGCCGGCTGCTGAGCAGGCGGCTCGGAGCTTTAAGGTAGGTTCCGAGTGCTAACTTGTTTTCTCTTCTTTTGTCTTCGTTGCAGGACTACCACAACATCTGCGCAGCCGCCTTCAACTCCCAGGTCCAGGAGTTGGCTAAGCGGACCACCGACCTCACCGAAAGCCGACGTAACCATTCTGTCTACTTCCTCGCGGGGGCGCGTCAGCGCACCCGCTGGGTGTAGCCCCCGAGATTCAGGCCGACTGCTGAGCAGTCGGGCCGGATCTTCTGGCAACCACTTTTCTTTTTTGGTCATCTTTGTTGATTGTCCTCTCTTTCTCATTTTTGCAGGAGCCAACGCCACATTGCAGCAGCATCTGGGCGAAGTCCAGACCGAGCTGCGCGTCAAGGAGGAGGAGCGCCGTAAGGCGGCCCTGGAGCGCGACCGTCTGGCCAAGAAGTTGGCGGACCAGGCGGACCAGCACAAGGCGGAGCTCCAGGAGCTCAAGGAGGCGGAAGGCACCCTTGAGGCCGAGTTTGAGGTCGAACGCTCAAAGTGGGCCGAGAAGGAGGCGATCCTCACCGCTGGCTACGGCGAGATTGAGGACATGATCGACGGTAAACTTCTTTCTTTGGAATAGCTGCCGACTGCATCGGGAGTCGGCATCTGATCTTTGTTTTTCTTTTGCGTAGACTTCTTTCCTGGCCACGCCGTCGCCGTCAGCCAGGCCATTGAGGCGCAGCGCGACCAGCGTAGGAGGGAAGGAGTGGAGATCCCGCCCGACGCGCCTCGGAACATGAACGAGCAGCTCCTGGCCATCAGGACGCGTTTGCAGCCGATTCACCGTCTGCTCCGCCGCCTTCAGCTTGCCAGGTCTCAGCTGGTTTCCGCCCTCTGGCCAGGCGGCCAAGCTCCATGCACACCCAGTCGGACCGCCGACTGGTTGGAGGCGGCAATCGGCCGCTTCGAGGCTTGGAAGGGCTCCTCCACTCAGGCAGGCGCCCAAAGAGCCTTGGAGTTCATCAATGCATGGTATCCTGGGCTGAACCTAGCCCAGTTGGCCACGTTCCGGCAGGAGGCCATGGAAGAGTTGGTGGCAGCGGGGCCTGCGCTCACCCATCGTGCGGTGGCGATCGCCGAGTACACCGACACCAGCGTCTTCTTCCCCGAGCTAGACGAGGAGGGTGCCGAGGTGCCGATGAACTGGTTCGGGCTGAACCCGGATGAAGGCGAGGACTCGGCGGAAGAAATCGCCTCAAGTGATGAAGGCGAGGACGAGGAAGATGAGGATGGTGAAGGCGACGCACCGGAGGGCGGAGCAGACGCCCAGCCTCAACTTGATCGGGCCTCGAGCAACGAGCCGCGTGCGAGTGCACCAACTGCTGCTGAAGGCGACCAAGCCGAGACTCGCCAGATGGCCACTCCACCAGCTGGCGCCGCCGACTCCACCAACCTGCCAGACTCGCCTGTTGCTCCTTTGGCCTAGGCTGCCAACTTATCTTATCTTTTCCTGCTTTGGTAATCTTTAGAACAAACTTTGTTAAATTCGCGCAGTTCCACCCGCTGGGGGTGTATTCAAACTTTGTTAAATGCTGGCCGAGGGCCTCTTGCTATGTGATTTAATTCTCGCACAAGATGTGCTTCGCCGAGCTCTGACTTGTCTTGCTTTCTGTTCTTTTGGCTTTTTCCTTTGCCGCTTTCCCTTGGCTGCCGCCTTGCCGGCCAGACAGCCATTCTTCGGTCTGCTGGCCAGGTCAAGTACTTGGCCATTTTGGGAAGACAAGTACTTTGGCCGCTTAGAACATAGCAATTTAAGTGAGAAGCCGGCCGGCCGGCTGCTCAGCAACCGGACGGCTAGGCAAGGAGCCGACTTGGCCTATGTGGGTGCTTTCGTCCTTAGCCATTTTTCATGTGAGCACCATTTCCTGCCTTTGACTCTAGCGTGCCAGACAGTCGCTCTGCGAGCTGCGGCTTATGGCGAGGGTGGGCTTAGATGCCGGCACACTACTTGTCCGACTGCAGGTAGAGCCAACATAGTACAAGGCGGCAAGCCCCCGGGCCGACTGGTCGGACCCGGTGCCGGGCGAAGGAATGAAATAACATACTCACAGGCATGAAACTTATCATACAGATAAGAAAGGTAGCCCCCGAGTGCTCCTCGAGGGACCCGGTGCCTTTGCCCTTAGTACAAAAGGTAGCGTGGTACATACTGCATTTAACTGTAAAATCATCGGAGGAGATTTACGTTCCATGGGTGCTCTGTTTCCTTGCCGGAATCGTCCCTTTTGCACGCCCTGGGCTTCTGCGCATCGATGAGGTAATAGGAGTCGTTGCCCAAGGCTTTGCTGATGATGAAGGGGCCTTCCCAAGGGGCCGAGAACTTGTGCTGGCCGGCTGTTCGCTGGATCAGCCGGAGCACAAGGTCTCCCTCTTGGAAGGATCGTGGCTTAACCTTCTGACTGTAGTAGCGGCACAGGCTCTGCTGGTAGATGGCGGACCGGCTGAGTGCTAACAGCCGGCCTTCTTCCAGCAGATCGATGCCGTCTTCTCGTGCTTCCTTCGCCTCCGCCTCCGTGTACATGGTGACGCGAGGCGAGTCGAACTCGATGTCAGTTGGGATGACGGCCTCGGCCCCGTACACGAGGAAGAAGGGAGTGAAACCGGTTGATCTGTTTGGAGTGGTGCGGAGGCTCCAGAGGACGGCCGGCAACTCGTCGATCCAGCAGCCGGCCGAGCGCTCCAGTGGCTCGACCAGTCGGGGTTTGACGCCGGATAAGATGAGGCCGTTTGCTCGTTCTACTTGGCCGTTTTACTGCGGATGGGCAACGGACGCTAAGTCCAGTCAGATGCCCTGCGTTGCGCAGAAACGGGCCAAGGCACCTTTGGCAAAGTTAGTGCCATTGTCGGTGATGATGCTGTGTGGTACACCGTACCGGACGGTGATATCTGCAATGAAGGTCACAGCGGTCGGACCATTTAGTTTCTTGATTGGTTTCGCTTCAATCCACTTGGTGAATTTGTCCACGGCGATAAGCAGATGGGTCATGCCACCGCGTGCTGTCTTGAATGGGCCCACCATGTCCAACCCCCTGACGGCAAAGGGCCAGGTAAGGGGGATGGTCTTGAGTGCAGAAGCCGGCAGATGTTGCTTGGAGCTGAATTTTTGGCACCCCTTGCATTTCTTGACCAGATCCTTGGCGTCCTCCAAAGCAGTCGGCCAGAAGAAACCATGGCAGAAAGCTTTGGCGACAAGGGATCTGGAGGCCACGTGGTGGCCGCACTCGCCTTGGTGTATGTCTCTGAGGATTGCCTTGCCTCTCTCTGGTTTGACGCAGCGTTGGAAAACGTCGGTCAAGCTGCGCCTGACAAGCTCTCTGTTTACTATCGTGTAAGCTCCTGCCCGGCGTTGCACCTGCCGGGCCGAGATCTCATCAACTGGCAGCTCTCCGCTTACCAGAAAGTTGAGGATGGGATGCGCCCATGATGGTGCTTCGACTTCATCCACTGTCATTACGGCCACTGAAACTAGAGCGGTTGGGTTGGGAGGTGGCAGGGGGGAGTCGGCCGTGTCTTGCTGTGTTGTTGGAGTCCCTGGGACGGCCGCTGCAGCCCCTGGGCCGGGTTGAAGAACCCCTGGGCCGGGTGCGACTGCCGCAGTCCCCGAGCCGCTTGGTGAAGTCCTCGGGCCGGCTGTCGCAGCCCCCGGGCCGGGTTGCGAAGTCCCCAGGCCGGGTGCGACTGCTGCAGTCTCCGTGCCGCCTGCCGAACTCCCCGGGCCGACTGCTGCAGCCCCCGGGCCGGGTTACGAAGTCCCCGGGCCGGGTGCGACTGCTGCAGTCCCCGTGCCGCTTGCCGAAGTCCCCGGGCCGGCTGCTGCAGCCCTTGAGTCGGATCCGACTGCTTCGGGAGCAGCCGGCACGAAGATGGATTCTGATTCCGGGGAAGGCTTGATAGACGGCTTGCGGAGGCACTGAAGGGACACGCCGGCTGGTATGGCTTGCCTGGTGGAGCCGATCCGTGCCAGGGCGTCTGCTTGCTCGTTGTCGGCCCGTGGCACGTGAAGGAACTCGCACCCATCAAAATATCCGCTGATCTGCTGGACGAGGAAGCGGTAGCTCACCATATTTGCATCCTTGGCGTCCCAGTCGCCAGACGACTGTTGGACCACCAAGTCCGAATCGCCGTAGCACAGAATCTGACGGATGCCAATCTCCTTGGCCAGCCGGAGTCCATGTACTAGCGCCTCGTGCTCGGCCACGTTGTTGGAGGCGGCAAAGTGGATTTGCAACGTGTATCTGAGCTTGTCGCCTTTGGGAGAGGCGAGGACGACGCCGGCTCCCAAACTAGTGTGCATCTTCGAGCCATCAAAGTGCATCCGCCAATGAGTGGAGTCTGGAGCTGGCGGCAGGTTCTGGGTCTCGGCCCAGTCGACGAGGAAGTCGGCCAGTGCTTGGGACTTGATGGCGGCGCGAGGCTGGTAGAAGATGGTGTAGGGGGCCAGCTCGATGGCCCACTTGGCCACTCGGCCCGATGCGTCTCTGCTGCCTATGATCTTCGCAAGCGGGGCGGTGCAGACGACCGTGATGGGATGCTCTTGAAAGTATGGCTTGAGCTTCTTGGCGGCAAAATGCACGCCATAGCACAACTTTTGGTAGTGGGGGTAGTTCTGCTTGGAAGCTGACAGCACCTCACTCAAGTAGTAGACGGGCCTCTGGACCGGCTGTGCCTTGCCGTCCTCCGGCGCTCTACCACCATAACTGTACTAACCACCCGGCTGGTGGCGGCGATGTAAAGAAGCATGGGCTCCTTGGCAGCCGAAGCGGCGTGGTCAACATCTTCTTGAGTTGGAGGAAAGCCTCATCCGCCTTGTCGTTCCACTCGAAATGAGTGGTTTTCTTCATCAAATGGTACAGTGGAAGAGCCTTCTCGCCCAGCCGACTGATGAAGCGGCTGATGGATGCCAAGCAGCCGGTGAACTTCTGAATGTCTCGCAGTCGGGTGGGCCACTCCATCCTCTCGATGGCCTTGATCTTGACAGGGTTGCACTCTATGCCGCGCTCTGAGACAAGGAAGCCGAGGAGCTGGCCGGCTGGTACTCCAAAGGCACACTTTTTTGGGTTGAGCTTGATTTGAAAATGGCGCAAGTTATCAAAGGTTTCCTTGAGATCTTCTAGGAGGGTACCGCGCTTCTCCATCTTCACCACAAGATCATCCACATAAACATGGGCATTTCTGCCGAGTTGCTTGAGGAGGCACTTCTGCATGCAACGCTGAAACGTGGCGCCGGCGTTTCTCAAGCCGAACGTCATGGTCAGGTAGCAGAAGGCTCCGAATGGTGTGATGAAGGCGGTCTTCAGGCGGTCGGCCGGGCTTAACTTGATCTGGTGGTACCCCGAGTAGGCATCCAAAAAACTCAACAGCTCGCATCTGGCTGTGGAGTCTATCACTTGGTCAATCCGAGGCAAGGCGAACGGATCTTTCGGGCAAGCTTTGTTGAGGCTGGTGTAGTCAATACACATGCGCCATTTGTTGTTCTTCTTTAGTACAAGGACTGGTTTGGCAAGCCACTCTGGGAAGAATACTTCCATAATGAAGCCGGCTGCTAGAAGCCGGGCTATCTCTTCACCAACAATTCCTCTCTTCTCCTCTGACAGGCGGCGGAGGGGTTGCCTGACTGGTTTTGCATCTGCTCTGACATGTAGCTTGTGCTCAGCGAAATCCGTCGGTACACCCGGCATGTCCTTTGGGGACCACGCAAAGATGTCTCGATTCTCACAGAGGAAATCGACGAGCTCGCTTTCCTATTTGCTGTCGAGGCGGGCTCCTATGACAGCGAACCTCTCCTGGTGCTCCGGGTCCAAGGGTATCTTCTTGGTTTCTTTGGCCGGTTGGAAAGAGCCCTGAGCTTCTGACCCCTTGGGATCTGGCGACAGGTCCGGCTGCTCGCCGGCCATGGCCACAACCCGGTCAAGGAGCCGTCTCTCGGCAGCGATCACAAGGGACTCGGCCAGCCGACTTCTGGCAGTGGCACAGGCGGCAGACTTCTGGTAGTCGCCGGCTACGGTGATAATGCCCTTGGCGCCCGGCATCTTCATCTTGAGGTAGGCATAGTGGGGGACCGCCATGAACTTGGCCAGAGCGGGCCGGCCAAGCAACGCGTGGTAGGGGCTCTCAAGGTCGACCACCTCGAACCAGATTGGCTCTCGGCGGAAGTGATCCTTGTCTCCGAAGAGGACATCTATCTTGATCTTGCCGATTGGTGAGCAGGATAGGCCAGGCACAATGCCATGGAAGGCAGTCCGGCTGGGCTGGAGTTGTTTCTCTTTGATGCACAACTTCTCCATGGTGTCGCGGTAGAGGATGTTGATGTTGCTTCCGCCGTCTATCAGAATTCGGGAGAAACGAGCGGCTCACCTCTCTATTGCAAAGGTGGCATCCAACACCAGGGTATAGGAACCCGGAGAAGGCATCACCTCCAGGTGGTCAGCTCGGCTCCAACTGATCGGCTTCTCTGACCAATGCATGAACTCTGGGGCTTCAGAGGCGACAGTATTCACTTCTCGGCGCTGTTGACACCGGCTGTACCTGTCGTCAGTCACGCTGGTGAAGACGATGTAAGCTCCATGTTCTTCAGGAAACTCATCTCGGATCGCGCCGACTGGTCGGACCGCCGGCTGCTGGGAAGGCGGAGGTGGCGGGCCAGCAGGCGGCGGAGGCAGTCCTTCGCCTCTGGCGATGGGGGTGAGCCAGTGGCACTTCCGGGTGGTGTGGTTGGATGGCTTCGCGTCGCTGTGGAACTTGCAGGGAGCGTCGAGGGTTTGCTCAAACGAGAAGGCGGGCAACCAGGCAGGCTTGCCGCCCTTCTGGCGTTTGGGGTCGGGCTGCTTCTCTGGCTGCTGGTCTTCGACTGTCGCCACCTGCCGGCTGGTAGTAGCCGGCTGCGGGGTCTTGCGCTTATTGTCGTTTGACTGTTGGCGCCGACTGGAATCACCGGCCGGTGTCTGAGGGGCCGGAGGGAGCATCTTTCCTGATGCGTCCACTCGGAGCTCCGACTTCATGGAGGAGTCAGAAGTGGCGTACTTGTCCGCTATGATTAGCAGCTCGTCGAGGGTGGCCGGCTCATCACAGAGGAGTCGGTGCTTGAGTAGGGTGCCCTCCCGGCACCCATCAGTGAAGTATTCTATGGCTTGCACCTCATGCACCCCTTCGCAGGAGTTGCGCAGCTCGGCCCACCGTGTTAAGTATTCGCGGGTGGACTCGATCGGGCCTTGGATGCACAGGGAGAGCTGGCGAGGCTTGGGCGGCCGGTTGTAGGTGCTGGTGAAGTTGCGGATGAAAACTTCGGTGAAGTCTAGCCAGCTATTGACGCTGTAGGGCTTGAGGCTGTTCAGCCTTGTCTGGGCCGTGCCCTGGAGCATGAGTGGAACATACTTCACGGCGACACGCTTGTTGCCGTTCGCTATGTTGACGGCAGTGGAGTAGTCGACCAGCCAATCTTCCGGCTTCACAGAGCTGTTGTACTTAGGAGTGTCCCGAGGGAGCGAGAACCCTTTGGGGAAGGGCTCGTCGTGAATGTGGGGGCCGAAACAAGGCAGGCCAATTGCATCTTCTTCTTCCAACGCCAGCGACCGAGCCAAGCGGTCGATCCGGTTGCGGGCGTTCTTCTCTCCGACTCCTTCACGGGGGCCCAGCCGGCCTCCGAGAGTCGGATGCTCAACAGGCGGCGGGGAGGCGCGCCTCTCCCTGCGCGGGAGAGGCGGACGACCGTCCCGCCGTTCCAATGCTCATGGGCGGCCGTCTTGGTCGCGCTCGATGGAGATGCGGGTGCGGCTGTGGCTAGCAACCGGCTCTTGGTCGCGGGCGCCGGCTGTCGGCGTCCGGGAGGTCGCGCCGTGCTCTCGGCGAGGGGGAAGGTTCCCAGCCTGTAGGCCGGGTTCCACCATGCGGCGGCCAGCTTCTTGCTGTGCGGCGGCCGTGTCGATGAGCTGCTGGACGCGCTCCGTCATGCAGCGACGCTCGTCGCCCTCCAGGCGGTCTAGCTCGTCTGCCGCTGCCTGGGCGGCGCGCAAGTTCTCCATGGGCATGGCATAGACCGGGCGGTTGGCCCCCAACATGCTGGCGATGGCGGCGCTGCGCTGCCGGACCGTGCCCACACGGCTGGGTTCGCCAGCAGCTGGCGTGCCGCAGACGGCGCGGTCGATCTCGCGGTGGTAAGCCTCGGTGAGGTGTCTCATGGCCGCCAACTTGTTGGCGCTGTCGAGAAGTGCGATACGGCATGCTTCCAGCGTTTCACCGCTCGCACCGGGCGCTACGGGAGCGGACAGGTCCCGCATTGCCGCCTGCAACGGGTCCCGGCCGGCCTGGTTGGAAGTTCCGTCGTGGCTGATGACCAGCACCTCAGTGACGGTGTGGGTGCTGGCGCTGCCGTCTGCAGCGGGGAGTGGGTCATCGAAGATCACCACGTCACCGGGGAAGGCATCAGGAAGCGCGACGTCGGCGTCGATGACCATGTCGATGAGCAGGTCGGTGGAGCCAACGGACTCCGGGTCGGAGACCGGCTCATCGGCGATGTGAAGCTTGCCGAGGAGATCGACGAGGCAGCTCTCGGAGCTAGCTGCGCCCGCGTCGAGTGCGGGCTCGTTGAAGAGGCGGATCCCTCCGATGAGATCAGCGAGGCTGCGTGCGGTGCAAACAACTTCCACGCCATGCAGCGTGTCGGCGCAAACGCCGTCGGGCGTGCCGGGCTGGCTCTGCGCGCCAGGGAGGAAGAGGGTTCCCATCCAGAATGTGTTTCCGGACGACGGTGCACCCTGCCCCACGGTGGGTGCCAAATGTCGGGGATATCGTGCGGCATATGCCAGGGGGTGGCTTATCGTGGATGGGGACAAAAGTATGTCGCCGGGCTCTAGAAGCGGGAGTGAGCGAGACCGCGTACGCTTGCGAATCTTACCCAGGTTCGGGGCTCTCCTAGGAGATAACACCCCTAGTCCTGCTCTGCGGGGTCTCCGCATGGTCACTACTTCACAGGTAGCTACAAGCTTGCTCCTCGAGCTGTTTGGCTAGAGGAGGAAGAAGGGCAAGGCTAGCTCTACTCCACTCTGTGTGTGTGTGTGTGTGTGTGTGTGGGTGCTCGACGAGGCGTCTGCCAAGGTGCCAACCGCCAACCCCTTGCATGGGGTGACCTGGGGGGTTTATATAGGCCTACCCCCCAGGGATACAATGGTAATCCGGCCAGGCGTAGGACCCGGCCGTTAGTGTCTCTGGTCGCCGGCTTCTCCGCCGACTGCAGGGGCCCGCCGCCTGGTGGGTCCCCCCGGCGGTCTCGTACTTGGCCGACAAGCTGGGCCCGCCGCCTGTGGGTCCTGTCGGCTGTGTAGAACTGTAGCCATGCCACTGATGATGCATGCTCGGTCGGGGAGAGCGTGGCTACAGTTCCACCACCTGGCGTGCGTTTCACTGTAGCCACTCCCCGTCTCTTCTGGTTAATGGCGCACAAACTTCAAGGAAGGGGGAGGGCCACCTGCCAAGAGCCGACCTCCCACTGAGCCGACTGGTCTGGGCTCGCCGCCTTCCGGCTTGTCACGGACAGGTAGGGCCCACCGCCTGCGGGCCGTACTGGCCGCCCGTCGAGGGAGCATGGCTTCCTCTGCCATGGATGATGTCATGAGCGGCATGGCAACAGTCGTGCACTGGGCGCAGGATGCCTGCTTGGTACGCTGTACTGTGGCCACGTTCTGCCCTGGATTCGGGGGTGGTAGGCCTGTACTGTAGCCATGCCCTGTCTCATCATGTTCATGTTGGCACTGACTTTGAGGGCGCGAGGGGCCGCCTGCTAGGACTCGGCTTCCCAGGAGGCCGCCTGCTAGGAGTCGGCCCACTTCATGGCCGTCTTATGGACTCCGCCACCTCCTGGCAACCGGCTGCTTGGACCAGCCAGCCTCAAAAAGGCGGCCCTTTGTCCTTGATGTTTGAGGGGCGCAGCCTGCCCCGATGTCTTGAAATACCAAAGGGAGCTGATGGGGCTACCCGTGGTCATTTACTCCGACATGATGGCAGCGCGGTTTCGTTCATCAGGCAAAACTGTGTGTACACAGCGTACCATGTGTCTCTCCATGCACCATACCATGATATGTGCCGCCACGCTCTGCAGCCCAAAGTAGGAGAGAGGGTCGCAAGTATCAGACTTTGACCTGCTAGCTAGAGTTTCCCCCGTCGGGCACCCATCTGGTTCAAGCCGTCAGCCAATCTCCACAACTTAATAAATAGTAACGTCTAACTGAGCCAGTTAGTTAGATGCGTACACTTGGTGTAGTAGGATCCTTATTTAGTTTGATGCATACACTTGTTCTTTTTTGGTAGCCCTTTTGTAATGTTGGCTGATGTTTGGTTTGGAAGAGAGAGCTGCATCTTTACTCTTCTGGCCTGCTTACTGCTTCTGTTGCACCCCCATCCCTGGTTGCTGCTGCTGCTGTTTTCAATGTACAATCAGTAATATATTTCGTCTGTTGGTTGAATAAATGTGTTGTTAGAACGACTAACACAATGTTTTGGAAGTCGTTGCATGGTCCGATCCTTTAGTGCCCCGTACGTAGCACATGCTATTTTTTTTACGGAACACACTTTCCACTTATCGATCACTTGCAGCCCAGTGATGAAGGCCCAATAGACGAGCCCATAATTAACTGGAAGGGAGGCTCTCACATGAATCCGGCCCAGGTACATGCTCATGGTCCCCTAAACATAAATAAATAAATAAAGCTAAATGCTCATGCACCAGTTCTTTAAATTTACAATTTGAAAAGTCAAATTTTAACAGGAGTATATTATTTCATATGAGAGTGTCGTTACATTCAGTCGATATTATTCTTAGGCAAAGATAGCGACCAGTCTTTTTTCTCCCACCATTTTCTTCCTACAACCAGCTGACCCATGCAAATCGTAGTCAACATCGTAAATAGTTCTAGTCCATTATTATTTTTCGATAAGAATGCCCAACCCAGCCCAACACACTGGCGACACCACTTTATCCTAGGGCTTCTGAATGTGCCCGCCTGTTCCCGCCTTCTACGGCTGGTTGCGCTGCCGTGCACGCATTGCCGCCCTGTTGTACCCTAAAATGCTGGCCAGGCCATCCCTTTACTCCCCTCGACTTCCTATTCTTCTCCGGCGATGGCAGCCTACCCCGCACCAGAACTAGTGAACCCTCGTACTCCCCTCCACCGTACGGCCATACTGCTGCATGTTCCCCGGCTCTTGTTCATTCCCGTCCGAGGCCTCGCCATCGTCCTCCGCCTTGGTGCGCTCGCAGCGGCACCGCCGCCCGGCCGTGTCAACATAGTGAATTGGGAGAGGACTGTAGTTGTGACTATGACAGTATGGACCCACCAGGTCCACTCCCAAACACAAGCAAGCGCCTCTTTACTACTCAGATGCACCCCTCGATTTTTTTACTCTAATCCACCCTGCTGATTTCTGGGACCCACATCATTGTCAACGTATAGTCAATTTATGACAGAATTGCACAACATTTTTTTTGAGGATTTTTTCAGAGGAGCAGGCTATAAACTGGGTTGTGCGGTCTCTATGGCCCGTCTAACAACATGACTAGCCCAGCAGTTTTTTCTTTGGGAAAATAGGTAGCCCACTATTTGTTTTTGAAGAATACCCAAGCTAGGCCTATTTGTTTTCTCCGACTTACTGGGCTGCAAATCTTTGAAGACGAGGAGGGATGCATTCCGGCCTAGCCAGAGAGTATGGGCAGTAAATCTTAAAAGTAATATGAAAGTGGTTGCAAATTCCAAAAAAAATATAGCAAATGGCAATTAGTTTCGTTTTTTCTTTTTGTTCTTCACTGATATTTTAAATTTCATTTGATTTTAACATAACATAGTATTACTTTATTTTTAAATTAGTTTTAGTATGGATACTAATTTTTGGATTAAAAATATTTTGTTCCCCAACAAAAATATGCGAATTTTTAATATTTTGCGTATTTTTTAATTCAAAATTTTAACCCTGGTACTGACCAGAAAAAGGGCAACAATTCTAAAAATGGAAAATGGGCTACAATAAATTCCATATGAATTAGCAAATGGGCTGTAAATTATAAAAATAATAGCAAATGGGCTGTACACGCCACAGATTTCGAGGCTGACTTGCTTACGCAAGGCTTTAGCAAATGGGCTGTACACACACGATTCTAGCAGCAGTGACTGTTGGATGTCCATCCAACGGCCGACGTGCTTCTTCAATGTCTGATCTTCCTGCTCGAGCAGCCTAAACTAGCGCCGGCGGGACTGCCTGCTACCTCCTCTTATGGCTGGCTGTGATGCCGTGCAGGTTTCACCGGACCACACTACTCCCTCCGCTGGCCTGGCCATCCCTCTACCCACCCGCACCTCCTGTTATTCTCCTGTGATGGTAGCCTCAAGCCGCAGCTTCACACCATCATACTCCCCTCAACATGGGCATCCACTACTGTGTCTTCGCCGGCTCCGGGTCATTCCATTCCTAGGCCTCACTGTCGTCCATTGCGTTGGTGCTCTAGGCGCGGCGTGCTCAACATGGTCAACATTCAACAAACGATAGCCATCGGAATAGGGATGTACGTGGAGAGGCCGACAGTAGGGACCCCCATGGTCCACGGCCGCACACAAGCAACTGCCTCCTTATTATGAGAAAAAATGATTCCTCCCACTGACATCTGGGGTGCACCGGTTCGAAGGCTGACCTGTGGGCCTACTAAGTCGACGTGGACGCAGGGCTTTGTCAACTTAGTCAACAAACGATTATAGCAGCAGTAACCATTGGATTTTAATCGAACGGTCCTGCTGCTTCTTCAATCTCTGATCTTCTTGCACCAGCCGCCCAAACCAGCGCCGGCGGGACCGCCTGCTCCTACCTTCAGTGGCCGGCTATGTTGCCGCAAGGCCTCACCGCCCCACCCTACTCCCACCGCTGGCCAGGCCTTCCCTCTACTCACCCACACCCCGTGTTATTCTCTAGCGACAACAGCCTCAAACCGCAGCCAAACCAGTCAACCCTCATACTCCCCTCCACGTGGGCATCCACTGCTGCGTATTCCCCGGCTTTGGGTCTTTCCCTTCCTAGATCGCGTTGTCGTCCACCACCTTGGTCCTCTTGGACGGTACGGCATCATCAATGCGGTCAACGAACGACAGCCGTCAGAACAGAACTGTAAGTGGAGAGGCTGACAGCTGGTTCCAAGGCCGCACGCAAGGAAGTGCCTCCTTATTACGCGCAAAATAATGATTCCTCCACCTGACAACTCGGACCTGCCAGAAGGGCCTCTGTATTTCACAAAAAAAATGTTCCCCCTGACAAATGGGACCCACCGGCTTTATCTTCACACGGAAGGAACTGCCTTCTTCCCCCTGACAGCTGGGACCCACCAGGTTGAAGCGAAGGTAGCGTTATCTGTCTGGCCGCGAACGTGTACATACATATCGGTCAAATCGGTCTCTCTGCAGCGATGTACCATGGCCGAGTAAGGAGCGGCACGTGTTGAAGTAGAGGCACCCACGTAGCATGTCATGCAGTCCCATCTATATCGTGTACATGTACGTAAAGCCACGCTGCAAGATAGTAAATACGGCTACGTACGTACATACGGGCGGGGTCTCTAACGCGTATAGCAACGTCTTCCTGTTCATCGGGAGCCAACCGGCTTGGATGGAACAGCCGGAACGGGGTCTGGCGTACCGCAAAACAGAGGAAAACGGCCTTCTGTTCGACCGTGTACGGTCGAAACGGGGTCCTGTTCATCGGGAAAGGGTCTGGCGTACCACAGAAGGGAGGAAACAAACTTGTGTTCGAGCTCCTACGGTCGAAACGGGGTGCTGTTGATCGGAAGGGGTGTGGCGTACCGCAAAACGAAGGAAACAAACTTGTGTTGGAGCGCCTACAGTCGAAATGGGGTCCTGTTCATCGGGAGGGGTGTGGCGTACCGCAAAACGGGACTCCACGGGATACTGTTCATCCACCGTCTACTGCCTCGCTCCAGCCTCCACGGGCTTCTGTTCATCCACCATCGACTTCCTCCAGCCTCCACCTGCTACTTTTCAATCACCTTCGACTTCCTCTAGCCTCCACCAGCTACTGTTCATCCACAGGGCTACTATTCATCCAGCCTCCATCGGCAACTGTTCAAACAGCCCTCCACGGGGTCCTGTTCATCCACCCCCACCTCCTCGATCGGGGTCCTGTTCATCCAGCGGCAACGTCCTCTACTACCACGGGGTCCTGTTCATCACACCCCCACCGGGAACTGTTCATCCAACCCCCAACAACGGTCACTGTTCATCAAGAGGCAGCTTCAATCGGCTTCAGTTAGCAGCAGTAGCGAAGGAATCGCTCGGGTTCAGTTAACAGTCAGGGATCGATCGCTCGGGTTCAGTAACGTAGCTACTGCAATAGCTCGGGTTCAGTTAGAGCCCAACGCCTCGCTCGGGTTCAGTTAGAGCCTAATGCCTCGCACACACGCGCGTACGTGTACAAGATAAACGTGCAAACCTCCGTGCATCTCTCGGCCTCGACCACCCACCGTAACTTGGAACTCCCCAAAATTTTCCTCGCCCTCACTTCTACCATGATTTTTTCCGTCATGGACGGCCCAAAGAATGTCATGCAGGTGCGTCCCCGGCCCGCCCAGGATGAAAAGCCCATTTTGTGTCATGATTTTTTGTCATAGAAGTGGGAGCCCACCACATCTATGATGATACGTGCTTTTGTCAGAATTATCGTCATAGAAGTGTCATAAGCATGACAAAAAAAATCCGTTCGGCCCAAAATGTCACGGATGTGTCTTTTTTTTGTAGTGTCAGCCTCCATGAGTAAGGGATTGTTAAAAATAAAGTGACTAAAAACGCCAAGGTACGTACCTGGCAGCGATGGGCTTGACCCTAGGTTCCCTCTCCGGAACCTTTTCGGACGCTTCGGACTCCCCATCGGAGTCCGAGCTGTAAAACACGATCAGCTTAGGCCGATATTGCCTCTTCGAGGCTCGAGAAGGTTGTACCTCCTCGACGTCATCGGACGTTGCCCTCTTCTTGGAGTGCGAGGAGGCGCTTTCCTCTTCGTCCTCGTCTCCGTCCCTGTCCTGAGTAGACGGGGCTGCAGTTTCTCCAGACCGAGAGTCCGGGCAAGTTCTGCGGCGGAGGCCTTCCCTCGCCTCCGGGACTTCCTTCTTCTTGCCCTTCTTGTCGGGTGCCTTGTAAGGCACCATGACCAGCAGGCTATCTAGCTGGGCCGATTGCGGCCCTTCGGGCAGCGGTACCGAACAGCTAATCTTCACAACCTTGCCGAGCCAGCCCCGCAAAAAATCCGCAAAGGGAGGCTTAAACCCAATCATGCACGCTATGATCATCTGAACATATGACAGGTAAAGGACCACTAACCTCTCTCGGGGGGTTCGCCGCATCAAGGCCGATGGCATCCTCTTCGGCCGGCCACACCTCTCGAGGCTTGAACAGCAGACCCCACACCTTCTCGTGGGTTGTGCCGAGGAGGTGCTGCATGGTGGCTGGGTCTTTGTGCTTGTACTCCCACATCGGTTTAGCCCTTTCCTGGCAAGGGAGGAGCCGGCGCTTGAGCATTATCTGGACCACGTCGGTCAGCTTGGCGCCAAACTCGATCAAGCTTTCCACGCGCTTCTGCAGCAGCTTCACTTTGGCGGGGGACTCCAAGTCCAGACTCTTTGTAGTCCATGAGGTCAGTCTGGTCGGGGGTCTGGGTCTGAATTCGGGAGCCGCCGTCCAGGCAGCGTCCCTTGGTTCTGTAATGTAGAACCACTATTTTTGCCACACCTTTACGGTGTCGATGAACCTGCCCTCCGACCAGTGGACCCATGTCAGCTTGCTAACCATGGCCCCGTAGCAGTCCGCCTAGGCACCGCCAACCACCTTGGGCTTGACGTTGAACACCTTTAGCCACAGGCCAAAGTGTGGTTGGACTCGGAGGAGGGCCTCGCAGACAACAATGAAGGCCGCGATGTGGAGGAGGGAGTTGGAGGCTAGATCATGGAAATCTAGCCCGTTGAAAAACATCAACCCCCTCACGAAGGGGTGTAGAGGAAATCCGAGCCCTCGGATAAAATGAGGGAGGAACACGACCTTCTCGCCCGGCTTGGGCATGGGGATGGGTTGGCCCTTTTCAAGGGCCCGACAAGCGACATCAGTCGACAAGTAGCTGGCCCGGTTCAGCTACAAGATGTCGTTGTTGGTGACGATGGAGACGTCCCACTTGCCGTTAGCACCAGATCCGGCCATGGCTGGGGAGGGCAGGATGGGATTCGCCGCAGAGCAGAAAGACAGGGCGCTGGAGCTCTGGGGATTGTGCAAGCGGCAGCGAGAGGTGGAAGAAGGCGTAGGATGCTAACTATAGCAGTCCCCCTCTTTATTGGCCACGGAAGAGCCGAGTGTTCCTATTTTTACGCTGTAAGCTTCTCCACTTCCCGATACTCTCGCAACGTTATGCGTGGGTGGGGAATCGAAATCATTGATCATATCCCCTAAAAAATGGGGCACAATCTATGCCTTGATGAGACGTGCCTATTGGAGGGCGGCCTCAAGCCGCGCATCGAGAACGGTCAGCCACAAGGCATTATGACCGGCCGTGACCCTTCGAAAAAAGTTGTCAGATAAAGGCACTATTCACATTGGAACGTTTTTTCCTTCAGAGCTAAGTAAAATGGACGTTTCGGATTCCAAACACCACTTGACTCCGGGCATGTACAGGACACGATGAAGAAATCGCCTCGCAAAGCCGAAGACCACGAGCTGCGCGGATGCCGGACACAAACCCTGGTGTTGGAGGCAAGTTCGAGGGCTACTGACGGAGTCGTGGTGTGCCCTCCAAGCCAGGATTAGGCAGGATCTTTCCTTCCTTGTAACCAATTGCATGTAACCCTAACCCTACCGGTGCCTATATAAACCGAGGGGGGGGGGGGTCTTTACTCTTAGGGCAGAGCTACATCCATCACCTCATCGACTTAGGGTTTAGCTCATCCGATCTCGAGGTAGATCCACTCTGTAACCATATTATACATCAAATACAATCAAGAAGGACGTAAGGTTTTACCTCTTCGAGAGGGCCCGAACCTGGGTAAATACGGTGTTCATCGTCCCTTTGTTACCATCGATCCTAGATCCACAGCTCGGGACCCCCTACCCGAGATCCACCGGTTTTGACATCGACAGCGGGGCCGACAAAGAGGACGGTGAGGCAGAGGTGACAATGGCGCCGAGAGCAAGATCCATGGGGAGAGTTAGGGTGAGTGAGAGTGACTGAAGTGAGGGGACGATGGGGGTGCGCGTGGGTTGATAAACTGTGTTCTTGCTGCGATGGGCGGAAATGAGCAACCGCCACAGCTATTTTCTGACAGAGGTGGACATCTGGCAGGGATAGCTAGTGGCGGTTGCGTGGATCCACCCACTATTGCTTACTCACTTACCTGTGGCGAGCCCTAGGTTGTGCCCGTCACTACTGACAAGTCCCCCCGGGGTGAATATACCTGTGGCGGTTTACTTTCCCTGCCCGCCATAGTTAGACTATTGGCTATGGCAGGCACATTGAGGCACCCGCCATTGCTTGTTTTAAAAAATAGCTGTGGCGGGTGCCCCGCCAAGCCCGCTACTCATTTGGGTTCATCTATAAGCCCTTTCCTAGTAGTGAGGTTGCCGAATTTTTCTCCACAAGGTATCAAATGGTTTTGGAGGGGTCTAATGTCTCAAATGAGTTTATTTGACATTAAGTCCCTTGGTTTCAAGTGGAACATCGGTGGTAATCTCTACCTACAACTTTTTAAATTATTGTCTACCATAAGGTCTTATAATAGTTTACAGTCTTTTGGTGAATTCAAGACCCACGTTACAATCAAAGAGGCGCCACAAGTAAAGGTACTTTGGTGTAGAACTTCATGAAGATCCTAACTCAAAGTCCTAAAAATCTACTCTAGCCATCAAATTCTCAATATCCCTAAGATCCAATAGAACCGAAGATTTTTCTTTCAATACTACCGAGCACTTAGGATTACTGCATCATAGAGTTCAAACCTAGCTTTTCATAATGTCTTAACTAACACACATTTTGTTCCGTAACTACCAAGCATAACTTACTAAGACATTTCTCTGTTAGCTACGACACTTCCCAACAAAATATTTTTATCCGGCATGTCTGGGACTTCTCAGTTTGCTTCAATATGCAGTCACACTATAGCTCTGGTACCCCCACAGATTTCTAGCTCGGTACTTCTGAGTTGCGGCTTAGGTCTTTTATGCATAATTTCTGGGTGAGAGTTGCCCTTTGATACGTCTCCGTCATATGTATAATTTTTGATTGCTTCATGTCAATAATCTACAACTTTCATATACTTTTGGCAACTTTTTATATTATTTTTAGGACTAACATATTGATCTAGCGCCCAGTGCCAATTCCTATTTGTTGCATGTTTTTGTTTCGCAGAATATCCATATCAAACAAAGTCCAAACACGATAAAGATTTACGCAGATTTATTTTGGAATATATGTGATTTTTGGGAAAAAGAATCAACGCGAGACGATGCCCGAGGGGGCCACAAGCTCAGATGGCGCGCCCCCTACCCTGGGAGTGCCTGGCAGGCTTGTGGGTCCCCTGTAAGGGGGTTGTGGCACCCCGATAGAGGGCCAACGCGCGCCAGCCCCAGGATAAGACTTGGCGCACATCAAAGACATGATACAGCAATTCCAGGCACAAAAATGGCTTTATTATATGAAATGGAGTATTACAATACTATTGCTTACAACAATATTACAAAGCTCCAAGGCTAACTAAATGGCAGCGAAGGTCTTGGTTCAGTGGCAACGACGTCTCTGGCTGGGCCCCACAACTCACATGACTGGCTTGGTTACGATCTAGCCTGACGGATCTTCTCCTGCAACTGGCCACATGCAAGGCCAGGTGAGTACTTTGAATGTACTCGCAAGACAACCAAATACATAGCATCCAAACAAGCAGATAACAAAGCAAGCCCTATGCTATGCAAGAGTTTATTCTAAACATGGCATGGAATTAACAGGAAAACATGAATCAAGCATGGCATAGCATACCTATCTAGCATTATTAATTATCAGGTCGTAGCAAGATTACCTGGCATGATTAAACATCTAGCAGCAGTGATCATCATGACATAACGGGGTTATCTAGCAAGATAACTACTGAAGTAGAGTACAGTAAAGTAAAGCATATTAAGTATACAATGCATATTCCGAACATTCTCATGATCCAATCTAAAACTGATCCCAGTCCAATCCAAGTTTTTCGGTTATCTGACCATCTCTTCCATAGCCATCCCATGGCTAACATAGCATACTCCTGACAACATCTGCTGTCTATGCAGGACATGTTCTTCCACCATTATTATCACCATTACGGTTGATCACCTGGCGAGGTCTGGACGGGCAGTCCAATACCGTGGATGCGGCTATTCGAATAGATTTTACAATCTGCAGAGGATGCGCACTTTACCCACACCATGGAGCACCTGACCTCGTGATCCCATTCGGGTGGACCAGTATTGCTCCAACGAAACCTGTCTGACCCATGACTCTCCCATCGTACCACCGGCAATCATCCTCCCCCGGAGTCCTGCCCTGGGTGGCCCCTGTGTCACTCCTGACACCTGCCACCGTCGTGGCTAAACAAAACTGTCCCAAACAGGGACGGGTACCCAAACAACTCAACTGGGCTCACAGGGTTATCGCCGCCTACCGGGCCAGGTAGCGCACGCGCATAACCCTCCCTGTCGGGCGGTACCAGTGAAAGAGCACGCGATCAGACCAAGTCAAGGACGTCCCATACCAGCAAATGTGGTGTCACGGATAAGCCCGGACAGGTGACTATTGATCAACCAATTAAGTTTAGTTTATCAATTTAGTTTAACATCTCCGTCAAAGTCACTTAGCATCAACATAGCCAAATTATAACAATGTTAACAAACATGGCATGAGGTCATGGTACTAACATGATAATGGTATTAAATAGATCATGGCATGAAAACAAGTCATGACATTAGATGAAAAGTAATGCTGACATCTAATACAGATGACATGACACAGGTGCATGCAAGTGTAGACTAACAGGGGATTCAGATGTACTATAATGAACACATAGGGTGCAAGCAAAGTCATCACGCAAGTCCGGAGCTCATGGTAAGAGGTTGGCTTGCCTGGAGTCGATGAATATGCCGGGAAGAAGTGCGAGAAATCTCCGGAAAGATTTGCCGGAAAAGGTTTCCCTCTCAGAGGGGCTGATCGAAGGGCAAGGGCAAAATGGTCTTTTTCACCGTGTGAAACATTATGAAAATGATGCCATCGGAACGGGCTCGATGAACTGAAGACGTGGGCGTTGGTTTTACCTCAATCGGAGTTACGGTCGCGGAGAAACGGCCGTTCGTTCGTTAAGCGCAGAAACAGACAGAAAACTGTCCACTTTAGCCCTTAACGGACAAACGTTCATTAAATAGCCTCTTCGTCCGGCGGCTGAGAAAGTGAAAGCGCATTTCTGCCTTTACGCCTTCCATAGAGTGAAAACGTATTTCCCCCTGAGGCCGCGGGAGAATACGCCTTCGAAGTTGGAAAGCGTACTTCTAAAAGTACGTTTCCACTTAACAGTGAGCGGTCCCGGGTTGACTTCTCTTTCTCCAGCTGACGTGTGGGCCCCTACAATATCCTCTCTCTCTATCTGGTCGTCTCCTCCCCCCGACAAAACAGAGCAGAGGCAGCCGGTCGCCGGCGCAGCCATTCCCTCGCCTCTCGAGAGTGCCAGCCGACGGGTGCGGGACCTCGGCCACTCCTTGCCGCACTGTGGGTGGCCGCGGGGTCGCCCGGCGTGGCTCACAGCGCCATCACCACTGGCCAGGCTAAGGCAGCCGGAGTGCTGCATGGGGCCGCACCGGCGGGGCTTCCCCGACGGGAATGAGGAGGGGGGCGGCTCGCGGCACATAGTGGAGGTCAAGGGCATAGACGGAGAGGAGGGGGAGGGCCACGGTGCCGGGATTGCGGTGGAGGTCCAGCGACTTAGCCGCGGCCATGGTAGAGGAAGGAACTCCGGAGCTCGAGGGGGAGCACTGGGGCTCGCTCGTGATGCATCGAGGCTCGGAGGCGTGCTATTTATTTCCGTGGGAAGGGACTACACGACGGTGGACGGAGCTTCCCAAGCTCGGCGAGGTGGCAGCGTCCAAGCAGGGAATCAATGTCGGCAGAAGCATCCACGAGCTAAGGGATGAGGGGAGAAGACTCCAGGCAGCGTACGTGTGCGGTGGAGAGCTCACCGGCGTGCCCGGACGAGCTAGAACCCGCTGAAGGCGAGCTCCCGAAGGCTCCAATGTATAGAGCGCCATTTTGGCATGCTCTGCCCGTGGTCACCACGTGGCCACGGCATTGCCATGCCCCACTCGATGCCAAAAAGTGTCTGGGATGATCTACATACTCCTCTGAGTTGACCTATGCAGCTGGATGGGATGGAAGAGGTCTGGTGTGACCACACACTGGTCAAATAGTTTCCTGCAGCAACCTTTGCACACGTGGTGTGGCCACCACAGTGCACCTATTGGCATGATCTTAGGCAGGGGTCAATCATCTACTAAGGTAGTCATGCTGGAAAAAATTCAGCTCAAAAGGACAACTCTAGATGGTACCTCCTTCACAAAGCACCAATCTGACCAGAAATGCAAATGAGGAGGTAGGGGTTAAATAAGATAAATGGATTTGGATATTTTTTTTGTGTAGAGTGATTATTTGGTCATTAGAGATAGCTTGAAAAGTTTCAGCTCAAATTGATCATCTATGGGGGTACTTCCTTCACAACGCTTAGAGGAGGGGGGGGGGGGCGGCTCACAACACTTAGAGGAGGTCAAGGGCACAGGCGGAGAGGAGGGGGAGGGCCACGGTGCCAGGATTGCGGTGGAGGTCCAGCGACAGAGCCGCGGCCATGGTAGAGGAAGGAACTCCGGAGCTCGAGGGGGAGCACTGGGGCTCACTCGTGATGCAGGGAGGCTCGGAGGCGTGCTATTTATAGCCGCGGGGAGGAACTACGCAACGGTGGACGGAGCTTCCCGAGCTCGACGAGGTGGCAGCGTCCAAGCTGGGAATCAATGTCGGCAGAAGCATCCACGAGCTAAGGGACGAGGGGAGAAGACTCCGGGCGTCATACGTGTGCGGTGGAGAGCTCGCCGGCGTGCCCGGATGAGCTAGAACCCGCTGAAGGCAAGCTCCCGAAGGCTCCAATGTACAGAGCGCCATTTTGGCGTGCTCTGCCCGTGGTCACCACGTGGCCAAGGCATTGCCACGCCCCACTCGATGCCAAAAAGTGTCTGGGATGATCTACATACTCCTCTGAGTTGACCTATGCAGCTGGATGGGATGGAAGAGGTCTGGTGTGACCACACCCTGGTCAAATAGTTTCCTGCAGCAACCTTTGCACACGTGGTGTGGCCACCACAGTGCACCTATTGGCATGATCTTAGGCAGGGGTCAATCATCTACTAAGGTAGTCATGCTGGAAAAAATTCAGCTCAAAAGGACAACTCTAGATGGTACCTCCTTCACAAAGCACCAATCTGACCAGAAATGCAAATGAGGAGGTAGGGGTTAAATAGATAAATGGATTTGGATATTTTTTGGTGTAGAGTGATTATTTGGTCATTAGAGATAGCTTGAAAAGTTTCAGCTCAAATTGATCATCTATGGGGGTACTTCCTTCACAATGATGCAATCTGAATCAGAAACTTAGATAATTTACTAGGGAAGATTGGCTAGATGAAGTGGGCTGGTTTTTGGTGTCCAAGGTTAATATATCATAATGAATCACCCTGCAAAATTTCAGTCCAAGGAGATCAGGAATCAAGCACTTCCTTTGCAAACTGGAAATCTGGACAAAATTTGCAAAGTGGTGGTGTGCTCAAAATTTAATTGGTGGAACTTGTGATGTTGATAGAAATGGTGAAGACATGGAATGGAGAAGATCCACAAATTATTTGGGATTTTTCCTAGCTACCAAAATGGTAGTTCCTTCGGAAAGGCCCCAAATCGAAATATTGGCTTAAAATAGGAAAAGCAATTTCCCTTATTTCATTATGGCCAATATTTTTATGTGAGCTTAATATGATCACAAAGAATATCTCCACAAGTTTTTATGAACTTTGGAGATGGATAGATATTTTCCTGGATTTAATTCCTCAGAAAGGCAGAAAATGGAATTAATTCTGGATGAGAAATATTGCATATGACTTGGCAATATTTTTGGCACATCTTGGGTTTATGAGTGAAGGATGATCTCTGGAAATTTTGGTAGGATCAACTGAGCAAGAAAAATGATAGCTCCTTTGTAAACACAGAGGCAAGATTTCTAGTTCCGATATTTTGGAACTAGGGTTTAAATGAGGTTTGGGGTTTACAGACGGGAACTTGACTGGCACAAGAGCATGGAAAATTCATGGAGAGGCTGAGGATTGTCTGGATTCACCTGGTCACTCACCAGATTCCAGAAGAAAAATTTCGGGAAAGAAAAGCTAGGAAGGAATAACAGCACAAAAATCGATAACCCGATTTTTGGGGTGTTACAAACCTTCCCCCCTTAAGATAATCTCGTCCTCGAGATTCCTAGGGTTAGCTCAAAACAACTCTTACTCCTCCTGGAAAAACCTCTGGGTGGTGTTTTAACCCTGTGGTTGAAAACAACCGAGTTAAAAGTACCGAAAACTGGTATACCCAGCTCAAGATGCGGATATCACGGGATTTACTCCTCGGGTAGGGGCCGCTAGGTAGCCCTGTCATTTTTAGAAAAGGCAAAATTTCCTTCTTCCGAAAATGCTCGGGGCACCCCAATAAACAATGGCCTCTCTCGCTGGCAGGTGGGCCTAGGGCCCACTGGCAGCCTTCTTCTTTCTCCGGCCAACGGCTCTCTCTCTTGCTCCCGTGCTGTCCTGAGTGCGACTGGGCACTACGCACGCCTAGCTCCTGGGGCATAAAGCACCCTACGGCGATAGTGCGTGGCGTGCACGGGACCAACACAGAGAGCACTCCCATCGCGGGCCAGCGCCAGTCGGCACTGCTCGCGGATTCGCCTCCTGGATGCCGGTGATCGAGCGACGCGCGGTTCTCCTGGACCTCGCTCACCGTACACCGGGCTTGGGCTATAAAAAACGATGACAGTTTCTTCTTCTTCCTCCTCGCATCCTACCTCACCTCTTCTTCCTCTTCTCCTTCTCCTTCTGGTTGCAGGAGCGCAAGGCAAGGCGTTAATGGCGGACGTGGGTTCGGAGCTGATCACCATCCTCTTGGTGGGCCTGCTGGCGGCATTGGTTTGCTCCTCACTGCTGCTGTGTGCGATGATCCTCGATGATCGTCGGGATGCCGCTAACCGAGTGGTGGCTGGTGATCATCTCCGCCGTCTTAGGCCGGCGGAATAAGCGCGGGCTGCGGCGGGGCGAAGGGGAGTTGCCGGTCAACATCACACAAGATGGTGACAGAGGCACCGCTAGGTCTGTGGTTAGTGTGGTGTGGTCAGTGGAGCTCTACCAGTGTGGAGGCCACACTGCTAGTTGCTCCTTGCTGAACAACATCCACAACGAGTGGGGGTTGAGGTAGAATCGGGGTTTAGATCTTAGACTGGAGGGGTTGTAACAGTTTATGCTGCAATAAAATTTATCAGAATTTCTCCGAGATTGCAGCTGGGTTCGGGAAAAGATTTTGGGACCGGGGAAATTATTGGATAGAGCTGGTTTTCCAGAACGCTGGGTTCGGGAAAACTGGCAAATGGAGTAAGCATAGATGGGTATGGATAGGTGGCTTTGCACTATATCCGAGTACTGTGGCGGCTGTACTCAGGAGAAGGAACTTGGCATGCAGTCATTGCTCACATGATACACATGCAATCTATTCTGACTAATATGCAAGCAAATGCAGAATGCGCATCGTAGCAAAATACAGATGGAGCATATCGAGCAGATTACACTAAGGTGTTTTAATGCTAGTGGGTTTATGTACTCCTGGTATACACACACCTACACCCGCTCGCATTTCATTAGGGACTCTGGGCGAGTCCGATGTTATTAGGTGTAAGTGCTCTACTGACTAAAATCTTGTTAAAAAATCCACTGCCAGCTCTGTTAAACATTTCTGCTTAACAGAGAGACAGATGAACTAAACACACAGAGAAAACAACCATGCATAACATTATAACAGCACACAGGCACAAGCAATACAAGCATTACAAGCATACAACAACGCACAACCTTACTACGCAGCTAACAACAACAACTCACTCTGAACTACAGGATCCGAATCCTAGACGAGGACGAAGAAACAGTCTTCGCAACACACATGCTCGCGGCATCTCCTGGCTTCGCTCACTGCCGGAGCCACAAATGGGCCTACTCCGGCTGGGGCTCTCCTGGGGGACGAAGGCTGAGCCAACTTCCATCTTCAACGTCGGAAACCTCTATAGGTTGGAGCTCAGCTGCTGGAGCTGCGGCTGGAACTTGACGGAACACATCCCGATGATGAAGACGCCGGATAGCTCCTTGAATGGAATTTGGGTGGATGATGCCGGGTAGATATGGGTTCACGGATTGCGAGGGTGGTACTAGCTGCGAAGGTGGCACTGGGTTTGGCAGCAGGGAACGGGCAGTCTAGGATGCAGTTTGACGGGCCGCACGGTATGCTTCCGTAACTACCCGAGTGGTGTCATGGTCAACGGATTTGAACTCTCTAAGAATGCCGGCAAGTAGCAGTCCCTGAGCAGTAATGAACTGAACCGGGCGAGCCACTGCCAGGTCAGCATCTCCAACTTCGCTGGAGAACTCGCAACCTGCGTCGGATGAAGAGGGAAAGTAGCGGAACTCCTGCATCTCCGGTACTTGCGAAAACTGGAAACGAAGACAGGTGATGGCTTCCGCGGCAGCTGTCTGAGTAGCCAACCCGGGGGTGGGCATGGGTTTGCCCTGAAAAATCATGGGCTTCCCATCCACGGCTGGACCTGGATTGATAAGCGCCTTTGCACAGAATCAGCAAAGGTGGGAAACAGGTTCCGATTGGAACACCAGATACACCGGAGGAGTACCACGACCAAGGGCTTGGGTGAGCATACTCGAAAGGATATGAGGAAAGCCTGGATAACCATCAGCCAAGGTTCGGCTATGGAAGTGGGTTTTCTGGAAGAACTAGCCATGGCTACTAGTTTGAGGATACTAGTCTGGGTTCTCTTTGTGGGGATCTGGCTTGCTGACTAGAGAGAGCTGCGACTCACAGGTGGGAGGGGGTTAAATAGGCAGTCAGGCTGGAACACACCAGCATGGCCTGGATCCTTCTCGTGCCGGGTAGAAGATACGCCGGCACGACCGACAACTGGGTAGGGTCGCGGTCTAATCCGGGGTGGCTGGATGGGCGGACAGCTGGGTAGGGACACGTCAATTCCGACTGCGCCGCCTATTGATCGACAGTGGCCGTGTCGGATGCCAGAGATGGGTCAACTCTAGTGGGCTCACTACGGGTTGGAAATAGGGGTGGTTTGGTGCTAGGGTAACCTACAGCCAGCCTGGCTCTGATACCACGTCCTGTGGCACCCCAATAGAGGGCCGACGCATGCCAGCCCCAGGATAAGACCTCGCGCACATCAAAGACATGATACAGCAATTCCAGGCACAAAAATGGCTTTATTATATGAAATGGAGTATTACAATACTGTTGCTTACAAGAATATTACATAGCTCCAAGGCTAACTAAATGGCAGCGAAGGTCTTGGTTCAGTGGCAACGACGTCTCTGGCTGGGCTCCACAACTCACAGGACTGGCTTGGTTACAATCTAGCCTGATGGATCTTCTCCTTCAACTGGCCACGTGCAAGGCCAGGTGAGTACTTTGAATGTACTCGCAAGACAACCAAATACATAACATCCAAACAAGAAGATAACAAAGCAAGCCCTATGCTATGCAAGAATTTATTCTAAACATTGCATGGAATTAACAAGAAAACATGAATCAAGCATGGCATAGCATACCTATCTAGCATTATTAATTATCAGGTCGTAGCAAGATTACCTGGCATGATTAAGCATCTAGCAGCATTGATCATCATGACATAACGGGGTTATCTAGCAAGATAACTACTGAAGTAGAGTACAGTAAAGTAAAGCATATTAAGTATACAATGCATATTCCAAACATTCTCAAGATCCAATCTGAAACTGATCCCAGTCCAATCCAAGTTTTTCGGTTATCTGACCATCTCTTCCATAGCCATCCCATGGCTAACATACCATACTCGTGACTACATCTGCTGTCTATGCAGGACAGGTTCTTCCACCATTATTATCATCATTACAGTTGATCACCTAGCGAGGTCTAGACGGGCTGTCCAATACTGTGGACGCGGCTATTTGAATATATTTTACACTCTGCAGAGGTTGCGCACTTTACCCACACCATGGAGCACCTGACCTCGTGATCCCATTCGGTTGGACCAGTATTGCTCCAACGAAACCTGCCTGACCCGTGACTCTCCCATCATACCACCGGCAATCATCCTTCCCCGGAGTCCTGCCCTGGGTGGCCCCTGTGTCACTCCTGACACCTGCCACCGTCGTGGCCAAACAAAACTGTCCCAAACGGGGACGGGTACCCAAACAACTCAACTGGGCTCACAGGGTTATCGCCGCCTACCGGGCCAGGGCAGCGCGCGCGCATAACCCTCCCTATCGGGTGGTACTGGTGAAAGAGCATGCGATCAGACCAAGTCAAGGCCGTCCCATACCGGAAAATGTGGTTGCACGGATAAGCCTGGACAGGTGACTCTTGATCAACCAATTAAGTTTAGTTTATCAATTTAGTTTAACATCTCCATCAAAGTCACTTAGCATCAACATAGCCAAATTATAACAATGTTAACAAACATGGCATGAGGTCATGGTACTAACATGATAATGGTATTAAATAGATCATGGCATGAAAACAAGTCATGACATTAGATGAAAAGTAATGCTAACATCTAATACAGATGACATGACACAGGTGCATGCAAGTGCAGACTAACAGGGGATTCAGATGTACTATGATGAACACACAGGGTGCAAGCAAAGTCATCACGCAAGTCCGGAGCTCATGGTAAGAGGTTGGCTTGCCTGGAGTCGATGAATATGCCGGGAAGAAGTGCGAGAAATCTCCGGAAAGATTTGCCGGAAAAGGTTCCCCTCTCAGAGGGGCTGATCGAAGGGCAAGGGCAAAATGGTCATTTTCACAATGTGAAAACATTATGAAAATGATGCCATCGGAACGGGCTCGATGAACTGAAGACGTGGGCGTTGGTTTTACCTCAATCGGAGTTACGGTCGCGGAGAAACGGTCGTTCGTTCGTTAAGCGCAGAAACAGACAGAAAACTGTCCACTTTAGCCCTTAACGGACAAACATTCATTAAATAGCCTCTTCGTCCGGCGGCTGAGAAAGTGAAAGTGCATTTCTGCCTTCTCTTTCTCCAGCTAACGTGTGGGCCCCTGCATTATCCTCTCTCTCTCTGGTCATCTCCTCCCCCCGACAAAACCGAGCAGAGGCGGCCAGCCGCCGGCACAGCCGTTCCCTCGCCTCTCGAGAGTGCTAGCCGACGGGTGCGGGACCTCGGCCACTCCTTGCCGCGCCTGTGGATGGCCGCGGGGTCGCCCGGCATGGCTCACAGCGCCGTCGCCACTGGCCAGGCTAAGGCGGCCGGAGTGCTGCACGGGGCCGCACCGGCGGGGCTTCCCTGACGGGAATGAGGAGGGAGGGGGGCGGCTCACAACACTTAGAGGAGGTCAAGGGCACAGACGAAGAGGAGGGGGAGGGCCACGGTGCCGGGATTGCGGTGGAGGTCCAGCGACAGAGCCGCGACCATGGTAGAGGAAGGAACTCCGGAGCTCGAGGGGGAGCACTGGGGCTCACTCGTGATGCAGGGAGGCTCGGAGGCGTGCTATTTATAGCCGCGGGGAGGAACTACGCAACGGTGGACGGAGCTTCCCGAGCTCGACGAGGTGGCAGCGTCCAAGCTGGGAATCAATGTCGGCAGAAGCATCCACGAGCTAAGGGACGAGGGGAGAAGACTCCGGGCGGCATACGTGTGCGGTGGAGAGCTCGCCGGCGTGCCCGGACGAGCTAGAACCCGCTGAAGGCGAGCTCCCGAAGGCTCCAATGTACAGAGCGCCATTTTGGCGTGCTCTGCCCGTGGTCACCACGTGGCCACGGCATTGCCACACCCCACTCGATGCCAAAAAGTGTCTGGGATGATCTACATACTCCTTTGAGTTGACCTATGCAGCTGGATGGGATGGAAGAGGTCTGGTGTGACCACACCCTGGTCAAATAGTTTCCTGCAGCAACCTTTGCACACGTGGTGTGGCCACCACAGTGCACCTATTGGCATGATCTTAGGCAGCGGTCAATCATATACTAAGGTAGTCATGCTGGAAAAAATTCAGCTCAAAAGGACAACTCTAGATGGTACCTCCTTCACAAAGCACCAATCTGACCAGAAATGCAAATGAGGAGGTAGGGGTTAAATAGATAAATGGATTTGGATATTTTTTGGTGTAGAGTGATTATTTGGTCATTAGAGATAGCTTGAAAAGTTTCAGCTCAAATTGATCATCTATGGGGGTACTTCCTTCATAATGATGCAATCTGAATCAGAAACTTAGATAATTTACTAGGGAAGATTGGCTAGATGAAGTGGGCTGGTTTTTGGTGTCCAAGGTTAATATATCATAATGAATCACCCTACAAAATTTCAGTCCAAGGAGATCAGGAATCAAGCACTTCCTTTGCAAACTGGAAATCTGGACAAAATTTGCAAAGTGGTGGTGTGCTCAAAATTTAATTGGTGGAACTTGTGATGTTGATAGAAATGGTGAAGACATGGAATGGAGAAGATCCACAAATTATTTGGGTTTTTTCCTAGCTACCAAAATGGTAGTTCCTTCGGAAAGGCCCCAAATCAAAATATTGGCTTAAAATAGGAAAAGCAATTTCCCTTATTTAATTATGGCCAATATTTTTATGTGAGCTTAATATGATCACAAAGAATATCTCCACAAGTTCTTATGAACTTTGGAGATGGATAGATATTTTCCTGGATTTAATTCCTCAGAAAGGCAGAAAATGGAATTAATTCTGGATGAGAAATATTGCATATGACTTGGCAATATTTTTGGCACATCTAGGGTTTATAAGTGAAGGATGATCTCTGGAAATTTTGGTAGGATCAACTGAGCAAGAAAAATGATAGCTCCTTTGTAAACACAGAGGCAAGATTTCTAGTTCCGATATTTGGAACTAGGGTTTAAATGAGGTTCGGGGTTTACAGACGGGAACTTGACTGGCACAAGAGCATGGAAAATTCATGGAGAGGCTGAGGATTGTCTGGATTCACCTGGTCACTCACCAGATTCCAGAAGAAAAATTTCGGGAAAGAAAAGCTAGGAAGGAATAACAGCACAAAAATCGAGAACCCGATTTTTGGGGTGTTACAAACCTTCCCCCCTTAAGATAATCTCGTCCTCGAGATTCCTAGGGTTAGCTCAAAACAACTCTTACTCCTCCTAGAAAAACCTCTGGGTGGTGCTTTAACCCTGTGGTTGAAAACAACCGAGTTAAAAGTACCGAAAACTGGTATACCCAGCTCAAGATACGGATATCACGAGATTTACTCCTCGGGTAGGGGCCGCTAGGTAGCCCTGTCATTTTTAGAAAAGGCAAAATTTCCTTCTTCCAAAAATGCTCAGGGCACCCCAATAAACAATGGCCTCTCTCGCTGGCAGGTGGGCCTAGGGCCCACTGGCAGCCTTCTTCTTTCTCCGGCCAATGGCTCTCTCTCTTGCTCCCGTGCTGTCCTGAGTGCGACTGGGCACTGCGCACGCCTAGCTCCTGGGGCATAAAGCACCCTACGGCGATAGTGCGTGGCGTGCACGGGACCAACACAGAGAGCACTCCCATCGCGGGCCAGCGCCAGTCGGCACTGCTCGTGGATTCACCTCCTGGATGCCGGTGATCGAGCGACGCGCGGTTCTCCTGGACCTCGCTCACCGTACACCGGGCTTGGGCTATAAAAAACGATGGCAGTTTCTTCTTCTTCCTCCTCGCATCCTACCTCACCTCTTCTTCCTCTTCTCCTTCTCCTTCTGGTTGCAGGAGCGCAAGGCAAGGCATTAATGGCGGGCGTGGGTTCGGAGCTGATCACCATCCTCTTGGTGGGCCTGCTGGCGGCATTGGTTTGCTCCTCACTGCTGCTGTGTGCGATGATCCTCGATGATCGTCGGGATGTCGCTAACCGAGTGGTGGCTGGTGATCATCTACACCGTCTTAGGCCGGCGGAATAAGCGCGGGCTGCGGCGGGGCGAAGGGGAGTTGCCGGTCAACATCACACAAGATGGTGACAGAGGCACCGCTAGGTCTATGGTTAGTGTGGTGTGGTCAGTGGAGCTCTACCAGTGTGGAGGCCACACTGCTAGTTGCTCCTTGCTGAACAACATCCACAACATCCACAATTCATCATATTTTCAGGAAGGGTCTCATGTCGGAGCTTTTGTTTAGCAAGTCCACATACTCAACCATCATTTAGTCTTCTATGATTGCTAACACTCACAACATATAGATATGGAGCAAAAAGTTTCAGCCAGACGCATAGAAAGATAGGGGCTTATAATTTCGCCTCCCAACATATTCACCTCAAGGGTGATGTCAATAATAATAACTCATATCCAACTGGATATATATGCCTAGATCTTTCCCCACCACATGATGCTTGTAAAATAGAAAAATAAAAAGGAATAGAGGAGAACACTATGACTCTTGCATAAAAAGTAAATTCATAAAAGTAAAAGATAGGCCCTTCGTAGAGGGAAGCAAAGTTTGTCATGCGCTTTTTATTTTTGGATGCGCAAGCTCTTAATGCAAAGGAACGTCATGTTATGTTGGCCCTTGTGATAGGAACCTTTATTATGCAGTCCATCGCTTTTATTTCTTTACCATCACAAGTTTGTACAACACTTATTTTCTCTTACACTAAAAGATCATACATATTTAGAAGCAATTTTTATTGCCTTATGCAACGATGACAACTTACTTGAAGGATCTTATTCAATCCATAGGTAGGTATAATGGACTCTTGTGACATGAAACTGGGTTTAAGGGTTTTTGGATGCACAAGTACTATCTCTACTTTGTGCGGATTTTTGGCTAGCAAAGATATTGGGCAAGCACCACATGTTGGAGGATCTATGACAATATAAATTCTATGTGAATATAAGTAAACATAAGTCATTACATTGTCTTCCTTGCCCAACGTCAACAATTTGGCATAAAATACTTAATGGGGGCTCACAATCATAAAAGATGTCCAAGATAGTATATTTGCATGTGAATCTTCTCTTCCCTTATTAATTTTTTCATGAATTGCAACATTGACCAATGCTATGTTTGTCAACTTTCAATAAGTTTTACCACTTACACTTTTCCTTATGTGATGTCATTACTTTCCATAAGATTAGCATATGATATTTTTCATTATTTTCATTGCTAAGATTGAAACATAAAAGTAAAGAAGCAAAACTCAAACTACTCTTTATTATATAACTCTCATCTCGATTACATAGATAGATAGATCACAAAACTAGCACTCCAAGATAGACCATACTAAACTTTTATTCAACTAAATCATGAAATAGCTAAGGATTGAAATAAAAAATAGGTAAAGATAATAAAAGTGACGGTGATACGATACCGGGGCACCTCCCCCAAGCTTGGAAAAAGCCAAGGGGAGTGCCCATACCCGTGTACTCAAGTTTCCTTCTTTGGTGATGATGGTGGTGATGAAGTAGTGGGCTTGTCCTTCAGCTTTCGCTTGAGGACACTATTCTCCTCTTTCAGCTTGCTGACCTCTTGTTTGAGCTCCAATACCTTCTCGCGTAATCCCTTCTTGATTTCCTGTAGGAGATGAAAAGGGATAAATTGAAGCATAGATTCATTTGCTTTGTTTGGGAGGCTCAATTTCTTGAATTCCACATGCATATCCCCTGGTTGAGGTAGAGGGTCTTCATCTTCTTCCGAGCTCATGTCCCCTGTTCCCTTCAAATCAACATCTTGTTCTTCCTCGGTAGACCAATAATAAGGTTCTATGTCCCCATAGATCCTAGGATTTGCAACATAATGGGAGACATAGCTCTCTCCATCTGAATCTTGTGACGACATACTTTCAGATCTGTCAGAAAAAAAACACGAAACAAGAATAGAGGATATTTCTGTGATATGATGGTCAAAACGTCCGGGAGTGTATATAAAGAATTTTTGTCTTGCGAAACAAGTATTCCAGAAGAAAATGGAGTCGGGAAGCCTCACGAGGGGCCCACAAGCCACCAGGGTGTGCCCTGGGGGTGGGCGCGCCCTGGTGGCTTGTGGGCACCTGGGTGGCCCCCTCCAGTGTTTCTTATTTTTGTATTTTTTCTATTATTCCAAAACTGCCAGAAAATATTTTTATGGAATTTTTGGAGTCGGTTTACTTACCGTATCACGTACCTCTTCCTTTTTAGGGTTCTGGAGTGTTCTGGAAGGTCTCTCTTATGTATTCGTCCGGTGTCATAGTTTGAATAATGTTAGTTTCGACATTAATAGGCGTACCTAAGATATAATGCATAATTCTTTGCCCATTGACAACCTTCGGATTAGTGCCTTTGGCGTTATTGATCTTAATTGCTCCAAAATGATAAACTTCCTCGATGATATACGGTCCTTCCCATTTAGAGAGAAGTTTTCCTGCAAAAAATCTAAAACGAGAATTGTACAATAGGAAATAATCACCCACTTTGAATTCCTGCTTTTGGATTCTTTTGTCATGCCATCTTTTAACTTTTTCTTTAAACAATTTGGCATTTTCATAAGCTTGGGTTCTCCATTTATCTAACGAGCTAATACCAAATAACCTCTTTTCTCTGGCAAGTTTAAAATCATAATTGAGTTCTTTAATTGCCCAATATGCTTTATGTTCTAACTCGAGAGGTAAATGCCATGCTTTTCCATAAACCATTTTATATGGATACATACCCATAGGATTTTTATAAGCAGTTCTATAGGCCCATAATGCATCTTCTAAATTCTTAGACCAATTCTTTCGAGATCTATTGACGGTCTTGTGCAAAATTAACTTTATTTCCCTATTACTCAATTCAACTTGACCACTAGACTGAGGATGATAGGGGGATGCAATTGTATGGTTGAAATCATATTTAGCAAGCAGTTTACGGAAAGCACCCTGAATAAAATGTGAACCACCATCAGCCAATAAATATCTAGGGACTCCAAACCTCGAGAAAATAACTTCTTTAAGCATTCTAATAGAAGTGTTATGATCAGCACTACTAGATGGAATAGCTTCTACCCACTTAGTAACATAATCAACAGCAACTAAAATATGTGTATACCCATTAGAGGAAGGAAAAGGTCCCATATAATCAAATCCCTAAACATCAAATTGTTCAATAACAAGTGAATAATTCATAGGCATTTCCTGACGTCTATCAATATTACCAATTCTTTGACATTCATCACAAGATAAGGCAAACTTACGAGCATCCTTGAAAAGAGTAGGCCAATAAAAACCAGATTGTAATACCCTGTGTGCAGTTTTGTCTGTCGCATGGTGTCCTCCGTAAGCCTCGGAATGACACTTCCATGGGATTTGTTCCCGTTCATGCTCAGGTATACAAGGTCTAATAATACCAACTACCCCTTCTTTATAAGGATGTGGATCATCCCAGAAGTAATGTCTTAAATCAAAGAAAACCTTTTTCTTTTGTTGATATGTGAAACTAGGTGGTATAAATTTAGCAACAATGTAATTAGCATAATCTGCATACTAAGGAGTATTGCGAGAAGCATTTATGACAGCTAGTTGCTCATTTGAAAAAACTATCATCAATAGGTAGTGGGTCATCAAGAATATTTTCCAACCTAGACAAGTTATCAGCTATGGGATTCTCATCTCCCTTCCTATTAGTAATATGCAAATGAAATTCTTGTAGCAATAGCACCCACCTAACGAGTCTAGGTTTAACATCTTTCTTTTCCATAAGGTATTTAATAGCAGCATGATCGGTGCGAATAATCACTTTAGAATCAACTATGTAAGATCTGAATTTATCACATGCAAACACAACAGCTAAAATTATTTCTCAGTAGTGGCATAATTTCTTTGAGCATTGTCTAGAGTTTTACTAGCATAATGTATAACATTTAATTTCTTATCAACTCTTTGTCCTAGAACAGCACCTACAACATAATCACTAGCATCACACATAATTTCAAAAGGCAGATTCCAATCAGGTGGTTGAACAATAGGTGCAGATGTTAAGGCTTTCTTAAGTGTTTCAAAGGCTTCTACACAATCATCATCAAACACAAATGGAACATCTTTTTGCAATAGATTAGTAAGAGGCCTAGAAATTTTAGAGGAGTGTTTAATAAACCTCCTATAGAAACCAGCATGACCAAGGAAACTTCTTATACATTTAATATCTTTAGGACATGGCATTTTCTCAAATGCATCAACTTTGGCTTTATCTACTTCAATACCTCGTTCAGAAATTTTATGCACTAAGACAATACCTTCATTCACCATAAAGTGGCACTTCTCCCAATTCAAGACAAGATTAGTTTGTTCACATCTCTGCAAAACTCGATCAAGGTTGCTTAAACAATCATCAAAAGAAGTTTCATAAACGGAAAAGTCATCCATGAAAACCTCAACAATCTTTTCACAAAAGTCAGAGAATATAGCAGTCATACATCTTTGAAAAGTAGCAGGTGGATTACATAAACCAAAGGTCATACGTCTATAGGCATAAGTTCCAAGAGGACAAGTAAAGGTGGGTTTCTCTTGGTCGGATTGTGATACAGGTATTTGAGAGAAACCAGCATATCCATCAAGAAAACAAAAGTGTGTGTTCTTAGATAGTCTTTCTAACATTTGATCAATAAAAGGAAAGGGGTAATTATCTTTTCTAGTAGCTTTGTTTAATTTTCCAAAATCAATTACCATCCTTTAACCAGTTACAATTCTTTGCGGAATAAGCTCATTTTTATCATTACGAGCAACAGTAATGCCTCCTTTCTTAGGGACACAACGAATGGGACTTACCCTTCTACTATCAGCCATGGGATAGATTATACCTGCTTCCAGAAGCTTTAATATTTCAGTTCTTACCACTTCCTTCATCTTAGGATTTAATCATCGTTGATGTCGACAACTGGTTTAGCATCAGGCTCCATATTAATTTTGGGCTGACATAGAGTGGGACTAATGCCCTTAAGATCTTCAAGAGTATATCCAATAGTAGCACGGTGCTTCCTTAGAGTTTTTAATATTTCTTTTCTTCATGCTTTATAAGGTTAGCACTAATAATAACAAGATATATCTTATTTTCATCAACATAAGGCAATTGTTTTAATTCAAACACAGGATCACCTTTAGGTGGAGGAGGACCTCCAAGGGTTTCAACCGATAAATTGTGTTTAAGGATAGGTGGTTGATCAAAGAACATCGTATCTATTTCATTTCTTTCATTCATGTGCATATCATTCTTATGGTCTAGCAAATATTGTTCTAATGGGTTAGTAGGAGGTACGGCAATAGAAGCAAGACCAATAATTTCATATTTACTAGACAAATCTTTATCATGAGGTTGTCTACGAAACTTAGAGAAATTAAACTCATGAGACACATTAGCAAAGTTAACACTGACAGTTTCTCTATTGCAATCTATCTTAGCATTAACAGTGTTCAAGAAAGGTCAATGTCGTGGGGTTAACAAGGCATATGTCCTAGTGAAAGGACTTAAGCGTGGAGCCATCGCAACGTAGGTTAGCTTAAAGGGTTGAGCGGGACGAGAGACACAAGTTTATCCAGGTTTGGCCCCTCATGATCGAGGTAAAAGCCTACGTCCTGCTTTGAGTTGTACTGCTTGAGTATCGATTACAAGGGAGTGGAATCGCTTGACCTAGCTATCGATCGATTGTCACTTAGGTTTACCCACCGCATGGATTCGCCTTTATATACACAGGTTGAGACCCTGGGCTTACAAGAGTCCGGTTTGGGTCATACTTCGTAACCGACCCCGGTTCTAAGTCGCCTTGCCTTGCTAGGCAAGTCGCCATTGGCCGGCTTACACCTCCGGGTCACGCGCCGTCTCCGGGTCTTGGGCCTTCAGTCGGCCCACCTCGTAAGCCGCCTCCAGGCTTTCATGTCTTGGCTTCTTGGGCCTGTCTAGGCTTCATTCGTTAAGTCGCCAACAGCGTAACCCGGCCCCTCCTGGGTGGGTTACACCGTGGGGTTATATCCCCAACAGTCAACAAAATATAATGGGAGAAAAATCATCTTGTGGAGAACTAAGAACTAGAAAATCAATAGGGTATTTTATTTTTCCACACAAGACTTCAACATCTCTAACAATCCCAAGCGGTGAAATAGTATCTCTATTCGCAAGCTTAATAGTAACATCAATATCTTCTATTTCAGCAGGTGCAATATCATTCATAATTTCTTGATATAGGGTAAACGGGATAGCACTCACACCAGCACCCAAATCACATAAGCCATGATAACAATGATCTCCTATTTTAACAGAGACAACATGCATGCCAAGAATAGGCTTATTCTTATCTTTAGTATCAGGTTTGGCAATTCTAGTAGCTTCACCACACAAATAAATAACATGCCCATCAATATTATTGACCAAGAGATCTTTAGCTATAGCAATATTAGGTTCAACTTTAATTTTTCAGAGGGTCTAGGTGCTCTAATATTAATTTTGTTAACCACGGTTGAAACCTTAGCATGTTCCTTTATCCTAACAGGGAAAGGTGGTTTTTAAATATAAGCAGTAGGCACAACCGGATCAACATTGTAAATGATAGTTTCATCTTTAACTATAACAGGCTCCTCAATATTTTGTTTAACAGGGGGATGATATTTTAACCATTTCTCCTTAGGGAGATCAACATGAGTAGCAAATGATTCACAAAAAGAGGCTACTATCTCAGAGTCAAGTCCATATTTAGTGCTACACTTATGAAAAGCATCGGTATCCATAAAAGATTTAATACAATTGAACTCAAGTATTATACCTGAATCATTACATTTGTCGAGTTCCAATCTTCAAAGTTGCATTTAATTCTTTCCAGAAGATCCCATATGAATTCAATAGTTTCTTCATAAAGGTGCCAGTCGAAGAAGAATCGAGCATGGTTTGATTATCATGAGAAAGCAGAGCATATTTTTTTTGTAAGATAAAATCTTTTGAGAGCTCATGATTGGGGCATGTATACATCACGTACTTAAGCCTCCTCCAAGCTTGAGCAATGCTTTCTCCTTCACCAGGCAAAAAAAAAAATATAATTTCGATCACGATGAACTAGATGCATAGGATAATTTTTTTGATGAAATTCCAATTTCAATTGATTCCAATCCCAAGCTCCAATATCATCACATAGCCTATACCATGTCAATGCCTTTACCTTCAAAGATAAAGGGAAAACCTTCTTCTTAACTTCATCTCTGGGTAAACTTGCAAGCTTAAATAATCCACAAACTTCATCCACATATATTAGGTGCATATCAGGATGTAGTGTTCCATCTCCTCCGTAAGGATTAGCTAGCAGTTTCTCTATCATACCCGAAGGAATCTCATAATAAATATTTTTAGTAGGTGCAGTGAGTTGAGGAGAAACTCTTTGTGCTTCCGGTCAAGGTGAAGATACCCCGAACAAACCCCTCAAAGGATTGTTTTCCATAGTAACAAGTAACAGTAAATTTTCGCTCGTAATATAAATATTTCCTTACCAAAGGCGCTTCACTCCCCGGCAACGGCGCCGGAAAAAAGCCTTGATTACCCACAAGTATAGGGGGATCAATCGTAGTCCTTTTGATAAGTAAGAGTGTCAAACCCAACGAGGAGCAGAAGGAAATGACAAGCGGTTTTCAGCAAGGTATTTTCTATAGGCACTGAAATTGTCTGTAACAGATAGTTTGATAGCAAGATAATTTATAACAAGTGACAAGTAGCAATAGTAACTAAGAAGCAGCAAGGTAGCCCAATCCTTTTTGTTGCAAAGGACATGCCAGATCGGTCTATTATAATAAGCAAAGCGTTCTTGAGGACACAAAGGAATTTCATCTAGTCACTTTCATCATGTTTGTTTGATTCGCGTTCGCTACTTTCATAATTTGATATGTGGGTGGACTAGCGCTTGGGTGCTATTCTAGTTGAACAAGCCTCCCACTTATGATTAACTCCTCTCGCAAGCATCCGCAACTACGAAAGAATAATTAAGATAAATCTAACCATAGCATTAAACATATGGATCCAAATCAGCCCCTTACGGAATAGCGCATAAATTAGGGTTTAAGTTTCTGTTACTATAGCAACCTATCATCTAATTACTACTCCACAATGCATTCCCTTAGGCCCAAATATGGTGAAGTGTTATGTAGTTGACGTTCACATAACACCACTAAGGGAAACAACAACATACATATCATCAAAATATCGAACGAATACCAAATTCACATGATTACTTATGACAAGACTTCTCCCATGTCCTCAAGAACAAAAGCAACTACACTCACAAATCATAATCATGTTCAAGATTAGAGGGGTATTCAATAGCATAATGGATCTAAACATATAATCTTCCACCAAATAAACCAACTATCATCAACTACAAGATGTAATCAACACTACTAGCAACCCACAGGTAGCAATATGAGGTTTTGATACAATGATTGAATACAAGATATGAACTAGGGTTTCAGATGAGATGGTGCTGGTGAAGATGTTGATCAAGATTGGTCCTCCCACGATGAGAGGGTTGTTGGTGAGGACGATGGCTTTGATTTCCATCTCCCAGAAGGAAGTATCCCTGGCGGAATCGCTACGCCGGAGAGCAAAAGTGGTCCTGCCGAAGTTCTGCCTCGAGACGGCGGCATTCCATCCCGAAAGGCCTGTCCTAATTTTTTTCTAGGGCAAATGGGCTTATATACCAGAAGATGGGCATCGAAGGCTGGCCAGGGGCCCCACAAGACACTAGGGCATGCCCTGGTGCCTTGTGGGCACCTGGGTGGCCCCCTCTGGTACTTCTTTTCTCCAATATTTTTTATTTATTCCAAAATAAATCTCTGTGAAATTTCAGCTCATTTGGAGATGTGCAGAATAGGTATCTCTGACATAGCTTTTTTAGGTCCAGAATACCAGCTGCCGGCAATCTCGCCCTTCATGTAAATCTTGAATATTAAAAGAGAAAAGGCATTAGAATTGCTCCACAAAGTTTTATATTGATTAAAAACACTATAAATAACAGTAGTAAAACATGATGGAAAATGGACGAATCACGACAATCTACTCCAACAACTCCGTCATCTTCATCAACACCTCCATCACCTTCCCTCATCTATATTCAGCGGTCCACTCTCCCGGAACCTGCTGTAACCCTACTTGAACATGGTGATTTATGCTTCATATTATTATACAATGATGTGTTGCCATCCTATGATGTCTCAGTTGATTTTTGTTGTCCTATGGGTGATCGGTGAATTGCTATGGTTGGTTTAATTTGCTTGTGGTTATGTTGCTGTCCTTTGGTGCCCATCATATGAGCGCGCGTGTGGATCACACCTTAGGGTTAGTTGTATGTTGATAGGACTATGCATTGGAGGGCAAGAGTGACAGAAGCTTCTTCCTACCATAGACATTGATTCATACGGGGTTGCAGGGGGACCAATATATCTTAATGCTATGGTAGGGTTTTACCTTAATGAACATTAGTAGTTGCGGATGCTTGCTAATAGTTACAATCATAAGTGCATAGAATTCCAAGTAAGGGACGACATGCTAGCAGGGCCTCTCTCACATAAAAACTTGCTATTGGTCTAGTAAATTTAGCCAATTGCTTAGGGACAATTCCGCAAATCCTACCACCACTTTTCCACACTCGCTATACTAATTTAATTGTACTTTTATTAGAACAACACCTAACTTTTATTTTCATGTTCTTTATTATCTTGCAAACCTATCCCTTTACACCTATAAAGTACTTCTATTTTTATTCTTGTTCTAGGTAAAACAAACGTTAAGTGTGCGTAGAGTTGTATCGGTGGTCGATAGAACTTGAAGAGAATATAAATTCTAACTTTAGCTCCTTGCTACTTGTCAGCTGCGTTGCGATTTCCTGGAAGAAGAGAGGATGATGCAGTACAATAAAGATAAGTATTTCCCTCAGTTAAGAACCAAGGTTATCAATCCAGTAGGAGAACCAAGCAACACTATGTAAGCAGTACCTGCACACAAGATAACAAATCCTTACACCCAACATGAACGAGGGTTTGTCAATCCCTCGGCGGTTAATTGCAAGATTAAATTTTATGGTGATAGATAAATATATCACACTAAAATATAAAATAAATGAATAAAGAAAAATTGTAGCAAGGTATTTTTGGATTTTAATATATGATAAAAGTAGACCCGGGGGCCATATTTTTCACTAGAGGCTTCTCTCGACAAAATAGCATATGGTGGGTAGACAAATTACTGTTGGGTAATTCATAGAAAAGTAAGTAATCATGATGATATCCAAGGCAATGATCATGCATATAGGAATCACGTCCGAGACAAGTAGACCGACTCCTGCCTGCATCTACTACTATTACTCCACACATAAACCGCTATCGAGCATGCATCTAGAGTATTAAGTTCATACAGAACGGATTAACGCCTTAAGCAAGATGACATGATGTAGACAAGATAAACTCACGCATGAATAAACCCCATCTTTTTACCCTTAATAGCAATGATAGATACGTGTCATGTCCCCTTTTGTCACTGGATTTGAGCACCGCAAGATTGAACCCATTACAAAGCACCCCTTTCCATTGCAAGATAAATCAATCTAGTTGGCCAAACCAAATCAATAGATCGGAGAAGAAATACAATGCTATAACAATCATGCATAAAAGAGTTCAGAGAAAACTCAAATAATATTCATAGATAATCTGATCATAAACTCACAATTCATCGGATCCCAATAAACACACCGCAAAGAAGAATTACATCGGATAGAACTCCGAGAACATCAAGGAGAACATTGTATTGAAGAATATCGAGAGAGAAGAAGCCATCTAGCTATTAAATATGGACCCGTAGGTCTGTGGTAAACTACTCACACATCATCGGAATGGCAGCAAGGTTGATGTAGAGCCCCTCCGTGATCAATAACCCCTCCGGCGGAGGCCTCCAGACGGGATCTCACGCGAACAGAAACTTGCGGCGGCAGAAAAAGTACTTCGTGATGCTCCCTGATTTGAGGGGAAATTTTGGGTATTTATAGAGGGAGAATTAGGTCAAGACGCTCTGTGAGGGGGCCACAAGCCTGTGGGGCGCCCCCCCGGGGCACGCCCCACAAGCTTGTCGCTCCCTCGTGGGCCTTCTGGTCTCCCCCTGAACCTTCTAGGGTCTCTTCTGGTCCAGAAAAATTAATCCAAAGTTTTTTCTTTGTTTGGACTCCGTTTGATATTGATTTCCTGAAAAGTCAAAAATTTGAAAAAAAAACAGCAACTGGCATTGGGCACTAAGTTAGTAGGTTAGTTCCAAAAAATGATATAAAGTTGCTTGTAAATGAATATAAAACATCCAAGATTGATACTATAATAGCATGGAACAATAAAAAATTATAGATATGTTGGAGACGTATCAAGCATCTCCAAGCTTATTCCTGCTCATCCTCGAGTAGATAAATGATAAAAACAGAATTTTTGATGTGAAATGCTAGCTATCATATTCATCATATAATCTTTTCTTTTGTTGCATGGACATTTGAGTTTGAGTGATTCAAAGCAACAGTCTATAATTTGACATGAAGACATAAATACTCTAGCATATCAACAAGCAACCATGCCTTTCAAAATATCAACACTAAAGAAAGTTATCCCTAGCTCATTACGCTCATTCATTGATCCTATCATGAAACACACTCAAATATTAGCTACACCCAATGCACAAGTATGACAATAGTATTTCCTAGTTGGTGCTTTATAATAGAAGATGGAAACTCAAAATAAAAATAAAAATTGCATAAAAGTAAGTAGATAGGCCCTTCACAGAGGGAAGCAGAGATTTACAGAGGTGTCAGAGCTCAAAGCTTAAATTAGAGATAAAATTATTTTGAGAGCATGCTTTTCCTGTTAACGCTACGACCGGGAGTTCCCAACATCTTCCATGCTAAACAAATCATAGGCGGTTCCCAAATAGAAAATAAAGTTCATTTTCTTTCCACCTTTCTTTTCACAAGCCATGGCTAGCCATATCCACGGGTGACTTCCATACCAACACTTTCCAAGGAATTTATTATTATCGGATTAATATTTTTTTCATTTCGGGACTGGACATCCTTATTACCTGCCATACTCTCGTGCAATGACAAATGAATAAACACTCATCGTGAGAATAACCCACCTAACATGGAAGATATCAGCCACCCCCTTCCGCCACATGAGCGGTACGGGCACACAAAACGGAAGTTTATTTTGAATAATTAGAGTTGGCACATGCAAATTTACTTAGAACGGCATGGAAAAACCGCATATAGGTATTGTGGACTCATTTGGCACAACTTTGGGTTCAAGAGTTTCGATGCACAAGGAGTATTCCCTCTTAGTACAAATAAAGGCTAGCAAATAGATTGAGAAGCGACCAACCAAAAAACAAAAATGGTCATAAACCTGCATTGAGCATAACTAACACTGAATAATGCACCACAAGAAGGATATAACTTTGTTGCATAACTATTAACTTTTGTGCATGCATAGGGAATCACAAACCTTAACACAAATATCTATCAATTATATTATTAAAACGATAGAAAACGTATGGCTCAGATGTAACAATAGAAAAATAGTTAAAAAGAATGGCTGTGATTTGCATGATAAAAGAAGGTATAAGCATGTCTCCTTATACCATATGTTTAGAGCCAGCCTAAAAGGGATGAGTCAAAGTAAAAAAAAAACAATCGCTAGACGAATCGGTCGGACTAGCAAAACACGATGGATTCATATGCGAGGCAAGCTGGAGTCCGGACCCAATATACATACACGAGTCTTTCCATCGTACGTAAGTGTTTCTTTTTACGTGAACTCAATATTTTAAGCGCTAATGAGAAGAGGTTACTGCCACCGGCCGAATATTATATGGTAAACATTTGGGAACGGCGAGCCGGCGGAACTTTCAGCCGGTCACGACTGCTCTCCACGCGTGACACGCTTTTTTTACCCCGGCCCAGCATCACGTGAGACATGCATCCTTTGCTGGCCCACCACCACCGCTCTATCTTTTCCCCTGGACTTCTTATCCTCAATCCCTCGCTCGTAACGGCAAATTTGACAATTTTGACCTCGGGACAAAATCAATACACAGAATGAACTGCCCGTGAAACTATTTCACTCCCCTGACCTTTTTGTGTAGCGCCCGCCACGCCGGCGTCACACCCTACGGTGCAGCGCCTACCTCTGAGGCGTTGCACTCCAGTCCACCGTGGCAGCCCTGGGCCCCGCACCCAGCAGTGCAGCGCCTATGATCTAGGCGCCACACATGTAATGTGCAGTGCCTAGACCTTAGGCGCTGCACTGTGACTTAGATGCCAGCCGCCCGCTCTCCCTCCCCCCACCCCACCCATTCGTTCCAGGAGGAGTTACAGAACAGGCGCGCCGGCGGCTTCCTCCTCTCCCCCTCTCAATCGCCTCTCCTGCATTTCTTCACCAATCCATTCTAGAAGGTACTCTCCTCCGATCCCCTTCTTTCTATCCATAGAAAATATGGTATTTTGAAGATTTGGGGAATCCTTGTTTGATTTGATTAGATTTGAATCTTGCATGTATTAGAATTTTGCATGTATTACAACCCTTGTTTGTTTGATTTGTGGAACCCTAGTTTAGTTTATTTTATTGAAAAGATATGGTTGGATACATAGATTGACATGTTATTTATATGGAAAAGTTATTTGTATGAAGTAGGCCTAGTTTAGTTTATTTGTACTGAAATTATACTCGTATTGAGAAGAATGCTTTGGATACATATGCTTTGAATTTTGCATCTAGTATGCCTACTTTAGTTTTTTTGAATTGAAAAGATAATCGTGTTGACAAGAATGCTTTGTTGAAATTGTTAGGATGGTTTGGCTTCTCGATGATCACTGGGACAAACAACACCGGTCGTACGCTATGTCGGTGGAGCAGCGGGTAATAATGAAAGTGGCCGGTGTTATGAATTTCGTATTTATTTCAAACACAAATGCCCCATATGTAATGTTATGATTTGTTTGTTTGTAGGAGCTTGCACCTCTGAAGCTTCGGTCTCACGGGGTCACCCTTGGATGGATGCGCTATGATGAGCGGTACACACCGTATGTAAGGGAGACAGGACTTCTCCCTTTCATTCAGTTGGTCAGCCGGTCGACGCCACCCAACAATGCTGCAGCACTCACCGCGCTTATTGATCATTGGAGGCCGGAGACACACACTTTCCATCTTCGGACCGGGGAGATGACCGTGACGCTCCAGGATATTGCTATGATCACCGGTCTTCCTATCGATGGGAACCCTTTATGTATGAACACCGATTCTGATGGGTAGCGCTCGCAGATGCATGCCCTTATCGGTACGGTTCCTCCGGAGCCTGGGGAACCAAAAGCAAAAGACAAGAAGAAGGAAAGAGTCGCAGCCGGTGCTCCTTTCATGTGGATTACATCGCACTTTAGTACTTGCCCTGAGGATGCTAATGAGGACACGGTCAAGACATATGCTCATGTCTACATGTGGTACGTGATATCCAGGACTATGTTTGCTGATGGCACAGGCAAGAATGCTCCATGGATGTGGCTGAAGGCGTTGACCGTCTTCGATAGCAAATGGAGTTGGGGTTCGGCAACACTGGCTTACTTGTATCGACAGGTAAGAAGTTGTTTCCTTTTCACTTCATTGATACATTATCAATGCGCTCTTGCTGTTAATTCAACCATGTTCTCTTTTATGTGCAGTTGGACGAAGCCTGTTGTAGGCAATCTGGTGGTATTGGTGGTTGTCTGCTCGCACTTTCCATATGGAGCTGGGAGCGTTTGCCGGTTGGACGACCGAAGACCGTGAAGTACGAGGATTGGGACGACAAAGACGACCCACTACGGCTCCCCACTTGGGCTCACAAGTGGGATGTGTTAAATGAGACGACGGATGATCCCTCGGTCATGTACAAGTTGTACAAGAGCGAGCTGGACGCGATCACGCCTGAGCAGGTGAATCGACATTGCATAAGTGATTATCATGCTTGTATCGTAACTCAATATCTATTTTGCATTCTATCCCATTTTGCAGGTGGAATGGGAGCCGTATGGACAAGGAGAGAGTTTTGGTAACCCTATAGAGTTCAGGCTGAATCCGATGTGCACTAGGGATATGGATCTCTGGCATATGCGGTGCCCACTGATATGCAACTGGGCGGTTGAGCTTCACCTGCCACATCGGGTGTTCCGCCAGTTTGGTTTGTTCCAGCCACACTCGCCGGAGTGGGAGAACACGGACAAGTTGCTACACACGTAAGATATAATTAACCTTGAGCACTTAGCAACTTCTCGGCGGTTTCGATGATGCTAATATTCTGTTTGTAACTTGCAGGTTGGATAGGAAAAAGCAGCGGAAGATCAAGGATTGGGCCAAGCATCACAGGAAGTATGTTGTGCAGTTCGCGCTTTGTGTGGAGCAAGCTAGGGCTGGAAAACGAGCCCAACTTCGTGAGCACTGCCCGGTCGCGTTCAACAACTATCTCACATGGTTTCTTGCAAGTACCCGTGTGGAGGTATGCAAGCCGGTGTATGCTGAGGAGATTTTGGAAGAACCCACCGTGTTTGATGAGGTAGCCCAGCACCAGTACAATGCATTAGTCAGGAAAGGCAACTCAGTGATCCCTTCAGCTCCAATGATGAACTTTGTGGTATTTGCCCTTTTTGCTTTTCCATTCGCACTATTCACATCTTCGCTTGCCTAACACTTTGATACCGTTTCTGTTCATAGCGTGCCCAGATCAAGAAAGCAGCTGATGAGACCGAGACTATTCTGGAAACAACCCCGGCTGGCAAAAGCGATGGGGAAGGTGCACTTCGAGCATTCATTAAGGTTCACATCTCTTTCGAACTAGCACTTAACATGTGTTGCTACGTTCCATGTCTCATTCACTTGTACATGTTGCAGCGCCAGGGCCAAAAGTTAAGGCGGCTATCAAACCTTTTCGGTTGTCGTGACCCCGAGTATGTATCACCAGAACGGTCTAGGTCGGCGACACCATCAGATCTCACTTCAGGCCAGGGCCATGGTGATCCTTTGGAGGATGAGGATGTGGGTGTGGTCACCCAAGAGGTATGGCATGAGCATATATCCAATTGTTGATGCATTGCTAACTATATCCTCACACACGGTCTTTCCATATCTTTTGTTGATGCATAGGTTGCTGATGATATGACCTTGGGGATGTACCAGGTTCGGTCTGCATACGAGTTAAAGCCTAGGAAGGGATTCAAGAAGTACACACCTGAAGACTTCACCCAAAGAGGCAAAAGGACGGTCGGCACCTCGCGGATGGCGGCTTTGGATGACTATTTGGATGACGTGGAGGAACCGGAGCCGGAGCCGGAGCGGGTTCCTCTTCCTAGGAAGGTGAAGAAGATAAGCATCAAGAGGGGGGAGGAGCCAGCAAGCGCGGAAGGCACTAGTCATCATCCTCTATTTATAATGTTGAACTTAGAGTGGTGGTAGCTCTTAGTAATGTGGAACTTGTTATGTCGTTTAACTTGGAGTGATGGTAGCTCTTAGTAATGTGGAACTTGTTATGTCATTTAACCTGGAGTGGTGGTAGCTCTATGTTAAACTTGAAGTTGTGGTAGCTCTATGTTAAACTTGAAGTTGTGGTAGCTCTTAGTAATGTGGAACTTGTTATGTCGTTGAACTTGGAGTTGTGTTAGTAATGTTGAACTTCTTGTGATGGTCATTCTAGGAAATGCTGTCTTTGTTGAACACTTTTTGATCCTTACTGTTTATTATACGAAATGTTGAACTGTGCCTGAAAATGACCCAGTCTGAATGACAAAAAAACACTAAGTGTTTGTGTGGCGGCTAGCTGGGAGGCGCCACACTCTACCGTGTAGCGCCCAGAGCTTGGGCGTTGCACTGTACAGTGTGGCGCCTCCCATCTAGGCGTCACACAAACACTTAGCGAATTTTTTGGCCCAAACTGGAGGCAAGCCTTCTGTTGCTCTCTGGATACCTACAGACTTGTGTGGCGCCTAGATTGGAGGCGCCACACTGTACAGTGCAGCACCTAGATCGTGGGCGTTGCACTATACAGTGTGGCGCCTCCACGCTAGGCGCCACACAGGTCTGTAACTTGCCCTATGTTCTATTGCTCTCTGGATAGCTACAGACCTGTGTGGCGCCTAGCTTCGAGGCGCCACACTGTACAGTGCAGCGCCTAGCGAGTGGGCGTTGCACTATACAGTGTGGCACCTCCACGCTAGGCGCCACACCGGTCTGTAACTTGCCCTATGTTCTGTTTCTCTCTGGATAGCTACAGACCTGTGTCGCGCCTAGCTTCGAGGCGCCACACTGTACAGTGCAGTGCCTAGCTAGTGGGCGTTGCACTATACTGTGTGGCGCCTCCCAGCTAGGCGCCACACAGGTCTGTAACTTGCCCTCCGCTCTGTTGCTCTCTGGATAGCTACAGACTTGTGTGGCGCCTAGCTTGGAGGCGCCGCACTGTACATTGCAGCGCCTAGCCCGTGGGTGTTGCACTATACAGTGTGGCGCCTCCACGCTAGGCGCCACACAGGTCTGTAACTTGCCCTGCCTTCTGTTGCTCTCTGGATAGCTACAGACTTGTGCAGCGCCTTGATTGGAGGCGCCACACTGTACAGTGCAACGCCCATGAGCTAGGCGTTGCACTTGGACTTAGTGAATTTTTTAGCATATGCAGACATAGTAAGGTGATGTGATGTAGGATTGATACATAGCAAGCAAACAACTGTGAAGACAACATATGCACAAAGTACTTCACGACACATAGTAGTTCATAACACATAGTACTTCACGACACATAGTAGTTCTTACAACCAAATCAAGGAGGAGACATAGTAGTTCACGACACATAGTAGTTCTTACAACCAAATCGAGGAGGAGACATAGTAGTTCACGACACATAGTAGTTCACAACCAAATCGAGGAGGAGACATAGTAGTTCATGACACATAGTAGTTCACAACCAAATCGAAGAGGATGACATAGCTCTATTGCGTAGAGCAAGGCCCCTTTCCCTTCTTCTTCTTCCTCTCTTCTTCCTCTTCCTCCTCCCTTTTCCTTATGAGGTGAGCCTCCTTAACCACCCTCTCCATGAATATCTGATTCTCCCTCTCTTTTTTTTCAGCTGCAATTGCCCAAAGCTTCATGGTTCTTTCTTCAAAATCCTTTTGACGCTTCTTCTGTGCCTCCTCACATTTCCTCACCAACGCTTGCTCCCTAGCACGCATCGCATTTGACGCTCTCTCTCTTTCCTTCCTCTTCTCCTCAAGCTCCTCTTCCTTCTTCTTCTTTAGCTTGGCTGCATCCTCCTCTCTAACCTTCTTCTCAGCCTTCTCCCACCATCCCGCCATCTCATCTTCGCCATCCTCCTTCATTGTTGGTTTGTTGGGTTGGGAAGCCGCCATACCTACAATGAGTGAAACATAATGGTTAGTAAAGACAATAAGAACAAATAGATGCACATGTAAAACAAGAACATATGAAAAATAAGAACATATGAAAAATAAGAACATATGAAAAACAAGAACATATGAAACATTATAGTTAGTGAGGAACATACGGAAATGGTCCATCGAGGTATCCAAACATTCCTCTATAACGAACTTGCCCTTGTCCATCACCACGGCCAAGTGCACCACCAAGGCCAAGACCATCACCAAGGCCTAGACCACCACCACGAGCTCTACCACCACCATGGCCTCTTGTAAGTCCTAGTTGCCGACCTCTTTCTTGCCTAGATCCTCTTTGGCTAACACTTGGTTGGCTTGGCACTTGTTGGCTACCACTTGGTTGCCTTGGCACTTGTTGGCTACCACTTGGTTGGCTTGGCACTTGTTGTCTACCACTAGGTTGGCTACCACTTGGTTGCCTTGGCACTTGTTGGGTACCACGTGGTTGCCTTCGCACTTGTTGGCTACCTCTTGGTTGGCTTGGCACTTGTTGGGCTCCCTTGTGTAGCTCCTTGTTAGTTGCCGACCTCTTTCTTGCCTAGATCCTCTTTGGCTAACACTTGGTTGGCTTGGCACTTGTTGGCTACCACTTGGTTTGCCTTGGCACTTGTTGGCTACCACTAGTTGGCTACCACTTGGTTGCTTGGCACTTGTTGTCTACCACTAGTTGGCTACCACTTGTTGCCTTGGCACTGTTTGGGTACCACTGGTTGCCTTCCACTTGTTTGGCTACCTCTTGGTTGGCTTTGGTCACTTTTTGCTACCACTTGGTTGGCTCCCTTGTGTAGCTCCTTGTTGGCTTGTGCTTGCATCATTTTTCTTGGACCTTTTCCTTGGTTTCGTACATTTTCTTTTGTTGTGGCCATGACCTTTGCACTCCCCACAACGGGAGCTCTCACGAGGCTCTTGGAATTGGTCGTTGCCCGCTTCGCGGCGGCCACCATGGCCCCATCCGTCCATGTCGCTTCTAAGACGCTTTGTCTTACGTCTACCCCGTTTAACAACCTTCAACTCCGGATCCGGCCATAGTTGAACTCCATGATACTCCGGCCATTGTGATTGGTCAAAGTACGGGTGAAAGCGGGGAGCCCATGTTTTCTTGACCGTCATGATTGAGAACTCCGACTCCCTCACGGTGTGTGGGTGATTGATGTCCACATTCCTAACGTGACCGGCGGTATACAAGTGTGAGCATGGGAGATGAAGCAACAATGGCCTCCCGCAAGTGCAATCACATTGTGTTAACGACACCTTGAAAGCCCGACCTCCATGTTGCCGGCCGTCGTTTGTGGTTCCTCCTGGCTCTTTCACTTCGTACTTCCACTCTTCGTTGTCATATAATATAGCTTCTTCTGAGTCCGCCTTCCGTGATTGAAATACCAACCATTCATCAACCTTGGGTGGGAACTTATACTTGTACTTGCGCGGGTTCTCACCCGCTATCTGTGCATCCGTTTCCATCGAGTACTTTACAAAGTACGCATTCATCTTGTCAAATGTGTATTGAACTATTGCCGTCACGGGTAATCCACGTGCACCTTTGAGCACCCTATTGAAGCATTCAGCCATATTTGTAACACCCCCAGTGGTTAGCCACAGTAATTCCATTTTGATAATGCCAAGTCAGCATGATTAACAGTGCGTGATCATCATTTGCATCATAATGCATTTCAACTCCTAACACAAAATTCAAATTTAGATGAAAGTGAAAAATAAAAGTTGTCCAACATAGAAACTAAATTGTTCATTAAATAGCAGATAAATCAGAGGCTATGTTAAAATTGTAAACAACATTATTAAAATTGGATAAGTTACTAAAACAACTTAAAACAGTGGCTGAAAATAACATTTAGTAACCTTTTAATTTATTTAAAACAAATATGAAATGATGTTTTGCCCAAACTAGTTTTTGGTGTTAGGGTATAAAGCACTGGTATTTATGGACTAGGTCTCCCTTTTTACAAAAACCATTTGGGGCCTAAACAATTAACATAATAGAAAAGAAAAGAAAAGAAGAAATGGAAAAATGCCCCTGTGCACTTAAGCCCACAGCCGCACAGGAGCTGGTCCAGCCCAACTAGCCCCCTCCCCCTACCCCCTGACGCCGCGGGCGCGCTATCGAGCACCATGCGTGCGCGCGCGCCCCCGAGCCCGGGCCCCCTCCCTCAGCACTCGACAGCGCGTCGCGCGCTCGCCGTGGATAAAGAGCACCCCGCGGACACCTCCGAGCCCTCCCTCGCTCACTTTCCCCCTCTCCTTCCTCCCTGCCTCCTCCCTCCGAGCGCCGCAATGGCCTCGGCCGTCTGATACGCGCGGCCACCGTCGCCCCTACACCTCGCGGCAGTGCCAGATCACCCCGCCGTCCCCTGCTGCTTCGCCTGCTGCATCGAACCGGAGCGGAAATCACCTGCCTCGTCGCGCATGAGCTCGTCTTCAAGCTTCGGGCGCCGGTGATCGCTGTCACGATTCACCGTCGTTGCGCTACCCCGAGCCCACCCTTGCACGCCTACAGGACCACCGTGAGCACCCCGTCCTCCTCCCTCTCCCCCTGCGCTCTTCCCCTCTCCGTAGCTGCCGCTCCACCCATGGCCGTGCTGGACTCCGCGGAGCTCGTCGCCGACGTGTCGTCGGTGACCAATTGGTCCTGTGGCCATGCTCGCTCGCTTCCCCGCATCGCGTAGGGCCTCGCAGCGTAGTCAGTTGGCTCGCGCGCGTACTGCTGCTGCGTCTCCATCACCACCCGTAGCCGCCGCCGCTTGCCGTTGTCGCCGCGCTCGATTCCGGCAACCCCCGCCGCCGTGACCGCCACCATCGGAAGCGGATTGAAGAGCCCGTTCCAGAGAGCCCAGCCCCGCGTCGAATGGTGCCCTGTAGCGCATTTCCGAGCTCGCCGGAGTTCCACCACCGCGCTCAGGGCTCGCCGGCGCGTCTCCGGCGGCCGGCGCCGACGTGGCCCGTCTGGCCCACCGCCAGGGTCACTGACTGGTGGGCCCGGGGCTCCCCTTTGACCAGTCAGCGGTGCTGACTGGGCAGCCCGTGTCGCTGACACGCGGGCCCACCCCCTTAAAACGTTTTAAAATAAATAAAAACCCTAATTAAGATGCTAATTAACCTAATTAGTTAATTAATTAAGTTAACAGACACTGACAGTAGGCCCCACCCCCCTTAATTAACCTAACTTAATTAAGTTAACACTAATTATGCCTCTGTCTCACTGACATGTGGGCCCCACTGTCAGGTTTGACTGTGGTCAACCCCCTGTTGACTGCTGATGTCAGCACTGCGTCATGATGATGTCACCCCCGCACTGTTTTGGATAATTCGAATTTAATTAATTAAATAAATTCTAGAAATTAATAAAAACTTTAGAAAATCATATCTTTTAATCCGTAACTCCGATCGAAAAACTTTAAACATGAAAATTGCTCAGAACGACGAGACGAATTTGGTTACGAGGTCCGTTCGTCCGTCACACGTTCCTAACTATCCGAACATGCAACCGTTCCCCTCCGTTCATCTGTCTGACAAATGTCCGGAGACGGGAAAACATTCTCGGATGGATCCCACCTTCGCCAGTATCACCCGACACTGCGTTAGGTCACCTCCGTCACCGCGTATTGCCATGTTATGCTTTGTGCTGCACTTGTTCGCTGTGTATTTATACTGTTTCCTCCCCCCCTTCTCTCTCGGTAGCCTCCGACACCGACGTCGTCCCCGAGACCGACGCAGCTCCGGAGCCCGAAGACACCATTGACGACCTTGCCCTTGCCGCCGAGCAACCAGGCAAGCCCCCCCTTTGAGCATACCGATATCGCCCATTCTATTTCTCATGCTTGCATTAGAATTGCTGCTGCTGCTTTACCTATTCTGATGCATAGCCTGTTTGTTGTAACCTGCTATTGATAATTACCTGCATATCCTAAACTGTTTAGTCTAGGCTGGGTAGAGACCTATCAGTGACCCCACTTATCCCGACTGCCGCGCTGGATTGTCAGAAGACCCGATCAACGGGATTGAAGACCAGGCCCCGACACCGCACATCACCCCCTTTAGTTGTAACGACACTGCAGCGTTACTATCGAGTGCCGAGGGTGAAACCTCTTGTAGCACTTCTGATGTTAACTCTGTAGAGTAGCTATTCGGTCGTGGTCATCGAGGGTGATTGCTCCTTCACTGCTTCCGATAACAACGCTGTCGTACAACACCTCAAGTGTGGACCCAGAGAGGGTGATTCCTCCGAGTTCACCTTGACGGATACATCATGTAGGAATCCAATGAGGGTGATACCTCGGATTCCCCTGATGTTATGGACACACGGATTCTTGGACTTTACACTGTTACTTGGATAGGCGGGTCGGCCCTGCGGGGTACCCGCGCGCGCCTGAGAGGCGAGTGTTGTGAAGACGGGTGCCTGTATGGTGTCCGAGTGGTGAATACGAGATGGGGCGACGGGGTCACATCTTTCGTGAGTCTCTGCTCGTTACCGCAAGCCCCTAGTCCTAACGATTTGGATATTTGATCCGAGCAGGCCTCTGGTCTGATAGCACTAACCATCACGTGGGCATAGTATGGGTGTTCTGCATCGTATGCATCAGCCGAAAGCTCTGTCAGACGTCCAGTTCAGTAGTGCGGTATGGAGTGATTGGCGACATTGCGGTGGTGCTTGGATCTGAGCCATGTGCGCAACGACCCGGAGGGCGAGGGGCGATGGCCAAGACCCCCTTGCGCTTAGGATCTAGACCGGCGGGGACCTCTCTGCTGAGCTCTAGGTAGGGTTGCGATGTGTCGTTTGGCCGAGGCCGGGCATGACCCAGGAAAGTGTGTCTGGCCAGAGTTAATCGAGCGTGTTGGGTAAGTTGGTGCACCCCTGCAGGGAAGAACATTTCTATCGATAGCCGGTCCTACGGTAAAGGACACTCGGAGTTGTATCCCGATCGATACAGCTAGAACATGAGATGAGACCTGGATATGAGGCTCTGGGATTGCTTCTCGCAGGGAGTCGAGAAGGGATCTCAGGACGAGGTTGATGACTGTATGGCTCTGGGATTGCTTTCTCGCAGGGAGTCGAGAAAGGATCTCTGGGTGAGGTTGAGACTTAATGTTACTACTACATTATATTGTACTGTTCTACCCTCTTCTATTTCTGCAAGACCGCTGAAGATGCTAGTCTTCGATAGGACTAGGCCTTCTCTCTATTCTGGCATTTCTGCACCCCAGTCCACATATACAGCCTCCCTTTGAAAATGTTGCATATGTAGTGTAGATCCTTGCTTGCTGAGTACTTCTGAGTACTCTCGGTTGCTTTGTTTTCCTTTTCTCCCCATATCAGTTTGTCGCGACCAGAGGACGGAGCCCCCTGAGACAGATGCCCCGACGATCGCTACTACTAGTACCCAGAGGATGGATACTACTACGAGTTGACTGACGACCAGGAGTAGGATCGGAGGGTCCCAGGCAAGAGGCCTACGCCTTTCGATCGTAGTGTTTTATTTTGCCCCGCCTTTCTAAAGGACTTTCTGTTTCTATTTCATATCTGTACTCAGATATCTGATGCTTCCGCTGACGCTTGTTCGCAAGCTTATGTATTCGAGCCCTCGAGGCCCCTGGCTTGTAATATAAAGCTTGTATGATTTTATTTATGTTTTAGAGTTGTGTTGTGATATCTTCCCGTGAGTCCTTAGGCTTGATCGTGTGCATTTGCGTGTATGATTAGTGCACGATTGGGCCGGGGGCGTCACAAGTTGGTATCAGAGCCGACTGACTATAGGAATCCCCCTTTCCAACTCCTTGCCCGAAGTTGAGTCAAGTAACCAAAAACTGTTTTACTAACTTGGCTGTGTGGCTTACGGGCCCACGTCGCCAATTGGGTGGTATTAGGATCTTTTACTCCTCGACCTTTAATCTGGGACTCTGATCTCTCTTCTACTCGGGTTAAATTTTTTACTAACTCCAACATTAGGTTCTCGTAATCACATCCACCCGGAGTTCTGAAATATCCCCCCTTGCTTCGAGATTATGGGCCAGGTTCTACTTACAGGATCCTCTTATCGAGGGCACCCTGTTTTGTCACTTGCAGATTCCTCGCTCCAATAGTTTTCTCCGACGTTGATGTAGCCTTTGCTATGTCTCATTGTGTACTTCCATATCGCGTGCCTGCGCGCCGCCTAGATGTCTAGCCCTCCCTTTTCAACTGTCGTAATGCTGGATACTAACCGAGGCTATGTGTGGATTCGAATGTCTGGTGCGAATATGATGAAGTATCTATTGCACTTCTTCTGTTGTGCGTGTTACTTCATGAATCATTCCATACACCTGCAGTTTTTCTTGCTAAACTACCCCTGTTGATTTGGCAGGATGGCTGACGATCCTCCACCTCCACCTTATATTGCCGCAATGATGCAGCAATTTGAACTGAACCGTCAGGTTATGACCGGGATATTGGCTCAGTTCCCAAACCAAAATGCTCATCAGCAGCCTACACCAATAACACTGTCAGAATTCGTGCGCCTCAATCCGTCCACTTTTCGCAGCTCGACTGATCCAATGGATGCTGACGATTGGCTCCGTGACATTGCCTTCCAGATGAAGTCGGCCAATGTTATCCCTGACAGTTACGTCACCTATGGCGACGTATCACCTGAGGGGATCAGCTGCTCAATGGTGGGAAAGCCACAAGGCTATGTTGCCTGCTGAAACTGTGACCGCTTGGCCGGAATTTCAGTCAGCTTTTCGTGCATGGTACATTCCTCAAGGTCTGATCGACCAGAAGAAGCAGGAGTTCCGTAAACTCTCACAGGGCAAAATGACTGTGGATGAATATCATAGGAAATTTCTTGAATTGTCCCGCTATGCTGCGGATGACGTCGACACCAACACACGCAAGCAGGATAAATTCCGTGAAGGACTACGTACTGATATAAAACTTGCACTTGCTGTCCATGATTTCACAGACTACGCAACGCTTGTCAGCAAATCTTTCCAAGTTGAAACAGCTCTGACTGAATGCCAGGAGTCGCTCAAGCGCACTCATGGAGCTGGCTCATCCTCGGGTCCGCCTGTTCAGAAGCGTCGAGTGTGGATCCTGCACAATGTACACCACCGACCTGCTCCAACACCAAGGCCGTCATATGTTGCACCTCGTTTGCCTTCACCGCCGAGACAGCTATCGGTTCATGCTGGACCACCTGATGCTATGGCTTTTCGTCAGGATACACCACGTCCTTCTGCTGGTTGCAGGAAGAGCCGTCGAAAACATCCTTCTAGGAACGTTGGAACCAGACCACCTGCTAATCAGCGTGTTCATGTCAACCAAGTCAACATGGAAGAAGCTCGACAGGACCCCAACATTGTGATGGGCACCCTTCTAGTGAATTCAATCCCAGCTTCAGTCCTCTTTGATTCTGGAGCATCGCACTCCTTCATGTCTGAAAGTTTTGCGCGAAGCCATGATATACTTTTCGAGGAGATGTCCATCCCATTAGTAATCCATTCACCTGGGGCAAATTGGCAAACTACCATGGTAAGCCACGGTAACCACATTGTGATCGGAGGATTGATGTTCCCCGTTTCACTCATTGCTCTCAAGACCTCCAACATAGACATTATTCTGGGTATGGGCTGGTTGAAGCCCCATAAAGCTTTGATTGACTGTGCCACTGAAACAGTCCGCCTCACACACCCTTCCGGTCAGACTGTCAGATACTCAGCTCGTACAGTGCAGGACGCCGAAGCTCAGATATATGTCCTAAATGCATTGAACGCTTCACCTCTTGAAGGCATCGAGAACATTCCAGTTGTTCGTGAATTTCAAGATGTATTTCCAGAAGAACTTCCAGGAATACCCCCTGCTAGAGCTGTTGAATTTGTCATCGACCTGAAGCCAGGCACTACCCCTATTGCGAAGCGTCCTTATAAGATGCCTCCGCATCATCTTCTCGAGCTTAAGGAAGAAATCGACACGTCACTTAAGAAAGGTTTCATCCGCCCCAGTTCCTCTGCTTGGGGAGCACCTTCCCTCTTTGTCAAGAAGAAGGATGGTACGAATCGGTTGGTTCAGGATTATCGGCCCATTAACCAAGCTACAATCCAGAATAAATATCCGCTTCCCCGGATCAATGATTTGTATGATCAACTTGCCGGTTCCTCAGTATTCTCTAAGCTTGATTTGAGATTGGGATACCATCAGATCCGTGTTCGCGAAGAGGATATTCCCAAGACTGCATTTGTTACTCGCTATGGCTCCTACGAGTACACGGTCATGTCCTTCGGCTTAACAAATGCTCCAGCCACATTCTCCCGTCTGATGAATTATATATTCATGGATTACCTCGACAAGTTCGTCGTGGTTTATCTAGATGATATTCTGGTCTATTCAAAGAATAAGGAAGAACATGCCGAACACCTCCGTCTTGTACTGGAAAGGCTCCGAGAACACCAGTTGTATGCCAAATACTCCAAATGTGAATTCTGGCTTTCTGAAGTAATGTACCTTGGTCATGTGATTTCGAAAGATGGCATTGCTGTTAACCCAGAACGAGTTCAGGCTATTCTGGACTGGACTCCTCCGAAGAATGTCAAGCAAGTGAGAAGTTTTCTCAGCCTTGCAAGCTATTGCCGTCGATTTGTCGAGAACTTTTCTAAGATTGCTAAGCCCCTGACTGATCTGCTTCACAAGGGCGTTAAATTTGAATGGACAGAAAAATGTCAGAAAAGTTTTCAAGCACTCAAAGACAAGCTGACATCTGCCCCAGTACTATCTCCTCCAGATACCCGCAAAGACTTTGTGATTTATTGTGATGCATCCCGTGAAGAATTAGGCTGTGTCCTAATGCAAGAGCGTAAAGTGATTGCCTATGGCTCTTGTCAGTTGCGCCCACATGAAGAGAATTATCCGGTACATGATCTAGAACTAGCTGTTGTGATCTATGCATTGCAGTTGTGGCGACATTACCTTCTCGGTAATCGTTGCGAGATCTACACGGATCATAAAAGTCTGAAGTACTTGTTCACTCAACCATCTCTAAACCTCCGTCAGCAAAGATGGATGGAGGCCATTGCGGACTATGATTTGGGTATATCCTATACCCCTAGCAAGGCTAACGTGATGGCTGATGCCTTAAGCCGCAAGTCCTATTGCGACAACCTCATGGTTAGGCGAGCTCAACCTCGTCTTTTTGAAGAACTGTGCAAGCTGAATCTCTGTATTGTTCCACAGGGTTCTCTTAATAACCTTGTGATACAACCAGATCTTGAGAAAGCTGTTAAGAATGCGCAAGCTAAAGATGCTGAAATTGATCTGATGAAGAAAGACCTTCACCTTGTAAAGTACAGGGATTTCTCGCTATCTGAAGATGGAACCTTGTATTTCAGAAACCGCATTGTGGTACCTCGCTTCGAACTCATGACTGACAAAGTCATGAAGGAGGCACATGATACCCCGTTGTCTATTCATCCAGGTAGCACCAAGATGTATCGTGATCTCCGTCAAAGGTACTGGTGGTCTAGAATGAAGCAAGACATTGCTCGTTATGTTGCTGAATGTGATGTGTGTCGACGCGTTAAAGGAGAACATCAGAAGCCTGCTGGAATTCTGCAACCACTTCCCATTCCTCTATGGAAATGGGATAAGGTTCAGATGGATTTCGTTACAGGACTTCCCAGGTCACAGAAGGGTCACGATGCTATTCTTGTCGTCGTCGACCAACTCTCTAAAGTTGCACACTTTCTGCCTGTCAAAGAAACTATCACTGCTAGTCAGTTAGCAGAGTTGTATATCTCCAGAATTGTATCACTCCACGGTATTCCGAAGGAGATCGGTTCAGACCGTGGTGGTCTTTTCACTTCCAAATTCTGGGAAAGTTTCCAAACAGCTATGGGAACTCATATTACCTGGAGTTCAGCTTATCACCCCCAATCCCAAGGCCAAGTTGAACGGGTTAATCAAGTGCTTGAAGACATGCTTTGGGCTTGTGTTATTTCTTTTGGCAAGAAGTGGGAAGAATCTCTCCCGTATGCCGAGTTCTCTTATAACAACAGCTATCAAGCCAGCTTGAAAATGGCCCCCTTCGAAGTACTCTATGGACGTAAGTGTCGAACCCCTCTGACTTGGTCAGAAACTGGGGAACGACCGCTCGTGGGTCCGGATATTATTCAACACGCCGAAGAACAAGTCCGTATCGTTCAAAAAAATCTCAAGGCGGCTCAGGACCGCCAGAAGAGCAACTATGATCGCAAACGATGGGGTTTGACTTATCAACCTGGTGATCAAGCTTATCTACGTGTCACCCCTATGAAGGGCACTCACCGTTTCGGAATCAAGGGCAAGCTAGCTCCACGCTACATTGGTCCTTTCCGCATTATTGCTAGGCGTGGACAGGTGGCATATAAATTGGAATTGCCGCCGCAATTCTCTCATGTCCACGACGTCTTCCATGTGTCGCAACTTCGTAAATGCTTCAAGGAATCTCCACACCGAGCTGTGGATCACGAAATGCTCGAATTGCATGATGATCTTTCTTATAAGGAGCGTCCGATCCGCATTCTCGATGAAGCTGAACGTCGGACCCGTCAGAAGGTTACCAAGTTCCTCAAAGTACAGTGGTCAAATCATACTGAAGATGAAGCCACTTGGGAACGCGAGGATAATCTTCGTGCGGAATACCCCAAACTTTTCCCTTCTACCTCTTGATTCTCGGGACGAGAATTCTTATTAGTGGAGGAGATTTGTAACACCCCCAGTGGTTAGCCACAGTAATTCCATTTTGATAATGCCAAGTCAGCATGATTAACAGTGCGTGATCATCATTTGCATCATAATGCATTTCAACTCCTAACTCAAAATTCAAATTTAGATGAAAGTGAAAAATAAAAGTTGTCCAACATAGAAACTAAATTGTTCATTAAATAGCAGATAAATCAGAGGCTATGTTAAAATTGTAAACAACATTATTAAAATTGGATAAGTGACTCAAACAACTTAAAACAGTGGCTGAAAATAACATTTAGTAACCTTTTAATTTATTTAAAACAAATATGAAATGATGTTTTGCCCAAACTAGTTTTTGGTGTTAGGGTATAAAGCACTGGTATTTATGGACTAGGTCTCCCTTTTTACAAAAACCATTTGGGGCCTAAACAATTAACAGAATAGAAAAGAAAAGAAAAGAAAAGAAGAAATGGAAAAATGCCCCTGTGCACTTAAGCCCACAGCCGCACAGGAGCTGGTCCAGCCCAACTAGCCCCCTCCCCCTACCCCCTGACGCCGCGGGCGCGCTGTCGAGCACCCTGCGTGCGCGCGCGCCCCCGAGCCCGGCCCCCCTCCCTCGTTACTCGACAGCGCGTCGCGCGCTCGCCGTGGATAAAGAGCACCCCGCGGACACCTCCGAGCCCTCCCTCGCTCACTTTCCCCCTCTCCTTCCTCCCTGCCTCCTTCCTCCGAGCGCCGCAATGGCCTCGGCCGTCTGATACGCGCGGCCACCGTCGCCCCTACACCTCGCGGTAGTGCTAGATCGCCCCGCCGTCCCCTGCTGCTTCGCCTGCTGCATCGAACCGGAGCGGAAATCACCTGCCTCGTCGCGCACGAGCTCGTCTTCAAGCTTCGGGCGCCGGTGATCGCCGTCACGATTCGCCGTCATTGCGCTACCCCGAGCCCACCCTTGCACGCATACAGGACCACCGTGAGCACCCCGTCCTCCTCCCTCTCCCCCTGCGCTCTTCCCCTCTCCGTAGCTGCCACTCCACCCATGGCCGTGCTGGACTCCGCGGAGCTCGTCGCCGACGTGTCGTCGGTGACCAATTGGTCCTGTGGCCATGCTCGCTCGCTTCCCCGCATCGCGTAGGGCCTCGCGGCGTAGTCAGTTGGCTCGCGCGCGTACTGCTGCTGCGTCTCCATCACCACCCGTAGCCGCCGCCGCGCTCGATTCCGGCAACCCCCGCCGCCGTGACCGCCACCATCGGAAGCGGATTGAAGAGCCCGTTCCAGAGAGCCCAGCCCCGCGTCGAATGGTGCCCTGTAGCGCATTTCCGAGCTCGCCGGAGTTCCACCACCGCGCTCAGGGCTCGCCGACGCGTCTCCGGCGGCCGGCGCCGACGTGGCCCGTCTGGCCCACCGCCAGGGTCACTGACTGGTGGGCCCGGGGCTCCCCTTTGACCAGTCAGCGGTGCTGACTGGGCAGCCCGTGTCGCTGACACGCGGGCCCACCCCCTTAAAACGTTTTAAAATAAATAAAAACCCTAATTAAGATGCTAATTAACCTAATTAGTTAATTAATTAAGTTAACAGACACTGACAGTAGGCCCCACCCCCCTTAATTAACCTAACTTAATTAAGTTAACACTAATTATGCCTCTGTCTCACTGACATGTGGGCCCCACTGTCAGGTTTGACTGTGGTCAACCCCCTGTTGACTACTGATGTCAGCACTGCGTCATGATGATGTCACCCCCGCACTGTTTTGGATAATTCGAATTTAATTAATTAAATAAATTCCAGAAATTAATAAAAACTTTAGAAAATCATATCTTTTAATCCGTAACTCCGATCGAAAAACTTTATACATGAAAATTGCTCAGAACGACGAGACTAATTTGGTTGCGCGGTCCGTTCGTCCGTCACACGTTCCTAACTATCCGAACATGCAACCGTTCCCCTCCGGTCATCTGTCTGACAAATGTCCGGAGACGGGAAAACATTCCCGGATGGATCCCACCTTCGCCAGTATCACCCAGCACTGCGTTAGGTCACCTCCATCACCGCGTATTGCCATGTTATGCTTTGTGCTGCACTTGTTCGCTGTGTATTTATGTTGTTTCCTCCCCCCCTTCTCTCTCGGTAGCCTCCGACACCGACGTCGTCCCCGAGACCGACGTAGCTCCGGAGCCCGAAGACACCATTGACGACCTTGCCCTTGCCGCCGAGCAACCAGGCAAGCCCCCCCTTTGAGCATACCGATATCGCCCATTCTATTTCTCATGCTTGCATTAGAATTGCTGCTGCTGCTGCTTTACCTATTCTGATGCATAGCCTGTTTGTTGTAACCTGCTGTTGATAATTACCTGCATATCCTAAACTGTTTAGTCTAGGCTGGGTAGAGACCTATCAGTGACCCCACTTATCCCGACTGCCGCGCAGGATTGTCAGAAGACCCGATCAACGGGATTGAAGACCAGGCCCCGACACCGCACATCACCCCCTTTAGTTGTAACGACACTGCAGCGTTACTATCGAGTGCCGAGGGTGAAACCTCTTGTAGCACTTCTGATGTTAACTCTGTAGAGTAGCTATTCGGTCGTGGTCATCGATGGTGATTCCTCCTTCACCGCTTTCGATAACGACGCTGTCGTACAACACCTCAAGTGTGGACCCAGAGAGGGTGATTCCTCCGAGTTCACCTTGACGGATACATCGTGTAGGAATCCAACGAGGGTGATACCTCGGATTCCCCTGATGTTATGGACACACGGATACTTGGACTTTACACTGTTACTTGGATAGGCGGGTCGGCCCTGCGGGGTACCCGCGTGCGCCTGAGAGGCGAGTGTTGTGAAGACGGGTGCCTTTATGGTGTTCGAGTGGTGAATACGAGGCGCGGCCGGGCATTCTTAACCCTTGCAGCAAGTCCTCGAGACGGGGCGACGGGGTCACATCTTTCGTGAGTCTCTGCTCGTTACCGCAAGCCCCTAGTCCCAACGATTTGGATATTTGATCCGAGCAGGCCTCTGGTCTGATAGCACTAACCATCACTTGGGCATAGTATGGGCGTTCTGCATCGTATGCATCAGCCGAAAGCTCTGTCAGACGTCCAGTTCAGCAGTGCGGCATGGAGTGATTGGCGCCATTGCGGTGGTGCTTGGATCTGAGCCATTTGCGCAACGACCCGGAGGGCGAGGGGCGATGGCCAAGACCCCCTTGCGCTTAGGATGTAGACCGGCGGGGACCTCTCTACTGAGCTCTAGGTAGGGTTGCGATGTGTCGTTTGGCCGAGGCCGGGCATGACCCAGGAAAGTGTGTCCGGCCGGAGTTAATCGAGCGTGTTGGGTAAGTTGGTGCACCCCTGCAGGGAAGACCATTTCTATCGATAGCCGGTCCTACGGTAAAGGACACTCGGAGTTGTATCCTGATCGATACAGCTAGAACATGAGATGAGACCTGGATATGAGGCTCTGGGATTGCTTCTCGCAGGGAGTCGAGAAGGGATCTCAGGACGAGGTTGATGACTGTATGGCTCTGGGATTGCTTTCTCGCAGGGAGTCGAGAAAGGATCTCTGGGTGAGGTTGAGACTTAATGTCACTACTACATTATATTGTACTGTTCTACCCTCTTCTATTTCTGCAAGACCGCTGAAGATGCTAGTCTTCGATAGGACTAGGCCTTCTCTCTATTCTGGCATTTCTGCAGCCCAGTCCACATATACAGCCTCCCTTTGAAAATGTTGCATATGTAGTGTAGATCCTTGCTTGCTGAGTACTTCTGAGTACTCACGGTTGCTTTGTTTTCCTTTTCTCCCCATATCAGTTTGTCGCGACCAGAGGACGGAGCCCCCTGAGACAGATGCCCCGACGATCGCTACTACTACTACCCAGAGGATGGATACTACTACGAGTTGACTGACGACCAGGAGTAGGATCGGAGGGTCCCAGGCAGGAGGCCTACGCCTTTCGATCGTAGTGTTTTATTTTGCCCCGCCTTTCTAAAGGCCTTTCTGTTTCTATTTCATATCTGTACTCAGATATCTGATGCTTCCGCTGACGCTTGTTCGCAAGCTTATGTATTCGAGCCCTCGAGGCCCCTGGCTTGTAATATAAAGCTTGTATGATTTTATTTATGTTTTAGAGTTGTGTTGTGATATCTTCCCGTGAGTCCTTAGGCTTGATCGTGTGCATTTGCGTGTATGATTAGTGCACGATTGGGCCGGGGGCGTCACAATATTGCTTGTCATTTGACAGTATCTCCGGCCATCTTCATCAAAAGCACGTGCCCACTTGTTCCGGTATTGAATGTGCCTATTGAGAAAGTCTTGACCCCTGGGATCAAGTTTTCTGTGTGCTAGCAATTTGTTCAACAAAGTGGAGAACCGCTTGTCGGAGAAAGCGAGACAACAATCTTGAAGATCATCGGCCAACTCCTTAAGGCCACATGCCCTATAGAAGTTCGAACAAAAGTGCCTCATGCACCATCGATGGTGCAACGGAGCATGCCCGGGAATGTCAATCTCCACCGCGTTAAGAATTCCTTGATGCCGATCCGATATGACACAAATTTCCCTCTGAGCGGGTAACACCTTCGTCCTCAAAAGACGCAAAAACCACTCCCAGTTGTCATTGTTCTCCACCTCAACCAAAGCAAATGCCAATGGCAACACCCGATTATTGGCATCACTTGCTATCGCAACCTACAAGGTGCCCTTGTATTGTCCGGTTAAGAATGTGCCATCAATGGCGATGAGCGACCTACAATGTTCGAAAGCCCTCACGCATTGCTCGAACGCCCAAAATGCACGGCCAAATACTCGGACTTTCCTTCCGTCATGAACCGTTGTTTTTTCCCCATGAGGCTCGACCACATGAACCATCCTCGGGTTTGTCGCGGCCATGGCTAACAACAACCTAGGGATTCGGTTGTATGCTTCCTCCCAAGTACCATACAACATCTTAAATGCGGCTTGCTTCGCCTTCCATGCCTTGCCGTATTTCACCTTGTAATGAAAGATGGCTTTCACAAGGTCAATGACATGTTGGACACTCATTGTTGGAAGTGTGGATATTGAGTTGGAGAGCCTGTAAGCGATGAACTCGGACGTGAGTTGTTTGTGGTCTTGGGACACAATCTTGCCATCCACCCTTTTGCCTTGGCACATGTGAGTTGGCACACAACTCACTACATGCCAAGTTGGACCTCCTTTCCATGGTCTTGCACGCACAATCCACGGACATATTTCATCTTCACATGCACATGCAACCGTGTAGCGCACATTGACGTCCGAGTTCACCACCTTGTGTGGACGATAATGCGTAACCGAGTAGTTTTCGAGCCACATCTTCAATTCCAACAAGGTTTCGAACTTAGAACCTTTAGCAATCCGGTTCTTGTCGTCTCCCAAATCACGGTGAGAGCTTGGCCTAACCCCAAGAGATACACATTGGCCACCATCTACCACGGCTTCATCCGCGAGACTAACATCCTTGAACAATGTAGTCCGATGATCCCGACCGAATACCTTCTCGAAAGCTTCGGCCTCCTTCACCGTGAACCCCTCCGCATCAACTTGTTCATCGGGACCATCATCATCCGAGTCCGATGCATATGCACGGGAAAAAGGGATGGAATGGTCCATTGTCTCTTGCAAATGATATTTGTCGAGATCACCCACATTGTTGTCATGGAGATCAACTTCATTGTCATCGTCCGCATACTCATCATTGTCCTCTTGCAAAGCTTCATCTTGGTTGTTTGTAAACGGGCTCAATGTTGGCCTCACTTCTTGGGTCAAAAGAGGTTCAACAATTTCATCTCGCTTCAAGGGTGGGGGGCTAGTAGCAACCAAAGGAGAGGGGTTCCGGTTCAAGTCCAAATGCAAACTTGAATCAACCTTCTTCGTTGCAAATAACTCAAGAGCCTTGTCTAGTGATTCGGCCATCGTCTCCTTGTATGCAACCCAACGTTGCTCCGAGTTGACACGCATTGTCTTCCAACGGATGTGCATTCCAAAACCAACATTATGCCTTCCCTCCAACTCAACGATATCACTAGGGTCCATCCAATTCAAATCTTTCCTCACTTGTTGCAAGAGCTCCGCATAGCTAGGACTACTATCAAACACCATGTCAAGCTCATCCGGGTCCGGTTCTATATTGCCTTTCAAAAAGGCGTCTTTGTCCCCATGATGAACAAACACACATGTTCTTCCCATCCCTATAAGCATTCAAACAACACAAGGTCACATTGCTTCCATGAGTACTAATCCAAGTATTAACACGGAATACAAACCCTAATATATATATCAAACAACAACCCTAACCCTAACCATAACCATAACCCTAGCCCTAAACCTAACCCTAGCACCAACATAAGAACACCCATAAGAATAACCCTAGCATACTAACAAAGCCTAATCATAGGAAATTGGCAAACAAACATCTCACATCTCCATGCAAATCTCTAGATCCAAACAAAACTAGGGTTTCCCCAAACTAGCAACAAATGAGCAATTTCATAACATTACTTGGATCTAAACAAGGGGATCGGAGAAGATTACCTTGAGGGAGGGTTTGACTTCGAAATCCACCGACAAATTCTTCAAATTTGCAAGATTTGGGAGAGGATTTGAGAGGGGGAGAGAGTGGGAGAGGGGGCAAAGCTCGGGGAGAGAGTGGGAGAGTGTGTGGTGTGGGGGGAGTGGGGGAGGGGGGCCAGCCAAGTGGATGGATAAGTCACAGTGCAGCGCCTACGCGCTAGGCGCTGCACTTCAAATGTGTGGCGCCTAGATCTTAGGCGCTGCACTTTACATGTGTGGCACCTAGCTCGGAGGCGCTGCACTGTTGGGTGCGGGCCCAGGGGCTGTCATGGTGGACAGGCGTGCAACGCCCCCGATCTAGGCGCTGCACCGTAGGGTGTGGCGCCGGCGTGGCGGGCGCTACACAAAAGGGTCAGGGGAGTGAAATAGTTTCACGGGCAGTTCATTCTGTGAATTGATTTCGTCCAGAGGTCAAAATTGTCAAATTTGCCGCTCGTAACCGGTCATGGACCTGGTCCCTGCGCGCAGCCCCAGCAATACTCCATTAGCGAGTAATGGCGGAGCTGCAACCCATGACGACCTTCACGACTGATAGTAGAAAAATATGCAACTAGCGTCGTCCCGTGCTGTGTCCATCATATGTGGAAGCTACAACCGGCATGGCGAGTTGCGACCTCGCGGGGACGTAACCGGGGATGTTGCAACCGCCGGGGAACCGCCGGAGCTCCCAGTGGTGACCACGAGTCCACGACTCAGTGGGTGTTGCAACAGCGATGCCCACAAAGCTGGAACTGGCGCTCGTCCTTGCTGCAACTGGCTATGGCAACGACGACGACGAAGCAGCAACTGGCGAGGGTGCTGGGACGACGGCGTCGCGAATGCTATAACCACGTATCACAAAAGCTACAATCAGCTTGTAAAAATGCTACAACGCGCGCACACCGAAGCTACAACCAGCAATGTGTGTCGACAAATGCTACAACCGTTCACAAAAAAGCTACAACCACGTTCGTCAGAGTTGCAACCTAAGTTCGCCGGAGTTGTAGCTGGGCGGAGCCGTGGTACAACCGTGTGTCGCAGTGACGTAAATTGCTCCAACGATCAACGCCAAATGCTATGACTGCTGGCATTTTTTGCTGGAACCAGAGAAAGCAAGGGCTTCGACGGACGTGCGTCAGAGTTACGACCAGTACTGCAAAATGCTACGTCTGGCAATCAAGAAAGCTACAACCCGGCTTTGAAAAAGTTTCAATTGGATAAGAGGTAGCTGGAGGTCGGCCACCGCGTAGCGCAAAAAGCTGCAACCGGCGTTGACAAAAGCTACAACCCGCTTCTAAAAAAGCTTCAAACAGAGAACGACTAGCTAACAATGGCGAGCGGCGACGACGGAGCTGCGCGGCGGTGCTGCGACGGGCGCGTGGCGAGCTATGACGGCGGCTGGTGGCGATGCTGCAACCGAGGGGCGGCAGACTCATCGAGATGCAAAAGGCATGCGGCCCTAGGGATGGCTTTCTTTCGACCGGCCTGGTGGAGCTGCATCCGGCGAGCGGCCCCGGTGAGCCGCGACGGCGAGTGGCCTCGGCGAGCTGCCACAGGGCGGCCAAGGGCGGGCACGAGGAGGCTGACCTGCGGGAGCTTTTTCCTTCATTTTTTGGAAAAAACTAACGCACACACGTGTGGCATCTTGCACATCGTCCACACACCTCCATTACCACTCATTTTGCCACGTGTGAACAGATGACATCAGCAGGAATCTTTTTGGTTTTCGGCTTAAAAATGTTTTATCTCCTAATTAAAAAATCAAATTAAAAATCTGTTTTCACCATTAAATCCGTCTCGACGAGATCTTCAAAACTAGACCCCATGTTGATATGTTTCGATGAAAAAAAAATTGCCCAAAAGTTGCCATGATATTTACACTGTAGTTGCCATAGTGCTTAAACTAAAGTTGCCATGTGGCAATTTTAGTTTGTAGAGCATGGCAATTTTAATATTTTGATGATGGCAATTACAGTACTTTGACCATGAAAATTATTTTTTGTATAAACCATGGCAATTTTAAGTGCATGTATCATGGCAATTTTAGTTTATTGATCATGGCAAGTCTAGTTTCTTAATTCCCCGTTTTATAATATGTCAAAATTTACTTTTAAATGTAGAAGAAAATAGCTGAAACATATCATGGCAACTTCAGTGTAAACACCATGGCAATTCATGTGCAATAGACATGGCAACTTTTAACCTAAAAAAAATTTCGTCGAAATATATTGATATGAGCTCTAGTTTCGTAGATCTCGTCGCGAAGGATTTAATGGTGAAAACGGATCTTCAATCGGATTTTTCATTTAAGAGATAAAACATTTTAAAAACTAAAAATCCAAAAAGATTCTCACATGCATGTATGCGGTGATGTGGCGCAGTCTGTGTGTTATAAGGCGTGTGGGCGGGTTTCGCTCCCACCACACGTGTGGGCGTTAGCGTTGTCCTTTTTTTTTTGTTCTCGCGTACGTGTGAAAGGAGGAAGACGTTCTGATCGCTGCAATCTCGTCCCTTAATGCATGCAAAATCCGACGTTGGGCAGCCGACCGGCCCAAATTTGGGTCGGTGCGCCGGCGCCTATCAGCGCCCCTAATCAAAGGAACTAGAATTTTTCAAAAAAAATAAAATCAAAGGGACTTGAAAACGAACGGATCAGATGTAATAATAGAAAAGGAGTTAAAAAGTACGGCTGTGATTAGCAAGAAATATATGTACGTATGGGTATCTCCTTATACCATACGTTTTCTACCACACGTTGCCACCCAACTAGGAAAGAGACGACTCAGAGTCCAGATTAGAAACTATCGCTTGGCAGTTCTAGGAAAGAGTCAGAGTCTATGTCCAAATTATAAGCTATCGCTAGGCACTTCCTAATCTGTATGAATAGGAAAGAGACGACTCAAGAGTCCCCATTAAAAGCTATCGCTAGGCACTTCTAGGAAAGAGACGAGTCATCATCCAGCGTGGCTGCATGATGTGAGCGTCGGACTGGCGGGTGTCTAATCGGGAGTTCGGGACGTCAAGCGTTGCTGCACGGCGCCGGCACACATACACTCTTGGCTTGATCCCAGCTGAAACACACAGATACGGCTTTGGTGGCAGATCTAGAACATCGTTTCCGTCCAAAGTTAGCTCACTTTCAATCGGGCGAAAATACATGCATGCTAGGTTAATCGATTTCGTTGATCAGCTTGGCGATGTTTCTGTGAAGGACAGGACACCGCCCTCTGCCCCCGACATGCTTTCGGTGAACTTCAAGCAGCCGTGCAAATTCAGACTACATCTTTTGTTTACTCTCTTCGATTCCTTTGTGTTGCCACCATTGCCCTAACTACACGTATAGGATTGGTATCTACAATAAGATGCAAAAGAATTACTCACATGTACACTGCAACATGTGGAGCCTCCCCATAACAAGACGTTGGAGCTACAGGCCGGTGTTGGGTGAGGTGCACCCGGAGGGACAAGACGGCGGCCTCGGCCTCGGACATGCTCTTGGTGCACTGCAGGCAGCCGTGCAAATTCAGACTATGGTCTCTGTTTACTCATCTTGGATTTCTTTGCATTGCCTCCATTGCCATGTATAAATTGCTAACCCTACATGTATATATGATAGATATCTAAAATAAGACGCAAAAAAATTATTCGCATACAGGCTCCCGCGTCGGTAAGACCATGAATGTTGTGGTTCTGATATAATCTATTTACAATACCTGAATTTTGTTTTCCGATGCTTGATGAGTAGTCTTCATTGCTACAGATTAAAATAAAAAAAATTCTGTTGTGGATGCTTTATTTCTCCATCAAAACAATACGAGGAAGTCAGGTTTATGCTTTGACGTGTGTGATATGTAAGCAACAATAGTATAATTTATTTCTAATGGTAGATCGTATATTTTTAAACTAAAATAATTATCCTGTGAGATTACAATCTCATATCTTTTTTACATTGCAGATGGTACAGGACTCGCCTAATATAAACAAAATTACACAATAAGGTATTTTATGACCATGTGCTTGATCTGTATTTTTTTGTTGTCTAATAGTTCCTTACAAGCCTTTTGTTTAGCTAGAAAAATTATGCAACTAACTACAATAAAAAATTCACCCAACTAAGTAACACATTTATGTCTCGAGTTTCAAATACTTTAAGTTTGATCTGAAGCCTGAATAGTTAATCCAATCCTTAATATTTATTATGAAGCCACTGTAATTATTGATTCTTCTATATTTCCTGGAATAACCATCGAAATTGTGTAGCAGCACTAGAAAGTGCAGGTTTTTATGTAACATTGCGAATATGATTAATTTTTGGTATTACAAGAAGTAATGTATGTTCTACAATCTCCATGTTCTACTTGCATGAGCCGTAAGAATCCTTAAATTATGTACATATCTAAAAGTACTGCAATTGTAGCTCCCTGTAGTAATTAATTCTATTGTTAGCCTCATATATGATTTTTACTATTTTATCAATAATTATATTATAAAAATGATAGAAAATGAACGGCTCAAATACATTGTAGATATATATTTTATGATGAGGATAAAAAACATTTCTTGCTTTTACGTATAAATTTTAAAATATGAAATGCCGGTTTTTGCCAACAATAGTGCACTTAACACAAATATTTCTTCATAAGTTTGGTCGTGCTTCCGGGACTTCTAAGTTATAACAATTACGAGCGAGAGAACATTTACCAGTTTTGAATCATTCACCGATAATTACCAAGTAGATAATTAGAATATGGTCGAAAGGCATCGAAGCAAATGGAACAAGTATTGTATGGCATTAATAAGGACAACACAATTGCAATGTAGCCAAATGCAAGCGGAATGATGGAATGTACAACATAGTTCATCAAAGATTAATAAAATTTGTGAAGAAATATCAAGGGATGAGAAGGATTGGAGTTGGGAAAGCTTAAAAATAGTATGAGAACTAATGGTTTTACGTTATGGGACATATACCATGATGCCTTTGATCTTTCATCATCACAAATCAAATATTTGCGAACAACTTAATGTAAATAAGGGAAAAAGTGTACAAAAGTTTAATTATGTTTTCTGGAGATGTAATGTTGACTATTTATTCAGATTAATATTAGAGTAGGCACAAATAATATAGAATAATACCAATAGAAAAAGCAACATAATAAAATAATATATATATATATATATATATATATATATATATATATATATATATATATCAAACCTAGCCACGCAAATGCACGGGAGACCCGGCTAGTTCTTACTAAAAAATAATTACTCACTAACATGGCATCACATAATCATCTCCATATCTCAAAACTATTGCAAGGAATCAAACTTATCATATCCAATGATCTTCATAAAAGTTTTTATTATATCCTTCTTGGATATTCATCACATTGCGACTAAATGCATATCTTGTGCAAATTACCATCACTATTTTCAACTCTCAAAAAGACATAAGTCAAGCATGAGAGTGCACATGTTTCTTCAAAATTTATCAACCCTCAAAATAATATAAGTGAAGCATGAGAGCATATTTCTTCAAAATTTATCAACTCCCAAAATAATATAAGTGAAGCATGAGAGCATATTTCTTCAAAATTTAATCACCGCCGTGCTAAAAAGAATTAAGTGAAGCACTAGAGCAACTGCCTAGCTCAAACAATTTAAGTGAAGCACTTAGAGCATTCTAACAAATCATGATAAATGCGTGTTTCTCTCAAAATAGGTGTGTTCAGCAAGGATGATTTTAACAAACTAAAAAGCAAACAAATCAAAGACTCGTATAATACACGACGCTCCAAGCAAAATTCATGGCATGTGATGAATAAAAATATAGATCCAGGTAAAATTACCGATAGTCATTAGAAGAAAAAGGGGATGCCTTCCGGGGCATCCCCAAGCTGGGTTGCTTGGGAGTCCTTGAATATTATCTTGGGGTGCCTCGGGCATCCCTAAGCTTAGGCTCTTGCCACTTCTTATTCCTTCATCCATCGCGGTCTCACTCAAAACTTGAAAACTTCAATCACACAAAACTTAACAAAACCTCTGTGAGATCCGTTAGTATAAGAAAACAAATCACTACTTTAAGTACTATTGAAAACCATTCATATTTTTTTTTGCATTATACCTCCTGTATTCTAACTTCTCCATGGTTTATACCCCCTGATACAATCCATAGTTCCATCAAGACAAGCAAAACAATGCATCAAAAACAGAATATGTCAGAAACAGAACAGTCTGTAGAAACCTGAATTATGCTCAAACTTCTGTAACTCCAAAAATTCTGATAAATTAGGACAACATGGGAAATTTGTATATAAATTATTTGTAAAAAATCAGAATTTTTCCACACTCCAGCAAATTTTGGTAATTTTGCTACTGGACGCAAAAGCTTCTGTTTTTCTACGGAATCAAGTCAACTATCATCCAAACCATCCTAAAGGCTTTACTTGGCACAAACACTAATTAAAACATAAAAAACACAACCATAACAGTAGCATAATTGTGTGAACACAAGAAAACATAAAAATAAACAAGAAAATTAAGATAACTATTGGGTTGCCTCCCAACAAGCAATATTGTTTTATGCCCCTAGCTAGGCATAATGCAAAGTTTCAAGTATTGTCCTCTTTCTTTTCCAACTCCTCAAGAACACATCCATAATTTCTAGGAGTTGTAGCATATATATTATTAACAATCAAACTCCTAGGAACAAAGTTGATGAATTTATTCTGATAGATTGGTTCCTTAATTAAATCAACAAAGTTGGGGTGAACACTAATCATTTTAAGATCATCACTTCCATTACTAGATGTAGCACCCTTGTCTTTCGGAACATATATAAACTTGCAATTCTTGCTAGGAGGAGTTTTTTCAATAGTTTTAACGGAAGAAAAAGCGGAACCCAAATTGTTGATAATTTCTTCCAACTTATCTATTCTAGCGGGACTTTGTTCTACCCTTTCATTGATTATTGTTTCATTCTCCTTTAGCATTTTAAGAGTAATCCCTACCTTTGATCCGAATTGAGTGACATGATTGTGGATCTTTTTATCAATATTTTCAATATGTTCTATGGTAGGCATTTTATTTTCAATAGCATCTAGTCTTTGCATAACATGCTCCAGGGTTAAAGTTGTTTCATTGATAGTGATAGGTGGTAATCCCACTAAATTTCCCATGGCATTGAAAGCATCCAAAGGGGGAATAATCAAGAAATTACCTCTGGTACTAGTATCAAGAACAAATATATACCAAGTAGTAATGTCCACATAAAAATTGCGAAGAAGGATGGTAGTGGATTGCTTACGAGTTGATATATTATGAGCATAAAAAATCCTATACCAAGCATCTTCTAAATTCTCTCCTCTCCTTTGCTTAAAATTGAGAACTTCATTTTCAGGGGTACACGAAACAAGGGAAGAACTAGACATAACGGTAAAGAGGGCAAGCAAACATAAAGGCAAACAAGAAAAAGGCAAACAATTTTTTTGTAAAAACTTTTTTAGAAGTGGGGGAGATGAAAATGAGAGGCAAAGTGTCGGCGTGGAGCCGGCGACCTATGGGGCAGTGCATCCCCTTTGCTAGTACGGCAAGGGGTGGCGATCAACGCAAAGAGCAAACGCAACGAGGAGCACGCGATTTTACCCAGGTTTGGGCCGCCTGGAGGCGTAAAACCCTACTCCTGCCTTTGGGTGTATTGGTGGTGTTTGAGCATAAGTACACGGAGTGCTCTCCCCGACAAGTGGTCGGAAGAGAACAGCTACACGAATGCCTATGCGTGAGGGTTGCAAAGATTCGAACCCCCTCTAATGTTGCCCTGGCCCTCCTTTTATAGCTCAATGGGTCACCACAATGGCCAAAAGGTCATTACATGGGTGATTAGACTGATACAGAGCTATCATACCTAACTCTGACAGTTAAGACAAAACGCATTAAATGCGCTGCTAGGTGTCATGTGGAGAGGCAGCCCCGGCAAGGCTGCCGCGCTGCTTATCCAGCTACCTCCTATTAGCGTGACACACCATCAAGAAGGGTGTCAATAAAGGTGTTCTTTAGGCGGCGAGCTTGACACGTGCCCCAACAACTTCTACCTACCTGCCTCCCCACTCGACACTTGTCGGCAGACCCCTGACGGCCGCCACGGTGGAGCGGTGGAGTGGTGGAGAGGGCTTGCCGGTACGGATCTTGTCAGATCTTCTCATCTTGGCGGCTTGAGACTTGCCGATATTGATGTTGAGTTTGCCGAGTCTTGCTTGCTTTTGGCTTGTTTAATGACTCAGTTCTTGCCGGGCGTATTGCTTGCCGGGCGGACTGGTTCCTTGTCGGGGCCACCTTATGGCGGCCCTAATCCGGGGCAACCCCAAGTTCAGAAGGTTGGTGAGGCCCTGGTTCTCACTACACCGACAGGAGCCCTCGGGGCCGCCTTCAGCAAAGAACTCCGAAGATCTCGATGCTGGAGGTGGGACCAAACTTGGCTTGGGTTGTGACAAACACATTTTCTTGTTGGGGAAAAAATTCGCGCCCGGTGAACAACCTTCGTGGAAAAGTTGTTTTCCAAGGACCGCTAGCCCCCGAGCTCTTCTTGTGAGAGCTCAGGGTATCTTAATATTAAACTTTTGGCAGAAAACTCGGTGGTTCTCAATGCCGGCTTGCCGGCGGGGCCAGCCCCCAGCAAGTCTTGGATTTCAGCAGAGAACTCTGCGGTCGCGATGCCGGCTTGGCGAGAGGAATGAGCCCCCGGCAAAGCTTAGATTTCAGCAGAGAACTCTGAAGATCTCAATGTCGGCTTATCAAGATGAATCAAGCCCCGGCAAGGCTTTTATCTCAGCAAAGAATTCTGAGGTTCTCGGTGCCGGCCTACCAAGAGGAATCATCCTCCGGCAAGGCTCTGATTTCAGCAGAGAACCCTGCGGTTCTCAATGCCTAGTGGTAGCTTCCAGAGGTACCAAATGTTGGTGCTGCCGTAATACCCACTCATTTACCTGCAACACTGTCTTGGGCATAAGAATGCCTCAACAATGTTCAACACAATGAGTTAATTAGTGTCTGACGCACTTAACTTATGTGAAGACTTGATTTCCGCTAAAAAAAATTCCCTCGCTTGCCGGAATCCTCCCCGATGCGCACACTCTAGTCAGCAGCGCTCGAAGGAACGGGCCCTTAGCAACTTGCTGGGAACATCGCCTCCCAGAGAGGTTTACCTCGTTGGTGCCAGTGTAGCTGCTCTCGTTACCGAGCAGGCTCGAGGCAACAAGGAGCACAACTGACCCCGACAAGGCTCCTTAGCATACGGATCACAGAAATCTTAAAGGAATAAGAAAATTGTTAAGCCTTTTCCTTGAATAGTGTATTTTTGCACATCTGTTCCCTACGCTTGCCGGATGTGGCGCCCCGCCTGAATACCACTATAGCCAGACGGTCGCCACGCATACCAGCCCAGGAAATCACTCTGGCATGCGTGTTTACAACAAGTATCATGAACACAGGCATTTCTATTAATGGATATATAAGTCTTACATGATGGTTTACAAGAGTGGTGGCAGCGGAAAAGATCTATCTAAGGCAGCAGGGTCCTGGTGTGGCTCCAATCCACAGGGATCTGACTGGGTTACTCTCCTAGCCCGCGAACGCTCCGGCTCCTCAACGACGGTCGACGGATCCTTATGTGAACCTGGCCACATTGAAGGCCGCTGAGTACTTTTGAATGTACTCGCAAGCAAACCAAACTAACATATACACCAAGCAAAGCAATCCATGGCATTCAAGCATGCGTTTGTTATTAGAGCAACATTAATTATCATGGCAAAGTATACCTATCTAGCAAGATTAATCATCAAGTCATAATAGGTTTTTCCAGCAAGATAACTACTAAAGTAAAATAAAGTAAAGTAAAGCATATCCAGTAAATAATCCATACTCCGAACATTCTCATGATCCAATCTGAATCTGATCCAAATCCAATCCAATTCTTTAGGTCCTCTGACCATCTCTTCCATAGCCATTCCATGGCTAACATATCATATCCCTGACATCATCCGATGTCTATGCATCTCCACTGTAAGTCTGGTAAACTTACTCTCTTATGGGTTGTCCCACAATCCTCGGAATACTCATGAGTCACTGATTACCTACGATCATAAGACAAGTTTTCCATCATTATTATGTTATTACGGTTGACCACCTAGTGAGGTTTGGACGGACTGTCCAATACCGTGGACGCGGCTATTCGAATAGATTTTACACTCTGCAGAGGTTGCGCACTTTACCCACACCATGGAGCCCTGACCTCGTGATCCCATTCGGGTGGACCAGGGTTGCTCCAACGAAACCCGCCTAACCCGTGACTCCTCTACCGTACCACCGACAATCATACCCTCCCAAGGTCATGTCCTGCGTGGCCCTTGTGTCACCTCGTGACACCTGCCATCGTCGTGGCCAAACAAACTGTCCCAAACGGGGATGCCGGCAAATAACTCAACTGGGCTCACAAGGTTATCGCCGCCTACCAGGCCAGGGCAGCGCGCACGCATAACCTTCCCTAGTTGGTAGTACCGATAAAAGAGCACGCGATTAGACCAAGTCAAGGCCATCCCATACGGGCAAATGTGGCTGCACGGATAAGTCCGGACAGGTGACTCTGGATCAACCGACTAGGTTTAGCTTTAGCAAGTACTTGGCAAGCATAGTTTTTTATCCAATAACTGGAGATGGCAGTAGCTATGCATGATGAAAACATAACAACCTATCTCCCAACTGTCATATATGAGTCACTAGTGTGATAATACAATGAGCATTGACAAGTAATGTAAACAGTAAGTGCAATCTAGCAGAAGTTTAATCATCTCTATCACATGCATAATTATTAATTAAACACGCAAGAATAACACAAAGCAATGCTTTAGGGCATATATCAGATGGTCGGCTTCCCTGGGGGTCGATGAGTACTCCGGGAAGAAGTGCGGAGAGTCCGCGGAAGAATTTGCCGGACAAGATTCCCTCTCGGAGGGGCTGAATAGAAGGGCAAGGGCAAAATGGTCATTTTCATAGTGTGGAAACATTATGAAAATGATACCATCGGAACGGGCTCGACGAACTGAAGACGTGGGCGTTGGTTTCACCAGAATCGGTGTTACGGTCAAAAAGTGGTGGCCGTTCGTTCGTTAGGCAGTAAAATGAATTAAAACTGTTCATTTTAGCCGCTAACCAGTGAACGTCCACAATTTAACCCTTTCGGCCGCCGGCTGAGAAATGAAAGCGCATTTTGTGGAACACGCCTTCGATAACAGAAAGCGTACTTTGAGTATTGCGCTTCCACTTAACTGGCTGGGCCCGGCCAGCAGTCACTTATGGGCGGGCCCGCCCTTATCCTTCTCTCTCCTCCCTTCTGGATCTTCTTCAACCCCCCGACCGGAGGCAGAGCTAGGCTCGGCCGGCGACGCTGCCGTTGCTCCTCTGCACGGTGAGGGATGCCGTCGCCGGGAAAGGGACGGGCACGTCCTCCCGCATCCGTTGGGCCGACGTGTGGTCACCAAGGGCAGCTAGGGCACTGCCCCGCCTGCACTAGGCAGACGGTGAGAGGGCTGTAGGGGGCTGAGATGACAGAGCTTCCCCTGGCAGGGAGAAGGGCGGCGGCGGCTCCGCGGGCTCCTGGGGAGGTTGTGGCTGCGAAGGGGAGAGAGAGGGATGGTCACGGGCCGGGGTTGACAGCGGGAATCGGCCGCGGCACTCTGTCCAGAGAGAGAGGAAGAGAGCTCGGGGCTCGAGGGAGAGGCTGGGGAGAGTTGCTGGTGATGCAGGGGCTCGAGGGGCATGCTTATATAGCTCGGGGAGGAGCTAGCCGACGCCGGCCGAGGCTCCCAGAAGCTCGTCGCCGTGGCGGCGATCCGGTGGAGCATCGGCGTTGGCAGAGGCAGCCACCGGCTAGGGGACAAGGGGAGGTAGACTCCAGGTGATCCACGCGTGCGGCGGAGAGCTCGCCGGCGCTCCCGGACAAGCCGGAGCCCGCTGGACCGAGCTCCCGAAGCCTCTGGGCACGCGGTGCACTGCCTTGGCGTGCACTGCACGCGGTCACCGCGTGGCCACGGTGTTGCCACGTCGCACATGAGGCCAAACCATGTCTAGGGTCTTCTCCATCCTTCACTGAGTTGATCTGAGGGGGTTTGGATGGAAGTGGTGGCAGAATATGACAGATGAGAGCTCATAAGTGTTCTGACAAGAAGGTGTTTGGAGTGGGGTGGGGGAGACTCACTTGGTGGAAGTTGCTAGTTTTTGGCGTGTGGCTATGATCTACCAAGGTGAATGCCCTGGTAAAGTTTTAGGCCATTTGGATAATAATTGGGGACACTTGCTGTAGAATGTACCAAACTGAACAGGAATTCAAATCTTGAAGTGGCACTCACATGGCTAACTGGATTAAGCTGAATCTTGGAGTAGGTGAGTGATTTGATGATATTAAGACTCTGTAAAAGTTTCATGCCATTTGGACATACCAAAATGGTATTTCCTTCACAGAGCTTCCAAATGGACAGAAACTTGAGAAAATTTCTGTGGAGGAATGGATAGAGTGATTGAGCTGATTTTTGGTATCCATGGGTTATTTGTCAATGTTAACCACCATGAAAAAAGTTTCAGCTCAAAAGGATCAAGGGTTCAAGCACTTCCTTTGCAAACTGAAAATTTGGACAGAATTTGCAAATGGATGTTGTGCTCAAACTTTGAACTATGGAACTTGGGTTTTGATGGAAATGGTGAAGATATGGATAGGATAAGCTCCACAATTTATTTGGGATTTTTCCTGGCTACCAAAATGGTAGTTCCTTTAAAAACTGCCCAAAATGCAATATTGGCATTAAATAGGAAAAGGCAATTTCCCTTATTTAATTATGGCCAATATTTTTATGGTAGCTCAATATGATCACAAAGAATTTCTCCACAAGTTTTCATGAACTTTGGAGATGGATAGATATCTTCCTGGATTTAATTCCTGTAACTGGCAGAAAAAGGAATTAATTATAAATGAAAAATATTGCAAATGACTTGGCAATATTCTTGCATATCCAGGGTTTGCAAATATAGTATGATCACTGGGAAAATTTTGGGAGACAACAGATCAAAGGAAATTGGGGTTCCTTTGGAACGAAAGGGATTAGGGTTTCCCTTCCGGCAACTCGAAAGGTAGGGTTCCGATGGCAAAACCGTGAGAATATCTTGGGTGGCAAGGTTGGGCTGAAGAGAATCTCGGGTTGGATAGGGAAAGCAAGGCTGAATGACCATCTTCATATACCCAAGAGCTAAAGAAATCCAATAACACTGAGAAAAAAGATGGGAGTCAAATCCCGTGAAGGAAAAAAACAAGAGCGAAAACCAGGGTGTTACAAACCTACCCCCCTTAAGAAAATCTCGTCCTCGAGATTTCCAGGCTTACCTCCCGGTGAAGGGGGACTTACCTATGTGCGACTTGGATCCATCAGTGGTCTTGTCTCCGCTGGTTCACTGACCTTTTAACTGCCTCTTCTTATGGACCATGTGTTGTCTTTGCACACAGCTTCCTTGAATCCTTCTCTTTCCTGTCAGGTGTACCTTGTGTTCTGATAGTGATGTTGCTGGGTGGGGTAGCGGGTAATACCAACAAACAGCTCGGTTTCCTTGGCCTGTAAATGACTGCTTCGGGTTTTATTGCGATACTACGTATCCTGACTGTCGTGGGTAAGACATCCTTTCCTTGTACCAGGCTCACGTGCACGTATGGCCTCGAGTGGCTAGGGGTGACTTTATTTTTGCCGTGTCAGAATGCTCAGTCTGGCTGTGGGTTCCGTACTAACATTTCCTTTTGTCTTCGGCATTCAGACTTCGTCCTTAGGTGATCCACGATTCAACGTGACCAAGCCATTGCTGCTGTATCCCCAACTGAAACATCAGGCATGATCACAAAGTAATCATGGACAGTAATCTCTTATTCCAATGATTTCATGACGTCTACGAGTGGTTGATATTGATGTGCTTTGAGCCATTCTATCTGAATGTCTTGTTTCAAACTCTGCCGCTCGTGGGGATGGCTCTGTCATATATATATATAGCCCCTATAGTCCTTGTTGTGACCACTGAGTTGAGCATAGTATGGCTATCATCCGGTGTATCTTTTGGAGCATAGCCTCCTATCTTAGTTGATGGCCCATATTCATAATGAGTGCGGCAAGCTCACTTGCAACCGCAAGTAGTGCATTGTTGTGGCCGCATATGCAAGAGTGTGACGAGGATTGGTAATAACACTCTGTCCGTGAAGTTGTATCTTGCTGACCGTCACGGAGGTTGTTTTTCCACAACTTCTTGATTCTTGAGGATTCCTTTAATGGACCTGTAATGACCTACCAACGCGGCTTCTTGATTGTTTTCCCGGCTTGTCGGGCTTGTTCTCACAACTTACTCTTGCATATCTCGTAGAGGTTGTTGTGCTCATATTCTTCCTTTGAACATGGGGCCAATGCTTCTCTGAACATAGTTATTCCCGTGTACGAGTGACTCGCATGAACTGATCCACTGGACTGCATGCTCACAACATATACAGGTGTAGGATAAATCCTTTCATAACCACTGAGTTCTAAGGTGGATGTGTGTCCCGACTAGTTCATGCTCCTGACAAGCTTGTTGTGGGCACAATGGTGTGTTGAAGAAGGCTGAATTCCTTATGCTAGAAGCTTTTGCCAAGGTAGCATGCTGAAGAAGGCTGGGTATTGTACCTCAGAAGCTTTCCTTCATGTGGCTTACTGCGGAAGGTTAAGTGCCTTATGTCGGAAGTTTTCCGTGGTAGCACACTGTGGAAGATGGGAGTGTTGTATTCTAGAAGATTTTCTCACCAAGTGGCGTACCAAGTAAGATTGGCAGTCTGGTAACTTGCGAAGGCTGGGTTCCTTATACCAGAAGCCTTTCACTGTGTGCACAGTCGGATCTATGGCCGATTCTGGCTTCCTTCCAAAGTATCCAGAATTTTACCCATAGCGGAGCCAAAACTTGATATAGGCCATACCTTGACTGAAGATTTTCTGTTGTTATGCACACCGCTTGTCCTTCCGCTGGTCTGATCATTGCTACTGTAAAGGTGGTACAACTGATGCAGAGCTCACATTGTTAATTAATTCAGAATACCCTTTACATTCAAACCAAGTGTTGATAATAAGCAGTTGGCGGATCATTCCATTCGGTTCAGCTGAGCTTTCCAGCATGTGGAGTTCTCATTGATTCTGGGCAACCGTGAATGCATCCATATTTCTCGCAAACCTTGTTCACAGTGCCCGGAAATTTGTATATGTGCCGGTTAACTTATCCATATTCCTCTCAAACCTTGTTCATAGTGCCCAGAAAAATTTGCATTTGCACTGACGAACTTCAAGATTTGCTTTGAAATTTGTACCATCGTACCGGAGTTTTGTTGCTGCTCTTGGCACATTCATATTCTTGAAATATATCTTCTGTGGGTAATGATTCTTGAGTCCATTAAGAAGAGACTCAAGGTTCACTGACTGAAATAATCCTTGTATCGCGGACAGAATAATTTGTCCTTACTGATATTCATTCTTGGTAACTCATCTGACTGCTCCTTAGACGTGATCCGTTCTGAGGCCAACTTTCTCATGTATATTCTGGCCTTGTCTGCTGCACATAAATTCTGCTTCTGACCCATCCTTCATCCTTGACAGATCCAGTGTTGCTATTCTGAATACCAGACAGTTGGCTTGGCATGACTCTTGCTGACTTTGGATTATTGGGTATTATCCCAGTTGTATGCTAGTCTTCTTGATGGCACTTGCGGATGGATCCAGTCGGAGCGAAGAAACGGAACCGACAAAGGAAACAAAAACCGCGAAAAACCAAAAAGCAAATAAAGCTCAAATTTTGCGGACCTTACACACGTGGCCGAAGATTCACTAGTATAACTAGTATAATGCACTCGATGCACCTCTAAGGATTTAGAAGCGAAACCACACAATGCTCCTGGTAGCACTGGTGTCAAGCTCCTACTACTTCCTTAGGGAACATCAAACTCGACACACGACCATAGCCAAAATGGCTTAGTCAACGATCCTAGGGTTGTCAGGGAAAGATGGAATTTATAAGCGTTTCCAAAGGAAACTAGAGTTCAGGAGAGAAATGCCATGGTTAGCAAGCAAGGTAAGGATATCTGGTTTACCTAGGGGGTTCAGGGCTCACGGGTCGTTGCCAGGTGCAAGCATTTCGTACCGCAGGAAAGGGCCATGAGAGTTGGGGTCTGATGGAGCCAAAGACCTATGGAGATGCCTTATGATCAATAGTAGCCGTGCTTCCTTGGCAAAGATGGCTGAAATCCATCTGGGCTTTCTACTGAGCACAAGACAATGAAGTCTAGCTAGGGTAACCTATAGTTAGCCTGGCTATTCTAATACCATCCGTTGTGGCGCCCCGCCTGAATACCACTGTAGCCAGACGGTCGGCACGCATACTAGCCCAGGAAATCACTCTGGCATGCGTGTTTACAACAAGTATCATGAACACAGGCATTTCTATTATGGATATATAAGTCTTACATGATGGTTTATAAGAGTGGTGGCAGCGGAAAAGATCTATCTAAGGCAGCAGGGTCCTGGTGCGGCTCCAATCCACAGGGATCTGACTGGGTTACTCTCCTAGCCCGCGAACGCTCTGGCTCCTCAATGATGGTCGATGGATCCTTATGTGAACCTGGCCGCATTGAAGGCCGCTGAGTACTTTTGAATGTACTCGCAAGCAAACCAAACTAACATATACACCAAGCAAAGCAATCCATGGCATTCAAGCATGCGATTGTTATTAGAGCAACATTAATTATCATGGCATAGTATACCTATCTAGCAAGATTAATCATCAAGTCATAATAGGTTTTTCCAGCAAGATAACTACTAAAGTAAAATACAGTAAAGTAAAGCATATCCAGTTAATAATCCATACTCCAAACATTCTCATGATCCAATCTGAATCTGATCCAAATCCAATCCAATTCTTTCGGTCCTCTCACCATCTCTTCCATAGCCATTCCATGGGTAACATATCATATCCCTGACATCATCCGATGTCTATGCATCTCCACTGTAAGTCTGGTAAACTTACTCTCTTACGGGTTGTCCCACAATCCTCGGAATACTCATGAGTCACTGATTACCTCCAATCATAAGACAAGTTTTTCCATCATTATTATGTTATTACGGTTGACCACCTAGTGAGGTTTGAACGGACTGTCCAATACCATGGACGCGGCTATTCGAATAGATTTTACACTCTGTAGAGGTTGCGCACTTTACCCACACCATGGATCCCTGACCTCGTGATCCCATTCGGGTGGACCAGGGTTGCTCCAACGAAACCCGCCTAACCCGTGACTCCTCTACCGTACCACCGACAATCATACCCTCCCAGGGTCATGTCCTGGGTGGCCCCTGTGTCACCTCGTGACACCTGCCACTGTCGTGGCCAAACAAACTGTCCCAAACGGGGACGCCCGCAAATAACTTAACTGGGCTCACAAGGTTATCGCCGCCTACCGGGCCAGGGCAGCGCGCACGCATAACCTTCCCTAGTTGGTGGTACCGATAAAAGAGCACGCGATTAGACCAAGTCAAGGCCGTCCCATACCGAAAAATGTGGCTGCACGAATAAGTCCAGACAGGTGACTCTGGATCAACCGACTAGGTTTAGCTTTAGCAAGTACTTAGCAAGCATAGTTGTTTATCCAATAACTGGAGATGGCAGTAGCTATGCATGATGAAAACATAACAACGTATCTCCCAACTGTCATATATGAGTCACTAGTGTGATAGTACAATGAGCATTGACAAGTAATGTAAACAGTAAGTGCAACCTAGCAGAAGTTCAATCATCTCTATCACAGGCATAATTATTAATTAAACACGCAAGAATAACACAGAGCAATGCTTTAGGGCATATATCAGATGGTCGGCTTGCCTGGGGGTCGATGAGTACTCCGGGAAGAAGTGCGGAGAGTCCGCGGAAGAATTCGCCGGACAAGATTCCCTCTCGGAGGGGCTGAATAGAAGGGCAAGGGCAAAATGGTCATTTTCACAGTGTGGAAACATTATGAAAATGATACCATCAGAACAGGCTCGACGAACTGAAGATGCGGGCGTTGGTTTCACCTGAATCGGAGTTATGGTTAAAAAGTGGTAGCCATTCGTTTGTTAGGCAGTAAAATGAATTAAAACTGTTCATTTTAGCCGCTAACCAGTGAACGTCCACAATTTAACCCTTTCGGCCGCCGGCTGAGAAATGAAAGCTCATTTTGTGGAACTTGCCTTCGATAACAGAAAGCGTACTTTGAGTATTGCGCTTCCACTTAACTGGCTGGGCCCGTCCAGCAGTCACTTACGGGCGGGCCCTCCCTTATCATTCTCTCTCCTCCCTTCTGGATCTTCTTCAACCCCCCGACCGGAGGCAGAGCTAGGCTCGGCCGGCGACGCTGCCGTTGCTCCTCTGCACGATGAGGGATGCCGTCGCCGGGAAAGGGATGGCCGCGTCCTCCCGCGTCCGTTGGGCCGGCGTGCGGTCACCAAGGGTGGCTAGGGCACTGCCCCGCCTGCACTAGGCGGACGGTGGAGAGGGCTGCAGGGGGCTGCACTGACAGTGCTTCCCCCGGCAGGGAGAAGGGCGGTGGCGGCTCCGCGTGCTCCTGGGGAGGTTGTGGTTGCGGAGGGGAGAGAGAGGGATGGTCACGGGCCGGGGTTGACAGCGGGAATCGGCGGCGGCACTCCGGCCAGAGAGAGGAAGAGAGCTCGGGGCTCAAGGGAGAGGGCTGGGGAGAGTTGCTGGTGATGCAGGGGCTCGAGGGCCACGCTTATATAGCTCGGGGAGGAGCTAGCCGACGCCGGCCGAGGCTCCCAGAAGCTCGTCGCCGTGGCGGCGATCCGGTGGAGCATCGGCGTTGGCAGAGGCAGCCACCGGCTAGGGGACAAGGGGAGGAAGACTCCAGGCGATCCACGCGTGCGGCGGAGAGCTTGCCGGCGCTCCCGGACAAGCCGGAGCCCGCGGGAGCGAGCTCCCGAAGCCTCTGGGCACGCGGTGCACTGCCTTGGCATGCACTGCACGCGGTCACCATGTGGCCACGGTGTTGCCACGCTGCACACGAGGCCAAACCATGTCTTGGGTCTTCTCCATCCTTCGTTGAGTTGACTTGAGGGGGTTTGGATGGAAGTGGTGGCAGGATATGACAGATGAGAGCTCACAAGTGTTCTGACAAGGTGTTTGGAGTGGGGTGGGGGAGACTCACTTGGTGGAAGTTGCTGGTTTTTGGCGTGTGGCTATGATCTACCAAGGTGAATGCCCTGGTAAAGTTTTAGGCCATTTGGATAATAATTGGGGACACTTGCTGTAGAATGTACCAAACTGAACAAGAATGCAAATCTTGAAGTGGCACTCACATGGCTAACTGGATTAAGCTGAATTTTGGAGTAGGTGAGTGATTTGATGATATTAAGATTCTGTAAAAGTTTCATGCCATTTGGACATACCAAAATGGTATTTCCTTCACCGAGCTTCCAAATTGACAGAAACTTGAGAAAATTTCTGTGGAGGAATGGATAGATGGATTGAGCTGATTTTTGGTATCCATGGATTATTTGTCAATGTTAACCACCATGAAAAAAGTTTCAGCTCAAAAAGATCAAGGGTTCAAGCACTTCCTTTGCAAACTGAAGATATGGATAGGATAAGCTCCACAATTTATTTGGGATTTTTCTGGCTACCAAAATGGTAGTTCCTTTAGAAACTGCCCAAAATTCAATATTAGCATTAAATAGGAAAAGGCAATTTCCCTTATTTAATTATGGACAATATTTTTATGGTAGCTCAATATGATCACAAAGAATTTCTCCACTAGTTTTCATGAACTTTGGAGATGGATAGATATTTTCCTGGATTTAATTCCTTTAACAGGCAGAAAAAGGAATTAATTATAAATGAAAATTATTGCAAATGACTTGGCAATATTCTTGCATATCCAGGGTTTGCAAAGATAGTATGATCACTGGGAAAATTTTGGGAGACAACAGATCAAAGGAAATTGGGGTTCCTTTGCAACGGAAGAGATTAGGGTTTCCCTTCCGGCAACTCGGAAGGTAGGGTTCCGACGGCAAGACCCTGAGAATATCTTGGGTGGCAAGGTTGGGCTGAAGAGAATCTCGGGTTGGATAGGCAAAGCAATGCTGAATGACCATCTTCATATACCCAAGAGCTAAAGAAATCCGATAACACCGAGAAAAAAGACGGGAGTCAAATCCCGCGAAGGAAAAAAAACAGGAGCGAAAACCAGGGTGTTACACCGGAATGCTCTACGATGCGCACATTCTAGTAAATGGCGCTTGAGGGACGGGCCCTTAGCAGCTTGCTGGGAATGCCGCCTCCCGGAGAGCTTAACATTCTGAAACAAATGAAGCTGCAACGATGTTGCTGGGCGGACCCAAACAACCCAGAGTGCAGAATATTTCAAAAGCGCTCCTTTGCACATAGGTCTAGTACAAAAATGATATTCAAGAAAAAGGCCAGGCAACAGAAAGTAATTAAAGTGTTAGAACTTAGCTTTGTGTGCAGCAGGACTGAAACGATGACGACGACGCGCCTCGCTCTTCTTAGATGTCGTTGATGAAGATGATGATGAAGCTGATGCGCTGACTTCTAACTCTGGTGCATCCGGGAGGTAGGAGTTGTCCGTCCACACCGCCCGCGCCGTTATGGCTATGTTCGCCAAAGGGTCAGGGAAGTTGATCGCCTCCAGCGCCTCCGCCTCCCGCTTCGGCCACGGTGGGCATGGTGGCAGCGCCGCCTGCACCGGCCGTGCCAGCCACGATGTTTGCACCGCCTGTTGCGATGGCACGCCTGAGCCGCCCGCGGACAAGTGTGAAGGAGCTTTGGAAGCGGAGGGCTTTCTTGCCGTGGTGACCTTCTTCTCGGGCGCCATTGATGATGAAGAAGGTGACGAAGCTCGATGAAATCAATGCGTCGTCTGCTGTCAGGGTTAACGCCAGTGTTTCCCCTGCCTGGCGTGCCAAAGATGTCGGCGTGGAGCCGGCGATCTATGGGGCAGTGCATCCCCTTTGCTGGTTCAGCAAGGGGTGGTGATCGACGCAAAGAGCAAACACAACGAGGAGCATGCGGTGTTACCCAGGTTCGGGCCGCCCGGAGGTGTATTGGTGGTGTTTGAGCATAAGTACATGGAGCGCTCTCCCCGGCAAGTTGTCGGAAGAGAGCAGCTACACGAATGCCTATGCGTGAGGGTTGCAAAGATTCGAACCCCCTCTAATGTTGCCCTGGCCCTCCTTTTATAGCTCAAGGGGTCACCACAGTGGCAAAAAGGCCATTACAGGGGTGATTAGACGGATATAGAGCTATCATACCTAACTCTGACAGTTAAGACAAAACACATTAAATGCGTTGCTAGGTGTCATGTGGAGAGGCAGCCCCAGCAAGGTTGTCATGCCGCTTATCTAGCTACCTCCTATTAGCGTGACATGCCATCAAGACGGGTGTCAATAAAGGTGTTCTTTAGGCGGCGAGCTTGACACATGCCCCGACAACCTCTACCTATCTGCCTGCCCACTCGACACTTGTCGGCAGACCCCTGACGACCGACATGGTGGAGTGGTGGAGAGGGCTTTCTGGTATGGAGCTTGTCGGATCTTCTTAGCTTGGCGGCTTGAGACTTGCCGATCTTGATCTTGAGCTTGCTGGGTCTTGCTTTTACCCTTGTTGAATGACTCAGTTCTTGCTGGGCGTATTGCTTGCCGGGCGGAGTGGTTCCTTGTCGGGGCCGCCTTATGGCGGCCATAATCTGGTGCAACCCCAAGTTCAGAAGGTTGGTGAGGCCCTGGTTTTCACTACACCGACACAAAGGCAAATAAAATAAATGCAAGGAGATGAGAGTTTATGCATAGGTACTTGATAGATGTTGATGATGTCTCCCCGGCAGGGGCGCCAGAAATTCTTCCTGCTACTTGTGAGCTATGTTGGGATTTCCTCAAAGAGGAGAGGGTGATGTAGTACAGTAGAGATAAGTATCTCCCTCGGTTAAGAACCAAGGTTATCAATCCAGTAGGAGAACCAATCAACATTATGTAAGCAGTACCTGCACACAAGATAACAAATCCTTGCACCCAACGCGAATGAGGGGTTGTCAATCCCTCGGTGGTTAATTGCAAGATTAAATTGTATGGTGATAGATAAATAGATCGCACTAAAATATAAAATAAAATAAAGAAAGAAAAATTGCAGCAAGGTATTTTTTGTATTTTAATACTCCCTCCGTTCCTAAATATATGGTGTATAGTTTTTGGCACGGAAATTAAAGAACGCGCGTGGAGTGCAAATTTCACAAGTTTTGGGCGAGATTACACCTGACTAATTGACATGATAAAATAGAGGAGCTTGCATAATATAAGTAAATGTAATCAAATCCCTAAAAAACTTATCCAAACGAGTGGTGCAACGCAATGCACCTTATATTTTGGATTTTTTTTTCTCAAAAATTTATACACCTTATATCAAGGAACGGAGGGAGTATATGATAAAAGTAGACCTCGAGGGGCATAGTTTTCACTAAAGGCTTCTCTCGAGAAAATAACATACGGTGGGTAGACAAATTACTATTGGGCAATTGATAGAAAAGCAAATAATCATGATGATATCCAAGGCAATGATCATGTATATATGTGTCAGGACCCCGATTCCAAGTCACATCGATCTAGCCGGTAACACCTCATATCACTTTGCGGCCTCACGCACGGTATTCCCACGGGTGTCGCCTTACCATGGCCCGGGACCGTTTGCGCCTTTTGGCTCACGTATATGATGGTGTCGCTAGCATCCATATGACAGAGAACCCGGGCCGACATGACTAGTCGTGAACCCAAAGTGGCACTAACTTACGGGGACAGGCATACATGACCCAGCAACGAACGTGTCGGTCATCAGCGAGTGAATTCGGGCTGTAACAACTGGGCTAGCAGGACTCCGGGAATCCGGGCTGTAGTAGGCTAATAGGACTCCGAAAGACACCGCGTGACGTTTCCCCGAAGGGACAGACACAGGATCAAGGAAGGACACATGCCGGCCAGTCTAAGTGTTCCGGAGCAGTAGTGCTGGGCTAGCAGGACTCCGGTGAACCGGGCTGTAGCGGACTACTATGACTCATGGAAGCACAAGACTACATTTCCCCATAAGAGAGGCTACCAAGGATAAACAACTAGGTTGTCGGATCCCACACATACCAAGCATTTCAATCATACACACAATATGCTGGATATGGGCAAATACAACATGGCATCACAACAAGACTCTACGACTCAGAGTATTTATTAGGCTCCGAGGAGCCAAGTATTACAAACATGGGTCTCATGACCCAACATTCAGAGCATACAAGTCAAAGCACATGCGGAAGCCTATCATGTCTGAGTACAGACATCTACAAGTGAAAAAAAAGGCTGAGAAGCCCGACTATCTACCAGATCCTGTCGAGGGCACAAGATCGTAGCTGAGGTAACAAGCTAAACGTCGAAGTCCACGCGGAACTACTAGCGAGACTGAGTCTCTCTGCAAAAACATAAATTAAGCAAACGTGAGTACAAATGTACCCAGCAAGACTTGCATCAGAACTAACTACATATGCATCGGTATCAACAAAGGGGGTGGTGGAGTTTAACTGCAGCAGGCCAGCTTTGACTCAGTGGCTAACCTGAACTACGACAGCAAGTAACTCTTTTGAGGTGGCGCACACGAGTCCACATATTCACCATATCAATACACCACTATGGATCCGCTCCCGTCTCCCTACGAGAACGCCATCCATGGCACTCACGCTTATCTTGCGAGTTTTAGAGTATCCACTTTCACTTGTCTATGAACTGTACAGGCAACCCAGAAGTCCGTTACCGCGGACACAGCTATTAGAATAGATCATTTATAACCCTGCAGGGGTGTACTTCTTCACACATGTTTCCACCTCTTAGCGTCTGCACACGACATGTGCTCAGCAGACTTCAAGCGAAAGCCGACGTGGGTGTAGACCACGACCTAACTAACCACACAAGTCTCTAGTCCAGGTTTATCGCCTATTCGGGTTCCATCCGCAAGGAAATCCGGCCGGGGTGTCCTCAACGGCCCCAAACGATGTGTGCAGGGTTCCCGAGACACCAAACGGGCGACCCGGTACACCGTGCCACGGTGTATCTACCGCAACATAGCCCACCCCTAGGGCCAGCGCTACGCACGGCCTCCAACACATATCCTACAAACACCAGAAACTAGTTGCAACTCCTGGACAGAGGACAGGGGCGGTTAATAAGTCGAGCGGGGTCATATTTCAGGGCCCAACGTGTGGTAGTAACTGTTCATGGATCACAAACACAGAACTCAGTTCCTGAGGACGGTTCCAATGAGACAACCCACCATGTACTCCTACATGGCCTCTCACCGCTACATTTATCAAATCGTGTTCACACACTTAGCTCACACACAGTAGGACATGTTCATCACCATTCCAACTCATTCCCGATGAATCAGACCCGACTCAACTCTAAGCAGTAGCAGGCATAACAAACAGGCATGAATGAGTAGGCACATCAGGGCTCAAACAACTCCTACTCATGCTAGTGGGTTTCATCTATTTACTGTGGCAATGACAGGTCATGCAGAGGAAAGGGGTTCAACTACCGCAGCATGTAACAGTTGAATCGTTGTTGTCCTAATGCAGTAACAGAGAGCAGAAGTGAGAGAGTGGGTTTGTATCGGAATGAACAAGGGGGTTTTGCTTGCCTGGCACTTCTGAAGATAATATAGTTCTTCATCGGTGTCATCGAACACGTCGTCGGAACCATGTCTACTGAGAAGGAGCAACCACCGGCAAACACAAGAGGAACCACAATCAATGCAATGCACATTTATATGAATGATATGTCATATTAAGGTACTGAATTGACCTAGTGCAACAGTTAGTCATATTCATTGAAGTGGAATTCAAACCTATAGCAAATTCCAACTCCAAAACTAATTACTATTCATTCCATAATCATGAATTGTCCTATTCAGTGAGGTTAACTTGTTCAAACATGCATGAAAATGCCATATTCAGATTCTTTGGATTTTTCTGATCATTTTTCATATATAAATTATTTCATTTGGAGTTACAGATTAATTTCTATGAATTTTTGAAGTTTTGGGCCTTTTCTGGGATTTCCTGAATTAAATTTAATCCAGAAAATGATTTACTGCGTCAGCACTATGTCACTGTGACGTCAGCAGGTCAGCGGGGCACGGTCCAGGTCAAACTTGACCAGTGGGACCCACTGGTCAGTGACACAGTGACACTTAGTGTCACAGACAGGTGGGTCCGGTCAACGGCCACGTCAGCGAGGTCAACGCCGACACGTGGGGCCACTGTGTTTAGATTAAACTTAAACTATTTTTGTTAGATGGTTAGTTAGGCAGTGGGGCCCGCATGTCAGCGAGCCAGGGGGTTAGTTAGTGGGTCATTAGCCACTAATGACGTTGCCATGTCAGCACGCCGGAGTTCAGCCGGCGGCGACCATAGAACACGGCGGGGCGCGCCGGATTTGCGCTAGAAGCGTCGGCTTAGCGCGCTGAGGGCACCAGGGCATAGCCCTTGCTTGCCCGCATCCAGGGGAGGTGACGGGAGGACGCGGGGTGGCCTGAGCTCGCCGGAGCAGGGCTCGCGGCGGCGGCCGGAGTTCGGTGGCGTGCGGGTTTGACGCTACGGGGCACGGCAGGGGCTGCAGGCGGGTGCGTTCGGCTCCTGGGGCTGCAACGAACGCGCTGTTGAGCTCGGATGCGGGTGGCAGCAGCTGTGGCCGCGGCGGCGCCATGGACGGCGGCAGCGAGCTCTCGGGCGCGGCAGCGCTAGCGCTAGAGGGCGAGTTAGACTGCGGGGAGAGAGGGGAAAGGCGCAGGTGCTCACGTCGGTTCTTCTGGTGCAGCTGGGTGGCTCAGGGAAGCGCTGGTGACGACGAACGGCGATGGCGATCTCGGCGACCCGAGAAGGAAGAAGACGGTGGTGACGGCGAGGCAGGGCGCCCGGCGACGTGTAGCTGGAAGGGGACGAAGAAGAGGTCGTGGCGGAGCTCTGGAGCACGTCGAGCGGCCGAGGGGGAGGCTCTGGGTGCGGCAACGGCGAGCGGTGGCGACGAGCTCCGCTCGGGCTGCACGGGAGAGAGAGCAGAGGAGGGGGAAGAGGTCCAGGGAGAGTGAGAGAGATCCAGGGGGTCGGGGCGATGTACGTGGCGTCGTCAGCCGCGTCGGGGAGGAGACAGGCAGGCAGGGAGGGAGGAGGTGGCCGCACGGTGGTGCGCGCGCGTCGGGCACGCGCCCGTGCCTACTGGCGCGAGGAGGAAGGCGACAGAGGAGCTGCGGTGGTGGGCTGGGTTGACTTTGCCCAGCTGGGCTGCTACAGTGGTGGGTCGGTTGGGGTGCCAGGTAAGTTCTCTCTCTTTCTCTTTTAATTCCTGTTTTCTATTTTTCTGCAACTTTGTGGCTTTTCTAGAAATACCTAGGCACTTTCAAAATTCACCAAACTGCTCATGCCCACTGTATAGAGTATATCCGACATGGAACATTTCAGTTTGGGATTATTTGGACATTTAAAATATTTACTAGCATTTAAATGCCCAAATGCAAATAACATAAGATTTAATTCAGTGACCTTATGATGACCTAGAAAAATGTGAACCAGTTTTGGAAGAGGTTCTAACCCAAGACAAAAATGTTGGACATTTTAGAAGGGCATTTCAGGTTCATTGAAAAAGATTTTAGTAAACCCTAGTTGTTTCCAGGGGGGGGGGGTGCTGGGGGTTCTATCATCCCCATTTCAAGTTTCTGGAGAAGTTTAAACATGATGCAACACTCTCATGCATGAACTAACTAGGGTGTGACAACTCACCCCCACTCAAAAGAATCTCGTCCCGAGATTCAAGCGTAGGGTAAGATGAAGGGGGAACGCAAACTAACACAATCTTCACAATCTAGGTTGCATCTCATAAGAACGTTGATTCGATCACCATCTTTGTCTCGATGTCTTGCTCCGAGAACTCCAACCAACATGACAACGAGAGGAAAGGAAAAAAAACTCTAGAAGGATCGATCTCCTCCAAGATCGAACAGCTCAGGATCAAATCACGGAATGAGACATAGCAACATCTCTCGAGCTGAGACACGAAGCATACATCTAGAGGGATGGAGTGAAACAGATGACGGAGGTTCACTAGGTAGACAACAATTCCACACTTAAGAAGGTGGTGAACGGTTGTCAACGTAGCGAGGATTTGAGTTGCCATGATACCATAACGAGACACCTCAGGAAAAATGACTCGTTGACTTATTACCTTAAGTGGCAAAAAGAATTACTTTTGATAAAGAGATCATTGAGACTCTCTATACCAGCCTAAGGCAAATCTCGAGCGATCGTTTGGACGAGTTCGGTAGAATGGCATACTTGGACTAGTATGGATGATGTGGATTACCTTGTTGAAGACAACACAAGGGATGATTTTGCTTATCATCGGAAATGGGTGGAATCCGTGGTAGAACTACCTTGAAGATGATCCTGATCAGTAATTGTGAGAAGGGTAGTCCATAGAAGGATGGTACAATGGCGGTGCAAGCTGGAACAAAATGCAAATGCTGGGAATGATTCTTAGTAACTGGGGAGAAACTCAACAGACGAGAGTGATTACACTGTTGAATGGTTCTAGCATAATCGAGGAAACCGAGAGCACAAGGACCCCTAAGGATCAACTTCTAGAATAAGTTGCACTAAATCCTCATGGAGAAGTTGGTTAAATAGCTCAATCAAGATACTACAATGATAGATCTTCCGGCTAGGTGTGTCGGCCAAGACATCCACTTTACCGAGTTTCAGAGAGACCGATATTACAGTTCTTGAGAAACGCTCCAACCATCATATCTGCCTGAGATTCAGATCTGGTTGGTGTCAGGATATTCTAGACTCATCATGTCTGAAAGAAAGGATTGCAACACAAATCGGCGAGATGACGTTGCAAGATTCTCAGGAAATGGACTACGGTAGTAAGCTCCAAAACATGAGCTGGTTCTGCTACACACATGTGAACATGTTGTCCCAGACAAGCATGACCACATAGTAGCCTTATATTAAAACACTACAGAGTTCAGGTGGGGAACCATCATCGAGGATATCGAAGTCTTGTGCACTACCATGGATTAGCACTTAACTCCTTTTCCTAGAACAAATCAGTCAGTGGCTTTGTGTGCTAGGAACACATATGGAGTGGAGGCGGCCAACCTATCAAACCATAGAGCACTTTGCACGTGCATGACTAACTTGGGATGATTCCAGAGGAGGCAAAACAAACTTTCTCGAATTCACTGCGGCAACTTGCATCGAATGCACATGAATTAGAGGAAGTCACTTCTTTCATCCAAACATATGCTCCATGAGCTAGCATGAAGAAATGCTTACAAAAGTTTCCAATACTAACTTAAATGTTCAACATGAATCATGGACAAGATAAGGATGTTGTCGATGGGCTCAACAACAATTTATCAAGATTCCCATAAGATGGGGTTACATGATTATGTGAACAAGATGATAGCATGGGTCAGACCAAAAGATATAATGGTGTATGCCCGAGGAAACAACCACGGATAAGACAACATTACGAACATCGTTGGTTCTGATTTGATTTGATGATAGCCCATACCCAAATCAAAGTTTGGATAAGATAATAGGTTCAACAATTGATCACAAGGATCAATCAATGAAGGTATCATCTTTCTTCAACACACACACACGAGGATATCCCTTAGGAATGAACTGAGTCAGACAAGCTCTCATCTTCCAGCTCTCCAAGTTGTTGTTTAGCTTAACCAACTAGCTCAGGGTATCCGACACAGATTCTTGGAGAAAGGGTGGTTTACAAGAAACCAACTTGATCACGAGCTCAACATAGCGATCAGGTGACAACCTGGTGGCACTTCCGAGAAGATATTCAGAAAGTCACAAACCACCGATATGTAACTAAGCTCGAGAACAATCTTGCTTTTCAGCGCAAGACGATGTGATCAAGAGAGTGATGGATTGACACAATCCTAACTCATCGATCGAAGAGTGCACCAACAAAAATGGACTAGGTAGCACGATCAGTCCTAGGATGGTGATTCAATAACCAACACACCAAGGATGAGAATAATGTCCTTTAACTACCAAGCAACGCAGTTGCTAGTAGTATTGCTTTCACACATCACGATTCACTTGTCGGTATTCCGGTTACAATAACACGGAGACCGAGAAATGAATAATGATGGCGAGAAGTATCACTGTACCAAGAGTTCATAGGATGGTGTGCAATTCCCATGATATTCTTGATATAAAGATGGTAATACTCCGGGGTAGAACAGAACAAAAGCTGGATTGGCATTTTGATCTGCGGAATACAACCGCTTTGACCCAATCCTAGATATGGATGAGGTACTGGAGTTTGTTTCTCCTAGTCATTCCGTAATAGAATGGCTTGACGGACCACAAGAATAACAAGCATTGATAACACGAATGCACAACTAGTCCTGACTATCAAATGATAGACAGAGGTCAGAATACAACTAAAGAGAGACAACTCAAAGGAACATATGGTTTTCTGAGTTGCAGATGCATAGATTTAGTATGTCAAACAAGTTCAACATATTTCTTCCAGATAATCCATGCAGAAAGGTAGGACTGGCAGATTCACAATGTAGAATGAAGAACTCATCAAGAGCACTCTGGTTGTGATCTTTCGGTTCAACGAGGAACTTCTGCCATAAGTAGTTCATGGTATTTGGAAGAAGGATATACCACGAACCTCAAGGACTGTCGCAAGGTTACTAATATCCTAAAGGAACTAGCGAACACTAACAACAGGAAATAAGTAGAGTGAATCTTGGGCTCAAGAACCCAGAAATAGAATGCCTACTAACTAAATGGCATCACGGGATGCTTTCAGGAACAATGGACAGAATCATCACACGGAGGATACAAAGCATTGTTAGATTACTGAGTGGTTCTCTAGGATGCCTAGGGTCATAATACTAGCTCCAACACATATGTCAAGGCAATGGAATACCTCAACAGACCGTTAGTGTGCTTAATCTGGCCCAAAGGGACGCGGAAACAGAGGGAAAGGATTTTGCAAATGCATCAGATTGTTTGGAAACCTGGGATGACTCGGACAGCATAATGGCTGTAAATGCTCAAAAAGATTTGAGACATCCTGCAAAAGGGTGGCATAACCACTTAACATCACAATATCAAGGTTCTGAGATCACCTAACAACACACGGAAGTAGTAGGAACTGAAATGAGGCTCAAATCCAACAATCCTATGAGTCTACGGATTAGTAACACGTGATGCTGATAGATAGATGAGAAAGCCTAGTTCTTAATCCCCGTAGAAAAGAAGAGGTTGACTCAGATCAGAAAGGCATAAGGTAAAGGAGTAAAAAGACCCTTACGTTCCCTTCCAAAATCAATTCCCTTATATAACTAAAGCATTTCTAGACTCAACTTCGACCAGTTTGGCTTGGTAATCCTACAGGCAGTCAGGCTCTGATACCAACGCTGTCAGGACCCCGATTCCAAGTCACATCGATCTAGCCGGTAACACCTCATATCACTTTGCGGCCTCACGCACGGTATTCCCACGGGTGTCGCCTTACCATGGCCCGGGACCGTTTGCGCCTTTTGGCTCATGTATATGATAGTGTCGCTAGCATCCATATGACAGAGAACCCGGGCCGACATGACTAGTCGTGAACCCAAAGTGGCACTAACTTACGGGGACAGGCATACATGACCCAGCAACGAACGTGTCGGTCATCAGCGAGTGAATTCGGGCTGTAACAACTGGGCTAGCAGGACTCCGGGAATCCGGGCTGTAGCAGGCTAACAGGACTCTGAAAGACACCGCGTGACGTTTCCCCGAAGGGACAGACACAGGATCAAGGAAGGACACATGCCGGCCAGTCTAAGTGTTCCGGAGCAGTAGTGCTGGGCTAGCAGGACTCCGGTGAACCGGGCTGTAGCGGACTACTATGACTCATGGAAGCACAAGACTACATTTCCCCATAAGAGAGGCTACCAAGGATAAACAACTAGGTTGTCGGATCCCACACATACCAAGCATTTCAATCATACACACAATATGCTGGATATGGGCAAATACAACATGGCATCACAACAAGACTCTACGACTCAGAGTATTTATTAGGCTCCGAGGAGCCAAGTATTACAAACATGGGTCTCATGACCCAACATTCAGAGCATACAAGTCAAAGCACATGCGGAAGCCTATCATGTCTGAGTACAGACATCTACAAGTGAAAAAAAAGGCTGAGAAGCCCGACTATCTACCAGATCCTGTCGAGGGCACAAGATCGTAGCTGAGGTAACAAGCTAAACATCGAAGTCCACGCGGAACTACTAGCGAGACTGAGTCTCTCTGCAAAAACATAAATTAAGCAAACGTGAGTACAAATGTACCCAGCAAGACTTGCATCAGAACTAACTACATATGCATCGGTATCAACAAAGGGGGTGGTGGAGTTTAACTGCAGCAGGCCAGCTTTGACTCAGTGGCTAACCTGAACTACGACAGCAAGTAACTCTTTTGAGGTGGCGCACACGAGTCCACATATTCACCATATCAATACACCACTATGGATCCGCTCCCGTCTCCCTACGAGAACGCCATCCATGGCACTCACGCTTATCTTGCGAGTTTTAGAGTATCCACTTTCACTTGTCTATGAACTGTACAGGCAACCCAGAAGTCCGTTACCGCGGACACAGCTATTAGAATAGATCATTTATAACCCTGCAGGGGTGTACTTCTTCACACATGTTTCCACCTCTTAGCGTCTGCACACGACATGTGCTCGGCAGACTTCAAGCGAAAGCCGACGTGGGTGTAGACCACGACCTAACTAACCACACAAGTCTCTAGTCCAGGTTTATCGCCTATTCGGGTTCCATCCGCAAGGAAATCCGGCCGGGGTGTCCTCAACGGCCCCAAACGATGTGTGCAGGGTTCCCGAGACACCAAACGGGCGACCCGGTACACCGTGCCACGGTGTATCTACCGCAACATAGCCCACCCCTAGGGCCAGCGCTACGCACGGCCTCCAACACATATCCTACAAACACCAGAAACTAGTTGCAACTCCTGGACAGAGGACAGGGGCGGTTAATAAGTCGAGCGGGGTCATATTTCAGGGCCCAACGTGTGGTAGTAACTGTTCATGGATCACAAACACAGAACTCAGTTCCTGAGGACGGTTTCAATGAGACAACCCACCATGTACTCCTACATGGCCTCTCACCGCTACCTTTACCAAATCGTGTTCACACACTTAGCTCACACACAGTAGGACATGTTCATCACCATTCCAACTCATTCCCGATGAATCAGACCCGACTCAACTCTAAGCAGTAGCAGGCATAACAAACAGGCATGAATGAGTAGGCACATCAGGGCTCAAACAACTCCTACTCATGCTAGTGGGTTTCATCTATTTACTGTGGCAATGACAGGTCATGCAGAGGAAAGGGGTTCAACTACCGCAGCATGTAACAGTTGAATCGTTGTTGTCCTAATGCAGTAACAGAGAGCAGAAGCGAGAGAGTGGGTTTGTATCGGAATGAACAAGGGGGTTTTGCTTGCATGGCACTTCTGAAGATAATATAGTTCTTCATCGGTGTCATCGAACACGTCGTCGGAACCACGTCTACTGAGAAGGAGCAACCACCGGCAAACACAAGAGGAACCACAATCAATGCAATGCACATTTATATGAATGATATGTCATATTAAGGTACTGAATTGACCGAGTGCAACAGTTAGTCATATTCATTGAAGTGGAATTCAAACCTATAGCAAATTCCAACTCCAAAACTAATTACTATTCATTCCATAATCATGAATTTTCCTATTCAGTGAGGTTAACTTGTTCAAACATGCATGAAAATGCCATATTCAGATTCTTTGGATTTTTTTGATCATTTTTCATATATAAATTATTTCATTTGGAGTTACAGATTAATTTCTATGAATTTTTGAAGTTTTGGGCATTTTCTGGGATTTCCTGAATTAAATTTAATCCAGAAAATGATTTACTGCGTCAGCACTATGTCACTGTGACGTCAGCAGGTCAGCGGGGCACGGTCCAGGTCAAACCTGACCAGTGGGACCCACTGGTCAGTGACACAGTGACACTTAGTGTCACAGACAGGTGGGTCCGTTCAACGGCCACGTCAGCGAGGTCAACGCCGACGCGTGGGGCCACTGTGTTTAGATTAAACTTAAACTATTTTTGTTAGATGGTTAGTTAGGCAGTGGGGCCCGCATGTCAGCGAGCCAGGGGGTTAGTTAGTGGGTCATTAGCCACTAATGACGTTGCCACGTCAGCACGCCGGGGTTCAGCCGGCGGCGACCACAGAACACGGCGGGGCGCGCCGGATTTGCGCTAGAAGCGTCGGCTTAGCGCGCTGAGGGCACCAGGGCATAGCCATTGCTTGCCCGCATCCAGGGGAGGTGACGGGAGGACGCGGGGTGGCCTGAGCTCGCCGGAGCAGGGCTCGCGGCGGCGGCCGGAGTTCGGTGGCGTGCGGGTTTGACGCTACGGGGCACGGCAGGGGCTGCAGGCGGGTGCGTTCGGCTCCTGGGGCTGCAACGAACGCGCTGTTGAGCTCGGATGTGGGTGGCAGCAGCTGTGGCCGCGGCGGCGCCATGGACGGCGGCAGCGAGCTCTCGGGCGCGGCAGCGCTAGCGCTAGAGGGCGAGTTAGACTGCGGGGAGAGAGGGGAAAGGCGCAGGTGCTCACGTCGGTTCTTCTGGTGCAGCTGGGTGGCTCAGGGAAGCGCTGGTGACGACGAACGGCGATGGCGATCTCGGCGACCCGAGAAGGAAGAAGACGGTGGTGACGGCGAGGCAGGGCGCCCGGCGACGTGTAGCTGGAAGGGGACGAAGAAGAGGTCGTGGCGGAGCTCTGGAGCACGTCGAGCGGCCGAGGGGGAGGCTCTGGGTGCGGCAACGGCGAGCGGTGGCGACGAGCTCTGCTCGGGCTGCGCGGGAGAGAGAGCAGAGGAGGGGGAAGAGGTCCAGGGAGAGTGAGAGAGATCCAGGGGGTCGGGGCGATGTACGTGGCGTCGTCAGCCGCGTTGGGGAGGAGCCAGGCAGGCAGGGAGGGAGGAGGTGGCCGCACGGCGGTGCGCGCGCGTCGGGCACGCGCCCGTGCCTACTGGCGCGAGGAGGAAGGCGACAGAGGAGCTGCGGTGGTGGGCTGGGTTGACTTTGCCCAGCTGGGCTGCTACAGTGGTGGGCCGGTTGGGGTGCCAGGTAAGTTCTCTCTCTTTCTCTTTTAATTCCTGTTTTCTATTTTTCTGCAACTTTGTGGCTTTTCTAGAAATACCTAGGCACTTTCAAAATTCACCAAACTGCTCATGCCCACTGTATAGAGTATATCCGACATGGAACATTTCAGTTTGGGATTATTTGGACATTTAAAATATTTACTAGCATTTAAATGCCCAAATGCAAATAACATAAGATTTAATTCAGTGACCTTATGATGACCTAGAAAAATGTGATCCAGTTTTGGCAGAGGTTCTAACCCAAGACAAAAATGATGGACATTTCAGAAGGGCATTTCAGGTTCATTGAAAAAGATTTTAGTAAACCCTAGTTGTTTCCAGGGGGGGTGCTGGGGGTTCTATCATCCCCATTTCAAGTTTCTGGAGAAGTTTAAACATGATGCAACACTCTCATGCATGAACTAACTAGGGTGTGACAATATGCATCATGTCCGAGACAAGTAGACCGACTCCTGCCTGCATCTACTACTATTACTCCACACAACGACCGCTATCCAGCATGCATTAGAGTATTAAGTTCATAAAGAACGGGGTAACGCCTTAAGCAAGATGACATGATGTAGACAAGATAAACTCACGCATGAATAAACCCCATCTTTTTACCCTTAATAGCAATGACACATACATGTCATGTCCCCTTCTATAACTGGGATTGAGCATCGCAATATCGAACCCATTACAAAGCACCACTTCCCATTGCAAGATAAATCAATCTAGTTGGCCAAACAAAATCCATAGATCAGAGAAGAAATACGATGCTATAACAATCATGCATAAAAGAGTTGATAGAAAACTCAAATAATGTTCATAGATAATCTGATCATAAACTCACAATTCATCAGATCCCAACAAACACACCGCAAAAAAAATTACATCAGATAGAACTCCAAGAACATCAAGGAGAACATTGTATTGACGAAGATCGAGAGAGAAGAAGCCATCTAGCTACTAACTATGGACCCATAGGTTTGTGGTAAACTACTCACGCATCATCGGAAGGGCGTCAAGGTTGATGTAGAGCCCCTCCGTGATCAATTCCCCCTCCGACGAAGGCCTCCAGATGGGATCTCACGAGAACAGAAACTTGCGGCGGTGGAAAAAGTATTTCATGGTGCTCCCTGATCTATGGGGACTTTTTCGGTATTTATAGATGAGGAATTAGGTCAAGACGCTCTACGAGGGGCCACAAGCCTGTGGGGAGCCCCCTAGGGTACACCCATCGAGCTTGTCGCTCCCTCGTAGACCTTCTGGTCTCCCCCGAACCTTCTAGGGTCTCTTCTGGTCCAGAAAAAGTTAATCCAAAGTTTTTTCTTTGTTTGGACTCCATTTGATATTGATTTCCTGAAAAGTCAAAAACAGGCAAAAAAACAACAAATGTCACTAGGCACTAAGTTAATAGGTTAGTCCCAAAAAATGATATCAAGTTGCTTGTAAATGAATATAAAACATCCAAGATTGATACTATAATAGCATGGAACAATCAAAAATTATAGATACGTTGGAGACGTATCACTCCTCGTTGGGTTCGACACTTTTATTTATCGAAAAAGCTACAATTGGTCCGCTATACTTGTGGGTTATCAAGACCTTTTTCTGGCGCCGTTGCCTGGGAGCAATAGCGTGGGGTTGATATTCTCGTGTGTGCTTGTTTGCTTTATCACTAAGTAGATTTTATTTTCTATTTTAAGTTGTTCTCTATCTTTAGTTATGGATATGGAACAAGAAATACCAAACTAAATTAGTTGTGCTTGCTACTCACGGAAATGGGCAACCTCCTAAAACCCTCGATGCTCGTTATGTGGAAAATATTAAACACTACTTTGATGATCCTGAGAAAACCCCATTCAACTTGATAATGGGAGACACGTTGGATCAACGCGAATACTTTAGGGATTATCGCTTGACTTAAAAAGGGAAACTCTTATGGGATCAAATTAATTGTTTGCAATGGTATGGTTGGGATTTATGCTTGAGATATGATTATACTTGTTGGTCTAGGATGAAGGCTCCACACCTCCCCTTTTCATATGAATTTAATGATAATGAAACCTTGGCTTCTTATGCTAATGGTATATATGATTACTATGATGTGGAACGAATAGAAGAATTTGTTGCTTTTAAGGGTGCTTATGAAATTGAATATTTGTTTGAAAAGTATGAAGATTGTGATGGTGCTGTTTATAGATCCGAAAATATTGCTATACTTAAATATTGCTTTGATAATTATAAATACAATGCCAATATTGATGAATTTATTGAGAAAGTCCCCGCTGTCCAAGAAGAGACTAATATTTTGCAGGAATCTATGGAAGAAGAAATTGCTAAAACTGTGAGCTCATTAGATGAAAAAGATGATGAGGAGAGCAAAGAACATAAGGAGGAAGAGCGGATTAGCTAATCATGCCCACCTTCTAATGAGAGTAACTCTTCAACTCATACATTGTTTAATTTCCCTTCGTGCTTACCGAAGTTTGAATGCTATGATGATTGCTATGATCCCTCGGATTCATTTGAATTATCCCTTTTTGATGAAATTGATGCTTGCTATGCTTGTGGCCATGATGCCAATTTGAATTATGCTTATGGAGATGAACTTTCTATATTTCCTTATGTTAAGAATGAAATTGTTTCTATTGCACCCACACATGATAGTCCTATTATCTTTTTGAATTCTCCCAGCTACACTATATCGGACAAGTTTGCTCTTATTAGGGATTATATTGATGGGTTGTGTTTTACTACTACACATGATGATTTTGATAGATATAATACGCATGTGCTTGCTGCTCCTACTTGCAATTATTATGAGAGAGGAACTATAGCTCCTCCTCTCAATGTTTCTAACATGATAAAATTGCAACAAACTACTTATGCTATGTATCTGCCTTTGCTTTGTGTGCATGAATTGTTCTGCCGATGCATAGGAAGAGAGTTGGACTTCATTTTTTGCATGATACATGTTGCTTTGTGCTCACTACTTAATTACAAATCATTGTTAATTAAAATTGGCTTTGATATACCTTGGGATCTGGGTGGATCTATTACTTGAGCACTTTATGCCTAGCTTAATGGCTTTAAAGAAAGCACTGCCAGGGAGACAACCCGGAAGTTTTAGAGAGTCATTTATTTCTGTTGTGTGTTTTTAAATAGTTTTAAAACAAAAAATATAGAGGGAGACCTAAAACTTTTCAAAAAGAAAAGTGAAAGTAAGAAAGACAACACCGTTCAAGTGGGGGATATCCTTGAACTTGTTCATGCCTATGGAGACTTTGTGAATCTTGAATTACAGAAACTTTTCAACAAAAATAATCCTCCCCTTGTACAAAACCATTGTATTATAAAAATAATGTGCCAAGATTTGCCTTTAGGATGGTTAGATTGCTTGTTTGGTATGTGCAGTGTAGAAATAGAAACTTTTGCTATAGTGCGTGAATTTACAGTTTTTACTGGAATGCGCAAAACTTCTGAAATTTTTACACAGTACTTCTATACAAATTATTATTTTTCCTAATTTTTCAGAATTTTTTGAGTTACAGAAGTATAACTAATATTGGAATCTTTACAAACTGTCCTGTTTTCACAGATTGTTGTTATAGTTTTGTTATTTGCTTATGTTTGAAATCTTGTTGAGCCCCGTTTACTTGGTGTGACACCCCTGTAATTAAGCTATAGTGAACTCTGGCTAATGATGCCATGTCACCTCCTTTGGTTAAGCTAAATTGCCTCTTAGTTGAAAATCAATTCAAATTCAAATTTAATTGCAAGTTGAATAATTAAAATTTTCCAAAGATAAAATAAAATGTAGGTTGGGTTACAAATATTCACTAACTAATTGTGAGGTAATATTCAACATTTTCCAAAATGTTAAAATGCCCCTAAGCTAATTATGACTGGCCCATAAGCTTCTAATTGAACCAATTTGATTTAAATAAATGTGTAAACTTTTCAAAATAATTTGCAACTACTTGTGCAAACTCAAAACCTTGCCTAATATTATTGTGCTAAATTGCACATTTAACTAAAATCATTTGTTAGCTCACATTAATATAAAACAGTAAAGAAATAGAGAAGTAGAAAAAGAAAAAGGGACCTAAACCACTGGGCACTTTGGCCCGTTAAGCAAAATGGCCGGCGCAGCCCACCCCCACTTGCCTCCCACCTCGCTACAGGAGGCAGGGGTGGCCATGGCGGCCATTCGCCGGCCGAGGCCGTGCGTGATGGCCATCCTGCGCCCCTCCTCTCGAACCCTAATCCCCTCCCTCGCGCCCCTCATTTCCCCTCGCTCTCCCTCGACGGATTCGTGTCGCCCCAACGCCACCATCGCCGGAACCCGCCGCCGTCGAGTCCTCCCTGAGCCGGCTGTGCACCTCTGCAGGGACGCTGTGAGCCTCCCTCCGTTGCCCCTCTGTCTTGCTCCCATAGCCGTGAGTGCCCTGTCGTTGCTGCCGCCTCGCGTTGAATGTCCCGCGGCCATGTCCCGTGCGTTTCTGCTGCTCGCCCGCTTCTGCTGCTGCTGTGTGCAGCCGCCATGCCCTACCTCTCCCCAGTTCGCGCCCTCTTGCGTGCGCGCGACCTATGCTCCCCCGCCGCCGCTGCTCCCGGTGCGGGCTCTGCCCCACCTGTTGCAGCTGCTGCTCGCTATACCCTGCTACAGCAGCGCCAACCTCGCCTCCTGCGCCGCCCTCGTGCGCCTCCAGAGTGGCCCCTGCCACCTGCTGCTGCCCCCTCCGCAGCTACCCCTGTCGCCCGCTGCTGCCAAAGCTTGCCGCGCCCCGCGAGCACCCCACCTCGCGCCCCTGCATCACCTGCCCGCGCTCGGCGGCGCCCCATGCGTACCCGCTGCTCGCCCCACGCCGCCGTGATACGTCCATTTTGCATCATGTTTTTATGTTGATATTTATTGCATTATGGACTATTATTTCACATTATGGTACAATACTTATGCCTTTTCTCTCTTATTTTACAAGATTTACATGAAGAGGGAGAATGCCGGCAGCTGGAATTTCTGGACCGGAAAGGAGCAAATCTGAGAGACCTATTCTGCACAACTCCAAAAGTCCTAAAATTTTATGGAGAATTATTTTGGAATATATAAAAAATATTGGGCGAAGAAATTACCAAAGGGGACCCACCAGTTGGCCACAAGCCTAGGGGCGTGCCCTACCCCCCAAGGCGCGCCCCCAGGGCTTGTGAGCCCCCTGGCAGGTCTCCGGTGCCCATCTTCTGCTATATGGAGGGTTTTCACCTGGAAAAAATCATAAGTAAGCTTTCGGGACGAAGCACCGCCGTCTCGAGGCGGAACCTGGGCAGAAGCAATCTAGAGCTTCGGCAGAGCGATTCTGCCAGGGAAACTTCCCTTCGGGAGGGGGAAATCGAAGCCATCGTCATCACCAACGATCCTCTCATTGAGGGAGGGTCAATCTCCATCAACATCTTCATCAGCACCATCTCCTCTCCAAACCCTAGTTCATCTATTGTATCCAATCTTTGCCTCAGAACCTCAGATTGGTACCTGTGGGTTGCTAGTAGTGTTGATTACTCCTTGTAATTGATGCTAGTTGGTTTATTTGGTGGAAGATCATATGTTCAGATCCTTAATGATATTCAATACCCCTCTGATCTTGAACATGAACATGCTTTGTGAGTAGTTACTTTTGTTCCTGAGGACATGGGAGAAGTCTTGTTATAAGTAATCATGTGAATTTGGTATTCGTTTGATATTTTGATGAGATGTATGTTGTCTTTCCTCTAGTGGTGTTATGTGAACGTTGACTACATGACACTTCACCATTATTTGGGCCCAGGGGAAGGCATTGGGAAGTAATAAGTAGATGATGGGTTGCTAGAGTGACAGAAGCTTAAACCCTAGTTTATGCGTTGCTTCGTTAGGGGCTGATTTGGATCCATATGTTTCATGCTATGGTTAGATTTATCTTAATTCTTCTTTCATAGTTGCGGATGCTTGCGAGAGGGGTTAATCATAAGTGGGAGGCTTGTCCAAGTAAGGACATCACCCAAGCACCGATCCACCCACATATCAAATTATCAAAGTAGCGAATGTGAATCATATGAGCATGATGAAAACTAACTTTGCGATAATTCCCATGTGTCCTCGGGAGCGCTTTGCTTTATATAAGAGTTCGTCCAGTCCTAACCTTTGCTACAAAAAGGATTGGGCCACCTTGCTGCACCATTGTTACACTTGTTACTTGTTACTCGTTACGAATTATCTTATCACAAAACTATTTGTTACGAATAATTTCTGTGCTTGCAGAGAATACCTTGCTGAAAACCGCTTGTCATTTCCTTCTGCTCCTCGTTGTGGCCCAATACTATGATAGATCCCCTATACTTGTGGGTCATCAAGACTCTTTTCTGGCGCCGTTGTCGGGGATTGAAGCGCCTTTGGTAAGGAAACATTTAAATTACGTGCTGCAATTTATTGTCACTTGTCACTATAGAAAATCATTCTTTGAGGGGCTTGTTCGGGGTATCTTCACCTTGACTCGAAGATCAAAGAATTGCTCCTCAATCTACTGAACCAACTGAAAATATTTATTATGAAATTCCTTCGGGTGTGATAGAGAAACTGCTAGTTAATCCTTATGCAGGAGATGGAACACTACATCCTGATATGCATCTAATCTATGTGGATGAAGTTTGTGGATTATTTAAGCTTGCAGGTTTTCCCGAAGATGAAGTCAAGAAGAAAATTTTCCCTTTATCTTTGAAAGGAAAGGCATTGACATGGTATAGGCCATGTGATGATATTGGAGCTTGGAATTACAACCGATTGAAAATAGAATTTCATCAGAAGTTTTATCCTATGCATCTGGTTCATCATGATCGGAATTATATATATAATTTTTGGGCTCGTGAAGGAGAAAGTATCGCTCAAGCTTGGGGGAGGCTTAAGTCAATGTTATATTCATGCCCCAATCATGAGCTTCTCAAGATAAATTATCATTCAGAATTTTTATGCTCGGCTTTCTCGTAATGATCAATATGTTGGTGCAATTCCTTGCCCCTTGTGTTTTGGAGATTGTTGTCAGAAATAGTTTGGGAGTAATTTGTTTGCTAGGGCACACACCGAGAAATAGTCCCTGGAGTATCGAGAAGATTGCTATAATCTACCAAAAGGTATGCTACCGAAAGGTTTGCTTCCGAAATGAATGCTACCGAAAGGTTTGCTTCCGAAAGGAATGCTACTGAAAGGTATGCTTCCGAAAGGAATGCTACCAAAAGGTTTGCTTCCGAAAGGTATGCTACCGAAAGGTTTACTATAATCTTTCGAGAAGATTGCAGCAGAGAAGATTGATATGTTTCAAGAAGCTTATTGTCGAGAAGAATGCCATAAACTTCACTGAGAATTATCTGCGCGGCAGATGAGATGATTATGTTTTGGAGAATGTTATTCCTGAAAGATTTGCTACCGAGAAAACTTATAATCTTCCGAATGATTTGTCACCGAGAAGATTGCTATAATCTCCTCGAGAGCGGAGAAGATTGATATGCTTTGAGAAGCTCAATTTCGAGAAGATTGCCACTTCCGAGAAGTTTTCTATAAACTTCCTCAAAAGTTGTCTGCACTGCAGAAAAGATTGACATGTCTCGAAGAGTTTGTTATCAAGAAGAATGCTATATTCTTTCAGGAAGTTCTAAGAACTTCACTGAGAAACATGTGCGTTGCAGAGAAGAGAAGGTTATGTTTCGAGAAGAAAGCATACCGGAAAAAGATTGCGTGCCGAAGATGGTCTTGAAAGAATTGCTGACGCAAAACAATTTTCATTCGCTGTGTCCGAAGAAGAATGACTGCAGTCGAGAAGATTGAAGACAAAGCGAAGACATAGCATTTGTTTCGTTGTTCTTCTTTCTCTTATTTGAGTCATAGGACCTTCATACTATTAAGTGGGGTATAAGTATTCAAGACTTTTGTCTGTTGTGATGCTTAGCCGAATCCTATGAGAGTTCGAGAGAAATCTCTTTGTGCTCTGAATGAATACTTGCCAGCAAGAGACACAGTTCTTCTTCGCTGCGAGAGATTTCATTCGTACCGAAGAGTTAGCATTACTTGTTCCTCAAGTAATGTTACCGTTGCTCTTAAAATCCGACCATTGAGAACGTGTCGGTTGGCCATTGGCTGGACCGCGTGTCCAAAATGGTCATTTCCCACCAGGAAAGGCTGCGGCTATAAATAGCCACCCCGCACCGGCGTTGTCCGGTGGCTGCTCCGCTTGAGATTCTGAGAAGATTAATTAAGCACCCCTCTCTGAGAGATTTGAGTTTAAAATCCACTGAGAGAAAATCAAGAGCTGGAACTTAGATAGTGGTTGAGCATCACAGTAGATTTGAGTTGAGAGTTCTTGTACCTATTACTCTTGAGAGCTGCATACTCTCTAGACGGATAGGTGTCGGCTCGAGTGTTGAAGAGTTGTTTTCTTCACCTAGCAAAGTCTTCAGCAACCAAGAGTCGTTGTGGTTCGCGAAGAAGTATGTCAAAGGTTTGGAGATTGCCGAAAAGAATCTACCACGAGTGAATTCAACTGAAGTTCGAGGAACTTCACATTGAGGGGAATAGAGTGAAGAGAGTTTATCTTAAGTGAGAGTTTATCACAGCCCCTCCAACCAGATGTAGCTCTTTTGCAGAAGAGTGAACTGGTCTACCAAACCATCTGTCGCCATCGAGCACCACTGCTCATTTCTATCCTACTGCATTTCTTTCAGTAGTTTATTTTTGGTGCTCCTTGCCGTCAATAGATATCTATCTGTGTACTGTGATTATTTATCATCCAAGCAATCCTTTCAGACTGTGACCATATTGTGTTGCATATATGCTTTCGTTGTACTTAAGGTTGTTTGTCCGAATGTTCATTTGGTTTTCATATGGTACTACTTAGTCTTTGTGCTAAGTCTTGCTCTGAAGAACATTTTGCAATTGTGTGTATGATTTGTATCTATTATGTGTGCAATTGCCTCATGTATGCAATTCTATCTATGCTGATAATTATGTATCTGTAATAGTATTGTTTTATAGAACTTAATCCGCTGAGTTGTGTTTCCGTAGCAATTCTGTTTCAGAAATAGTTTTGTTTTGGGAATAGTTTTGTTTCAGGAACATTTTTGTTTTCGGAAGAGTTTTATTTTGGAACTAGTTTTGCTTCGGAACTAGTTTTCCTTCGGGAATAGTTTTCTTTCGTAGAACTGAAACTACTTAGTCGATTATCCGTTGTGCTGTGTTGAGAGTATTCAACGTTTCGAAAGAAATTTTGAATCTCACATTCACCCCCCTCTGGTCGATATACTCCGATCCTTACAATTGGTATTAGAGCAAGGTACTCCTTGTCTCTGCTTATTAAGGTCTAACCACCTTGGAGTTTTGAGTATGTCACTTGCAGAGCACCATGGGCACTCTTAAAGATTTCTTATCTTTGATGGAAATGACTATCTGTTCTGGAAACAAAATATGATGATTCATCTGAAGGCTATCAACGAAGAAATGTGGTAGATTGTGGAAAATGGCTACACAATTCAGTTTCCCAAATCTCCCACACCCAATGACGAAAGAAACATTCAGCTAGATGCACAAGCAAAGGATATCATTTGCAACTATGTCTCAAGGAATGTTTTCCTTCAGTACAGAAGACTTGGAACAGCGAAAGAAATCTGGGACATATTAGAGAAGATCAATGAAGGTGTTTCAACTCAGAAAGAAACACGAATCAATATTCTTCGTGCCAAGTTCAACCACTTCAAGAGGCTCAAGAATGAAAATTGTCAAGAAACCTTTGATCATCTGAATGGCATCACAAATGAGTTGCAAGGTCTTGGTGCTGAAAATATTACCAATCATGAGATTGTGAAGAAGTTGCTTTGGTCCCTGGACAGTTCTTTCAATACCCTTGAGCTACTGATCAAGAAAAGTCGTGACTTCAAAAGTCTCGATAATACTGATGTTATGGAAAGGCTGAACACCCATGAAGGACAACAAGAAGAGAAAAGAGATCTATATGGCTCTCGCTATCGAAAGAATCATGCTCGCAAAGCTGCTGCTGATTCTTCTTCGGACACCAAAAATAATGCTGATGAAGATCTCGTGCAGATAACTGAGCATTTGCAATGCTGCCCAAAAAAGAATCAGTTTCCGAAAAAGAACTCAGGCAGTAACTCAAAGTCTTCGTCGAGGTCAAAATCTTCTGGAGAATATACATGCTTCAAGTGCAAGAAGCCTGGACATTTCATCTCTAATTGTCCAATGTGGGAAGCCAAAATAAGAGCTAGTGGCAAGTTCAACATGTGCTGTAGCAAGAGTTTAAAGAGCAAGAGCTATGATTCTGATGATGAGAAGAAAAAGGAGTTCTTGAAGAAGAAAGACAATTCCTCCTTGAAGTCTTCATCAAAGTCTTCATCAAGAACTTCCTCCAAGATTCATTCCAACCGAAAGAAGAGCTCTCACAAGGCTAAGGCATATATTGGGAAGGAAATGGACTCTGAAGAAGAAGTCTCCGAGTCCGAAGAAGTTGCCAAAGAAGAATCCAACGAGGATTCAGGTTCATGCATGGCCGGCATCGCTTGTGCTTCCTCACCAGCATCGAACTTGTTCGACAACAATTCAAGTGATGTTGATGTTCCTGCATATTACTTCATGGCAAAAGCTTCGAAAGGAAAGGTACCTCCCAAGAAACAAAAAGCTTATGCTAGTGATGAATTCTCTTCTACTGATGAATTCTCTTCTAGTGATGATGATCAATCTAAGCTCATAAAAATTGCTAAGGAACAACAATACTCCCTTGAGAAACTTGAGAAATCTCTCAGGAAGACAGAAAGTTTTTTGGTCGAGGAGATGAAGAAAAACCAAATGTTGACAAACAAGCATTCTGCTCTTTTGGCAAAATTTGAGGATCTGTCAGGTCGTCATGATTTTCTCTCAGATGACCACTAAAGACTTAACTATGATTTCCTGAAAAGGAAACAAGAGCTCGAGTCTCTGAGAGCTGCTCATGATGATCTTCAGATTGAAAATGATTCTCTCCTCGCCCAGCAAATTAGTGCTTCTCAGGAGGAATTTATGCCACCTTGTCTAAAATGCCTAGAGCGTAGCAATTCTAATTCTAATGCTGAAACATCTGCTGTTGCTGCTGAAAGAAATGCACCTGTTATTACTATTGAAACTAACTCCTCTTCTGAGGAAAATGTTGCTATTTCTGATGAAAATGCTAGGCTAAAGAATTTGCTTAAGACAGGAATGATCAAAAGTCTCAAAGGACACCAAATTCTTTGTGACATTCTGAAGAAGTCAATTCTTCACAATAACCCAAGAAAGGAAGGGTTAGGTTTCGAGAGAAACTTAAATGCTGATGGAACATACTGGACACCTGAGCAATATTCAAAGACAGTATGGGTTCCTGGTAAAAGCAAAACTCTCGAACCTGCACTACTTTCAGGATATGATTGTCCAATTCCTTCACCTTCTGATGAGTCATTTGACTCCAACTACAAATTTTTTAAGCAACAGAATGGTGAAGTATTTGCACGTTATATTGGCATTAATTGTAGGAATGGGCCACCCAAGAAAAGAATTTGGGTTGAAAAATCTCGCATTAAAAATCTGCCTATTACTACTGCTCTAACCATGCAGGGAAATAACTTTCTTAGGAAAATCTTCACTGTATGAAACAGCAAATCCCTCGTATGGTTCTGATAAGAATGCTCATCAGAAAGATTATATGCATACTTCTTCCAACCATTATGTCCATGCTTCTGGGAACAATTACAATGCTTATTCTTTCTATTATGCTAACCCTTCCCAAAGGAACAACTCTTATGTTTCTCGAAAGAAATCATATCCTGCACGTGCGAAACCAAATGTTTCTCGGCCACCTGCCAAGATGTGGGTGGTTAAGAAAACCTAATCTTTCTTGCAGGAAAAATGTCTCTGGGCGAAACAAATCAAATCATATGCTTGAGAAAAATTGATATTTGTAGGGGATATGCTTCACTTTCCGAAAGGATTGACTTCTACCCTTGCTGATATTATTGCTTCTATCCCATCAATGTTTCCTGAAAGGAAACTTGGTTCTATTGAAAGAATTTCGAGATACTTGCATTTTCATGTGATTTGCTTCGGCCAGTCAAACTAACTCAATTTCAGGATATTGGGTCATTTGTATCATTGAAGATATATCTGAAGACATTGTCGAAGAATATGCATGTGACTGTGTAGAAGATCAATCTCACCTGTTTTGGGGAATTCCTTCAAGATATCTCTGAATGGAAAGGATATCATTTTCAGTCATGTCAAGATGAAGAATTTACCCATGGCCAAAGTTTTTCTTTGGTTATTTTCTCTCGTCTTGGTTTTCTTTCGGGATCTAAGTTCCTTCTCTAGGATATTATCTTCTTTAATAGATCTGGATTTAGTCTTGTATGCATTTCACTAGTTGCTATTTTCTTTTGCTTTGTTTTTCTCTCATGGGTACGCAAATTTTATCTAAAACAATTTTCTCCTAGTGTCCTTGGCTATGAGAGAAATGCGTTCCGAAGGTTATTTCCAATTTGGCGAAAGCCCTCCAAAATTTGGGTCTCCCGCCCAAGTGAGGAGAAACTGCTGCTTCGGTTGCCACGTGCCAACATACAACCGTAACTTATCATATGCGGTGAATGTGCAGAGCCCATTGACTCTGAACTGTAGATTTTCTCCCAAGACAGCTGGGTTTCCCCCCTCCTCGTCTTCCTTGTATGGTTCCAATCTCTTCGTCACTCATCGTCTCCCTCGCTCAAAAATCCTCAGTGCACCGTCGCACTTGCAACTTCGACGAGATCATCCGCTGATGAAACTCCAGTGGACCTCGCCGCATTTGCTCCAAGCCGCCGCGGTAAATCTTCCTCTCCGTGTCGTCTTAGTTGATGTCCACCACCAAGTTTGGGTATGGAGATCCGAACTCGTATTTCTCATTCCATTCATAATATGAGTTCAACCCGATGCGATTATCTTCTGATTCAACTATCCCATTAGATCGTCGGAAGCTTATACTTATTTCCGTGCATGGTTTGTAGTTTTTCCTCATGCACATCCGAATAGATCTAAACTTTGTGTTTTCTCTCTGATGAAAATTAGATAGATTTCATCTTAGTAGTTTTCTTTCGAAACTTACTACCATGAAATCTTTCAAAGATATTTCTCATTCGAGATAATTCTCAAAGTGATGATCAACTCCTCTCGAAAAATGATTTTCATCAAAAACCTTATCTGTGCGTACTCATGGCCCTGTCTATATTTTCCCTCGCATCTATTCTCTTTCGCAGGTTAATGGAATTTGTTGAAGTTTCTGCTAAGCATGCTGGTCAGACAGACATGGGTGAAGAGACTGTCATGGGCATAGGAGTTGTATCAAAAGTTCAGTTTGATGAAGAATGGCAGTCTGCAGAAACAAATGTGTGGCACCGAAAAGAAATCTGGGTGCCAAAAGAAATCCCATCGAAAAGAAAGTTGTGACGAAAAAAATGCTTCTGATGAAGAGAAATCTGGATGCCGAAAGAAATCCCATCAAAAGAAAGTTGGGGAGAAGAAAATATTTCTGATGAAAAGAAAGCTATAAGCCGAAAGAAATGAGCCTAGTGCTCATGGAGAAGGAAGTGTGGAAAATGCAAATGTTTCAGATCCTCAAGCATCGGAACAATCTTCTAAAAAGAATGAGAGGCAGCAAAATTCTCCTTCCAGAGTTATTCTTCGAGAAGGTAGAATAAGAGAAGGAAAAGAAGGCTCAAGTGCTTCAAAACAATGAATTAGAGAAAGAAAAGGCCCTTGTGCCTCATCAAATAGAAATGATCTTGAGAATGAAAATCTTGAAAAAGCTGATGTGCCCCTCATGAAAATGTTGCCATGGAGATTGATTGTCCAAGTACTTCAAATTCTAAAACAATGTTGGTCCATCAGAAACAAATGCTAAAACAAATGTTGGCTCGCAGCTGAAAGAAAATGCTCTCTGCCGAAAGAAAATGCTCACAACTGAAAAGTAATCAGATATTCCATCATGAATATCATGATTTACCACTGATGAGAATATTGGAATAATTAAAGCAAATCCTTCAGGACATTGAAGATTTTCAGCTTACGAAGGTTTTCTCATTCAAGCACCCATGGAACTGAGAATATATTCTCTAAACCTTATGCCACACTATATGTGTCGGGTGTCAAACAAGATATCAAAAACATGGGATCTCAAATAGATAACAGAGCATCATGTCATGAAGGGCAGCGTTGAAAATTTTCTCGAGTGTCTGCATTTCCCTTGGATTGAAAGCAACAACTTTGAAGCTCGTCTGCATTTTATCGATGAGATTTCTGATGAACAATTTCACCTCCTGATGGATTCAGATAAGGTTGGCGATTGTCATTCGAATGGTTCTTCCTTGGAAAAAATATCTAAAGGTCAACTTACAAACCTTCCGTTATATTCTGTGTCATACTACAAGTCCTCTGCCGGGAGCATATGATTCAGGAGCAATTCATGGTGTATTATGCAAAACTCTCAATGGCCTATATCTTGGCTATGTCTTCGATAACAAAGATGTATTCATGCATCAGCTTGTTGATTCTGCCAAAGAAAATGAAGCTGAGAAGAAGATTATCAATTGATGCGCAAACGAAAGAATACTTTGCTCTAGAAGCTCTAGAGAAATTTATCCATCATGTCAGAGATGCTTTGCACGTGTTGGAAGTTTATTCAAATGGCAAAGCTTTCAGAGATAATTCATCCAAGGCTCTAGAGAAAGGTGTCAGTCTGAAAATTTCAAGGTCTAAGCCTGTATCAAAACCTTCGATTCTGACACAGTTGGATATCAGTCTTAGAACCCAACAACTTCTGCTGAGGCACATTGATAATGATCAGACAGAAAAATAGCATCTCACACATGAGTTGAATAGTCTCCACAATAGAACGAGCAAAATTCATATGATTGTGTAAGAAGACAAGAGTTGTTTGAGGAAAAAGCTGAGGAAATTCCTTTCTAAGAAGAAAATCAACATGGATGGTCTATCTGAAACATATGACTTCATGGATGACCCGCTGACTATTGAAGATCTCCCAGAGTGCAATACTCCTAAGTTTTTAGCCAGATTACCTTTGACAGATTTTTTGAGGATTAATCTGAATAATGTTATCGATGAATTTGAAGCTACATCGCCTATTTTTATCTAAGGAAAACATTGTTCTACCATCTGATGAAAGAGTTGCTCAGAAGAAAGATGCAGATGCTCCAGCAAGACCAATTGTGCCACAGTGTTCCGATGAAGAAGCAGAAGAAAATACAGATGGAAATAATGCTATCACCTTCGAGGCAGAAAACTTCCTCGCCAAGCAAGTCTGGATCTTCTTCGGGTGCCTATTTGTTTTTTTTTGGCGCGTAATGTCTCATATTCTTGTTCACCTTTTTGACACTTCTTGACAAAAAGGGGGAGAAGACATCGAGTGATAGATTTGCGGGTCTTTGCTGTGTTGTTTTTTGAGTTTACAACACTTGCCTTCATTTGATTCTTACCGTGTTGTATAACTCTTGTGAACTCTTTTCTAGTTCTCGAATGATAATAACGCCTGCCATACTTCATTTCTCTCAAGAATTTATTTTTGCAGGTGGAATTATTACCAGAGTTCACGTAAGGACGCACTTTATTATATCTCGGATATTATCCTTCGGTGCAATCCATTTATTCTCAAAGATGTGAAATATCTCTCCACCAAGCTTATTCTTATATATGCAAGTTTATGCAAAAGGTTAATCTTCAATACGCTGCATACATTTAGGGGGAGCATATTTATCTTCGAGATAATTATCAAATTTACATTCCGCACGTTTCTAGTTACATATCTATCTACTCTTCGATGTTTATCTATTTTGTCAACAATCGTCCAAAAAGGGGAGATTGTTGGTGCAATTCCTTGCCCCTTGTGTTTTGGAGATTATTGCCAGAAATAGTTTGGGACTAATTTGTTTGCTAGTGCACACACAGAGAAATATTCCCTGGAGTATCGAGAAGAATGCTATAATCTTCCTAAAGGTTTGCTACTGAAAGGTTTGCTTCCGAAAGGAATGCTACCGAAAGGTTTGCTTTCGAAAGGTATGCTACCAAAAGGTTTGCTATAATCTTTCAAGAAGATTGCAGCGGAGAAGATTGATATGTTTCAAGAAGCTTATTGTCGAGAAGATTGCCGTAAACTTCACTGAGAATTATCTGTGCGGTAGACGAGATGATTATGTTTCGAAGAATGTTATTCCCGAAAGATTTGCTACCGAGAAAACTGCTATAATCTTCCGAATGATTTGTCACCGAGCATATTGCTATAATCTCCTCTAGAGCACAGAAGATTGATATGCTTCGAGAAGCTTAATTTCGAGAAGATTGCCACTTCTGAGAAGTTTGCTATAAACTTCCTCGAAAGTTGTCTGCGCTATAGAAAAGATTGACATGTCTCGAAGAGTTTGTTATCAAGAAGAATGCTATATTCTTTCAAGAAGTTCGAAGAACTTCACCGAGAAACATTTGCATTGCAGAGAAGAGAAGGTTATGTTTCAAGAATAAAGCATACCAGAAAAAGATTGCGTGCCGAAGATGGTCCTGAAAGAATTGCTTTCGCAAAGCAATTTTCATTCGGTGTGTCCGAAGAAGAATGACTACAGTCGAGAAGATTGAAGACGAAGCAAAGACGTAGCATTTGTTTCGTTGTTCTTCTTTCTCTTATTTGAGTCATAAGACCTCCGTACTATTAAGAGGGGTATAAGTATTCGAGACTTTTGTATGTTGTGATGCTTAGCCGAATCCTATGAGAGTTCGAGAGAAATATCTTTGTGCTCCGAATGAATACTTGCCAGCAAGAGATGCAGTTCTTCTTCGCTGCGAGAGATTTCATTCGTACCGAAGAGTTTGCATTACTTGTTCCTCAAGTAATGTTACCATTGCTCTTAAAATCCAACCGTTGAGAATGTGTCGGTTGGCCATTGGCTGGACCGCATGTCCAAAATGGTCATTTCCCACCAGGGAAGGCTGCGGCTATAAATAGCCACCCCGCACCGATGTTGTCCGGTGGCTACTCCGCTTGAGATTCTAATAAGATTGATTGAGCACCCCTCTCCGAGAGATTTGAGTTTAAAATCCACTGAGAGAAAATCAAGAGCTGAAACTTAGGGAGTGGTTGAGCATCACAGTAGATCTGAGTTGAGAGTTCTTGTACCTATTACTCTTGAGAGCTGCATACTCTCTAGACGGATAGGTGTCGGCTCGAGTGTTGAAGAGTTGTTGTCTTCACCGAGCAAAGTCTTCAGCAACCAAGAGTCGTTGTGGTTCGCGAAGAAGTCTGTCGAAGGTTTGGAGAATAGGGTGAAGAGAGTTTATCTTCAGTGAGAGTTTATCACAGCCCCTCTAACCAGATGTAGCTCTTTTGCAGAAGTGCGAACTGGTCTACCAAACCATATGTCACCATCGAGCACCACTGGTAATTTCTGTCCTACTGCATTTCTTTCAGTAGTTTATTTTCGGTGCTCCTTGCTGTCGATAGATATCTATATGTGTACTGCGATTCTTTATCATCCAAGCAATCCTTTCAGTACTGTGACCATATTGTGTTGCACATATGCTTTTGCTGTACTTAAGGTTGTTTGTCCGAATGTTCATTTGGTTTTCATATGGTACTAATTAGTCTTTGTGCTAAGTCTTGCTCTCATGAACATTTTGCAATAGTGTGTATGATCTGTATCTGTTATGTGTGCAATTGCCTCATGTATGAAATTCTATCTACGCTAATAATTATGTATCTGTGATAGTATTTTTTTTGTAGAACTTAATCCGCTCAGTTGTCTTTCCGTAGCAGTTCTGTTTCAGAAATAGTTTTGTTTCGGGAACAGTTTTGTTTCAGGAACATTTTTGTTTCCGGAACAATTTTGTTTCGGAACTAGTTTTGCTTCGGAACTAGCTTTCCTTCGGGAATAGTTTTTTGTAGAATTGAAACTACTTAGTTGATTATCTGCTGTGCTGTGTTGAGAGTATTCAACGTTTTGAAAGAAATTTTGAATCTCCCATTCACCCCCCCCCTCTGATCGATATACTTCGGTCCTTACACAATCCATGCTCGATACTTCTTCTACTGGTTCTTTTATGAAGAAGACTATTGAATTCCGATGGGATCTTTTGGAAATAATTAAACGCAACTCCAAAGATTGGGAGCTCGACGAAGGTAAGGAATCAGGTATAAACCTTAAGTTTGATTGTGTTAAATCTTTTATGGATACCGATGCTTTTCGTGAATTTAGCACTAAATATGGACTTGACTCTGAGATAGTAGCTTCTTTTTGTGAATCATTTGCTACTCATGTTGATCTCCCTAATGAGAAGTGGTTTAAATATCATCCTCCAATTGAAGTAAAAATAGTAGAACCCATTAAAGCTGAAGAGGAAACTATTACTTATAATGTTGATCCAGTTATTCCTACTGCTTACATTGAGAAACCACCTTTTCCAGTTTGGATAAATGAACATGCTAAAACTTCAGTTGTGGTCTGTAAGAGTTGTACTAGGACACCTACACCCCCAGAACAAATTAAAGTTGAACCTAGTATTGCTATGGCTAAAGATCTCTTGGTCGATAATATTGATGGGCATGTTATTTATTTCTGTGATGAAGCTACTAGAATTGCTAAACCCGATGATAAAGATAAACACAGACCTATTGTGGGCATGCCTGTTGTCTCTGTTAAAATAGGAGATCACTGTTATCATGGCTTATGTGATTTGGGTGCTAGTTTGAGTGCAATTCCCTTTACTTTATACCAAGAAATTATGAATGATATTGCACCTGTTGAAATAGAAGATATTGATGTTACTATTAAGCTTGCTAATACAGATACTATCTCACCAATTGGGATTGTTAGAGATGTTGAAGGCTTGTGTGGGAAAATAAAATACCCCACTGATTTTCTAGTTCTTAGTTCCCCACAAGATGATTTTTGTCCCATTGTATTTGGTAGACCTTTCTTGAACATTTTTAATGCTAAGATAGACTGTGAGAAAGAAACTGCTAGAGTAAGTTTCGGGGATGTCTCTCATGAGTTTAATTTCTCCAAATTTCGTAGACAACCTCATGATAAAGAATTGCCCAGTAAAGATGAAATTATTGGTCTTGCTTCTATTGTCGTGCCTCCTACAGATCCTTTAGAACAATATTTGCTAGACCATGAAAATGATATGTTCATGAATGAAAGAAAGTAATTAGACGAGATTTTGTTTAAACAAATGCCTGTTTTGAAACACAATCTGCCTGTTGAGACTCTTGGAGATCCTCTACCACCCAAGAGTGATCCTGTGTTCGATCTTAAACAATTACCTGATACTTTGATATATGCTTATCTTGATGAAAAGAAGATATATCCTGTTATTATTAGTGCTAACCTTTCAGAGCATGAAGAAAAGAAATTATTGAAAACTCTAAGGAAGCACCGTGCTGCTATTGGATACACTCTTGATGATCTTAAGGGGATTAGCCCCACTCTATGTCAGCACAAAATTAATATGGAACCTGATGCTAAACCAGTTGTTGACCATTAGCGATGGTTGAATCCTAAGATGAAGGAAGTGGTAAGAAATGAAATATTAAAGCTTCTGTAAGCACGTATAATCTATCCTATTGTTGATAGTAGATGGGTAAGTCCTGGTCATTGTGTCCCCAAGAAGGAAGGTATAACTGTTGTTCCTAATGATAAAAATGAATTGGTTCCGCAAAGAATTGTTACATGTTATAGAATGGTAATTGATTTTAGAAAATTAAATAAAGCCACTAGGAAAGATCATTACCCTCTACCCTTCATTGATCAAATGCTAGAAAGACTATCAAAACATACACATTTCTGCTTTCTAGATGGTTATTCTGGTTTTTCTCAAATACCCGTGTCACAAGAGGATCAAGAAAAAAACTACTTTTACATGCCCTTTTTGTACTTTTGCTTATAGATGTATGCCTTTTGGTCTATGTACTGCACCTGCTACTTTTCAAAGATGTATGACTGCTATATTCTATGACTTTTGTGAAAAGATTGTTGAGGTTTTCATGGATGATTTTTCCGTTTATGGAACTTCTTTTGATGATTGCTTAAGCAACCTTGATCGAGTTTTGTAGAGATGTGAAGAAACTAATCTTGTTTCGAATTGGGAGAAGTGCCACTTTATGGTTAATGAAGGTATTGTCTTGGGGCATAAAAGGTGATAAAGCTAAAGTTGATGTTATTTAAAAGATGTCATGTCCTAAAGATATCAAAGGTATAAGAAGTTTCCTTGGTCATGCTGGTTTCTATAGGAGATTTATTAAAGACTTCTCTAAAATTTCTAGGCCTCTTACTAATCTCTTGCAAAAAGATGTTCCATTTTGTTTTTGATGATGATTGTGTAGAAGCATTTGAAATCCTTAAGAAAGCCTTAATTTCTGCACCTATCACTACAAAAAAATACACTTCCGTGATGATACGTGTTTGTCACAGTAGGTCACGTTTTCTATCATGCATGTACATCCATGACAATTTTATGACAGAATCAAGATAGTCATACCTTTGTTGTCTTAGAAGTGTTCCATGACAATACCAAAATTATCATCACGGAAGTGTCCACTTCCATGACGATAAATGGCGCGTCATGGAAGTGCTTTCGTCAAAGGTAACCGACACGTGGCATCCACCATAACGGGTCACCGTTAAGCTATCGGGTTCCGGTTTGGATCCGATAACTCGTTAACAGCCCGGACCAATGGGAATTTTTCACGTGTAAAATTCTCAATGGCCAGAGGAACCACGTGTCGGCTCAGCGTTGGGACAGATGTCATCCACTCATTGGACGGGAGGTGCCTATGATACTTCAACACGTAGCACGGACCAACAGAGGCCCATTCAGGTGAAAAGGCCGGCCCGTTTAACTTGGTCAAAAGGTAGCGGGCCGGCCCACGGAAAGCCTGTTAACGGCCTGTTCGCATATAGCCCATTTATAGCCTGCTAACTCACGACCCGTTATGGCCTAGCCGAGTTGGGCCCAGTAGCATCATCTGGGCCGTCCAATATGATTTCAGTCCGTTGTAACATCTGGCCCATGTATGGCCCATGATGTCTTTCGGCCCATACGAGGCCCTTTGTAACTCTTGGCCCATTAAAGGCCCGTGGTAAAACTGGCCCATAATGAACAGTGTAACGATTTACACCCATTAACGGCCCATTATTCCATTGGGCCGTTTCCAGCCCGTGTTACATTTCGGCCTTCTAAGGGCCCATTTATTCTTGGGCTCATTCCAGCAATCAGTTACTTACGGCCCGTTACTGGCCTGTTCTGCTTGTGGGCCAAATTCAGCCCGTGGTTACAGTGGGCCCGTTTGTGGCCCGTTAACCCATTGGGCTATTTTCATAGCGTCATCAAATACGGCCCATTAACGACCCGTGATGCCTGTCGATAGAATTAAGCCCGTTATACATTTCGGCCTATTAACAGCCTGTTATGCTCAGGCCATAAACACACGATTTACACTCTAGCCCGTTTATAGCCAATTTTGCGGACCGTTATTGGTCCACGAATGGCCCGTATAAGGCCCATTGATTATACGGCCCATTGAGGGTCCATGGATTCTACGACCCGTAGGAGGCCCATGGTCACTACAGCAGGTAGCAGGACCATGGTTACAACGGTCCGTATGTTGCCTTTGGTTATTGTGGCCTAGTTATAAAAAATAGGTTATTGCGGCCACTAGAAAAACACGGAAAAAGAACTGCAGTGACTACAAGCAAACAACTAAACAAGACAATAAGGAAATAAATAAGCAAGCAACTAACGCTAGGCTATTACGGCTATTACACATATTACATCCACTGGGCATCAAAGTTCGCCACTAGTGCAAATATAGGGAACAAAGCAGCATGTCACATACACTAGTTGTCAAAGTTGGCGACTAGTGCAAATAAACGCCACAGCAAAACAATTCCAGAACTGAAACCACTTCAGAAGAGCTCAAGAAAAAATAGATCCTTGGTACCTAGCATGCTGGCAAGATGCATAGCAAGCTTAATAACTTTCTCTTGTTTGGCGCTTAAATCCTCCAGCGCTTGTTGTTGCACCAGAAAGTATGCATCTAAATTCTGCAGGGACTTCCTTAGTCCGTCGGCTTCGTGTCGCAGCACATCTGATCGATGTCTTTCAACTTGAAGTTGAGACTCAGGAAGATGAACTGATTCAGGCAACGAGTTCGAAGAGCTTGTGCCAGCACTAGTGGCCAGTAACTCGAACACTACATCAAGACAGGACTTTTGGGTTGTCTCATTGTCGTCAAGATAGTTTTTATCAGCTTTCTTGAAGACCAACAGGGATGTCTCACTATCTTGAACCTTATCTGCATTACTTCCTTTACCATTGCATAACGGGGTACTCTTCTCCAATATTTTGTCTGCATTCTAAAAGAGAAACAAGCAGACACATCACAGGTTTACCATGTTGTATATGAAACTCATTTTGGTAAATCAGCTCAGTAGTAAAGTGGACACGATAACAACATGAAACAAACATATATCTATGTACCATGGTCACTATATGGTCTATATCATTCTAGTTTTTGTTGCCAAATCAAGATAGAGACACAATTCAAATAATATTTGTTTATGACAAAGCAGCATAGACAGAATATAAGTGTGGGAAACTACACATCAATAACAACACTTGTAATGTGCATGATATGAGAACATAACTGTTTATTCAATTGAAACTGAAATCAACATAGAGCAAGTTACAATAGCAAACCAGTTAAAGAAACAGGTTTAAAACATACCTGTTGCGCCATTGGAGTTTCAATTCCATCCTTCAAATTTGAAAATAGTTGGTATGAGTAAATATAGTGATGCAAGAGCAAAGGAGTATGAACCATAGCTACAGAACCTGACCTGAGAACAATTCTTCTTCTGCTTTAAGCGTTGAGTTGGGGTTCAGAGTGGTGGTCCTCATGCTTTGCGCACTGCAGTTACCTTACTAACTAATCGTGTCTGGGTGCTCTGTGGTGGAGACAGTGATGTGTCAACTAGAACTGGGTTACTATGTACTGGGGTTGGGGTTAGAAGGGGTGTAGCTGGTTCTCTGTCCAACTTGGTAGGGGTACAATCTGCGAGAGTCTGGGTTATGTGTGGTGGGGCTGGTTCTTGGGCAAGTACAACCGTGGTTCTATCTACATCGACTGGTAGCACTATCTTTTCTGAAGACCGTGTTGTTACTCCCTTAGATACTGCCATCACCCCCTCCAATTCAAATGGCTGATAAACAAGAAAAGTAATTGAATGTACAGACATTGTATGATAGACAGATGCAATGGATAGTGGGGAATAAAAGAGGGCATGAAATAATTCACATTTATGTTGTCTAACCAAACAGGATAGCATGATACAATTTAACATATATGATGGCTAACTAAACAGGATAGCATGACACAATTTCACATATATGATGGCTAACTAAACAGGATAGAAAGACATAATTCAAAATATGATGACTATGTAAACAGGATGACCTGATATAACTATATGATGTGTTTATTAAATAGGTTGGCATGCCATAATTCACATACATGCCGCCTATGGAAACATGATAGCATGATATAATTCACGGATGGAATGACATAATTCAAAATATGATGACTGTAAACACTAAATAGGATGAGATGATATAACTATATGATGTCTTTATTAAATGGGTTGGCATGCCATAATTCAGATAGATGCTGTCTATGTAAACATGATGGCATGATATAATTCAAATATATGATTTATATACTAAGCAAGTAAGCAGATGGCAATCGCATATATGATGTAAAAACTAAGCAATGCAAGACAATATATGAATGATATGAGTAATATAACCCTGCCAAGTTTGAGCATAGACCTCAGGGGGGAAATAGGACTGGTCATCTGTCTCTGAATCCTCCTCTGAGGAGCTATCTGTAACCAGCAAGATGTCTGCTTTAGCAGGTAGCATTATCTGCTCTGAAGACCTTGTTTCACTCCAGATACTTCCATCTCTGCTTCAAATGGCTGATGCACAGGAAGTAGTTGAATATACAAACGTTGTCGACAAATGGAATATGTAATACAAAAAAAATGATAGCATGATATAATTCACATATATGATGATTGGCTAAACAGCATGGCATTGCATAATTCACATATATAATGCCTTGCAACAAGATAGCATTGCATAATTCACATATATAATGTCTTGCAACAAGATGGCATTGCATAATTCACATATATGGTAATTAGACACTAAACAGGTGGCATTCACACAAAGCATGTCCAAACTAAGCAAATGACATAGCAATGCGAGACACCATACGCACGATATGAGCAACATAACCCTGCCAAGTTAGAGCATACACCTCAGGGGGGGGAATAGGACTGGTCATCTGTCTCTGAATCCTCCTCTGAGGAGCTATCCGTAACCAGCGAGATATGCGCTTCGTCACATAGCATAGTCTGCTCTGAAGACCTTGTTTTCACTCCAGAATTATCCATCATCGTGTCAAATGGCTAATGCACACGAAGAGTAGTTGAATGTACTAACATTGTTGACAAATGTAATACATAATTAAAAAAAGGATGGCATGATATAATTCACATATAAGATGACTGGCTAAGCTGGATGGCATTGCAAAATTCACATATATGATGCCTGGCTAAACAAGATGGCGTTGCATAATTCACATATACGATAAGAAACTAAACAGATGGCATTCACACAAAGCATGTCTAAACTAAGCAGATGACATATTTGATGTCTAAAGTAAGCAATGCAAGGCAACATATGCATGATATGACCAACATTAGCATGCCAAGTTAGAGCGAAGACCTCAGGGGTTAAATAGGAGTGGTCTGCTCCTTCTAAATCCCCCTTAGAACAGTTATCTTCCTCTTGATTACAATCTGAAATGGGTGGAGGGGGGCTGCCTTTGCGCCCACCATGGAGCGATGTCTGCATGAAATTTTATTGCCACACAAGGCTCGTCGCTTTTGCTCTACATGTTCAGTTCCATTGTGTACAATAACTGACATGCATAGGAATAAAACATAGTGAGATTATGTAAGGAGTGCATGCAGAAATCCATAGTGATGGTAGCAACCTGTGGATAGACCCAAAACCAATGATAGTAGGCAGATAATGGCTTCAGTTAAAAAATACAGATAATGGCTTCTTTACTGTTTGTTTCCCACCCAACATGAAACTCATAGTAGACACCAGAGATTAACCAGATAGTAGACAGATACTATTGATTGCGGCCCCGATATGTACCCCACAACCATTTAAAAACTCAAGTTTGAGCATTAGTTTGGAGCTGACTCAGAGTCTAATCGGTGAACAGGACGATAATGTAGCATGTAATATTAACCGATGCATAACATAAGCACACACGAAAGAGTGCGACCTCTCTTGCAGACCCATGTAGTCCTCGAGGTCATCTGCTCAGTTGATGATGGTAATGCAGTTGTCGTGGCTGCCGGTGGTGGGGAAGAAGATCTGAGGCAGTGAAAGACAGTCTGGAGGGCGGATCCCTGCTGTGGTGGACCCTTCTGTCATTGGAGCAGCTCCGGTAAGGTGTACGACGGTGAGGCTAAAGCACACAAGGAGCGGGACAAACCACACAAGGTTTTCTTTGACAACTATCTATAAGAGAAGTAATTCTGTAAGGGCTTGTTTGAATTGGAGGATTCTAACAACGCGGGGATACGAAATACACGGTAATAGGATAGGAATGCATGTGCAAAAGAGAGAATCAAAAATCATAGGATTTCTGTCAATCTGGGTGTTTGGTTCACAGAAATTGGAAGGTCACAGGAATGCAAAGAAGCATTGTCAAATTAAGTCAAACCACAAGAAAATGTATAGCTATAATGCTATTATGCTACTATCACTTAGTCTTGTTCTTCATGAATATGAATTTGAAAAGGAGGGCCAAGTGGATATTAAAATTCCTACGGTTTTTCTTTGAAAGAGACACTAAAGGAACAAATCCTACAGTTTTCCTTTGCTCCATTCCTTTGAACCAAATGCATTAATAGTAGTACCATAGGAAACTTTCCAATTCCTATGTTTTTCCTTCACTTTTCCTTTCAACCACTGGCAATTCTAGTAGGCAGGCCTTGAACAGGCAAAAGCCTACACTCCAAAAATGTTTTTGTGCTACTTGTACTACTTTGGACCCAGGCCATTGCCCTACTAACTGAACTCCCAGGCCCATCTACACATGCACAGCTCAAACGCACAGAAATAAATAATGATGGCTTTCGAGAGAGTCCATCACGGATAGCTAAGTTGCCTGGTACCTCACTGCTTGTTATATAGTTGAAACTAATCGTATTTCACGTTACTACGTGTGCTCAGTGGACAATATATATAACATGTCAAGTAAAAAAGTGATGCAGCAAGTGTACAACCTCTTTGGCGAAGCCATGTCGATCTCAGCATCATTAGGTTGGTCGTTGAGGATGCTGCGGCTGATGTGGCACTCGGATGATGGCAAGAAGATCTTAGGCGCCTGGAGATGGAGCCAAGGGTACTACTCCACTGTGATGGAGGGTTTCGTCATTGGAGCAGCTCCGGTAAGGTGTACGACGGCGAGGCTAAAGCAGGACAAGAGAGACAATGTTAACCTGAAGTGGTATTCTAATAGCATCTCTGATAGATGATGTAAAATACATAACCAAAAAGTGCTAGATGTAAAATACATCAGCCGCTCATCTCTGAACTTAACTGTCGAAATTGAATTTTACTGTCGAAACTGAATTTTGCTGTCGAAACTGAACGCACTAGTAGCAGAAAAGCAGTGCACTAATAGTTTAGGCCGCTCGAGCATAGTCGCAGAGTAGCAGTGATCTAAATCGGTAGCCGCTCCTACCGTACTACCAAAGAGCAGCCGGGGCAGAGCAGCAGCGCGTGCGAGAGCCAGGGCAGCTGGTCGTGTAGCAGCATCTTGGGTAGCAACAGCAAGAGCTCGAGCAAGAGTAGAATAGCAGTGCAAGCAAGAGCAAGAGCAGCACCGCGAGCAAGAGACAGAGCAGACTATGCAGGGACCGAGAGCAAGAGCAAGAGCAGCAGGGTGAGCAAGAGCCAGAGTAGACCAGGCAGGGGACCGAGAGCAAGAGTAGAGCAGCAGTGCGAGCGAGAGACGAAGCAGCAGCAGCAGGGCCAGCGAGAGCCAGAGCAGCAGCAGCAGCTCCAACTGATGTGGACGTCGCTGCCGAGGGAGTGACGATGTGGAGGATGTGGCCGGCGACGCCGCCGTAGATGGAGCCGCGCCATGGTGGTTCGGGACCGAGCGCCGGCAGCATCATGAGGTCGAATCAAGAACAAAATGCAGCGATTAGTGTAGAACCTCTTTGGTGGCACCAATTAGGCCTCGGCTTCATCCGAGGAATCGGTGATGGTGCTGCTCTTCCGGTGGTGCAGGTGAAGACAGCGTTGTGTGAATGGAGGTGGCGCGAAAGACAAGGCGAATGTCGGGGCAGCTCCTTTGAGGTGGAGGACGGGGTGGCTGAACCGGTGGGACGACGAGATCGACGACGGATCCTCATCCGGTGTGGTCGATGAGGGACGTCGAGGTGTTGTCGTGGACAACATCGTCCGGGAAGAGGCTCCGACTGGGTGGCGGGCGGAGGAGGGTGTGGGGCTTCGCGGGTTTTCGCGGCCTCGGTGGACGAATGGGGGGCGGAGAGGATGGGAGGGGGGAACCATGGCTTAGGGACGCACTTGTCCGAAATGTGGGGTAAGTTACGAAAGTAGCCCCACCGATTTGAACTAGGTGGTTCTTTCGGTTCAGGGGTATCACGGGAATTTCGCGTGTTGGGATTTCGCAGGAGGTGGGAGTTTTCGCGTGTGTTGTAATTTTGGGATAGCAAGGCGCGGGTTGAGATGGAGGGAATTTTAGGAGCACAACGAGACAAAGAGATATCTTAAAATTTCAGGATAACAAGGCGCGGGTCGAAATTTCAGGACAAGCCTAACGTGTATACTATATCAAATCAATTCGCACTTCCCTCGACGAAAAAACCAAAAAGAAATCAATTCGCACCACACAAGAGAGTCTAGTCCCGTGTACTGTACCAAATCAATTCGCACTACAAAGGTCATTCAAAACTTTGAATCCATGTTATGTTCAATTAAAATATTTCACTACGTGTATAATGCATGCAACCTGCTACTCAAATGAACATTTTAGTGCATTCCAAACGTATATACTACCGCTTCAATATGAACTAAATTTGAATTTGTTTCTCTATTTGAATAAGATCTACAATCATGATTGTTGTCAAGTTTAACCATTTGAATTCATTTCTCTATTTTAATAAGATCTACAATCATCATTATTGTCAAGTTAAACTATCATTTGTATATTATCTTCATAGCACACCACATGATTAATTACTGTCGAGTTAGATATGAACTATGTGTACTATATGAACTCGAACTCAATTTTTTGAATCCACTTTATGTTGATTTCAAATCACAGTACATTTAAAGCTCTAGCTAGATCTTCATAATCTAAACCATGTCTCATATGTATAATGTGTTTATCACATAATGTATGGTGCCCCGCCCCCTACGCCTACAAGTATTTAGATGTGAGTTGCAAACGCCACACATTATCACAAATTCAAATAAAATGTGAGATTGTTTGATATATAGTATGGTTTAGATTGTTCGATATTTAGTTGTGAGCTACAAACGCCACACATTATCACAAATTTAAATAAAATGTGAGATTGTTCGATATTTAGCTGTGAGTTGCAAACGCCACGCATTATCACATTATAGTATAACATGTCCAAAACCACACCACGCGTATCACCGCTATATTCATGCATGCATAGGTTTATAACACTATGATCTCTTATTCAAATATATGAATCCACTTTCATATCGAATTATGATCTTTGTTAGTCTCTTACACCCACACAATCCTCTACCCATTGTAGCGAGCACTAACTTTCTCTCGTGCATGCACACACCCTCCTCGCCCTCCCCCTCCCCCTCCCTCAGCATTCTATCCATCGCGCACAGTCATTTTTTTCTTTAGGTCGTTCTCCCATGGTCTCCACAACTCCTTCTTTCTGACACACACCGATCGATAAACCTCTCCAGCGATGTCTGCCTACCACATACACACACACTTTCCATCTCCTCCTTTCTGTGTCCATGCCTCGTGTCTCTCATACGGTCCCACACACGTGTAAACTCTCGCCCCTCTTTTCATTGATCTCACAATCGCACTCTCCTCCCCCTATCTAGCTAGTAGGCCTCTCGCACCACCTCCTAGATCCATCTCTCTCTCTCTATCCGTCTCTCTAGGCCTTAATTGCCTCTAACAAATGGATGTACACTGACCGATCTCCCACTATACATATAGCTAGCTAGGTCTGCTTACGGAACACATGGTCCCCCTTCATCATCTATGCATGCCTCCAGACACATCTATCACGCACACGCACACACAGAAACACATCACCACTCTTCTTGATAATATTGTAGTTGTACCCTCAGTTTGTCTAGTAGGCCTCTCCCACCATCTCCGAGAAGCAACTCCACCACCCCTCTGGCACTCTACCTCTCTCTCTCTCCCTCTCTCTCCCTCTCTCTCTCCCTCTCCCTCTCCCTCTCTCTCTCTCTCTCTCTCTCTCTCTCTGTCCCAACCTATTTCCCATCCTTCACTTATGTATGGATGTCGACCGATCTCCCTCAAGACATAGTTAGGTCTCTCCTTCTCAACACATATAAGAGTCGATCTACCTCTCTAGTTAGGTCTCTGCCTCCCCCCCCCCCCACACACACACGCCGATACATTGAGCGCTCTAGTCATGTTTCCCTCCAACACACAAACTTGCCCTGTGCCCTCTGACGTTCCGGTAGGTCAGTCGCCATATATCTTTGACGTGCACACACGCAATTTCGATAGCTCTCTTCATCGATCTCGCACCCACACACTTGATCCTCTCTTCGACTCTATCGATATATATGACCCCTCCCTCTCTTCTCGTGGATCGCCCCCTCTATATATGATATAGATAGGCCTCTATTTCACAAACATTGCATTGTGTCACATTTTTCTTTGAGATATCATCGACACATATCCTCTAACCTTTGTAGCTAGCACTAACTTTCTCTCGTGCATGCACACACCCTCCTCGCCCTCCCCCTCCCTCAGCATTCTATCCATCGCGCACATTCATTATTTTCTTTAGGTCGTTCTCTCATGGTCTCCACAACTCCTTTTTGACACACACCGATCGATAAACCTCTCTAGCGATGTCTGCCTACCACATACACACACACTTTTCATCTCCTCCTTTCTCTGTCCATGACTCAAGTCTCTCATACGGTCCCACACGCGTGTAAACTCTCGCCCCTCTTTTCATCGATCTCACAATCGCACACTCCTCCACCCTATGTAGTAGGCCTCTCACACCACCTCCTAGCTCCATCCCTCTCTCTAGCTATATCTGTCTCTCTGTGTCGGCGTTCTGGGAACCGGGGTACCTAGACTTGCCTGCCTGCGGCCCACAGCGTGGCTTCATCAGCGTCCTGGTACGGCCCTTCTCCAGCATAAACAACACAAGACCCTCATGAGAGGCCAAGCCTCGCGAGGCGGACGACGCCAAGACCTCCAGAGGGAGCGGCTTCCCCAGGCCGGCTCCTGAGGAGCGGAGATTTCCATGCAAGCCCCACCTCGTGAGGTTTCAGATGACGCAAGCCATGACGACCAAGGCCAGACGGGCGCCAGTGGGCGCAGTACAGCAGGTTTCCTCTTCGGTGCTAAGGAAGCAAGCGTAGATGCAGAGTCCCAAGGAATCAGCCAAAGGTTTCCATTCCCGTGCTACAAGACCAGGACGGCAGGACGGAGGTCATCGCCGAGCCCACCACGACGTCACGACCAGAAGCTTTGCAGGCTAAGACCACCTTTCGTCAGGATAAGATGTACTACTTGTCTCCCTTCAAACTTAGCCGTTGTGGGATCCCTTCCCGCCTTCGTTTTGGGGGAAGAGGACCGAGGCCACTATAAATATGGCTAGGTCACCACCATAGAAGGGAGAGACAAGATCATCCTCACCAGCTCATACCAGCACAAGAACACTCCTCCTGAGGTTGTTCTCCCTCTGTACTAGTTCATCCTCAGCCCACCTCGAGGCCAATCCACCACAAAGCAGGAGTAGGGTTTTACACCGCAAGGTGGCCCGAACCTGGGTAAACTACTGAGTCCCTTTCCTTTCCTGTTCATCGAGCTAGGCGGTGAGATCGACGAGTCGGCAGACTGGGGAGATTTAGTTCTTCCCACGCACCCCAGAGTTCGAACCTTTCTTGGGTCTGCGGAGCCCTGAATTCGATATTTGGCGCACCAGGTAGGGGTGTGTCGGAGCCTCTCTTCCATCGACCGATTCACCACCGTTCCACCATTCCCATGGCTGACGCTCGTCGAGTTCGCTCTGAGCGCCGGGCTGCTCTCACCGCCCGTGTGGCCCAGACCGCACCTGCGGGCAACGGCGCCCCCCGCCGTTCCCCGTCGCCTGCGGCAAACGCTGCCACCGACCCCGCGGCCCACGAGCAGCAGGCTTCGTTGCTGCATCCCTCTATACGACGCGACGGGTGCACCGCCACCCCGTCGCTGACTCCGGCGGCTGCTTCGTCCTCCCATGCCCGTCACGGCCCGGCGAATGCGCAGGCCGCATTGTTCATGGCGTGCGAGCTTCTGCGCTATCGCCCGACCGACGACCTCTATGAAGACTGGCTGGACCGCATCACCGAGCTCGTCAGCGCCACCGGAGAAACCCCTGCTCCGTCTCGCTCGCTGCCTCCCCAGCCACCTCTTGCGGGCGACGTGGCCCACGGTGCGCCTCCTCCACCTCCCAGGCAAGAAGTCGCCCTTGAGCCAAGGCGTGAGGCTCCTTAGCGCGACCCGCCGCGCAGCGCGCTGGCGCGCGATGAAGAAAGCTGCCAAGTGGTGTAGCGTCCCCCAGGAGAGGTGCGCGCACTCCCAGCACCGCCATGTCAAGACCGCGTGCTGCCTGAGGCGACGGTGCGCGAGCGCCAAGTCCAGGCTCTCCCTCTGCGGCGGGCTGCCGTGCATTCACCCCGGAGCTGCATGGCATCGTCTGGCCATGGAAGTTTAAGCCAGACCTGCCTCCACGCTACGACGGCACCCCCGACCCTGCAGAGTTCCTCCAACTCTACGAGCTGAGCATCGAGGCGGCCAACGGCGATGAGAAGGTTATGGCAAACTGGTTTCCCATGGCCCTCAAGGACTGCGCGCGCTCATGGCTCCTGAACCTCCCTGCTGGATCGATCTCCTCATGGGATGAAATGCGGGAGCGCTTCATCGCCAACTTCCAGGGCACTCGAGATCGTGCTCCGGCTATAGACGACCTGCAGCGCGTCAAGCAACAGCCTGGGGAGACCTTGCACAAGTACATCCAGCGCTTCACCAACATTCGCCTCAAGATTCCCAAGGTGACGGACGAGGCCATCATTTCCGCATTCACTGATGGCGTCCGGGATGTTAAGATGAAGGAAGAGCTCGCCATGCACAAGGACCTGTGCTCGGCTCTGGAAATGTTTAACATGGCAGCCAGATGCGCAAGGGCTGAGGAAGGTCGCCTCACCCTCCTCGAGCTCCCAGAAGCTGACCCAGAAGACAAGAAGGCCAAGGCCAACGACGTGAAGCGCAAGGGGCCAGCTGTGCTCGCGGCTGAGCCTGAGATGAACCACGGCTGCGACTACCCAGAGTCCTCCAAGGGCAGCCATCCGTTCTGCGTCTTCCATAATGTGCATAGCCACAACACCAATGACTGCCAAGAGCTCAGGGCCATCCGGGACGGGCGCCTTGGCCTCCGCCCTGAGCGCAATGACCGCGGCTACGGCCGTGGAGGAGGCCGAGGTGGCGGACGCTGGGACAACCGCGACCCCTGCCAGGACTGGCGCGACCAGCTCCATGAGGATCGCTGGCAGGGTCGGCCTCGCGAGGACCCCTGGTGGGATCAGCCTCGTGAGGACCGCCCTCAGGGCAATGCTGGCCTTTCTCCGCTGCCGCCGCCGCCAAGGAGGAATGATGACCACCACCAAGATGATGGGGCTGGGGGCTTCCAAGAGCCTCGTGCCATGGCTTGCATCCTGGGTGGCGCTCAGGCTCCCGCCTCTCACCGCATCTTCAAGCAGTTCGCTCGTGAGGTGAACGCGGCCCTCCCCAAGCTTGAGGCGACGCATCCGCTCAGGTGGTCCAAGTACGCCATCACCTTCGACTCTACTGACCAGCTCAAGTGCGCGGCTGCTGCCGACGCTCTCCCAATGCTCTGCTCGCCTACCATCAGCAATGTCCTCGTCACCAGGACACTCGTCGATGGCGGTGCAGGACTCAATGTCCTCTCCATCGAGACGTTCGACCGACTCCAGGTGCCGTACGACCAGCTTGAGCCTACCAAGCCTTTCTCAGGAGTGACCGACGGCTCCACCACCCCGATAGGGTAGAACTGCCCCCCTGTCACCTTCGGCAAGCGCGAAAACTACCGCACTGAGCTCATCGACTTCGATGTCACCCACATCCGCCTCCCGTACAACGCCATCCTTCAGTATCCAGCCCTGGCCAAGTTCATGGCCGCCACTCACCACGGCTTCAATGTCCTCAAGATGCCAGGGAGCGGCGGCATCATCACGGTCGCCTACGACAAGAAGGATGTGGTGTGCTCCCTCGAGCGCGCCTACCAGGCTGTAGCAGTCGAGAACCCAAATGATGAGGGCGCTGCCTACCCTCCCGAGGCCGTTCCCAAGAAGAAGAAGCAGCTGGTCCGCCCGAGACCCCAGGAGGATGGGGCGCCCGTCGATCGTGCCTCAGGACCTGCGCCCACTCACGGGACGCCTTCCCATCTCGCTTAGGAAGGCATGCCCGGCGCGCCTCTCAGGCTGGGCTCGAGGGCTCTCCTCTGGAGGGCCTTAGACCTGGCCAGCGTCACGAGGGAGGCATTTGGGCACCATGTGGAGGCGTGCTTCAACGCGCATTTCCGCGAGAAGAGCGCAGGGCGCGAGGCACCAGGCGCTCAGGAGTTCATCACCAAGGCGATCGAGGATCTTCAGGAGGCGAGGGCCATGCGAGGCGCTCGTCGCCCCGCTCCACCAGGCGTAGCTCCCTCCCCTGACGAGGGCAGCGGGCTGCGCGTCTGCATCAACATCCCAGGGCTCAACCGGGCCATGTCTCAGGAGCTCTACTAGCCATCCCACGTGGGCCGGTGCGAGGGCCCCCCTCACAGCTACGTTCGCATGCCTTTCGGTTTGCTGAACCAGGCTGGCACGCACCAGCGCCACATGCGGAGCGTCCTGGTGGCTCACGAGGCCAGGCACCAGGCGATCCTGTCGGAGGAGGCGCCGGACCCTCGCGAACCCCACGGGCCCCCGGGGGCTCACGAGGCTCAGGACCTGGACGGCTCATGAGGAACGACTTCTACGGCTCGCGTCTTCAGCTACTCCAACACTTCTTTAGCAACGGTGCCAGGTGACATTTTTCAGTTTGTTCAGTTGGGGGCGCCCCTCGGGCTGCATTATCCCCAAGCCGTGTGGGTCCGTCCCTATGGCATGTATCGTTCTTTGCATCTATCAGAGCTGGCCTTACCTCTTCATGAGTTGCTTTATGATTATCACCTGCCTGCCCAGTTCCTGTCGCCCCTTCGCGGCCTCCGCGCGTTGCGAACCCGCCTGTTGCTCATCCCGCCACGGGGGCTGCTGGCACGGCGCCTGTGCTCAGGTCCGTCCCTGCAGTGCTGACAAACCTGAGAGATCGAACTCTGGCTCGCGGCCCGCCCCGCGCACGTCACCTCACCGGATCCTCAGTGCCTTCGTCTTCTTGCAGAAAGATCAACGGTGTGGCGGCAAGCGCGGCTATGTGTACTAACTCGCAGGAACCTCCGGAACCAGACTACGAGCGGCTCCCGCTGGCCACTCCTTTTTCACGCAATTCGCTTGCACGTTAAAGGGGGGGTGCCTGAGCATCCTGCCTCAGGGACTCCTACTGGCTCTCGAGCCCTCACCCCCTGGCCTTGACCACGGCATCGCGACCTAGCATACCAGCGGCGGCTAAGCCTCGCTCGAGGGCTGGGACCCGAGAACGTAGAGCATCCATATGAGCAAGAAAAAGGGGACCGGCGTGAGCCCTGCCTAGAACCGCCACCACCGGGACGCAGTCAGGCGTCGTGCGGAGGAATCGCTGCAGGCCTGCCAAGATAAGTCACCACATACATGTCGGCGTAAATCTCACGACCCAGTATTTTGATTTTCGCGATCTCGCTCAGGCAAGGCCATTTTCCCTATCGGTCTTCAGGGGGCTGCTTGCGCGCTAAAGGGGACCTACTGAGCATCGCGCCTCAGGGGCTCTTACCGGACCTCGGGCCGCCCACCTCTTGGCCTTGACCACGGCATCGCGACCTGGCATACCAGCGACGGCTGGAGCCGCCTGGGGACTGGGTCCTGTCAGCGTAGAGTGCTAAAGCTACCGCGAGAACGAAAGGGAGCACCATGCCAAAACGAGATACGCGATCGCAGCATCGAACTAGGAACAATAACAATAAGGCAAAAGCATTACAGTTCTTACATGCCCCCACGGGGCTCGTCATGGTTTTGTGCAGGAAAAACAAAAGAAGGGACTTTGGAGAACCCCGGCCTCAGGACGTCACCGACGGCGCCGAATCGATGCCGCTGCCGCGCTCCGCGCGCGGCGAGAGTTCGGCGGCTCGTAGCTGTCATCGTCGCTGGACTCTGGAGAGTCGCTGGATTCTGGAGAGCTGCTGTCACCAAGAGCTGCTGGCAAGGCCAAGGGCAAGTTCAGTGCCCGTGGCCGCGCCGTGTGGATCGCCTCCTCCAGAGCAGTACTCCAAGTGCCGGCCGTCTTCGCGGAAGACCTTGTAGAAAATCGTGGAGGCTCCGTCATATTCAAAGTGGATGGCAAGGGCCCCCTCCGGGCAGTAGGCGCGGGCGACCTCGCCCCATCCCCAGGTCATGAAGACTTCGCCAGGGCGGACGACCTCGACCTCCGCCTCGGTAGCTTGGCTGCAGCACCCGGCGTGTTGCAGCCACAGCTCAATGGGCCCCCTTGGCGGTATCTCCTCCACAAAGAACCGCGGGAGCCGGATCCACGTGCGTGGCGGCATTGCCGCCCACACCACGAACTCGCATGACGTACCTTCGGCAGGAGTTCGCAAGCCGGAAGGCCGGGCAGCCGTCACCTGTCCTCCTCCATGACCCTGGCCCATGCGGCGCTGGGCGCTGTCTCCAAGCGCAGGGCCCTGCGCGCAGGCGTACATAGGGATTGGGAAGCCCGGTGGAGCCCGCTCGTGCCAAGACCGCATCACCTCGGCCCCTTCACCAGTGTCGCGGGAGCGGCCGAGCCTCTTCTTCGGCGGAAGTGGCCCGGGCTCCTCCCGAGGGGCTTTTCCCTTCTCCGACGCAGAAAACCTCCTTAACGGCGCCATGGACGCTTCGTCAAGATGGCGAGGTAAGAAGGAAGAAGAAGCAAGCAGCGGGAAGACGGAGATGAGCAGGGGGCTCCGCCCCTCCTCCCATTTATAGCCAAAGGGAGGCCAACCGCCATCCTCCACGATCTCCGGTAATGATGATCTTTTTGCATGCAGCAGGTTATTGTCAAGTCGGACGGTTGCCGAGGCAGCGTGGGGAAGCAGAGATGCCCACGTCCCATCAAACACCATGCGTCGACTGGGTCCGCAGGCGGTTAGGGCTCGTGGCACTTCGCCCTTGTCCTTTGGCTGCGCCTTGAAGCCAAGTCCGAGCGCGGCTTGGGCGCGGGGGCTACTGTCGGCGTTCTAGGAACCGGGGTACCCAGACTTGCCTACCTGCGGCCCACAGCGTGGCTTCATCAGCGGCCTGGTACGGCCCTTCTCCAGCATCAACAACAGAAGACCCTCGCGAGGGGCCAAGCCTCGCGAGGCAGACAACGCCAAGACCTCCAGAGGGAGCGGCTTCCCCAGGCCGGCTCCTGAGGAGCGGAGATTTCCATGCAAGCCCCACCTTGCGAGGTTCAGATGACGCAAGCCATGACAACCAAGGCCAGACAGGCGCCAGCGGGCGCAGTACAGTAGGTTTCCTCTTCGGTGCTAAGGAAGCAAGCGCAGACGCAGAGTCCCAAGGAATCAGCCAAAGGTTTCCATTCCCATGCTACAAGACCAGGACGGTAGGATGGAGGTCATCGCCGAGCCCACCACGACGTCACGACCAGAAGCTTTGCAGGCGAAGACCACCTTTCATCAGGATAAGATGTACTACTTGTCTCCCTTCAAACTTGGCCATTGTGGGATCCCTTCCCGCCTTCATTTTGGGGGAAGAGGACCGAGGCCACTATAAATATAGCTAGGCCACCACCATAGAAGGGAGAGACAAGATCATTCTCACCAGCACAAGAACACTCCTCCTGAGGTTGTTCTCCCTCTGTACTAGTTCATCCTCAGCCCACCTCGAGGCCAATCCACCACAAAGCAGGAGTAGGATTTTACACCGCAAGGTGGCCCGAACCTAGGTAAACTGTTGAGTCCCTTTCCTTTCTTGTTCATCGAGCTAGGCGGTGAGATCGACGAGTTGGCAGGCTGGGGAGATTGAGTTCTTCGCACGCACCCTAGAATTCAAACCTTTCTAGGGTCTGCGGAGCCCTGAATCCGACACTCTGGGCCTTATTTGCCTCTAACAAATGGATGTACACCGACCGATCTCCCACTATACATATAGCTAGCTAGGTTGTTTATAACTTGTTTTCCCCACGCGCTGATCGATCTACCTCATTAGTTATGTCTCTCCCTTCCTCCGACACACAACAATTGATTTACCGATCTAGTTAGGTCTGCTTACCAAATACATATGGTCCCCTTCATCATCCATGCATGCCTCCCGACACATTTATCACGCACACGCACACACAAAAACACATCATCCTCTCTTCTTGATATTGCAGTTGTACCCTCAGTTTGTCTAGTAGGCCTCTCCCACCATCTCCGAGAAGCAACTCCACCACCCCTCCGGCACTCTCTCTCTCTCTCTGTGTCCCAACCTATTTCCCGTCCTTCACTTATGTGTGGATGTCGACCAATCTCCCTCAAGACATAGCTATAGGTATCTCCTTCTCAACACATATACGAGTCAATCTACCTCTCTAGTTAGGTCTCTGTCCCCCCCCCCCCCCCCCCCCCCCACACACACTGATACATCGAGCGCTCTAGTCATGTCTCCCTGCCACACACAAACTTTCCCTCTGCCCTCTGATGTTCCGGTAGGTCAGTCGCCCTATATCTTTGACGTGCACACACACAATTTCGATGGCTCTCTTCATCGATCTCGCACCCACACACTTGATCCTCTCTTTGACTCTATCGATATCTATGACCCCTCCCTCTCTTCTCGTGGATCCCCCCCTCTATATGTGATATAGATAGGCCTCTGTTTCACACACATTGCATGTGTCAAATTTTTGTTTGAGATATCATGGACACAAATTCCGAAAAATACATTCACGAAATCACCCCCCCCCCCAATAACAAAAAACACTCACGAACGGACACGCCATCTCTCTAGATTTGTATCTCTCTCACACACACCCACATAGGTGGGGGACATGCACGAAGAGAAGAGGTGCACGCACGGCGCACGTACTCCCGTCTCTTTCCCACCCACACCCGCGCGGGTACACGGTGGAGCTCATTTCTGTACGAAAAGGTAGCCCACGTGGTAATTTGACACGTTTACTGGTTGTCCACTTGATGGAGGATCATGTACCATGGGTGAACAAACAAATTGCGACTTGACGCGTTATTTAAAAAAAGAGGCAAACCATGTGGGGCCTACCTTAGAGGTAAGGCTCTATACACTGGAGATGCTCTGTATTACTTTTGATGTGTCCCGTCAACTCGCAGAATGAGGAGAAGCTTGCTTAGTACGCCCTCTCCCCTGCCCACGGGCGCGGTGGCTCGTAGAGTCGCAGGACGAGGAGAAGCTTGCTTACTACACCTACGCCCGCTCCCTCGCCCACGCGCGCGGTGGCTCGCAGGACGAGGAGAAAATTGTACTACTCCCTCCGTTAGATGTATATACTCCTCGTCCCTTCCTTGGTTAGAGAGATTATCATATTGTTTGAAATATATGTCTTTTAGCATATTTCAATAAGAACTACTAGTACATACTCCAAACACGGATGTATATAGACGTATTTTAGAGTGTGGGTTCACTCATTTTGCTCCATATGTAGTCCATATTGAAACGGACGTAGTAGTACGCCCCTCACCCCTCGACCCTTGCCCATGTGGTGGACGTGCAGCAATTCATTCGGTCTCAGATAGCCAGAACCGTGTACTGTAGTACCATCATTGCTCGACTTCCCGAAGAGGCGAAGAGCCAAGCGCAAGGTTAATATTTTTGAGATGCCAAGCACAAGGTTTATAGGAGAACGAGTAGTACTAGTACTAGTAGTACGTACTATATGGAGGAAGAAGGCAACAAGAATGAATGTTTTGCATTACAGTCTCTTCTTACAGGACGTGCTAGACCTAGTGGACCTCATTGTTGCAATGGGAGTATCATAGATGGCACGATTGAGAGTGGTGGGCAGCGGGAAAAATATTCGGAGCTGCTTAGTCTTAAACCCCATGAAGAAGTCCCATAAAAAAGAATAGCCATCCTCTACACGTGCTCCTATGTAAAATGAGTAAATGAGACAAAAAGAGAAAGAGACAAAGTAAAAAAATCACCAGCCTTAGAGCCAGCCCTATTGTATCAGTGAATGATATTTCTACGTCGTGATTGACATGGCTATCTTATTAACCATGCTGCGGAGGTAGCAGCGAATTTTTATTTATTTGCGGAGGTAGCAGCGGATGGATATTCAACGAGGAGTGAAATGATGGCTGCTTCCTCAGTTAAACATAGAGAAAGGTGGGCCTCGTGATTTGATGGCTCATTAGTCATTATTACTGCCTATACTCTTTGCCCATATAATAACCGCGTGGTAGAGTAGTTGGCTATACTTTTAATAACCATGCTCGAAGAGAAGAGGTGCATGCACCCACGCACGTACTAGTAGCACTCTTTGCGTCTTCCCCAACGACACACGTGACACGGTGGAGCTCATTTCTGTATGATGATGCAGCCCACGTGATAATTTGACGCGTCTAGTAGTAGTTACTCACTTAATGGAGGGTCGGGAACCACGCATGAACGGTGCCACATTATTTAGAAATAATTTTTTTTCTTCAGTGGCACGTACGCAGTATAAATAGGTTCATATGGAGAGAAAAAGAAACCGCTCCACTATATACATAGCCAGGAGCCTACACAGTTTCTTTTTGGGGTTGCTCTCTTCCCACTCTCTCGCACAAAATGACTGTGGCCACATCTCTAACATCCGGGCAGATCACATCCGCCGGGGGAAGGGGTGGATGCTTTGTGTAGATGCGGTCGCCGTCGTCGACGCCAAAAACCCACTGTCGGCGCGTCCCGATCAGGGGTCCCCGTTGTTCTCTCTCACAAAGCCGGTGTGGTTGCCTTCGCCCCTTGCTCACTGCCGCGACGTGGGAAGTTGCCGCCTCCCACCGCCCTCCTCTAAGCTAGCTACGTCCCGACATCCCTCAGGTACAACTTCCTTTTCAGCCGGCTTGCACCACTGCCCCAGCTGCCCACATCGCTCCATGTGGATATTTCTCTACTTCTTTGCCCCGCACGTACCTCTACTGGCATATATTGTATTTGTGATGAGTTTATGTCTCATAAAAACTAGTCCCACTAGTCTTATTCTAATCACACTTCAATTTCTTTGCCATAGGGATGCTCAGCTCAATTTTAGTGAAACTGCACAAAATGATCCGATGGTCAAAGGGTTGCAACCTTCATTCCGTCATAAGGTTCAACCTCACCAGCAAATTAAAGCCTGGTTAGGGTTTAGGGTTCAAGGCCTAGGGGCTGCATGGATCGTTTTTTTTTCTTTAGCTGTCTCTGTTCCAAAGTAAGTGTCAACTTTAGTACAACTTTGTACTAAAGTTGGCAAAGTTGGCATAAAGTTGAGACACTTATTTTGGAACGGAGGGCGTATTGGCTATGATCTGTGAATCATTGAGATGCAATAGCATGCATGTTAGTCTCCTTTGTATTTGATGGAATGTTGCAACGGGGCAACCTTGGATGCAAGATACATGAAACAGAAGCTGAAAGCTACATAGCATTGTACATTTTTCGCTGCTTTTGTGTTTTCGCTGAGCTGCCGTGTTTTCGCTGATTTCGTACTCCTCCACTCTAAGAGTGGAGAAAATTGTAAAGAGTGGAGACGCTCTACCTCCTTTCGCCGAAACGTGGGACATCCAGCATCCGGTGCACGTGTCATGCACCAAAGTAAAGTGTACAGTACAAGTGAGACTCAGCACCGTTGTACCACCTCAGTAATAATGACCAATGGGCCGTCAAATCACATAGACCCGGCAGTAAGTTGGACGGACGAAGCAACCATCACTCTTCGTTGAATCCGCTTCTCCCTTCAACGCATGCGCCAGTGAGAGGTCGTGTCCGCTCTGCCTGGGCATGAATGTGGCACCAATTCTCTGGAGCGGCGCTAACCGTTTCGGGCGGGAAGCGCACGCGGGCGATGGAGGGGCCTTGGGTGGGCCAGGGTGGTCAGGAGCGGGCGTGGCAGCTGTCCCGATCGGACGCCCGGAAACAAGAGGATGCATCGACTCTCGCAGCTTCATAGTTAGTACGTAGTACTACACACCATCTCTCTGTAGGTCGATGTGTCGCTCTCTCTAACACACACACGCGCTATTAAAAAACACACACACGCACACACAGGTTCATAGAATAGGAATATCGTGGGAGTGGGAAGCCACAGGAAGTGAGATAAATGGAGTACATACAAGAAGAGAAGGGGTACACGCACGTCCGTCGGAGACACAGTCGCTGCCTCGCACTACAGCGTTTAGAACACATAAAAAAAGAAGTCAATAATATTTATTTTTTGTTGGCATGTATTAGCAGTTCACTACTTCCCGTCTAAAGAAACCAACCAGTGCATGTAACCGTTCCTACTCATTTAGTGGTCGTCCATGAATATATTGTAATTAATGCAGATTAAGTTTTGAGTAATTTTGTAAACTACGAGACATAGTACATTTCTCCACTCATCATCTGCCTTGGTTGATGAGATTTAAAATTTAAGCCCTATAAACCAGAAAGGAGGGAGTAGTTAAAATTTTTGGTCAAACTTTGACAAAAAATATATGACGTGGCATAAAAACCTGGACGGAGGTAGTAGTACGAGATACGGTGGCACACTGACTTAGGCCGAATACAAGTGCCCACTCATTATTGGAAGAGAGCAAAGTGTACATACAAAGTAATTAAAAATGAATTTATCGAAAATATATAAATTGGAGGATGGTGCAGCCCACCTTTCCGATATTTTGACCATGTGTGGTTCAGTTGTTGTTCACTTCGGAGGGTCATGTACCACACGTGAACGATAGTAAGCGTGACCGGCAGGCGTGCAACGTTAATTGCGAGTTGACTCCTTCGAGCGTTAAATTTTCTTCATGTACTAGCATTACCCTAGTATTTTTCTTCACTACATTAAATAAAGAGTTCCGTTTCATCCACAATTTAAAACAATTTTTATGGAGAGAAAAATAAAACCACTCCAACTATATATGCTGCAGCCTCGCCGCTTGTTTTCTAGGGTTTGCTCTCTTCACACTCTCTCTCCACTATATATATACACGCTGGAGCCTCAGCGCTTGTAGTTGCTCTCTTCACACTCTCTCACCCTCTCCAGATCTGAACAAGACTGCGTTGGCCTCTCTCTCTCTCTCTCCCCCTCACTTCTGGTCAAAGAGCCGGCAGGATCCCGACCGCCGGGGAAGGGAAGGAGGCTTAACGCTGTCGTCGTTGATGAGGGAGGGAATCCACTGCCGGCGCAGCTGTTCTCTTTCACCCAGCGGCGGCGCGGGAGGGCCTCCGACCCCTTCTTCCTCGCTGCCGTACATAGTGTGGGCAGATCGGCCTCTGGCCGCCCACTGAGCCACACCCCGAGAACCTTAAGGTATAATTTACTTAATCCACATGCATTGCTCTAGCTGCATGTGGATTTTTTCCGCTTCTGCACTCGAATCTAGGTGTTGGATCAAACAGGAATGTAGTGGGGAAAGTTGTATAGCATGAATCTAGGACGTGGTTCAAAGAGGAAAGGAAGGGGAAAGTAGTACAGACTGGCTATCCAGAACCTACGTTTGGTCGAAAAGGGAAAGCAATGACAAATGCAGTACGCACATCTGTAACAAACTGATCTTTCTGTGGGTGGGGGACAAGGCTGTAGAGTTTGAGCAGGACTAGATTTGCTGCCCTCACATAGGGAAAGGTGTCTAAAGATAACAAAACTAGGACCAACACAAATATGCTCCTTGGTTATTTGTTCTTTGTTGCAACAGACTGTGCATCACCCCTTCATACATCGGTAGATGCACATGGTGCTGGTGCATCCACTGTCTCGTACAACTCTTTAGCTGTTGTTAATCTAATAATGCCGCTGGAAAATTGAAGCAATGCCACAGTTAAAAGCAAATTACATGATTAACAAATTTTATTGTTAATATAATCTCTCTGTTAATATGAATCAATGCCACTGTTTGAGAAATACTACTGTCTTGCATTCTTTCCCATTTAGATAAGTAAGATGCTTCTTTTTGTGGGCTTCTGTGTCATCCACCGTTATTGACCAGTAATTGTTTCCTTTGCACCTCTGTGTAAACAGGGTTATCTACTTCACCTCGTTGCTATTGCGAGCTTTTGTTGCACTGCACAAAACACTTTGCTTTAAGAGTGTTTTGTGCAGTTCAACCAAAATGTCACACCGACAACATTACTTGATTGCTTGATCTTAGTGGAACTGCGCAAGAGGAGATCTGACTTCCTATCTGTGTAGGCAAATTTGTTTCAGATCTTCTTCTTGTGAGTTGTTTGAATTCCGCATCATGAGAGGTCAGTAATGGCCTTCTTCCAGATGATTGTGCAGTGTGCTTTCATATGTTGTGCTACTTATACAGTAATGTTGCTTGATTTTAGTGAAATGCACAAAAGGAGACCAGACTTCCAATCTGTATGTGCACTGTAATATCCCATTGAGGTAAGATAATGATATTTCACAACTGTTGGCCTGTATTTTGCTACTGTCATCAAAAAAGTAATGTTGTTGTTTAGTGCTATACTTGTGCTCCCTAATTGACATGCCAAATCTTACATTGAAGGCGAAGCTTGTCTGTTATTGAACCAAGTGATGAAGGGGAAGAACAAGCAGAAGAAGAACAAAAATCAACTCCCGGTGCTGTAATGAAGCACTGGAACTGTGATGACACAAGTAATGATATAGTTTTGCATCTTAATTTATTGCTATGGCTGGAACGAGCAATTGTTTTGCCACTGTGATTTGATGCCACTCTTAGTGTAATATATAATTATCTCTACTTGTGCAAACAGGGATCTTGTTTGAAGATAACATATATTTTAGTGGAACTGCACAAGAAGATGTTGGAAACATTAAACTAATCGAGGAGTTTATAGTAAGCATGGCAACCACAGTAGATAATAACGGATGGTTCCGAAGAAGTGCTTCATCTGCATGCTCTACACAAAAGCCTGCTGACAAAGGTTGGTACTGGCCCACGGATTTCATCCATATGATTGAGCTTTGTCATCTCTATTGGTGTTGTGCTACTGTTTAGCTACTGTCATAAGAAAGTGGTATTGTTTCGCATGTTAATCTAAGGCTGCTAATAAATTGATGCACCGGTTTGCCACCGTTATAGCCACTGATAAAATTAAGTAATAATACAGTTCAAGTTGAGCTACTGTGTTTGGTATCATATCATTTCCTATGAGGACAATGAGGATGCATCTCTTTGTGACTATACATTTCATCAGTTGCTCCCTTTGTTAATGTAATGGCTGTTTTAAATATTTCCTTTCCTTTTTTCGAGCAAACAGGGATGCTAGCATTTAGTTGTTCTCTTGTCTTTGCACAACAGGATCCTCCTCTGAAGAAGAAGAATATGGAGTACGTGAAGTGCCTAGTTCCAATTATGCCAGGATGAAGAAGCCCAGTCTATCTTCTCATCAGAAGGAGCAGTTGAAGGATGGTAACATTACTCCCCACAAGACCAAACTAACTTCAGCTCAGAAGGACTCATAGATTTCCATCTTTTTTGCTGTGATGGGCAAGTACAATGTTGTTCTAGGATTCTTTCTGGTGAGTTCCATTTTTTTAAATGTGTGCTCTGCATGGACTATGTAGGTGCCTATGTAAACTGTAAATTCATAATACTGTTTGCTTTACTAATCACTTTTTTGTATTTATGCAAACAGGGGTGCTCAGCTTGATTTCAATGGGAACTGCACAAAATGTTCTGATGGTTCGTGCCCATTATACTTCATCATGCACAATACATCGAATATTCTCGAATCATTCATTTCCACCTCCAGCCACAAAATTAGCTACAAGAAAGAAGGTGCCGATATGTTCAAGGCGTTGCAACATATAAAGGCGAAATCAGACAAGCTACGCGCGAATTTGGTGGAACTGCACAAAAAGAACAGCTAGTTTATTTAGCACGAGGTGCCATGTCAATGTCCGAACTGATCACCCCACCCATTCCACAATCATAGGCATTTGATATTTTGGAATGGGAAAACCTTGTCAAAGTTTGCTCACGCAAAAAGACACGCATTTGATATTTTGGAATGGGACAACCTTGTCAAATTTTTCTCATTGATGTTAGCAAGAAGACATGCATTTGATATTTTCGAATGGGATGCCCTTTGCTGTCAGCAGCATCGATCAATTTTTCTTTATTCTTTAGTTGTGAAGTAAATATTGGCTCTGACATGTGAATCGCTGAGATGCATAATCATCGATTGTTTTGAATGTTCTCTATGAATTGCCAGGCATGTGAGTTTGATTGCAATGTACAAGCACACTAAAAAGCTGCTCAAACTTTTTGTACTCCCTCTGTTCCTTTTTACTTCGCATATTAGATTTCTTTCAAGTCAAAGTTTGCAAAGTTGGACTAAATATATATTAGAAAATGTCAACATCTACAATACCAAATATACTATATACTATGAAAGTACATTTCATAATGAATCTAAAAATGTTGATTTTACATTGTGAATGTTGATACTTTTTTCTATAAGATTGGTCAAAGTAGAGATACTTTGACTTCAGACAAAACTTATATGCAGACTAAAAAGGACCGGAGGGAGTACGTGTGAAACTGCTGCAAATGAGGTGATCACCGTGCGTCCTGGGAATAATGCTAGTACGTATTGTTTTTCATGTTCGTCCAATGCCAGTGATGCAAGAATTCGAACTAATTGAACTAAATTCGTTCATACACGGCTGGATTTCATATAAACATGCTGGATTTCATTACATTTCATACATTCTTCAACTAAAAAGGGGTGCGCTGAAGGTATAATTAATTAACGTAATCTATGATCTCCGGCGCCCATTTCCCGTGTCCGTCTGAGCCGAACAGAAGCTTCTCCAGCACAGCTCTCCGACTCCATGTTGCCACCAAGAAGCTAATCGGTCGTCAATGTTCAACCCGCCAAGCTTGGCTTCAACCAGAGGGTAGCAACGGTGGCCTTACTTGGACCCGAGCGGCGGCGACCTACCATGTTCTACTCTTCTTCATTTTCTATGTGGTGCGGCCTCGTTGGCAGCAAGGCGGGGCCTCGACGGAGCTGGTGATGTCCTCTGCCTCGTTGTTGGCAGGGCGGCACCTCGGCGGAGCGGGGGAAATCTTCCTCCTCGCTGCCGGCAGGGTGAGGCCTTGGCGAAGCTGGCGATGTCCTCTGCCTCATTGTTGGCGGGGCGGGGCCTAGGCGGAGCAGGGCCTCGCCGAAGCCGGCGAAGTCCTCCGCCTCGGTGCTGGCGGGGCGGGGCCTCGGCGGAGCCGGCGATGTCCTCTGCCTCGTTGTTGGCGGGGCGGGGCCTCGCCGGAGCAGGGCCTCGCCGAAGCTGGCGAAGTCCTCCGCCTCGGCGCCGGCGAGGCGGGGCCTCGACGGAGCCGGCATTGTCCTCCGCCTCATCGTCGGTCTCGCTAAATAGCGCCTCGCCCGCTTCATCTCCCTCTTTGTAGGCAGCCGCAACCTCCGCCACCCACATGCGTTACCGCCAGCGTGCGAGGCGGCTCTCGAGTGCGGAGCAGTACGACTCGAGCAGCGCCTCCTGCTCCGCCCGCTTCGCGGTGATTTTCTCCTCCGCCTGCAGGTGCTCCTGCAGGACATGGTGGTTGTAGGCGGCGTCGGCCTGCGCCTCCCGAAACTGCTTCTCATGCTTCTGCCTCACAATGTCCATGTATTGGGCACGGGCCTCGCCGATGATCATGGTGCAATGCACCAGCGAGGATGGTGCGGAGGAGGGGGTTGGCGCCGGATCGTCGACTACCACGTTCTCCATTGGGACGTCGTCATCCTCCGGCTGCCTGCCGGCCAGCCACTCTGCAGCAATGGCTGCCATCTCCTTCTGGTCCGTCATCTGCCCGTCCCGAAGAGCGCTGGAGCACGAGGAAGCCATGGTGGGAGTGGTGTGGACAGGAGAAAGGGAATGGAGGCGGATGACTGCGGCTATGGCCGGCGCAGCAGTTTATATAGCAATGGTGGCCGGCAGAGGGACGAATGGGTAGCGTCGGAGTAGCTGCCTCGGCAACCACGTATCATTAATGTGGGCGACAGATGGACGGACGGATGGCACTTGTGTCGTTTGAACGCGAAGCCATCTCCTTCACCAGGAAGCGGCGCGGGCGGCGCTGACCGTTTCGAGCGGAAAGCGGGCGAGGGAGGCGGTCTGGGTGGGCCAGGGCGGTCAGACTCGTGCTTGGCAGCGGTACGGTCCAGCAGCCGGACATGCTGGCTCGCCAGCAAGCTCACCGAGCTGAGCGACAACAATCAGACGATGGACGTGGCTTCCGACCAGGAGCCGGCGCCACCGCCCAAGCCGGTTCATGCCGTGTTCACCATAGAGCAGGTGCGGCGCACTTCAATGCCCTAATGGCGGAAGAGCTACTAGCGCAGGAGGACCTGTGATGCAACCTCCATCTCCTCAACGAGCACCGGCTCACAGAGGGACAAATCGCCGGTGAACAAGCGAATGACAATGCCGTCGCGGACATGTGGCCCTATGATCCTGGCTTCCTGAATGAGCAGCGGGCGCTGTATCAGACCATCCGCAGGGCCCGCGAGGCCCTCTCCATCGTCCTTTGAGTTGTTGGACTCACCGTGGCACCGCCGTCTCGCGTTGTCAACATGGTCAACATACATGAGGAATTAGGAGATGACTTTAATTGGAGAAGATGACAATGGGGACCCACCAGGGCCATAGCCGCACGTACGCAAGTGCCTCCATATTATATACAACTATATTTTTTTGCTTCCTCCTAGTTTCCTGACATCACGGTCCCACACCATTGTCAACCTATATAGTCAATAGACGAGAGAATTGCACAAGGAGCGGCCGACAGCTGGGACCCAGCAGCTTGAGCAATATTTGTGTTTTTGAGGTGTGAACAGAGTTTTTCTTGAGCGATGTTTTTGTTGTTGTTCAGATGAGCAGGGTATAAACTGGGCGGGCTGTGGCCCGTTTAGCCCAGGCTATTATTTTATGTCGACCAAATATCCAGCCCAGATATTAATTATTTTCAAGCTGAAAATGACTAGCCCAGCTATACTTTTTTTTGAGGAATACCCAGCCTAGGTCAACTTGTAATTCTCCGCCCCGCTGGGCTGCAAATCTTTCCTAGGAGGGATGCATTAGGCTTAATAAGAAAATGGGCGTTAAGAAATAATAAATGGGATGTAATTATAAAAACTGGGCTGTAACTATAAAAAAATGCACCAAACACGTAATTAGTTAAAAAAAATTATTATTGGATTTTGAAAATTTTAATTTCATTACTTGTTGCGCGCGCAATATTTTGTTGGATTTTTACGTAATACAAATTTATTTTGAAATTATATTTAAGCTGACTAGAAATTTTGGGATAAAAATATTTCGGATCCCATCAAAATGTGGGAAATTTTATTGAATTCTGTTTTGAGCGGTTGGTTGAAATTATTAATCGTTGTCCTAGCTAGAAAATAGGTTGTAATTTTAACAAACTGTAAATGGGCTGTAGTAAATTCCATTAGAATTCAAAAATGGGTTGTACATTCTTACAAATCGTAAATGTGCTATATGTTCTCTGCCACACACTTGTGGGCATACTAAGTTGACGTGTACGCAAGGCTTTGTCAACTTATAGTCAACACACGGTTCTAGCAGCAGTGGCCGTTGGATGTCCATCCAACGGATGTCGTGCTTCTTCTTCAATCTCGAATATTCTTGCTTCAGTCGCCCAGACCACCGCCGGTGGTACCGCCTGCTACCGCCTCCCTGGCTGGCTGTGCTGCCGTGTAGGACTCACCGGCTCACCCTACTCCCATCGCCGTCTAGGCCATTCCTCTACCCACCAACACCTCCTGTTATTCTCTGGTGACGGCAGGCTCACACCGCAGCCAACCAGTGAACTCTCGTACTCCCCTCCGCGTGGGCATCCACCTGCCTCGTCTTCCCTGGCATAGCGTCGTTCCCTTCATAGGCCTCGCTGTCGTCCACTGCCTGGGTGCTGTACGCACGGCGTGGTCAACGTGGTCAACTAATGACAACCATTGGAAGAGGACTCTACGCGGTGAGGCTGACAGATGGACTCACCAGCTACATCTTCGCACGCAAGGAAGTCCATCCATATTACGGGCAAAAAATTGATTCTCCCCCCTGACAGCTGGGACCCACCTGCTATATCTTCGCATGCAAGGAAGTGCGTCCTTATCCTCCCTGACAGCTGGGACCCACCCGGTCAAAGCGTACGTAGCTTTTTCTGTCTGGTCGCGAACGTGTACATGCATACTGGTCGATCGGTCTCTCTGCAATGATGAACCGTGGCCGAGCAAGTAGTGGCACGTGTAGTAGTAGAGCCCCCGACGTAGCAGTTCAGGCAGTCCAGTCTAAACCGTGTACACATACGTACAGCCAGATGCCAAAAAAATACGGTCACGTACGTACATACGGGCGGGGTCTCGAACGCCTAGCTACTCGCGCATACGTACGGCTAGGGCACATGTACATGGAAAGGCAACAGACGGCAGCAACGGCGTCCTGTTCATCGGCAGCCAACCGGCTGGGTCGGAATGGAGAAACAGCGTCCTGTTCATCGGGAGGCAACAGACTGGGTCGGAATGCGTCGTGTTCAATGGGAGCCAACTGGCTTGGACGGAACAGCCAGAACGGGGTCTGGCGTACCGCAGAATGGAGGAAACGGCCTTCTGTTCGACCGGCTACGGTCGAAACGGGATCCTGTTCATCGGGAGGGGTCTGGCGTACAGCAAAACAGAGGAAACGGACTTGTGTTTGAGCTCCTACGGTCGAAACGGGGTGTTGTTGATCGGGAGGGGTGTGTCATACCGCAAAACGGAGGAAACAGACTTGTGTTGGAGCTCCTACGGTCGAAATGGGGGTCATGTTCATCGGTAGGGGTGTGGCGTACTGCAAATTGGGATCCTACTGTTCATCCACCGTCTACTGCCTCGCTCCAGCCTCCACGGGCTACTGTTTATCCACCGTCTACTTCCTCCTGCCTCCACCTGCTACTGTTCATCCACCGTCGACTTCCTCCAGCCTCCACCAGCTACTGTTCATCCACCGGCTACTGTTCAACCAGCCCTCCACGGGGTCATGTTCATTCCACCCCCAACCGGCTCGGGTGTGGCGGCATCCTCTCGATCGGGGTCCTGTTCATCCAGAAGCAACGGCCTACTACTACCACGGGGCCCTGTTCATCCAACCCCCACCGGGAACTATTCATCCAACCCCAACAACAGTCACTGTTCATCAAGAGGCAGCAGGTTCGATCGACTTCAGTTAGCAGCAGTAACAAAGGAATCGCTCGAGTTCAGTTAACAGCCAAGGGATCGATCGCTCGGGTTTAGTAAAGTAGCTAGTGCAATCGCTTGGGTTCAGTAAGCGAACGCCTCGCTCGGGTTCAGTTAGAGCCCAACGCCTCGCACCAACGCGCGTACGTGTACGGGAGAAACGCGCAATCCCTCCGTGCATCGCTCGGCCCCGACCACCCACCGTAACCGGGAACTCCCCAAAATTTTCCTCGCCCTCGCTTCTACCACGATTTTTCCCGTCATGGACGGCCCAAAGAATTTCATGCAGGTGCGTCCCCGGCCCGCCCAGGGCGAAAAGCCCATTTTTTGTCATGATTTTTTGTCATAGAAGTAGGAGCCCACCACATCTATGATGATACGTGCTTTTGTCACAATTATCGTCATAGAAGTGTCATAAGCATGACAGAAAAAAAATCGTTCGGCCCAAAATGTCACGGATGTGTCTTTTTTTTGCAGTGCATTGTTCAACCACCTGATTGGAACCTACCCTTTGAAATTATGTGTGATGCTAGCGATTATGCTATTTGTGCTGTTCTAGGACAAAGAGTTGATAAGAAATTAAATGTTATCCATTATGCTAGTAAAACTCTATACAGTGCTCAAAGAAATTATGCTACTACTAAAAAAGAATTTTTAATAGTTGTGTTTGCATGTGATAAATTCAGATCTTATATTGTTGATTCCAAAGTTACTGTTCACACTGATCATGCTGCTATTAAATACCTTATGGAAAAGAAAGATGCTAAACCTAGACTCATTAGGTGGGTTCTCTTGTTTCAAGAATTGTATTTATATATTATTGATAGAAAGGGAGCCGAGAACCCCGTAGCAAACAACTTGTCTAGGTTAGAAAATAGGGACAATTCCATTTCTGCCCCTAACTGGAACCCACTACTCAAATTTGCCCCGAATTTCAATGTATGCTCAAATTTGAGTACCTTCGATGCCAAAATTTTGCACACACCTTGCGCACTTGAGCATCTTGGATGCCAAACAAATTCATATTTTTTGAATTTTCTAGCTATTTTTTTGAATTTACTGTTCACACACGTACATATTTATTGTTTTTCCTTTACCACGAGCTCCTAGAATACCCAAACGACATGAAAATTTGCATCCACATTGCGAACCTGAGTACCTTCGATCCAACAAAATTTCAGATTTTTTTGATTTTTTTGCTATTTTTTCGAGATGGTCAAAGCTGTTTGAAATTAGGGGCAACTAACAGTAGAGGGGCAAATTTGAGCACACATTGAAATTAGGGGCAAATTTGAGTAGTGGGTTCCAGTTAGGGCAGAAATGGAATTTTCCCTAGAAAATATTCTTGATGACCCACCACCTATTGATGATAGCTTTCCTGATGAACAATTAGCTATCATAAATGCCACTCATAGTACACCATGGTATGTAGACTATGCTAATTATATTGTTGCTAAATTTATACCACCTAGTTTTACATACCAACAAAAGAAAAAGTTTTTCTACGATTTAAGACATTACTTCTGGGATGACCCACACCTTTATAAAGGAGTAGATGGTGTTATTAGACGTTGTGTACCTGAGCATGAACAGGAACAGATCCTACGCAAGTGTCACTCTGAGGCCTACGGAGGACACCATGCTGGTGATAGAACTACACACAAGGTATTACAATCTGGTTTTATTGGCCTAGTATTTTTAAGGATGCTCATAATTTTATCTTGTCTTGTGATGAATGTCAAAGAATTGGTAGTATTAGTAGACGTCAAGAAATGCCTATGAATTATTCACTTGTTATTGAACCATTTGATGTTTGGGGATTTGATTATATGGGACCTTTCCCTTCCTCTAATGGGTATACACATATTTTGGTTGTTGTTGATTATGTTACTAAGTGGGTAGAAGCTATTCCAACTAGTAGTGCTGATGATAACACCTCCATTAAAATTCTTAAAGAAGTTATTTTTCGAGGTTTGGAGTCCCTAGATATTTAATGACTGATGGTGGTTCACATTTTATTCATGGTGTTTTCCATAAATTGCTTGCTAAGTATGATGTTAACCATAGAATTGCATCTCCATATCATCCTCACTCTAGTGGTCAAGTAGAATTAAGTAATAGAGAAATAAAATTGATCTTGGAAAACACTGTTAATAGATATAGGAAGAATTGGTCTAAGAAACTTTATGATGCATTATGGGCTTATAGAACTGCTTATAAAAATCCTATGGGTATGTCTCCGTATAAAATGGTATATGGAAAAGCATGTCACTTACCTATTGAATTAGAACATAAAGCTTATTGGGAAATTAAAGAGCTCAACTATGATTTCAAACTTGCCGGTGAGAAGAGGTTATTTGACATTAGCTCACTTGATGAATGGAGAACCCAGGCCTACGAAAATGCCAAGTTGTTTAAAGAAAAGGTTAAAAAATGGCATGACAAAAGGATACAAAAGCGTGAATTTAATGTAGGTGACCATGTCTTGCTATACAATTCTCATTTAAGATTTTCTGCAGGAAAACTTCTCTCTAAATGGGAAGGGCCTTACATTATCGAGGAAGTTTATCGTTCCAGTGCCATCAAGATCAACAACGCCGAAGGCAATAACCCGAAGGTGGTAAACGGGCAGAGAATCAAACATTATATCTCAGGTACTCCCATAAATGTTGAAACCAGTATTATTAATACCATAACACCGGAGGAGTATATAAGGGAAACCCACCAAAATGCTCCAGGCCCCCGAAAAGGAATAGGTATGTGATACTGATGCGACACCGTCTTTGGAGAAGAAGGTGTACAAGGGGCAGTCCGATCTTCACGGTGTAGGATCGATAAATGGATGGGGATAACTAGCTGCAAGCAGCTGAAAAAGGGAAAATAAGAGATTATGACCCGGCGAGGAGGATGCTCACCGGAGCTTGCAATCCGAACATTCGCCGATCCACAACCTGCAATACTACCCCACACAACCACGCTCAAGTCGTGGGGCATGGGATAGGTGCAATCCGCAAGGGAAAGCACGAACTCTAACCCACACAACACGATCTAGTCGTGGAGCACGAATTACGAGCAATTTCTCAAGGAAACATGAGAATAAGGATAACAAGAGCTCTCAAATCTCAGGAGGAGTCTATGTCTTTGGTCTTTGATAGAAATGGCAAAAGTCCCCAATGAAGGGAAGAGCTAGCCTATTTATAATCGGGAAAACCCCCCTAGATAGGTGTGAAAGAGAACCAGCTTTGGTTTGACTAAATGGCTTAGAGACTTAATGAGGTAGCTTCTGGAAAACTCTAGTTGGAGGTGGTAGGTAGTTCCCGATCAAACATTGTTAACTGGAGTCGAACAATGTTTCCTTCAGAAGCAAACTCGAGTTGTGGGAACCTTTCGCAAGCTGGGATATCCAAACTCGTGCAAAACATTGTTTCGTCAGAATTGGAACAATGTTTCTTCAACAGACAACTCATTTCTTCATGAATTCCTAACTTTGTTTCTTCGCCATAAATATTGTTTTGCGCGTACTGAAATGTGGTGTGCCTTCTTCGATATCGCACCTGAGTTCAACCAACAACAAAGGAGGTGAAGGCACAACCATGTTTTCAAGGTCAAATGATAGACTTAAGTTAGCGTTCACCTGATCATGTATTTGTATTGCGCAACTTCTTGTGATTGGACCGTTGATGATTGGTGGTGTGGTGCCCATGGTTGGGATGTCCTCATCATCCTCCCCCTCTTGAGAAGGAGTCGTCCTCGACTCTAAAGGTCCAAAGTATGGGGAAAGACCGAAGACATTGAAGGTTGGGCTAACACCATATTCTTCTGGAAGATCGATCTTGTAAGCATTGTCGTTGATCCTCTCGAGCACCGCAAATGGTCCATAGCCGCGTGGCTGCAACTTGCACTTGCGTTGCTCAGGAAAACGGTCCTTCCGAATGTGTACCCATACCAAATCGCCTTGCTCGAACACCAGCTTCTTCCTGGTCTTGTTTACCCGCTTTGTATATTGTTCAGTCATTTTCTCAATGTTCTCCTTTGCCTGGGCATGAAGTTTCTTGACGAAATTAGCACGCTTACTTGCATCAAGGCTGGTTCATTCCTGCAGTGGCAAAGGCAAAAGATCGATGATAGCAATAGGTTTGAATCCATAAACAAGTTCAAATGGGAAAAATTTAGTGGTCGAATGTACCGCCCTATTATACGCGAACTCCACATGAGGTAGGCACTCTTCCCACATCTTCAAATTCTTCTTGAGGACTGCTCGTAGCATCATGGACAATGTTCGGTTGACAACTTCAGCCTGTCCATCAGTTTGTGGGTGGCATGTCATGGAAAATAGGAGCTTGGTGCCAAGTTTTCTCCACAAGGTCTTCCAAAAGTAGCTCAGAAATTTGGTGTCATGGTCTGACACAATCGTGCGTGGTACTCCATGTAGCCACACAACTTCCCTGAAAAATAGATAAGCAATGTGTGAAGCATCATTGCTCTTATGACATGGGATAAAATGTGCCATTTTGCTAAAACAATCAACTACCACAAACACCAAGTCACTCCCCTCTTAGTCCGTGGTAAACCAAGTACAAAGTCCATAGAAATATCTTCCCACGGAGTATTCGGAATAGATAGAGGAGTATATAAACCATGAGGATTCAAGCGGGACTTAGCTTTGTGACAAATATCGCATCTCATCACGTAGCGTTCCACGTCACGTCTCATTCGCGGCCAAAAGAAGTGATCAACGAGCACACTTTCAGTTTTCTTGGCTCCAAAATGTCCCATAAGACCACCAGCGTGAATCTCCTGCAAGAGCAACAAACGAACAGAACAATCAGGGATGCACAATTTGTTAGCTCGAAATAGAAATCCATCATGCAAGTGAAACTTCTCCCATCCCTTTCCCTTGTTGCACTTTGAAAATGGTTCAGCAAAGTATGAGTCGTTAGCATACAATTCTTTGATGCTTTCTAAACCAAGGATTTTAACATCAAGTTGGGAAAGTAAAATGTGACGTCTAGACAATGCGTCGGCAACAACGTTATCCTTCCCTTTCTTGTACTTGACAATATAAGGAAAAGACTCTATGAACTCACTCCATTTTGCATGTCGACAGTTCAGTTTGAGTTGGCCCTTTAGATGTTTTAAAGATTCATGGTCAGAATGTATTACAAACTCTTTTGGCGACAAGTAATGCTGCCATGTTTCCAAAGATCGAACAAGTGCATACAATTCTTTATCATAGAAGGAATAATTAAGAGTTGGACCATTAAGCTTCTCACTAAAATATGCGATGGGTTTACCGTCTTGCATTAGAACTCCACCAATGCCAACACCACTTGCATCACATTCAATCTCAAATGTCTTACCAAAATCAGGAAGTGAAAGCAATGGGACTGATTTCAATCTCATCTTCAGTTCATGGAAGGACTTGTCTTGGGCATCACCCCATTGGAATGGAGTGTCTTTCTTCGTTAACTCATTAATTGGTGCAGCAATGGTGCTGAAATCCTTCACAAACCGGCGGTCGAAACCTGCAAGCCCAAGGAAGCTACGTACTTGGCTCACATTTTCTGGAGGCATCCACTCACGAATAGCCTTGATCTTATCTTCATCAACCTCCACACCTTTTGCTGAAACAACAAAGCCAAGAAACACAACCTTGTTTGTGCAAAATGTGCACTTTTCCATGTTAGCATATAACTTTTCTCCCATAGGACAGCAAGCACACATTTTATATGTCCAACATGATCCTCCAAAGTTTTTCTATAAATCAATATGTCATCAAAGTAAACCACTACAAACTGGCCAATGAAGGATCTAAGCACATGATTCATCAATCTCACAAAAGTACTAGGTGCATTCGTTAATCCAAAAGGCATAACCAACCATTCATACAAGCCAAATTTTGTCTTAAATGCAGTTTTCCATTCGTCACCCTCTTTCATTCTTATTTGCTGGTAACCACTTCGCAAATCAATTTTGGAAAATATGGTGGAGCCACAAAGTTCATCAAGCATGTCATCGATCCTAGGAATAGGGTGCCGATATCTCACAGTTATGTTGTTAATGGATCTACAATCAGTGCACATGCGCATGGTACCGTCTTTCTTTGGAACTAAAAGAATGGGAACAACACAAGGAGAAAGACTTTCCCTTACATATCCTTTGTTAAGAAGATCTTCTACTTGCCTCTGAATTTCCTTCGTCTCCTCTGGGTTTGCTCGGTATGGTGGTCGGTTTGGTAGTGGGGCGCCCGGAACCAAGTCGATTTGGTGCTCAATGCCCCACTTCGGTGGCAAGCCAGGTGGTATCTCCTTGGGAAACACATCTTCATACTCCTGCAAAAGATCAAAAACAACACTAGGAAGAGTTGAGGGTAAGTCGTTAGCAGCCAATAAAGTTTCCTTGTACATGAGTACAAAGAATGGAGTATTAGGTTCTCTCAGTTCCCACATATCCCTTTTCCTAGCCATCATAACTAATCCCTATTTTTCCCGAGGCTTGGTCATTTTGGCTGTGGAGCTTTTGGCTGTGGAAACACTCCCTCACTATGTTGGTGGCTCACTCTTTGTGTATGATCACTCTCTCCCTTTTTCTTTCCTTTTCTTTTCATCTCATCAAGATGGACTTCCTCGGGTGTCATGGGCAGCCAAGTGAACTTTTCTCCTCTATGGAGAAAACATAAGCGATTCGCATGCCCGCTGATTTGCACATCATGGTCATGCAACCACGGTCGTCCAAGAAGCAAGTGACAAGCGTGCATCAGCACCACATCGCACTCAACATCATCCTGATATGTCCCTACTGAAATTGGTATTCGCACGCTGCTAATCACCTTAATTGCGCCACAATCATTCAGCCATTGCATGCAGTATGGATGTGGGTGACGTTTTGTTTGCAATTGAAGCTTCTCGACCATCTCTGTGCTTGCAATATTGTGGCAGCTGCCACTATCAACAATCACTTGACATATCTTGAGTTGATAAGGCAACGGGTGTGGAAAAGATTATGTCGCTACCCCTTTTCCTCCTCCACAACCTGGGCATTAAGTGAACGACATACAACCAAAGCTTCACCATCAAGTTCTTCATGAGATAAAATAGTGCCTCCTACTTCCCAACCTTGCTCCTCTTCCACTTCATCATTGCCACCTTCAGGGTCACTTTCAGACTCCCATTCACCTTGTTCATTTATGATCATAGTTCTTTTGCTTGGACATTCCAAAGAAATGTGCCCTCTTCCTTTGCACTTGTGGCATTGAATGTCGCGGCTGTGTGTAGAACTCTTTTCTAGAGGTGGAGCAGAGGATACTCCTGCTGTAGCTGATGACCTCTTATCTTGATTGTGAATAGCAGGTGAGGAAGTCGTCGAGGCATGTGGGTGCCTAGGTGGTGCACTCTCAAACTGAGAACCATATGGCTGTTGTGTTCGCTGCCATGAGCGTGTGGTAGTGCGGCCTTGGAAAGCACGAGTACGACCATTACTCATATTCTTCTTCTCAACTCTTATAGCTTGATGTACCACATCTTGTAATGTATCATAAGGAAACATCTCCACAAAATCTGATATTTCATCTTTCAGCCCATGTAAAAATCTCGCCATCTTCGCCTCATCACTTTCACGGGTTTTTGTTCGAATTAGCAGCACCTCCATCTCTTTATAGTACTCTTCAATGGTGTGGGAACCTTGAGTGAGCCCCTGCAACCGCTTTTACAATTGCCTCTCATAGTATGATGGAACAAAATGGCGCCTCATGACTTCCTTCATCAAAGTCCAGCTGCGGATATGATGATTGCCCGACATCAACCGGTCGTCTTGCAGCTAATTCCACCATGTAAGAGCATAACTAGAGAACTCCATAACAGCAAGATCAACTCTCTTGGCTTTAGAAAAACCATGGATGCGGAAGATTTGATCGCATTTCTCCTCCCACTCAAGATATGTATCTGGATCCTCTTTTCCCATGAAGGATGGCACATGTAGCTTCACTCTCGCTTGGTTGTCATGGTCATCTTGATCACGACGGTCATAATGATGACCGTTGCGACCAAAAACAGCACCACGGCGAGGCGGGGAGTAGGGTTCATAGTCCCCCATGCCTTCATCTTCGTGACCATGCTCGGAGAGATCTTCAAGGGAGATGGCATCACCATCACATGTCGCTCGTCGCCGGTGATCAGCAGCAAACCCGCTGGGGTCATGGCCTCGCCCGCGAGCTTCTCCTCCATGCAGCCCACCCTCATGGGGGGGAGCAAATTCTCCACGCCTCCGTTCAGCCCCAATTGCAGGGGCGCCGTGGGCAGCAGCTCTTGCCGCTCTTCCACGACCATCGTGGTGATCCTCGTTTCCTTGACGTTGTTGGTTGTCAGCGGCCAGCGAGGCAGCGGGGCTGTGTTGATGTTGATCCCCATTACCTCCGATAGGAAGACGGCCTACGAACAACCTTCGCATAGCTGCAGCTATACTTTCCTCAATCATTTCACCAAGTGTTGCGTGAGTTTTTGGGAGATCATCTTCGACATGTTGATGTCCATGTACACTCGAGTTGGATCATGTCATGTTAACTCTCGGAAATAAGTGGACAAAAGAAATATATATGTGGGAAACACTCAGCTCACCTTCTTGCTTACCCAAATTCTAATGATTCCTTGGCAGCTGTGCGGTGGTAGAAAATCAGGAGTGGATGGGCGAATGAAAGGAAGGAAGCTGACGATTTCTAGGTGGATCTGGGTGGGGTAAAATGAGGAGGGCTAGTGCTAAGATCCAGTCGATGCAAACCAAATGAACAAGAAAATTTGTAGATCCTTACACCATGTTTGAGCTGCAACACTTGCCACTTCAACTTCTGAAATTCCTCACCAAACTGAATATGATTGCACACTTGCTCAACACTTTCTCTTATCTTTTTTTCCCTCTTTTTTTCACTCTTTTTTTTTGCTTTTTTTTTCTTTTTTGCAACACAATAGATCCAACAACAAGACTCAAAGAAAAACAATAGCCACTTTGGATAGAACTTAGTGCAAACACAAAGAGGAAAGCAAATAACTAGATCTCAGCAAACAAAGGCTTGGAATTTTTTTTGTGGCTTTTCGGCTTTGGACTCTAGGATGGGGAAAACCAAAATAAAAAGGATAGATCTAGCAACAAAGATACAGATCCTACCGTGTAAACCTTGCTCTGAATAGCAGATGATGCGACACCATCTTTGGAGAAGAAGGTGTACAAGGGGCGGTCCGATCTTCATGGCGTAGGATCGATAAATGGATGGGGATAACTAGCTGCAAGCAGCTGAAAAATGAAAAATAAGAGATTATGACCCGGCGAGGAGGATGCTCACCGGAGCTTGCAATCCGAACATTCGCCGATCCACAACCCGCAATACTACCCCACACAACCACGCTCAAGTCATGGAGCACAGGATAGGTGCAATCCGCAAGGGAAACCACGAACTCTAACCCAGACAACACGATCTAGTCGTGGAGCACGAATTAGGAGCAATTTCTCAAGGAAACACGAGAATAAGGATAACAAGAGCTCTCCAATCTCAGGAGGAGTCTATGTCTTTGGTCTCTGATAGAAATGGCAAAAGTCCCCAATGAAGGGAAGAGCTAGCCTATTTATAATTAGGACAACCCCCCTGGATAGGTGTGAAAGAGAACCAGCTCCGGTTTGACTAAATGGCTTAGAGACTTAATGAGGTAGCTTCTAGAAAACTCTCGTTGGAGGTGGTTGGCAGTTCCCGACCAAACATTGTTAACTGGAGTCGAACAATGTTTCCTTCAGCCGCAAACTCGAGTTCTGGGAACCTTTCGCAAGTTGGGATATCCAAACTTGTGCAAAACATTGTTTTGTCAGAATCGGAACAATGTTTCTTCAACAGACAACTCATTTCTTCAAGAATTCCTAACTTTGTTTCTTCGCCATAAACATTGTTTTCACGGACTGAAATGTGTTGGGCCTTCTTCGATATCGCACCTGAGTTCAACCAACAACAAAGGAGGTGAAGGCAGAACCATGTTTTCAAGGTGAAATGATAGACTTAAGTTAGCGTTCACCTGATCATGTATTTGCATTGCGCGACTTCTTGTGATTGGACCGTTGATGATTGGTGGTGTGGTGCCCATGGTTGGGATGTCCTCATCAGATACGTTAAGAAAACCGACTCCAAAACTTTTCCAAAAGCAATTTTACTCCGTTTTGGAATATTTAAAAAATCAGGAAAATAAAAAGTAGTCCGAATAGTGCATGAGGAGGCGACAAGCCGTGGGGGCGCGTCCTACACCCCTGGGCGCGCCTCCCTGGCTTGTGGCCACCTCGTGTGCCCTCCGGACTCTGTTTACTCCTAGATTACTTGTTTTGCACGGTAAAAATTCATTATATAATCTCTTGAAGGTTTTGAACACCGTACCACAGCAATATCCTCTATTTTTGTTTTGAGCTATTTTCTTGACAGATCTAGATCGCCATGACGTCTCCAAGCACCCCCAAGGACAAGTTCTCAGAGAAGGTCATGAACCCTTACCTTGTAGAAGTGCTAAAACACCCTCGAACAATTGAGCTGCACGAGGGGGTGCTTCACATCCATGATGCGTTGCTTCGTAAGGGGCTGATTTGGATCCATATGATTCATGCTATGGTTAGATTTATCTTAATTCTTCTTTCGTAGTTGCGAATGCTTGCGAGAGGGGTTAATCATAAGTGGGAGGCTTGTCCAAGTAAGGACAACACCCAAGCACCGGTCCACCCACATATCAAATTATCAAAGTAGCGAACGCGAATCATATGAGCATGATGAAAACTAACTTGATGATAATTCCCATGTGTCCTCGGGAGCGCTTTGCTTTATATAAGAGTTCCTCCAGGCCTATCCTTTGCTACAAAAAGGATTGGGCCACCTTGCTGCACCTTTGTTACACTTGTTACTTGTTACTCGTTATGAATTATCTTATCACCAAACTATTTATTAACGATAATTTCAGTGCTTGCAGATAATATATTGCTGAAAACCGCGTGTCATTTCCTTCTGCTACTCGTTGGGTTCGACACTCTTACTTATCGAAAGGACTACGATAGATCCCCTATACTTGTGGGTCATCACGCCATGTGTCGCCGCTCCGCACAACGCACCGGCCGCATTCCCCGTCGCCCGCAGCTGCCCGCCGCGGCCAGCGCCCTCACCCGCGGCTCGACCTCGCCGCCCCCTGCTAGTGCTGCTGCCGTTGCCGGCCGGCCACACTGTGGCCATGGCTCGGCCATGGCTGCGTGCGCGTGCACGCCTAGCCGTGGCCCTGTGCCACTGCCAGTGCGGCCGGCCATTTAAAAAGAACATAAAAATATAAAAATATGAAATAAAAGAAATAATTAGTGAAATAATTCATTAGTTAATTAATTATTTAGTTAATTAGCCTAATCACTCAATGACAGTGGACCCCATCTAGTAAGTTAGATTAACTAAAATTGTTAATTAACATTGTGCTTATGACATGTGGGTCTGTGGAGCCAGTTGACCAGTCAACCGTTGACTCACTGCTGACTGGACCCCTCCGTGGGCCACTGTCAGCTATTCAAGCACACTGTTGGGTACACTTCCTGTGTACCCATAACATTTATAATTAGTGTAATTTCAAAAAATTAAATCTAGAAAATACAGAAAATGATTAAAACTTAGAGAATTAATAGAAAATAAACCGTAACTCGGATTAAAGAAATTTATATATGAAAGTTGATCAGAAAAATATAACGAATTTGTTTATCATGTTCACATACCTATCACACACCTCTAACATAGCGAACATCAACATTTTGCCCCTGGACCAATATACCGAAAAACACCTGGAGCTAGGAAAACATTTCCGAATGTTTTCCCTCTTCTTTTAAATTGCCTATGGTTGCGTTAGAGCATATCATTATCACATACTGCCATAAGATGCATTCTGTTGCATTTGCTTGATCCGTTATTTATCTATTTCCCCCTCTTCCCTATTCTTTCGGTAGACCTCGAGACTGCCGGTGACACCCAATACGACTACGACGTCGACGACCTGTCCTTCTCCACAGAGCTTCCAGGCAAGAAAAATCCCCTTGATCATTCTGATGCCGCCTACTCTTTCCCCTCTACTACTTGCATTAGAGTAGTGTTACTGTTACTGCCCTACCATTTGATCTTATACTACTGCATAGCCTGTCCTTGCTACTACTGTTGATACTTACCTATTATCCTATATGCTTAGTATAAGTTTGCTAGTATTCCATCAGTGGCCCTACATTCTTGTCCGTCTGCCATGCTATACTATCGGGTCGTGATCCCTTCGGGCGGTGATCACGGGTATATATATATATATATTAAAGTCGGGTCGGCTTGTAGAGTATCCGTGAGTGATTCACGGACAGGGGGCTGAAAGGACATTTTCCTGATGGCCCCCTGGGTGATTCTTTGTGGCGAAACGACGGGGCAGGTTGAGACCACCTAGGAGAGAGGTGGGCCTGGTCCCTGGTTGGTGTCCGTGGTTATTTTATAATAACACGCTTAAGGAGATTGGGTATTTGATCTAAGACTGACATTTGGCATATACATACTAACCTCCACGCGGGATAATGGTATATGGGACCCTCAACGTAGTACGTTCCTTCCGATAGCGATCCAGATGTCATAGTTCAGAGATACGGGCTGATTGTTGGGGTGGTCCGTGTAAGCACCTTCTTTGTATAAAGAGGTAGCCAGGTCTGGTCCCCGGCCAGTCATGCAACACGCAGGAGTGCAAAGGGCGATGGGCCCATGATCCCTGAGCACTTAGGATTTAGACAGGCGTGCTGACCTCTCTAGAGAGCCTAGGTTGTTCTATGATGTGTTGATCATTCGACGTCGGGCATTACCTAGGAAAGTGTGTCCACCCAGAGGTGATTGATCGGATCGGGTAATGTGGTGCGCCCCTGCAGGGACGTAATCTATTCTAATAGTCGTGTCCATGGCAACAGGACGACTTGGAGTTGTATTCTAACCTCTTACAACTAAAACTAGATACTTGATAAAATACACCCAGATAAGTGACAAATACAACCTGGTGATCGCTCTCTCACAGGGAGACGAGGAGAGGATCTCCGGGTAGGATTAGTGCTATATGAGGCTACTTGTTACCATTCGAGCTACTCTCTTCTACTACTTCAAGATGGTGGCTGCCAGAAGACGTAGTCTTCGATAGGATGAGTTTCTCCCCCTTTATCCTGGCATTCTATAGTTTAGTCCACAGATACTACACCTTTTATTGATACCGATGCATATGTAGTGTAGATCTGATGTAAGTCTTGGCGTCTTGTGAGTACTTTGGATGAGTACTCACGGTTGCTTTGCTACCCCTTTTATTTTCGATCTGGGTGCTACAACAGATGATGGCGCCGCAGATGGAGGTCCCCCTAGTGGAGTGTACTACGTGGAGACCGATGACCAGGCGTAGTCCGAAGGTCCCAGGTAGGAGGCCTCGCCTTTCGATCTAGTGGCATTGTTTTGCTCAGCCTTCTTAACGTAAAACTGGTCTAACTATGTATGTACTCAGATAATATTTACTTGATGACTTATGTATTCGGGCCCTCGTGGCCCCTGGCTTGTAATATAAAGACTTATGTTTATTGTTTGTGTCGTAGAGTAGTGTTGTGATATCTTCCCGTGAGTCTCTGATCTTGATCGTGCATGTTTACGCGTATGATTAGTGCACGATTGAATCGGGGGCGTCACAAGTTGGTATCAAAGCCGGTACTTGTGGGAACCCCTTCCACACTCCTTGGTCAAAGTTGAGTCTAGACTTGAAAGAAAAACTATTTTACTAACTGTGTTGTGTGGCTTAGGGGCCCACATCACCTATGGGTGGGATTAGGATCTTTCATCCGCTCCTTTACTTTGGGATTCTGATCACTCTTCTCTTCGGGATAAATTTTTACTAACTCTAACTCTAGGTTCTCGTGATGACTTCTTTTCCGGAGAGCCACTCATTCCCGATCATCCCTGGACATATCAAGACATTCTAGAGCACCTGTCGTTGTTTTCCCGAGACCCTTGTGCTCGCCACCTTTGAAATTCCCTACCACCGATTGAATCCCTGTGGATATCTGCATATTCTTGTCGTTCAAATCCTAAGGATGACTCACCCTTGTACTAAACTCTATGTATGACCCCTGTCATAAGACCTGATTACTACAAAGTATTCCGTCGCATTCCTCGTACTTTTTTGTCTTGCTTGCCTTTACAATTGTTAACCGATCCATGTTGTTCTATTCAGAATGGCCGGGAGAGGTAACTGTGGTCATGGTCATGGTGATGACGACCAATCCCTCCACCATATGTTCCTGCCATGATGGCATAGTTTGAGTTGAACTGTTAGTTTATCGAAGGAATCATGAACCAGCTCCCAAATCAGAACAACCAGCACCAGCATGGACAAGTCACACTTCCAGACTTTTCACGTCTCAACCCAGCTATCTACCACACCTCAACGAATCCACTTGATGCTGGTGACTGGCTTCGTGACATCACCTTTGAGCTGGAGTCTAGCGGTGTTGCCCCTGCCAACTACGTCACCTTTGTGGCGTACCATCTGAAGGGTCCAGCTGCACAATGGTGGGACAGCCACAGCCATATGCTGCCTGTTGGTACTATCGTCACTTGGGAGGAATTCCAGACTGCCTTCCGGGCACATCACATCCCTCAGGGAATAATGGATAGGAAGAAGAAGCAGTTCTGCAACCTTGTCCAGGGCAGGATGACTGTTGATGCATATCAGCGGGAATTTCTCAACTTGTATCGCTACGCAGAAGATGTTGTCTCCACCGATGCATGCAGACAGGAGAAGTTTCGTGATGGATTGAACCCTGACCTGAAGCTCGCACTCTGCATCCATGAGTTCAATGACTTTTCCACTCTGGTCAACAAGGCCATTCAGGTTGAGACGAGTCGTATGGAGCATCAGGAGACCATCAAGCACACTCGTGACGTTGGCTCATCTTTGGGCCCGTCTACTCATAAGCGCCAAGTGTGGACTCCGCACAATGTTTAACCAAAAGCTGCCCCAGCACCGAGGCCTTCTTATGTTGCACCTCGTCTACCCCCACCACCACCAAGACATCCTAGAATTCAAGGTGGACAGCCCAACACTATGGCTCCTCATCCCAATGATGGCGTATGCTTCAAGTGTGGACAGCCAGGTCACCGTGCTAGAGACTGCAATCTGAACCATAACCAGCTGGCACTTCCTTCCACTGGTCATAGAAATGGCCGTGGAAACAACCATAATGCCAGGCCACCTACATTTAGTCGTGGTCATGCTTACCATGTTGACGCTGAAGAAGCTCAGGAGGAACCGAACATCATGATGGGTACCCTTCCTGTTAATTCAGTACCAGCTTCTGTTCTTTTTTATACAGGAGCATTGCATTCGTTCATATCTAAAAAGTTTGCACTCATTCATGATACAACTTATGAGAAGATGCATTCCCCACTAATTATAAGTACCCCGGGATCACACTGTCATGCCACTAATGTGACCCCCTAATGTCTCCATTGAAATTGAAGGACTAGAGTTCCTTTCCTCTCCCATCGTTCTCCCGTCTTCGAACATCGATATCATCCTTGGTATGGATTTCCTGAAAGATCATTGTGCTTTGATCGACTATGCCACTAAAACAGTCCAATTCTTACACCCCTCCGACCACATAGTGAGCTACTCAGCTCAAAAGATCCAAAATGTCGAAGCCCAGATATATGCGTTGAATGCCTTGAATATATCACCGCTTCTTGACATCGAGAACATTTCGGTCGTTCATGATTTCCAAGATGTCTTTCCAGAAGAACTTCCAAGAATACCCCCTGCTCGAGCTGTCGAGTTTGTCATTGACTTGAAACCATGCACCACTCCTATTGCCAAGCGCGCATACAAGATGCCACCACATGAACTTATCGAGCTTAAGAAGGAAATCGAAGAATCACTTTGTCAGGGCTTCATTCACCCCAGTTCTTCTACTTGGGGTGCCCCTTCTCTCTTCATTCAAGAATATCGGCCTATTAACTAGGCGACAATTCAGAACAAATATCCACTTCCTAGAATCAATGACTTGTATGACCAACATGCTGGATCATTGGTCTTCTCTAAACTTGATTTGAGGTTAGGATACCATCAAATCAGGGTCCGCAAAGAGGACATTCCAAAAACTGCCTTTGTTACTCGCTATGGTTCATACAAGTACACCGTCATGTCCTTTGGCCTAACCAATGCTCCAGCCACGTTCTCTGAATTGATGAACTACATATTCATGGATTACCTTGACAAATTTGTCGTGGTTTATCTTGATGATATTCTAGTCTATTCCAAGAATGAAGAAGAACATGCCGAACATCTTCGGCTTGTACTGGAGAAGCTGCATGAACACCAACTTTATGCCAAATACTCCAAGTGTGACTTCTGGTTACCTGAGGTGACCTATCTTGGCCATGTGCTCTCCGCAGATGGCATTGTTGTTAATCCTGAACGAGTTCAAGCTATTCTTGACTGGACTCCTCCTGTTAATGTCAAGCAAGTTAGAAGTTTTCTCACACTCGCCAGCTATTGACGTCGCTTTGTTGAGAACTTCTCCAAGATTGCTAAACGATTGACTAACCTGCTCCATAAAGGCAAGGAGTTTGAGTGGACATCCAAATGTCAGGAAAGTTTCCAAACTCTGAAAGACAAGCTGACTTCTGCCCCAGTGCTTGCTCCCCCTGATACACACAAGGACTTCGTGATCTATTGCGACGCCTCTCGGCAAGGATTAGGCTGTGTCCTGATGCAAGAGTGTAAAGTGATTGCTTATGGCTCTCGCTAGTTATGTCCTCATGAAGAGAACTATCCAACGCATGATCTCGAACTTGCTGGAGTTATCTATGCTCTGAAGTTATGGCGACATTACCTCCTTGGTAATCATTGCAAGATCTTCACAAATCATCAAATTCTGAAGTACTTATTCACTCAGTCGGATCTGAATCTTCGTCAACAAAGATGGATGGAGGCCATATCAGATTATGACATGGGTATCTCTTGTACCCCAGGCAAGGCTAACGTAATGGTTGATGCCTTGAGCCACAAGTCATATTGCAACCACCTCATGGTTCAACAATCTCATCCCGTTCTCCATGAAGAATTCCGCAAGTTGAACCTCCATGTTGTTCCTCCGGGTTCTCTCAACACCCCTCCTAGAGAATTCCGCAAGATGAACCTCCATGTTGTTCCCCAGGATTCTCTCAATACCCTGGTTGTTAAACCAGATCTCGTGTACTCCATCAAGAGAATTCAGAAATGTGATTCTCATGTCCTGAAGATAAAGCGCTTTCTTGCGGAAGGAAGGTCCTCATTCTACATCGTTGATGATAATGGCACCTTGTTCTTCAAGGGTCTCCTAGTGGTTCCGAGTAGAGAGAAAAACATGGATATGACTCAGATGGTTATGGAAGAAGCTCATGATTGACCTCTGTCTATTCATCCTGGTAGTACAAAGATGTACCAAGACATTCGTCAGAGATTCTGGTGGCCAAACATGAAGCAAGACATTGCTCGCTATGTTGCTGAGTGTGATGTTTGTCGTCGTATCAAAGAAGAACATCAAAGACCTTCTGGAACTCATCAACCTCTTACTATTCCTGAATGGAAATGGGACAATGTTGAGATGGCCTTCATCACTAGATTTCCCAAATCGAAGAAGGGTCATGATGCTATTCTTGTCTTCATTGACCAACTTTCCAAAGTTGCACACTTTCTTGCTGTCAAGGAAACCATCACTGCTAGTCAGTTGGCAGATCTGTATGTTTCTAGAATTGTCTCACTCCATAGTATTCCGTTAGTAATCAGCTCAGACCATGGCAGCATTTTCACTTCAAGATTCTGGGCAAGTTTACAGGAAGCTATGGGAACTCATCTGTCTTTTAGCACCGTGTTTTACCCTCAGTCCCAGTGTCAAGTTGAATGAGTCAACCAGATTCTTGAAGACATGCTTCAAGCTTGTGTCATTTCCTTTGGCAAGAAATGGGAGGAATCTCTCCCGTATGCTGAATTCTCATACAACAATAGCTATCAACACTGGTACAGCGAGGTGCTATAAAAACGGTTTTTAACCCCTTTCCGCGACGGCGTTCTGAACCGTCGCCAAGTGAGTTACTGCGATAGGGGGGTCCTTCCCACACGACCCAGAAACCATCGGGGATAGGCCCTCCTGGCACACACGCTCGGCAAAATGAGGTCATGTGCGACGGGCGAGCCATCAAATACGGTTATATGTACGGTTCTGCTAAAAAAAATACAATTATACAGGCCAAATCATTTCCGGTCGTAAGTAAATCCCACACAGTCAGTCCCGGCTAAATTTTTCCGCTCGTATGTACATTCCACACAGTCAATCCAAGGAATACATTTCTGTTAGTATGTACATCCCACACAGTTAATCCAAGAAGTATGTTTCCATTCGTATATACATCCCACACAGTCACTCCAAGGAAAATGTTTCTGTTCGCAGGTACATCACACACAATTTTCCCCATTAAATCATTTGCGTTATTGAATGCATCCCACACGATGCGTAGAAGAAACTGTGTGGCATAGGCTGTCCATCACACACACTTTTTATGTGGTAAACATTTGCGCAAGGTGGCCTAACGCAAACAGTTTTCAAGAGTATGTCATGTGTGATTGTTCATTAATCCAACATGGTTTATTCCTAGAAACTGTGTGCATTCCGTGAGGTCATCGCCCATGGTGTTTTCTCAAGAACCGTTTGCAATAGAAAAACCCAATTAGCAGGCTAATTGGCCTATTATTAATAATCCATTTATTAATCTAATTGACATTTCATATTAAGCACGCAATATATTTCATTTTCATATTAAGGAAGCAGGATTTCTTAATTGAAATACATCAGAGTACTACATCATATAGCTTCAGCACTCAGCTACCCCATTACATAACTGCACCAGCACCAAGTTTCACATGCAACATCTATAACCTTTGGAAATTAGCATCATAGATGGTACATAGACAGATAAATCTCATCTGGAAAACTGCTGAAGCGGAAGGCGAATATGGAGCCTTCATTGAGATTGAACTTCTTTGCAACTTTGGGCCAGTGCATGTGGATGATTGACCGTCCATCCTTCGTCCTCTTCAGGGAGACTTCAATATTGAACCGTGGGTGTTGTATGAATACCTTCCTCGCCTCCTGACCGTATAGGTGGTTTGAGAGGTAATCATCAATGAACTGCTTTGGAAAGGCCTGAAAACAAGGATATGCATAAATATCTTCTCTAGATTTGAAATGGCGCAAAGGAATTAAAAAGACAAGGTATAACAGTTAGTACCATGCTGTAGTGAACTGATGTCTTCTTCATTGTGCAGACAAAGATCTTGTTCTTTTTTGTCGCTAATTTCTTTATCCTAACAATCTTTCTGAGTTTCTTAACTTGACTGATATTCATGGACAACTCATTTCCCTATATGCAAAAAGGGTCGAACTATGGGTCAAAACCTCTGACAGCAGGACCTACATGTGCAAGACCAAATTGTTAAAAACCTAATATTTAAAAACAAGAAGTGGAAAGATGTGTTATTAACTACAACATGCCTAATATTTAAAAACAAGCAAACATAGTCATTCAAACTTGTATTGTGCAGGTCTAAGTACACTAGTTATTGGCCCTGTTTGGATCCATGGGTTAGAGTTAGTTTGAGCTAGTTTGGGCTCAAATAGCCCTAAAGTATCCAAACATGAGGGCTAGATTGAGCTAGTTGCGTCTAACGCACCCAAAACAACTATCCCACCCAAGAGGTGCTAATTGGGACTAGTTCTCCTAGTGCATTTATTGTCAATCTAACCCTGTCATCCAAACACCCCTTTGGCTAGAGTTAGTTTAGGGTTAGTCATTGCTGAGTATCATTGTTATTTACGAAACGTAGGATAGCATAGGATTTATTCTACCTTGACTTGTACTCCAAGATGACCATGTACTCCTATATATATGCCCACGAGGCTCAAGCAATAAAATCAACTATTCCACCAATCTCTCTCTCTCCCTTTTAACTGTCATGAGCTAGAAACTAACTCTAACCTCTAGCTAAGTTAGAGTATCCAAATAGTGCCATTGTTAAATCAAATGGAAAGGCGTGTTAAATACTCCCTCCGGTCCTTTTACTCTGCATATAAGAATTGTCTGAATTCAAACTTCATAAAGTTTGACCTTATTTACATGAAAAAATATCAACATCTACCATGCTAAAGTTATACAATATGAAAATTTAAGTCATGACACATCTACTGATATTGATTTCATATTGTGAATGTTGGTATTTTTTCTAGAAAGTTGGTCAAACTTTACGAGGCTTGACTTTAGATAAATCTTATATGCCAACTAAAAAGATTCAGAGGGAGTACAACATACTTAACAGCAACCAAATATAGTCATTCATAGAGCTATTGTTAAAATTGGTATTGATGAAATTGAACTGCACAGTTCATACTAGCACATATAGAACATCACACTATGAATAGCTGAAATAAACAAGGCATACTACGAATAACCAAAGATGGCAATCGAAACTGGACATATGTTAACTACAAACAACCGAACAACCATAAACCGTAGAAATAAACAAGGCATAATGCAAACAACCAAATATAGCAATAAATACTTGACAGGTTCTCACTACAAAAGGGGTTCGAGAAAATAGATCATGGGTTTCCTCACTTGTCACAGATTGGCTCCTCCTCGTGGTCGCCGTCGATGAGGTCTGACCTGCCAGCTGAGGATCCCAAGCCAGCGTCACAGAACGTGTCCTTCAGAAATGACAAAAGGGGCTCCATGGCAATGAAGGATGGCAAATTGTTCATAACAAGGCGCAGGAGATCAGCGGCAGGGCCATCGATGAGATGGAGGGCTGTCGAACCTGAAGGGTTAGGGGTGGGCAACTTAACCTATGACACAGCCCGTGTCCAGCCGTCGCTGTCGACGACCACAATGTCGTAGCCGGTGTCCGCGACATGCCAGAATACTCTAGACCACTGATTGAAAGGCTCAATCTAGGTCCAGTCATCGTCGTCAGCTTCCTCGGCGGCCACCTCACCGACGTCGGGCGAATAGGCCGCGGTAAAGCTCTTTTGGGCCATTTGCTCCTCAAGCTCCCCGGGAAGTGTAGCCGGGCTTAGGCTGCGATGCTCTGGAGTGCGGGAGGGGGTGGGGATGGGGATCTCTGGGAAAGGGGGTGTTTCACAGGCGTCATCTAAGAAACTCAGGGCGGCGAGGGTATGCATATCTGTGGGTAAACTGCACAGGCAGACCGGCAGAGGTTGACGATGGAGGCAGCGCAGCGGCGGCGGCAACCTAGCTAGGTTTGGAGCGAGGGAGGGGTGGTGTGTATGTGTGTGAGCGGGGGATTTGGGGATTTGGGGTGAGCGAAGGATTTGGGGTGTGTGTGTGGAGGGGGTCCAAGGTGGTGTTTGAGGAAATGTCGCGGGTACTGAAAATTTTACTAGGCGGGAGTAAAATGGCGGGGCTACCAAAAATTTGGATCAAGGGATTGAAGTAGAGCGGGGCGGGAGTAACGAACATCACACACGGTTAAAACATAATAATCGTCTGCTATCAAACAGGAAAAAACCCTCCAGCCGAGCAGATATTTTTGAGATTGCGAGGGATGCATGCGTGAATAAAATGCCGAGGCTACTAAAAATTTGGATCTACTGATTGAAGCAGAGCGGGAGTAATAGACATCGCACACGGTCCACACATACTAATCGTGTGCTATCAAACAGAGAAACCATCTAGGCGGGTAGATATTTTCGAGATTGTGAGGGGGTAGATATTTTTGAGAGGGGGAGGGAAGCCTCATGGAGCCCAATCTACTATGATCATGTGGGTGACAGGGGCAGGGGCGCGGCACACAGGTAGTCCTAGGGAACCATGTCTGTTTCATACCCGATCACAGATGGTTGCTGCATCCGACTCGTCTGCTGTTTATAAATTTGGCAAAAAAACGCGGGAAAGGGTCAGAACATGAACACACATGCATGTGGACCAAATATATGTATGAAAAGGGTGGTTTGATGTTCAAATACCCAATGCACAACTTTGATGTGGCACATGTCGCACAAAGCGCACGTTATTATTGCTAGACCCCCCCCCCCCAAACAGACACACACACACACTTCATGTTGCCGGGAGAGGAATCCTAGCTATGAACGTATGCCCCCAAATAGATAGGACTGACATCTCACCCTACCGCAACACGAAAACCGAAAGGAGTACATCATGGTCAACCCCCCTTTGCTTTCGATCAAATGTGGACCGTGTACGGGCCCACAGATGTGTTCTCCTGGCGTTAGATGGGTGAGACCACATACGAACCACACCTGCGGGTGGCCCGATATGTGTGTGTGTGTGTGTGTGTGTGTGTGTGTGTGTGCATGTGTGTGTGTCTGCGTGTGTGTGTGTTAAAACGATGTGGTGTGATATTTAAATAACCAAATCATAAATTTGATGTGGCACATGTGCATCGCAAATTAACCGGACACCCCCGACCCCACGGAGGTTCATCTAGTGAGAAGTAGTACTGTGCCCCCCAACCCCCCCCCCCCCCCCCCACAAATACACACACACACACACTTTGAGTCGGTGGGAGGGAGCATCTCACCAAGGCGTATTGTAAGACTGACCAAGAAGAATCACCACCTTGGTCGTATAACCTCTCTTGTTGTTGGGTCAAAGTCATGCATGGACGTCCACACGCGGCCCCACAAAATAGGCTAGCTTGTCGCTGTTAACCACACGAGGGAGTGCCTCAAGACAACCACTCCGTGCATGTGGCCCAAACATATGTATGAAGTGTCATGTGGTGTTGAAATATACCCAATGCACAACTTTGATGTGGCAGCGTGCTTTTGGAACCTGAAAGTCCCCACATGGAGCGAGGGTTCACAACGCATATACTACATACATATATATACATACATACATATATATATATATATAGGGATTAATGTGTATGCGAGCCTGTCGTGGTAATCTCACATTAGATGCCAGGGGGTGGCTTATCATGGGTGGAGCCATGAGGACGTCGTCGGGTTCCGGAAGTGAGAGTTAGCACAAGCTCGGTAGCACACGAGACGTACCCAGGTTCGGAGCTCTCCTAAGAGATAATACCCCTAGTCCTGCTGTGATGACTATGATCAAGAGTATACAAAGTTGCTCCTAGAGCTGTATTGCTAGAAGAGGAAGAAGGGTAGAGCTTTCCCTCTTGTCCTGGCTATGGCGTGGGTGTGTGGAATGAGAGCTGAACCATTTGCATGGGTGAGCCTGGGGGGTCTTATAGGCTGACCCCCTAGGGGTACAATGGTAATACGGCCGGGTGTAGGACCCGGACGTAAGTGTCTAAGGTCGCCGGGTTCTCTGCCGGCTGCTAGGGCCCGCCTCTGGAGGGCCCCGCCGGCCGCCGAGAATCCAGCCGACAGGTTGGGCCCGCCGCCTGCAGGCCATGCTGATTGCCTTTTGCTGTAGCGTGACCCTTGCCGACGAGGGCCGCGTCTCGCGTCGTATGGCTACAATCCCGCGTCGTGCGGGTAGGTGGCCGCTCGGTGAGTGCGCACTGTGACCATGCCCCTCCGGGATTCGGGGGAGCAGGTGGCACTGTAGCCACGCCCCGTCTCGTCGTGGTGGGTGAGTGCAGACTTCGAGGAGGGGCCGGCTGCTGGGAGCCGGTCCACCATCAATGCCGCCTTCTATGAGCACGCCGTCTTCTGGAAGCCGGCCATGTGGTCCTAGCCAGCCCAGGGAGCCGGTCACGCGGCTAGTCGTTATGAGGGGCAATGCTAGCCCCGATGTCTTGAAATGTTATTGGGTGCGGATGAGGCTACCCAGGGTACATTCCCCCGACAATAGTACCCGAAGTTGGTGAGGCGCCACGGCTCGAAGCCGGAGTGCCTCCGCAATTTCCTCCTCCAGGAGATCCTAAGTCTTCGTTTTGTTCGGCTGAAGAAGCCACGTGCCAGGAGCCGGCCGAGGTGAAGCCGGCCGACTGGTGAATTTGAATCGTCATGGCGGGCGCCGGGGGTATGCCACCGGGTAGCATGCCAGCCGCCCGCTGCTCACATGCCACTCGCCGCCAGCAGGCCGGCCCGACCTGCTAGCCCACGCGCGCGAGGGGACGCCGTTGCAGGCCCAGGCCCGCCACTACTCAGCCTCGGCGCGCGCGCGGATCCGCTGCGGCCGAGGCAATCCGTTACCCTTCCGGGGCGCATTGATTGCACGCCATAATGCGTGGCGATTGCGGGGGCGCGTGGGATGTGGGAGCAGTTAATCCCACGCCCCCCGAAGAGTCACCCCGACCCCGCCACGCCAACTACTTCTCCGATAGCAAACTTAGCAAGACCAACTGGAGATTCGACAAGCTGCCGTACAGTCGATCCAACCCGCCACCGCCGGTCAGTATCTGGTCTCCCTTCTTTGCTCACGCCATGCTTTTTATCCGACCTGAACACCCGGACGCGGGGCAGCGCTTTCCTGGCCAGGTGGTATCCAACGCGCCGGCTCCAGGCCATCAATGGATGCTGGACCACGAGGAGAGCAACGTGGGCGACCCCGAGCTGGGGGCGGCCGCATTGGAAGACGGAGTCGAGGACGCCGCCGCCTGGGGAGGCGGCGCAGGAGGAAACGGCGATGTTCGGTCCTGGCCGGATGATGATGAAGACGGCGAGGGGCAACGCCGCCCCGAAGGCGCCGAGAGGACGGGCGTCAGCTCTTCGACGGTGCGGCCGCCCAACGGAGCACCGGCTGACGCACCCGGCGTGACTAAGCGTCGCGGTGAGGGGCTGTTCAGCATCAGGCTGCCCAAGAAGGCCAAGCAGACGGCTGTGACGAGGCGGCCGCCAACAAGGGGCCAACCCGGAGGGCCCCGAAGGAGCGCCCAATGGTGTCCGGGTAGGTGCACCCGTTGCACTATTTTAATCATTTTTTCCTTTTGCAAATTTCTCATCTTTGTTTATTTTGCTGCAGGGCCGCCATCCCCACATCTTGGGCTCCATCTGCCTCGCTGATCGGATCATCAGGCGGCCCCGAGGAGGCCCGGCGTGTGGACCCGGCCGCCGCCCTTCGGGAGGCGACAGAAAGGAATGCGTGGGAGGTGCGGGAGGAGGCTGCGGCGCTGGCGGAGGCTGATGCCCAGGCCGCCGCGTCAGCACAGGTGGAGGCACAAGCCGCGGCGTCGGCGCAGGTGAAAGCAGCGACCAAGGAACAGGCGGAGGTCGACGCCAAGGCCGCGGAGGACCCGGCTGGTGGCGGGCTCTCGGAGGCCGCCAATCTTGAGCAGTCGGAGCCGCTGATAGCGGAGACCCAGGCACCGACTGGAGCAGCCGGAGCTGACCAGGCGGCGCCGAAGCAGGTGCTTGCCGACTTGGCTGCCTCGGGGGCGGAGATGACCCGGCGCGCGCCGGGTGCCGGCGAGCGGGGTGACGACCATCCCGGAGGGCTGGAGACGCCGGTGGCCAGCGCCAGGATGGATATGAGCCAGGCCATCATGGTGCGCACCCCGTTGTGCCCGCGCTAGGCATGAGTGTCCTCCGAGCCGAGGCCGGAGGAAACCGGAGCCGCGAGCTCGCAGGGGGGCGACGTCGGGGCCACGAGTTCCTCCCCGCCGAGCTGGACGTCAGCGACCGGCACGGCCGCCCTGAACCTCATGGTGCAGGATGTCCTAGACAAGTTTGCCGCCCACGGTACCACCCTCAGGAAGGCGAGGAGCGAGATGGTGGAGATGCAGACGTTCGTCCGGGTACGCCATCGATTTGCTTCTTTATCTTGCGATCTTCAGTAGGGGTGCGGCAGCGCACCCACTGGGTGTAGCCCCCGAGTTCCAAGCTGGCTGCTGAGCAGGCGGGTTGGAACTTTAAGGCATGCTTCCGAATGTTGGGATATCGTTCTTGATACAGGACTACCACAACCTGCGTGCGGACGCCTACAACTCCCAGAACCAGACGCTCGCCAACCGGACCGCCGAGTTGTGGAGGAGCCGAGGTACGCAGGCCGGCCTTTCAGTGGGGGCGCGGAAGCGCACCCACAGGGTGTAGCCCCCGAGATTCGGGCCGACTGCTGAGCAGTCCGGCCGGATCTTCCCAGCAGCTTCTTGTCTTTGTTGACACCATTGCTGACGATTCTTCTTTGTTTTCGCAGAGGCCGCTTCCCAGCTGCAGGGCCGCGTGCAGGAGCTCGAGGGCTAGCTTCAGGCCAAGGAGCTGGAGCGCAGCCAGGCGGCCGCGGAGCGCGACTGGCTTGAGAAGGAGCTAGCCGACCAGGCGACCCGGCATGCGGAGGAGGTCCAGCAGCTGAAGGACGAGGAGGAGCACATCAAGGCCGAGTTCGAGTCCCAGCGCTTGGGCTGGTCCGACAAGGAGAAGTACCTGACGGAGGACTATGAGGTGATTGAGGACCTGCTTGAAGGTAAAGCTTCTTTCTTTCTTGATTGGTTGGTTGCCGGCTATTGCGGGAAGTCGGCTTCTTATTCTCTTGTTCTCTTTTAAGCAGAGTACTTCCCGGACCACACCGACGCCATCAGTCAGGCGATCGAGGCACAGTGCAAGCCGCGGAGGCAGGTGGGCATGAAGATTGCACCAGACCGGCCCCGGAACTTGGGCGAACAGTTTCGGGCCGTTCAGCTGCGCCTTGCGCCGTTGCGCCAGCTGCTCCGCCGGTTTCAGTGTGCTGGGGCCCAGGTCTTGGAAGGGCTCTGGCCGGGCGTGCAGGTCCCCCGGACTCCCATCCGGACTGCCGACTGACTGGAGGTGGCATGGGAACGGCTCGACGCCTGGAAGGGCTCCGCGGCACGGGCCGGTGCCAAGGTGGTGCTGGAGTTCATGAAGGCATGGTATCCGGACATGAGCATGGCACAACTGGCCACCTTCCGCCAGGAGGCGATGCCGGAGTTGGAGCTGGAGCGCGAAGATATCGCCATTCGTGCATCGGCCCTCGCTGAGTACACCAATGGCGACGTCTTCATCCCGGAGAGGGCAGAAGACGGCACCGAGGTGCCGCCGTCCTGGTTCGGGCTGAACCCAGACAAGGCGGAGAACCCGGGGGAGGAGATTGCCTCCAGCGACGAGGCTGCGAAGGAGGACGAGGACGAGGGAGGCGAAGGCGACACGCCGAATGACAGAGCGACCAGCCAGAATCAGCCCGATCTGGCCTCAGCCGGTGAGTAGCAGGAGACCACATCGTCCGCCGCCGCCAACCAGACCGAAACAAACTAGCCAGAGGCCCCGCCAGCTGGCGCTGCAGCTACCATCGACTCGTCCGAGCAGCCTGTAGTACCTCTGGCCTAGGCGGCCCTTATCTGCTTTAGGTTTTCTGTCTTGTGCTCAAGAACAAAGTTAGTTATGCGCAGTTCCACCCACTGGGGGTGTACTTTAAACTTTGATGAATGCCGGCCGCGGGCCTTTTGGAATGTAAATGGATTTACTTTTCCCACATGCTTGTGCGCTTTGCCGAGTTCTAACTCGATCTTGCGTTTGCTCTCTTTGGCTTTTTCCTTTGCCGTGTTCCTTTGGCTGCCGCCCTGCCAGCCGGACAGCCGCGCTGCGGTCTGTGGTCGGGTCAGGGACTTGGCCATTTAGAATGGGCAAATTACTTCAGCCGTTTAGAGCGTATGCTAGTCAAGCAAGAAGCCGGCCAGTCTGCTGCTGGGCAGCCGGACGGGGGAGGCGGAAGGCCGGCTTGTCCCAAATGGCGTTCTTCCTTAGTAGTTTTTCATGTGGACAGTGTTTCCGGCCTTTAGCTCTTGCCAGCCGGAAAGTCGCGCTGCGAGCTGTGGCTGGGGCGAAGAGAGGGCTTTGGTGTCGGCACATTACTGGACCGACTTCGGATGATGCCGCCTTGGGCCGAGTCGGCGAGCCCCCAGGCCAGTTGACTGGACCCGGGCAGGGCGAGAGAATAAATACTCATGCATAGGAGAAGCTTATCATAGAGATAAAAAGGTAGCCCCCGAGTGCGCCTCGGGGTACCTGCTGTCTTTACTTAGTACAAAATATAGCGTGGTACATACACTGCATCAACTCTAAAACGGGCGGAGAAGGTTCGCGTTCCATGGGCGCTCCGACTGGTTGCCGGCTGTGTCTTTCTTGCGTGCCCTGGGCTTCTGTGCGTCGATTAGGTAATAGGAGTCATTGCCCAGGGCCTTGCTGACGATGAAGGGCCCCTCCCAAGGAGCAGAGAGCTTGTGCTGGCCGGCTGATCGCTGGATCAGTCAGAGCACGAGGTCGCCCTCGCGGAAAGCAAGCGGCTTGATCTTCTTGCTGTGCTAGCGGCGCAGGCTCTGCTGGTAGATGGCGGACCGGCTGAGTGCTAGCAGCCGGGCCTCTTCGAGCAGATCGACGCCGTCTTCGCGTGCTTCCTTTGCTTCTGCCTTCGTGTACAGGGTGATGCGAGGCGAGTCGAACTCGATATCCGTTGGGATGATGGCCTCGGCCCTGTACACGAGGAAGAAAGGTGTGAAGCCGGTTGATCGTTTTGGCGTGGTCCGGAGACTCCAAAGGACGGCCGGCAGCTCTTCGATCCAGTAGCAGGCCGAGCGTTCCAGTGGCTCGACTAGCCGTGGCTTGATGCCCGATAGAATGAGACCGTTTGCCCGCTCCACCTGGCCGTTTAACTGCAGGTGAGCAACCGACGCGAGGTCCAGTCGGATGCCCTGGGCCGCATAGAAACGAGCCAAGGCGCCTTTGGTGAAGTTCGTGCCGTTGTCGGTGACAACAGCCACCAGAAAGTTGAGGATGGGCTGTGCCCAAGATGGGGCTTCCACCACCGTCATGACAGCGGCCGGCGTTAGGGTGGCCGGGTTGGGTGGCGGTGGGTTGGAGGCGGCCGCTCCTTGTTGCGTCGTGGAAGTCCCCGGGTCGACTACAGCAGTCCCCGGGGCGGGTGCTAGAGTCCCCGGGCCGGGTTTAGGTGCTACAGCCCCCGGGCCGCCTGTAGAAGTCCCCGGGCCGGCTGTTGAAGTCCTCGAGCTAGATCTGGCTGCTCTAGGGTCAGTCGGCACGAAGTTGGATTCTAATTCCGGCGAAGGTTGGATAGATGGCTTGCGCAAGCAGTCGAGGGAGACGCCGGCTGGAATGGCCTGCCGGGTGGAGCCGATCCGTGCCAGGGCGTCGGCTGCTTCGTTGTCGGCCGTGGCACATGGATGAACTCGCACCCATCGAAGTGCCCGCTGATCTGCTAGACGAGGAAGTGGCAGCTAGCTATGTTGGTGTCCTTGGCATCCCAATCACCAGAGGATTGTTGGACCACAAGGTCCGAGTCGCCGTAGCACCTGATGCGGCGGATGCCGATCTCTTTGGCGAGCCGGAGCCCATGGACGAGTGCCTCGTACTCGGCTACGTTGTTGGAGGCAGCGAAATGGATCTGCAGCGTGTACTTCAGCTTGTCGCCTTTGGGAGAGGTGAGGACGATGCTGGCTCCCAAACCGGTGCGCATCTTGGAGCCGTCGAAGTGCATCCGCCAATGCGTGGAATCCGGCGCTGGCGGCAGGTACTGGGTCTCGGCCCAGTCGACAAGGAAGTTGGCCAGCGCTTGGGACTTGATGGCGGTGCGGGGCTGGTAGAGGATGGTGTGGGCAGCCATCTCGATGGCCCACTTGGCCACCCAGCTCGAGGCATCTCGGTTGCCCATGATCTCGGCAAGAGGGTGGTGCAGACGACCGTGATGGAGTGCTCTTGGAAGTACTGCTTCAGCTTCTTGGTGGCAAAGTACACACCGTAGCACATCTTCTGGTGGTGGGGGTAGTTCTACTTGGAGGCGGACAGCACCTCGCTCAAGTAATAGACCGGCCTCTGGACCGGCTACGCCCTGCCGGCTTCTGGGTGTTCGACAACAATCACCGTGCTGACGACCCGGTTGGTGGCGGCAATGTAGAGGAGCAGTGGTTCTTTGGCAGTCGGGGCGGCCAGGATAGGCGGCATGGACAGCATCCGCTTGAGCTGGAGGAACGCTTTGTCCGCCTAGTCAGTCCACTCGAAGCACTTGGTCTTCTTCATCACTTGGTACAGAGGAAGGGCCTTCTCGCCCAGCCGACTGATAAACCAGCTGAGAGACGCCAGGCACCCGATGAGCTTCTGGACGTCCCGCAGCTTGGTCGGTTTCTTCATCCGCTCAATGGCATTGATCTTTATGGGGTTGCACTCTATCTCACGCTCAGAAACAAGGAAGCCAAGGAGCTGGCCGGCTAACACTCTGAAAACACACTTCTCCTGGTTGAGCTTGATTTGAAAATGACGCAAGTTGGCGAAGGTTTCCTTGAGGTCCTCCAAAAGGGTGCTGCGCTTCTCCGTCTTCACCACTATGTCATCCACATAGACGTGGGCGTTCCTGCCGAGTTGTGGCAGGAGGCACTTCTGCATGCAGCGCTGGAAGGTGGCGCCGGCATTCCTCAAGCTTAACGTCATAATGAGGTAGCTGAACGCGCCAAAGGGGGTGATGTAGGCGGTCTTCAGTTGATCGGCCGGGTCCAGCTTGATCTGGTGGTAGCTGGAATAGGCGTCCAAAAAGGACAGTAGCTCACAGTCGGCCGTGGATTCGATCACTTGATCAATCCGGGGCAAGGCAAATGGATCCTTGGGGCAGGCCTTGTTCAGGCTCATGTAGTCGATACACATGCGCCACTTGTTGTTTTTCTTCAAGACGAGGACTGGGTTGGCAAGCCTGTCCGGGTAGAATACTTCCATGATGAAGCCGGCTGCCAGAAGCCGGACGATTTCTTCACCAACGATCCTTCTCTTCTCTTCTGATAGGCAGCGGAGGGGTTGCTTGACCGGCTTAGCATCCGGCCGTACATGTAGCATGTGCTCGGTGAACTCCTTCAGAACACCCAGCATGTCCTTGGGGGACCACGCAAAGATATCCCGATTCTCACGGAGGAAGTCGACGAGCTCGCTTTCCTATTTGCTGTCGAGGTTGGACCCCACGACAGCGTACTGCTCTGGGTGCGCCGGGTCCAAGATGATTTTCTTCGTTCCCTTAGCCGGCTGGAAGGAGCCCTCGACTTCAGCTACCTTGGGGTCAGTCGGCATGGCCGGCTGCTCGCTGGCCATGGCCACAGCCCGGTCAAGGAGGCGCTTCTCTTCGGCGATGACGAGGGACTCGGCCAGCCGGGAGTTGGCTGCGGCGCACACGAGCGACTTCTTGCAGTCACCGGCAATGGTGATGATGCCCTTGGGACCCGGCATCTTCATCTTTAGGTATGCATAGTGCGGAACCGCCATGAATTTGGCCATCGCTGGCCGGCCCAAGCGCGCGTGGTAGGGGCTGTCCAAGTTGACCACCTCGAACCAGATAGGCTCACAGCGGAAGTGGGTCTTGTCGCCGAACAGAATGTCGATCTTGATCTTGCTGATTGGAGAGAAGGAAAGCCCAGGGACGATGCCAAGGAACACGGTCCGGCTGGGCTGGAGCTGCTTCTCCTTGATGCCCAACTTTTCCATGGTTTCGCGGTAGAGGATGTTGATGCTGCTGCCGCCGTCTATCAGGACTCGGGAGAAGCGGCATGCCCGGCTCTCGGTTGAGAAGGTGGACTCCAGCACCATGGAATAAGCACCCGACGAAGGCATCACGGCCGGATGGTCATCTCGGCTCCAAGTGATGGGCCTCTTGGACCAGTGCATGAATTGGGGGACTTTAGGAATAACAGCATTCACCTCGTGATGCTGCTGACGCCGACTGTGCTTGTCGCTGGCTTCACTTGTGAAGATGACGTAAGTGGCGTTCTCGTTGGGGAATTCATCTTGGAGCATGCCGACGGGGCGGGCCAGCTGCTGAGGAGCCGGAGCCGCCGGGCCGGCTGGAGGAGGCGGCAAGCCCTCACCCTTAGTGATTCGGGTGAGCCAGCTGCACTGCCGGGTTGTATGGTTGGACGGCTTCGTGCCGCTATGGAACTTGCATGGAGCGTCGAGGGCCTGCTCAAAGGAGAGGGCCGGCAGCTAGGCACCCTTGCCGCCCCGCCAATGCTTGGGGCCGGGTTGACCTGCCAGCTGTTGGTCCTCGACGGTCGCCACCTACCGGCTGTTATAAGCCGGCTGGTGGGCCTTGCGCTTATTGTCGTTCGGCGAGGCTTGGGGGGCCGCTTGTAGGTGCTGTTGAAGTTGCGTATGAAGACTTCGCTGAAGTCCAGCCAACTGTTGATGCTGTTGGCCTTGAGGCTGTTCACCCATGTCCGAGCCGTGCCCAGCAACATGAGCGGAACATACCTCACGGCAACGCGCTTGTTTCTGTTCGCTATGCTGACCGCTGTGGCATAGTCGGTCAACCAATCTTCCGGCTTCACGGTGCTGTTGCACTTGGGAGTGTCGCGAGGAAGCGAGAACCCTTTGGGGAAGGGCTCATCGTAGATGTGGGGGCCGAAGCAGGCCAGGCCGACTATATCCTCATCCTCCATTGCCAAGGACCGAGCCAACTGCTCGATCCGGCGACGAGCCTCATTCTCGCCGACTGCTTCACGGGGACCTAGCCGGCCCCCCAAAGTCGGGTGGTCAACCGGCGCCAGAGAAGCCAGCCTCTCCCTGCGGGGGGAGGCGGACGTTCATCCTACTGGCGCCGGCCCTCTACTCTTGGAGGAACTTGCCGGCCGTTCACAACCGTTTCGTGAGAGCGCCAGCTGCGGCTAGCCGCCGGCTCCGGGTTCCGCTGGCCGCGGCCGCCGCCACTAGGGGACCTGGAGGTCGCTCCATTCTCACGGCGGGGTGGAAGGTTACCTTCCGGGAGGTCGGCCTGCTGGCCGCCCCCCACCACGCGGTTGCACGCGTCTTGCTGCGTGTTCGCAGCGTTGAGTAGCTCCTAGAGGCGGTCCATCTAGCTGCGCCGCTCGTCGCCCTCCAGGGTCTCGAGTTCTTCTGCCGCGGCCTACGTGGTGCGCAGGTTCTGCACTGGGGTGTCGTAAATTGGACGTTTGACTCCCAGCATGCTGGCGATGGCCGCGCCGGCTCGGCTGGGCTCACCTGCAGCCGGCGTGCCGCCCACTATGCGGTCAATCTCGCACAGGTTAGCCTTAGCGCAGTGCTTCATGGCCGCCATCTTGGTGGCGCTGTCGAGGAGCTTGACACGGATTTCTTCTAGCGCCGTCGGGCCGGCGTCGGCGCCGACGGGAGCAGCCAGGTCCTGCATTGCTGCTCGCAAAGGGTCCCTGGCAGCCCCGCCAGTGTCCTGGCTACTGCCAGTGACCATTACCTCCACAAAGATGCCAGCGTCGAGCGCACCGGCAGAGGCATTGCTAGCGACTGGAGGGAGCGGGTCATCGATGACCACCATGTCGCCGGGGTACTCGTCGGTGACGACCGCGTCGGAGAGGCTGAGCTTCCCAAAGTGGTCGATGAGGTAGCTTGCGGGGCAGACGGCTCTCGCGTCGGGCGATGCACCGGTGCAAGCGCAAGCGAACACATCGGGCTGGTTGATCAAGCCAGAGGCGACGCGCTCTCCAGAGGGAAGGGTGGTTCCCGTCCATAACACAACTCCGGCCGACGCTGCGGAGGGCCCCACGGTGGGAGCCAACTGTCGTGGTAATCTCACGTCAGATGCCAAGGGGTGGCTTATCGTGGGTGGAGCCATGAGGACATCGTCGGGTTCCGGAAGTGAGAGTGAGCACGAGCTCGGGAGCACACGAGATGTACCCAGGTTCGGGGCTCTCCTGAGAGATAATACCCCTAGTCCTGCTGTGATGACTATGTTCAAGAGTATACAAAGTTGCTCCTGGAGCTGTAGTGCTAGAGCAGGAAGAAGGGTAGAGCTTTCCCTCTTCTCCTGGCTATGGCGTGGGTGTGTGGAATGAGAGCTGAACCCTTTGCATGGGTGAGCCTGGGGGGTCTTATAGGCCGACCCCCCAGGGGTACAATGGTAATACCGCCGAGTGTAGGACCTGGACGTCAGTGTCTAAGGTCGCCGGGTTCTCCGCCGGCTGCTGGGGCCCGCCTCTGGAGGGCCCCGCCGGCCGCCGAGAATCCAGCCGACAGGTAGGGCCCGCCGCCTGCGGGCCATGCTGATTGCCTTTTGCTGTAGCGTGACCCTTGCTGACGAGGGCCGCGTCTCGCGTCGTATGGCTACAGTCCCGCACCGTGCGGGCAGGTGGCCGCTCGGTCAGCGTGCACTGGGGCCACGCCCCTCCGGGATTCGGGGGAGCAGGTGGCACTGTAGCCACGCCCCGTCTCGTCATGGTGGGTGAGTGCAGACTTCGAGGAGGAGGGGCCGGCTGCTGGGAGCCAGCCCCCCCCCCCCCAATGCCGCTTTCTATGAGCGCGCCGTCTTCTGGAAGCCGGCCGAGTGGTCCTATCCGGCCCAGGGAGCCGACCACGTGGCTAGTCGTTATGAGGGGCTTTGCTAGCCCCGATGTCTTGAAAAGTTATTGGGTGCGGATGAGGCTACCCGGGGTACATTCCCCCGACAGAGCCCTCGAACTTAGGTCTCGAATCTCACCATGATCGACGTATGACTATATGGTAACGCGAACCAAGAGAAGAAGAATCCACCCTGGTAACCTCTCTCACATTGTTGGTCGAAGAGATGGACGTCCACGTGGGCCCACGAATATATAGTTCGTCGATGATAACCAAGCGAGGGAGAGTATCCGAAGACAACCACTGCATGTATGTGCCCCAAACATATGTATGGACTTGCTTGATGCATGTACGTGCATATATGTTTGAATACCAACAGAACAACATTTTGATGTGGCTCATGCATGCGTATAATCGCACAGTCCCCACACAGATCTGGTTCATGACGCGTCGCGTGCTCCCCCACTGTGGCACCCCGGCTCAAGGGAAACCAGAACGCCCCGTATTCCAGCCCAGAGACAAGTCTTCTGGAATATGGCACTGCTGGCATAGAAAAAATTAGCTCTTTATTACAAAATATACAGGGATACAAGGGTTCCGATATAATAGGGAATTACATCAGCACAACGGCACTACGCCCGCCAAGGATGCTCTATGCTAGCAGCAGATCAACTCGTAGCAGCGGAATAACTCCTAGCAGCGGAACAACGACGACGATGATGGACTCCATTCCGCAGGGACTTTGGCTGGAACGCTTATCCTAGCTCGCCAACAAGGGATCCACGGCAAACAAGTAAGCAGACAAAGCATGACATGCAAACTGGCATGACACGCCAGGTCAGTACATTGAATGTACTTGCAAGCTCACAACAACCAAAGCAATCCAGACAAGCAATAACACAGCATTTATAGGTTAAACAAACAGGAGCATGATACCACTAGAACAACATGGCATGCACAAGGTGAACATGATACAACTAGAACAAGATCATCATGGCACGAACATATTACTCGAGACATGAACAATGATGATACTAGCATGCCACATGCTACAAATAGCACTTACTCTGTTCAGGGTTACCGCGTAACCAACAAATATATGCCACTCTTACTTACCCTCGTGGTCAGGGGATCACTTCAATCATTATCAAGAATACCATCGGGGTATTCACAAGATCACCTCATCAATATCAAGAATACCAACGTGATCCTCACAAGATCACCTTATCAATATCAAGAATACCATCGTGATCCGCACAAGATCACCTTATCAATATCAAGAATACCATCGTGATCCTCCCGTGACCACATGAAGATCAACCAACTTCTTTCCTCATCAAACCAGGGTTGTTATTAGTTAGGTTATTATTACTGTTGACTCATAGTGTGACCTACTACGAACTGGGCCCTTATGCGGGGGCGCGGCTATCGATAGATTATACACACTCTGCAGAGTTTAGCACACTGTACCAACACCACAGAACCCATGGCCTCGCACTCCCATTCGGGTGGACCAACGGCGTTCCAACAAAACCGATCTATTGCCATGACACTCTCCCGGCCACTCCAACCCACTCCCCTTTGGGCTAAGTCCTGGGTGGCCCTGATGTCACCGCGTGACATCCAACGGCCACCGTCGTGGCAAAACAATCATCCCAAACGGGGACATGGTACCAAAACAACAACAGGCACACAAGGCTTATGTCCACCTACCTGATCAGGGTAGCGCGCGCCCATAACCTTCCCTAGTTGGAGGCACCAGCGAGGGGCACGACAATAGACCGCATTAGGGCCTTCCACAAAGACAAATGTGGCTGCACTGGTCAGTTCGATTTCGATGGCACTATGACTCAGCCAACAGATGTTCAAGTTTGATTAATGTCCAGTTTAACTTGAATGTAATGAGCTGAGTCATAATAACACGATGAAATAACAATGCATATGAGTATGATATCAACATGAGCATGGATGAACCACATCACTATTAACATATCAGCAACAACAAATCATTTACCCTACTGGATGCACCTGAGCATGGCATAGTAATGAATAACACAATAACAACACTACATAAGAACATGGCATGACCACTAGCATCAGGAAATAATAGCATAATAAAACATAATAATAACATTAGCAGCTAATCATTTAACTAACAGGTGCAAAGAACATAAAGATATGCATGGATTCACAAGCATTTATAAAGCATTCACAAAATATTAACCGGCACACAATATTTAAATATTCAAGTTGAAAACCATGGCTACTGCATGGCCATCATGCAAGTGGCTGTCATGGCTTGCCTGGGAATGAAGAGGTCACCGGGAAGAAGTGCGGACGGATCACAGAAAGATTCGCCGGAAACAGTTCTCTCCTAGAGGGGGCTGTTTATAGGCAAGGTCAAAATGGTCATTTTCACTATGGGGCTCAACGAGACGAAGAAGTGGGCTTTGGAATCACCTCATTCGGAGTTACGAGCAAGAAGTTGTGATAGTTTTTCTGCCAGGGACCTATTTGTGAAAAGTTTTGGCTGACGGAGAAGAAGAATACGCTTTCCGAATACAAAAACGTATTTCTGGAAAATTCGTTTCCACTTGCCATGTCGGCTGACCGGGGTCAACTCCCCGTGTGGCTCACTAGTGGGGTCCGCGGGCAGGTGGGGTCCTCGGGCGCAGTCGTCGTCTTCTTCCTCACGCGACCGTGCCTGGCCGAGGCAGAGCCGGTGCCCGACAGCAATAGCCAGTGACTCCGGGCACAGCTCGCGAAGCCCGGCCTACCGGCGTGTTCAGGGGGTCGAGCCGCACCCGCCTGCGGGTAGTACGGTCACCGGGGAGCATTGGAGCGGGCATGGCATCGGCCGCGGTGGGAACTGGCTTTAGCTGTAGGGGAGCTCGTGGCTAGAAGCCACCGGAGGAGGAGGAGAGGTGCAGGGGTGGCTCCAGGGTGGTGGTGGAGATCTTTGGTGGTGGAAGGAAGGAGAGGAGGGCTCGGCAGCGACCGAATTTTGCCGGCGGGGAACGGCGGCCATGGCGGCCAACAGAGGTGAAGAGGAGCTCCGGGAGCGAATGGATGGGTCGAGGAGGGGTGAGGGAGAGTGCGGAGGCCGCTGGCAAGGTCGGGGGCACTCGGGACGGGCTTAAATAGCCGGGGACACGGGGTCGTGGCCGAGTGCCGCCGCTCGGGCTCGGCCAAAGCTCTGGCGACGCTCAGGAATCACGGGAGGGCACGGGAACATGACGAGGCAGTGATGCAGAGGTCACGGAGCAGAGGAGGCCAAGGGGCACGGGGAGGAAGAGGCTAGGGGCGAACAGAGCCAAAGCGGGCACAGTGCTCCAATGGGTGTGCGGCGACGACCTCCGATGAGCGAGCTACAGGAGGGGGAGAGGGGTCCAGGGGGACGGAGGCGGCACGGGGGAGCTGTTGGACATGGTTGGACTCGCGAGAACGACGAGCAAAGGAGGGGCCCGAAGCAAACGACACGCAGCTCGCGTCCATGGCATGCCAAAGCGGTGGTCACCGCGTGCACTGGTGCACACAGTGCACGGTGGTCGGCCAATTTATGTCGAGGAGACAAGGGAGGCAGAGCTAGTTGCCAAGGAAGAAGAAACCAAGCATAGTTGGCACTGGTGTGATCACAGGGAGCAAGAAAGCAAATGTACAGCAAGGTGTGCTGTGGCTCACGGGCTTGGAGATGGACTCGGAGCTTTGGAAAGGTGTGATTACTCACTAAGATTAGCATCTCTGCAAATTTGCAGCTCATTAGGATGAAGATAAGTGGCACTTGCTGTACAAACCACCATTCTGTACAGAAATGCAAACAATGAAGTGGCACTCACATATCAAGTTGTATTGAGCTGAATTTTAGAGGAGATGAGTTATTTGATGATATGAAGCTGCTGTAAAAGTTTCATGCCATTTGGAAATACCAAAATGGTACTTGTTTCACAATGCAGCTCTCTGGACAGAATTTAGGAAAAATAGCTGAGGAAAATTGGCTAGACAAAATGAGCCAATTTTTTTTGGAGAGAGTTGATATAGATAGGATAATGTCATGGTAAATTTTTAGCAAAAATGAAGCAATATAAAATATAGTTGCTTCACAACCTGAAAATCTGACCAGAAACCAAGATTTGATGCTGAGCTCACATAGAGTGATGACATGAGCCCAAATCTTGAGGAGAGTGATGATTTGATCATATGAAGGACCTTGCAAAATTTCAACTCAATTGGATTAACCTAGCTAGTACTTCTTTCACAAAGAATTCCCTCAGACAGGAACTTTGAAAAATTGCTCAGGAATATTCACTAGGAAAAATTGAGTTGAATTTTGACAGGAGGCAATGATATGGACATGAAAAGGTGTCCAAAAAGTTTGGGGTTAATCAAGCAAAGAAATGACACTTCCCTCTCAAAAAGCCACTTAGGGCAGAATGAGAAAAGGAATATTTGTGAATTATCTTTGATGATGCCAAGGAAGGGTTTGGACATACTTGTGGAAGATATGACCCAAACAATTTATGAGAATTATTTGGGAATTTTGGGAGTGACAGAAATATAGGTTGTTTCACAACCTAGGGCAAATAGGGTTATTCCTTTAATAGAAAAAGGAATATTCCCAATAAAAGAATATTGGGATTGGTCCAAGATGGAAATGGCCAAGACTTGGGATGGATTTTAGGATGACAAGCCACTTGGGAGAGGAATCAAAGGTGATCTCTCCAGGTTTTAGGACCACTAAGCCACAGAAAATCAAATAAAAACCAAAAATCCAAATAAATCAAAAGAAAAAAGAAATGGGCAAAATCCAGGGTGTTACAAACCTTCCCCCCTTAAAGAAATCTCGTCCTCGAGATTTGGTTGCTCAGGGAAAAAGTATGAATATTCAGACTTAAGGAAACCGTTTCCAACTCGGGTATCCTTTTCCTTTATATGATGTTCCCATTGAATTTCATATGACTGACTGTCTTGCGCTGGGGTGATTTGCGTCACTGTATCCATATGCTGACAGATCTTACCTCACATGTTCATGCTTACACTGGCTCCAATTCTTTTCATCTCTGCTTACTTAGCGGAGTGTGATAGATTACCATGACTGAAATATATGCCTGTCTCACCAGTCCGAGAGTGATTTCCGATGGGTGTGTCATCCAGCACCGACAATATTTCATGAAATTGTGAACAACTTTCTTGGTGGACACCAAATATCTTACTCCTTGCATTGGGTTGCTCAAATAGATGCATTTCATCCAGGTTCAAAACAGTGCTGTGAATCATAACTGTTCTTCTGACTGATGCTGATTTCTCGCAAGAGTTTCTGAATCATCTTGTCTGGCTCCACTGTCTTGAGTATTAGATCCGTACCAAATATTTGACTGTCTCCTGTCGTAGCCAGCATAAAGGAGGTATGACCTTATAATGATAGTATCCACCGACTTGACTGATGGTAGTTCTGGCAGATGAATCTTGTCGTGACAGGCTATCCTCTATTATCGATCTTGTGCCTTCATTATTGGCTTCTTTGTCTGGATCCTTTGTGGGAAAGAGCTTGGTCATATATATATATTCTTTGTGTGACCATCGGTACTGTCGGGTGCAATATTCCGGCATTCGTAACTTATCCTTGTTCATGTGTTGGGTCATCGAATATATACCAGGTTCACGTGCCTTGTACGGAGTCCATTGTAACCATACAAGACAGTGACAAAGGTTAACGATATCACCTTGTCGGGTGTGAGAAAGCTGACCTTGATAAGCACAACCAAAATTGTGTCCCATGTTGTCTTTCTTCAAAGCTTGTCGGTTCTTGCGTCACCCACTGAGGTGTATAAATGGCTTTCTTCCTATTGCATAACTGGTGAGGTTGTCGGGTTCTTACCTTGACTTCATCATCATACAAGTGACTTGCAAGGACTTGGCAGCATGCTTATAGTATAAGTATTTGATTTCCCAAGGTAGACACTTGTGTTCTGACTGATTCTTGTTTCTGAACAAACTATTGCGGATCTGATTCTTGGGATGCACTGCCATATGCTGTCAACTCACTGTGTAATACCTAGTGTCGTACTGAGGAAGATTGGACAGCTTGTGTTGGAAATTATCCACATAGCGTACCGAGGAAGACTGAGGAGACTTGCATTGTAAGCTTCTCTGTTAGCTTGCGAGGGAAGACTGGGTTGCTTACACCAGGAGCTTCTATCTGAAATATGTTGACTCAATGCCGTATATACATACCCTTTAATATTTTTGTTGCCGGTCACTTGTATGAAAGGGGTTGTTCAAGTATCCTTCTTGTTGAGAACTGAATTCATAGTACATTCTGGCTTGCTTCCGGGGTATAGCATATTTCAAATCTTACTCATAACAGAATCAACCTTGTATATAAGCCATACCTTTGACTGATAATATATTGTTGGTCTTGCACCCAGAGCTGTCTTCTGGCTGGTTCCGTCATTACTGCTATGAAGATTGCACACTGATGTATACTTGATGCTGATAATCAAGCCAAGATATCTTTTGCAGTCAGACCAGAAATTTCCAATATAATGCTGTCGGCTGAGAATTCCATAATGTTTAGCTGAGCTTCCAAATATTTGAACTCATTGCTGATTCTTCGGGTCCGGTGTCGGTGGATGAGCAACTTTAATAAGGGAAAAATAATGCAACACCAAGGGCCCAAAGAAATAAGCAAAAGAAACGACTAAAACAAAAGCACACAAAGCATACAAATCATATCATATTCAAGCAACACCACATATTACTGCTACTCACAACAATAATATGCATGCATACCTAAGCACACAAATCTCGTGGAAACTCCGGTATTGCGATCTATTATGCTGTGGCGGTGTGCACGAAAATGAATTCTCGGTTGGATGGAGTTGGTGTAAACAAGGTTACAACAATCACTGGATTAGCACCGGTCGCATCTGGGTGGACACGGAGGTCACGATCACACCATCATCAAGCGTACGGAAGGGAACCATACACGTCCAAAGAATGGGGTGACAGGGTAGGGTAGAGGTGAAAAACAAGGCCTGCCGACATTGCCCTTTTCTGATAGCAGAGATCAGTAAGGGTTGCCAACACGGCGAGATGAATGGCACGATTCAGGATAGAAACATGGCTATCACCGAAAAGGTAGGGGTGACTGGTGGAAGGATAAGGATGTGATACCCGCAAATGGTGTCTGGAACACTTGGTACCTCGGCATCACTCCACTGGGACAGAGATGACGCCGAACACCGAAGAGCAGGTATGCAAAGAACGAGGGTGCAGGTAGTGGATCGAAACCGATGCCACCTACACTCACAAGATCAATCGTTAGCGACAAAATAATGAGTCTATATGCATGCTATGGAACAAACAAATGCAACAATCAAATGCAGCATACTGACAAGACTCTATACTATCGTTTTCTAACGTTCGCGCGGACTAGGGCGTCCTACAGCCAGACCTGCTCTGATACCAATGCTTGTGGCACCCCGGCTCAGAGGAAACCGGAACGCCCCGTATTCCAGCCCAGAGATAAGTCTTCTGGAATACGGCACTGCTGGCATAGAACAAATCAGCTCTTTATTACAAATATACGGGGATACAAGGGTTCCGATATAATAGGGAATTACATCGGCATGACAGAACTATGCCCGCCAAGGTTGCTCTATGCTAGTAGCAGATCAACTCGTAGCAGCGGAACAACGACGACGACAATGGACTCCATTCCGCAGGGACTCTAGCTGGAACGCTTATCCTAGCTCGCCAGCAAGGGATCCACGGCAAACAATTAAGCAGACAAAGCATGACCTACAAACTGGCATGACATGCCAGGTCAGTACATTGAATGTACTTGCAAGCTCACAACAACCAAAGCAATCCAGACAAGCAATAACACGGCATTTACTGGTTAAACAAACAGGAGCATGATACCACTAGAACAACATGGCATGCACAAGGTGAACATGATACAACTAGAACAAGATCAGCATGGCATGAACATATTACTCGAGACATGAACAATGATGATACTAGCATGCCACATGCTACAAATATCACTTACTCTGTTCGGGGTTACCGTGTAACCACCAAATATATGCCACTCTTACTTACCCTTGTGGTCACGGGATCACTTCAATCATTATCAAGAATACCATCGGGATCTTCACAAGATCACCTCATCAATATCAAGAATACCATCGTGATCCTCACAAGATCACCTTATCAATATCAAGAATACCATCGTGATCCTCACAAGATCACCTTATCAATATCAAGAATACCATCGTGATCCTCCCGTGACCACATAAAGATCAACCAACTTCTTTCCTCATTAAACTGGGGTTGTTATTAGTTAGGTTATTATTACTGTTGACTCATAGTGTGACCTACTACGAACCGGGCCCTTATCCGCGGGCGCGGCTATCGATAGATTATACACACTCTGTAGAGGTTAGCACACTGTACCCACACACTAGTAGAAAAATGCCCAAATGTTCAGCTCATTAGTCCCAGTTTGTAAATGAACCGGCACTAATTTGACCATTAGTGCCGGTTCCAACGGCTAGGCGGGTGGCGCTCATTAGTCCCGGTTCGTTTCGAACCTTTAGTACCGGTTCGTGCCATGAACCGGGACTAAAGAGGTGGTGGCAGGCTGGTGTCAGGCTGGGGCCCTGCCAACACCTTTAGTTCTGGTTCGTGGCAAGAACCGGGACTAGAGATGCATCTTTAATCCCGGTTCGTATAACAAACCGGGACTAAAGATCATCCTATATAAACCCTTCGTTGAGCCCGGGCTCTCTATTCTTCCCCTTTCCTCTCCTCTCTGTTTTCTTCCTCTCCTCTCGAGCTCATCCTCCATTTTTGCCAAAATTTGTTAAGATTTGAAGGCACCCCATCCATCCAAGTGATCACAAAGGTTAGCAACTTTGTCCTTTCATCTCTCATTGCTAGATTAGCTCTTGCAATGCTCTATAAGTATAGTGATTTGTGGGTTTTAGTTTGGGAGGAATTATATGTGGTAGTTTATTTGATTTATATGCAATTTGAGTTCAAAATAACTCTTAGTTTGCATATGTAGGTGTGGTTTACTTAGTGCCTTCCCATCTCCGTCCTAACCACCATCGACCGCCCGCACCGTCCCGTCGCCGGCACCACCTTGTGGTGAGCCTCTTGTTCTTATCTTTTTTATATAAAAAAATCATGTTTGTGTGATTTAGATATATAGTTACTTGTATAATTTTCTTACCCGTACGTTGTTTGTTATACATAGTGCCATGGTTTTGATATCCGTCCCCGTCGGCCCTCGTCCGGTTTATGATTCGGATGTGGTATATTCTCTTTTATAACTATTTATTGCATTTCGTGTTTATGACAAATTATGCCCATCAAGTTGACATAGATATTTTTATCTAGGAGGTATGTGAACCAGAAATTCCAACCGACCCTATTGTCGAGAGGTTAAATTTAGTTGAAAAAGAAAACGAGTATTTGAAAGAAAAATTGAAAGAATTGAGGAGGAGAAGATGGAATTGGAGTTGCATGTTGCCGATGTCATCGATGATCACAAGATCAAGATGGAGAAAATGCGCTTGAAGATTAGAAAGATTAGAAAATATGCCATTGATAGTGAGGCTTGGTATCATTATGCTATTGGATCAATTGTTACCTTAGTTGCAATCTTGATCGCATTTATTGTTGCATTTAAATGCTTTAGCTAGAGAGTTTGTATGTTGTTTTATGAGAATAAGTGTGTATGAATTTTATGTATGAACTTGTATTAATTTGGTCTTTTCAGTGCTGTGTAATGAAGATGAGACGGCAATGGATGTACGATGATCGATGCACTCCCCAGTTCGTTAAAGGCGTGCATACTTTTCTGCTTGCGGCTGAGGCAAACAAGCGGGCGGATGGTTTTATGTCTTGTCCATGTGCTGGCTGTAAGAATGATCACAATTACTCTAACTCAAGAACAATTCACTTGCACCTGTTTGAGTCCGGTTTCATGCCCCACTATAATGTTTGGACCAAGCATAGAGAAAGAGGGGTTATGATGGAAGACAATGAAGAAGAAGAGGACGACGACAGCTATCCTGGCCATGGGTTCCCTGAATACAATGGTACAACAATGGGGGAAGAAGCTGAGCTGGCAATGCGGGAAGAAGCTGAAGAAGAGGCATCGGATGAGCCCGTTGATGATCTAGGTCGGGCCATTGCCAATGCAAAAAGAAACTGCGCAAGTGAAAAGGAGAGGCTGAAGTTGCAGCGCATGTTAGAGGATCACAAGAAATTGTTGAACCCAAATTGCGAAGCTGACAAGAAAAAGCTGGGCACCACACTGGAATTGCTGCAATGGAAGGCAGAGAATGGTGTATCTGACAAGAGATTTGGAAACTTGCTAATAATGTTAAAGAAGATGCTTCCAAAGGACAACGAATTGCCCGAGAGTACGTACGAAGCAAAGGAGGTTGTCTGCCCTCTAGGATTAGAGGTGCAAAAGATACACGCATGCCCTAATGACTGCATCCTCTACTGCGGTGAGTATGAGGATTTGAACGCATGTCCGGTATGCGGTGCATTGCGCTATAAGATCAGCCGCGATGACCCTGGTGATGTCGAGGGCGAGCGCCCCAGGAAGAAGATTCCTGCCAAGGTGATGTGGTATGCTCCTATAATACCATGGTTGAAACATTTGTTCCAAAACAAAGAGCATGCCAAGTTGATGCGATGGCACAAAGAGGACCGTAAGAAAGACGGGAAGTTGAGAGTGCCCGCTGACGGGTCGCAGTGGAGAAAAATCGAGAGGAAGTGGAGGGACTTTGCAGATGACGCAAGGAATGTATGGTTTGGTCTAAGCGCAGATGGCATTAATCCTTTTGGGGAGCAGAGCAGCAATCATAGCACCTGGCCTATGACTCTATGTATGTATAACCTTCCTCCTTGGTTGTGCATGAAGTGGAAGTTCATTATGATGCCAGTGCTCATCCAAGGCCCTAAGCAACCCGGCAATGACATTGATGTGTACCTAAGGCCATTAGTTTAAGAACTCTTACAGCTGTGGAATGGAAAAGGTGTACGTGCGTGGGATGAGCTCGATCAGGAAGAATTTGACCTACATGCATTGCTGTTTGTGACCATCAATGATTGGCCTACTCTCAGTAACCTTTCAGGACAGACAAACAAGGGATACCGCGCATGCACGCACTGTTTGGATGATACCGATAGTATATATTTGGATAATTGTAAGAAGAATGTGTACCTGGGACATCGTCGATTTCTTCTGAGCAGGCATCCCGTAAGAAAGAAAGGCAAGCATTTCAAAGGTGAGGCAGATCACCGGACGAAGCCTCGCCACCGTACTAGTGATGATGTACATGATATGGTCAAGGATTTGAAGGTAATCTTTGGAAAGGGTCCTGGCGGACAATCTGTTCCGAATGACGCTGACGGACGCGCACCCATGTGGAAGAAGAAATCTATATTTTGGGACCTACCCTATTGGAAAGACCTAGAGGTCCGCTCTGCAATCGACGTGATGCACGTGACGAAGAATCTTTGCGTGACCCTGCTTGGCTTCTTGGGCATGTATGGGAAGACAAAAGATACACCGAAGGCACGGGAGGACCAGTAACGTATGCACGGAAAAGACGGCATACATCAGGGTCATGCCAGCTACGCTCTTACCAAAGAAGAGAAGGAAATCTTCTTTGAATGCCTGCTCAGTATGAAGGTCCTGTCTGGCTTCTCGTCGAATATAAAGGGAATAATAAATATGGCAGAGAAAAGTTCCAGAACCTAAAGTCTCATGACTACCACGTGATTATGACGCAACTGCTTCCGGTTGCATTGAGGGGGCTTCTACCGGAAAATGTTCGATTAGCCATTGTGAAGCTATGTGCATTCCTCAATGCAATCTCTCAAAAGGTAATCGATCCAGAAATCATACCAAGGTTAGACAATGATTTGGTGCAATGTCTTGTCAGTTTCAAGTTGGTGTTCCCACCATCCTTCTTCAACATCATGACGCACGTCCTAGTTCACCTATGCGAAGAGATTGTCGTTCTGGGTCCTGTATTTCTACACAATATGTTCCCCTTTGAGAGGTTCATGGGAGTCTTAAAGAAATATGTTCATAACCGTGCTAGGCCAGAAGGAAGCATCTCCAAGGGCCATGAAAATGAGGAGGTCATTGAGTTTTGTATTGACTTTATTCCTGACCTTAAGCCGATTGGTGTTCCTAAATCGCGGCATAAGGGCAGACTGGGTGGAAATGGCACGCTAGGACCAAAACAAATAATATGTTGGATGGGCATTCTCTCACTCAAGCACACTACACAGTTCTACAAAATTCTGCCTAGGTGGCTCCGTATATGGAGGAACACAAGAATATTCTATGCTCCAAACACCCGGAGCAGTCTGATGACTGGATTACACATGAACAAACGGGGACTTTCACCGGTTGGTTGCAGACACGTGCCATGCATGACGACGCTGTCGAAGATGACCTGTACTTGCTGTACCAGTTACCATCTTCGAATATAATGACTTTCAAAGGGTACAAAATAAATGGGAATACATTTTACACGATCGCCCAAGATAAGAAGAGCACCAACCAAAACAGTGGTGTCCGCTTTGATGCAGCAACCAAGAGGGGAACAGACACATATTATGGTTACATAGAGGAGATATGGGAACTTGACTATGGACGTGGTTTGAAGGTCCCTTTGTTTCGGTGCAAATGGGTCAATCTGACACGAGGCGGGGTAACGGAAGACCCGCAGTACGGAATGACAACAGTGGATCTTAACAATCTTGCGTACGCAGACGAACCATTCGTCCTAGCCAATGATGTGGCGCGGGTTTTCTATGTGAAGGACATGTCTACCAAGCCGAGAAAAAGAAAAGATAAGGAGGCGAATACATCATACGATGAGCCAAAGCGCCTCAAAGTTCTTTCAGGGAAAAGAAACATCGTGGGAGTGGATGACAAGACAGACATGTCAGAAGATTATGAAAAGTTTCATGAAATTGCTCCCTTCACAGTGAATATTGACCCGAGCATCCAGTTAAATGATGAAGATTGTCCATGGTTACGGCGCAAAGGGACACACGCGAAGAAAAAGTTTCACACCCAAAGATCCCACTCTGGGATGTGACCGGCTTCATTGTCATCACTTTCTTCTCTAGTGAGTTTCCGGACTTATATATATCTGGAAAGTCCCACAAGGACAAACCGTAGGGAATCTTTGTAATAGTTAGGGTGCTTATGTGTTTTGGCATTTGAAACATGTACTTTTGTGCTTCGGACAAACGTCATCAATTTTCAACCCTTTCTGACTTCATTTGCTATTTTTCAGCTCATTTACTGATTTTATTTTTAGCTAAATGACCCTGAAATTGAAAAGCAGTACAAAATGAACTCTGAAAAGGTTGAAAGTTGGCATGGTATCATCATTTCACCCACATATCATGTGCTAAAAAGTTGAGAGGGTTACGTCAAAAACTGGATCCACTTCGTGTACAAAATGGACAATCTCTTTTGAAGTATCAGGGTTTCGGACGAAAAGTCATCTGTTACAAAGGCATTTCATTTTTTTAAACTTATTTCAACTCAAAACTTTTTGTGCGTTCATTATGCACCATTCAAGGCCACGTCATCAATTTTCAACCCTTTCTGACTTCATTTGCTATTTTTCATGCATTTACTGATTTTTTTGAGCTAAAGGACCCTGAAATTAAAAAGCACTACAAATGAACTCTGAAAAGGTTGAAAGTTGGCATGGTATCATAATTTCATCCACATAGCATGTGCTAAAAAGTTGAGAGGGTTACGGCAAAAACTAGATCCACTTCGTGTACAAAATGGACAATCTCTTTCGAAGTATCAGGGTTTCGGACGAAAACTCATCTGTTACAAAGGCATTTCATTTTTTAAACTTATTTCAACTCCTGACTTTTTGTGCGTTCAGTATGCACCATTCAAAGCCACGCCATCAATTTTCAACCCTTTCTCACTTCATTTGCTATTTTTCATGCATTTACTGATTTTTTTTTAGCTAAAGGACCTTGAAATTGAAAAGCACTACAAATGAACTTTGAAAAGGTTGAAAGTTGGCATGGTATCATCATTTCACCCACATAGCATGTGCTAAAAAGTTGAGAGGGTTACGAGTAAAACTGGATCCACTTCGTGTACAAAATGGACAATCTCTTTCGAAGTATCAGGGTTTCGGACGAAAACTCATCTGTTACAAAGGCATTTCATTTTTTTAAATAACCTAAGTATTACCAAATTGAATATAATGATAAAACACACTAATATTAAACATAAGAAAAAAGAATCACTGAAAAATCTATTTTTAAAGTAAAGTTATTCATAAACTAGTGATTCACACAAATTTCAAATAATTCAAATTTAAACTCTTCAAATTTGAAAACTACTAGCACTAACAGAAAGTTTATAATTTTTTTACCTAAAGCAAAAATATTCACAAAGAAACTCTAAATAAAGCAAAAAATAACTCGGAAATAAAAGAAAATAAATAAAACAAAAAATGAAAAAAAACCTGCCTACTGGGCCACAACGGCCTGCATACGACTAGAAACCTAACCTATAGTTGGGCCAGGATGCAGGCCCGCAAGGCCCAGTAGGCCCACAGGGCAGCGCAGCAGAGTTAGGCCAAGAAGCCTGCTTCGGAGAGGAGCTCGAAGGAGCAGCCGCGGCTGGGTTTATAAACCAGTGCGGCTGCCCTTCGCTCGGCGAGGTGGGACTAAACTTCTGCACCCCGCACATGGAAAGCACAGGCCTTTAGTCCCGGTTGGTGGCTCCCCCCCCCCTTTAGTCGCGGTTGGAGCCACCAACCGGGACTAAAGGCCTGCGCTTCCCGCAGCTTGGCCTGGCCAAATTTGACCTTTAGTCCCGGTTGGGGGCTCCAACCGGGACTACAGGTCCCTCCTATATATACAACACTTACGAATTTTCAGTTTCTTCTCTTCTATTCTTCGTCTCCTCTGCTTCGATCGACATCGCCACCGCCCCCCGTCGCCGTCCCCGTCGCTGCCCCCCATCCCCGCCCCCGTCCCCGTCGCCGTACGTCCCCGTCGCCGCCCCCGTTGCCTCGCCTCGCCTCGCCAGACGTCGCCCCGATGTGAGCAGCCCCTGTGCCGCCATGGCCGCCCCTCCCATCGAACTCACACACACACACACACATTTTCTTAATTTTTTTCTGTTATTCTATTTTTTAGTTGAATTAAATGAATTAGATATATATAAATGTTAATTAGATGAATTAGATATATATAAATGTTAGATGCATGTTTTTTTAGTTTTTTATACTTTTAGTTATAGAAATGTTTAGATGAATTTTAGATATATAAATATTAATTAGATGAATAGGAATTTTAGTTTTTTATACTTTATGTTTTGATGTTTTAGATGTTTTATTGAGTAGGAATTTTTGATGTTTTAGATGTATATATGTATATGTTTTGATGTTTTAGATGTTTTAGATGTTTGAATGTATTAAAAGTTTGTCATATTGAAAAAAGTTTGAATGTTGCATATTTCACGATGCAACATTTGATCCAATGTAACTAGATCCAATAATTTTGACATATGTCAAAGTTTGAATTTTGACATATGCAACATTTGATCATATGTCAAAGTTTGAATTTTGACATATGCAACATTTGATCATATGTCAAAGTTTGATCATATGTCAAAGTTTGAATTTTGACATATGCAACATTTGATCATATGCCAAAGTTTGATCATATGTCAAAGTTTGATCTAGTGAAATATATATGATCAAAGAATGCCCCCATTATGGATGTGCACAAGTTGATTCATTTTTTTTCTGATCTCATCTATATATATATTCTTCTATATGTCACGTTGTCTCTCAAAGTATTGAAGAAATCCATGGCTTCATCATTAGCCGGAAGTAACAGGCGTATGATGCTACGAAGCTCTTCAAAGTTGTTTTGGAACGGAGTTTCGGATAGAATAATTCGCTTTTTGGTACGAATTTCAGCAAAGGCCTTCCAAATAGCGATATTTGGAAGGCTTTTGCTGAACTTCGTACCAAAAAGCTAATTATCCTATCCGGGACTCCGTTCCAAAACAATTTGGAGAGCTTTGTACCATTATGCGCCTGTTACTTCCGGCTAATGATGAAGCCATGGTTTTCTTGAATCCTTTGACACTAGACAACGTGACATATAGAGGGGTAGATGAGATCAGGAAAAATATGGACCATTTTCTGCGCATCCAGAATGACGCCATTTTGTTAAATCCCTTAAAGGTTAAGAGAATCCGTTATGATTCTGAATCCTGTTCCTAGCCAAACATTTAAAAAATGTTACATATTTGCATAGAATTTGTTCTCGACGTCAACGATGCCCGGCCCGCATCCTCGTCGTTGACCCGTTCGCGACGACATCCTGCTTCAGAGGCGCCATGTCCGGGACTGGGCTCCGCCAGGCTGGCACTGGGAGGTGCTACCTTCAGGGGCGCGCATCTTGGTGAGGAACCCGGGTCCCGTCATCGACCCGGAGCTTCTTTGGTGGCGGGCGCGTGGGCCACATTCGGTGCGGAGGCTGGCGTCCCCCGCGGAGGTGGTATGTCACCATGTCAGGGAGGAGGACGAGCACGTCCGTTGCTACATGGTTGCATTGGATGTCAGGTTCTCCAATACCTGGTAGGTTCTTCAGGGATCTCACTGGAGCTATGATCCTGTGGTGGTTCCTTCTCTTTGGGTGTCCACCGCGAGTGAACTAGATTATTCGATAGTATTCGATCTGCATTAGCTAGTGATGTATTCGAGATATTCGAGACGATGTATTCGAGATTATATTATATGATAATATTCGAGACGATTATTCGAGGCTATATTCGATGATGCGCATATTATCTACTATGATTCAGTTTTATCTTTCGAGATGCATATCTATCATCTACTATTATTCAAGATGCATATCAATTATCTACTATTATTTGAGATGCATACTAAATTGTTTTATATTTCTTCTGGATCAGTTAAATAGAAGCTATGGCGGACAATACCGGCAGAGAAGGAGAAGAGGCCCTGTTTGAGATCATACGCTCCCCGAGCCGGCCAGATGAGAATGAAGAAGATGACGGCTCACAATATCTGAACAATACCGGGGAGGGTGATATGATATTCGATGAAGATGAATGAATAGATGAAGTCTAGAACTATGATGAACTTCAAATAACAAATACCGGTGAGGTATATTTATAGAAGCAGGCATCTGTTGATCATCACATGTTTTAATTGATTTTGTATATATATATATATATTAATGAATTGATCTTTCTTCTTTCAGCCTTACGGATCGAGCAAATCTTCTACAGGCAGCAGGACAGTGCGAGGCCCAGCCAAAAAGTTGAAGGATGGCGTAAAGTACAACATCGATGCCATCAAACCTAATGGCAAACCGCGTGAGCCTAAGAAGAATGCGGGCAAGTTCATTCGTCAGTGCGGAGTTCTTGTGAAGGACCAAATCCCGATCTCCATTCAAGAATGGAAAAAGCCAGCAAAGGAACGTCCAGATCTTACTTTTGTCGACCAAAGAGCAAAAGATCGGCTTTGGGAATCTCGCATGTCACATTTCACCCTACCAGATCATTTCACAGATGCAGATGTGGAGAAAGTCAAGAATGCTGCTCTTAGGAAGATGGCGATAGCATTCAACAACCACAAGAAAAGTATATGGAATAAGTACGTCAAAGGAGGAAAGAAGACTCCAGAATTCAAGGGAACACTCGAGAAGCAAGGAGATCACTGGGATGCTTTCGTGAAATTCAAGGAATCGGAAGTAGCTCAGGAACGGTCGAGAATAAACAAGATCAATGCCACCATAAGCTGGGGCCAGGTGGCTACGAGGTGGCCCGGCCTAAGTGGGATCTCGCTGAGCAACAGATGGTGGATGCAGGGGTCATTCCAGTTACATTGAGCTGGCCCCCCAGGTCCAGGACTTGGTTCTATGCGCATGGGGGGACGTTGGACCCAAAGACAGGCCAGGTTTTGCAGCGGGCAAGTCTTAAAGGAGCCGACCTCGATTTAATTGTTGCAATAGAAGAGGCTCGAACGGGGGTGTTCACGCCCAACAGAGAGAACGACGAGCTTACGTGCGCCCTGAAGAACCCTGAACACCCGGGAAGAACACGCGGCAAAGGCGTTGTTCCGTGGTTTGAGGGGTTTGCGGACTGGAACGCCGACTACAGAAGCCGTGCGAGAAAGAAGATGCAGGAGGAGAAGAAGAGGAAGCTGGAGGAGGAGCAGAGGAAGCAGGAAGCAGACCGCCTTCAAGGCCTAGAATCAAGGCACGCAGAGTTGGCACTCGCTTTCCAGCGGCAGTAGCAGCAGATCGACTCACTTAGCCAGGAAAGGGGGTCTCAGCAGCGGCAGTAGCTAGCGGATCCAGCATTGGATAGCACCGTCCCATCCATACCGAGAAGCAGCGTGGGTTCCACCCCGGGCGATGAGGCACTGCTGGATAGATACCCTGTGGATGACATCATGGATAACACTAATTGTGAGCTACACTTTAAAATGAAGAACATATCCATGAAGGTGGCGGACGGCGTTGCTTATACAAATCCCCCTGAAGCAACCTTCCATTGCAATCCGATTCCAGCTGGCTATGCTCGTGTCGCGGTTGATGAAGAGGTGGCACAATATTCGGGGCTAGAGCTTGACATTCCTGGAGGTGGCGACGAGCGCACACTGGGAGAGGCCATACATCGTATCATTCTATGGAGAAAGGATTGCATCATCTTTCCAAGGCCACCGACACCGCGTCAGTCGGCTCCTCCTCCATGTCCGCCACCGCGTCAACAGACTCCCGCTCCTCCAAGTCAGCCACCGCCTCAGCAGAGTCCTGCTCCTCCAAGTCCGCCAACGCGTCAGGCCACTCCTCCTCCTACAAATCCAGCACCACGTCAGCCCACTCCTCCTCCTCCAAGTCCGGCACCGCGTAAGCCCAGTCCTCCTCCTCCAAGCCAGGCACCGCGTCAGCCGTCTCTGCCGCCTCAGCGGGCTCCGCCGCCTAAGCAACAGCGGAAGAGAGGCGCCGCAGCTACGGCGGCTAGCGGTACAACAGGAGGCAAGAGATACCAATTTGGTCCAAGCCTCAAGCCTCTTCCTCGTTGGCCTTACGACCTGACTGAAGAGGAAAACAAGATCGAAGTGCGAGCCCAAGTGAAGGCCCATTTTGGACCGAAACCGCCCCCGCCGCCAAAGGAGAAAGTACTTGAGCATGTCATTGACCACTTTATTCGTATGGCTTAACCACCAGCTTCGAAGCATGTTGACTTAGACTATGAGCGCAAAATCAAGAAGTCATATCGAGCACACAAAAAGGAGTCGAGCTCGAGCTCCAGCCAAGCAGCTGCGAAAAAAAGCGGGAAAACTGTTCCCCAGCAGGGAGAACAGGCGGTGCAATCGATCCCCCCGCTCATTGTACCAACACATGTGAGTACCGGCACCGATCAGCTGGTAATAAGTGACGATCATAGAAGGCAGGCTGAAGAGGCCAGTTTCACTTTAGAACAACTCCTAGGCATCGAGCCCATCGAAACGTTTAAAGAGGAGGAACTAAAACGAAAATATGTCCGCGGCGAACCTATGGTCAAGGCTGAGGAGGTCAAGAGTCTCTCAACGAGAATGTATAAATTGCATCAGTGGTACATGAGAGAAGCCAAGACTACTAATAAAGAGTCCCTCATGGTGAAAGTCAAGGCAGAGCATTACTTCCATGAAAAAGATCTGTGGGTTGAGTTTCAAGAAATGTTTCACTTATTCAATCAAGACGCACTCGACAAATCTATCGTCAGTTGCTATTGTTTGTAAGTGATTTCTTTCTGTAAGTTAAGTCTCTAGCTAGTTGTAGTGCTCGTTCATTAACTGTAATTATCCTCACTATATTATTTTCTGTGGTATTATGCAGAATGAAGATCTATGAAATGAAAAAAGCTGGACGCTATGGCATTGGGTTCATTGACCCAAATACCATTAATGAAGAGACATGGTCACGTGAATATGATCGACCATACACAGAGAAAACCTTGCTAGAGTTCTTGGTGCGACTAAATACCCAACCAGAAATACTACTTCCTTACAACTTCGGGTGAGTGACACTGTCTTGTACTACAAATTCTGTTTTTGCTTACTAGATGTTAATAAGTGTAGTTGATGAGTTATGCACATGCCCGCTTAATACAAACGTGTGCGCATGCAGTTTCCACTAGATCTTGTTAATCATTGAAGTTGACGAGGGAAAAGTTCAAGTACTGGACTCACTACTTAAAGAACCTAAAGAATACTCAATCGTGAAGGGGATGCTCGACAGGTAATTTCAATCATTATCGCACTATGTCGGCCTCTTTAGTTCGTTTCCTGATATCAACTAAATAATAACTCCTTTATTCATTTTCTTTGCCGGCGGGCAGGGCTTGGGAAAAGTTCATCAAAAAGGTTAAAGGCCAATGGAAACAACAGCTGACATGGGTGCGACTGTAACACCCTGGATTTTGCCCATTTCTTTTTCTTTTGATTTTGGTTAGGATTTTCTTTTTGTGGCTTAGTAGTCTTGCAACCTGGAGGGATCACCCTTCATTTTTCTTCCCGAGTGGCTTGCCAACTTCAAAACCATCCCAAGACCATGTCATTTCCATCTTGGACCAACCACAATATTCTTTTTCTTGGGAATATTCCTTTTTCTATTAAAGGAATAACCCTGTCTGCTCTGGGTTGTGACGCAACCCACATTTTCATCATTCCCAAAATTCCCAAATAATTCTCATAATTTGTTTGGGTCATATCTTCCACAAATATGTTAAATCCTTCCTTGCCATGTCCAAAAATATTTCAAAAATATTCCTTTTCTGATTCTGCCCCAGCTGGCAGTTTGTGAAGCAAGTACCCTTTATACTTGCTTTCTTGGTCTCAAACTTTTTGTGCACTCTTTACTATCCATACAATTGCCACATGCCAAAATTCAACTTTATTTGGATATTAAATCTCTCTTGGCTAATTTCCAAAGTTTCTAGGCAACTGGAATCTTTGTGAAGCAAGTGCTAGCTAGGAGTATCCAAATAAGTTGAAATTTTGCAAGAATCTTCGTATTCTTAAATAATGACTCTCCAACAAGTTTCAAACTTATCTAATCACCTATGTGAGCATAGCATCAAATCTTGGTTTCTTGTCAGATTTTCACATTGTGAAGCAACTATATTTTATATTGCTCCATAATTGCTGAGAATTTCCCAGAGTATTCTTCCACCCATATAACCTATCTCCACAAAATTTGGACTCATTTCATCTTCCCATTAATACCCTATAATTTTCCTAAGATTCTGGTTAGAGAGGATAGCTGTGAAGGAAGTACCATTTTGGCTTGTCCAAATGGCATGAAATTTTTATGGCACTCTCATATGACCAAATCATCATCCAATGCCCAATTTCAGCTCAAGTTGCTACTCTATGTGAGTGGCACATCAAAATCTAGTTTCTGGACCAGATTGGTAAGTTGCAAAGCCACTACAATAAATATTGGTCCATTTCCCTCCAAATTTCACAGGATCATAGTCCTTCCTACCCTAAACCTCCCAGACATCTCCTTTTGACCTTATCACCTTCCTGTTGAGCACAGTTGCGTGGACAAGTTTGCTACAGCAAACTTCAGTTGATCATTCACATTCAACCAGTGATTTTCACCAAGCCATCACCTCCCTGAGACTGTGCCTTGGAGGGACTATACACTTGACGTGACTTGTCACGCCAGGGTGCACCGCGTGCGCCAGTGCACGCGGTGACCACGTGGCTGGCATGCCAGCCAGCGTGCTCTGGCGATGAAACATCTCGGTCTCGTCCGTTTCCTCTGCCTCTCGCGTCACTTTCATGTCTGGTAGCTCACCCGTGCTCGTGCCGTCATTTCCCCTCTGCTGCCTCGCCCTGCATCGCTGCGGTCGTGTCACCGTCGAGCTCCCCATGATGTGTCCGTCCTCTGTACCTCCATTGGCATGGAGCTAGAGCGCTCTCGAGCTCTCCCGAAGCCCTCCCGCGCCTATATATAGCCCCCTCCCCGACTCCTTCCGCTCCTCATCCACTCTTTCCTCACCTCATTTGCTCCCCGGAATCGCCTAATCTCGCCGGAGTTCGCCGTTCGTTCTCGGTGTTCGCCGGAGTCCGAGCTAGTCTGGCCACCCTAGGCCTCCTCTCCTCCTCCCAACCTCTCCACTAGCTCCTTCTCGTCCCAGGAAGCCGCCCCACCCCCTTGCCCCCTCGCCAGAGTGCCCGCATCGCCGGAAGATCATCACCATCGGCCGCCTTTGTCTCCTCTCGGTTCTCCTCCGTCCCCGCGTCCTCCACTCCTTCCCGACTCCCCGTTCCCCTCTGAACGGAAGTGGGAGTCCTCGACGAGCCCGCCGGTGGCCTCGGCTCAGCCGGAGCCGGCCGGCCCCTTCACCGCAGCACGCCCCAGACTGGTCTCGCCTCTCCTCTGTTCCCTCGTGGGGAGAACAGGAGGAAGAAGACGAGCGTGGCTCGCCCCCCCTGTCGCGTGGGTCCGAGCCGTCAACGGCTCAAAACCCGGGCCTAGGTGCGTTAAGTGGAGACGGTGTTTACTGGGATACGTTTTCGAAGTTAGAAGGCGTATTCTGTTTCTATTGCGGCTGAAAATACGTTTTCGTTTGCAGAAAACGTAATCTGCCCGAAGACGCTCTCTATTTTCAGCCGCCAGGGACCTGTTTGTGAGGATCTTTTCACAGATTAGTCCCTGATCTTCATCACCTCATAACTCCGCAACCATAACTCCGAATCAGGTGAATCCAACGCCCACGTCTTCGTCTCGTCGAGCCCGTCGTGTTGGTATCATTTTCACTATGTGGTCACACAGTGGAAATGACCATTTTGCCCTTGGCTGTAAACAGCCCCTCCGGGAGAGAACTGTTTCCGGCAATTGTTTCCGCGGACGCTCCGCACTTCTTCCCGATGGTTCCTTCATCCCCAGGCAAGCCACAACTCTCATCTGCATCATCGCATTGCAATGTCATAGTTTAACTATTTACTTTAACAACAAGTATGAGTATCTGTGAAATAAATTGGATTATACCATACTTGAATAAATTCTCGGATAGGCGACTGTCATGTTGAATACCGGATTATTAATGACTAGTAGCTTACCCACTTGTTGATACTATGATGTTGAGATCACTGTCTATGATTATTTTGGAGTTCATCCGGCAGTTCGTAGAGATGAATTAGTAGCGGTGGCTTAAGCATACTGGTTATCGGAGTGTCAGCCATGACAGAAATATTATTCGGGGATTAGATATTTCATGGTTGACCTTGAGTCACCTGTCCGGACTTATCCGTGCAGCCACATTTGCCGGTATGGGACGGCCTTGACTAGGTCTGATCGCGTGCTCTTTCACCAGTACCACCCGACAGGGAAGGTTATGCGTGCGCGCTACCCTGGCCCGGTAGGCGGCGATAACCTTGTGAGCCCAGTTGAGTTATTTGGATCCAGGTCCCCATTTGGGACAATTTAGTTTGACCACGACGGTGGCAGGTGTCACGAGGTGACACAGGGGCCACCCAGGGCAGGACTCCGGGGGAGTGTGATTGCCAGTGGTACGGTGGAGGAGTCACGGGTCAGGCGGGTTTCGTTGGAGCAACGCTGATCCACCCGAATGGGATCACGAGGTCAGTGCTCCATGGTGTGGGTAAAGTGCGCAACCTCTACAGAGTGTAAAATCTATTCGAATAGCCGTGTCCACGGTATTGGACAGTCCGACCAGACCTCACTAGGTGGTCAACCATGATAGCAATGATAATGATGAAAGAACTAATCGTAAGATCAGAAGTTACTCGATGGATCATGAGTATCATGAGGGTTGTGAGACAACCCGGAAGAGAGTAAGTTTGTCAGACTTGCTGTGCAGATGGAATCAGGTATATGATATGATAGCCATGGGATGGCTATGAGTTGAGTGGTCGGATGACCACATGCTTGGGAATTGGGATTTGGCACAGGTTTGGATTGCATCCTGAGATTATTCGGAGTACAAATTTAAATATGCTTTACCTTACTGCATTTACTTCAGAAGTTATCTTGCTGGATAACCCTGCTTGTTAATCTTGACTGCTATGATGTTGTCTTGCCTTAATGTTGATGTCTGTTGTGAGCTTGCGAGTACATTCAATGTACTGGCGTGTCATGCCAGTTTGCAGGTCATGCCATGATTGCTTGCTTGTCGAGGATCCCGAGTTTGTGACCTAGGATACGCGTTCTAGCCAGAGTCCCTGCGGAGTGGAGTCCATCACCGTTGTCGTTGTTCCGCTGCCGAGAGAGTTACTCCGCTGTTAGCATAGAACTACCCCGGGTCGGCGTAGTGTCGCCGTGCCGATGTAATCCATGTACCCTTTGTACCCACATCCATTATAATAAAGAGCTGATTTGTTCTATACCAATAGTGTCGTATTCCAGAGGACTTGTCCCTGGGCTGGAATACGGGGCGTTCTGGTTTACTATGAGCCGGGGTGCCACAGAAGTTGGTATCAGAGCAGGTTTGGCTATAGGACGTGCGGTCTAGACGCGAGCATTAGTAACCGGTAGTATAGGATCCAGTGGTTTGCTGCACTTGTTTGTTGCATTTGTTTGTGCATAGCATGCATATAGACTAGATATTTTATCATTAACGATGGGTCTGGTGAGTGAAGGTGGCATTGGTTTTGATTCCCTACCTGCGCTCTCCAGTTTGCATATTGTTCCTTGGTGTGGTGTCATTTTCGTCCCAGCGGAGTGATGCCAAGGTGCTTGGTGGTGTCGATCCCTTGTCAGATTGATGCACCAGTACCACACCAATTTATTCTCTTCTGCCACCCCTATCGTTTCGGTGATAGACATGTTTCTATCCCGGTTCGTGCCATTCCACTAGTCGAGTCGGCAACCCTTACTGATCCTTGTTATCCGAAAAGGGAAATGCCTGCAAGCCTTTCTCTCCACCACTATCTCATTCCGCCACCTATTCTTTGGACATGTACGATTTTCCTCCGTACGGTTGATGATGATGTGGTCGTAACTTCTGCGTTCCGACCCCCGATCACCAAGTTCGTCCTCGCCACCGGTTCCATCTGTGTTAAGCCCGTGTTTGGTGTAGCCTTGTTTACACCAATTTGCTTCCACACATTGATTCACTTTCGTGCACATCGCCACAGCATGTTAGATCGTAATACCGGAGTTCTTGTGAGATTTGTGTGCTTAAGTAGGAATGCATATTATTGCTGTGAATAGGTGTAGACTATGATATTGCTTGTGTGTGTGATCTTGCTGCTTTGTGTGCTTTTGTTTAGTCGTTTCTTTTGCTTCTTTATTTGGGCCCTTGGTGTTACCTTATTTTCCCCTTATGGAAGTTGCTCACCGACCCTGAACCCAAGGAGTCAGTGAAGAGATAGTCATTTGGAAGCTCAGCTCAGCAAAATGGAATCTTCAGCAGACTGTGTTATACCGGGAATGTCGGGCCTGAATACAAATGATATCCTGGCTGGATTGGTTATCAGCATCAAGTACACATCAGTGCAATCTTTACAGCAGCAATGATCAAATCAGCAAGAAAGCAAACCATGTATATGATCCACAGTGCATTATGTGCCAAAGGTATGATTCATATATACAAGGTTTGAGTCTGCTATGAGTACAATTTGAACCCTGCCGTGAATCAAGCCAGAAGGTGCTATGAACTTAGTGTTCAGCAAGAAGGATAGCCGAATAATCTATTGCATACAATAAGTAATCGACAGCAGTAACCTCAAGGATTCAGGTGTCTTCCTCGATACGACACATGGACATCTTCCGATGCAAGGGTCAGATCCGCAACAGTTGGTCCGAAGGCAAAAATCAGTCAGGACACAAGCTTGCCTCGGGAATCAAGTGACCAGCTACACATGTTTTCATAGATATGGTGGACATGCTGCCAAGGTCATATGGGTTACTCATACAATGATGCCAGCCCGGTGAGGATCTAACTATGGCATGAGCTATGTAAGAAGAAGAGAATGCCAGTTATACACTTCAGTGTGATGACCAACAACCTATGGAGCAAGCCGACCATCTGATATATGCCCTATAACATTGCTCTGTGTTATTCCGGTATGTTCAAATTATTATGCTCATACCTATATACATAATAGTGAGCTGTATGGGACGCGGATGAACCCTTGCCCGTCTTTCTTTGGTGACGGCACCATGCCTGTGTTCTGAGCTATTTCCGGCCGTCCGGGGTGGATGCCGACTATTATTTCTCTTGTCAATAACTGTCCATGCTTTGAGCTGTTTTTCGGCCGTCTCAAGCAGCTGTTGAATTTCTCTTCATAGCAATGACCCTATGCTCTGAGCTATTTTTTCGGCCGTCTTAGGGAGTTGCTACTTTCTTCCTATCGACACTGTCTCATGCTCTGAGCTGCTTTTCAGCCGTCTTGAGTCGGGGTTGAGTTACTCCAGTAATGTCCCAGATCTGAGTCGTAAAGACCGTTCTGGTGGCTACTGGTTTATTTGCCGGTTTTATCCAAGGGTTCAGACAATCGTTACCCTACAGCTACAACTTGTAAAGGGATATGCCTACCGGAATATTGCACCTGACAACACCTATGGTCACATGAAGAATCAAGAGCATATAGGCCAAGTTATTTCAGCTAAGGATCCAGGTAAAGAGAATCATAATAAAGAAACAAGGTTGTCCATACAGGTATGGTAATGATACAAATACTCCAGACAGTCTGGTTCGATACCGACCACTATGGGTACACACCCACGGGGTATATTCCATTTGCAAGGACCCCCTATCAAGACAACCCGCTCAGCCAATTAGATATGTTCAAAAGTGTCAGAAGAAGGCAACCAAGCTGGTCAAGTCAGCCAAAAGATTAACTCGGCAGTTGGATTACAGCAACAGTGTTAAAGCATTACACGGCCTACCATCCATATAGAGATACCGACAAAGTGAGTAATCAAAAGGATGAACAACAATTTCGAAGCATGTGTCCTCACAGATGGGAATCAGTTAAAAACTAACTTGCTGTGAACAAGATTCTGCTGCCAGGACCACTGTCAGTCAAGTCTATGGATAATATCATCGTACACCTTTATGCTGGTTACGACAGGTGACAGTCAAATATTTGGTAGGGGCCTTATACTCGAGACAGTGAAGATACCCAAGATGACCCAGCAATCCGTGCGAGAAGTCAGATTCCACCAGGAGAACGGTACGACTCACAGTACTGTTTTGAGCCTGGAGGACACACAGCCATTTGAAGTCACCCAATGCAATAAGTAAAAGATTTCGTACCCACAAAGGGAATTTGCTCACAACTCAGTGAACGGTCGTTCGTATTGGACCTCGTCATGACACGTCCATGAGGAACCACCCTCGGACTTACGAGCAGGGCATATAGTTTGGTCAGAAAAATTTATGGCCCCAGATAGGTCAGCAGACATAAAAGGAATGAAGTCAGAGTAACATATGAGGTAAGAATTACAGGAAAAGGTTCCAGTAAAGCAAACCACCCCGAAGCAAGGCAGCCAGTCATATGAAACTCAGTGGGAGCATTATACAAAGGTAAAAAGGAAACCCGAGTTGGAAACGGTTTCCTCAAGTGGAAATATTCATGTTTGATCCCTGAGCAACCAAATCTTGAGGACGAGATTTCTTTAAGGGGGGTAGGTTTGTAACACCCTAGATTTTGCCCATTTCTTTTTCTTTTGATTTTGGTCAGGATTTTATTTTTGTGGCTTAGTAGTCTTGCAACCTGGAGGGATCACCCTTCATTTTTCTTCCCGAGTGGCTTGCCAACTTCAAAACCATCCCAAGACCATGTCATTTCCATCTTGGACCAACCACAATATTCTTTTTCTCGGGAATATTCCTTTTTCTATTAAAGGAATAACCCTGTCTGCTCTGGGTTGTGAAGCAACCCACATTTTCATCATTCCCAAAATTCCCAAATAATTCTCATAATTTGTTTGGGTCATATCTTCCACAAATATGTTAAATCCTTCCTTTCCATGTCCAAACATATTTCACAAATATTCCTTTTTTGATTCTGCCCCAGCTGGCAGTTTATGAAGCAAGTTCCCTTTATACTTGCTTTCTTGGTCTCAAACTTTTTGTGCACTCTTTACTATCCATATATTTGCCACATGCCAAAATTCAACTTTATTTGGATATTAAATCTCTCTTGGCTAATTTCCAAAGTTTCTAGGCAACTGGAATCTTTGTGAAGCAAGTGCTAGCTAGGAGTATCCAAATAAGTTGAAATTTTGCAAGAATCTTAGTATTCTTAAATAATAACTCTCCACCATGTTTCAAACTTATCTAATCACCTATGTGAGCATAGCATCAAATCTTGGTTTCTGGTCAGATTTTCACATTGTGAAGCAACTATATTTTATATTGCTCCATAATTGCTGAGAATTTACCAGAGTATTCTTCCAACCATATAACCTATCTCCACAAAATTTGGACTCATTTCATCTTCCCATTAATACCCTATAATTTTACTAAGATTCTGGTTAGAGAGGATAGCTGTGAAGGAATTACCATTTTGGCTTGTCCAAATGGCATGAAATTTTTATGGCACTCTCATATGACCAAATCATCATCCTATGCCCAATTTCAGCTCAAGTTGATACTTTATGTGAGTGGCACATCAAAATCTAGTTTCTGGACCAGATTGGTCAGTTGCAAAGCAACTACAATAAATATTTGTCCATTTCCCTCCAAATTTCACAGGATCATAGTCCTTCCTACCCTAAACCTCCCAGACATCTCCTTTTGACCTTATCACCTTCCTGTTGAGCACAGTATTCTTCCAATCATTCACATTCAACCACAGTGATTTTCACCGAGCCATCACCTCCCTGAGACTGTGCCTTGGAGGGACTATACACTGGACATGACTTGTCACGCCAGGGTGCACCGCGTGCGCCACTGCACGCGGTGACCACGTGGCTGGCATGCCAGCCAGCGCGCTCTGGCGATGGAACATCTCGGTCTCGTCCGTTTCCTCTGCCTCTCGCATCACTTTCATGTCTGGTAGCTCACCCGTGCTTGTGTCGTCGTTTCCCCTCTGCTGCCTCGCCCTGCATCGCTGCGATCGCGTCACCGTCGAGCTCCCCGTGACGTGTTCGTCTTCTGTACCTCCATTGGCATGGAGCTAGAGCTCCCTCGAGCTCTCCCGAAGCCCTCCCGCGCCTATATATAGCCCCCCCCCCCGACTCCTTCCGCTCCTCATCCACTCCTTCCTCGCCTCATTTGCTCCCCGGAATCGCCTAATCTCGCCCGAGTTCACCATTCGTTCTCGGTGTTCACCGGAGTCCGAGCTAGTCCGGCCACCCTAGGCCTCCTCTCCTCCTCCCAACCTCTCCACCAGCTCCTCCTCGTCCCACGAAGCCGCCCCATCCCCTTGCCCCCTCGCCGGAGTGCCCGCATCACCGGAAGATCATCACCACCGACCGCCTCTGTCTCCTCTCAGTTCTCCTCCGTCCCCGCGTCCTCCACTCCTCCCCGACGCCCCTTCCCCTCTGAACGAAAGCGGGAGTCCTCCACGAGCCCGCCGGTGGCCTCGGCTCGGCCGGAGACGGCCGGAGCCGGCCGGCCCCTTCGCCGCAGCACGCCCCAGCCTGGTCTTGCCTCTCCTCTGTTCCCTCGTGTGGAGAACAGGAGGAAGAAGATGAGCGTGGCTCGCGCCCTCCCCCCTGTCGCGTGGGTCCCAACCGTCATTGGCTCAAAACCCGGGCCCAGGTGCGTTAAGTGGAGACGGTGTTTACTGGGATACGTTTTTGAAGTTAGAAGGCTTATTCTATTTCTATTGCGGCTGAAAATACGTTTTCGTTTTCAGAAAACGTAATCTGCCCGAAGACGCTTTCTATTTTCAGCCGCCAGGGACCTGTTTGTGAGGATCTTTTCACAGATTAGTCCCTGATCTTCATCACCTCATAACTCCGCAACCATAACTCTGAATCAGGTGAATCCAACGCCCACGTCTTTGTCTCGTCGAGCCCGTCGTGTTGGTATCATTTTCACTATGTGGTCACATAGTGGAAATGACCATTTTGCCCTTGGCCATAAACAGCCCCTACGAGAAAGAATTGTTTCCGGCAATCGTTTCCGCGGACTCTCCACACTTCTTCCCGATGGTTCCTTCATCCCCAGGCAAGCCACAACTCTCATCTACATCATCGCATTGCAATGCCATAGTTTAACTATTTACTTTAACAACAAGTATGAGTATCTGTGAAATAAATTGGATTATACCATACTTGAATAAATTCTCAGATAGGCGACTGTCATGTTGAATACCAGATTATTAATGACTAGTAGCTTACCCACTTGTTGAAACTATGATGTTGAGATCACTGTCTATGATTATTTTGGAGTTCATCCGGCAGTTTGTAGAGATAAATTAGTAGCAGTGGCTTAAGCATACTGTTTATCGGAGTGTCAGCCATGACAGAAATATTATTCGGGGATTAGATATTTCATGGTTGACCTTGAGTCACCTGTCCGGACTTATCCGTGCAGCCACATTTGCCGGTATGGGACGGCCTTGACTAGGTCTGATCACATGCTCTTTCACCGGTACCACCCGACAGGGAAGGTTATGCGTGTGCGCTACCCTGGCCCGGTAGGCAGCGATAACCTTGTGAGCCCAGTTGAGTTATTTGGATCCAGGTCCCCGTTTGGGACAATTTAGTTTGGCCACGACAGTGGCAGGTGTCACGAGGTGACACAGGGGCCACCCAGGGCAGGACTCCGGGGAGTGTGATTGCCGGTGGTACGGTGGAGGAGTCACGGGTCAGGCGGGTTTCATTGGAGCAACGCTGATCCACCCGAATGGGATCACGAGGTCAGTGCTCCATGGTGTGGGTAAAGTGCGCAACCTCTGCAGAGTGTAAAATCTATTCGAATAGCCGTGTCCACGGTATTGGACAGTCCGACCAGACCTCACTAGGTGGTCAACCATGGTAGCAATGATAACGATGAAAGAACTCATCGTAAGATCAGAAGTTACTCGATGGATCATGAGTATCATGAGGGTTGTGAGACAACCCGGAAGAGAGTAAGTTTGTCAGACTTGTTGTGCAGATGGAATCAGGTATATGATATGATAGCCATGGGATGGCTATGAGTTGAGTGGTCGGATGACCACATGCTTGGGAATTGGGATTTGGCACAGGTTTGGATTGCATCCTGAGATTATTTGGAGTACAAATTTAAATATGCTTTACCTTACTGCATTTACTTCAGAAGTTATCTTGCTGGATAACCCTGCTTGTTAATCTTGACTGCTATGATGTTGTCTTGCCTTAATGTTGATGTCTGTTGTGAGCTTGCGATTACATTCAAAGTACTCACCTGGCATGTCATGCCAGTTTGCAGGTCATGCCATGATTGCTTGCTTGTCGAGGATCCTGAGTTTGTGACCTAGGATACGCATTCTAGCCAGAGTCCCTGCGGAGTGGAGTCCATCACCGTCGTCGTTGTTCCGCTGCCGAGAGAGTTACTCCGCTTTTAGCATAGAACTACCCCGGGCCGGCGTAGTGTCGTCGTGCCGATGTAATCCATGTACCCTTTGTACCCACATCCATTATAATAAAGAGCTGATTTGTTCTATGCCAACAGTGTCGTATTCCAGAGGACTTGTCCCTGGGCTGGAATACGGGGCGTTCCGGTTTACTCTAAGCCGGGGTGCCACAGCGACCCAAGGTAATTAATTAAGTAGTACTAGCTAGCTAACATCTCTTTAATTCTAGTTTCAATACCATTATCATGCTTGATTAATTATTATCTGATTGAATTCTATTCTCGTAAAGGCCCTGAAGCAGGCGCCGGGGACTAATTTATGTGCATACTACATTTGCGAGAACATTCGCATTATGGCGTCCGAAAGGAGCAAAGATGATAGAAACCGATGGGTATGTTTGCCAGAACACTATTCATAATTTTTACATCATTATCTAATATATATACACAAAACTAATAATACATGCATATTTTGATCTCTTCTTTAAAGATGAGGGACATGCGGGGTAAGCTCCTACCGGAGAACCGCGTACGAGTGATTCAAGAGGAAATAGCGGGATTTTTGCTCGACCAGGTCATAGATCCCAAGGAAGAATTCCATTACCCCGTACCTAGCTAGATCGACCTAATGCCTCCATGTAATGATCTGCAAATTGAGAGGAGAAATTGTATATACCAAATTGTATATATACATGTGTATGTGTGAATGGTCGTGCGAGACATTCGATGATATATATATATATATATATGATCGGTTCTACGAGAAATTCTATTTATATATATGCATAATGTGTACAATATGTAGTATCGTAAAATACCAGCAAATGAAAAAGAATTAAATGGAAAACACAAAATTAAAGGAAAAATAAATCATAAAACCAAAACCCCTAAACCTTTTAGTCCCGGTTGGTGTAACCAACCGGGACTAAAAGCCCCCAGCCCCCCGGCGAGTGCTCGTGCCATGTGGTTGTCCTTTAGTGTCGGTTCGTGTTGAACCGGGACTAAAGGGGGGGGGGCTTTAGTCCCCACCCTTTAGTGCCGGTTCCAGAACCGGCACTGAAGGGCCTTACAAACCGGGACTACAACCCGGTTCTGCACTAGTGACACCACAGAACCCATGGCCTCGCGCTCCCATTCGGGTGGACCAACGGCATTCCGACAAAACCGATCTATTGCCATGACACTCTCCCGGCCACTCCGACCCACTCCCCATTGGGCTAAGTCCTGGGTGGCCCCGATGTCACCGCGTGACATCCAACGGCCACCGTCGTGGCAAAACAATCGTCCCAAACGGGGACATGGTACCAAAACAACAACGGGCACACAAGGCTTATGTCCGCCTACCTGATCAGGGTAGCGCGCGCCCATAACCTTCCATAGTTGGAGGCACCGGCGAGAGGCACGACAATAGACCACATTAGGGCCTTCCCATAAAGGCAAATGTGGCCGCACTGGTCAGTTTGATTTCGATGGCACTATGACTCAGCCAACAGATGTTCAAGTTCAATTAATGTCCAGTTTAACTTGAATGTAATGAGTTGAGTGAGTTGAGTCATAATAACATGATGAAATAACAATGCATATGAGCATGATATCAACATGAGCATGGATGAACCACATCACTATTAACATATCAGCAACAACAAATCATTTACCCTACTGGATGCACCTGAGCATGGCATAGTAATGAATAACACAATAACAACACTACATAAGAACATAGCATGACCACTAGCATAATAAAACATGATAATAACATCAGCAGGTAATCATTTAACTAACAGGTGCAAAGAACATAAAGATAAGCATGGATTCACAAGCATATATAAAGCATTCACAAAATATTAACCGGCACACAATATTTAAATATTCAAGTTGAAAACCATGGCTACTGCATGGACATCAGGCAAGTGGCTATCGTGGCTTGCCTGGGAATGAAGAGGTCACCAGGAAGAAGTGCGGAAGGATCGCGAAAAGATTCGCCGAAAACAGTTCTCTCCCGGAGGGAGCTGTTTACAGGCAAGGGAAAAATGGTCATTTTACTGTGTGAAAACATTATGAAAATGGTACCAACATGACGGGCTCAACTAGACGAAGAAGTGGGCTTTGGAATCACCTCATTCGGAGTTACGACCAAGAAGTTGTGATAGTTTTTCTGCCAGGGACCTATCTGTGAAAAGTTTTGGCTGACGGAGAAGAAGAATACGCTTTCCGAAGATGAAAACGTATTTCTGGAAAACTCGTTTCCACTTGCCATGTCGACTGACCGGGGTCAACTCCCCGTGTGGCTGACTAGTGGGGTCCGCGGGCAGGTGGGGTCCTCGGGCACGGTCGTCGTCTTCTTCCTCGCGCGACCGTGCCTGGCCGAGGCAGAGCCAGCGCCCGACGGCAATAGCCGGCGAATCCGGGCAAAGCTCGCGAAGCCCGGCCTATCGGCGTGTTCAGGGGGTCAAGCCACACCCGCCTGCAGGTAGTACGTTCGCCGGGGAGCGTTGGAGCGGGCACGGCGTCGGCCGCGGCGGGAACTGGCTTCGGCCGCCGGGGAGCTCGTGGCTAGAAGCCACCGGAGGAGGAGGAGAGGTGCAGGGGTGGCTCCAGGGTGGTGGTGGAGATCTTTGGTGGTGGAAGGAAGGAGAGGAGGGCTCGGCTACATCCGAATTTTGCCGGCGGGGAACAGCAGCCATGGCGGCCAACAGAGGTGAAGAGGAGCTCCGGGAGCGAATGGATGGGTTGAGGAGTGGTGAGGGAGAGCACGGAGGCCGCTGGCAAGGTCAGGGGCGCTCGGGACGGACTTAAATAGCCGGGGACGCGGGGTCGTGGCCGAGTGCCGCTGCTTGGGCTCGGCTAAAGCTCTGGCGATGCTCAGCGATCACGGGAGGGCACGGGAACACGACGAGGCAGTGATGCAGAGGTCACGGAGCAGAGGAGGCCAAGGGGCACGGGGAGGAGGAGGCCAGGGGCGAACAGAGCCGAAGTGGGCACAGTTCTCCCGTGGGCGTGCGGCGACGAGCTCCGATGAGCGAGCTACAGGAGGGGGGGAGGGGTCCAGCGGGATGGAGGCGGCACGGGGGAGCTGTTGGACATGGTTGGACTCGCCAGAACGACGAGCAGAGGAGGGGCCCGAAGCAAACGACACGCAGCTCATGTCCATGGCATGCCAAAGCGGTGTTCACCGCATGCACTGGTGCACACAGTGCACGGTGGTCAGCCAATTTATGTCGAGGAGACAAGGGAGGCAGAGCTAGTTGCCAAGGAAGAAGAAACCAAGCATAGTTGGCACTGGTGTGATCACAGGGAGCAAGAAACCAAATGTACAGCAAGGTGTTTGTTGCTTGCTGTGGCTCACGGGCTTGGAGATGGACTCGGAGCTTTGGCAAGGTGTGATTACTCACTAAGATGAGCATCTCTGCAAATTTGCAGCTCATTAGGATGAAGATAAGTGGCACTTGCTGTACAAACCACCATTCTGTACATAAATGCAAACAATGAAGTGGCACTCACATATCAAGTTGTATTGAGCTGAATTTTAGAGGAATTGAGTTATTTGATGATATGAAGCTGTTGTAAAAGTTTCGTGCCATTTGGAAATACCAAAATGGTACTTGTTTCACAATGCAGCTCTCTAGACAGAATTTAGGAAAAATAGCTAAGGAAAATTGGCTAGATAAAATGAGCCAAATTTTTTTGGAGAGAGTTGATATAGATAGGATAATGTCCTAGTAAACTTTCAGCAAAAATGAAGCAATATAAAATATAGTTGCTTCACAACCTGAAAATCTGACCAGAAACCAAGATTTGATGCTGAGCTCACATAGAGTGATGACATGAGCCATTTGATGCTGAGCTCACATAGAGTGATGACATGAGCCCAAATCTTGAGGAGAGTGATGATTTGATCATATGAAGGACCTTGCAAAATTTCAACTCATTTGGATTAACCTTAGCTAGTACTTCCTTCACAAAGAATTCCGTGAGACAGGAACTTTGAAAAATTGCTCAGGAATATTCACTAGGAAAAATTGAGTTGAATTTTGACAGGAGGCAATGATATGGACATGAAAAGGTGTCCAAAAAGTTTGGGGTTAATCAAGCAAAGATAAATGACACTTCCTTCTCAAAAAGCCACTTAGGGCAGAATGAGAAAAGGATTATTTGTCAATTATCTTTGATGATGCCAAGGAAGGGTTTTGACATACTTGTGGAAGATATGACCCAAACAATTTATGAGAATTTTGGGAGTGACAGAAATATAGGTTGTTTCACAACCTAGGGCAAATAGGGTTATTCCTTTAATAGAAAAATGAATATTCCCAATAAAAGAATATTGGGATTGGTCCAAGATGGAAATGGCCAAGACTTGGGATGGATTTTAGGATGACAAGTCACTTGGGAGAGGAATCAAAGGTGATCTCTCCAGGTTTCAGGACCACTAAGCCATAGAAAATCAAATAAAAACCAAAAATCCAAATAAATCAAAAGAAAAAAGAAATGGGGAAAATCCAGGGTGTTACACCCACCCCCACTTCGACCCAGTGGGAGGGATTCGTGCGTACACATGTGCTCGAAGTATAGTTGCATCTACCGTACCGTATAAGACAAACCAAAATTTAATCCCCACCTAATTATAAGTCAAATTAACCTCTATCGCTGTCAGTCGAAGTGATTGACCAAGCAGGCACACAGAGATGGACGAAGCATCTCGCCGATAACCCCATGAGTGAGTGCTAGAGGATAACCTGCATCGCTTGCTTGTGGGCCACACATGTATGGACATGTGTGGTTGTGATGTTTGCCTAATATATATGAAGAACTTTGATGTGGCACCTGCCTCAGAAACCTTTAAGTCCCCCACACGAACCGAGGTTCATGACACGTAGTATATATAAGTTGCCCCCCTCCCCTCTTCGACGCCTAATATATACTCCTATGTACCGTAAGACAACCCGAAAATAATCCCTCCTTGTTCGTCAAATTACATTTCTCGTTGTGTCATATATTAGATGGACGACGACCTCGCGGGCCCATGGAGGGAAGAGTCGCAGGCGAATGAATGACAACCATCGTCTGCATGTGGCCCAATGTGTTGGTGATGTTTTTAATACCCAATATGCACAACTTCTTTGTGGCACCTGCCTCGGAAACCAAAAATTCCCCACACGGAGCGAGATCATTCATGACGTACGTGTGTGTACTATGTGTTACCCCGGCCCCCTCCTGCCCTCTTCGACGCGTACTATATACTCCTACCGCAACACAACCCAAAAAGAAACCTCCTTGTGTTGGGTAAAAGTGATGGAGGACAACCTCGCGGGCCCACGGATGGAAGCATCGCACGCGAGTGACTGTCCTATATGACGCTTAGTATTGCCCCCGGCAACCCTCTTCAACGTGTACTATATATATATATACTCCTACCGTACATAACAAAAACCAAAAAATGACCATCCTTGTTGGTCAAATTAACCTCTCTCATCGCATGTCACAGTGCTGGACGGCGACCTCGCGGGCCCACGCGAGTGAGTGTCCTAGGACCACCGTGTGCATGTGGCCCAAAGACGCATGTCAAACATTTTCTGCAGCGAACATGCGACCAAAGGAGTTTAGTGTTAAAAATTAAAAAAAAATAGATAACATTTGTTCGTTTTTATACATTGATTGATTTCCCAGGGATTTAATGTGCAAAAATCAAATTTGATCTACATGAGACCCGTGATAGTGCACGAAAATGGATTGAAAAATCATATGTGTACGTGTCCCTGGGTGCATGTTTAGTCCCCACGCAAGAAATTTCTAACATCGAGAATCTTGATTTTAAAATCCAGTAAATCCAAAACTATGTTGAAATTCATGAAAATTATCGTGGTGTCATATGGACACCAATAGACTGTGATATTATTATTTTTTTCAAATTTGAGACAAGTTTTGATATAATCTTCTTACATAAAGGAAATTATAAATAATTATCAACCAATATCGCAAACGGACTCTTTATTCGAACCGTGTGCGTTAGACGAACAATGTACGTCCCGTGCTTCGGTTAAGCAGTAAAGCGGCAGAATTAATCATCAAAAAGGAAAAATTAATATAATACGTGCCACACACGCGTCCCGTGTGCCGTACGAGCATGCGTGAGTTGACGAGACGCATGCTAGCAGGCAGACCGGGAGGCCGAGGCATCCGCATGCACCGTGGGGCGTGCTAGTAGCTGTGTGAAATGATGGTAAGCATGCCAGCAGTCCGCTGCGCAGGCTCACCGGGAGGCGAGCCAGCCCTTCGACCGCCGCCCACCTCACTCCCATTGCTCCATATTAATGCCGCGCCCGATCCGCTGGTCATAATAGGCGGCCGCACACCCCGTCCAAAGTTGTCACCGCCGCATGGAGTGTATCATCGGTGGTAGTGGCGATGCCGGGGCTGGTGAAGCACCCATGCAACGCATGAAGCTGGGCGCAGAGGTTGCTGTCGCCGCCGATGAGGTCTCGCGCAGGCAGCAGCGCGACCTTGACTTCGTCACCGTCGTCGTGCCACCCCAGCCGGAGCCGAGGGTCCACAGCTACTCCGGCAACGACTCCGACTCCGACGGAAAACCGGTTAGTCCCCCCACCCCACCCCTTTTGTTGGGAACATAAATCCTTGGTTATGTTCACCCAGTCCATGAAATCGGAGTAAGATTCATTAGATCCGTGCAGTGTATTGATTATTTGAATGGTATCTATGGTTAGTGATTAATTGTTTGTTCTGTACAAATGATTTTTTTTGCTAATAATCCGACTAGGGTTAGCGTGCGTGCTAATAATTCGTAGCCAGATCTTGAGAATTCATTTTGAATGTCCTACATATATGTTTGTGCCTTTTTTTTCTTCCAGATCTTGAGAATTGATTTTGAATGTCCTACATATATGTTTCTGCATTTTTTCATATTGCTATGTACACAGATGAGGCTCCGGCCAACGGCGCCGCCGGCTGTAGATCCTGCACCCGGCAGCGCGGGCAGAAGCGGCAACGCCCCCTGGATCCGAGCAACCCATAGAATATCGAGCGGACCGCATCAGCGATCTCCCGGACGCTATCCTTGGGGAGATCATCTTCCTTCTCCCCACCAAGGATGGCTGCCACACATAGGTCCTCGCATCTCGGTGGCGCACTATGTGGCGCACCGCGCCTCTTAATCTCGACTGTCGCCGGCTATCTGTCATTCATGATTTTGAACTCCACGGAGCCATCGTCTCTTCCCATCAGGGCTCCGTTCAACGCCTATGCATCCTGGCATGCTGCCTGCTGCACATACCCTGCACGGTGGATGCCTGGCTGACATCCCGTCAATTTGAAAAACTCCAGCATCTTGAGTTCTACCATTACTATGCAAATAGTTGTCCACCAAGCGTTGTAGCTGTGCCCTCACCACCAATGTCCATATCATGGTTTTCCTCCTCTCTCCACACCGCCACCCTGGCCCGGTGTCATCTACCAGACAATCTGGTACAAATGCTTCGACTCCCACTGCTCAAAAAACTCGCGCTTGTGGTGGTCGATCTGTCGGAGGCCTCACTGCACACCATCATCCACTCTTTTCGTGTATTTCAGAAATCCTGCAAATCAAAGAGGCCCGAAGTGTTCAAATCTGCAGCTAGGCACTAATATGTTGTCTTCGTTTGCAGATACTTGCAGGCTCGAAAGTAGAAAATGTTGGGGAATATAACAATCCCATTGAATGCCTTGATCTTCATCTCACAGAAATTACTTTTAACGAGTATCGAGGCACCACACCAGAAATTAAATTAGCTAGGTTCTTTGTTGAGAAAGCAAGGTTGCTCAAGGTAATGAGGTTTGCCCTATATTTACTGCGCAGAAGTGAATGGATTGCTAAAGAGCGCAGGCATCTACAGCTGAATGGAAAAGGCTCTGCACAAGCTGAATTTCAGTTTGTAACTTCATATGACAGATTATTCGGAACTCACTGTATCGAGCCGCTATATGACTTCTCGGTGGCTGATCCTTTCGCAGAAATAATGCATGAAAAAGATTCTGAAGAAGATGAATTTTATGTGACTGAATAGTTTGAACCTTGTAATCTTTGAATTTGGGCCTTGTAATGCTGGAATTTGAACCTTGCAATATTTATGGTATTGGTTATATAACGTAATTGGATGTTTAATTTGGTTTTGCAACCATGTCCTGTTATAAGTATATATATGTTGTTCTTCTGTACACAGAGCATAGATGTTGTGCAGACAGAGCATATCACATCGCACACGGACCACACTAAGGAACCCGTCGGTGATGAATTCATCAATCGCAAACGGTTGTATACCAGCAAGCGTTTCCCCACAACACACAGGCCTTATTCCATCACAAACAGCTCGGATGGATCAACTGTATGCCACGTATCGCACACGCAACTCTAATCTGATTCGTGCTTGATGTCTCCGCCATCGCTCGCACAATTCGTCTTATTTGCCACGTATCACTGTGCCGGCCTCTGCTCGCGTCCCTCGGCGCGCTCTGCTCACCGTTAGGTGCCGTAGCGCGCTCTGCTCGCCGTTAGGCGCCGCGGCGCGCTCTGCTCGCATCCATCAGAGTGCTCTGCTCACGTCCGTTGGTGCGCTCTGCTCGCGTACCTCCATGCGCTCGGCTTGTGGACAGCTTTTCCTTGCGTGTTCAACTGCTATATGCATATATATGGTTGCTCGCCGTTGAGGCGCCAAGAAGCGCTCTGCTCGCGTCCTTGCGCGCATGCTCTGCCAGCAGTTGGGGCCTGCGCACGATCATGTTCGGGGCCCATATGCATGTGGTTGCACCGTGCGCGTCGCCATGATGTAGTTACGTGCGGCACGATGGAGTAACGCGCTGCAAATTAGAACTGCCATCCGGGCGTGCGGATATTCCTGGCCGTCCGGCTTCCCCATTAATTCCCGCAGCCATTATAACCTTAGTCTCTTCAACCTTTTGATCTCACCCCACAACACAACAAGCACACCCACGACGACACATATAGAGAGGATATCTAGCGGCACTCCAATGGAGTTTGGCGAGCATAAAGTAGAGACCTACGCGAGGAAGATGGATCTCTCGGTGGTGTACACCATCAATCCGACCGTGGTGGAGGACTACATCAACACCATGGAGCAATTGCTTGCTCGAGACAAGTACAAGGTGGTCGGCATCGACCTCCAGTACACCGGCGGTCTTCCCGGCAAAGATCAGAAGGTAGCCGTCACCCAGTTGTGCGTGCGCCATCATGTCCTCATCTTCCACTACTGCATGGCCACAGAGCCTTGCGACCGTTTCGCCAGGTTTGTCAACAGCACCGACTACAAGTTCGCTACGGTGGAAACCTACAACGATGTAAAGGCGCTCATGGTTACGGGCTTGGCCTGCAAGAACCTTGTCGAAATCCGTGACCACTACAGGGTCTGGGACAGCACGAAGAAGGACTCCCTAGTTGAATTCGCCTCGGCCATCATCGACCCCTACTACAAAAAGATGAAGCAGGATGCCAACAGAACAAGTCTCGTATCCTGGCACGGGGCCTGGATGCGGCAACTGGATGAACCTCAGCTTAGGTTCGCGGCCAAGAGCGTGTACACATGCTACAAGATGCATAGGCGAATCGTTGACATGAGGAAGTGCCTCGTTCCCAAAATCGACGTGGCCAGATCGAGCCACAAGTAGAGCAGTAGCGGCAAGCGGCACAAGAAGTAGATGATGATCAGATGATCGTTTATCCTAGTTAATTATGCATGTAATATATAATTTACTTTGGTGTGTGGAAATGTATGTGTGTTGTAGCCACCTATGTAATTATGCATGTAATAATTTACTTTGGTGTGTGCAATTAAATGTCATGTCTCATGTGTGTAGTAGCCACCCATGTAATTCGATGTTTAATTTGGTTATGCAGCCATGTCCTTATAAGTGTGTGTATATATATGTTGTTGTTCTGTATGCAATCCCATCGCACAACACACACGTCTTATTAGCAGCAATCGTCTATGTTATTATCGGTCTTCGCACACATTTCTGATTACAGGTCTGTTTGCCGCGTATCACACACACATCTTGTTAAATTAAACCGTTTCAGTTCTCTTGGCTCAACGCAAACAGTTCATCCGAGTGAACTGTTTGCCCTCTATCGCACACACCTTCATCTGGTTGCCTGTTTCTGTTGTTCCGCCTCATCACAAATAGTTTATCCGAGTGCCATATATCACACACACCTTCATCTGGCTGCCCGTTTCTGTTGTTCTGCCTCATCACAAACAGTTCATTGTACTGAACCGTATGCCCCGCATCGCACACGCAACTAAAATCCAAACCGTGTTTGATGTATCCGCCATCGCAAATGTTTTGCATCTTTTTTAACGATTTTTTTACATCACCATTTGCGATTATTGCATCGTGCACAGTTTCGTCGAAGGGTCTCCGATTGTAGTGTCGTGTTAGCAACATCCTACAGTAGTGCAAGCTAGTCTGAAGATGGCCCCCTATGAAGTGTTATATGGACGAAAGTGCCGAACTACTCTGAATTTGTCAGAAACTGGGGAACGGTCACTCTTCGGTACGGATATTATCCAACATGGCGAAGAACAAGTCCGCGTTATTCGCGAGAATCTGAAGACTGCTCAGTCTCGTCAAAAGAGTCAGTATGACCGTCATTACAAAGATATGGTATATCAACCTGGCGAAAAGGCTTACCTTCGAGTCACACCGATGAAAGGTGCTCACTGCTTCGGGATCAAGGCCAAGCTAGCTCCTCGCTACATTGGTCCTTTCCCCATTCTCGAAAGACGTGGAAAAGTTGCATACCAATTGGAACTGCCGTTGAACCTTTCTCAGGTTCACGATGTCTTCCATGTGTCATAGCTTCGCCGCTGCTTCAAGGACCCTATCCGAGCAGTGGACCATGAAATGCTTGAATTGCAACAAGACCTCTCTTATAAAGAGCATCCAGTCCGCATTCTTGATCAAAGTGAACGTCGCACCCGTCAGAAGGCAATCAAATTCCTTAAAGTTTAGTGGTCAAACCATTCTGAAGATGAAGCCACTTGGGAACGCAAGGATCGTCTTCGTGATGAATACCCCGCCTTGTTTCCGTCTACCTCCTAAATCTCGAAACGAGATTTCTTTTAGTGGGGGAGATTTGTGACACCCCTGCAATTAAGCTACAGTGAACTCTGACTAATGATGCCATGTCACCTCCTTTGGTTAAGCTAAATTGCCTCTTAGTTGAAAATCAATTCAATTGCAAGTTGAATAATTAAAATTTTCCAAAGATAAAATAAAAATATAGATTGGGTTACAAATATTCACTAACTAATGCTCAGGTAAGATTCAACATTTTTCAAAATGTTAAAATGCCCCTAAGCTAATTATGACTAGCCCATAAGCTTTTAATTGAACCAATTTGATTAAAATAAATGTGTAAACTTTTCAAAATAATTTGCAACTACTTGTGCTAACTCAAAACCTTGCCTAATATTATTGTGCTAAATTGCACATTTAACTAAAATCATTTGTTAGCTTAAATTAATATAAAACAGTAAAGAAATAGATAAACAGAAAAAGAAAAAGGAAAAGGGACCTAAACCACTGGGCACTTTGGCCCATTAAGCAAAGCGGCCGGCCTAGCCCACCCCCACTTGCCTCCCGCCTCGCTACAGGAGGCAGGGGTAGCCGTGGCGGCCATCCACCATCCAAGGCCATGCATGGCGGCCATCCTGCGCCCCCCTCGGCCTATAAGCCCCCGGAGCCCCTCCTCTCGAACCCTAATCCCCTCCCTCACGCCCCTCGTTTCCCCCCTCACTCTCCCTCGACGGATTCGCCTCGCCCCGACGACACCGTCGCCGGAAGCCGCCGCCGCTGAGTCCTCCCCAAGCCGGCTATGCACCTCTACAGGGACATTGTTAGCCCCCCTTCATTTCCCCTTTGTTTCCCCTCTGTCTTGATGTCGTAGCCGTGAGTGCCCCTTCGTCGTTGCCGCCTCACGCTAACCACCCCTCGGCGATGTCCCGTGAGTTGTTGCTGCCTCTGCTGCTGCTCGGTCGCTTCTGCTGCTATTTTGTGCGGCCGCCGCGCCCTGCCTCTCCCAGGCCGCGGCCTCTGGCGCGCGCGCATCCCGTGCTCCCCCCCCCCCCCACCGCTCCCGGTGCTGTCTCTGCCCCCCTACTACAGCAGCTACCTGCTATGCCCTGTTGTAGCAGCGCCAGCCCACGCCTACCTCGCCTCGTGCGCCGCCCTCGCGCGCCTCCGCAGCGGCTCCTGCTACCCGCTGCTGCCGAAGCTCATCGCGACCCACAAGCACCCCGCCTCGTGCCCGGGGCGCACCCCCTTCATCGATTGCCCATGCCCGGTCGCCCCCGCTCGAGCCCACCCGCTCGAGCCCGCCTGCTCTCGCCCGTTGCTCACCCCGCGATGCCCTGTGCCGCTGCTCCGCACCATGCCCCGGCCGCCTTCCCCATCGCCCGTAGCTGCCCGCCATGGCCGGGCCCTCGCCCGCCGCTCGACCTCGCCGCCCCCTGCTAGCGCTGCTGCTACTGTCGGTCGGCCACGCCGTGGCCATGGCTCGGCCGTGGCTGCGTGCGCGTGCACGCCCAGCCGTGGCCGTGTGCCACTGCCAATGGGGCCGGCCCTTTAAAAACAAAATAAAAAATATATAAAAATAAAAAATAAAAGAAATAATTAGTTAATTAGCCTAATCACTCAATGACAGTGGACCCCATCTAGTGATAAAGGCGAGGGGCCCGATCTTTCGATGAGATGATAACTATCGATTTGGTGGAGACGACTTTGACGATCCGAATACAAACGTGCAACAATGTTGCGCCTTAGCAATCGCTAAACCAACTCTGAGAGGTTATTGACCACGCCGGAGCATGATCAACCTGACCACGAAGGTCTATTCCTGCAAGCAATCAAAGAACAAGCAAGAATATGATAAAGCAGTCTGAATATTGCGAGTATGGAAGAAGTATTGATAATAGTGGGGATCCGAGAGCGGTCTTGGTCTGGTCGTTGGACACAAACGAAGTACATGAAGTTGCAATGGCTAACTTTTAACTAAACAAATCCCAAGTCTAAACGGTGCCTTAATGGTTGTATTTATAGGGAGACAGAGGGGAATGTCGTCCACCCTTGGCAAGGTGGGACTAAATTCTGGCCTAAGTCATTTTCCCTATTAATACAGACTCTAGAAACTGCATATTAAGTGTATTTTGAAAATACATGGACCTAGCCCAAAAATAAGGTGGTGCAGCACCAATAATAAGCTATGGGCAAAATTTATGGAAGGCCATCTTCCTGATGTCATCATGGTGGCTTCAAAGTGCGGAAATCTCCATTGTCTCCTCCGTTCTTGTTCTCTTCTCACGCGTCTTCATCTCCATGCTTGATCATGCTGCAATGTTCATCCTTCTTGTCCATGCTGAGCCCTTCAATTATAAGCAACACAAATGTATCTAAGTTAGGCAGCATCATATTCTCATGAACATTAGAAACATTACAAAGAAACGAAAGTACCTGATAATTTAACTGGAGTGCATGAGCTATAGTAATTGGTCCAATAGGTATAGTAGCAGGGGTTGTGGGTGTAACTATGCTAGCCATGTCCTCATCATCCTCCCCTTCTTGAAAACAAAGCCGTCCTCGTTGTTGCTTAATCTGAAATGTGGTTAACAAAAGAGACAACGTGTAGACACTATATATGTATATGTCATCCATTTTTACTGATCTCAGTTGTGGCACATGTGACACAGTTATACAAGAGAACTCTTCAAAAGTCATGAAATATAAAACCAAAATGTTATCCCAAGGAGTCAAAGGAATGAATATATTGCAACTCTGTTTGCACATATAAGTGAAGCTCTTAATCATATCAAAAGGTTGGCAATGCTCGTCATTAAACCATCCCAATATTGGTGAATAAACTTTAATTGTTTCAAATTTACATGCTACAACATGCTGAAATAAGCAAACATGCAACAAATCATTTGACACAGAAACATCACCAAGATTAGAGGTCGTATCAAAATGATTAAACATTGGCACAATTATTTTCAAGCGTATTTGATCCAAATCTAATTTATTGCCTGATTCACATCATTCTTTCATGGTTAATTCAATGGGTGCACTCGGCATTGTTGATATTGCAGTTGTTTGATCACATGGCAAAGTCAAATCATCAACATAGTCCTCTAAAACAGGTGATGTGATCAAAGTAGTGGGTAGCTCATCACATAGTGCATTTAAATTAACAAGGCATTCATCATACTCATGTGGAGGTGGAAGATCAGTATCTTTGTCATTACCTCTTATGATCAACTCAGATGATGTAGGCACTCTCGGTGGTGATGTGTCACATGGTGGAGGTAATGTAGTCCTCACAACAACGGATGTGGTTGTCATAGTACGCCTAATAGTTGAAGGAACAACCGTATCAACTCTTGGAATGTGCATGTTGCGCTTGTTCTCCTTGTGTGCCACACGACGTTTTATTTTCTGTTCAGCTTTGCAAGCAAGACGAAACAAATAGTCCATAGGATAACACTCTTCATGAATTAGTATCTCCTGAATGTCACGGTTTAATCCTCCCCAAAATCTATCCATAAAATCATCTTCACTTTCCTCTAAAAAGGAGTGCAACAAGGTAGTTTGTAAATCATGATAATATTTTATTACGGTGTCACTATCTTGTTTTAAATGTTGTAGTTTTTTAATCATGTCGCGAGTATAATAAACATCGACGAATCTATCTCTCATGACAAGTTTTAAATCATCCCAAGTAGTAGGCACATAATCAGGGTATAAGCGACAATGTTCACTCCACCAAACTAAAGCATAACCAGTGAAAGAACCAACCACAACCTTAACTTTTTTACGTTCATCAAAATTATGGGAAACAAAAATATTATTTAAGTCGAACTCCCATTCAATATATAAAGCAGGTCTAAAACGGCCATTAAATGGTGGTATAGAAACATTAACCTGATCATGTGCATTTGGATGTTTGTGCACCTCTCGTGACGGTTGTGGTATTTGCATAGGTGGTGGCACGTCTCCCGCGATCGACAAAGCCCATGAATTGACTCTGGTTCCTGTCATGATTAGTAGAAACAAGAAACAAAATTAAAAAATAATGTTCCTATGAACTACTGGGAAGTGGTGGTAAAACGCTCACAGTATAGCGAATCAAAGTCTTACCAGTTATTACCATGCAGCAGGTGGTGACCGGCAACCAACGATGTCAAATAACTCTAAAAGTTGGGTAAAGCGATTGCCAGCTAAACGTATGTATACACGATGTAGTAATATGTGGAGCTAAGTTGACTTTATATGTGTGGGAAAAAATGCTACAACCACGTTAATTAATGCTAGCTGAAAAATCACTCAAAGTGGTCGAGTGCTGGTCCTAGGCTATATACTAGAGACGCGAGACTAAGACACAAATAAAATTCACGCGGCAGCAGAAAGATGAAACAGTACACTCGTCAAGTTGAAAGGTACTGTACTCACGGTTTGCAAGGGAATCAAACCCAACAGCTCTATGCACTTCCTTTTGTAAATCCAACGTGAGGAGGAAGTTTCAATGCACAAATCCACATGCACAACTCAGATTTTCCTTCTCCCTCACATGTGCACCCAGCCAATTTCTCACTTTTTCTTTTCCTTCCAAGTTCCAAACTACCCACGCAAGTGCTCTTTGCTTACTTTTTTTTTTGCAACTCTTTCCCGATGCGTTGGTGCCTTTATAGTTCTTTCGGTCTCCGCTTCTACCAACAAAAAGGCAATCCTTTTTTAACTCCACGTTGGACGCTCCCTTTTTTTTTACTTGACCTCCTACCTGATCAACACTTTCCTCGCAGTACACAACCGAATCCAACAACTTTAGTTTTAGTTGTTATTATTTTCTCGGGCAGTGATCTGCGCCGGCGCGTCGGCCCAACTGTTGGGCCGGTCAAGCCCCAGCCGTTCGATCTGGCCTCCAGGAGTCGTTCGATCTGGCCTCTTGCTCCCACATCAATTCGTCTTCTTCGTCCCAGTCAACGCATCTCAGAAAAAATCCCCCGCCTCTGCTCCCACGCAACTCCGCCTCCTGGGTACAGCTCCGCGAGGGCAACAGCCGCCGGCCGCCGCCCACCGGCCGCTCGCACCTCAAGGCCTCGCATCCCCTCCGCTGCTAGCCTGCTAGCCGAAGAACCTTCTCCTGCTCATCAATTTCAGTTTGCATGTGGTGCCCCCTACTCAATCGTACACTAATCATACACGCAAACGTGTACGATCAAGCACAGGGACTCACGGGAAGATATCACAACACAACTCTAACACAATTTAAACGGAGGTCCACAATATTACAGACCAGGGATCCGAAGATCCGAATACATAAGTCAGTCATACAAATATTATCTGAGTACAAACATAGTTAGACAAGTTTTGCCTTAAGAAGGCTAGCACAAACAGCGACACTAGATCGAAAGGCGTTGGCCTCCTGCCTGGGAGCCTCCGATCCTACTCCTGGTCATCTGGCTCGATCCAGTAGTAAGTACCCTCTGGACCCTCCTGGTAGTAGGCTCCGGTGGTGGCATCTGGCTCCTGGACTCCATCGTCTGATGTATCATCAAGGTGGGGTATATGGGGAAAAGAGAAAGTAAAGCAACCGTGAGTACTCATCCGAAGTACTCAGCAAGCAAGGATCTATACTACATATGCAACATTATCAATGGAGAAAGGCTGTATATGTGGACTGGGCTGCAGAAATGCCAGAATAGAGAGAAGGCCTAGTCCTATCGAAGACTAGCATCTTCAAACATCTTCATAAGCCATCATCTTGCAGCAGTAGAAGAGAGTAGAATAGCATTTTATTTAGCAAACATGTTGAAGTACAGCTTAAAGATCCTTCCTCGACTCCCAAGCGAGAAAGCGATCCCGAAGCTTCAATTGAGTAACAAGTATCCAGTTTAAGTAGTAGATCGGGATACACAAACTGAGCGTCCTTTACCGTAGGACCGGCTATCGATAGGAAATTCATCCCTGCAGCGGTGCACTACTGTTACCCAACACGCTCGATCAACTCTGGCCGGACACACTTGCTGGGTAATGCCCGTCCTCGGAAGATCAATACAAAGCAGCGCTCTACCTAGGCTCGGCAGAGAGGTCAGCACGCGCGGACTAACCTATGCACCCAGAGGTCTCGGGCCATCGCCCTGGGCACCCTGCGCGTTGCGAGACTGGCCGGGGTGCAGGCGCGACACTGAACTCGTCAGTGAAGTATCCAGCCCAAACCCGACAATCAGCCCGCACGGTGAATCGTGACGTCAGACGAGCTTTCGGGAGAAACGTACTTCGCAGAGGGTCCCATAACCATTATCCCGCGTGGTGGTAGTGCGTATAGGGCACGTCGACCCACTCAGATCACACACCCAAATCCAATAGGTTCAATTAGTATCAAGCGGAGACAATCAGAGTCTCTAATGCTCCGCCACAATGTCACACTCGAGTGCCCTTCCGGCACACCCGAAATCATAGATCCCCAGCGGGTACCCACCAGGGTGGACCCGCCTGTAACAGAGGTCAAGTAACCGTGTGGTCATAACATCAAGGGAGAAACCCGAGGAATCACCCTCAGCGAATTCCACTCGACGAAATCATCAGGGCGAACGTATGAGGTATCACCCTCGAGGTTCACACTGAGGGTTGCACGACAGAGTCGTATCGGAAGTGGAGAAGGAGGAATCACCCTCGATGACCACGACCGAACAGCTATACTGCAGAGTATTCATCGTGAGTGCGTTACGAGGTATCACCCTCGGCACTCGATAGTAACTATGCAGAGTCGTACAACTAAGGGGGTGTGAAGTGAGGTGTCGGTCTCTGGTCGACGATCACGTTGATCGGGTCGTCGATGATCAAGCAGGGGCAACAAGGGAAAAGTGGTGGGGTCACTGATGGTTCATCACCAACCTATACTAAACAGTTTATCATAGGCAGGTAAGGTAGCAATGAACAGGTTACAACAGCAGGCTATGCATCAGAATAGGAGCATACATTAACAGTAGCAAAATCTAATGCAAGCAGGAGAAAGAATGGGCGATATCTGGAATGCTCAAGGGGGGGGGGCTTGCCTGGTTGCTCTGGCAAGAGGGGAAGGTCGTCAACGGGCTGCTCGTCGGTAGTGTAGTCGTATCCAGGTGCAGCGCCGTCGGTCTCAGCGTCTATCGAGAGAGAGAGAGAAGGAGGGGGAGAGAAACAATAAATTCACGGCAATAATGCAAACAACATGTATGACATGTCTAAATGATATGCCGGGGTGTTCTACTGCCTAACTAAATGATTAAGTTAATTTAGGAATTTGTTCGGATTTATTTAATTAAAGTTGGGCACTATTCATTTACTGAAATCGGTCTAAAAGTTCAATGTTCTTATAGCTGCGGGCGTCTGACGGGAATACGAAGGGCGTACTCGGGTTCGTATCGTCGTTCTGAGCAAGTTTCATGTATAAAATATTTTCATCGGAGTTACGGATTATTTAATATGATTTTCTAAAGTTTTTATTAATTTCTAGAATTTAATTAATTATTTAATTCAACATTATCCGAAACAGTGCTGATGATGATATCAGCATGACATCATGCTGATGTCAGCGGTTAATTAAGTTAATTACGAATTACTGTTTAATTAACACTAATTAGTTAATTAGATTAACCTAATCAGGTGGCGCGGGCTCCGGGCAGCGGCGCGGTCCAGCGGCGTCGAGGGCGAGCGCGCGGTCGGCGCGTCGAGCGAGGGCGAGGCGAGCGCGCGGCTCGGGGCGATCGGGGGCGAGCGCGGGGCTGGCCCGATCCGGTTCTGGATCGGGAGGGGGGGAAGTGAGCGAGGGGGTGGGGGAGTGGGTGGAGGGGATTAGGGTTGGGGTCTCCAGGGGGAGGCCAAGTAGGCGCGGGTTGGGCCGGGAGCTGGGCCGGCCGGCTGGGCTGGGGCCCAGTTGGGCCGGGGGGGAGGGGGTCCTTTTTCTTCTTTTCTGTTTCGTTTTTCTTTTATTTATTTTTTATTCTCCTTTCACAGTTTAGTAAATAGTCAGGCCTCAAAATGGTTTTTGTAAAACACAACAATTGCTCCAACAAATACTAGGTATTACCTAACACTACCAAAAATTAGAGACAATTGGAGCTCCCACAAATCTTACAATATTTAATATGCATTAATCCTCACTGTTTTAATTATGTTAGAGCCACCTAATTATTTTATTATTTATTAGTTTCAATTTTAGACTAGCCTCTGCCATATTTGTTATTTATCGAACATTTTAGTTTTTTTTATGTTGGACAACTTTTATATTTCACTTTCATTTAAATTTGAATTTGACATAGGAGTTGAAATGCAATATGATGCAAATGATGATTATGCACTGTTAATCTCGCTGACATGTCATTATCAAAAGTGATTACTGTTGCTAATCACCGGGGGTGTTACATTGCAGCTCTGTCTCAACTGGTTGCAACTCCCTGACATCAATGCTCCATGGTTCCAGCACCTCGATGCACCGCCGCCCCCTCGCCGTCGATGCTCGCTGCACCGGATTGCGTGAACGATGGCCACCAGTCAACCATCGTTTAATGGATGCAACAAAAAACCTCGCCGGTAGTAGCTAAAAACAACGAAAGTTGTGGCACTGCTTCGTCCCTGTCCATCCCAAAATGTGCTACAAAAAATGAGATGCTGGAAACAGCGGTCGCATTTGCTGGAACCGACGGCTATGGGTGTTGCCACCAGCGAGACGAGCTGTTGGAAACGGCGGTCACATTTGCTGGAACCAGTGACTGCATATGTTGGGACCGGCAAAATCAAATGTTTGAACCATGGTTGCCAAAAGCTACTACCAGCGAAAAAATTGCTACAACCGACGAATCAAAAAATACTACTGTCAAAAAGGAATTGCTGCGACCGGCAAAATCAAAAGCTGGAACCAGCGACGCATGAAGCTACTATCGGTGATTAGAAAAGATGCAAACGACTAATTAAAAAGTTGCAACAGGTGATTCTGAAACTGGTACTGGCGATTCAAAGTTGGGCACTATTCATTTACTGAAATCGGTCTAAAAGTTCAACGTTCTTATAGCTGCGGGCGTCTGACGGGAATACGAAGGGCGTACTCGGGTTCGTATCGTCGTTCTGAGCAAGTTTCATGTATAAAATATTTTCATCGGAGTTACGGATATTTAATATGATTTTCTAAAGTTTTTATTAATTTCTAGAATTTAATTAATATTTAATTCAACATTATCCGAAACAGTGCTGATAATGACATCAGCATGACATCATGCTGATGTCAGCGGTTAATTAAGTTAATTACGAATTACTGTTTAATTAACACTAATTAGTTAATTAGATTAACCTAATCAGGATTAATTAACTAATTATTAATATAATTAATTAATATTTTTATTTCTTATTTTTAAACATTTTTGGGGGTGGGCCCCCTTGTCATAGGCCCTGGGGGTGGGGCCAGCCGTCAGTGGCCCTGGGCCATACGGGCGCCGGTGGGCGCTGGGCGCGGGCGCGGGCGAGCGCAACGGGGCCGGAGGCGGGGCGGCGGCGGAGGCGGGCGGCGCGGCGCGGTGGCCGGAGCGGCAGCGGGCGGCGGCGCGCGGTGCAGGCGCGCGGAGGCGAGGCAGGGGCCGGAGCGGGCGGGGCGAGGCGCTGGCGACGGGGCTCGGCCGATCGCGGCGCGCGCAAACATCAGTAGGGGCGAGCGGAGGAACGGCAGGCACGCGCGCGCACTGGTGCGGGGCTGCGCAAGCCGGCGGGAGGATGGCCGGGGCGCGAGCGCGGCAGCGGGGCGGAGCGTGCGACGGGCGCGGAGCGGGGCGAGCGCAGCCGGCGGCAAGGCGTGCGAGGCGCGCGCGAGCGAGGGAGAGGGGGGGCGACGGGGCCGGAGCTCACCCGCAGCAGTAGGGCACGGGGCAGTTGGGCTCGAGCTCGAGGGGGACGGCGACGGGTCCGGCGAGGCGTGGCGGAGAGGCGACGGCGTCGGAGGAGGCAGACCGGCGAGGTGGCGCGGGCTCCGGGCAGCGGCGCGGTCCAGCGGCGTCGAGGGCGAGCGCGCGGTCGGCGCGTCGAGCGAGGGCGAGGCGAGCGCGCGGCTCGGGGCGATCGGGGGCGAGCGCGGGGCTGGCCCGATCCGGTTCTGGATCGGGAGGGGGGAAGTGAGCGAGGGGGTGGGGAGGGGATTAGGGTTCGGGGTCTCCAGGGGGAGGCCAAGTAGGCGCGGGGTGGGCCGGGAGCTGGGCCGGCCGGCTGGGCTGGGGCCCAGTTGGGCCGGGGGGGAGGGGGTCCTTTTTCTTCTTTTTCTGTTTCGTTTTTCTTTTATTTTTTTTATTCTCCTTTCACAGTTTAGTAAATAGTCAGGCCTCAAAATGGTTTTTGTAAAACACAACAATTGCTCCAACAAATACTAGGTATTACCTAACACTACCAAAAATTAGTTTGGAGACAATTGGAGCTCCCACAAATCTTATAATATTTAATATGCATTAATCCTCACTGTTTTAATTATGTTAGAGCCACCTAATTATTTTATTATTTATTAGTTTCAATTTTAGACTAGCCTCTGCCATATTTGTTATTTATCGAACATTTTAGTTTTTTTTATGTTGGACAACTTTTATATTTCACTTTCATTTAAATTTGAATTTGACTTAGGAGTTGAAATGCAATATGATGCAAATGATGATTATGCACTGTTAATCTCGCTGACATGTCATTATCAAAAGTGATTACTGTTGCTAATCACCGGGGGTGTTACAATTCTCCTCATCTATTAAGAATTCTCGTCCCGAGAATTAAGAGGAAGACTGAAAGAAAGAGGGGTATTCTTCGCAAAGACGATCCTCGCGTTCCCAAGTGGCCTCATCTTCAGAATGATTTGACCACTGAACCTTGAGGAATTTGATTGAATTTTGACGAGTCCGACGTTCAGCTTCATCAAGAACACGGATGGGATATTCTGGATAAGACAGATCTTCCCGTAATTCAAGCACTTCGTGATCCACAGCTCGAATAGGATCCTTGAAGCAGCGGCGGAGTTGGGATACATGAAAGACGTCATGTACTTGAGAAAGATTTGGCGGCAACTGCAATTGATATGCCACTTCTCCTCGACGGGCAAGAATACGGAACGGGCCAATGTAGCGAGGAGCTAACTTGCCTTTGATTCCGAACCGATGAGTGCCTTTCAACGGAGTGACGCGGAGGTAAGCTTGCTCACCAGGTTGATAGACTATTTCCTGGTGCTTTCGGTCATAGTTGCTCTTCTGACGAGACTGAGCAGCTTTCAGATGTTCACGGACAATGCGGACTTTTTCTTCAGCTTGTTGGATAATGTCCGGTCCGAAGAGTGAGCGTTCCCCAGTTTCTGACCAATTCAGAGGGGTTCGACACTTACGACCGTAAAGAACTTCAAACGGTGCCATCTTCAGACTAGCCTGATAGCTATTGTTGTAAGAGAATTCGGCATACGGGAGAGATTCCTCCCATTTCTTACCGAAGGAGATGACGCAAGCTCGAAGCATATCTTCGAGCACTTGATTAACTCGATCAACTTGACCCTGTGACTGAGGGTGAAAAGCGGTGCTAAAAGACAGGTGTGTTCCCATAGCTTCTTGGAAACTATTCCAGAATCTGGAGGTGAAGAGGCTGCCACGATCAGAACTGATCTCCAACGGAACACCATGGAGTGACACAATTCGGGAAACATACAAGTCTGCTAACTGGCTAGCAGTGATTGTCTCTTTAACTGGCAGAAAGTGGGCAACCTTAGAGAATCGGTCAATGACGACAAATATAGCATCATTACCCTTCTGGGATTTGGGAAAACCGGTAATGAAATCCATTTGGACCTTGTCCCATTTCCATTCAGGAATTGAAAGGGGTTGCAGAGTTCCTGCGGGCCTTCGATGTTGAGCTTTAACGCGGTGGCAAACGTCACACTCAGAAACATAACGAGCAATATCTCGCTTCATATTGGGCCACCAGTATCTCTGGCAAATGTCACGGTACATCTTTGTGCTACCAGGATGAATTGACAAAGGAGTGTCATGAGCTTCCATCATAACGTGTTCTCTCTCATCTTTGAACTTAGGTACGAAGAGACGGTGTTGGAAAAACAGGATCCCATCATTATCAAGATGGAACTCCGACGGTTTTCCTTTTTCAAGGTACCGCTTGATCCTTTCAACTTCAGAGTCATACCGTTGCATAGTTTTGATGCTGTGTTCTAAATCTGGTTCGACAACGAGGGTATTGAGATAACCCTGTGGAACAATATGGAGGTTCAATTTACGAAACTCTTCATAAAGAAGAGGTTGTGATTCCTGAACCATATGGTTGCTGCAATAAGCCTTGCGTCTCAACGCATCGTCCATTACATTTGCCTTGCCAGGGGTGTATGAGATATTCATATCATAATCGGCTATTGTCTCGAGCCATCTTTGTTGACGAAGGTTCAGATCCGGTTGAGTATATAAATACTTCAAACTTTGATGATCCGTATATATCTCACAACGGTTACCGAGAAGGTAATGTCGCCATAGCTTCAGGGCATAAATAACCGCAGAAAGTTCGAGATCCTGCACTGGGTAATTTTCTTCGTGAGGACGCAATTGTCGGGAGGCATAAGCAATTACCTTGCGTTCTTGCATTAGGACACAGCCTAATCCTTGACGGGAGGCATCGCAGTATATCACGAAATCCTTTTGGGAATCCGGGGGTGCTAATACTGGGGCAGATGTCAATTTATCTTTTAGTGTCTGAAAGCTTTCTTGACATTTTTCTGTCCACTCAAATTTAACACCTTTGTGAAGCAGATTTGTCAATGGTTTTGCAATCTTGGAAAAATTCTCAACGAATCGACGGCAATAACTAGCAAGTCCGAGAAAACTTCTGACTTGCTTAACATTCTTCGGGGGAGTCCAGTCAAGAATAGCCTGAACTCGTTCGGGGTTAACAGCAATTCCATCCTTGGAAATCACATGTCCAAGGTAAGTTACTTCAGAAAGCCAAAATTCACATTTGGAATACTTGGCATACAACTGGTGTTCTAGAAGCCTTTCTAGTACCAAACGGAGGTGTTCAGCATGTTCTTCTTTATTCTTAGAATATATCAGGATATCATCCAAATAAACCACGACGAATTTGTCGAGGTAATCCATGAATATATAATTCATCAGACGGGAGAAAGTTGCTGGAGCATTCGTTAGGCTAAATGACATGATGGTGTATTCATAGGAGCCATAACGAGTGACGAATGCAGTCTTGGGAATATCCTCTTCACGGACACGGATCTGGTGATAACCCAACCTCAGGTCGAGTTTAGAGAACACCGATGATCCTGCGAGTTGATCATAAAGATCATTGATCCGGGGCAGTGGGTATTTATTCTGGATTGTGGCTTGGTTAATGGGCCAATAATCCTGAACCAAACGGTTAGTTCCATCCTTCTTCTTAACGAAGAGTGAAGGTGCTCCCCAAGCAGAGGAACTGGGGCGGATGAAACCACTTTTAAGTGACTTGTCGATTTCTTCCTTAAGCTCGAGTAGGTGATGCGGAGGCATCTTATAAGGTCGCTTGGCAATAGGGACGGTGCCAGGCTTCAAGTCGATGACGAACTCGACAGCTCTAGCTGGGGGTATTCCTGGAAGTTCTTCTGGAAAGACGTCTGGAAAATCTCGAACGACAGGAACGTTCTCGATCCCTTCCAGAGGTGAGGCGTTCAAAGCATTCAGAGCATATATCTGAGCTTCAGCGTCCCGAGTAATGCGAGCGGTATAGTTCACTATCTCGTCGGTGGGGTGAAGAAGTTGGACGACTTTAGTGGCACAATTGATCGAAGCAATGTGAGCTTTCAACCAATCCATTCCAAGAATGAGGTCTATGGTGGAAGATTTCAGGACGATGGGCGATGCAAGGAATTCCAATCCTTTAATTTCGACGGTAACGTCAGGTGCTATTACGTCAGCATGACAGTGACCTCCGGGAGTTTTAATGACTAATGGAGTATGCATTTTCTCATATCGAATGCCATGCATCAATGCAAATTTTCCAGAGATGAATGAATGTGATGCTCCTGAATCAAATAAAACAGAAGCAGGTACTGAGTTAACAAGAAGGGTACCCATCACAGTAGCAGGTTGATCCTGGACTTCTTCAATGTCAATGTTGTAAGCGTGTCCACGACCATGTGCAGCAGACCCAGTATTATAGTTGCGGGTCTGGTTGTTGCCACGACCATTGCCACGGCCAGTACGGGGAAAGGCTAACTGATTCTGATTCTGGCGGCAGTCTTTAGCCTGGTGACCTGGTTTGCGGCACTTGAAGCACAGACCATCTTCAGGACGAAGAGGAGCATTGTTTTGAATAGCTTGAGTTTTTGACTGCCTCGGCGGTGGAGGAGGCAGACGTGGTGCAGCATAGTTGTTCTTTGGCGCAGAGGTATTGGAACGGAATGCATTGTTGGGGATCCAAACTCGACGCTTCGATGCTGAGCCCGAAGATGAGCCAGCATCACGATAGCGCTTCTGCGAGTCCTTGTATTCCATCTGAGCGGTCTCAACAAGAATAGCCTTGTTCGTCAGAGTTGAAAAGTCATTGATGTCTTGAGCAGCTAGTGCAAGCTTGAGGTCGGGGTGTAGTCCACTACGGAACTTCTCTTGTCTGCGAGCATCTGTGGCGATGTCTTCTTCAGCATAGCGGGAGAGGTCTAGAAATTCCTGCTGATAAGCTTCAACGGTCTTATTGCCCTGAGTGAGGTTACGGAACTGGGTCTTCATGCGTTCCATAATTGCTTGAGGGATGTAACGTGTACGGAAAGCAGCCTGGAACTCATACCAGGTAATGACTGTTCCAACAGGCAGAGTACGCTTGTGTGTGTCCCACCATTGAGCAGCGGGGCCCTTTAAGAAAAAGGCCGTGAAGTTGACGTAGTTGGCAGGGGCGACATTAGCTGACTCCATCTCGTGACTGATGTCGCGGAGCCAGTCATCGGCATCCAGGGGCTTGTCAGAGTTGCGGAACTGCGTTGGGTTGAGTCGCATAAACTCTGTCAAAGTTATTGAAGCTGGGTTCTGGTTCTGGTTGTTCTGATGCGGAAACTGAGCCATGATTCCAACCATGAACTGACGGTTAAGCTCAAACTGTTGCATCATACCCGCCATATAGTCTGGCGGTGGTGGGCGTTCAGGGGCACGACCACGACCACGACCACCTGGTCTAACCATCCTGCTAAGTATCAACAAGGGGTAGTTTAGTAAAAGCAATTGCGAGCGTTTAGTGACAAACATGATGTAACTCGACCACAAATTAAGTAGTGTAACAGATACATAACATCAATCGATTAAGACATACAGATCCATACACGGTCGGTTAAAATCGGGCAGCATAACGGCGCAAATTGAAAAACTAGAGACACACTAGGCGGCACGCAGGCACGCGGTAAGGAAGTACACAACGTGACATAGCAAAGGCTACATCAGCGTCGGAGAAAACCACTGAAACGGGGTAACTGCAAGTGCGGACGACGAATATTCGTCGTGGAAGGATCCTGTGCTCCATGTGCACTCTGATGCAGAACCCGGTCTCGAACTGTAAGAAGAGGTCCACGTGCAGGCGTGTGACCTCCCACCGCAGGCCAATCAATACCTGGCGGCATCTCGGTCCTGCGTGGGTAAAGAATATACTCCGGATGTATCCCTGCACGAACAGCTGGTAGCAACTGTGTCATAGCCTCGTAGTAGCGTGCTTGAGTGGCGAACAACTCGACGGCAAGAGCCCGAACAGTGCGATCCAGAGCCTGAGTGCACTGAATCAGAACGCACGGGTCATAGCGACGAGGCTCGAACGGGGCACAGACAGCTGTGTAGTATCCAGTAGCATCTCCAACAGGTGCATACGGAATATACCGAAACACAGTATCATCCAAGTTAGCATTGTGCTCCCCTCGGATACGTACGACAGCAGAGTAGGCGGCATCATGGACTGCCATCTCAATCGTCACGCCTAATCCGTGAAAAAGGTGTAGCTCGGTGTCTGAGTTGTTCTGCTGATCATAAATCCGAACTTCAGCATAGTACTGTTCCTGGTTGAACTCGCGGTAAACCTCATAAACCAAGTACTCAGGGTACCAACGGTAGCCAAGTCTGGTCATGAGAGCGATCAGGACAGCTGGAAACCCAGGGGTATTACGAGCCCAAGTGCGAAGCACAAGCTGTGTCGTAGGACGTGGTGCAAACAAACGGTCCATCTGAAACAGAGGAAATTCAGATTTGTCAAATGACAATGAGAAGTTTAACACAACTCGGAGAGAAAGGTTAAACAAAACAATGGAAAGGAAAATGATTATCAGACTAAGCAGATCAATGACAGGGAAATCGCACAGATATCCAGCTCTCCGGGTGGACGGGATTTACGAGATCCTAAGTGTCGGCGTTAGTAAAATTTATTTAACCCGAGTAGGAGAGAGATCAGAGTCCCAGAGTATAGACGAGGAATAAAAGATCCTAATACCACCCAGTTGGCGACGTGGGCCCGTAAGCCACACAGCCAAGTTAGTAAATTAGTTTTTTCGATCTCTAGACTCAACTTCGGCCAAGGAATTTGAAGGGGGCTTCCTACAGGCAGCCGGCTCTGATACCAACTTGTGGCGCCCCCTGCTCAATCGTACACTAATCATACACGCAAACGTGTACGATCAAGCACAGGGACTCACGGGAAGATATCACAACACAACTCTAACACAATTTAAACGGAGGTCCACAATATTACAGACCAGGGATCCGAAGATCCGAATACATAAGTCAGTCATACAAATATTATCTGAGTACAAACATAGTTAGACAAGTTTTGCCTTAAGAAGGCTAGCACAAACAGCGACACTAGATCGAAAGGCGTTGGCCTCCTGCCTGGGAGCCTCCGATCCTACTCCTGGTCATCTGGCTCGATCCAGTAGTAAGTACCCTCTGGACCCTCCTGGTAGTAGGCTCCGGTGGTGGCATCTGGCTCCTGGACTCCATCGTCTGATGTATCATCAAGGTGGGGTATATGGGGAAAAGAGAAAGTAAAGCAACCGTGAGTACTCATCCGAAGTACTCAGCAAGCAAGGATCTATACTACATATGCAACATTATCAATGGAGAAAGGCTGTATATGTGGACTGGGCTGCAGAAATGCCAGAATAGAGAGAAGGCCTAGTCCTATCGAAGACTAGCATCTTCAAACATCTTCACAAGCCATCATCTTGCAGCAGTAGAAGAGAGTAGAATAGCATTTTATTTAGCAAACATGTTGAAGTACAGCTTAAAGATCCTTCCTCGACTCCCAAGCGAGAAAGCGATCCCGAAGCTTCAATTGAGTAACAAGTATCCAGTTTAAGTAGTAGATCGGGATACACAAACTGAGCGTCCTTTACCGTAGGACCGGCTATCGATAGGAAATTCATCCCTGCAGCGGTGCACTACTGTTACCCAACACGCTCGATCAACTCTGGCCGGACACACTTGCTGGGTAATGCCCGTCCTCGGAAGATCAATACAAAGCAGCGCTCTACCTAGGCTCGGCAGAGAGGTCAGCACGCGCGGACTAACCTATGCACCCAGAGGTCTCGGGCCATCGCCCTGGGCACCCTGCGCGTTGCGAGACTGGCCGGGGTGCAGGCGCGACACTGAACTCGTCAGTGAAGTATCCAGCCCAAACCCGACAATCAGCCCGCACGGTGAATCGTGACGTCAGACGAGCTTTCGGGAGAAACGTACTTCGCAGAGGGTCCCATAACCATTATCCCGCGTGGTGGTAGTGCGTATAGGGCACGTCGACCCACTCAGATCACACACCCAAATCCAATAGGCTCAATTAGTATCAAGCGGAGACAATCAGAGTCTCTGATGCTCCGCCACAATGTCACACTCGAGTGCCCTTCCGGCACACCCGAAATCATAGATCCCCAGCGGGTACCCACCAGGGTGGACCCGCCTGTAACAGAGGTCAAGTAACCGTGTGGTCATAACATCAAGGGAGAAACCCGAGGAATCACCCTTAGCGGATTCCACTCGACGAAATCATCAGGGCGAACGTATGAGGTATCACCCTCGAGGTTCACACTAAGGGTTGCACGACAGAGTCGTATCGGAAGTGGAGAAGGAGGAATCACCCTCGATGACCACGACCGAACAGCTATACTGCAGAGTATTCATCGTGAGTGCGTTACGAGGTATCACCCTCGGCACTCGATAGTAACTATGCAGAGTCGTACAACTAAGGGGGTGTGAAGTGAGGTGTCGGTCTCTGGTCGACGATCACGTTGATCGGGTCGTCGATGATCAAGCAGGGGCAACAAGGGAAAAGTGGTGGGGTCACTGATGGTTCATCACCAACCTATACTAAATAGTTTATCATAGGCAGGTAAGGTAGCAATGAACAGGTTACAACAGCAGGCTATGCATCAGAATAGGAGCATACATTAACAGTAGCAAAATCTAATGCAAGCAGGAGAAAGAATGGGCGATATCTGGAATGCTCAAGGGGGGGGGCTTGCCTGGTTGCTCTGGCAAGAGGGGAAGGTCGTCAACGGGCTGCTCGTCGGTAGTGTAGTCGTATCCAGGTGCAGCGCCGTCGGTCTCAGCGTCTATCGAGAGAGAGAGAGAAGGAGGGGGAGAGAAACAATAAATTCACGGCAATAATGCAAACAACATGTATGACATGTCTAAATGATATGCCGGGGTGTTCTACTGCCTACCTAAATGATTAAGTTAATTTAGGAATTTGTTCGGATTTATTTAATTAAAGTTGGGCACTATTCATTTACTGAAATCGGTCTAAAAGTTCAACGTTCTTATAGCTGCGGGCGTCTGACGGGAATACGAAGGGCGTACTCGGGTTCGTATCGTCGTTCTGAGCAAGTTTCATGTATAAAATATTTTCATCGGAGTTACGGATTATTTAATATGATTTTCTAAAGTTTTTATTAATTTCTAGAATTTAATTAATTATTTAATTCAACATTATCCGAAACAGTGCTGATGATGATATCAGCATGACATCATGCTGATGTCAGCGGTTAATTAAGTTAATTACGAATTACTGTTTAATTAACACTAATTAGTTAATTAGATTAACCTAATCAGGATTAATTAACTAATTAATTAATTAATTAATTAATTATTTTCGTTTTATTTTTATTTCTTATTTTTAAAACATTTTTGGGGGTGGGCCCCCTTTGTCATAGGCCCTGGGGGGTGGGGGCCGGCCGTCAGTGGCCCTGGGCCATAGCGGGCGCAGGGCGCGGCGGGCGCTGGGCGCCGGGCGCGGGCGCGGGCGAGCGCAAGCGGGGCCGGAGGCGGGGCGGCGGCCGGAGGCGGGCGGCGCGGCGCGGTGGCCAGAGCGGCAGCGGGCGGCGGCGCGCGGTGCAGGGCGCGCGGAGGCGAGGCAGGGGCCGGAGCGGGCGTGGGCGAGGCGCTGGCGACGGGGCTCCGCCGATGCGCGGCGCGGCAACAGCAGCAGGGGCGAGCGGGAGGAACGGCAGGCGCGCGCGCGCGGGTGCGTGGGTGCGCAAGCCGGCGGGAGGAGTGGCCGGGGCGCGGAGCGCGAGCAGCGGGCGGAGCGCGGCGACGGGCACGGAGCGCGGCGAGCGCAGCCGGCGGCAGAGGCGTTGCGAGGCGCGCGCGAGCGAGGGGAGAGGGGGGGGCGACGGGGCCGGAGCTCACCGCGAGCAGTAGGGCACGGGGCAGTGGGCTCGAGCTCGAGGGGGACGGCGACGGGGTCCGGCGAGGCGTGGCGGAGAGGCGACGGCGTCAGAGGAGGCAGACCGGCGAGGTGGCGCGGGCTCCGGGCAGCGGCGCGGTCCGCGTCGTCGAGGGACGGCGCGTCGTCGCGCCGAGCGAGGGCGAGGCGAGCGCGCGGCTCGGGGCATCGGGGGCGAGCGCGGGGCTGGCCCGATCCGGTTCTGATCGGAGGGGGGAAGTGAGCGAGGGGGGGGGGGAGGGGATTAGGTTCGTGGTCTCTAGGGGGGGCCAAGTAGGCGCGGGTTGGGCCGGAGCTGGGCCGGCCGGCTGGGCTGGGGGCCCAGTTGGGCCTGGGGGGAGGGGTCCTTTTTCTTCTTTTCTGTTTCGTTTTTCTTTTATTTATTTTTATTCTCCTTTCACAGTTTAGTAAATAGTCAGGCCTCAAAATGGTTGTTGTAAAACACAACAATTGCTCCAACAAATACTAGGTATTACCTAACACTACCAAAAATTAGAGACAATTGGAGCTCCCACAAATCTTACAATATTTAATATGCATTAATCCTCACTGTTTTAATTATGTTAGAGCCACCTAATTATTTTATTATTTATTAGTTTCAATTTTAGACTAGCCTCTGCCATATTTGTTATTTATCGAACATTTTAGTTTTTTTTATGTTGGACAACTTTTATATTTCACTTTCATTTAAATTTGAATTTGACATAGGAGTTGAAATGCAATATGATGCAAATGATGATTATGCACTGTTAATCTCGCTGACATGTCATTATCAAAAGTGATTACTGTTGCTAATCACCGGGGGTGTTACATTGCAGCTCTGTCTCAACTGGTTGCAACTCCCTGACATCAATGCTCCATGGTTCCAGCACCTCGATGCACCGCCGCCCCCTCGCCGTCGATGCTCGCTGCACCGGATTGCGTGAACGATGGCCACCAGTCAACCATCGTTTAATGGATGCAACAAAAAACCTCGCCGGTAGTAGCTAAAAACAACGAAAGTTGTGGCACTGCTTCGTCCCTGTCCATCCCAAAATGTGCTACAAAAAATGAGATGCTGGAAACAGCGGTCGCATTTGCTGGAACCGACGGCTATGGGTGTTGCCACCAGCGAGACGAGCTGTTGGAAACGGCGGTCACATTTGCTGGAACCAGTGACTGCATATGTTGGGACCGGCAAAATCAAATGTTTGAACCATGGTTGCCAAAAGCTACTACCAGCGAAAAAATTGCTACAACCGACGAATCAAAAAATACTACTGTCAAAAAGGAATTGCTGCGACCGGCAAAATCAAAAGCTGGAACCAGCGACGCATGAAGCTACTATCGGTGATTAGAAAAGATGCAAACGACTAATTAAAAAGTTGCAACAGGTGATTCTGAAACTGGTACTGGCGATTCAAAAAGCTACAACCAGCTGAACAAAATGCTACAAGCAGTGATTTCAAAGGCTGGAACCAATGATTTCAGAAAACAGATGCAAGAAATAGATTTTGAAGAAAAGCCTGAAAGGAATGATTTAAAAAAGATGCAACCGGTTTAGCAGGAAGCTACTACCGGCGATCCAAAAAGCTATAGCCGGTGGGCATAAAAAAAGGGCAGATCTTCCACCGGCCATGGCTGCTGGGGAGGGGAGGGGGTTGCCGGAGTTGCGGCTGCCGGCCTTGCCCAGTAGTGAGCTCGTGTTTTTTGTGGTGGCTATGGAGGTGCTCGCCGCAGCAGGCTCAGAGCTGTTCCGTGGCGGCGATTCACAAGCGGTGGAGCAGGCAAGCCTATGGCTGCTGCGGGGGAAGAGAGCAAGAGAGGACGAGGAGAGATTGAGGGGATAAACTGCAGCTCTGGGAAGAGATAAGATTTAAGTGCTTCAGCGGTGCGTGGGCTCACTTAAATAAAGGTGTGCGCGTGCGGGGAGTTGTGGGCATGTTTCCGCCGGCGCACCGACAGTAAACGTTTACCTATTTTCTCTCTCTTCTACCAGAGTACGTACAGCCCCAAGTCCAAACCGAATCCTTTTTTTTTTCGTGTGGATAAAACGAATCTGGACTTTCTCTTGTCAAACAGCAACAACCGATCTTGATTTCTTTTTTTCCTTTTTTTTTACCAACGAAATCTCACCAGCCAAAAAAAACGTAACCACCTTATTTGGGAACACAGCAAAGATCTCTTTCCTTTTAAACCGACTAGCACTTTCCTTGTGAGTCTTTCTCTCTCTCTTTTAAACTCACTTTCCAAAAACGTGAATGGCTAGGACTCCAATCCGAACAGCTTTTTTTTATTCTTCTCTTAAATCTCCTTTGACCGCACCAATCTTCTCAATGACAGTGGACCCCATCTAGTCAATTAGATTAACTAAAATTGTTAATTAGCATTATGCCTATGACAAGTGGGTCCCTGGACCCAGCTGACCAATCAACTGTTGGCTGGTCAACCGTTGACTCACTGCTGACTAGACGCCTCCGTGGCCCACTGTCAGCCATTCATGCACACTGCTGGGTACACTTCCTGTGTACCCATAGCATTTATAATTAGTATAATTTTGAAAAATTAAATCTAGAAAATACAGAAAATGATAAAAATTTAGAAAATTAATAGAAAATAAATCGTAACTCGGATTAAAATAATTTATATATGAAAGTTGATCAGAAAAATATAACAAATCTGTTTATGCTATTCACATACCTTTCAACCCCTCTAGCATAGTGAACATCGACAATTTGTCCCTGGACCAATATACCGAAAAACACCTGGAGCGGAAATGTTCTCCCTCTTCTTTTAAATTGCCTAGGGTTGCGTTAGAGCATATCATTATCACATACTGCCATGACATGCATTCTGCTGCATTTGTTTGCTCCGTTATTTATCTGTTTCCCCCACTTCCCTATTCTTTCGGTAGACCCCGAGACTGCCGGTGACACCCAATACGACTACAACGTCGACAACCCGTCCTTCTCCGTAGAGCTTCCAGGCAAGCAAAACCCCCTTGATCATTTCGATACCGCCTATTATTTCCCCTCTACTGCTTGCATTAGAGTAGTGTTACTATTACTGCCCTACCGTTTGATCATGTACTGCTGCATAGCCTGTCCTTGCTACTACTGTTGATACTTACATGTTATCCTATATGCTTAGTATAGGTTTGCTAGTATTCCATCAGTGGCCCTACATTCTTATGCGTCTGCCATGCTATACTATCGGGCCGTGATACCGGGTATACATATACATGATACATGTTATGATTAAAGTCGGGTCGGCTCGTAGAGTACCCGCGAGTGATTCACGGACTGAGGGCTGAAAGGACATTTTTTCCGGTGACCCCCTGAGTGATTCTTTGTGGCGGAACGATAGGGCAGGTTGAGACCACCTAGGAGAGAGGTGGGTCTGGTCCCTGGTCGGTGTCTGCTGTTATTTTATAATAATACGCTTAACGAGATTGGGTATTTGATCTGAGATTGCCATTTGGCATATACGCACTAACTGTCGCGCGGGATAATGGTATATGGGACCCTCGGCGTCATACGTTCCTTCCGATAGCGATCCAGATGTCACGGTTCAGAGATGCGGGCTGATTGTTGGGGTGGTCCGCGTAAGCACCTGCTTTGTATAAAGAGGTAGCCAGGTCTGGTCCCCGGCCAGTCAAGCAACATGCAGGAGTGCAAAGGGCGATGGGCCCAAGACCCATGAGCACTTAGGATTTAGACCATCGTGCTAGCCTCTCTGGAGAGCCTAGGTTGTATTACGACGTGTTGACCATCTGAGGTCGGGCATTACCCAGGAAAGTGTGTCCGACCAGAGGTGATTGAGCATATCGGGTAATGTGGTGCACCCCTATAGGGAAGTAATATATTCGAATAGCCGTGTCCACGATAACAAGACGACTTGGAGTTGTATTCCAACCTCTTACAACTAAAACCGGATACTTGATAAAATACACCCATATAAGTGACAGATACAACCCGATGATCGCTCTCTCACAAGGAGACGAGGAGAGGATCTCCAGGGAGGATTAGTGTTATACGATGTTACTTGGTACCATTCCAGCTACTCTCTTCTACTGCTTCAAGATGGTGGCTGCCAGAAGACGTAGCCTTCGATAGGATGAGTTTCTCCCTCTTTATCCTGGCATTCTAAAGTTTAGTCCACAGATACTACCCCTTTTATTGATACCGATGCATATGTAGTGTAGATCTGATGTAAGTCTTGCGAGTACTTTGGATGAGTACTCACGGTTGCTTTGCTACCCCTTTTCTTTTCGACCCGGATGCTGCAACAGATGATGGCGCCACAGATGGAGGTCCCCCTAGTGGAGCGTACTACATGGAGACCGACGACCAGGAGTAGTCCGGAGGTCCCAGGCAGGAAGCCTCGCCTTTCGATCTAGTGGCGTTGTTTTGCCCAGCCTTCTTAAGGCAAAACTTGTCTAACTATGTTTGTACTCAGATAATATTTGCTTGATGACTTATGTATTTGGATCCTCGTGGCCCCTGGCTTGTAATATAAAGACTTATGTTTATCCTTTGTGTCGTAGAGTTGTGTTGTGATATCTTTCCATGAGTCTCTGATCTTGATCGTGCATGTTTGCGTGTACGATTAGTGCACGATTAAATCGGTGGCGTCACACTTGGGAGCCATAGAATTGTGATAGCATACAGTGGGTAATGTTGGATTACAATTATACAATAATGTTACGGTAGGACATGATGGGATTTGATGTTACATGTACTAACCCCTCTAATAAAAGGTTCGGTTAAGTTTTGTGTGAATGAAGTGTTTGAAGATCAAGGAGGTATTGATATGAGAAGAATGAGGAGAGGTAACAGCTCAAGCTTGGGGATGCCCAAGGCACCCCAAGTAAATATTCAAGGAGACTCAAGCGTCTAAGCTTGGGGATGCCCCGGAAGGCATCCCATCTTTATTCAACAATTATCGGTATGTCTCGGTTTTTGTTTTGTTCACATGATATGCGTAAATTCTTGAAGCGCCGTGTGCTTTTTTTATAATAATGCAGCATGCTGGTATGAGATAGTCCTGGTTGATTTATAGAATGCTCTTCACACTTCACTTATATCTTTTGAGTATGGCTTTATAGAATGCTTCATGTGCTTCACTTATATCATTCGAAGTTTGGATGCGTGTTTCTCTACACATAGAAAACCGCCATTTCTAAAATGCTCTTTTGCTTCACTTATATTTGTTAGAGTGTGGGCAAATCTTGTGTAGAAAGAATTAAACTCTCATGCTTCACTTATATTTATTTAGAGAGTCAACAGGAATTGGTCATTCACATGGTTAGTCATAAAATCCTACATAAAACTTGTAGATCATTGAATATGATATGTTTGATTCCTTGCAATAGTTTTGCGATATAGAGATGGTAATATGTGGGAGGTCCTAGTGAATTATTGTGGTTTAGTAAGAATATTGGTGTTAAGGTTTGTGATTCCCGAAGCATGCATGTATAGTCTCTCGTTATGCTAAGAAGTTGGAGCATTATTATTGATTGTTTTCCTTATGAGTGGCAGTCGGGGATGAGCGATGGTCTTTTCCTACCAATCTACCCCCCTAGGGGCATGCGTAGTAGTACTTTGCTTCGAGGGCTAATAAACTATTGCAATAAGTATGTGAGTTCTTTATGACTAATGTGAGTCCATGGATTGTACGCACTCTCACATTTACGCAATTTGCTAGCCTCTTCGATACCGTGCATTGCCCTTTCTCACCTCGAGAGTTGGTGCAAACTTCACCGATGAATCCAAACCCCGTGATATTATATGCTCTATCACACATAAGCCTCCCTATATATTCCTCAAAACAGCCACCATACCTACCTATTATGGCATTTCCATAGCCATTCCAAGATATATTGCCATGCAACTTCCATCATCATCATATACATGACTTGAGAATTTATTGTTATATTGCTTTGCATGATCGTAAGATAGCTAGCATGATATTTTCATGGCTTGTCCATTTTTGATATCTTTGCCACGCTAGATCATTGCACATCCTAGTACACTGCCAGAGGCATTCATATAGAGTCATATTTTGTTCTAGTATCGAGTTGTGAGTAAATAGAAGTGTGATGATCAGCATTATCCATTATTAGAGCATTATCCCAAGTGAGGAAAGGATGATGGAGACTATGATTCCCCCACATGTCTGGATGAGACTTCAGACAAAATAAAAAAAAGGAAAAAAAGAGGCCAAGAAAAAAAGAAACAAAAAGAAAAAATGAGAGAAAAAGAGAGAAGGGGCAATGTTACTATCCTTTCCATACTTGTGCTTCAAAGTAGCACCATGTTCTTCATGTAGAGAGTCTCCTATGTAGTCACTTTCATACACTAGTGAGAATTTTTCATTATAGAACTTGTCTTGTATATTTTGATGATGGGCTTCCTCAAATGCCCGAGGTATTCATGAGCAAGCTTGTCGGATGCACACCCACTTAGTTTTCATATTGAGCTTTCATACACTTATAGCTCTTAGTGCATCCGTTGCATGGCAATCCCTACTCCTTGCATTGACATCAATTGATGAGCATCTCCATAGCCCGTTGGTTAGCCGCGTCGATGTGAGACATTCTTCCTTTTTTGTCTTCTCCATATTAATCTCTGCCACTATATTCTATTCCACCCATAGTGCTATATCCATGTATTGCGCTCATGTATTGTGTGGGGGTTGAAAAAGTTGAATCGCGGTAAAAAAGTAAGAACCAATTGCTCGGCTTGTCATTGGGGTTGTGCATGATAAATACTTTCTTTTAAGAAGATGGAGCATGACAAGACTATATGATTTTGTAGGGATAACATTCTTTAGCATTGATATTTTGAAAGACATGATTGTTTGTTGGGATACCTGAGTATTGATGTCTTTATATCAATTATAGACTATTGCTTTGAATCACTAGTATCTTAATATCCATGCCATGATTAGATTATATGATCAAGATTATGCTAGGTAGCATTCCACATCAAAAATTATCTTTTTATCATTTACCTACTCGAGGACGAGTAGTAATTAAGCTTGGGGAAGATGATACGTCTCAGTCGTATCTATAATTTTTTATTGTTTCATGCCAATATTCTACAACTTTCATATACTTTGGCAACTTTTCATATTATTTTTGGGACTAACATATTGATCTAGTGCCTAGTACCAGTTCATGTTTGTTGCACATTTTTTTTTTTTGCAGAACATCCATATCAAACGAAGTCCAAACACAATAAAAATTTACGAAGATTTATTTTGGAATATATGTGATTTTTGGGAAAAAGAATCAACGTGAGACGATGCCCGAGGGGGGCACAAGCTCAGACGGCGCACCCGCTACCCTGGGCGCACCTGGCAGGCTTGTGGGGGCCGTATAAGGCAGTTGGTGCCCTTCTTTCGCCACAAGAAAGATAATATCCAGAATAAAATCATGTTAAAATTTTGGGATAATTGATTTTATGCCCCTAGTTGGCTCACACTCGGCAGGTTTACCCCTAGTCTTTGAAAACACTCGTTCACGCCCAAACCACTTTGTTCATCTTATGCTTTTACCCTTTGACCATTTGCATCATTTAAAAAAAATTATAACAAATTCATACTAACTCAGGAAAATGTGAATAAGATATCAAAATGTTAAGAAAAACATCACCTATATGTGCATGTAATTTGCACTCATGAAAAAAGTGTTGGGAAGTCCCCATCTCAGTTTGAGCTCATATGATCTCAACATGAACAGTAAAATATTAAAAAATTCAAAAAACAATTCAAAAATTTCTTAATTTTTTTGCGGCAAACATTGGCCAATGTTTTAAGTGCTTGCCAAGTTTCATCAGGGAATGACATTCATGGAAGTCGTGACCAAAAAACAAAATTAGCACTCCAAAATGCTTTTGTTTTGGAGCATCGGTTTTATTTTTTTAGCGTGACTTCCACAAATGTCATTCCCTTGTGAAACTTGGCAAGAACTAAAAAAATTGTCAATGTTTTCCACCAAAAAGAATTAGAATTTTTTAATTTTTTTCAATTTTTTTAGATTTTACTATTCATGCCGAGATCATAGGATCTCAATTTGAGATGGGGACCTTCTAACACATTTTTCATGAATGCAAATGACATGCACATATAGGTGATGTTTTTCTGAACATTTTGATATCTTATTCACATTTTTCTCAGTTAGTATGAATTTGTTATGATTTTTTCAAAGTGGCGGTTGAATGGTCAAAGGGCAAAAAAATAAGACGAGCAAAGTGGTTTGGGCAGGAATGAGTGTTTTCGAAAACTAGGGGTAAACCTGCCAAGAGGGACATGATACGTCCATTTTGCATCATGATTTCCTATTGTTATTTATAATGTTTTTATGCATAATAATGATTCTGGGAGTAATTCTAATGCATTTTCTCTCATAATATGCAAGGTTTACACAAAGAGGGAGAATGCCGGCAGATGGAATTCTGGACCTGAAAAAGCTACATCAGAGTTACCTATTCTGCACATCTCCAAATGAGCTGAAAATTTACGGAGAATTATTTTGGAATATATAAAAATACTGGAGCAAATAACTACCGGAGGGGGGCCACCTGGTGAGGAAAAGACACAGGGCGCATTAGGACCCCAGGCGCGCCCTGGTGGGTTGTGCTCAGCTCGGCCCACCTCCGGTGCCCATCTTCTGGTATATAAGTCATTTTGACCTAGAAAAAATAAGAGGACTTTCGGGACGGAGCGCCGCCATCTTGAGGCAGAACTTGGGCAGGAGCACTTTTGCCCTCCGGCGGAGCGATTCCGCCGGGGGAACTTCCCTCCTGGAGGGGGAAATCGAAGCCATCGTCATCACCAACAACCCTCTCATCTTTGGGAGGCCAATCTTCATCAACATCTTCAACAACACCATCTCCTCTCAAACCCTAGTTCATCTCTTGTGTTCAATCTTTGTACCGGAATCTCAGATTGGTACCTGTGGGTGACTAGTAGTGTTGATTGCATCTTGTAGTTGATTACTATATGGTTTAATTGGTGGAAGATTATATGTTCAGATCCATTATGCTATTTAATACCCCTCTGATCTTGAGCATGATTATCATTTGTGATTAGTTACTTTTGTTCTTGAGGTCACGGGAGAAGTCATGTTGCAAGTAATCATGTGAATTTGATATGTGTTCGATATTTTGATGATATGTATGTTGTGATTCCCTTAGTGGTGTCATGTGAAGATCGACTACATGGCACTTCACCATATTTGGGCCTAAGGGAATGCATTGTGGAGTAGTTATTAGATGATGGGTTGCTAGAGTGACAGAAGCTTAAACCCTAGTTTATGCGCTACTTCGTAAGGCACTGATTTGGATCCATATGTTTAATGCTATGGTTAGATTTTATCTTAATACTTTTCTCGTAGTTGCAGATGCTTGCGAGGGGGTTAATCATAAGTAGGAGGTTTGTTCAAGTAAGAACAGCACCTAAGCACCGGTCCACCCACATATCAAATTATCAAAGTAGCGAACCAAACCAACATGATGAAAGTGACATGGTGAAATTCCCGTGTGCCCTCAAGAATGTTTTGCTCACTATAAGAGACTATTTTGGCCTTTTCTTTGCCACAAAAGGATTGGGCTACCTTACTGCACTTTACTTACCGTTACCGTTACTTGTCCGTTACAAATTATCTTGCTATCAAACTACATGTTACCGACTATTTCAGTGCTTGCAGAAAATACCTTACTGAAAACCACTTGTCATTTCCTTCCGCTCCTCGTTGGGTTTGACACTCTTACTTATCGAAATGACTACGATGGATCCCCTATACTTGTGGGTCATCAAGACTCTTTTCTGGCGCCGTTGCCGGTGAGTGAAGCGCTCTTGGTAAGTGTAAATTGGTAAGGAAAAATTTATACTACGTGCTGAAATTTATTGTCACTTGTTACTATGGAAAACCATCCCTTGAGGGGTTTGTTCAGGGTATCTTGACCTCGATCGGAAGCACAATTAGTTGACCCTCAAACTATTGCACCTACTGAAAATATTGGTAATAAAATTCCTTTGGGTATGATAGAATAACTGCTAGCTAATCCTTATGCAGGAGATGGAACCGAAAATCCTGATATGCACTTGATATATGTGGATGAAATTTGTGGATTATTTAAGCTTGTAGGTTTGCCCGGAGAGGAATCTAAGAAGAACGTTTTCCATTTATCTTTGAAGGGAAAAGCATTGACATGGTATAGGCTATGCGATGATATATATTGGATCTTGGAACTGGAATCGATTGAAATTGGAGTTTCACCAAAAAAAAATATCCTATGCATCTAGTTCATCGTGATCGGAATTATATATATAATTTTTGGCCTCGTGAAGGAGAAAGTATTGCTTTAGCTTGGGGGAGCCTTAAGTCAATGTTATATTCATGCCCCAATCATGAGATCTCAATTGAAATTATTATTCAGAATTTTTATGCTCGGCTTTCTCGTGATGATCAATCCATACTCGATACTTCTTGTACTGGTTCTTTTATGAAGAAGACTATTGAATTTAGGTGGGATCTTTTAGAAAGAATTAAATGCAACTATGAAGATTGGGAACTCGATGAAGGTAAAGAGTCAGGAATTAATCTTAAGTTTGATTGTGTTAAATCTTTTATGAATACCGATGCTTTTCAAAAGTTTAGCACTAAATATGGACTTGACTCTGAGATAGTAGCCTCTTTCTGTGAATCATTTGCTACTCATGTTGATCTCCCTAAGGAGAAGTGGTTTAAATATCACCCACCTATTAAAGAAGAAATTAAAGAACCGGTCATAGTTAAAGATGAAACTATTATTTACAATGTTGATCCAGTTGTGCCTACTGCTTATATTGAAAACCCACCTTTCCCTGTTAGGATAAAAGAACATGTTAAGGTTTCAACTGGGGTTCACAAAAGTAATATTGAAGCACCTAAATCTTCTGAGCAAATTAAAGTAGAACCTAGTGTTGCTATGGTTAAAGATCTCCTGGTAGAAAATATTGATGGGCATGTTATTTACTTATGTGATGAAGCTGCTAGAATTGCCAAACCTGATGATAAAGATAAACATAGACCCGTAGTTGGCATGCCTGTTGTCTCAGTTAAAATTGTAGATCATTGCCATCATGGTTTATGTGACTTGGGTGCTAGTGTGAGTGCTATTCCTTTTACTCTTTACCAATAAATTATGAATGACATAGCACCCGCTGAAATAGAAGACATAGATGTTACTATTGAACTTGCTAATCGAGACACCATCACACCACTTGGGATTGTTAGAGATGTTGAAGTCTTGTGTGGGAAAATAAAATACCCTACTGATTTTCTAGTTCTTGGTTCCCCACAAGATGACTTTTGTCCCATTATCTTTGGTAGACCTTTTTTGAACACTGTCAATGCTAAAATAGATTGTGAGAAAAAAATGTCGGTGTTAGCTTTGGTGATGATTCTCATGAGTTTAATTTCTCCAAGTTTAGGAGACAACCTCATAAGAAAAAATTACCTAGTAAGGATGAAATAATTGGTCTTGCTTCTATTGTTGTGCCTCCTACTGATCCACTAGAAAAATATTTGCTAGACCATGAAAATGATATGCATATGCATGAAAGAAATGAAATAGATAAAATTTTCTTCGAACAACGACCTCTGCTAAAACATAATTTGCCTATTGAAACTCTAGGAGGTCCTCCTCCACCTAAAGGTGATCCTGTGCTTGAATTAAAAAGATATATCTTGTTATTATTAGTGCTAACCTTTCAGAACATGAAGAAGGAAGATTATTGAAAATTTTGAAAAAGCACCGTGCTGCTATTGGATATACTCTTGATGATCTTAAGGGTATTAGTCCCACTCTCTGTCAGCACAAGATTAATATGGAACCTGATGCTAAACCCGTTGTTGATCATCAACGACGCCTGAATCCTAAGATGAAAGAAGTGGTAAGAACTGAAATATTAAAGCTTCTTGAAGCAGGTATAATCTATCCCATAGCTGATAGTAGATGGGTAAGTCATGTTCATTGTGTCCCTAAGAAGGGAGGTATTACTGTTGTTCCTAATGATAAAAATGAACTTATTCCACAAAGAATTGTTACTGGTTATAGAATGGTAATTGATTTTAGAAAATTAAATAAAGCAACTAGAAAAGATCATTACCCCCTGCCTTTTATAGATCAAATGCTAGAAAGATTATCTAAGCACACACACTTTTGTTTTCTTGATGGATACTTTGGTTTCTCTCAAATACCTGTTTCATAACCTGATCAAGAGAAAACCACCTTTACTTGTCCTTTTGGAACTTATGCTTATAGAAGTATGCCTTTTGGTTTATGCAATGCACCTGCTACCTTTCAAAGATGTATGACTGCTATATTCTCTGATTTTTGTGAAAAGATTATTGAGGTTTTCATGGATGATTTTTTGTTTATGAAACTTCTTTTCATGATTGCTTAAGCAACCTTGATCGAGTCTTGCAGAGATGTGAACAAACTAATCTTGTCTTGAATTGGGAGAAGTGCCACTTTATGGTTAATGAAGGTATTGTCTTGGGGCATAAAATTTCTGAATGAGGTATTGAGGTGGATAAAGCTAAAGTTGATGCAATTGAGAAAATGCCATGTCCTAAAGAAATTAAAGGTATTCGTAGTTTCCTTGGTCATGCTGGTTTCTATAGGAGGTTTATTAAAGACTTCTCTAAAATTTCTAGGCCTCTTACAAATCTTTTACAAAAGGATGTTCCATTGGTTTTTGATGATGATGGTGTAGAAGCCTTTGAAACACTTAAGAAAGCCTTAACTTCTGCGCCTATTGTTCAACCACCTGATTGGAACTTGCCTTTTGAAATTATGTGTGATGCTAGTGATTATGTTGTTGGTGTTGTTCTAGGACAAAAGAGTTGATAAGAAATTAAATGTTATCCTTTATGCTAGCAAAACTCTAGACAGTGCCCAAAGAAATTATGCTACCACTGAAAAAGAATTTTTAGCTGTTGTGTTTGCTTGTGATAAATTCAGATCTTACATTGTTGATTCCAAAGTAATTGTTCACACTGATCATGCTGCTATAAAATATCTTATGAAAAAGAAAGATGCTAAACCTAGACTCATTAGGTGGGTTCTCTTGCTTCAAGAATTTGATTTACATATCACTGATAGGAAAGGAGCTGAGAACCCCGTGGCTGATAACTTGTCTAGGTTAGAAAATACTCTTGATGACCCACAACCTATTGATGACAGTTTTCCTGATGAACAACTAGCTACAATAAATGTTTCTCATAACACTCCTTGGTATGCTGACTATGCTAATTACATTGTTTCTAAATATTTGCCACCTAGTTTCACATACCAACAAAAGAAAAAAAAATCTTCTATGACTTAATACATTTCTTTTGGGATGACCCACATCTTTATAAAGAAGGAGTAGATGGTATTATTAGACGTTGTGTACCTAAGCATGAACAGGAACAAATCATACGGAAATGTCACTCCAAAGCTTATGGAGGGCATCATGCGGGAGATAGAACTGCTCACAAGGTATTGCAATCTGGTTTTTATTGGCCTACTCTATTCAAGGATGCCCATAAGTTTGTCTTATCTTGTGATGAATGCCAAAGAATTGGTAATATCGGTAAGCGTCAGGAAATGCCTATGAATTATTCACTTGCTGTTGAACCATTTGATGTTTGGGGTTTTGATTATATGGGACCTTTTCCTTCCTCTAAAGGGTATAATCATATTTTGGTTGTTGTTGATTATGTTACTAAGTAGGTAGAAGCTATTCCAACTAGTATTGCTGATCATAACACTTCCATTAAAATGCTTAAAGAAGTTATTTTCCCAAGGTTTGGAGTCCCTAGATACTTAATGATTGATGGTGGTTCACACTTTATTCATGGTGCTTTCCGTAAAATGCTTGCTAAATATGATGTTAACCATATAATTGCATCACCTTATCATCCTCAATCTAGTGGTCAAGTTGAACTTAGCAATAGAGAAATAAAACTAATATTACAAAAAACTGTCAATAGGTCCCAAAAGAATTGGTCTAAGAAATTAGATGATGCACTTTGGGCCTACAGAACAGCATTTAAAAATCCTATGGGTATATTTCCGAATAAAATGGTTTATGGAAAAGCTTATCATTTGCCTCTTGAGTTAGAACATAAAGCATATTGGGAAATTAAAGAACTTAACTATGATTTCAAACTTGCCGGTGAAAAGAGGTTATTTGATATTAGCTCACTAGATGAATGGAGAACCCAAGCTTATGAAAATGCCAAATTGTTTAAAGAAAAAGTTAAAAGATGGCATGACAGAAGAATCCAAAAGCAGGAATTCAAAGTTGGGGAATATGTTCTTTTGTACAACTCTTGTTTTAGATTCTTTGCAGGAAAACTTCTCTCCAAATGGGAAGGACCATATATTATCGAAGAATTTTATCGCTCTGGAGAAATAAAAATTAATAATGCCAAAGGTACTAATCCGAAGGTAGTCAACGGGCAAAGAATTAAGCACTATATCTTAGGTACACCTATTAATGTTGAAAGCAATATTATTCAAACCATGACACCGGAGGAACACATAAAAGAAACCTTCTGGAACACTCCAGAATCAGACTCCGAAAAATCCACAAAAATATCTTTTTTCAGTTTTGGAATATTACAAAAATTAGGAAAATAAGAAACAACCAGGAAGGCAACTGAGGAGGGCACAAGACACCAGGGCGTGTCTGCCTTGCCTGGCACGCCCAGATGGGTTGTGCCCACCTCGGGAACCTTCCCGACTCTGTTTTCCTCTCGTTTGCTTGCTACCTAAGATAAAAAATCTTTATATATCCCCCGAACGTATTGACCACCGTATCGCGGAGAAATCTTCTGTTCTTCTTTCTTGCTATTTTCTGACAGATCTAGATCACCATGGTCGCTCCGAGCTCCTCCAAAGATAAGTTCTTTAAAAGGGTAATCAACCCCTACTTGTCGGAGGTGATGAAGCACCCTCAAATCATCGATATGCATGAGGGGTGCTACACATCTGAGATGTTCAAGGGCCCAATAGGATGGTAACCGTGGAGATCAGGCTAGAAGCCATGGAGCAGGAGGTCTTCAAGTGCAAGGGGATGGTGGAGCGTGGACTCAATGCCAATCACCTCATGATTTCGGATTTCACCCGTGATCAAAAGGTGGATGGCCGGTCCATGAAGGACATCGTCTTCACCCTCAACGAGCAAATCAATTTTTTGCAAAGCCAAATCTATGATCTCCAAAATCAAGTCTTTGAATATGAGGCAAGATTTAAAGGTATGAGTTTAGCTGCCAGTTGCAGGACTCGTGAGACTCATGCTTCCTCCTATGATGGAGAGCCGCTGCCATGGAAACCAGAGGATAAGCTCACTACTACCTCATCATCACCACCTTCATCATCTTCCCCACCAAAGGAGACTTGAGTTCATGGTATGGAAACTCCCCTTGGCATGTGCCAAGCTTGGGGGAGGTGCCCCGGTATCGTATCACCACCACTTTTGTTACCTTTACCTATTTTAAGTTCGATCTTTAGATTTCATGATTTAGTTGAATAAAAGTTTAGTTCGATCTATTTTCGAGTGCCTGCTTAGTGATCTATCTATCTATGTAATCGTGTGCAAGATATATAATAAAATTTATTTTGAGTTTTTGCTTCTTTACTTTCTTGTTGCAATCAAATAAAAGAAAGAAATAAATGAAAAAGATCATATGTTAATCTTATGGTAAGTAATGACATCACATAAGGAAAAGTATAAGTGGTAAAATTTGTTGGAGATTGACAAACATAGCATTGGTCAATGATGCAACTCATGAAAGAATTAATAAGGGAAAAGAAGATTCAGATGCAAATATACTATCTTGGACCCCCATTAAATATTATATGTCAAAATTGTTGACGTTGGACAAGGAAGACAATGTAATGATTTATGTTTGTTCATATCCACATAGAAGCTATATTGTTATAGATCCTTCAACATGTGGTGCTTGCTCAATATCTTTGCTAGCCAAAAACTCCGCACTAAGTAGAGATACTACTTGTGCATCCAAAAAACCCTTAAACCCAAAATCTTATTTTGAGAGTCCACCATACTTACCTAGGGATTGAGTAAGATCATTCAAGTAAGTTGTCATCGATGCAATAAGGCAATAAAAATTGCTTCTAAATGTGTTGGATCATTTAGTGTAAGAGAAAATTGAGCATTGTACGAACTTGTGATGGCAAAGTAATAAAAGTGACGGACTGCATAATAAAGGCTGCTATCATAAGGGGCAATATAACGTGATGTTCTTTTGCATTAAGAGATTTGGCATACAAACCAAAAAGCGCATGACAACCTCTGCTTCCCTCTGCGAAGGGCTTACCTTTTACTTTTATGTATTTACTTTTATGCAAGAGTCAAAGTATTCTTCCCTATTCCTTTTTATTTTCTCTTTTTGCAAGCATCATGTGGTGAGGAAAGATCTAGGCACATATATCCAGTTGGATGTGAGTGAGCATGAGTTATTATTGTTGACATCACCCTTCAGGTGAATACGATGGGAGGCGAAACTATAAGCCCCTATCTTTCTATGTGTCCGGTTGAAATTTTTTGTTCATCGGTATGCTTTGAGAGTTAGCAATCATAGAAGACTAAAAGATGGTTGAGTATGTGGACTTGCCAAAAGGCTCCGATACGAGACCCTTCCTGAAAATATGATGAATTGTAGTTGCAAAGTTGACTGAAAACATAGTTTATTGGTTTTCAATAAGGTTTATGCTTTATACTTCAATGTTGTGATGAATTGTTACTTGTTCATGACAAGTAATATGATAAAGTTTTATGATAAAGTTTGTTGCCGTTATAATAATAAGCATGATGCTACTATGTCCGTATTTTGTTTTTATCGACACATCTCTCTCTAACCATGTGGACATGTTTTTCGATGTCGGCTTTCGCTTGAGGACAAGCGAGGTCTAAGCTTGGGGGACTTGATATGTCCATTTTGCATCATGATTTTCTACTGTTATTTATAATGTTTTTATGCATAATAATGCTTTTGGGAGTTATTCTAATGCCTTTTTCCTCATAATATGCAAGGTTTACACAAAGAGGGAGAATGCCGGCAGCTGGAATTCTGGACTTGAAAAAGCTACATCAGAGTTACCTATTCTGCACATCTCCAAATGAGCTGAAAATTTATGAAGAATTATTTTGAAAAATATAAAAAATACAGGAGCAAATAACTACCAGAGGGGGGCCACCTGGTGAGCACAAGACACCAGGGCGCGCCAGGCCCCCCAGGCGTGCCCTGGTGGGTTGTGCTCAGCCCGGCCCACCTCCGGTGCCCATCTTGTAGTATATAAGTCATTTTGACCTAGAAAAAATAAGAGGAGGACTTTCGGGACGGAGCTCCACCGTCTCGAGGCGGAACTTGGGCATGAGCACTTTTGCCCTTGATGCGGCTTGAACTACGTCGGTATTTCTCCAAAGAGGAAGGGATGATGCAGCACAGCTACGGTAGGTATTTCCCTCAGTGATGAGACCAAGGTTATCGAACCAGTAGGAGAACCAAGCAACACTATGTAAACGGTACCTGCACACAAAGAACAAATATTTGCAACCCGACGTGTTAAAGGGGTTGTCAATCCCTTTCGAGCAACGGCGCCAGAAATTGGCAAGTGGACGGGAGACTAATTGTAATAGATTGGATAAATAGATCTCGAATAAACGTGAAATAAAATAAAGTGCAGCAAGGTATTTTTGGGTTTTTGGAAATATAGATCTGAAAATAAAAGCGAATAAAAATAGATCTCAAAGGCAAATATGATAAAGAATAGACCTGGGGCTGTAGATTTCACTAGTGGCTTCTCTCGAGAAAAATAGCATACGGTGGGTAAACAAATTGTTGTTGGGCAATTGATAGAACTTCAAATAATCATGACGATATCCAGGCAATGATCATTATATAGGCATCACGTCCAAGATTAGTAGACCGACTCCTGCCTGCATCTACTACTATTACTCCACACATCGACCGCTATCCAGCATGCATCTAGTGTATTAAGTTCATGGAGAAATGGAGTAATGCAATAAGAACAATGACATGATGTAGACAAGATCTATTCATGTAGGAATAGACCCCATTTGTTATCCTTAATAGCAACGAAACATACGTGTCATGTCCCCTTCTGTCACTGGGATTGAGCACCGTAAGATGAACCCATCACAAAGCACCTCTTCCCATGGCAAGAAAAATCGATCTAGTCGGCCTAACTAAACCAAAGATTCGAAGAAGAAATACGAGGCTATAAGTAATCATGCATATAAGAGATCAAAGAGACTCAAATAACTTTCACAGATAAAAAGATAGATCTGATCATAAACTCAAAGTTCATCGGATCCCAACAAACACACCGCAAAAAGAGTTACATCAAATAGATCTCCAAGAGACCATTGTATTGAGAATCAAAAGAGAGAGAGGAAGCCATCTAGCTACTAACTACGGACCTGAAGGTCTACAATGAACTACTCACGCATCATCGGAGAGGCACCAATGAGGATGATGAACCCCTCCGTGATGGCGTCTAGATTGGATATGTGGTTTCTGGAACTTGCGGCAGCTGGAATTGTGTTTTTTCGACTCCCCTAGGGTTTTTCGATTTTCAGGGTATTTATAGAGCAAAGAGGCGGTGCGGGAGAAAGCCAAGGAGGGCACAACCCACCTGGGTGCGCCTGGGCCCCCAGGCGCGCCCTGGTGGATTGTGCTCCCCTCGGAGCCCCCCTCTGGTACTTCTTTGGCCCAACAGGTGTCTTCTGGTCCAGAAAAAATCTCCAAAAAGTTTCGCTGCGTTTGGACTCCGTTTGGTATTGATTTTCTGCGAAGTAAAAAAAACAAGCAAAAATAGCAACTGGCACTAGAGTTGCTATAAAATGATTGTAAAACATCCAAGAATGATAATATAACAGCATGGAACAATCAAAAATTATAGATACGTTGGAGACGTATCAGCATCCCCAAGCTTAATTCCTGCTCGTCCTCGAGTAGGTAAATGATAAAAACAGAATTTTTGATGTGGAATGCTGCCTAACAAGTTCATCACATTCTTTTCCTTTGTAGCATGGACATATGGACTTTTATATGGTTCAAAGCAATAGTCTAGTTTTGACATGAAGATTTCAATACTCATGCATATCAACAAGCAACCATGTCTTTCAAAATATCAACACTAAAGCAAGTTATCCCTAGCCCATCATGCTCAATCATTGATCCATTCATGTAACACACTCGCATATTAGCTACACCCAATGCTCAAGTACGATCATAGTGCCCCTTAGTTGGTGCTTTATAAGAGAAGATGGAGACTCAAATAAAACTAAAACTGCATAAAGTAAATAGAAAGGCCCTTCGCAGAGGGAAGTAGGGATTTGTAGAGGTGCCAGAGCTCAAAGCGAAAAAGATATAGATAAAACATTTTAGGTGGCATGCTTTTCCTGTCAACAAAAACTATCGAGTAGTTCCCAATACTTTCCATGCTAGATATATCATAGGCGGTTCCCAAACAGAAAATAAAGTTTATTCCTTTTTCCACCATTCTTTCACAATCCATGGCTAACCGGATCCACGGGTGCCCTCCATACCAACACTTTCCAAGGAATTTATTATTTGACAACATAAAGTAAATTCATTTTTCATTTCAGAACTGGGCATCCCTAATACCTTTGCCGTACTCTTGTGCAATGACAAGTGAATAAACACTCATCTTGAGAATAACACATCTAGCATGGAAATATATCAGCCACCCCCTACCATTTCATGAGCGCTACGAGCACACAAAAGGGAAATTTATTTTGAAGATTAGAGATGGCACATACAAATTTGCTTAGAATGGCATTGAAATACCGCATATAGGTAGGTATAGTGGACTCATGTGGCAAAACTGGGTTTAAGGATTTTGGATGCACAAGTAGTATTCCTACTTAGTACAAGTGAAGGCTAGCAAAAAGGTTGAGAAGCATCCAACCAAGAAACGAAAAATCACGTAAGTGAGCATTAAGCATAACTAACACCGAATAATGCACCGCAAGTAGGATGTAATTTCATTGCATAACTATTGACTTTCGTGCTTGCATAGGGAATCACAAACCTTAACACCAATATTCTTACTAAACCATAATTACTCATCAATATGACTCACATATCGCTATCATCATATCGCAAAACTATTACAAAGAATCAAGTTTATTTTGTCCAATGATCTTCATGAAAGTTTTTATTATATCCCTCTTGAATATCTATCACTTTGGGACTAGTTTAATGTGTTGCTTTTGATAGCTCAAATGAATTTAAGCGAGGAACATGAGCATAAAATTTTCCTCTCTCAAAATAATATAAGTGAAGCATGAGAGAATTTCTTAAAAATTTACTAACTCTCAAATAAATCTAAGTGAAGCATGAGAGCATTTCTTCAAAAGTAATAAAGCACACCGTGCTCAAAAAGATATAAGTGAAGCACTAGAGCAATTCCATAGCTCAAAAAAAATTAAGTGAAGCACATAGAGCAATTCTAACAAATCATAGCATAATTTTGGCTCTCTCAAATAGGTGTGTTCAGCAAGGATACTTGACTTAAACTAAAAACTAAGCAAGCAAAGACTCATATAATACAAGACGCTCCAAGCAAAACTCATGATATGTGACGAATAAAAATATAGCTTCAAGTAAAATACCGATGGTCGTTAGAAGAAATAGGGGATGCCACCTGGGGCATCCCCAAGCTTAGTTGCTTGTTCATCTTTGGATATTACCTTGGTGTGCGGTAGCATCCCCAAGCTTAGGCTCTTCTTACTCCTTATTCCTTCATCCATCGTGATCTCAACCGAAACTTGAAAACTTCAATCACACAAAACTTAACAAAACCTTCGTGAGATCCATTAGTATAACAAAGCAAATCACCACTCTAAGTACTGTTGCAAACCCATTCATATTTTATTTTTGCATTATATCTACTGTATTCTAACTTTACTATGGCTCATACCCCCCGATAAAGTCCGTAGATTCGTCAAAATAAGCACACAATACAAAGAAAACAGAATCTGTCAAAAACAGAACAGTCTGTAGCAATCTGAATACTTCGTATACTTCTGTAACTCCAAAAATTCTGAAAAAATGTGAAAACATATGAAATTTGTATATAAATCTTGTGTAAAAAAACTCAGAATTTTTCGTTGCATCTGTGAATCTTCAAAATTATTTTACTGGATGCAAAAGTTTGTGTTTTCCAACAAGATCAAATCAACTATCACCCAACATGATCCCAAAGGCTTTGCTTGGCCCAAACACTAATTAAAACATAAAAAACACAATAAAAACAGATGCATAATTGTGCAAACACTCAAGAACAGAAAGAAAAAGGTAAAAATAAAATCTATTCATTGGGTTGCCTCCCAACAAGCGCTATCGTTTTATGCCCCAAGCTAGGCATAATGCAAAGATCTAAGTGTTGTCATTTTTCTTTCTTGATCCATAAGATGCCCTCATGATTGATTCATAGGGTGGCTTGATTCTTGTTCTAGGAAAGTGTTCCATTCCCTTTCTTAGTGGAAATTGAAATTTAATATTGCCTTCTTTCATATCAATCACGGCACCAATAGTACGTAAAAATGGTCTACCAAGAATAATTGGACAAGACAGATTGCAATCAATATCAAGAACAATAAAATCCATGGGAACATAATTCCTATTTGCAAGAATAAGAACATCATTAATTCTTCTCATAGGCTTTTTAATAGTAGAATCCGCTAAGTGCAAATTAAGAGAACATTCTTCAATATCGGTAAGACCAAGCACATCACATAAAGATTTCGGAATTGTGGAAACACTAGCACCCAAATCACATAAAGCAAAGCACTCATAATTTTTAATCTTGACTTTGATAGTAGATTCCCATTCATCATGTAATTTTCTAGGAATTGAAATCTCTAATTCCAATTTTTCTTCAAAGGCTTTCATCATGGCATCAACAATATGTTTAGTAAAAGCTTTATTTTGCTCATAAGCATGGGGTGAATTAATCATGGATTGCAACAAAGAAATACAATCAATCAAAGAGCAACTATCATAATTAAAGTCTTTGTAATCCAAGAGAGTGGGCACATCACTAGTTAAAGTTTTGACCTCTCCAAACCCACTTTTATCAATTTTCTCAACAAGATTTTCACCCTCCGAATTATTGGGACGCCTTCTAGCTAAAGTTGACACTTCTTCAGTCCCTTTACCATAAATTTTAATTTTAGTAAACAAGGAATCAATAGAAGAAACACCAATCACTTTAAGATCTTCATCGTTTTTATGAAAGCAATCACTAGAAAATGCTTTTTCTAAAAATTCTCGTCTAGCTCTAAGCATAGCGGTTCTTTTCTTACTTTCATCCATAGAAACATATAAAGCTTTAATTGATTCTTCAACCTTAGGCACAAAAAAATTCATCTTGAGATTTTCTACATCATGAGAAATTCTATCAATGCTTCTCCAGTGTTCAGAGTATATCTCCTTTTTTTCAAGTTATAATTTGAGCTCAGTGTCTTTTCGATGATGTACACTTATTTGGGCTAGTGAGGTGTCGTTGAATATGGTCCGAGTAGTAACGCAATGCCAAACAGGTCAATTATGACTCTCAGGTCGGGCGCTCAAAAAAAGAAAGAAAAAGGACTCTTAGGTCGACATGTGGGCGGCACCGGTGTTTTCGCGCGCCGAGAGCATATTGGCGCGTGTTCGAAATTCATGCGACCTTTTCATCCCCTATCTCCCTCCCCTCCCCCACCTCTGGAATCTCGATTCTTACTCCAGTTCCCCCAAATCCCCCCCTGTACTCCCTATACTCAAGCGCACTATCATGTCGCCAGTCAACGTGAATCTCCGAGCCGGAGATCCTGAGGTCCGTCCTGCCTTCGGGCGCTGCGTGTTGTCGCTCAATAGTGGCATGGCAGTGCTTGACGACCAGTTTGCTGGCAAAGTGCAGATGGTAACCATCAACAGCGACTGGCCTCCTGTCTCGCCAGATGGTAACCATCAAAGGCTCTTGGCATTGCGCACGGCATCCAAATAAGTGACTTGCTCGTCGAAGTCTGTCCGCCACCAGTTGATTTCTTCGTCAGGTTCTGGACAACTTTCGACTACAGTCATGTGTTCGAATCTTCATGGCGTTTGTTCTACGATGGCGCGCTGGTGAGCTTTGATCAGTGGCACCCAGGATGGGGCTCGGTGCCCTCTGATCTTGAGTTTTTAACAAAGCTTACCTTCCACGGCATGCCTCGACGTGCTTGCAACAGCGAGTACATGAATGAGCTTATCAACAACCTAGGAGGTGAGCTCGTAAGTATGTTTGTTCCTTCAGACGGCTGGGCCCTGACGATTATGGCATGGATGAAGAAGCCGTCCACCATACCGAAGGTGATTGGTGTTGAGATACCGGTGCAGGAACTGGGGTTGTACTATTTGAAGGAAATATGCCCTAGAGGCAATAATAAAGTTGTTATTTATATTTCCTTATATCATGATAAATGTTTATTATTCATGCTAGAATTGTATTAACCAGAAACTTGATACATGTGTGAATACATAGACAAAACAAAGTGTCCCTAGTATGCCTCTACTTGACTAGCTCGTTAATCAAAGATGGTTAAGTTTCCTAACCATAGACATGTGTTGTCATTTGATGAATGGGATCACATCATTAGGAGAATGATGTGATGGACAAGACCCATCCGTTAGCTTAGCATAATGATCGTTAAGTTTTATTGCTAAAGCTTTCTTCATGACTTATACATATTCCTCTGACTATGAGATTATGCAACTCCTGAATGCTGGAGGAACACCTTGTGTGCTATCAAACGTCACAACGTAACTGGGTGATTATAAAGATGCTCCACAGGTGTCTCCGAAGGTGTTTGTTGGGTTGGCATAGATCGAGATTAGGATTTGCCACTCCGAGTATCGGAGAGGTATCTCTAGGCCCTCTCGGTATTGCACATCATATGAAGCCTTGCAAGCAATGTGACAAATGAGTTAGTTGCGGGATGATGCATTACGGAACGAGTAAAGAGACTTGCCGGTAACGAGATTGAACTAGGTATGATGATACCGACGATCGAATCTCGGGCAAGTAACATACCGATGACAAAGGGAATGACGTATGTTGTTATGCGGTTTGATCGATAAAGATCTTCGTAGAATATGTAGGAGCCAATATGAGCATCTAGGTTCCGCTATTGGTTATTGACCGGAGATGTGTCTCGGTCATGTCTACATAGTTCTCGAACCCGTAGGGTCCGCATGCTTAACGTTCGATGACGATTTGTATTATGAGTTATGTGATTTGATGACCGAAGTTTGTTCAAAGTCCCGGATGAGATCACGGACATGATGAGGAGTCTCGAAATGGTTGAGAGGTAAAGATCCATATATTGGAAGGCTATATTCGGACATCGGAAAGGTTCCGAGTGATTCGGGTATTTTACGGAGTACCGGGAAGTTACGGGAATTCACCGGGAGAAGTAATGGGCCTTATTGGGCCATACGGGAAAAGAGGAGGCAGGCCAAAGGGGAGGTGGCGCCCCCCCCCCCCCCATGGGTCCGAATTGGACTAGGGGAAGGGGGCGGCGCCCCCCTTGCCCTTTCCTACTCCCTCTCTCTTTCCCTCTTTCCTTCTCTCCTACTCCGAAAAAGGAAAAGGACTCCTACTAGGACTTGGAAGTCCTAGTAGGACTTCATACACTTGGCGCGCCCCTAGGAGGGCCGGCCTCTCTCCCTCCCTCCTTTATATACGTGGGCAGGGGGCACCCCAAAGGCACTCCAAGATTTGTCTTAGCCGTGTGCGGTGCCCCCCTCCACAGTTACACACCTCGATCATATTGTCGTAGTGCTTAGGCGAAGCCCTGCGCCGGTAACTTCATCATCATCGTTGCCACACCGTCGTGCTGACGGAACTCTCCCTCGTCCTCAATTGGATCAAGAGCTCGACGGACATCATTGATCTGAACGAGTGGTGAACGCGGAGGTGCCGTACGTTCGGTACTTGGATCGGTTGGATCGCGAAGTCGTTCGACTACATCAACCGCGTTACTAAACGCTTCCGCTTTCGGTCGACGAGGGTACGTGGACACACTCTCCCCTCTCGTTGCTATGCATCTCCTAGATAGATCTTGCGTGATCGTAGGAATTTTTTTGAAATACTACGTTCCCCAACAGTGGCATCCGAGCCAGGTCTATGCGTAGATGATACGCACGAGTAGAACACAAAGAGTTGTGGGCGATAATAGTCATACTGCTTACCACCAACGTCTTACTTTGATTCGGCGGTATTGTTGGAAGAAGCAGCCCAGACCGACATTACATGATCGCGTTCATGATACTGGTTCTACTGACGTGCTTTGCACAAAGGTGGCTGGCGGGTGTCTGTTTCTCCAACTTTAGTTGAATCGAGTTTGACTACGGCCTGTCCTTGTTGAAGGTTAAAACAGCACACTTGATGAAAAATCGTTGTGGTTTTGATGCATAGGTAAGAACGGTTCTTGCTAGAAGCCCGTAGCAGCCACGTAAAACTTGCAACAACAAAGTAGAGGACGTCTAACTTATTTTTGCAGGGCTTGCTGTGATGTGATATGGTCAAGACGTGATGATATATAAACTGTTGTATGAGATGATCATGTTTTGTAAAAGTTATCGGCAACTGGCAGGAGCCTTATGGTTGTCGCTTTATTGTATGAAATACAATCGCCATGTAATTGCTTTACTTTATCACTAAGCGGTAGCGATAGTCGTGGAAGCAATAGTTGGCGAGACGACAACGATGCTACGATGGAGATCAAGGTGTCAAGCCGGTGACGATGGTGATCATGACGGTGCTTTGGAGATGGAGATCAAAGGCACAAGATGATGATGGCCATATCATATCACTTATATTGATTGCATGTGATGTTTATCCTTTATGCATCTTATTTTGCTTAGTACGGCGGTAGCATTATAAGATGATCCCTCACAAAAATTTCAAGGTATAAGTGTTCTCCCTGAGTATGCACCGTTGCGACAGTTCTTCGTGCTGAGACACCACGTGATGATCGGGTGTGATAGGCTCTACGTTCAAATACAACGGGTGCAAGACAGTTTTGCACATGCGGAATACTCGGGTTAAACTTGACGAGCCTAGCATATGCAGATATGGCCTCGGAACACTGGAGACCGAAAGGTCGAGCGTGAATCATATAGTAGATATGATCAACATAGAGATGTTCACCATTGAAAACTACTCCATCTCATGTGATGATCGAACATGGTTTAGATGATATGGATCACGTGATCATTTAGATGACTAGAGGGATGTCTATCTAAGGGGGAGTTCTTAAGTAATATGATTAATTGAACTTAATTTATCATGAACTTAGCCCTGGTAGTATTTGCAAATTATGTTGTAGATCAATAGCTCGCGTATAGCTCCCTTGTTTTATTTTTGATATGTTCCTAGAGAAAACTAAGTTGAAAGATGTTAGTAGCAATGATGCGGACTGGGTCCATGATCTGAGGAATATCCTCATTGCTGCACAGAAGAATTATGTCCTTGATGCACCGCTAGGTGACAGACCTATTGCAGGAGTAGATGCAGACGTTATGAACGTTTGGCAAGCTCGATATGATGACTACTTGATAGTTTAGTGCACCATGCTTTACGGCTTAGAACCGGGACTTCAAAAATGTTTTGAACGCCACGGAGCATATGAGATGTTCCAAAGAGATGAAATTTGTATTTCAGACTCATGCCCGTGTTAAGAGGTATGAGACCTCTAACAAGTACTTTGCCTACAAGATGGAGGAGAATAGCTCAGCTAGTGAGCATGTGCTCAGAATGTCTGGGTACTACAATCGCTTGAATCAAGTGGGAGTTAATCTTCCAGATAAGATAGTGATTGACAGTTTTCTCTAGTCACTATCACCAAGTTACTAGAACTTTGTGATGAACTATAATATGCAAGGGATGACGAAAACGATTCCCAAGCTCTTCGCGATGCTGAAATCGGCGAAGGTAGAAATCAAGAAATTGCATCAAGTGTTGATGGTTGACAAGACCACTAGTTTCAAGAAAAAGGGCGAAGGCAAGAAAGGGAACTTCAAGAAGAATAGCAAACAAGTTGCTACTCCCGAGAAGAAACCCAAGTCTGGACCTAAGCCTAAAACTGAGTGCTTCTACTGCAAAAGAAATGGTCACTGGAAGCGGAACTGCCCCAAATACTTGGCGGATAAGAAGGATGGCAAAGTGAACAAAGGTATATTTGATATACATGTTATTGATGTGTATTTTACTACTGTTCATAGTAGCCCCTGGGTATTTGATACCGGTTCAGTTGCTAACATTAGTAACTCAAAACAGGAGTTGCAAAATGAACAGAGACTAGTTAATGACGAGGTAACGATGTGTGTTGGAAGTGATTCCAAGGTTGATAAGATCACCATCGCACACTCCCTCTACCCTCAGGATTAGTGTGGACCTAAATAAATAAATGTTATTTGGTGTTTGCGTTGAGCATGAATATGATTGGATCATGTTTATTGCGATACGGTTATTCATTTAAGTCAGAAATAATTGTTGTTCTGTTTACATGAATAAAACCTTCTATGGTCATACACTCAATATAAATGGTTTATTGAATCTCGATCGTAGTGATACACATATTCATAATATTGATACCAAAAGATGCAAAGTTGATAATGATAGTGCAACATATTTGTGGCACTGCTGTTTAGGTCATATTGGTGTAAAGCGCATGAAGAAACTTCATGCTGATGGGCTTTTGGAATCACTTGATTATGAATCACTTGATACTTGCGAACCATACCTCATGGGCAAGATGACTAAAACTCCGTTCTCCGGAACAATGGAGCGAGCTACAGACTTATTGGAAATAATACATACCGATGTATGCGGTCCGATGAGTGTTGAGGCTCGCGGCGGGTATCGTTATTTTCTGACCTTCACAGATGATTTAAGCATATATGGGTATATCTACTTAATGAAACACATGTCTGCAACATTTGAAAAGTTCAAAGAATTTCAGAGTGAAGTGGAAAATCATCGTAACAAGAAAATAAAGTTTCTACGATCTGATCGCGGAGGCGAATATTTGAGTTACGTGTTTGGTCTTCATTTAAAACAATGTGGAATAGTTTCGCAACTCATGCCACCTGGAATACCACAGCGTAATGGTGTGTCCGAACGGCGTAACCGTACTTTATTAGATATGGTGCGATCTATGATGTCTCTTACCGATTTACCACTATCGTTTTGGGGTTATGCATTAGAGACAGCTGCATTCACGTTAAATAGGGCACCGTCTAAATCCGTTGAGACGACACCGTATGAACTGTGGTTTGGCAAGAAACCTAAGCTGTCGTTTCTTAAAAAGTTTGGGGTTGCGATGCTTATGTGAAAAAGCTTCAGCCTGATAAGCTCGAACCCAAATCGGAGAAGTGCGTCTTCATAGGATACCCAAAAGAAACTGTTGGGTACACCTTCTATCACAGATCCGAAGGCAAGATCTTTGTTGCTAAGAATGGATCCTTTCTAGAGAAGGAGTTTCTCTCGAAAGAAGTGACTGGGAGGAAAGTAGAACTTGATGAGGTAATTGTACCTTCTCTCGAATTGGAGAATAACCCATCAAAGAAAACAGTTCCCGTGATGCCTACACCAATTAGTGAGGAAGCTAATGATGATGATCATGAAACTTCAGATCAAGTTACTACCGAACCTCGTAGGTTAGCCAGAGTACGTTCCGCACCAGAGTGGTACGGTAATCCTGTTCTGGAAGTCATGTTACTAGACCATGACAAACCTACGAACTATGAGGAAGCGATGATGAGCCCAGATTCCGCGAAATGGCTTGAGGCCATGAAATCTGAGATGGGATCCATGTATGAGAACAAAGTGTGGACTTTGACTGACTTGCCCGATGATCGGCGAGCCATTGAGAATAAATGGATCTTCAAGAGGAAGACGAACGCTGATGGTAGTGTTACTATCTACAAAGCTCGACTTGTCACAAAAGGTTTTTGACAAGTTCAAGGTGTTGACTACAATGAGATTTTCTCACTCGTAGCGATGCTTAAGTCTGTCCGAATCATGTTAGAAATTGCCACATTTTATGAAATCTGGCAAATGGATGTCAAAACTGCACTCCTTAATGGATTTATTAAAGAAGAGTTGTATATGATGCAACCAGAAAATAATGGACTGGTGCAAGCTCGAGCGATCCATCTATGGACTGGTGCAAGTATCTCGGAGTTGGAATATATGCTTTGATGAGTTGATCAAAGCATATAGTTTTATACAGACATGCGGTGAAGCCTGTATTTACAAGAAAGTGAGTGGGAGCACTACAGCCTTTCTGATAAGTATATGTGAATGACATATTGTTGATCGGAAATGATGTAGGATTTTTCTGGAAAGCATAAAGGAGTGTTTGAAAGTTGTTTTTCAAAGACAAACCTCGGTGAAGCTGCTTACATATTGGGCATCAAGATCTATAAAGATAGATCAAGACGCTTGATAAGACTTTCGATGAGTACATACCTTGATAAAATTTTGAAGGAGTTCAAAATGGATCAGTCAAAGAAAAGAGTTCTTGCCTGAGTTGTAAGGTATGAAGTTGAGTAAGACTCAAAACCCGACCATGGCAGAAGATAGAGAGAGAATGAAAGTCATTCCCTATGCCTCAGCCATAGGTTCTATAAAGTATGCCATGTTGTATAACAAACCTGTTCTGTACCTTGCCATGAGTTTGGCAAGGGGGTACGATAGTGATCCAGAAGTGGATCACTGGACAGCGGTCAAATCTATCCTTAGTTTCCTAAGAGGACTAAGGAAATATTTCTCGGTTATGGAGGTGATAAAGAGTTCGTCGTAAAGAGTTACGTCGATGCAAGATTTTACACTGATCCGGATGACTCTGAATCTCAATCTGGATACGTATTGAAAGTGGGAGCAATTAGCTAGAGTAGCTCCGTGCAGAGCATTGTTAACATAGAAATTTGCAAAATACATACGGATCTGAATATGGCAGACCCGTTGACTAAACCTCTATCACAAGCAAAACATGATCACACCTTAGTACTCTTTGGGTGTTAATCACATGGCAATGTGAACTAGATTATTGACTCTAGTAAACACTTTGGGTGTTGGTCACATGGCGATGTGAACTATTGGTGTTAATCACATGGCGATGTGAACTAGATTATTGACTCTAGTAAACCCTTTGGGTGTTGGTCACATGGCGATGTGAACTAGATTATTGACTCTAGTGCAAGTGGGAGACTGAAGGAAATATACCCTAGAGGCAATAATAAAGTTGTTATTTATATTTCCTTATATCATGATAAATGTTTATTATTCATGCTAGAATTGTATTAACCGAAAACTTGATACATGTGTGAATACATAGACAAAACAAAGTGTCCCTAGTATGCCTCTACTTGACTAGCTCGTTAATCAAAGATGGTTAAGTTTCCTAACCATAGACATGTGTTGTCATTTGATGAACGGGATCACATCATTAGGAGAATGATGTGATGGACAAGACCCATCCGTTAGCTTAGCATAATGATCGTTAAGTTTTATTGCTAAAGCTTTCTTCATGACTTATACATATTCCTCTGACTATGAGATTATGCAACTCCCGAATACCGGAGGAACACCTTGTGTGCTATCAAACGTCACAACGTAACTGAGTGATTATAAAGATGCTCTAAAGGTGTCTCCGAAGGTGTTTGTTGGGTTGGCATAGATCGAGATTAGGATTTGTCACTCCGAGTATCGGAGAGGTATCTCTGGGCCCTCTCGGTAATGCACATCATATGAAGCCTTGCAAGCAATGTGACTAATGAGTTAGTTGCGGGATGATGCATTATGGAACGAGTAAAGAGACTTGCCGGTAATGATATTGAAATAGGTATGATGATACCGACGATCGAATCTCGAGCAAGTAACATACCGATGACAAAGGGAATGACGTATGTTGTTATGCGGTTTGACCGATAAAGATCTTCGTAGAATATGTAGGAGCCAATATGAGCATCCAGGTTCCGCTATTGGTTATTGACCAGAGATGTGTCTCAGTCATGTCTACATAGTTCTTGAACCCGTAGGGTCCGCACGCTTAACGTTCGATGACGATTTGTATTATGAGTTATGTGATTTGATGACCGAAGTTTGTTCGGAGTCCTGGATGAGATCACGGACATGACGAGGAGTCTCGAAATGGTCGAGAGGTAAAGATTCATATATTGGAAGGCTATATTCGGACATCAGAAAGGTTCCGAGTGATTCGGGTATTTTTCGGAGTACCGGGGAGTTACGGGAATTCACCGGGAGAAGTAATGGGCCTTATTGGGCCATACGGGAAAAGAGGAGGCAGGCCAAAGGGGAGGTGGCGCCCCCCCCCCCCCATGGGTCCGAATTGGACTAGGGGAAGGGGGCGGCGCCCCCCTTGCCCTTTCCTACTCCCTCTCTCTTTCCCTCTTTCCTTCTCTCCTACTCCGAAAAAGGAAAAGGACTCCTACTAGGACTTGGAAGTCCTAGTAGGACTCCATACACTTGGCGCGCCCCTAGGAGGGCCGGCCTCTCTCCCTCCCTCCTTTATATACGTGGGCAGGGGGCACCCCAAAGGCACTCCAAGATTTGTCTTTGCCGTGTGCGGTGCCCCCCTCCACAGTTACACACCTCGGTCATATCGTCGTAGTGCTTAGGCGAAGCCCTGCGCCGGTAACTTCATCATCACCGTCGCCACGCCGTCGTGCTGATGGAACTCTCCCTCGTCCTCAACTGGATCAAGAGCTCGAGGGACGTCATTGAGCTGAACGTGTGCTGAACGCGGAGGTGCCGTACGTTCGGTACTTGGATCGGTTGGATCGCGAAGACGTTCGACTACATCAACCGCGTTACTAAACGCTTCCGCTTTCGGTCTACGAAGGTACGTGGACACACTCTCCCCTCTCGTTGCTATGCATCTCCTAGATAGATCTTGCGTGATCGTAGGAAATTTTTTGAAATACTACGTTCCCCAACACTATTCATCGCCACCAAGGCCGCCGCGGACCACGTTAGGGATGTACCTGTATCGATTGTTCGTGCATGTCGAAGAAGTGGTCAATCCATCAATCGAAGTCCTACCGCCGCCGCTGGTGCCAGGGCCCGTCGACGACGTCCATTACAGGAGTCAACGTTAGACTTTCCCCGTGTTGCTCGGAACGATGGATGGCATAGGGCCTACTCCATCGCGTGGCGGAGGCCACTACTTCTTTGGGAGAAGAGGTAGGGCTGGCTGCCTGGATGTCCTCTAATTTGAGGTAAAACTGAATCTTCTCAGATACTAGTTAAATCCGAGCTATCGGTATGAAGCACTGATGTGCCAGTACATTTGATTGTGACCTGTTCTATTTTTGGACCTGAACTTTTTTTAAAAAGGGGTGTACGTCAACTTAATGTGCTAGCAGAACTTATTGTGTTGTCTGTATGTTTTCTTTGCACAGCATTCAAGATATTTCCCTGTCATTGATAAAGACGATGAACGGTTATGTAAGAATTTGTTGGTTTCAACATAGCCCTACCCATAGCGATCCACTGCTTCCAACCTGATTGTGCCGCCTACGTGAAATTTTTGTATGCAAGTTCAATGTGTTATGATGTTCTATATGATTGTGTCAACTATATAAGTTTTTACTGACCATCAGCAATGCATATGGCTGAAAGATGTATTTACAAGCATCGACCGATGGGTCTCTCTCTCTCTCACACACACACAAGTGGGACCTGTTGAATTATTTCTTCGCTCGTGACAGCTTTTAGTTAGGTTCCACTGTACTCTAACTTTTTTCTTAAGTTATTAATTAAGCTCAGTGACTTCAAAAAATTGTACAGAAGCCTTGTTTGGGCCTTTTCTGGCGTCGTTGAATGTGGGTTGAGTAGCTATATAAAGTTGTACTGTACTACATAGGCCTTTTTCGTTAAACATCAGCAATTCAACTGGGCCGACAGTTGTACACAAGATCCTAAAATATGCGCAGCCTAGCCTATGTTTCTTTTAATAAAATGCACAGCTTAGTTCATTTTTTATATAATAAGATTACCAAGCCCAACTTAACTTTTTTTTAATAATATTCCTATCTCAATATTATTTTTATACGAAATGCTCAGTCCAGACCATCATTCTTTTTCACCCATCCCAGAAAATGGGTCCATTTCTACTAAAATCAAATGGCTTGTGAATTATCAGAAATGGTAAGTGGGCTGCATGTATGCAATATTACTTTTTTCACCCAGCCCAGTAAATAGGTGTATTCGAATAAATAATCAAATGCGCTGTAAATTATCATAAATAGTAAATCAGATATTATTATTTTTACCCAGCCCAAGAAATAGATTATTTTTTGAGTCAAAGCCCAGGAAATAGATGTATTGGCAAACAAAATGAAATGGGCTGTAAAACCTAAATAAATGGGCTGCATTCCGCCACAGCTTTCGAAGCTGACTTTGTTGGCCCACTAGACGAAGCCTGCGCAAGCTGTTGTCCATTTAGTGAAAAAAATGATTTAATGGTCTAAAACAAAAAGTCAACAAATTATTCTGACATCTATAGTCATTGGATTGACATCCAATGGCAATCCTGCTCCTTCAATCTCTGATCTAGTTGCTCTTGCTCAAACCGACAAAACCATCGCTGGCTGGAGCGCCTGCATCTGCCTCCCGTGGCCGGCTGTGCTGCCGCGCAGGCCTCAGCGCCCCACCCTACTCCCAACAGTGGCTAGATCATACCTGTACTCACCCACACCTTATGTTATTCTCCCGGGACGGCAGCCTCACTCGGCAGCCGAACCAGTCCCTCGTACTCCCCTCCGCCAGGGGCTACAGTGCCCCTTGTTCCACGACTCTAGATCGTTCCCATCTTAGGCCTCGCCGTCGTCCACCGCCGTGGTCCGCTCAACGATGTGTGGTCAACAACGAGAGCCAACATGGAGTACGTCGAGAGTCTGACAGCTCGGAACCACCAGCTACATCTTTGCACGCAAGCTAGTGCCTTCTTATTATGCGGGAATAAATGATTCCTCCCCCTGACAGGTTGGACCCACCAGCTACAATCTTCGCACGCAAGGATGTTCATTCTTATTACGCGAAAAAGTAACCCCCCCATGACAGCTGGGACCCACGAGCTACATCTTCGCACGGAAGGAAGTGACTCCTTATTACGCGCAAGAAAAATGATTCCTCCCCCTGCTAGCTCGGACCCACCTGATTCAGAGGCTGACTTGTGGGCCTACTAAGTTGACACGTATGCAGGGCTTTGTTCACCTAGTCAATAAACGATTCTAGCAGCAGTGACCGTTGGATTAACATCCAACGGCCGTGCTGCTTCTTCAATCTCTGATCTTCTTGCTCCAGCCACCGAAACCAGCACCGGTTGGACCGCCTGCTCTTGCCTCCCATGGCTGGCTGTGCTGCCACCGCTGGCCATGCCATCCCTCTACTCACCCACACCTCTTGTTATTCTCTGGCGACGGCAGCCTCACACCGCAGCCGAAGCAGTCAACCCTCGTACTCCCCTCCGCGTGGGCATCCACTACCGCGTCTTTCTCGGCTCCACGTTGTTCCCTTCCTAGGCCTCGCCGTCATCCATCGCCTTGGTGCTCTCGACGCGGCGTGGTCAACATCGTCAACGAATGACAACCATCAGAAGAAGACTTTAGGCGGTGAGGCTGACAGCTGGACCCACCAGCTACATCTTCAAACACAAGGAAGTGCCTCCTTATTACTCTCAAAATAAAAATGATTCTTCCTCAAGACAACTGGGACCCACCAGCTATATCTTCACACGCAAGGAAGTGCGTCCTTATCCTCCCTGACAGCTGGGACCCACCCGATCGAAGCGTACATAGCGTTGTCTGTCTGGTCGCGAACGTGTACGTACATACTGGTCGATCGGTCTCTCTGCAACGATGAACCGTGGCCGAGCAAGCAGCGGCACGTGTAGTAGTAGAGCCCCCGATGTAGCAGTTTAGGCAGTCCAGCCTAAACCATGTACACGTAGGTACAGCCACAGGCCAAAATATACGGCCACATGCGTACATACGGGCAGGGACTCGAACGCCTACTCACGCATACGTACGGCCAGGGCTCGTGTACATGGAGAGGCAGCGGACGGCAGCAACGGCGTCATGTTCATCGGCAGCCAACTGCGTCGTTTTCATCGGGAGGCAACGGAATGCGGCGTGTTCATCGGGAGCCAACCAGCTTGGACGGAACAGCCAAAACGGGGCCTGGAGTACCGCAGAATGGAGGAAACGGCCTTCTGTTCGATCGCGTACGGTCGAAACGGGGTGCTGTTGATCGGGAGGGGTGTGGCGTACCACAAAATGGAGGAAACGAACTTGTGTTGGAGCGCCTACGGTCGAAACGAGGGTCCTGTTCATCGGGAGGGGTGTGGCGTACCACAAAACGGGACTCCACGGACTACTGTTCATCTACCGTCTACTGCCTCGCTCCAGCCTCCACGGGCTACTGTTCATCCACCATCGACTTCCTCCAGCATCCACCTGCTATTGTTCATCCATCGCGTCTCCCTCCTACCTCCACGGGCTACTGTTCATCCAGCCTCCACCAGCTACTGTTCAACCAGCCCTCCACGGGGTCCTGTTCATCCACCCCCAACCGGCTCGGGTGTGTGGCGGCCTCCTCTCGATCGGGGTCCTGTTCATCCAGCGGCAACGGCTTCTACTACCAAGGGGTCCTGTTCATCCAACCCACACCCGGACTATTCATCCAACCCCCAACAATAGTCACTGTTCATCAAGAGGCAGCTGGTTCGATCGGCTTCAGTTAGCAGCAGTAGCGAAGGAATCGCTCGGGTTCAGTTAACAGCCAAGGGATCGATCACTCGGGTTTAGTAACATAGCTAGTGCAATCGCTCGGGTTCAGTAAGCGAACGCCTCGCTCTAGTTCAGTTAGAGCCCAACGCCTCGCACACACGCGCGTACGTGTACGAGAGAAACGCGCAAACCTCCGTGCATCGCTTGGCCCCGACCACCCACCGTAACCGGGAACTCCCCAAAATTTTCCTCGCCCTCGCTTCTACCACGATTTTTTCCATCATGGATGGCCCAAAGAATGTCATGCAGGTGCGTCCCCAGCCCGCCCAGGACGAAAAGCCCATTTTCTGTCATGATTTTTTGTCATAGAAGTAAGAGCCCACCACATCTATGATGATACGTCACTACTGCAGGATGCTGCTAACGCGATACTACGATCAGAGACCCTTCCAGGAAACTGTGTGCGATGCATTAATCGTAAACGGTGATGTAAAAAACCATCAAAAAAGATGCAAAATGTTTGCGATGGCGGATACATCAAACACAGTTCAGAATTTAGTTGTGTGTAAGATGCGGGGCATACGGTTCAGTTCAGTGAACTGTTTGCGATGAGGCAGAAGAACAGAAACGGGCAGCCAGATGAAGGTGTGTGCGATATACGGCATAGGGTTCACTCGGATGAACTGTTTGTGATTAGGCAGAACAAAAGAAACGGTCAGCCAGATCAAGGTGTGTGCGATAGAGGGCAAACAGTTCACTCGGATGAACTGTTTGCGTTGAGCCAAGATAACAGAAACGGTTCAATTTAACAATATGTGTGTGATACGCGGCAAACAGGTCTGTAATCAGAAATGTGTGCGAAGACCGATAGTAACACAGACGATTGCTGCTAATAAGACGTGTGTGTTGTGCGTTGGGATTGCATACAGAACAACAACATATATATATACACACTTATAAGGACATGGTTGCATAACCAAATTAAACATCCAATTACATAGGTGGCTACTACACACATGCCATTTGCACACACCAAAGTAAACTATTACATGCATAATTACATAGGTGGCTACTACACACATGACATTTCCACACACCAAAGTCAACTATATATTACATGCATAATTAACTAGGATAAACAATCATCTGATCATCATCTAATTCTTGTGATGCTTGCCGCTACTACTCTGCTTGTGGCTCAATCCGGCCTCATCGATTTCGGTAACAAGGCACTTCCTCATGTCAACGATCTGCATGTGCATCTCGTAGCATGTGTACACGCTCTTGGCCGTGAACCTGAGGTGAGGTTCATCCAGTTGCCTCATCTAGGCCCCGTGCCAGGATACGGGACATGTTCTGTTGGCATCCTGCTTCACCGTTTCATAGTATGGGTCGATGATGCCTGAGGCTAGTTCAACCAGGGAGTCCTTCTTCGTGCTGCCCCAGACCCTGTAGTGCTCACGGATTTCGACAAGGTTCTTGCAGGCCAAGCCCGTAACCCTGAGCGCTTTTACATCGTTGGTGGTTTCCACCATAGCGAACTTGTAGTCGGTGCTGTTGACAAACCTGGCGAAACGGTCGCAAAGCTCTGTGGCCATGCAGTGGTGGTAGATGAGGACATGATGGTGCACGCACAACTGGGCAACGGCAACCTTCTGATCTTTGCCGGGAAGACCGGAGGTGTACTGGAGGTCGATGCCGACCACCTTGTACTTGTCTCCAGCAAGCAACTGCTCCACGGTGTTGATGTAGTCCTCCACCACGGCCGGGTCGATGGTGTACACCACCGTGAGATCCGTCTCCCTCGCGTGGGTCTCGAGTTTATGCTCGCCGAACTCCATTGGAGCGCCGCTAGATATCCTCTCTGAATGTGTCGTCGTGGGTGTGCTTGTTGTGTTCTGGGGCGAGATCGAAAGGTTGAAGAGACTAAGGTTATAATGGCCGCGGGAATTAATGGGAAGCCGGACGGACTGGAATATCCGCACGCCCGGATGGCAGTTCTAATTTGCAGCGCGTAACTCCATCGTTCAGCACGTAACTACATCATGGCAATGCGCGCGGCACAACCGCATGCATATGGGCCCCCGACGTGATCATGCGCAGGCCCCAACCGCTGGAAGAGCGCGCGCGCACGGACATGAGCAGAGTGCTCCACGGCGCCTCAACGGCGAGCAACCATATATATGCATATAGCAGTTGAATACGCAAGGAAAAGCTGTCCACAAGCCGAGCGCGTGGAGGTACGCGAGCAGAGCACGTCGACGGACAACAGAGCGCGCCGACGGATGCGAGCAGAGCGCGCCGCGGCGCCTAACGGCGAGCACAGCGCGCTGCGGTGCCTAACGGCGAGCAGAGCGCGCTGAGGGACGCGAGCAGAGGCTGGCACAGTGATATGTGGCAAATAAGATGAACTGTGCGAGCAATGGCAAAGACATCAAGCACGAATCAGACTAGAATTGTGTGTGTGATACGTGGCATACAGTTGATCCACCCGAGATGTTTGCGATGGAATAAGCCGTGTGTGTTGTGGGCAAACGCTTGCTGGTATATAACCGTTTGCGATTGATGAATTCATCACCGACGGGTTACCTAGTGTGGTCCGTGTCCGATGTGATATGCTCTGTCTGCAGAACATCTATGCTCTGTGTACGGAAGAACAACATATATATACTTGTAACAGGACATGATTGCAAGACCAAATTAAACATCCAATTATGTTATATAACAAATACCATAAATATTGCAAGGTTCAAATTCCAGCATTACAAGGCCCAAATTCAAATATTACAAGGTTCAAACTATTCAGACACATAAAATTCATCTTCTTCATAATCTTTTTCATGCATTATTTCTGCGAAAGGATCAGCCACCGAGAAGTCATATAGCGGCTCGATACAGTGAGTTCCGAATAATTTGTCATATGAAGTTACAAACTGAAATGCAGCTTGTGCAGAGCCTTTTCCATTCAGCTATAGACGTCTGTGCTCTTTAGCAATCCATTCACTTCTACGCAGTAAATATAGGACAAACCTCATTACCTTGAGCAACCTTGCTTTCTCAACAAATGTAACACCCTGGATTTTGCCCATTTCTTTTTCTTTTGATTTTGGTCTGGATTTTCTTTTCTGTGGCTTATTAGTCTTGCAACCTAGAGGGATCACCCTTCATTTTTCTTCCCGAGTGGCTTGCCAACCTCTAAATCATTCCAAGACCATGTCATTTCCATCTTGGACCAACCCCAATATTCTTTTCCTTGGGAAAATTCCTTTTTCTATTAAAGGAATAACCCTGTCTGTCCTGGGTTGTGAAGCAACCTACATTTCCATCATTCCCAAAATTCCCAAATAATTCTCATAAATTGTTTGGGTCATATCTTCCACAAATATGTCAAACCCTTCCTTGACATGTTCAAAAATATTTCACAAATATTCCTTTTCTGATTCTGCCCTAGCTGCCAAGTTGAGAAGCAAGTACCATTTATATTTGCTTGCTTGGTCTCAAACTTTTTGGGCAATCTTTCCTATCCATATCATTGCCACATGCCAAAATTCAACTTTATTTGGATATTAAATCTCTCTTGGCTAATTTCCAAAGTTTCTGGGCAACTGGAATCTTTGTGAAGCAAGTGCCAGCTAGGAGTGTCCAAATAAGTTGAAATTTTGCAAGCATGTTCTTATGCTCAAATCATGACTCTCCACCAAGTTTCAACCCTATCCAATTATCTATGTGAGCATAGCCTCAAATCTTGGTTTCTGGTCAGATTTTCACATTGTGAAGCAACTATATTTTATGTTACTCCATAATTTCTAAATTTTACCAGGACATTCTCCTACCCATATAACACCTCTCCACAAAATTTGGGCTCATTCCATCTTTCCAATAATTCCCTAGAATTTTTCTAAGATCCTGGTCAGAGAGGATAGTTGTGAAGGAAGTACCATTTTGGCTTGTCCAAATGGCATGAAATTTTTATGGCACACTCATATGACCAAATCATCATGCCATACCAAATTTTAGCCCAATTGGCTACTCCATGAGAGTGGCACATCAAGATTTAGCTTCTGGACCAGATTGGTCAGTTGCAAAGCAACCCTATTAAATCTTGGTCCTTTTCTCTCCAAATTTCACAGGGTTGTAGTCCTTCCTACCTTAAACCTCCCAGGCATTTCATTTTGACCTTATCACTTCTCTGCTCCTCACAGCTTCATGCCCAAGTTTGCTACAGCAAACTTCAAATGTACACTCCCATCTAACCACAGTTCCTATCATTGATACATCATCTCCCAGAGACTACTACTTGGAAGGACAACACTCTGGACATGACTTGGCACGCCAGGATGCACCACATGCGCCAGTGCACGCGGTGACCACATGTTTGGCATGCCAGCCAGTGCGCTCTAGTGATTAAACCGCTCGGTTCCGTCCGTTCCTTCGCTCCCTTGCCACCTGTCCATGTCCAGGAGGTTCGTCTCATCGTCGCCCATCCCCTGGAAGCCTCTCCCCCTCCAATTTATTCCTCCTCATGCCACGGTAATCATCGTCGCTATTCTGCCCGTGATCGCCGTCGTTGTTTTCCCCTGTCCTCTTCCGTTCCGAGCCCTCCCGAAGCCACTACCTCCTTCTCCACCTCCCTGGAGCCTCTGCCGACATCGCCGTCTCCTGCCGTGTGCCCCGGAGCTCCAGTAAGTGGCTAACGATGCCACGGCGGCTGTCCTTATCGCCTTGCCTCGCCGTGGCTATATATAGGCCCCCCCGAGCCCTCTCGTCCACACCAGTAGCTCCACGGCACCTCCAGCCACCCCTCTCCCTCCTAGCACCTCGCCCCACCTCCCCATTGAGCTCCGGGAGCTCTTCTGCCCGCCCTATGCCACCATGGCCGCCGCCTCGGTCCTCCTAAATTGGAGCAAACCGAACCATCTTTCTCCGCTTCCCCACTACCAGAGCATTCCCCAGGCCTCCACAAATCTCCCCGCCCTTTCCGTTCGTCCCCAAGTTGCCCGTGAGCTCGGCTCCAAGACTGGCCGAGGGCCACGTCCGTGGGCGCTCCAAGCCGCCGTCGCCTCAGCCCTCCTTGGCGACCGCGTCCAGCCAGAGCGGAAGCGGCGCTCTGCACCGAGGCCACCGGTGCCTTTCCCATAGCCGGGGATGACCGCTACCGCCGGGGCCAGCGTCGGCTTGCGCTCGGCCTCGCCTCTGCCTCATCTGTCATGAGGAAGAAGGGGCAGGCGCGAGGAGAGAGAGAGAGACCCGACAGGTGGGCCCCGATCCCACTTGTCGGCGAGAGGAGGTGGGCCAGCTGGATTAAGTGGAGACGCCCTCCTCGAAAGACGCTTTCCGTATACGAAAGCGTACTCTGGCACGGTTCCAGTTGGGAATACGGTTCCTCTGTTTGAAAGCGTATTCTCATAAATGCGCCTTCTGCTTTAGCCGGCCAGGGACCTCTTTGTGAATACTTCTTTTACAGACTGGTCCCTGATATTCAACTAATTATAACTTTTTAACCGTAACTCCGATCAAGGTGAATCCAAAGCCCACTTCTTCGTCTCTTCGAGCTCGACATGTTGGTATCATTTTCACTATGTGGTTCCACTGTGAAAATGACCATTTTGCCCTTGTCCGTAAACAGCCCCCTCCGAGAGAGAACTGTTTCCGGCAACTCCTTCCGCGACCATTCCGCACTTCTTCCCGATGGTCCCTTCCTCCCCAGGCAAGCCGCAACTCTCATCTGCATCATTGCATTGCAATATCACAGTTTAACTAATTACTTTAACAGCAAGTATGAGTTACATGTGAAATGGATTAGATCATACAATGCTTGAGTAATTTTCTGGATAGGTGACTACCATGCTGAGTACCGGATTGTAGTGGCTAGTAGTTTACCCACTCGTTGATGCCATGATGTTGAGATTACCGTCTATGATTATTCTGGATTTCATCCGGCAGTTCGTGGAGATGAGTTAGTAGCAGTGGCTTAAGTATACTGGTTACCGGATTTTTAGCCAGATATCGTTTTGACTTGGATTCTATGATATCGGAGTGTCAGCTATGACAGAGATTGTTCGGAGATAGGATATTTCATGGTTGATCCAGAGTCACCTGTCCGGACTTATCCGTGCAGCCACATTTGCCGGTATGGGATGGCCTTGACTTGGTCTGATCGCGTGCTCTTTCACCGGTACCGCCCGACAGGGAAGGTTATGCGTGCGCACTACCCTGGCACGTTAGGCGGCGACAACCTTGTGAGCCCAGTTGAGTTATATGGTACCAGGTCCCCGTTTGGGATAGTTTGTTAGCCACGACGGTGGCAAGTGTCACGCGGTGACACAGGGGCCACCCAGGGCAGGACTCCGGGGGAGGATGATTGCCGGTGGTACGATGGGAGAGTCACGGGTCAGGCGGGTTTCGTTGGAGCAATGCTGGTCCACCCAAATGGGATCACGAGGTCAGTGCTCCATAGTGTGGGTAAGGTGCGCAACCTTTGTAGAGTGTAAAATCTATTCGAATAGCCGTGTCCACGGTATTGGACAGTCCATCCAGACCTCTTTAGGTGGTCAACCATAGTAGTGATAATAATGGAAGAACTCGTCGTAATACCAGAAGTACTCGGTGGATCGTGAGTATTATGAGGGTTGTGAGACAACCCAGAAGAGAGTAAGTTTGTCAGACTTGTCATGCAGATGGAATCAGGTATATGATATGTTAGCCATGGGATGGCTATGAGATGAGTGGTCGGATGACCACATGATATGGATTGAATTTGGAACAGATTCAGATTGGATCCTGAGGTTATTCGGAGTATGGATTAAATATGCTTTACTTTACTGCATTTACTTTAGTAGTTATCTTGCTAGATAACCATGCTGCTTAAATCCTGACTGCTATGATGTTGTCTTGCCTTAATGCTGATGTTTGTTGTGAGCTTGCGAGTACATTCAAAGTACTCACCTGGCGTGTCATGCCAGTTTGCAGGTCATGCCATGATTGCTTTCTTGTCGAGGATCCTGAGTTTGCGACCTAGGATACGCGTTCTAGCCAGAGTCCCTGCGGAGTGGAGTCCATCACCGCCGTCGCTGTTCCGCTGTAGAGAGAGTTACTTCGCTGTTAGCATAGAGCTACCCCGGGCAAGCGTAGTGTCGCCGTGCCGATGTAATCCTTCTACTCTTTGTAACCATATCCATTGTAATAAAGAGCTGATTTGTTCTATGCCAACAGTGTCGTATTCCAGAGGACTTGTCCCTGGGCTGGAATACGGGGCGTTCCGGTTTACTCTGAGCCGGGGTGCCACAACAAAGAACCTGGTGAATTTAATTTCTGGTGTGGTGCCTCCGTACTTGTTAAAATTAATTTCTGTGAGATGAAGATCAAGGCATTCAATGGGATTGTTATATTCCCCAACATTTTCTACTTTTGGGCCTGCTAGTATCTGCAAACGAAGACAACATATTAGTGCATAGCTGCAGATTTGAACACTTCAGGCCTCTTTGATTTGCAGGATTTCTAAAATACACGAAAAGAGTGAAGTGCCACCTTCAATATTTCATAATAAACTTTTATCACGAAAGCATGTCGGGCGAAGGAATAAAACGCATACAACACTAGCGTCTCAAAAAAATATGTATTGAAATCCTCCAAATTTCCTTTAGAAATCATTCTACATTTCTCAATGTAATCATGGGTAAAAAGTAACAAAAAATTGAGCTCCGTTGTGGTTAATAATTAACAGGAAAGGAGCATCACCTCGATGTATAGCTTCTCCGTGCAAGGAAAGCATCTAAGGAATCTAACAACTTCATCCAGATTGGGGCCGACAGATTGTAGTGCCAAGATCTTCACTATGCGCAGAGGCCAGGTCAAGCTTGTGGGAATCATTTTCTGGATGACAGGCGAACATATAATTAGATAAAATGTGTTGTCCATCAATATATAAGAAGGAGAAGAAGAACAAGACTGTTGTACCTGAACGGATAATGATCCAGTAACAAGTTCGTTGAATTCAGCACACGAATAGCCCAACACTGTCAATTTCGGTGCGTGAATGACCCTGATTCTTGCTGGACCTAATTTATCAAGTACATATAATCTCTCGAGGAAAGGCGCATTCTCAATGACAATATCGTGAAACACCTCAACTGACAGCCTTGGGCGGCGCCAGCAATGCACATAAATCACACGGACATTCGTCGAGGTGATGTGGAGGCTACTGAGCCCATCCATCGCATGAAGACGAAGGTACTCGAGCGCTGTACAGTCGACAAGCAGGCGCTCCAAATCCTCCTTCGAGATGCGGACGACAATGAGCTCGAGGTGCTTAAGTTTAGGGAGATGAAGAGCGTGTGCGGCATCGATCCGGGGGAAAATGCACCTCCTGAATGTAGCGCGGTGCAGCGTGTGCGCGAGTCAGAGCACGGACGGCGGCAGCGAGCAAGGACGTCTAGCATGAAGGCTGAGCTCCTTGAGCCGATCCAGGGCTGGGGATAGGAACCAATAGTGCAACCTGGGTTCGGTCTTGTTGTGAGGATTGAGCCTGCCGATAGCAAGGTGTCTGACCGGCCCAGGGTGCGTGGCGAGGACGTGGGACAATGCGTCCAGGCGTTGCTGCTCCCCGCTGCAGGACTCGTGGTCGACGATGATGTCTAGGGGGGTGGTGTGCCAAAGGGGGCACCACCACCACGAGAGGACAGTGGTCTGCATGCCATATTTGATGGGGAGGTGGGATATGATGGTTACCAACATCTCGTCGGGGAGGTTGCTGATGAAGTCCACATTCGCCGGAGGCTCTTGCGGTTCTGGTTTGACCCGCCCCTACTTGTTGGCTGGCTCGTCCTCCATCTCGCAGCAGGCGGCGATCCTCGGCAGCGGTGCTTGTAGATGAGAACGGAGGACTATTCTACGTACCTTCCCGAGGCGGCCGAAACAAAAGTCCAAAACTAGCAATAAATTGCAGCGCTTGCGGCATGCGCGGCGGACTGCTCACAGTCATCCCGTCTAATCAAACAGCTGCCCGCGGTAGTAAATGGTTGGTTGAACGCCCACGGTTGGACTAATATGACCGTTTGTGATAATAACATGGTGGCTATTTGTTAAAAATGCCTAGGAAAATCAATGTATAAAAAGGCGAAACGAACCCTGAATAATTTCATATGTTAAGCATAGTTGCATGTTACCTCTGTAAAATAAATCCAGGCGGGAAGATACAGTGTATGTCGTTTCCGCTGGCCGGAGCCTCATCTGTGTACATAGCAATCTGAAAGAAAAAAAGGCAGAAACATACATGTAGGACATTCAAAATCAATTCTCAAGATTTGGAAGAAAAAAAGGGCACAAACATATATGTAGGACATTCAAAATCAATTCTCAAGATCTGGCTACGAATTATTAGCACGCACGCTAACCCTAGTCGGATTATTAGCAAAAAAATCATTTGTACAGAACAAACAATTAATCACTAACCATAGATACCATTCAAACAATCAATACACTACATGAATCTAACGAATCTTACTCTGATTTCATGGACTGGGAGAACATAACCAAGGGTTTCTGTTCCCAACAAGGGGGGGGGACTAACCGGTTTTTCGTCAGAGTCGGAGTCGTTGCCGGAGTAGCTGTGGACCTCCGGCTCCGGCTGGGGAGGCACGACGATGGCGACGAAGTCAAGGTCGCGCTGCTGCCCGCTCAAGACCTTGTCGGTGGCGACAGCAACCTCTGTGCCCAGCTTCATGCGTTGCGCGGGTGCTTCACCAGCCCCGACAGCAACCTTTTTGATGATTAATTCTGTCGCTTTATTGCTTAACCGAAGCACGACACTTACATTGTTGGTCTAACGCACACAGTTCGAATAAAATAGTTCGTTTGCAATATTGGTTGATAATTATTTATAATTTCCTATATGTAAGAAGATTATATCAAAACTTGTATCAAATTTGAAAAAAAAAATATCACAGTCTATTGGTGTCCATATGACACCACGATAAGTTTCATGAATTTCAACTTAGTTTTGGATTTATTGGATTTTAAAATCAAGATTCTCGATGTTAGAAATTTCTTGCATGGGGACTAAACATGCACACAGGGACACGTACACATATGATTTTGCAATCCATTTTCGTGCACTATCACGGGTCTCATGTAGATCAAATTTGATTTTTGCACATTTAAATACCTGGGAAATCAATCAATGTATAAAAACGGACAAATGCTATCTATTTTTTTCAATTTTCAACACTAAACTCCTTTGGTCGCATGTTCGCTGCTGAAAAAGTTTGGCATATGCATCTTTGGGCCACATGCACGCGGTGGTCCTAGGACACTCACTCGCGTGGGCCCGCGAGGTCGCCGTCCAGCACTATGACATGCGATGAGAGAGGTTAATTTGACCAACAAGGATGGTCATTTTTTGGTTTTTGTTATACGTACGGTAGGAGTATATATATAGTACGCGTTGAAGAGGGTGGACGGGGGCAATACTACGCGTCATATAGGACACTCACTCGCGTGCGATGCTTCCATCCGTGGGCCCGCGAGGTTGTCCTTCATCACTTTGACCCAGCAAGGAGGTTTCTTTTTGGGTTGTGTTGCGGTAGGAGTATATAGTACACGTCAAAGAGGGGAGGAGTGGGCCGGGGCAGCACAAATTACACACACGTCATGAATCAATCTTGCTCCATGTGGGGACTTTTCGGTTTCCGAGGCAGGTGCCGCAAAGAAGTTGTGCATATTGGGTATTAAAAACATCACCAACACATTGGGCCATGTGCAGACGATGGTTGCCACTCATTCGCTTGCGACTCTTCCCTCCATGGGCCCGCGAAGTCATCGTCCATCTAATATATGACACAACGAGAAAGGTAATTTGACAAACAAGGAGGATTATTTTTGGGTTGTGTTACGGTACGTAGGAGTATATATTACGCGTCGAAGAGGGGAGGGGGCAACATATATATACTACATGTCATGAACCTCGGTTCGTGTGGGGGACTTAAAGGTTTCCGAGGCAGGTGCCACATCAAAGTTCTGCATATATATTAGGTATTCAAACATCACAACCACACATCTCCATACATGTGTTTGGCCCACAAGCAAGCGATGGCGGTTGTCCTCTAGCACTCACTCACGGGGGTATCGGCGAGATGCTTCGTCCATCTCTGTGTGCCCGCTTGCTCAATCACTTCGACCAAAAGCGATAAAGGTTAATTTGACTTATAATTAGGAGGGGATTAAATTTGGGTCATTTACATTTTTCCCCCTAACTTTGGTCCGACCTCATCTTTACCCCTAAATAAAAACAGTGCTCAACTATACCCCTCTTTCGTTAGATGTCGTTATGAAAATACCCCTCCGCGCCGTTTCCGTCAGGTCAAAGGGGTTTGACCATCATCGAGACGTCCAGTGGACATTTTTACCCCTCAGTTAAGAAAAAAAAAGGAAACTAAAACAAAAGAGGGAAAAAAAGGCATAAAGAAACTTACCCGTAGCCGGCCCATGTACCCAGCCCAGCCCAGCAAGGCATAATGTCTTCTTCCTCCTCTCGCCTGGAGGACGAGAGGCATGTGCCTGATGGGCGCGGCCTCGCGCGAGACACTTGTGGCTTTCTTGCCTCCTCCTCGACGCGCCTAAGGGCGCTACGAACCCCCCGACCTCACTCTCCCTCCCTTCCATGCCTATCCACTCCTCTGCCGTCTCACTTTGTTGCAACCCAGGGTAGCTGTCTCCGCCGTCCACCGTTCTCACGGTCACCAGCCACCATTTGCTTCACCACCATGTCCAAACGAAGCGCCTCGATGTCGTTCTTCTCCAGACTGAAGCGCTCGAGCCCAGACGAGCCGCAACGCTGGCACCATCGTCATCTTCAACCTCGGTGCCCGGAGCTTCTCCTCGTCAATTCGCTGCAATCAGGTCGTCCCCGAGTCTCCGGGGCTGCTCTCCCGAACCGCCGTGAGCTCCACTACCTTTTCCCCTTGTTCCCATGCTCGATTGCATCACCTAGCCGTCGTTTCCATCGGAGCCGAGAGCTCCTCACCACCGTCCTTGTCGCCACCATGGCTACAGCCACTGAAGCCCATTCCCGAGCACCCCATTTTGATCAGTGCTTCCCCAGGAGGCCTCTGAGCCCACCAGCTCGTCCCGAGACACGCTATACCATCGATACCGTCGCACCCGTAGCTCCGGCCACCGCCGCGAGCCCGATTCCGATGAGCTCATGCCACCCCCGCACTTCCCGTTTGTCCCAGTTGACGCGGCTCGATGCCAGCTAGCTATAGAACCCATCCACGCACAATTTGGTGCCTTGCAATGAGAAAATGGTGCTCCTCCGCCGCCGGTTTTGGTTCCCGCCGATGAGATTAGCTGTGGCATGTTTAGTTTAGGTTAATTACCTAGTTAACTTAAACTTTACTCTATGACATGTGGGACCCCCTTGTTTAATTAGCCAGCTAATAGAGTCATCATAGGGTTAAGTTTAATACCAGTGGACCCACTTGTCAGGGAGAGAGATTGTGTGTGAGAGAGTTCTTTTTAATTCGGGTCCACGTGTAAGTGAGTTAGAGTTTTTTCCCGAAGGGTAGGCCCCAGGACAGCTTGTTGACGGTCAAACCCCTTTCACCGGATGGAAATGGAGCAGAGGGGTATTTCCATAACTCCATCTAACGGAAGAAGGGCATAGTTGAGCACTGTTTTTATTTAGGGGTAAAGATGAGGTCAGGCCAAAGTTAGGGGGGAAATGGAATTGGCCCATTAAATTTTGGTTCGTCTTATACGGTTCGGTACATGCAACTATACTTCGCGCGCATGTGTACGCACGAATCCCTCCCACCGGGTCGAAGTCGGGGAGCGAGCACGCGACGCGTCATGAACCAGATCTTTGTGGGGACTGTGCGATTTTCGACGCATGCATGCGCCACATCAAAATGTTGTGCTTTTGGTATTCAAACATATATGCATGCATCACGCATGTCCATACATATGTTTGGGGCACATACATGCAGTGATTGTCTTTGGACACTCTCCCTCGCTTGGTTATCATCGACGGCCTATATATTCATGGGCCCGCGTGGACGTCCATCACTTCGACCAACAACGCGAGAGAGGTTACCAGGGTGGATTCTTCTTCTCTTGGTTCGCGTTACCATATAGTCGTACGTCAATCATGGTGAGATTCGAGACCTAAGTTCGAGGGCTTGCATACACATGAATCCCTATATATATAGTATACACGCGTCGTGAACCCTCACTCCGTGTGGGGACTTTCCGGTTCCAAAAGCATGCTGCCACATCAAAGTTGTGCATTGGGTATATTCAAACACCACATGACACTTTATGTTTGGGCCACATGCACGCAGTGGTTGTCTTCAGGCACTCCCTCACGTGGTTATCGGCGACAAGCTAGCCTATTTTGTGGGGCCGTGTGTGGAACGTCAATGCATGACTTTGACCCAACAAACAAGAGAGCTTATACGACCAAGGTGGTGATTCTTCTTGGTCAGTCTTACAAAATGCCTTGGTGAGATGCCCCCTCCCACCAACTCAAAGTGTGTGTGGGAGGGGGCACAGTACTACTTCGTACTAGATGAACCTCCGTGGGGTCGGGGATGTCTGGTTAATTTGCGATGCACATGTGCCACATCAAATTTGTGATTTGGTTATTTAAATATCATACCACATCGTTTTCACACACACACACACACACACACACACACATTGGGCCACCCGCAAGTGTGGTTCGTATGTGGTCTCACCCATCTAACGCCAGAAGAACACATCTGTGGGCTCGCACACGGTCCACATTTGATCGGAAGCAAAGGGGGGGGAGGGGGGATTGACCATGATGTACCCCTTTCGGTTTTGTGTTATGGTAGGGTGAGATGTCAGACCTAGCTATTTGGGGGCATGCATTCATAGCTAGGATTCCCCTCCCGGCAACACGAAGTGTGTGTGTGTGTGTGTGTGTGTGTTTGTGGGGGGGTGGGGATGGGGGGCGAGCAATAATAACATGTGCTTTGTGCGACAGGTGCCACATCAAAGTTGTGCATTGGGTATTTGAACATCAAACCACCCTTTTCATACATATATTTGGTCCACATGCAAGTGTGTTCATGTTCTAACCCTTTCTCGTGTTTTTTTGGCCAAATTTACAAACAGCAGACGAGTCGGATGCAGCAACTGTCTGCGATCGGGTACGAAACAGACACGGTTCCCTAGGACTACCCGTGTGCCGAGCCCCTGCCCCTGTCACCCACATGATCACAGTAGATTGGGCTCCACGAGGCTTTCCTCCCCCTCTCGAAAATATCTACTCCCTCGCAATCTTGAAAATATCTACCCGCGTAGATGGTTTTTCTGTTTGATAGCACATGATTAGTATGTCTGGACTGTGTGCGATGTCTATTACTCCCGCTCTGCTTCAATCAGCAGATCCAAATTTTCAGTAGCCCCGGCATTTTACTCCCGCCTGCATCCCTCACAATCTCAAAAATATCTGCTCGGCTGGAGTGTTTTTCTGTTTGAGAGCACACGATTATTATGTTTTAACCGTGTGTGATGTTCGTTACTCCCGCACCGTTCTGCTTCAATCCCTTGATCCAAATTTTTGGTAGCCCCGCCATTTTATGTGGCACCCCGGCTCAGAGCGACCGGTTTGCCTTTCATTGCCAGCCCAGAGATCAAGTCTTCTGGCAACGCACAACAAATTGGTACAGAAATACAACCGCTTTGTTGATACTAGCGGAACAAAGGGTTTGACATTACATCAAGTCGCGAGGCCAAGCGGCACACTCGGTGCTGTTGAACATATGTACATTATTTAGTAGACATGAGCAGGGGCCTCGACATCATGATAAGACTACGCGGCAGCGGAACGACGACGTAGAAGGACTCCATCTCACAGGGACACTGATGTGGACACGGTCTAGACTGCGATGTGATATGCAACTCAAACTCCGGAATGATTTCTCCTGAAACTGGCATGACATGCCAGGTCAGTACATTGAATGTACTTGCAAGCTCACACAAACAAAGCAACAATGGCAAACAACAATATTGATATTTAATCAAGTTTAATGCAAGATTTGACATGCTACTCATGTAGTGATCGTGCTCATAACAGGGCCTTTCAGACCCGCTTACCATCTCAGTTACCTCGTAACCATGAACCTCATCATACCAAGGTGATCACCTCTGGATCACAAACAAAACCATCTCGATGGTATCAACACCTTCACCAACATAAACAGTGCCACCAGTATTCATTTAGTGTGCAAGGTTAATATTTTTGTTGATCCACGGTGTGACCTACTACGAACTTGTGCCCATAACCGAGGACGCGGCTATCGATAGATTAAATACACTCTGCAGATGTTAGCACACTGTACCCACACCACGGAACCCATGGCCTCGGACTCCCATTCGGGTGGACCAACGGCGTTCCGACAGAACCAATCTACTGCCATGACACTCTCCCGGCCACTCCGACCAACTCCCCTTTGGGCTAAGTCATGGGTGGCCCCGATGCCACTCCGGACATCCAACGGCCACCGTCATGGCAAAACAATCGTCCCAAATGGGGACATGGTACCAAAATAACTACGGGCACACAAGGTTATACCTGCCTACCAGGCCAGGGTAGCGCCAACGCATAACCTTCCCTAGTTGGAGGCACCGGCGAGAGGCATAGCAATAGACCTAGAAAGGGCCTCCCCATAAAGGCAAATGTGGTTGGACTGGGAAGCTCGATTCGGTGGCACCATGACTCGATCAACAACATGTTCAAGTTGGTTTATTATCAGGTTTCAACTTGCAAATAATTTCACCGAGTCATAGTATGCCATGAAAATGCAATGAACAAACTATGCACCATTTTCAACATAATATCGATATGGACTAGATCAAGCATAACTTCACTTTACTCTACTGCATAAACTTGATTATTCAAATATCATGCTACTGACAACAGAGCAAGCATAGCAAGAATTTGCTACTAGCATCAAACGAATTTATATGGAGTTTTTATATGCATTTAAAATAATCATATTCAAGTGAAAATCATAGTTATTGAAATGTCATTCTTGCAAATATTTGTGATGGCTTGCCTTAGTGCAGAGGAGGGTCACACTCCTGGTTATCTTCAAGGCAATAATTTCCTTCTGAAAAGAATTAAAATAGAAAAAAGAAAATGTCACATAACACCTTTTAATTCACCAGAAAATAATTACAGCAAGCAAAAATCTCATCTTTTGCATGCTGATAGAGAATTTCAACACAAAGCCAATGCAAAAAGAATCATGTTATTTGGACTTATAGAATAGGAGTTATAGCTGGTCAAAGTTCGGTCAAATTTCTGAATTTAAATCAGATTTAAAATAATATCAGGGGGGTGACGTCGAAGACGTATTCTAGCGAATACGCCTCCACTCGTACCGCTTCGGGTGCGAGGGGAGAGGCTGACAGTGGGCCCCGCCCATCGGGTTTTGAGAGAGGGGGAGAGAAACAGGGAACGGTGGCTCGTCGCCGGGGCTCTCTCCGGCGAGGAGGGCACGGTGGCCGTCGAGGAAGGGAGGGATCGAGAGAGGGGGTCCTGGCGCACCTGCTCGTACCCGTGGCAAGGCAGGAGGTGGACGGAGTCAACCGGAACGAGTGTCTCCAGCGGCGGCTGCGGACGAGGCTCATCGGAGATGAAGAAGGCGGCGAGGATGGGCGACTCCAAGGGCTCCAGGGGGTTTCTCTTGCACCAAAGGACTGCTAGGGAGGCTCTGGAAGAGTGGCTCGAGCTCGAGGGGCACTGGAGAGGTGGATGGCCGAGGGAGGGGATCGCCAGCGAGCTCGGGAGGGGAATGGCGGCCAGAGACCTGCCCTGTCGGGCCACGGCTATCTAGGAGGAGTTGTGGATGTAGAGGAGTGCGGTGAGATGCTCGGAGGGGCGAGGGAGGGGCTCTATATATAGGGGAGCCGAGGCGGGGTCGCAGGCTCCAGCGAGCGCTCTGGAGTCTCCGGCAGACGACGAGGAGTGTCAGTGGTATAGGGGAAGACTCCATAGCTCACGTGGCCACTATGGGAGGGCACGGACGAGCACAGGACGCGGGTGGAGACGAGCACAGGGGCACGGGCGCACTGTGCACTTGGCCTCGTCATGCCCGTGCTCGCTGTGGTAAACTTTGGCATTGACGAGCGGCAGGGAGGGGTCAAGGGTGATGAGACGAGGGTGGTGGCACGGTGCGGCAGGCTGAGGCAAGCTCCGACGCATGCATGAGCGAAACACAGCCACTGGCGCGACGTAGAGCGCGTCGAACACATGCCAGGGGCCTTGTCCTCGCGTGGTCACCGCGTGAACTCCGGCTACACAACACGCTGAGCATTAAATTCATGTCTGGGGTGTTCTCTTCACAAGGCTAGGTCGATCCAAGCATCCAAGTTAATGCCAGGCCGACTGGGTGAGGCTGTAGCTTCTTGGCAAGTTTCTGGACAGAAACTTTGGAGCTTAATAGAGAAAAATCTAGATAGAGTTAAGAGCTGATTTTTGGTATCTAGGGGTTACTTAGGAGGGTAATGAAGCCCTAAAAATTTCAGCTTCATTGGATCAAGGAAAAATGCACTTCCTTCACAACATGCATTTTCTGACTAGAATAGAAAAGATTTTCTGTAGCAAAAATATTCCAAATAACAATGAAATATTTTTGCACAGGGAGGTATGCCAAGGTCCAAAGAATATTCAGGAATTTTCTCAGATTTTTGTGGGCAAGAAAAATGAGGGTTGCTTTGGAGCAGAAGTGACTGAAGTGTGATTTCAGAGAGAAAATGAATATTTTTCTTTTAAGAAAAATATTCCCAATGTTATATTTGGGTATATCAGAGGGCAAGGGATGGGTTTGGAGGTGAGATGAGTCACTTGGGTGAAAATCAAAGAAATGCCCAAGTGATGAAGTCCAAATGAGTTGATTCAAAAACTCAAATTCAATTCAAAAAGCAATAAAACTGAGAAAAAGAAAAAGGGCAAAAACCAGGGTGTCACAAACCTCCCCCCTTAGGATGAATCTCATCCTCGAGATTCGGTTGCTCAGGAAACAATTCAGGATAAGCTGTCCTTAAAAAGTCCTCTCTTTTCCAGGTAGCTTCACCTTCGGTATGGTGTTCCCACTGCACTTTGTAAAACTTAGCTGACTTGCTGCGGGTGACTCTTTCCATCTCATCCAATATTCAGAAAGGTTTCTCTTCATATGTCAGATCCTTAGCAAGCTCTATTTCTGCCATATCAGTCAGTTTCTCAGGGGGTGAGATACACCTTCGCAACTGTGATACGTGAAAGACATCATGTATCTCTGACAGTTCCGGAGGAAGTTCCAATTGATGTGCCACTGTGCCAACCTTGGACATAACTAGAAATGGACCAATATACCTTGGTGCAAGCTTTCCCCGAGTCTGAAATCTCTTGACTCCTTTCATAGGTGTGACTCGGAGGTAGACATATTCACCAGGTTCAAAACTGATCTGTCGGCGCTTAGCATCATAGTAGCTCTTTTGTCGAGACTTGGCTAGTTGTAATCTGTCTCGGATTTCCCTGGCTTGCTTCTCAGCTTCCATCATCAAGTCAGTCCCGAAAATACGACTGTCTCCGGTCTAGGACCAGTTTAAGGGGGTACGGCACTTGCGTCTATACAAGGCTTCATATGGTGATGTCTTGAGGCTGGCTTCATAGCTATTGTTGTAGGAAAACTTGGCGTAGGGTAAGCTGTCTTCCCATTTAGGTCCTTGAGCAAGAGCACATGCCCTGAGCATGTCCTCGAGTATTTGATTTACTCGCTCGGTCTGGCCGTCTATCTGAGGGTGATAAGCTGTGCTATACTTCAATAATGTCCCCAAAGCTTGGTGAAGACGTGACCAGAATGCTGAGGTAAAAAGGGATCCTCGATCTGATGTGATAGTTCTTGGCACGCCATGCAGACTAACGATTCTGGATACGTAGAGTTGGGCAGTTGATCTGCACGGTACGTGGTCTGGATAGGAATGAAGTGGGCCACCTTTGTTAGCATGTCCACCACGACCCATATAGCATTGTTCCCACGGGGAGTGTTGGGAAGACCGGTGATGAAGTCCATGCAAACATCATCCCATTTCCACTGCGGAACGGGCAAAGGTTGAAGTAGCTCGGCGGGTTTTTGGTGTTCCGCCTTCACTTTATTGCATATATCACAGCAGGCGACAAAATATGCAATATCTTTCTTCATCCCATCCCACCAAAATATTTGCCTGAGGTCTTCGTACATTTTGGTACCTCCTGGATGGATCAAGTATGAGGACTTGTGTGCTTCTGTTAATATCTTTTTCCTCAGATCTTCTACTTCAGGTACACACATTCATCCCCGAAACCGTAACATGCCCTGCTCATCCATCAGAAAGTCTTGAGTCTTTCTGTCGTTCATCCGGTTGACCTGTTGTTGCAAGAACGGATCTTCTGACTGAGCTTTGCGAATTTCTTCCTCAAGCGTGGGAGTGACTGCCAACATATTGGTGCAGCCAGCCTCCACAATAATCAGATTGAGTTGGGCCATCTCTTCTTGTAGCTCGGGAGACAAAGATGTCATTAATGCATTGACTGTGACTGGCTTGCGACTGAGAGCATCTGCAACCACATTAGCTTTACCCGGGTGATAGTTTATTCCGAGGTCATAATCCTTGACCAACTCAAGCGATCTTCTTTATCGGAGATTTAAATCAGGTTGAGTAAATATGTACTTGAGACTTTTGTGGCCGGTGAATATTTGGCACCGCTTGCCAATAAGATAATGCCTCCAAATTTTTAACGCATGCACAATGGCTACTAGCTCCAAGTCATGAGTAGGATAATTCTCTTCGTGTGGTCGTAGCTGTCGGGATGCATAAGCCACAACCTTGTCATCCTGCATGAGTATGCATCCTAGGCCCCTCCATGATGTGTCACAGTATACATCAAAGCTTCGATAGATGTCTGGGAGTGTCAACACGGGTGCTGAGGTCAAACGAGTCTTTAATTCATTAAATCTCTTCTCACACTCTTCTGACCATATGAACTTTTGATCTTTCTTGAGTAGTTCTGTCATGGGCTTAGCAATCTTGGAGAAGCCTTCAATAAATCGACGGTAATAACCAGCAAGCCCCAGAAAACTTCTGATTTCTGTCACTGACGTGGGTGTTGGCCATTTTAGCACATCCTTAATCTTGCTTGGATCCACAGCTATTCCTTCTGCAGAGAGTATGTGCCCCAAAAATCTGACTTGTTTAAGCCAGAATTCACACTTACTGAATTTTGCATATAACTGGTGGTCACGAAGCCTTTGCAATACTGCTCGGAGATGTTGTTTATGCTCTTATTCTCCCTTGGAGTATATGAGAATATCGTCGATGAAGACCACCACAAATTTGTCCAAGAAATCCATGAACACCTTGTTCATCATATGCATGAAGAAGGCAAGAGCATTAGTCAGCCCGAATGACATAACTGTGTATTCATATAGACCGTAACGAGTGGTAAATGCGGTCTTAGGAATGTCTTCTTTTCGGATCTTGAGTTGATGATACCCGGTCCTTAAATCAATCTTGGAAAAGATTTGAGCTCCATCCAGTTGATCGAACAAATCATCAATTCTGGGGAGCGGATACTTGTTCTTGATAGTAACATCGTTGAGCTGACGGTAGTCTATACACATGCAGAGACTACCATCTTTCTTGTTTACGAATATGGCAGGTGACCCCCAGGGCGAAGAACTGGGGCGGATGTATCCTTTCTTGAGCATCTCATCGAGTTGTTTCTTTAGCTCAACCAGTTCGGATGAAGGCATCCGGTAATATTTCTTGTATATGGGTGCCGTTCCTGGCACGAGATCGATGGCAAACTTGAGTTCCCGATCTGGTGGCATTCCTAGCAATTCTTCAGGGAATACGTCTGGAAACTCACTGACCACTGGTATTAATTCCACATCTGAGGATATTGCTGCAAAAACCATTTCCTTCTTAGGCATGGTTCTACGAGCCACAAACCTTACTGTCTGTCCTACTGGATTTGTTAATGTAACTTCCCTTGATACACAATTTATGCAGACTTGATGCTTTGTCAGCCAATCCATTCCCAAAATGACATCCAACCTTTCGGATTCAATGGCTACCAGTGTGGCAGGGAAAATAACTCCGAGAATCCTTATTTCCAAGTCACGGCATACCAAATTTGTTTTGAGCATGGATCCCGGGGATTGCACCATCATACTTTTCTCAAGAATAGAGCAAGAAAACTTGTTTTGGGCAACAAAACTCCACGAAATAAAGGAATGGGAAGCCCCAGAGTCAAATAAAATTATTGCGGGTATGTTATTAACAGGAAACATACCAATGACCACTTCGGGGTTTTCTTGGGCTTCTTCGGTGGAGAGATGATGCACCTGGCCTTGGATCAGTTCCTCCTCGGTGTAGGATTCCATGTGGCTGACTTGAGGCTTGAGGGGTGCATTTGGCTTGCCATTTTTGGGACACTGTTTTGCATAGTGTCCGGTCTGGCCACAAGAGAAACATGCGTTGCTGTGCTGATAGTCTTCCCGGGCAGGATTGGTCACAATGTTCTTGACTTGGTTGTTGGTCTTGTTGGTATTCTGCTGCCAGGTTGGTTTAAACTCAAACTGAGGCTGCTGCCAGGTACGAGCCTTCTGAACGGGCTGTCCATCCTTCTTAGGCTCGAACTTGCGTTTATGATCATTATAAACTGGCTTATTGTCGTGAACCAGCTTGTGTTCCCTTTCTGCTATAAGGGCCTTGTTTACCAAAGTTTGAAAGTCGGGGAAGTCGAACATGCTGAGTGTGCATCGGAGGTGCTGATTGAGTCCTCCAAGGAATCGATCGATCTTCCTTTCTTCAGTGGCCACATCATAGAGGGAATAACGAGCCAAGTGATTGAATTTATGCAAATACTCACTTACTGACTAGTTTCCTTGAGTGAGAGCGAGAAACTCACGCTACTTGACTTTCATGATACCGGCGGGAATGTGATACTTGCGGAAATTATCCTTGAATTTATCCCAAGTGATCTCATCGTCTGCAGGCCACATAGCTTTGATATTATCCCACCATATAGCGGCAGCTCCTTCAAGATAATGTGTACCAAATGGAACCTTGTCGGCTTCTTCGGTGCGGGCAATTTCAAGCTTCTTCTCAATAGTCCGCAACCAATCATCGGCTTCCAAAGGATCGACAACTTGACTGAAACTGGGAGGCTTAGTCCTCTGAAAGTCTGATAGCTTGGAGTGATTGCCATACTGATTTCCATTCTACCCAACCATAGCCTGAACACTTCTCAGTAATTCAAGTAAATCTTGGTTTCTCCTTTCTTCGAACATTCTCATCATCTGCTCTATTGTAGGTGGTTGCGGTAGAGGAGGCGTGGTGGCTGATATGGTTCGGGGGAATGCCCTGCTTGTCGGGCGGAGCGACGAACAGGAGTATCATCACCTGCCTGACTACTGCTACCTCCTCGTGTCATCCTATTTATGTTTCCCAATATGAAGCATCGAGATGAGCAACATCCATGAACGGGGAAGCAAAGCAAGCGACAAAACCCAAAAAGAAACGACAAGAAACCAAGGCGAGAAATAAAGGAGAAAGGTTCCAACATAATTATACATAGACGCATACATGAAAGGAAACATCATAACCGGTACGACTACCCTCGTACATGAAAGGAAACATCATGACAGGTACGACTACATTCGTACATCCAAGCATCATGACAACCTCGGATACTATGGTGATCTAGTGCTCCACTGGTCCTGCTGGGTCCTCTCCTGACCCGGACTCGGATCATGAACTGACGACGTTGATGGAAACCTCCGGGTTAAAAGTAACACAACGACGCTGCCTCGAGGGCTCTCCCTCAGGGGCGGGTGCTGGATGAGTCTGGAGCATAGGGGTTGCGGGAGTAGCGAGAAGTGAAGCCCACTTGGCAGGGGTACTGTGGGGAGTCACGGTCGAGGTGCCCGAGTTACTCGAAGGAGTAACCAGGGTAGCTGGCGAGCTAGAAGCTGGGGGAATAACGGGAGTAAACCCTATGGAAGGTGGAACGAAACTGGACCTAGCAGCCACCAAAGTAGTACGAGCACGAGTCAGCTCTCGGACCAGCTCGTAAATCAGAAGATAGCTAGCAGTGATATAGCGGGAAAGGTGGCTAGAGGGACTATCGCTCGCCGGATCAATAATAGGGAAACGGACACGCCCATCATCGTGCAGGGATGGGTAGTAGTAGAAGCCTGGATGAGTCTGCATTTGGATCTCGTTATAGCGTAATTCAACGAGAATCTCGAACGCAGCAAACTGAACAGCCTGGGCGGGTGTAGAAGCAAAACCACTCCTAGAAGAACGGGTGTATGTGCCAGATGTCGAACTGCAACGCAAGGTAACCACCGCGTGATACTCGAATACTAAGGCTGCCAGGCGCTCCCGGTACACCCGATACACCGAGTCGTCACCGTGAGGGTAGAGTCGATGCCATACGCTTCAAAGAAGGTGCGGCGAAGTGTACGGTGCCAGCTCCAACTGACACGCATACGGCACTGGAGCCATCTACACTCACAACCATTAGTCGATTAGTAATAAAATAAACTATATGCATGCAATGCAGCAACCAAAAGCACACAAGCACTACCAGCACTCAGAGCTACTATCTACCATTTGAACTAACACGTTAGCTGTCTAGCATGCCCTACAGTCAGCACGGCTCTGATGCCAATCGTTGTGGCACCCCGGCTCAGAGCGACCAGTTTGCCTTGCATTGCCAGCCCAGAGATCAAGTCTTCTGGCAACGCACAACAAATTGGTACAGAAATACAACCGCTTTATTGATACTAGCGGAACATAGGGTTTGACATTACATCAAGTCACGAGGCCAAGCGGCACACTCGGTGCTGCTGAACTTATGTACATTATTTAGTAGACATGAGCAGGGGCCTCGACATCACGATAAGACTACGCGGCAGCGGAATGACGACGTAGAAGGACTCCATCTCACAGGGACACTGATGTGGACACGGTCTAGACTGTGATGCGATATGCAACTCCAACTCCGGAATGATTTCTCCTGAAACTGGCATGACACGCCAGGTCAGTACATTGAATGTACTTGCAAGCTCACACAAACAAAGCAACAATGGCAAACAACAACAATGATATTTAACCAAGTTTAATGCAAGATTTGACATGCTACTCATGAAGTGATCCTGCTCATAACAGGGCCTTTCAGACCCACTTACCATCTCGGCTACCTCGTAACCATGAACCTCATCATACCAAGGTGATCACCTCTGGATCACAAATGAAACCATCTCGATGATCTCAACACCTTCACCAACATAAACAGTGCCACCAGTATTCATTTAGTGTGCAAGGTTAATATTTTTGTTGATCCACGGTGTGACCTACTACGAACTTGTGCCCATAATCGAGAACGTGGCTATCGATAGATTAAATACACTCTACAGAGGTTAGCACACTGTACCCACACCACGGAACCCATGGCCTTGGACTCCCATTCGGGTGGACCAACGGCGTTCCGACAGAACCAATCTACTGCCATGACACTCTCCCGGCCACTCCGACCAACTCCCCTTTGGGCTAAGTCATGGGTGGCCCCGATGCCACTCCGAACATCCAACGGCCACCGTCGTGGCAAAACAATCGTCCTAAACGGGGACATGGTACCAAAATAACTACGGGCACACAAGGTTATACCTGCCTACAGGGCCAGGGTAGCACTAGCGCATAACCTTCCCTAGTTGGAGGCACCGGCGAGAGGCATAGCAATAGACCGAGAAAGGGCATCCCCATAAAGGCAAATGTGGTTGCACTAGGAAGCTCGATTCGGTGGCACCATGACTCAATCAATAACATGTTCAAGTTGGTTTATTATTAGGTTTCAACTTGCAAATAATTTCACCGAGTCATGGTATGCCATGAAAATGCAATGAACAAACTATGCACCATTTTCAACATAATATCGACATGGACTAGATCAAGCATAACTTCACTTTACTCTACTGCATAAACTTGATTATTCAAATATCATGCTACTGATAACAGAGCAAGCATAGCAAGAATTTTCTACTAGCATCAAATGAATTTATATGGACTTTTTATATGCATTTAAAATAATCATATTCAAGTGAAAATCATAATTATTGAAATGTCATTCTTGCAAATATTTGTGATGGCTTGCCTTAGTGTAGAGGAGGGTCACACTCCTTCTGGTTATCTTCAAGGCAATAATTTCCTTCTGAAAAGAATTAAAATAGCAAAAAGAAAATGTCACATAACACCGTTTAATTCATCAGAAAATAATTACAGCAAGCAAAAATCTCATCTTTTGCATGCTGATAGAGAATTTCAACACAAAGCCAATGCAAAAAGAATCATGTCATTTGGACTTATAGAATAGGAGTTATAGCTGGTCAAAGTTCAGTCAAATTTCTGAATTTAAATCAGATTTAAAATAATATCAGGGGGTGACGTCGAAGACGTATTCTAGCGAATACGCCTCAACTCGTACCGCTTCGGGCGTGAGGGGAGAGGCTGACAGTGGGCCCCGCCCATCGGGTTTTGAGAAAGGGGGAGAGAAACAGGGAACGGCGGCTCGTCGTCGGGGCTCTCTCTGGCGAGGAGGGCATGGTGGCCGTCGAGGAAGGAAGGGATCGAGAGAAGGGGTCCTGGCGCACCTGCTCGTACCCGTGGCAAGGCAAGAGGTGGACGGAGTCGACCGGAATGAGCGTCTCCAGCGGCAGCTGCGGACGAGGCTCGCCGGAGATGAAGAAGACGGCGAGGATGGGCGACTCCAAGGGCTCCAAGGGGTTTCTCTGGCACCAAAGGACTGCTAGGGAGGCTCTGGAAGAGTGGCTCGAGCTCGAGGGGCACTGGAGAGGTGGATGGCCAAGGGAAGGGATCGCCGGCGAGCTCGGGAGGGGAATGGGGGCCAGAGGCCTGCCCTGCCAGGCCACAGCTATCTAGGAGGAGTTGTGGATGTAGAGGAGTGCGGTGAGATGCTCGGAGGGGCGAGGGAGGGGCTCTATATATAGGGGAGCCGAGGCGGGGTCGCGGGCTCCAGCGAGCACTCTGGATTCTCTGGGAGATGACGAGGAGCGTCAGTGGGAGACGGGAAGACTCCATAGCTCACGCGGCCACTGTGGGAGGGCGCGGACGAGCACAGGACGCGGGTGGAGACGAGCACAGGGGCACGGGCACTGTGCACTTGGCCTCATCATGCCCGTGCTCGCTACGGCAAACTTCGGCATCGGCGAGCGGCAGGGAGGGGTCAAGGGCGATGAGACGAGGGTGGTGGCGCGGTGCGGCAGGCTGAGGCGAGCTCCGACGTGGGCACGAGCGAAACAGAGCCACTGGTGCGACGTAGAGCGCGTCGAGCACATGCCAGGGGCCTTGTCCTCACGTGGTCACCGCGTGAAGTCCGGCTACATGACACGCTGAGCATTAAATTCATGTCTGGGGTGTTGTCTTCACAAGGCTAGGTCGATCCAAGCATCCAAGTTAATGCCAGGCCGACTGGGTGAGGCTGTAGCTTCTTGGCAAGTTTCTGGACAGAAATTTTGGAGCTTAATAGAGAAAAATCTAGAGAGAGTTAAGAGCTGATTTTTGGTATCTAGGGGTTACTTAGGAGGGTAATGAAGCCCTAAAAAATTCAGCTTCATTGGATCAAGGAAAAATGCACTTCCTTCACAACATGCATTTTCTGACTAGAATAGAAAAGATTTTCTGTAGCAAAAATATTCCAAATAACAATGAAATATTTTTGTACAGGGAGGTGTGACAAGGTCTAAAGAATATTCAGGAATTTTCTCAGATTTTTGTGGGCAAGAAAAATGAGGGTTGCTTTGGAGCAGAAGTGACTGAAGTGTGATTTCAGAGAGAAAATGAATATTTTTCTTTTAAGAAAAATATTCCCAATGTTATATTTGGGTATATCAGAGGGCAAGGGATGGGTTTGGAGGTGAGATGAGTCACTTGGGTGAAAAACAAAGAAATGCCCAAGTGATGAAGTCCAAATGAGTTGATTCAAATACTCAAATTCAATTCAAAAAGCAATAAAACTCAGAAAAAGAAAAAGGGCAAAAACCAGGGTGTCACATTTTACTCCTGCCTTGTAAAATTTTCAGTACCCGCGGCATTTCCTCAAACACCACCTTGGATCCCCTCCACACACACACACCCCAAATCCTTCGCTCACCCCAAATTCCCCACTCACACACATACACACCACCCCTCCCTCGCTCCAAACCTAGCTAGGTCGGCGCCGCCGCCGCGCCGCCTCCATCGTCAACCTCTGCCGGTCTTCCCGTGCAGTTTACCCACCGATATACATACCCTCACCGCCCTGAGTTTCTTAGATGACGCCTGCAAAATGCCCCTTTCCCAGATATCCCCATCCCCACCCCCCTCCCCCACTCCAGCATCGGAGCCTAAGCCCGGCTACGCTTCCCGGGGAGCTCGAGGAGTGAATGGCCCAAAAGAGCTTTACCGTAGCCGACGTCGGCGAGGTGGCTGCCGAGGAAGCTAACGACGATGACTGGTCCTGGATTGAGCCTTTCAATCAGCGGGCTAGAGTATTCTGGCATGTCGCGGTCGCCGGCTACGACATCGAGGTCGTCGACACCGACGGCTTGACACGGGTTTTGTCACAGGTTAAGTTGCCCACCCCCAACCCTTCGGGTTCGACAGCCGTTGATCTCATCGATGGCCCTGCCGCTGATCTCTTGTGGCTCATTATGAACAATTTGCCATCCTTCATCGCCATGGAGCCCCTTTTATCATTTCTGAAGGACACGTTCTGCGACGCTAGCTTGGGACCCTTAGCTGGCAAGTCAGACCTCATCGACGGAGACCACGAGGAGGAGCCAATCTGTGACAAGTGAGGAAACCCATGATTTGTTTTCTCGAACCCCTTTTGTAGTGAGAACCTGTCCAATATTTATTGCTATATTTGGTTGTTTGCATTACGCCTTGTTTATTTCTACGGTTTATGGTTGTTCGGTTGTTTGTAGTTAGCATATGTCCAGTTTCAATTGCCATCTTTGGTTGTTCATAGTATGCCTTGTTTATTTCAGCTATTAACAGTGTGATGTTCTATATGTGCTAGTATGAACTGTGCAGTTCAATTTCATCAATACCAAATTTAACAATAGCTCTATGAATGGCTATATTTGGTTGTTGTTAAGCATGTTGTACTCCCTCCGAATCTTTTTAGTTCGCATATAAGATTTGTCTAAAGTCAAGCCTCGTAAAGTTTGACCAACTTTATAGAAAAAAATACCAACATTCACAATATGAAATAAATATCAGTACATGTGTCATGACTTAAATTTTCATATTGTATAACTTTAGCATGGTAGATGTTGATATTTTTTCATATAAATAAGGTCAAACTTTATGAAGTTTGACTTCAGACAATTCTTATATGCAGAGTAAAAAGGACCGGAGGGAGTATTTAACACGCCTTTCCATTTGATTTAACAATGGCACTGTTTAGATACTCTAACTTAGCTAGAGGTTAGAGTTAGTTTCTAGCTCATGACAGTTAAAAGGAAGAGAGAGATTGGTGGAATAGTTGATTGTATTGCTTGAGCCTCGTGGGCATATATATATGAGTAGAAGGTCATCTTGGAGTACAAGTCAAGGTAGAATAAATCCTACACTATCCTACGTTTCCTAAATAACAATGATACTCAACAATGACTAACCATGAACTAACTCTAGCCAAAGAGGTGTTTGGATGACATTGTTAGATTGACAATAAATTCACTAGAAGAACTAGCCCCAATCAGCACCTCTTGGGTGGGATAGTTTTTTTGGGTGGGTTTGACACCACTAGCTCAAACTAGCCATCATGTTTGGATACTTTAGGGCTATTTGAGCCCAAACTAACTCTAACCCATGGATCCAAACAGGGCCAATAACTAGTGTACTTAGACCTACACAATACAAGTTTGAATGACTATGTTTGCTTGTTTTTAAATATTAGGCCTGTTGCAGTTAATAACACACCTTTCCACTTCTTGTTTTTAAATATTAGGTTTTTAACAATTTGGTCTTGCACATGTAGGTCCTGCTGTCAGAGGTTTTGACCCACTGTTTGACCCTTTTTGCATATGTGGAAATGAGTTGTCCATGAATATCAGTCAAGTCAAGAAACTCAGAAAGATTGTTACGATAAAGAAATTAGTGACAAAAACCAACAAGATCTTTGTCTGCACAATGAAGAAGACATCAGTTCACTACAGGATGGTACTAACTGTTATACCTTGTCTTTTTAATTCCTTTGCGCCATTTCAAATCTAGAGAAGATATTTATGCATATCCTTGTTTTCAGGCCTTTCCTAAGCAGTTCACTGGTGATTACCTCTCAAACCACCTGTATGGTCAGGAAGCGAGGAAATATTCATACAACACCCACGGTTCAATATTGAAGTGTTCCTGAAGAGGACGAAGGATGGACAGGCACTGGCCTAAAGTTGCAAAGACCTTCAACATCAATGAAGGCTCAATATTCGCCTTCCGCTTCAGCAGTTTTCCAAATGAGATCCATCTGTCTATGTACCGTCTATGATGCTAATTTTGAAAGGTTATAGATGTTGCATGTGAAACTTGATGCTGGTGCAGTTCTGTAATGGGGTAGCTGAGTGCCGAAGCTATATGATGTTGTACTCTGACGTATTTCAATTATGAAATCCTGCTTCCTTAATATGAAAATGAAATATATTGTGTGCTTAATATGAAATGTCAGTTAGATTAATAAATGGATTATTAATAATAGGGCAATTAGCCTGCTAATGGCCAATTAGCCTGCTATTTTTCTATTGCAAACGGTTATTGAGAAAATTCCGTGGGCGATGATCTCAGTCAACGCGCACAGTTTCTAGGAATAAACCGTGTTGGATCAATGAACAATCACATACGACATCCTCTTGAAAACCGTTTGCGTTAGGCCACCTTGCACAAACGTTTACCACATAAAAAGTGTGTGTGATGGACAGCCTTTGCCACACAGTTTCTTCTACGCACCGTGTGTGATGCATTCAATAACGCAAACGATAAAATTGTTAATATCGTGTGCAATGGCAACGCTATCACAAACGATTTAATGGGGAAAATTGTGTGTGATGTACCTGCGAACGGAAACGTTTTCCTTGGAGTGACTGTGTGGGATGTATATACGAACGGAAATGTACTTCTTGGATTAACTATGTGGGATGTACATACTAACAGAAATGTATTCCTTGGATTGAGTGTGTGGAATGTACATACAAACGAAAACGTTTAGCCGGGACTGACTGTGTGGGATGTACTTATGACCGGAAACAATTTGGCCTGTATAATTGTATTTTTTAGCACAACTGTGCGTATAACCTTATTTGATCGCTCGCCCGTCGCACACGACCTCATTTTGCCGAGCGTGTACACCACGAGGGCCTATCCCCGACGGTTTCTGGGTCGTGTGGGAAGGACCCCCCAATCGCAGTCACTCACTTGGCGACGGTTCAGAACGCCGTCACGGAAAGGGGTTAAAAACCGCTTGTATAGCACCTCGTTGTACCAGTGCGTGGTTTTGTCACAATTATCGTCATAGAAGTGTCATAAGCATGATAGAAAAAAATTCGTCGGCCCATACTGTCACGGATGTGTCTTTTTTTGTAGTGCAAGCCGGTCCCAATAGTAAACTGTTGGGATGAATCTCCTGGAGTGAAGTCAACCTGCTTGGTATCCTCGGCCGGCTTGAACTTGAGCGGGGGGTCGGATTCTGTGGTGGGTTTCTTTAAGGGTGTCATATCGCCCGGGTCAACATTGGATGTGTAAAATTTGAGCTCCTCTGCTGCACAGGCCAACTCAGCATAAGTTGCGTCCCCCTCCTCACACTCACGTGCGATTTTCCTGACACCATCAACTGTGATAGTGCCCGCCGGTCCAGGCATCTTGGGCTTGAGATAGACATAACAGGGTCGAGCCATGAAGCGTGCATAAGCCGGCCGCCCGAAGAGGGCATGATATGGACTCTTGATTTTGACCACCTCAAACGCCAAGAACTCTGGTCTGTAGTTATACTCATCACCGAACACAACTTCCAGTTTGATCCGCCCAATAGGATAAGCCTTTCCAGGAACGATCCAGTGAAAAATGGTTGAGGAAGGTAGTAGCTACTTTTCTGACAGGTTCGTGCGCCTAAAGGTATCATAATATAAAATGTTGATGCTGCTTCCTCCGTACATAAGTACCTTAGTAAGCTTATAGCCATCGACTTGAGGCACCACCACCAAGGCTAAAGAACCCGGATTCTCAACCCGGGGAGGATGATCCGCCCTGCTCCAGGTAACTGGTTGCTCTAACCAATTTAAGTACTCAGGAATGGCCGGCTCAACTATGTTAACAACACGTTTCTGGAGTTTGCGATCGCACTTGCAAGTACTAGTCACGAAAACATGGTACCGCCCACCATTTAATTGCTTGGGGTTGCTTTGGAAACCAGACTGGTTGCCCTGCTACTGAATTCCTTGGCCAGAACATTGATTTCCACCATTATTATCGGAGCCATGATAACCAGACCCTGAGCCGCCAGAGCCCTCATAACCGGGATTCTGGAAACCACCAGATGAGCCGCCCCCAGGAAGCCAGGTCCTGAGCCGCCTGCTCCAGGCTGCCCCAGGTTTCCGCCGCCGCCACGCTGATGATTCTGGTACGTCTAATTGCGAAAAGCCTGCATTATGTAAAAAAATTCCCAGGAGTGATTCGCCGGCTTATCAGGGAGGCTATGCTTCGGGCACGGGCCTTTGAGGGCTTCCTCGAAGTTTCAGGCTTTATTATAAGACCTCCTAGAATTGTTGTTCCATCTCTGGCCCTTGAAACCAGTGTTGGTATTAGCGACAAAATTTGATCCTCCTTCCGGATGTTTGCACTTGCAACCGTTGTTTTGACCACTCTGGTTGCCATTGTGCCCTGAGCTGTTCTGTTGGTAACCCTTGCCTCCACCATTTTTCTTACCCTTGCCGGTTTGATCATCATCCAGATTGGGATCTTTCGTGGTGTCTGACTCAGCATATCTAGTAAGGACATCCATGAGTTCGCCCATGTCCTGGACCTTTCGCTTGAGTCGTCCAAGCTTCTGAACGAGGGGATTAAAGTGGCAATTCTTTTCCAGGATCAAAACAGCCTGAGCAGCTGTTATGCTACCAGGGGAGTGAATGATGTCTGCGACCCGGCGCGACCAGTGATGGGCCGACTCTCCCTCACGTTGGACACAATGTTGTAGATCAAAAATTGTCATTGGCATATGCAAGTTCCTTGGAAATTCTTGATGAAGCGGCCCTTCAACTCCACCCAAGTGTTGATGGAGTTGGGGGGCAGGTTCTTCAGCCATGTACGAGCCGGCCCCTCCAACATCATAGTCAAGTACTTGGCACAAACTGCGTCGCTAACATCCAACATATCCATGGCGATCTCGTAGCTCTCGATCCAAGCAGCTGGCTCAAGATCAGTCGTGTAATTGGGTACCTTGCAGGGGCCTTTGAAATCTTTGGGCATGCGCTCATTGCGTAGAGCTGACCCTAGACATGGTATCTTAATGGTTCTAATACTTGAAGCTAATTGGGTTGTAGCGGATGGCATTTGAGCCGCCGCGTTTGCTGCCTCTGTTGCGCGTTGAGCCCGAGCTGTGTCGACCATTGCCTGAGCGTCTGAGCCCCCAAGTCGAGGCGGGTCACATGGCTGCTTGCTACTTGTGAGCTACGTTGGGATTTCTCTGAAGAGGAGGGGATGATGCAGTACAGTACAGATAAGTATTTCCCTCAGTTATGAAACCAAGGTTATCAATCTAGTAGGAGAACCAAGCAACACTATGTAAACGGAACTTGCACACAAACAACAAATACTTGCAACCCAACGCGTAGAGGGGTTGTCAATCCCTCAATGGTTACGAGCAAGATTAAATTGTATAGTTTTTGATAGATAGATGTGGAAAAAATACAAAATAAAATAAATAAAACAAAATTGCAGCAAGGTATTTTTAGATTTAATATATGATAAAAGATAGACCCGGGGGCCATAGTTTTCACTAGAGGCTTCTCTCGAGAAAATAGCATACGGTGGGTAAATAAATTACTGTTGAGCAATTGATAGAAAAGCAAATAATTATGACGATATCCAAGGCAATGATCATACATAGGCATCACGTCCGAGATTAGTAGACCGACGATTCTACATCTACTATTATTACTCCACACATCGATCACTATCCAGCATGCATCTAGTGTATTAAGTTCATGAAAAAATGGAGTAATGCATTAAGCAAGATGACATGATGTAGACAATATAAACTCACATATGAATAAACCCCGTCTTTTTACCCTTAATAGCAATGATACATATGTGTCATGTCCCTTTCTGTCACTGGGATTGAGCACCGCAAGATCGAACCCATTGCAAAGCACCTCTTCCAATGGCAAGATAAATCAATCTAGTTGGCCAAATCAAACCAATAAACCGGAGAAGAAATACGAAGCTATATTAATCATGCATAAAAGAGTTTAGATAAAACTCAAATAATATTTATGGATAGATCTGATCATAAACTCACAATTCATCGGATCTCAACAAACACACCGCAAAATATCATTACATCAAATAGATCTCCAAGAACAACAAGGAGAACATTGTATTGAGAATCAAAAAGAGAGAAGAAGCCATCTAGCTACTAACTATGGACCCATAGGTCCATGGTAAACTACTCACGCATCATCGGAGGGGCAGCAAGGATGACGAAGAACCCCTCCGTGATCGTTTCCCCCTCCGGCAGAGTGCCAGAAAGGGTCCCCAGATGGGATCTCTCGAGAACAGAGGCTTGCGGCGGCAGAAAAAGTATTTCATGGACTCCCTGGTAGGTTTCCTGATTTTAGAGTATTTATAGAGGCGGAGTTAGGTCAAACGGAGGCTCATGGGCCCCACTACCCACCAGGGCGCGCTAGAGGCCCCTGGCGCGCCCTGGTGCCTAGTGGGCCACTCCTCCATCTTCTCGTGGTCTCCTGAAGCTTCCAGGGTCTCTTATCACCAAAAAAACTCCAAAAAGTTTCGTGGCATTTGGACTTCGTTTGGTATAGATTTTCTGCAAAGTCAAAAACAACAACTGGCACTGGGCACTAAGTTAATAGGTTAGTCCCAAAAAATGATATAAAGTTGCTTGTAAATGTATATAAAACATCCAAGATTGATACTATAATAACATGGAACAATCAAAAATTATAGATACGTTGGAGACGTATCACTACTCACGACGTCAATGAGCACTGCTGGAGACCACCAGCAACTCAGCGTGGCAGCTCCTGCTGCGGCTCAGGTGCGGGGTAGAGTGAAGCCGTTGTTGAGTGTAGGAGTAGTTTGCTTGCTGGGCAACCGCAGTCTTTAACATCTTGATGGCGTTCTGGGCCTCGATCTCAACTGGCGTATTCCCTGTGATCGGAAGCGCGGCCAAGTTGGTCGCTGCCGCTAACAGATTGTCAACGGGGTTGGAGAAGTGACCCGCCGGTGTGAGGAAACGATGCGGAGGCGTCTGAACAGGTGGAGATCGCAGGGCCGGCTCATGCTAGTGCTGCTAGGACGGCTGATGAGGTTGAGCCGATGGAAGCTGTCTGTCTCCGTTCGGGGGTGCAACCCGGGTTAATTGGGGTATAACTGGTGCTTCCGAGGTACCTGTCCTAGCCCCCAGAACAGGCGTGTCTTGCGATGTGTTAAACAGATGCATGGGCTCAAAATCGGGTGGTAGACAGCTCATATGTCTCCTATGATGAACCACCTCTGAGGCACTCTGACAGAGACCCATGCATCAGGCTTCGGTTTTCAGGCGCTCTACCTCATTATGGACCTTAGTCCGCAGCTCCACCATGCGAGCATTTTCAACATTGATATCTGCGTGGACCTTAGCCATCTGTTCACGAAGTTTGGTCACATCTGTGTTATGTTTCGCCAGATTTTCTGTGGTCACCGGCATCTCAAGGAGCGTTGCTAAGGTGGTTGCTAACTCTGCCAAAGCTTGAGCTGGTGGTATGGCTGAGCTGGCCGCTCCCGTAGCCGGCACTGAGGTGCCGGTTTCTGTCGCGGCGCCAGTCACCGTGGAGTTGAGAGCCGGAGTGGTGCCTGTCATATAGACGATAGCCCGGAGTGGTGTGTCGAAGGTATCCTGAGCCGGTGTAACACCCTGGATTTTGGCCCTTTCTTTTTCATTTGAATTTCTTTGGGATTTTATTTGAGATTGCTTTTATATGGCTCTGTGGTCTTGAAACTTGGGGAGATCATCCCTTCTCAAGTCTCACAAGTGGCTTGTCATCATCTAATCCATCCCAAGATCATGTCATTTCCATCTTAGCCCAATCCCAATATTCTTTTTATTGGGAGTATTCCTTTTCTAATAAAGGAATAACCCTGTTTGCCCTAGGTTGTGAAGCAACCTATATTTCTGTCTTCCACAAAATTCCCAAATAATTCTCATAAACTGTTTGGGTCATATCTCTCACAAATATGTCAAAATATTTCCTTATCCAATTCAGAAATAATCCACCAATATTCATTCTTCATTTATGTCCAGAGTGGCCTTCTGTGAAGGGAGTGCAACCTATCTTTTCTTGATTACTCCCAAACTTTTTGGGCATGCTATCACATACAAATCTTTGCCTCATGCCAAAATTCAGCTCCATTTGCCTAGCCAATCTTCCTCAGCAATTCTCCAAAATTTCTATCAAATGGAAGCCTTGGTGAAGGAAGTACTAGCTAGGGATATCCAAATGAGTTGAAATTTTGCAAGATCCTTCATATGCTCAAATCATCACACTCCACCAATTTTCAGCTCCATCCAACTATCTATGTGATCACATCTTCAAATATATTTTTCTGGTAATATTTTCAGGTTGTGAAGCAACTACATTTTATATTGCTTCATTGTTGCTGAAAATTTACCAGGACATTCTACTACCCATATAAACCCTTGCAAAATTTGGGATCATTTCATCTTGCCAATTTCCCTCAAGAATTTTTCTTAGTTTCTGTCCAAAGAGGACCACTATGAAGGAAGTACCATTTTGGTATATCCAAATGGTATGAAATTTTTGCAGTATGTTCATATGCCCAAATGAATCCTCTCCACTTAATTTATATCCAGTGATCTATGTGAGTGCCACTTCATGATCTAGTTTCTGGACCAGATTGGTCAGTTGTGAAGCAACTATATTAAATCTTGGTCCAAATCATCTCAAAATTCACAGGACTATAGTCCTTCCTACCCTAAGCATCTCTGACATCTTTTGATCTCTAATGGCCATGTCGTTTTGCCCCAGCATCTGTCCCAAGTTTGCTACAGCAAACTTCAGATGACCCTTCCCATCTAACCACAGTGTCTTTCATCGAGCTATCAACTCATAAGGGACCTATCATGGATGGACTACACATTGGACACGGTCGGCCTCGCCGAGTCACCTTCCACGTGTCGATGCACGCGGTGATCACGCGGCTGGCATGCCATGCTAGACAGCGCGCTTTGGACCTTGGGTCCCTCGGGTTTGTCCGTTCCTCCTCTCCCTCGCCACCTCCCCATGTCCAGTAGCTCCCCCGTGCCGTCGCCATCGCTCTGGACGCCTCTTCCCCCCTTTTGTCACCTCATACGCGGTGCACCGGCCATGCCCGTGACCTGCCCGCCTCTGCCACCGTCGTGTCCCGTTGCCTGCGACGCCCCTTGATAATCCCCAAGTGCAAGGAATCATCGTAGCAATTTCCAAAGGTGGAAGTGATAAGTATGGAGTGTCAAATCCACAAGGAGCTAAAGGTAAGATCAATATTCTCTCAAGTCCTATCTGCCACTGATACGACTCTACGTACACCGAACATTTGCTTCCATCTAGAAACAAGAAATAAAACTACGTTGTGCGTATGAAGAGGATAGCTTTGCATGATACCGGAGAACTAAAATATAAAAATAGGTGTTGTTATCATAAAGTTAGAATATATCACAATATATTACAAATAGCGAGTGTCGAATAATGATGGAACGGTGTGCGAATTATCCTAGGCAATCGTTAACAAGATCGGTAATCATAATTGCAATTTTATATGAGGGAGAGGCATAAGCTAACATACTTTCTCTACTTGGATCATATGCACTTATGATTGGAACTCTAGCAAGCATCCGCAACTACTAAAGATCATTAAGATAAAACCCAACCATAGCATTAAAGTATCAAGTCCCCTTTATCCCATACGCAACAACCCCCTTACTCGGGTTTAAGCTTCTGTCACTCTAGCAACCCACTATAAGCGAATCATGAACGTATTGCAACACCCTACAGTGAGAATCCTTCGCGTGTGTGCGACACAGAAGGCACCATAGGACAGCACCAAAATAAAACATACAACTCAAACCAATCTAGATCATCAATCAACCCAAAAGACAAAAGAAATCTACTAAAAACATCATAGGATGGCAACACATCATGGGATCATAATATGTGGCATAAAGCACCATGTTCAAGTAGGGGATTACAGCGGGGTGCGGGAGAGTGGACCGCTTAAAATAGATGAGGACGGTGATGAAGAAGGTGATGTTGATGAAGACGATCACCGCGGCGATGGTTCCCCCGGCGGCACTCCGGCGCCACCGAGAGAGAGGGGGAGAGAGTCTCCCCCTTGTGCTTCCTCCTCCATGGCCTCCCCCCTAGATGGGGAGAGGTTCTCCCTCTGGTCCTTGGCCTCCATGGTGATGATGGCCCCTTCCGGCTTCCTACTCCATGGCCTCCGGTGATGATGGCCCCCTCCGGCAGGGTGCCGGAGAGGGCCTAGATTGATTTTTCATGGCTACAGAGGCTTGCGGCGGCGAAACTTCCGATCTAGGTTTCTTTTTGGAGTTTTGGGTATTTATAAGAATTTTTGGCATCGGTCTCACGTCAAGGAGGTGCCCGAGGGGCCAACAAGCCGTAGGGGCGCGCCCTACCCCCCAGGGCACTCCCTGGTGGCTTGTGGCCACCTCGTCCACTTCCTGGCCTAGATCCGATGCTTTGGGGGTCTCTTTTGGTCCATAAAAAATCACCGTAAATTTTCAGCCCATTCCGAGAACTTTTATTTCTGCACAAAAAAAGACACCACGGTAGTTCTGCTGAAAACAGCGTCAGTCCGGGTTAGTTCTAATCAAATCATAGCAAAACCATATAAAATTGTTGTAAACATGGCATGAATACTTCATAAATTATAGATACATTGGAGACGTATCAGCATCCCTAAGCTTAATTCCTGCTCGTCCTCGAGTAGGTAAATGATAAAAGAAATAATTTATGAAGTGTGAATGCTAGCATAGTGCATAAAATTGATCAATGATAGTTCCAACCACTTTTTCTAGCATCATTATGTATCGTAAACAGTAGCTCATCTCATAAGACTTCTCATGATCAAGTAACAAGCTATTCACATATTAAAGTATAGACCATAAAGTTTCTTGAAAACTAACAAACTATGTTCTCAGTCACCAAACAATTGCAATTCATCTTACTTTCAGGAAGGATCTATGTAAGAGCTTTGATTTAGCAAATTCCACATACTCAACTATCATATAGTCTTCCATGATTGCTAACACTCAAAGCATATTTTTAGAACAAATAGCATCCGTCGAACACGCAGAAAGATAAGGGCTTAATGTTTCGCCTCCCAACTTATTTACCATATAGATAACTGTCAACAATAATAATTCATGATCAGATATATTTGAATGGCCATATATGCTTGGATCTTTCCCCACCATATGATGCTTGCCAACTAAAGAATAATTGAGGTTGAAATAAGAAGGAATACTATTGACTCTTGAATAAAAGTAAATACACGAAAGTAAAAGATAGGCCCTTCGCAGAGGGAAGCAGAGGTTGTCATGCGCTTTTTAATTTTGGATGTGCAAACCCTTAATGCAAAGGAACGTCATGTTGTATTGCCCTTGGTGATAGCAACCTTTATTATGCAGTCCGTCGCTTTTATTTCTTTACCATCACAAGTTCGTACAACACTTATTTTCCCTTACAATAAAAGATCATACATATTTAGGAGCAATTTTTATTGCTTTTTGCACCGATGACAACTTACTTGAAGGATCTTATTCAATCCATAGGTAGATATGGTGAACACTCATGGCAAGAAACTGGGTTTAAGGATTTTTGGATGCACAAGTAGTGTCTCTACTTAGTACAAATTTTTGGCTAGCAAAAGATCCTAAGCAAGCACCACATGTTGGAGGAACCATAACAATATAACTTCTATACAAATATACCCAAACATAACTCATTACGTTGTCTTCCTTGTACAACTTCAACTAATTTGCTCAAGTTTGAAAATAATTAATGGGGCTCACAATCATATAAGATGTCCAAGATAGTATATTTATATGTGAAATCTCTCTTCCTTCAATATTCTTTCATGAATTGTTCAAGTGACCAATGCGGTGTTTGCTAACTTTCAATAAACTTTACCACCTATACTTCTTATATGTGAAGTCATTATTCCCCATGGGATAAGCATATAAAACATATATAATTTCAGATTTATGATATTCAATTCATTCAACCATTTACTCATAGGATATAAGTGAAGCACGAGAGTAAATGGCAAAACTACTCCAAAAAGATATAAGGAAGATCAATGTGTAGTCAATTAGTTAAATAGCCATGTGAGGACTCTCTCTCTCATTAAAAATTTCAGATCCAATGATTTTATTCAAACAGCTAGTAAAATGAAAATACGCTCCAAGCAAAACACATATCATGTGACGAATAAAAATATAGCTCCAAGTAAGGTATACCGATAGTGTTGAAGACGAAAGACGGGATGCCTTCCGGGACATCCCCATGCTTAGTTGCTTGTATCTTCCTTGAATTTTATCTTGGGGTGCCTTGGGAATCCCCAAGCTTAGGGTCTTGTCACTCCTTATTCTCCTCATATCAATATCTTACCCAAAACTTGAAAACTTCAATCACACAAAACTTAACGGAACTTTGTGAGATGGGTTAGTATAGTAAACCAAATCATTCACTTGGGTACTGTCAAAGAAAAGATTCATAATTGTTTCCACATAATTCCTACTGTACTCTATAATTTCCACAATTTATATTAAGCAATATAAGCCATAGAAACCACAAAACAAGCAAACTATGCATTGCAAACAGAATCTGTCAAAAACAGAATAGTATGGAAAGATCTGAATATTAGCCAAACTTGTGTTACACCAAAAATTCTGAAAACTTAGAAAACCGTAGGAAATGTGTAAATCAATCTTGTGTAAAAAATTCAGAATTTTTTGTCGCTTCTCTGAATTTTTAAAATTCTGCTACTGGACACAAAAGTTTCTATTTTTGCACAAAATCAAATCAAATATCAACCACACTATCCCAAAGGCTTTACTTGGCACTTTATTGAACCAAAAACTATAAAACATGATTACTAAAGCAGCTTAATCATGTGAACACACAAAAACAGTAAGGATAAATATTAGGTTGTCTTTAAACAAGAACTTTTCTTTAGAGCTTTGTAGCTAAGCAGTGATATTTTAATGATACTCTTCCAAGCCCAATTTCGATGATAATTTTATTCATACTCTAAAAGATATACGTCAAGTTCATAGAGCATTCTACAATTAATATAGTTTGACCAATATCAAAGCTCAAAATATATAAGTGAAGCACACGAAGCATTCTATAAAGCCATACTCAAAAGATTTAAGTGAAGCACAAAGAGCATTCTATAAAGCCATACTCAAAAGATTTAAGTGAAGCACAAAGAGCATTCTATAAAGCCATGAAGGACTATCTCATACTAGCATGGTGCATAAAGGAAAAGAAAAACACAAAAGATGCATATCATGTGAACAAAACAAAAACCGAGGTATACCGATAATTGTGGAAGAATAAAGATGGGATGCCAACCGGGGCATCCCCAAGCTTAGATACTTGAGTATCCTTGAAATATTTACTTGGGGTGCCTTGGGCATCCCCAAGCTTGAACTATTGCCTCTCCTTATTCTTCTTATATCAATACCTCCTTGATCTTTGAATACTTCATCCACACAAAACTTAACAAAAACCCTTGTGAGATCCGTTAGTATAATAAAGCAAATCACTACCTTTAGGTACTGTTGTAAACTCATTCCAATTTCATATTAGCATTATATCTACTGTATTAAAACTTCACCATGGTTCATACCCCCCGATACAACCCATAGATTCATCAAAATAAGCGGACAACACATAGAAAACAGAATCTATCAAAAACAGGACAGTCTGTAGCAATCTGGAAATTTCCTATACTTCTGTAACTCCAAAAATTCTGAAAACTTAGGAAAAAATAAAAAAAACTCATAAAAGTACTGTGTAAAAATTTCAGTATTTTTGCACATTCCAGTAAAAAATTTAAATTCATGCACTACAGAAAAAGTTTCTGTTTTTGCACCGGACATACCAAACAAGCAATCTAATCATCCTAAAGGAAAATCTTGGCACATTATTTTTACAATACAATGGATATATACAAGGGGATAATCATTTTTGAGAAACTTTCATGAAAAATTCTACATTGTTTCCATGATCATGAACGCAAGTGTTCAAGGTCGACCCTCACTTCTCCAATGCATAACCTTCCAATCACTTCTCTTTTTGAAAAAGTTTTTAGGCATAAGAGGCAAGTAATTTTTTTTGTATTTTGCATTCTTTAATTTTTTTTGTTTGTTTCACCCACAACTAAAGAAAACAAAAACAAAAGAGAAAACAAAATCTACTTAGTGAAGAAAGCAAACAAGCACACACGAGAATATCAACCCCACGCTATTGCTCCCCGGCAACGGCGCCAGAAAAGAGCTTGATAATCCCCAAGCGCAAGGAATCATCATAGCAATTTCCAAAGGTGGAAGTGATAAGTATGGAGTGTCGAACCCACAAGGAGCTAAAGGTAAGATCAATATTCTCTCAAGTCCTATCTGCCACTGATACGACTCTACGTACACCGAACGTTTGCTTCCATCTAGAAACGAGAAATAAAACTACGTTGTGGGTATGAAGAGGATAGCTTTGCATGATACCGGAGAACTAAAATATAAAAATAGGTGATGTTATCATAAAGTTAGAATATATCACAATATATTACAAATAGCGAGTGTGGAATAATGATGGGACGGTGTGCGGAATTGTCCTAGGCAATCGTTAACAAGATCGGTAATCATAATTGCAATTTTATATGAGGGAGAGGCATAAGCTAACATACTTTCTCTACTTGGATCATATGCACTTATGATTGGAACTCTAGCAAGCATCTGCAACTACTAAAGGTCATTAAGGTAAAACCCAACCATAGCATTAAAGTATCAAGTCCCCTTTATCCCATACGCAACAACCCCCTTACTCGGGTTTAAGCTTCTGTCACTCTAGCAACCCACTACAAGCGAATCATGAACGTATTGCAACACCCTACAACGAGAATCCTTCGCATGTGCGCGGCACGGAAGGCACCATAGGACAGCACCAAAATAAAACATACAACTCAAACCAATCTAGGTCATCAATCAACCCAAAAGACGAAAGAAATCTACTCAAAACATCATAGGATGGCAACACATCATTGGATCATAATATGTGGCATAAAGCACCATGTTCAACTAGGGGATTAAAGCGGGGTGCGGGAGAGTGGACCACTTAAAAGAGATGAGGACGGTTATGAAGAAGGTGATGTTGATGAAGACGATCACCGCGGCGATGGTTCCCTCGGCGGCACTTCGGCGCCACCGAGAGAGGGGGGAGAGAGTCTCCCCTTGTGCTTCCTCCTCCATGGCCTCCCCCCTAGATTGGGAGAGGTTCTCCCTCTGGTCCTTGGCCTCCATGGTGATGATGGCCCCTTTCGGCTTCCTCCTCCATGGCCTCCGGTGATGATGGGCCCCTCCGGCACGGTGCCGGAGAGGGCCTAGATTGATATTTCGTGGCTACAGAGGTTTGCGGCGGCGGAACTTCCGATCTAGGTTTCTTTTTGGAGTTTTGGGTATTTATAAGAATTTTTGGCGTCGGTCTCACGTCAAGGAGGTGCCCGAGGGGCCAACAAGCCGTAGGGGTGCGCCCTACCCCCCAGGGTGCTCCCTGGCGGCTTGTGGCCACCTCGTCCACTTCCTGGCCCAGCTCCGGTGCTTCGGGGGTCTCTTTTTGTCCATAAAAATCACCGTAAATTTTCAGCCCATTCTGAGAACTTTTATTTCTACACAAAAAAGACACCACGGTAGTTTTGCTGAAAACAGCGTCAGTCCGGGTTAGTTCTAATCAAATCATACCAAAACCATATAAAATTGTTGTAAACATGGCATGAATACTTCATAAATTATAGATACGTTGGAGACGTATCACCCCCGAGCCTTCTCGAGCATGCCCGAGCCCTCCTGCTCCTTCGTGAACCCTCTGGACTCGCCGCCCCTGCCCTCCGCGTGGCCTCAACACGCCAGAGCGACAGCACACACGTTGTCGTGGCCGTGCTCGCCCCTCCTCGGTGTCCGGCTATATATAGCCCTCCCCGAGGACTCCCGAGCATCTCATCCTCCCCACCTGACTCCCAGAGCCGCGCCTAGCCTGTCCAACAAGCTCCCGGAGCCCTCCTCGCCCTCCATTGATGCCATGGCTGCCGGTCTCCTCCTCCTAAATTCGAGCAGCCCACGCCCCCTCCCTCCCTCCTAACCTCACGAGAGCACTCTACGTGCCTCCACGAGTCTCCCCACCTCCTTGCTTCATCTCCGGGGTTCCCGTCGCCGCGCTTCCCTAGTCCGGCCGACGACCACATTCGCCGGAGCTCAAGCCACTGTCGACCCGGCCCTCCATTGCCGTCCGCACTTGGCCTAGGTGGATGTGGCCCACCGTCCCGAGGCCGCCGGTGCCTTTCCCTTGGCCGAGGATGGCTGCTGCCGCCAGGGCCAGCGCCGGCGTGCACTCGGCCTCGCCTCTGCCTCCTCTATCGGGAGGATGAAGAAGGGATGAGTAGGAGAGAGTCAACGCCCATGGGTCCCACCTGTAAGTGGCTCACGGCCCGGGCCCGCGCAGAGTAAGTGGAGGCGCCCTCTGGAAATACGTATTCCTGTAAAGAAAACGTAAACCAATGAAGCTCTAACTAAGAATACGCTTTCCCGCAGCGAAGACGTATTCCTGGGAAATGTGCTTTCTGTTTAGCCCGCTAGGGACTGGTTTGTAAATATTTGTTTCACAGATTAGTCCCTAGCCTTCAACCGTCTATATGGCCGATGCTAGTGGTCATGCTATGTCATATAATACTTGTGGTATTCATGCTCGTCAGTATGCCATGATCACGTGCATCCGAAGAATGATTTATTATTGTTGATAAATAGTTATGTTGCTCATTCATGTTCATGTTGATATCCTGCTCATATGCATTGTCTTCTCATTATGCTATTTTATTGTTATGACTCAGCATCATTCAAGTTTAACTGGACTTTAATCTAACTTGAACACCTGTTGGCCGAGTCATAGTGCCATCGAGACGAGCTGACCAGTGCAGCCACATTTGCCTTTATGGGAAGGCCCTAATGCAGTCTATTGTCATGCCTCTCATCGGTGCCTCCAACTAGGGAAGGTTAGGTGCGCGCGCTACCCTGGCCCGGTAGGTGGCAATAACCTTGTGTGCCCGAGTTGTGTTGTACCCGGGTTGTCTCCATTTTTGTTTTGCCACGATTGTGGCCGTTGGATGTCCAGAGTGGCATCATGGCCACCCATGACTTAGCCCAAAGGGGAGTTGGTCGGAGTGGCTGGGAGAGTGTCATGCAGTAGATCGGTTTTGTCGGAACGCCGTTGGTCCACCCGAATGGGAGTACGAGGCCATGGGTTCTGTGGTGTGGGTATAGTGTACTAACCTCTGCAGAGTGTAAAATCTATCAATAGCCGCGCCCGCGGATATGGGTCCAGTTCGTAGTAGGTCACACTATGGGTCAACAGTAATAATAACCTGACTAATAAACAACCCTGGTTCGATGAGGAAAGAAGTTGGATGATCTTGATGTGGTCACGGGAGGATCACGATGGTATTCTTGATAATGATGAGGTGATATTGTAAGGATCACAATGGTATTTTTGATATTGATTGAAGTGATCCCGTGACCACGATGGTAAGTAAGATTGGCATATATATGGTGGTTACGAGGTAACCCCGAATAGAGTAAGTGGGTCCATGTTGTTTTGAACATGTTGCATGCTAGTATCATCATTGTTCATGTCTCGAGTAACATGTTCATGCCATGCTCATCTGATATTGTTCTAGTTGTATCATGTTCACCTTGTACATGCCATGTTCTTCTAGTTGTATCATGCTCATCCTTGTTTAACCTGTAAATGTGAAAGCACAAGTGCTCCCTGGGTGATTTTGGTAATTAATGTCAACATATCTCTTGTTGGACTAATACTTTTATCTAGTATATTTCAGGTAAGTTCAACAATGGTGTGGAAAGGATAAGAGGATGTGGAACCCCTCAAAATGCTAAGGATACATATTGGCAAAAGCTCAAGACTCTTCATTTCTATTTTAGTGATCCAAGATCACATTGAGTCCATAGGAAAGCCAATACTATTAAAAGGGGATGAGGTGTTGCTTAATGGTCTGCTTGCTCAAAATGCTTAGTGATATTGCTCCAAATCCCTCAACCACTTTCTCATTCCAAATATGTCCAAAACTCAAAGTCAAACTCGGCCCCACCGAAATTTTCTATCCGGAGCCACCGAGTTCATTTAACATAGCCACTCCCAGAAACCCTAACAGTTCGGTCACACCGATACGGATCTCGGTCTCACAGAGATGGCCTTGCAACCTCTCTGTGACTTGCTAATATTATAATCATGCTCTATTTTGGTATTTATTGCCGATGCTAGTGGTCATGCTATGTCATATAATACTTGTGGTATTCATGCTCGTCAGTATGCCATGATCACGTGCATCCGAAGAATGATTTATTATTGTTGATGTGTTAAATAGTTATGTTGCTCATTCATGTTCATGATATCCTGCTCATATGCATTGTCATGTCATTATGCTATTTTATTGTTATGACTCAGCATCATTCAAGTTTAACCGGACTTTAATCAAACTTGAACACCTGTTGGCTGAGTCATAGTGCCATCGAGACGAGCTGACCAGTGCAGCCACATTTGCCTTAATGGGAAGGCCCTAATGCGGTCTATTGTCATACCTCTCGCCGGTGCCTCCAACTAGGGAAGGTTAGGTGTGCATGCTACCCTGGCCTGGTAGGCGGCAATAACCTTGTGTGCCCGAGTTGTGTTGTACCCGGGTTGTCCCCATTTTTGTTTTACCACGACGGTGGCCGTTGGATGTCCAGAGTGGCATCGGGGCCACCCATGACTTAGCCCAAAGGGGAGTTGATCGGAGTGGCTGGGAGAGTGTCATGCAGTAGATCGGTTTTGTCGGAACGCCGTTGGTCCACCCAAATGGGAGTACGAGGCCATGGGTTCTGTGGTGTGGGTACAGTGTACTAACCTCTGCAGAGTGTAAAATCTATCGATAACCACGCCCGCGGATATGGGCCCAGTTCATAGTAGGTCACACTATGGGTCAACAGTAATAATAACCTGACTAATAAACAACCCTGGTTCAATGAGGAAATAAGTTGGATGATCTTGATGTGGTCACGGGAGGATCACGATGGTATTCTTGATAATGATGAGGTGATATTGTAAGGATCACAATGGTATTTTCGATATTGATTGAAGTGATCCCGTGACCACGATGGTAAGTAAGATTGGCATATATATGGTGGTTACGAGGTAACCCTGAACAGAGTAAGTGGGTCCATGTTGTTTTGAACATGTTGCATGCTAGTATCATCATTGTTCATGTCTCGAGTAACATGTTCATGCCATGCTCATCTGATATTGTTCTAGTTGTATCATGTTCACCTTGTACATGCCATGTTCTTCTAGTTGTATCATGCTCATCCTTGTTTAACCTGTAAATGTGAAAGCACAAGTGCTCCCTGGGTGATTTTGGTAATTAATGTCAACATATCTCTTGTTGGACTAATACTTTTATCTAGTATATTTCAGGTAAGTTCAACAATGGAGTGGAAAGGATAAGAGGATGTGGAACCCCTCAAAATGCTAAGGATACATATTGGCAAAAGCTCAAGACTCTTCATTTCTATTTTAGTGATCCAAGATCACATTGAGTCCATAGGAAAGCCAATACTATTAAAAGGGGATGAGGTGTTGCTTAATGGTCTGCTTGCTCAAAATGCTTAGTGATATTGCTCCAAATCCCTCAACCACTTTCTCATTCCAAATATGTCCAAAACTCAAAGTCAAACTCGGCCCCACCGAAATTTTCTATCCGGAGCCACCGAGTTCATTTAACATAGCCACTCCCAGAAACCCTAACAGTTCGGTCACACCGATACGGATCTCGGTCTCACAGAGATGGCCTTGCAACCTCTCTGTGACTTATTGCACTCTTTCGGTCTCACCGAGTCAGTGCAATCGGTCACACCGAGTTAGCTTGACATTCGCTATGTTGTCCTATTGCTTCACTTCGGTCTCACCGAGTTGATGCAATCGGTGCCACCGAGTTGATGTTTGCCCTAAGCCCTAGCACATCGGTCACACCGAGTTGTTCTAGTGGGTCCCACTGAGATTCCTAACGCTCACATTTTGATTTGAATCGGTCTCACCGAGTTTGTCTATTCGGTCTGACCGAGTTGGGTCAAATGTGTGTAACGGTTGGATTTTGTGTGGAGGCTATATATACCCCTCCACCCACATCTCCATTTGTGAGAGAGCCATCAGAACGTGCCTACACTTCCACTACTCATTTTCTAAGAGAGAACCACCTACTCATGTGTTGATACCAAGATATACCAATCCTACCACAAGAATATTGATCTCTAGCCTTCCCCAAGTTGCTTTCCACTCAAATCATCTTTCCACCATAGCCAAATCTGTGAGAGAGAGTTGAGTGTTGGGGAGACTATCATTTGAAGCACAAGAGCAAGGAGTTCATCATCAACACACCATTTATTACCTTTTGGAGAGTGTTGTCTCCTAGATTGGTTAGGTGTCGTTTGGGAGCCTCCGACAAGATTGTGGAGTTGGACCAAGAAGTTTGTAAGGGCAAGGAGATCGCCTACTTCGTGAAGATCTACCCGAGTGAGGCAAGTCCTTCATGGGCGATGGCCATGGTGGGATAGACAAGGTTGCTTCTTTGTAGACCCTTCGTGGGTGGAGCCCTCCGTGGACTCGCGTAACCGTTACCCTTCGTGGGTTGAAGTCTCCATCAACATGGATGTACGATAGCACCACCTATTGGAACCACGCCAAAATCTCCGTGTCTTCAATTGTGTTTGCACACTCCAATCCCATCCCCTTACTTTCTTGCAATTAGCATGCTTTACTCTTCCGCTACTCATACTCTTGCCATGCTTGCTAGAAATGTATTGTGAATGTTTAAACTTGTGCTAAAACTCCACCTCAACTTGAAGAACTTAAAAATTGTCACCTTTACTTGTTGAGGGTCTAATCACCCCCCCCCCCCCCTCTAGACCCCTCTTCTCGACCCTTTCAAAATGCCATGCTGTTGTTTGTCTTGATTGCTTTTGGTTGCTGTGAGCTTGCGAGTACATTCAAAGTACTCACCTGGCGTGTCATGTCGGTTTGTAGGTCATGTCGTGATTGCTTGCTTGTTGAGGATCCGGAGTTTGCGAGCTAGGATAAGCGTTCCAGCCAGAGTCCCTGCAGAGTGGAGTCCATCATCGTCGCCATTGTTCTGCTGCTAGAAGTTCTTTTTGCTGCTACGAGTTGCTCTGCTGCTAGCATAGAGCAACCTGTCAGGCATAGTGTCGTCGTGCCGATGTAATTCGTGGTGATATCAGAACCCTTGTATCCGTATCATTTGGAATAAAGAGCTGGTTTGTTATATGCTAAGCAGTGCCGTATTCCAGAAGACTTGATATCTGGGCTGGAATACGGGGTGTTTCGGTCTCTCTGAGCTGGGGTGCCACAAGAGTTGGTATCAGAGTAGGTCTGGTTGTAGGACGCCCTAGTCCGCGCGAGCGTTAGAAGCGGTAGTATAGAGTCTAGTCGGTTTGATGCATTTGGTTGTTGCATAGCATGCATATAGAATTATTATCTAGTCGCTAACGATTGATCTTGTGGGTGTAGGTGGCATCGATTTTGATTCACCACCTGCACCCCTCTGGTTTTGCATACCTGCTCTTCGGTGTTGGCATCATTTCTGTCCCAGCAGAATGATGCCGAGGTACCTAGTGTTCCAGGCACCATTTGCAGGATTTGTGCTCAGGCATCGCGCCAGCATCTTTCCGCCAGCCACCCCTATCATTTCGGTGATAGACATGTTTCTATCCCGAATCATTCCTTCCAACTCGCCGCGTTGGCAACCCTTACTGATCTTTGTTATCAAAAAAGGGCAATGCCAGCAAGCCTTGTTTTTCAGTGCTATCTTACTCTGTTATCCATTCTTTGGACGCGTATGGTTCCCTTCCGTCCACTTGATGATGATGTGGTTGTGTAAGTGCATCTAGTGCCACCCCTAGTTGGTTTTGGAGTATTGACGACAAACGTGGTTGAGGGACTAATGTGTTTGTGAGAATTGAAGGATAACACAGGTAGAAGTCCCTCATTGATTCGGTTTTCCTACCAGAGATGACCCCTAAAAATGTATGAAGACATTGAAGACAATGGTGGTTCGTGAAAACATTCACATCGAAGATGATGACGTGTGAAGACATTCACTTGAAGACTATGGAGTGCAAAGACATAGTTTCTTTCATAGTTTCATTTTCTTCTTTCTTAAGTCATAGGAACCACCGTACTGTTAAGTGGGGTCCAAGTGAACAAAGTCAGAAGACTGACGTGATGCTCAACCAAAATCCTATGTCTTCGAGCGAAGACAATGAGAGCAAATCTTATCCAGAGTTGGATGAGTCAGCTTTGCTTGTAGCCCAAGCCAAGCTGCCGCGTGTGTTTGAAATTCGACCGTTGGACACGTGTCGGTTCCTTAATGACCTAGGGTCATTTCGGACATATCATGTCGGGTTGCCTGCTGGCTATAAATAGCCCACCCCGTCCACCATAAATTGGTGGCTGCTCAGAGTTAGTGCACGGCTTTTGTCGTTTGAGAGCAACCCACCTCCAAAGCCTTTGAGAGAGAGATCCTTGCGAGGACAAAGCCCAAAACACCCAGAGCCAAAGAGTGTTAGGCATCACTGAAGTCTTTCTGTCCGCGTGACCTGAAGACTTGTTACACTTGAGGATTGTGTATCCTCCAGCCAGTTAGGCGTCTCATTCTGAGGATCCAAGAGTCATTGTGGATCGCCAGTGAACGGAGTCTATGAAGGTTTGGAAGTCTACCTTGAAGACTTACCAGAGTGATTGGGCGAGGACTGGGTGTCCTTAGCTCAAGGGGAATAAGGTGAAGATGTGGTCTTCTGAGTTCAATCTCAGCCTCCCTAACCAGACGTACAGTTGTCACAGCAACTAGAACTGGTCTACCAAATCCTTGTCTTCACCAAGCTACTGGTTCTATCCCCCTCCTCCTTTACATTTCAGTTTGTCTTTGTGAAGTCATTGCTTGTTTGCCTGATCTGTTTGACTTCACTATGAGAAGACTATTACCTGTTTGGCTTCATACTGTCTTCCATTCCGATATGTACTACCTAGCTACTATTAGTCCTCGTGCTTCCATTACAATGGTTACTTGACTATGGTCTGTCTAGTGTAGTTTATCTTCCGCTGCATATCATATAGGTTCCATTTGATTGTCTGTCTTCAAAGACCTCGTGTTTTGAAGACTTTCATAAAAATCGCCTACTCACCCCCCCTCTACTCGATAACTAGCACTTTCAGGTCGTGACCTCTGTGTCCCACTACATAATCACCAAGTCCGTCCTCCCCTCTAAGCCCGTCCAGATACAACTGGTGTTAAGCCAGCACTTGGTGTAACTCTGTTTACACCAATCCTTCCACACGTTGATTCACTTTCGTGCACACCGCCACAGCATGTTAGATCGTAATACCGGAGTTTCCGCGAGATTGGTGTGCCTAAGTATGCAGGCATATTATTGTTGTGAATAGCAATAATATGTGATGTTGCTTGAATATAATATTATTTGTATGTTTTGTGTGCTTTTGTTTTAGTCATTTCTTTTGCTTCTTTCTTTGGGCCTTCGGTGTTTCCCTTATTTCCCCTTATTAAAGTTGCTCATCAACCGACACCGGACCCGAAGAATCAGAAAGGAGTTTAAATATTTGGAAGCTCAACTAAACATTATGGAATTCTCAGCCGACTGCATTGTATTGGGAATGTCTGGTCTATAAATGATATCCTGGCTTGATTATCATCATCAATTCTACATCAGTGTGCACCCTTCACAGCAATAATGATGACATCAACCGAAAGACAAATTGTGTGCAAAACCACAGTATATTTCGAGTCCGAGGTATGGTTCATATGCAAGGTTTGACTCTGCTACGAGTACAATTTGAAACATGCTATACCCCGGAAGCAAGCTAGAATGTGTTATGAATTCAGTACTCAGCAAGAAGGATAGTCGAACAACCTTTTTCATACAAGTAATCAGTAGAAGAAATATTAAAGGGTATGTATATGGCATTCAGTCTGCATATCGCAGCAAGAAGCTTCTGGTGTAAGAAACCCAATCTGCCTTCGCAAGCTATCACAGAAGCTTATGCCGCAAGACTCCTCAATCTTCTCGAGCACGATATATGGATGACTTCCTGGGTAAGATACTCGGTCTTCTTCAGTAAGCCACCGCAAAATATTCCGGCATAAGGTACCGAGTCTTCCCCAGCAAGTCTCTAAGGGCGGAAGCTTCTAAAGAATGGTACCCAGTCTTCCTCAACAAGCTACCCCAATGAAAGCTTCGAGCACAAGCCCTTCAGTCTCCCTCAGCACGATACTCTTGATGGCTTTCAGCACAAGCTTCCTCAGTACGGCACTGGTGCCAGGCATTACACAGTGAGTTGACAGCGTATGGCAGTGCATCCCAAGGACCAGATCCGCAACAGTCTGGTAAAAAACAACACTCATTCAGAACTCAGAACACAAATCTGCCTCAAAAATCAGATACTTATACGTTAGGCAAGAGGAAGAAGGCCAGTCATACCCCTCAGTGGGTGATGCAAGGACCGACCATCTTTGAAGAAAAACAACATGGGGCAACAATTTCAACAGTGCTTATCAAGGCCAGCCTCTTCACCCCGACAAAGTGGTATCATTAACCTTTGTCACTGTCCTTATGATTAACGACAACAATGAGCTCCGTACAAGCACACGCGAACCTGGTATATATCCTAAGGCATGAACAAGGATAAAGTATGATTGCTAGAATATTACACCTGACAGCACATATGGTCACACGAAGAAATAATATGGCCAAGCTCTTTCAGCAAAGAATCTAGACAAAGAGAACAACAATGAGGGAGCAAGACTGGCAATACAGGACCTCATATCAAGGTAACTCGGTCAGCCAACTGTTATGCTCAGAATTGTCAGTATCGACTATCCAAGTCTGTTTTGTCAGACCAAAGGACAGCTCAACAGTTTGACTCCAACAACTGTGTTATGGCATCACCCGGCCTCTTAATGGATGTACCGATAGAATGAATAATCAGGATGTTGAACAACATTCTCTAAACATGTGCTCTCACCTACGGGAATCAGTTAAAGGATAGCGGGTCAGGAATAAGATTCTTCTGCCATAACCACCGACAGTCAAGTCTGTGGATACTATTATTATAAGGTCGTACCCCTTTTATGCTGGTCACGACAGATGACACTCAAATCTTTGGTACGGATTTGATACTCAAGATAGAGGAGCTAGCCAAGATGCTTCAGGAATACATGCGGGAAGTCAGATTCCGCCAGGAGAACAGTTATGATTCACAACACTGTTTTGAACCCGGAGGACATGCAACAATTTGAGCAACCCAATGACAGGAGTAAAATATTTCATGTCCACCAATAAAATCTGTTCACAACTCCATGGAATGTTGTCAGTGCTAGATATAAGTATGACACGTCCATCAGAAATCACTCTTGGACTTGTGAGAAGGGTATATATTTCAGTCATAATAATCGTTCGCACCCTGCTAGGTCAGCAGATATGAAAGAAATTGGAGACAGTGTAAGCATGGAAATGTGACGTGATGCCTGTCAGAATGAGGATACAGTAAAGCAAACCACCCCAGAGCGAGGCAGTCAAGTCATATGAAAAATCAGTGGGAACATCATATAAAGGAAAAAAGGATGCCCGAGTTGGAAACGGTTTCCTTAAGTCAGATATATTCATACTTGTTCCCTGAGCAAACAAATCTCGAGGACGAGATTTCTTTAGGGGGAGGTTTGTAACACCCTGGATTTTGGCCCTTTCTTTTTCATTTGAATTTCTTTGGGATTTTATTTGAAATTGCTTTTATGTGGCTCTGTGGTCTTGAAACTTGGGGAGATCATCTCTTCTCAAGTCTCACAAGTGGCTTGTCATCATCTAATCCATCCCAAGATCATGTCATTTCCATCTTAGCCCAATCCCAATATTCTTTTTATTGGGAATATTCCTTTTCTAATAAAGGAATAACCCTGTTTGCCCTAGGTTGTGAAGCAACCTATATTTCTGTCTTCCACAAAATTCCCAAATAATTCTCATAAACTGTTTGGGTCATATCTACCACAAATATGTCAAAATATTTCCTTATCCAGTTCAAAAATAATCCACCAGTATTCATTCTTCATTTATGTCCAGAGTAGCCTTCTGTGAAGGAAGTGCCACCTATCTTTTCTTGATTACTCCCAAAAATTTTGGGCATTCTATCACATACAAAAATTTGCCTCATGCCAAAATTCAGCTCCATTTGCCTAGCCAATCTTCCTCAGCAATTTTCCAAAGTTTCTGTCAGATGGAAGCCTTGGTGAAGGAAGTACCAGCTAGGGATATCCAAATGAGTTGAAATTTTGCAAGCTCTTTCATATGCTCAAATCATCACACTCCACCAATTTTCAGCTCCATACAACTATCTATGTGATCACATCTTCAAATATTTGTTTCTGGTAATATTTTCAAGTTGTGAAGTAACTACATTTTATATTGCTTCATTATTGCTAAAATTTTACTAGGACATGCTACTACCCATATAAACCCTCTCTGCCAAATTTGGGCTCATTTCATATCGCCAATTTCCCTCAAGAATGTTTCTTAGTTTCTGTCCAGAGAGGACCACTATGAAGGAAGTACCATTTTGGTATATCCAAATGGTATGAATTTTTTTCAGTATGTTCATATGCCCAAATGAATCCTCTCCACTTAATTTCAACTCAATCCAGTGATCTATGTGAGTGCCACTTCATGATCTAGTTTCTGGACCAGATTGGTCAGTTGTGAAGCAACTGTATTAAATCTTGGTCCAAATCATCTCAAAATTCACAGGACTATAGTCATTCCTACCCTAAGCATCTCTGACATCTTTTGATCTCTAATGGCCATGTCTTTTTGCCCCAGGATCTGTCCCAAGTTTGCTACAGCAAACTTCAGATGACCCTTCCCATCTAACCACAGTGTATTTCATCAAGATATCAACTCATAAGAGACCTATCATAGATGGACTACACGCTGGATACGGTAGGCCTCGCTAAGTCACCTTGCACGTGTCGATGCACGTGGTGATCACGCAGCTGGCATGCCAGACAGCGCGCTCTGGACCTTGGGTCCCTCGGGTTCGTCCGTTCCTCCTCTCCCTCGCCACCTCTCCATGTCCAGTAGCTCCTCCGTGCCATCGCCATCGCTCTGGACGCCTCTTCCCCCCTTTGTTCACCTCATACGCGGTGCACCGGCCATGCCCGTGACCTGCCCGCCTCTGCCACCGCCGTGTCCCGTTGCCTACGACGCCCCCGAGCCTTCTCGAGCACGCCCGAGCCCTCCTGCTCCTTCGTGAACCCTCTGGACTCGCCGCCCCTGCCTCCGCGTGGCCTCGACGCGCGAGAGCGACGGCACACACATTGCCGTGGCCGTGCTCGCCCCTCCTCGGCGTCCGGCTATATATAGCCCTCCCCAAGGACTCCCGAGCATCTCATCCTACCCAACTCACTCCCAGAGCAGCACCTAGCCTGTCCAACAAGCTCCTGGAGCCCTCCTCACCCTCCATTGCCACCATGGCCGCCGGTCTCCTCCTCCTATATTCGAGCAGCCCACGGCTCCTCCCTCCCTCCCTCCTGACCTCACTAGAGCACTCTACGTGCCTCCACGAGTCTCCCCACCTCCTTTCTTCGTCTTCGGGGTTCCCGTCGCCGCGCTTCCCAAGTCCGGCCGACGACCACATTCGCTGGAGCTCAAGCCGCTGTCGAGCCGGCCCTCCCTCGGCGTTCGTACTTGGCCTAGGTGGATGTGGCCCACCGTCCAGAGGCCTCCGGTGCCTTTCCCTTGGCCGAGGATGGCCGCTGCCGCCGGGGCTAGCGCCGGCGTGCGCTCGGCCTCACCTCTGCCTCCTCTGTCGGGAGGATGAAGAAGGGACAAGGAGGAGAGAGTCAATGCCCGCGGGTCCCACCTGTAAGTGACTCATGGCCCGGGCCCGCAGAGAGTAAGTGGAGGCGCCCTATCCAAATAAGTATTCTTGTACTGAAAACGGAAACCGGTGCAGTTCTAACTGAAAATATGCTTACCCACAGTGAAGACGTATTCCTGGGAAATGCACTTTCTGTTTAGCCCACCAGGGACTGGTTTGTAAATATTTGTTTCACAGATTAGTCCCTAGCCTTCAACCGTCTATATCTCCGCGACCGTAACTCCGAATGAGGTGATTCCAAAGCCCACGTCTTCGTCTCGTCGAGCCCGTTCTGCTGGTACCATTTTCACTATGTTGTCATATACTGGAAATGCCCATTTTGCCCTTGCCCTGATCTAGCCCCCTCCGAGAGAGAAGCTTTTCTCGCAAGTCTTTCCGCGGCTTCACCGCACCTCTTCCCGGTGTATTCTTCATCCCCAGGCAAGCCACGACAGCCACTTGCATGATGGTCTTGTAGTAGCCATGGTTTCCTACTAGAATATTAAATTCCTATAAATACCAAAAACCCCAGAAATAAACCTAGATCGGGAGTTCCACCGCCGTAAGCCTGTGTAGCCATGAAAAATCAATCTAGGCCCTCTCCGGCACCCTGCCGGAGGGGGCCATCATCACCGGAGGCCATGGAGGAGGATCCCGGAGGGGGCCATCATCACCATGGAGCCCAAGGACCAGAGGGCGAACCTCTTCCCATCTAGGGGGGAGGCCATGGAGGAGGAAGCACAAGGGGGAGCCTCTCTCCCCCTCTCTCTCGGTGGCGTCGGAGTGCCGCCGGGGGAACTATCGCCGCGGTGATCGTCTTCATCAACACCACCTTCTTCATCACCGTCCTCATCTATTTTCAGCGGTCCACTCTCCCGCACCCCGCTATAATCACCTACTTGAACATGGTTCTTTATGCCACAAATTATGATCCAATGATGTGTTGCCATCCTTTGATGTTTTGAGTAGATTTCCTTTGTCTTTTGGGTTGATTGATGATCTAGATTGGTTTGAGTTGTATGTTTTATTTTGGTGATGTCCTATGGTGCCTTCCATGCCGCGCACACATGAAGGATTCCCGATGTAGGGTGTTGCAATACGTTCATGATTCACTTATAGTGGGTTGCTTGAGTGACAGAAGCATAAACCCGAGTAAGGGGGTTGTTGCGTATGGGATAAAGGGGACTTGATACTTTAATGCTATGGTTGGGTTTTACCTTAATGAACTTTAGTAGTTGCGGATGCTTGCTAGAGTTCCAATCATAAGTGCATATGATCCAATAAGAGAAAGTATGTTAGCTTATGCCTCTCCCTCGTATAAAATTGCAATGATGACTACCGATCTTGTTAACAATTGCCTAGGATAATTCCGCACACCGATCCATCATTATTCCACACTCACTATTTATAATATATTGTAATATATTCTAACTTTATGATAACAGCACCTATTTTTATATATTTTAGTTCTCTGATATCATGCAAAGCTATCCTCTTGTATATATCCATTGTATTATAAAAATAATGTGCCAAGTTTTGGTTTTAGTATGATTAGTTTGCTTGTTTGCTATGTGCAGTGCAAAAACAGAAACTTTGGCTGTAGTGCATGAAATTACATTTTTTACTGGAACGTCAAAAGTTTCTGAACCCTCTGGACTCGCCGCCCCTGCCTCCGCGTGGCCTCGACGCGCCAGAGCGATGGCACACGCATCGCCGTGGCCGTGCTCGCCCCTCCTCAGCGTTCGGCTATATATAGCCCTCCCCGAGGACCCCGAGCATCTCATCCTCCCCAACTCACTCCCAGAGCAGCACCTAGCCTGTCCAAAAGCTCCCAGAGCCCTCCTCGCCCTCCATTGCCGCCATGGCCGCCGGTCTCCTCCTCCTATATTCGAGAATGTGCCAAGTTTTGGTTTTAGTATGATTAGTTTGCTTGTTTGCTATGTGCAGTGCAAAAACAGAAACTTTGGCTGTAGTGCATGAAATTACATTTTTTACTGGAACGTCAAAAGTTTCTGAACCCTCTGGACTCGCCGCCCCTGCCTCCGCGTGGCCTCGACGCGCCAGAGCGACGGCACATGCATCGCCGTGGCCGTGCTCGCCCCTCCTCGGCGTCCGGCTATATATAGCCCTCCCCGAGGACTCCCGAGCATCTCATCCTCCCCAACTCACTCCCAGAGCAGCACCTAGCATGTCCAAAAGCTCCCGGAGCCCTCCTCGCCCTCCATTGCCACCATGGCCGCCGGTCTCCTCCTCCTATATTCGAGCAGCACACGCCTCCTCCCTCCCTCCCTCCTGACCTCACTAGAGCACTCTACGTGCCTCCACGAGTCTCCCCACCTCCTTTCTTCGTCTTCGGGGTTCCCGTCGCCGCGCTTCCCAAGTCCGGCCGACAACCACATTCGCTGGAGCTCCAGCCGCTGTCGAGCCGGCCCTCCCTCGGCGTCCACACTTGGCCTAGGTGGATGTGGCCCACCGTCCAGAGGCCTCCGGTGCCTTTCCCTTGGCCGAGGATGGCCGCTGCCGCCGGGGCTAGCGCCGGCGTGCGCTCGGCCTCGCCTCTGCCTCCTCTGTCGGGAGGATGAAGAAGGGACAAGGAGGAGAGAGTCAATGCCCGCGGGTCCCACCTGTAAGTGGCTCATGGCCCGGGCCCGCGCAGAGTAAGTGGAGGCGCCCTATCCAAATAAGTATTCTTGTACTGAAAACGGAAACCGGTGCAGTTCTAACTGAAAATACGCTTACCCACAGTGAAGACGTATTCCTGGGAAATGCACTTTCTGTGTAGCCCGCCAGGGACTGGTTTGTAAATATTTGTTTCACAGATTAGTCCCTAGCCTTCAACCGTCTATATCTCCGCGACCGTAACTCCGAATGAGGTGATTCCAAAGCCCACGTCTTCGTCTCGTCGAGCCCGTTCTGCTGGTACCATTTTCACTATGTTGTCATATACTGGAAATGCCCATTTTGCCCTTGCCCTGATCAAGCCCCCTCCGAGAGAGAAGCTTTTCTCGCAAGTCTTTCCGCGGCTTCACCGCACCTCTTCCCGGTGTATTCTTCATCCCCAGGAAAGCCACGACAGCCACTTGCATGATGGTCTTGCAGTAGCCATGGTTTCCTACTAGAATATTAAATTGTTTGTGCATGTTAATATTTTCTGAATGCTACACTTATGCTTGTGAATCCATGCTTATCTTTATGCCATGATTGTTGGGAAACGTAGGATGCAATTTCAAAAAATTTCCTACGCTCATGCAAGATCTATCTAGGAGATGCATAGCAATGAGGGGGGAGAGTGTGTCTACGTACCCTCGTAGACCGAAAGCAGAAGCGTTTCACAACGCCGTTGATGTAGTCGAACTTTCTTCGCGCTCCACCGATCGAGTACCGAACGTACGGCACCTCCGAGTTCTGCACACGTTCAGCTCGATGACGTCCCTCGCCTTCTTGATCCAGCAAGGTGTCGAGGTAGTAGAAGAGTTCCGTCAGCACGACGGTGTGGTGATGGTGAAGTGATCCGCGCAGGGCTTCGCCTAAGCACCGTGAGAATATGACCGGAGGCGTAAACTGTGGAGGGAGGCGCCGCACACGGCTAACAATTGATGTTGTGTGTTCTAGGCGCCCCCTTCCCCACATATATATAGGTGGGAGGGGAGGAGAGGCAGCCAGGGGGCGCCCCAAGTAGGATCCGAATCCTACTTGGGGTTTCCCAAGTGGTGCGCCCCTCCCTTCCTTATTTGAAGGAGGGGGAAGGAAAGAGAGGGAAGAGGGAAGGAAGGGGGAATCCTATTCCCTCTCTTTCCTTTTCCTTCCCCTATTTCCTTCTCCTTCTTGGACGGCCCATATGGGGGGCGCACCAGCCCCTTGTGGCTGGTGCGTTTCCCCTCTTGGCCCATAAGGCCCATATCTTTTGCTGGGGGTGTCTGGAACCCCTTCCGGTGACCCGATATGTACCTGGTACCCTCCGGAACACTTCTGGTGTCCGAATACCATCGTCCTATATAACAATCTTTACCTCTCAACCATTTCGAGACTCGTCATCGTGTCCGTGATCTCATCCGGGACTCCGAACAACATTCGGTCACCAAATCACATAACTCATATAATACTATATCGTCATCGAACGTTAAGCGTGCGAACCCTACGTGTTCGAGAACTATGTAGACATGACCGAGACACCTCTCCGGTCAATAACCAATAGCGGAACCTGGATGCTCGTATTGGCTCCTACATATTCTACGAATATCTTTATCGGTCAAACCGTTATGACAACATATGTTATTCCCTTTGTCCATCGGTATGTTACTTGCCCGAGATTCGATCGTCGGTATCTTCATACCTAGTTCAATCTCGTTATCGGCAAGGCTCTTTACTCATTCCGTAATACATCATCCTGTAACTAACTCATTAGTCACTTTGTTTGCAAGGCTTCTTATGATGTGCATTACCGAGAGGGCCCAGAGATACCTCTCCGATACTCGGAGTGACAAATCCTAATCTCGATCTATGCCAACCCAACAAACACCTTTGGAGATACCTGTAGAGCATCTTTATAATCACCCAGTTACGTTGTGACGTTTGATAGCACACAAGGTATTCCTCCGGTATCCGGGAGTTGCATAAGCTCATAGTCGAAGGAATATGTATTTGACATGAAGAAAGCAATAACAATAAAACTGAACGATCATTATACTAAGCTAACGGGTGGGTCTTGTCCATCACATCATTCTCCTAATGATGTGATCCCGTTATCAAATGACAACACATGTCCATGGTTAGGAAACCTTAACCATCTTTGATCAACGAGCTAGTCAAGTAGAGGCTCACTAGGGACACAGTGTTTGTCTATGTATTCACACATGTATTTAGGTTTCCGATCAATACAATTCTAGCATGAATAATAAAAATTTATCATGAATAAGGAAATATAAAATAACAACTTTATTATTGCCTCTAGGGCATATTTCCTTCAGTCTCCCACTTGCACTAGAGTCAATAATCTAGTTCACATCACCATGTGATTAATACCCATAGTTCACATCGTCATGTGACCAATACCCAAAGAGTTTACTAGAGTCAATAATCTAGTTCACATCGCCATGTGATTAATACCCAAAGAGTACTAAGGTGTGATCATGTTTTGCTTGTGTGAGAAGTTTAGTCAACGGGTCCGCTACATTTAGATCCGTATGTATTTTGCAAATTTCTATGTCTACAATGCTCTGCATTGAGCTACTCTAGCTGATTGCTCCCACTTTCAATATGTATCCAGATTGAGACTCAGAGTTATCCGGATCGGCGTTAAAGCTTGCATCGACGTAACCCTTTACGACAAACTCTTTATTACGTACCTCCATAACCGAGAAACATTTCCTTAGTCCTCTCAGGTAACTAAGGATAATTTTGACCGCTGTCCAGTGATCTACTCCTTGATCACTATTGTACCTCCCTGCCAGACTTATGGCAAGGCACACATCAGGTCTGGTACACAGCATAGCATACATGATAAAACCTATGGCTGAAGCATAGGGAATGACTTTCATTTTCTCTCTATCTTCTGCAGTGGTCGGACATTGAGTCTTACTCAACTTCACACCTTGCAACATAGGCAAGAACCCTTTCTTTGACTGATCCATTTTGAACTTCTTCAAAACTTTATCAAGGTATGTGTGATACGTCTCCGACGTATCTACAATTTATGAAGTATTCATGCCATGTTTACAACAATTTTATATGGTTTTGGTATGATTTGATTAGAACTAACCCAGACTGACGCTGTTTTCACCAGAACTACCGTGGTGTCATTTTTTTGTGCAGAAATATAACTTCTCGGAATGGGCTGAAAATTTACGGTGATTTTTTATGGACCAAAAGCGAACCCCGAAGCACAAGAGTTGGACCAGAAGAGTCCCGAGGTGACGACAAGGTAGGGGACGCGCCCTACCCCCCGGGGAGGGTGCTCCTACCTTGTCGTTGCCTCATGGACCCCCTTAACATGAGACCGACGCCAAAAATTCCTATAAATACCAAAAACCCCAGAAATAAACCTAGATCGGGAGTTCCGCCGCCGTAAGCCTCTGTAGCCATGAAAAATCAATCTAGGCCCTCTCCGACACCTTGCCGGAGGGGGCCATCATCACCGGAGGCCATGGAGGAGGATCCCGGAGGGGGCCATCATCACCATGGAGGCCAAGGACCAGAGGGCGAACCTCTTCCCATCTAGGGGGGAGGCCATGGAGGAGGAAGCACAAGGGGGAGACTCTCTCCCCCTCTCTCTCGGTGGCGCCGGAGTGCCGCCGGGGGAACTATCGCCGCGGTGATCGTCTTCATCAACACCACCTTCTTCATCATCGTCCTCATCTATTTTCAGCGGTCCACTCTCCCGCACCCCGCTGTAATCACCTACTTGAACATGGTGCTTTATGCCACAAATTATGATCCAATGATGTGTTGCCATCCTATGATGTTTTGAGTAGATTTCCTTTGTCTTTTGGGTTGATTGATGATCTAGATTGGTTTGATTCGTATGTTTTATTTTGGTGATGTCCTATGGTGCCTTCCGTGCCGCGCACACATGAAGGATTCCCGATGTAGGGTGTTGCAATACGTTCATGATTCACTTATAGTGGGTTGCTTGAGTGACAGAAGCATAAACCCGAGTAAGGGGGTTGTTGCGTATGGGATAAAGGGGACTTGATACTTTAATGCTATGGTTGGGTTTTACCTTAATGAACTTTAGTAGTTGCGGATGCTTGCTAGAGTTCCAATCATAAGTGCATATGATCCAAGAAGAGAAAGTATGTTAGCTTATGCCTCTCCCTCGTATAAAATTGCAATGACGACTACCGATCTTGTTAACAATTGCCTAGGATAATTCCGCACACCGATCCATCATTATTCCACACTCACTATTTATAATATATTGTAATATATTCTAACTTTATGATAACAGCACCTATTTTTATATATTTTAGTTCTCTGATATCATGCAAAGCTATCCTCTTGTATATATCCATTGTATTATAAAAATAATGTGCCAAGTTTTGGTTTTAGGATGATTAGTTTGCTTGTTTGCTATGTGCAATGCAAAAACAGAAACTTTGGCTGTAGTGCGTGAAATTACATTTTTTACTGGAACATCAAAAGTTTCTGAAATTTTGACACAGTACTTTTATAAAAAAAAGGTTTTCCTAATTTTTTAGAATTTTTTGAGTTACATAAGTATACGAAGTTTCCAGATTACTACAGACTGTCCTGTTTTTGACAGATTCTGTTTTCTATGTGTTGTTCACTTATTTTGATGAATCTATGGGTAGTATCGGGGGGTATGAACCATGGAGAAGTTCGAATATAGTATATATAATGCTAACATGAAATTGGAATGAGTTTACAACAGTACGTAAAGGTAGTGATTTGCTTTATTATACTAACGCATCTCACGAGGGACTTGTTAAGTTTTTGTGTCGATGAAGTGTTCGAAGATCGAGGAGTTATCAATATGAGAAGAATAAAGAGAGGTAAGAGTTCAAGCTTGGGGATGACCAAGGCACCCCAAGTAAATATTTCAAGGACACTCAAGCATCTAAGCTTGGGGATGCCCCGGTTGGCATCCCATCTTTCTTCTTCAACAATTATCGGTATACCTCGGTTTTTGTTTTAATCACGTGATATGCATCTTTTGTGTTTACTTTTATTTTATTTTCCTTTATGCACCATGCTAGTATGAGATAGTCCTTCATTGATTTATATAATGCTTCATGTGCTTCACTAAAATCTTTTGGGTATGGCTTTATAGAATGCTCTTTGTGCTTGACTTACATCTTTTGAGTATGGCTTTATAGAATGCTTCGTGTGCTTCACTTATATATTTTGAGCTTGGATATTGGTCAATATATATTAATTGTAGAATGCTCTTTTAACTTCACTTATATCTCTTGGAGTATGAATAAAATTATCATCGGAATTGGGCTTGGAAGAGTATCATTAAAATGTCCTGCCTAGCTAAAAAGGCATTAAACAAAAACGCTTGTTGGGAGACAACCCAATATTTATACCTACTGTTTTTGTGTGTTCACATGATTAAGCTACTGTAGTAATCATGTTTTATAGCTTTGTTTCAATAAAGTGACAAGTAAATCATTTGGGATAGTGTGGATGATAGTTGACTTGATTCTGTGCAAAAACAGAAACTTTTGCGCTCACTCCAGGAATTTCTATAATTCACTGGAACGTGATTTTGATCTGAAATTTTTACACATGATTGATAAACAAATTTTCTACGTTTTCCTAATTATTAAGAATTTTTAAAGTTGCATAAGTATGATGGTTGTTCAGATCATTACAGACTGTTCTGTTTCTGACAGATTCTGTTTTCAATGCATAGTTTGCTTGTTTTCTAGTTTCTATGGCTTATATTGCTCAATATAAATTGTATAAATGATATGGTACAGTAGGAAATATGTGAGAACAATTTTGAATCTTATCTTGACAGTACCAAAGTGAATGATTTGTCTTTATCATACTAACCCATCTCACGAAGTTCCGTTAAGTTTTGTGTGATTGAAGTTTTCAAGTTTTGGGTGAGATATCGATATGAGGAGAATAAGAAGTGGAAAGACCCTAAGCTTGGGGATGCCCAAGGCACCCCAAGGTAATATTCAAGGAAGACTCAAGCAACTAAGCTTGGGGATGCCCCGGAAGGCATCCCCTCTTTCGTCTTCAAAACCATCGGTATACCTTACTCGGAGCTATATTTTTATTCGTCACATAATATGTGTTTTGCTTGGAGCGTATTTCCATTTTACTTGCTGTTTGAATAAAATCATTGGATCTGAAATCTTGAATGAGAGAGAATCCTCTCGTGGCTATTTAACTACTCATTGATCTTCACTTATATCTTTCTGGAGTAGTTTTGTCATTTACTCTCGTGCTTCACTTATATCCTATGAGTAAATGGTTGAATGAATTGAATATCATAAATCTGAAATTATATATGGTTCATATGCTTATCCCAAGGGGAGTAATGAATTCACATATAATAAGTATAGGTGGTAAAATTTATTGAAAGTTAGCAAACACAACATTGGTCACTTGAACAATTCATGAAAGAATATTGAAGGAAGAGAGATTTCACATATAAATATACTATCTTGGACATCTTCTATGATTGTGAGCCCCATTAATTATTTTCAAACTTGAGCAAATTAGTTGAAGTTGGACAAGGAAGACAATGTAATGAGTTATGTTTGGGTATATTTGCATAGAAGTTATATTGTTATGGATCCTCTAACATGTGGTGCTTGCTTAGGATCTTTTGCTAGCCAAAAATTTTGTACTAAGTAGAGTTACTACTTGTGCATCCAAAACCCTTAAACCCCGTTTCATGCCATGAGTGTCCACCATATCTACCTATGGATTGAATAAGATCCTTCAAGTAAGTTGTCATCGGTGCAAAAAGCAATAAAAATTGCTCCTAAATATGTGTGATCTTTTATTGCAAGAGAAAATAAGTGTTGTACGAACTTGTGATGGTAAAGAAATAAAAGCGACGGACTGCATAATAAAGGTTGCTATCACAAAGGGCAATACAACGTGACGTTCCTTTGCATTAAGGGTTTGCACATCCAAAATGAAAAAGCGCATGACAACCTCTGTTTCCCTCTGTGAAGGGCCTATCTTTTACTTTCATGTATTTACTTTTATGCAAGAGTCAATAGTATTCCTTCTTATTTCAACCTCAATTATTCTTTAGTTGGCAAGCATCATGTGGTGGGGAAAGATCCAAGCATATATAGCCATTCAAATATATTTGATCATGAATTATCATTGTTGACAATTATCTATATGATAAATAAGTTGGGAGGCGAAATATTAAGCCCCTATCTTTCTCTGTGTTCGATGGATGATATTTGTTCTAAAAATATGCTTTGAGTGTTAGCAATCATGGAAGACTATATGATAGTTGAGTATGTGGAATTTGCTAAATCAAAGCTCTTACATAGACCCTTCCTGAGAATAAGATGAATTGCAATTGTTTGATGACTAAGAACATGGTTTGTTAGTTTTCAAGAAACTTTATGGTCTATACTTTAACATGTGAATAGCTTGTTACTTGATCATGAGAAGTCTTATGAGATGAGCTACTGTTTATGATAAAGAATAATGCTAGAAAAAGTGCTTGGAACTATCATTGATCAAATTTATGCACTATGCTAGCATTCACACTTCATAAATTATTTCTTTTATCATTTACCTACTCGAGGACGAGAAGGAATTAAGCTTGGGGATGCTGATACGTCTCCGATGTATCTATAATTTATGAAGTATTCATGCCATGTTTACAACAATTTTATATGGTTTTGGTATGATTTGATTAGAACTAACCCAGACTGACGCTGTTTTCAGCAGAACAATCGTGGTGTCGTTTTTTTTTGCAGAAATAAAAGTTCTCGGAATGGGCTGAAAATTTACGGTGATTTTTTATGGACCAAAAGAGAACCCCGAAGCACAAGAGTTGGACCAGAAGAGTCCCGAGGCGACGACAAGGTAGGGGGCACGCCCTACCCCCCCGGGAGGGTGCTCCTACCATGTCGCTGCCTCGTGGACCCCCTTGACGTGAGACCGATGCCAAAAATTCCTATAAATACCAAAAACCCTAGAAATAAACCTAGATCGGGAGTTCCGCCGCCGCAAGCCTCTGTAGCCATAAAAAATCAATCTAGGCCCTCTCCGGCACCCTGCCGGAGGGGGCCATCATCACCGGAGGCCATGGAGGAGGATCCCGGAGGGGGCCATCATCACCATGGAGGCCAAGGACCAGAGGGAGAACCTCTTCCCATCTAGGGGGGAGGCCATGGAGGTGGAAGCACAAGGGGGAGACTCTCTCCCCCTCTCTCTTGGTGGCGCCGGAGTGCCGCCGGGGGAACTATCGCCGCGGTGATCGTCTTCATCAACATCACCTTCTTCATCACCGTCCTCATCTATTTTCAGCGGTCCACTCTCCCGCACCCCGCTGTAATCACCTACTTGAACATGGTGCTTTATGCCACATATTATGATCCAATGATGTGTTGCCATCCTATGATGTTTTGAGTAGATTTCCTTTGTCTTTTGGGTTGATTGATGATCTAGATTGGTTTGAGTTGTATGTTTTATTTTGGTGATGTCCTATGGTGCCTTCTGTGCCGCGCACACGTGAAGGATTCCCGATGTAGGGTGTTGCAATACGTTCATGATTCGCTTATAGTGGGTTGCTTGAGTGACAGAAGCATAAACCCGAGTAAGGGGGTTGTTGCGTATGGGATAAAGGGGACTTGATACTTTAATGCTATGGTTGGGTTTTACCTTAATGAACTTTAGTAGTTGCGGATGCTTGCTAGAGTTCCAATCATAAGTGCATATGATCCAAGAAGAGAAAGTATGTTAGCTTATGCCTCTCCCTCATATAAAATTGCAATGACGACTACCGATCTTGTTAACAATTGCCTAGGATAATTCCGCACACCGATCCATCATTATTCCACACTCGCTATTTATAATATATTCTAACTTTATGATAACATCACCTATTTTTATATATTTTAGTTCTCCGATATCATGCAAAGTTATCCTCTTCATACCCACAACGTAGTTTTATTTCTCATTTCTAGATGTAAGCAAACGCTCGGTATACGTAGAGTTGTATCAGTGGCAGATAGGACTTGAGAGAATATTGATCTTACCTTAACTCCTTGTGGGTTCAACACTCCATACTTATCACTTCCATCTTTGGAAATTACTACGATGATTCCTTGCACTTGGGGATTATCAATGTGCTTTGTGAAAGTCCTATTAAGCGTCTCGATCTATCCCTATAGATCTTGATTCCCAATATATAAGCAGCTTCACCGAGGTATTTCATTGAAAAACTCTTATTCAAGTATCCTTTTATGCTATCCAGAAATTCTACATCATTTCCAATCAACAATATGTCATCCACATATAATATTAGAAATGCTACAGAGCTCCCACTCATTTTCTTGTAAATACAGGCTTCTCCAAAAGTCTGTATAAAACCATACGCTTTGATCACCTCATCAAAGCGTATATTCCAACTCCGAGATGCTTGCACCAGTCCATAGATGGATCGTTGGAGCTTGCACACTTTGTTAGCACCTTTAGGATCGACAAAACCTTCTGGTTGCATCATATACAACTCTTCTTTAAGAAATCCATTAAGGAATGCAGTTTTGACGTCCATTTGCCAGATTTCATAATCATAAAATGCGGCAATTGCTAACATGATTCGGACGGACTTAAGCATCGCTACGGGTGAGAAAGTCTCATCGTAGTCAACTCCTTGAACTTGTCGAAAACCTTTTGCGACAAGTCGAGCTTTGTAGATAGTAACATTACCAACGGCGTCAGTCTTCTTCTTGAAGATCCATTTATTCTCTATGGCTCGCCGATCATCGGGCAAGTACACCAAAGTCCACACTTTGTTCTCATACATGGATCCTATCTCAGATTTCATGGCCTCAAGCCATCTGTCGGTATCTGGGCTCATCATAGCTTCTTCATAGTTCGTAGGTTCGCCTTGGTCTAGTAACATGACTTCCAGTACAGGATTCCCGTACCACTCTGGTGCGGATCGTGTTCTGGTTGACCTACGAAGTTCTGTAGTAACTTGATCAGAAGATTCATGATCATCATCATTAGCTTCCTCTCTAGTTGGTGTAGGCGTCACGGGAACGGTTTTTTATGATGAGCTACTTTCCAATTTGAGAGAAGGTACAATTACCTCATCAAGTTCTACTTTCCTCCCACTCACTTCTTTTGAGAGAAACTCCTTCTCTAGAAAGGTTCCATTCTTGGCAACAAAGATCTTGCCTTCGGATCTGTGGTAGAAGGTGTACCCAATTGTTTCCTTAGGGTATCCTATGAAGACGCACTTCTCCGATTTGGGTTCGAGCTTATGAGGCTGAAGCCTTTTGACATAAGTGCCGCAACGCCAAACTTTAAGAAACGACAGCTTAGGTTTCTTGCCAAACCACGGTTCATACGGTGTCGTCTCAACGGATTTAGACGGTGCCCTATTTAACGTGAATGTAGCTGTCTCTAATGCATAACCCCAAAACGATAGTGGTAAATCGGTAAGAGACATCATAGATCGCACCATATCTAATAAAGTACGGTTACGACGTTCGGACACACCATTACGCTGTGGTGTTCCAGGTGGCGTGAGTTGTGAAACTATTCCACATTGTTTTAAATGAAGGCCAAACTCGTAACTCAAATATTCGCCTCCGCGATTAGATCGTAGAAACTTTATTTTCTTGTTACGATGATTTTCTACTTCACTCTGAAATTCTTTGAACTTTTCAAATGTTTCAGACTTATGTTTCATTAAGTAGATATACCCATATCTACTCAAATCATCTGTGAAGGTCAGAAAATAACGATACCCGCCGCGTGCTTCAATACTCATCGGACCGCATACATCGGTATGTATTATTTACAATAAGTCATTAGCTCGCTCCATTGTTCCGGAGAACAGAGTTCTAGTCATCTTGCCCATGAGGCATGGTTCGCAAGTATCAAATGATTCATAATCAAGTGATTCCAAAAGCCCATCTGCATGGAGTTTCTTCATGCGCTTTACACCAATATGACCTAAACGGCAGTGCCACAAATATGTTGCACTATCATTATCAACTTTGCATCTTTTGGCATCAATATTATGAATATGTGTATCACCACGATTGAGATTCAACAAAAATAGACCACTCTTTAAGGTTGCATGACCATAAAAGATATTACTCATATAAATAGAACAACCATTATTCTCTGATTTAAATGAATAACCGTCTCGCACTAAACAAGATCCAAATATAATGTTCATGCTCAACGCTGGCACCAAATAACAATTATTCAAGTCTAAAACTAATCCCGAAGGTAGATGTAGAGGTAGGGTGCCGACGGCGATCACATCGACCTTGGAACCATTCCTGACGCGCATCGTCACCTCGTCCTTAGCCAATCTTCGTTTAATCCGTAGCTCCTGTTTTGAGTTACAAATATGAGCAATCGAACCAGTATCAAATACCCAGGTGCTACTACGAGCATTAGTAAGGTACACATCAATAACATGTATATCAAATATACCTTTGTTCACTTTGCCATCCTTCTTATCCGCCAAATACTTGGGGCAGTTCCGCTTCCAGTGACCAGTCCCTTTGCAGTAGAAGCACTCAGTTTGAGGCTTGGGTCTAGCTTTGGGCTTCTTCCCGGGAGTGGCAACTTGCTTGCCATTCTTCTTGAAGTTCCCCTTCTTTCCCTTGCCCTTTTTCTTGAAACTAGTGGTCTTGTTAACCATCAACACTTGATGCTCCTTCTTGATTTCTACCTCCACAGCGTTAAGCATTGTGAAGAGCTCGGGAATTGTCTTCTCCATCCCTTGCATATTATAGTTCATCACGAAGCCTTTGTAGCTTGGTGGCAGTGATTGAAGAACTCTGTCAATAACACTATCATCTGGAAGATTAACTCCCAGCTGGGTCAAGTGATTACGATACCCAGACATTCTGAGTATGTGTTCACTGACAGAACTGTTCTCCTCCATCTTGCAGCTATAGAACTTGTTGGAGACTTCATATCTCTCAACTCGGGCATTTGCTTGAAATATTAACTTCAACTCTTGGAACATCTCATATGCTCCATGACGTTCAAAACGTCTTTGAAGTCCCGATTCTAAGCCGTAAAGCATGGCACACTGAACTATCGAGTAGTCATCAGATCGAGCTTGCCACACGTTCATAACATCAGCATCTGCTCCTACAGCAGGCCTTTCACCTAGCGGTGCATCAAGGACATAATTCTTCTGTGCAGCAATGAGGATAATCCTCAAGTTACGGACCCAGTCCGTGTAGTTGCTACCATCATCTTTCAACTTAGCTTTCTCTAGGAACGCATTAAAATTCAAGGGAATGGTAGCACGGGCCATTGATCTACAACATAGATATGCAAAAACTATCAGGACTAAGTTCATGATAAATTAAGTTCAATTAATCAAATTACTAATGAACTCCCACTTAAATAGACATCCCTCAAGTCATCTAAGTGATACGTGATCCAAATCAACTAAACCATGTCCGATCATCACGTGAGATGGAGTAGTCATCAATGGTGAACATCTCTATGTTGATCATATCTACTATATGATTCACGTTCGACCTTTCGGTCTCCAGTGTTCTGAGGCCATGTCTGTACATGCTAGGCTCGTCAAGTTTAACCCGAGTTGTAACATCCCAAAATTCTAAATTTTGGAATGGTATATTAAATAAATAGTTTTGATTGTTTGTTTGATTGTGGTGTGGTTGCTTGTGTGAAATTGAGTGAAATTTGAAACTTTTTGAAAGTTGAATGAGAGGGAATGAAATGACTTTCCCAAACTTTCACCTTGCATTTATGATCTCCATGAATTAAAATTCATTTCATCACAAAACCCTAGAGTGAAGATGATATGACTTCTTCTATTTAAATAAATGAAAAGGGTTTTGAAAAGATTTGAATTCCATTTGGAAATATTTCAAATTCGAAAACTTTATGCAACTCAATGAGTTTCATGAGAGAAGATAAAATGACTTCTTCAAATGCTAAGAAAGAGAGTTGGAAGTTCAAAGAAATCAAATTGAAAGTACTTTTGTAGTTATTTTGAAGCCCACTTTCAATTTGAAGTTATTTGGTTTTTATTCAAATTAATTTTTTCTCCAAAAACAAAATATATGTAAAATATGGTAAAATGATTCCATACAGTAGAAAAATGGAGAGAAATGAGTTTGAAATCATTTTGGTATTTTAAAATATTTTTATTTGGTTTTTAAATGAACCACTAGTACTGTTCGCTTTATTTAAATTTTTTTGGAATTTATTTGCCGATGAAAATATGTTCATCATTTAGGAAATATTTTTCTGAAAATTTTGATATATAATATGCCTATGTACAATTTTATTTTTATTTTCGTTATTCAGTTATTCCTTTTCTGGTTCTATTTAAAAAACAAAAACTGCGCGTGCGCCTGGAACTAACTGTCGCCCACGTGCGCAGCATAGTAGCATCAGGCGCCTCATCATTTTTTTTTTCTTCTCTCCTACATGGGCCAGGCCCAGTGAGCCATTTTTTTCACTTTGGCCGAATTTTGTTTAAAAAAAAAACTACAGCGCGCGCGGCCGGCCGGACACTTTAGGCCCGTGCGAGGCGCTTAGCTTTTCTCCTCTATTTCTTTTCTTTTCATCTACGTTTAGTCCCACATTGTCTAGCCTTTAACCCCTAAGCCTCTCTTCCACCTATAAATATAGACCCATAGAGCCTCCAAAAATCATCCACTGCGGGTTAAATCAATATTTTGGTTTGACTAGCTTCACAAAAGAAATATATATTTCTTCTCTTCGGCGGGACTTCTGGAAGTTGTCTCCTCTCTCCGAATTCGTCTTTTCTCTACCTTATAAAGGTATCTTTCTTCGTATTGTTTTATATATACTCTCGTAGCTTATTATTTCTAGACTAGTATGGTAGAATAATTAGATTTATAAATTAGTCCCTGTATTTACATTTTAGGACTAGAATTCTTTTAGCCATAACTCTTTTTCTTCCGTAAAACAGCTTGACCCTGATTTTTCAAATAGCCATAACTTTTTACTCGTTCATCCAAATTAGACGAAACCAACACCAATATTTTCGTCTTGATTCCACCTATCTAGTGAATCAATCAAATAGACTTTTTGCAACTTTTAAATTTCGAAATTTGTTCAGATTCATATTTAAATTTCTTTCGATCATATCTTTTTATCCGTAGCTCCGTTTCCGATGAACCCAACTACATCGGATTCGTACTGAAGTAATATTTCCGTTCGCACAATTAGTGTCATCTTTCCAACATATAATTTTGATCTTAGCCAGTTACTCTACTAGTCCATCAAAGAGTTGTTACACAACATTCTAAGCAGATTCAATGCTATGTTGAATTACTTGATCTGTTATTTTCAATCTAGTAATTCTTTTTCCTACATTTTCATATTGACTTCCTACATCCAGTAGCATCATTAGTTTCAACTTCTGATCTTTTCAAATTTGAACGATTCAAATTTGAACTCGAAGCTTCACTTGATAATATCTTGTAAACTGTAGCGCTTTTTCAATTGATTCCTTTTTCAAATTGAATCCCTAGGCATAATCTAACATCTTGAGCCATCATCACACTTTTTCACCGAAATTAGGATCTGATCTTGCAAAATAATTTGATTTGGTTCATTTGGAGTTTTCGCAATCTTTCTTTGTATTTTTTTTGGGTCTTTGAGTGATTGCTTATGTGTGGATAAAATTGCTTGCTTACGATAGATTGATCGGAGTGTGACGAGTAGAACTATCTGGAATTATGAGTGCGAAGAATCTTCATCAACAGTACAAGGCAAGTTCACACTTTGATCATACTCTTTTATACCCAGTTTTACTTGCATTAGTTTCACCCTCAAATATTGCATGAGTAGGATTGGGAATATGTGGGTGTTGCTATGTAGTTGATGAGGTAGGAACCTATTACCTTTTTGATCACCCCGGGAATATACGTTTTGTTACTTATTGCTTAGTCATGCTCGTAGACGTGGATTGGTATGTGAGAATCATGCAAGTTGTGAGAGATAATAACTAAGGGAAACTTAAGGTGGCTACTTTAATACACATCTGGGTGGAATGGTTGGGGCACCCTGGGGATACCAGTGGCTTGCCCGGACACCTGGGGAATCCAGTGTTGTCCTAGGAGATCACGGGGTATCCGTGTGATCATCCTATGGAATGCCACCCAGGCTCAAAGGGATCATATGATATTTTCATGCCTAGAAACTTCCGTGTGCAGCCACAAGCCATTATGGGCTCTGGCATAGTTGAGTAAGTTGTGTGAGCTCTTGAAGAGGTGGACTAGCAGATGTAGGGGAAAGTAGGTGTACCGGTCTACCCAGAGTAGAGAGTTAACGCTTCGAAAAGACTGTGTCTCGGTCATCCGTTTCTCAAACATCGTGTCGTGCGAGAAATCCAACGGAGGAGATCGAGTCTTGTGGGGAAAAGTGCGCAAACCTCTGCAGAGTGTACAAACTAATCATGATTAGCCGTGTCCCCGGTTATGGACATCTTGAGTATCTGGTACTTGAATTATTGATTTGATCTTATCACTCTATTTAATGAAATTGTTGGGTTATTAATAATTTGGGAATTTGGGATTGAGTTGGAGGAACCTTCTCAATAACGGCATCAACTTGGTAAAAAAAAGTACTCCTTTGTTGTAGGGAAAAATTGGCTTTATGCAAAATTAAACTTAGAGCCTCCACCAGCCAAATATGCATGTAGTGATAGATATTGTTCATCATTATCCTATGGTGTGAATTTGCCAGTACATTCAATGTACTGACCTACATGGCTGCAACGTCTCATGTTGCAGGAATTCTTACGACGAGTAAGTGATACGTTAGGGTTACGATGTCTACACTCAACTTTGCCGTTGGCGTTGTTGGGAACTCCACAACCTTGTTGTTACTTCCGCTATATGGATTGAGGTAATAGTATTTATGTTACTTTATACATGTGATTTACCTCTGTTATAAATCCTCGAGTACTGTGTGTGTCAGCATACCGATCCAGGGATGACACTTAAGCACAGAGACTTGATTCATTTGGGTCGGGTCGCTACAAGATGGTATCAGAGCACATGTTGACTGTAGAATGTGACCCCTAGAAACTGGCAAGCCCTTAGGAGATGATTTCTCTAAAACTTTATTTTCAAGAGGATCCTTTAACTCTCATCTTTTCTATTCTTTACCAAATATTTCCTCTCACCTAGAACTGTTAGACTATACTCTTTTCCCCTTTTTACCACACGAAGATTCAACTGATGAGCCCAATCCAAGAAGGACAAGATTCAGACAAGTAAGACCACTACAGAATAAAGAGGATTTCACCATGCATTAGAAGTGTTGAAGCTACAATAGTGGATACTCCGAAGATTTGAAGAGTTTGACGACTTTGAAGATTTATTGACCTTTAGAAGACCAAACCCCTGTTATATACTTATGTTAGATGCGACGATTGTGAGCTGTCATTTGTTTGATGTTTTTCCGATGGCCACAAAATAAAACCCGTCTCTTCAAAACTATTGTTTGTATGGTGTGTATCCCTCTCTATCTCTCTTATCTCACCCCAAAACCCTTGGAACCAATAGAGGATGAATGAAGATGGACTTGTATTCTCTGGACCGATGACCCAGCCGGAGGCAGAGCTATGGACACAAAACATTGAGGATCACTTCAGGAAAAATTTGATTGCAAGGAAGTATGAGGTTCAATACGCTCTTCAGTACTTTACAAAAAGTGCTGCAACATGGTGGAAAATGCATCAAGCCATACAAGGATGTAATGGAGCAAAAAGTTGGGAGGAATTCAAGAAGACTCTGTTAAAATCCCGTCTCATCCGAAAGCGTGGTGATAACCCGAAGAAGAAACCTTGTGCCTGCAGGATTTGTGGAGAGATAGGACACACCCAGGAGGAGCACAAGGATGAATGCCCTCATTGTGAAGAAAGTCACCCAGCTGAAGAATGCCCAAATAGGTAGGTTACTTGTTTCGTGTGTGAAGGGACTACCCACTGCCCTGCTCAGTGTCACATTTACCCCATGATACAACGAACTATCCAGCAGAAGAAAGAAGCAATGAAAGAAGCCCTCGTGGAAATTTTAGAAGAACCTGCGATGAAGGAAGATTTTGAGGACACACCCGAAGAAGATCCAATTAAACTTTACACCAAGTCATGCTATTCATGTGGAGAAGAAGGACACATCTCCCAGTATTGTCCGAAAGAGTATCTAGTAGAATTCCCGACAGTGGAAATAGATTATGACCCACAGGAAATAGAAGTCCTGATTGGTACGGAAAAGTCCAGGAAGAGAAACATAATGTATCCCAAGAACAACCCAATTTCTACAAAGAAGGACCTGAGTCATATCACATGTTACAGGTGCAAGGATTTAGGTCATTACGCTTATAAATGTCCGAAGAAGAAGCTAAAAAAAATCCAAGGAGCCTACATAATCACAAAGAAACCCCGAGACATGTCGGAAGTCAATTGTTTTCGCTGCAAAGAAGCGGGACATTTTGCTAGGGAATGTTCAGATCAGATGAAAGCTGGAGCTGAGTAGTTGAGATTTCGATATGGATAATAAGAGTAGTAGAAAGCAATTTTATATTCATAAGTTCGATGAGTTGAATTAAGTAATGGGTGCTCAGAGATTGTAATAAATTCATGAAATCAATAAAGTTCATGTGTCATGATTTCATACGTTGAATTTTATGAGTTGTTACTCTATGAACAAAGATTTTGACCATTTTTGAGGATATGAGAAATATGGTCTATAGAAGAATTTGTGCATTTCAAGGGTAGTAGTACCCTGTGAGGACACTTGACCCTGGAAAGGATAATGATATTCCACGGAGTGGACTTTGGAAAAAATAAGTATGAGTTTTATCTCGATATGTGGGATACCCCAAGAATATGAAGGGATGAAGTACTATTGGATATAAAGGAGGTATAATGTTGGGAATATGGAACAATTATAACCCCAGGATGAGTTAAAGCCATACATGTGTTGAAGTGCGCCCATAACCCACATGCCCATGAGTTAATAAGGATCAAGTACTCCCTGGAAGAAGAAATTTCAGAAGAAGTTGTGATTTGATCAGCAGACGTTTCTTAGGAGGATACGAAAACCCGAGAGTTGTGAAGAACGATAGATGTTTTGTTCAGCTTGCAGAAGCAATGGATATATCCGAACTCAGTTCGTCGACAAGAGAAATTCTGCAATGCTTGTGAGGATGACCGAGTATTAGAATGCGAGATTCACTAAACCATATACAAGGTAATGATTTGGGTGCGGAATGGATTGATCACCATGCCGACTTACTCTTATTATTCGCCTCTGCTATATGGGATGGTAAATCTGAGTGACTTACCCATAGTAGAGAGAGACGGCGATATCAAAAACCTTGTTTGAACCTTAGAATGGTATAACAATTTTTTCCCTTGTACAAGGCAGTTGTTGCCAACCGTAGGTCATACGGTGAGAATGAAGCCTAGACCCGTTTTTTGCAGGGACCCAGTCAAATTGTTTGATGACCACCATGAGATATCGATAGTTGTTTAGTATTGGCGCCAGACCTGTCAGCTAAGAAGAACCAGTCTCGGAAGAACCTTACCAAGATGAAAGGACACAAGAATTGAAAAAAAGGCTATGCCACTACCGGAAGAGCCCAGAGAAGGAATTATCCTAAAGATCTGAGAAGATCGACACTGCCAACAATAAGGATGTAGTACCTGAGTTTTGATGGAACCGTAACCATGCTTCTAAGGGTGGTAGCACCCTAGACCTTCGTGACAATCGACGGATTTTTGAGGAGACCCCGAACTTAACCTATTTCTTGCTAGCCTCTCCGAATCTCGAGGGTGAGATTCATTTTAAGGGTGGTAGGTTTGTAACATCCCAAAATTCTAAATTTTGGAATGTTATATTAAATAAATATTTTTGATTGTTTGTTTGATTGTGGTGTGGTTGCTTGTGTGAAATTGAGTGAAATTTGAAACTTTTTGAAAGTTGAATGAGAGGGAATGAAATGACTTTCCCAAACTTTCACCTTGCATTTATGATCTCCATGAATTAAAATTCATTTCATCACAAAACCCTAGAGTGAAGATGATATGACTTCTTCCATTTAAATAAATGAAAAGGGTTTTGAAAAGATTTGAATTCCATTTGGAAATATTTCAAATTCGGAAACTTTATGCAACTCAATGAGTTTCATGAGAGAAGATAAAATGACTTCTTCAAATGCTAAGAAAGAGAGTTGGAAGTTCAAAGAAATCAAATTGAAAGTCCTTTTGTAGTTATTTTGAAACCCACTTTCAATTTGAAGTTATTTGGTTTTTATTCAAATTATTTTTTTATCCAAAAACAAAATATATGTAAAATAGGGTAAAATAATTCCCTACAGTAGAAAAATGGAGAGAAATGAGTTTGAAATCATTTTGGTATTTTAAAATATTTTTATTTGGTTTTTAAATGAACCACTAGTACTGTTCACTTTATTTAAATTTTTGTGGCATTTATTTGCTGCTGAAAATATGTTCATCATTTAGGAAATCTTTTTCTGAAAATTTTGATATATAATATGCCTATGTACAATTTTATTTTTATTTTCGTTATTCAGTTTTTCCTTTTCTATTTCTATTTAAAAAACAAAAACTGCGCGTGCGCCTGGAACTAACTGTCGCCCACGTGCGCAGCATAGTGGCATCGGGCGCCCCATCATTTTTTTTTATTCTCTCCTACATGGGCCAGGCTCAGCCAGCCATTTTTTTTCACTTTGGCTGAATTTTGTTTTAAAAAAAAACTACAGCGCGCGCGGCCGGGCGGACACTTTAGGCCCGTGCGAGGCGCTTAGCTTTTCTCTTCTATTTCTTTTCTTTTCGTCTACGTTTAGTCCCACATTGTAGCCTTTAACCCCTAAGCCTCTCTTCCACCTATAAATATTGACCCATAGAGCCTCCAAAAATCATCCACTGCGGGTTAAATCAATATTTTGGTTTGACTAGCTTCACAAAAGAAATATATATTTCTTCTCTCTGGCGGGACTTCTGGAAGTTGTCTCCTCTCTTCGAATTCGTCTTTTCTCTACCTTATAAAGGTATTTTTCTTCATATTTTTTATATATACTCTCGTAGCTTATTATTTCTAGACTAGTACGGTAGAATAATTAGATTTATAAATTAGTTCCGGTATTTACATTTTATGACTAGAATTCTTTTAGCCATAGCTCTTTTTCTTCCTAAAAACAGCTTGACCCTGATTTTTCAAATAGCCATAACTTTTTACTCGTTCATTCAAATTAGACGAAACCAACACCAATATTTTCGTCTTGATTCCACCTATCTAGTGAATCTAACAAATAAACTTTTTGCAACTTTTAAATTTCAAAATTTGTTCAGATTGATATTCAAATTTCTTTCGATCATATCTTTTTATCCGTAGCTCCGTTTCCGATGAACCCAACTGCATCGGATTCGTATTGAAGTAATCTTTCCGTTCGCACAATTAGTGTCATCTTTCCAACATATAATTTTGATCTTAGCCAGTTACTCTACTAGTCCATCAAAGAGTTGTTACACAACATTTTAAGCAGATTCAATGTTATGTTAAATTACTTGATCCGTTATTTTCAATCTAGTAATTCTTTTTCCTACATTTTCATATTGACTTCCTACATCCAGTAGCATCATTAGTTTCAACTTCTGATCTTTTCAAATTTGAACGATTCAAATTTGGACTCGAAGCTTCACTTGATAATATCTTGTAAACTGTAGCGCTTTTTCAATTGATTCCTTTTCAAATTGAATCCCTAGGCATAATCTAACATCTTGAGCCATCATCACACTTTTTCACCGAAATTAGGATCTGATCTTGCAAAATAATTTGATTTGGTTCATTTGGAGTTTTCGCAATCTTCCTTTGTATTTTTTTTGGGTCTTTGAGTAATTGCTTATGTGTGGATAAAATTGCTTGCTTACGATAGATTGATCGGAGTGTGATGAGTAGAACTATCTGGAATTATAAGTGCGAAGAATCTTCATCAATAGTACAAGGCAAGTTCACACTTTGATCATACTCTTTTATACCCAGTTTTACTTGCATTAGTTTCACCCTCAAATATTGCATTAGTAGGATTGGGAATATGTGGGTGTTGCTATGTAGTTGATGAGGTAGGAACCTATTACCTTTTTTATCACCCCGGGAATATACGTTTTGTTACTTATTGCTTAGTCATGCTCGTAGACGTGGATTGGTATGTGAGAATCATGCAAGTTGTGAGAGATAATAACTAAGGGAAACTTAAGGTGGCTACTTTAATACACATCTAGGTGGAATGGTTGGGGCACCCTGGGGATACCAGTGGCTTGCCCGGACACCTAGGGAATCCAGTGTTATCCTAGGAGATCCCGGGGTATCCGTGTGATCATCCTATCGAATGCCACTCAGGCTCAAAGGGATCATATGATATTTTCATGCCTAGAAACTTCCGTGTGCAGCCACAAGCCATTATGGGCTCTGACATAGTTGAGTAAGTTGTGTGAGCTCTTGAAGAGGTGGACTAGCAGATGTAGGGGAAAGTAGGTGTACCGGTCTACCCAGAGTAGAGAGTTAAGGCTTCGGAAAGACTGTGTCTCGGTCATCCGTTTCTCAAACACCGTGTCATGCGAGAAATCCAACAGAGGAGATCGAGTCTTGTGGGGAAAAGTGCGCAAATCTCTGCAGAGTGTACAAACTAATCATGATTAGCCGTGTCCCCGGTTATGGACATCTTGAGTATCTGGTACTTGAATTATTGATTTGATCTCATCACTCTATTTAATGAAATTGTTGGGTTATTAATGATTTGGGAATTTGGGATTGAGTTGGAGAAACCTTCTCAATAACGGCATCAACTTGGTAAAAAAAGTACTCCTTTGTTGTAGGGAAAAATTGGCTTTATGCAAAATTAAACTTAGAGCCTCCACCAGCCAAATATGCATGTAGTGATAGATATTGTTCATCATTATCCTATGGTGTGAATTTGCCAGTACATTCAATGTACTGACCTACATGGCTGCAATGTCTCATGTTGCAGGAATTCTTACGACGAGTAAGTGATACGTTAGGGTTACGATGTCTACACTCAACTTTGCCGTTGGCGTTGTTGGGAACTCCACAACCTTGTTGTTACTTCCGCTATATGGATTGAGGTAATAGTATTTACGTTACTTTATACATGTGATTTACCTCTGTTATAAATCCTCGAGTACTGTGTGTGTCAGCATACCGATCCAGGGATGACACTTAAGCACAAAGACTTGATCCATTTGGGTCGGGTCGCTACACGAGTATTCCGCATGTGCAAAACTGTCTTGCACCCGTTGTATTTGAACGTAGAGTCTATCACACCCGATCATCACGTGGCGTCTCAACACGACGAACTATCGCAACGGTGCATACTTAGGGAGAACACTTATACCTTGAAATTTAGTGAAGGGATCATCTTATAATGCTACCGCCGTACTAAGCAAAATAAGACGCATAAAGGATAAACATCACATGCAATCAAAATATGTGACATGATATGGCCATCATCATCTTGTGCTTTTGATCTCCATCTCCAAAGCATCGTCACGATCTCCATCGTCACCGGCTCAACACCTTGATCTCCATCGTTGCGTCGTGGTCGTCTCTCCAACTATTGCTTCTACAACTATCGCTAACGCATAGTGATAAAGTAAAGCAATTACATGGCGTTTGCATTTCATACAATAAAGTAACAACCATAAGGCTCCTGCCAGTTGTCGATAACTTTTACAAAACATGATCATCTCATACAACAATGTATATCACATCATGTCTTGACCATATCACATCACAACATGCCCTGCAAAAACAAGTTAGACGTCCTGTACTTTGTTGTTGCAAGTTTTACGTGGCTGCTACGGGCTTCTAGCAAGAACCGTTCTTACCTACGCATCAAAACCTAAACGGTGATTTATCAAGTTTGCTGTTTTAACCTTCAACAAGGACCGGCCACAGTCAAATTCGATTCAACTAAAGTAGGAGAAACAGACACCCGCCAGCCACCTTTATGCAAAACTAGTTGCATGTCTGTCAGTGGAACCGGTCTCATGAACATGGTCATGTAAGGTTGGTCTGGGCCGCTTCATCCAACAATACCGCCGAATCGAAATAAGACATTGGTGGTAAGCAGTATGACGATCACCGCCCATAACTCTTTATGCTCTACTCGTGCATATCATCTACGCATAGACCTGGCTCTGATACCACTGTTGGGAAACGTTGCATGCAATTTCAAAAAAATTCCTACGCTCACGCAAGACCTATCTAGGAGATGCATAGCAACGAGGGGGGAGAGTGTGTCTACGTACCCTCGTAGACTAAAAGCGGAAGCGTTTCACAATGCGGTTGATGTAGTCGAACTTTCTTCGCACTCCACCGATCGAGTACCGAACATACGGCACCTCCGAGTTCTACACACGTTCAGCTCGATGACGTCCCTCGCCTTCTTGATCCAGTAAGGTGTCAAGGTAGTAGATGAGTTCCGTCAGCACGATGGCGTGGTGACGGTGATGGTGAAGTGATCCACACAGGGCTTCGCCTAAGCACCGCGAGAATATGACCGGAGGCGTAAACTGTGGAGGGAGGCGCCGCACACGGCTAACAATTGATGTTGTGTGTTCTAGGCGCCCCCTTCCCCACATATATATAGGTGGGAGGGGAGGAGAGGCAGCCAGGGGCCCCCAAGTAGGATCCGAATCCTACTTGGGGTTTCCCAAGTGGTGCGCCCCTCCCTTCCTTATTTGCCGGAGGGGGAAGGAAAGAGAGGGGGAGAGGGAAGGAAGGGGGAATCATATTCCCTCTCTTTCCTTTTCCTTCCTCTCTTTCCTTCTCCTTCTTAGCCGCCCCATATGGGGGGTGCACTAGCCCCTTGTGGCTGGTGTGTTTCCCCTCTTGGCCCATAAGGCCCATATCTTTCGCCGAGGGTGTCCGGAACCCCTTCCGGTGACCCGATATGTACCCGGTACCCTCCGGAACACTTCCGGTGTCCGAATACCATCGTCCTATATATCAATCTTTACCTCTCGACCATTTCGAGACTCCTCGTCATGTCCGTGATCTCATACGGGACTCCGAACAACATTCGGTCACCAAATCACATAACTCATATAATACTATATCGTCATCGAACGTTAAGCGTGCGGACCCTACGGGTTCGAGAACTATGTAGACATGACCGAGACACCTCTCTGGTAAATAACTAATAGCGGAACCTGGATGCTCATATTGGCTCCTACATATTCTATGAAGATCTTTATCGGTTGAACCGTTATGACAACATACGTTATTCCCTTTGTCCATCGGTATGTTACTTGCCCGAGATTCGATCGTCGGTATCTTCATACCTAGTTCAATCTCGTTACCAGCAAGTCTCTTTACTCATTTCGTAATACATCATCCTGTAACTAACTCATTAGTCACTTTGCTTGCAAGGCTTCTTATGATGTGCATTACCGAGAGGGCCCAGAGATACCTCTCCGATACTCGGAGTGACAAATCCTAATCTCGATCTATGCCAACCCAACAAACACCTTCGGAGATACCTGTAGAGCATCTTTATAATAACCCAATTACGTTGTGATGTTTGATAGCACACAAGGTATTCCTCCGGTATCCGGGAGTTTCATAATCTCGTAGTCGAAGGAATATGTATTTGACATGAAGAAAGCAATAGCAATAAAACTGAACGATCATTATACTAAGCTAATGGGTGGGTCTTATCCATCACATCATTCTCCTAATGATGTGATCCCGTTATCAAATGACAACACATGTCCATGGTTAGGAAACCTTAACCATCTTTGATCAACGAGCTAGTCAAGTAGAGGCTCACTAGGGACACATTGTTTGTCTATGTATTCACACATGTATTTAGGTTTCCGATAAATACAATTCTAGCATGAATAATAAACATTTATCATGAATAAGGAAATATAAAATAACAACTTTATTATTGCCTTTAGGGCATATTTCCTTCAATGATAATTTGCATCTAGTTGGTTAAATGAGTACTTGCTAATATTATTATCATGCTCTATTCTGGTATTTATTGCCGATGCTAGTGGTCATGCTATGTCATATAATACTTGTGGTATTCATGCTCGTCAGTATGCCATGATCACGTGCATCCGAAGAATGATTTATTATTGTTGATATGTTAAATAGTTATTTTGCTCATTCATGTTCATGTTGATATCCTGCTCATATGCATTGTCATGTCATTATGCTATTTTATTGTTATGACTCAGCATCATTCAAGTTTAACCGGACTTTAATCTAACTTGAACACCTGTTGGCTGAGTCATAGTGCCGTCGAGACGAGCTGACCAGTGCAGCCACATTTGCCTTTATGGGAAGGCCCTAATGCAGTCTATTGTCATGCCTCTCGCCGGTGCCTCCAACTAGGAAAGGTTAGGTGCGCGCGCTACCCTGGCCTGGTAGGCGGCAATAACCTTGTGTGCCCGAGTTGTGTTGTACCCGGGTTGTCCCCGTTTGGGACCGTTTTTGTTTTGCCACGACGGTGGCCTTTGGATGTCCAGAGTAGCATCGGGGCCACCCATGACTTAGCCCAAAGGGGAGTTGGTCGGAGTGGCCGGGAGAGTGTCATGTAGTAGATCGGTTTTGTCAGAATGCCATTGGTCCACCCGAATGGGAGTACGAGGCCATGGGTTCTTTGATGTGGGTACAGTGTACTAACCTCTGCAGAGTGTATAATCTATCAATAGCCGCGCCCGCGGATATGGGCCCAGTTCGTAGTAGGTCACACTATGGGTTAACAGTAATAATAACCTGACTAATAAACACCCCTGGTTCAATGAGGAAAGAAGTTCGATGATCTTGATGTGGTCACAGGAGGCTCACGATGGTATTCTTGATAATGATGAGGTGATATTGTAAGGATCACAATGGTATTTTCGATATTGATTGAAGTGATCCCGTGACCACAATGGTAAGTAAGATTGGCATATATATGGTGGTTACGAGGTAACCCCGAACAGAGTAAGTGGGTCCATGTTGTTTTGAACATGTTGCATGCTAGTATCATCATTGTTCATGTCTCGAGTAACATGTTCATGCCATGCTCATCTGATATTGTTCTAGTTGTATCATGTTCACCTTGTACATGCCATGTTCTTCTAGTTGTATCATGCTCATCCTTGTTTAACCTGTAAATGCCATGTTGTTGTTTGTCTTGATTGCTTTTGGTTGTTGTGAGCTTGCGTGTACATTCAAAGTACTCACCTGGCGTGTCATGTCAGTTTGCAGGTCATGTCGTGATTGCTTGCTTGTTGAGGATCCCGAGTTTGCGAGCTAGGATAAGCGTTCCAGCCAGAGTCCCTGTGGAGTGGAGTCCATCGTCGTCATCATTGTTCCGCTACTACGAGTTGCTCTGCTGCTAGCATAGAGCAACCTGTCAGGCATAGTGTCGCCGTGCCGATGTATTTCGTGGTGATATCGGAACCCCTGTATCCGTATCATTTGGAATAAAGAGCTGATTTGTTATATGCCAAGCAGTGCTGTATTCCAGAAGACTTGATCTCTGGGCTGGAATACGGGGTGTTCCGGTCTCTCTGAGCCGGGGTGCCACAACCGGCTCATCATCAGAGTAGCCTCCAAGCCTACCATCATAAAGTGGGAGGATCGACTCGGTTTCGCCGACCAAGGACTTGTTGGGAATCAATGCATGGAAAACAAAAAAAATTCTACGCACACGCAATGATCTATCCATGGAGATGCATAGCAACGAGGTGGAAGAGTGTGTCTACGTACCCTCGTAGACCGTAAGCAGAAGCGTTTCACAACACGGTTGATGTAGTCGAACTTTCTTCGCGCTCCAACCGATCTAGTACCGAACGTACGGCACCTCCACGTTCTGCACACGTTCAGCTCGGTGACGTCCTCGCCTTCTTGATCCAGCAAGACGGGCGAAGTAGTAGATGAGTTCCGTCAGCACGACGGCATGGTGACGGTGATGGTGAAGTGATCTCCGTAGGGCTTCGCCAAAGCACCATGAAAATATGACCGAGGGAGTAAACGCTGGACGGGGGCGCCGCACACGGCTAAGACAATGTTGTACCCTTGTGTGGGGCCCCTCCCCACATATATATATATAGGTGGGAGGGGAGGAGGCAGCCCCTAGGGCGCCCCAAGAGACCTGGCGGCAGCCCTAGGGCTGCTGCCTTGCCCTGCGCCCCCTCCCCCCCATTTCCTTATATGAAGAAGGGGGAGGAAAGAGGGGGGAGAGGGAAGGACGGGGGAGTCCTACTCCACACTTTCCTTTCCCTCCCCTCTTTCCTTCTCCTCCTCATAGGATGGCCTCTATAGGGGGCGCACCAGCCCCTTGTGGGCTGGTGTGTTCCCTCTCCTGGCCCATAAGGCCCATATCTTTGCCGGGGGTGCCCGAAACTCCTTTCCGGTGACCCGATAAGTACCCGGTACCCTCCGAAACACTTCCGGTGTCCGAATACCATCGTCCTATATATCAATCTTTACCTATCAACCATTTCGAGACTCCTCGTCATGTTCGTGATCTCATCTGGGACTCCGAACAACATTCGGTCACCAAATCACATAACTCATATAATACTATATCGTCATCGAACGTTAAGCGTGCGGACCCTACGGGTTCGAGAACTGTGTAGACATGACCGAGACACCTCTCTAGTCAATAACCAATAGCGGAACCTGGATGCCCATATTGGCTCCTACATATTCTACAAAGATCTTTATCGGTCGAATCGTTATGACAACATACGTAATTCCCTTTGTCCATCGGTATGTTACTTGCCCGAGATTCGATCGTCGGTATCTTCATACCTAGTTCAATCTTGTTACCGGCAAGTCTCTTTACTCGTTCCGTAATACATCACCTCGTGACCAACTCCTTAGTCGTTTGCTTGCAAGCTTATGATGTGTATTACCGAGAGGGCCCAGAGATACCTCTCCGAAACTCGGAGTGACAAATCCTAATCTCGATCTATGCCAACTGAACAAACACCTTCGGAGATACCTGTAGAGCATCTTTATAATCACCCAGTTATGTTGTGACGTTTGATAGCACACAAGGCATTCCTCCAGTATTCGGGAGTTGCATAATCTCATAGTCGAAGGAATATGTATTTGACATGAAGAAAGCAATAGCAATAAAACTGAACGATCATTATGCTAAGCTAACGGATGGGTCTTGTCCATCACATCATTCTCCTAATGATGTGATCCCGTTATAAAATGACAACTCATGTCCATGGTTAGGAAACCATAACCATCTTTGATCAACGAGCTAGTCAAGTAGAGGCTCACTAGGGACACGATGTTTGTTTATGTATTCACACATGTATTTAGGTTTCCGATCAATACAATTCTAGCAGGAATAATAAACCTTTATCACGAATAAGGAAATATAAAATAACAACTTTATTATTGCCTCTAGGGCATATTTCCTTCAGTCTCCCACTTGTACTAGAGTCAATAATCTAGTTCACATCGCCATGTGATTAACACCCATAGTTCACATCGTCATGTGATCAATACCCAAAGAGTTTACTAGAGTCAATAATCTAGTTCACGTCGCCATGTGATTAACACCCAAAGAGTACTAAGGTGTGATCATGTTTTGCTTGTGTGAGAAGTTTAGTCAACGGGTCTGCCACATTCAGATCCGTATGTATTTTGCAAATTTCTATGTCTACAATGCTCTGCATGGAGCTACTATAGCTGATTGCTCCCACTTTAAATATGTATCCAGATTAAGACTCAGAGTCATCCGGATCGGTGTTAAAGCTTGCATCGACGTAACCCTTTACGACGAACTCTTTATCACCTCCATAACCGAGAAACATTTCCTTAGTCCTCTTAGGTAACTAAGGATAATTTTGACCGCTGTCTAGTGGTCCACTCCTAGATCACTCTTGTACCCTCTTTGCCAGATAAGTGGCAAGACACACATCAGGTGTGGTACACAGCATGGCATATCGTATAGAACCTATGGCTGAGGCATAGGGAATGACTTTCATTCTCTCTCTATCTTCTGCCGTGGTCGGGCTTTGGGTCTTACTCAACTTCACACCTTGTAATACAGGCAAGAACTCCTTCTTTGACTGATCCATTTTGAACTCCTTCAAAATCTTGTCAAGGTATGTGCTTTGTGAAAGTCCTATTAAGCATCTCGATCTATCCCTATAGATCTTGATGCTCAATACGTAAGCAGCTTCACCGAGGTCTTTCATTGAAAAATTCTTATTCAAGTATCCTTTTTATGCTATCCAGAAATTCTATATCATTTCCTATCAACAATATGTCATCCACATATAATATCAGAAATGCTACAGAGCTCCCACTCACTTTCTTGTAAATACAGGCTTCACCATAAGTTTGTATAAAACCATATGCTTTGATCACCTTATCAAAGCGTATATTCCAACTCCGAGATGTTTGCACCAGTCCATAGATGGATCGCTGGAGCTTACACACTTTGTTAGCACCTTTAGAATTGACAAAACCTTCTGGTTGCATGATATACAACTCTTCTTTAAGATATCCATTAAGGAATGCAGTTTTGACGTCCATTTGCCAGATTTCATAATCATAAAATGCGGCAATTGCTAACATGATTCGGACGGACTTAAGCATCGCTACGGGTGAGAACGTCTCATCGTAGTCAACCCCTTGAACTTGTCAAAAACATTTCGCGACAAGTCGAGCTTTGTAGACAGTGACTTTACCATCAGCGTCAGTCTTCTTCTTGAAGATCCATTTATTTTCTATGGCTTGCCGATCATCGGGCAAATCCACCAAAGTCCACACTTTGTTCTCATACATGGATCCTATCTCAGATTTCATGGCCTCAAGCCATCTGTCGGAATCTGGGCTCATCATAGCTTCTTCATAGTTTGTAGGTTCGCCTTGGTCTAGTAACATGACTTCCAGTACAGGATTCCCGTACCACTCTAGTGCGGATCGTGTTCTGGTTGACCTATGAAGTTCTGTAGTAACTTGATCCGAAGTTTCATGATCATCATCATTAACTTCCTTTCTAGTTGGTGTAGGCATCACGGGAACGGTTTTCTCTGATGTGCTACTTTCCAATTCGAGAGAAGGTACAATTACCTCATCAAGTTCTACTTTCCTCCCACTTACTTCTTTCGAGAGAAACTCCTTCTCTAGAAAGGTTCCATTCTTGGAAACAAAGATCTTGCCTTCGGATTTGTGGTAGAAGGTGTACCCAATTGTTTCCTTAGGGTATCCTATGAAGACGCACTTCTCTGATTTGGGTTCGAGCTTATCAGGCTGAAGCCTTTTGACATAAGTGTCGTAACCCCAAACTTTAAGAAACGATAGCTTAGGTTTCTTGCCAAACCACAGTTCATACGGTGTCGTCTCAACGAATTTAGACGGTGCCCTATTTAACGTGAATGCATCTGTCTCTAATGCATAACCCCAAAACGATAGTGGTAAATCGGTAAGAGACATCATAGAACGCACCATATCCAATAAAGTACGGTTACGATGTTCGGACACACCATTACGGTATGGTGTTCCAGGTGGCGTGAATTGTGAAACAATTCCACATTGTTTTAAATGAAGGCCAAACTCGTAACTCAAATATTCGCCTCCGCGATCAGATCATAGAAACTTTATTTTCTTGTTACGATGATTCTACACTTCACTCTAAAATTCTTTGAACTTTTCAAATGTTTCAGACTTGTGTTTCATCAAGTAGATATATCCATACCTACTTAAATCATCTATGAAGGTCAGAAAATAATGATACCCGCCGCGTGCTTCAACACTCATTGGACCACATACATCGGTATGTATTATTTCCAATAAGTCATTAGCTCGCTCCATTGTTCCAGAGAACGGAGTTTTAGTCATCTTGCCCATGAGGCATGGTTCGCAAGTATCAAATGATTCATAATCAAGTGATTCCAAAAGCCCATCTGCATGGAGTTTCTTCATGCGCTTTACACCAATATGACCTAAACAGCAGTGCCACAAATATGTTGCACTATCATTATCAACTTTGCATCTTTTTGCATCAATATTATGAATATGTGTATCACTACGATCGAGATTCAATAAACCATTTACATTGAGTGTATGACCATATAAGGTTTTATTCATGTAAATAGAACAACAATTATTCTCTGACTTAAATGAATAACCGTATCGCAATAAACATGATCCAATCATATTCATGCTCAACGCAAACAACAAATAACATTTATTTATTTAGGTCCAACATTAATCCCGAAGGTAGAGGGAGTGTGCGATGGTGATCTTATCAACCTTGGAATCACTTCCAACACACATCGTCACCTCGTCATTAGCTAGTCTCTGTTCATTTTGCAACTCCTGTTTCGAGTTACTAATCTTAGCAACTGAACCGGTATCAAATACCCAGGGGCTACTATGAACACTAGTAAAATACACATCAATAATATGTATATCAAATATACCTTTGTTCACTTTGCCATCCTTCTTATCCGCCAACTATTTGGGGCAGTTCTGCTTCCAGTAACCATTTCCTTTGCAATAGAAGCACTCAGTTCCAAGCTTGGGTCCAGCTTTGGGCTTCTTCATGGGAGCGACAACTTGCTTGCCATTCTTCTTGAAGTTCCCTTTCTTTCCCTCGCCCTTTTTCTTGAAACTAGTGGTCTTGTCAACCATCAACACTTGATGCTCTTTCTTGATTTCTACCTTGGCCGATTTTAGCATCGCGAAGAGCTCGATAATCGTTTTCATCATCCCTTGCATATTATAGTTCATCACGAAGTTCTAGTAGCTTGGTGATAGTGACTAGAGAACTTTGTCAATCACTATCTTATCTGGAAGATTAACTCCCACTTGATTCAAGCGATTGTAGTACCCAGACATTCTAAGCACATGCTCACTGGCTGAGCTATTCTCCTCCATCTTGTAGGCAAAGTACTTGTCAGAGGTCTCATACCTCTCGACACGGGCATGAGTCTGAAATACCAATTTCAGCTCTTTGGAACATCTTATATGCTCTGTGGTGTTCAAAACATTTTTGAAGTCCCGGTTCTAAGCCGTAAAGCATGGCGCACTAAACTATCAAGTAGTCATCATATCGAGCTTTGCCAAACGTTCATAACGTCTGCATCTGCTCCTGCAATAGGTCTGTCACCTAGCGGTGCATCAAGGACATAATTCTTCTGTGCAGCAATGAGGATAATCCTCAGATCATGGACCCAGTCTGCATCATTGCTACTATCATCTTTCAACTTAGTTTTCTCTAGGAACATATCAAAATAAAACAGGGGAGCTATATGCGAGCTATTGATCTACAACATAGATATGCAAAAACTATCAAGACTAAGTTCATGATAAATTAAGTTCAATTAATCAAATTACTAATGAACTCCCACTTAAATAGACATCCCTCAAGTCATCTAAGAGATATGTGATCCAAATCAACTAACCCATGTCCGATCATCACGTGAGATGGGGTAGTCATCAATGGTGAACATCTCCATGTTGATCATATCTACTATATGATTCACGTTCGATCTTTCGATCTCCAGTGTTCCGAGGCCATGTCTGTACATGCTAGGCTCGTCAAGTTTAACCCAAGTATTCCGCATGTGCAAAACTGTCTTGCACCCGTTGTATGTGAACGTAGAATCTATCACACCCGATCATCACGTGGTGTCTCAACACGACGAACTGTAGCAACGGTGCAAACTCAGGGAGAATACTTTTATCTTGAAATTAAGTGAAGGGATCATCTTATAATGCTACCGCCGTTCTAAGCAAAATAAGATGTATAAAGGAAAAACATCACATGCAATCAAAATATGTGACATGATATGGCCATCATCTTGTGCTTTTGATCTCTATCTCCAAAGCATCGTCATGATCTCCATTGTCACCGGCTCGACACCTTGATCTCCATCGTTGCGTCGTGGTCGTCTCGCCAACTATTGCTTCTACAACTATCGCTAACGCATAGTGATAAAGTAAAGCAATTACATGGCGTTTGCATTTCATACAATAAAGCGACAACCATAAGGCTCCTGCGAGTTGCCGATAACTTACAAAACATGATCATCTCATACAACAACGTATATCACATCATGTCTTGACCATATCACATCACAACATGCCCTGCAAAAACAAGTTAGACGTCCTCTACTTTGTTGTTGCAAGTTTTACGTGGCTGCTACAGGCTTCTAGCAAGAACCATTCTTACCTACGGCAAAAACCACAACGGTGATTCGTCAAGTTTGCTGTTTTAACCTTCTTCAAGGACCGGCCGCAGTCAAATTTGATTCAACTAAAGTAGGAGAAACAGACACCCGCCAGCCACCTTTATGCAAAACTAGTTGCATGTCAGTCGGTGGAACCGGTCTCATGTACGTGGACATGTAAGGTTGGACCGGGCCGCTTCATCCCACAATACCGCCGAATCAAAATAAGACGTTGGTGGTAAGCAGTATGACTATCACCACCCACAACTCTTTGTGTTCTACTCGTGCATATCATCTACGCATAGACCTGGCTCTGATACCACTGTTGGGAATCGTTGCATGGAAAAAAAATCTACGCACACGCAATGATCTATCCATGGAGATGCATAGCAATGAGGTGGAAGAGTGTGTCTACGTACCCTCGTAGACCATAAGCGGAAGCATTTCACAACGCGGTTGATGTAGTCGAACTTTCTTCGCGCTCCAACCGATCTAGTACCGAACGTACGGCACCTCCGCGTTCTGCACACGTTCAGCTCGGTGACGTCATCACCTTCTTGATCCAGCAAGACGGGCGAAGTAGTAGATGAGTTCCGTCAGCACGACGGCGTGGTGACGGTGATGGTGAAGTGATCTCCATAGGGCTTCGCCTAAGCACCACGAAAATATGACCGAGGGAGTAAACGGTGGACGGGGGCGCCGCACACGGCTAAGACAATGTTGTACCCTTGTGTAGCGCCCCCTCCCCACATATATATAGGTGGGAGGGGAGGAGGCAGCCCCTAGGGCGCCCCAAGAGACCTGGCGGCAGCCCTAGTGCTGCTGCCTTGCCCTGCCCCCCCCCCCTTTCTTATATGAAGAAGGGGGAAGGAAAGAGGGGGGAGAGGGAAGGAAGGGGGAGTCCTACTCCACACTTTCCTTTCCCTCCCCTCTTTCCTTCTCCTCCTCATAGGCCGGCCTCTATAGGGGGCGCACCAACCCCTTGTGGGCTGGTGTGTTCCCTCTCCTGGCCCATAAGGCCCATATCTTTGCCGGGGGTGCCCGAAACTCCTTTCCGATGACCCGATAAGTACCCGGTACCCTCCGGAACACTTCCGGTGTCCGAATACCATCATCCTATATATCAATATTTACCTATCAACCATTTTGAGACTCCTCGTCATGTCCGTGATCTCATCCGGGACTCCGAACAACATTCGGTCACCAAATCACATAACTCATATAATACTATATCGTCATCGAACGTTAAACATGCGGACCCTACGGGTTCAAGAACTATGTAGACATGACCGAGACACCTCTCCGGTCAATAACCAATAGCGGAACCTGGATGCCCATATTGGCTCCTACATATTCTACGAAGATCTTTATCGGTCGAACCGTTATGACAACATACGTAATTCCCTTTGTCCATCGGTATGTTACTTGCCCGAGATTCGATCGTCGGTATCTTCATACCTAGTTCAATCTCGTTACCGGCAAGTCTCTTTACTCGTTCCGTAATACATCACCTCGTGACCAACTCCTTAGTCGTTTGCTTGCAAGCTTATGATGTGTATTACCGAGAGGGCCCAGAGATACCTCTCCGAAACTCGAAGTGACAAATCCTAATCTCGATCTATGCCAACTGAACAAACACCTTCGGAGATACCTGTAGAGCATCTTTATAATCACCCAGTTACGTTGTGACGTTTGATAGCACACAAGGCATTCCTCCGGTATTCGGGAGTTGCATAATCTCATAGTCGAAGGAATATGTATTTGACATGAAGAAAGCAATAGCAATAAAACTGAACGATCATTATGCTAAGCTAACGGATGGGTCTTGTCCATCACATCATTCTCCTAATGATGTGATCCCGTTATCAAATGACAACTCATGTCCATGGTTAGGAAACCATAACCATCTTTGATCAACGAGCTAGTCAAGTAGAGGCTCACTAGGGACACGATGTTTGTTTATGTATTCACACATGTATTTAGGTTTTCGATCAATACAATTCTAGCATGAATAATAAACCTTTATCATGAATAAGGAAATATAAAATAACAACTTTATTATTGCCTCTAGGGCATATTTCCTTCAGGACTCACCATCAGAGTAGACTAGGGTATCACCGCCGGACGCAGAGTTATCCGCGCGGTTGGCCCCCTGAGTGAAGCCGATGAAGACGTGCTTCCGACCGGCTTGCACCCTGGCGGCTTGAATGCGCCGAGCTGGCTCGACGGTGTCGGTGTAGATGTCCGGCTCGGGTCCTGATTCACCGATTTTGCCGATGAAGACGTGGATCTTGCCGAAGGGGACCTGGTACCCGTACTCGATTGAGTGGGCCTCGGGGCCCCAGCCTGAATCGTCGATGCAGAGCTTGCCGCGGCAAAGCTTGGTCATGCGACTGATCGCATATCCCTCGATCCCTGGGAGAGCTCCCTCCAAGAACTCAACACCACCGAGCGATAGCCCCACGGTGGGCGCTAACTATCGTGGTTTTGTCACGGCAGGTGTCCTCGTGAAAGGACTTAGTCATGAGGCCATCACAGCTAGGTAGTAGCTTGAACGGGGTTGACCAGAATCGAGAGACACGAGTTTACCCATGTCCGGCCCCTCACGATGGAGGTAATAGCCTACTTCCTGCTTGATTGATTATTGCTTGGGATCTCGATTACAAGGGTGCAACTTGGCTCACCTAGTACTCAAGAGCTTGTAACTTAATCTTTCTGCCTCAGGGGCTCCCCTTTATATACAGGTCGAGGCCCTGGGCTTACAACAGAGTCCGGGTCGTAGTTCAACCTGTGCCCTAATTTGTTTCCTACTTATCTTACTTCTCAAGTAAGGGAGTTTCCTTTGTCTCCTCGTCGAGCCGGTGTCCCAGGCACTGGGCCATAAGCCGGCCTACTCTAAGAATCGCCTCCTGGGCCTTGAGCTCTTAATCATCGCGGCCCATATGACGAGTCTGTTCTTCAAGTCGCCACTGGATAACCCGGCCATGATCTGGCCGGGTCATACCGTGGGGTTATATCCGCAACACCTTCCTTCATCTATATTCAGCGGTCCACTCTCTCGCAACCCGTTGTACCCCTTACTTGAACATGGTGCTTTATACTTCATATTATTATCCAATGATGTGTTGCCATCCTATGATGTCTGAGTAGATTTTTGTTGTCCTATGGGTGATCGGTGAATTGCTATGGTTGGTTTAATTTGCTTGTGGTTATGTTGTTGTCCTTTGGTGCTCATCATATGAGCGTGCGTGTGGATGACACCTTAGGGTTAGTTGTATGTTGATAGGACTATGCATTGGAGGGCAAGAGTGACAGAAGCTTCTTCCTACCATAGAAATTGATTCGTACGGGATTGAAGGGGGACCAATATATCTTAATGCTATGGTTGGGTTTTACCTTAATGAACGTTAGTAGTTGCGGATGCTTGCTAATAGTTCCAATCATAAGTGCATAGAATTTCAAGTAAGGAACGACATGCTAGTAGTGGTCTCTCCCACATAAAAACTTGCTATCGGTCTAGTAAACTTAGCCAATTGCTTAGGGACAATTCCGCAAATCCTACCACCACTTTTCCACACTCGTTATACTAATTTAATTGTACTTTTATTAGAACAGCACATAACTTTTATTTTCACGTTCTTTATTATCTTGTAAACCTATCCCTTTACACCTACAAAGTACTTCTACTTTTATTCTTGTTCTAGGTAAAGCGAACGTTAAGTGTGCATAGAGTTGTATCGGTGGTCGATAGAACTTGAAGAGAATATAAATTCTACCTTTAGCTCCTCGTTGGGTTCGATGCTCTTATTTATCCAAAAAGCTACAATTGGTCCCCTATACTTGTGGGTTATCACTCTGCCTAGCGTGGTACTTCCGAGAAATTGGTTTTACTCTTTACTTTCGAGTCAATTTAAGTCCCGTAGAAGGGAGTCACATTTGTTGTTCGGAACTATCGCCATGTTTTCTCCCGGTACTTCCGAGTTGTGACTTAGGTCTTTTCTACACAATTTCTCGGTGAGAGTTAGTCTGTCTAGTGTGGTACTTATGGGAAATTGGTTTTACTCGTTACTTTTGAGTAGGTTTAAGTCTCGTAGAAAGGATTCACATTTGTTGTTTGGAAACATCACCATGTTTTCTCCTGGTACTTTCGAGTACTTTGTTTTCTGTCTGGTTCCTGAACATACTTCGACTGTTCAAATATTTGAGCATGTTCAGAAGCTTCAGTAATTATTATTTTCTTCTAGTACTTTTGGGCCAGTTATCCTTACAAGTTAACCACCCGATTTCCTGGACTCTATATACATCCTCACATACCTCTTCGTTTTTGGCAAGTTCTACGAAGTAAATTTTCAACCATACAACTGCCACAACAAGTGACGAAGAGAGATCCAGGGCAAAAGAAAAGAAGTAAGTATTGGGTGATTCAAAGAGCGTTTATTGATTCTTCAAGGCAAGAACTCCTCCCTTTATTGAACCCCTACACCTTAAGTTCATCTATTTCACCACAATCATATATTTTTTGTGTGAGAAATAGATCATATGAGTTCATGAGAAAGCTTTGGTTGAAGATCTATGAGGAGTTTCTTTTTTTGAAGGGCTTATGAGAAGTTTCTATCAAGTGATTTTGCTTTGCTTGTCACTTTTGAAGGGTACGTGTGCACCTCCTAGACCATTATCACCTGAGAGTCTTCTTCTTCCACGTGTGCAGGACTCAAGATTTTGTGGGGGCAACGAGAGCCTACTTTAAGAAAATATACCCCTTAGGAAGGCTCCTTGGTGCAATCATATTGGAGTAGATCGATTGCGCTAGGTGGGCCACTTGGTGGGCACACAATCGAGATCATTGTGTTACCGTGAGTTCTTGTGTGAGGTTTCTGGTCGGCACTTGTGGCGGTGTGGGAGAAAACTCGGCATTGATGATGATGGCTTGGAGGGGCTCAAGCAATACTCGAATGACGTTGGGTAGACATTCTCAACATTAATGAGCGACTACAAAGCTATTGCAAGGACGTGTGGATCCTAGATGAACACTAGAAGGAGAGCTTGAGGAGCTAGATGTGCGTTTGTCTCTCTCTCTTTATGTGTGCACGCGCACGCAAAATTATGATAAAAATATCAACCATGTAGCCCATACATTGACCAAGCAAGATCTAAAGAAAAAGAAAGCCAAGAAAACAATGCCCAACCCTGCCATCTTCAAAAACACCACCTAACCCTTGTTTGTTTCATGACGAAACTATACATTCCACAAGCAAAAGAATGAAAACCGACGGACACCAAACAAATTACTGAATCTCGACGATGATTCGGATCTAACCGCTCATTAGTGGGTCTCACAAAATCCTAAGTTCTTCTAGAGAAGAGAAGAAATCAGACATATGCCTGTCCCTAAAACAATCGCTCTCTGCCAGCAGTGAGAAACTCCGAAACCGTACGTTCCACGATCATCTTCTGAATTACCCAAAAACCGCTCATTTCAGAAATTTTAAGAAGCTGGAAATATTCCACAAAAAATAAGATTTTTTTTATTAGTTTGGTTGCTTACCACATGTGTCACATGGTCGAAAAATAAGATAGTTGAAAAATATGATATGTGGCGCCTGTACATGGGGAGAAGACGTAATTCTGTTTTCCGTCAACGCAGTAGCGAGGCGGAAAGTGGAAGAAACCCAAACCCCTCTCCTCTCCCCTTGCAGTCTCCGGTCCAGTCTAGCCGAGTGGCGAGTCCACGAACCAAACCAGAGAAAGCGGGGAGATCGCCGGGAATTCTCCGATGACCGGCGGCAGCAGAGGCACCACCCGGCGTCCATCCGCCTCCTCCAGGAGCCGCGGGGACTCCTCCTCCTCTGCCCCGGATCCGGACGCGCGCCGGGCCGCCGCTGCCGCAGCAGCGCGGCGCAGTGGCCGCGGCGACCATGGCCCGCTGCGCCTCATGGCCGTGAGCGCCCGAACCCTCCTTCTCCTAGGGATTGCTTCCGTCGCCCTCCTGTCCCTCGCCTTCGTCGCGTATACCGGCGGGTGGTGGCAGGCTGAGGCGGAGTCGGAGGGCGCCGCGGCGCTGCGCAGGATGGCGCGCTCCGTCACGCCGCTTGATGCGCCCCGGATGATGGATCTGCCTCAGGTGAGGGTCATCACCTCGTAGCGTCTCAATTGACTAGGCAGGTGTTATGTCATTCTGTAAGGTGTGCGTGTTCTGCTAGAACCTGCAACAGTGGAACTTAGGACATGGAATTATGTAAGAGCTATGCAAATTGGGGAAGGACACCACTGTTGTACTATGTCTCAACCGCTGGGTAATAAGTAGATGGTAGCTAGTTAATGATGAGTTTTGGTTAAACATTTGGTTACATCAGTACAATGAACTACGGATTGCGTGTGCTTTATTAGTGCTCTGGTTTTTCTTTTTGAGACATTATTAGTGCTCTGGTGAAGTAACTTTTAAGGCCTCCTTTGGTTCATAGGATAATAAGAATATCATGGGAATAGGAAAACCATACCTACAAAAAACTATCCTTTAGAATTCCTGCAAACCAAAGGAGGCCAGTGTGGTAGTAAATCCTCCCGTTGATTTGCCATAGGTCGTTAAACTCGTTAAGAGGCGTGAATTAGAATAGTGTGTGTAGGCGAGATAAAACTGCCGTCCACTGTAATGGGTATGCATTCTAGTTCTTTACTAGGCGAGTATTTGATTTATTCTGTTCTAGATGATTTATATTGATTTTTGGTTGTAAAGCAATTAGATTTCTGATGGTTAATGTTGACTGGCTGCAGTTCCAAGGTGATCACAAGGAAAGCTTGTATTGGGGTACTTACAGGCCAAATGTATATCTTGGTATTCGTACTAGGTACTTAACTTTGGTGATCTCTCCCTCTTTCCCTTATAACATGCTAGTTGGAATGATTCTGTTCTCTTAGTCCTCTTGGACATGCTAGAATTATCCATGAAAACTTATATTGCTAGCATCATTAGTTGTTATACTGTGAATTTACTTGTCTCATGAACACGAGGCAACAGAGGTATTTTTTTGTTCTCATTAGGTTAGTTCCATTTGTGGAGGGCTGGAGGTGTGGTATACAATTTCTGCTGCTGGTGCAGCTTGCTGTTTTCCATTAATCAGAAGAAATAATATGTGTGTGTGTGATGGCAGCTCTGTACTACCAAGCTTGTGAAAAATCCATACTAACACAATTTATATTTCAGAACTCCGTTGTCTCTAATTGCTGGGTTGATGTGGATTGGCGTGAAAAATGGACAATATTTTATTCGCCATGTCTGCCAAGATTCTGACGAGCTTAGCAAATATGGGTGGGCAGATCACAATGGTAGGGACTATGGACGTCAAGAGTTGACTGATCATGGCTTGCACTTGACCACTAGCTTTCTAAAAGAGAAAGGAGATGGCAGTGGCTATGGAGGAGACTGGGCAGTTCGATTGGATGCTAAGAACGAGGGGTAAGTCCATATTCATTAGGGGCAAACTGAAAAAAAAAATCTGATTTAAATAAAGTAATGTTTAGCACGAGATGGAAATACTGTTATTGTTTACTTGAGTTGACCTCTTCATCACCAAATACAACATTAGGAAGTTGCCATATGTTCTTACTCCTGCAACATTATCTAAGGAACAAAAGAAAATTCATCTCATGCCATTACAATTAATTTAGGTCAAGTTTAAGTGAAGCCCAAGAAAGCACCACACATCTGTTCTTCTATATTGCTGACGAAGCAGGAAAGTTGATCACTATGGGCTCACATGAGCCTCCGTCGAGAGGTCCTGTTCTTTTGGCCTCTGGATCGCATGAAGAGATTGGTGATTGGGAACTTTACCTGAGATCTGAGGTATACATATACTGTGGCCTTGTTAGTCCTAGCTTTTAGGGTTTTTTTTGTTATCACTTGATACTAGTATGTAACATGATGCCATATGGTTGACATCTCTATCGTCATTTATGGAACTCTGTCACAGGACAATTTGGAAATTCACAGAGCTGGATTCCAGACGACCAGTATGCATAATCTAAGCGACCTAGTACAGCATGCCCTTGTGGCTAATGTAATTCCTAAATTCTTGTTTTCTTTACCTGTATATTATAAAGTTGGTTTGCATTTATAGCTACTTCTGTGGACCTTTGTAGGCAAGGCAAAGTGGGAACCTTAATCTGCCAGACATGACCGAAGACTCTTCAAATGCAATGATCTATCAGGTACTTTAAAGGTGAAGACATGTTTTTTTCCCTGTCAAGTTATTCCATCAATATACAGTACATCCTCATGTATGTGTCAAATCAAGAATGAGTCAATAACACCCAGAACTTGAGTAATATTTTTTTGCCTTTCTGATTTATGTTTTCCCTCTGTTTCCACAGGTTTCAATAAACCTTCCTGCCAAAATAGACATAGTGTTCTTGTCAGGGGCTGGCTCAAAAAATCCAATGACTGCAGAACGCGTTAACAGGCTAACAGGTGATTCTGCTGCACAGTGCAATACTGCTTATAGATAGGAGACATATTCATTATTGGATTCCATGGACATCATCTATAATATGCATGCTCTGAAGGAAGTAACGCGAGATTTTGACTTTGTCTTGCTTCCTCGCATCAGATATGAGATCCGTTTTACTTGCATCTTGTCCTTACGTTGAACCTGAACTTCAGGAGTTTTGAAGGCACGATGTATTCATTTTGTTCGTTAATTGTTATATCAGTAATGATGTCAGATTTTCAGGTCCCATGCTGAGCACCCGCCTTGAATCAAAACAGAAAGATTTTGAAGAGAGATATGATCAAATTTTCAACGTAAATAATAAGGTGCGCTCCTTGGGTCAGTTTTGTACTTTACACAAGCTCTTTTTTGCAGTCTCTAGAGTTATTTTTCTCACTGTAGTAGCGCTTCCTAGGAACCCTGATTTAATTTCCCAAATCACAAGTATTTGTACTTACTCTTGCATTTGTGTCTGCGTTTATGGGGCTGTACATGGTAGTTACGTTTTTGTTATTGGTTGTGTGCTTTACAGTTGTAGGATACTTTAATGCTAATGGATTTTTTGCTAGATAGATAAATATTGTTCCAGGCAATCAGTAAAGCTTGGCTGAGGACTATGTAATGGACCTATGTTGATGCTAGTGTTGCTCTGATGCAGATTGTTTCCAAAGAACTATCTGTTGGTAGAGCTGCCTTGTCAAGTCTACTTGGCGGTATTGGCTACTTCTACGGGCAGTCAAAAATTGCACTTCCAAAAGGTTTTTCAGTAAGTTTTAGAGTTTCACCTGATATTCTTATCTATGTCCTTCTCATGGCTGTTTGCCACCTTATGTGTGATCTACTCTACTGTGCTGAATCTATTTCTTTTGGGCAGTAGACCAGATACAGATTCTAGGTTATTACTATCACACAAACAAATAATGTTGAAGATTTTTTGTCGCAGCAAAAAAATGGAGATAAATATATTCCATATTGGCCTGCTGCACTATATACAGCTGTGCCCAGTCGCTCATTTTTCCCTAGGGGATTCCTGTGGGACGAGGGCTTCCATCAGTTAGTCATTTGGTAAGCATTCTATCAATTCATAATGTTTGGTGCATGGCTTCTGCTACTCCATTCGTTATCTGGACAACTTCCCTGCTGTGCTGGTATTATTGCTTTCTGTGAACACACTTCCTTGATGATGATGTACAGGCGCTGGGATGCCCATATATCCATGGACATAATTGGCCATTGGTTGGATCTAATTAATGCGGATGGATGGATTCCTCGAGAGCAAATATTAGGGGCTGAAGCTTTAAGGTTAGTATCCACTACGGGGGATGGACCCTCCAACATTTCTTATCTATGTCCTTCTCATAGCTAGTCATAAATTTGATGTGTCAGTTCTTATATCATCTAGTTTTTGGCTTCATGCAGTAAAGTTCCTGAGGAATTCGTTCTGCAGTATCCTTCCAATGGAAACCCTCCGACATTATTTCTTGCGCTGCGCGGTAGGACCAATTCTGTTCATCGGTGTTGATAATTGGGATATCTAATTACTTTCTTGGTTTTTCTCTTTAATTATTCTGATTATTTGGTTTGTACACACTAGATGCTTTAAATGATAAATGTTGACGTGTAAGGCAGAAAATCAGCTTACACACTAATGTTCTCTACCCCTTCTTTCTTCTTTTGAAATTTGACTAGCTTCTCTCTTGGACTTACTCAATTACTCTCTCCGTCCCATAAGAGCGTTTTTGACACTACACTAGTGTCAAAAACGATCTTATATTATGGGACGGAGGGAGTACTAAAGAACGAGATGGCCAGATGGGCACCCAAACTGGTCCTATGACTCTAACCTGGGTGGTCGGTTGGGAGGTTAAACAGCTTATTTACTGGCCAGTTCCCCCATCCCTCCCACTTTAAATATCCGAGGGCATAACAACAACACTCACGCAACAGAAAAAATGGCTTTGAAGTCTTACAAATTATGTTAGGTTTATTTTGTTGGTGCATATGTATCCAATTATGTGTTGAGAGAGAACTGCTCACAGTGGCCTAGCATCAGAATCTTATTAATGTGTGGATCTGATCAAGCATCAAAAACCTGTTTATGTGTAGAAGTGTGTGAATTATGATCAAGTGATTGCGGTCCAGTTGGTTTAATACATTTTCTCTCGCAGACTTGGCAAGTGGCATACATGCACACCAGTTTTCGGATGAGGAAACTGAAAAGATATCCACTTTCCTTAAAAGGGCTTATGTACGGCTGAACTCTTGGTTCCAGTGGTTCAACAGTACGCAATCAGGTGAGCTTTGCTGTTCCAATGTCTTATACTCGGTCATAAGTCATAACTAGTAAGAGTAAATGATTGGTGGCTGTGAAAATGGAACCAGTATGCTTTTCTTCTGCCAAGCACGGAAAAGTATGTATCGGTTGGATCTTCACTTTATTTTATGTCATGTTCATCAGTGTTTAGAGCACGCATGAACATGCTGAACTGCATGCTGTTACTGATTTATGGACATATTGTTGAACGCAAGTATTACCATGCTTAGTTGTCTTCTGTTAGGGACTATCTGTGGTTTTATGGTAAGAAGAGTAGTTAAACTTGACTACTTGAGCTTCCAAAGCCTTGACTCGGCTATGCTATTTTTAAAGAATATTTGGGATATTTATTCTTGAGCATTAGAGGTTTCGGTTCATTAATTGTAGAAAGCAATTCAGCATAAATACCAAAAAGCATAACCGAAGCTAGATCAAGGGTGCAAAACATCTGGCACAGATGATAATCGTCTCTTCTGTCGATCATCTATATCTTCTTACATTATGTATAGGAACACATCAAAGTTTTCAGAAGTTTATCCGTTTTCCCTTCAGTTTCTCTGATTCCTTTATATATACTCTCTTCTCAAACTGACGCAAATAAAGTGATCCTTGACTAGTTTAGCAGACACTGTATCTCAGATCAACTGTTCCGATGAGAGAAATGTGTAGCCAGCTGTCAGAATATGGAACACCAATATGCCCTGCCGAAGGATCTGCCTGTACAAAGTTAGAAACTATACACTTTTTCAGGTTACAGTGCCATGTGCCTGGGTTTTGATGGCCTGGAAAGAGATATGCTCCATTTCTTTGCACTGTTCTAAAGGGGAACACCTAAGCCTGTCTGACTGGTTGGCGGCTATGTGCTAGTTGCCAACCTGCCACTGCACTGTCCCCCTAGCCTTAGTGCTTTGTAGAACACTTTTTCTGTCACACGGCACGGTGTGCATTTAACCTTTCTGCGAACTGGTGTAAGCTGTAATATATATGGTGGCGCTATTCTATGCGAGCGCGCAAAATTGCTTAGCGTGCGCTCCGGCCGGTGCTAATTAGGCGGACGGGTCGCGCAGACAAGCCTCCTCTCCACCGCTAATTTGGTTGAGGGTAACGGTGCTTGCAAAATAAAGTAACACATTTAATTTCATTACCATGCGTGGTGTACTGTATCCCGATTCTGCGGTCACTATTCATTGGTAGTAATGGGGATAGTAGCGATGGTAATGGACAATGATTATTTACCAGGCAATGAGTAATCGCTGGTTTGAGCCCAAAACGTAGTAAAATCTTGCTAACATGTAGTAACAAATTACCACACTCACTAATTGGCAGCGGTAAAAATGATGGAGTGGATGGTAAAAATAATTACCAACAAAAAAATTAGAGATGCTTTGATCCTGGCACATGGTAAACCTAGTAAAACTAGGCCGATATGTAGTAATGGATTACTACATGCGCTCTTTTTCGTTGGAAAAAACACTTGAATGATCGCAAGACTAAAATGGTAACAAAACTGAAATGATTACCAACTCTTGTGCACTACTCCTTGATTCTCTAATCATAAAATAATCACATGGTAATGTTAGAATAAAAAATCATATATTTTGCAAAATAAAATAAAATAAATCATTGCTTCAAGTAAATACTTGAAAATAGTTTCAATCTATAGTTCCAAAATTGCAAGCATACGTTAGTAGTCCATCTAGTAATAAGTTTACCACATATTGGGAATACAACTACCATTTATAGTGTTACCTACTAAAATAATACTCCCTCCGTCCCAAAATTCTTGTCTTAGATTTGTCTAGATACGGATGTATCTAACACTAAAGCGTAACTAGATACATCCGTATTTAGACAAATCTAAGACAAGAATTTTGGGATGGAGGGAGTACAACAATGGTAAAGAATTTGTATGAGAAATGAACTTATGGTAATGGTGTTACCGCTCTGCACATGCTAATTTTGCTAGTTACTTGGTATGTAGTAATTGCATTACGATTTGGTTTACTATTTTATAAAAAACTGGCCATGTAATTGATTACTATGTTCCCGTTGCTAACTATGGTAAGCCGTTACTATGTTTCACATATTCATTACTATACGCCCATGTGGTGGGAGGAGGGGCAGGGGATGGACCTGTCGTAATTTCATTAAATCATTACGATGGAGTTTCCACCGAAAACTGAGGTACGTGCACACGAGGGGAGTAGATGGTTCGGCTAATTAGGCGCATGAGCCTGGTTGGGTCGCGCGACCGGAGCGTAGGCTAAGTAATAATGCGCTCAGGCTTACTTTAGCAGGTCTATATATATATTAGCATGGAAATTAATATCCACAGTTGGTTGACCCAACAATAAACATTGACTTTTAACAGTACTATATATATATATATATATATATATGCGGATTACCCTTTATGTTTCTGCTCGTCATGTCGAACTTTTAGCTTGTTTATCATGAAGGTCTATTGACTTGATTGTTTTTTAGGGAAATATGAAGGGACGTTTTTTTGGCATGGAAGAGACAATATGACAACAAGGGAGTTAAACCCAAAGGTTTTTGAAAAATTCTTAGTTGCTTGCTCCCACTCTGATCAGTTGATCCTAAAGTATATGCAAAAGCTATGTTGTTGGCAATAGGGTTTATTCCCTTGTCTTTCTGTATAATTGCATTAGTGAGATCACTCCCAATGTTTCTAACTCCTTTACAGACTTTGACATCTGGGTTGGATGACTATCCTCGTGCATCTCACCCTAATGATGAAGAGCGCCATGTTGACCTTCGGTGCTGGATGCTTCTAGCTACAAATTGTATGCGCTCAATCGCCGGGTTTCTTAAAATGGACAGCTCTCTTGAGAAGGTACTGTATGAATATCTGCACTGGCTTTGTCAAAGCCATTTACTGACTTACTCTTTTTCTTGAAAAATCTGTGATCTTCTGCAGGATTACTATAAATTGTCAGATCAACTTTCAGATTTTGAGACACTTAACAAGGTATTGCCTTGAAAGTTCTGATAGTTTATTTTCGTTCATGAATGTTGTTTTTATTGTGTAGAACTGTAGATCAATCAGATATCATTCAAGTCAATTAACTAATGGTATTACATTATATGATCCGATACAGTCTTTTTTTATATGACCCTTTAAACATAGACAAAGAACTGTGCTAATTTACCAATAACTCCGGTGAATGCTGTGGTTTTGGTTCCTGCCCAACTTCAAGGGGCCATATAAGCAAATTTTCTGGGGATAGTTTTGGGAAACATGCTGAGCTTTCTGTTTGCTGCCGAGTATTACAGTATTATGGTTTCGTATGCCAGTAGGAGACAAAAATTATGACACAAATGCCTTTGAATTCATGATGTGTTGTGTAGTCTTTTTTCTTTCTTCCAAAGAGCAGCTATCTACTAAATGCTTGTTATCGACTTATTGGGTTCTGCATGTAACAAGCTGTGTTCAAGCAATAACTAGGCTTCCATTGTTCAATTGTTTGTTGCATTTTGACAGATGCACTTGGATGACAAAACTGGTGCCTATTTTGACTTTGGTAACCATACAGAAAAGGTTGGTGTTGCGCTTCCTCTCAGCCTTGTGATTTAGCTTACAGGCATGATTACTGATTTTGGTGGTAAGATCATTGTTAAAGGTTCGTTTGAGATGGTATGAAGATAAGGAGGCTATGAAACGAGAACTCCTGCGAGAGACATTAGAAGCCCCGCAGCTGCAATTAGTACCTCATGTTGGTTATGTCAGCCTATTCCCATTCATGATGGGGGCCATTCCACCTGTATGCTCACTACCTCCCATCTGTTTGCTTCTCACTTTTAACGTGTTTTTTTATCCCAGCTCAGCCATGCTCATCCTAAACTCCTAAAGTGATGAGCACTATTTGACTCTGTTCAGGAATCATGGGTTCTTGAGAAGCAGCTTGACCTTATATCCAACAGCTCTATCCTGTGGACGGATTATGGCCTCCGGTCACTTTCTAGAACAAGGTATATCTAAATATCTGTATTTATTCATTTTGCTAAGGAGCACAGCTCGATGGTTAAAATTGGAGGTACTGTGACTTTGGACCTTCTAGAGCATCCATGCGGAAAACTGTAACTTCACTAGAGGGCCCAGTGTAGAAGACTTGGGCCAGTTGTATTACTATTACACTCACTGAACAATATTACTAGGTCATTCAGTTAGTAGTTTCTGAATTATTTGCTGATCCATGGTCCAGCTCAATGTATATGAAGCGTAATACGGAGCATGATGCTCCGTACTGGAGAGGTGCTATTTGGATAAACATGAACTACATGATTCTTTCAGGACTCCATCACTATGCACACGGTAAACTCCACAAACAATGCTGTGAAATGTACCATACTAATTACACTCTTAACACTGCGCTGCCCTGTAGAGGATGGTCCGTACAGGGTCAGGGCAGGGGAATTGTACGAGGAGCTAAGATCGAACCTGATCCGGTAATATCCATCTTTCTTGCAAGAGAAACTGAAACCAGCTGAATTTCAGCCTCTCTAAGATACGCGTGTGGTGCTAACTTATCTGCCTACGTTTGCAGGAACATCGTGGGGAATTACCAGGGAACCGGGTTTTTCTGGGAGAACTACGACCAGAAGAACAAAGGGAAGGGGAAGGGCGCAAGGTCGTTCACCGGCTGGACCTCCCTCGTCGTCCTTATCATGTCCGAGTCCTACCCATCGTTGCACAGGTAGATGGATGTATCGGTGTATCCCGAGCGGCCACACATGAGGTGGAAATCCCAACTGTAAAGGAAGGCCTGATCAGTGATCAATGTTCAGCTTGATTTTGACCGAGATGCCGGGAAGAGCTTCCGTCCGGAGCATTGCCGCTTTACTCATTGGATTTTGGGGGTATAACTGCCAGCCACTCGATCATGATATATACCGGTTTTCTTCCTTGTTGCGGCAGTTATCCCCTATTCCCCTGATTCTGTAGATTGGTTTCTCGAGTATAACTCGCTATTCGTGGCCTTGGAGATGGCCACGAGAAGTATTATGAGCATGTAGACATCAGAGGCAATTAAGTTGAGTATTACTGCCATCTGCCAACGAGTGATATCACAGCGTCTTATTTACATATTTTTGACGGGGATAAATCTTTTTTGTAATTCCCGGGGATAAATCTCGAGAGAAGAGAGTTGTTTTCGTATCATTCCTTCCAAGCGAAAGAGCCCTGGGTGCTGGGTGGGTAGACCTGCTTTTGTCCCTTGTGGAACGGCCCGGAGTAGACTTGGAAGCATCCTCTGCTCTGCTTCGCTCCGGTCTCGCACGCACGCAAAGCTACGGATGCGCGCGCTTTCCCGCGTCGTGACGGACAAGTCGATCCCCGCTTTGAATGGAATCACGGGATGGTAGTAGTACTCTTTCTATACTCCCCTCTACCACCAGCGAATCGTCCTGCTCAGTGGAGGCAGTAATCTTCCCCGCAAAAAAAAATAAAAAATGGAGGCAGTAATCCTGTTGTTTTTCCGGAGCAAATAAATGGAGGTCGTGGTCCTGGCACGCAGAATCTCTTGCCATCAACGCGCGGTTCTGCTGCACCCGTCATCGCCCGCCATTGACTCGAGACTGCTACCAGCACTTGGCACTCGTGCCGCACTGCAATTTTTTTCAAGGCGCCGGTGGTGGCCGCGCTGCGTGCGTGTGTGTCTCACGAGCGTGGAGTTAGCCTGGCCGCGCCGTGCGGCGCTCGTCGAAAATAAAGAAAGAAAGAATCATGCGTTCTAGTAATAAAAAACGGGGAAGTAATCGTGGGCTCGTGGCGGCTAATCATCGTAGCCATGTTGTCTGACCAATGACCAGCCCATCATACGATCCATCGTCCATGGCGGGAGCAATGGTCACATGGCCGTCCAGCTAATTCAGCAATGCAATCATTTCCATGCTGACGATAAGCGCACTTTTTCTTCCCGAGGGAACGATAAGCGCACTTGAAGTTGAGCTTGGCACGTGTGCACACGCGCAACAGCTCCGCGATGTGGTTTTATTTATGGAAGCCAGGGCGAAAATGGGAGCTTGACAGTGTACGCGTGAGCTACTCGCTGATTAGCCGGGAGACAAGGCGTGCGTGAGCGCGTCTATTTGAGCGTCTGCGTTTATTGTATCTATAAAAAAAGGAAGTCCATGTCAAACATTGGGGAAGTTTGGACTTTAGGATGCGTGCAAATATAAAAGCAAGGATCACTTAACCGGAATCACCCTCTTGTATTTTTTTTCCCACGGTGCATTGGGACTTTGGTTGCGCTGACAACTTGAAAAATAGTAATCTAAAAAGCTACAAATACATGAACACAACACGTGTCTACTATTTCGTGGACTTGGGACCCAAATTTGAAACACAACTCACAAGAAGGGTTTATCGAGCATTCAGTGGTAGCAAATCCACTTTTTTTCTCTCTCTCTTTTGCGGGTGGTAGCAAATCCAGTTGTGTATATGAGTCTTGCCAATCATGATTATGAACACTAGTTTCGTCTATCCTATTTGTTTCTCAAGCTATGTGTTTTTAACTTTGAAACTTTGTGGTGTGATAACTCATAGGCACATGTTCGCACTTCTGTGGTTGGATGGTTAGATGGATAGTGGTATCGCTAACCCATCAGGGTTCAAGTCCTGATGCTCGTATTTATTCTGGATTTATTTCAGCATTTTCAGCGATACGCGTTCAGTGGGAGAAGACATTTCCGTCGACTACAAGGACTTTATATAGAACGCTTATATCTGTACTGATGTTAACAAAAAATTAAAAAGTCACGGGGGCTCCTCCTCATGTTGGTCTAGTTTTCCTTTAAGTTGTGTCTACATCGTACACACAAACATATTCAAGTCAATTCTCAAAAAGGCAAAACAAGTAAAATAAAAAACTCCCGAAGCTCAACCATATTCCCCACTCCGGAGCTGCCCATAACCAACCACGAGCAAAAGGCCAAAGAGCCATCGTGCCTATTACAGCACCCCGACGCGGCTGGGTTGGTTAGTTGTTACCCGGCCCCGTACCCCCCAAAATCCACCCGCGGCGGGCGGCACGGCACGGCCATGGCCGCCGCGCCGAGCATCCGCACGGTGGCCGCCGTCTTCGGCCTGCTGCTCCTCGCCTTCGCGCTCTCCTCCACCGTCATCTACCTCGCCTCCCCGGCCCGCGCCGCCTCCCCCAGCAGCATCCTCCTCAACCTCCGCCCCTTCGCCGCGCGGTGCCCGCCCGCCCCGCCGCTCCGCGTCTTCATGTACGACCTCCCCCCGCGCTTCCACGTCGCCATGATGACCGCGTCCAGGAACGGCGGCGGCGGAGGCGCCGGCGCCGAGGGGAACTCCACCGCGTTCCCCGCGTGGCCGCCCTCCGCGGGCGGGATCAGGCGGCAGCACAGCGTGGAGTACTGGATGATGGCGTCCCTGCAGCAGCAGCAGCAGCAGCAGCAGCAGCAGGGAGGAGCGGCGGAGGCCGTCCGCGTGCGGGATCCGGACGCCGCCGAGGCCTTCTTCGTGCCCTTCTTCTCCTCGCTCAGCTTCAACGTGCACGGCCGCAACATGACCGACCCCGACACCGAGGCCGACCGCCTCCTTCAGGTAGCAGACGCTCCTCCACGCTCCCTTATCTCACTGCTTTTGCTGGTGGCTCTGTCCTGTGGCCTAGAATGGATCGTCTCGGCTCCGATTGAGACGTCTCTGCTCTGAATTGCGTTTTGTGTCGTTCGCGTACGGCCATCCACGAACAGCCAAATTACCCGGTGAAAACTGTACTGCTGCAAAACACACTAAACGGACGAAAGATCACAATAGATTAATGATCCATTGAACACTGTAAGCTCATCAATTTTGCTAAAAAAGAACTGTAAGCTCATCAAAGATAAACACCCAGGCTTTGAACATTGCTCTCATAGCTGGTGTTCTATCGCTGTCGACCACACTATTTAGCAGCGGTGGTCTCCCCAAATTATGTCAGACATGACAGTCCACTATCTCCTTTACTTACAATGTAGCTTGTCTTGAAAGAAAAGAATGGTTGGGAATTAGCAAGTACGTATAATTTGTGAGGTGTAGTGATATGGGTTTCCCTTATAAGCTATCTGGCTGGTTTATGTATGAGTTGTAGTGGCAGGTTAGTAGGCTCTGATCACCATGGATGTTCTTTGTGGAACTGAATCAAAATTGCGGAATGGAATGCTGAGGTAACCTACTGTCTACTACACTTGACAGTACATGTTTGTATGGTTTGATCTTGTAAGAAATTCTCGATTGGATATGGTGTGTGATGCTCCCTATACATTTTGAGGGCTAATCGATGTTACTTGTTGTGGGTAGTATGGCCACAAGCAGACTTGATGCGCATAACGTCTGTGCATCTTTCATCGTGCTTACCAGCCACTGCAAATTTATAGCCGGCAATAGGCAACATTGGTTTTGTAAACATGTATTAGGATGTTAACAGAGTAACTAAGTGCTCCATGACGATGGCAGTGAGGCTGGATTCACATGTTTCTGTGTTCAGTATCTCTGAGAATTGTGCAGTGCACAGCCCATTATGAATCCTAAGTAAATATGCTCCCAGTCAAAGACCTGTTATATAGTGAAACCAATCAAAGAACATTATATTGCTTGCATCGCATGTCACTTGATTTTTATTTTGTTATGTCAACCTGTAAAGTTGGCTTAGCCACAAAAATATGTTTTTTCTTAACTGTGGAACATCCTGTAAGGCTTGGGTGAGAACAAAAATCAGACAGAAAAAGATTTCTATAACTCTGTCCTCATTATGTGTAATCCTAAGTAAATATTTCATTGACTAACAATTAAATTAAACTGATTTTTAAACTTGTTTTTATCTTGTTCTTGTAGGTGGAACTTATGGACATTCTATGGAAGTCTAAATATTGGCAACGATCTGCAGGACGTGACCATGTGATTCCAATGCATCACCCAAATGCTTTTAGATTTCTGCGAGATATGGTGAATGCATCTGTTCTTATAGTTTCAGACTTTGGGAGATACACAAAGGAACTGGCTTCCTTGAGGAAAGATGTTGTAGCACCATATGTGCATGTTGTAGATTCCTTCCTTGACGACGATGCATCTGATCCATTTGAGGCTCGCCCTACACTGCTTTTCTTTCGGGGGCGTACAGTCAGGAAAGATGTATGGAATTGATTTATGTCTCAGCCTAGCATTTACTGTAGTGGGATTGTCTTGAGAGTATGGGATCCTAAGGGTGTTTTTTTCCCCAGGAAGGGAAAATCCGTGGAAAACTCGCCAAGTTATTAAAGGGCAAAGATGGTGTGCGCTTTGAAGATAGTCTTGCCACAGGTGATGGCATTAAAATCGTAAGCATTCTCGGTCATTCATACCCTTCTTTATTTAGTGACATGGAATTAAATGGACTTGCGCCTCACCATACTAGTTCCTTGTAAGTGTGTAGTGGCTTTTGTTTATGGTTTTGATATGTTGATGTGATTCTCTTCTCTGTTGAGGCTTCTTGATACAAGAACTGATATTTTATAAATTGTTTACTCCTTGCAGTCTACAGATGGCATGCGATCATCAAAGTTTTGCCTCCATCCGGCCGGGGATACTCCTTCGTCATGCCGGCTGTTTGATGCCATTGTCAGTCATTGCATTCCTGTGATTATCAGCAGCCGGATCGAGCTCCCTTTTGAGGATGAGATTGATTACAGTGAGTTCTCACTCTTCTTCTCGGTTGAAGAAGCTCTAGAACCTGGTTACTTGCTCAACCAGCTCAGACAGATGCCTAAAGAGAAGTGGGTTGAGATGTGGTCGAAGTTAAAAAACGTCTCTAGTCACTATGAGTTCCAGTACCCCCCCAGGAAGGATGATGCCGTGAACATGATATGGCGGCAGGTGCGGCACAAAATCCCCGCAGTTAATCTTGCGATTCACAGGAGTAGGAGACTAAAAGTTCCAGACTGGTGGTGAGGATTTGGTGAATTGTGTACATATTCTCATATCGATGGCGAAACCGGCATCATTCATATGGTTCATGACGAAGCCATGGCGGTCATACCTTGTGCACCAGGACACTGGATCCAGGAAGATGTACTGACAGACACTAACATTTTTGCTCCTTTTCGTTGATCTTACAACACCGTAACCATTACCCCCCTTGAGGTCATGATATAGTGAGAACGTGTAGTTATGTTACAGAGCAGGCTTGCCTGGCAGAAGCATGTGCATTAGAAACACACTTACAAACATGTGTACCAACAGACTGGATGTTGCAATGTATTCAAGTAGATAGAATTTCTCTTACTAATTGATACTTCTTGAGCCCTTTAACAGCCAAGGTATCTTTTTTTTTGTTGATTGTTTTTGAGATAGCTAACCACTCATTTCAAGTGGTAACAGCCAAGGTACCTTTTGATATGTTCATTCTGTGTTTCCTGTGAGAAATTCTCTGGGTGGCTGGGATCGACTGCTGGCCTGCTTATCTCATTGACTTGTTAGTGGTGGTAGCACACTAGGTTTCCAGGAAGTGAATCAGGATGTAAGAAATTTATATGGTGGGGAACAAACTGACTATGGTGTGGACTGTGGAGAACACTTTTATCACGGGCTACTGATTTCTAGCTTGTCATGTCGGTCCTGTTTTCAGCAATTTTTTGGTGGGGATATATATGGGTATTGTGGAGAAGTAATTGGCGGCTGTGTTTCCTCCAACATCCAGACTGACAAGAAAAATCCCTGCAGTTAATCTTGCGATCCACAGGAGTAGGAGATCAGAAGTCCCAGACTGGTGGTGAGGATTTGGTGAATCGTGTACATATTATTATATCGATGGCGAAACCGGCATCGTTCATGACGAAGCCATGGTGGCCATTCCTCGTGCACCATGACACTGGATCCAGGACGATGTACTGACAGGCACTAACATTTTTGCCCCTTTGATCGTATAACACCGTAACGATCACAAACGAATTACTCTCATCTGCCTCCCCTTTGCATGCGTTCTGCAGCTCAAACCCGTTCAACTGGATCACAGTCCGTAAGCGCACTGTATTTTTGAGCTGTTGATGGAAATGATGCCAGAGTCTGGTACGATTTTCAATCGCTTCTTCCTTGGAAGGAATACTCGCCCTCAGACTCGTAAACAGCTAGAGCCTATCTGCAACTCCGAAGGATCAAAGTTTAATTTTAAGATTTGGTTGGAGTGCGCCTGCCCAGGCAATAGTGCAACGCACTGGGCGACACCCGAGAGCCCCAATGGCAAGCCACTGTAGTGAGCCCTCCCCCATAAAAAATAAATTTAATATCATTGTGGGCACATGACCCACATATCAGATATTAAACTGATAAGAACAGATACTACACTTGATCTTAGCCAAAAGGCCGAGAAAGGTATGAGTTGTAGGGTTGCTCTGCCCCTCTATTTGTAGCCTGCTCGCCCTCCCGTCCCCTCTTCGCTAGGCGAGGTGGTACTAAACGAGTCACCTCTCCCGCGCGGCTGCGGAGCGCGGACGCTGCGCTGCGTGCCCCCCGCCCCCGAGCCAGCCTCCTCTTTGTTGCATGGGCCTCTAGCGAGACGGCCTTTCCGATGAGGCCTGTATTATGGGCCTGAGTTGCTCTCGGCTCTTGGAGGCCGAGCGCTGCCGGACTGCTCCATGCATGGCTGAGGCGCTTCTTGTACGTGGTATATAGATCAGCAGCGTCACTTCAAAAAAAAAGAAAGAAAGATCAGCAGCGTAGCCACGTACGTACGGTGCACTTGCGAAGACGCCAACGTAGCATCATACTAGCATCGAAGCGCGCGGTGTCACGTCTCGCCCATGTGAATTTTTTGTTGTTGATTTGGTAATAGCAAAAGCAACCTACAATGCCATTGGCACATTTTGTGACAACCCAGAGAACATGAGTAATCTAATCTTTTTGAGAGAGACACATATAGTGGAAGAGGTAATTCAGTTCCCAAGCAAATAAAAGAGAGCCGGAATATCATGCATCCAATTCCTAAACAAACAAATCATTTCAGCTGTGCAAAATTTCTTACATGTATACATTGGAACTTATACAAGAATGGAAAACTATCAACCAAGTTGCAAGCAAATCATTCTAAAGATAACTGACATAACTCATTTCATTTCATCTGTAAAAGGAGTTTACTGAGAAATGTATATCGTATAAATCACAAGATAACAGAGCCCCAATCTTGTCATAGTAAACCACCATAACAGCATGCCAAGCGCAAAGGCTTATCTTTATAGCAAAGAGTTATTAAGTCTTCTCTTTTCATTTACTACTTGTCAGAACAAAATAACCAAATTCTTGTAGTTGCAGGCCCAAATTAGTTCGTAGAAAAAGATGAATATACTAACTTGTTATTTCTGATGCTTGTTTTTGATAAAATAGTCTTTTATTTCTCAGATATTGGCTAGACCATGCCCAGTGTGGTACCAATGATCACATGTACTCCCTCGGTCCCACAATATAAGACGCGAGCTATGCTAGCTTGCAAAAACGTCTTATATTATGGGACGGAGGGAGTATGATTTATACCGACATCCACATATTAAGCAAAATTCAGACTGACTCCATCAAGAGCTTACTGCTTTCTTTTGATTCAAATCCACTTTGTATCAGCGAGCAAACTTCAAAACGTTGAGCATCCTCGGCCGAGCATCATCAGACAAAGGACACCAACTAAAAGTTCTTGGGATTGGGATATTGGTGTCAAGGATATGTTCCCTCTGCTCAGCCTTAGATGAAGACCGAGAGATGGGGAGGCCACCGGCAGGGGGAGGGGGGGCTGCAAAGTCGTGGGGAAAGGTGGCGTGGGAGCGTGTGGGGAGGCATGACGGAGGATTGGGATGAGGCGTGTCTATGCGTGTGTGTGTGTGCGTGTGCCCTCATTTGTTTGTTTTTTCTGGTTTTTGCTGGATATACGCGGGAGGAAAGAAAAAACAGTCAACGGTGACGTACGACGACAAAAAAACGGTGGGAGAGGATCGTATGCGGGAGTAAACCTTGGAGGCGAGGAAGCGAACGGTCAATTCCCATTTAATGGTAGAGATCCATGGTCGCATACACTCGATTTATAATAGTGAGGGGCGCATTGCGCGTGCAAGATCACTAACTTGACAAATTAATAAGAGAAACAGAGATGCTATAGATATTTTAAAACATGGTCCCAAACTATTTTAGACATCTATATTCTTTGAACCAAGGGTCATACGATCTCTTATCTTATAAGAGTTATAAGATTAGTAAATAGGCAATTTTATTTCTATTTGTCAAGGCATCGATTAATAATATGGAAATATATTGCTATGCACTCTTGCAATATTGAGTATCACGTTAAAATAAAATAAAAGCTTTCAGAATTAGGTACATACTTTAACTTGTATACGTCAATATGTTTGCAATGTTGATAAATTACTAATTTGCATGTGAATGTAATTCTACATACAACTTTAAACCATTGCATTTGTTTTCAATCAAACTTCCATTTATTCCAAACAAAAACAGATCGACAACGGCTTGTTCCACATAAAAACTAACTCGGACTTATTTTTTTGGGAACTTTTAAGGTACACGCAATTTGGCTAGAACCTTTTTTAAATTTGTATAAGACTCTTCGAATTCATATATTTCATCTCCAAATAAGTGGTGTTAATTAATGTGATCTCCTTAATTTCCTGAATAAAGTGTATGTTTTTTTAGGAAAAACAGTAATGTGCATTAGTATTCTCCTTTTATGCCACGATGCATTAATTGGAGGATCCGATATATAGGAGTACTGGTAGTAATCTCTTTGCACAATACTAATAAATATCAGCAATTTTTGAAGAAGATAAATATCAGCAATCAAAAGGAAGGATCCTGAGTCAAAGGACCTCAACAATGGCTCAACTTCTGGTTATATTTTGTTGTTTATTCGAAAGATAAAAGTACAAGGATGCACACATAACGGATACAAAGAAGCAATCCAAATAGTAGAAGGCTATCGAAAACAACACATACACTAAATGCAACTGAAGAGAAGCAATAACGCTAAGGCCTAGAGTTGATCTCATATGGACAACCAGGCCGACTTTGTTGCTAAATTTACCCACAACATTGTTCGGAATGCAACATCGCCAAGTCTTCATCAAACTTCCTTCCCTATTTTCACCGTTCTTACTGGCCGAACAGCATGTTGGCGTGCTGGTAGAGGTCCTTGTAGTAAATCTCCCTGATGGTCCCCTCGCTGACGCCGGTGGCCGTGGACACGTCGCGGATGGATTTCCCGGCGCCGGCGCGCTCGATGGCCATGTACATGACGGCGGCGGCGATGGAGTCAGGGTTGTGCCTCACGTCCAGGTTCTTCTCCAGCCTCGCCGCCGCCTCCAGCGCGGTGCCCACCTCCTTGTCCCCCATCCCGAGCAGCGAGCCGAAGCGGCGCAGGTAGTCGCCCGGCCGCGCGACGGCGCCGATCATCATCATCTGCCCTCCCGCCTGCCCGCCGTCCTCCTCCCTGAGGTGGCCCTTCATGACCTTGACGAGCCTCCCGATGTCCTTGACCCCCGCCGTGGCGCTGTCGCCCGTCACGGACGCCAGCTCCTTGAACGTCCGCGGCGTGCCCTCGGCGCGGCACGCCATGTGGAGGCAGGCCGCGTAGAGCGCCTGCCGGTTCCGGCACTTGCCGCCCTTGGGGAACGCCCTGGCCTTCTCCAGCTTCCTGAGCACGTCCCTGGCGCGGTCCTTGACGGCCGCCGTCAGCTCCAGCCGCGCTGCCATGTCGTCGATGCCGTGGAAAGACTCGGCGAGCGCCCTGTCGGGCACAGGCCCCACCGCGCCGCGCATCCTCGGCGCGCCGCCGCCGCCGCCCCGCGAAGTGCCGGCGCCGAGCGCGCCGCGCATCCTCGGTAGTGCTGTCACGAAGGCGCCCTCCACCGCGTGCGTCTCGGAGTTGCCGGCCGCCTTGGAATGCGCGTCGCCTGCGGCGGGGTAGGCGACAGTGACGCCGGCCTGGGCGAGGGAATGGTCGCCGGCGCCGCCGACGCTGCGGCCGTCGACGCCCCCGACCTGGTTGAGGAAGGTGCGCCACTCGGAGGACTGGTCGACGTAGCGCTGGCCGAGGACGCGCGCGCACAGGGCGCAGACGGTGTCGCCGGAGGCGCGGTCGAGGGCCACCATGACGGCGCGGCGGCAGTCCGGGCAGTAGCGCATGGCGTTCGCGACGTCGCCCATTGCTCCCGCTGCCGCTCTCTCTCGCTAGGATTGAATTTGGTTTCGGGCTTGTGCTTGGGTGTGGCTTCTCGGTCGGTTGGTTGGGGTCCGGACATCGCGCGATGGCCCCTTTTATAGACCCGAGCCGTAGGCGACAAGGTCGGTGGGGGCCCGACTCGAACTCGCGCGTCCATCATCTCCTCGTCTCGTTTCGGATCCAACACGAGCGTTTCTTTCCGATTCCGACCGGGAAACAAGTGCCGAGAGAGAGAGACCCACCTACCTACTCCTCCTTCCATAGGATCTGGGCTTCGTTGCACGTACAATCTCAGCCGTGCAGCATTTCGCAATTTGATTTTTTTACGGTATGTATGGTATATAATTTGGTCTGGACATTGTCATAATATTGACAAATAGTCTTAAAATTGCATTAATTTGTTTGGTATTTGGTGTAGTAAAAATTCTTTTGCAACGACGAAGAAAGGCTGTCCATCTGATGTGATGGTCCCCTACATCCGCCCCTCCTTCGGTGGTGATGGTGGCGATGGCAACGAGGAAGAAAGGCTGTCCATTCAAGGTGATGGTCCCCTTCATAGTTGTCAGTGACTGATGTAGGAGACGGAGTTTGCGTCATCCCACACTTCTGACTTTGGTCGCTGCTGGACCGTGCCAAAACTGACGTACTACGTCATGGTCAATGGTTCATCCTATCCTTGGAATTGGATGGACGTGTAGAGTCTCCGGGCTGCGCCGACGGTGGAGATATTTCCTACCTTTTCCCGCTCCTTCCTGTCTCTAGCGCGATCAGGGTTTGCATGTGAATGGGGAGGGTGATGAGGTTGTCTCCTACTGGGTAGGCTCACAGTGACTGAACCTAGGGAAAGCCCATGGGGGCCCAGGCCCACATTCACCAAGTAACGGAATGCTGACCAACTTGATGGTGGTTTACTCACTCGGGGGACACCCAAACGGAGATCCATTCAAAAGGAAGAACATGAATCCATTCGGCTGATTCTTCACTTGGACAAAGGAAGCTCGACGGCCAGAAGCATTGATAAGGATGTTTCCCTAATCATATGAGCCTGCCGTTACTAGTGTATCAAGGCACCCATTGCAGTAGATATTGGGCATACATAATTGCTAGATTAATTGACCTGTAATGTAGAAGGAAAGGGGATATTGAAATCTATATGAGCATCTCCTTGGCGACTACTTACGGGTTCAGAACTTCTGCACACACACATCCATGGGGGCCCAGGCCCACATTCACCAAGTAACGAAATGCTGACCAACTTGATGGTGGTTTACTCACTCGGGGGGCACCCACATGGAGATCCATTTGGAAGGAAGAACATGAATCCATTCGGCTGATTCTTCACTCGGACAAAGGAAGCTCGACGCCCAGAAGCATTGATTAGTATATTTCCCAAATCATACAAGCCTACCTTTACTAGTGTATCAAGGCGCCCGTTGCAGTAGATAGTGGGCATACATAATTGCTAGATTAATTGACCTGTAACGTAGAAGGAAAGGGGATATTGAAATCTATATAAGCATCTCCTTGGCGACTGCTTACGGGTTCGGAACTTCTGCACACACACATCCATGGGGGCCCAGGCCCAAATTCACCAAGTAACGGAATGCTGACCAACTTGATGGTGGTTTACTCACTCGGGGGACACCCAAACGGAGATCCATTCGGAAGGAAGAACATGAATCCATTCGGCTGATTCTTCACTCGGACAAAGGAAGCTCAACGACCAGAAGCATTGATAAGGATGTTTCCCTAATCATATGAGCCTGCCGTTACTAGTGTATCAAGGTGCCCGCTGCAGTAGATAGTGGGCATACATAATTGCTAGATTAATTAACCTGTAATGTAGAAGGAAAGGGGATATTGAAATCTATATAAGCATCTCCTTGGCGACTGCTTACGGGTTCAGAACTTCCGCACACACATCCATGGGGGCCCAGGCCCACATTCACCAAGTAACGGAATGCTGACCAACTTGATGGTGGTTTACTCACTCGGGGGACACCCAAACGGAGATCCATTCGGAAGGAAGAACATGAATCCATTCGGCTGATTCTTCACTCGGACAAAGGAAGCTCGACGGCCGGAAGCATTGATAAGGATGTTTCCCTAATCATATGAGCCTGCCGTTACTAGTGTATCAAGGCGCCTGCTGCAGTAGATAGTGGGCATACATAATTGCTAGATTAATTGACCTGTAACGTAGAAGGAAAGGGGATATTGAAATCTATATAAGTATCTCCTTGGCGTCTGCTTACGGGTTCGGAACTTCTGCACACACACATCCATGGGGCCCAGGCCCACATTCACCAAGTAACGGAATGCTGACCAACTTGATGGTGGTTTACTCACTCGGGGGACACCCAAACGGAGATCCATTCGGAAGGAAGAACATGAATCCATTCGGCTGATTCTTCACTTGGACAAAGGAAGCTCGACGGCCAGAAACATTGATAAGGATGTTTCCCTAATCATACGAGCCTACCGTTACTAGTGTATCAAGGCACCCATTGCAGTAGATATTGGGCATACATAATTGCTAGATTAATTGACCTGTAACGTAGAAGGAAAGGGGATTTTGAAATCTATATGAGCATCTCCTTGGCGACTACTTATGGGTTCAGAACTTTTGCACACACACATCCATGGGGGCCCAGGCCCACATTCACCAAGTAACGAAATGCTGACCAACTTGATGGTGGTTTACTCACTCGGGGGGCACCCACACGGAGATCCATTTGGAAGGAAGAACATGAATCCATTCGGCTGATTCTTCACTCGGACAAAGGAAGCTCGACGGCCAGAAGCATTGATTAGTATGTTTCCCAAATCATACAAGCCTACCTTTACTAGTGTATCAAGGCGCCCGTTGCAGTAGATAGTGGGCATACATAATTGCTAGATTAATTGACCTGTAACGTAGAAGGAAAGGGGATATTGAAATCTATATAAGCATCTCCTTGGCGACTGCTTACAGGTTTGGAACTTCTGCACACACGCATCCATACGCAAAAAACACTCTCTCTCAAGACCATGACATATGGTTTTTACCTCCATCGCAAGGGGCTTGAATCTGCATATCTTCTTGTGTCACCACCCTGCGTCTCGTGTGATCAAGCCTCGTCCCCCCTCCTCTCTTACTGTTAGAATTCCACCCATGATAGAGGGGGAGGTCATTTCAAAAGGAGAAGGTACCTACAGTGCAAAGATTCACCCTGTGATTTTCGCCAAGACTTGTGCATGCGGAGGCCCACCTAGGATTTCTGATGTATTGTATATATCCCATCACATAGAATTTCACCGTTTCACAATTTAATTTAAATAATTAAAATAAGTTTCACACTTGATAACATCTATTTTAAACTTATTTCATAGCGACTTCCATTTTTCCAAATATGGTTTTAATTATTTCAAAACAATGATTTCAATTATTTTACCATTTCGAACAATGATTTCACTATTTTGAAATCATTTTTGTGATTTATTTCAATCAATTTTTGAAACAATGAAATTTAAATGAGTTCAAAATATAATCAATATTCGTCATTTTTCAAACGCATTGTCGCCATGATTTCATCAAATATATAAAAGAAATTTAAATGAGTTCAAAATAGTTGTATTATTAATCTCATCCGGCATTCTTCCAGAAATAAAGAACCGATGAACAACCGAACAATATCCTCCTTGATCAAACCCGAGTTTTGCTGAAAAAACCTTGCTTGAAACCATCTGGACAAGGACCTTTTAACAACCCAATTTGAAAAAGGGCATCACTAATCTCTTTTACAGAAAAATGTTTCCAGAGATCGACATTCAGATTATCTTTCACAAGCGGCATAATATGAGATGTGTCGACCGAAATATCATAGGTATGAAGCTGCTTAAAAAATGAATTAGCAATACCATGCATTTCTTCCAAATTCTTCGTGAGACAACTATCACTCTTTCTGACGACAAAAGTATTATTTTTCTTAGCCCTCCAAGAGGTATTTCTATGGGATAATTTAATACTACGTCTCCCAAATTTCATTATGTCAATACACGGTCTTTGTTTTCCACTCAGAAAATAAAAATAAAAATAACACACGGTCTTTGTTTCCACATTATTTGAAAAACAGTAAAACTGGGCTACCTATGAGACTCCACAATGATTTATTCCCTCCGTTCCTAAATATACGTCTTTTTAGAGATTTCAATAAAGACTACGTACAGATGTATATAAATATGTTTTAGAGTGTAGATTCACTCATTTTGCTCCGTATGTACTCCGTATCGGAACCTCTAAAAATACTTATATTTAGGAAATGAGGGAGTATAACGTACGCTGGCAGACCGCTCAACTCAATCATCTCAAAGCTGCCTTCGTCACGAACACGTCCATTCACCTACAGCGTTATCGGCTCGCTGCCTCCACAGGCTGAGCTTTTTTTTTGAGGAATTTCCGCAGGCTGAGTTGGACTTCCTCTCCTTAATTGGGCCCTACAGGTCCAAGTGCACAAAGGCCCAAGAAAACATACTATGATCCGTAGGGTGCATTACCTATGTAGGCCCAGCTGGGTAGACTGGAAAGATATGACACGGCCGAAGAAGGATGGTGGTCTCGGATTTAGGGACCTTGAGATTTTTAATCTGGCATTATTGGCACGACAGGCTTGAAGGATTCTTGTCACACCGGAAGCATTGAGTTCCCGGTTACTTAAGGCGATCTACTTTCCAAACACTTACATTACAAATGTCAAGTTGGGACCTCACCCATCACAAGTCTCGCGTGCAGTTTTGGAGGGCAGGGATGCACTCATGCAAGGTATCATACATAGAATTGGAGATGGGACCTCAATGAAAGTCTGCGAACATAATTGGATACTGAGGGAATCATCTATGCGACCATTGGTGAGTCTTGCACCAAACCTTCCCGTCCTTATTAGTGAACTAATTGACAGTACTTCGGCCACCTGGCGCACTGAGGTCCTAGAGAAAATTTTCTTACCAACGGATGTTCATGCAATCAAAAATATTCCTTTGTGCACTAGCTTCGTTGATGAATTTTGGGCTTGGTAGTATGAGAAGAAGGGAGTTTTTTCTGTCAGGTCTGCATATAGATTACTAGTGTCAATCAGAAATAGTAGAGAAGGGTTGAACGTCCAGCTACATCAAATGCTAGATTTGAAGAGAAGGGTTGGACGTCACTTTGGAACACTCAGGTGCCGGCTAAGATAAAAAAATAATTCTATGGCGTCTTGCGAGGCATTCTCTTCCTACAGAAGATGTGCGGCAACATCAAAACATGTGTACTGAGGATAGATGCCAGTTGTGCGGTGTGGTGGACTCATGGAAACATTCTTTGGTTAAGTGCACATCGGCAAGGTGTGCTTGGGCGCTTGTAAATGAAGAGTTGGGGGAAAAACTGGTTGAAATAAGCGACCCTAGTGCCAAACATTGGTTGTTTGATCTTCAGGAGTCATTATCGCATGCCCGATTCACCAAATTGGCTGTAACTTTGTGGGCAATATGGACTTCGCGCAGGAAAGCAATACGTGAGAGCATATTTCAAAGTCCCATGGCGATGCATCTATTCGTTGAGACGTTTATCAATGAGCTAGATACTATCAAGGCTATTCCTGTCCCTTCGGCTACCCGACGCAATGTACGTACAACTGTCGTGCGTGTCTTTCTCCTGGAAACCACCAACTGATTGTTACTGTAAAATTCATGTGGATGGAGGGCTCTCCCATAATAGGGTAGTAGGAGCGTCAGCCGCAATGTGCAGAGGGAGAGATGGAGGCTACTTGGGGTCTTCGTCCATCGTTCTACCAGGACTAACAGAACCGGCAACCCTGAAGATGCTAGCTTGACATGAAGCATTGGCTTTAGCAGAAGACCTTGCGATACCAAAGATAATTTTGCATGTGATAGCAAGAATGTAGTAGATGATATCGATGAAGGTGACGGAGGAGCTTACACGGCCATTGTCAAAGAATTTAATTCAAGGGCTAGTTCTTTTGTTAACTGTTTAGTTGTTTTCGAAGGTAGAGCATCAAATAGTGAAGCTCACAACCTTGCCAAACACTCTGCTGTGCTTGATCAGGGTCGCCATTTGTGGCTTATTCATCCTCATGACCCATCATTTATTCCCATAAACATTCACATTAATCAATAAGGTGTTGGCAATCCTAAAAAAGAAACCCTGTGTATCTCCAGTTTCTCACAAGAAAAAAACCCCATGTATCTCCATCATGCCACATTGCTTCGTTAAAGTCACCCACCCTAAACCAAGGACAAACACTAAGAGATTTGATTCTCCTCAAAAGATCACACATAACGTACCTTTGACCAGCCTGCTCATGATAGAACACAACTGAACCACCACATTTGCCTTGTACAACAACAATACAAAAAAAAATTCATACTCAAATGATAAGGCAAACTCTCAACAACTTTTATTTTTGTCTAGTTTCAAAAATAAAGATAATGCTGGGTTTGTGCGAGGCTAACTGAGGCCTCAACAGTTCCAACACATCATTTGTTGACCAATAGCCCCAAGGTTGGTAGCTTCCTCAACCGTGTCCTCCACATCCTTTTCCTCTCCTACAGATTCCCTCCTCCTATCCTATAACACCTCCTCTACCCCATCCACTTTCTTAGCTACATGAACTACAGAGCCATCTACATTTGGTGTTTTTAGAAACAAGATTTTATCAACCCTAAAACAAAATCGTATCGCCCCTAAATCATAAGAGCATCTACAACCAGACCCATCAAATCCCCCCTATATATTATGGCAGATGGCTCGGTCACTACCCGGTCACAAAATTACCACCCAACCGGACCCCTAAGATGTTGGGAAACGTTGCATGGAAAACAAAAAAATTTCTACGCACACGCAAGATCTATCCATGGAGATGCATAGCAATGAGAGGGGAGAGTGTGTCTACGTACCCTCGTAGACCGTAAGCGGAAGCGTTTGTTAACGCGGTTGATGTAGTCGAACTTCTTCGCGCTTCAACCGATCAAGTACCGAACGTACGACACCTCCGCGTTCTGCACACGTTCAGCTCGGTGATGTCCTCCGCCTTCTTGATCCAGCAAGACGGCGAGGAAGTGGATGAGTTCCGGCAGCATGACGACATGGTGACGGTGATGGTGAAGTTATCTCCGCAGGGCTTCACCTAAGCACTACGAAAATATGACCGGGGGTGTAAACGGTGGAGGGGGGCGCCGCACACGGCTAAGACAATCTTGTGTATTGTGCTAGGCGCCCCCTCCCACATATATATAGGTGGGGGGGGGGGGGAGCAGTGAGGAGGCGCCCCCAAGTAGGCCGAATCCTACTTGGGGTCTTCCCCCAAGTGGCGCCACTTCCTTATTTGGAGTGCGGGAGGAAGGAAGGAGGAGGTGGCGCCCCCCTTTCCTTTCTCTCCTGAGGAGGGAAAGGCAGGAGGGGCCACCCCTCCCCTTTCCTTCACCTAGGGCCGGCCAGCCAAGGGAAGGGGCGCACCAGCCCCCTTGTGGGCTGGTATGTCCCCCCCTTTGGCCCATAAGGCCCATACACTTGCCGGGGGTGCCCGGAACCCCTTCCGGTGACCCGATGAGTACCCGGTGCACTCCGAAACTATTCCGGTGTCCGAATACCATCGTCCTATATATCAATATTTACCTCTCGACCATTTCGAGACTCCTCGTCATATCCGTGATCTCATTCGAGACTCCAAACAACATTCGGTCACCAAAACATATAACTCATATAACACTATATCGTCAACGAACGTTAAGCGTGCGGACCCTACGGGTTCGAGAACTATGTAGACATGACCGAGACACCTCTCCGGTCAATAACCAATAGCAGAACCTGGATGCCCATATTGGCTCCTACATATTCTACGAAGATCTTTATCGGTCGAACCGTTATGACAACATACGCAATTCCCTTTGTCCATCGGTATGTTACTTGTCCGAGATTCGATCGTCGGTATCTCCATACCTAGTTCAATCTCGTTACCGGCGAGTCTCTTTACTCGTTCCATAATACATCACCTTGTAACTAACTCCTTAGTCATTTGCTTGCAAGCTTATGATGTGTATTACCGAGAGGGCCCAGAGATACCTCTCTGATACTCGGAGTGACAAATCCTAATCTCGATCTATGCCAACTCAACAAACACCTTCGGAGATACCTGTAGAGCATCTTTATGATCACCCAATTATGTTGTGACGTTTGATAGCACACAAGGTATTCCTTAGATATCCGGGAGTTGCATAATCTCATAGTCGGAGGAATATGTATTTGACATGAAGAAAGCAATAGCAATAAACTGAACGATCAATATGCTAAGCTAACGGATGGGTCTTGTCCATCACATAATTCTCCTAATGATGTGATCCCGTTATCAAATGACAACACATGTCTATGGTTAGGAAACCTTAACCATCTTTGATCAATGAGCTAGTCTAGTAGAGGCTTACTAGGGACACGGTATTTGTTTATGTATTCACACATGTATTTAAGTTTCCGATCAATACAATTCTAGCATGAATAATAAACCTTTATCATGAATAAGGAAATATAAAATAACAACTTTATTATTGCCTCTAGGGCATATTTCCTTCAGTCTCCCACTTGCACTAGAGTCAATAATCTAGATTACATAGTAATGATTTTAACACCCATGGAGTCTTGGTGCTGATCATGTTTTGCTCACGGAAGAGTCTTAGTCAACGGGTCTGCTACATTCAGATCCGTATGCATTTTGCAAATCTCTATGTCTCCATCCTTGACCTTTTCACGAATGGAGTTGAAGCGTCTCTTGATGTGTTTGGTTCTCTTGTGAAACCTGGATTCCTTCGCCAAGGCAATTGCTCCAGTGTTGTCACAAACGATTTTCATTGGACCCGATGCACTAGGTATTACACCTAGATCGGATATGAACTCCTTCATCCAGACTCCTTCATGTGCTGCTTTCGAAGCAGCTATGTACTCCGCTTCACATGTAGATCCCGCCACGATGCTCTGCTTGGAACTGCACCAACTGACAGCTCCACCATTCAATATAATTACATATCCGGTTTGTGACTTAGAGTCATCCGGATCAGTGTCGAAGCTAGCATCGACGTAACCATTTACGACGAGCTCTTCATCACCTCCATAAACGAGAAACATATCCTTTGTCCTTTTTAGGTACTTCAGGATGTTCTTGACCACTGTCCAGTGATCCACTCCTGGATTACTTTGTTACCTCCCTGCCAGACTTAGGGCAAGGCACACATCAGGTCTGGTACACAGCATAGCATACATGATAGAACCTATGGTTGAGGCATAGGGAATGACTTTCATTTTCTCTCTATCTTCTGCAGTGGTCGGGCTTTGAGTTTGACTCAACTTCACACCTTGTAACACAGGCAAGAACCCTTTCTTTGACTGATCCATTTTGAACTTCTTCAAAACTTTATCAAGGTATGTGCTTTGTGAAAGTCCTATTAAGCGTCTCGATCTATCTCTATAGATCTTGATGCCCAATATATACACAGCTTCACCGAGGTCTTTCATTGAAAAATTCTTATTCAAGTATCCTTTTATGCTATCCAGAAATTCTATATCATTTCCAATCAACAATATGTCATCCACATATAATATCAGAAATGTTACAGAGCTCCCACTCACTTTCTTGTAAATACAGGCTTCACCGTAAGTCTGTATAAAACCATATGCTTTGATCACCTCATCAAAGCGTATATTCCAACTCCGAGATGCTTGCACCAGTCCATAGATGGATCACTGGAGCTTGCACACTTTGTTAAAACCTTTAGGATCGACAAAACCTTCCGGTTGCATCATATACAACTCTTCTTTAAGAAATCCATTAAGGAATGCAGTTTTGACGTCCATTTGCCAGATTTCATAATTATAAAATGCGGCAATTGCTAACATGATTCGGACAGACTTAAGCATCGCTACGGGTGAGAAAGTCTCATCGTAGTCAACTCCTTGAACTTGTCGAAAACCTTTCGCGACAAGTCGAGCTTTGTAGATAGTAACATTACCATCAGCATCAGTCTTATTCTTGAAGATCCATTTATTCTCAATGGCTTGCCAATCATCGGGCAAGTCCACCAAAGTCCACACTTTGTTCTCATACATGGATCCTATCTCAGATTTCATGGCCTCAAGCCATTTATCGAAATCTGGGCTCATCATAGCTTCTTCATAGTTCGTAGGTTCGCCTTGGTCTAGTAACATGACTTCCAGGACAGGATTACCGTACCACTCTGGTGCGGATCGTGCTCTGGTCGACCTACGAGGTTCAGTAGCAACTTGATCTGAAGTTTCATGATCATTATCATTTGCTTCCTCTCTAGTTGGTGTAGGCATCACGGGAACGGTTTTCTGTGATGTGCTACTTTCCAATTCGAGAGAAGGTATAATTACCTCATCAAGTTCTACTTTCCTCCCACTCACTTCTTTCGAGAGAAACTCCTTCTCTAGAAAGGTTCCATTCTTGGCCACAAAGATCTTGCCTTCGGATCTGTGGTAGAAGATGTACCCAATTGTTTCCTTAGGGTATCCTATGAAGACGCACTTCTCCGATTTGGGTTCGAGCTTATCAGGCTGAAGCCTTTTGACATAAGTGTCACAACCCCAAACTTTAAGAAACGACAGCTTAGGTTTCTTGCGAAACCACAGTTCATACGGTGTCATCTCAACGGATTTAGACGGTGCCTTATTTAACGTGAATGCGGTTGTCTCTTATGCATAACCCCAAAACGATAGTGGTGAATCGGTAAGAGACATCATAGAACGCACCATATCTAATAAATTACGGTTACGATGTTCGGACACACTATTACGCTGTGGTGTTCCAGGTGGCGTGAGTTGTGAAACAATTCCACATTGTTTTAAATGAAGGCCAAACTCGTAACTCAAATATTCGCCTCCACGATCAGATCGTAGAAAATTTATTTTCTTGTTACGATGATTTTCCACTTCACTCTGAAATTCTTTGAACTTTTCAAATGTTTTAGACTTGTGTTTCATCAAGTAGATATACCCATACCTACTCGAATCATCTGTGAAGGTCAGAAAATAATGATACCCGCCGCGTGCTTCAACACTCATCGGACCGCATACATCGGTATGTATTATTTCCAATAAGTCATTAGCTCACTCCATTGTTCCAGAGAACGGAGTTTTAGTCATCTTGCCCATGAGGCATGTTCGCAAGTATCAAATGATTCATAATCAAGTGATTCCAAAAGTCCATCTGCATGGAGTTTCTTCATGCGCTTTACACCAATATGACCTAAACGGCAGTGCCACAAGTATGTTGCACTATCATTATCAACTTTGCATCTTTTGGCATCAATATTATGAATATGTGTATCACTATGATCGAGATTCAACAAGAATAGACCACTCATCAAGGGTGCATGACCATAAAAGATATTACTCATATAAATAGAACAACCATTATTCTTTGATTTAAATGAATAACCGTCTCGCAATAAACAAGATCCAGATATAATGTTCATGCTCAACGCGGGCACCAAATAACAATTATTGAGGTCTAAAACTAATCCCGAAGGTATATGTAGAGGTAGCGTGCCGACGGCGATCACATCGACCTTGGAACCATTGCCGACGCGCATCGTCACCTCGTCCTTAGCCAATCTTCGTTTATTTCGCAGCTCCTGTTTCGAGTTACAAATATGAGCAACCGAACCAGTATCAAATACCCAGACGCTGCTACGAGCATTAGTAAGGTACACATCAATAACATGTATATCAAATATACCTTTGTTCACTTTGCCATCCTTCTTATCCGCCAAGTATTTGGGGCAGTTCCGCTTCTAGTGACCATTCCCTTTGTAGTAGAAGCACTCAGTTTCAGGCTTGGGTCCAGCTTTGGGCTTCTTCCCGGGAGTGGCAACTTGCTTGCCATTCTTCTTGAAGTTCCCTTTCTTTCCCTTGCCCTTTTTCTTGAAACTAGTGGTCTTGTTAACCATCAACACTTGATGCTCCTTCTTGATTTCTACCTCCGCGGCCTTAAGCATTGCGAAGAGCTCATGAATTGTTTTATTCATCCCTTGCATATTATAGTTCATCACGAAGCCTTTGTAGCTTGGTGGCAGTGATTGAAGAACTCTATCAATAACACTATCAACTGGAAGATCAACTCCCAGCTGAGTCAAGTGGTTATGATACCCAGACATTTTGAGTATGTGTTCACCGACAGAACTGTTCTCCTCCATCTTGCAACTATAGAACTTGTTGGATACTTCATATCTCTCAACCCGAGCATTTGCTTGAAATATTAACTTCAACTCTTGGAACATCTCATATGCTCCATGACGTTCAAAAAGTCTTTGAAGTCCCGGTTCTAAGCCGTAAAGCATGGCACACTGAACTATCGAGTAGTCATCAGATCGAGCTTGCCAGACATTCATAACATCTGATTCAGCTCCTGCAACAGGCCTGTCACCTAGCGGTGCATCAAGGACATAATTCTTCTGTGCAGCAATGAGGATAATCCTCAAGTTACGGACCCAGTCCGTGTAGTTGCTACCATCATCTTTCAACTTAGCTTTCTCTAGGAACGCATTAAAATTCAGGGGAACGGTAGCTCGGGCCATTGATCTACAACATAGATATACAAAACTATAAGACTAAGTTCATGATAAATTAAGTTCAATTAATCAAATTACTAATGAACTCCCATTTAAATAAACATCCCTCAGGTTATCTAAGTGATACGTGATCCAAATCAACTAACCCATGTCCGATCATCACGTGAGATGGGGTAGTCATCAATGGTGAACATCTCTATGTTGATCATATCTACTATATGACTCACGTTCGATCTTTTGGTCTCCAGTGTTCCGAGACCATGTCTGTACATGCTAGGCTCGTCAAGTTTAACCCAAGTATTCTGCATGTGTAAAACTGTCTTATACCCGTTGTATGTGAATGTAGAGTCTATCACACCCGATCATCACGTGGTGCTTCGAAACGACAAACTTTGGCAATGGTGCATACTCGAGGAGAACACTTTTATCTTGAAATTTAGTGAAGGGATCATCTTATAATGCTACCGCCGTTCTAAGCAAAATAAGATGCATAAAGGATAAACATCACATGCAAACAAAATATGTGACATGATATGGCCATCATCATCTTGTGCTTTTGATCTCCATCTCCAAAGCATCATCATGATCTCCATCATCACTGGCTCGACATCTTGATCTCCATCGTTGCGTCAGGGTCATCTCACCAACTATTGCTTCTACAACTATCGCTAACGCATAGTGATAAAGTAAAGCAATTACATGGCGCTTGCACTTCATACAATAAAGAGACAACCCTAAGGCTCCTGCCGGTTTTCGATATTACAAAACATGATCATCTCATACATCAACATATATCACATCATATCTTGACCATATCACATCACAACATGCCCTGCAAAAACAAGTTAGACGTCCTCTACTTTGTTGTTGCAAGTTTTACGTGGCTGCTATGGGCTTCTAGCAAGAACCGTTCTTACCTACGCAAAAACCACAACGGTGATTCATCAAGTTTGCTGTTTTAACCTTCTTCAAGGACCGGCCATAGTCAAATTCGATTCAACTAAAGTAGAAGAAACAGACACCCGCCAGCCACCTTTATGCAAAACTAGTTGCATGTCTGTCGGTGGAACCAGTCCCACAATACCACCGAATCAAAATAAGATGTTGGTGGTAAGCAGTATGACTATCACCGCCCACAACTCTTTGTGTTCTACTCGTGCATATCATCTACGCATAGACCTGGCTCGGATGCCACTGTTGGGAAACGTTGCATGGAAAACAATTTTTTTCTACGCACATGCAAGATCTATCCATGGAGATGCATAGCAACGAGAGGGGAGAGTGTGTCTACGTACCCTCGTAGACCGTAAGCGGAAGCGTTTGTTAACGCGGTTGATGTAGTCAAACTTCTTCGTGCTTCAACCGATCAAGTACCGAACGTACGACACCTCCGTGTTCTGCACACGTTCAGCTCGGTGACGTCCTCCGCCTTCTTGATCCAACAAGACGACGAGGTAGTGGATGAGTTCCGGCAGCACGACGGCGTGGTGATGGTGAAGGTATCTCCGCAGGGCTTCGCCTAAGCACTACGAAAATATGACCGGGGGTGTAAACGGTGGAGGGGGCGCCGCACACGGCTAAGACAATCTTGTGTATTGTGCTAGGTGCCCCTCCCACATATATATAGGTGGGGGAGTGGAGGGAGCAGCCAGGAGGCACCCCCAAGTAGGCCGAATCCTACTTGGGGTCTTCCCCCAAGTGGCGCCCCCCTTCCTTATTTGGAGTGCGGGAGGAAGGAAGGAGGAGGTGGCGCCCCCCTTTCCTTTCTCTACTGAGGAGGGAAAGGCGGGAGGGGCCACCCCTCCCCTTTCCTTCCCCTAGGGCCACCCAGCCAAGGGAAGGGGCTCACCAGCCCCCTTGTGGGCTGGTCTGTCCCCCCTTTGGCCCATAAGGCCCATACACTTGCCGGGGGTGCCCGGAACCCCTTCCGATGACCCGATGAGTACCCGGTGCACTCCGAAACTATTCCGGTGTCTGAATACCATCGTCCTATATATCAATCTTTACCTCTTGACCATTTTGAGACTCCTCGTCATGTCCGTGATCTCATTCGGGACTCCGAACAACATTCGGTCACCAAAACATATAACTCATATAACACTATATCGTCAACGAACATGAAGCGTGCGGACCCTACGGGTTCGAGAACTATGTAGACATGATCGAGGCACCTCTCCGGTCAATAATCAATAGCGGAACCTGGATGCCCATATTGGCTCCTATATATTCTACAAAGATCTTTATCGATCGAACCGTTATGACAACATACGTAATTCCCTTTGTCCATCAGTATGTTACTTGCCCGAGATTCGATCGTCGGTATCTCCATACCTAGTTCAATCTCATTACCGGCAAGTCTCTTTACTCGTTCCGTAATACATCACCTTGTAACTAACTCCTTAGTCATTTGCTTGCAAGCTTATGATGTGTATTACCGAGAGGGCCCAGAGATACCTCTCCGATACTCGGAGTGACAAATCCTAATCTCGATCTATGCCAACTCAACAAACACCTTTGGAGATACCTGTAGAGCATCTTTATGATCACCCAGTGACATTTGATAGCACACAAGGTATTCCTCCGATATCCGGGAGTTGCATAATCTCATAGTCGGAGGAATATGTATTTGACATGAAGAAAACAATAGCAATAAACTGAACGATCAATATGCTAAGCTAACGGATGGGTCTTGTCCATCACATCATTCTCCTAATGATGTGATCCTGTTATCAAATGACAACACATGTCTATGGTTAGGAAACCTTAACCATCTTTTATCAACGAGCTAGTCTAGTAGAGGCTTACTAGGGACACGGTATTTGTTTATGTATTCACACATGTATTTAAGTTTCCGATCAATTCAATTCTAGCATGAATAATAAACCTTTATCATGAATAAGGAAATATAAAATAACAACTTTATTATTGCCTCTAGGGCATATTTCCTTCATCAGACTCCCCTATACGTCTAGGTTGTTCGCTCCCCCAAACCCAGCCCATATGGGGAGGCCCGGGCGCATCTGCCACGTCGGACCGGCACACCCCGACCAACAAATATGTGTCCCTATCCGCACAGACCAAACTCTAGCCACTCCACTCCGCCCTCCAGCTCCTCGCTGATGATCTCTGGCCTTCTCCGGCATGGCGGACAATGGATCTCACTCCGACCACTCCAGATCCGTTGACTGGGATCTCGTCCCATGCGGGGACAAGGAGGAGCTAGCTGTACGGCTGGCTCTCTGCCGGTCACCGAAGGAAACCCGAGCTCCATCGTCAGAGTCGCTCTGGTGGGAACCCATTATGTTCGTGCAAGTGGGGCTTGGATCCGATGGCGCCGATGGCTTGAGGCGCGTGACCACGGAGGAACCGGAGGCAATGAGCAGTGGATGGAGGTACTAGTGCACCCAACTAGACAAACCCGAGATGGCAACGCAATCACTATGGCGGAGACTTGTCCCCGCAACATCGGGCTCTGAGCCCAGCATCAATGTTACCGGACGACACGACCACAGATGCACCGGATGCCCCAGTTGTGGCGACCGGTTCAGGGTCGAGGAGCGATGTACCCACCGTGCGAGGGAGAAGTTGCGTTGCATTGCGGGTCCCGACTTGCACGCTGTGTCGGACAAGCCCATAGAGGCCCTTAGTGCCCACATCCCGGCGAAGCAGCAAGATCGGACGTCGCGTGCCCTTGCACTGGAGCAAACCTAGGCAGTCCCTGCCCTTGCCAACCCGCACCCCAAAGAGGAGGAGGAGGTCGGTGACGCACCAGACAACTTCAATAGTGAGCGGATCCAGCTCAACCCATATCGTGTCTTTGACCGCTACTTCCGCGACGAAGACGGCAAGTGCAAATGCAAGGGATGCTGTGGGTGAACTTCCTGCATAGTCATATTCATAGCTAGTAAAACATGCCCATTTTTGGTAGTCCGATGACATGTATGAGAAGTCCCTTATGTTATGTGCATCGATCTAGATGAACTATGTATGTTATTTTTAACATTGCATGCAGATTGTATGAAACTGAGGGTTTTGGTATGAGAGATACGACTGTGGACACGAACATTTGAGGGACGACCATGTGCTAATGTACAGGAGGTCACATTTGCAAGTTGTAATGGAAGATGCTCTAAGCCGGAAGCTGCCGAGGAAAGTTCTATCCATATCGAAAGTCCCCTTCTACTCCCGAGCTCATTTGAGCTCGGGATGAACAGAAAAAATCTAAAGGTAATGAAAATTCAAAATTCTGAAATTTTTGGTGCAAACTCTAACAAATGTTTTGGGTGCTTCAAAATTTTCATCATGAAGTGACATTCATGCAATTTATGACAAAAAACAAAATTAGTACTCCAAAATTCTTTCATAAATAGCATTTTTGCAGCATCAGTTTTGTTTTTTTGCCAAGACTTCCAAGAATGTTATTTCATGATGAATTTATCAGGAACACAAAACAGTTGTCAAAGTTTGGCACAAAAAAAATCCAATTTTTTGGTTTTACAATTTTTTGATTCTACTGTTCATCAGGGAGCATTTAAGCTCGGGATTACATACTCCACGTCCTATCTATATCTATATTCTCTATAAAAAGACCCAAAGGGGGCTGATCCAACAAATCCCAGACATCAAATAGTGTCAACCCAAGGACCTATATTCGCCTACATGTTTAGTGCGCAATTAATATCATAATACCAAATATAGACTATCCATGCAATTAACTTGTAATTGATATCCTACCTAATATTAAAGTGCAATTGATTTTCTACGTAATATCAACGTGCAATTAATCGTTTGCCTGATACTAACGTGCATTGCATAGTACACATTTACTAGTTTCTAAAAAAACATTATCTTCTACTGGTGGAGATGGAGTAGCTCAACGCGGTTTCTCTCATCATATTCTACTAGCAAAAGGGCCCATGTGTTGCAATGGGAGAATAAAAAAAATCATAATCTTCAATGGCCAAGATCACATTTTGCTGCATCATCGAGATACACTATCACTCTCAATTTCGTGAAATCTCGAACAATTTCTTAAACTTGTGAACATATTTGAAATTGTGAACATTTTTCAAATTCATGAACACTTTTACAAATTTTTGAATTTTTTTTCTTAAATATAGATTTTTTTTTTGAATTAATGAACATTTTATACTATTTGCAAACATTTTTTTTAAATTATAAACATTTTTTAACATTTTCTTGAATTGACGAACATTTCTAGAATGGACGAACATTGTTTTGGAAATTGGTGGCACAATTTTTAAAATTCACGAACATTTTTTTGATTTAACAAATATTTTTTGAAATGCATGATCATTTTTTGAATCAGTGAACATTTTATGAATGAACAAACTATTTTCTAAGTCACGAACAGTTTTTGAATTTATAGGATATTTTTCCATTTCATGAATTTTTTTTGAATTGGCAGAATTTTATTCAATTTCATTAGCATTTTTTAATACATGAACATTTTAAAAAATCATGAACATTTTTTTATTTCCCAAACATTTGTTTTCAAAATTTCGAACATTTTTGGTATAAGCAAACATTTTTTTAATAAAATCATGAATATTTTTTGAATCCACAAACATTTTATGATTTACTAAACATTTTACTTACAAATTCTCTCTTTTTTTAATTTTCAGAATTTCAAATTATTTAAAGTAGAAAAAACAAAAAGGGAAAAAATTAAAAATTAAAAAAGGCCGTACTGCAGGACCGAGGACGTTCGCATACAACGCAGAGATCGACGCCCAGGCGTCGGAGCGGGGGAGCAGGGTGAGGGACCTGTCGTGCGGCATCGAGGACTGTATCGACGTCTTCATCCACCACCTCGGCCGCGGCGACGTCGACGAAGGGTTCATGCGTGGCGTCGTAGACAAGCTCGGGCAGCTGCGGGCGCGCCACCAGATCGGCAAGCGGATCGAGGCCCTCAAAGCTCGCGTCGTCGAGGAGGTCGAGCGCACCAAGAGGTACAGTCTCGGCCAAGGTGATCCCGGTCCCGCCTCCATGGGCAGGCGGCCGGAGTCCTCCTTGGTGGACGCTTGGCTGTCCGTGCTTTACTGCGATGTCGGGGGTCTCGTGGGGATCTACAGCCAACGGACAAGATTATCTGCCTCTTGGATGACAAGGAGAAGGAGCTGAAGGCGGTGTCCGTTGTTGGATTTGGAGGGTTGGGGAAGACAACTCTTGCCATGGAAGTGTACAAGAAGATTGAAGCCAAGTTCCAGTGCCGTGCCCAAACCTCCGTGTCCAGTACGCCCGATATCAAAAGGCTTATGAAGGACATACTGTCTCAGGTCAACCCTGCTGAGTTTAGCCGATCAGAAACATGGGAGAAAGAGCAATTGATTCGCAAGGTCACGGAATGCTTGCGACACAAGAGGTGACACTTCCTTTCATTTTGTCTGTCTTCAAGAAACCTGGTTAAAACCTGTCCGTTCATTAGGAAGAATTTTGGGAACATTTGACATAGACCTTGTTTTGTAAGCATAAGCATGAGCAGGAACACTGAACAAGATAATATAGTATGATAGTAGTAGAGATTATTAGAAGGTGAGGTAATGACGATGATGATGTAGCCAATCGACTGGGAATGACATGATCGAGTACAAACTCGTAAGTAATGAAGATTACTAAGAGTTGTTGAATCGCAGTGCGGACTCGATTTAGTTATCGGTGTCCTCGAGTGACTAAAAACTCAGAACCCAGGAAAAATTGTAATTGGTGAGAAATAATACTCGATGAAGACTCATAATAAGCAACATGGTTCTTTGATATTATCGAGATACCAGAGGGTAGTAGTCGAAGGTGGAGCAAAATAGAGGTTGGACAGGTGTATTGATCTGCAGAAGACAAGTACTTTAACTTGTCCGCGAAATGGGATCAAAGAAGAACAATATGGCCGGAACCATGATTGCAAAAGACCAAATCCCAGATATAAGATGAACTTATACGAAGGGGATAATTAATTTTAAGAGAAGCTTCCCTGATAAGATCTACATCATGTCCATGGGCATGAACACAAAGTTCAAGGTCGACTTCCACTTCTCCAATGCATAACCTTTCATTCACTTCTTTGTTAAAAATGATTTGAATGTGAAAATTTACCTGGTGAATTACCAGAGGAGTATGACCCGTGAAAACTTTCGGGTTCACACAGATGTCAAAAGCACAGATACAACCCATCGGGACATTGTATGAAGCTCTACAACACACTTATAGGGGCACATGTACCATCTCAAAGCGGAGTACATATGACAAGAATTAGAGGACACACCATCGCTAAAGGCATAGGTATCAGGGGAAGAACTCACAAGAATTTCGAATGTGAAGGATACTGTCGGATAATAACCCAGCAATGGGTCTGGCGGTCCACAACAGAGCTGATGTGAGTATCGGTACTCAACCAGAGGAAGAAAGAATGCAAAGGCATCGGATTATAGCAATATCTGAATAATTTGATGCTTAAATACAAAGAAATTATGATTTCCAAATCGGTGGATCAGAAGCAGATGCTTTGATCAAAGATGAGTAGGTTGAAAAGACTAGGAGGCACAGCCAATCAAGGTTCGATTTGCTGAAAACCAGCTCATATCCGGAATGATGTCTGAGCCAGAAGGATAATTCCTAGGGACCAACTAATGATTGCGTGCATTCACAAACATATCAAATCAAAGGCTCAAAATGATGATGACAAGGGATGCTAATGAATATTACTTGACATATGGAAGTAACCATAATGCAGGCAGGCAAGAATTTCAAGAGCAATAGGCTGCTGAGTATTTTTGAAAGATCGAATAGTATTTCGAAGAATTTTGTGAAACACATGAACAACTGGGGATGAACGGATCCCCGGTAAGTGTGAGAAATTATCCGTAAGGGCTCTCATGTGGTAATGAATTGCAAGGCAGTAAGCTCAAAGGATTCTCGGGACAACGACGAGCATTTCGTGGCATCTTGTAATAACGAGAACAACTGGGAATGAATGTATGAGTGGCAGGTGTATGTAGTTATCCATAAGGATATATTAGTGGTAGGGAATTGCAAAGGCGGAGGGCACAAGGGTCTCGGGAAAATATCAAAGAGTATCTTCTGAATCTTCTGGTGAAGCAGGCGATCATCTGGAATGAGGGGCTCTCCGGGAGGAAGTAGTTACGAGAAGCTAAAGTTAGAGTTAGTAAAATCTTTAACCCGAAAAGAAGAGAGATCAGAATCCTAGAGTAAAGGAGAGGAATAAAAGATCCTAAACCCATCCATTTGAGATGTGGGCCCGTAAGCCACACAACAATGTTAGTAAAATAGTTTTTCAAAGACTAGACTCAACTTCGGCCAAGGAGTTGGAAAGGGGCTTCCTATAGGCAATCGGCTCTAATACCAACTTGTCACGCCCCCTACTTAATCGTGCACTAATCATACACGCAAATGCACATGATCAAGATCAGAGACTCATAGGAAGAAATCACAACACAACTCTAGACACAAACTCAAACATAAAGCTTTATATTACAAGCCAGGGACACGAGGGCTCGAGAACATAAGTCAGCGGAAGCAACAATATCTGAGTACAGACAGAAGTAAACAAGTCTGCCTTAAGAAGGCTAGGCAAACAACAACATCTGGATCGAAAAGGCGAAGGCCTCCTGCCTAGGAGCCTCCTAACTACTCCTGGTTGTCGGCGGTCTCCACGTAGTAGTAGGCTTCATCGGGGTAGTAGTAGTCATCGGCGGGATGAACTGGCTCCTGGGCTCCGTCATCTGATCGCAACAATTGGGTAGAGAAGAAAGAGGTAGTAAAGCAATTGTGAGTACTCATCCAAAGTACTGATACGTCTTCGTCGTATCTATAATTTTTGATTGTTTCATGCCAATATTATACAACTTTCACATACTTTTGGCAACATTTTATATGATTTATTGGACGAACATATTGATCCAGTGCCTAGTGCCAGTTCCTGTATTTTGCATGTTTTTTGTTTCGCAGAATATCCATATCAAACGAAGTCGAAATGCAATAAAATTTTACGGAGAATTATTTTGGAATATATGTGATTTTTGGGAGGTGGAATCAACGCAAAAGGAGGCCCATAGCCCCCACAAGACACCAGGGCGCGCCCCAGGGCCCAGGCGCGTGGTGGTGGGTTGTGGTCACCTCGTAAGGAGATTGTTGCTCTTCTTCGGGCGCAAGGAAGCTTATATCTGGAAAAAATCGTGTGAAAATCTCAGCGCAATTGGAGTTACGGATCTCCGGGAATATAAGAAACGGTTTTCAGCTAGAAAACAGGAACGCGAAACAGAAGAGAACAGAGAGGGAGATCCAATCTCGGAGGGGCTCCTGCCCCTCCGCAGCCATGGAAACCATGGACCAGAGGGGAAACTCTCCTCCCATCTAGGGGGAGGCCAAGGAAGAAGAAGAAGGAGGGGGGCTCTCTCCCTCTCTCTCCCGGTGGCGCCGAACACCGCCGGGGCAATCATCGTGTGACGCTGATCTACTCCAACAACTCCGTCATCTTCACCAACATCTTCATCACCTTCCCCCATCTATATTCAGCGGTCCACTCTCCCGCAACCCGCTGTACCCTCTACTTGGACATGGTGCTTTATGCTTCATATTACTATCCAATGATATGTTGCCATCCTATGATGTCTGAGTAGATTTTTGCTGTCCTATCGGTAATTGGTGAATTGCTATGATTGGTTTAATTTGCTCGTGGTTATGTTGTTGTCCTTTGGTACCCATCATATGAGCACACGTGTGGATCACACCATAGGGTTAGTTGTATGTTGATAGGACTATGCTTGGAGGGCAAGGGTGACAGTAGCTTCTTCCTACCATAGAAATTGATGCATACGGGATTGAAGGGGGACCAATATATATCTTAATGCTATGGTTGGGTTTTACCTTAATGAACGTTAGTAGTTGCGGATGCTTGCTAATAGTTCCAATCATAAGTGCATAAAGTTCCAAGTAAGGGATGACATGCTAGCAGTGGCCTCTCCCACATAAAAACTTGCTATTGGTCTAGTAACATAGTCAATTGCTAAGGGACAATTCCGCAAATCCTACCACTACTAATCCACACTCGCTATACTAATTTAATTGTTTATTTAATTAGAACAGCACCTACTTTTTATTTTTACGTTCTTTATTATCTTGCAAACTTATCCCTTCACACCTACAAAGTACTTCTAGTTTTATTCTTATTCTAGGTAAAGCAAACGCTAAGCGTGCGTAGAGTTGTATCGGTGGTCGATAGAACTTGAGGGAATATTTGTTCTACCTTTAGCTCCTCGTTGGGTTCGACACTCTTATTTATCGAAAAAGGCTACAAATGATCCCCTATACTTGTTGGTTATCAAGACCTTTTTCTCGCGCCGTTGCCAGGGAGCAATAGCATGGGGTGAATATTCTCTTGTGTGCTTGTTTGCTTTATCACTAAGTAATTTTTATTTTCTATTCTAAGTTGTTATCTATCTTTAGTTAAGGATATGTAACACGAAATACCAAAAAAATTAGCTGTACTTGCTACTCATGGAGATGGGGAACCTCCTAAAACCCTCGATGCTCATTATGTGAAAAATATTAAACACTACTTTGATAATCCTGAGAAAACCCCATTCAACTTGATAATGGGAGACACGTTGGATCAACGTGAATACTTTAGGGATTATCGCTTGACTCAAAAAGGGAAACTCTTATTGGATCAAATTGAAATGTTGCATTGGTATGCTCGGGATTTATGCTTGAGACATAATTATACTTGTTGCTCTAGGATGAAGGCTCCACACCTTCCCTTTTCATGCAAATTTAACGATAATGAAGCCTTAGCTTCTTATGCTAATGGTAGATATGATTACTATGATGTGGAACGAATAGAAGAATTTGTTGCTTTTAAGGGTGCTTATGAGATTGAATCTTTGTTTGAAAAGTATGAAGATGCTGTTTACAGACCTGAATTTTTTGCTATACTTCAATATTGCTATGTGAATTATGAATATAATGCTGATATTAATGAGTTTATTGAGAAAGTCTTCGCTGTCCAAGAAGAGACTAACATTTTGCAGGAGTCTATGGAAGAAGAAATTGCTTAAATTGTATGCTCATTAGATGAAAAAGATGAGGAGGAGAGCGAAGAACAAAAGAAGGAAGAGCGGATTGATCACCCGTGCCCACCTTCTAATGAGAGTAGCTCTTTATCCCATACATTGTTTAATTTCCCTAGTGCTTACTGAAGGATGAATGCTTTGATGATTGCTATGATCCCATTGATTCATTTGAAATATCCCTTTTTGATGAAATTGATGCTTGCTATGCTTGTGGCCATGATGCCAATATGAATTATGCTTATGGAGATATGATACGTCTCCAACGTATCTATAATTCACTGGTACAGTGAGGTGCTATACACATGGTTTTTAACCCCTTTCCGCGACGGCATTTGGAACCGTCGCCATGTGAGTGTGGGCGATAGGGGGGGGGGGTCCTTCCCACACGATCCAGAGGCCTTGCAAAATGTAATTGTGTGGGATGCAACACACACTAAATTCTTTCGCACGTGTGGGATCGGTGATTAAACGTTTCTAATGACACAGTGAAACCAAACGGTGTGTCGTAATGAACCGTTTGGGAAACAGTATGTAAGGCACACAGGCCAACATATGAACTGTGTGCGATATGTGCCCCATCGCACATGAGTTTTCTGCGGAACCCGTCTGCCATGCAAGACTCCATCGCACACGTTTCCCAACAATTACCGTGTGCGATAATGTTCTATCACAAACGGTTCAGGAGCGCCTTCGCACACATACAAGTGCTGCAGACCGTTTGTGATTTGTTGTGTATCACCGACGGTTCTGGCAAGAGTGACGTGTGCTTTTCGTTTGGGATCCCACACGTTTCCTGAAAAACTTACGACTGGGATTGTATTTTACATTAGGCACGGTTTACTCCGAGCTCTTGTGTGCGATAACGTGATATCACAAATGGTTCCGGAGACCCTACGCACACGTAGTAGCGCTGCGAATCATTTGCGATCTGCTGTGTATCACCGATGGTTTCGCTATGATTGACGTATGCTTTCCGATGTGGATCGCACACACTCATTTAGTTGAACCATGTGCGGAGCAATTGCCAGGTTAAAACAAAAATATCCCATTTTGAATCGGCATGCAAAAAGCAAATTCGCCACAATATTCAATTGAACAAATAGTGTCCTGAGGAAGAACATTCATCAGATTTCGCAACAATTGCAATTGAACATATGGTAGCTAAATTCCAATGATTTGTCCACACATATATGCATTACATAATTAATCATAGTGTACGAAATACGAAGACCTCATCAGATGGAAAACAATGGATCCATGCGTATATGTTTAGCGGCTAACTCTTACTCAATGTTTCAGGAGAACGCATGCTGAAATCTTCATTATCACCAGTGGATTGATGTAGTGATTCAGAAAGAAGTCGCTGATAAATCTCCGAACCATCAATAATTCACCAGTGGGGAGCGGTTCTGGAGTCCTCGGTTCTAAGATGAGCTGCAGTATTTTTAAGATCAGAATGTGCCATATGAGTGGAGTAGAAGATATTAATTAAGATAGACTTACTGGTACTAATTCGCGAGGATCTTCACAACTATCAGCAGATTTGCAGATGGAGATCATGTGTCTACAAACATAGTATCCACAAAGGTTGGTCCCTGCTTGTTGCTGAGGACACTGAATTTTTTTGTACAGAATTAGTCATGTATTTGTCCTGTTAGGAACAACCTAACCGGTGTTAGATGTATTATTTTTTCTTTGGACAGAAATAGAAAGAGGTTTATTTAGAAGCTTGAACATTTGACTAGCGTAAGAAAAGGTATTTGCAGACTATTGGATAAATTTTCTGAAAATAACGGATTTCGGTGTGTTACCGGAGAAATGATCTCGTGCTGCAGAGGTAGTTCCCTCTAGAACAGGTTCCCTGGTTTAGTTTTCCACAATGCGAGCACACTGCAAATGAAGATGAATTTTGACAACATCAATTATTGAACCAGATATGAATGCTAATTAATTTCAATATCATAGAATTCAATACCTATCCATGAATTGCTGAAGATGCGTCAGATCCTGAGCGTTTGTTGACTCTCTGAGAGAATCCAAGTAGTAAACTGTGTTCTTGTTTGGAACAATGAATACCAATATCTAGTGATCGCTACATATTAAGAAAGCCATAAACTTACGAATTATGTCGAGATCTGAAGACAATCAGTGTATGCGTGGTTGTTTACTTGACTTACCGTTCATGATATGGCCAGAGAAATGATTCCGCATGGGACGTGTTTTCGAAGATACGGACGACCGTGTTAATGGCCCAGTCCCGTAGGTCCTTACCATCTAATGTTGTGCCATTTGCTAATGCAGGATCTATGAAATACACACTGTCCCTTTTTCTTCTCTGCACGTTCAATCCCCTGAGAGGAATAAAATGCAGTTAGCTGTTTATCATTTACAGCCTTGTATGGAGAAGTTGATCAGAGTTTGTTAAGTACTTACAAAATCAGGCATCTAACAAGAGTGACATCGAGCTCGTTGAAGTTGAAGAAGAGATGTAAGTCCTCGAAACTCACATTGATGGAACCAGCATCGTGTCGGAAATGATCTCTGTTGTAGTGGACTAGCAGACCATGATGACCTGTTGACATTTGATCCATGCAATATTCATGTAACTCGCGGCAACTGGAGCGGCACTCATCAAATTATTCGCCAACAAGAAATGGTTGGCCATGGACGTAATTGCGTGCTTCAAGTACGTCTACTTTATTTTTAGCAAGCTGCAAATCTATTTCTTCATCATCCATGCCGTCAGAAATAATATTACTCCCCGATTTGAACAACTTGCTGTTAATTTGGTTCTGGGCGATGAGTGCTTTAAGTAAGAGGCAATCGTTCTCTTTCCTCTTTGCTCTCCCGCCGCGCTTCCTCGTGGGTGCAGCCTTTTTGGCTGCTTCCTTCTTGGTACTTGAAGCATTTCTGGCAGAACGTCTGGTTGGCTGCAAGGTAGACTGCCGAGCAGACGGTGAAGCTTCGACGGACTACGTAGCATACATTTTATCTATGCCGGACCGCTGAGCTGGCGGTGCTGCTATGATGGACTGCTGGCCTGTAGGAGCAGAGGCATCGGACTGCTGACCATGCGTTGAAGCTATGTCAGGTTTCTGCGCAGGTGGTGCCAACTTGTCGGTGTGCTGAGGAGGCCGTGCCAACGCGTTGGTTTGCTGAGCAGGAAGTGCTGACGCATTGGTATGCTGATCACGCGACTGCAGACTGATGGACTGATGAGCAGTCGGTTCTGGACCTACAGGCTGCTTAGCAGGCGGTTCCGAAGCATCAAACTACTTAGCAGTCCGTTCCACCAGGTTGGTCTGCTGAGCATGTGCTGCAGCTGGGTCTCCCCCCACTGCTTCAGTGGCCGGCATCTGAACCGGTGGTGCATCTTCAACAGTTGTAGGCCTTGCCACTGGCTGCTCTGGGGTGGAGGATGACATGGCCTGTACGGCACAAAGTCGGGCCGGCTGATCACAGGTTGATGCATCAGCCGTCGGATGACGAGTATTAGGTTCTTTGGGGGAAGCACGCGAGAGCTGCTGTGGCAAGGAGAGCGTCACCGGTTGAGGGGCGACATTGGTTGCTCTTGGCGGGGCTTCAGGGATCTCATCGATGAACTCTATTTCCTTTCGTGGCCACTGGATGTGATGTAATAGTGTTTCTCCCAAGGTCCTTTGCTCATCAAAGTCTCCTAGGACATTTTTCAGGGCAAATTCATTGAATCCAGGCTTTACTTTAGTCACGTAGCACTTCACACAGCCCGGCTTCAATGACACATTGTCCAACAAGAGGCCCTCTTCCAAGAAGGGTGGGCAAACCCAGGCTGTTGCACATTTTAATGTACCTTCATAATGTGTAAGCACGCCCTTCAGTCTGTCTTTCATTCCAGATAGATCAGATATAGCATCATCATGAGCAGCTGCAATCTCAGTGTCGCTGGGGTCAGCTGATGCACATCTACTCTTGTGCGGTGTTGTCGCACAATAAGTAGCATCTTTCATGCCCGCCTCCCCTCCCATCTGCTGGCTATCTGTCAGTGTTAGAGTCTTCTGCATCATCATTGACTCCTCAATATCCTTTCGAACAGCCGGATACATGTCCTTCCTCAACCTTTCATACAATTCATTCTGCTTCATTTCACTCCTCGCTTTTTTCATGCTGAGCCTCTCTTCTTTGCTGAGTGTGAAAGTCCTCTTGTGCAGGACATTAACACCTATACCCCTTGCACGGCCAGGGGGCTCTCTTGTTTCCAGAGCATCAAACAGAATGTCACATGGCCCTGAGTTCCTGTAGAACCTTCCAGGGATCTTGGAAGCCTTTAACATCACTTGATACAGTTCTTCATCACGCGAGTTTTCAAAGTAATAAGTTCCGTCATCACGCCTCCTTGCACGTGCTTGCAAGTAGTCTCTGGCGCGTTCGCCCCTGATTTCACTAAAAAGGCCGATTTCCCACCCGCCGCTACTGCTTCTTTGTCCTCCTGGTCCCATATCGGTTTCATGCCGTAGTATCCTGCCACACCCATACAGTGGGGGTGTGTGTTCTTCTTCTGAAGTTCCGATTGCTTGGCACTCTTCTCAGCAAACTCTTTAGTTGCCCTGACCCTTTTGAATTCTGCCCAGTCTGCCTTTGTAATTTGGGGGTATGCGGGGATTGGGTCCTTGCCTTCACTCAAGTACTTCTTGTACAACACGTGCTTCCAGCTTCTCCAAGCATCCCTAGCCTTCTTCAGCGCAGCGTGTTCCACCTGCATTCTCCACTGTTCTGGAATGTTGAAGTGATCCATGATCTCCCGGACTATCCTTTGCCATGTTTCTGTGTCAGCCTTCCGAAACCCCGGCAGATTAATGTTGAGCCTTGCCCTACCAACAAATCCACACACACTCCTAAACCTCGTGCGTGCTTTATCTGGTTTAGTTGGAGCCCAAGACTTTAAATCGATCTTGGTTACTTCATATACACCTTTAGGCTGGTGTGTGGGCTTCCTTGGAGCGTTCCTTCGTGTCCTGACCGGAACGGTAATTGCTGCAGCTTTATCCCGTTCAAGATTACTTGATCCCTCACCATCTGCTGAAGACCTAGGGTTGTCGAAATCAGATGAAGATACATCGCCTGAAGCATGAGTGCTATCGTTGCTATTCGGCATCTACAGAGAACACATGCGAAACTCAGGAAAGGAGGATAAGCATAAAACTAACAACTTGGTATCAAGCTGTCTAAACATGTCATGCAATAATTTAGAAAATGTACGGCTTATTTATTAAGTTTGTGTGACTCGGGCGCCCGCGATCTGTAAATCGGCAGTAACTTATTGGAACAAATACAACTTATATGTACTAGTTAGGAAGGTAGATAATGAACATATATACGCTCTCCGTTATTTTATAGCCAATTTGGGAACATACGGAACGAAATAGGAAGAGGGATTGCGAGGAAATATGCCTCACCGCGATGGAGAGCAGTAACTAACAGGTTTCTTAATGCAAACCCGGCCGGACCACAGGAGAGGTGAGGGTTACATGATCGATATGCTCGAGGGTGGCTGGCGAGCAAATGAAGACGGCGAGGCACTGGCAGCCGCGTGTTGGGAACGACAGTGGAGGTAGGCTTGACGCTGAAGAGCGGGCACACGGCCAGGGTGAGCACGCCGGCGCCGAAGAGGGTTCTGCTGTGGATCTGGGTGAGGGGGGAGCTGGCGATGGAGATTGGGTGGACTAGTTGAGTGAAACACGGGCGGGCGGTGGGGGGGTGTTGGCGGCCTAGGTGAAAAGGGTGAAAAATATCCCCGGTCGCCGCACGGAAAGGCCTATGCAAACGGTTGCCTCTAAGCGCTTGTGTGCACAAAGAGAATAATTTCGTTTGAAATGAAGACGTACTAATTTTGAAATGAAGACATGAGTTCATCGTTTCACCTCTAAATTTTTCCCACGTTAAGCAATCACCATTATACCACGGGTTTGATTTGCTGGCGCATTTCAGGTCTCATGTGCTATATTTAAGACATTTTTTGGCATTTACCATGCATTTTGGCATACAAATCAAATCCTAGCCGGACTGCATTTTCTGTCGAAAGGGATGAGGATTGCCGTTCGATCTGGGAGCATCCAACGGTGCAGACATATGATCCATGGGGTTTGGGTTCTGGCCAATTAGAACGCGCGACTCAGATCGCGCGCGCAGCAAGGGGGGGCATCGGCCACGGTTTGGTAGGCACACGGCTTTCGTGAGTGAACCGTGTGCTATTTGAAAACATTTACATGAACTAACAGCATATTTTCGTTTGAATGAAAACAAGAGTTCATTGTTTCGCCTCCAAATTGTTTTCCATGGTAAGAAATCACCATTGTACCCTATGGTTCGATTTTCTCGTGCATTTGAGGTATCGTTTGCTATATTTGAGTCGTTTGCTATAGTCGCAACTACACGTGGGTGCTTGCTAGCAAGATCATTTGTGTGTCGCTTTGGGAGTTTTCATTCATTGTTCGAGAAACAGGAAAAAAATTCAAACAGTTCGGTCGCAGGGTGCGGCCAGAGGCGTAAGCCTTGTTGGTATTCTAATTACAGGAAATGCATATAGAGTCCGAAAATAACAAAAATCGATGTGTCACCGTGGCGTGCTCTCAGGATCACATGGAAATTTTTTGGTAAAGATGGCACAAGTTTTGATGCTCACACCTTTCAAATCAGAGCATCTCACAAGAAGGGTCATAGTTTCCAAAAGGAGACGCGGCACTTCGGACTCCAATCGCCAGTGACTACATCGTTCCGCCTCGAATTTTTTTCACGGTAAACAATCACGTATATACCCTAGGTTTGATTTTCTGGCCCATTTCAGGTCTCGTTGCTATATTTAAGTCATTTTTTTGCACTTACCTTGCATTTAGTGCATATAATTAAATTCAAAACCGTTCTACAACTACATCTGGGTGTTAGTTAGCAAAGAAGGTGTACAAATCATTTGTGTGTCGCTTTGCGAGTTTTCATCCATTGTCTGAGAAACAGGGAGAAGTTTCAAACATTTCAGCCGCGAGGTGCGGCCACCGGCGTAGGCCTAGTTGGTATTTTAATTACTGGGAATTCAGATGGAGTCCAGACATCATCAAAATCGGTGTGTGCCCGTGGCGTGCTCTCATGACCCCGGGGAAAAAATTTGGTAAAGTTTGGCACAAGTTTTGATGATTGCTCCTTCCAAACCGGAGCATCTCACATGAAGGACCATGGTTTCCAAAAGGAGACATGTCAATTCAAACTCCAGTGGTCGGTGACTTCATTGTTTGGCCTCATAAAAATTTCCATGGTACACAATCACCATTATACCACGGGTTTGATTTTCTAACGCATTTCAGGTATCGTTTGCTATATTTAAGACATTTTTTGAATTTAACGTGCAATTTGTGGATATAAATAAAATCACAACCGGAACTGCATGTGCTGTCGAAAGGGATGAGGATCGCCGTTCGATCAAGGAGAATCCAACGGTGCAGACGTATGATCCGTGGGGTTTGGGTTCTGGCCAATCAGAACGCACGACTCAGATCGCGCGCGTGGCAGGGGGGGCATCGGCCACGGTTTAGTGGACACACGGCTTTCGTGGGTGAACCGTGCGCTATTTAAAAACATTTACATTAACTAACAACATATTTTCGTTTGAATGAAAACATGAGTTCATCGTTTCGCCTCCAATTTTTTTCCATGGTAAGAAATCACGATTGTACCCTATGATTCGATTTTCTGGTACATTTTACCAGGCGGCAGGCCTGGCTAGCAATCTCAAACTTTGAATATGCAAAAAAAGAGAGATCTCGTTTGTATATATATATAGTCGCAACTACACGTGGGTGTTAGCAAGATCATTTGTGTGTCGCTTTGCGAGTTTTCATTCATTGTCCAAGAAACGGGAAAAAACTTCAAACAGTTCGACCGTAGGGTGTGGCCAGAGGCATAGGCCTTGTTGGTATTTTAATTTCAGGAAATGCATATAGAGTCCGGAAAATAACGAAAATCATTGTGTCACTGTGGCGTGCTCTCACGATCGCATGGAAAATTTTTGGTAAAGTTTGGCACAAGTTTTGGTGCTCGCACCTTCCATACCGGAGCATCTCACAAGAAGGATCATAGTTTCCAAAAGGAGACGCGACACTTCGGACTCCAAATCGTCAGTTACTACATCGTTCCGCCTCGAAAAAAAATCATGGTAAACAATCGCGGATATACCCTTGGTTTGATTTTCCGGCCCATTTCAGGTCTCGTCTGCTATGTTTAAGTCATTCTTTGCACTTACCATGCATTTTAGTGCATATAAAGTCAAAAACCCTACTACAACTACATGTGGGTATTTTAGTTAGGCTATACTTAGGCTACTCATAGTGGAGAGTATCATGTACTAGTATCATGCATATATATGATACTAGTGTATGATACTACCTATAATTATAGTGCATAGTATAATAGAGTAGTATCATAGATGATCATATTTATTGCCATGCATGACACAAATTAGCATCGCATTTAACATGATACAGTATCTACCTATATGTTACTCTAACCCTCTCTATCTTGTTTAATTCTTTGCCACATCAGCATACTTGCTATTTCCGAGTGCATGATATCGGCTATGATACCACCACTATGGCCAGCCTTATAGTGGGGAGTATCATATACTATAGTATCATGCATATGATACTAGTGTATGATACTACGTACGTACCTTCATAGTGCATAGTATCATAGAGTAGTATCATAGATGACCGTATTTATGGCCATGCATGACACAAAGTAGTATAGCATTTATTATGTTACGGTATCTACCTATGTTACTCTAACCCACTCTCCCTTATTTAATTCTTTGCCACATCATCATATTTGCTATTCCCGAGTGCATGATACCGGCTATGATACCCCCACTATGGCCACCCTTAGCAAAGAAGGTGTACAAATCATTTGTGCGTCGCTTTGCGAGTTTTCATCCGTTTGTCCGAGAAGTGGGGAGAAGTTTCAAACATTTCGGCCGCGAGGTGCGGCCACTGGCGTAGGCCTAGTTGGTATTTTAATTACAGGAAATTCAGATGGAGTTCGGACATCATCAAAATCGATGTGTGCCCGTGGCGTGCTCTCACGACCCCATGGAAAAAAATTGGTAAAGTTTGGCACAAGTTTTGATGATCGCTCCTTCCAAACCGGAGCATCTCACATGAAGGATCATGGTTTCCAAAAGGAGACGTGTCAATTCAAACTCCAGTGGCCGGTGACTTCATTGTTTGGCCTCATAAAAATTTCCACGGTACGCAATCACCATTATACCACGGGTTTGATTTTCTGGCGCATTTCAGGTATCATTAGCTATATTTAAGACATTTTTTTAGTTTAACGTGCATTTTGTGCATAAAAATAAAATTACAACCGGAACTGCATGTGCTGTCGAAAGGGATGAGGATCGCCGTTCGATCTGGGAGCATCCAACGGTGCAGACGTACGATCCGTGGGGTTTGGGTTCTGGCCAATCAGAAAGCACGACTCAGATCGCGGGCGGGGTTTGGTCGGCACACGGCTTTCATCAACGAACCGTGTGCTATTCGCAAACTAGATTGCATATTTTTGTTCACACATATTGTACTGAGATCAATTGAGTGTGCTACCTCTAGGATATAATAATAATAATAACAAAAAATAGTTCATATTCATTGCCTGAGCTGACAGCATATCAAGGTCAACATATTAACGGTTCTTACATCAACAGAAAACCGGGCATAACTCACAAATTCAGTACACGCGATAGTTCTAAATTGAACGAATTAAGTTCCAGGATAGGCATAAAGACTAGTCTTACGGCTTAATTCCCATGTACATGGGGGAACTGGGATCATTACGTTGACCCCGAATGAACTTGGGGTTTCTGATGATTTTACGCTTCTTTGTTACACGGGTGCATGATCCCTTGGCTGGCAACTCGGCAAATTCATCGTACTCGTCCTCATCGGCAACATCCTTGACACCCAGTACCCTCCTCTTCCCATGCATCACTACATGGAAGTTCTTACACAAGGGGTCTTCCGCAAAGAAAATCTGGGTAGCATCACTGGCAAGAATGAACGGGTCCGCATGATATGCCATCGTTGTCCTGTTAACACAGGTCTTCCTGTAATCATCAACCTTTACATGACCAAGAGGGATCCATGCGCACCTGAATAATGCCACCTTAACTTTCACATAGTCAAGCTCCCAAATCTCTTTGATGGTTCCATAGTATACCCTTTTATCAGCTTCATCTACAGTCATGCATTCTTTTCGAACAGAGTTGTTCTGATATGAGGTCTTCTCATCATGTTCCTCAGTTGTGACGCCCCCGGCCCGATCGTGCACTAATCATACACGCAAATGCACACGATCAAGCCTAAGGACTCATGGGAAGATATCACAACACAACTCTAAAACATAAATAAGTCATACAAGCTTTATATTACAAGCCAGGGGCCTCGAGGGCTCGAATTCATAAGCTTGCGCACAAGCGTCAGCGGAAGCATCAGATATCTGAGTACAGATATGAAATAGAAACAGAAAGGCCTTTAGGAAGGCGGGACAAAATAAAACACTACGATCGAAAGGCGAAGGCCTCCTGCCTGGGACCCTCCGATCCTACTCCTGGTCGTCAGTCAACTCGTAGTAGTATCCATCCTCTGGGTAGTAGTAGTAACGATCGTCGGGGCATCTGTCTCAGGGGGCTCCGTCCTCTGGTCACGTCAAACTGGTATGGGGAGAAAAAAAAGGAAAACAAAGCAACCGTGAGTACTCAGAAGTACTCAGCAAGCAAGGATCTACACTACATATGCAACATTTTCAAAGGGAGGCTGTATATGTGGACTGGGCTGCAGAAATGCCAGAATAGAGAGAAGGCCTAGTCCTATCGAAGACTAGCATCTTCAGCGGTCTTGCAGCAGTAGAAGAGAGTAGAACAATACCATATAATGTAGCAGTAATAATATCAACCTCATCCTGAGATCCTTTCTCGACTCCCTGCGAGAAAGCAATCCCAGAGCCATACATTCATCAACCTCGTCCTGAGATCCCTTCTCGACTCCCTGCGAGAAGCAATCCCAGAGCCATATATACAGGTCTCATCACAGGTATCCAGTTCTAAATTGTATCAATCAGGATACAACTCCGAGTGTCCTTTACCGTAGGACCGGCTATCGATAGAAGTGTTCTTCCCTGCAGGGGTGCACCAACTTACCCAACACGCTCGATTAACTTCGGCCGGACACACTTTCCTGGGTCATGCCCGGCCTCGGCCAAACGACACATCGCAACCCTACCTACAGCTCAGCAGAGAGGTCCCCGTCGGTCTACATCCTAAGCGCTCAGAGGTCTTGGGCCATCGCCCTGTGCACTCCGAGTCGTTGCGTGCAGGGGGAAGCCAGGCACCAGGGGGCGCCGGTCCGTCCCGGCCGCAAGGCTGAACTAGACGTCTGACAGAGCTTTCGGCTGATGCTACGATGCAGAACGCCCATACTATGCCCACGTGATGGTTAGTGCTATCAGACCAGAGGCCTGCTCGGATCAAATATCCAAATCGCTAGGACTAGGGCTTGCGGTAACGAGCAGAGACTCACGAAAGATGTGACCCCGTCGCCCCGTCTCGAGGACTTGCGGCAAGGGTTAAGAATGCCCGGCCGCGCCTCGTATTCACCACTCGGGCACCACACTGGCAACCCGCCTTCACATCACACGCGGGTACCCCTTAGGGTCGACCCGCCTTTCCAAGTAACAATGTAAGGTCCAAGTATCCGTGTGTCCATAACATCAGGGAATCCGAGGTATCACCCTCATTGAATTCCCACTCGATGTATCCATCAAGGTGAACTAGGAGGAATCACCCTCACTGGGTCCACACTTGAGGCGTTGTAGGACAGCGTCGTTATCGGAAGCGGTGAAGGAGGAATCACCCTCGATGACCACGACCGAATAGCTACTCTATAGAGTTAACATCAGAAGTGCTACAAGAGGTTTCACCCTCGGCACTCGATAGTAACGCTGCAGTGTCGTTACAACTAAGGGGGGTGATGTGCGGTGTCGGGTCCTGGTCTTCAATCCCGTTGATCGGGTCTTCTGACGATCCAGCGCGGCAGTCGGGATAAGTGGGGTCACTGATAGGTCTCTACCCAGCCTAGACTAAACAGTTTAGGATATGTAGGTAATTATCAACAGCAGGTTACAATGAACAGGCTATGCATCAGAATAGGTAAAGCAGTAGTAGCAGCAATTCTAATGCAAGCATGGGAAATTAGAATGGGCGATATCGGGATGATCAAAAGGGGGGGGGGGCTTGCCTGGTTGCTCGGCGGCAAGGGCAAGGTCGTCTATGGTGTCTTCGGGATCCGGAGCTGCGTCGGTCTCGGGGACGACGTCGGGGTCGGGGGCTATCGAGAGAGAAGAGGGGGAGGAAACAGTATAAATATATAGCAAGCATGAGCATGACAAATATGATACACGGTGCTAGGGGTAGTCTAACGCAGCATCACATGTAACAGACGGAGCGGGAGAATATCTGACGATATTTCCCGGGTCTTTGGAATTATCGGACAGAGGATAAGAGGGGAACGGTTGCAAGTTCGGATAGTTAGGGACGCGTGACGGTCGAACGGACCGCGTATTCAGATTCGTCTCGTCGTTCTGAGCAACTTTCATGTACAAAGTATTTTCATCTGAGCTACGGATTATTTTATATGATTTTCTAAAGTTTTTATTAATTTCTGGAATTTATTTAATTATTTAAATTAACATTATCTGAAACAGTGTCTTGCTGACGTCAGCATGACGTCAGCATGACGTCAGGACCAGTGGGTCCCACCTGTCATAGGCTGTTAGGTTAATTAGTGATTAACTAATTAAATTACTGTTTAATTAACACTAACTACTTAATTAAATTAACCTAATCAGGATTAATTAACTTAATTAATTAACTAATTAATTATTTAATTAATTAATTTTTTTTATTTTAATTTTTTTTATTACATTTTCTTTTAATTCGTTTTTAGGGGCTGGGCCCCATCTGTCATTGCCTCAGGGGGGGCAGGGCCCACCGGTCAGTGGCACGGCCGGACATGTCCGGGTTGTGCCCGTTTGGGCACCGGACATGTCCGGTGCGCATACGGGCGCACGGGTGCGGCCAGCGGGTGAGGCGGAGACGGGCGGGGCAGGGGCGGCCGGGCGCGGTGGCCCGTCGGACGGCGAGCGGCGGCGCGGTGGAGCCGGGGCAGCAGAGCTGCGCGCGCGGCTGCAGCAGCGGGCGTGGGCAGAGGCGACGAGCGGGGCCGGCCTGGGCGTGGTCGCGCGCGAGCCCGGGCGCGTGGTGGGCGCGGGCGACGGCCGGTGACCAAGGCGCAAGGGGAGGCGAGCAGAGGCGGCGGCAGGAGCGCGGCGACGGCGATGCGGGCGCGGCCGGGGCGCGGGGTGGGTGCGCGCACAAGGGAGGGCGAGGCCGGGCCGAGGCCTCACCGGCGTTGTAGGCACGGGCAGCGGGGCTCGGGGACGACGGCGTCGGGCACGCGACGGGTGCGAGCGCTCGCTGACGATTCGGGGAGGAGACGGGGAGGCGAGGTCCCGGCGACGGCGTCCGAGCGCGGGCGGCGAGGCGGAAGCGAGCGCGAGCACGCGGCGGGGGCGGCGACGGGCGACGGGATCGGGGCGCCTCTGCCCCGGTCGCGATCCAGGGGAGGGGGTCGAGTGGAGGAGGCGGTAGGGAGGCGACAGGCGAGGCAGATCGGCGCGGGGCGGTCGGGGAGGCCGGCCGGCGACGCGACGGGGTCGATCCCGATCCAGAATTTCTGGATCGGGGGGGGGGGAATGAGCGAGGGGGTGGGGGTAGCGGCTAGGGTTTCGGGTGGGGGGTGGAGATATGGGGGAGGGGAGTGGGCGCCGGCTGGGCCGGCCTGGCTAGCCCAGTGGCCAGCTGGGCCGAGCCCCAGCAGGGGGGGGGGGGCTTTATTTTCTTTGTTTCTTTTTCTGTTTTCCTTTATTCCTTTTTCTGTTTTGTCTTTTATTTTTAGTCCAAAAGACTTTTGTAAATATATAGACTTGCTCCATTTTTTACAGTGTATTATTTGTCACTGCTAGAAATTGGTTTGGGGTCCATATCTTTTTGTTTGGATTTTATTTAAATTGAAAAAGGATTGAATAGTGCTATGTTGGCTGTTTTATTTGTTCGAGTCCTTTTACAATTTCAACTAATGTTGCAATCATTTTTACAAATCTATGGGAATATTTGCAACATGAGGCACTTTTAGTTTTCCAGTTTGAACAACTTTTATTTTCCACTTCATATTTAAATTTGGATTTTGAGTTAGAAGCTGAAATGCATTATGATGCAAATGATGATCAGACACTGTTAATCATGCTGACGTGGCATAATCAAAATGGGATTACTGTAGTTAACCACCGGGGGTGTTACAAATCTCCTCTACTAACAAGAATTCTCGTCCCGAGAATTAAGAAGTAGAAAAAAAGTTCGGGTATTCTCCGCACGAAGATTATCCTCGCGTTCCCAAGTGGCTTCATCTTCAGTATGATTTGACCACTGCACTTTGAGGAACTTGGTAACCTTCTGACGGGTTCGACGTTCAGCTTCATCGAGAATGCGGATCGGATGCTCCTTATAAGAAAGATCATCTTGGAATTCAAGCATCTCGTGATCCACAGATCGGTGCGGAGATTCCTTGAAGCATTGACGAAGTTGCGACACATGGAAGACGTCGTGGATATGAGAGAATTGCGGCGGCAATTCCAATTTATACGCCACTTGACCACGTCTTGCAACAATGCGGAAAGGACCAATGTAGCGGGGAGCTAACTTGCCCTTGATTCCAAAACGGTGAGTGCCCTTCATAGGAGTGACACGAAGATAAGCTTGATCACCAGGTTGATAAGTCAAACCCCATCGTTTGCGATCATAGTTGCTCTTCTGGCGGTCCTGAGCCGCCTTGAGGTTTTCACGGACGATATGGACTTGTTCTTCGGCGTGTTGAATAATATCCGGTCCAACAAGAGGTCGTTCCCCAGTTTCTGACCAATTCAGAGGGGTTCGACACTTACGTCCATAGAGTACTTCGAAGGGAGCCATTTTCAAGCTGGCTTGATAGCTGTTGTTATAGGAGAACTCGGCATATGGAAGAGATTCTTCCCACTTCTTGCCAAATGAAATAACACAAGCCCGAAGCATGTCTTCAAGCACTTGATTGACTCGTTCAACTTGGCCTTGGGATTGGGGGTGATAAGCTGAACTCCAGGTAATATGAGTTCCCATAGCTGTTTGGAAACTTTCCCAGAAATGACCAGTGAATATGCTGCCACGGTCTGAACTGATCTCTTTCGGAATACCGTGGAGTGAAACAATTCTGGAGATATATAACTCTGCTAACTGACTAGCAGTGATCGTCTCCTTGACAGGCAGAAAGTGTGCAACTTTGGAGAGTTGGTCGACGACGACAAGAATAGCATCGTGACCCTTCTGTGACCTGGGAAGTCCTGTAACGAAATCCATCTGAACCTTATCCCATTTCCATAAAGGAATAGGAAGTGGTTGCAGAATTCCAGCAGGCTTCTGATGTTTTGCTTTAACGCGTCGACACACATCACATTCAGCAACATATCGAGCAATGTCTTGCTTCATTCTAGACCACCAGTACCTTTGACGGAGATCACGATACATCTTGGTGCTACCCGGATGAATAGACAGCGGGGTATCATGTGCCTCCTTCATGACTTTGTCAGTCATAAGCTCGAAGCGAGGTACGACAATGCGGTCTCTGAAATACAAGGTTCCATCTTCAGACAGCGAGAAATCCCTGTACTTTACAAGGTGAAGGTCTTTCTTCATCAGATCAATTTCAGCATCTTTAGCTTGCGCATTCTTAACAGCTTTCTCAAGGTCTGGTTCAACAACCAAGGTTTTTAGGTATCCTTGGGGAACTATCTCGAGATTTAGCTTTCGAAGCTCTTCATACAGAAGTGGTTGCTGTAGCTGAACCTCAAGTTCGCAGCAATAGGTTAAAACATTATACGAAATTTTGCATATTTCGGTGCGGTCCGAACTGTTTTTAATCCCGAAATTTCGAGTCACATTCAAACTAATTTGAAAAATAAATTCATATCAATATAAAATCTAAATAATTGTCCATGCATAAAAATCAATGGAATTTAAAATCTCGAAATGAAAAAAAAGAAATTTGAAACTAATTGCTGGTTTGATGTGTTTTAAAAATGCACAACCCATTTCTCATTACTGATAGCCCATTTTCTCGTCTTGAAAGATTTGCAGCCCAGCAGGGCTGACAAAGCAAGTAGGCCTCGGTTGGGTATTCTGCAAAAGAACAAAAAAATTGGGCTAGCCATTTTCAGAAAGAAAAAAAACTACTGGGCTGGTCTTGTGGTAAACATAAAAGAAAAGGCTGGCTAGACAGGCCAGAGTGCCCCGCACAGCCCAGTTGACACCCTGCTTCCATCTCAAAAAAAAAATAACCGGGCAAGCTAGTGGGTCCCTAGTGTCAGCCGCTCGTTGTGCAATTCTCTCATTTATTGACTACGTTGACAATGGCATGGGACCCAGATGTCAGAAATCCATTAGGAGGAACTATTTTTTTTTGGCTTGAAATAAGGAGGCACTTGCTTGCGTACTGCCATGACCCTGGTGGGTCCCTGCTGTCATCCTCTCCATGTACAATCATCTCCTGATTGTGTACGCGTCAACCTAGTAGGCCCACAAGTCAGCCTCTAAACCCGTGGCGTACAAATACAACCCATTTTAAAAAATAACAGCCCATTCCATACGTTCACATGGAAAGTTCAACATTCAGAGCAAAGTAACAGGTCTGATCAGATATAGAGTACTGAACTTCCACGTTGACAACCATCATAGCCAAGTTAACTATCTACTCCCACTAATACTCTAGTGTACAAGTACTGACTTACTCCTAGCTAACTAGACGATGTCGGCCGCCATCTGTGGTACACACTAAATGCTGGCACCGACGTCCTCCTCCTCGCCTCGGACTTGCCGGAGGTGCGATAGGGCGCGTTGCTCGCGCGCATTGGACCTTTCCATGCCGGCGTGGTCCACCAAAGCTTCGGCTTCTAAGCGGGAAACCCACTTCACGAGCTGGTAGTAAAATTCGGCGTCGCGAACGCGTGCGTGCCCGACAACCTCCAGGGCTATTTGCCGGGCGCCGGCCTCCACGTAGTCGGCCCAGTTGCGGGCGCTCTGCTCGTGACTCAGAGCTTCGGTGCGCTGCTGCTCCATGCCCCACTGGCGGCACAAATCAGCGATACACTGCTCCTCCGCCAGGCGGTCGCGCTCCAACAAGTCCTCGTACTCCGCATTGCCATCTAAAGACCGATAGATGCCTCCTCCCTCCGTCTTCCTTCCCGTGAATAACCGAACACTAGCTCCGGCGGTGAGCACCTCTGGCGTCGCCTATTGCGGACGGTTGGGGCCATGACGGACGTGGCGAGAGCGAGGGCAAGTGGCGAGCGACGTCGGGCTGGTGGGGGTTGTGAGGGGAGCCGATAGGGCGAGTTGGGTGACGGTGCTACCGGAGAACGCCGGGAACCAGTAATTATAGGCGGAAGGTAGGTGAAGCAGCGTGTCGCGGGAAATGCGATGGTCATCGGAATTCAATGCATAAGTAGGCATGGCTTAGCGCGCCAGCTTACAGTGGAAAACTGGAAAAACTGATGTGCCATCCCGTCCCGTCAGTGGTGCGTCCCGTCCGTGTTGGGTCACACATCGGCATGACGGTCAAATGAGTGCACTCGAATCATCCAGATGAGGTACTCCCTCCTTGTCAAAAATTATTCCACCACTCGTCATCTACCTTGGTTGGTGGGATTTTTGAATTGAGCCCTGCAAACCGGGAAGGAGGTAGTACATGCGTGATCCGCTCTTTATTCGTGTAGGATCGAATAGGTCGGATAGTGTACGTGTAGGATCGCATTAGCTGATGAACGTTCGCTGGGAGATAAGGCATTTGCGAACGTTTTTGCTGGCTGTTTCTTCAGATTTGCATGGCATTTTCTTCAGAACAGCTTGTCAGTTTCTTCAGAGGTAGGCATTTTTATTCAAAAAACTGCCACCTTTGGGTCTTGCGTCGCAACTAAAACTGCCAGGAGCGTATTAGTAGGCTAGCTAGTGACCGATCAGTAACTTGTAAACACTAAGCAAACAGAAATAAGGAACTGCTAGTAACTTGTAAACACTGAGAACACAGAAATAAGGATCATGCTGTGCACAGTAGTAAGAGCCGATCCGTTCGAAATGTTCACACAAGACTCACAGGCCTGGCATTGTAATATGTTCACATTAGTAGCCCAAATTCACAACCAACTAGTAACATGTTAATGCATCTCAATGATTCACAGATCATATACAAATATGTAGCTTCAAAAGCAAAGATCTAGAAAAAACATCTGTTCTTCCTACTAACATGGATGCTTCTCTAGGCCAACATTCAGTACAGAGTGAAAGACAAATTTGTTTGTGAAGTCTACAATTCCTCTTGCAAACATAAGTGGTTTCACCAACAGCTGGAACCATGAGAATGAACCACACATGATGGAGGAACATCCACTGCAATATGATTTGTCTTCTCTCGATCACACGGCGAGACTATTTTCGGAATACAAACTTTAACTTAGGCAAAATGATGCCCATTGTATAATCAGACCAAAGCAATGAAGAACCTAGTGTTGGCCAATAAATAGTACAGTACTACTTTTGTGCAGTCCATGAAGTGACTATCCAATCTTTCTGTGTCTATTTTCAAATGGCACTGCATGTAGTGACTATACTATTCTCTTGTGCAGTTCCACCAAAATTGCGGTCACTTTGTTTGTTTGCCAAATAGCAATGGGCAGACATCTGTCTGCACAAATATCAAGCAGCTAGTAAACATATACCCCACCTTGTATTTTCGGTTTAAAAACGTCTCTTCCGCTTAGCATCTATCATGTTTTGCACTAGACAATTTGATATTGTCATGTTTTGCCCTGGACAATTTCGTACTGAATTGATTTGCTGGTACAGAGTAGAAATATAGCGCCTATTCTTCATCAGACCAAGGATATCCATGTTCACAGTGATGGAAGAGGTGAAATTGATACAACCGAAATTGAGCATCCAATCATTGAATCATGTCCTGCACCTCCAATGTAGGTCCAGCCTGCCAATAAATTCACATGCAAACCACTAATATTACTATCTAATGACAGTACAAAAAGAGTAGCAAGATAGTAGCAAACCATGTACCTTCATAATGAACAGCTCATAGTGCCACCAATTGGATATAAAGGTTTGGAAGAAAACATGCTCCTAATGTTGAACCATTTGGCCTTTTTGTGCAGTTCCACTAAAATCGAGCATCCCTGTTTGCATAGATATTGAAAGTGTGATTACTATAAAAGTGGCACTAATTGAAGCATAGACTCACAAATATAAGCATTCCAATTTCTTAATGGGAAAAGGTAGCAAGACTGTTTCTAACCACCTGTTTGAAGGAATAAATAAGGCAACAACGGCTGATGTCAGGAAGGCATACATAGTATTTTCTTAAAAACTGAACCATTCCTGACCTTTCATCTTCTTTTAAGCATATTTTGTGCAGTTCAACTAAAATAAAATGCCATCACCGCCTTGATAATTCAGTGACACTGTACAAAAAGAAATGACTTAACATTACATCATGATGTCAGGTATGTAATCGACAGGCATTAGAGACAAACATATAGACCTCCTCCGATAACATAATGAACATTAATTTTAACAAAGGTGTGACTAGCTTTACCGGGATAATTTGAGTGAACTCTACACCCTCTGTTCCTTAATATAAGACGTTTTCGCAGTTCAATTTAAAGTACCCAAATGTCTAGTATTTAGAAAAACAGGTAGTAGTTTTCTTGAGCACATATCTGGGAAGGCTTGCCACACTTTATATATGTCCATACGCTAATGCAACACCATTCAAATAGTACAAATATACACTAATCCAGTGGCTAGTGCAACAGTAGAGTAGTTTTTTTATTACGGGGTATAGTACAATGGTTTTACTGAACAGATTTCCATAAGCTAGCACTGGAAGATTTCTATAAGCATTAACAATACAAAATGTAAAGGTAACAAGTTTCAGCATTGGTATGCTAGCTGTGCAACAACATTAAACCAAATACAAAAGTCTGAAGGTAACTAGCATTATTAACTAATGATAGTATAATTTTTTTTGCAAACCATGTACCTTTAAGGTAAATATCATTTCGAACTCGAGGGGACATCAAAATTGCTATCCCAATCTTGATAATCGATCAAACATAAAAACTTGATCGGACGAATCAAGAGAACAGCCAGAGGAGGAGGTGCCCACTCTTGACCTTTCCTCTTGTCTTCGTAATTTTTTGTGCAGTTTAACCAAAATAAAATGACATAAGCGCCTTGGCATTTTGGTGACATTGTACAAAAAAAATTGACTTATCTCATGAAAGTGAGGTATGTAATCTATAAGCATTAACAGTGCAAAAATCTGAAGGTAGTAACAAGTTTCATCATTGGTATACTGGCTGTGCAACAGCATTAGAATGCCTTAGCTGAAAAATCTTTAATACATCCACAATCAACAGCTAACCCTGAAATAATCCAGTGACATTAAATGGCATTACTTAAATTTATCGGTGGCATTAGACTGAGTGCGGCATTAGTTAAATGTGGCATCACTTTAGCAGTAGCATTGCTTGACTTTACCGCTGGCATTATACTAACAGCAAAAAAGTGGCAATAAGAGCATGGGAGGCCCATTCGGACAGTGGGCGCACCAGTACGATGTACCTCCACGGACTCATAGAGTGGTGAGGGAGGTATGGTTGCCCAGAGCAACAAATATCCAGGCAGCATATGTGGATTATGTCCCATTTTTGTTCTCTTTAGCCACCTTTTTCCTATGTGAGGACAACAAACCGATCGACCTGGTCATTCTCTATTGCGTTGCCATGCCTTTCTACCCTTTTTCACCCTTTTTCAACCAAGAGACACGAGACTCGTTACTTAGCTACTGATTTTCCCCTTTTCAACCTAGATGCGGGTTTGATGCCTAGTCTCTTCGACAGTACTTTCTCCCTTCCTTTCCTTATTCAACCCAGACATGGATTAATCTGCATGAAGTAGGGTTTCCTTTAATAGTGCACATTAAGGTTTTCGTCTGCGTGACCAGCAGAGCAGAGGATAGTAAATTGGGAAGAAGGTGGAGTGGAAAAAGATCCACATGCAGCGACGTGGCAGATGGGGCAATAGAACAAGGGTATGGTTCGAAAAGAGGTAGCATACCTGAGGGTCGGCGGGAAGTGGCTTCGCTCGTGGTCGTCGTCCTCCGCACACACTACGGCAATGAGCTTGGGGACAGAGGCCATCCCGCGCGGGCGCTAGGTCTGAGAGGACGACCTTGTCGTCAGTGTGTGACCTCGCTCGCCGACGACGAGTGCGTCAACGCTGCATGTCCTTTTCTTCCCCGGCGGATCTGTGACCACCGGTGAGGAGGGAGAGAGAGGCCGTCTTTTTTAGATTTGGAGAGAGGGTGATAGTGTGAGAAGCAAGTGGGCAGCCCTTAGCAAGCAAGCGCTGAAGCTCCAGCCTATATATCTTTTTTGATACTAGTACTAGAGGTGGAGTAGTGGTAGAGTAGTTTATATTTTCTCTGCATACAGTACCAGTTAGTCGTGCTTCAAAACTGAACGGCACGCCATTAAAAAAATAAAGTCGAGAAATAATGCGGCACCTCGGGCCAACGCGGCCAGATCGCATTTTGCACGAGAAATGACACACCATGTTTCGTTGACATGTGGTCCCGTTCCAACATGTCAGTGAGACGACGGCGAGTCCTTTTGTACAATTTCCGAATGGACGTCTATGTAGGCCGGGGCGCCTCTTCCTATACCGTGGCAACCTTCCACCGCCTCTTCGCCTTTCCCTCTCGATTTGGAACTGCTGTCGCACGCTCTTCCTCCCTCCTCCATTTGCCTTCACCCTTCCTTCTGCCATTGTTCGATCATCTTCTCCATGGAGGGAACAGGCCGGAAATGACCCCGTTATTCTTGCCCCGATCTGAAAGATGACGTGGTGGAGGAACTCATTGATCGGTGCGACGTCATCACCTCGGCTAGCATGGCAGGTTCGTTCAAGACCATTCTCAACTCAACTAATAACATCATTACAAAGAACCCAAGGGTCCAGGAGCGGTTTGATCTCCCCTATCTTCTTCGCCATGACCCTGCTCGCTGGCGTGCGAACGACGGAAGCCTCACCTTGTGCAAGTTGATGCCGCTTGATAATGATACGTGTGATGTTAAGATGCCATCGCTTAAGGGTAAGGCCTAGGCAGGCGCAAATGGAGATTGGGTTGTTTATATTGGGTACAACTGCGAGTGGGAACTTGTGAATGTGTACACTCGTCAGCGGATTCCACTTCCAAAAATCTCAAAGTGCCCTGAGGTTGAGCACACAAATGATCTACGTACGTTCAAATACGATCATGGTGGCTGTCGTCTACGGAAGATAGCAATTTTTCGAGTTCCCAACCGCTCTTGGGATTACACGAACTATGAAGTTGTTGCTATCTTCGACAAGCTTGTTGCCATCCTTACTTCCACGCCTCGATGGATATTGCTCAAAAATCAATTTCTGTACACGGATGAGTACTGTGATGCAATTCAATACGAGCGTCTTGTGTTTGCTGCCACCACTCGTGGCACTGTTTTTGCATGGGATCCTTATGGTTTCGGTACGTTTGTCTTCCACCGTAATTATAATTGTTTCATCCACATGCATGCGGGTTAGCTAGTTTCCCTTTACTAATTAACCTTCTTGTGTTTCCAAGGTCCTATGAACATTCCACCACCTATACTTGAAAATTTTTATAACCAAGGGGGAGATGACGATGGTGATGATCACGAGCAGGACCTATATACTCAGTGGCGCCTGGCAACTTATTCCGATGGATCACCTCTTCTTGTCTGTATACAGCGCACTGCTGATGTTACTACTAAGGAAGCAGGTGTTGTCTCCCATGGTCGCACTCTCCGGACCTATTCCAACATCCGTTGTAGGGTATTCGGGATGGATACTAGTGTGCTAGCACCAACACCTTCTCCCTGGTTCAGTATTGATAGTCTTGGAGAAAACTCGCTCTTCCTTGGACAAAACTATCCAATGATGGTGAAAGGCGATCCAGCTGCTGTTGACACAACATTACTACCATTTATGAGAAGCAACTGTATCTATACCTCGGACATTGCTATGGTTCCCTACCCTGGCAATCACAATATGCGTCCTGATATAGGCCGCTTCAGCCTGGATGATCAGTCCTGTGTTGGTCTTGATATTGACAATAGCTGGCCCTTCCCAGAGGCTTACCTATGGTTGAAAGCAAGCGTTTCCAACACCGAGGATTGGTTGAGCTGAAGTTCATTTCATTGCTTGTTATTTGTTGTGTGATGAAAACTTTAGTATTTACTAGAATGTTTTGTTGGAAATAATCTATAATCCAACATGTATCCTTGTTGTCGTTGTGTGTTGATGACTTGTTGTATGTAATGAATGGTACATTTGCATATGCATGTCATAAACTCAATTTATGAATGGTTTTTGAGTCACTTCTTAGAGTGTGAGTACCGTAGTAGTATAACTAGCATCCGGTTATATGAAGTTGCCACATCACATAGAGCCAACCTAATATTGGAGTATGCTAGCACAATAGTTAGTTCTAGTTAGATCAACTAGAGCTAGGAGTCGCACGGAGGCCGAGAAATATGGTGATAGCATGACTGCGTGAGGTGGGCTTGTACGTAGTATGATGTAGGCACAGGGCTTGCCGTGTTTCCTACTCCTCCGGTCTAAATGTGGAGAAGATTTGATCGAGTTCTTCCTCCTTTTGCCGACACGTGGGACATCCAGCATCCAGGTCATGTCATGCAAGAAAATGGAGTGCTAGGTGAAGCCACGTGATGTGCATCTTGGGTAAAACTATAAATAGAATCTTACTCTTGAGTAACTCCAAAAGTGGCCACCAAAGATCTTTATTGGATTTGTTTTTCATCACCAGCACGTCGAGGTGAAAGATGTGTAGGTTCAGTGGGTCATCTTGCATTTTCACTGACATGTGGGACCGCATGTGAGCAAACAGACGATGGGATCCACGCGTCTGCTGCCTGGCTGAGAAGAGAGAGAGAGAGAGGAGGGCTGAGCACGGACTCCAGGAAATTTCGCGACAATGTGAGTAGTACTAGTGGTGTACCGTACTCCTGGAGAGATAATGTGTTCGCTCTACGTAACTAGCACCTCGATATAGTGGGGTGGCATGGGCCATAACTAGCATTCACGTCTAGCAGTACGGCACACGCCACCCACACGAGTCCCATCTGACACCAATTTTCTTAGAGTCCGTGCTATAGCCATCTCTTCTCCCTCCTGTTTTCTCAGCCATCGCGCGGTGGGCGGGGTGGGGGTTTGCCGATAGTCGGTTTGCTCAACTGCGGTCCCACTTGTAAGTGAAAATGCAACACAACACGCATTCCCCCTTGAGCGGCGTGACGGACCAACCATGTGGAGGTGCGACCCGAACACGGCAGACTTTTCCTTTTGAACTTGTAACTTGTAAAATTTGGTTCTGCTCCATGGCGCGACCGATAGATAGAAATAACGATTTTCCCTAGAGTAATGAGAAGTTTGGTTCTGGCGCGGTTCATGCATGGAGTACGTACGAAAATTATGAAGTTGATGCGAAAGGTAAGATAATTACTAGTAGTACAATATACTACTATATGGATTTGACAGAAAGATAAAGATACATACGGATCCATCAACGACATCCTCACGCCCTAGTGCGCCGGGTCACCAACCGACATGTGAGGAGCAGCGGTGTTGGCGGCGAGCTCAACGTGCTTCTGAACAATGCCGTCCAAGGTTGCCCTGTGGTCCAAGAAGGCCAGCGTCCTATCGTCCTCCTCTTGCACGTAGTAGTCCTTATGGACGATTTGCGCTTAGACGTGGGTGATTATGTCGATGGTGTCTTGCTGCGCCAGGCGCTGCGCAGCGAGCGCGACGGCGGGCAGTCGCAGGGCCACCAGTGCATCGAAGAGGTTGTCACCATAGAGGCCGTTGAGGGTGGTAGGCGTCGCAGAGCCTGGGTGCGTGGGCTGGAGGCGTATGTCAAGGTCGTCTGCGAGCTTCTTGACGATGGTGAACTTGTCGAGGAAGCCGACAAGGAACTCCTCGAACAAGGAGATGAAGCTGTCGTCCAAGAGGCCTCTCGCCCTGGCGGCCTCAAGCACGACCTGGAGACGTTCCTCGGTGCTGGGCCGCAGGCCAGCGTCGTGGACCATCTGGCACAGCCGGCTGATGCTCGCGCTCATCGCCTCCATGGGTCTAGCTTCTAGTCAACTGATCTTGCGATTGGAGTGATCACTCTTGCCCTTGGTTAGGGTGCGTAGGTGCATAGGATTTCGTAGATTGGACTGGCGGGGAGCCTTTATATGAGAAGTGCAGACTGCGTTGCATTCACGTGTGTGTTGGCCATCTACTCCTCGGCCCTCCCTCCATGCCGGTGCAGTATAGTCATCTCACCGAGACCAAGTTGGGGCAAAACGAGAGAACTTTGATGTTTACTAGTTTATTGGTCCCCTTTGCATTTTGCGCCAAGTTTTGACCTTTGATTTAACTAATAAAATGTTAATGCATGTAACCAAAAATGTTGTGCTAAGGCCCTTCCCAGTGCTCCATGGTGGACATGTGCTAAGCATGCCACATAGGCAAAAAAATGACATGGCGCAGTAATTAAGGAGGAGAGAGAGCACTTTGGTGACCCCAGGAAGAACCAATGCCAAGCACGTGAACCTAGGCAAACCACTTAAATGAAAGAAGTTGACCAATGCATGGAAGAGTTTAGGTGCTAAATCATTAAATACAGTGAGCTTTAGCAACAACATGTTAAGCACCTATGCATTGGTGAGTTGAGTTGCTAAGCTATTTAATGCACTTAGCACCTCTTCTAAGAGCAAGTATAATAAGCTTATGTAAGCAGGCTGTAAGGGTTAAAATATTATTTTTCTGCTGACATGGAGGGGAGAGAAAAGGAGAAAGAAGAGGAGCCGGCTACAGAATAAGAGCCAGCTGCAGCACGTGCTCCTAGGCACAATGTGAGAGTGAAAGGTGGGCCATGTATTATTGAAGTAGTACATCTTTGTATCTTACTATTATACTTGAAGGCTACAAGGTTGGCTATAGATGACATGGCAATGTCATATAGCCATCAGCTGGCTGTACTATTAACCATGCTCTAAGCACCTTTGCATTGGAAGAGGTCTAGTAGTCTCAAGTCATTGAATGCATACGCACCCCACGTCTCCTATTGGGTGATTTCTTTTTTCGTGGCAAAAAACAGGGAACGAGGTGGGTAGTTAATGCACCGCGCCTAAAAGTTTTGGGATTATTTGGTTTTCGTAACATGACTAATGCACCAGTACGGAGGGAGTACAATAGTAGTCTTTGATTGCAATTTTTTGTTGGTAGCTTACCAAGCTGAGCGCTCGGTGAGTACAATAGTAGTCTGATTGATGAGACTTCAGATTTGAGCCATCTACCGGAAGGGAGAGTGTATAATATCATCGGGAACTACGTTCAAAACCGAATAAAACAATACTCCATGTATTTATTTACAGAGGGAGTAGTATATTTTTTGTGACATGCATTACTAGATATTGCTAGTCAAATACTAAATCCGGACGGACATGGTAGTACTACTAAATCTAGACGGTGGTGCTAGACTAGTAGTAGTACTACCAATGTAGTACTAGTACTGTACTACCCGTTGGTCAAATTACTCCTCACAGTGAAGTGACAAGACCCTGCGCCGGAGATGACACCTGAGTGTTGGCGCCGTGTTCGGCATACCAAAGTCAGCCTCACCATGTGCAGTCACTATCATCATGGCTGTAGAGCTAGCCTGCTTACAACTAGTCGTGTTCGACATAATTTCCCGTGCGTTGCCAGGAGTATCTCTACTCTTTTCTTATACGAGTAAGATGCCCATGCATTGCACGGAACACCAAGATTGGGGGTGGACGGTGTGACGCCCCCGGCCTAATCATGCACTAATCATACACGCAAATGCACACGATCAAGCCTAAGGACTCACGGGAAGATATCACAACACAACTCTAAAACATAAATAAAGTCATACAAGCTTTATATTACAAGCCAGGGGCCTCGAGGGCTCGAATACATAAGCTTGCGTACAAGCGTCAGCGGAAGCATTAGATATCTGAGTACAGATATAAAAGAAAGCACAGAAAGGCCTTTAGAAAGGCGGGGCAAAGTAAAACACTATGATCGAAAGGCGTAGGCCTCCTGCCTAGGACCCTCCGATCCTACTCCTGGTCGTCAGTCAACTCGTAGTAGTATCCATCCTCGGGGTAGTAGAAGTAGTCGATCGACGGGGCATCTTTCTCAGGGGCTCCGTCATCTTGGTCACGACAAACTGATATGGGGAGAAAAGGAAAACAAAGCAACCGTGAGTACTCAGAAGTACTCAGCAAGCAAGGATCTACACTACATATGCAACATTTTCAAAGGGAGGCTGTATATGTGGACTGGGCTGCAGAAATGCAAGAATAGAGAGAAGGCCTAGTCCTATCGAAGACTAGCATCTTCAGAGGTCTTGCAGCAATAGAAGAGAGTAGCACAGTACAATATAATGTAGTAGCATCAATAAGTCTCAACCTCACCCAGAGATCCTTTCTCGACTCCCTGCGAGAAAGCAATCCCAGAGCCATACAGTCATCAACCTCGTCCTGAGATCCCTTCTCGACTCCCTGCGAGAAAGCAATCCCAGAGCCATACATCCAAGTATCTAGTTCTAAAACTGTATCAATCAGGATACAACTCCGAGTGTCCTTTACCGTAGGACAGGCTATCGATAGAAGTTTTCTTCCCTGCAGGGGTGCACCAACTTACCCAACACGCTCGATTAACTCCGGCCGGACACACTTTCCTGGGTCATGCCCGGCCTCGGCCAAACGACACACCGCAGCCCTACCTAGAGCTCAGCAGAGAGGTCCCCGTCGGTCTACATCCTAAGCGCTCAGAGGTCTTGGGCCATCGCCCTGTGCACTCCGAGTCGTTGCGAGCAGGGTGGATACCAGCGCCAACGGCACGATCCGACCCGGCCGCAATGCTGAACTGGACGTCTGACAGAACTGTCGGCTGATGCTACGATGCAGAACGCCCATACTATGCCCACGTGATGGTTAGTGCTATCAGACCAGAGGCCTGCTCGGATCAAATATCCAAATCGTTAGGACTAGGGGCTTGCGGTAACGAGCAGAGACTCACGAAAGATGTGACCCCGTCGCCCCGTCTCGAGGACTTGCTGCAAGGGTTAAGAATGCCCGGCCGCGCCTCGTATTCAGCACTCGGGCACCATACAGGCACCCGTCTTCACAACACTCGCCTCTCAGGCGCACGCGGGTACCCCTCAAGGTCGACCCGCCTATCCAAGTAATAGTGTAAAGTCCAAGTATCCGTGTGTCCATAACATCAGGGGAATCCGAGGTATCACCCTCGTTGGATTCCTACTCGATGTCTCCGTCAAGGTGAACTCGGAGGAATCACCCTCACTGGGTCCACACTTGAGGTGTTGTACGATAGCGTCGTTATCAGAAGCGGTGAAGGAGGAATCACCCTCGATGACCATGACCGAATAGCTACTCTACAGAGTTAACATCAGAAGTGCTACAAGAGGTTTCACCCTCGGCATTCGATAGTAACGCTGCAGTGTCGTTACAACTAAAGGGGGTGATGTGCGGTGTCGGGGCCTGGTCTTCAATCCCGTTGATCGGGTCTTCTGACAATCCAGCGCGGCAGTCGGGATAAGTGGGGTCACTGATAGGTCTCTACCCAGCCTATACTAAACAGTTTAGGGTATGCAGGTAATTATCAACAGCAGGTTACAATAAACAGGTTATGCATCAGAATAGGTAAAGCAGCAGCAACAGCAATTCTAATGCAAGCATGAGAAATAGAATGGGCGATATCGGGATGATCAAAGGGGGGGGGGGGCTTGCCTGGTTGCTCGGCGGCAAGGGCAAGGTTGTCAATGGTGTCTTCGGTCTCCGGAGCTGCGTCAGTCTCGGGGACGACATCGGTGTCGGGGGCTACCGAGAGAGAAGAGGGGAAGGAAACAGTAAATACTAAGCATACAAGTGCATGACAAAGCATAACATGGCAATACGCGGTGACGGAGGTGATCTAACGTAGTGCCGGGTGATACTGGCGAAGGTGGGATTCATCCGGGAATGTTTTCCCGTCTCCGGACATTTGTCAGACAGATGACCGGAGGGGAACAGTTGCACGTTCGGATAGTTAGGGACATGTGGCGGACGAACGGACCGCGTATTCGGATTCGTCTCATCGTTCTGAGCAACTTTCATGTACAAAGTTTTTCGATCTGAGTTATGAATTATTTTATATGATTTTCTAAAGTTTTTATTAATTTCTAGAATTTATTTAAATTAAACATTATCCGAAACAGTGTTTGCTGATGTCAGCATGATGTCAGGACCAGTGGGTCCCACATGTCATTCTCACATTAGGCTAATTAGGGTTTGATTATGTTAATTACAGTTTAATTAGACTAATTAATTTATTAGATTAATTAAGTTAATTAATATTTATTTATTTTTATTTTCATTTTTTTATACAGGGGCTGGGCCCCTCTGGTCAGTGGCCCAGTGGCCAGCGGACGTGTCCGCTGCGCGCCCCTTGGGGGGGGGGCGGACAAGTCCGGGCCACCACGACCACGGGCGCACGGGCGCGCTGGCGTGGCGCCGGCCGATGCGGCGGCGAGGCCACGGCCACGGCGTGGCTCGCCGGCCGGAGCAGCAGCAGCAGCAGTAGGCAGAGGGGAGGGGGGGGCGAGCATGGGCGCGGGCGTAGAGCGGCGGCAGCGGGCGAGCGCGCGCGCGGGCGCGGGCGATGCGCAGGCGGACGGGTGCGCGCGAGACCGCAGCGAGGCGCAGGGCCGGGCGCGGGTGGCGTGCGGTGCGTGCGGTGGGCGCGTGCGGCGAGCGCGGTGCGCGGGCAGGTGCGGAGCACGGCCAGCGAGCGCGCGTGGGCGGCGGTAGCGGGGTGCGGCCGGGTGAGGTCGGAGCAGCGGCGCGCGGTGGCGGGTGCGACGGGAGACGGAGCCAGGCGCGGTGACTGCGGGGGAAGGAGGAGAGGAGAGGAGGAGGGGTGCGGCTCACCCCCGTTGCAGGGGAACGCCGGCGAGGCTCGGGGAAGTCCGGCGAGGAAGAGGCGGGGAGGCGACGGCGAGGCGGATGGTGATCCGGCGACGGGGCGATGGGGTTGGCGCGGGCGCGCGCGGCGTCGGGCGCCGAGGTAGATAGGGGGTGCGAGGGGGAGGAAGTGGGGATTGGGCTAGGGTTTTCCCCTGGGTGGGGATATGGAGGAGGGGAAGGGGGCGCCGGCTGGGCCGGCCTGGCTAGCCCAGTGGCCAGCTAGGCCGAGGCCCAGCGAGGGGGGGTTTGCTTTTATTTCTATTTCTATTTTTGTTTTGTTTTTTTTATTTATTTATTTCACTGCTTTGTTAATTATTTGAGCACTTAATGGATTTTGTAATATATGAGACCTAGCCCATAATTATCAGTGCATTAAACCCTAACACCAAAAACTAGTTTGGGCAAAACATAATTTCATATTTAATTTAGATTAATTAAAAGGTTAATAAATATTGTCTTTAGTCACTGTTTGAGGATGTTTGAGTCACTTACCCAATTCCAATAATGTTGGTTTCAATTTTAAAATTGTCTCTGGAATATTTTCTATTTATTGAACATTTTAGTTTTTATGCTGGACAACTTTTATTTTCCACTTTCATTTAAATTTGAATTTGACTTAGGAGTTGAAATGCAATATAATGCTAATGATGATCATGCACTGTTAAACATGATGACATGGCATAATCAAAAGGGTGATTACTGTATTTAACCACTGGGGGTGTTACAGACGGCGCCGGCAGCGGCCATCGCGCCAGATTGTTCCATGGCCTTCTAGATGTGGTGGGGAGGAGATAAGGCTGATTATGAGAGACAAGGAGTTGTTTGTAAATAGGGAACAAGTGCGGGCATCTGTTTGCAAAACTGCAGAAGTTTACTTTGTATGCGTCAGATCTAGATCCGACGGCTATTGGTGAAAGATGGTAGGCACACCATCATCACAAACTCAGGACCTCTTTGATTCGCAGGATTTTGAAAACGCAGGAATAGGACACGTCAATATTACAAGTTTCAAACTGATATTACAAATGTTAGGAGTAATGCTGCACCTACGAAGAGGGAATTATTAGGAGGTTTACGTAAGAACTTTCGTTACTTTAGGTGGATGCAGCATTATCGTACAAACTAAAATCCACCGCCCTGACAAGTCACTAATGGGCAAATAAATTTTTGAGTCTCTGACGACTTGATGTTTCAAAAACAAATTCAGCTTCTGCGGAGACTTTGTCATTTAGTCTTAGACGCTTGCGGTGATCAGCACGCCATTCATTGTTGCGCCAGAGAACGCCAAACCTCATTACCGTGAGCACACTTGCCTCCAGAACAAAGAACCTGGCCAATTTAATCTCAGATGTGCTGCCTCGGTAGTCGATCAAATCAATTTCTGTAAGATGGAGATCAAGGCATTCGATGAGATTGTTATAGTGTAGCACATTTTTCACTTTCGGGTCTTTTTTTATCTGCAAAAGAAGAGAACATATTAGAGCAGCTGGCTGTATAAGATTGCCGTGTCATCAAGAGGTACCAATATCATTCGCTCATACGATAGGTTTGGCTGGCTAGTGATATTTTTTCACTCTCTCTCTCTCTTTCTCTTTCCTCTCATTTACATAGGAGCACGTGAAGAGCTTGGGCATTGGTTGCCTTCCACTATGTGGCCGATGCCATATTTCTCAAAAGTATGCCACATAATACGCATCGATGTCAAATCAAAAGATTTTGGCACCGCTCTAGTGATGTGAGAGAGTTGGCACCGCTGTGCACACAGACCCACATGTATAAACAAATCAATCAAACCAACTACACCATCCTCTCACTCTCCCAAACAAGTGTTTTTTTATTGCCTCAGTCCTCTCCCTCTCCTACGCAAGTGTTTTTTCATTGCGTGAGTTAATTTGGCACCGGAGCAAAGTAGGTGATCCAGATTGGGGCACCAGGTGAGCAATGGAGGGGCATCGATGCCAAATGCATCACAAGTGAATTTGGCACGTGTTTTGGCCTACATAGTGGAGGGCTGTTATAGCCCACTTTTGTACTACCTCGTATTTAGTGTAAAATTTTGACCATAGATTTACCTAAGAAAATGCCAATGCATGTCACCAAAAATTATACCATTTGAAATTATGTTCAAATACGAATCCAACGATATAATTTTTAGTGACATGCATTAACATTTTGTCAGTTAAATCTATGGTCAAATTTTGATACTACAAAATAGGAAGAGTAAACCAGGACGGAGGTAGTACTTGCTCTTAGGGTAACCATAGAGTTACTAGTCTAAGTTACTTACCACTATGACTAGCTTAGGCTACTAGTAGTACAACAAAAAAATGATGCAGGTGATCACGTGAGAAAAAATACTAAAAACATTTCTTTCGGTGCAGTGCGTAGATGCAGTTTTGAACAATACACTTGTCATTGTAATTTGGGAAAATTACGAAAAAATTGAGCTACGTTGTGATTACCGTTTACTTATAGGAAAGAAGTTTCACCTCGATGAGTAGCTTCTCCGTGCACGGAAAGCATGTAAGGAATCCAACAACTTGATCTAGATTGGGGCTGATAGATTTTATTGCCAAGATCTTCACTGTGCGCGCAGACTGGGTCAAGCTTGTGGGAATCATTTTCTGTATGACAGTCATAAATACATCAAGAAGAAATTTAAAAATGTGAATTTCAAGAAGACGGAGAAGAAGATGAGTGTTGTACCTGAACGATTACGGATCCAATAAAGAGTTCAGAGAATTTGGCAGAGGAGTACACCAATGATGTCAATTTCAGTGCGTCAATGACCCTAATTTTTGTTGGACCTTCTAGATCAGATACAAGCAATCTCTCAAGGAAAGGAACATTCTCAATTACCATAACGTGGAACAGCTGGAGTGATCTCTTCCCAATTGATGTCTTGTTGCGGGGCCAGCAAGACACATAAATCCATCGGAGATTCGTCGAGGCGATGTGGAGGCTAATGAACCCATGGATCTGTCGAAGACAAAGGTACTCGAGCACAGTACAGCTGCGGAGCAGGTGCTCCATAGCCTTCTTCGAGATGCCAACATCGAAGAGGTCGAGCTGCTTGAGTTGAGGGAGAAGAAGGGCGGGCGCGGCATTAATCTGGGGAAAATAGCAGGAGCTGAAGCTGGCGCGGCGCAGCGTTGGCGTGAGGTGGAGCACGGACGGCGGCAGAGAGCGACATCGTCCAACTTCAAACCTGAGCTCCTCGAGCTGATCTAGGGCGGGGGATAAGAACCACTCGTCGAACTTGGCTTGGACCTTGCAGTTGGTACTGAACATGCGGATGTCAAGGCGTCTGGCTGGCCCAGGGTGTGATGAAAGGATCTTGGAGACTGCGGCCATGCGTTTGCAATCCCCATCGCAGAGGCAGCTATCGACGGTGAGGTTGAGGGGGACACGGCGCCAGAGGGGGCGCCACCGCCGGGAGAGCAGGGTGGTTCGCACGGCAGATTTGGTGGGGAGGAGGCCGATGATGATGCGCAGCATGTCGTCGGGGAGGCTGCTGATGAAGTCCAGGCTCACCGGATGCGGTTTTGGCTCGAGCCGCCTCCGCTTGTTGGCTGCCTCGCCGTCCATCTCAGCCGGCGCCGACGCTGGTGTACACGTGTGCTGGTGTGTATTGTGTGCTGGGTGTGCGCGAGTGCGTCCTTCTGTGCATGCCGCCGCGCAGTGGTGAAGTGTGCGCGAGTGCGTCCTTCACGCGGAAGAAGTGTGCCCTCAATTTACTAGCGTGCGGGGTGCTACCCCGAGTGGTTTCAGCTTTGTTTACTTCACCGCGTGTTAGATGGGCCTCTAGTTTACTTATTTTCACCCACTGCCACATGAGCCATCACACAAAGATAGAGAACACGAGCTGACAAGGCAGCATGTGGACCGGTTGCCGGTCAACTAAACAATATACAGAGCTATACACTGACACAGTGACCGTATAATCCCTCGGTATAGAGAGTTCGAGTGAGAGGGGAGGCCCATGAGAGATAGTAGAGAGAGAGAAAGAGCTACTCCCTCCGTTCGATAATGTAGTTCCTATATTTTTTTTAAAGTCAAACTTTTGAATCTTTGACCAAGTTTATAAAGAAATTACTTATATCTACAATACCAAAGATAAATGATAGTATGAAGTAAGTACATGTTGTGATGAATCTAATGATCGTTCCAGATGTAAATGTTTTTCTCCACATATACCTGGTCAATATTTTCTGAGGTTTGACTTTTCAAAACATCCATATGCTTATGGACGTGAGAGAGTACCTAACTAGAGAGAGAGAGAGATTGTGTGTGTGTGTGAAATAGAAAGAGTGAGTGAAAAAAGTGTGTGTGCGTGTGTGAAAGAGACATGGACAACACACGATAAAGTAGAGAAATGCGTGTGTGTCTTATGCAAACATATCACACATGCATCTTCGACAGCGGAAGCGAGGTGAGGAGATTGTGTGTGGTTGTTTGCAACCGAGAGAGAAAGACCCCTAGCACGTGGCCAAGAGAGGTCTAACAAACAAGGGAGAGAGGTCGAGAGAGACGTATGGAGAAAATGCAGACATGGGGAGGAGAGAGTGTATGTTTGTGACAGAGAGATCCCCTGGAGATCGTGATGGGACTACATGGGTGGGAGATCAAGTGACAAGGTGTGTGCGCGATAGAAGATACCCCGAGAGATATCGAGATAGACGTATGGATGGAAGGAGACAATACGTGTGTTCCTGATGGCTAGTGAGAGATAGTCATACTTAGGGGGGGAGTGCGTGCACCTATGATGGAGTGAGCGATTATGGTACTTAGGGGGGGGGGGTGCGTGTCACATAGAGAGAGAACAAGGGCGGAGAGTGTTAGATGTGTCTATGTAGCGCGAGCGAGATATGTGTATGTGTGAACCAGGGAGATATAAAGTTTGAGAGAGATAGAGGAGCCCCGATACGGCTGAGTGGTGCATCAGATAGCTTAGAGGGGGAAAGAGATATTCCATCCGCTCGATAATGCAGTGCATTTTAATTTTTTAGAAGTCGAACTTTGGAAACTTTGACCAGGTTTACGCAAAATTATTTATATCTACAATACCAAAGATACATCATACGAAACTACATCTCATGATGAATCTAATGATATATGTTTGCCATTCTAGATGTAAATGTTTTTCTCCACGTACATGGTCAAACTTTGTGATGTTTGACTTTTCAATAAATCTATATGCTATGGACCGAAAAGAGTGCCTAAGTCGAGAGAGATCAAGTGCGTGTGAAGGCGAATGAGTGAGTGTGCAAAAAGAGTGTGTTTGTGAAAGAGAAAGGGACAACAAACGATAAATTAGAGAGAGAGAGAGAGTGTGTTCGTTTCTTATGCAAGCATATCACGCATGCATCTCCGAGATAGAAAAGCGAGGTGAGGAGATACATGAAGATAGCTAGTGCGTGATTGTTTGCAACGGAGAGAGACACCCCTATAGCACATGTCCAATAGAGGTTTGGCCAACAAGGGACAAAGGTCGAGAGGGACGCATGGAGAAGATGGACGCATGGGGAGGGAGAGAGGGTGTGTTTGTGATAGAGAGATCCCCTCGAGATCGTGAGGGGGCTATATGGGTGGGAGATCGAGGGACGAGGTGCGTGTGCGATAGAAAGATGCCCCGAGAGAAATCGAGATAGACCATGCACATGTTTGTGATGGAGACTAAGAATTAGCTAGTCATATACATATAGGGGGGACTGCGTGTGCCTACAATTGAGTGAGAGACCATCATACTTGGCTAGGCGTGAGATTATGTGTGTGTGTGTGAGATGGAGAGAGAACGAGGGAGAGAGAGAGTTTTAGATGGGTCTATCGAGTGCGAGTGAGATATGCATGTGTATGTGTGACCCAGGGAGATGGAGAGTTTGAGAGAGAGAGGGAAGAGCTCCGAGACGGTAGAGTGGTGCGTGAGAGAGTTACGGGCAACGAGCCAGGGAATTTGTGTGCGTATGATGAGTGCACCCAAGATATTTAGCTTGGACTAGAGAATCATACATAGTGTCCGAGAGAGACCTATACATGGAGTGTGCATGCGAACTAGAAAGACCCCCCCACACACACACACAAAGAGAGAGAGAGAGATAGAGAAAGAGGGAGAGGGACCAACAAGGTTTGTGTTTGGATGCGTGCGATAGAATTGAAGATTGTCGGCGAGAGAGAGAGAGAGAGCAGGAGTCCGGGAGAGGGGGAGGTTGCGTTTTATGCACCAAAGACTGATATAAACCATGTTTCGATATAAACTTGCATTCAAATATTTAAATTGGAGAACATGTTGTCTGCAATCCACACATGAACGGAGATATGCGTATCAAACAAGTTCATTAATTTGACTTTCAACATGTTCATGGAGTACTATAATACTGTACAACATGCTACTCGATTGAGGTGTTCAATTTTGGATTTAGTTCACTATTTTGACCTGGTGAACGAGCTATTTCATTGAATCGAGATATTTCATTTTGGGTTTGATTCCCGTTTTTGTAAGTGGGTCAACTATTTGTCATATAGTAAATCGTTAGCAACGAGCATGTAAAAACACATTAGTCCCGAGCATCATCTCTCCATCTAAAAAAGAAGTGGCAAGCTAATATTTCAAAAGTTGATTCGAATCGACTTGGTAAGGTAGACGTGGATGCTCGTTCTCCCAAAATTTGAATGAACTGCTAAACACCCTTTGCTCGGTGGAATTCGCCCGAGCAAATAAATGGGAGACGTGAAATTACCGGCCTATGTGGGACACACATCAATTGGCCCGTTGTACATCGAGGGTAGGTTCGTAACTTCATCCAAGCGCGCCTTCTCCTCGGCCGAAATGACATGTGCCGAATAATTCATAAACCATGGGCGGCAAAACACCCTCTCCTCGCCCGAAATCGCTCGCGCCGACTATTTCAAAACACGCCCTCCTCGCCCGAAATCGCTAGCGCCCACTATTTCAAAACACGCCCTCCTCGCCCAAAATCTCTCGCGCCCACTATTTCAAAACACGCCCTCCTCGCCCGAAATCGCTCGCGCCCACTATTTGGGAGAAGCAAAGTTACTCTACTATCCCCGACCCTCAGTACACAGACCCAAGCCCAGAAGCCTAAACACGCCCTCCTCGCCCAAAATCGCTCGCGCCCACTATTTCAAAACATGCCCTCCTCGCCCGAAATCGCTCGCGCCCACTATTTCAAAACACGCCCTCCTCGCCCGAAATCGCTCGTGCCCACTATTTGGGAGAAGCAAAGTTACTCTACTATCCCCGACCCTCAGTACACAGACCCAAGCCCAGAAGCCTAAAGGCAGGGGTAGAATTGTAACTCCCCCCACATTTCAGACAAATGCGTCCGTAAGACATGGTTCCCCCTCCCAATTCCCCATTCATACCTCGTGGGCGCCAAATCACCCTCTCCCCGGAAGCTCCCTTCTCCCAGCCGCGAAACCTCAGCCCCTCCTCCATGGCGCCCCCACCGCACCAAATTCACCGCCGCCCTCCTCCCCAATGCCGGAGACACTGTTCGTTTGCCGTTGTGCACTCGGCCGTGTGCCTCTTACTCCGTGCTGCCGGAGCTGCCTCGACGATGGCTGTGTGAACCGTACCGGAGCCGATTCACCCCCGCCATTGTGCACGGCGCTGGAGCGGCTCCAACTTCGGATGCGTCCAGGGCCCCGGCGCTGCTTCCCCGTAGCCGTCGACCGTCGCGACATCTCTGCTTTCCTGCCGCCGGTGGCCATCGTAACCGCACCGGCCTCACCGACTCGGCAACTGGAGCTGGCTACTTCACCGGGCCGGAAGATAGGTCGTACACTCATCTCAAATCACTTTATTTAGGCGTCAATTGTCTGAATTTTTATTCTAGGCCAATCGATTCCCAATGGGAAGCAGCACCCCTCGAGGCGGCGGAGCTCCTAGGCTGCCGGTTGGCTGGTGTCTAACGTAAGGGTGCGGGGGCGCAAGTTCGCCGTGGAAGCAGCGCTTAGATGGCTATCTTAGAGTTGCGCGGGTTGAAGGTACTACCGCCACCGGATCTGGATGACGGCGAGTCTTTGTGGATTGGCCGGGGGCGGCGCAACCACGGCAGTGCGGTGGGGCGGGGAGCGGTGTTTTGGTCGGAGCTCTCGCGGCCACGGACGGCGGAGGCAGGCTGCTCTGCCGGTGGTCGCTGGCTCTTCGGGGAAGATTCTGAACAGTGTCAGCCGGGAGGCACAAGACGGCCATCAAGCCATCCGGCGTAGATCGGACAGTACCAAAATAAAATAAAATCGTGTGACCCCAATTTAGTCTTTAGTCAACAGACATGTGACCACTCTCGTACCTTACTGTTGATCTCTTAGGGTATTTCTTCAGATCAGAGATATGTGTCGTTCTTAACATTATGCGTTTTCTGCATCTTCAGCCACACCGTCTTCCTTCTCACCGCAGCTGCTCCAACAAGGGAAGCATACACCAGAAGGGAGCTATAGTCCCCACTCAACAGTTCCCTGCATCGAATGCGCGTGCCCGACATGGGCAGCCACAACAACTGCAGGGCCATCGACAAGTCAGCACATGATGCACACTCCTATGGATGGCGACCAGATAGGTTGTACCCTCATCTTACTTGTGTGCAACATTTATGGCTTTGTTATTCATCTAAGCATGGAAAATAGATTATCACATTTCACCGTATATTCATGCTGATCTCTTACGGGTCTTGTTCAGGAGTTAACGTTGTTCCATAGTTCAGCTAAGAGACTTGTTCTTTAGGTAACGCTGTTCCACAGTTATCATCCATCAGCCAATGCTATCCCACAGGCTGGTGATTATAGTATTACACCACTTCTAGTATTACCTATGTTGTTCTTTAATACTTTTGTGTGCCATCTAGTTAATCTCGAGTACAAACAATACATATTCTGTAGCTTTCATCTGTATTCTCCCTTTAGTTTTTGAGACCTGTTGCTGCTAGTTAACCCCAGTCCTACTATTTATGTCGTCTCCTACAGGCACTCATTACATAAATCTAACTACTAGTTATTTTCCATGCATGTCAGATATAATTGCACACACTGATATATCTACAAGAACCTCACAGAGCAATGTAACGGCCAACAAACTTGACGTCAATGATACCCAATATGATGGAACATGTAAAGGCAGTTCTTCAGAAGACTTGCACAAAGATGATGAATCCTATTCACCCCACAAGGTCCTTGCTCTAACTTGGCCCGTGATATGGGTACAGCATGCATATAATGTCCTGGAGTGCATCTACTCTATTGCAATGCCATGTGCTTAGCATGCTGATCATGCATGTAAATATGTCATGCCTTCCTGTTTTTCAGTACCTATTCCATTCATGATAACATGTTTTCAAATTCAAGTACTGTCATTCTACTCCATCGCAATGCCATCTGCTTAGTTTGGACATCATGCTTCTGAATATCTTATGCATTGTTATTCATCAGTATGTACTTCATCTGTCTACCATACCATGTTTTTTTACATTGAAGTGCTGTTCTAGTGGTCTGTTGCAATGCCATCTTAGTTTCCCAATCATACACGCATATGTTGCCTTAGTGTTTTTCTGTATGTATTCCGCTAGCATACAGTTTTACATTCAACTGGTGTTTTTTTACTCTGTTGTCCTGTCGTATCCCTAGCTCTCACATCATACTCCCTCCGTCCGGATTACATGCCGCAGAAATGGATAAAAATGGATGTATCTAGAACTGAAATACGCCTAGACCCATCCATTTATTTCCGGATGGAGGGAATACATGTCAATATGTCATGCCTTTCTATTCTTCAGTACCTATTCCATCTCTCTGCTGTAGCATGTTTTATAATTGAAGCACCATTCTTCTATATAAGGCATGCAAGGGGAAGACGGCTATGTTAGAATCTGAAGGGTTACAAACAAGGTCTTTGCAAAAGATCCAAACACCAGGAGATAGTAAACCAACTCCAGTTTTCATAGATACTGCTCCAGCACAGAGAAACCCAACTCCTACTGATAATAAGCAGATTCCAGTGGCCAAAGAACTAGTCCGCTCCAGTCCAACAAAAATATGTCAACTCCATTCTAAGAAGCGTGTGCGTATCCTCGCATCATGAAATTTTATAGCATTCTGATCATATTTTCTACATGTTTCTTACCCATCTCTCTTTTAGAAAATAAGCTTAAAGGATAGAAGACTTTCTGCACTGGGATCGTATTCGAGGAAAGTATCTTGCGGGAATTCTCTATGCTCCAATGCTGATGTAAGTACTTGTTGTATATCACTATATTTTTACATCAGCATGTATTTTGTTAATCGACATGAATCCAACCTTTATCTGATCTAAATTTAGTTGTAGCAAAATGTATAATTAAAGGCGACAATGTTGATTTTTGTAAGGAAAACTGCCTGGTAGTTTTGCATACTGAGCTGCATGAGTGTACTATCTCATATCATGCACATTACTAAATTGTAGTGCTGCTCTGGTTGCCCATTCATTCATTGTGTCAATGTTGCTTTCGTATTACCTTACCTGGCTAATGATAGCTATGCCATATTGTGTTAATTTGGTGTAGGCTGGTGTGGTCTGGTTGCCCAAACGTTTGTTGTGTCAATGTTTCTTTCCTATTATCTGACCTGGCCAATGATAGCAATGCTAGTGTGTTAATTTGGTGCAGGCTGCTGAAGATAAGAAGACAAACTCTGAAAACAGCAAGGCAACCCCATTGTTTCTTTCCAATAAATCTAGGCCAGGTAATATGGCAATAACTCTTGATTAATCTGTTCGGTTCCCCTCCTAATTTATATTATGATGCAGTGGTCGAGACACTCTCCACTAACAATAATACAAGCCTGCCAAAATCGCCATCTGAATCTGTTCAGTTTCCTTTGTCTCGAATGCAACGGAAAAAATGTATGTTTGTGACCCAATTACTGGCTGAAGCAATGATGGAAATCGTGGAGGAATCAGAGGTGCACATTCTTGCGCAACAACAACTGATCAATGTTTTCAGAGACAGTGTAGCAAAGAAGGAAGAACTTGCTCACATGCTTATGGGCGTCATCCGCGCTGAGGTTGCAGATTGTGATGTTGTAGATCGTTAGGTTCTGTTCATTTATTTGCACTGGCATCAATCTTTGATTGCCCAGTGGATGTAATTTCCTGTAATATATGCTGGATGTGCAACGTTTTTCCTTGTATGCCATACCTTCGCTTAGCGCGCCTCGCATTCCAACTAACTGGTCGCTAGGAAGCTAAAAAAGCAGTGAAATTATTAGTTAGCATGAACAGTCATGGGCCCTATATGAAGGAAGCAGCCCACTACCCTTAATGGGCTTCCCTAATGGGCTCGCAGGGGCCAAAATTCTCATAGGCCTTTGATTGATCGGTTTTGGTCCTGTGCATAATTGCTCGTTGTAATGGGCACAAATTATCTAATTGGGCCTACAGACATGTTCGAACTTTAGTGGGCCCATTAAGTTAATGGGCCGTAACCAGGCCGAAAGCTTTATTGGGTCGCTATAATTGAAACGAGCCGACAGTTAATGCTCAGCCCTGTTACCTCCCGGGTCGTTAACAGGCCGACATCAAAGCGGGCAACAGGTGGGCCCATTTGATTTCACGGGCCATTAACAGGCCGATACTAAGGTCGGGATACATATGGCCCAACTATCCTGTGAGCCTTTAGCAGGCCGAAATAGAAAGCAGGCTCGTACTGGACCATGAAGAGCATGGGCCGCTAAGAGGCCGAAAGTCAGGTCGCACTGTATATGGCTCAACTGTGTTGTGGGCCTTTAGAAGGCCGAAAGAGAAACCGGGCTGGTATTGGACCATGAAGAGCATGGGCCGTTAAAAGGCCAAAACTCAGGTCCGACTGCAAATGGCCCAACTCATTTATGGGCCGTTAACAGGCTGAAAGACACACCAGGCCGGAAATTGGCCTAACACTTAAATGGGTCGCTAAAAGGCCGAAAGACGTACATCCTAAAAATTGGCCCATCCCTTGAATGGGCCGTTAACAGGCCAAAACCACATCGGGCCGATATTGAGCCCAAATATATAGCGGGCTGTTAACGGGCTCGAACTGACGATGGGCTGCAATGGTGTCAAATCGTTAACGGGCCGCTGACGGGCCGAATTGGCACATCTCGTATGGGTCATGGGCTTAAATGGACCTGACACAAGTAGGCCTTATATGGGCCGGCCTGCTAATTTTTACTGGGTCGGCCTTTTTCACCGGAATGGGCCACTGTTGGGCCTTGCCACGTGCCAAAGTATCATAGGCGCCTCTCGTACTATGAGTGGATGACATCTGTCCCAACGCTGAGTCGACACGTGGATCCTCCGGCTAATGAGAATTTTACACGTGGAAAATCCCCATTGGTCAGGGCTGTTAACAGGTTATCAGATCCAAACCGGAAGCCGATAGCTTAACGGCGACCCGTTACGGTGGATGCCACGTGTCGGTTACCCTTGACGAAAGCACTTCTATGACGCGTCATTTATCATCATGGAAGTGGACACTTCCATGATGATAATTTTGGTATTGTCATGGAACACTTCTACGACAGCACAGGTATGACTATGTTGATTCTGTCATAAAATTGTCATGGATGTACATGCATGACAGAAAACATGACCTACTGTGACAAACACGTATCATCACGGAAGTGTATTTTTTTGTAGTGACAATATTCTTGCAATATCATCTTGCATATGATCCAACTCTTCAGGATCTATAACTTTCTGCCATAGTTGGTTGAAGAAATCACAGAGCTCAATGAGTGTGTTTCTTATATCTTTGTCCATCAGATTCCTGATGGCCACCGGGAGGATTTGTGTCAACATTACGTGGCAATCATGTGACTTCACGTGTCCCAACTTCATTTTACCTGAGCTCACATCCACGAGACTTCTGATGTTTGCGGAGTAGGAAGAGGGTGTCTTAACTGAAAACAAATAGGTGAAGAACTGTGTTGCTTCTTTTGTACTAAAATTGTAACTCTGGCGAGCTTTGCTGAATTTGTCATCATCTTCTGCTTCACTCTTGCGTTTTGATTGATCAGCAAGCATATCGAGCCATGAACCGTCACCATCTTTCTTTTACCTTTAATCTTGAGCAGAGTACCAAGGATGCTTTCATATACGTTCTTCTCTACGTGCATGACATCGATGTAGTGACGTATACGTAGAATCTCCCAGTAAGGTAATTTCCAGAACACCGATTTCTTCTTAAACACTTGACCCTTGGGTGTTTGTTTCACCGTCAAAGTGTGCTTCTTGCCACACAACATTAATTTGTTTAGCCATGTTGTGGACCACCTCCCCATCATAGGGTCTTGGGCCCACACCTACCTCTGCCGTACCATCAAATTCAGCTTTCATCTTTCGGTATGGGTGATTTTTCCGTAAGAACCTATGATGACGCAAATACATGGTTTTGCGCGAGTTGGGAAGAAATCTGCTAGCTGTCCTATCCATGCATGTGACACACCCTACATCTCCCTTTGTTTTCTGCCCCGATGTGTTGCCTAATGCCGGCATATCTTGAATGGTGTGCACCAGCATCGCATGTAGATCAAAAATCTCCTTTCTGTAAGCATCATAACATTTTACAGCAGGCGCATCTATCCACACTATCGGCAGTTCTTCTACCGTAGCTGAAAGTAAATGTCGATGTCATTTCTAGGTTGCTTCGGGCCTTGGATAATCATTGACATCATAATGTATTTTTTCTTCATACACAACCAAGGAGCTAGGTTATATATGCACAGAAGCACCGGCCATGTGCTGTGATTGGTGCTCATATCGCCAAAAGGATTCATCCCGTCAGTACACTCCCCAAGCCTTATACTTCTAGGATCCTTGGCAAAGTCTTGAAACTTGTTGTCAATTAATTCCCACTGAGCCCCATCTTTCGGGTGCCTCATATACTTATCCGCAATTCGCTCATCATGATGCCACCGCAACCTCTTTGCCTCTCTAGGGTTTGCAAACAAACACCTCAACCTTGGAATTAAAGGCAAGTACCAAACAACCTTGAATGGGATTCCTGTCTTGATCTCGTCGTCCAATTTGTACTTGTCCTTTGCTCTCCTGCACTTGTATCGTGCATGCTTGCATGTGGGACATGCACGCAAATCTTTGTACTCACCATGGTACAATATACAATCATTCACACAAGCATGTATCTTCTGTACTTCAAGTTCCAATGGGCAAACAATTTTCTTCGCTTCATTCGTGCTTCTGGGGAGCACATTATCTTCTGGAAGAATTTCTTTGAAAAGACCTAACATCTCTGTGAAGCCCTTGTTTGATAGACCGTTTGCTGCTTTAAATCTGAGAAGCGCCAGGGTGGCACTCAACTTGGAATATTTCTTTTTGCAACCTGGATACAATTCTTTCTTGGAGTCCGCATCAATGGTTGGCAGATCCTTGTACCCAATCATATCCTTTTTTGGGCCCTCGAAATCTGCAATCATAGCAGCAAAATCTGGCATATCAAGATCATCGTCATCTGCGTCGACGTCTTGGTTTTCCAGTGGGTGTTTCGGCTTTTCGGTGTTCCATTGGTAGCTTGACGCCTCTGCCCCGATGTTAGATTCAACATCCATGTGACACTGATCGGGGTTCGGCATCTCGCAGCCATGCGTATCTTCATCCATGACCTCCTCTTCACCGTGTCTGGTCCAACGTGTATATCCATCCATGAATCCCCGAGAGACTAAGTGCCACTGGACATCTGCAACTTCACGTGACTCTGTATTGGCACAATCAGTACATGGACACAGGATGTAATCCGCATTACCAATTCTCCTCTTTGTACTTTCAGCCAAATTCATGAACTCTGTCACGCCACTGATAAAATCTGCGGTTCTCCGATTCTTCATCCATCGAGATCGTTCCGTTTGCACCACACGAATGGTAATTAAAAACAAAACAACAACATTAATACACGGATTAACTGCTGCCCAAAGATGCGTGCATAAATCACAAGGTTTTATTTTCATAATTACTGAGGGTGCTCCATATTGTTATCTAGACGTGCAATGACAAAAATTAATGGCCAGTCAATTTACACGCAGAGTACTAGTACAACACTACCCTTAGGAATTGAATACCTTAATTAAGCCACTCACGAAAAGAATACCTTAATTAATTAGCCGCGCGGCGACCTCCACCCAGCAGACAGAGAAGCGCGATGCGGTGGCACGCCGAGACAACAGGGTCGAGGAGCAAAGCTTAGTGCGGCTGCCGCCTGAAGTTCGACCTCCACTATCCCGCCATCGATTGCGATGGATGTGCTCGAATCACGCCGCCGCCGACCTCGATGGTTGAGCTCCTCCTATCTCCCGCCGCAGACCGAGGATTGACCTCCTATAATGCCGCCACCGCCCACCGGCCGAGGATTGACCTCTTCTCCGGTAGCCGTTGCCTAGACCGCCGCCACCATCTCTATATGCAGAGCGGCTGTTTTATTTTTTGACGGATATCCACAGAGCGGCAGTTTACATGGTATCACTGTAACTCAATTATATGTACAGGGTAGTACATCACATACGGTTATGTAACAGCAACCGTGTCTCACCTACGTTGTCTTCTCACAAGGATTGGTGCGGAAATTGTGTGTGACGTTGTAATACCTAACACAAACGACATGTATAAACAGTGTGCCGTATACAACATATAGTGCCATAAGTAGTTCCCGACCATTAGCTTATCCGCACAGTTCCCCCATTTCCCCCAAATCCCTACATAGCCTCCAAATTCCCTCGCATGGTGCTGACATTGGGGGAATGCAGACGAGTGGTGCTGATGGTTTCAGTGCGACTGCTCCTGCTCGTATCGCCGCGACGACGGCGGTCGCCGCCGAGCACTTGCCTAAGGTCATCAGAAGGCAGGTGTACTACGGATCCGAATCGTCCTGTCAGGTTCCAATCTATCCCGATCTTTTTTAGCATGTCCAAAGTAGCTCCTTGATGAATCCGTCCTGAATGACCCCCCCAGGAAAGCGATCTGCCGCCGGATCCGGAGCATGACTCCAGACTCCCGCAACACGAGTTCGACTCCGAGTTTTGCGCCACCGAGAAGTACCAAAAGCTGAGTTGTGTGCACGGGCACACTCCCGCTCGACATGTATGCACGGAGGGATTCGACATTGGCAGACGGTTTCTCAGTTGCCCCTTAGAGGTTAGTGCTAAGTTCATAATTTTACTTGAGTTAATGCCACCGCTCATCCTGAATACTATTTAACATTGGCAGGGATATGAGGCTTGTGCCTTTGTTAACTGGCTGGATGAAGAATGGCATGGCAAGGCTCGGAGTGTTATCACCAAGCTCACAGAAGATAACGTAAAGCTAAAGAAGAAACTGGCTGATCTGGAATGTACAATCAGTATGATGAAGCAAGAAAGAATCAATCACAGGCAACAGATGAAAGCAAGAGACAAGAAGGAACTAGCATGTGTAGTTGTGGTTGTCGCATTAGCCATGTTCTATGCACTGTTTGCAATGATGATTAGGGGTTTTGTTTGACAGTATTGCTAAAGCACATCTAGATGTGCTCTAAGTAATGCACATCTAGGTCCTATGCCATTGATGTTACGCGAAGATTCGTGCAGATATTTTCCTTTGTCTTTTTTTTCATTTCCTTTGTAGTTTGATTATTACTGGCTTTATCAATAAGAAGAGCTCAATGTATTGCTTGCCAACTGTCCTACTCCGTTCGTACCGGTACCAGTGCATAATCCCAAAACTCGTTCCTTGTTTTTGTCCTGAAAAAAGAAACCAGCCAATAGGAGTCCTGCGCAACCCCGGGAATTTGGAGCGACTGGGTACAAATAATTGCGGTTGATTATACCAGCGGTTAGATAATACGTCAACCCCCGCTTCCATTGGCATTTCCTCTTCTCTGCATACCCCGCTTAAGTGTCCACCATCTTCATCGTCCCCGGCAGGCCGCGCTACACACTGGCACACACTCTGTAGCCATGTCGAGCGACAGCGAGGATGACAGTTCGGCCAGCAGTCTGGCGCCCGATGATAGGTCAACATCAGAATCATCCCGCTCGTCTTCCATGTGTCCGGCATCGAGCCCAGACCTCGATTATATCCAGATCATGGAAGGGACGCCACCTCCGGAGTCGTCAGACGACAACCAGACGGACAAGGAGCCGTCGGAGGACGAAGAAGAGGACGACGATGATGAGGAGGAGGAATGGTCGAATGAGGAGGAGGACGACAAAAACGACGATGACGACGGTGGCGGCGATGAAAAGCCAACGGTCAGCGGCAAGAAGCGTCCTCGCCAAGACGATGTCGCGGGGCCATCCAACAACAACAACAAGAATAAGGACTAAATTAAGCAGACTGTATATATCTCTGTTTTCGTTCCCTCATATTAATTTGTTATCTCTGTTTATCCTATCAATCTCATCGCAGACGGTTAGTAATACGTATTCGACAGAGATCTTCTACATTATCGCCCACAGGTTGGTTTGTTGAACTGTGTGCCCTGACGAGCACACAATTCACAAAAAAGACCGTATCGGTTGTCTATAATGATCGCACACAATTCTGATTACCGACCTCTTTGCTGGGTATCACACACATCTTGTTACGCCGAATCGTTTGTGTTCACCTCGATCATCGCAAACGGTTCATCGCACACACCTTGATCTGGCAGCCCGTTTCTGTTGTTCTGTCTCATCGCAAACAGTTCGTATGGATCAACCGTATGCCTAGCATCGCACACGCAACTAAAATCTGAACCGTGTTCGATGTATCATTCATCGCAAACGTTTTGCGTCTTTTTTGACGTTTTTTTACATCACCGTTTGCGATTAATGCATCGCACACAGTTTCATAAAAGGGTCTCTGATCGTAGTGTCGTGTTAGCAGCATCCTGCAGTAGTGATTTTTGATTGTTCCATGCTATTATATTATCTGTTTTGGATGTTTTATATGCATTAATATGCTATTTTATATTATTTTTGGGACTAACCTATTAACATAGAGCCCAGTGCCAGTTTCTGTTTTTTCCTTATTTTTGAGTTTCGCAGAAAAGGAATATCAAACAGAGTCCAAACGGAATAAAACTTTCGCGATTATTTTTCCTGGACCAGAAGACACCTACGAGACTTGGAGATGAAGTCAGAAGACCCACGAGGCGATGACAAGCCGTAGAGCCACGCCCTAGGGGGGCGCCCCCTGGCTTGTGGTCCCCCAGGAGTCCATTGACCTACTTCTTCATCCTATAAATTCAGATATATTCCAAAACCCTTAGAGGCATCCACGAAAACACTTTTCCACCGTCGCAACCTTCTGTTCCCGTGAGATCCCATCTTGGGGCCTTTTCCGGCATCCTGCCGGAGGGGGATTCGATCATGGAGGGCATCTACATCAACTCTATTGCCCTTCCGATGAAGCGTGAGTAGTTTACCTCAGACCTACGGGTCCATAGCTAGTAGCTAGATGGCTTCTTCTCTCTCTTTGATTCCCAATACCATTTCTCCTTGATGTTCTTGGAGATCTATCCAATGTAATCTTCTTTTGCGGTGTGTTTGTCGAGATCCAATGAATTGTGGATTTATGATCGGCTTATCTATGAATATTATTTGAATCTTCTCTGAATTCTTATATGCATGATTTGATATCTTTGTATTTCTCTTCGAATTATCGGTTTGGTTTGACCAACTAGATTGGTTTTTCTTGCAATGGGAGAGGTGCTTAGCTTTGGGTTCAATCTTGCGTGATTTCACCCAGTGACAAAGTAGGGGTAGCGAGACACGTATTGAATTGTTGCCATCGAGGATAAAAAGATGGGGTTTTCATCATATTGCTTGAGTTAATTCCTCTACATCATGTCATCTTACTTAAGGCGTTACTCCGTTCTTTATGAACTTAATACTCTAGATGCATGCTGGATAGCGGTCGATGTGTGGAGTAATAGTAGTAGATGTAGGTAGGAGTCGGTCTACTTGACACGGATGTGATGCCTATATTGCATAATCATTGCCTTGGATATCGTCATAACTTTGCGCTTTTCTATCAATTGCTCGACAGTAATTTGTTCACCCAACGTATTACTTGCCTTCATGAGAGAAGCCTCTAGTGAAACCTATGGCCCCCGGGTCTATTTTACATCATATTAGTTTCTGATCTACTATTTTGCAATCTTTTATTTTCAGATCTATAAACCAAAAAACCCAAAAATATTTTATCTTTTGTTTAGTTTTATCTATCTCTATCAGATCTCACCTTTGCAAGTGACCGTGAAGGGATTGACAACCCCTTTATTGCGTTGGGTGCAAGTGTTTGATTGTTTGTGTAGGTGCATCTATTGGGGACTTGCGCGTTTCTCCTACTGGATTGATACCTTGGTTCTTAACTGAGGGAAATACTTATCTCTACTGTGCTGCATCACCCTTTCCTCTTCAAGGGAAAAACCAATGCAAGCTCAAGAAGTAGCAGGAAGAATTTCTGGCGCCGTTGCCGGGGAGATCTACGTCAAGCCTACCAAGTACCCATCATAAACTCTCATCTCTTGCATTACATTATTCGCCATTTGCCTCTCGTTTTCCTCTCCTCCACTTCTAAAATGATTTTCAAAAAGATTTATCCTTTTATTCACCCTTCTTCCGTTCGTCTTTTCGTTTTCTTTTCGTTTGCTCGTGTGTTAGCTTGCCTTGATGGCTCAACCCAAGAACTTTGATCCTTACTATAGGAAGTTGGAAGAAATTGAAAATAAAACTAGGAGCTTCATGTCCTTACAATTTGAGCATAATAGTTTCTCTAGGAACGAGCTTAAGGAGCAGATTTTTTTTTGGAGTATATGAATAAAGAGCTCGAGGATATTTCTAAAGAATTTTATGGTCTTAAATCACAATTTGCTCATCTTGAAAATTTAGTTGGCCAAATTTCCGATAAACAAACGACTTTGGTAAATAAGATGGCCGCTAAACCGGAGTTTTGTGAGAATAATGATGAAGATCTTAAAGTGATTGATGTGACTCCTATTGAATCTTTGTTTTCAAAAATAAATCTTGATAAAGATGGGACTGGAGATGAGTCAACTTTAGCTAGAAGGTGTCCCAATGATTCGAAGTTTATAGATCTTGATGCAAAAATTCATAAACGTGGGATTGGAGAGGTCAAAACTTTAAGTAGCGATGAACCCACTCTTTTGGATTTCAAGGAATTTAATTATGATAATTGTTCTTTAATAGATTGTATTTCCTTGTTGAAATCCATGTTGAATTCTCCTCATGCTTATAACCAAAATAAAGCTTTTACTAAACATATCGTTGATGCTATGATGAGATATTTTGAGGAAAAGCTTGAATTGGAAGTTTCTATCCTAGAAAACTTTATGATGAGTGGGAACCTACTATTAAGATTAAAATCAAAGATTATGAGTGCCATGCTTTGTGTGATTTGGGTGCTAGCGTTTCCACGATTCCGAAAACTTTATGTGATGTGCTAGGTTTCCGTGAATTTGATGATTGTTCTTTAAATTTGCATCTTGCGGATTCCACTATTAAGAAACCTATGGGAAGGATTAATGACCTTCTTATTGTTGCTAATAGAAATTATGTGCCTGTAGATTTCATTGTTCTTGATATTTATTGCAATCCATCATGTCGTATTATTCTTGGTAGACCTTTCCTTAGAACGATTGGTGCAATTATTGATATGAAAGAAGGAAACATTAGATTTCAATTTCCATTAAGGAAGGGCATGGAACACTTTCCTAGAAAAAAAATTAAGTTGCCATATGAATCTATTATGAGAGCTACTTATGGATTGCATACCAAAGATGACAATACCTAGATCTATGTTTTTATGCCTAGCTAAGGGCGTTAAACAATAGCGCTTGTTGGGAGGCAACCCAATTTTATTTTTGCGTTTTTTGTTTTGCTTCTGTTTTTGAATAAAATACACATTATTACCTCTGTAGTAATTGTGTTTTGGTGTTTTAATTAGTGTTTGTGCCAAGTAAGACCTTTGGGATGGCGTACGATGATAGTTGATTCAATCTTGCTGAAAAATAGAAACTTTTGCGTCCAGTCACATAATTTTAATAATTCACTGGAGTGTCGAAAAACCCTGAATGTTTTACAAAAGATTGATATACAAATTTCCTCTGTTGTACGTACTTTTCAGAATTTTTGAGGTTACAGAAGTATTAGAACAATTCGGATCTTCACAGACTGTTCTGTTTTTGACAGATTCTGTTTTCTATGTGTTGTTTGCTTATTTTGATGAATCTATGGGTAGTATCAGGGGGTATGAACCATGGAGAAGTTAGAATACATTATATATATTACACCAATATAAATAAATAATGAGTTCACAACAGTACCAAAAGTGGTGATTTATTTTCTTATACTAACGGATCTCATGAGTTTTCTGTGGAGTTTTGTGTTGTGAAGTTTTCAAGTTTTGGGTAAAGATTTGATGGACTATGGAATAAGGAGTGGCAAGAGCCTAAGCTTGGGGATGCCCAAGGCACCCCAAGGTAACATTCAAGGACAACCAAGGGCCTAAGCTTGGGGATGCCGCTACTTCTTGAGCTTACGTTGGTTTTTCCCTTGAAGAGGAAAGGGTGATGCAGCAAAGTAGAGATAAGTATTTCCCTCAGTTTGAGAACCAAGGTATCAATCCAGTAGGAGACAACGCACAAATCACCGAATACCTGCACAAACAATCAAACAACTTGCACCCAACGCGATAAAGGGGTTGTCAATCCCTTCACGGTTATTTGCAAAAGTGAGATCTGATAGAGATAGGTAAAACTAAACTAAAGATAAAGTAAATATTTTTGGGTTTTTTGGTTTATAGATCTGAAAATAAAAGATTGCAAAATAGTAGATCGGAAAGTAATATGATGGAAAATAGACCCGGGGGCCATAGGTTTCACTAGAGGCTTCTCTCAAGATAGAAAATATTACGGTGGGCGAACAAATTACTGCCGAGCAATTGATAGAAAAGCGCAAAGTTATGACGTTATCTAAGGCAATGATCATGAATATAGGCATCACGTCTGTGTCAAGTAGACCGAAACGATTCTGCATCTACAACTATTACTCCACACATCGACCACTATCTAGCATGCATCTAGAGTATTAAGATCATAAAGAACGGAGTAACCCATTAAGCAAGATGACATGATGTAGAGGAATTAACTCAAGCAATATGATGAAAACCCCATCTTTTTATCCTCGATGGCAACAATACAATACGTGCCTTGCTGCCCCTACTGTCACTGGGAAAGGACACCGCAAGATTGAACCCAAAGCTAAGCACTTCTCCCATTGCAAGAAAAACCAATCTAGTTGGCCAAACCAAACCGATAGTTCGAAGAGAATTACAAAGATATCAAATCATGCATAAAAGAATTCAGAGAAGATTCAAATAATATTCATAGATAAGCTGATCATAAATCCACAATTCATTGGATCTCGGCAAACACACCGCAAAAAAGTATTACATCAAATAGATCTCCAAGAACATCGAGGAGAACATGGTATTGAGAATCAAAGAGAGAGAAGAAGCCATCTAGCTACTAGCTATGGACCCGTAGGTCTGAGGTAAACTACTCACGCTTCATCAGAAGGGCAATGGTGTTGATGTAGAAGCCCTCCGTGATCGAATCCCCCTCTGGCAGGACGCCGAAAAAGGCCCCTAGATGGGATCTCACGGGTACAGAAGGTTGCGGTGGTGGAAAAGTATTTTCGTGGATGCGTCTGGTGATTTGGGCATATAAGAGTATATATAGGCGAAAGAATTAGGTCAGGAGGTGCACGAGGGCCCCACAAGGGTGGGGGGCATGCCCTACCCCCCTGGGCACGCCCTCAGTCCTTGTGGCCGCCTTGTGGCTCCTCCGACTTCATCTCCAAGTCTCCTGGTTTCCTTTTGGTCCAAGAAAGATCAACGCGAAAGTTTTAGTTCGTTTGGACTCTGTTTGGTATTCCTTTTCTGCGAAACTCAAAAACAAGGAAAAAACAGAAACTGGCACTGGCACTGGGCTCTAGGTTAATAGGTTAGTCCCAAAAATAATATAAAGTAGCATATTAATGCATATAAAACATCCAAAACAGATAATATAATAGCATGGAACAATAAAAAATTATAGATATGTTGGAGACGTATCAAGCATCCCCAAGCTTAATTCCTGCTCGTCCTCGAGTAGGTAAATGATAAAAACATAATTTTTGATGTGGAATGCTACCTAACATATTTATCCATGTAATTTCTTTATTGTGGCATGAATGTTCAGATCCGTATGATTCAAAACAAAAGTTTAATATTGACATAAAAACAATAATACTTCAAGCATACTAACAAGATAATTATGTCTTCTCAAAATAACATGGCCAAAGAAAGCTTATCCCTACAAAATCATATAGTCTGGCTATGCTCCATCTTCATCACACAAAGTATTTAAATCATGCACAACCCCGATGACAAGCCAAGCAATTGTTTCATACTTTTGGTGTTCTCAAACCTTTTCAACTTTCACGCAATACATGAGCGTGAGCCATGGATATAACACTATAGGTGGAATAGAAGGTGGTTGTGGAGAAGACAAAAAGAGGGAGATAGTCTCACATCAACTAGGCGTATCAACGGGCTATGGAGATGCCCATCAATAGATATCAATGTGAGTGAGTAGGGATTGCCATGCAACGGATGCACTAGAGCTATAAGTTTTTGAATGCTCAAAAAGAAAATAAGTGGGTGTGCATCCAACTCGCTTGCTCACGAAGACCTAGGGCAATTTGAGGAAGCCCATCATTGGAATATACAAGCCAAGTTCTATAATGAAAATTCCCACTAGTATATGAAAGTGACAACATAGGAGACTCTCTATCATGAAGATCATGGTGCTACTTCGAAGCACAAGTGTGGTAAAAGGATAGTAACATTGCCCCTTCTCTCTTTTCTCTCATTTTTTTTATTTGGGCCTTCTCTCATTTTTTTCCCTTTGTTTTGGCCTCTTTTATTTTTTTATTTTTCATCCGGAGTCTCATCCCGACTTGTGGGGGAATCATAGTCTCCATCATCCTTCTTCTCACATGGGACAATGCTCTAATAATGAAGATCATCACACTTTTATTTACTTACAACTCAAGAATTACAACTCAATACTTAGTACAAAATATGACTCTATATGAATGCCTCCGGTGGTGTACCGGGATGTGCAATGAATCAAGAGTGACATGTATGAAAGAATTATGAATGGTGGCTTTGCCACAAATACGATGTCAACTACATGATCATGCAAAGCAATATGACAATGATGGAACGTGTCATAATAAACGGAACGGTGGAGAGTTGCATGGCAATATATCTCGGAATGGCTATGGAAATGCCATAATAGGTAGGTATGGTGGCTGTTTTGAGGAAGGTATATGGTGGGTGTATGGTACCGGCGAAAGTTGCGCGGCACTAGAGAGGCTAGCAATGGTGGAAGGGTGAGAGTGCGTATAATCCATGGACTCAACATTAGTCATAAAGAACTCACATACTTATTGCAAAAATCTATTAGTTATCAAAACAAAGTACTACGCGCATGCTCCTAGGGGGATAGAATGGTAGGAAAAGACCATCGCTCGTCCCCGACCGCCACTCATAAGGAAGACAATCTATAAATAAATCATGCTCCGACTTCATCACATAACGGTTCACCATACGTGCATGCTACGGGAATCACAAACCTTAACACAAGTATTTCTCAAATCCACAATTACTCACTAGCATGACTCTAATATCACCATCTTTATATCTCAAAACAATCATAAGCAATCAAACTTCTCATAGTATTCAATGCACTTTATATGAAAGTTTTTATTATATCCCTCTTGGATGCCTATCATATTAGGACTAAATTTATAACCAAAGCAAATTACGATGCTATTTAAAGACTCTCAAAATAATATAAGTGAAGCATGAGAGTTCATCAATTTCTATAAAATAAAACCACCGCCGTGCTCTAAAAAGATATAAGTGAAGCACTAGAGCAAAATTGCCTAGCTCAAAAGATATAAGTGAAGCATATGGAGTATTCTAATAAATCACGATTCATGCGTGTCCCTCTCAAAAGGTGTGTACAGCAAGGATGATTGTGGCAAACTAAAAAGCAAAGACTCAAATTATACAAGACGCTCCAAGCAAAACACATATCATGTGGTGAATAAAAATATAGCCTCAAGTAAAGTTACCGATAGACGAAGACGAAAGAGGGGATGCCTTCCGGGGCATCCCCAAGCTTAGGCTCTTGGTTGTCCTTGAATATTACCTTGGGGTGCCTTGGGCATGCCCAAGCTTAGGCTCTTGCCACTCCTTATTCCATAGTCCATCAAATCCTTACCCAAAACTTGAAAACTTCACAACACAAAACTCAACAGAAAATCTCAATAGCTCCGTTAGTATAAGAAAATAAATCACCACTTTGGTACTATTGTGAACTCATTATTTATTTATATTGGTGTAATACCTACTGTATTCCAACTTTTCCATGGTTCATACCCCCCGATACTACCCATAGATTTATCAAAATAAGCAAACAACACAAAGAAACTGGAATCTGTCAAAAACAGAACAGTCTTCTAAGATCGGAATTGTTCTAATAATTCCGTAACTCCACAAATTCTGAAAATTTAGGACAACAGATTAAAATTGTATTTAAATCTCATATAAAAAATTCAGGGTTTTTTAACGCTCCAGTGAATTATTACAATTCTGAGACTGGACGCAAAAATTTCTGTTTTTCAGCAAGATCAAATCAACTATCACCATAAGCCATCCCAAAGGTTTTACTTGGCACAAACACTAATTAAAACATAAAACCACATCTAACCATAGGCTAGATGAATTATTTATTGCAAAACAGAACCAAAAAAAGCAAAGAACAAAATAAAATTGGGTTGCCTCCCAACAAGCGCTATTGTTTAACGTCCTTAGCTAGGCATAAAAACGCGAATAGATCTAGGTATTGTCATCTTTGGTATGCAATCCATAAGTAGCTCTCATAATAGATTCATATGGCAATTTAATTTTCTTTCTTGGAAAGTGTTCCATGCCCTTCCTTAATGGAAATTGAAATCTAATGTTTTCTTCTTTCATATCAATAATTGCACCAATCGTTCTAAGGAAAGGTCTACCAAGAATAATAGGACATGTAGGATTGCAATCTATATCAAGAACAATGAAATCTACAGGCACATAATTCATATTTCAACAATAAGAACATCATTAATCCTTTCCATAGGTTTCTTAATAGTGGAATCCGCGAGATGCAAATTTAAAGAACAATCATCAAATTCACAGAAACCTAACACATCACATAAAGTTTTTGGAATCGTGGAAACACTAGAACCCAAATCACACAAAGCATGGCACTCATAATCTTTAATCTTAATCTTAATAGTAGGTTCCCAATCATCATAAAGTTTTCTAGGGATAGAAACTTCCAATTCAAGCTTTTCTTCAAAAGATTGCATCATACCATCAACGATATGTTTAGTAAAAGCTTTGTTTTGTTTATAAGCATGAGGAGAATTCAACACGGATTGCAACAAGGAAATACAATCTATTAAAGAACAATTATCATAATTAAATTCCTTGAAATCCAAAAGAGTGGGTTCATTGCTACTTAAAGTTTTGACCTATCCAATCCCACTTTTATCAATTTTTGCATCAAGATCTAAAAACTCCGAATCATTGGGACGCCTTTTAACTAAAGTTGACTCATCTCCAGTCCCATATTTATCAAGATTTATATTGGAAAATAAAGATTTAATAGGATTCACATCAATCACTTTAAGATCTTCATCATTATTTTCACAAAAACTAGAAGAACATGTTTTTACAAACCATCTTTTTTAGCACGCATCTTAGCGGTTCTTTCCTTGCACTCATCAATGGAAATTCTCATAGCCTTGAGAGACTCATTGATATCATTCTTGGGTGGAATAGATCTAAGTTTCAAAGAGTCAACATCAAGAGAAATTCTATCCACGTTCCTAGCCAAATCATCAATCTTAAGCAATTTTTCTTCAATCAAAGCATTGAAATTCTTTTGCGAACTCATAAATTCTTTAACACTATTCTCAAATTCAGAGGGCATATTATTATAATTTCCATAAGAATTGTTGTAGGAATTACCGTAATTATTAGAGGAATTACTAGGAAACGACCTAGGATTAAAATTACCTCTATACATGTTATTACCAAAATTGTTCCTACCAACAAAATTCACATCCAAAGATTCATTATTATTTTCAATCAAGGTAGACAAAGGCATATCATTAGGATCCAAAGAAGCACTCTTGCTAGCAAATAATTTCATAAGTTCATCCATCTTTCCACTCAAAACATTAATCTCTTCAATTGTATGCACTTTTTTACTAGTGGAAGATCTTTCGGTATGCCATTGAGAATAATTAACCATAATATTATCTAGAAGTTTAGTAGCTTCTCCTAGAGTAATTTCCATAAAAGTGCCTCCCGCAGCCGAATCTAAAAGATTTCTAGAAGCAAAATTCAATCTAGCATACATTTTTTGTATAATCATCCACAAATTCAAACCATGAGTAGGGCAATTTCGTATCATCAATTTCATTCTCTCCCAAGATTGTGCAACATGCTCATGATCAAGTTGCTTAAAATTCATAATATCGTTCCTAAGGGAGATGATCTTAGCGGGAGGAAAATACTTGGAAATAAAAGCATCTTTACACTTATTCCATGAATCAATACTATTTTTAGGTAAAGATGAAAACCAAGTTTTAGCACGATCTCGAAGTGAGAACGGAAATAGCTTCAATTTAACAATATCATTATCCACATCTTTTTTCTTTTGCATATCACACAAATCAACGAAATTGTTTAGATGGGATGCGGCATCTTCACTAGGAAGGCCAGAAAATTGATCTTTCATAACAAGATTCAGCAAAGCGGCATTAATTTCACAAGATTCCGCATTAGTAGCGGGAGCAATAGGATTACTAATAAAATCATTGTTATTGGTGTTGGAAAAATCACACAATTTGGTATTCTCTTGAGTCATCATGATAAAGCAAACAATCCAACACACAAGCACACAAAAAGCAAACGAAGAAGACAAACGGAAGAGGGGCGAAGAAAAGGCAAAGAGAGAGGCGAAGAAAAAGGCAAATCTTTTCGAAAATCATTTTAGAAGTGGAGGAGAAGAAAACGAGAGGCGAATGGCGAATAATGTAATGCGAGAGATGAGAGTTTATGATGGGTACTTGGTATGGCTTGACTTGGCATAGATCTCCCCGGCAACGGCGCCAGAAATTCTTCCTACTACTTCTTGAGCTTGCGTTGGGTTTTCCCTTGAAGAGGAAAGGGTGATGCAGCAAAGTAGAGATAAGTATTTCCCTCAGTTTGAGAACCAAGGTATCAATGCAGTAGGAGACAATGCACAAATCACCGAATATCTGCACAAACAATGAAACAACTTGCACCCAACGTGATAAAGGGGTTGTTAATCCCTTCACGGTTATTTGCAAAAGTGAGATCTGATAGAGATAGGTAAAACTAAACAAAAGATAAAGTAAATATTTTTGGGTTTTTTGGTTTATAGATCTGAAAATAAAAGATTGCAAAATAGTAGATCGGAAAGTAATATGATGGAAAATAGACCCAGGGGCCATAGGTTTCACTAGAGGCTTCTCTCAAGATAGAAAATATTACGGTGGGTGAACAAATAACTGCCGAGCAATTGATAGAAAAGCGCAAAGTTATGACGTTATCTAAGGCAATGATCATGAATATAGGCATCACGTCTGTGTCAAGTAGACCGAAACGATTCTGCATCTACTACTATTACTCCACACATCGACTGCTATCCAGCATGCATCTAGAGTATTAAGTTCATAAAGAACGGAGTAACGCATTAAGCAAGATGACATGATGTAGAGGAATTAACTCAAGCAATATGATGAAACCCCATCTTTTTACCTCGATGGCAACAATACAATACGTGCCTTGCTGCCCCTACTGTCACTGGGAAAGGACACCGCAAGATTGAACCCAAAGCTAAGCACTTCTCCCATTGCAAGAAAACCAATCTAGTTGGCCAAACCAAACCGATAGTTCAAAGAGAATTACAAAGATATCAAATCATGCATAAAAGAATTCAGAGAAGATTCAAATAATATTCATAGATAAGCTGATCATAAATCCACAATTCATCGAATCTCGGCAAACACACCGCAAAAAAGTATTACATCGAATAGATCTCCAAGAACATCGAGGAGAACATGGTATTGAGAATCAAAGAGAGAGAAGAAGCCATCTAGCTACTAGCTATGGACCCGTAGGTCTGAGGTAAACTACTCACGCTTCATCGGAAGGGCAATGGTGTTGATGTAGAAGCCCTCCGTGATCGAATCCCCCTCCGACAGGACGCTGGAAAAGGCCCCTAGATGGGATCTCACGGGTACAGAAGGTTGCGGCGGTGGAAAAGTATTTTCGTGGATGCCTCTGGTGGTTTGGGCATATAAGAGTATATATAGGCGAAAGAATTAGGTCAGGAGGTGCACGAGGGGCCCACAAGGGTGGGGGGCGCGCCCTACCCCCCTGGGCGTCCTTGTGGCCGCCTCGTGGCTCCTCCAACTTCATATCTAAGTCTCCTGGTTTCCTTTTGGTCCAAGAAAGATCATCGCGAAAGTTTTATTCCGTTTGGACTCTGTTTGGTATTCCTTTTCTGCGAAACTCAAAAACAAGGAAAAAACAGAAACTGGCACTGGGCTCTAGGTTAATAGGTTAGTCCAAAAAATAATTTAAAATAGCATATTAATGCATATAAAACATCCAAAGCAGATAATATAATAGCATGGAACAATAAAAAATTATAGATATGTTGGAGACGTATCAGATGCCCTGGAACGCATCCCCTCTTTTGTCTTCGTCTATTGGTAACTTTACTTGAGGCTATATTTTTATTCACCACATGTTATGTGTTTTGCTTGGAGCGTCTTATATGATATGAGTCTTTACTTTTTAGTTTGCCACAATCATCCTTGCTGTACACACCTTTTGAGAGGGACACGCATGAATCGTGATTTATTAGAATACTCTATGTGCTTCACTTATATCTTTTAGCTAGGCAATTTTCCTCTATTGCTTCACTTATATCTTTTTAGAGCACGACGGTGGTTTTCTTTTATTGAAATTGTTGAACTCTCATGCTTCACTTATATTATTTTGAGAGTTTCTCTAAACAGCATGGTAATTTGCTTTGGTTATGAATTTAGTCCTAATATGATGGGCATCCAAGAGGAATATAATACAAACTTTCATATAAAAGTGCATTGAATACTATGAGAAGTTTGATTCCTTATGATTGTTTTGAGATATGAGGATGGTGATATTAGAGTCATGCTAGTGAGTAATTGTGGATTGTAGAAATACTTGTGTTGAAGTTTGTGATTCCCGTAGCATGCACGTATGGTGAACCGTTATGTAACGAAGTTGGAGCATGATTTATTTATTGATTGTCTTCCTTATGAGTGGCGGTCGGGGACGAGCGATGGTCTTTTCCTACCAATCTATCCCCCAAGGAGCATGCGCGTAGTAATTTGTTTCGATGACTAATAGATTTTTGCAATAAGTATGTGAGTTCTTTATGACTAATGTCGAGTCCATGGATTATACGCACTCTCACCCTTCCACCATTGCTAGCCTCCCTAGTACCGCGCAACTTTCACCGGTACCTTACACCTACCTTTTACCTTCCTCAAAACAGCCACCATACCTACCTATTATGGCATTTCCATAGCCATTCCGAGATATATTGCCATGCAACTTTCCACCGTTCCGTTTTATTATGACACGCTCCATCATTGTCATATTGCTTTGCATGATCATGTAGTTGACATCATGTTTGTGGCAAGGCCACCTTTTCATACTTATACATGTCACTCTTGAATCGTTGCACATCCCGGTACACCGCCGGAGGCATTCATATAGAGTCATATTTTGTTCTAAGTATCGAGTTGTAATTCTTGAGTTGTAAGTAAATAAAAGTGTGATGATCTTCATTATTAGAGCATTGCCCCATGTGAGAAAAAAATATAAAAGAGGCCAAAGAAGCCAAAAAAAATTGAGAGAAAAGAGAGAAGGGGCAATGTTACTATCCTTTTTCCACACTTGTGCTTCAAAGTAGCACCATGATCTTCATGATAGAGAGTCTCCTATGTTATCACTTTCATATACTAGTGGGAATTTTTCATTATAGAACTTGGCTTGTATATTTCAATGATGGGCTTCCTCAAATTGCCCTAGGTCTTCGTGAGCAAGCGAGTTGGATGCACACCCACTTAGTTTCTTTTTGAGCTTTCATAAACTTATAGCTCTAGTGCATCCATTGCATGGCAATCCCTACTCACTCACATTGATATCTATTGATGGGCATCTCCATAGCCCATTGATACGCCTAGTTGATGTGAGACTATCTCCTTCTATTTGTCTTCTCCACAACCACCATATTCTATTCCACCTATAGTTCTATGTCCATGGCTCACGCTCATGTATTGTGTGAAAGTTGAAAAGGTTTGAGAACATCAAAAGTATGAAACAATTGCTTGGCTTGTCATCGGGGTTGTACATGATTTGAATACTTTGTGTGATGAAGATGGAGCATAGCCAGACTATATGATTTTGTAGGGATAGCTTTCTTTGGCCATGTTATTTTGAGAAGACATGATTGCTTTATTAGTATGCTTGAAGTATTATCATTTTTATGTCAATATTAAACTTTTATTTTGAATCTTATGGATCTGAACATTCATGCCACAATAAAGAAAATTACATGGATAAATATGTTAGGTAGCATTCCACAACAAAAATTCCATTTTTATCATTTACCTACTCGAGGACGAGCAGGAATTAAGCTTGGGGATGCTTGATACGTCTCCAACGTATCTATAATTTTTGATTGTTCCATGCTATTATATTATCTATTTTGGATGTTTTATATGCTAATATGCTATTTTATATTATTTTTGGGACTAACCTATTAACCTAGAGCCCAGTGCCAGTTTCTGTTTTTCCTTGTTTCTGAGTTTCGCAGAAAAGGAATATCAAACGGAGTCCAAACGGAATAAAACTTTTGCGATGATTTTTCTTGGACCAGAAGACACCTACGAGACTTGGAGATGAAGTCAGAAGACCCATGAGGCGACGACAAGCCGTAGGGGCGCGCCCTAGGGGGGGGGGCGCCCCCTGGCTTGTGGTCCCCTCGGGAGCCCACCGACCTACTTCTTCGTCCTATAAATTCAGATATATTCCAAAACCCTTAGAGGCATCCATGAAAACACTTTTCCACCGCCGCAACCTTCTGTTCCCATGAGATCCCATCTTGGGGCCTTTTTCGGCATCCTGCCGGAGGGGGATTCGATCACGGAGGGCATCTACATCAACTCTATTGCCCTTCCGATGAAGCGTGAGTAGTTTACCTCAAACCTACGGGTCCATAGCTAGTAGCTAGATGGCTTCTTCTCTCTCTTTGATTCTCAATACCATGTTCTCCTTGATGTTCTTGGAGATCTATCCGATGTAATCTTCTTTTGCGGTGTGTTTGTCGAGGTCCGATGAATTGTGGATTTATGATCAGCTTATCTATGAATATTATTTGAATCTTCTCTGAATTCTTATATGCATGATTTGATATCTTTGTATTTCTCTTCGAATTATCGGTTTGGTTTGGCCAACTAGATTGGTTTTTCTTGCAATGGGAGAGGTGCTTAGCTTTGGGTTCAATCTTGCGTGATTTCACCCAGTGACAAAGTAGGGGTAGCGAGACACGTATTGAATTGTTGCCATCGAGGATAAAAAGATGGGTTTTTCATCATATTGCTTGAGTTAATTCCTCTACATCATGTCATCTTACTTAAGGCGTTACTCCGTTCTTTATGAACTTAATACTCTAGATGCATGCTGGATAGCGGTCGATGTGTGGAGTAATAGTAGTAGATGCAGGTAGGAGTCAGTCTACTTGACACGTACGTGATGCCTATATTGCATAATCATTGCCTTGGATATCGTCATAACTTTGCGCTTTTCTATCAATTGCTCGACAGTAATTTGTTCACCCACCGTATTATTTGCCTTCATGAGAGAAGCCTCTAGTGAAACCTATGGCCCCCAGGTCTATTTTCCATCATATTAGTTTCCGATCTACTATTTTGCAATCTTTTATTTTCAGATCTATAAACCAAAAAACACAAAAATATTTTATCTTTTGTTTAGTTTTATCTATCTCTATCAGTTCTCACCTTTGCAAGTGAGCGTGAAGGGATTGACAACCCCTTTATCGTGTTGGGTGCAAGTGTTTGATTGTTTGTGTAGGTGCATCTATTGGAGACTTGCGCGTTTCTCCTACTGGATTGATACCTTGGTTCTTAACTGAGGGAAATACTTATCTCTACTATGCTGCATCACCCTTTCCTCTTCAAGGGAAAAACCAACGCAAGCTCAAGAAGTAGCAAGATAAACTTGCTATAGTTCCTTATATTAAGAATGAAATTCTTGCTATTGCACCCACACATGATATTCCTATTATCTTTTTGAATTCTCCCAATTACACTATATCGGAGAAGTTTGCTTTTATTAAGGAATATATTGATGGGTTGCGTTCTACCATTACACTTGATGATTTTGATGAATATAATATGCATGTGCTTGCTGCTCCTACTTGCAATTATTATGAGAGAGGAACTACATCTCTGCCTCTCTATGTTTCCAACACGATAAAATTGCAAGAAACTGCTTATGCTATGTATTGGCCTTTACTTGATGTGCATGTATTGTTATTTTATGACATGTCGATGCATAGGAAGAGAGTTAGACTTCTTCATTACATGATATATGTTGCTTTGTGCTCACTACTAAATTATAAATCATTGCTAATTAAAATTGGCTTTGATATACCTTGGGATCCGGGTGGATCGATTACTTGAGCACTTTATGCCTAGCTTAATGTCTTTAAAGAAAGCGCTGCCAGGGAGACAACCCGGAAGTTTTAGAGAGTCATTTTATTCTATTGTGTGCTTTTATAAAGTTTAAAAACAAAAAAATATAGAGGGGAACTTAAAACTTTTTCAAAAAGAAAAGTGAATGTGAGAAAGACGAGCACCGTGGAAGCGGGAGCATGCCTTGAACTTTGTTCATGCCCATGGAAACTTTGTGAATCTTGAATTACAGAAACTTTTCAACAAAAATAATTATCCCCTTGTACAAATCCATTGTATTATAAAAATAATGTGCCAAGATTTGCCTTTAGGATGATTACATTACTTGTTGGTATGTGCGGTGCAAAAACAGAAACTTTAGCTGTTGTGCGTGATGTTACATTTTTTACTGGAACATCAAAAGTTTCTGAAAATTATACACAACACTGCTATGTAAATTTTTTATTTTTCCTAATGTTTCAGAATTTTTGGAGTTACAAAAGTATGGTAAATGTTCAGATTACTACAGACTGTCCTGTTTTTGACAGATTCTATTTTTGATGCATTGTTTTGCTTGTTTTGATGAAACTATCAATTGTATCGGTGGTATAAGCCATGGATAAGTTATAATACAGTAGCTACAATGCAAAAACAAAATATGAATGGGTTTGCAACAGTACTTAAAGTAGTGATTTGCATTATTATACTAACGGATCTTACCGAGCTTTCTGTTAAGTTTTGTGTGGATGAGGTGTTCAAAGATCGACGAGGTCTCGATATGAGGAGAAGGAGGAGAGGCAAGAGTTCAAGATTGGGGATGCCCAAGGCACCCCAAATAAATATTCAAGGAGACTCAAGCGCCTAAGTTTGGGGATGCCCCGGAAGGCATCCCATTTTTCTTCAACAAGGATCGGTATGTTTTCGATTTCGTTTCATTCACGTGATATGCGTAAATCTTGGAGCATCTTTTGTGTTTAGTTTTCATTTTTATTTTATGAACCATGCTGGTATGAGATAGTCCATGGTTGATTTATAGAATGCTCATTGCACTTCCCTTATATCTTTTGAGTATGGCTTTATAGAATGCTTCATGTGCTTCACTTATATCATTTGAAGTTTGAATTGCCTGTTTCTCTTCACAATAGAAAACTGTTATTCATAGGATGCTCTTTAGCTTCACTTATACTTGTTAGAGCATAGTCTTTTGTAGAAAGAATTAAACTCTCTTGCTTCACTTATATCTATTTAGAGAGTCAACAGGAATTGGTTAATTGCATGGTTAGTCATAAAATCCTACATAAAACTTGTGGATCATTGAATATGATATGTTTGATTCCTTGCAATAGTGTTGCGATATAGAGATGATAATATGTGGGAGATACTAGTGGATGATCATGTTTAGTAAGATATTGGTGTTAAGGTTTAAGATTCCCGAAGCATGCGCGTATAGTCTCTCGTTATGCTATGAAGTTGGAGCATGATTTATTATTGATTGTCTTCCTTTGCGTAGAGGTCGGGGGCGCGCGATGGTTAACTCCTACCAACCTTCCCCCTAGGGGCATGCGTAGTAGTACTTTGCTTCGAGGGCTAATAAACTTTTGCAATAAGTATATGAGTTCTTTATGACTAATGTGAGTCCATGGATTATACGCACTCTTACCTTTCCGCAATTTGCTAGCCTCTACGGTATCATGCATTGCCCTTTCTCACCTCGAGAATCGGTGCAAACTTCGCCGGTGCATCCAAACCCCGTGATATGATACGCTCTATCACACATAAGCCTTATTATATCTTCCTCAAAACAGCCACCATACCTACCTATTATGGCATTTCCATAGCCATTCCGAGATATATTGCCATGCAACTTCCACCGCTTCCATTTTGATGACTTGAGCATTCATTGTCATATTGCTTTGCATGATCGTAAGATAGCTAGCATGATATTTCCATAGCTTGTCCGTTTTTGATATCTCTGCTACGCTAGATCATTGCACATCCTGGTACACTGCCAGAGCCATTCATATAGACTCATACTTTGTTCTAGGTATCGAGTTGTAATTTTTATTTCTTTTGAGTTGTAAGTAAAAAGAAGTGTGATGATCATCATTATTCATTATTAGAGCATGTCCCATTGAGGAAAGGATGATGGAGACTATGATTCCCCCACAAGTCGGGATGAGGCTCCGGACAAATATAAAAAAAGAAAAAAAAGAGGAGAAAAAAAGTGAGGCCAAAAAGAGCCAAAGAAAAAATAAAAAAAAGAGAAAAAGGGGAAAAGAAAAAAATGAGAGAAAAGAGAGAAGGGGCATGCTAATTCCACACTTGTGCTTCAAAGTAGCACCATGTTTTTCATATAGAGACTCTCCTATATTGTCACTTTCATATACTAGTGGGAATTTTTCATTATAGAGTTAGATGCACACCCACTTAGTTTTCAGTTTGAGATTTCATATACTTATAGCTCTTAGTCCATCCGTTGCATGGCAATCCCTACTCCTCGCATTGATATCAATTGATGGGCATCTCCATAGCCCGTTGATTAGCCGCGTCGATGTGAGACTATCTTCTTTTTTGTCTTCTCCAAATTAATGTCTACCACCGTATTCTATTCCACCCATAGTGCTATATCCATAGCTTGCGCTCATGTATTGCGTGAGAGTTGAAAATGCTGAAGCGCGTTAAAAAGTATGAACCAATTGCTTGGCTGACACCGGGGTAGTACATGATAAATACTTTGTGTTAAGAAGATAGAGCATGACAAGACCATATGATTTTGTAGGGATAGCATTCTTTAGCATTGATATTTTGAAAGACATGATTGTTTGTTGGGATGCCTGAGTATTGATGTCTTTATGTCAAATTATAGACTATTGCTTTGAATCACTCGTGTCTTAATATTCATGCCATGATTAGAGATATGATCAAGATTATGCTAGGTAGCATTCCACATCAAAAATTATTCTTTTTTATCATTTACCTACTCGAGGACGAGCAGGAATTAAGCTTGGGGATGCTGATACATCTCCATCGTATCTATAATTTTTGAATGTTTCATGCCAATATTATACAACTTTCACATACTTTTGGCAACATTTTATATGATTTATTGGACTAACATATTGATCCAGTGCCCAGTGCCAGTTCCTGTTTTTTGCATGTTTTTTGTTTCGCAGAATATCCATATCAAACGAAGTCCAAATGTAATAAAATTTTATGGAGAATTATTTTGGAATATATGTGATTTTTGGGAGGTGGAATCAACGCAAAAGGAGGCCCACAGCCCCCACAAGACACCAGGGCGCGCCCCAGGGCCCAGGCGCGTGGTGGTGGGTTGTGGTCACCTCGTAAGGCGGTTGCTACTCTTCTTCGGGCCCAAGGAAGCTTACCGGAAAAAAAAGTCATGTTAAAATCTCAACGCAATCGGAGTTATGGATCTCCGGGAATATAAGAAACGGTTTTCGACCAGAAAACAGGAAAGCGAAACAGAAGAGAACAAAGAGGGAGATCCAATCTCGGAGGGGCTCCTGCCCCTCCGCCGCCATGGCAACCATGGACTAAAGGGGGAACTCTCCTCCCATCTAGGGGGAGGCCAAGGAAGAAGAAGAAGGAGGGGGGGGGGGGGCTCTCTCCCTCTCTCTCCCGGTGGCACCGAACGCCACCGAGGCAATCATCGTGTGACGGCGATCTACTCCAACAACTCCGTCATCTTCACCAACATCTTCATCACCTTCCCCCATCTATATTCAGCGGTCCACTCTCCCGCAACCCGTTGTACCCTTTACTTGAACATGGTGCTTTATGCTTCATATTACTATCCAATGATATGTTGCCATCCTATGATGTCTGAGTAGATTTTTGTTGTCCTATCGGTAATTGGTGAGTTGCTATGATTGGTTTAATTTGCTTGTGGTTATGTTGCTATCCTTTGGTGCCCATCATATGAGCGCGCGTGTGGATCACACCATAGGGTTAGTTGTATGTTGATAGGACTATGCATTGGAGGGCAAGGGTGACAGTAGCTTCTTCCTACCATAGAAATTGATGCATACAGGATTGAAGGGGGACCAATATATATCTTAATGCAATGGTTGGGTTTTACCTTAATGAACGTTAGTAGTTGCGGATGCTTGCTAATAGTTCCAATCATAAGTGCATAGAGTTCCAAGTAAGGGATGACATGCTAGCAGTGGCCTCTCCCACATAAAAACTTGCTATCGGTCTAGTAACGTAGTCAATTGCTAAGGGAGAATTCCGCAAATCCTACCACTGCTAATCCACACTCGCTATACTAATTTAATTGTTTATTTAATTAGAACAGCACCTACTTTTTATTTTTATGTTCTTTATTATCTTTTAAACTTATCCCTTCATGCCTACAAAGTACTTCTAGTTTTATTCTTATTCTAGGTAAAGTAAACGCTAAGCGTGCGTAGAGTTGTATCGGTGGTTGATAGAACTGGGGAATATTTGTTCTACCTTTAGCTCCTCGTTGGGTTTGACACTCTTATTTATCGAAAAAGGCTACAAACGATCCCCTATACTTGTGGGTTATCAAGTACTCGCAAGACTTACGTAAGATCTATACTAAGTATGCATGAGTATCAAAGGAATGGGGCTATATCTTTGGACTGAACTGCAGAAATGCAAGAATAGAAGGGAAGGCCTAGCCTATCAAAGACTAGCATCTTGCAGCATTAGAACATAAAGTAGTAAGTATGTTGTAGTAACGCCCAGAGATCCTTCCTCGACTCTCTGCGAGAAATCAGTCCCGGAGCCATCATATCCATTTAGTGTCTCCAGTATCCAGTTCTAGTTGTATAGATCGAGATACAACTCCGAGCTTCCGTTACCGAGGACACGGCTATTTGAATAGATATAATTCCTTGCAGGGGTGCACAAACTTACCCAACACACTCGATTAACTCCGGCCGAACACACTTTTCTGGATCATGCCCGATCTCGGCTGATTGACATACCGTAGTCCTACCTAGGCTCAACAAAGAGGCTAACACACCGGTCTACATCCTAAGCGCTCAGGGGTCCTGGGCCCATCACCCTTTGCACTCCTGCATGTTGTGTACGCGACCTGGAGCAGACCCACCCCCTTATACAAGCGCAGGCGGTTCTCGTCCAATCGGGCACGCGCCGCTCAATCGCTGACGTTCGAAGAGCTTTCAGAGAATCGTATGACGCCGAGTGCCTATACTTATTCCCGCATGGTGGTTAGTGCAAAAAGGCCAGAGGCCTACTTAGATCACATATCCAAATCCTTTAGTGTCTTGGGAGTGTGCGGAGACTATCAATGATGCATGATCTATGGTCCCGTTGCCCCGTCTCGCGGACTTACGGCAAGGGCTAAGAATGCCCGGTCGTACTGCGTAATTATCTCATAGGTACCCTCACGGCCAACCCGACTCCACATCACTCACGGGTACCCTCACGGTAACCCGACTTCACATTTCTCATGGGTACCCCTCGGGGCCGACCCGACTTCAACATGGTTCTGGGGTAAAGTCAAAGTAACCGTGTGTCCATAACATCAAGGGGGATCCAAGGAATCACCCTCGATGGATTCCACTCGATGTAACCGTCAAGGTGACCTTGGAGGAATCAGCGTCGATGGGTTCACACTTGAAGTGTTGCATGACTGAGTCGTTATCAGAAGTGGTGAAGGAGGAATCACCCTCCGTAATCCACGACCGACTAGCTACACTATAGAGTTATCATCAGGAGTGCGTTACAAGGTATCACCCTCGACACTCGATAGTAGCTCTGTAGAGCCGTACAACTAAGGGGGTGTCAGTGATGTGTCGGGCTCTGGACGTCGATCACGTTGATCGAGTCATCGGTGATAAAGGGAGGGCAACAGGGACAAGGTGAGGGGTCACTGATGGATCACTAACCAACCTATACTAAGCATATAGGATAAACGGGTAAGTAACAATAGCAAGTTACAAAATCAGGCTATGCATAAGAATAGGAGCAATCAAATACAATAGCAAATTCTAATGCAAGCATGAGAGAGAAGGAATGGGCAATATAGGAATGATCAAGGGGGTTTTGCTTGCCTGGAAGCTCTGCCGAGAAGGAAGGGTCGTCGATGATGTAGTCGTACACAGGGGCATTGGCAGCGATCTCGAGGTCTACCAAAGAAGAAGGAGTGGGTCGTCGTCAACGTAGTCAATCTCAGGGGTAGTAGCGGTCTCGGGGTCTACTAATAAGAAGGGACGAGAGGGGGAAACAATAAGGCGGCTGCTAGACGTCATCCGCCTGCTAAACCGGTAATTAGCATCCCGCAAGACAGCCGTTTGATTTAATTACGCGCGGCCGTCGGATCAAAGCCACGTGTTAACCCTCCCGACCACCTCTCGTTGTCCTTCCCATCTTTGCTGCAACCATTGATGCTGGAAGCAGAATCCCCACCTCCTCCGCAGCTCCTCTGCACCCGCCCGAGGCCAGGGCGAGGAGTAGATCGACGCCGCATTGCCTGTACCACCACCGTTGCTGACGCAGCATCGCCACTACCATCGCCTCCGCCAACGCAGCATCGCCCCCCTTCACCTTCCCCATGCCATGGCAGCTCACCACATAGTGCGGGCTATGTTGTCGGCCACCATGGATCGAAGCTCCGGTGCTCCATCAAGCGGCAGGCAAGCCAAATCGGCCCCGATTCTCGCCGGCGAGCCGATTCCGCTGGCTGGAGTTGCAAGGGAGCTCCGTGATCCTCCTGTATTCTCTGCTGAAGGCTCCCGGGCTAGCTCCTCGCATGCATGGGTGAGTTGCTTCAGAACCCCTAGCTATCCAGTTACTTCTCATGAAGCATGAAGCAAGGGTGGTACTGTGTGTGTGATTTCCTGAATTTCATCAAGCATGAAGCATGAAGTATGAAAATTCATCAAGCATGAAGCATGAAGTATGCAATTTCAGTATGGGGGTGGTTAAGCTGTATGTGTGGTGAATTGCTCCTAACACAACCGAAAACCGAAAAAAAGCCTCCAAAAAATGTAGATGTTGGCAATGTTGTATGTGTGGTGACTGACATAATAGTTGTGTTGGACACTGACTCTGTTCACTGACTCTGTTCGCTATGTTGCAATTTAGACATAGTAGTTGTGTTTGTAAATTTCTTCACTAGAAAAAGTGAAAGACATGAAGGAATGTGTTGCATCATCTACTAGGCAAAAAGCTACTTTGTAGTAAACATTGTCACCTTGATTAGTTTAGCACAGTGAAAAATCATTGCTGTAGCATGTAGTAGAAGCATTTTATTTAGTATGATGAGGTAAAAAAAGGAGAAAAGATAAAAACAAACTACCTTATTTTACATTCTACCTTTTTATACATTGTTAGAAGCACTAGTTCCTATCTACATTCTACCTTTTTTTTACTGACATTGTGATTATTTTTTCTACAATAATAAAAACAACAACAAAAAAGGCTGCTTGTGCTGGAGTTGGTGATGATGAGAGCTACATTATGGTGCAAATGTCTGCTGCGAATGGAGTTAGTATGGAAGGCATGGTTAATGCTGCTGATGTGCAATAGGATAGAGATGATGCAGATGATGATGCAATATCATCGTAGCCGCTTGTTCCATATGTGGGTATGACATTTGATTCAGTTGACGATGCGAGAAAATTCTACAACAAATATGCTTTCAGCCACGGGTTTGGAATCAGAACATCTGCTTCGAAGAACAGCCAGGCAAGAGGACCCACGAAGCTAATTAGTAGGACTTTCACATGTGTTCATGCACGACCTGATGGAAGCAAAAGTGAATCTGATAGCACTGTAGATAGTATTGCAACAGCGTCAAGCAACACAAGAAAAAGGAACAAGTTGCAATGTCATGATTGCAAGGCTCACATGATTGTTGGACTCTGAGAGAACCGATGGACAGTCACATGCTTTACAGAAGAGCATACACATAATCTTGTGCAACAGGAAGAGAAAGTTAGGTTTTACCGGTCTCATCGAAAGATCCCACAAGAAGACCTCCAAATGATAAGGACGTTGCATGAACGCAACTTGTCAACCTCAGATTGCATGGGTGTCCTTGGAGATTGTCATGGAGGTGATCAAAGGCGCCTTGGTTATGTTAAAAGAGATGTTTCAAATACACGGTCCGAGATGTGGCAAACCATGGCATTTCAGGACATGGCCATGACAGTCGAATACTACAGTCGAATACTTTGAGAGGCGGCAAGCTGAAAGCCCACAATTCTTCTATGCAACACAAGTGAATAAGGAGACAAATGCAGTAGAAGCATTGTTTTGGGTTGATGGAAGGACAAGAGCACTATACCCAAAGTACAAGGGCTGTGTCTTTTTTGATACAACCTTTTGCACGAACAAATATAATATGCCTTTTGCTCCGATCGTTGGCATCAACAACCATCTTCAGACTATTGTCCTAGGCTATGCATTGCTTCCAAATGAGCAAACTGAAACCTTCAAGTGGGTCTTTCGTCAATGGTTGCTTGCGATGAACAATGAGTACCCAACAAACCTTATGACCGACCAGTGCAGAGCAATGGAAACTGCAATTTCTGATGTGTTCCCTCACACAATCCATAGGTGTTGCAAATGGCATGTATAGCGGAAGGCACGTGAGAAACTTGGGAGGATGCTTACAAGGGATTCAATTTTTGAGAAAGCTTTCTACGAATGCATCAATGAATCCGAGACAGAAGATGAATTTGAAGAAACATGGCGGCACATGCTGCATTGCTTCGAGTACACAGAGAATAGGCACTTACAAAACATGTGGGAATGCCGTCAGACATGGGCTCCTGCATACTTCAAAAATGATTTCTTCCCTTTCACAAGCATAACCAGGAGACCAGAAGGGCTGAATTCTTATTTCAAGATGTTGGTGCATCCACAAAACTCAGTTTTTACATTTGTAAGGCAGTATGAACTCCTACAAGAAACAATGCTAGACCGTGAAGATAATGCTGCTTTCACCTGAGAAACAACAACAACGCCACTATGGGGACGGTACAAAATAGAGCGTCAAGCTGTTAACTTCTACACACGCAACGTCTTTGGCAAGTTCCAAGAGCAAGTGACAGCATCGACAGCTTATATAATCAACCAAGTGCCTAATCTTCAGCATGAAGGTATCATGTTTGAGCTTTACTCAAACTTGTATGATAATCCAAAGTTGTACCATGTGCATGATGTGATAGAGGAGGGGCTGTACTCATGTAGCTGCCATTACTTTGAGATGAATGGTGTGCTTTGCTCACACATCATAAGGGTGATGATACAGCTTAATGTGCAAGAAATTCCAAGTAGATACATGCTGGAAAGGTGGTCCGAAGCAGCTATGACAAACATGGACACCTCTGGGAGGTTCCTTGAGTTTGGACTACCAGAAACAAACACTCCCAAGTACAACTCACTGTGCAGAGATATGAATGCATTGGCAGCAGAAGCATGCTCTGTTGATCCAGCTTACAACTTCCCGACAGATGTAATGAAGCAGCTCTGGCCCATAGTTGCTTCGATGAAAAAAGAGCAAATGTCGAGGGAGGTGGTGGTGCAGCAGCAATAGCAAAACCCTCAAGCAAGTGCATCCAATGCTGCAATTGGAGCAAACCCACAACCATCAGCCCCGCTATAAAATCCTGCTCGTGTGCCGAAGCAAGGTCGACCGACAGAGCGAGCAAAAAGAAAAAAAACATTGTTGGAGCAACGAGAAGACGAGCATAAGAAGAAGCTACAGAAAGAAGCCAAGAAAGAAAGCAAAAAAACAGCCAAGAAAGAAAGCAAGAAAGAAGACAACGTGGAGTCATCAAGCAAGCCAAAACCTAGGAGGAAAGTTACTTGTTCATTTTACAGTGAAGAAGAACACACTATCAAAACATGTGAGTCATTCCGTGAGTACAAGGCAATGATGGCTACTGATCTTACAACAAAATGTCAGTTTTGCTCCGAGGAAGGCAACACAATGCAATCATGCATTCATTTTAAAGCTGCGACAGCAAAAGTCGAGGGACATGCTCAATAGTTAGATTTAAAATTACTGTAGTTGAATTCAAAGTACAAGTAAACAGTACCAGTAACTTGAAAGCCTATTTTTGAAGAAGACATATTTGTACTTTGTGCTTCTACTGAATTTTGTGTGAACTTTACATCGATCATTTTGGTTCATATTACTGCTCATTGAAAACCGTGTATGCTCATTCCAAAAAAATTATATTGCTGCTGCAAAAAGTGGGAGTGAAAAAAATGAAACATTGATATTGTGTTTGTGCTCGATTAAGAACGCATCTATTTTAAAGAAATAATACACAATTTTCAGTTATTAAAAAAGTGTGTTTCTCAAAATGTGTTCATTGCTCAGAAGCATTGGGCTAAAAGTTGAAATGCTTCTAGTAGTAGGTCGTACATGCCCAAAAAAATACTTCTTCCAGCAACAACTATCAAAAGCTGATCCTTCCGAAAAAGACAATGTTTCATGAGCAGTTTCTTCCAGTAATTCCTCAACATGTGATTGTCATGCAAAAATTGTGATGATATAAACCAGCAGATGCTAGAAAACACACATGAAACATTTATAACAAAAATTCGAAGCATTCCATCAAACTTGATAAAACACCACATTGGTTATAGCTTTGTATGACAAGATTTGCTTTACATGAGAATCATTCCACCAATCATTCCCAGAAACAAAAAGATTTGCTTTACATGAAGTTTCATTTGCCATAAAAGATAACAAAATACACTACTGGCAAACTACAATTCCAGGATTATCAAGTTGCATCTTCACAGCTGCTGTGGTCGCCTTCTTCAATGCAGTACGATCGCCTACTTCAAGACACTACGATTTCCTTGTGCACATCAGCAGGACAAACCTTGTTCAGCGGATGGGAAAACAGTTTCGAAGCAATCGTCTTCCGCACATCAAGCATATTTTGCTGCATAAAAATAAAAAAATGGTAAAAAAGAGTGCAAACGTATATCAGACACGCAACACATGAAAAAAGTACCCCCAAAAAGCATGATTATCTATTTTTACCTTCTTAAAATCTTTCATCCTATTGCCATCGAAATTTTCCAAGTACAGAGCTGTGAAAAGTCCACAATCAAAACTGTTTTGTGATGCCATACAAAAAAATGTGTAGAAGAAGGTTAAGCTGGTTACAGAAAAGGACATGTAAGAACTACTATTATGGAGGGTGATGTTCATCAAAGCTTACTGAGTTGCCTGATGTGGGTAGTCAAGCAGCAGCCAGTCGGGTTTGAAAAAAGATAGGTCCACTGTGAAATCTGGCTCTTCTGAAGCAATCCTCTTGAAATTGGTAAACTAGAACAAGTAGCAAAACATTAGCAAAAAAATGCAGGTGCTTTGTAAAACACACAAGTAATGGAAGAAAATGCTACCACCACTAAAAACTTTAGTCAATTGCTCTCTTTTTACATTAATGAAACATTGAAAACTACATATAATGTTCTTTGTGGATCTTATTTTTTCATTAATGAAACAAAGACAACTACATATAAAAAGGACGAAAATGTCACTTGCCAGATTCCTTACAGCAACATCCAATTTTCCATTATCCAATGAGTCGAACATGTTAACCTCCTTGTGCAAGAGGTTAATGACACAAACAATCCAGTGGCCATCGCGGACGATGGTGAAGTAAAGCTAGAAAAAGTAGTAAAGACAAGATAGAAGTTAAATGGAACAAACTTCAAAGCAGCAAAAACTGAAGGAAACACATAAATTGAATAAAAAAGTGTTGGGAGCAGACTTACTAGGTCAAAACCTGAAATCTGAAAATTTTGGCATGCCCTCCTCAGCTCTTTTGCACAAACACTTGGATCAAAGACTTCTGGGTGGACAAAGAGTTGAAGCTGCAGCACATGTGGACGCAGCAACACAATTTTAAGAAAGGGGTGAATGGAGATCTGTTGCAGTAGGGCATACACACAAAAAAACTCTAGAAAATGATGGCAATAAAAGGGATAAAAAGTAGATGAGAACTAACACTCATTAAAAAAGAGAAAGCAAATTTCTTCTGCTTATTTGAAGACGACAACTGTTCAATGTTGAAGCTTTCAATGAATAATGACATGACTTCATTGCAAATCTGAGCGCGTGGCTTCAACGACTTCTGAAAGTTCGTGAAGGTAATGTGGAAATCACCAATCTTAATGAAAGGAGGCCTGCAAGAAGAAGGATGACAACCATAGTAGTGAGGAGCGTTTGACAAGATGAAAAATGTAATAATAGAAGATAACAAAATGTTGGAAGCAAAATTCAGAAAGATGCCACTTACTCAATTTCCCCTCTCTTCATCTTCTTCATCTTGTACCTCTTCATGACATAGTGCTGGTACATTGCTTCCGTCTTCGAATATGTCTTTATTTACTTGTACTTTGCTCCGGCCGACAATGGACTACCTACTCTTTTCTTGCTCTTGAGTTTGTTCTCGTCCTTGCTCTTCAACTTCTCCTCGTCAAGGTTGGGACTTGGTTCCCTGCTGCTAACTAGAACAACTAGCTCTTCTTGTGGTTTTGATGGTCCATCTGAAAAAAGCCAGTAGAAAAATGATTTTACAGAAAATGTTGCGAGAAGAGATTTGTTCAAAGATATACATGGCAGAGCATACTTACAGTCCCACTTGATAATGGAGCCATGGAGATTGGTGTGACATCGTACACAGGAGCTTCTACTTCTCTTGATATTGCAGCATGAGGAGTGGCATCAAAAACAGCACAAGACTTTGGTGTTGTAGCAGTGTTGCCATGAGTTGGAGCATTGGAGTTCGGATCTTGACTTTGGACACCAATCCACCAATCGTACTCCTCAGTGCCCTCTTGGAACAGACACATTGACGGTGCATCACTCCAATGTCCAGCCACACTAGTATGCACAAAGTGATTGCGCTCGATGACTTGGTGACCATGCTCAATATCTTCACCACTAGACACTTTCTCCCTTGCATTCTCAAAACACTGTGCAGGGGGCTCGCTGACAACAGAACTAGTTCATGTGCCCATCTCAACCACATCACCGCCATTAGACTCATGAGCAATGCCGCTTGCATGGTTGCTTCGAGCTCCTTCACCCGGCTCAACCACCTTGTCTGTTGTTAGCTCATCTGCGGCCTTCCTGCTAGAGCTTTCCTTGGTACATCCATGATCTGACTTGTCTACATCATTGTTGTGAGGGGGTGGCACATCAAAACTAACACCCGTTGCTTCTTGAGAACTTGGCGAAGCAGCGTGCACATCTTTGAGAAGCTGCCCCATTCGCTTGCAATGTATTGCTTGCAACACTTGCCCGAAAGAACTTAGAGGCCCTTTTAACTCTGCAGCATATAGTTTTGTGTGCTTGTCGTAGATTGCAGCCAGATGTGATGGGAGCTGAAAAATGTATGGCAAAATAAAGTGATGGTCGTCAGTATGGAAGCAAACTTAAACATATGATGGAACTAGGAAAAAATAAAAGGGTACAAAGGTATTTAACAAAAAAAAAACAGAAAAAAACACAAAGAAGAATAACCTCACCTCAAGCTCTACCCCAAATGGTGTTGGGTTCTGAAGCCAATCATCCAGTGAACCACACACATCTTCCGTTGGATTGCTACCTTCTGTAGGATTCTCTTTCGCAGTCACGTCATCTTGGTTATCATCAATGTTGATATTTTCTGCCCCACGATCTTCGGTATCACCACAATATCGGCTCTCCGAAACCTGCTGATCTTGAGCAACTTCACTACTGTTGCCTACAGGGCCTTGGGCAGGCAATGCTGCGTATGGCGTCTCTGACAGAGGGTGAAACTACATGACACAAAGTAAAAGAAACAAGTATTAAAACCATGAATACACAAGCATAAAAATAAAAAATGGCGGAAAAATGGGGAAGAAACAATACTGCAAAAATGGACGAGGGAAGTAAACCACACAAAAAACTTACGCGACACTTCCCGAATGAGGGTTTGCCCAAAGAAAGCTTGTTCCTATCATATTCCAACACAATATCAAAGTCAGTCTGATGCACGAAGCAAGCCCTTGAAAGAGAATAGTTCAATTGGTGCTCGTTGATGGCAGCTTGAGGGAATATCAAATGGTCCATGTAAATAACCTGAATAAGAAGACATAACATAATATATCAGACACAAAAAATAAAATAAAAAATGTGATTATAAAAAACACAAAACATGTTGCGATAGATAGAAAAATTCCAAAAAGAAAAGAAGTATACCGCAAGCATAGGGAAGCATCCCCCAACCCAGAATGAAGAAGTAGCCTGATTTTTTATCTTGTTCTGACACTTCTTGACCTCTCTCATTGCAACACTTAAAACATGCTCATCCCAAGCAAATTCAGTAACCTTGTCCATTTCTTCAAGGCTTTTCAAGTACTCTAGGGGCACCATGTTGCCAGTACTTGGAGTTAAAACTGTTGCAAGCGCCAAGAGCACCCATGACCTCTTCGTAGTATCTCCATCATCATTCCTCGCTCGATGAAGCACATCCACTGTATGCGCAATTGGAGCTCTGCCATTCTTGTGATAAATGTTGCAGAGCTCGCAATGCTCGTGTCTCTTGAAAAGCTCAACTGGTCTGTTGCCTGATGGGATATTGAAAACCTTCTTCACCATGTCTCTAGTGAACACAATGACCTTATTCTGACTCAGCCTGAAAAACCAAAAAAATATTGTATTCATTGCTTGCTATCAACATGGCCTGAGAGAGAAAATAAAGTATATGATGCAGGAGAAAAAAAGAAGAAAAGAAAGGAGGTGGGTGCAAATACCTGAGCTCACGAGTGTCAGTGTCGATGTTCATTGTTAACCACTCCATCAGATCATGTGGCGCTGTGAAAGGGGAGATGCTCGTGAGATCACCAAAGCCAGTTTCATTTACGTAGCGCCTCTTGCTAGCATTGAGTTTTGTCTTCGCAACTTCGCGCAAGCGTTTTGCTGCAAAGCATTGGCTGAATGCAGTATCAGACTCCATTCCTTCTTCCTCCGACATGAAGCTGCAAAAATCAAAATGAATAAAAAATGTAGTGGGGGTACAAACAACATTACAGAATTACTACAGAAGCGACGGGCATTCGGATTCCAGCATATTCAACATCTACCAAAATCATAACAATGAAACAAAAATAAAAATGACCATTCCTTTCTTGTCATTACTTCAGAGTGGATTTAGACAATTAGCCGCACAACACTATAACATGGGGAATCTGGTCTGAAGGTATAAATAAAACAAACAATAAGACACTGAAAAAACACTGACTTTCATTCTAAACAACATAGGCTAAACAACAAATGCAGCATAAACCTATGCAGCATAAAACTTGCCTGACCAGATATCAGCATCACAAATATGAGACCACTGAGAAAACTAGTCATCCAACTCTAAAAATCTCATCACCTACATATGCAAATCTCGTCCCCTACCCCTAAAATCTCAACTATAAACCTTTCCAAACCCTAGCTACAACATGGAACCAAGTTAATCCGATCTACACAACAAAGCCTAGGTGATCGGGCTCCTCCCCTCCCCTGCCATACATGCCCATGTGCACTTCAGTTGACTTACCACACCATACCTCGGCATGTTTACAGACATTTTCTGCCTCTCACAGCAGGTTGGTTAACCAGATGGGATGGGATGGGATGGGATCCAAGGCAAGGCAGCTCAGCCACCTCACCTAGCTCCATTTCCCAGCGGAAAACAAATCCTTGCACCAGCCTAAAAATGTACTCCTACTTACTTATATTCAGACTGTCAGAGATCACAAGGATCCATCTCAGCCTAACAAAGGGCCAAAGCAGGCAGTCAGTTAGTCACACAGTCAGACTCGCACAAAACACAGTTGCGCATTCGCTGAAATAACCGGCACTTCTGTAAACAACTTACTGGAGTTAGTTAAAAAATGGCTACAAGGGTGCTACAAGGATGCTATCGCTGCTAAAGGATTCCTAGACCGGCTTCTAAGTGCTACATAGCTCAGGACAACTCAACACAACAGCAACAACAAAGTGAAGCAAACGATGGCCTACAACAGATCGGCGACTCTGAACCCGCGCCGACTAAGCTTCGTCGTCAGACAGGCACACGACCTCCGCTGCTGCTGCGTTGCTGGGGCCGCCGCCTCCGCTGCTGCTGCTGCTGCCAGGCTCCACGCCGAACCTAGCCGGCATGTACGGGTTGCTGTTTTGGCGTGCTGCTGGCTTCCTGGCGCCGCCGGACCTGCTGCGGTGCTCCTGCCGCCCAAGGCCATGTTCAGATACAACAAAACTGATGAAATTCGACTCGGATCTACTCATCCAACGCTGTGAACTACTGGGATTAACCGAGAAATGAACCTCTAAATGGAGATCAAGCAGGCGGGGGAGGAAAAAGTGCTACGAATTGCAGGACCCCATACCTCTCGTCCGCTGCCGCAACTAGAGGGGGGTCGTGTAGCTTGGCGCCGTGGCCGACGATGCTCGCCGCCGCCCGAACCTCCGGTTCCCTTGCCGTCCCCGCAGCATCCAGTTCCCCCGCCACCGCCACGATTCTGGATCTCGCAGTCGCCTGCGTCGTCACACGAGCTAGAGCACGCGACGAAGCAGACAGGAAAAACGAGCTGGGCACGCGACGAAGCAAAAAAAAAAAACACCTGGGCACGCGCGTCAACGCCCCCTGGTAGGAACGCGTCCGCACCATCCGATGCGTGCGCGATCCGACGTCGCGCGAGATGGTCGCTCGTCCGGCTGCGTGCATCCAGATGTGAATAAGCGTTTTCCAAACAATAAATAACAGAGCAATCAAATGCATCACATATGTATGTCACGACGAAAAGTGTTGGTGATAAGCTCTAATGCATTGCTAAGCTTTATAAAGGAAGGGGGAGAATATCCGGCGATATTTTCCCGGCTCCAGGTATTTATCAGACAGATGAACCGAAGGGGAAGGTTCCATGTTTGCTGTGCTGGGGGCATGTGGCATGTATGTGGATGGCGTATTCGGATTCGTCATATTTTTTTGATCATTTTTTATATATAAATTATTTTCATCCGAATTACGGTTTATTTTCTATGAATTTCTAAAGCTTATTGCATTTTCTGAAATTCTTTATCTAGTTAATTTAAATATTAAAATATGGCAGATTGTTTTTTATACCCACTAGTGGGCTAGCCTAAGTGTATGACAGTGGGGTCCAGGAGTCCAGTCAGCTTGCCAGTCGTGCTTGAGCACGCACAACACACACCGGCGCGACGGCCACAGAGCCCAGCCACGGGCGGCCGGGCGAACGGGATGCTGCCGGCGCGCGCGGGGCCGCGGCCTAGCAGTGGCCCGAGGCGGGGGCGGGCGCGCAGCACGTACAGGAGTGGAGCTCCGGGCGCGGCGACGGCGGCGACGGCGCAGGGCAGCAGCAGCGACAGCAGGCACCAGCGATGCAAAAGCAGTGCAGCAGTAGATAGCAAGCAACGGCATTCAGTTGCAAGAGCAGCATGCGGAGCAGCGAAGCAGCGGCAGCAGCTAGCGCAGCCAGCGAGAGTAGCTAGCAGCGCGGCCGGGAGAATACAAGCAGCAGCGCACGGGGCAACGGCAGCTGCGGGCGGTGCAAGCGCGTGCGGACAGGAGCGCGCGAGCGTGCGCGGGGTGCCGCAGGGCGCGCGAGCGTTCGCGAGCAGGAGCAGGGCAACGGTCGTGACCAGGGCCACGGGCGAGCACGCGCGGAGCGAGCTCCGGCCATGGCGGAGGGCGGCGTGCACGGGTACAAATCGAAGCGGAGACATGGGGAATCGAAGGGGATGCTCACCCTGGTGCTTGTGGTTGATGTCAGGGAGCGCGAGGTGGCAGTCCTGATGATCGCATTATTCCTGAATTTATTTCAGGATTTCCGGCGATACGCTTTTAGTGGGAGGAGACGTTCCCGTCGACGACGAGGCGTCTATAATAACTTCGTAAATCTAAAGATGATGCCGGTTCAGTCTTTCCAAGGTGTTCATAGGATAGGATGTGCGTGTGTGCGTTCATCGGGGTATGAGCACCTGCATCTGTAGTGTGTTCAAGAAAAGTTCTCCGGTCCTCGCCATCTCTCCATCTCTCTCCCCCCGGCCAGCCACCCTACACACCCAAACGAGCGCCGGAGCCAGAAGATCCACTCGCCCTCGCCGTAGCCCGTAGCCCAGTGGTGCCCGTGACCACGAGCTGTAGCGGCGCGGCGCTCAGGTGGCTAGTCCTGATGGCCGGGGTGCTGGTGCAGTGCAGGCTTCCATGGTGGGCTTCAGACCGCTCATCGGGAAGCTCGCAGACCTCCTCGGCGGCGAATACAATCTGCTCACCAGGGTCCGCCGGGAGATCACCTTCCTCCAGTACGAGCTCAGCAGCATGGACGCGCTACTCAGGACGCCCGCAGACAACGCAGACGCCCAGGCGTCGGAGCGGGGGAGCAGGGTGAGGGACCTGTCGTGTGGCATCGAGGACTGTATCGACGTCTTCATCCACCACCTCGGCCGCGGCGACGTCGACGAAGGGTCCATGCGGGGCGTCGCGGACAAGCTCGGGCAGCTTCGGGCGCGCCACCAGATCGGCAAGCGGATGGAGGCCCTCAAAGCTCGCGTCGTCGAGGAGGCCGAGCGCACCAAAAGGTACAGTCTCGGCCATGGCGATCCCGGTCCCGCCTCCATGGGCAGGCGGCCGGAGTCCTCCTCAGTGGACGCTCGGCTGTCCGCGCTCTACGGCGAGGCCGGGGGTCTCGTGGGGATCGACCTGCCAAGGGACAGGATTATCCGCCTCTTGGATGACAAGGAGAAGGAGCTGAAGGCGGTGTCCGTTGTTGGATTTGGAGGGTTGGGGAAGACTACTCTTGCCATGGAAGTGTACCGGAAGATTGGAGCCAAGTTCCAGTGCCGTGCCCAAACCTCCATGTCCAGTACGCCCGATATCAAAAGGCTTATGAAGGACATACTGTCTCAGGTCAACCCTGCCGAGTTTCGCCGATCAGAAACATGGGAGAAAGAGCAATTGATTCGAAAGGTCACGGAATGCTTGCGACACAAGAGGGGTCACTTCCTTTCATTTTGTCTGTCTTCAAGAAACCTGGTTAAAACCTGTCCTTTCATTAGGAAGAATTTTGGGAACATTTGACATAGACCTTGTTTTGTAAGCATAAGCATGACCAGGAACACCGAACGACTTCATTTTATCTCACCTTCTAATAATCTTTATTACTATCATACTACTCCCCCTGTCCCAAAATAAGTGTCTCAACTTTAGTACAAATTTGTACTCTTATTTTGGGACGGAGGGAGTATATTAATATTGTTGGCAAATTTTAACATGCTCCCTCATACCCCCTCTTTTTACATGTGAGGTAAGAAGATAAGAGTTAATCAGACCACTAATTAATGAGATCAACAGCTCAGATCTATTATATACTCTTACCTCCTATGTGAAAAGAGGGGAGGGAGCTAATTCGAGACATCTCCCTTTTTTTAAAAAATATCGAGAAATCTCCAAGTCCGAGTCTTCCCCTACTGTACCAAGCATCAGTTGGACCAAATACCTAGTTGCCAACACAACACCTTTGCTAATTTCCTGCTCCCCGAGTCATGCTCTGCTAGAACTCCCTACTTGCTAGCTCATTTGTTTTAGTTATTTTCACAAAATTCTAAAATTTGAACTTACAATTTTCTAGCAGTCCAATATAAAAATTAAGCAAAAGGCATGTCAAACAAGTCCAGTTTGCTAATTACATCCCACATTGGAAGAATTGTTCTTTTTACCTAGCAAGAACTCAGTTATAATTGCATGTTTATCGATATATAGCATCTGAATGACATGTTTCTTCCTATATGGCGTCATAATGAAACAATAAAGATTGAATAATGATGTGCAGTAACAACTGCAAATCCAATAGTTTCAAAAAATATTGTTTGGTTTCACAGATAATTAAGAATGGCTCATTAAAACTAGATTGTGGAGGGCAATGATTTCCCCCCTCCAAGCTCATTAGTTCCTGCGAAGTATTTAACATTTTTTTTTACAGAGCTTGCCTAGGTAGTACTAGCTTGGTAGTACTAGCTTGGCAGATAGTTTTTCTCCAGCACTATTCTGATACTATGTGAGAATATGACAAATACTTGTTTTCATAAAATTGTCTCAGGTACCTTATTGTGATTGACGATATATGGAGTACAGAAGCTTGGAATAGTATTCAGTACATATTTCCACAGAATGATCTTGGCAGTAGAATTATAACGACTACTTGAATTGAGAATGTAGCTGCTGCTTGTTGTAATCATCGCCATGACCGTATTTATAAGATTGAACATCTCAACAACCAAGACTCAAGAAGATTATTTTTTAGGACAGTTTTTGGTACAGAAGATACCTGTCCTGAGCATTTTGAGAAAATTTCAGAGGAAATTTTAAGGAAATGTGGAGGTGTGCCTTTGGCCATAATAAGCATAGCTAGCCTGTTGGCTAGTCAAAAAGTTATGGTAAGGACAAAATGGGAGATGGTACTAAGTTCTTTAGGTTCCATGTTGTTGGAGAACCCTGCTTTCAGATGGGTGAACCATGTCCTAAATCTTAGCTATAATGATCTCCCTCATGATCTTAAGACATGCATGCTTTATCTTGTTACATTTCCTGAGGATTCTATCATTAGGAAGGACCATTTGTTGAGGCGATGGATCGCAGAAGGCTTCGTCATGGAAATACCTGGTCAAGATCTAGAGGATATTGCTGAAGGCTATTTAACTGAATTCATCAATAGGAGTATGATTCAAACTGCTTCTTTCGGTGAGGGTGGAGAGTTGTTGTCTGTCCGGGTGCATGATCTAGTGCTAGAGCTTATTACCTCAAAGTCTAGGCAGGAGAACTTCATCACTACAACAAATGACCTGAAGGCCAGGCCTGGAGCTTTGGAAATTCGTCGCCTCTCCCTTCACGTCAGCAATGCAGAACATGACAACGTTCTGGGAAGCATGGAACTCAAGCAAACTCGATCGCTCATCTTTTCAGGCATTGTTCAAGACATACCATGTATACGGAAGTTTGAACTCGTCCGAGTTATGGATCTTGAAGCTAGCTTTTCTAGGAATATTTCATGTGACCTGACCGGCATATGCAGACTCTTCTTACTGAGATATTTGAGGATCAGAGGTAATTCCTTCAAACTGCCTGATTAAATACGAACACTGAAACATCTGAAGACACTGGAACTGAATGGCAACCTGCTTCATGTTCCGTCGGATGTCTTCGAGTTGCAGTCCTTGTCGCATCTGATTGTTCCAGGCAATGCTGAGCTGCCTGACGGAATGTGTAACATGAGAGCTCTCCGCACTCTGCGTGCCTTGGATGCTGCAGGGTGTCCCATGGATAGGCTTCGAGCTCTCGGCGAGCTAACCAATCTAAGGGATCTTCAACTAAGCTACCAGGTACATAGAGGTGGCCAAGATCCTGATGCAGCTGAACGTAAGGAAGCTTTGGTGACCTCCCTAGCCAATCTCGGCTGCAACCTCCGGTCCTTGGCTTTCTCTCGTTATTCCTGGCGCATGCCAGCTGATGTACTGAGCCACTGGGAACCTGCTCCATGAAGTCTCGAGAGGCTTCATCTGCTGATGTGCTCTTTCAGTGCAGTTCCAGCATGGATTGCATCCCTTGACAGCCTCACCCGTCTGTTCACGTGCTCCAGAAGGACGGGTTGGAGATTCTCGGGAAGCTACCGTCCCTTGTCGATCTTCAGTTTTCTGTCCGTTCAGTTCCTGGACAAAAGATCGTCATCGCTACTGGGTGGTTTCCTGCTATAACAAACTTTGCACTTCATCATGATAAGCCATGTCTCAGATTTGAACCAGAGGCCATGCAGAAGATCCAAAAGTTGTCGCTTGAATTCGATGTTTCTCTAGTGAAAAATGGTGAAGATTTACCTTCTGGCATCGAGCATCTGTCAACCCTCAAGCAAGTGTTTGCATATTACAGCTTCTCCAACAACACTTATGATATTGAGGAGCAGATGAAGACCATCATTGGCAAGCATGCAGGCCAGCCGAGTCTTGAAATCAAAAAAGCACGGGGTGCAATTGGAGTGTATATGGGAAACCCCGACTTGGTATAAACATTTGAGATCTCTAAACATTTTGGTGAGTTAAATTTGAAATATGTATGTGTTATTCAGCTCAGAGACGAAAAACATTGCATAAATGTCTTGAATTCATGATGTGTTATGTACTTCCTCTGTAAACAAATATAAGACGTTTGTTTACAGAGGGGGTATTTACTTTGTTATCCAAAGAGCAGCTAACTCGTAAAAAATGCTTTTTATTGACTGCTATTGAGTATTTGCATGTGTGTGTTCGAGCAGTTGGTAGAGTTCCATTTTTATCCATATTTGTTTGTTTAAAAACCATGTTTGTTGGACTGATATTAGTAGTATTATCATTTTAACAGATGCACTTGGATGACAAAACTGATGCCTATTTTGACTGACGGTAACCATACAGAAAAAAGAGGTTGGTGTTGCGCTTCTATCAGTTTTGTTGTTTAGCTGACACATGCACATTCATGATTTAAACTGAGTATCAAGTCTGTGCCTCGAATAATATATTTTTCACTTGGGTTTGGTGTGGCGCTCAAATTAGTCATGTACAGCTCAGCTGCTCAAATGTCGCCTTGTGTTTGCATATTCGGCGATCCATTTGATAGTCTATATGCAGTTAACTAATAGAGCTCGCGGTCCATGCCTAGAATTCAATACTAGGGCAGCCAAGTTAGTTTAATGTTTTTCCTTTGTCTATAGCCTCTTACAAATACTGAAATACCCATCATGGATCTGGATGCCTCGACCTGTTCATGTTCATAAGTCATAACCAATCACCCACCAACCCCAACTTAGCTCGAAAAATCGCCATGGCCGAAGAAGCTCAAGGCGAGAGCAACCGCAGCGGCGGCATGGAGGAAGGAGGAGAGAGCCTTGTTGCGGAGGCGCGAGGAGTCTATGTCATGTATCAAGGTTGCTGGCTGCGACCCCGGGCCATGCAAAGCGTCAAGTTGGTGCAAGAGCACTTCAAGGCTCGCCCCGACGACACTCTCCTCGTCACGTTCCCGAAGTGCGGCACCACCTGGCTCAAGGCCCTTGCCTTCACCGTTACAAACCGCTTCGACCACGCCGCCACCAGTGACACCCACCCGCTGCTCACCCGCCACCCTCAGGACCTCGTGCCATTCCTCGAGATGCCCTACCGCCAGCTCCACCCTATCGCCGACCTCGAGAAGCTCGCCTCCCCGAGGCTCCTCGCCACCCACATGCCGATCACACTGCTGCCTCCGTGCTGTCTAGCCTCGGTTGCCGTGTTGTGTACCTGTTCCGCGATCCCAAGGATGTGTTCGTGTCCCTATGGCAGTTCATCAGCAAGGTACGCACGGAGTACACCATTGATAGAGCATTTGATTCGTTTTCCAAGGGGCTATCCCCGTATGGGCCTATCTGGGAGCACAACCTTGGGTTCTGGAAGGAAAGCATAGCAGAGAGTGACAAAGTTCTTTTCTTGAAGTATGAGGAGATGATGGCCGAACCGGTCAAGCACGTCAAGATGCTCGCCAAGTTCCTCGGTGTCCCCTTCACCGAGGAGGAGGTGAGATGTGGAGTTGTAGAGGGTGTCGTGCACCTGTGTAGCTTCGATAAGCTCAGGAGCATGCCGGTCAACTCATCGGGAGTAACTGATAGGATTGGTGGGGTGCCAATGGAGAACTCTTCCTACTTTAGGGCCGGGAAGGTCGGTGACTGGGCAAACCACTTGACGGAAGAGATGTCAAAGAAGCTGGATGCCATTGTTGAGGAGAAGCTGAGAGGATCAGGTCTCACATTTTGACATCTCGGTGTCATGTTGAACTATGTGCATGCTTGTGCAACCAAAATGTGTGTTCTCAATAATAATGTGAAAGACTATGTACGTTGATCTTTTGTTAACCTTTTGTTTTGTCTCGTTGACTTTGTTGCCTTTTGAGCGAAATCACTAGTTGCTCCCTATTGAGATATGAGCAAAACTTTTGTGCAAAAGGTGATGCGAGTTGATGGCAACTGCTATGGGGACCGTAACACCTCATGGTCCAAAAAAAAAAAAAACTAATCGCCCAGCTCAACCAATAAACTACTACAAGAGCGATTGCTAGCAGATCCCCTAAAATTAAAATTTCCTTAAATCTCGCCCCCCCCCCCCCCCCACAAAAAACATCCCCCAATCTCCTAGTTTTAGTCTAGCTGTAGGCATTCTCAAGAAAAGTTGCGCACCCTCCCGCTCGGCCGCAGCTTTCCCGCCCAACCCTGACGCTGCCGCCCCTCGCCGCGACACTGGTCGTCCTCGGGCCCGATGACCCGCGAACAGAAAGACACTCCCCCGTTGCACCCTGGGCCACCCCCGCTGGTGCCAGAGACCTATCACCGACGAAGAATTTGGCGCCACAACACCGAAACGACGACGACAAGGGAGAAACTTCATCGACAAAGGTTCGTCGTCGATGACTATTGTCACTCACACAACCGCAACCTGCCTATCACCCTTTCTCGAGCCGGCTAACAAACGGCAACGTCGGCTAGGGCGGCGGACAACACGACAGGGGCGGCGAAGAAGAATGAGACAACGACCTTCCCGGCGCTTCCCCTTCGACCTCGCGCAGTGCCGACGACTACTACGTGGTCTCCTGCTGCCATGCCACCACCCTTTTCACCTCCGGTTTCCGAGGATGACTTGGATCCGGATGAAACCACGAGCGAGGCCAATGTTCTCGAGGATATGCTCGAGAGTATTTTTTTTTTCCTTTTTGGTTTGCAATTACTTTAGAGAGTGATGCATGATTTGATATTAATTGCTAGGTTCTTTTTGCTTTTGTAGTGAGCAATTGAATGATGATGCCACCACTTTAATGGAAGAATTTAATGTAACCCACAACTTTGGCCTCAATGACATTGCCATGTCAATGCGACATACCCAAACGAGAAATGCCAAGGTAGTGGAGGAGGTTGAGGAGACTCAAGTAAACAAGAAGAGGGGTGTAGGCCGTGCAACTACAAGACCGAGGAAGAAAATGTTTGTGTGAATCTTGGGTGAACATCACTCTCGATGCCACGGTCAGTGCCGACCAAATAAAGGATAAATTTTGGCAAAGGATCGACGTGTACTACAATAACAATGAGACCATTTCCTTATCAAAGGATCGAAAAGGAACTTTGAAGCCACACCAAAGAGGCAAAGGCTCAACACCAATGTTGATGATACTGACTTGGTAGAGAACCTATCCACTCATGTGTGTTCGGATGGATCAAAATATGGAAATAATGTCAAGAAGAATGGTGTGTCACAACATAAAAAGAAAAGTTGATTGCAATGGTGGAGGTGAAAAGGGCATTAGCGGCCAAACAGAAGGAGGAGAAGATGGCTTGTTTCTATGAGATGAAGTTGATGGAAGAGGAGAACTGGAAGACAAAGATGGCAACCGAGGATAGAAAGGTGCTACCGGAGGGAGAAGCAAATTGAACTAGAGGAGAAAATATTGTTTGAATTGGAGGGTGAGAAAAAGAAAAGGGAAATATTGTGATTGAGGAGCAAAAGCTTGCAATGGTGGCCGAGGAGCAACGGAACAAGAGGTTGGCGGAGGAACATGCTACCATGTGGATGGATCCTAGCGGGATGGATGACAAGGCAAGATAATATTAAGAGTTCACTCGTGGGGACATCTTGGCTAAGTTGTGTGGTGGCGGCGGCAGTGGTGCTGCCGACGGTGACGACACGAGTGATTGAGGCCCATTTGAACTACGATGGCTTTTGGTCCACCATGTATTAGTGTTTATTTGGAATGAACGTGCCTTTTAGCACGCGTTATGGCTATGTTTGAAGGATTCAACAAACTTAATTTCCATTCGTAGTTGAATTATGATTTGTCGCATCCGAATTCTCTATGTTCGTATTGAAATATGATGAATTTGTTTAATTTGTTTGAGTAAACATTTTAAAGAATTGGCAAAATGATAATTTTATGATAGGGAATCTGCTAGCTAAGCAAAAGTAATTCCCTAAATAAATTAGGGAAATGGGATAAAGAAGATTTTTGACTTTTAGAATAGGGGATCTGGTAGAGATGCCCTCAGGGAAGTTTATGACAATGCTATTAGTCTTTTTTTCAGGGAATGTCAATGCTATTTGTCATTTGTGGAATTATAACTGCTAGCAAAAACATGTGCGTGTGTTACACAACGCGTCCAATAAGCCATGAACATGGTATGGTGGCAAGTGAGGAGTAAAATCCCCGCAAGTAATCTTGCGGTTCATAGGAATGGAAGATTTAAATGAGCAACTACTAAGTTACTAAGCTACCTAGAAATGATGGGCTGCTGTGGCTTGGGGCTACGGGGATCGTTCGTGGGGCTCATTTGTAAGAGTGTGCTTCGTTGCGTGAGGGGTTATGGGCATACTCGCCGGTAACTGTGGTGTTCGTGTAGCATGTGAACACTACCAGTAGACCAACGTTGTGACATGTAACAACAACACGACGACCCACCCAACGCCTTTCTTCACCACGAAGGCCATACCCATAATGTGGAAAGAACACCGGTCAATGAAACGACATCAACACACATGTAAAATTTCATTTTAAAAAAATCTGAAAAAAATTACACATGAACCTATGGATGTGTAGTACACGCCTTAAATTTTCATGAAGAAATACGTTCTGGTTCAAGCTACACATGAATCTATTCATTATAGAAGTCTATGATTTTCTTTATACAGCTCACACCAATGCGTATTTGATCATGAAACCTTTTACAGAAATGTAGTATACATCTAAATGTTCATCTCTATTTATTTTCAGAATTTTTTGAAACTTTAAAACATTGTTTTTGAAGTTTTCAGAAACAGGGCTCCATGGAGCTCAGGAGCAAGAAATCCACTCTCCCCGAATAATTCATTTTTTTTTTACTTTGTTTGGTTTGGCTCACTGCGCTCAAGTTAATCATGTATAGCTCAACCGCTCGGCTCAAGTGTCGCCTTGTGTATGCATATCCGGCGCCCACTTTGATAGTCATGTGCAATTAGACTAGTAGAGCTCGTGGTACATGCGCACAATTCAATACTAGGGCGGACAAGCTAGTTTAATGTTTTCCCTTTGTCTATAGCCCCTTACAAATACCCATGCTAGATCTGGACGTGCTCAGAATCAAAATCACCCACCAACCCCAGCTCACCTCAAACATTGGCCATGGCAGCAGCTCAAAGCGAGAGCAACCATAACAGCATCGTGGAGGAAGGAGGAGAGAGCCTTGTTGCAGAGGTGCGAGGAGGCTGGGTCTTGTATCAAGGCTGCTGGCTGAGACCCCATAACGTGCAAAGCGTCATGCTCGTGCAAGAGCGCCTCAAGGCTCGCCCCGACGACACCTTCCTTGTCACGTTCCCAAAGTGTGGCACCACCTGGCTAAAGGCCCTTGCGTTCACCGTCACAAACCGTTTCCGCTACGCCGCCACCGGCGATGACCACCCTCTGCTCACCCACCACCCTCAGGACCTAGTGCCGTTTCTCGAGACGCCCTACCGCCAGCTCCACCCTCTCACTTATCTTGAGAAGCTCACCTCACCTAGGCTCCTCGCCACCCACATGTCGAGCACACTGCTGCCTTCGTTCGTGTCTAACCTCGGTTGCCGTGTTGTGTATCTGTGCCGCAATCCCAAGGACGTGTTTGTGTCCTTATGGCACTTCACCAACAAGGTAGGCACGGACTACACTACGCCCATGGATCAAGCATTTGAGTTGTTTTCTGATGGGGTATCCCCGTATGGGCCTATCTGGGAACACAATCTTGGGTTCCGGAAGAAAAGCATGGTGGAGAGCGACAATGTTCTTTTCTTGAAGTATGATGAGATGATGGACGAACCGGTCAAGCACGTCAAGGTGCTCGCCAAGTTCCTCCGTGCCCCCTTCACCGAGGAGGAGGTGAGCCATGGAGTCGTGGAGGATGTCGTGCACCTATGTAGCTTCGATAAGCTCAAGAGCATACCAATCAACTCATCCGGAGAAACTGATAGGATTGGTGGGCTGCCAATGGAGAACTCTTCCTACTTTAGGATCGGGAAGGTTGGTGACTGGGAAAACCATTTGACGGAAGAGATGTCAAATAAGATGGATGACATTGTTGAGGAGAAGCTGAGCGGGTCAGGTCTCACATTTTGACATTCCATTGTCATGCTTAACTATGTGCGTGATTGTGCAACCAAACTGTGTGTTCACAATAATAATGTGAAAGACTATGTATTTTTTGCTAACCTTTTGTTTTGTTCTAAATTAATTGACTCTATTGTGCTTTTGAGGTATGAGAAATAAAGAAAAACTTATGTGTAAAAGGCAATTGTGTTAATTGTCCCGCGATTTATAAGTATATAGTAATATGAACTAGTGGTTAAATATTAAGTTTAAAGATTCTCTTGATGACAACTACTATGGGGGACCAACAACACTGATATGAAAATACAATGGAGTGACTATTTCTTAATTGATTTAGGAAGTGTTATTTCTCACTCAAATATTTATAGCCATCTTATGAAGATAGTTCTCCCCTTTTTATTTGAACGAACTTCAGTGGCAATGATTGTTGGCATCAAACAAAATAAATGATCAATAAACCGGTAATGTACTATTAAACATAGAAGAAGGCAACGCAACATTTTCTATGAAGACAATATATTAATTTTGAGAAGATATTAATACATCCAGTCTTTCCACCAACACGATTGCAAGAGCTACTCAGGACATTGAGGATGCACATGGTTAAATAATACAAAAAAGAGAATAAAAACACGGCCAATGGAACATCTCTAGCTAACAAGAGCAACAACCTTCAATGATGGCAACCCAAGGTAAAAGGATGGGTGCTTCAACAATGGCCCCTCAAAAAATGGCGCGCGAGCGCCGTTGTCGCTGGACACTATCAATGAGGCTAGATCATGGGCTTTCTCCTTGAGAGAAGTCTGAGTAAACTCGATGCAATGAATTCAACAAGGGAATGACGCCATTTCCTAGTTAAACTAATGGAAGTTGGACCTAGAGTCTTCACACCTGGAACTTCAGCCCCTGCTACTTGTGAGTTGCATTGGGATTTTTCCTGAAGAGGAAGAGTGAAGCAATATAGTAGCATATATTATTTCTCTCAGTAGAGAACCAATGTTATGGAATCAATAGGAGAACCACGCAAACACCTGTCAACAGTACCTACACACACAAGAGCAAATATTTGCACCCAACGCGGGCAAGAGGGTTGTCAATCCTCCTGTACTCGTTAATTGCAAGGATTAAATCTGGTAATAGGTGATAGATAGATTGCAAAGTAAATTAAAAGAAAGAAAATTATAGCAAGGTATTTTTGGTTTTCGTAATATGATTAAAGTAGACCCGGGGGTCATATTTTCACTAGAGGCTTCTCTCTCATAAAGATAGCATACGATGGGTAGACAAATTACTATTGGGCAATTGATAGAAAAGTGCATAGTTACGATGTTATTCATGGCATGATCATGTACATAGGCATTACGTCCGTGACAAGTAGACTGACTCCTACCTGCATCTACTACTATTAATCCACTTCGAGAGCGCTTCTATGCTTGCCTCTCTGCGTATTAAGTTCATAACAAACAGAGTAATGCATGAAGTATGATGACATAATATGGACAGAATAAAACCAAGCAATATGATTAAACCCCGTCGTTTTACCCTTAGTAGCAACAATACAATACGTGCCTCGCTACCCCTGCTGTCACTGGGTGAGGACACCGCAAGATTGAACCTACTACTATGCACCACTTTCATTGAAGATCCATAAATCATCTTGGCCAAAGAAAACCCATAGATCGGAAAGCATTACATAACTATAACAATCATACATAATAAAGATCAGAAAAGACTCAACTACTTTTAATGAATAATCCAATCATAAACCCACAATTCATCGGATCCCAACAAACACACCGCAAAAAAAGATTAAGTCGGATAGAACTCATGGGAGAACATTGTATTGAAGGTCAAAGAGAGAGAAGAAACCATCTAGCTAATCACTATGGACTAGTAGGTCTGTGGTAAACTACTCACACACCATTGAAGGTGCAGCAAGTTGATGTAGAAGCCCTCTGTGATCGATTCCCCCTCCGGCAGAGTACCGGCGAAGGCCTCCAGATGTGATCGTGGAAGAACAGAGGCTTGCGGCGGCGGAGTAATTGTTTCGGGTCTTGCTCTGGTGTTTTTGGGATTTATGGGAATTTATAGGTTTGGAATTAGAGTAAACAGAGCTACAAGGGACCCACAAGCTCAGGTGGCGCCCTCTGGGGGCATGCCGTATGAGCTTGTGGCCCTCTCATATATCTTCTAGCCTCCTCTCAGAGCTTCTAGGGTCCCTTCTGGTCCAAAAGAAATCACCGTAAAGTTTCATCGTGTTTGGACTTCGTTTGGTACTATTTTTCTGCGAAACAATAAAATAGGAAAAAACCAGGAACTGGCACTGGACACTGAGTTAATAGGTTAGTTCCCAAAAATGATATAAAATTGCATATAAAGCATACAAGATTGACAAAATAATAGCATCAAACAATAAAAAATTATAGATACTGTAACACCCTGATTTTTGGCCCTTTTTTTGGTTTTCTTTGGTTTTTTCTCTTTTTTTCTTTTGGAGTGGCTCTATGGACTTGAAACCTGGGAAGATCATCATTTTCTTCTTCTCCCAAGTTGTTCATCTCTCTCAAACATTTCCAAAGATCATGCCATTCCTATCCAGCACAACTCCAGTCTTTATTTCTTGGGAGTATTTCTTTTTCTATTAAAGGAATAATCCTATTGGACCTAGGTTGTGAAGCAACCTATATTTCTATCATCTACAAAATTCCCACAAAATTCTCATAAATTCTTTGAATCATATCTTCTCCAAATATGTTAAAATCCTCCCTTTCCTAGTTCAAAAATAATTCAAGAATATTCATTTTCCATTCTGTCCAGAATGGCACTTTGTGAAGGAAGTGTTGTTTATCTTTGTTTGATTGCCCTCAAACTTTTTGAGCACTCTTTCATATCCAAATAATTTCCACATGACAAAATTTAACTCCATTTTCCTAGTCAATCTTCCTCAGCAAATTTCCAAAGTTTTTGTCCAGAGAGAAGCTTTGTGAAGGAAGTACTACCTAGGCTTACCCAAATGAGTTGAACTTTTGCCAGATCCTCCATATGCACAAATCATCACTCTCCACCAAATTTCATCTCCATCCAACTATCTATGTGAGAACACCATCCAATCTTTGCTCTTGGTCACATTTTCAGTTTGTGAAGCAACTATATTTATTGCTGAAAATTACCAGGACATGTTCCTACCAATATAACTTAACTCGACAAAATTTGGGCTCATTTCATCAAGCCAATCTCTCTCCATAATTTCTTCAAGTTTCTGTCCAGAGAAGACCACTGTGAAGGAAGTACCATTTTGGCATGTCCAAATGGTACGAAATTTTTGCAGTGTCTTACTATGTCTAAATCATCATGCTCTACCAAGTGCAGCTCAATCCAACACTCTATGAGAGTGTAGGATCAGAACCTAGTTTTTGGGCTGTTTTTGCAGTTGTGAAGCAACTATCCTAAATCTTTGTCCAAATTACTTCAAATTCTACCAGATCATAGTATTTCCTACCCTAAACATCTTTGACAACCTTTTTGGCCCATTGATCAAGTCATTTGACCACAACTTCATGCCCAAGTTCGCTACAAGAAACTTTAGCTCATGCATCCCATCAGCACAAAGTCACTTTAGTCGAACCGTCACATCGGGGGGGGGGGAGGGAGGACACATAGACAACACCATGGACACGGTTGGCCATGCTTAGTCACCGTGCACGCGTCGGTGCATGCGGTGACTGCGCGGCTCTGGATGTCGTTTTGCTTTGGGACTCCTCTGCCCGGCCGTTCCCTCGCGCCCTCTGGTGCCGTCCGCCCTCTCCATCGTCCATCTGTCCCCCCAAAGCCTTCTCCCCCTCCTCTTTCCTCCTCCCCACGCCATGGCAGCCTCGGCCGTGGCACTGCTCGCCCGAGTGGCCGAACGAACTTCTCCCTCCTCGCGTCTGCTAGCACTACTCCTCTGGCGCTCCACCACCTCTCTTGTGTCATCGTTCGAGCCTGCCCGTGAGTGCATGCATACGCGGTCGTGCCAGAGCATCTGCCAGGCATTCGCGGCGGCTCTCGGCCATGGCATCGACGCCTCGTCTATTTAAGCCCTCCCCGATAGCATCTCTCCTCACCATCGACCTCCTCCACCTCCTAGAGCCCCCTCTCACCCAAGAAATCGAGCCGAGGAGCTCTCCATGCTCACCTCTGGCCTCCGTGGCCGCTTCGGCCTCCGCCCAAATTCAAGCGAGCCCGAGCACTTCTCCCTCTCCTCTCTCCACCAGAGGAACGCCCAAAGTCCAGTGGAATTCCACCGTCCTTCATCTCCTCAGCCGGAGCACCGTAGCCCCGATTTCATCTTTGCCCGAATCCACCATCCGTCGCAGCCCTTGCACTGCTCGAGTCCAAGATCCTCGGCGCCCGAGTCATACACCATTGGATGCGACACTCCGCGCTGAGCTCACCCATGGGCGGAGCGTCGCCGGAGGTGCCCTGTGGCACCGGCAATCACCGGCCGACGCCGGCTGTGCCCCATGCACGGGGGTAGAAGACGATTGATACGTCCATTTTGCATCATGTTTTCCTACTGTTGTTTATAGTGTTTTCATTCAATATAACACTTTGTGGAGTAATTCTAATGCATTTTCTCTCATAATATGCAAGGTTTATACAAAGAGGGAGATTGTCGGCAGCTAGAATTCTGGACCTGAAAAAGCTACGTCAGAGATATCTATTCTGCACATCTCCAAATGAGATGAAATTTTACGGAAATTTATTTTGGAATATCTAAAAAATATTAGAGAAAAGAAATACCAGAGGGGCCCACCCAGGTGCCAACTAGGCACCAGGGCACGCCTACCCCCCTAGCGCGCCCTGGTGGGTAGTAGGGCCCCTGGCCAGCCTCCGGTGCCCATCTTCTCGTATATAAGCCTATTTGACCTAGAAAAAATAAGGAGAGGACTTTCGGGATGGAGCGTCGCTGCCTCGAGGAGGAACCTGGGTAGGAGCACTTTTCCTCTTTGGCGGAGCGATTCCGCAGGGGATACTTCCCTCCGGGAGGGGGAAATCGAAGCCATCGTCATCACCAACAACCCTCTCACCTTGGGAGGACCAATCTTCATCAACATCTTCAACATCACCATCTCATCTCAAAACCCTAGTTCATCTCTTTTGTTCAATCTTTGTATCAAAACCTCAAATTGGTACCTGTGGGTGACAAGTAGTGTTGATTACATCTTGTAGTTGATGCTTGTTGGTTTATTTGGTGGAAGATTATATGTTCAGATCCATTTTTCTATTTATCATCCCTCTCATCTTGAGCATGAATATGATTTGTGAGTAGTTGCTTTTGTTCTTGAGGACATGGGAGAAGTCTTGTCATAAGTTATCATGTGAATTTGGTATTCGTTCGATATTTTGATGATGTGTATGTTGCGATTCCCTTAGTGGCGTTATGTGAACGTCAACTACATGACACTTCACCATCATTGGGCCTAAGGAAATGCATTGTGAAGTAGTTATTAAATGATGGGTTGCTAGAGTGACATAAGCTTAAACCCTAGTTTATGTGCTATTCCGTAAGGGGCTGATTGGATCCATATGTTTAATGCTATGGTTAGATTTCATCTTAATTCTTCTTTCGTAGTTGCGGATGCTTGCGAGAGGGGTTAATCATAAGTGGGAGGCTTTTTCAAGTAAGAACAGCACCCAAGCACCGGTCCACCCACATATGAAATTATCAAAGTAGTGAACGCGAATCAAACAAACATGTTGAAAGTGACTAGATGAAATTCCCGTGTGTCCTCAAGAACGTTTTACTTATTATCAGAGACCGTTCCAGCCTGTCCTTTACTACAAAAAGGATTGGGCTATCTTGCGGCACTTTTGTTACCGTTACTATTACTTGCTCGTTACAAATTATCTTGCTATCAAACTATCTATTACCGACAATTTCAGTGCCTGCAGAAAATACCTTGCTGAAAACCGCTTGTCATTTCCTTCTGCTCTTCGTTGGGTTTGGCACTCTTACTTATCGAAAGGACTACGATTGATCCCCTATACTTGTGGGTCATCAAGACTCTTTTTCGCGCCGTTGCTGAGGAGTGAAGCGCTTTTGGTGAGTGGAATTTGGTAAGGAAAAAATTTTATTACGTGCTGAAATTTATCGTTACTTGTTACTATGGAAAACAATCCTTTGAGGGGTTTGTTCAAGGTATCTTCACCTCAACTGGAAGCACAAAGAGTTGCTCCTCAACCTACTTCACCTACTGAAAATATTGGTTATGAAATTCCTTCGGGTATGATAGAGAAACTGCTAGCTAATCCTTATGCAGGAGATGGAACACTACATCCTGATATGCACCTAATCTATGTGGATGAAGTTTGTGGATTATTTAAGCTTGCAGGTTTACCCGGAGATGAAGTTAAGAAGAAGGTTTTCCCTTTATCTTTGGGGGGAAAAAGCATTGACATGGTATAAGCTATGTGATGATATTGGAGCTTGGGACTGGAATCGATTGAAATTGGTATTTCATCAAAAGTTTTATCCTATGCATCTAGTTCATCGTGATCGGAATTATATATATAATTTTTGGCCTCGTGAAGGAGAAAGTATCGCTAAATCTTGGGGGAGTCTTAAATACATGATGTATACATTCCCCAATCACGAGCTCTTGAAGGAAATTATCTTACATAATTTTTATGCTCGGCTTTCTCATGATAATCAAACCATGCTTGATTCTTCTTCGGCTGGCTCTTTTATGAAGAAAACTATTGAATTTAGATGGAACCTTCTAGAAAGAATTAAGCGCAACTCCGAAGATTGGGAACTCGACAAAGGTAATAAGTCAGGTATAACACTTAAGTTCGATTGTGTTAAATCTTTTATGGATACCGATGCTTTTCACAAGTTTAGCACTAAATATGGACTTGACTCTGAGATAGTAGCCTCTTTTTGTGAATCATTTGCTACTCATGTTGATCTCCCTACATAGAAATGGTTTAAATTTCATCCACCTGTTAAAGAAAAGATTGAGGAGCCAGCTATAGTTAAAGATTGAACTATCATTTACAATGTTGATCCAGTTGTGCCTACTGCTTATATTGAAAAACCACCTTTCCCTGTAAGCATAAAGGAACATGCTAAGGTTTCAACTATGGTTAACAAAAGTAATATTAGAGCACCTAGACCCACCGAACAAATTAAAGTAGAACCTAGTATTGCTATGGTTAAAGATATCTTGGTTGATAATATTGATGGCCATGTTATTTACTTGTGTGGTGAAGCTGCTAGAATTGCCAAACTAGATACTAAGGATAAGAATAAACCCGTTGTTGGCATGCCTGTTGTCTCAGTTAAAATAGGAGATCATTGTTATCATGTCTTATGTGATTTGGGTGCTAGTGTTAGTGATATCCCTTTTACTCTATACCAAGAAATTATGAATGATATTGCACCTGCTGAAATAGAAGATATTGATGTTACTATTAAGCTTGCTAATAGAGATACTATCACACCACTTGGGATTGTTAGAGATGTTGAAGTATTGTGTGGGAAAATAAAATACCCTACTGATTTTCTAGTCCTTGGTTCTCCACAAGATGATTTTTTCCGATAATATTTGGTAGACCTTTCTTGCATCGTTAGTGCTAAGATAGATTGCAATAAAGAAACTGTCAGTGTTAATTTTGGTGATGCGTCCCTTGAGTTTAATTTCTCTAAGTTTCATAGGCAACCTCATGATAAAGAATTTCCTAGTAAGGATGAAATAGTTGGTCTTGCTTCCATTGCCGTACCACCTACTAATACGTTAGAATAATATTTGCTAGACCATGAAAATGATATGCATTTGCATGAAAGAAATAAAATAGACAAGATGTTCTTTGATCAACAACTTATTCTTTAACACAATTTGCCTGTTGAAACTCTAGGAGGCCCTCCTCCACCTAAGGGCTATCATGTGTTTGAATTGAAACAATTACCTGATACTTTGAAATACACTTTTCTTGATGAAAAGAAGATATATCCTGTTATTATTAGTGATAACCTTACAAAGCATGAAGAAAAGAGATTATTAAAAACTCCGAGGAAGCACCGTGCTGCTATTGGATATACTCTTGATGATCTTGAGGGCATCAGTCCCACTCTCTGTCAGCACAATATTAATATGGAATTCGATGCTAAACTAGTTGTTGATCATCAGCGACGATTAAATCCTAAGATGAAGGCAGTGGTAAGAACTTAAATATTAAAGCTTATGGAAGCAGGTATAATTTATCCTATAGCTGATAGTAGATGGGTAAGTCCTGTTCATTGTGTCCCTAAGAAAGGAGGCATTACTGTTGTTCCTAATGATAAAAATGAACTTATCGCACAAAGAATCGTGATTGGTTATAGAATGGTAATTGATTTCAGAAAATTAAACAAAGCCACTAGAAAAGATCATCACCCTTTGCCTTTTATTGACCAAATGTTAGAAAGATTATCTAAGCATACACACTTTTGCTTTCTTGATGGATATTCTGGTTTCTCTCAAATACTTGTATCGCAACCCGATCAAGAGAAAACCACTTTTACTTGTCCTTTTGGAACTTATGCTTATAGACGCATGCCTTTTGGTTTATGCAATGCACCTGCTACCTTTCAAAGATGTATGACTGCTATATTCTTTGATTTTTGTGAAAAGATTATTAAGGTTTTCATGGATGATTTTTCCGTTTACGGAACTTCTTTTGATGATTGATTAAGCAACCTGATCGAGTTTTGCAGAGATGTGAACAAACTAATCTTGTCTTGAACAAACTAATCTTTGTCTTGGGGCATAAAATTTCTGAACGAGGTATTGAGGTGGATAAAGCTAAAGTTGATGCAATTGAGAAAATGCCATGTACTAAAGATGTTAAAGGTATAAGAAGTTTCCTCGGTCATGCTGGCTTCTATAGACGGTTTATTAAAGACTTCTCTAAAATTTCTAGGCCTCTTACTAATCTCTTGCAAAAAGATGTTCCATTTGTCTTCGATGATGATCGTTTAGAAGCCTTTGAAACACTTAAGAAAGCCTTAACCTCTGCACCTATTATTCAACCACCTGATTGAAACTTGCCTTTTGAAATTATGTGTGATGCTAGTGATTATGCTATTGGTGCTGTTCTAGGACAAAGAGTTGATAAGAAATTAAAGTCTATCCATTGTGCTAGTAAGAATCTAGACAGTGCTCAAAGAAATTGTGCTACTACTAAGAAAGAATTTCTAGCAATTGTGTTTGCTTGTGATAAATTCAGATCTTACATAGTCGATTCTAAAGTGATTGTTCACACCGATCATGCTGCTATTAAATACCTTATGGAAAATAAAGATGATAAACCTAGACTCATTAGGCGGCTTCTTTTGCTACAAGAATTTGACTTGCATATCACTGATTGAAAAGGAGCTGATAATCCTGTAGCTGATAACTTGTCTAGGTTAGAAAATATTCTTGATGACCCACTACCTATTGATGATAGCTTCCCTGATGAACAACTTGCTGTCATAAATGCTTCTCGTAATACTCCTCGGTATGCAGACTATGCTAATTATATTATTGCTAAATTTATACCACCTAGTTTTACATACCAACAAAAGAAAAAATTCTTCTTTGATTTCAGACATTACTTTTGGGATGACCCACATCTTTATAAAGAAGGAGTAGATGATATTATTAGACGTTATATACCTGAGCATTAACAGGAACAAATCCTACGGAAATGTCACTCCGAAGCCTATGGAGGACACCATGCAGGAGATAGAACTGCACATAAGGTATTACTATCTGGTTTTTATTGGCCTACTCTTTTCAAGGATGCTCATAAGTTTGTTTTATCTTGTGATGAATGTCAAAGAATTGGTAATATTGGTAGACGTCAGGAAATGCCTATGAATTATTCACTTGTTATTGAACCATTTAATGTTTGGGGCTTTGATTATAGAGAAAAGTATGTTTTTGGTCCCTCAAGTTTCCAAAAAGTATAGACTTGGTCATTCAAGATTTTTTGGTATACATTTGGTCCCTCAAGTCTCAGAACCGGACAAGTTTGGTCCTAAACCAGATTTTGACCCCGTTGACCGGGTTTGACCGCCACAAAACCGCGCGATGAACAGTAAATTCAAGTTTAAAAAAAAATCTTCAAAAAAATCTGAAATTTTTTGGGGTCCAATATGCTTACATGCGTAAGGTGCGACCAAATTTTCGTGGTCTTTTGACACTCGAGGAGTTTGTGACAAAAAGAAAAAAAAATCTGTCCGATGAATAGTAAATTCGAAAAAAAATTCAAAAAATTCTGAAAATTTTTGGGGTCCAATATGGTTACATGCGCAAGGTTCGACCAAAATTTGGTGGTGTTTCGAGACTCAAGGAGCTCGTGGCAAAAAAAACAAATTTTCGCTCACAAAAAATAGCCAAAATTTGTTTTTTTTGCTAGAGCCCGTCCTACGTCATTTCATGACAAAATGTTGGTCGCACCTTGCGCATATAACCATAGTGGACCCAAAAAATTTTAGAATTTTTTGAATTTTTTTTGAATTTAGTATTCATCAGATAGATATTTTTGTTCTTTTTGTCATGAGCTCCTCGAGTGTCGAAAGACCACGAAAATTTGGTCGCACCTTACGCATGTAAGCATATTGGACCCCAAAAAATTTCAGATATTTTTGAAGATTTTTTTTAAAAAAACTTGAATTTACTGTTCATCGCGCGGTTTTGTGGAGGTCAAACCCGGTCAACGGGGTCAAAATCTGGTTTAGGACCAAAATTGTCCGGTTTTGAGACTTGAGGGACCAAATGTATACCAAAAAATCTTGAGGGACCAAGTCTGTACTTTTTGGGAACTTGAGGGACCAAAAATATACTTTTCTCTTGATTATATGGGACCTTTTCCTTCCTCTAATGGGTATGCACATATTTTGGTTGTTGTTGATTATGTCACTAAGTGGGTAGAAGCTATCCCAACTAGTAGTGCTGATCACAACACCTCCATTAAAATGCTTAAAGAAGTTATTTTCCCGAGGTTTGGGGTCCCTAGATATTTAATGACTGATGATGGTTCACATTTTATTCATGGTGCTTTTCGTAAACTGCTTGCTAAATATGATGTCAACCATAGAATTGCATCCCCTTATCACCCTCAATCTAGTGATCAAGTTGAGTTGAGCACTAGAGAAATAAAGTTAATATTGCAAAATACTGTCAACAGATCTCAAAAGAATTGGTCTAAGAAACTTGATGATGCACTTTGGGCTTATAGAACAGCTTATAAAAATCATATGGGTATGTCTCCATATAAAATGGTATACGGAAAAGCTTGTCATTTGCCTCTTGAGTTAGAACATAAAGCATATTGGGCAATTAAAGAACTCAATTATGACTACAAACTTGCCAGTGAAAAGAGGTTATTTAATATTAGCTCATTAGATGAATGGAGAACCCAAGCCTATGAAAATGCTAAATTGTTTAAAGAAAAAGTTAAAAGATGGCATGACAAAAGAATCCAAAAGCGGGAATTCAAAGTGGGTGAGTATGTACTATTGTACAATTCTTGTTTTAGATTTTTTGCAGGAAAACTTCTCTCCAAGTGGGAAGGACCATATATCTGATGACCCACAAGTATAGGGGATCAATCGTAGTCCTTTCGATAAGTAATAGTGTCGAACCCAACGAGGAGCAGAAGGAAATGACAAGCAGTTTTCAGCAAGGTAATGTCTGCAAGCACTGAAATTATAAGTAACGAGTAGTTTGGTAGCAAGATAATTTGTAACGAGCAAGTAACGGTAATGGTAACAAAAGTGCAGCAAGGTAGCCCAATCCTTTTGAGGCAAAGGATAGGCCAAAACGGTCTCTTATGATAAGCAAAGCGTTCTTGAGGGTACACGGAAATTTCATCTAGTCACTTTCATCATGTTGGTTTGATTTGTGTTCGCTACTTTGATAATTTGATATGTGGGTGGACCAGTGCTTAGGTGCTGTTCTTACTTGAACAAACCTCCTACTTATGATTAACCCCCTCGCAAGCATCCGCAACTACGAGAAAAGTATTAAGAATAAATCTAACCATAGCATTAAACTTTTGGATCCAAATTAGTCTCTTATGGAATAGCGCAGAAACTAGGGTTTAAGCTTCTGTCACTCTCGCAACCCATCATCTAATAACCTCTCCACAATGCATTTCCTTAGGCCCTAATAAGGTTAAGTGCCATGTAGTCGACGTTCACATGACACCACTAAGGGAATCACAACATACATATCATCAAAATATCGAACACATATCAAGTTCACATGATTACTTGCAACAAGATTTCTCCCGTGACCTCAAGAACAAAAGTAACTACTCACTAATGATAATCATTCTCAAGATCAGATGGGTATTAAATAGCATAATGGATCTGAACATATAATCTTCCACCAAATAAACCATATAGTAATCAACTACAAGATGTAATCAACACTACTAGTCACCCACAAGTACCAATCTATAGTTCCGGTACAAAGATTGAACACAAGAGATGAACTAGGGTTTGAGAGGAGATGGTGCTGTTGAAGATGTTGATGGAGATTGCCCTCCCCAAGATGGGAGAGTTGTTGGTGATGATGATGACGACGATTTCCCCCTCCGGGAGAGAAGTTCCCCTGGCGGAATCGCTCCGCCAGAGGGCAAAACTGCTCCTGCCCAAGTTCTGCCTCGAGACGGCGGCGCTTCGTCCCGAAAGTCCTCCTCTTATTTTTTCTAGGTCAAAATGACTTATATACTAGAAGAGGGGCACTGGAGGTGGGCCGAGGAGGGCACGACCCACCAGGGCGCGCCTGGGCTCCCTGGCGCGCCCAGGTGGGTTGTGCCCACCTGGTGGGCCCCCTCTGGTACTTATTGGCTACAATAATTCTTATATATTCCATAAAAATTCCTCATGAAGTTTCAGCTCATTTGGAGTTGTGCGGAATAGGTAGCCTGACGTAGCTTTTTCAGGTCCAGATTTCCAGCTGCCGGAATTCTCCCTCTTTGTGTGAACCTTGCATATTATGAGAGAAAAGGCATTAGAATTACTCCAAAAAGCATTATTATGCATAAAAACATCATAAATAATAGTAGGAAAACATGATGAAAAATGGACGTATCAACTCCCCCAAGCTTAGACCTCGCTTGTCCTCGAGCAAAAACCAAAATCGAAAAACATGTCCACATGCTTAGAGAGAGAGGTGTCGATAAAAAAAAATACGGACATAGAAGCATCATGTATATTATTATAACAGCAACAAACTTTTACATAGAAATTTATCATAGAACTTTTATCATATAACTTCTCATGAACAAGTAACAATTCATCACAACATCAAAGTATAAAGCATAAACTCTATTGAAAACCAACAAACTATGTTTTCAGTCAACTTTGCAACTACAATTCATCATCTTTTCAAGAAGGGTCACGTATCAGAGCCTTTTTGGCAAGTCCACATACTCAACCATCATATAGTCTTCTATGATTGCTAACACTCACCGCATACACATGAGCAAAATGTTTCAACCGGACACATAGAAAGATAGGGGCTTATAGATTCGCCTCCCAACATACTCACCTCGAGGGTGATGTCAACAATAATAACTCATGCTACTCATATCCAACTGGATATAAGTGCCTAGATCTTTCCTCACCACATGATGCTTACCAAAAGAGAAAATAAAAAGGAATAGAGAGAAGAACTTTGACTCTTGCATAAAAGTAAATACATAAAAGTAAAAGATAGGCCCTTCGTAGAGGGAAGTAGAGGTTGCCATGCGCTTATTTGTCTGTATGCTCAATCTCTTAGTGCAAAAGAACGTCACGTTATATTGCCCCTTATGATAGCAACCTTTATTATGTAGTCTGTCACTTTTATTCTTTGCCATCACAAGTTCGTACAACGCTCAATTTTCTCTTACAATAAATGATCCAACACTTTTAGAAGCAATTTTTATTGCCCTTTTTGCACCGATGACAACTTACTTGAAGGATCTTACTCAATCCATTGGTAGGTATGGTGGACTCTCAAAATAAGATTTGGGTTTTAAGGTTCTTGGATGCACAAGTAGTATCTCTACTTAGTGCGGAATTTTTCGCTAGCAAAGATGGCGGCAAGCACCACAAGTTAAAGGATCTATGACAATATAACTTCTATGTGAATATGAACAAACATAAATCATTACGTTGTCTTCCTTGTCCAACGTCAACAATTTTGGCATTTAATATTTTGATGGGGGCTCACAATCACAAAAGATGTACAAGATAGTGTATTTGCATGTGAATCTTCTCTTCCCTTATTAATTCTTTCATGAATTGCATCATTGACCAATGCTATGTTTGTCAATCTCCAATAAAATTTTCTACTCATACTCTTCCTTATGTGATGTCATTACTTACCATAAAATTAGCATATGATCTTTTTCATTTATTTCCTTTATTTTTATTGAACATTAAAGTAAAGAAAACAAAACTCAAACTAAACTTTATTATATATATCTTGCACACGATTACAAAGATAGATCAATAAGCAACCACTTGAAAAGAAAGGATCGAACTAAACTTTTATTCATCTAAAGCAAAAGATAACTATGGATCGAACTAAGATAAGTAAAGGCAAAAGATAGTGGAGGTGATACGATACCGGGGCACCTCCCCCAAGCTTGGCACAAGCCAAGGGGAGTGCCCATACCCGATACTCAATTTTCCTTTGGTGATGAAGAAGGAGGTGGTGGTGATGAAGTAGCGGCAATCTTATCCTCGAGTTTCCATGGCAAGGGCTCACCATCATAAGAGGAGGAGTGAGTCTCACGGGTCCTGCAACTGGCAGCCAAACTCATACCTTTAAACCTCGCCTCATATTCAAAGACTTGGTTTTGGAGATCATAGATCTGGCTTTGGAGGAAGTTGATTTGCTCGTTGAAGGTGAAGATTATGTCCTTCATGGACTTGCCATCCACCTTGAGATCATGGGTGTAGTCTACGATCATGAGGTGATTGGCATTGAGTCCACGTTCTACTATCCCCTTGCACCGGAAGACTTCCTGCTCCATAGCTTCAAGCCTAGCCTCCACGGATCCCATCCCCTTGGGGCCTTGCACATCGCGGATATGCAGCACCCCCTCATGCATCTGGATAGCCTAAGGATGCTGCATCACCTCTCGTAAATATGGGTTGATGACGTTCTCGAAGAACTTGTCCTTGGAGGAGCTTGAAGCGGCCATGGTGGATTGGATCTGTCAGAAAACAACAAGGAAAAGAAAACAGAAGATTTCTCCGCGATACGGTGGTCAATGGGTTCGGGGGGTATATAAAGCTTGTTTATCTTGGGAAACAAGCAAACTGAAGAAAAAGAGAGTCCGAAAGGTACCCGAGGTGGGCACAACCCACCTGGGCGCGCCTGCCAGGCGCGCCCTGGTGTCTTGTGCCCACCAGGGGTGCCTTCCTGGTTGTTTCTTATTTTCCTATTTTTTGTTATATTCCAAAACTGACAAAAAATATTTTTGCGGATTTTTCGGAGTCCTTTTACGTACCGTATCACGTACCTCCTCCTTTTTTAGTTATTCTGGAGTGTTCTGGAAGGTTTCCTTTATGTGTTCTTTCGGTGTCATAGTTTGGATAATATTGCTTTCAACATTAATGGGCGTACCTGAGATATAATGTTTTATTCGTTGCCCATTAACAACCTTCGGGTTAGTACCTTCGGCATTATTTATCTTGATGGCTCCGGATCGATAAACCTCCTCGGTAACATAGGGTCCTTTCCATTTGGAGAGGATTTTTCCTGCAAAGAATCTGAAATGAGAGTTGTACAAAAGAACATATTCTCCAACTTTGAACTCACACTTTTGGATTCTTTTGTCATGCCATCTTTTAACTTTTTCTTTAAATAACTTGGCATTTTCATAGGCTTGGGTTCTCCATTCATCTAGTGAGCTAATATCAAATAACCTCTTTTCACCGGAAAGTTTGAAATCATAGTTGAGTTCTTTAATTGCCCAATATGCTTTATGTTCTAACTCAAGAGGTAAATGAAAAGCTTTTCCATAAACCATTTTATACGGAGACATACCCATAGGATTTTTATATGCTGTTCTATAAGCCCAAAGTGCATCATCTAACTTCTTAGACCAATTCTTTTGGGACCTATTGACAGTTTTTTGTAATATTAAATTTATTTCTCTATTGCTAAGTTCAACTTGACCACTAGACTGAGGGTGATAAGGTGATGCAATTCTATGGTTAACATCATATTTAGCAAGCATTTTACGGAAAGCACCATGAATAAAATGTGAACCACCATTAGTCATTAAATATCTAGGGACTCCAAACCTTGGGAAAATGACTTCCTTAAGCATTTTAATAAAGGTGTTGTGATCAGCCCTAGTAGTTGGAATAGCTTCTACCAACTTAGTAACATAATCAACAGCAACCAAAATATGTGTATACCCATTAGAGGAAGGAAAAGGTCCCATGTAATCAAATCCCCAAACATCAAATGGTTCAACAGCAAGAGAATAATTCATAGGCAATTCCTGACGCTTACCAATATTACCAATTCTTTGACATTCATCACAAGATAAAACAAACTTACGGGCATCCTTGAAGAGAGTAGGCCAATAAAAACCAAATTGCAATACCTTGTGAGCAGTTCTATCTCCCGCATGATGTCCTCCATAAGCTTCGGAGTGACATTTTCGTAGGATTTGTCCCTGTTCATGCTCAGGTACACAACGTCTAATAATACCATCTACTTCTTCTTTATAAAGATGTGGGACATCCCAAAAGTAATGTCTTAAATCATAGAATAATTTTTTCTTTTGTTGGTATGTGAAGCTAGGTGGTATATATTTAGCAACAATATAATTGGCATAGTCAGCATACCAAGGATTATTATGAGAAACATTTATTGCAGCTAATTGTTCATCAGGAAAATTATCATTAATAGGTTGTGGGTCATCAAGAATATTTTCTAACCTAGACAAGTTATCAGCCACGGGGTTCTCAGCTCCCTTTCAATCAGTGATATGTAAATCAAATTCTTGTATCAAAAGAACCCACCTAATGAGTCTAGGTTTAGCATCCTTCTTTTCCATAAGATATTTTATAGCAGCATGATCGGTGTGAACAGTCACTTTAGAATCAACAATGTAAGATCTAAATTTATCACAAGCAAATACAACTGCTAAAAATTCTTTTTCAGTAGTAGCATAATTTCATTGAGCACTGTCCAGAGTTTTACTAGCATAATGAATAACATTTAATTTCTTATCAACTCTTTGTCCTAGAACAGCACCAACAGCATAATCACTAGCATCACACATAATTTCAAAAGGCAAGTTCCAATCAGGTGGTTGAACAATAGGTGCAGAAATCAAGGCTTTCTTAAGTGTTTCAAAGGCTTCTACACAATCATCATAAAAAACAAATGGAACATCCTTTTGTAAAAGATTTGTAAGAGGCCTAGAAATTTTTGAGAAGTCTTTAATAAACCTCCTATAGAAACCAGCATGACCGAGGAAACTACGAATACCTTTGATATCTTTAGGGCATGGCATTTTTTCAGTTGCATCAACTTTAGCTTTATCCACCTCAATACCTCGTTCAGAAATTTTATGTCCGAAGAAAATACCTTCATTAACCATAAAGTGGCACTTCTCCCAATTCAAGACTAGATTAGTTTGCTCGCATCTCTGCAAAACTTGATCAAGGTTGCTTAAGCAATCATCAAAAGAAGTTCCGTAAACGGAAAAATCATCCATGAAAACCTCAACAATATTTTCACAAAAGTCAGAGAATATAGCAGTCATACATCTTTGAAAGGTAGCAGGTGCATTGCATAAACCAAAAGGCATACGTCTATAAGCATAAGTTCCAAAAGGGCAAGTAAAGGTGGTTTTCTCTTGATCAGGTTGTGAGACAGGTATTTGAGAAAAACTGGAATATCCATCAAGAAAGAAAAAATGTGTGTTCTTTGATAGTCTTTCTAACATTTGATCAATAAAAGGCAGAGGGTAATGATCTTTTCTAGTAGCTTTATTTAGTTTTCTAAAATCAATTACCATTCTGTAGCCAGTAACAATTCTTTGTGGAATAAGTTCATTCTTATCATTAGGAACAATGGTAATACCTCCCTTTTTTGGGACACAATGAACAGTACTTACCCATCTACTATCAGCTATGGGATAGATTATACCTTCTTGCAGAAGCTTCAGTATTTCTGTTCTTACCACTTCTTTCATTTTATGATTTAAACGTCGTTGGTGATCAACAACGGGTTTAGCATCAGGCTCCATATTAATTTTATGCTGACAGAGAGTGGGACTAATGCCATTTAAATCATCAAGAGTATATCCAATGGCAGCTCGGTGCTTCTTCAGAACCTTCAATAATCTTTCTTCTTCATGTTCTGAAAGGTTAGCACTAATAATAACAGGATAAATCTTTTTCTCATCAAGATAAGCATATTTCAAAGTGTCTGGCAATTGTTTTAATTCAAACACAGTATCACCTTAAGTGGAGGAGGACCTCCTAGAGTTTCAATAGGCAAATTGTGTTTAAGCAGAGGACGTTGTTCAAAGAAAATCTTATCTATTTCATTTCTTTCATGCAGATGCATATCATTTTCGTGGTCTAGCAGATATTGTTCTAGTGGATCGGTAGGAGGCATAGCAATAGAAGCAAGACCAATTATCATCCTTACTAGACAATTCTTCCTTATGATGTTTTCTACTAAACTTGGAAAAATTAAACTCATGAGACTCATTACCAAAACTAACATCGATAGTTTGTTTCTCACAATCTATTTTAGCATTGACAGTGTTCAAGAAAGGTCTACCAAAGATAATGGGACAAAAGTCATCTTGTGGGGAACCAAGAACAAGAAAATCAGTAGGGTATTTTATTTTCCCACACAAGACTTCAACATCTCTAACAATCCCAAGTGGTGTGATGATGTCCCTATTAGCAAGTTTAATGGTAACATCTATGTCTTCTATTTCAGCGGGCGCTATATCATTCATAATTTCTTGATATAAGGTAAAAGGAATGGCACTCACGCTAGCACCTATGTCGCATAAACCATGATAACAGTGATCTCCTATTTTAACTGAGACAACAGGCATGCCAACAACGGGTCTATGTTTATCTTTTTCATCGGGTTTGGCAATTCTAGCAGCTTCATCACAGAAGTAAATAACATGCCCATCTATATTTTCAACCAAGAGATCTTTAACCATAGCAACACTAGGTTCTACTTTGATTTGTTCAGCAGGTTTGGAGGTTCTAGTATAACTTTTTTTGACCACAGTTGAGACTTTAGCATGTTCCTTTATCCTAACAGGGAAAGGTGGTTTTTCAATATAAGCAGTAGGCACAACTGGATCAACATTGTAAATAATAGTTTCGTCTTTAGCTACTACTGGTTCTTTAATTTCTTCTTTGATAGGTGGGTGATATTTAAACCACTTCTCCTTAGGGAGGTCAACATGAGTAGCAAATGATTCACAAAAGGAGGCTACTATCTCAGAGTCAAGTCCATATTTAGTGCTAAACTTTTGAAAAGCATCAGTATTCATAAAAGATTTAACACAATCATGCTTGAGCTTAATACCTGACTCTTTACCTTCATCGAGTTCTCAATCTTCAGAGTTGCGTTTAATTCTTTCTAAAAGATCCCACCGGAAGTCAATAGTCTTCTTCATAAAGGAACCAGTACAAGAAGTATAAAGCATGGGTCGATCATCATGAGAAAGCCGAGCATAAAAATTCGGAATAATAATTTCTCTTGACAGCTCATGATTGGGGCATGAATATAACATTGACTTAAGCCTCCCCCAAGCTAGAGCAATACTTTCTCCTTCATGAGGACAAAAATTATATATGCAATTCCGATCACGATGAACCAGATGCATAGGATAATTTTTTTGGTGAAATTCCAATTCCAAGATCCAATATCATCGCATAGCCTATACCATGCCAATGCTTTTCCCTTCAAAGATAAAGGGAAAACCTTCTTCTTAGCTTCATCTCCAGGTAAACCTGCAAGCTTAAATAATCCACAAATTTATCCTCATATATCAAGTGCATGTCAGGATGTTCGGTTCCATCTCCTGCATAAGGATTAGCTAGCAGTTGTTCTATCATTCCCGAAGGAATTTCATAACCAATATTTTCAATAGGTGCAGTAGGTTGAGGGGTAACTAATTGTGGTTCCGGTCGAGGTGAAGATACCCCGAACAAACCCCTCAAAGGATTGTTCTCCATAGTAGCAAGTGACAATAAATTTCAGCACGTAGTAATAATTTTTCCTTACCGATTTCCACTAACCAAGAGCGCTTCACTCCCCGGCAACGGCGCCAGAAAAGAGCCTTGATGACCCACAAGTATAGGGGATCAATCCTAGTCCTTTTGATAAGTAAGAGTGTCGAACCCAACGAGGAGCAGAAGGAAATGACAAGCAATTTTCAGCAAGGTAATGTCTGCAAGCACTGAAATTATAAGTAACGAGTAGTTTGGTAGCAAGATAATTTGTAACGGGCAAGTAACGGTAATGGTAACAAAAGTGCAGCAAGGTAGCCCAATCCTTTTGAGGCAAAGGACAGGCCAAAATGGTCTCTTATGATAAGCAAAGCGTTTCTTAAGGGTACACGGGAATTTCATCTAGTCACTTTCATCATGTTGGTTTGATTTGTGTTCGCTACTTTGATAATTTGATATGTGGGTGGACCGGTGCTTAGGTGTTGTTCTTACTTGAACAAACCTCCTACTTATGATTAACCCCCTCGCAAGCATCCGCAACTACGAGAAAAGTATTAAGAATAAATCTAACCATAGCATTAAACTTTTGGATCCAAATCAGTCCCTTACGGAATAGCGCATAAACTAGGGTTTAAGCTTCTGTCACTCTCGCAACCCATCATCTAATAACCACTCCACATTGCATTGCCTTAGGCCCTAATAAGGTGAAGTGCCATGTAGTCGACGTTCACATGACACCACTAAGGGAATCACAACATACATATCATCAAAATATCGAACACATATCAAGTTCACATGATTACTTGCAACAAGATTTCTCCCGTGACCTCAAGAACAAAAGTAACTACTCACTAATGATAATCATGCTCAAGATCAGAGGGGTATTAAATAGCATAATGGATCTGAACATATAATCTTCCACCAAATAAACCATATAGTAATCAACTACAAGATGTAATCAACACTACTAGTCACCCACAAGTACCAATCTATAGTTCCGGTACAAAGATTGAACACAAGAGATGAACTAGGGTTTGAGAGGAGATGGTGCTGTTGAAGATGTTGATGGAGATTGCCCTCCCCAAGATGGGAGAGTTGTTGGTGATGACGATGATTTCCCCCTCCGGGAGGGAAGTTCCCCTGGCGGAATCGCTCCGCCGGAGGGCTTACTGCTCCTGCCCAAGTTCCGCCTCGAGACGGCGGCACTTCGTCGCAAAAGTCCTCCTCTTATTTTTTCTAGGTCAAAATGACTTATATACCAGAACAGGGGCACCGGAGATGGGCCGAGGAGGGCACAACCCACCAGGGCGTGCCTGGGCTCCCTGGCGCGCCCAGGTGGGTTGTGCCCACCTGGTGGGCCCCCTCTGGTACTTATTGGCTCCAATAAGTCTTACATATTCCATAAAAATTCCTCGTGAAGTTTCAGCTCATTTGGAGTTGTGCAGAATAGGTAGCCTGACGTAGGTTTTTCAGGTCCAGATTTCCAGCTGCCGGAATTCTCCCTCTTTGTGTGAACCTTGCATATTATGAGAGAAATGAATTAGAATTACTCCAAAAAGCATTATTATGCATAAAAACATCATAAATAACAGTAGCATAACATGATGCAAAATGGACGTATCAATATCATTGAAGAAGTTTATCGCTCTGGAGCTATTAAGATCAATAATGCCGAAAGCACTAATTCGAAGGTTGTCAATGGATAAAGAATTAAGCACTATATCTCAGGTACACCTATTAATGTTGAAACTAATATTATTCAAACCATGACACCGAAGGAGTACATAAAAGAGACCTTCTAGAACACTCCAGAACCCTAAAAAGGAAGAGGTACGTGATACGGCAACTAAACCGACTCCAAAAGTTCTGGAAAAAAAAATTCTGTCAGTTTTGGAATATTAGAAAAAAAACACTCGAGAAGGCAACCCAGGTGCCCACTAGGCACCAGGGCGCGCTTGCCCCTCCTGGTGCGCCCTGGTGGGTACTGTGCCCCTCGGGAACCTTCCCGACTCCGTTTTCCTCTGGGTTACTTGTTTTACAAGATAAATATTCTTTATATATACTCCCGGACATTTTGTCCACCTTATCACGGAAAAATCCTCTGTTCTTGTTTCATGTTGTTTTTCTGTCAGATCTAAATCGCCATGGCTTCACCAAGCTCTTCCAAGGACAAGTTCTACGAGAAGGTCATCAACCCCTACCTACCGGAGTTGATGAAGCACCCTTAAGCCATTGAGATGCATGAGGGGGTGCTCCACATCTGGGATGTTCAAGGGCCCAACAAGAAGGGAAGCGTGGAGGCCAGGCTCAAGGCGGTGGAGCAGGAGATCTTCAAGTGCCAAGGGATGGTGGACTTAGTGGCAACCACTCGATGATCATGGAATTCACCCGTACCCACAAGGTGGATGGCCAGTCTATGAAGGACATCGTCTTCAACTTCAATGAACAAATCAATTATCTGCAAGGCCAAATTTATGATCTTCAAAATCAAAATTTTGAGTCTGAAGCAAGGTTCAAAGGTATGAGTTTAGCTGCAAGTTTCAGGACTCAGGAGACTCGTGCATCCTCTTATGATGGGGAACCTATGCCATCTAAGGCGGAGGACAAGCCCACCACTTCTTCACCACCACCATCACCAAAGAAGGAGACTTGAGTACACGGGTATGGGCACTCCCCTTGGCTTGTGCCAAGCTTGGGGGAGGTGCCCTGGTATCGTATCACCATCACTTTTATTATCTTTACCTATCTTAGTTCGATCCTTAGTTATTTCGTGATTTAGTAGAATAAAAGTTTAGTATGATCTATTTTCGAGTGCTAGTTTCATGATCTATCTATCTATGTAATTTAGTGATAGTTATATGATAAAGTTTAGTTTGAGTTTTTGCTTCTTTACTTTTATGTTTCAATCAAAATAAAGCAAGCAATAAAAAAGATCATATGCTAATCTAATGGAAGGTAATGACATTACATAAGAAGGAGTATAAGTAGTAAAATTTATTGAAAGTTGACAAACATAGCATTGGTCAATGATGCAATTCATGATAGAAATTAAAAAGGGAAGAGAAGATTCACATGCAAATATACTATCTTGGACATCTTTTATGATTGTGAGCCCCCATTAATATTTTATGTCAAATTGTTGACGTTGGACAAGGAAGACAACATAATGATTTATGTTTGTTCATATTCACATAGAAGTTATATTGTCATAGATCCTCCAACATGTGGTGCTTGCCCAATATCTTTGCTAGCCAAAAATCCGCACCAAGTAGAGATACTACTTGTGCATCCAAAAACCCTAAACCCAATTTCGAGTTATGAAAGTCCACTATACCTACCTATGGATTGAATAAGACCCTTTAATTAAGTTTTCATCGGTGCATAAGGCAATAAAAATTGCTTCTAAATATGTATGATCTTTTCGTGTAAGGGAAAATAAGCGTTGTACAAACTTGTGATGGCAAAGTAATAAAAGCGACGGCCTGCATAATAAAGGTTGCTATCACAAGGGGCAATATAATGTGACATTCTTTTGCACTAAGAGCTTGTGCATCCAAAATAAAGAGCGCATGACAACCTCTGCTTCCCTCTGCGAAGGGCATATCTTTTACTTTTATGTATTTACTTTTTATGCAAGAGTCAATAGTATCCGCCTCTATTCCTTTTATTTTTCTCTTTGCAAGCATTATGTGGTGGGGAAAGATCTAGGCACATATCCCCAGTTGGATATGAGTGATCATGAGTTATTATTGTTGACATCACCCTTGAGGTGAATAAGTTGAGAGGCAAAATTATAAGCCCCTATCTTTCTATGTGTCTGGTTGAAACCTTTTGCTCCATATATATGGTGTGAGTGTTAGTAATCATAGAAGACTAAATAATGGTTGAGTATGTGGACTTGCCAAAAAGGCTCCGACATGAGACCCATCCTAAAAATATGATGAATTGCAATTGCATTGTTGACTGAGAATATAGTTTGTTAGTCTTCAAGAAAGTTTATTCCTTATACTTTGATGTTGTGATGAATTGTTACTTTCTCATCAAGATGGGAATGGGCTGACCCGGACCTGGCCTCATGGATCCATGGTCAATATGTGAGGCCATGGGTCGGCCCATTTCATAAAAAAATTATGGCATCACTGACCGATTGGGTACATGAGGCCGATACAAGATCAAGATGGAAAATCCATATATCCAGTGTGCATAATCTGGAGACTGGAAAGGAAACCAGGACAGCAAGCTGGACAAGTTGGATAGGATAGCAAGCTCGCCGATGACCGAGACGATGAACTAGAGGCTTGTTGTTTCTATATGCATGTACTAGTTCATGATTTCATGTAAGAATTGATCCACCTGGCTGTCTGCTGATACGTCTCCAACGTATCTATAGTTTTTTATTGTTCCATGCTATTATATTATCTGTTTTGGATGTTTTATATTCATTAATATGCTATTTTATATTATTTTTAGGACTAACCTATTAACCTAGAGCCCAGTGCCAGTTTTTGGTTTTTCCTTGTTTTTGACTTTTACAGAAAAGGAATATCAAACGGAGTCCAAACGGAATAAAACTTTACGATGATTTTTCTTGGACCAGAAGAAACCCATGAGACTTGGAGAGGAGGACAAAAGACCCACGAGGCGGCCACAAGCCATGGGGGCACGCCCCAGGGGGGCGCCCCTGGCTTGTGGGCCCCTCGTGGACCGTCTTGACCTAATCACTCCATTATAAATCCTCAAATATTCCCCCTATACCAGAGGGCACACCAAAAATACTTTTTCGCCACCGCAAGCTTCTGTTCCCTGAGATCCCACCTTGGGGCCTTTTCCGGCACTCCGTCGGAGGGGGATTCGGTCACGGAGGGCCTCTACATCAACCTTGTTGCCCTTCCGATGAAGCGTGAGTAGTTTACCACGGACCTAAGGGTCCATAGCTAGATGGCTTCTTCTCTCTCTTTGATCTTCAATACAATGTTCTCCTCGATGTTCTTGGAGTTCTATTCGATGTAATCTTCTTTTGTGGTGCATTTGTTGAGATCCGATGAATTGTGGATTTATGATTAGATTATCTATGAATATTATTTGAGTCTTCTCTGAACTCTTTTATGCATGATTAAGATATCTTTGTATTTCTCTTCGAACTATCGGTTTGGTTTGGCCAACTAGATTGGTTTTTCTTGCAATGGGAGAGGTGCTTAGTTTTGGGTTCAATCTTGTGGTGTCCTCACCGAGTGACAGAAGGGGTAGTGAGGCACGTATTGTATTGTTGCCATCAAGGATAAAAAGATGGGGTTTATATCATATTACTTGAGTTTATCCCTCTACATCATGTCATATTACTTAAAGCATTGCTCTGTTCTTATGAACTTAATACTCTAGATGCAGGCAGGAGTCTGTCGATGTGTGGAGTAATAGTAGTAGATGCAGAATCGTTTCGGTCTACTTGTCACGGACGTGATGCCTATATTCATGATCATTGCCTTAGATGTCTTCATAATTATGCGCTTTTCTATCAATTGCTCAACAGTAATTTGTTTACCCACCATATGCTTTCTTCAAGAGAGAAGTCTCTAGTGAAACCTATGGCCCCCGGGTCAATTTTCCATCATATATTTTCAGATCTATAAACCAAAAAACCCAAAAATACCTTGCTGCAATTTATTTATATTTACTTTAGTTTGCTCTTTTATTTATCTTTTATACCTATCTCTATTAGATCTCACTCTTGTTCGTGACCGTGAAGGGATTGACAACCCCTTGTTCGCGTTGTGTGCAAGTGTTTATTAGTTTGTGCAGGTGCATATATTGGAGACTTTCTTGTGTGTCGGGCCCATTTCTGAGAATAAATCCCAGAATAGCCCTAAGTCACACCAGCCCCAAGATCAACACAACTGGTGGACTTCCTTGATACAGATAACCAGTACAAGATAATATTACACATGGTTGAGTCTGAGGGCTCAATAAATTTATTACAAACTCGCCAATATATGGCAGTGGCGGAATATGACAGTGGTGTGGTGGTGATACAATACTAGTACAATAACATAGAGCCAAGCGTCAGAGTGAGGCTTGACTATTTATTTGTGTAGCGGAAGCTCAGCGGATGATACATGTGGTAGACTCCTATCTCACAGGTTGACTGACTGGGACTCCTCTAAGTGTCGGGCTCGCTAGCGCAATCCTCCTCCACAAGCTCGTCCTCCTCCAAGTCTGGCCAAGTAAATAGCCAGGGACAAGCTAGTGAGTACGTTGGAATGTACTCGCAAACATTATGAACAAAAGATATAATGGGTGCATATGCTCATGCTGACTAAAATTTAAATCATGACAATAAATGATATGAACGTGAGCATAGCATGTTAGTCATGATCAAACTTAAAGCAAATGAATGCCACGGGTAGTCTAGCCAGCCCAAGTGACATTCAGCAAAATAAAAGAAATGCCAATCGGGTGTCCATAAGAGTAGTGGCAGGACCGCCTGTAAACTTGAGGGACGTCACAAAAAGGTCTTGAAGAGAAATGCCAGTCGGGTGTCAAGTGACGCCACGGTCGGACTTGAAGAGAAATGCCAGTCGGGGTGTCAAGTGACGCCATGGTCGGATTTGAAGAGAAATGCCAGTCGGGTGTCCACAAGAGTAGTGGCGGAACCGCCTGTAAACTCGAGGGATGCCATGAGAGGTCTTGAAAATAAAGTTGAGTGCCCAGGGTAGTCTAGCCAGCTCCTGAGACACTCAAGAAATTCAAAATAAGAGAAACGGGTTAGTCCTCAATAATATGCATAACCATAATAATATTTAACATGCATAAAATATTCATGGTAGCATCAGGGTGTCAATAATTATCCTGCAAAATATTTCAGGCATATTAAAATTATTTCCTCCGGAGACCGACACTGGGACCGACACTTGACCCACCCAGCTAACGCCCTTGATCATGGACAACGGCTATTCGAGTAGGTTTAAACTCTGCAGAGGGTGTACTCTTTACCCACAAGTAAAGGATTTCTTTAGTCAGTACCGTGACACTGACTAATTCCCATTACGGTCTTTGGGTTGAAAACACACCTGACCAGCACACACCAGATTAACTTTCCGGATGCCAGGAATCACCCAAAGCATCGTTGAAGAAAAACTCTAAGGCGGAGAGACCAACGTCCTGCATGGGATCACTATTAATACGTGCGGATTCCAAGGGGTGCCCCCCTCTCATTTACAATCGGAAACACCCATGCCCCCTGACCCGATGACAGGATTTAGTCCAAGGCCCTGGAAACCCTCATCGTGGCCCTCTGTACGGTGTGTACCTGGACAAGGGTTAACAACTTACTCAGCTGTACCTTCCTTGCAGAAGGACTAGTGGCAGTACGGTATCTAGCTAGGTGTAACGGAACAAGAATCGATCTAGGCCAACTCAGGAGGCGTTAATTATCTTCACCGGTTTATTCCACATACGTCATGTGACACCACCGTGTAAAAAATAATGGCGCGTGCCCATCGGCACATCCAAGGCAGGAGACACTCTCCTAAATATCTCACAGCTATACCAAGTCAGTAAGTTTTTTTGTTTGAGTGAAGTGCAAGACAAGCATAAGAAGTGATATGACCAAACATGCATGCACTTGTGATATATGTGGTGCAATTCCAACCGATGCAAACATGCAAAATGCAATCACCATATCCCATGTTCAATAATGCTTGCCTTGTCCAAAGTAGTCAGGTGAAAACCCTTCGAAATTCTCGGCAAAGTTTCCCTCTTCTTTTTCTGAAAATATTCAAATTCAACTCAAATTAAAAATTTGACAACAGTGCAAAAAGTTGTCTCAAAACATTTTTAAATAAATACTAAAAAAAACTAGAGAGAAAAATAAGAATTTCAAAAAAAAGTTCAACTTAATTAGAGTTGTGGTTTAAAAGTTATTAAACTATCAAAACCAGGGGTTTTTCTGCAAAAAAAGCTAGTCCCTGTGCGTTTATAAAGAAAACGCTTCGGGCCGAAGTACGCTTCTCAGCGCGGAAGGCGTAAACAGAAGAATATGCCTTCTGTTTTAAACAGAAAAGAATAAAACACTGACGGGTGGGCCCCACCCGTCAGGTTTAAATTCAAACGCGCTGCGCGCGCGTATACAGAGGGGAGACGGTGATCACCGGTGTTGATCGCCGGGGTCTTGGTGGGTGGCGATGGTCGGGACGTGCTCAGGGAGTCCTTCCGCGTCGGTGGGTGGCGGTGGTGGTCGCCGGCGAGCAGTAGAACGGCGGTGAGGTCTGCGACGGCGGACGGTGGTTCGGGTGGGGTTGGAACTCGCCTGAGAGAGCTCGGATGCTGGAATAGAGGTGCGGGATCGATGAGTTGATGCAAGAGGTGGCTTCTGGCAAGATTTGAGTGGTGGAGATGGCGGAACGGTGTCGAACCGATCGGATACAGAGGCGGCAGAGCGGTGACCGGAGAGGAGGGAGGAGACCTCCTCGAGGTCAGGGGAGGTGGCGAGGGAGCAATTAGGAGGTGGTGGAGGCGATGGGTGGAATGAGTGGAGCTCGGGGGGCCTTTTATAGGTGATCCGAGGTGGTCCGGCGAGGTTCGGATCACGCCGGAGTTACGGTGGTCGGCGAAGTAGGTTTGGGCAGTGGTCATGGGCGGCGAGGGAATGATGAGGGCGGTGAAGAACTCTGGAAGGCTCGGCGTGGACGGGGTCGAGCTCTTCGAGCTTATCCCGGAACGGAGCTCCCGTACGGTGCGGCGGCGCTGTCCTGGTTCCGGCGACTGCCAGTGGGCCAGGGAGGGATTGGACGGTGCAGACGGTGTGCGAGGACGCGGAGAGGCACTACGCATGGCCAAGAGGTAGGCGGGGAAGCTGCGGCGCAGTAATGGAGGTCGGTGGCCGAGGCGACTCCGCTCGGTCTGCCACGGATGAGCACGGTGCAGGGGGTTGCACCGGCCAGCCGCCAACTCACCGGCGAGGAGAGACTGCGGAGTGGTCCAAGGAGGGGCGATGCATTGATGATCTTTGGCGTCGACGTGAAGGAGAAGGAAGGGGAGGCGTGCACGGCACCGATCGTCTCTGCCATTGCCTCTGAAGATTCAGTTAACTGAATCTTATTCAGCTATGAACAGTGCACAACCATTCATATGATCTATAGCAGAGAGTGCTAGGGATTTTTAGAATTTGTGGCAATTTTTGTGGTGATGTGTTGATGCAAATGAGAGGGCCTGACCAAGTTTCAGAATTTTTGGAGAAGTTTAGGTTTGGTTTTGAGTAAGAAAATGGTTTCTGGTCCAAATTTCAACTGTATGAATTTTGAAAATTTTGAACTTTGGACCCCAAGGTTTTTGGTGAAATGGATTGTGGGTACCATCTAGTTGCTAGGATAATTTTTGTGGGGATAGAAAAGTTGTAGAAATTATAGCTCCTCTGTAACTTAAGGAAACCATGGATATTGCAAATTCCAATTTTGGAATTTGTTTAAAATGAGAAAATATTTTTTGTGGGGTGGAAAGAAGTTGGATACTGCCCTAGAAGATGTGAGTGACTTGTGGAATGAATTTTGGAGTGGAAGAAAAATTGTTGGATGGATTTTAGAAGGGTTAGAGGGAAGTGAAAAGGGCCATTTCCTTTGAGATTTTTTAAATCATTCCCAAAAAACTTTTCTAAATGAAATTGTTTGAAAACCCCCAAATTAATTATCCAAATAATTTTAAACCTTTCAAATAGAATCATTAAAGAAAAATTTGAAACCCAATTAAAATTTGAAAGGGTTTTCAAACGGTAGGAAAGTAATATGATCAAAAATGATTTTCAAAGCATTTATTTTAAAAGGAAAGATTTCAGAAAATATTTTTGGGGTGTTACATTGTGCCTCCTACTGGATTGATACCTTGGTTCTTAACTGAGGGAAATACTTATCTCTACTTTGCTGCATCACCCTTTCCTCTTCAAGGGAAAAATCAACGCAAGCTCAAGAAGTAGCATCTGCCTGCTTGTGCTTGTGTACAGGGGCGTCTCTGACCAAATTGGTCAACTTCGTACAACATCGTCATATATGTTCTTGTGTATATGATCGAGTTTGTGTACAGCCATACAGGGGCATCTACAACAGGGGCGGCCAACAGTGTCTAGGCATAGAGATTCGACTGGGCCAACCCATCAGGTCGCACAATGCCGACTCCATTGACCCATATATCATTTAAGGCCGACCCACTTGGCCCATTGGCCTCGACTTTTTGGGCTGGGTCAGCGACCCGGCGGGCCGACCCGGTCCATTCCCATCTTGGCTTGCTCATGAGAAATTTTATGATAAAGTTTATTGCAGTTATAATAATGATCATGATGCTACTATGTCCGTATTCTATTTTTATCGACACCTCTCTCTCTAAACATGTGGACATGATTATTGATATCGGCTTTTGGTTGAGGACAAGTGAGGTCTAAGCTTGGGGAGTTGACACGTCCATTTTGCATCATGTTTTCCTACTGTTGTTTATAGTGTTTTCATTCAATATAACACTTTGTGGAGTAATTCTAATGCCTTTTCTCTCATAATATGCAAGGTTTATACAAAGAGGTAGATTGCCGGCAACTGGAATTCTGGACCTGAAAATGCTACGTCAGAGATACCTATTCTACACATCTCCAAATGAGCTTACGGAGATTTATTTTGGAATACATAAAAAATACTGGAGAAAAGAAATACCAGAGGGGGCCACCCAGGTGCCCACTAGGCACCAAGGCGTGCCTACCCCCTAGCGCGCCCAGGTCGGTATTGGGGCCCCTGGCCAGCCTCCAGTGCCCATCTTCTGGTATATAAGCCTATTTGACCTAGAAAAAATAAGGAGAGGACTTTCGGGATGGAGCGCCGCTGGCTCGAGGTGGAGCCTGGGCAGGAGCACTTTTGCTCTCCAGCGGAGCGATTCCGCCGGGGATACTCCCCTCCGGGAGGGGAAAATCGAAGCCATCGTCATCACCAACAACCCTCTCACCTTGGGAGGACCAATCTTCATCAACATCTTCACCAGCACCATCTCATCTCAAAACCCTAGTTCATCTCTTGTGTTCAATCTTTGTATCAAAACCTCAGATTGGTACCTGTGGGTGACTAATAGTGTTGATTACATCTTGTAGTTGATGCTAGTTGGTTCATTTGGTGGAAGATTATATGTTCAGATCCATTATGCTATTTATTATCCCTCTGATCTTGAGCATGAATATGATTTGTGAATAGTTGCTTTTGCTCTTAAGGACATGGGAGAAGTCTTGTCGTAAGTAATCATGTGAATTTGGTATTCGTTCGATATTCTGATGATGTGTATGTTGTGATTCCCTTAGTGGTGTTATGTGAACGTCGACTACATGACACTCACCATCTTTGGACCTAAGGGAATGCATTGTGGAGTACTTATTAGATGATGGGTTGCTAGAGTGATAGAAGCTTAAACCCTAGTTTATGTGCTATTCCGTAATGGGCTGATTTGGATCCATATGTTTAATGCTGTGGTTAGATTTTATCTTAATTCCTCTTTCGTAGTTGCGGATGCTTGCGAGAGGGGTTAATCAAAAGTGGGAGGCTTGTTCAACTAAGAAAAGCATCCAGGCACCGGTCCACCCACATATGAAATTATCAAAGTAGCGAACGCGAATCAAACAAGCATGATGAAAGTGACTAGATGAAATTCCCGTGTGTCCTCAAGAACATTTTACTTATTATCAGAGACCTTTCCAGCCTGTCCTTTACTACAAAAAGGATTGGGCTACCTTGCTACACTTTTGTTACCATTACTATTACTTGCTCGTCACAAATTATCTTGCTATCAAACTATCTGTTAACGACAATTTCAGTGCCTACAGAAAATACCTTGCTGAAAACCGCTTGTCATTTCCTTCTGCTCCTCGTTGGGTCCGACACTCTTATTTATAGAAAGAACTACGATTGATCCCCTATACTTGCTGGTCATCAACGACCAGAGAAGGAGACGACCTATAGGTGGGCCCGACATGTCAGTGACCCAACTGGCCAGGCCCAGCAACTTAAGTGGAGGCGTACTTCGGCGAAACCATTTTCTCTTCATGAAAGGTAGCACGCTGCGACTTCGGTGGCGAATATGCCTTCCCCACGGCCAAAGCGTATTTTCTGGAATGCGCTTTCCTCTTTTTAGCCCCGCCGACCAAAACCTCTTATTTGCGGGCGTTCACACGTTAAGGACAAAAACAAATAGTTTTGAGTTTGTTTTCTGCCTAACGAATAAACGACCGTAACTGCGCAACAATAACTCTGAATCAGGTGATTCAAAAGCCCACGTTCTCTATTCGTCGAGCCCGTTCTAATGGTACCATTTTCATGATGTTGTAACATTCTTAAAATGAACATTTTGCCCCTGCCCTATATTCTCTCCTTCGAGAGAGAAACTTTTCCGGCAAATCTTTTCGCGAGATGATCACACTTCTTCCCGATGAATCCACCAAATCCAGAAAAGCCACACCCTCCATTTGCATGATTGAAATGCAGTGCCATGGTTTTACTTAATAAACTTGCTTAAAATTTGTATTAGGTAAATAAGATTTATGCATGGCATTTCTTGGAGTAATATCTGATCTTGCTACTACCATGATGATTCTTTGATTTCTAGGCCTAATGCTTTGCAGATTGAGGATGACATGTTGCCATTGGATTACCAGGAATAATAGTTATGTTTTTGTTATGATCATATCAGATATTATGCCTACTGAGTATTATTGGATTTGATTGTTTGGATCTGATCATTAGCTTCAATCTTGATATTGTCATTTGAATAGTAGCATCATTGTCTTTGGGTTCATCATGATCTTAGTTAATATGCTACCCTTGGAGTTCATTATGACATGACTATATTATTCTTTGGATTATTGGATGGATATTGCTATGACTTGAATCACACGTGGATATATGATATTGGAGTAATAGTTCTATCATAGATATATCTTGGGGACAAATTCCGTCATTTCATTGATCGGGTGCCAGCGAATCGAGCTCACCAGTGCAACCACACTTGCCTGGATGGGGAGGCCCTAATTGGTCTATTTTCATGCCTCTCGCTGGTGCCTCCAACTAGGGAAGGTTATGTGCGCGCGCTACCCTGGCCCGGTAGGCGGCGATAACCTTGTGTGCATGAGTTTTAGGTGCCTACGTCCCTGTTTGGGATGATTTTTTTGTAGTTTTGCCACGACGGTGGCCGGCCACGAAGGTGGCGGATGTCAAGAGTTGGCATCGGGGCCACCCATGACATAGCCCAAAGGGGAGTTTGTCAGAGTGGCCGAGAGAGTGTCATGCAATAGATTGGTTTCATCGGAATATCGTTGGTCCACCCGAATGGGAGCACGAGGCCATGAGTTCCGTGGTGTGGGTATAGTGTACTAACCTCTGGAGAGTGTATAATCTATCGATAGCCGCGTCCTCGGTTATGGACACAGTTCGTTGTAGGTCACACCGTTCGATCAACACTCACCATGATGGAATGACTTATATTTACATGTGAGCAAGTAACAGTTTGGCATGAAGCCATTAATGATATTGGGATGATCTTGAGGATGATCATCGGATTGTGATGTGATAACTGATACGTCCATTTTGCATCATGTTTTCCTACTATTATTTATAATGTTTTTGATCAATATAATACTTTGTGGTGCAATTCTAATGCCTTGTCTCTCTTAATTTGCAAGATTTACATGAAGAGGGAGATCGCCAGCAGCTGGAATTCTGGACCTGAAAAAGCTACATCAGAGATACCTATTGTCCACAACACGAAATGAGCTGAAATTTCACAGAGAATTATTTTGGAATATATAAAAAATAATGGAGAAAAGAGATACCAGTGGGGACCCACCAGGTGCCCACAAGGTACATGGGCGCGGCCACCCCCCTGGGCGCGCCCATGTGGCTTGTGGGGCCCCTGGCTGGCCTGTAACACCCATCTTCTACTATATGACACCATTTTCCCTAGAAAAAAAATCAAGAGAGGTCTTTTGAGACAAAGCGCCGCCGTCTCGAGGTGGAACCTGGGCAGGAGCACTTTTTCTCTCCGGTGGAGCGATTCCGCCGGGGATACTTCCCTCTGGGAGTGGGAAAATGAAGCCATTGACATCACCAACAACCCTCTCATCAAGGGAGGACAAATCTTCATCAACATCTTAACTAGCGCCATCTCATCTCAAACCCTAGTTCATCTCTTGTATTCAATCTTTGTCTCAAAACCTCAGATTGGTACCTGTGGGTTACTAGTAGTGTTGATTACATCGTGTAGTTGATGTTAGTTGGTTTATTTTGTGGAAGATTATATGTTCAGATCCTTGATGCTATTCAACACCCCTCTGATCTTGAACATGAATATGATTTGTGAGTAGTTACTTTTGTTCTTGAGGACATGGGAGAAGTCTTGTCATAAGTAATCATGTGACTTTGGTATTCGTTTGATATTTTGATGATATGTATGTTGTGATTCCCTTAGTGTTGTTATGTGAACGTCGAGTACATGACACTTCACCATACTTTGGCCTAAGGGAAGACATTGTGGACTAGTAATAAAATGATGGGTTGCTAGAGTGACAGAAGCTTAAACCCTAGTTTATGCGCTATTCCGTAAGGGGCTGATTTGGATCCATATGTTTCATGCTATGGTTAGACTTATCTGAATTATTCTTTCGTAGTTGCAGATGCTTGTGAGAGGGGGTACTCATAAGTGGGAGGCTTGTTCAAGTAAGAACAGCACCCAAGCACCGGTCCACCCATATATCAAATTATCAAAGTAGCAAACGCGAATCAAACAAACATGATGAAAGTGACTAGATGAAATTCCCGTGTGTCCTCAAGAATGCTTTGCTTATTATGAAAGATTGTTCCGACCTGTACTTTGCTAAAAAAAGGATTGGGCTACCTTGTTGCACCTTTGTTACCGTTACTACTTGTTGCTCATTACAAATTACCTTGCTACCAAACTATTTTTTACCAACAATTTCAGTGCTTGCAGACAATACCTTACTGAAAACCGCTTGTCATTTCCTTCTTCTCCTCATTGGGTTTGACATTATTACTTATCGAAAGGACTATGATTGATCCCCTATACTTGTGGGTCATTAAGACTCTTTTCTGGCACCGTTACTTGTGAAGCGCCTTTGGTGAGTGGAATTTGATAAGGAAACATTTATATTACGTGCTGGAATTTGCTGTCACTTGTTACTATCAAAAGTAATCCTTTGAGGGGCTTGTTTGGGGTATCTTCACCTCTACCAGAGGCACAAAGAGTTTCCCCTCAACCTACAGCACCTACTGAAGAAAATTTATTATGAGATTCCGTCGGGTATGATAGAGAAACCGCTAGGTAATCCTTATGCAGGAGATGGAACAATACATCCCGATATGCACTTAATCTATATGGATGAAGTTTGTGGATTATTTAAGCTTGCATGTTTATCCGAGGATGGAGTTAAGAAGAAGGTTTTCCCTTTATCTTTGTAGGGAAAGCCATTGACATGGTATAGGCTATGTGATGATATTGCAGCGTGGGATTGGAACCGATTGAAATTGGAATTTCATCAGAATTTTTATCCTATGCATGTGGTTCATCGTGATCGGACTTATATATAATTTTTTTGCCTCGTGAAGGAGAAAGTATCGCCCAAGCTTGAGGGAGGCTTAAGTATATGATGTACACATGCCCCAATCATGAGCTCTCAAGAGAAATCACTATACATAATTTTTGTGCTTGGCTTTCTCATAATGATCAAACCATGCTCGATTCTTCTTCCATTGGTTCCTTTATGAAGAAAACTATTGAATTCAAATGGGGTCTTCTCGAAAGAATTAAATGCAACTCTGAAGATTGGGAACTCAACAAAGTTAAAGAGACAGGTATAAAACTTGAGTTTGATTGTGTTAGATCTTTTATGGAAACCGATGCTTTTCATAAGTTTAGTACTAATTATGGACTTGACTCTGAGATAGTAGCCTCTTTCTGTGAATCATTTGCTACTCATGTTGATCTCCCTAAGGAGAAGTGGTTTAAATATCATCCCCCTATTAAAGAAAAGATTGAGGAACCCGTTATAGTTAAAGATGAAACTATCATTTACAATGTTGACCCAGTGGTGCCTACTGCTTATATTGAGAAACCTCCTTTTCCTGTTAGGATTAAACATGCTAAAGTCTCAACTGTGTTTAAGAAAAGTAATATTAGAACACCTAGACCCTCTGAACAAATTAAAGTTGAACCTAATATTTCTATGGTTAAAGATCTTTTGGTCAATAATATTGATGGGCATGTTATTTACTTCTGTGATGAAGCAACTAGGATTGCCAAACCTGGTCCTAAAGATAAGAATAATCATATTGTTAGCATGCCTATCGTTTCTGTTAAAATAGGAGATCATTGTTATCATGGTTTTTGTGATTTGGTGCTAGTGTGAGTGATATTCCGTTTACCTTATATCGAGAAATTATGAATGATATTGCATGTGCCGAGATACAAGACATTGATGTTATTATTAAGCTTGCGAATAGAGATACTATTTCACCACTTGGGATTGTTAGATATGTTGAAGTCTTGTGTGAAAAGATAAAAGACCCCACTGATTTTCTAGTTCTTGGTTCTCCACAAGTTGATTTTTGTCCCATTATATTTGGTAGACCTTTCCTAAATACAGTTAATGGTAAGAATGATTACAATAAGGAAACTGTCAGTGTTATGTTTGGTGATGTATCTCATGAGTTTAATTTCTCTAAATTACGTAGATAACCTCATGATAAATAATTGCCTAGTAAGAATGAAATTATTGGTATTGCTTCTATTGTCATACCTCCTACTGATCCGTTAGAACAATATTTGCTAGACCATGAAAATGACATGCATATGAATGAAAGAAATGAAGTAGATAAGATATTCTTTGATCAAGCACCTATCCTTAAACATAATTTGCCTATTGAAACTCTTGGAGATCCTCCTCCACCAAAGGGCGATCCCGTGTTTGAACTTAAGAAATTACCTGACACATTGAAATATGCTTATCTTAATGAAAATAAGATATATCCTGTTATTATCAATGCTAACCTTTCAGAGCATGAAGAAAAGAGATTTCTTAAAACTCTAAGGAAGCACCGTGCTCCTATTGGATATACTCTTGATGACCTTAAGGGCATTAGTCCCACTCTATGTCAACACAAGATTAATATGGAACCTGATGCTAAGCCAGTTGTTGATCGTCAACGACAGTTAATCCTAAGATGAAGGATGTAGTAAGAACTGAAATATTAAAGCTTCTGGAAGCAAGTATAATTTATCCCATAGCTGATAGTAGATGGGTAAGTCTTGTTCATTGTGTTCCTAAGAAAGGAGGTATAACTGTTGTTCCTAATGATAATAATGAACTCATTCCACAAAGAATTGTAACTGGTTATAGGATGGTAATTGATTTCTGGAAGTTAAACAAAGCTACTAGAAAAGATCATTACCCCTTACCTTTTATTGATCAAATGTTAGAAAGATTGTCTAAGCATACACACTTTTGGATATTCTGGTTTCTCTCAAATACATGTGTCAAAAGAAGATCAAGAGAAAACTACTTTTACTTGCCCTTTTAGAACTTATGCTTATAGACGTATGCCTTTTGGTTTATGCAATGCACGTGCTACTTTTCAAAGATGTATGACTGCTATATTCTCTGATTTTTGTGAAAAGATTGTTGAGGTTTTCATGGATGATTTTTCTGTTTACGGGACTTTCTTTTGATTATTGCTTCTTGATCGCGTTTTGCAGAGATGTGAAAACTAATCTTGTCTTGACTTGGGAGAAGGGCCACTTTATGGTGAACGAACGTATAGTACTTGGGCATAAAATTTCTAAACGTGGTATTGAGGTAGATAAAGCTAAAATTGATGCAATTGAGAAAATGCCATGTCCTAAAGATATTAAAGGTATAAGAAGTTTCCTTGGTCATGCTGGTTTCTATAGGAGATTTATTAAAGACTTTTCTAAAATTTCTAGGCCTCTTACTAATCTCTTGCAAAAAATATGTTGCATTTGTTTTTGATGATGATTGCATAGAAGCCTTTGAAATACTTAAGAAAGCATTAATCTCTGCACCCATTGTTTAACCACCTGATTGGAACCTACCGTTTGAAATTATGAGTGATGCTAGTGATTATGATGTTGGTGTTGTTCTAGGACATAGAGTTGATAAGAAATTAAATGTCATCCATTATGCTAGTAAAGCTCTAGACATTGCTCAAAGAAATTATGCTACTACTGAGAAAGAATTTTTAGCAGTTGTGCTTGCATGTGATAAATTTAGATCTTATATCGTTGATTCTAAAGTAACTGTTCACATCGATCATGCTGCTATTAAATACCTTATGGAAAAGAAAGATGCTAAACCTAGGTTGATTAGGTGGGTTCTGTTGCCACAAGAATTTGACTTGCATATTATTGATAGAAAGGGAGCTAAGAACCCCGTAGCTGATAATTTGTCTCGAATGGAAAATGTTGTTGATGACCCACTTGCGATTGATGATAGTTTTCCTGATGAACAATTTGCTGTTATAAATGCTTCTCGTAATACTCCTTGGTATGTAGACTATGCTAATTACATTGTTGCTAAATATATACCACCTAGTTTCACATACCAAGAAAAGAAAAGGTTCTTCTTTGATTTAAGACATTACTTTTGGATGACCCACATCTTTATAAAGAAAGAGTAGATGGTACTATTAGATGTTGTGTGCCTGAGCATGAACAAGAACAAATCCTACGAAAGTGTCATTGTAAGGCATACGGAGGACACCATGCTGGAGATAGAACCGCACATAAGGTATTACAGTCTGGTTTTTATTCACCTACTCTCTTCAAGGATGCACGTAAGTTTGTCTTATCTTGTGATGAATGTCAAAGAATTGGTAATATTGGTAGACATCAGGAAATGCCTATGAATTATTCACTTGTTATTGAACCATTTGATGTTTGGGGATTTGATTATATGGGACCTTTTCCTTCCTCTAATGGGTATACACATATTCTAGTTGCTGTTGATTACATTACTAAGTGGGAATAAGTTGTTCCAACTAGTAGTGTTGATCATAACACTTCTATTGAAATGCTTAAAGAAATTATTTTCCCGGGGTTTGGAGTCCCTAGATATTTAATAATTGATGGTGGTTCACATTTTATTCATGGTGCTTTTCATAAACTTCTTGCTAAATATGATGTTAACCATAGAATTGCATCTCCTTATCATCCTTAATCTAGTGGACAAGTTGAATTGAGCAATAGAGAAATCAAGCTAATCTTGCAAAAGACCGTTAATAGATCTAGAAAGAATTGGTCTAAGAAACTTGATGATGTATTATGGCCTTATGGAACTGCTTATAAGAATCCTATGGGTATGTCTCTGTATAAAATGGTTTATGGAAAAGTGTGCCATTTACATATTGAGTTAGAAAATAAAGCATATTGGGCAATTAAAGAACTTAACTATGACTTCAAACTTGCCGGTGAAAAGAGGTTATTTGATATTAGTTCGTTAGATGAGTGGAGAACCCAAGCTTATGAAAATGCCAAGTTGTTCAAAGAAAAGTTAAAAGATGGCATGATAAAAGAATTCAAAAACGGGAATTTAAAGTGGGTGAGTATGTTCTATTGTACAACTCTCATTTCAGATTATTTGCAGGAAAACTTCTCTCCAAATGGGAAGGACCATATATCATCGAAGAAGTTTATCGTTCTAGAGCTATCCAGCTCAACAACTCCGAGGGCACTAATCCGAGGGTGGTCAATGGACAAAGAATTAAACATTATATCTCAGGTACACCTACTAATTTTGAAACTAACATTATTCAAACTTTGATACCGGAGGAACACATAAGACAGACCTTTCGGAATACTCCAGAACCCTGAAAAGGAGTAGGTATGTGATACGGTAAGTAAACCAACTCCAAAAATTCCATAAAAATATTTTCTGTCCATTTTGGAATATTAGAAAAAATACCAAAATAAGAAACAACCGAGGGGACCCACGAGCTGCCCACAAGGCACATGGGCGTGCCCTGGTGGCTCGTGGGCCCCTCATGTGCCTTCTCGACTCTGTTTTCTTCTGGAATACTTGTTTCGCAAGATAATTTTTTTATATATACTCCCGGATGTTTTGACCATCGTATCGCGGAAATCTCTTATGTTGTTGTTTCGTGTTGTTTTCTGTCATATTTCCAAGGCCAGGCATTATGTCTTCTTCTTCCTCCAACAACACGGGAGATGATGCTTGGTTGCCGTAGATGGAATTAAGGAGAGAGGGAACCGAGGAGGTCATCATGGAGGAAGATGAAGGAGACTCGCTTGAGGTCCACCCTCCGGCTTTGTAGAGGGGCACTCTGGCTGACATCTCCACTACTCCAAATCCCCATCAAGCCGTGAGGTCAATGAACAATCAAGATGAACAGGAGGTACAAGAAGGGCTTCCCCCTAGGAGGCCCTTACACAGGTTAAATCGGAACAATTTTCATAACTTGGTTCACAATTGTGGCATTGAAAACACCCCCTGTATGCACATACCTTCCAATTGGGACATATCTCATCCAAGAGAAAGTGATGCAGGAATGAACTCGGCCAGAGGATAAGCATAGTATGGTTGAGGTGCAAAAGAATACGGATATGATCCGTCACGTGCTCCGGGAGATTCAGAGTTTGAGGGAGATACTCATGAGCATTATGGAGAACAAACCTACCTCCTCCTCATCATCACCATCATTACCGAAGAAAGACACTTGAGTACACAGGTATGGGCACCACCCTAGGCTTGTGCCATCCTTAGTTATTTCGTGATTTAGAAGAATAAAAGTTTAGTATGATCTATTTTCAAGGGCTAGTTTTGTGATCTATCTATGTAATCGAGTTAAGAGTTAGATAATAAAGAGTAGTTTGAGTTTTGCTTCTTTACTTTTATGTTTTAATCTTAGCAAAAAAAATAATAAAAAGATCATATGCTAATCCCATGGAAAGTAATGACTTTACGTAAAGAAAAGTATAAGTGATAAATTTGTTGGAAGTTAACAAACATAGTAGTGGCCAATGATGCAATTCATGAAAAATTAATAAGGGAAGAGAATATTCACATATAAATATACTATCTTGGACATATTTTATGATTGTGAGCCCCCATTAAATATTCTATGTCAATTTGTTGACGTTGGACAAGGAAGACAACATAATGAGTTATGTTTGCTTATATTCACATAGAAGTTATATTGTCATGGATCCTCCAACATGTGGTGCTTGCTAAATATCTTTTGCTAGCCAAAATTCCGCACCAAGTAGAGATACTACTTGTCCATCCAAAACCCTTAAACTCGGTTTCATGCCATGAGAGTCCACTATATCTACCTATGGATTGCATAAGATCCTTCAAGTAAGTTGTCATCGGTGCATGAAGCAACAAAAATTGCTCCTAAATATGTATAATTTTTTATTGTAAGGGAGAATATGCTTTGTATGATCTTGTGATGGTAAAGAAATAAAAGCGATGGACTGCATAATAAAGATCGCTATCACAAGGGGCAATATAAAGTGACGTTCCTTTACATTAACAGCTTGCACATTCAAAAATAAAAAGTGCATGATTGATGTCTACTACACAACTTGTTCTTGTAGACTCGTGTTGGGCCTCCAAGCGCGGAGTTTTTTAGGACAGTAGCATTTTTCCCTCAAGTGGATGACCTAAGGTTTATCAATCCGTGGGAGGCATAGGATGAAGATGGTCTCTCTCAAACAACCCTGCAACCAAATAACAAAAAGTCTCTTGTGCCCCCAACACACCAAATACAATGGTAATTTGTATAGGTGCACTAGTTCGGCGAAGAGATGGCGATACAAGTGTAATAATGATAGTAGATATTGATTTTTGTAATAGAAACAATAAAAAACAGAAAGGTAGCAATTGATAAAAGGAGCACAAATGGTATTTCAATGCTTGTAAATGAGGCCTAATGTCCGTACTTTCGCTAGTGCAATCTCTCAACAATGCTAATATAATTGGATCACATAACCATCCCTCAACGTGCGATGAAGAATCACTCCAAAGTTCCTATCTAGTGGAGAACATAAGAAGAAATTGTTTGTAGGGTACGAAACCACCTCAAAGCTATTCTTTCCGATCAATCTATCCCAGAGTTCGTACTAAAATAACACCAAGCTATTCTTTCTGATCGATCTATCAAGAGTTCGTACTAAGATAACAACAAATAATTTTAGATTCATAATACTCAATCTAACACAAAGAACCTCAAAGAGTGCCCCAAGATTTCTACCGGGGAAACAAAGACAAGAACGTGCATCAACCCCTATGCATAGATTACCCCAATGTCACCTCGGGAATCCGCGAGTTGAGTGCCAAAACATATATCATGTGAATCAATATGATACCCCATTGTCACCATGGGTATTCATAGAAAGGCATACATAAAGTGTTCTCAAATCCATAAAAGTATTCAATCCGATAAGAATGAAATCTCAAAGGGAAAACTCAATTCACAACAAGATAGAGAGGGGAAAAGACCATATGATCCAACTATATTAACAAATCCCGTGATACATCACGATCATGTCATCTCAAGAACACGAGAGAGAGAGATTAAACACATAGCTACTTGTACAAAACCTCAGCCCCGAGGGTGTACTACTCCCTCCTCATCATGGTAGCCATAGGGATGATGAAGATGGCCACCGGTGATAATTTCCCCCTCCGGCAGGGTGCCGGAACAGGGTCTAAATTGGTTTTTCGTGGCTACAGAGGACTGCGGTGGCAGAACTTCTGAGCTAGGGTTATTTCTAGGGGTTTCTATATTTATAAGATTTTTTGGTGTTGGTTTCACGCGAAGATGGGCCTCGAGGTGAGCACGATACACCTGCACACGGGTTGGGCTCCAGGCGCGCCCTGGTGTATCTTGCTCACCTCCTTCGCTTTCTGGCCCTCCCATGAAGCTTCTAGCACCTCTTTTTTTCCAAAAAAATCGTCAAAAAGTTTCGTTGCATTTGGAGAACTTTTATTTCTGCACAAAAAACAACACCACGGTAGTTATGCTGAAAACAACTTTAGTCCGGGTTAGTTCTATGCAAATCATACCAAAACCATATAAAATTGTTGTAAATATGGCATGAATACTTCATAAATTATAGATACGTTGGAGATGTATCAGCATCCCCAAGCTTAATTCTTACTCGTCCTCGAGTAGGTAAATGATAAAAGAAATAATTTATGAAGTGTGAATGCTAGCATAGTGCATACGTTTGATCAATGATAATTTCAATCACTTTTCCTAACATCAAAACAACAACTCTTTCTCATAAAACTTCTCATGTTAAAGTAGCAACCAATTCACATGTTATGGTTCAAACAATGAATTCTCTTGAAACTTAACAACCTATGCTCTCAGTCACCAAGCAATTGCAATTCAACTTATTCAACAAAGTCTAAGTAAGAGCTCGACATACTCAGTCATCATATAGTCTTCTATGATTGCTAGTACTCAAAGCACATTCTTAGAACAAATGGCATTTATCAAACACAGAGAAAGATAGGGGCTTAATGTTTTGCCTCCCAACTCATTTATCATAGAGATAATTGTCAACAATAATAATTCATGATCAAATATATTTGACTGGTAATATGTGCCTAGATCTTTCCCCACCACATGATTCTTGCCAACTAGAGAATAGTTGGGGTTGAAATGAGAATTCATACTATTGACTCTTTGCATAAAAGTAAATACTGAAAAGTAAAAGATATGCCCTTCACAGAGGGAAGCAGAGGTTATCATGTGCTTTTTGGTTTTGTATGCACAATCCCTTAATGCAAAAGAATGTCACGTCATATTGCCTCTTATGATAGCAACCTTTATTATGCATTCTGTCGCTTTTATTACTTTGCCATCACAAGTCCGTACAACGCTCAATTTTCTCTTACACTAAATGATCAAACACGTTTAGAAGCAATTTTTATTGCCTTTTTGCACCGATGACAACTTACTTGAAGGATCTTATTCAATCCATAGGTAGGTATGGTGGACACTCATGGCAATAAACTAGGTTTATGGGTTTTTGGATGCACAAGTAGTATCTCTACTTAGTATGAATTTTTGGCTAGCAAAAGGTGCTAAGCAAACACCACATGTTGGAGGATCCATAACAATATAACTTCTATGCAAATATACACAACCATAACTCATTACGTTGTATTCCTTGTCCAACTTCAACTAATTTGCTCAAGTTTGAAAATAATTAATGGGTATTCACAATCATAGAAGATGTCCAAGATAATATATTTGTATGTGAAAGTTCTCTTCCTTATACTAATCATTCATGAATTGCTTGTATGACCAATATTGTGATTGTCAAGCTTCAAAAGATTTCACTTTATAAACCCAATGTGAATCTACTACTAGGCATAATACAAGCATGTGAAGCACATATAATTTCAGATTTATTATATTCAATTCATACAACAATTTGCTCATAGGATATAAGTGAAGCACAAGAGTAAATGACAAGCTACTCCAAAAAGATATAGGTGAAGTTCAAGCGAGTAGTTAAGTAAATGGGTAGCTATTTGAGGACTCTCTCAAATTTAAAAACTTTCAGATATAAGTATTTTATTAAAACAGAAATCAAAACAAAATAAAATGACATTCCAAAAATAGCACACATCATGTGAAGAAGCAAAAACTTAGGCTCAACCGAGGCTAACCGATAATTGTTGATAAAGAAAGGTGGGATGCCTACCGGGGCATCCCCAAGCTTAGATGCTTGAGACTTCTTAGAATATTATCTTGGGATGCCTTGGGCATCCCCAAGCTTGAGCTTTTGTGTCTCCTTAATTCCTTTTATATCACGGTTCCCCTAAATCTTAAAAACTTCATCCACACAAAACTCAACAAGAACTCGTGAGATAAGTTAGTATAAATCAATGCAAAAACCATGTCATTCTCTACTGTAGCAAATCACTAAAATTATTATTTAACATTGCATACTAAATGCCTCTGTATATTTAATTGCTATCCTCAAATAGAATCATTAAACAAGCAAACATATGCAAACATAACAACAATATGTCTAAACAGCATAGTCTCTAAAGAATGCAGTTTTACTCACACTTCCCTACCTCAAAAAATTATGAAAAATTACCAAACTGTAGAAAGTTTATTATAGATTATTGTGCAAAATATTTCAATATTTTATAACATTCTGACTTTTCTCAAGAATTCACGCAATAGCGTGCAAGTTTCTGTTTTCAAACAATAACACATAGACTTGCAAAATAAGCATGGCAAAGGCTATACTTGACATTTTTATTGAAGTAAAAGATATAAAAATTATTCCAAATAACAGAAAGCAAATCCTAATAAAATAAAATGATTCTCCAAGCAAAACACATATCATGTGATGAATGAAAATGTAGCTCCAAGTGAGGTTACCGATAATGCTGGAGACGAAAGAGGGGATGCCTTCCGGGGCATCCCCAAGCTTAGTTGCTTGGATATTCCTTGAATATTACCTTGGGGTGCCTTGGTAATCCCCAATATTAGGGTCTTGTCACTGCTTATTCTCCTCATATCGAGATCTCACCCAAAACTTAAAAACTTCAATCACACAAAACTTAACGGAACTTCGTGAGATGGGTTAGTATGATAAAACAAATCATTCACTTGGGTACTGTCAAAGACAAGATTCATAATTGTTCTCACACAATGCATACTGTACTCTACAATTTCCACAATTTATATTAAGCAATATAATCCATAGAAACAAAAAAAAAACAAACTATGCATTGAAAATAGAAACTGTCAAAAACAGAACAGTACGTAAAGATCTGAATTTTGGTCATACTTCTGTAACTCCAAAAATACTGAAAATTTAGGAAAACATAGGCAATTTGTATATAAATCATATGTAAAACATTCAGACTTTTTCGACGCTCCAGTGAATTTAAAAAATTATGTTACTGGAAGAAAAAGTTTCTGTTTTTGCACAGAATCAAGTCAACTATCATCCATACTATCCCAAAGGCTTTACTTGGCACTTTATTGAAACAAAAGCTATAAAACATGATTACTTCAGTATATTAATCATGTGAACACACAAAAACAGTAGGTAAAAGTGTTGGGTTGTCTCCCAACAAGCGCTTTTCTTTAATGCCTTTTAACTAGGCATGATGATTTCAATGATGCTTGCATAAAAGATAAGAACTGAAACATAACAAGAGCATCATGAATCATAAGTTCCTCTCTCATAATAATTTTCAGTAGCATCATGAATAGATTCATCAATATAACCATCACATAAAGCATCTTTTCATGATCCAAAATCATAGAAAATTTATTACCCTCCATATAAGAAATTTTATTCTCATTCACAATAGTGGGAGTATCATATGAAACTCGAATACTATAAATTGTTTCCACATTAAAAGAGTAATGTTTAGTAAAATGATATTCAAAATTATGACAATAATTATCACTACTTTTTATAACATAAGTATCATCGCAATAATCATCATAAGTAGCAACTTTGTTCTCATCATAGTCAATTGAAACCTCTTCTGGAATAGTGGAATCATTACTAAATAAAGTCATGACCTCTCCAAATCCACTTTTATCATTATAATAGGATTCAACACCCTCCAAAATAGTGGGATAAATATTATCTAAAGTTGACACTCTTCCAAACCCACTTTCATAAATATTTTAATCATCATAAATAGGAGGCATGCAATCATCATAATAAATTTTCTCATCAAAACTTGGGGGACTAAAAATTACATCTTCATCAAATATAGCATCCCCAAGCTTATGGTTTTGCATATCATTAGCATCATGGATATTCAAAGAATTCACACTAATAAAATTGCAATCATGCTCATCATTTATGCCAAACATTTTATTGAATTCTTCTTCTATCAATTGAGCACAATTTTCCTTTCCATCATTTTCAAGAAAGACATGATCAAGACGAATAATATGAGACCACCTCAATTCCATTTTTTTGTAGTTTTCTTTAACGAACCAAACTAGTGATAAAACAAGAAATAAAAGATTCAATTGCAAGATCTAAATATATACCTTCAAGTACTCACCTCCCCGGCAACGGTGCCAGAAAAGAGCTTGATGTCTACTACACGACTTGTTCTTGTAGACTTGTGTTGGGCCTCCAAGCGCAGAGTTTTGTAGGACAGTAGCAATTTTCCCTCAAGTGGATGACCTAAGGTTTATCCATCCGTCGGAGGCATAGGATGAAGATGGTCTCTCTCAAACAACCCTGCAACCAAATAACAAAAAGTCTCTTGTGTCCCCAACACACCAAATACAATGGTAATTTGTATAGGTGCACTAGTTCGGCGAAGAGATGGTGATACAAGTGTAATAATGATAGTAGATATTGATTTTTGTAATAGGAACAATAAAAAATGCAAGGTAGCAATTGATAAAACGGAGCACAAACGGTATTGCAATGCTTGAAAATGAGGCCGCGGGTCCGTACTTTCGCTAGTGCAATCTCTCAACAATGCTAATATAATTGGATCATATCACCATCCCTCAACATGTGATGAAGAATCACTCCAAAGTTCCTATCTAGCGGGGAATATAAGAAGAAATTGTTTGTAGGGTACGAAACCACCTCAAAGCTATTCTTTCCGATCAATCTATCCTAGAGTTTGTACTAAAATAACACCAAGCTATTCTTTCTGATCGATCTATCAAGAGTTCATACTAAGATAACACCAAATAATTTCAGATTCATAATAATCAATCCAACACAAAGAACCTCAAAGAGTGCCCCAAGATTTCTACCGGAGAAACAAAGACAAGAACGTGCATCAACCCCTATGCATAGATTACCGCAATGTCACCTCGGGAATCCACGAGTTGAGTGCCAAGACATATATCAAGTGTATCAATATGATACCCCATTGTCACCACAGGTATTCATAGCAAGACATACATAAAGTGTTCTCAAATTCATAAAAGTATTCAATCCGATAAGCATGAAATCTCAAAGGGAAAACTCAATTCACAACAAGATAGAGAGGGGAAAACACCATATGATCCAACTAAATTAACAAAGCCCACGATACATCAAGATTGTGACATCTCAAGAACACGAGAGAGAGAGAGAGATTAAAAACATAGCTACTGGTACAAACCCTCAGCCACGAGGGTGGACTACTCCCTCCTCATCATGGTGGCCATAGGGATGATGACGATGGCCACCGGTGATGATTTCCCCCTCCGGCAGTGTGCCGGAATAGGGTCTAGATTGGTTTTTCATGGCTACAAAGGCCTGTGGTGGCAGAACTTCTGATCTCGGGTTAATTCTTGGGGTTTCTATATTTATAGGATTTTTTGGCGTTGGTTTCACGCGAAGATGGGCCTCGAGGTGAGCATGATACACCTGGACACGGGTTGGGCTCCAGGCGCGCCCTGGTGTATCTTGCTCACCTCCTTCGCCTTCTGGCCCTCCCACGAAGCTTTTAGTGACTCTTTTATTCCAAAAAAATCATCAAAAAGTTTCATTTCATTTGGAGAACTTTTATTTCTGCACAAAAAACAACACCATGGTAGTTCTGCTGAAAACAACGTCAGTCCGGGTTAGTTCCATGCAAATCATACCAAAACCATATAAAATTGTTGTAAACATGGCATGAATACTTCATAAATTATAGATACGTTGGAGACGTATCAATGACAACCTCTGCTTCCCTCTGCGAAGGGCCTGTCTTTTACCTTTATGTATTCACTTTTCATGCCAGAGTCAATAGTGTTCTCCTCTATTCCTTTTTCATTTTTCTCTTTGTAAGCATCATGTGGTGGGGAAAGATCTAGGCATATATATCCAGTTGGATATGAGTGATCATGCGTTATTATTGTTGGCATTACCCTTGAGGTAAATGAGTTGGGAGGCAAAACTATAAGCCCCTATCTTTCTATGTGTCTGACTGAAACTTTTGCTCCATATATATATATATATATATATATATATATATATATATATATATATATATATATATATATGTCGTGAGTGTCAGCAATCATAGAAGACTAAATGATAGTTGAGTATGTAGACTTGCTAAACAAAAGCTCTTACATGAGACCCTTCCTGAAAATATGATGAATTGTAATTGCCTTGTTGACTGAGAACATAGTTTGTTAGTTTTCAAGAAAGTTTATGCTTCATACTTTGTTATTGTGATGAATTGTTACTTTCTCATGAGGAGTTCCATGATAATATATATATTGCTTCTATGATAATTATCATGATACTACTATGTCCGTATTTTGTTTTTATCGACATCTTTCTCTCTAAATGTGGTGATGATTGTCGATATCGGCTTTTGCTTGAGGACAAGCGAGGTCTAAGCTTGGGAGAGTTGATACGTCCATTTTGCATCATATTTTTTCCTACTCTTATTTATAATGTTTTTGATCAATATAATACTTTGCGGTGCAATTCTAAAGCCTTTTCTCTCTTAATTTGCAAGATTTACATGAAGAGGGAGATTACCGGCAGCTGGAATTTTGGACCTAAAAAAGCAACATCAGATATACCTATTCTACACAACGCCAAATGAGCTAAACTTTCATGGATAATTATTTTGGAATATATAAAAAATACTGGAGAAAAGAGATACCAGAGGGGACCCACCAGGTGCCCACAAGGCACATGGGCGCGACCACCCCCTGGGTGCACCCATGTGGCTTGTGGGGCCCCTGGATGGCCTCCGAGGCCCATCTTCTCCTATATGATGCCAATTGCCCTAGAAAAAATCAATAGAGGACTTTCGGGATGAAGCGCCGCCGTCACGAGGCGGAACCTTGGCAGGAGCACTTTTGCTCTCCGGCGGAGCGACTCCGCCAGGGATACTTCCCTCTGGGAGGGGGAAATCAAAGCCATCGACATCACCAACAACCCTCTCATCGTGGGAGGACCAATCTTCACCAGCACCATCTCATCTCAAACCCTAGTTCATCTCTTGTATTGAATCTTTGTCTCAAAACATCAGATTGGTACCTGTGGGTTACTAGTAGTGTTGATTACATCTTGTAGTTGATGTTAGTTGGTTTATTTGGTGGAAGATTATATGTTCAGATCCCTGATGCTATTCAATACCCCTCTGATCTTGAACATGAGTATGATTTGTGAGTAGGTATTTTTGTTTTTGAGGACATGGGACAAGTCTTGCCATAAGTAATCATGTGAATTTAGTATTCGTTCGATATTTTGATGATATGTATGTTGTGATTCCCTTAGTGGTGTTATGTCAACATCGACTACATGACACTTCGCCATACTTTGGCCTAAGGGAAGGCATTGTGGAGTAGTAACTAGATGATGGGTTGCTAGAGTGACAGAAGCTTAAACCCTTGCTTATGCGCTATTCCGTAAGGGGCTGATTTGGATCCATATGTTTCATGCTATGGTTAGATTTATCTTAATTATTCTTTCATAGTTGCAGATGCTTGCGAGAGGGGGTAATCATAAGTGGGAGGCTTGTTCAAGTAATGACAGCACCCAAGCACCGGTCCACCAACATATCAAAGTAGCGAACGCGAATCAAACAAACATCATGAAAGTGACTAGATGAAATTCCCATGTATCCTGAAGAACGCTTTGCTTATTATAAGAGACCGTTCCGGCCTGTCCTTTGCTACAAAAAGAATTGGCCTACCTTGCTGCACCTTTGTTACTATTACTACTTGTTGCTCATTACAAATTACCTTGCTACCAAACTATGTATTACCTGCAATTTTAGTGATTGCAGACAATACCTTTGTGAAAACCGCTTGTCATTTCCTTCATCTCCTCATTGGGTTCGACACTCTTACTTATCAAAAGGACTACGATTGATCCCCTATACTTGTGGGTCATCAAGACTCTTTTCTGGCACCGTTGCCGGGGAGTGAAGCGCCTTTGGTGAGAGGAAATTGCTAAGGAAACATGTATATTACATGCTGAAATTTATTGTCACTTGTTACTATGGAAAGTAATCCTTTGAGGGGCTTGTTCGGGGTATCTTCACCTCGACCGGAAGCACAAAGAGTTGCTCCTCAACCTACTGCACCTACTGAAAATATTTGTTATGAGATTCCTTCGGGTATGATAGAGAAACTGCTAGCTAATCCTTATGCACGAGATGGAACAATACATCCCGATATGCACTTAATCTATGTGGATGAAGTTTGTGGATTATTTAAGCTTTCAGGTTTATCCAAGGATGGAGTTAAGAAGAAGGTTTTCCCTTTATCTTTGGAGGGAAAGGAATTGACATGGTACAGGCTATGTGATGATATTGGAACATGGGATTGGAACCGATTGAAATTAGAATTTCATCAGAAGTTTTATCCTATCCATCTAGTTCATCGTGATCGGAATTATATATATAATTTTTGGCCTCATGAAGGAGAAAGTATTGCTCGAGCTTGGGGGAGGCTTAAGTATATGATGTACACATGCCTCAATCATGAGCTCTCAAGAGAAATTATTATACATAATTTTTATGCTCGGCTTTCTCATAATGATCAAACCATGCTCGATTCTTCTTCCACTGGTTCCTTTATGAAGAAAACTATTGAATTCAAATGGGCTCTTCTGGAAAGAATTAAATGCAACTCTGAAGATTGGGAGCTTGAAAAGGCGAAGAGTCAGGTATAAAACTTGAGTTTGGTTTTGTTAAATCTTTTATGGAAACCGATGCTTTTCATAAGTTTAGTACTGAATATGGACTTGACTCTGAGATAGTAGCCTCTTTTTGTGAATCATTTGCAACTAATGTTGATCTCCCTAAGGAGAAGTGATTTAAATATCATCCCCCTATTAAAGAAAATATTGAGGAACCCGTTATAGTTAAAGCTGAAACTATCATTTACAATGTTGATCCAGTGGTGCCTATTGCTTATATTGAGAAACCTCATTTTCCTGTTAGGATTAAGGAACATGCTAAAGTATCAACTGTGATTAATAAAAGTAATATTAGAACACCTAGACCCTCTAAAAAATTAAAGTTGAACCTAATATTGCTATGGTTAAAGATCTCTTGGTCCATAATATTGATGGGCATGTTATTTACTTCTGTGATGAAGCAACTAGGATTGCTAAACCTGCTCCTAAAGATAAGAATACACCTGTTGTTGGCATGCCTATTGTTTCTGTTAAAGTAGGAGGTCATTGTTATCATGGTTTATGTGATTTGGGTGCCTGTTGTTTCTATTCAAAGTACTCACCTGGCATGTCATGCCAGATTGCAGGTGATGTCGTGATTGATTGATTGTCGGGGATCTCGAGTCTGTGAGCTAGGACGTGTCCCAGCCAGAGTCCGTGTCCAGTGGAGTCCATCATTGTCATTGTTGTTCCGCTGCTAGAAGTTATTCCACTGCTACGAGTTGTTCCACTGCTAGCATAGAGCTACCTTAGCCGGCATAGTGTCGCCGTGCTGATGTAATCCTTTGTAACATCATACCCTTATACTTGTATGATTTATAATAAAGAGCTGATTAGTTCTATGCCAAGGAGTGCCGTATTCTAGAAGACTTGATCTCTGGGATGGAATACGGGGTGTTCCGGTTTCTCTGAGCCGGGGTGCCACAAGGTTTGGTATCAGAGCAGGTCTGGCTGTAGGACGCCCTAGTCAGCGCGAGCGGTAGAAACCGTTAGTATAGAGTCTAGCATGTTTGTTGCATTTGGTTGTTGTAGTTGTTTGCCGCATTGAATGCATATAGACTTATTATTTTGCCACTAACGATTGATCTTGTGAGTGTAGATGGCATCAGTTCTGATCCACTACAGCTCAGCCACTGCATCCCTCCATTTTCCATTTACCTGCTCCTCAGTGTTTGGTGTCATCTTTGTCCCAGCGGAGTGATGCCATGGTACCTAGTGTTCCCTGCACCGTTTGCAGGAATGGTGCCCAGGTGTCGCGCCAGTATCATTTATTTAGCCACACTTATTGTTTCAATGGGAGACATGGTTCTATCTCGGATCGTGCCTTTCATCTTGTCACTTTGGCAACCCTTACTGATCTTCGTTATCAAAAAAGGGCAATGCCAGCAGACCCAGCTTTCCACTGCTATCCTATCCTCTCACCTATTCCTTGGACGAGTACGGTTCCCTTCCATTCGCTTGATGATGATGTGGCTGCGGCATTCGTGTCACATGATCGCCAAGTACGTCCTCACCTCAGAGCTAGTCAAGGATGGCACTTGTGCCAGGCCAGCACTTGGTGTAGCTATGTTTACCCCAACCCATCTACACGTTGATCCACTTTCGTGCACATCGCCACAGCCTGTTAGATCGTAGTACCGGAGTTCCCATGAGATGTGTGTGCTTAAGTAGGCTTGCATATTGTTGTGGATAGTAGTAAAATGTGATGCTGCTTGTGTGTGATCTTGATGCCATCTGTGCTTTTGTTTGAGTTGTTTCTTTTGCTTCTTTTGGGCCTTCTATGTTACCTTATTTCCCCTTATGAAAGTTGCTCATCAACCCATCACTGGACTCAAAGAAGAAATGAGGATTTCAAATATTTGGAAGCTCAGCTGAACAGTATGGAATTCTCAGTTGACTACATTGTATCGGGAATATTTGCTCTGTATACAAATGGTATCCGGGATCGATTATCAGCATCAAGTCAACATCAGTGCTTAATCATCACACCAGTAATGATCAAACCCGCAGGAAGACAAGTCGCAAGGCCAATGATATATTTTCAGTCAAAGGTAGGACTCATATATATAAAGATTTGGTTCAACCATGAATGAGACTTGAAATATGTTATACTTCGGAAGGAAGCCAGAATGTGCTATGTGTTCAGTATTCAGCATGGAAGGAAGTCAGACAATTCTTCTCATACAAGTAACCAGCAGCAAAAATATTATGGGTATATATATGGCATCCAGCCTGCATATCATAGTTAGAAGCTTCAGGTGTAAGATACTCGGTCTTCCTCCACACGCTACCGGGAGAAGCTTATGATGCAAGGCTCCTCAATCTACCTCTGTACGATATATGGACAGCTTCCGGTCTAAGATGCCTAGTCTTCCAGAAAAAGATACCTCAGAAATAGCTTCCAAGATAAGGCAATGAATCTTCCTCAATAAGCAACCATAGGATAAGCTTCTTAGGTACGGAACCAAGCCTTCTCCAGCACACTACTCGGATAGCTTCCAACATAAGATACCTAGTATTCTTCAGTACGGCACTACGAAGACTCATCAAGCAGTATATGACAGTGAGCTGGCAGTATATGACAGTGCAGCTCAAGAATTAGGTCCGCAATAGTTTTGTGAGAAGCCCAAATTAGTCAGGACACATGTCTGTCTTGGGAATCTTGTATTCAGCTACATACTTCCATATGTATGGTGAGAATGCAACCCAGGTCATGCAAGTCACTCACACGAGGATTCAACTATGTTCAAGCGGACCTACCAAAAGAAGGTAAGGATGCAACAACCCCATGAGATATGCTAGAGGAACAAAGTCAGATATACATCTCATGTGATGCAAGAGTTGACAAGTTGTGAATCAGACAACCACCCTGGAGCAACAGTCTTGACAGTGGTTACCAAGGTACATGTCATATTTATGAGGACTCGTGTCATGAACAAGAGCAAGGAATGATGTCAGAATATTGCACCGATATCACAAGAAGGATCGATGATATATGTGGCCAAGCTATTTTAGCAAGGACCTCATATCCAGCCAACCCGCTTGTCCAACTGCACATGCTCAGAATTGTCAGTGTGGAATATCCAAGTCTATTTCGTCAGATCCAAGATTCCTTAGCCATCTTAACAGTTTGACTTCAGCAACCATGTTAAAGCATCTCATGGCCTGTTACCACAGATGGATATACTGATAGCATGGGTAAGCCAAAAAGTCGAACAACCATATCAGATCATGTGCTCTCACTTGTGGAACTGAGTGTAAGGACAACCTGCCATGAAAAGTACCTTCCCGCTAGAATGACTGTCAATCCAATCTAGAGATGCTACTGTTTGAGGTATGTTATAGCTATAAGGTCGTGCCCCTTTTATACTGCTCTCTACAGGAGACAGTCAAACCTATGGTCCAGATTTCATGCTCGAGACAAAGAAACAAACCAAGATGATTTTGTACCACCTATGGGCAGTCAGATCCCGCCAAGAGAACGGCTATGATTCTCAGCATTGTTTGAACCTGGAAGACATGAATTTATTTGAGCAACCCGATGGAAGGAATTAAAAGGTTTTGTGCCCAGGAAAATTATTCTAATATTCCCTGGATATTATCGGCAATAGATCAAAGAGTGACATGCCAATTGGAAATTACTCCGAACTTGTGTAAGGTTATTATGCCCTAGGTACGATAATCTATCACCACCCCAGCTAAGCCAGCAGATATGAACGAATCAAAGTCAGCATAAGGTTTGACATATGAGGAAAGACCGGTCAGAATTTTGGGAAAGGTGAAGCAAACCACCCCAGAGCAAGGTAATCAGATCATATGAAATTCAAGGGGGAACAACATAGAAAGGAAAAGGATACCCAAGTTGGAAACAGTTTCCTTAAGTCATATTCATACTGTTCCCTGAGCAACCAAATCTCAAGGATGATATTTTTGTAAGGGGTGTAGGTTTTTAACACCCCAATTTTTGTCCCTTTCTTTTTCTTTTGGTTTTCTTTGGTTTTTGCTCTATTTTTATTTTGGAGTGGCCCTGTGGACTTGAAACCTAGGAAGATCACCATTTTCTTCTTCTCCCAAGAGGTTCATCTCCCTCAAAAATTTCCCAAGATCATTTCATTCCTATCCTAGCCCAACTCCAATCTTTATTTCTTGGGAATATTCCTTTTTTCTATTAAAGGAATAATCATGTTGGACCTAGGTTGTGAAGCAACCTATATTTCTGTCATCTACAAAATTCTCATAAATTCTTTGAATCATATATTCCCCAAATATGTCAAAACCCTCCCTTTTCTAGTTCAAAAATAATTCAAGAATATTCATTTTCTATTCTATCTAGAATGGCACTTTGTGAAGGAAGTGTTGTTTATCTTTTCTTGATTGCCCTCAAATTTTTTGAGAACTCTTGCATATCCAAATCATTGCCACATGACAAAATCCAACTCCATTTGCCTAGTCAATCTTCATCAGAAAATTTCCAAATTTCTGTCCAGAGAGAATTCATACGTCTCTGTCGTATCTATAATTTTTGATTGTTTCATGCCAATATTATAGAACTTTCACATATTTTTGGCAACTTTTTATATGATTTATTGGACTAACCTATTGATCAAGTGCCCAGTGCCAGTTCCTGTTTGTTGCATGTTTTTTGTTTCACAGAAAATCCATATCAAACAAAGTCCAAATGAGATAAAAATTCACGGAGCTTTATTTTGGAATATTTATGATTTTTGGGAGGTGTAATCAACGCAAACGGGGGCCCTCAGTGACCACAACCCACCAGGGCATGCCGGGCACCCCCTGGCGCGCCCAGGTATCTTGTGGACAAAAGTCGTGTAAAAATTTCAGCACAATCAGAGTTACGAATCTCCAGGAATTTAAGAAACGGTGAAGGGCCAGATCTGGGGAACGCGAAACAGAAGAGAACAGAGAGGGAGATCCAATCTTGGAGGGGCTCCCGCCCCTCCGCCACCATGGAGGCCATGGACCAGAGGGGGAACTCTCCTCCCATCTAGGGGGGAGGCCAAGGAAGAAGAAGAAGGAGGGGGGCTCTCTCCCCCTCTCTCCCGGTGGCGCCGGAGTGCCATCGCGGCTAGGATCGTGACGGCGATCTACATCAACAATCTTGCTACCGTCAACACCAACTCTCTCCCCTTCTATGCAGCAATGTAACACCTCTTCTCCCCGCTGTAATCTCTACTTAAACATGGTGCTCAACTCAATATATTATTTCCCAATGATATTTAGCTATCCTATGATGTTTGAGTAGATCCGTTTTGTCCTATGGGTTAATCGTGATCTTGGTTGGTATGATTGTATATTTTATTTATGGTGCTATCCTATGGTGCCCTCTGTCTCGCGCAAATGTGAGGGATCCTCGCTGTAGGGTGTTGCAATATGTTCATGGTTTGCTTATTGTCGGTGTTGCGAGGGTGACAGCAGCCTAAACGCAGATAAGTGGGTTATGGCGTATGGGAGTAAAGAGGATTTGATACTTAATGCTATGGTTGGGTTTCATGACCTTAATGATCTTTAGTAGTTGCGGATGCTTGCTAGAGTTCCAATCATAAGTGCATATGATCCAAGTAGAGAAAGTATGTTAGCTCATGCCTCTCCCTCATATAAAATTACAAGAATGATTACCGGTACTTGTTATCGATTGCCTAGGGACAAATGACTTTCTTGTTGACAAAAGCTATCCACTTTTATTACCTTGCAATTTATTCGTAGTTTTTATTCTCGCAAAGTACTCATAGTTTTATTCGTGCAAATTAGTTTCATACTTGTTTTAGGTAAAGCAAACGTCAAGTGTGCGTAGAGTTGTATCGGTGGTCGATAGAACTTGAGGGAATATTTGTTCTGCCTTTAGCTCCTCGTTGGGTTCGACACTCTTATTTATCGAAGAAGGCTACAAACGATCCCCTATACTTGTGGATTATCAAGACCTTTTTCTGCCGCCATTGCCAGGGAGCAATAGTGTGGGGTGAATATTCTCGTGTGTGCTTGTTTGCTTTATCACTAAGTAGTTTTTATTTCCTGTTCTAAGTTGTTCTCTATCTTTAGTTATGGATATGGAACACGAAATACCAAACAAATTAGTTGTACTTGCTACTCATGGAGATGGGGAACCTCCTAAAACCCTCGATGCTCGTTATGTGAAAAATATTATGCAATACTTTGATAATCCTGAGAAAACCCCGTTCAACTTGATAATGGGAGACACGTTGGATCAACATGAATACTTTAGGGATTATCGCTTGACACAAAAGGGAAACTGTTATGGGATCAAATTCATATGTTGAAATGGTATGCTTGGAATCTATGCTCTAGATATGATTATACTTGTTGCTCTAGGATGAACGCTCCACACCTTCCCTTTACATGCAAATTTAATGATAATGAAACCTTGGCTTCTTATGCCAATGGTAGATATGATTATTATGATGTGGAACGAATAGAAGAATTTGTTGCTTTTAAGGGTGCTTATGAAATTGAATCTTTGTTTTTAAAGTATGAAGCTTTTGATGATGATGTTTATAGACCTAAATTTTTTGCCATCCTTAAATATTGCAATGAAAATTATAAATACAATTCTGATATTGATATATTTATTGAGAAAGTCTCCGCTGTCCAAGAAGAGACTAATATTTTGCAGGAGTCTATGGAAGAAGAAATTGATGAAACTATGAGCTCATTGGATGAAAAAGATGATGAGGAGAGCGAAGAACAAAAGGAGGAAGAGGGGATTAGCAACCCGTGCCCACCTTCTAATGAGAGTAACTCTTCAACTCATACATTGTTTAATTTCCCTTCATGCTTACCGAAGGATGAATGCTATGATAATTACTATGATCCCGTTGATTCTTTTGAAATATCCCTTTTTGATGAACTTGATGCTTGCTATGCTTGTGGCCAAGATGCCAATATGAATAATGCTTATGGAGATGAACTTGCTATAGTTACTTATGTTAAAAATGAAATTGTTGCTATTGCACCCACACATGATAGTCCTATTATCTTTTTGAATTCTCCCAACTACACTATATCGGAGAAGTTTGCTCTTATTAAGGATTATATTGATGGGTTGCCTTTTACCGTTACACATGATGATTTTGATGAATATAATATGCATGTGCTTGCTACTCCTACTTGTAATTATTATGAGAGAGGAACTACATCTCCGCCTCTCTATGTTTCCAACACGATAAAATTGCAAGAAACTGCTTATACTATGCATTGGCCTTTACTTGATGTGCATGAATTGTTCTTGTACGACACGCCGATGCATAGGAAGAGAGTTAGACTTCGTCATTGCATGATATATGTTGCTCTGTGCTCACTACTAAATGCCAAATCATTGTTAATTAAAATTGGCTTTGATATACCTTGGGATCCGGGTGTATTCATTACTTGAGCACTTTATGCCTAGCTTATTGGCTTTAAAGAAAGCGCTGCCAGGGAGACAACCCGGAAGTTTTAGAGAGTCATTTCATTCTGTTGAGTGCTTTTATAAAGTTTAAAAACAAAAAAATATAGAGGGGAACTTAAAACTTCACAAAAAGAAATGTGAAAGTGAGAGGGACGAGCATTGTGAAAGTGGGAGCTAGCCTTGAACTTTGTTCATGCCCATGGAAACTTTGTGAATCTTAATTACAGAAAATTTTCAACAAAAATAATTATCCCCTTGTACAAATCCATTGTATTATAAAAATAATGTGCCAAGATTTGCCTTTAGGATGATTAGATTGCTTGTTGGTATGTGAGGTGCAAAAACAGAAACTTTGGCTATAGTGCGCAATTTTACATTTTTTACTGGAACATTGAAAGTTTCTGAAAATTTATGCAAATTCTTTCTATACAAATTTTTTATTTTGTCCTAACTTTTCAGATTTTTTGGAGTACAGAAGTATGGTAGGTGTTCAGATTGCTACAGACTGTCCTGTTTAAGACAGATTCTGTTTTTGATGCATTGTTTTGCTTGTTTTGATGAAACTATCGATTTTTATCGGTGGTATAAGCCATGGAAAATTTATAATACAGTAGCTACCATGCAAAAATAAAATATGAATTGTTTTGCAACAGTACTTAGAGTAGTGATTTGCATTATTATACTAACGGATCTTACCGAGGTTTCTGTTGAGTTTTGTGTGGATGAAGTGATCAAAGATCGAGGAGGTCCCGATATGAGAAGAAGGAGGAGAGGCAAGAGCTCAAGCTTGGGGATGCCCAAGGCACCCCAAGTAAATATTCAAGGATACTCAAGCGTCTAAGCTTGGGGATGTCCCGGAAGGCATCCCATCTTTCTTCAAAAAGTATCGGTATGTTTTCATCTTCGTTTCGTTCATGTGATATGTTTGAATCTTGGAGCGTCTTTTGTGTTTATTATTCATTTTTCTATTATGCACCATGCTGATATGAGATAGTCCATGGCCTATTTATAGAATGCTCATTGCACTTCACTTATATCTTTTGAGTGTGGCTTTATAGAATGCTTCATGTGCTTCACTTATATCATTTGAAGTTTGGATTGCCTGTTTCTCTTCACATAGAAAACCGTTATTTGTAGAATGCTCTTTTGCTTCAATTCTATTTATTAGAGCATGGTATTTTGTAGAAAGAATTAAACTCTCTTGCTTCACTTATATCTATTTAGAGAGTCAACGGGAATTGGTCAATTGCATGGTTAGTCATAAAATCCTACATAAAACCAATGGATCACTGAATATGATATGTTTGATTCCTTGCAATAGTTTTGCGATATAGAGATGGTAATATGTGGGAGGTACTAGTAAATGGTTGTGGTTAGTAAGAATATTGGTGTTGAGGTTTGTGATTCCCGAAGCATGCCCGTATAGTCTCTCGTTATGCTATGAAGTTGGAGCATGATTTATTATTGATTGTCTTCCTTATGAGTGGCGGTTGGGGACGAGCGATGGTCTTTTCCTACCAATCTATCCCCCTAGGGGCATGCGTAGTAGTACTTTGCTTCGAGGGCTAATAAACTTTTGCAATAAGTATATGAGTTCTTTATGACTAATGTGAGTCCATGGATTATACGCGCTCTTACCTTTCCGCAATTTGCTAGCCTCTACGGTACCGTGCATTGCCCTTTCTCACCTCGAGAGTTGGTGCAAACTTCGCAGGTGCATCCAAACCCCGTGATATGATACGCTCTATCACACATAAGCCTTATTATATCTTCCTCAAAACAGCCACCATATCTACCTATTATGACCTTTCCATAGCCATTCCGAGATATATTGCCATGCAACTTACACCGCCTCTGTTTTGATGACTTGAGCATTCATTGTCATATTGCTTTGCATGATCGTAAGATAGCTAGCATGATATTTCCATGGCTTGTTTTTTTTATATCGTTGTTATGCTAGATCATTGCACATCCTGGTGTAACACCCCTATGTAATAAAGCACTGTGACATAATGATAATCATGCCAAGTCATCTTCATTTGCATTGCTTGATCACAGTGGTTAATTCCCTCATTGCAAATCCCTTCACTGAAATCAATTCAAATGCAAAGTGTAAAATCAAGTTGCTCAAAATTTGCTGGAAAATTGTTCACCATCTAGCAAATATTCCAAAACAAATGTTGTTAAGGAAAACAACATCACCATCAACCACAAAATGGGCCTAAGCATTTATAACAGTGCCAAAACAGCACTTAAAATGCTATATTCATTCTTGAATAATTCAAATGAATTCAAAACTTGCCCCAAACTTTTTGTGGCACAGCAGAATATTCCATTGTATTTATGTGACCAAGTTTCACATTTTTACTAAGTCATTTGATGGCTTAGATTATTGCAAAACTGCCTCTGAAAATAAAACAAAAATAAAAATGGAAAAGGCCATCTACTACTACTATGGACTGGGCCTAAGTGCATAGTGCACTGGCCCAGCCCACCAGGCCCACCTTTCCCCTCCTCTCTTCTCTCTCCCTCGTGTTGTCGGCTACGCTGTGGCTAGGCGCGGGCGCACCGGCCAGCCGGCGGTAGCGCGACGCCACCGACAGCGTGAGGATAAGGCCGAGGCCCCGTCCCTCCCCCCTGGCCACTTCTCCCTCGCCCGCTCACTCTTCCCCTTCCTCCTGGCCTCTCCTCGCCCAGATCCCACCACCACCGAGCGCCACAACCGCCGTCCTCCGTCGCCACCGTGGCCACCTTCACCGCCTCGCCTTGCCAAGATGCCGTAGGCGTTCGCCGTCGTCCTCCACGACGAACGGTGCCCATTGTTGGAGCCGGGAGCCACCACAGCGCCGGATCCGCCACATCCCCTTCCGCTTCGGTCACCGGCGATCCCCGTCGACCGCGGCTCCCTCTGCGCTATCGATCACCCGAGGGGCCTCCGTGAGCCCGCGCGGTGAGCTCCACTTCCTCTCCCATCTCCTTCCTCGCCTTGCCGCACCCCTAGCCGTAGCTGCCGCCGTTGCCGTAGCTCGCCTCCACCACCGTACTCGTCACCATGGCCGCACTCGCCGTCAAGCTCAGCCGGGCACGGCATCATGCTCAGCACGCTCCCAGTAGTCCAACGCCACCATCTGCTGCCCTTGCCGTGCCCTGCAGCGATGAGCGCGAGCATGCCCGAAAGCCACCGCCGCCACCACTCGTCGCCGGCAGCCTTCCGACCACCCCCGAGTCGAACCACTAGCACCACGCGATGCGCGCGAGCGCTAGCTTTCGAATGCAAGAAACCACGCCCGATTTGGCTCGCCGTAGCCGAATCCCGAGCCCCTCCGGCGAGTTCGCCGCCGCGGGAGGCTCGCCGGAGCGTTTCCGGCGCTGGCGCCGACGTGGCCTGACTGGTGGGCCACCCTGAGTCGTTGGCAACTGGGTCCCGCGGGCCCAGTTGACCAGTTGACCTGGTCAGCGCCGTGACGTGGCAGTTACTGTCACTGACATGCGGGCCCCACCGCTTATTTAGTTAATTAAAACATTTTTCTAAATAAAAATAATTAGTTAAACTAATTAGCCACTGACAGGTGGGCCCAGATGCTAATTAACTCTATTAGATTTAGATTAAACCCTGTTAAGTTCAGAGTCTATGATAGGTGGGCCCCACATGTCAGGTTTGACCTGGTCAGCAGACCAGTTGACTGCTGACATCACCATTACATCAGACTGACGTCACACATACACTGTTCTGGATAATGTTGAATTAGATAAAAAAATAAATTCCAGAAAACGTCTAAAACCTTTGAAAATTCGTAGAAAATAAACCGTAGCTCAGATTGAAAAACTTTATATATGAAAGTTGCTCAGAACGACAAGACGAATCCGACCATGCCATCTGTTTCTGTGTCGGGACCTTCTACGGAGGTGAATCCGCAACTTTTAGCCTGTTTCCGGTAGATGAATAGTACATACATACCGGTTATTAATTCCAACTTAAATCCTAAAATAACTAAAATGGTTTAGACATGTCTTTAGGCAACCCTGCACTGCACCTTAAGCATAGCATGCTTTGTGTTGCTTATGTTTGCCGTGTATTTATCTGTTTCTTCCCCCTCTTCTCTCTCGGTAGATCCTGGCACCGACGTAGTCCCCGAGACCGACGCAGCTCCGGTGATTGGCTACACAACCGACGACCAGACCTTTGCCGCAGAGCTTCCAGGCAAGCACCCCCCTTTTTGAACAGGCCGATATCGCCTATTCTTTCTCTCTTATGCTTGCATTAGAAATGTTTGCTGCTGCTATTTACCCTATTTCTGATGCATAGCCTATTTTTGTAACTGCTGCTGATACCTACCTGCTTATCCTAAACTGCTTAGTATAGGCTGGATAGAGACCCACCAGAGACCCCACTTTGTCCTAGTTGCCCCGCTGGATTATCAGATGACTCGATCAGCGTGATCGACAACCAGGCCCCGGCACCGCACATCATCCCCTTAGTTGTACGACACTGCAGCGTTACTATCAAGTGCCGAGGGTGATACCTCGTTTATCACTTCTGATGTTAACTCTGTAGAGTGGCTATTTGGTCGTGGTCATCGAGGGTGATTCCTCCTTCACCACTTCCGATTACGACGCCGTCGTGCAACACCTCAAGTGTGAACCTCGAGGGTGATTCCTCCTAAGTTCACCTTGACGACTACATCAGGTGGAATCCATCAAGGGTGATTCCTCTATTTTCCCCTGGTGTTTGGACACACGGTTACTTTGACTTAACACAGAACCATGGTGACATTGGGTCGACCCTGAGGGGTACCCGCGAGTGTTGTGGAGACGGGTTGACCTGGAGGGTGCCCGAGAGATAAATACGAGGTGTGGCCGGGCATTCTTAGCCCTTGCCGCAAGTCCTCGAGACGGGGCGACGGGGTCACATCGATCATGAGTCTCTGCTCGTTACCGCACGCTACCAACACACTAACGATTTGGATATTTGATCTGGGTGGGCTTCTGGCCCGATAGCACTAACCATCACGCGGCAAAAGTTATGGGCACTCTGCATCGTATGCATCAGCCGAAAGCTCTGTCAGACATCCAGTTCAGCATGGCGGCACGGCTGGGCCGGCACCATCCTGTAGTGGTGGAGCCTGGACCCGCCCTATGCGCAATGACCCGGAGTGCACAGGGCGATGGCCCAAGACCCCTGAGCGCTTAGGATATACACTGACGGGGACCTCTCTGCTGAGCTTTAGGTAGGGCTGCGGTGTGTCGTTTGGCTGAGGCCGGGCATGACCCAGAAAAGTGTGTTCGGCCGGAGTTAATCGAGCGTGGTGGGTAAGTTAGTGCACCCCTGCGGGGAAGAACTAATCTATGCATAGCCCGATCCTCGGTAATGGACCCTCGGAGTTGTATCCCGATCGATACAACTAGAACTGGATACTTGTGATGAGAAATGGATATTAGGGCCAGTTGGATCGCTTTCTCGCAGGGAGTCGAGAAAGGATCTCTGGCCGAGGTTGATACTAATTACTGCTACTACTTTATACTGTACTAATCTACACTCTTCTAATGCTGCAAGACCACTGAAGATGCTAGTCTTCGATAGGACTAGGTCTTCTCTCTATTCTGGCATTTCTGCAGCCCAGTCCACATATACAGCCTTTCTTAGATAATGTTGCATATGTAGTGTAGATCCTTGCTTGCTGAGTACTTCGGATGAGTACTCATGGTTGCTTTGCTTCCTCTTTTTCCCCATATCCATTTGATGCAACCAGATGACGGAGCCCCGGAGCCAGCTGCCCTGTGGACGATCACTACTACTACCCCGAGGATGGCTACTACTACGAGTTGGCTGACGACCAGGAGTAGGTTCGGAGGGTCCCAGGCAGGAGGCCTGCGCCTTTTCGATCGTAGTGTTTTCTTTTGACTCGCCTTTTAAAGGCCTATTTGTTTTATCTTTTATATCTGTACTCAGATATATGATGCTTCCACTGACGCTTGTAAGCGAGCTTATGTATTCGAGCCCTCGAGGCCCCTGGCTTGTAACATAAAGCTTGTATTATTTTAATTTGTGTCTAGAGTTGTATTGTGATATCTTCAAGTGAGTCCTTAGGCTTGATCGTGTGCATTTGCGTGTATGATTAGTGCACGATTAAGCTAGGGGCGTCACAGGTTGGTATCAGAGCCGACTGCCTGTAGGATCCCCCTTTCAAACTCCTTGGCCGAAGTTGAGTCTAGTATCCGAAAAACTGTTTTACTAACTTGGCTGTGTGGCTTACGGGCCCACGTTGCTGAATGGGTGGTATTAGGATCTTTTATTCCTCTTCCTTACTCTGGGACTCTGATCTCTCTTCCTTTCGGGTTAAAATTTTACTAACTCCAACATTAGGTCATCGTGATCACATCCACCTGGAGTTCTGAAATTACCCCCCTTTCTTCAAGATTGTGGGCCAGGTTCTGCTTGCAGGATCCTTTTATCGAGGGCACCATGTGTTGTCACTTCCAGATTCCTCACCCCAGCAGTTTTCTCCGACGTTGATGTAGCCTTTACTATGTCTTGTTGTGTACTTACTTACCGCGTGCCTGCGCGCCGCCTAGTTTGTCTAGCTGTGAGCATTCCCTAGCTCGTACTATCCATTTGAATCTAACTCTGTGCATGGATTGGTATGTATTTAACGACTACTATCATATATCTAATGCCCTTCTTGTTCATTACTCATGTTACATCGTGAATGACCTCTTACACATGTAGTTTTTCTTGCTAAACTGCCCCTGTTGATTTGGCAGGATGGCTGACGATCCTCCACCTCCACCTTATATTGCCGCAATGATGCAGCAGTTTGAATTGAGCCGTCAGCTCAACGAGAGTTTGGTGAACCGTTTGGAACGCAACGATGCTCGTCAGGAGCCTGGTCTGATATCGCTTCAAGATTTCGTGCGCCTCAACCCGTCTATTTTCCGCAACTCCACCAATCCTATGGATGCTGATTACTGGCTCTGAGACATCCTGTTTGAGATGGAATCAGCTAATGTTGCTCCTGACAATTATGTCACCTTTGCGACATTCCACTTGAAGGGCCCAGCTGCTCAATGGTGGGAAAGCCACAAGGGTATGTTGCCTGCTGAAACTGTAACCACTTGGCAGGAATTTCAGTCAGCTTTTCGTGCATGGCACATTCCTCAAGGTCTGATGGACCAGAAGAAGAGGGAGTTCCGCAAACTCATACAGGACAAAATGACAGTGGATGAATACCAAAGGAAATTCCTTGAATTATCCTGCTATGCAGAAGATGACGTCTGCACTGACTCTCGCAAGCAGGAGAAATTCCATGAAGGACTGTGTACTGATATAAACCTCGCACTTGCTGTCCATGATTGCACAGACTTTGCAATGCTTGTCAGCCAATCTTTCCGAGTTGAAACTGCTCTGACTAAATACCAGGAGTCGCTCAAGCGCACTCGTGATGTTGGTTCATCTTCGGGTCGACCTGCTCAGAAATTTCGAGTCTGGATCCCACATAATGTTCATCACCGCCCTGCTCCAACACCAAGGTCTTCTTATGTTGCACCTCGTCTGCCTCCACCGCCGAGACAGCTAACAAGTCAGGGTGGATAGTCCAACACTGTGGCTCATCCCCATAATGATGATTTATGCCACAAGTGTGGACAGCCAGGGCACCGTGCTTTCAACTGTCATCAGGGTCAGCCGCAGAATTCATCACGTCGTCCTGTTGATCGTAAGAAGGGCCGTCGAAACCATCATACCAGAAGTTGTAGTGTCAGGTCGCCAACGGTGACTGGTGGTCACTGATACGTCTCCAACGTATCTATAATTTTTTATTGTTCCATGCTATTATATTATCTATTTTGGATGTTTTATATGCATTAATATGATATTATATATTATTTTTGGGACTAACCTATTAACCTAGAGCACAGTGCTAGTTTCTGTTTTTTCCTTATTTTTGAGTTTCGCAGAAAAGGAATACCAAATGGAGTCCAAATGCAATAAAACTTTCGCGATGATTTTTCTTGGACCAGAAGGAAACCAGGAGACTTGGAGATGAAGTCGGAGGAGCCACGAGGCGGCCACAAGGACGGAGGGCGCGCCCAGAGGGGTAGGGTGCGCCCCCCACCCTTGTGGGCCCCTCATGCACTTTCTGACCTAATTCTTTTGCCTATATATACTCATATATCCCCAAACCAATAGAGGCATCCACGAAAAGACTTTTCCACCGCCGCAACCTTCTGTACCCGTGAGATCCCATCTAGGGACCTTTTCCGGCACCCTGTCGGAGGGGGATTCGATCACGGAGGGCTTGTACATCAACACCATTGCCCTTCCGATGAAGCGTGAGTAGTTTACCACAGACCTACGGGTCCATAGCTAGTAGCTAGATGGCTTCTTCTCTCTCTTTGATTCTCAATACCATGTTTTCCTCGATGTTCTTGGAGATCTATTCGATGTAATACTTTTTGCGGTGTGTTTGCCGAGATCCGATGAATTCTGGATTTATGATCAGCTTATCTATGAATATTATTTGAATCTTCTTTGAATTCTTATATGCATGATTTGATATCTTTGTAATTCTCTTCGAACTATCGGTTTGGTTTGGCCAACTAGATTGGTTTTTCTTGCAATGGGAGAAGTGCTTAGCTTTGGGTTCAATCTTGCGGTGTCCTTTCCCAGTGACAGTAGGGGCAGCAAGGCACGTATTGTATTATTGCCATCGAGGATAAAAAGATGGGGTTTTCATCATATTGCTTGAGTTAATTCCTCTACATCATGTCATCTTACTTAATGCATTACTCCGTTCTTTATGAACTTAATACTCTAGATGCATGCTGGACAGCGGTCGATGTGTGGAGTAATAGTAGTAGATGCAGAATCGTTTCGGTCTACTTGACACGGACGTGATGCCTATATTCATGATCATTGCCTTAGATATCGTCATAACTTTGTGCTTTTCTATCAATTGCTCGGCAGTAATTTGTTCACCCACCGTATTATTTTCTATCTTGAGAGCAGCCTCTAGTGAAACCTATGGCCCCCGGGTCTATTTTCCATCATATAATCTTCTACTTTTTATCATACAAGTTTCCGATCTACTATTTTGCAATCTTTTACTTTCCGGTCTATAAAACAAAAATACCAAAAATATTTACTTTATCGTTTATCTATCATATCTCACTTTTGCAAATAACCATGAAGGGATTGACAACCCCTTTATCGCGTTGGGTGTAAGTTGTTTGATTGTTTGTGCAGGTATTCGGTGATTTGTGCTTAGTCTCCTACTGGATTGATACCTTGGTTCTCAAACTGAGGGAAATACTTATCTCTACTTTGCTGCATCACCCTTTCCTCTTCAAGGGAAAAACCAACGCAAGCTCAAGAAGTAGTAGGAAGAATTTCTGGCGCCGTTGCCGGGGAGATCTATGCCAAGTAAAGACATACCAAGTACCCATCATAAACTCTCATCTCTTGCATTACATTATTCGCCATTTGCCTCTCATTTTCCTCTCCCCCACTTCTAAAACAATTTTCTAAAAGGTTTGCCTTTTTCTTCGCCCCTCTCTTTGCCTCTTCTTCGTCCCTCTTCAGTTTGTCTTCTTCGTTTGCTTTTTGTGTGCTCTTGTGTTGGATTGCTTGCTTTGTCACGATGGCTCAAGAGAATACCAAATTGTGTGACTTTTCCAACACCAATAACAATGATTTTATTAGTACTCTGATAGCTCCCGCCACTAGTGCGGAATCTTGTGAAATTAATGCCGCTTTGCTGAATCTTGTTATGAAAGATCAATTTTCTGGCCTTCCTAGTGAAGATGCCGCATCCCATCTAAACAATTTCGTTGATTTGTGTGATATGCAATAGAAAAAAGATGTGGATAATGATATTGTTAAATTGAAGCTATTTCCATTCTCACTTCGAGATCGTGCTAAAACTTGGTTTTCATCTTTGCCTAAAAATAGTATTGATTCATGGAATAAGTGTAAAGATGCTTTTATTTCCAAGTATTTTCCTCCTGCTAAGATAATCTCCATTAGGAACGATATTATGAATTTTAAGCAACTTGATCATGAACATGTTGCACAATCTTGGGAGAGGATGAAATTGATGATACGAAATTGCCCTACTCATGGCTTGAATTTGTGGATGATTGTACAAAAAATTTATGCCGGATTGAATTTTGCTTCTAGAAATCTTTTAGATTTGGCCGCGGGAGGTACTTTTATGGAAATTACTCTATGAAAAGCTACTAAACTTCTAGATAATATTATGGTTAATTATTCTCAATGGCATACTGAAAGATCTTCCACTGGTAAAAAAGTGCATGCGATTGAAGAGATTAATGTTTTGAGTGGAAAGATGGATGAACTTATGAAATTATTTGCTAGCAAGAGTGCTTCTATTGATCCTAATGATATGCCTTTGTCTACTTTGATTGAGAATAATAATGAATCTATGGATGTGAATTTTGTTGGTAGGAACAATTTTGGTAATAACGTGTATAGAGGTAATTTTAATCCTAGGCCGTTTCCTAGTAATTCCTCTAATAATTATGGTAATTCCTACAACAATTCTTATGGAAATTATAATAAGATGTCCTCTGATTTTGAGAATAGTGTTAAAGAATTTATGATTTCACAAAAAAGTTTCAATGCTTTGATTGAAGAAAAATTGCTTAAGATTGATGATTTGGCTAGGAACGTGGATAGAATTTCTCTCGATGTTGACTCTTTGAAACTTAGATCTATTCCACCCAAGCATGATATCAATGAGTCTCTCAAAGCTATGAGAATTTCCATTGATGAGTGCAAAGAAAGAACCGCTAAGATGCATGCTAAAAAAGATTGGTTTCTAAAAACATGTTCTTCTAGTTTTTGTGAAAATAATGATGAGGATCTTAAAGTGATTGATGTGACTCCTATTGAATCTTTGTTTTCCAATATAAATCTTGATAAAGATGGGACTGGAGATGAGTCAACTTTAGTTAAAAGGCGTCCCAATGATTCGGAGTTTTTAGATCTTGATGCAAAAATTGATAAAAGTGGGATTTGAGAGGTCAAAACTTTAAGTAGCAATGAACCCACTCTTTTGGATTTCAAGGAATTTAATTATGATAATTGTTCCTTAATAGATTGTATTTCCTTGTTGTAATCCATGTTGAGTTCTCCTCATGCTTACAATCAAAACAATGCTTTTACTAAACATATCGTTGATGCTATGATGCAATCTTTTGAAGAAAAGCTTGAATTGGATGTTTCTATCCCTAGAAAACTTTATGATGAGTGGGAACCTACTATTAAAATTAAGATTAAATAATATGAGTGTTATGCTTTGTGTGATTTGGGTGCTAGTGTTTCCACGATTCCAAAAACTTTATGTGATGTGTTAGGTTTCCGTGAATTTGATGATTGTTCTTTAAATTTGCATCTCGCGGATTCCACTATTAAGAAACCTATGGGAAGGATTAACGATGTTCTTATTGTTGCAAATAGGAATTATGTGCCCGTAGATTTCATTGTTCTTGATATAGATTGCAATCCTACATGTCCTATTATTCTTGGTAGACCTTTACTTAGAACGATTGGTGCAATTATTGATATGAAAGAAGGAAACATTAGATTTCAATTTCCGTTAAGGAAGGGCATGGAGCACTTTCCTAGAAAGAAAATTAAATTTCCATATAAATCTATTATGCGAGCTACTTATGGATTGCATACCAAAGATGACAATACCTAGATCTATTAGTGTTTCTATGCCTAGCTAAGGGCGTTAAACAATAGCGCTTGTTGGGAGGCAACCCAATTTTATTTTTGTTTTTGCTTTTTTGGTTCTGTTTTGCAATAAATAATTCATCTAGCCTCTGGTAAGATGTGGTTTTATGTTTTAATTAGTGTTTGTGCCAAGTAAGACCTTTGGGATGGCTTACGGTGATAATTGATTTGATCTCGCTGAAAAACAGAAACTTTTGCATCCAGTCTAAGAATTTTATTAATTCACTCAAGCATTGACAAAACCCCGAATTTTTTATAAGAGATTTATATACAAATTTCCTCTGTTTTCCAAATTTTTCAGAACTTTTGGAGTTACATAAGTATTAGAAAAATTCGGATCTTCGCAGACTGTTCTGTTTTTGACAGATTCTGTTTTCTTTGTGTTGTTTGCTTATTTTGATGAATCTATGGGTAGTATCGGGGGGTATGAACCATGGAAAAGTTGGAATACAGTAGATATTACACCAATATAAATAAATAATGAGTTCACAACAGTACAAAAGTGGTGATTTATTTTCTTATACTAACGGAGCTTATGAGATTTTCTGTTGAGTTTTGTGTTGTGAAGTTTTCAAGTTTTTTGGTAAGGATTTGATGGACTATGGAATAAGGAGTGGCAAGATCCTAAGCTTGGGGATGCCCAAGGCACCCCAAGGTAATATTCAAGGACAACCAAGACCCTAAGCTTGGGGATTCCCCGGAAGGCATCCCCTCTTTCGTCTTCGTCTATCGGTAACTCTACTTGAGGCTATATTTTTATTCACCACATGATATGTGTTTTGCTTGGAGCGCCTTGTATAATTTGAGCCTTTGCTTTTTAGTTTTCTACAATCATCCTTGCTATACACACCTTTTGAGAGGGACACGCATGAATCGTGATTTATTAGAATAATCTATGTGCTTCACTTATATCTTTTGAGCTAGGCAATTTTGCTCTAGTGCTTAACTTATATCTTTTTAGAGCACGGCGGTGGCTTTATTTTATAGAAATTATTAAATTCTCATGCTTCACTTATATTATTTTGAGAGTCTTTAAACAGCATGGTAATTTGCTTTGGTTATAAATTTAGTCCTAATATGATAGGCATCCAAGAGGGATATAATAAAAACTTTCATATAAAGGGCATTGAATACTATAAGAAGTTTGATTCCTTATGATTGTTTTGAGATATAAAGATGGTGATATTAGGGTCATGCTAGTGAGTAATTGTGGATTTGAGAAATACTTGTGTTAAGGTTTGTGATTCCCGTAGCATGCACGTATGATGAACCGTTATGTGATGAAGTCGGAGCATGATTTATTTATTGATTGTCTTCCTTATGAGTGGCGGTCGGGGACGAGTGATGGTCTTTTTCTACCAATCTATCCCCCTAGGAGCATGCGCGTAGTACATTGTTTCGATAACTAATAGATTTTTCCAATAAGTATGTGAGTTCTTTATGACTAATGTCGAGTCCATGGATTATACGCACTCTCACTCTTCCACCATTGCTAACATCGCTGAGGAGGTGGATGATCTACAAACATTTGTCGTCCAAAGTAAACACCTGCATGATTAAAAAACTACATCAAAACTTCTTCCAGTCAATCAAACAATAAAGATCGGTGTGGATTATATAGAAGAGTAGAGATCTGTGTCCCTAGGAAGCACAACAAATGCTAAAAATCAACTTGACAATTAATAATTGTATCCTTCTGTACAAGCACATATGAATAGATAACATTTTTGGTACAACAGAGCAACTCCATATGAGGAGGAAAAGGGTTGTGTGATGAATAGCTTACAAACTTGACAATCTCTCGCCACATTGTAAACTAGATATTAGTATGAGGAAGAAATGATAATTTCTCACCACGATCGGCTCTTGTAACTGCTGTACGCAGCTCTATATGTACCATGTACTGAACTCTAAGGAAGTAACATGACACAACAGACACCAGCTACAAATCCCAGGCAATATCTACTAGCACAGTTAACCAGAACAATTACAAACAGCAGAGGAAATCATGAATGTGTAAATGCATGAATGGTTCTTTAGATCAACTTTAAAGCTAGCAGCAAGCATGTTTAGACAACTTAACAACATTACTAATACTACTTCAGATTTGGACTAGTAGAAGGACAGGCAGAATTCGTGAGAACTTTATTGAATTCATTCAACAGAGGATAGCACAAACAAAAAACACACTATGTCAAAATGAGTATTTGTTCTTAACAGTATAGAGCAATCATGACTGGAATTGTAGATGTTCTGCCGGTTATACTATATTAAACTGAGCCAATTATTGTAGGTGAAAGTAATGCTCCTAGTATATCATCATCATTAACATCAAACAATTCTGAATGTAAGCAGAGGAAGCACAACCCAATCATGTGCAATCAACTCATAATAGAAGGGTACATCTGATTATTAGTGTTACTATTAACTTGATGGTGGTATCTTATATACAAAAACATGTATTCCAAAAAAACAATCAATAGGGCCGCTGGAAGGGGAGCCCCGGCTCTAGCAAAAGGTCTTAATGCTTTAGAGAAACACAGATGTAGACAGATAGGATTTAGTGAATAGAACCCCAGAAACCCATAAAATCACTTCACATTCTGATTCAGCATTTTGCGTTGAAATATTGGCCACCAAGTAATTTTGTGCAAGTCTCAGAACAATGCAGTAATGATATAATAACTGAAGACGCTGATATGGTTAGATTATTTGCAAGTGACTTCAAACAGAACATATGGCATGCCTTAGTCACGCCCTAAGGCTAAACAAAACATATTTAAGCCCCTCCATGAATACAGCCAAGTCTCTGAACATGCTTCTACTATAGAAATCATAACAACAGCAGGGTCAAGTTGAGTTAGCTGCAGGGTCAAGTTGAGTTAGCTGCAGACCTAGTTGAGTTGTCCCCTTCGCTTGGAGAGGACGACGATCTGGTCGTTGGCCACATCCCCCGCCAGCGGCCAACTCTGCTTCTCCACAGTCTGGAGGGTCAGGCAGAAAACATACTACCATAGCGTGCCCCTGGTTAACCCGAATCAGCAGCTTGACATCCTCCTCCAATAGACTGAACCTCTGCTTGTTGTCTCGCCTGACCGCCTACACGCGAGAAGGCAAAAAAAAACATTTACTCGAAGCATCTTACAATTCACAACAAATTAAGAGCATATTGTTCAGCATCAATGCAATAGCAATAAAAGGAACTGGTATCAAGCAGAGCACAAATTGAGAGAAAGTTATGGTCCAGGAGCCGACCTTCCAAGGGAGCAGCATGGTGCGTCATTGTACATAAGAAAAGAAATCATGCACAAATGACATATACAACTAAAAAAATTAGGATATCACATATTATTAGAATTGCGGCTGCAAGATAAGTGTTGCTTCATATAAAGTAACTAGAATTAGCACCCAATAACTAGATAGTATATGGTGCAGAAACTAGTTTCAACTAAATGGGTTGTCCAAATTGGAGGGTAATCCAAGACCAAGACACTTGGAGCGAGCAACTGATGTAGTAACAAGCTTTGATCAAACAGCAGTAGGTACTCAGACCATTTACCATACACACACTTAAACCATAGCATGTGCATATATAACTTGTGCCACATTGGGGGGTTCAGAATGTACTCAACATATTCTAATAAGACAGAAATGCACACACATGGATTCGCAATTAGACTATGCCTCTCTCTCTCACTCATTTGGAAGAAACGTTCTCTCCCTCTCTCTACTGATGATCATCAACACAATTCTATAGAGTTGTAAACTGATTTTTGAGAGAATAGACAGTCAATTTGCGTGCTGATTGGACCTAGTTTAAAGAAACAAAAAGGATTGGCAGCATAGGGAGAGGGAGGTGGACATGCAACTTGCTGCTATGGTGGTGCGTCGTGGTGGCCTACTTGAGCTCCTCCTCTTGATGCTGCTCACTAACCTGCATGACAAACAAGGGGGAACAAACATATTACCAATAGTATTCAAATGTTTTTAGAAATTACAAGGCAATGATGAGAGAATGGGATTTCTTGGTTACAGTAGTACAAGAAACATCACCTTAATTTCCCCCCAAAAGTAGACCTTAACTGGTGCCTGAACAAATCTTGCCATGTAAAGGATTTTGATGCATGGCCAAACCATTTCTGAAGTCCAACAAATAAAAGGAAATATGGGCCGATTATTGCAGTGAAGATATGTTTTAGAGAAATACCAATACCAGTTCAATCTGATTGGAAGTACTATGAACAGATTGCAACTAACCAAAGCATTAGTTCTATGCATGTAATAATTTTGAGCCGAAGATATACAGTCTTGGATTGGATCCATGTATAATAATGTCAGGAGAGAACTAGTGATCCAAATCTGGTTGCTACAGAGAGGATGATATTTATCATGGCATCTTAACTAAGTTAACAGTGTAGCAATGCACATACTATCTAGTGTATTGCCTACATTAACGCCCTAAGTCTTTCCTAGTGGGTTATTCTTGTGATCGAAGCTATAGAAGTATGGAACCACAGCCATGTGATGGTTTCCAAGAATATGGACAAACCATCTCCATCACTACTCTACTTTAGCCACTACGGTAGAATAGACTCTGGGTGATAACCTTCTACTCTGTTTTGTGACCTTAGCTCTATAACTAACACTTGTAATACTTCATCAAGACCTAACAAAAATATTAATTATTTTGACAGAATATACAAGTATATTTTTTCACATGTATCAGGCAATCACTTTTGTATCAAGCATCCAAAGCTTATCCAGTTCAACTATTTCACGATTTTGCTATACTGTACAAAGTGCAGTTGATTTAGAGGTGTAGTTAGTTGCACCGCTACAACTAAGAGTTGCAGCTAATTTGGAGGTGTATCCATGCAGCATAAATTGACTAGCTCATAAAAATTTAAATGAAATTTACGAGAAGAAGGAGCACTACCCAGAAGGAATCCCTCACTGTCCGGGTCGAGGAAGAACACCTGGCGCGTGTGGAGGAGGAGCTCGAGCACCCCATGGCCACCGGGGGAAGGAGCACCATCCAGGGGGCTTAGCTACGTGCGGGGGCGAGGTAAGAGTCGGGGAGGAGCCGTCGGGTCGCCGTAGCCGCGCCTGCGATGGAGGCGCCACCGCGCTCGAAACCTAGCCACGGGGAGGGTTGCGGGTGAGAGTTGGAGGCCGGGAGCGGCGAATCCCGCCGGGGGAAAAGACCCAGCGGAGCAAGGTGAGCTTGGGACGGTGTTACGCGGTGGAGAACGCGGGAATCGGCCGGCATATGTGGCGGCGGAGATGTGTCCCGGGAGAGAAAGAGAGAGAGAAAGGTTGTGGGAGAGAGAGATGGATGGGTGGGGGTCCGCCTGAGGTGTGTGGGAAGCGGATGGGAGGGGAGAGGCTGCCAGCGGCGAGCTGTGGGAGAGACGAGGTGGTGAGTGGGTGGCGGCGGCGATGTAAGAGATGAGGGGAGGGGATGGATCGGGGTGGGTGGGACGAGGAGTGGGTCGTGGTGGGCCGTGGATCTGGCCGTGGATCGATGGGATGTCACGAGAGCGCGACGAGTGGAGAAAGGGAGCGGAAGATGGGGAAGGTGGGTTGTGGGTCAACGCCGGTGAACAAAACCCTAGCGACGGAAGACAGCCGCGCTTGGCCGCTAGAGGACGCGCATGTCGAATCTCACCGGACAGGAGTGAGGATCGGAGCGTGGGGGTCACGTTGGTGTGCTGAGCATCGTCAATTTCCACCAGAGGTTGCCAGGATCGGGTGCCGGAGGTGGCGGCGGTGAGTGAATCAAGCAGGGGAGAGGGGGGGACGAGCGAGAGGGACATAGGTGCGTAGGTAGTTGGGACATGGGTGGGTGGGATGAGCGAGCTCTTTTTTCTGTTCGTCTTCTTTTCCTTTTCAATTTGGTTTTGGTGGGTGGGATGTGGGCTGCCGTTGGGTCTAGTAGCATCGGACGGTGCTTAATCCATGATCCGCGTGATATGCTTTTGAATCAATCAGAACGCAGTACCCCTTTGATGATGTTAAGACCATTCAAATTGGTCGTTATCGATTAAAAATAAGATCCTAAATTATGCCAGCTATTTTACGGTCTAGAAAGTTTATAAAACTAAATAGAAAGAAAAACCTTCGCATTGTGTCACCAAGTGTGACCTTCTTTTTAGTAAAAATAACAAACTTTGAATAAAACAAGTAACTTCAAAAAGTGTTCTCAAAAATGAGTTATTTTACAAGAGAATCATTTTTCGAGTACCCAAAGTGAGTTTTTTTGTGAAGGATCAACCATATATTTGTTGCAAAATTGGACCGAATCAATTTTCTAAAATATTAGGCCATATTTAATGTACAATTGACCAAATGGTTGGGTGTTAAAAGCTTTGAGCCACCTCTTGTGAAAAAGACAAATTTCCGCCGATTCAGTAGGAAGTGGGTCAAGTTTGAACTGCAGTTGTCCCATAGTTTGCTCTTTATTTTTTTCCACAAAATATTTTTAGGTACAAAAGTATCTATTTAATAAGGGAAACACCAAAAGTTTTCCAAGATTCAACCACTAGCTAGGAACGATCATGCCCGCCATTTTGACCGCATTTTGAAATGGGCATGAAAAATTCAAAAAAATGAAAAACCTTCGCATTGTGTCATTACATATGACCAAGTTACCAGGAAATATAATAAACTTGTATTACGACAATTATTTTAAAAAAGTGTTCTCAGAAATGAGCTATCTCGTGTGTGAAGATTCATGGCTTTCAAGCCAATTGATCAATCTTATGGCCACATTGATGGCATAGTTTGTTCAAATGATCTCATATTATGCACATGGGTGCATCTTGGAATGGCAAACAATGTTGCCTAAGAAAGATTTCACTTTCTTTGGATGAAAAATTCATTTTCCATTTTTTGAGTGCCCAAAATGAGTTTTTTTGTGAAGGACCTACCATATATTTGTTGCAAAATTGGACCAAATCAATTTCCTAAAATATTAGGCCATATTTAACGTACAATTGAGCAAACGTTTGGGTTTCAAAACCTTTCCATCCACCTCTCGTGAAAAAGACAAATTTTCATTGATTCAGTAGGAACCAGGTCAAATTTGAACTGTCGCTGCTTCATAGTTTGCTCTTTATTTTTTCCAAAAATAATTTGTAGGTACATAAGTATCTACTTAATTAGAGAAACACCAAAAAATTTCCAAGATTGAACCACTAGCTAGGAACGGTCATGCCCGCCGTTTTGACCGCATTTTGAAACGGGAATGAAAAATTCAAAAAAATTGAAAATCTTCGCATTGTGTCATTATATGTGACCAAGTTACCAGTAAAAATAATAAACTTGTAATACGGCAATTATTCAAAAAAAGTGTTCTCAGAAATGAGCTATCATGTGTGAAGATTCATGGCTTTCAATCCAAATGATCAATCTTATGGCCACATTCATGGCATAGTTTGTTCAAAATGATCTCATATTTGCACAAGTTTGCATCTTTGAATGACAAATAATGTTGCTTAAGGAAGTTTTCATTTTATTTGGACGAAAAAATCATTTTTCATTTTTTGAGTGCCCAAAATGAGTTCTTTTTTAAGGACCTACCATATATTTGTTGCAAAATTGGACCAAATCAATTTTCTAAAATATTAAGCCATATTTAATGTACAATTGACCAAATGATTGGGTGTCAAAAGTTTTGATCCATCTCTCGTGAAAAAGACAAATTTTCGCTGATTCAGTAGGAAGTGGGTCAAATTTGAACTGTCGATGCCTCATAGTTTTCTCTTTATTTTTTGCAAAAATCATTTGTAGGTACATAAGTATCTATTTAATCAGAGAAACACCAAAAAAATTTCCAAGATTCAACCACTAGTTAGAAACGGTCAAGCCCGCCATTTTGACCGCATTTTGAAATGGGCATGAAAAATTAAAAAAAAATAAAAAATTTGAAAACCCTCGCATTGTGTCATTATATGTGACCAAGTTACCAGGAAAAATGATAAACTTTTAATACGACAATTCTTTTAAAAAATGTTCTCAGAAATGAGCTATCATATGTGAAGATTCATGGCTTTCAAGCCAAATGATCAATCTTATGGCCATATTCATGGCATAGTTTGTTCAAATGATCTCATATTGTGCACAAGGTTGCATCTTGGAATGTCAAACAATGTTGCCTAAGGAAGTTTTCATTTTCTTTGGACAAAAAATTCATTTTCCATTTTTCGAGTGCCCAAAATGAGTTTTTTTGTGAAGGACCTACCATATATTTGTTGCAAAATTGGACCAAATCAATTTTCTAAAATATTAGGCCATATTTAATGCAAAATTGACCAAATGGTTGGGTGTCAAAAGTTTTGATCCACCTCTCGTGAAAAAGACAAATTTCTGTCGATTCAGCAGGATGCGGGTCATATTTGAAATGCACATACCTTATAATTTCCTCTTTATTTTTTCTAAAAATCATTTCTAGGTACATAAGTATCTATTTAATCAGAGATGCTCCAAAAGTTTCGCAAGATTCAACCCCTAGCTACGAACGGTTATACCTGTCGTTTTGACCGCATTTTCAAACGGACATAAGAAATTCAAAAAAATCAATAAAATTATCTGTCGGTACAAAAGTATCTATTTCATCTGAGATCCACCAAAAGTTTTGCACACATATCTTTTTGTTTCTTCGGTTTCTTTTTTTCGTTGTTGGCTTGTTATCGGTATTCTTTATTTTGAACCATAGTTTTGAACACATATCTACTTTTTCTAGGTACAAATTTAATATTTTTAGAGCACAAGAGAAACCTTTTTTTGATAAATGTTGGACGTTTTTCAAATATACATAAAAAATACATGTGTTGTAACACTTTTTGAATACATAGTAACATTTTTTCCAAATAAATGTTTGGCAATTTTTACAATGACAATAATTTTTATAACTACACAAATATATTTTTACCATGTATAAACATTTATGCAAATTGCACACACATTTTTAAGAAAACCCACGAATATTTCTTAAAATGTCACGATATATTTTTTGAATGGAAATACACATTTTTGTTACCTACCCTAACATTTTTATTTTATATTTGTATAGAACATTTTTTAAATGTCACAATTTGTTTTTTTAAATATGGGAATATTTCCATCATATGTGTTGTACATTTTTGTACATCATGCAAACTTTTTTTACATTGAATACATATTTTTTTACATTATGCAAATATTATTTTAGGCTATTTTAAAGAAAATCTAATCATTGATGAACCATGTTGTCTATGCCATCCAACACCTTGCATTGAACCATGATATATTGTTACAATCAAAATGTTTATTATTAATCTCTGCCATTCAGACACAATTTTCTTCTTCTTTTGAACAGGTACATGTCCACGTGTAGGACTTGGACTCGACTCATTGTTTTCCTTTTTTTTTAGACATCCTTGTTTTGCTATAAGCTTTTTTTAGACAATTATGCTACAAGCTGCTGGTTGGAAACGTACCAGTAAAAATAGCTGCCTATGGGTTGTTGGCCCACTCACTCGGCACAGCCGAAAAAAGGAAAATAATTGGTGGCGGCCCAAGTCCAGCAACGAATCATATAATTCAATTGTTGTTGGTGCGGTGGTGTAACACAAAACTTAATGTGGCGTAGTGGTTAGCTGCGCGTAGCAGAGACCGAGGGGACTTGGGTCGACTCCTGGCCTCGCTCTTTTTTGCTGGAATTATATCATTCAGCGGCTGTAGGGGGTCATGTGTCCCACTTGTCGTTGGTGGTGGGTCCCATATGGCGGGCCTCACAGACCAGTGGGTCCGATGGTCAGACGTGTGGGTCCCATATAGCGGGTCCCATAGGTCGGCATGGTCGGACAGCAGGGTGGGTCCCACATGGTGGGTGAAAAAGACGACTAAGCATGACACATATGCAGAATTGACAAACAAAATTAATAACTAAGCACGACACATTGGCAAAAATGAAGAGATGGCGCCTAGTCATAGGAATGCACCACAATTTACAACCTCATGACCAGTTTAAATTGGTTGTAACCGACAAAAATAAGGCATCAGACCAGTTTTGTCTGCTTTACGACCATTTCGTGTCAGGCAATTACGACCTTTCTGAGCAAAATGGTCGTTATGGTTTAGGGTTTGGAGCCTAACAAACAGCTTACGACCAATTGGTTTGAAATGGTCGTAGATTTACGACCATTTCTTACAGGGTCACTGGCAGAAGGTCACAAGTTAGCATATTTCTTGTAGTGTATGCTCAAATCATCACTCCCCACGAAATTTCATCTCCCTACAACTATCTATGTGAGCACACCATCCAATCTTTGCTCCTGGTCACATTTTCATTTTGTGAAGCAACTATATTCTATATTGCTTCATTATTCTAGAAAAGTTACCAGAACATGTTCCTACAATATAACTTATCTCCACAAAATTTGGGCTCATTTCATCAAGCGAGTCTCTCTCCATAATTTCCTCAAGTTTCTCTCTAGAGAAGACCACTGTGAAGGAAGTACCATTTTGGCATGTCCAAATGGTATGAAATTTTTACAGTGTCTTACTATGTCTAACTCATCATGCTCTACCAGGTTTCAGCTCAATCCAACACTCTATGAGAGTGTAGCTTCATAACCTAGTTTTAGGCCTGTTTTTTAAGTTGTGAAGCAACTATCCTAAATCTTCGACCAAATTACTTCAAATTCTACCAGATCATAGTATTTCCTACCCTAAACATCTTTCACAACCTTTTTGGCCCGTTGATCAAGTCATTTCACCATAGCTTCATGCCCAAGTTTGCTACAACAAACTTTAGCTGATGCATCCCATCAGCACAAAGTCACTTTAGTCGAACCATCACATCAGGGGTGTCCCAAGACACATAGAAAACACCATGGACACGGTTGGCCATACTTAGTTACCGTGCATGCGTCGGTGCATGCGGTGACCGCGTGGCTGGCATGCCATCGTCGTGCGCTGGATGTCGTTTTGCTTTGGGACTCCTCTGCCCGGCAGTTCCCTCGCGCCCTCTTGTGCCGTCCGCCCTCTCCATCGTCCACCTGGCCCTCCAGAGCCTTCTCCCCTCCTATTTCCTCCTCCCTATGCCATGGCAGCCCCGGCAGCGGCACTGCTCGCCCAATTGGCCGACCGGACTTCTCCCTCCCCGCATCTTCCCTCGCTGCTCCTCTAGTGCTCCACTAGCTCTCTCACGTCACCGTCCGAGCCTGCCCGCAAGTGCACACGTACGCGGGTGCGCCAGAGCATCTGCCACGCGTTCGCAGCGGCTCCCGGCCACGGCATCGATGCCTCGGCTATTTAAGACCTCCTCGGCCGTATATTTCCTCACCATCGGCCTCCTCCACCTCCCAGAGCCCCCTCTCACCCAAGAAATCGAGCCGAGGAGCTCTCCCTGCTCAGCTGCTCACCTCTGGCCTCCATGGCCGCTTCAGCCTCCGCCCAAATTCAAGCGAGCCCGAGCACTTCTCCCTCTCCTCTCTCCACCAGAGGAACGCTCGAAGTCCGACGGAGCTCCGTCGCCCTTCATCTCCTCGGTCGAAGCATCGTAGCCCCGATTCCACCTTTGCTCGAAGCCACCATCCGTCACAACCAGTGACTGCTCGATTCCAAGATCCCCGACGCCTGAGTCATACACCATTGGATGCTCCACTCCGCGCTGAGCTCAGCAATGGGCGGAGCATCGCCGGAGGCACCCTGTGGCTCCAGCTATGCCTCGTGCATGGGAGGTAGAAGATGACCAGAGAAGGAGATGACCTGCAGGCAGGCCCCGCGTGTGAGTGACCCAACTAGCCGGGCCCAGCAACTTAAGTGGAGGCGTACTTCGACGAAACCGTTTTCTATTCATGAAAGCGTAGCACGCTGCGGCTTCGGTGGCGAGTACGCTTTCCCCGCGGCCAAAGCGTATTTTCTAGAATGCGCTTTCTCTTTTCAGCCCCACCGGCCGAAACCTCTAATTTGCGTGCGTTCACCCGTTAAGGACAGAAATGAATAGTTTTCTGTTTGTTTTCTACCTAACGAATGAACGGCCGTAACTCCGCAACCGTAACTGCGAATCAGGTGATTCAAAAGCCCACGTTCTCTATTCATCGAGCCCGTTCCGACGGTACCATTTTCATGATGTTGTAACATTCTAAAAATGACCATTTTTCCCCTGCCCTATATTCAGCTCCTTCGAGAGAGAAACTTTCCTGACAAATCTTTCCGCGAGATGATCGCACTTCTTCCTAGTGAATCCACCAAACCCAGTCAAGTCACACCCTCCATTTGCATGATTGCAATGCAATGCCATGGTTTTGCTTAATAAACTTGCTTAAAATTTGTATTAGCTAAATATGATTTATTCATGGCATTTCTTGGAGTAATATTTGATCTTGCTACTGCCATGATGATGCTTGGATTTCTAAGACTAATGCTTTGTAGATTGAGGATGACATCTTGCCATTGGATTACTAGGAATAATAGTTATGTTTTCGTTATGATCATATAAGATATTATGCCTACTGGAGTATTATTGGATTTGATTGTTATCTTATTGTTTGGATCTGATCATTAGCTTCAATCTTGATATTGTCATTTGAATAGTAGCATCATTGTCTTTGGGTTCATCATGATCTTAGTTAATATGCTACCCTTGGAGTTCATTATGATATGACTATTATTCTTTGGATTATTGGATGGATATTGCTATGACTTGAATCACAGGTGGATATATGATATTGGAGTAACAGTTCTATCACAGATATATCTTGGGGACAAATTCCGTCATTTCGTTGATCAGGTGCCACCAAATCAACCTCACCAGTGCAACCACACTTGCCTAGATGGGGAGGCCCTAATTCGGTCTATTGTCATGCCTCTCCCCGATGCCTCCAACTAGGGAAGGTTATGTGCGCGTGCTACCCTGGCCTGGTAGACGGCGATAACCTTGTGTGCCCGAGTTTTAGGCGCCTATGTCCCCGTTTGGGATGATTTTTTTTGTAGTTTTGCCATGAAGGTGGCGGATGTCAAGAGTTGGCATCGGAGCCACCCATGACAGCCAAAAGGGGAGTTTATCGGAGTGGGCTGGGAGAGTGTCATGCAATAGATTGGTTTTGTCGGAATGTCATTGGTCCACCTGAATGGGAGCGCAAGGCCAAGAGTTCCGTGGTGTGGGTACAGTGTACTAACCTCTGCAGAGTGTATAATCTATTGATAGCCACGTCCTCGGTTATGGACACAGTTCGTTGTAGGTCACACCGTTCGGTCAACACTCACGATGATGGAATGACTTATAAGATGACTAATATTTATATGTGAGCAAGTAACAGTTTGGCAGGAAGCCATTGATGATATTGGGATGATCTTGAGGATGATCATCGGATTGTGATGTGATCACGCGGTGATCACGAGGTGATCGAGATGGTATGTTGCTTGGCCGGATAGCCAAGAGTGAGATGGTTCATGTGACCCAAGATGATGGTTCATCAGTAATTCTAGCATTACCATAACATGATTAATAGTTGCTTCCACATCATAGTAGTTGTTAAAAACTTAACCTGTTAATGTTATGTTATTGTCTTGCCTTGATGCTTTTGGTTGTTGTGAGCTTGCGAGTGAAGGAAATATGCCCTAGAGGCAATAATAAAGTTGTTATTTTATATTTCCTTATTCATGATAAAGGTTTATTATTCATGCTAGAATTGTATTGATCAGAAACTTAAATACATGTGTGAATACATAAACAAATACCGTGTCCCTAGTAAGCCTCTACTAGACTAGCTCGTTGATCAAAGATGGTTAAGTTTTCCTAACCATAGACATGTGTTGACATTTGATAACGGGATCACATCATTAGGAGAATGATGTGATGGACAAGACCCATCCGTTAGCTTATCATAATGATCGTTCAGTTTATTGCTATTGCTTTCTTCATGTCAAATACATATTCCTTCGACTATGAGATTATGCAACTCCCGGATACCGGAGGAATACCTTGTGTGCTATCAAACATCACAACGTAACTGGGTAATCATAAAGATGCTCTACAGGTATCTCCGAAGGTGTTTGTTGAGTTGGCATAGATCAAGATTAGGATTTGTCACTCCGAGTTTCGGAGAGGTATCTCTGGGCCCTCTCGGTAATACACATCATAAGCTTGCAAGCAAATGACTAAGGAGTTAGTTACAAGGTGATGTATTATGGAACGAGTAAAGAGACTTGCCGGTAACAAGATTGAACTAGGTATAGAGATACCGACGATCGAATCTCAGGCAAGTAACATACCGATGGACAAAGGGAATTACGTATGTTGTCATAACGGTTCGACCGATAAAGATATTTGTAGAATATGTAGGAGCCAATATGGGCATCCAGGTTCTGCTATTGGTTATTGACTGAAGAGGTGTCTCGGTTATGTCTACATAGTTCTCGAACCCGTAGGGTCCGCACGCTTAACGTTCGTTGATGATATAGTGTTATATGAGTTATATGTTTTGGTGACCGAATGTTGTTCGGAGTCCCTGATGAGATCACGGACATCACAAGGAGTCTCGAAATGATTGAGAGGTAAAGATTTATATATAGGACGATGGTATTTGGACACCGAAAGTGTTTTGGGACGTACCGGGAAGGAATTGGGTCACCGGAAGGGGTTCCGGGCACCCCCCCGGCAAGTTATGGGCCTTATGGGCCAAAGGAGGGGACAGACAAGCCCACAAGGGGGCTGGTGCACCTCCTCCCTTATTTGGCCAGCCCTAGGGAAGGAAAAGGGGGAGGGCTAGCCCCTCCTGCCTTTCCCTCTCATGGGAGAAAGGAAAGGGGGGGCCACCCTCCCCTGCCTTTCCCCGCGCTCCAAATAAGGAAAGGGGGGGCGCGGCTTGGGAGGGACTCCAAGTAGGATTCCTCCTACTTGGGCGCCTCCTTTGGCTGCTACTCCCTCCCTCCCACCGATATATATGTCGGAGGGGGGCGCCTAGCACACAACAGACAATTGCCTAGCCGTGTGTGGCGCCCCCCTCCACCGTTTACACCCCCGGTCATATTTTCGTAGTGCTTAGGCGAAGCCCTGCGGAGATCACTTCACCATCACCGTCACCATGCCATCGTGCTGCCGGAACTCATCTACTACCTCGCCGTCTTGCTGGATCAAGAAGGCGGAGGACGTCATCGAGCTGAACGTGTGCAGAACATGGAGGTGTCGTACGTTCGGTACTTGATCGGTTGGAGCACGAAGAAGTTCGACTACATCAACCACGTTATCAAATGCTTCCGCTTACGGTCTACGAGGGTACGTAGACACACTCTCCACTCTCGTTGCTATGCATCTCCTTGATAGATCTTGTGTGGGCATAGGATTTTTTTTGTTTTCATGCAACGTTCCCCAACAGTGGCTTCCGAGCCAGGTCTATGCGTAGATGATATGCATGAGTAGAACACAAAGAGTTGTGGGCGGTGATAGTCATACTGCTTACCACCAACATCTTATTTTGATTCGGCGGTATTGTGGGATGAAGCGGCCCGGACCAACCTTACATGTCCACGCACATGAGACCGGTTCCACCGACTGACATGCAACTAGTTTTTCATAAAGGTGGCTTGCGGGTGTCTGTTTCTCCTACTTTAGTTGAATCGAATTTGACTTCGGCCGGTCCTTGAAGAAGGTTAAAATAGCAAACTTGATGAAACACCGTTGTGGTTTTTGCGTAGGTAAGAATGGTTCTTGCTAGAAGCCCGTAGCTGCCACGTAAAACTTGCAACAACAAAGTAGAGGACGTCTAACTTGTTTTTGCAGGGCATGTTGTGATGTGATATGGTCAAGACATGATGTGATATATGTTATTGTATGAGATGATCATGTTTTGTAAGTTATCAGCAACCGGCAGGAGCCTTATGGTTGTCTCTTTATTGTATGAAATGCAAACGCCATGTAATTGCTTTACTTTATCGCTATGCGTTAGCAATAGTTGTAGAAGCAATAGTTGGTGAGACGACCACGATGCAATGATGGAGATCAAGGTGTGGAGCCGGTGACGATGGAGATCATGACGATGCTTTGGAGATGGAGATCAAAAGCATGAGATGATGATGGCCATATCATGTCACATATTTTGATCGCATGTGATGTTTATCTTTTATGCATCTTATTTTGCTTAGAATGACGGTAGCATTATAAGATGATCCCTTCACTAAATTTTAAGATAAAAGTGTTCTCCCCGAGTATGCACCATTGCAAAAGTTCATCGTTTCGAGACACCACGTGATGATCGGGTGTGATAGACTCTACGTTCACATACAACGGGTGTAAGATAGTTTTGCACATGCAGAATACTTGGGTTAAACTTGACGAGCCTAGCATGTACAGACATGGTCTCGGAACACTGGAGACCGAAAGGTCGAACATGAGTCATATAGTAGATATGATCAACATAGAGATGTTCACCATTGATGACTACCCCATCTCACGTGATGATCGGACATGGGTTAGTTGATTTGGATCATGTATCACTTAGATAACTTGAGGGATGTTTATTGAAGTGGAAGTTCTTTAGTAATTTGATTAATTGAACTTAATTTATCATGAACTTAGTCTTATAGTTTTGCATATCTATGTTGTAGATCAATAGCTCGCGATATAGCTCCCCTATATTTTTGATATGTTCCTAGAGAAAACTAAGTTGAAAGATGATGGTAGCAATACTGCGGACTGGGTCTGTAATCTAAGGATTATCCTCATTGCTGCACAGAAGAATTATGTCCTTGATACACCGCTAGGTGACAGACCTGTTGCAGGAGCTGGTGCAGATGTTATGAACGTTTGACAAGCTCGATATGATGACTACTTGATAGTTTAGTGCGCCACGCATTATGGCTTAGAATCGGGGCTTCAAAGAGGTTTTGAACGCCATGGAACATATGAGATGTTCCAAGAGCTGAAATTGGTATTTCAGACTTATGCCCGTGTTGAGAGGTATAAGACCTCTGACAAGTACTTTCCCTACAAGATGGAGGAGAATAGCTCAGCCAGTGAGCATGTCCTCAGAATGTCTGGGTACTACAATCGCTTGAATCAAGTGGGAGTTAATCTTCCTGATAAGATAGTGATTGACAGAATTCTCTAGTCACTATCACCAAGCTACTAGAACTTCGTGATGAACTATAATATGCAAGGGATGACGAAAACGATTCCCGAGCTCTTCGCGATGCTGAAATCGGCGAAGGTAGAAATCAAGAAAGAGCATCAAGTGTTGATGGTTAAACAAGACCACTAGTTTCAAGAAAAAGGGCGAGGGAAAGAAAGGGAACTTCAAGAAGAATGGCAAGCAAGTTGTCGCTCCCATGAAGAAGCCCAAAGCTAGACCCAAGCCTGAAACTGAGTGCTTCTACTGCAAAGGAAATGGTCACTGGAAGCGGAACTGCCCCAAACATTTGGCGGATAAGAAGGATGGCAAAGTGAACAAAGGTATATTTGATATACAAGTTATTAATGTGTACCTTACTAGTGTTCGTAGTAGCCCCTGGGTATTTGATACCGATTCAGTTGTTAAGATTAGTAACTCGAAACAGGAGTTGCAGAATAAACAGAGACTAGTTAAGGGCGAGGTGACGATGAGTGTTGGAATTGAGTCCAAGGTTGATACGATCTACATCGCACACTCACTCTACCTTTGGGATTAGTGTTGAACCTAACTAAATGTTATTTGGTGTTTGCGTTGAGCATGAATATGATTAGATCATGTTTATTGCAATACGGTTATTCATTTAAGTCAGAGAATAATTGTTGTTCTGTTTACATGAATAAAACCTTCTATGGTTATACACCCAATGTCAATGGTTTATTGAATCTCAATCGTATTGATACACATATTCATAAAATTGATGCCAACAGATAAAAAGTTGATAATGATAGTGCAACATATTTATGGCACTGCCGTTTAGGTCATATTGGTGTAAAGCGCATGAAGAAACTCCATGCAGATGGACTTTTGGAATCACTTGATTATGAATCATTTGATACTTGCGAACCATGCCTCATGGGCAAGATGACTAAAACTCCGTTCTCCAGAACAATGGAGCGAGCTTATGACTTGTTGGAAATAATACAGACCGATGTTTGCGGCCTGATGAGTATTGAAGCACGCGGCGGGTATCATTATTTTCTGACCTTCATAGATGATTTGAGCAGATATGGGTACATCTACTTAATGAAACACAAGTCTGAAACATTTGAAAAGTTCAAAGAATTTCAGAGTGAAGTGGAGAATCATCGTAACAAGAAAATAAAGTTTCTACGATCTGATCGCGGAGGCGAATATTTGAGTTACGAGTTTGGCCTTCATTTAAAACAATGTGGAATAGTTTCACAACTCACGCCACCTGGAACACCACAGCGTAATGGTGTGTCTGAACATCATAACCGTACTTTATTAGATATGCTGCGATCTATGATGTCTCTTACCGATTTACCACTATAGTTTTGGGGTTATGCATTAGAGACAGCTGCATTCACGTTAAATAGGGCACCGTCTAAATCCGTTGAGATGACACCGTATGAACTGTGGTTTGGCAAGAAACCTAAGTTGTCATTTCTTAAAGTTTGGGGATGCGATGCTTATGTCAAAAAGGCTATAGCCAGATAAGCTCGAACCCAAATCGGAGAAGTGCATCTTCATAGGATACCCTAAAGAAAATATTGGGTACACCTTCTACCACAGATCCAAAGGCAAGATCTTTGTTGCTAAGTTTGGGTCCTTTCTAGAGAAGAAGTTTCTCTCGAAAGAAGTGAGTGGGAGGAAAGTAGAACTTGATGAGGTAATTGTACCTTCTCTCGAATTGGAGAGTAGCATATCACAGAAAACCATTCCCGTGATGCCTACACCAATCAAAGAGGAAGCAAATGATAATGATCATGAAACTTCAGATCAAGTTACTACAAGAACCTCGTAGGTCGACCAGAGCATGATCCGCACCAGAGTGGTACGGTAATCTTGTTCTGGAAGTCATGTTACTAGACCAAGGCCCACGTTCTGCCAGTGGGTCCCCTGGCCCCCCTTTGACCCCGTTGATCGTGGTCAACACGGGCACTGTTCACATGTGTCACTGACGTGTGGGCCCACGTAGTTAATTAGTTAAATAGGTTTTAAAAATTAAAACTAATCACTAATGTCTCGCTGACACACGGGGCCCACTCCCCTAATTGCCCTGTTAATTAAATAAACTCACTGTTAGTCTCAACAGAGGCTGACATGTGGGTCCCACTGGACCCACATGTCAGGTTTGACTCTGGTCAACCGGGTTTGACTCGCTGATGTCACTGCTAACGTCATAATTCCTTTTTCTGTTAAATTAGATAAATCCAGAAAATCATTTAAAACTTTGAAAATTATTAACTTTTAAACCGTAGCTCAGATCGAAAAACTTAAAACATGAAAGTTAATCAGAACGACGAGACGAATCTGATCGTGTCATCTGTTTCGATGCCAGAACCCCCTACGTAGGTGAAACCGCAACTTCGAAGCCGTATCCGGTAGATGAATAGTGCATAATCACGGGTAAATAAATTCCACCTTAATCCTATAATAACTAAAATGACTTATACATACTTCAGGCAACCCTGCACTGCATCCTAGTCATGACATGTTCTGTGTTGCATCGTTTGCTGTGCATTTATTTGTTTCTTCCCCCTCCTCTCTCTCGATAGACCCTGACATCGACGTAGCTCCCGAGGCTGATGCAGCTCCGGAGGTCGACTACGCTCCTGACGATCAGACTCTTGCCGTCGAGCAGACAGGAAAGCACCCCCTTTTTGAGCATTCCGATATCGCCCATTCTCTTCTCTCTTATGCTTGCATTAGAATCTGCTGCTGTTACTGTATCCTATATCTGCTGCATAGCCTGTTTACTTGTAACCTGCTGTTGATACTTACCTGTTATCCTAAACTACATAGAATAGGTCGGGTAGAGACCATTAGAGACCCCCACTTATCCCGACTGCCCCGCTGGATGATCAGAAGAACGAGCAACGGGATCGAAGACCAGGCCCCGACACCGCACGACACCTCCCTTACTTGCTCGACACTACTGGGTTACTATCAAGTGTCGAGGGTGATACCTCGACGGCACTTCTGATGATAACCTTGTAGGTTAGTTAATCGGTCGTGGTCAGCGAGGGTGATTCCTCCTACACCACCCCCGAAACCGACACTGTCATGCAAGTCCTCAAGAGTGGACCTCGAGGATGATTCCTCTTATGTTCACCTTGACAGTTATGTCAGCTTGGGATCCAACGAGGATGATGCCTCGGATTCCTTCTTGATGCGGTAGCCACACGGATGACTTACATTACTGATATTACTGTTCATACTGGATAAAGACGGGTCGGCCCTGAGGGGTACCCGCGCGAGCTTATTAGCGAGTGATGTGGAGTCGGGTGGACCTGGATGGTGCCCGAGGGTTGAACACGAGGCGTGGCCGGGCATTCTTCGCCCTTGCCGCAAGTCCTCGAGACGGGGCGACGGGGTCACATCTTTCGTGAGTCTCTGCTCATTTCCGCATTATCAATACACTAACGGTTTGGATATTTGATCCGAGGGGCCTCTGGCCTGATAGCACTAACCATCACGTGGGCATAGTATGGGCGTTCTGCGTCGTATACTTCAGTCGAAGCTTAATAGATGTCAGCAACTGAGCGCACACGCTGGGTTGGACTGGTAACACAACCGCGCTTGTATTAAGGGGTTGCTAGGTCTCCTCACCGGCGGTGTACGCAACGTGCAGGAGCGTCCGGGGCGATGGCCCAAGACCCCTGGGGGCATAGGTTAGTCCGGCGTGCTGACCTCTCTGTTAAGTATTTGGTCGGGTTGCGGCGTATCGTTTGGCCGAGGCCGGGCATGACCCAGAAAAGTGTGTCCGGCCGGAGTTAATCGAGCGTTGTGGGTAAGTTGGTGCACCCCTGGAGGGAAGAACTAATCTATCGATAGCCTGTCCTACGGTAACAGACACTCGGAGTTGTATCCCGATCGGTACAACTAGAACTTGAGATGAATTGGATAGTATGGCTCTGGGATTGCTTTCTCGCGGGGAGTCGAGAAAGAATTTCCGGCCGAGGTTGTTGATACACTACTACTACTTTACATTATGTTAATCTGCACTTTTCTAATGCTGCAAGACTGATGAAGATGCTTGAAGATGCTAGTCTTCGATAGGACTAGACTTTCCCCTCTATTCTGGCATTTCTGCAGCCCAGTCCACATATACAGCCCCCTTTGAAAATGTTGCATATGTAGTGTAGATCCTTGCTTGCTGAGTACTTCGGATGAGTACTCACGTTTGCTCTATTTTCTTTTTCTCCCCATATCCAATTGACGCCGCCAGATGACGGAGCCCCTGAGATAACTGCCCCCGTCGACGACTACGGCTACTACTACTACCCTCCCGGCGCGTACTACTATGAAGAGCCGACTAACGACCAGGAGTAGGATTCGGAGGGTCCTAGGCAGGAGGCCTACGCCTTTCGATCGTAGTGTTTTATTTTGCCCCACCTTTCTAAAAGGCTTATCACTATTTCTGTAATATATCTGTACCCAGATATCTGATGCTTCCGCTGACACTTCCGCCGACTGCCTCTAGGAGTCCCCCTTTCCAATTCCTTGGCCGAAGTTGAGTCTAGAAACCGAAAATTGTTTTACTAACTTGGCTGTGTGGCTTACGGGCCCACGTCGCCAACTGGGTGGTGTTAGGATCTTTTACTCCTCAATCTTTACTCTGGGACTCTAATTTCTCATCTATTCGGGTTTAATAAATTTACTAACACCGACACATAAGATCTCATAAGTTTCGTCCACCCGGAGAGCTGGAATTCTGTGCGATTTCCCTGTCATTGACCTGATTAGTCTGATAATCATTTTCCTTTCCATTGTTTTGTTTAACCTTTCCTTTCGAGAATTGTTATATTTCTCATCGTCATATGACAACCCTTAACTCCTTTGTTTCAGATGGATCGTCTATTCCCGCCACGTCCTACGACACAGCTTGTGCTTCGCACTTCGGCTCGTGATGCCCCTGGGTTTCCAGCTGTTCTGATCGCTCTCTTGACCAGACTGGGTTACCGCTGGTACCCCGAGTACATGGTCTACGAGGTTTACCGCGAGTTCAACCAGGAGCAGTACTATGCTGATGTTCGCATCTATGATCATCAGGATGACTCGAACACTGAGCTGTACCTTTTCCACGGTATCGGCGTGAGGATTGAGATGGCAGTCCATGATGCCGCCTACTCTGCTGTCGCACGTCTCCGAGGAGAGCACAACGCCAGCTTGGATGCTTCTGAGTATCGATACATTCCATATGCCCCTGCTGGAGATGCTACTGGATACTACACGGCTATCTGTGCCCCGTACGAGCCTCGTCGCTACGATCAGCGAGTTCTGATTCAGTGTACTCAGGCTCTAGATCACACTGTTCGCGCTTTAGCCGTCGAGTTGTTTGCCACTCGAGTACGACTCTACGAGGCTATGACGCAGTTGCTACCAGCTGTTCGTGCAGGGATACATCCGGAGCACATTCTTTACCCGCGCAGGACCGAGATGCCACCAGGGATCGATTGGCCTGCTGTGGCAGGTCACACACCTGCACATGGACCTCTTCTTTCAGCTCGAGACCAGGTTCTGCATCAGAGTGCACATGGAGCTCAGGATCCTTCTACTACGAACATCCGTCGTCCGCACTTGCAGCTACCCCGTTTCAGTGGTTTTCTCCGACGTTGATGTAGCCTTTGCTATGTCTCGTTGTGTACTTCCTTACCGCGTGCCTGCGCACCGCCTAGTATGTCTAGCTTTTGAATTTGCGCCGTTGTGCTGCCCATTTGTAACCGACTCTGTATGGATCTGTATGGCTTAAAGACTACTATTAAGCATCTGTTGTACTACTTACATTTCATCGCGTTACATCATGTATGTCGCTAAACACTCGCATTGGCTTCTGCTAAACTACCCCTGTTGATTTAGCAGGATGGCAGATAACAATCCACCACCGCCGCCACCGCCTGACTACATGGCAGCGATGATGCAACAGTTTGAACTTAACCGTCAATTTATGATGGGGATTATGCAACAGTTTCCCCGTCCCAATGCCAACCCGCAGCCACCTTCAATTATGCTGCCAGAGTTCACGCGCCTCAACCCATCAATATTCCGCAACACTGTTAATCCGCTAGATGCTGATGATTGGCTGCGTGACAACTTCTATGAGATGGAGTCAGCTGATGTTCTCCCTGTCAGCTATGTCACCTTTGCGACATACTTCCTGAAGGGTACCGCGGTGCAATGGTGGGCCACTCACCGACAGACCCTACCTCCTGGAACTGTTGTCACATGGGAGGAATTCAAGATTGCTTTTCGAGCCCGCTATATTCCTCAAGCAGTTATAGCACGCAAGAAGGCTGAGTTCCGCAACCTTGTTCATGGCAACAAGACCGTAGAATTTTATCAGCGAGAGTTCCTTGACTTGTCTCGCTATGCTGAAGAAGACATCCCCACTGATGCACGAAGGCAAGAGAAGTTTCGTGAAGGGCTGCACCATGACATTTAGTTAGCCCTGCTCGTCCAAGACTATCCTGACTTCGCCACCTTGGTGAATAAGGCTACCATGGTTGAGACTGGTCTGAAGAAGCACAAGGAAGTGACCAGACGCACTCGTGAAGCGGGCTCATCTTCGGGCTCGTCTTCCCAGAAGCGCCGCATCTGGATTCCACAGAGCATGTACCGTCCAGCAGCTCCAGTGTACAGGCCTGCTTATGCTGCACCTCGTCTGCCTCCTCCACCACCGAGGCAGCCCCTTCAAGCACCACCGCCTCGGGCTCCCGCCCCTTGTCCTGACAGTGGACTATGCTTCAAGTGTGGCCGGCCAGGTCACCGTGCCAGAGATTGTTCTCAGAATCAGAATCAACTAGCACTTCCTTCTGCCGGCCATGGTAATGGCCGTGGGAATTCTCAGCCTCGCTACAACAATGTCAGGCCTTCTTATGGTCGCGGGCAGGCCTTCCATTGCAACATGAATGAAGACCCGGAACAACCAGCAACTGTGATGGGTACACTTCTTGTTAATTCAGTACCTACAACTGTTTTATTTGATTCAGGAGCATCGCATTCATTCATGTCAGAACACTTTGCACTCTTGCATGACGTTAAGTGTGAAACACTATACCATCCATTAGTTGTAAACACTCCCGCGGGACGGTGCCAAGCCACTATATTCAGCCCCGAAGTCACTGTTGTGATTGAAGAGAGAAAGTTTCAGGCCTTCCCCATAATTCTGAATAATTCCAACATTGACCTTATACTGGGATTGGATTGGTTGAAGGCTCACTACGCCTCAATCAACTGTGCCACTAAAGTTGTTCATCTTCTTCATCCCTCAAATGAGTTGGTGAATTACCGTGCTCATATCACTCAGAACGCCGAGGCTCAGATTTATGCCTTGAATGCGTTGAACACTTCTCCGCTTGAGGGGATCAAAAACATTCCAGTCGTCTGCGAATTCCAGGATGTTTTTCCAGAAGAACTTCCAGGAATACCCCCTGCTAGAGCTGTCGAGTTTGTTATCGACTTGAAGCCTGGCACCACTCCTATTGCGAAGTGTCCTTACAAGATGCCACCGCACCATCTTCTCGAGCTTAAGGAAGAAATCGATAAATCACTTAAGCAGGGCTTCATCCGTCCTAGTTCCTCTGCCTGGGGAGCACCGTCTCTCTTTGTCAAGAAGAAAGATGGTACGAATAGGTTGGTTCAATATTACCGTCCTATCAACCAGGCAACCATTCAGAATAAATATCCGCTTCCCCGGATCAATGACTTATATGATCAACTTGCTAGATCTTCGGTGTTCTCTAACCTCGACTTGAGGTTGGGTTATCACCAGATCCGTGTCCGTGAAGAAGATATTCCCAAGACTGCATTTGTCACTCGTTATGGTTCTTACGAGTACACCGTCATGTCATTTGGCCTAACGAATGCTCCAGCTACGTTCTCCCGCCTGATGAATTATATATTCATGGATTACCTTGACAAGTTCGTCGTGGTATATCTGGATGATATTCTGGTATACTCGAAGAATAAGGAAGAACATGCCGAGCATCTTCGCCTTGTTTTGTAGAGGCTTCGAGAACACAAGTTGTATGCCAAGTACTCAAAGTGTGAATTCTGGCTTTCTGAAATGACCTACCTTGGACATGTGATTTCCAAGGACGGTATTGCTGTTAACCCGGAGCGTGTTCAGGCTATTCTTGACTGGACCCCTCCGAAGAATGCCAAGCAAGTCCGAAGTTTTCTCGACCTCGCAAGTTATTGTCGTCGATTCATCGAGAACTTTTCCAAGATCGCCAAGCCCCTGACTAATCTGCTCCACAAAGGCGTTAAGTTTGAGGGGACAAACAAATGTCAGGAGAGTTTTCAGACCCTCAAGGACAAGCTTACTTCTGCTCCAGTACTTGCTCCTCCTGATTCTCATAAGGACTTTGTCATATATTGTGACGCCTCTCGTCAGGGATTAGGCTGTGTCCTAATGCAAGAACGAAGAGTAATTGCGTATGCTTCGCGTCAATTGCGTCCTCATGAAGAAAACTATCCAGTGCATGATCTCGAACTCGCTGCTGTGATCTATGCTTTGAAGCAGTGGCGACATTACCTTCTTGGTAATCGGTGTGAGATTTATACCGATCATCAGAGTCTGAAGTATTTGTTCACTTAACCGGATCTTAATCTTCGTCAACAACGATGGTTGGAAACAATTACGGCCTATGACTATGGTATTTATTATACCCCTGGCAAGGCTAATGTGATGGCTAATGCCTTGAGCCGCAAGTCCTATTGCAATAACCTCATGGTTAAGCAAGCTCAACCCCAGCTATATGAAGAACTGCGCAAGTTGAACATCTGTATCATTCCGCAGGGTTCTCTTAATAACCTTGTGGTACAGCCAGACCTTGAGAAAGCTGTTAAAGAAGCGCAAGCCAAAGATGCTGAAATCGATCTGATGAAGAAAGAGCTTCATCTTGAGAAGTACACGGATTTCTCGATTGCTGAAGATGGAACCTTGTATTTCAGAGACCGCATCATGGTACCTCGCTTCGAACTTATGACTGACAAAGTTATGAAAGAAGCTCATGATACACCGCTGTCTATCCATCCGGGTAGCACCAAGATGTATCGGGATCTTCGACAGAGGTACTGGTGGTCTAAAATGAAGCAGGAAATTGCTCGCTATGTTGCTGAATGTGATGTTTGTCGTCGCGTGAAAGCAGAACATCAGAAGCCTGCTGGAATTCTTCAACCACTCCCTATTCCTTTGTGGAAATGGGATAAAGTGCAGATGGATTTCATTACTGGTCTTCCCAAGTCTCAGAAAGGTCACGATGCTATTCTTGTCGTCGTCGTCCAACTTTCCAAAGTTGCACATTTTCTGTCTGTCAAGGAGACTATCACTGCTAGTCAGTTAGCAGAACTTTACATCTCCAGAATTGTTTCACTCCACGTTATTCCGAAGGAAATCAGTTCAGACTGTGGCGGTCTTTTCACTTCCAAATTCTGGGAAAGTTTCCAAGAAGCTATGGGAACTCACATTACATGGAGTTCAGCTTATCATCCTCAATCTCAAGGCCAAGTCGAGCGAGTAAATCAAGTGCTTGAAGATATGCTTCGGGCTTGAGTTATATCATTCGGTAAGAAATGGGAAGAATCTCTCCCGTATGCCGAATTCTCTTATAATAACAGTTATCAAGCCAGCTTGAAAATGGCCCCCTTCGAAGTTCTTTATGGACGTAAGTGTCGAACCTCTCTGAATTGGTCAGAAACTGGGGAACGACCTCTCGTGGGACCGGACATTATCCAACATGCTGAAGAGCGAGTCAGAATTGTCTGAGAAAATCTCAAAGCAGCTCAGGACCGCCAGAAGAGCAACTATGATCACAAGCGATGGGGTCTGACTTATCAACCAGGTGATCAAGCTTATCTTCATGTCACTCCTATGAAGGGCACTCGTCGTTCGGAATCAAGGGCAAGCTAGCTCCTCGCTATATTGGTCCCTTTCGCATAGTTGCTAGACGTGGACAGGTGGCTTATAAATTGGAGTTGCCATCACAATTCTCTCATATCCATGATGTTTTCCACGTGTCGCAACTTCGTAAATGCTTCAAGGAATCTCCGCACCACGCAGTGGATCACGAGATGCTCCTGTTACAAGATGATCTTTCTTATAAGGAGCATCCCATCCGCATTCTCGATGAAGCTGAACGTCGAACTCGTCAGAAGACGACCAAGTTCCTGAAAGTGCAGTGGTCGAATCATACTGAAGATGAAGCCACTTGGGAACGCGAGGATCTTCTTCGGGAAGAATATCCCAACCTCTTTCCTTCCACCTCCTAAATTCTTGGGACGAGAATTTCTTTTAGAGGAGGATAATTTGTAACACCCCTGTGTAACTACCACTGTGATCAACTGCTAATCATGCCAAGTCATATCATTTGCAGTGCCTAGTCATAGTGGTTAACCAAAAGAATTCAAAATCCATTCTGAAAATCAACTCAAATTCCAAAGTGAAATATAAAGTTGTTCAAACCCTATTGAAAAAATGTTCACTAAATAGCAAATATTCCAGAAGCACATATAAAAATATAACCAATGATACTTGGATTAGTTTAATGACTCCAACAACATGAAACAGCGCCAAAACAGAATTATTTATTCCAATTAAATTCATATCAAATTCAAATAAACTCCTACTTTACCCAAACCAGTTTTTGGTGAAGGTTAACATTGCACTGTAATATTTGGGCTCAATCCCACATTTTATAAAAGAGCACAAGTGGCCTAACTATTTCAAAACAGAAAATAAATAAAGAAATACAAAGCAGGAAACAAGGAAAATAAAACGAGGCACTGTGCACTGGGCCTAAGTGCACAGTGCCCCGAAACGGCCCGCCTGGCCCAACCCATCTCTCCCTCCATCGCCGTGTCGCCGCGCCCGTGGCTGCACGCGCGCGCACCGGCGAGCACGTGACACCACGGCAACCACCGATGCCCGCCGACAGCAGGGGGGATAAGGACGAGGCCCGTCCATTCCCCCTGGACCTCCTCGTCATTCCCTCTCCCCTCGCGCTCTCCTCCTTTTCCCCATCGGAGCCCGACGATATTGCCGCCGTGCCTCGCCCGCCTCCGCGGCCACAGCTGCCACCTCGCTCCGCCGACCTATCGAGGAGCTCCGCCATCGACTACACCATCGAGCAGTGGTTTCAGTTGGAGCGAGGGAGCACTGAGGAGCTGGATCGACCTCGTCTTCTTCCTCGGCCGCCGGTGGTCTCCCTCCTCGCCGGCGACGCCTCTGCAGCTCCTAAACTGACACGGGCCTACGTGAGTGCCACACGGTGAGCCTCTCCGCCCCTTGCTGCTCCTCGCTGGTCCCCTAGCGTTTTGTAGCTAGCCATCCTCAATGCCGCGTTCTGCCGTCCGCCATTGCCGGCATTGAGCTCAGTACAGAGCTGCACGAGCCACTCCGCCTAGTCCCACCTGCTCAGTGACGTCGTAGGAGTCATACGCAGCCATTGCCGTTGCTTGCCGTGGCCGCATTCACCGTTTTCAACTTCGCCCGAACTCCGGCGCCGCCCTTGCTCGATGCCGGCGATGAATCCGGTCGATTCCGGTGAAAACTCCACCACCACTGGACGCGGCTCGCTCGACTTGTTCGAACGCATCCCCGCGCGCGCCAAATGGTCGTCTGTAGGCGAAATCCGATGAGGCCCGAGTGCCTCCGACGCATTTTGGCGTCGCCGCCGGCGAGACGCCGGCCACCGCCACGCTGGCAAGCCTGGGGCCACCCCAGTGACACTGCCAGTGGGTCCCCTGGCCCCCCTTTGACCCCGTTGACCGTGGTCAATGCGGGCACTCTTCACATGTGTCACTGACATGTGGGCCCGCGTAGTTAATTAGTTAAATAGGTTTTAAAAATTAAAACTAATCACTAATGTCTCACTGACACCCGGGGCCCACTCCCCTAATTGCCATGTTAATTAAATAAACTCACTGTTAGTCTCAACAGAGGCTGACATGTGGGTCCCACTGGACCCACATGTCAGGTTTGACTCTGGTCAACCGGGTTTGACTCGCTGACGTCACTACTGACGTCATAATTCCTTTTTCTGTTAAATTAGATAAATCCAAAAAATCATTTAAAACTTTGAAAATTATTAACTTTTAAACCGTAGCTCAGATCGAAAAACTTAAAACATGAAAGTTGATCAGAACGACGAGACGAATCTGATCGTGTCATCTGTTTTGATGCCGGAACCCCCTACGTAGGTGAAACCGCAACTTCGAGGCCGTATCTGGTAGATGAATAGTGCATAATCACCGGTAAATAAATTCCACCTTAATCCTATAATAACTAAAATGACTTAGACGTACTTCAGGCAACCCTGCATTGCATCCAAGTCATGACATGTTTTGTGTTGCATCGTTTGCTGTGCATTTATTTGTTTCTTTGCCCTCTTCTCTCTCGATAGACCCTGACGTCGACGTAGCTCCCGAGGCTGACGCAGCTCCGGAGGTCGACTACGCTCCTGACGATCAGACTCTTGCCGTCGAGCAGACAGGCAAGCACCCCCTTTTTGAGCATTCCGATATCGCCCATTCTCTTCTCTCTTATGCTTGCATTAGAATCTGCTGCTGTTAATGTATCCTATATCTGCTGCATAGCCTGTTTACTTGTAACCTGCTGTTGATACTTACCTGTTATCCTAAACTGCTTAGAATAGGTTGGGTAGAGACCATCAGAGACCCCCACTTATCCCGACTGCCCCGCTGGATGATCAGAAGACCCGAGCAACGGGATCGAAGACCAGGCCCCGACACCGCACGAGACCTCCCTTACTTGATCGACACTACTGGGTTACTATCAAGTGCCGAGGGTGATACCTCGACAGCACTTCTGATGATAACCTTGTAGGTTAGTTAATCGGTCGTGGTCAGCGAGGGTGATTCCTCCTACACCACCCCCGAAACCGACACTGTCGTGCAACTCCTCAAGAGTGGACCTCGAGGGTGATTCCTCTTACGTTCACCTTGATGGTTATGTCAGGTTAGGATCCAACGAGGGTGATGCCTTGGATTCCTTCTTGATGCGGTAGCCACACGACATTACTGATATTACTGTTCATACTGGATAAAGACGGGTCGGCCCTGAGGGGTACCAGCGCGAGCTTATTAGCGAGTGATGTGGAGTCGGGTGGACCTGATGGTGCCCGAGGGTTGAACACGAGGCATGGCCGGGCAGTCTTTGCCCTTGCCGCAAGTCCTCGAGACGGGGCGATGGGGTCACATCTTTTGTGAGTCTCTGCTCGTTTCCGCACTATCAATACACTAACGGTTTGGATATTTGATCTGAGGGGCCTCTGGCATGATAGCACTAACCATCACGTGGGCATAGTATGGGCGTTCTGCGTCGTATACTTCAGCCGAAGCTTAATAGACGTCAGCAACTGAGCGGCACACGCTAGGTTGGACTGGTAACGCAACCGCGCTTGTATTAAGGGGTTGCTAGGTCTGCTCACCGGTGGTGTATGCAACGTGCAGGAGCGTCCGGGGCGATGGCCCAAGACCCCTGGGGGCATAGGTTAGTCCGGCGTGCTGACCTCTCTGTTAAGTATTTGGTCGGGTTGCGGCGTATCGTTTGGCCGAGGCCGGGCATGACCCAAAAAGTGTGTCCTGCCGGAGTTAATCGAGCGTGGTGGCTAAGTTGGTGCACCCCTGCAGGGAAGAACTAATCTATTGATAGTCTGTCCTACGGTAACGGACACTCAGAGTTGTATCCCGATCGATACAACTAGAACTTGAGATGAATTGGATAGTATGGCTCTGGGATTGCTTTCTCGCGGGGAGTCGAGAAAGAATCTCTGGCTGAGGTTGTTGATACACTACTACTACTTTACATTATGTTAATCTGCACTCTTCTAATGCTGCAAGACCGATGAAGATGCTTGAAGATGCTAGTCTTCGATAGGACTAGGCTTTCCCCTCTATTCTGGCATTTCTGCAGCCCAGTCCACATATACAGCCCCCATTGAAAATGTTGCATATGTAGTGTAGATCCTTGCTTGCTGAGTACTTCGAATGAGTACTCACGTTTGCTCTATTTTCTTTTTCTCCCCATATCCAATTGACGCCGCTAGATGACGGAGCCCCTGAGATAATTGCCCCCGACGACGACTACGGCTACTACTACTACCCTCCCGGCGCATACTACTACGAGGAGCCGACTGACGACCAGGAGTAGGATTCGGAGGGTCCTAGGCAGGAGGCCTACGCCTTTCGATCGTAGTGTTTTATTTTGCCCCGCCTTTCTAAAAGGCTTATCTCTATTTCTGTAATATATCTGTACCCAGATATCGGATGCTTCCGTTGACTGCCTCTAGGAGTCCCCCTTTCCAATTCCTTGGCCGAAGTTGAGTCTAGAAACCAAAAACTGTTTTACTAACTTGGCTATGTGGCTTACGGACCCACGTCGCCAACTGGGTGGTGTTAGGATCTTTTACTCCTCAATCTTTACTCTGGGACTCTAATTTCTCATCTATTCGGGTTTAATAAATTTACTAACACCGACACATAGGATCTCGTAAGTTCCGTCCACCCGGAGAGCTGGAATTCTGTGCGATTTCCCTGTCATTGACCTGATTAGTCTGATAATCATTTTCCTTTCCATTGTTTTGTTTAACCTTTCCTTCCAAGAATTGTTATATTTCTCATTGTCATATGGCAACCCTGAACTCCTTTGTTTCAGATGGATCGTCTGTTCCTGCCACATCCTACGACACAGCTTGTGCTTCGCACTTGGGCTCGTGATGCCCCTGGGTTTCCAGCTGTTCTGATCGCTCTCTTGACCAGACTGGGTTACCGCTGGTACCCCGAGTACATGGTCTACGAGGTTTACCACGAGTTCAACCAGGAGCAGTACTATGCTGATGTTCACATCTATGATCATCAGGATGACCCTGACACTGAGCTGTACCTTTTCCACGGTATCGGCGTGAGGATTGAGATGGCAGTCCATGATGCCGCCTACTCTGCTGTCGCACGTCTCCGAGGAGAGCACAACGCCAGCTTGGATGCTTCTGAGTATCGATATATTCCGTATGCCCCTGCTGGAGATGCTACTAGATACTACACGGCTAGCTGTGCCCCGTACGAGCCTCGTCGCTACGATCAGCGAGTTCTGATTCAGTGTACTTAGGCTCTGGATCGCACTGTTCGCGCTTTAGCCGTCGAGTTGTTTGCCACTCGAGTACGACTCTACGAGGCTATGACGCAGTTGCTACCAGCTGTTCATGCAGGGATACATCTGAAGCACATTCTTTACCCGCGCAGGACCGAGATGCCACCAGGGATCGATTGGCCTGCTGTGGGAGATCACACACCTGCACGTGGACCTCTTCTTTCAGCTCGAGATCGGGTTCTGCATTGGAGTGCACATGGAGCTCAAGATCCTTCTGCTACGAACATCCGTCGTCTGCACTTGCAGCTACCCCGTTTCAGTGGTTTTCTCCGACGTTGATGTAGCCTTTGCTATGTCTTGTTGTGTACTTCCTTACCGCGTGCCTGCGCGCCGCCTAGTATGTCTAGCTTTTGAATTTGCGCTATTGTGCTGCCCGTTTGTAACCGACTCTGTATGGATCTGTATGGCTTAAAGACTACTATTAGGCATCTGTTGTACTACTTACATTTGATAATGTTACATCATGTATGTCGCCAAACACTCGCATTGGCTTCTGCTAAACTACCCCTGTTGATTTAGCAGGATGGCAGATAACAATCCACCACCGCCGCCACCGCCTGACTACATGGCAGTGATGATGCAACAGTTTAAACTTAACCGTCAATTTATGATGGGGATTATGCAACAGTTTCCCCGTCCCAATGCCAACCCGCAGCCACCTTCAATTACGCTGCCAGAGTTCGTGCGCCTCAACCCATCAATATTCCGCAACACTGTTAATCCGCTGGATGCTGATGATTGGTTGCATGTCATCTTCTATGAGATGGAGTCAGCTGATGTTCTCCCTGTCAGCTATGTCACCTTTGCGACATACTTCCTGAAGGGTCCCGCAGCGCAATGGTGGGCCACTCACCGACAGACCCTACCTCATGGAACTGTTGTCACATGGGAGGAATTCAAGATTGCTTTTCGTGCCCGCTATATTCCTCAAGCAGTTATAGCACGCAAGAAGGCTGAGTTCCGCAACCTTGTTCAAGGCAACAAGACCGTAGAAGTTTATCAGCGAGTGTTCCTTGACTTGTCTCGCTATGCTGAAGAAGACATCCCCACTGATGCCCGAAGGCAAGAGAAGTTTCGTGAAGGGCTGCATCATGACATTCAGTTAGCCCTGCTCGTCCAAGACTATCCTGACTTCGCCACCTTGGTGAATAAGGCTATCATGGTTGAGACTGGTCTGAAGAAGCACAAGGAAGCGACCAGACGCACTCGTGAAGCGGGCTCATCTTCGGGCTCGTCTTCCCAGAAGCGCCGCATCTGGATTCCACAGAGCATGTACCGTCCAGCAGCTCCAGTGTACAGGCATGCTTATGCTGCACCTCGTCTGCCTCCTCCACCACCGAGGCAGCCCCTTTGAGCTCCACCACCTCGGGCTCCCACCCCTCGTCCTTACAGTGGACTATGCTTCAAGTGTGGCCAGCCAGGTCACCGTGCCAGAGATTGTTCTCAGAATCAGAATCAACTAGCACTTCCTTCTGCCGGCCTTGGTAATGGCCGTGGGAATTCTCAGCCTCGCTACAGCAATGTCAGGCCTTCTTATGGTCGCGGGCAGGCCTTCCATGTCAACATGAATGAAGACCCGGAACAACCAGCAACTGTGATGGGTACACTTCTTGTTAATTCAGTACCTGCAACTGTTTTATTTGATTCAGGAGCATCGCATTCATTCATGTCAGAACACTTTGCACTCTTGCATGACGTTAAGTGTGAAACACTACACCATCCGTTAGTTGTAAACACTCCCGCGGGACGGTGCCAAGCCACTATATTCAGCCTCGAAGTCACTGTTGAGATTGAAGAGAGAAAGTTTCAGGCCTTCCCCATAATTCTGAATAATTCCAACATTGACCTTATACTGGGAATGGATTGGTTGAAGGCTCACTACGCCTCAATCAACTGTGCCACTAAAGTTGTTCATCTTCTTCATCCCTCAAATGAGTTGGTGAATTACCGTGCTCATATCACTCAGAACGCCGAGGCTCAGATTTATGCCTTGAATGCGTTGAACGCTTCTCCGCTTGAGGGGATCGAAAACATTCCAGTCGTCTACGAATTCCAGGATGTTTTTCCAGAAGAACTTCCAGGAATACCCCCTGCTAGAGCTGTCGAGTTTGTTATCAACTTGAAGCCTGGCACCACTCCTATTGCGAAGCGTCCTTACAAGATGCCACCGCACCATCTTCTCGAGCTTAAGGAAGAAATCAATAAATCACTTAAGCAGGGCTTCATCCGTCCTAGTTCCTCTGCCTGGGGAGCACCGTCTCTCTTTGTCAAGAAGAAAGATGGTACGAATAGGTTGGTTCAAGATTACCGTCCTATCAACCAGGCAACCATTCAGAATAAATATCTGCTTCCTCAGATCAATGACTTATATGATCAACTTGCTGGATCTTCGGTGTTCTCTAAACTCGACTTGAGGTTGGGTTATCACCAGATCCGTGTCCGTGAAGAAGATATTCGCAAGACTGCATTCGTCACTCGTTATGGTTCTTACGAGTACACCGTCATGTCATTTGGCCTAACGAATGCTCCAGCTACGTTCTCCCTCCTGATGAATTATATATTCATGGATTACCTCAACAAGTTCATCGCGGTATATCTGGATGATATTCTGGTATACTCGAAGAATAAGGAAGAACATGCCGAGCATCTTCGCCTTGTTCTGGAGAGGCTTCGAGAACACAAGTTGTATGCCAAGTACTCAAAGTGTGAATTCTGGCTTTCTGAAGTGACCTACCTTGGACATGTGATTTCCAAGGACGGTATTGCCATTAACCCGGAGCATGTTCAGGCTATTCTTGACTGGACCCCTCCGAAGAATGCCAAGCAAGTCCGAAGTTTTCTCGGCCTTGCAAGTTATTGCAGTCGATTTGTCGAGAACTTTTCCAAGATCGCCGAGCCCCTGACTAATCTGCTCCACAAAGGCATTAAGTTTGAGTGGATAGACAAATGTCAGGAGAGTTTTCAGACCCTCAAGGACAAGCTTACTTCTGCTCCAGTACTTGCTCCTCTTGATTCTCATAAGGACTTTGTCATATATTGTGACGCCTCTCGTCAGGGATTAGGCTGTGTCCTAATGCAAGAACGAAGAGTAATTGCGTATGCTTCGCGTCAATTGCGTCCTCATGAAGAAAACTATCCAGTGCATGATCTTGAACTCGTTGCTGTGATCTATGCTTTGAAGCAGTGGCGACATTACCTTCTTGGTAATCGGTGTGAGATTTATACCGATCATCAGAGTCTGAAGTATTTGTTCACTCAACCGGATCTTAATCTTCGTCAACAACGATGGTTGGAAACAATTATGGACTATGATTGTGGTATTTATTATACCCCTGGCAAGGCTAATGTGATGGCTGATGCCTTGAGCCGCAAGTCCTATTGCAATAACCTCATGGTTAAGCAAGCTCAACCCCAGCTATATGAAGAACTACGCAAGTTGAACATCTGTATCATTCCGCAGGGTTCTCTTAATAACCTTGTGGTACAGCCAGACCTTGAGAAAGCTGTTAAAGAAGCACAAGCCAAAGATGCTGAAATCGATCTGATGAAGAAAGAGCTTCATCTTGAGAAGTACAGGGATTTCTCGATTGCTGAAGATGGAACCTTGTATTTCAGAGACCGCATCGTGGTACCTCGCTTCGAACTTATGACTGACAAAGTTATGAAAGAAGCTCATGATACACCACTGTCTATCCATCCGGGTAGCACCAAGATGTATCGGGATCTTCGACAGAGGTACTGGTGGTCTAAAATGAAGCAGGATATTGCTCGCTATGTTGTTGAATGTGATGTTTGTCACCGCGTGAAAGCAGAACATCAGAAGCCTGCTGGAATTCTTCAACCACTCCCTATTCCTTTGTGGAAATGGGATAAAGTGCAGATGGATTTCATTACTGGTCTTCCCAAGTCTCAGAAAGGTCACGATGCTATTCTTGTCGTCGTCGACCAACTTTCCAAAGTTGCACATTTTCTGTCTGTCAAGGAGACTATCACTGCTAGTCAGTTAGCAGAACTTTACATCTCCAGAATTGTTTCACTCCACGTTATTCTGAAGGAAATCAGTTCAGACCGTGGCGGTCTTTTCACTTCCAAATTCTGGGAAAGTTTCCAAGAAGCTATGGGAACTCACATTACATGGAGTTCAGCTTATCATCCTCAATCTCAAGGCCAAGTCGAGCGAGTAAATCAAGTGCTTGAAGATATGCTTCGGGCTTGAGTTATATCATTCGGTAAGAAATGGGAAGAATCTCTCCCGTATGCCGAATTCTCTTATAATAACAGTTATCAAGCCAGCTTGAAAATGGCCCCCTTCGAAGTTCTTTATGGACGTAAGTGTCGAACCTCTCTGAATTGGTCAGAAACTGGGGAACGACCTCTCGTGGGACCGGACATTATCCAACATGCTGAAGAGCAAGTCAGAATTGTCCGAGAAAATCTCAAAGCAGCTCAGGACCGCCAGAAGAGCAACTATGATCGCAAGCGATGGGGTCTGACTTATCAACCAGGTGATCAAGCTTATCTTTGTGTCACTCCTATGTAGGGCACTCGTCGTTTCGGAATCAAGGGCAAGCTAGCTCCTCGCTATATTGGTCCCTTTCGCATAGTTGCCAGACGTGGACAGGTGGCTTATAAATTGGAGTTGCCACCACAATTCTCTCATATCCATGATGTTTTCCACGTGCCGCAACTTCGTAAATGCTTCAAGGAATCTCCGCACCGCGCAGTGGATCACGAGATGCTCCAGTTACAAGATGATCTTTCTTATAAGGAGCATCCCATCCGCATTCTCGATGAAGCTGAACGTCGAACTCGTCAAAAGACGACCAAGTTCCTGAAAGTGCAGTGGTCGAATCATACTGAAGATGAAGCCACTTGGGAACGCGAGGATCATCTTCGGGAAGAATATCCCGACCTCTTTCCTTCCACCTCCTAAATTCTCGGGACGAGAATTTCTTTTAGAGGAGGAGAGTTTGTAGCACCCCTGTGTAACTACCACTGTGATCAACTGCTAATCATGCCAAGTCATATCATTTGCAGTGCCTAGTCATAGTGGTTAACCAAAAGAATTCAAAATCCATTCTGAAAATCAACTCAAATTCCAAAGTGAAATATAAAGTTGTTTAAACCCTATTGGAAAAATGTTCACTAAATAGCAAATATTCCAGCAGCACTTATAAAAATATAACCAATGATACTTGGATTAGTTTAATGACTCCAACAACATGAAACAGTGCCAAAACAGAATTATTTAGTCCAATTAAATTCATATCAAATTCAAATAAAGTCCTACTTTACCCAAACCAGTTTTTGGTGAAGGTTAACATTGCACTGTAATATTTGGGCTAAATCCCACATTTTATAAAAGAGCACAAGTGGCCTAACTATTTCAAAATAGAAAATAAATAAAGAAATACAAAGCAGGAAATAAGGAAAATAAAACGAGGCACTATGAACTGGGCCTAAGTGCACAGTGCCCCGAAACGGCCCGCCTGGCCCAACCTCCCTCTCTCTCCATCACCGTGTCGCCGCGCCCATGGCTGCGCGGGCGCGCACCAGCGAGCGCGCGACACCGCGGCAGCCACCGACGCCCGCCGACAGCAGGGGGATAAGGACGAGGCCCGTCCATTCCCCCTGGACCTCCTCGTCATTCCCTCTCCCCTCTTCCCTCGCGCTCTCCTCCTTTTCCCCATCGGAGCCCGACGAGGTCGCCGCCGTGCCTCGCCCGCCTCCGCGGCCACAGCTGCCACCTCGCTCCGCCGACTTGTCGAGGAGCTCCGCCATCGACTACTCCATCGAGCGGTGGTTTCAGTTGGAGCGAGGGAGCACTAAGGAGCTGGATCGACCTCGTCTTCTTCCTCGGCCGCCGGTGGTCTCCCTCCTCGCTGGCGACGCCTCTGCAGCTCCTAAATTGACACGGGCCTACGTGAGTGCCGCACGGTGAGCCTCTCCGCCCCTTGCTGCTCCTCACTGGTCCCCTAGTGTTCCATAGCTAGCCATCCTCGACGCCGCGTTCTGCCGTCCGCCATTGCCGGCGTTGAGCTCAGTACAGAGCTGCACGAGCCAATCCGCCTAGTCCCACCTGCTCAGTGACGTCGTAGGAGTCGTACGCAGCCGTTGCCGTTGCTTGCTGTGGCCGCATTCACCATTTTCAACTTCGCCCAAACTCCGGCGCTGCCCTTGCTCGACGCCGGCGACTAATCCGGTCGATTCCGGTGAAAACTCCACCACCACTGGACGCGGCTCGCTCGACTCGTTCGAACGCATCCCCGCGCTCGCCAAATGGCTACCTGTAGGCGAAATCTGACGAGGCCCGAGTTCCTCCGCCGCGTTTTGGCGTCGCCGCCGGCAAGACGCCGGCCACCGCCACGCTGGCAGGCCTGGGGCCACCCCAGTGACACTGCCAGTGGGTCCCCTGGCCCCCCTTTGACCCCGTTGACCGTGGTCAACGCGGGCACTGTTCACATGTGTCACTGACATGTGGGCCCGCGTAGTTAATTAGTTAAATAGGTTTTAATAATTAAAACTAATCACTAATGTCTCACTGACACCCGGGGCCCACTCCCCTAATTGCCCTGTTAATTAAATAAACTCACTGTTAGTCTCAACAGAGGCTGACATGTGGGTCCCACTGGACCCACATGTTAGGTTTGACTCTGGTCAACCGGGTTTGACTCGCTGACATCACTGCTGACGTCATAATTCCTTTTTCTGTTAAATTAGATAAATCCAGAAAATATTTAAAACTTTGAAAATTATTAACTTTTAAACCGTAGCTCAGATCGAAAAACTTAAAACATGAAAGTTGATCAGAACGACGAGACGAATCTGATCGTGTCATTTGTTTCGATGCCGAAACCCCCTATGTAGGTGAAACCGCAACTTTGAGGCCGTATCCGGTAGATGAATAGTGCATAATCACCGGTAAATAAATTCCACCTTAATCCTATAATAACTAAAATAACTTAGACGTACTTCAGGCAACCCTGCACTGCATCCTAGTCATGACATGTTCTGTGTTGCATCGTTTGCTGTGCATTTATTTGTTTCTTCCCCCTCTTCTCTCTCGATAGACCCTAACGTCGACGTAGCTCCCAAGGCTGACGTAGCTCCGGAGGTCGACTACGCTCCTGACGATCAGACTCTTGCCATCGAGCAGACAGGCAAGCACCCCCTTTTTGAGCATTCCGATATCTCCCATTCTCTTCTCTCTTATGCTTGCATTAGAATCTGCTGCTGTTACTATATCCTATAACTGCTGCATAGCCTGTTTACTTGTAACCTGCTGTTGATACTTACCTGTTATCCTAAACTGCTTAGAATAGGTTGGGTAGAGACCATCAGAGACCCCCACTTATCCCGACTGCCCCGCTAGATGATCAGAAGACCCGAGCAACGGGATCGAAGACCAGGCCCCGACACCGCACTACACCTCCCTTACTTGCTCGACACTACTGGGTTACTATCAAGTGCCGAGGGTGATACCTCGACAGCACTTCTGATGATAACCTTGTAGGTTAGTTAATCGGTCATGGTCAGCGAGGGTGATTCCTCCTACACCACCCCCGAAACCGACACTGTCGTGCAACTCCTCAAGAGTGGACCTTGAGGGTGATTCCTCTAACGTTCACCTTGACGGTTATGTCAGGTTGGGATCCAACGAGGGTGATGCCTCGGATTCCTTCTTGATGCGGTAGCCACACGGATGACTTACATTACTGATATTACTGTTCATATTGGATAAAGACGGGTCGGCCCTGAGGGGTACCCGCGCGAGCTTATTAGCGAGTGATGTGGAGTCGGGTGGACCTGGATGGTGCCCGAGGGTTGAACAGGAGGCGTGGCCGGGCATTCTTCGCCCTTGCCGCAAGTCCTCAAGACGGGGCGATGGGGTCACATCTTTCATGAGTCTCTGCTTGTTTCCGCACTATCAATACACTAACGGTTTGGATATTTGATCCGAGGGGCCTCTGGCCTGATAGCACTAACCATCACGTGGGCATAGTATGGGCGTTCTGCGTCGTATACTTCAGCTGAAGCTTAATAGATGTCAGCAACTGAGCGCACACGCTGGGTTGGACTGGTAACGCAACCGCGCTTGTATTAAGGGGTTGCTAGGTCTGCTCACCGGCGGTGTACGCAACGTGCAGGAGCGTCCGGGGCGATGGCCCAAGACCCCTGGGGGCATAGGTTAGTCCGGCGTGCTGACCTCTCTGTTAAGTATTTGGTCGGGTTGCGGCGTATCGTTTGGCTGAGGCCGGGCATGACCCAGAAAAGTCTGTCCGGCCGGAGTTAATCGAGCGTGGTGGGTAAGTTGGTGCACCCCTGCAGGGAAGAACTAATCTATCGATAGCCTGTCCTACGGTAACGAAAACTCGGAGTTGTATCCCGATCGGTACAACTAGAACTTGAGATGAATTGGATAGTATGGCTCTGGGATTGCTTTCTCGCGGGGAGTCGAGAAAGAATCTTTGGCCGAGGTTGTTGATACACTACTACTACTTTACATTATGTTAATCTGCACTCTTCTAATGCTGCAAGACCGATGAAGATGCTTGAAGATGCTAGTCTTCGATAGGACTAGGCTTTCCCCTCTATTCTGGCATTTCTGCAGCCCAGTCCACATATACAGCCCCCTTTGAAAATGTTGCATATGTAGTGTAGATCCTTGCTTCCTGAGTACTTCGGATGAGTACTCATGTTTGCTCTATTTTCTTTTTCTCCCCATATCCAATTGATGCCGCCAGATGACGGAGCCCCTGAGATAACTGCCCCCGTTGACGACTACGGCTACTACTACTACCCTCCCGGCGCGTACTACTACGAGGAGCCGACTGACGACCAGGAGTAGGATTCGGAGGGTCCTAGGCAGGAGGCCTACGCCTTTCGATCGTAGTGTTTTATTTTGCCCCGCCTTTCTAAAAGGCTTATCTCTATTTCTGTAATATATCTGTACCCAGATATCTGATGCTTCCGCTGACACTTGTATGCCATCGAGCTATGTATTCGAGCCCTCGAGGCCCTAGCTTGTAATATAAAGCTTGTATGAATTTATTTATGTTTTAGAGTTGTGTTGTGATATCTTCAAGTGAGTCCTTAGGCTTGATCGTGTGCATTTGCGTGTATGGTTAGTGCACGATCAAGCCGGGGTCGTCACAGGGTGGACCGGTGCTTAGGTGTTGTTCTTACTTGAACAAGCCTCCCACTTATGATTAACCCCTCGCAAGCATCCACAACTATGAAAGAAGTATTAAGATAAAATCTAACCATAGCATTAAACATGTGGATCCAAATCATCCCCTTACGAAATAGCGCATAAACTAGGGTTTAAGCTTCTGTCACTCTAGCAACCCATCATCTGTTAACTACTCCACAATGCATTCCCTTAGGCCCAAAGATGGTGAAGTGTCATGTAGTCGACGTTCACATAACACCACTAAGGGAACCACAACATACATATCATCAAAATATCGAACACATATCAAATTCACATGATTACTTGCAACATGACTTCCCCTGTGGCCTCAAGAACAAAGGTAACTACTCACAAATAATATACATGCTCAAGATCAGAGGGATATTAAATAGCAAAATGGATTTGAACATATAATCTTCCACCAAATAAACCATATAGCATCAACTACAAGATGTAATCAACACTACTAGTCACCCACAGGTACCAATCTGAGGTTCCGGTACAAAGATTGAACACAAGAGATGAACTAGGGTTTGAGATGAGATGGTGCTGTTGGAGATATTGATGAAGATTGGCCTCCCAAAGATGAGAGGGTTGTTGGTGATGACGATGGCTTCGATTTCCCCCTCCGGGAGGGAAGTTCCCCAGAGGAATCGCTCCGCCGGAGGGCAAAAGTGCTCCTGCCCAAGTTCCGCCTCGAGACGGCAGCGCTCCATCCCGAAAGTCCTCTCCATATTTTTTCTAGGTCAAAAGACCTTATGTACCAGAAGATGGGCACCAGAGGTGGGCCAAGGGGGCCACTACCCACCAGGGCGCGTTTGGGGGGCCTAGCGCGCCCTGGTGTCTTGTGGCCACCTGGCAGCCCCCCTTTGGTAGTTATTTCCTCCAATATTTATTATATATTCCAAAATAATTCTCCGTAAAATTTCAGCTCATTTGGAGATGTGCAGAATAGGTATCTCTAACATAGCTTTTTCAGGTCCAGAATTCAAGCTGCCGGTATTCTCCCTCTTTGTGTAAACCTTGCATATTATGAGAGAAAAGAAATTAGAATTACTCCACAAAGTGTTATAAAGCATAAAAACACTATAAATAACAGTAGGAAAACATGATGCAAAATGGACGTATCAACTCCCCCAAGCTTAGACCTCGCTTGTCCTCAAGCGAAAACCGATATCAAAAATCATGACCACGTGCTTAGAGAGAGAGGTGTCGATAAAAACAAAATACAGACATAGTAGCATCATGCTTATTATTATAACAACAACAAACTTTATCATAAAACTTTATCATATAGCTTCTCATGAACAAGTAACAATTCATCACAACATCGAAGTAAAAAAGATATAAACTTTATTGAAAACCAACAAACTATGTTCTTAGTCAACTTTGCAACTACAATTCATCATATTTTCAGGAAGGGTATCATCTCGGAGCCTTTTGGCAAGTCCACATACTCAACCATCATTTAATCTTCTATGATTGCTAACACTCACAAGCATACATATGAACAAAAAGTTTCAACCGGACACATAGAAAGATAGGGGCCTATTGTTTCACCTCCCAACTTATTCACCTCAAGGGTGATGTCAACAATAATAACTCATGCTCACTCATATCCAACTGGATATATGTGCCTAGATCTTTCCCCACCACATGATGCTTGCCAAAGAGAAAAATAAAAAGGAATAGAGGGAAATACTTTGACTCTTACTTAAAAGTAAAAGATAGGCCCTTCGCAGAGGGAAGCAGAGGTTGTCATGCACTTTCTGGTTTTGTATGCACAATCCCTTAATGCAAAAGAACGTCACGTTATATTGCCCCTTATGATAGCAACCTTTATTATGCAGTCTGTCGCTTTTATTACTTTGCCATCACAAGTTCATACAACGCTTATTTTCCCTTACACTAAAAGATCAAACACTTTTAGGAGCAATTTTTATTGCCTTTTTGCACCAATGACAACTTACTTGAAGGATCTTAATCAATCCATAGGTAGGTATGGTGGACTCTCAAAACATGGATTTGGGTTTAAGGTTTTTGGATGCACAAGTAGTATCTCTACTTAGTGCGGATTTTTGGCTAGCAAAGATATTGAGAAAGCACCACTGTTGGGAAACGTTGCATGGAAAACAAAAAAAATTCTACGCACATGCAAGATCTATCAAGGAGATGCATAGCAATGAGAGGGGAGAGTGTGTCTACGTACCCTCGTAGACCGTAAGCAGAAGCGTTAGTTAACGCGGTTGATGTAGTCGAACTTCTTCGCGATCCAACCGATCGAGTACCAAACATACAGCACCTCCGTGTTCAGCACATGTTCAGCTCGGTGACGTCCTAGCCTTCTTGATCCAGCAAGATGGCGAAGTAGTGGATGAGTTCCAGCAGCACGACGGCATGGCAACAGTGATGGAGAAGCTATCTCCGCAGGGCTTCGCCTAAGCACTACGAAAATATGACCGAGGTACTAAACTGTGCAGGGGGCGCTGATGTGGATATGTATTAGGGGTAGGGTCCTAAGCATGGCCTACACACCCCACCTGAAGACACCACATGCAAGATTACAAGATTACAAGGAAGATTCCGATTCAAGTAACCATAAGCTTACGAGCCACTCGACAATCAGCTCACTCAGAAGATCCTACATCCACTCGACGAACTCATTCCACTCGGAGCACCCGATCTCACTCGGATATACGAAGACCAAACAGTCGACAAAACAGTCGGAGCATCATTCTCATAGTGGCGGTTTCGTAGTGAGCAGATATTATGGCATTGATGATCCACTGTGTAACATAGGAGGTGAAGGGGTGGCGCACTCTATATAAGCCACCCCTCACCACTAGACTAGGGGGATTCTTTTCTGCTACCTCTCTCTCTCTCTAGTCTCCGGACTTAGCTCAGGCATGGGGATCCGTTCTCCTCTCTCTCACACACATTGTAATCTCCGGATACATATTCAGATAAAACAAAGCCTCTCCGGAGCATGAGACGTAGGGCTGTTATCTCCACCGTGAGAGGCCCGAACTCGCTAAAACCACCGTGTCACCCATTTGCATCTCGATAGATCATGCTCCTTTACACTACCCCTTTCTATTGTCGGAATCGTTCCCACGACAGGCGCCGCACACGGCTAAGAGATTGTCGTGATTATGTGTGGCGCCCCCCTCCCACATATATATAGGTGGGGGGAGGGAGGAGCAGCCAAGGAGGCGCCCCAAGTAGGCTGAATCCTACTTGGGGTCCTCCCCTAGCCGCGCGCCCCCCTTACCATATTTGCCGGAGGGGGGAAGGAAAGGGGGGGAGGAAAGGAAGGGGGAGGCCGACTCCCCCCTTTCCTTGTCTCCCCAAGGGATGCGGCCTAGGAGGGGCGCGCCAGCCCCTTGTGAGCTGGTGTGTTCCCCCCCCCCCTTTGGCCCATATGGCCCATTAACCTCCTGGGGGTGTCCGGAACCCCTTCCGGTGACCCAATTTCTACCCGGTACATCCCGAAACTCTTCTGGTGTCCAAATGTCATCGTCCTATATATCAATCTTTACCTCCGGACCATTCCGGAGCTCCTCGTCATGTCCATGATCTCATCCGGGACTCCGAACAACATTCATTCACCAAATCATATAACTCTGTCAATAACACTATCAACTGGAAGATCAACTCCCAGCTGAGTCAAGTGGTTATGATACCCAGACATCTTGAGTATGTGTTCACTGACAGAACTGTTCTCCTCCATCTTGCAGCTATAGAACTTGTTGGAGACTTCATATCTCTCAACCCGGGCATTTGCTTGAAATATTAACTTCAACTCTTGGAACATCTCATTTGCTCCATGACGTTCAAAATGTCTTTGAAGTCCCGGTTCTAAGCCGTAAAGCACGGCACACTGAACTATTGAGTAGTCATCAGATCGAGCCTGCCAGATGTTCATAACATCTGCAGTAGCTCCTACAATAGGTCTGTCACCTAGCGGTGCATCAAGGACATAATTCTTCTATGCAGCAATGAGGATAATCCTCAAGTTACGGACCCAGTCCGTGTAGTTACTACCATCATCTTTCAACTTAGCTTTCTCTAGGAACGCATTAAAATTTAGGGGAACGGTAGCTCAGGCCATTGATCTACAACATAGATATGCAAAACTATAAGACTAAGTTCATGATAAATTAAGTTCAATTAATCAAATTACTAATGAACTCCCACTTAAATAAACATCCCTCAAGTTATCTAAGTGATACATTATCCAAATCAACTAACCCATATCCGATCATCACGTGAGATGGGGTAGTCATCAATGGTGAACATCTCTATGTTGATCATATCTACTATATGACTCACGTTCGACCTTTCGGTCTCCAGTGTTCCGAGACCATGTCTGTACATGCTAGGCTCGTCAAGTTTAACCCAAGTATTATGCGTGTGCAAAACTATCTTACACCCGTTGTATGTGAATGTAGATTCTATCACACCCGATCATCACGAGTTGCTTCGAAACGACGAACTTTGGCAACGGTGCATACTCGGGGAGAACTCTTTTATCTTGAAATTTAGTGAAGGGATCATCTTATAATGATACCGTCGTTCTAAGCAAAATAAGATGCATAAAGGATAAACATCTCATGCAATCAAAATATGTGACATGATATGGCCATCATCATCTTGTGCTTTTGATCTCCATCTCCAAAGCATCGTCATGATCTCCATCATCACCCGCTCGACACCTTGATCTCCATCGTTGCGTCGGGGTCGTCTCGCCAACTATTGCTAATGCATAGCAATAAAGTAATGCAATTACATGGCGCTTGCATTTCATACAATAAAGAGACAACCCTAAGGCTCCTGCCGGTTGTTGATATTACAAAACATGATCATCTCATACATCAACATATATCACATCACGTCTTGACCATATCACATCACAACATGCCCTGCAAAAACAAGTTAGACATCCTCTACTTTGTTGTTGCAAGTTTTACGTGGCTGCTATGGGCTTCTAGTAAGAACCGTTCTTCCCTACGCAAAAACCACAACGGTGATTCGTCAAGTTTGCTATTTTAACCTTCTTCAAGGACCGGCTGTAGTCAAATTCGATTCAACTAAAGTAGGAGAAATAGACACCCGCCAGCCACCTTTATGCAAAACTAGTTGCATGTCAGTCGGTGGAACCGATCTCATGTGCGTGGACATGTAAGGTTGGCTCGGGCCGCTTCATCCCACAATACCGCCGAATCAAAATAAGACATTGGTGGTAAGCAGTATGACTATCACCGCCCACAACTCTTTGTGTTCTACTCGTGCATATCATCTACGCATAGACCTGGCTCGGATGCCACTGTTGGGAAACATTGCATGGAAAAAAATTCTACGCACACGCAAGATCTATCAAGGAGATGCATAGCAATGAGAGGGGAGAGTGTGTCTACGTACCCTCGTAGATCGTAAGCGGAAGCGTTAGTTAACGCGGTTGATGTAGTCGAACTTCTTCGAGATCCAACCGATCAAGTACCGAACGTACGGCACCTCTGCGTTCAGCACACATTTAGCTCGGTGACGTCCTAGCCTTCTTGATCCAGCAATACGGCAAAGTAGTGGATGAGTTCCGGCAGCACGACGGTATGGTGACAGTGATGGTGAAGCTATCTCCGCAGGGCTTCGCCTAAGCACTACGAAAATATGATCGAGGTACTAAACTGTGGAGGGGGGGCGCACACGGCTAAGAGATTGTCGTGGTTATGTGTGGCGCCCCCTCCCATATATATATAGGTGGGGGAGGGAGGAGCAGCCAAGGAGGCGCCCCAAGTAGGCCGAATCCTACTTGGGGTCCTCCCCTAGCCGCCCCCCCCCCCCCTTACCATATTTGTCGGAGGGGGGAAGGAAAGGGGGGAGAGGAAAGGAAGGGGGAGGCCGACTCCCCCCCTTTCCTTCTCTCCCCAAGGGCTGCGACCTAGGAGGGGTGAGCCAGTCCCTTGTGGGCTGGTGTGTTCCCCCCTTTGGCCCATATGGCCCATTAACCTCCCGGGGGTGTCCGGAACCCCTTCCGGTGACCCGATTTCTACCCGGTACATCCCGAAACTCTTCCAGTGTCCAAATATCATCGTCCTATATATCAATCTTTACCTCCGGACCATTCTGGAGCTCCTCATCATGTCCGTGATCTCATCCGGGACTCCGAACAACATTCGGTCACCAAATCATATAACACTATATTGTCAACGAACGTTAAGCTTGTGGACCCTACGGGTTCGAGAACTATGTAGACATGACCGAGACACCTCTTCGGTCAATAACCAATAGCGGAACCTGGATTCCCATATTGGCTCCTACATATTCTATGAAGATCTTTATCGGTCGAACCTTATGACAAGATATGTAATACCCTTCGTCCGTCGGTATGTTACTTGCCCGAGATTTGATCGTCGGTATCTTCATACCTAGTTCAATCTCGTTACCGGCAAGTCTCTTTACTCGTTTCGTAATACATCATCTCATAACTAACTCATTATTCATTTGCTTGCAAGGCTTCTTATGATGTGTATTACCGAGAGGGCCCAGAGATACCTCTCCGATACTCGGAGTGACAAATCCTAATCTTGATCTATGCCAACTCAACAAACACCTTCGGAGATACCTGTAGAGCATCTTCATGATCACCTAGTTACATTGTGATGTTTGATAGCACACAAGGTATTCCTCCGGTATCCGGGAGTTGCATAATCTCATAGTCGAATGAATATGTATTTGACATTAAGAAAGCAATAGCAATAAACTGAACGATCAATATGCTAAGCTAACGGATGGGTCTTGTACATCACATCATTCTCCTAATGATGTGATCCCATTATCAAATGAAAACACATGTCTATGGTTAGGAAACCTTAACCATCTTTGATCAACGAGCTAGTCTAGTAGAGGCTTACTAGGGACACGGTATTTGTTTATGTATTCACACATGTATTTAAGTTTCTGATCAATACAATTCTAGCATGAATAATAAACCTTTATCATGAATAAGGAAATATAAAATAACAACTTTATTATTGCCTCTAGGGCATATTTCCTTCAACCACATGTTGAAGGATCTATGACAATATAACTTCTATGTGAATAAGAACAAACATAAATCATTACGTTGTCTTCCTTGTACAATGTCAAATATTTGGTATAAAATATTTAATGGGGCTCACAATCATAAAAGATATCAAAGATAGTATATTTGCATGTGAATATTCTCTTCCCTTGTTGATTCTTTCATGAGTTGCATCATTGACCAATGCTATGTTTGTCAACTTTCAATAAATTTTACCACTTATACTTTTCCTTATGTGATGTCATTACTTACCATAAGATTAGCATATGAACTTTTTCATTATTTTCTTTTATTTTGATTGTAACATAAATAAGAAGCAAAAACTCAAACTAAACTTTATTATATAACTCTCACTCGTTTACATAGATAGGTAGATCACGAAACTAGCACTCAAATATAGATCATACTAAAGTTTTATTCAACTAAATCATGAAATAGCTAAGGGTAGAACTAAGATAAGTAAAGGTAATAAAAGTGATGGTGATACGATACCGGGGCATATCCCCCAAGCTTGGCACAAGCCAAGTGGAGTGCCCATACCCGTGTGCTCAAGTCTCCTTCTTTGGTGATGATGATGGTGGTGGTGATGAGGTAGTAGCAAACTTATCCTCCGGCTTCCATGGCAGCGGTTCACGATCATAAGAGGATGCATGAGTCTCCTGAGTCCTACAACTAGTAGCTAAACTCATCCCTTTAAATCTTGCTTCATACTCAAAAACTTGATTTTGAAGATCATAGATTTGGCTTTGCAGAAAATTGATTTGCTCATTGAAGGTGAAGACGATGTCCTTCATAGACCGGCCATCCACCTTGTGATCACGGGTGAATTCTGTAATCATGAGGTGATTGGCAGTAAGTCCATGCTCCACCATCCCCTGGCACTTGAAGATCTCCTGCTCCACTGCCTCGATCCTGGCCTCCACGCTTCCCATCCTCTTGGGGCCTTGAACGTCCCGGATGTGAAGCACCCCCTCACGCATCTCAATGGCTTGAGGGTGCCTCAACACCTCCTGTAGGTAGGGGTTGATGACCTTCTCAAAGAACTTGTCCTTGGAGGAGCTTGGGGCAGCCATGGCGATCTAGATCTGTTGGAAAAACAGCACGAAACAAGAACAAAGGATTTCTCCGTGATACAGTAGTCAAATTGTCCGGGAGTATATATAAAGATTTTTTATCTTGGGAAACAAGCATACGGAAGAAAAACGGAGTCGGGAAGGTGCCCGAGGAGCCCACTACCCACCAGGGCGCGCCAGGTGGGGCAGGCGCGCCCTGGTGTCTTGTGGGCACCTGGGTTAGCTTCCCAGTTGTTTTTATTTTTCTAATTTTCCAAAACTGACAGAAAATATTTTAGCGGATTTTTCGGAGTCCGTTTACTTACCGTATCACGTACATCTTCCTTTTCAGGGTTCTGGAGTGTTATGGAAGGTTTCTTTTATGTGCTCCTCCGGTGTCATGGTTTGGATAATGTTAGTTTCAACATTAATAGGCGTACCTGAAATATAGTGTTTAATTCTTTGTCCATTGACCACCTTCGGGTTGGTACCTTCGGCATTATTAATCTTGATAGCTCCAGAGTGATAAACTTCTTCGATGATATATGGTCCTTCCCATTTGAAAGAAGTTTTCCTGCAAAAAATCTAAAACGAGAATTGTACAATAGAACTTGTTTACCAACTTTGAATTCCCGCTTTTGGATTCTTTTTTCATGCCATCTTTTAACTTTTTCTTTGAATAGTTTGGCATTTTCATAAGCTTGGGTTCTTCGTTCATCTAGTGAGCTAATATCAAATAACATCTTTTCATGGCAAGTTTGAAATCATAATTGAGTTCTTTAATTGCCCAATATGCTTTATGTTCTAATTCAAGAGGCAAATGACAAGCTTTTCCATAAACCATTTTATATGGAGACATACCCATAGGATTTTTATAAGTTGTTCTGTAGGCCCGAAGTGCATCATCTAATTTCTTAGACCAATTCTTTCGGGACCTATTTACAGTTTTTTGTAATATTAATTTTATTTCTCTATTGCTAAGTTCAACTTGACCACTATATTGAGGATGATAGGGTGATGCAATTCTATGGTTGACATCATACTTAGCAAGCATTTTACGGAAAGCACCATGAATAAAATGTGAACCACCATCAGTCATTAAATATCTAGGGAGTCCAAACCTTGGGAAAATAACTTCTTTAAGCATTTTAATGGAGGTGTTATGATCAACACAACTAGTTGGAATAGCTTCTACCCACTTAGTAACATAATCAACAGCAACCAAAATATGTGTATACCCATTAGAGGAAGGAAAAGGTCCCATATAATCAAAGCCCCAAACATCAAATAGTTCAACAACAAGTGAATAATTCATAGGCTGTAGCGACCCGACCCGAATGGATCGAATCTCTGTGTTCAAGTGTCATCCCTGGATCGGTAATGCTGACACACACAGTACTCGAAGGATTTATAACAGAGTGCAATCACACACTTATTACATCGAATGTCTCAAAAGAGAACTGATTACAATAAATATGGCTTAAGGCCATCTAAATAAGATAACAGCGGAAGGCTTGGAAGATAAAGTGAGTCCATCAACTCCAACGGCATAGCTGAGTGCACGACAACGACCTAGCACACCTTACTCTTCGTCTGAAAAGTCTGCAACATGATACGTTGCAGCCCGAAACGGGTCAGCACATGGAATATGCTGGCAATATAACACAGTAGAGCAATGAACAGAATAAATGCTAATACTACATGCATATTTGGCTGGTGGAAAAGCTCTAGTGTTATACTGTTTTGCGAAAAGCCAATTTTTCCCTACATCAAAGGAATATATTTTGTTTAACTATCATGGTGGTTGTTGAACATTGAGAAGGTAAATCCCCCTCTCAATCCCAATTAAAAGTAATTATTAAACCCAACAAATTAATTTAGAGTGATGGGATTCAATATGATGATCCAAGAACCAGATACTCAAGATGTCCATAACCGGGGACACGGCTAATCATGATCAGTTTGTACACTCTGCAGAGGTTTGTGCACTTTTCCCCACAAGACTCGATCTCCTCCGTTGGATTTCTCGCACTACATGGTGTTTGAGAAACGGATGACCGAGACACAGTCTTTCAGAAACATTTACTCTTTACTCCGGGTAGACAGTTACACCTACTTTCCCCTACATCTGCTAGCCTACCACTGAAAGAGGTCATGTAACATACTCAACTATGCTAGAGCCCATAATAGCTTGTGGCTGCACACGGAAGTTTCTAGCATGAATAATCTTATGATCCCTTTGAGCCTGGGTGGCGGACCGTAGGAGGATCACACGGTTATATCACCGGGATCTCCTAGGACAACACTGGTATATCCCCAGGTGCCCAAACAAGCAATCCACCCAGATGTGTATTAAAGTAGCCACCTTAAGTTAACACATTAATTAACAATCTCACATCTGTCATGGAACACTCAAAACCCAATCCACGTCTACGAGCATAGCATGGCAACCTAAGCATAGCGTGGAAGTAACTCCCAAGGGTTTTATAATAAAAGGGCAATAGGTTCTACCTCATCATCTACTTCCCAATACCCACACAGTTGATCCATCCTAGTCATGCAATTTGAGGGTCGAAACTAATGCATAAAAACTGGGTAACGAAGAAGTATGATCAATGTGTTACTTGCCTTGCTGACGATCTGCAAATCCTAGGGACTCGTAGTAGCACGCTTCGCACTCCGGGAATTCTATCGCAAACAAACAATAGCATACATAAGCAATCAAGCGAAGAAATGCACGGGTAAAACCCAAATGAGAAGACCTAACCAGAAAGTTCAAATGAAGAACTCCGGTTTGCAAAAAGAATCAAATCAAACGGGAGCAACGAAACTCAAACTGCGAAAGAAACAAGCTTCGATTACTAATCTGGACTAAAGTCAAATTTACCGTAGCAAAAACTTGTTAAGTTGGTTAAACAGAAAGAGGGCTTCGAGACGAAGATCTAGGCGCTTGAATCGCCTGATTCCGACAAACGAGCGAAAAAGTTATACTAAAACGAAAATCGGATCAGAAATCGCGATCGAAAATAATCGCGGAAAATCCGACAAAAAGAAAACTAACGAACAGGCTAACGAACGAACGTTCGCTGTCTGCGGTTAAACGGTGTGAAAACCGTTCGTTAAAACGAACGTACGGAAGAACGTCCGCTAAATAACTAAAAAACGACGGAAAACCGATCTAAAAAGAATAAACCGGTATTTAAAAAAAAACCGAACCTAGATTAGGGTTTAACAAAACCGATGGTTTCTCGCGAAAACCGACGGAACTCCGGAGGCGAGCGGAGGCAGGAGGAGGGGGGAGAAGGAGAGGAGGAGCGGGCGACAGTGGGGGGGGCGCAGCAGAGCAGGAGGCGAGAGGTGGAGGGCGGGGAGACGAGAGGTCGGGGAGGAGGGAGGCAGAACGGGGAGCGGGGAGGAGGACGGGGGAGGACGGACGGGAGGCAAGGAGGGCGTCGGCAGAGGCGGAGCGGCGCGGCGGAGGCGGGGCTGGTGGTGGTGGGGTCTGGGCGGCGGCATATAAAGGGCGGGGGGGACGGGCGGGGGACTGGGGAGGGGGCGACGGGGCGGAGGCGTGGCGGCGGCGGACTCCTCCGGCGAGTCCGTCTCCGGCACGGACGGAAGGCGGCGCGGGGCGGCTGGGTTCGGCCCAGTTCGGTCCGGCGGAGTTTGTTTTTTTATAATTCCGCGCAGAAAAACAAATAAAAGAAATACTAAACGGACTCCAAAATTCCCGAAATAAATTTTCCCCGTCCTCTAAAAATCTCCCGGACAAGGTAAACATTTATTTGGGACTCTAATGCAATTTTGAAAAATGCATATTTTTCTAAATTCAAATAAAATGGCAATAAAAATCCAAATAAAATATTTATTTGATTTTAATATTTTTCCTCCAATATTCCATTTATTTTGGAGAAGTCATATTATCTCCTCTCATATATTTTTAATATGAAATATTTTCGGAGAGAAAAATAGTTAAACCAAATTGATCCCTGTTTCAATATTTGAGAAAATTCAAATATGAAAACGGTGAAATCCCCAACTCTCTCCGTGGGTCCTTGAGTTGCTTAGAATTTTCGAGGATCGCAAAACGAAATGCGATAAAATATGATATGCAGTGAATGATCTATGTATAACATTCCAAATTAAAAATTTAGGATGTTACATAGGCATTTCCTGATGCTTACCAATATTACCAATTCTTTGACATTCATCACAAGACAAAACAAACTTACGGGCATCTTTGAAAAGAGTAGGCCAATAAAAACCAGATTGTAATACCTTGTGCGCAGTTCTATCTCCCGCATGATGCCCTCCATAGGCTTCAGAGTGACATTTCCGTAGGATTTGTTCCTGTTCATGCTCAGGTACACAACGTCTAATAATACCATCTACTCCCTCTTTATAAAGATGTGAGTCATCCCAAAAGTAATGTCTTAAGTCATAAAAGAATTTTTTCTTTTGTTGATATGTGAAACTAGGTGGTATAAATTTAGCAACGATATAATTAGCATAGTCAGCATACCAAGGAGTATTATGAGAAGCATTTATGACAGCTAGTTGTTCATCAGGAAAGCTATCATCAATAGGTAGTGGGTCATCAAGAATATTTTCTAACCTAGACAAGTTATCAGCTACGGGGTTCTCAGCTCCCTTCCTATCAGTGATATGTAAATTAAATTCTTATAGCAAAAGAACCCACCTAATGAGTCTAGGTTTAGCATCGTTCTTTTCCATGAGATATTTTATAGCAGCATGATCAGTGTGAACAATTACTTTAGAATCAACAATGTAAGATCTGAATTTACCACAAGCAAACACAACTACTAAAAATTCTTTCTCAGTAGTAGCATAATTTCTTTGGGCACTGTCTAGAGTTTTGCTAGCATAATGGATAACATTTAATTTTTTATCAACTCTTTGGCCTAGAATAGCACCAACAGCATAATCACTAGCATCACACATAATTTCAAAAGGCAAGTTCCAATCAGGTGGTTGAACAATAGGTGCAGAAGTTAAGGCTTTCTTAAGTGTTTCAAAGGCTTCTACACAATCATCATCAAAAACAAATAGAACATCCTTTTGCAAAAGATTTGTAAGAGGCCTAGAAATTTTAGAGAAGTCTTTAATAAACCTCCTATAGAAACCAGCATGACCAAGGAAACTACGAATACCTTTAATGTCTTTAGGACATGGCATTTTCTCAATTGCATCAACTTTAGCTTTATCCACCTCAATACCTCGTTCAGAAATTTTATGCCCCAAGACAATGCCTTCATTAACCATAAAGTGCCACTTCTCCCAATTCAAGACAAGATTAGTTTGTTCACATCTCTGCAAAACTCGATCAAGGTTGCTTTAGCAATCATCAAAAGAAGTTCCGTAAACGGAAAAATCATCCATGAAAACCTCAACAATCTTTTCACAAAAATCAGAGAATATAGCAGTCATACGTCTTTGAAAGGTAGCAGTTGCATTACATAAACCAAAGGGCATACGTCTATAAGCATAATTTCCAAAAGGGCAAGTAAAGGTGGTTTTCTCTTGATCAGGTTGTGAAACAGTTATTTGAGAGAAACCTGAATATCCATCAAGGAAACAAAAGTGTGTGTGCTTAGATAGTCTTTCTAGCATTTGATCAATAAAAGACAGAGGGTAATGATCTTTTCTAGTAGCTTTGTTTAATTTCCTAAAATCAATTACCATTCTATAGCCAGTAACAATTCTTTGTGGGATAAGTTCATTTTTATCATTAGGAACAACAGTAATACCTCCTTTCTTAGGGACACAATGAACAGGACTTACCTATCTACTATCAGCTATGGGATAAATTATACCTGCTTCCAAAAGCTTTAGTATTTCGGCTCTTACCACTTCCTTCATCTTAGGACTTAATCATCGTTGATGATCAACAACGGGTTTAGCATCAGGTTCCATATTAATCTTGTGCTGACAGAGAGTGGGACTAATGCCCTTAAGATCATCAAGAGTATATCCAAAAGCAGCACGGTGCTTGTTCAGAATTTTTAATAATCTCTCTTCTTCATGTTCTGAAAGGTTAGCACTAATAATAATAGGATATATCTTTTTCTCATCAAGATAAACATACTTCAAAGTGTCAGGCAATTGCTTTAATTCAAACACAGGATCACCTTTAGGTGGAGGAGGACCTCCTAAAGTTTCAATAGGCAAATTGTGTTTAAGGATAGGTTGTTGTTCAAAGAATATTTTATCTATTTCATTTCTTTCACGCAAGGTCATATCATTCTCATGGTCTAGCAAATATTGTTCTAGTGGATCAGTAGGAGGTACGACAATAGAAGAAAGACCAATTATTTCATCCTTACTAGGTAATTCTTTATCATGAAGTTGTCTACGAAACTTAGAAAAAATAAACTCATGAGACACATCACCAAAACTAACACTGACAGTTTCTTTCTCACAATCTATCTTCGCATTGACAGTGTTCAAGAAAGGTCTACCAAAAATTATGGGACAAAAGTCATCTTGTGGGGAACCAAGAACTACAAAATCAGTAGGGTATTTTATTTTCCCACACAAGACTTCAACATCTCTAACAATCCCAAGCGGTGTGATGGTGTCTCTATTTGCAAGTTTAATAGTAACATCAATGGTTCTATATCATTCATAATTTCTTGGTATAAGGTAAAAGAGATAGCACTCACACTAGCACCTAATTCACATAAACCATGCTAGCAATGATCTCCTATTTTAACTGAGATAACGGGCATGCCGACAACAGGCTTTTTCTTATCTTTAGTATCGGGTTTAGCAATTCTAGCAGCTTCATCACAGAAATAAATAACATGCCCATCAATATTATCGACCAAGAGATCTTTAATCATAGCAACACTAGATTCTACTTTAATTTATTCAAAGGGTTTAGGTGCTTTAATATGACTTTTGCGAACCACTGTTGATACCTTAGCATGTTCCTTTATCCTAACAGGGAAAGGTGGGTTTTCAATATAAGCAGTAGGAACTACTAGATCAACATTGTAAATGATAGTTTCATCTTTAACTATAACCGGTTCTTTAATTTCTTCTTTAATAGGGGGATGATATTTAAACCACTTCTCCTTAGGGAGATCAATATGAGTAGCAAATGATTCACAAAAATAGGCTACTATCTCAGAGTCAAGTCCATATTTAGTGCTAAACTTGTGAAAAGCATCAGTATTCATAAAAGATTTAACACAATCAAACTCAAGCTTAATACCTGACTCTTTACCTTCGTCGAGTTCCCAATCTTCAGAGTTGTGTTTAATTTTTTCCAAAAGATACCACCTGAATTCAATAGTCTTCTTCATAAAAGAACCAGTACAAGAAGTATCGAGCATGGATTGATCATCACGAGAAAGCCGAGCATAAAAATTCTGAATAATAATTTCTCTTGAGAGCTCATGATTGGGCATCAATATAACATTGACTTCAGCCTCCCCCAAGCTAGAGCGATACTTTCTCCTTCACGAGGCCAAAAATTATATATATAATTCTGATCACGATGAACTAGATACATAGGATAATTTTTTTGGTGAAATTCCAATTTCAATCGATTCCAGTTCCAAGATCCAATATCATCGCATAGCCCATATGGGAATTTCATCTAGTCACTTTCATCATGTTGGTTTGATTTGCGTTCGTTACTTTGATAATTTGATATGTGGGTGGACCGGTGCTTGGGTGCTGTTCTTACTTGAACAAGCCTCCCACTTATGATTAACCTCCTCGCAAGCATCCGCAACTACGAAAGAAGTATTAAGATAAACTCTAACCATAGCATTAAACATGTGGATCCAAATCAGCCCCTTATGAAATAGTGCATAAACTAGGGTTTAAGCTTCTGTCACTCTACCAATCCATCATCTAATAACTACTCCACAATGCATTCCCTTAGGCCCAAAGATGGTGAAGTGTCATGTAGTCGACGTTCACATAACACCGCTAAGGGAATCACAACATACATATCATCAAAATATCGAACACATATCAAATTCACATGATTACTTGCAACATGACTTCTCCCGTGGACTCAAGAACAAAGGTAACTACTCACAAATAATATTCATGCTCAAGACCAGAGGGATATTAAATAGCATAATGGATCTGAACATATAATCTTCCACCAAATAAACCATATAGCATCAACTACAAGATGTAATCAACACTACTAGTCACCCACAGGTACCAATCTGAGGTTCCGATACAAATATTGAACACGAAAGATGAACTAGGGTTTGAGATGAGATGGTGCTGTTGAATATGTTGATGAAGATTGGCCTCCCAAAGATGAGAGGGTTGTTGGTGATGACGATGGCTTCGATTTGCCCCTCCAGGAGGGAAGTTCCCCCGGCGGAATCGCTCCGCCGGAGGGCAAAAGTGCTCCTGCCCAAATTCCGCCTCGAGACGGCGGCGCTCCGTCCCGAAAGTCCTCTCCATATTTTTTCTAGGTCAAAATACCTTATGTACCAGAAGATGGGCACCGGAGATGGGCCGAGGGGGCCACTACCCACCAGGGCGCGCTTGGGGGGCCTGGCGCGCCCTGGTGTCTTGTGGCCACCTGACAGCCCCCCTCTGGTAGTTATTTCCTCTAATATTTATTATATATTTCAAAATAATTCTTCGTAAAATTTCAGCTAATTTGGAGATGTGAAGAATAGGTATCTCTGACATAGCTTTTTCAGGTCCAGAATTCCAGCTGCCGGTATTCTCCCTCTTTGTGTAAATCTTGCATATTATGAGAGAAAAGGCATTAGAATTACTCCACAAAGTGTTATAAAGCATAAAAACACTATAAATAACAGTTGGAAAACATGATGCAAAATGGACGTATCACATACGTTTCTCTGAATTCGGTTTAAATACTCTTAATCCATGCACATCAAGTAGTAGCATGCACACAATCCTCTAGACGATCCGGTTTAATCCATGCACAACAGCCTACAAGCCTCACGTTCCTTCTTGCATCTGAAAGATCATGTCTAAGTACCTCACACCCTCACACCAAACTGATTTCCCTCCTTTATTCTTCTCATCATTTGTTTTTTAGGTGTCATGCTTATATTGCAGGCAACATGCAAACGTATATAAGCCGATGGAAAATGTATTAAAGGAGCGGGGTTGTATTTTTTTAGGCTAAGCAGGGTGGTATTTGTGAATTATTCCGCACTTGCATCGCTTAATTCTCACTTGGGTCACTTGCCGAGAAGGACAGACGTGCATTGATGTGAAGTAGGCCCATCAGTGCAACTACATGGGCCAATGTGGGTGAGAGCAGGGGCGGAGCCAGAAAATTTAGCCATTGGGTTCACAAATTTTGTTATAGCAATGAGATTACCTAGGTGGGCATTGCTTGCTGAAAATTTTGCCAGCAAAACCTTCTCTGTGGACATCCCAGCTTCTGGGGACAAAAAAATTCCCATCCCCATCGAAATTTTTCCTCCCCGAGGAACTCGGTTTTTTGTGGTTGCTAGGTTAGAGTTTTTTGGGCCTTGGGCCCAATCAGTCCTATTTTAGGCGCGGCGGTGGCTCGAAAAAAATTGGGTTAGATGGGCAGGATTAGCTTGAGGCTAATGACTTTTTTTGGAGACAACATATGAGGTGTTCATAGGTAAGGCGGGTGCCCGTATAGGTAACACGCTCCTCATTGGGTATATTTGACCTAGTAGTTTCCTTGTCTGTAGGGATGTAGGGCGGCGTCCCGCATACGCCCGTAAAAGTAGGGACTAGTTTAAACTCAAACCAAGTCGGTAAAAAACATACAACTAAGGTGATCTGCTTTAACAACGAAGCGGTGTGGATCGGGCGCCGCCTTGCATCCCTATCGTCTGGATTAAAATTGCTTCATGCCTGTTCCATAACACAGTAATTACCTGTAGTGAAGGGGTAAAGGGTGCCATTTGCATATGGTGATCGATTTCTCTTTGAGAAATGTCGCCATTGTCTAGATCGATCAAAGTTTAGGGGAAAATCAATTAGAAAACTAGGACAAAGATGTTGTATTAGGCTACTAGGTTAAATAAGAGATGCATAAGAGGGAAGAGACGTGGAGGTGATTTGATTACCTTCAAAATTATACTGCAATTGCCGCTGCTGACCTCTCCTTTTCGGCGATGCTGGTGGCCGGATGATGGGAGAACAACACAGGAGAGATCTCGTTTTTTTCTTTTTTGATTAGGGGGCACAGGAGAGATCTCGTGATGAGGGTGCAAACAGGGGGACAGGGGAGACGGCAGGCTTTTGTGACCTGCAGAGTACACATTATCGCATTTAGTTGTGGGCTTTTCTGTTTGTTTTTTACAACTATTTTGTGGGCTTTTGGTTGGGCATTCATCTGATAAATTTTTAAGGGACGGAGAAGCAGGCTGGTGCGTTCCAAGTTCGATGGGTTCAGGCGTGAATTCTATTGGGTTCATAACAAACTCGTACCCATATACACGTACGTGCAGCAAAAAGATCGTTGGGTTCAACTGAACCCAACGGCTGTACGCTAGCTCTGCCACTGGGTGAGAGCCAACATATTTGTTTCTTTGGCTCTCACCCAATATATTTGTTTCTTTGGCTCTCACCCGCATTAGCCGATCTCTTTCTTTTGCCCTAACAGACGTGAGGGCAGTTTGTTATTGTGTCTTGTGTGATGATATTCCGTCTGTGTTTGATCCCTACTTATGTGGATTACTTTTTTCGGCCGACGTGCGACCCATGTATTTTGCTAGGCCCAAATGAATGTACTAAAAGCTACTACGGGCAGATGAAGCCTACGGAGAAAATTCTGCTGCTTCTTAATACCACCTCGGCCGGTTCATTTTGTTCACTTATTTATTACTCCCTCTGTTCTAAAATATAGTGCTTCCTCTATTCCCGTGCTTCGACTTTGACCATAAATTTAACCAACGAGACCGACTGCGGCGGGAGCAAAAGTTATACCAGTGAATTCGTATTCAAAAGAAGTTTTCAATTATATAAATTTTTCTCCCGCCGCAATCGTTCTCGTTGGTTAAATTTATGGTCAAAGTTGGACCTCGGAAAGCACGGACGCACTATATTTTGAAATGGAGGGAGTATTATTATTATTATTATTATTATAAATAAATCATCTAAACAGGACAAAACTAAAAATATCACCTTGCTTTATTACTACCTTCGTCCGGATTTATAAGAGCAATTACAATAAATTCTAGTCAGCTGGCTATATGCTGTCCCACGTCATCAAAATCACTGCTGAAGGAGAGAATGTAGGAAAGAGAAGGAAGCCAGCGACTCAGCTATCGCTGGCTACTGCACAAGAAACAAGAAAAAGAATTCCGCATGCAGTCCTGTCAGCAGGCGTTCCTCCCTTTTCACCAATCACCTGTCTCTCTTTGCTTTTATACGCATGCAAACATTAAATACCAGTAGCTAGACTATAGTCAATCTATTGTATAGTACTAGTGGGCTTTTATGTAGGCTTTATGTGACATGGCATTGATATATAGCCAGCAGCGGGGTTTCTTATTAACCATGCTCTAAGGTAACGTAGGTGGACTGTAAGACTTTAAATATTATATTTTTGTTGAGTTGGATAAGAGAGAAGATGAGAGAAAAGGTAAGCGGACTGTAGATTTACAGCCGGCTGTAGCACGGACTCCAAGAAGCTAGGTGAGAATTTATGATGAGCCATGTGATAAAAAGGTAATACTTTCTTGTAGCCCACTACTATACATATTGCCTATTACAATGGATATAAATGATATGGCAATATGTTATAGTCATCAATCGGCTATATTATTAACCATGCTTTAAAGCCCATTAGCCAAAACTCAAGGATCAAGGTAAAAGCATTGATAACCAACGATACGTACTTTCATGGAATAGGGGCAGCCAATCAAATCGCTAGCAGTTTTGCATGCAGGCAGCTGCGTCGTTTGCTTTTGCATGTGACCAATGACCAATCCAACACTTGCTAGCATTTACAGCATGCAACCAGGTTGCCTGTTCGGTTTTAACCACGCGCATCACCCGGCCAATCAAGCGTGAAATACAGTGGCCAGACCGAGAAAAAGTAGCTGCATGCAGCCAGCGGCCTTGAAAAAACGTACGCAGCTTTGTGGCTCACCGGACTTGTATACCCCGACGGAGGTAGTAGTAGGTAAGACTAGCAAAAGGCTCATGCATTGCAACGGAAGAAAAAAAATTATAATCTTCAATGGCCATGATTACATTTTGCTGCATCACCGAGATACACTATCATTTTTATTTTCGTGAAATTGTGAATAATTTCTGAAAAACATGAATATTTTTTTAAACTCGTGAACATATCTGAAATCATGAACATTTTTATAGATTTTCAAATATTTTCTAAAACAAAAACTTTTTGAATTCATGAGCATATTATACTATTTGCAAACAGTTTTTAGAACATTTTTCTTGAATAGATTAACATTTATAGAATCAACTTACATTTTTTTTGGAAATTGGTGGAACAAATTTTGAAATTCTTCGAACATTTTTTTGTTTTAATGAACATTTTTAAATGCATGATCAATTTTTTAACAAGCAAACATTTTATGAATCAATAAACTATTTTGTAAGTCACGGACAGTTTTTGAATTTTTAAGATATTTTTCAATTCATGAACATTTTTTGAATTGGTAAACTTTTTTTCAGTTTCATTACTATTTTTTAATACATGATCATTTTTAAAAAATGATGAACATTTTTTTATTTTCCAAACATTTTTTTCAAAATTATGAATTTTTTAATAATGTGAACATTTTTTAAAAATCATGAACATTTTCTGAATCCACAAACATTTATGTACTGTTAAATATTTTATTTGAAAATACTCATTTTTTTATTTTAGGAATTTTTTTGAAGTCCCAAATTATTTAATGTATAAAAAAAAAGATGAAAAATAAAAATGAAATTTCAAAAACAGGCCGCCGGGCATTGGCCGGCCCAATGAGGCGCATTGTGTCTTCTTCCAGCGCGCATAGCGCGGTATAGAAGGTTCCTATTGCATGGGTCGGCCCAGGCGAGGATTCCCCTGTGTTATACATTTTTTATCACTTATAGGTGACATCGCTGGGTAATAGTTTGCAAGTTTGGGGGCAATTTCGGTGATGTACTGCCAGAAGCAATATAGTCCTTTTATTATGAGATATAGATATAGATTATAAGTAAAATTATCTAAGCAGGACGAAACCAAAAATACCACCTTGTTTTATTAGTAAAAAACCCTATAGGTATAGATATAGATTATATTGGTCAAAAGGCCCAAGAAACTCCCCAAACGGAGTGTGCTCCCAGCCGCTTTGCATGGGCCTCAAACAAGACGGCCTTTCTGCTGAGGTCTGCATGGGCCTGAGTTGCTCCTTGCTCTCTTATTTTCAAGCGCCGGTTTCACATAAGAGGCCCAGTCATTTCACTGTTCGACTTGGAAAAAAAAAACTGATTACTGTTGGAAGAACGAATTCTTGAGTAGATTCTTCTATTAGGGTGTCGAGCTATATATCCCTCATCAAAAGAAAAAGGGTGTCGAGTTATGTAGTAGTATGAAGGTTTGAATGCCAACATCGTTCTCACCGAGTTCGATGTATGATCAGTATGTGTTTCACGTGATGTACAAAAATTAAAAAAAACAATGACTATCCACTGTCGTACTGCATGATCGATTTGACGTTCAGAGGGGGGCTTCCCGTGAGAAACTTTCTTCCGGTGGTTGGGATTATGTTAAACAAAACAAGTCAAAAACTTGCATGTCAAACCTGAACCCCTATAGTACATGTTCTGTTCTGTGACTTTGGAGCACCGAAAGGAGCAGCTGAAAACTAAAATATAAAAACTTGGACACTCCGGAGGTTTATATGAAAACTTTAGAGCACTCGAAAGGGGACTTGGGCACTTCGGAGGCGCATCGGCGCCCATCAGGACCATCATCACCTGCATATCCCATTGACTTGCCACTAGTGCCTCGTTTTATCACGTTGCGAAATGGGGGGCAACATGCCCCTGTGATGGCACAAAATGTCGTCTATCCTTTCCTTTTTCTAGTCTTTTGCTGGGATCGCTGACCCGATCTGTTGAAGTTCTGAACGAGGTGCCCCGCTTTGCAGAAGCTTCTTGTATAGTAGACCAGCAGCAATGAACCCGTGCACTTGGTGGACGTGTTCTGCTCTTCACACCGAGAGCCTGTCCTTTTCCTTTACATTACAGTCCAACTGAACCCCAAAGTCGTCGTTGTCCTGGTCTCATGTTGCTCTGAGGCTTGAGCGAACCAACGTTCGAAGAGGGAGGGCAGAGGAGCATCCCACCTGCAGGGCACCTTTCACCTTTGCCGTGTCACTCTGCCTGAACCTGGAGATCCAATCATACAAGCGCGGGGCCAAAGATCCAAAGGACGCGGACACGAGGCGAACACATGGCAGGAGCACGCCACGGCACGACCACGGAGACGAAACGAGAGGAAGCCAACGCAATCTGTGGAGTGGAACCGGGGCGCAGCGAATTACGCAGGATCCTGTCGTCGTCAATGCTTCGCCTGCACTTGATCCGGCGCGGGGGCAGCAGATGCGATATAGAACAACGCAGGAGCAAACAATACCACGAGCACCGGGCCATGTGCGGTGGAACAGCGTATTATCAGTCGTCGATTAGCGAGGAGGAGAGAGCAGATGCCATATGATGGCGTGTCTCCGGTGATTCATTATCCTGGTCGTCATGGCAGTATGGCACTCATCCGTTTCGAGCTGCGGTGCCCGTCACCGGACCGGCAGCGTCTATGCTGAGCGTGTTTGCCTTGACGTGGCCGCCTTGTGAGTGTGAATTCACCGTCCGATGCTAACTCAAAACCTTGTTATTGGGTTTATTACAACTTTCCAGTCTTACTGTTAGTTAAAGGTCACGCTCGTGTCATGACACAGATATTTTCTGATCTGTCCTTTTTTTTTTTCCGGAAAGGATCAAATCTATTATAAAAATTCATCGGAAGTAGTACAAAGCATCTCAAACATGATAAAAATTACATTGAGATTTTGAGACCACCGAGCGATCACTACTGTCGCCAGAACGAGCCACTTGACCTTGTCGATGACAATCGGGAGGTCTTCGTGCACGTGACCCGAAGGACCAGCACCCTGGAGCCACAAACGCCGCCTCTTAACCCTTGCATAGATCTGAAGCACCTGACACTGTCCCAATGAGACGGCAGGAATCTACGTCGGAGCTCCGCCGACTACGTCCAAAGGGTCGAACTCAAAGGAGTATATAGAAAAAAAAAACTACCACATTACAGGCTAGTGCTACAAAAAACTACCACTTTTTTTAATTTTTCAAAACGCTACCACAAAATTGGTTGACTGTTCCAAAAAACTATCATGTCACACAGATGACTATGTTGGTTAACTTTAAGTCTGATTATGACAGTTCGGGCCCGCTCGTCAGGTTGACCGTTAAGTTTGACCATTAGGTTGACCGTTGACAGGTTATGACAGGTGGGGCCCAAATATTTTTGAAATGCAACCATCTCCCTGCAACAAAATTAAAAGCAATCATATCCCTACAATTTTTTTTAAAAAAAGCAATCGGGTCCTTGCTGGCGAACTCGTCGGCACCTACAATTTTTTTTAAAAAGCAATCGGGTCCTTGCCGACGAACTCGTCGGCTCCGGAGCCGACGAAGGGACATGTGTGCGCCGGCCGACGTTGCTCTGGCGGCGGAGGTCGAGGAGCTGTTGCATGTGGCGGAGCTCTAGTCGTGGCTTCGGCGGGCAGCAGCAGCGGCGGCGGGCTGGAGCTCCTCTGCACAGCGGCGGCCGGCGAGCGAGCTGGAGCTCATCTCCCGGCGGGTGAGCGAGTAGCACGGCAGCGGGCGAGCTCCAGGGCGGTGGGCAGGCGAGCGTGCTGCAGGGCGGCAGGCGGGCTAGCGAGCGAGCTGCTGGGCGCGCCGGCCACGGGCAAGCTACAGGGCGTGCCGGCCGTGGCTGCGTCGGAGCACCAGCGAGGAGGAGAGCACTCGCGAGGAGCTCGTCGGAGCATCGCGTCGGCTGCTGCCCGTGGTGGCTCTCTGGCTCCTGGAGGCCGGCGAGGGCAGCGGCAACAAGGCCCAAGGCACGCAGCGTCTCGGCGGCGTGCAGCTGGAGGCCGGCGAGGGCAGCGGCAGCAGAGGGCCCAGAGCTGGCTCGGGGGAGAGAGAGAAAAAGATAAGGAGAAGAAGATAAGAGGAATAAGAAGAAGGAAGGGCTTACATGTGGGCCCCACTTTTAAGATAACGGTCAAACAAACAGTCAACAGATGGTTTGGTTAGGGACGGGCCCGACCTGTCATAAACCGGATCAATTCTAATCAACGTGGTCATTTGGGTTTTTTGAAACAGCCAACCAATTTTGTGGTAGCATTTTGAAAAATTAAAAAAAATGATAGTTTTTTATAGCACTTGCCTTTAATGTGGTAGTTTTTTGCTATATACTTAACTCAAAGAGAATCGAAGCCCGAAAACAAACTCGAAGAAAAAGTGCCGCCACCAGCCCGAGCGGCACACCTGCAAGGACTAAAAAAAATCTAACCTAAACTACTAACTGGAACGGAGGCACCAAGAATCTCCTCCCCGCCACCGGCTACTGAAGCGACAGGTAGATGAAAGGCGAATCCACTAGCTCTCCTTTGAAGTCTGGAGAGGAACACTTGCCCTAGCCGTCTAGGGTTAGGGGAGAAAATACTTCTTATCCATCGTCTGATAAATGTTTTAACTAACCTATTTGTGATGCGCACTTGCCCTCTTCCATCTAGTTTGCTCAAAAGTCAAAAATATAATAAAATAAACTAGTTTACTTCTTCAATCTTCATCCACCCTCCACCGCGCCACCTCCACCCTATGTTTCCTCTATTCACAACAATTTTACTCAGTGTCGGCGCTCAAATCGAGTGTTCATCTAAGCTATATGGACGCCATATTACCCATTCAACGTGGGTTAGCCTCCAGACATGCTATTGGTCATCGTTGATAGACGTGTCAAGGTTTTTCACCAGCAGCCAGCCTACCCCTTCTTCATTCTTTCCCTTCCCTGCTTCACCTCTCCGGGGGGGAGGGGAGGGGGGGAGAGCGAGAGAAGAACCAAAATATTAACAAATGATACAAGTTGAGGTGCATGAGAAAAAGTGCTCGTTGAGTCCTAACCCTGCCTATGAGAAGAGGATTTAGACAATCCGTGTGTGTTCCTCTCGTGTTCGCCAATTCTCCTCAGCTTGTGCAGTCTATGGGGCACCGAAGGGGGGTGGGGGCGATGAACTTTGAAGTACACTTTTAGTGTTTGGTTTGTGTACCCTTGGCGAGGGCGTCTCGACAGTGCGGATGACATTGCACAAAATAGAGGACTCACGCCTCGATCTCCATCCTGGTGTGACCATCATGGCCGATATGCATGGCACCGAAGAGCCCATGGTGTTTTCAGTGCGCAGATTGACGGCTTCAAGACCCGCTAATTGTCGGTTGCCGCTTCACCCCTTCTCATCGGTGGCGATGATGGTGTCAAGTGAGTTTTGATGACGGGTTCTCTCATTTCAGTCTTACGTGTTCCCTCTTCGTCGTCGACAGTTTGGTGATGAATCCGCGGTCCGATGACTTGCCATGCAAGGGGTGTGTCCCCGACCGCGAAGTGTTCAACGGCTATCACCATGGGCAGCTCAAAACATATTTCTCATGGAGTTTTTCCATCCGAGTTATGGAAAAGTTGAGATGTACTATATTTATATCTATATCTATACCAATATAAAAAAACCCAAAGGGGCGGATCCAACAAATCCCGACCGTCAAATCAGGTCAATCCAACGACTGAGGCTGCTGCAATGGTGAGCGCTCAACACGTTTAGTGTGCAGTTAATATCATACGAAATATTAACGCCAATACTAATCACATACTTAATATGCGAATAATATCCTACCTAATATTTACGTGTAATTAATATATTACCTAATATCAACATGCATTGCACGTACACATTTACTACAGTATTTACTAGTAAAAGTAAAAAGTAGCTAGTGATGTTCGACTTCGAAGAACCTTGATACATTTTCTCAATCTTTTTTCATTGACCTTTGGTGTTTGTTTTTGTTGCAATTTCGTTCAACCCAACGTACTGTGTTTAATCGGTCAAACAAAACCAGATTGTTTGTCGAAAAGATTGAGGTGCATGGACAACACACTGCCTAGTGTAATTTACGGAACAAATCTGTTCCGATATCTACGATAAAAAGCCAGTGATCTGGCCAGAAGATTTTAGTCCAACCTTTTAAGTTTTAACCCAGACATGCAAGCCACCCGACGTCTCCATCATTCGCTAACCTGCGTGGCACCCTACAGATGAAAAGATTCGGTGGCGAGAGACACGAAGCAAGCATGACACGACACGACATGACCAGGGAATGAAACCAACGCAATCTCTGGAGGAGGCCCGCACCGGCCAAGGGAGACAGCACGGCAAAATTACGCATTATCCTTTCGTCGTCAATGATTTGCTCGCACTTGATCCGGGGGAACAAATGCGATGTTGCTAATACGTACAACGGGAAACGAACAATAGCAGCAGCTAGCACGAGGCCATGTGCAACACAGCGGACAGCGTATATCAATCAATTATAGCACAGAAACAAAACTGGTGGTGGACTAAGCGAGGAGGCCAGATGCCATATGATGGCGTGTATTGCACTGATCCGGTTGTTAATTATCCCCTGATCCTTCTTTTACTAGTCTTCAGTACAATCAAAGTCGCTTATATACACGATCATACACTCACTCTTATGAACTCCTCCGAGCGATTAAGCCTGCATAATATCTTGAGATTTTTCGAAGTCACTACAGGCGTCTCACAGTCGATTAGAACGTCTTCTTCCACTAAACGAACATGCTAGAAGCCTGAAATAAATTCAGAAATAATGCGAGCACCAATGTTAAGTCTAGAACTTAAACTCTAGTGGGATGGATATACCACTGTCCTCCTAAGCATTCAACCACAGATTGATTTGTTTTTTTTAACATGTACTTATAGAGTGGTGGTATAAAGCATCTTACAACTAAAACCCAACAGAAACATTGGATGCATTTTTTTATTTTCTGTAAGGATGTGTTTGTAATATGTGTCCTTTGGCCTAGGATGCAGATCTTTGGAACATGAGGCCAATGCATCCGATCTGAAAAAAAACATTTTTTAATGAAAAATAGTTAAAAGTTTCTGAAACTTTTATGTAATAAGAATGGTCTAGCGTAATATTTATGTGAAAAGTCTCATGGAGGAACGACTCTCATGGTATTCTCGGCAAAAAAATGCAAGTCAAAATTTTGTGAATAGTAACTCTTATATAGTACTAATTTTTTTTTTTTTGCGCAAAAAACTTTCAATTTACGTATCTTCAGAGGTAAATAAAAATTACAACCAGGTCCGTGGACCACCTAGCGACGACTGCAAGCACTGAAGCGACGCGCCGCCGTCATCACTCATCACCCCTCCCTCGTTGGAGCCAGTCAAATCTTGTTGTAGTATACAGTCGGGAAATCGTCGTGCTAAGGCCCCGTAGGACCAGCGCATCAGAGTAGCAACCATCGTCGATGAAAGAAAGTCGTAGGTCGAAAGCATCAAACACGTAAACACCAAAACCAAGATGAACAAACACCGGATCCAAACAGATCCACCGAAGACCAGCACCGACCGAATCCCGCGAGATCCGACGGAGACACACCTCCACACGCCCTCCGACGATGCTAGACGCATCATCGGGGTGGGGATTGAACATGGGAGACATTATTTCTACTAAGGGAAATCGCCGCCGCCACACAGCCCCAACCAAGACGCTGAACCTAACGAAAATGAGAACAGGGTCCCTCCCACCGGCGGGGGCTGAGATCCTCCGCACATCCATGGCCCAAAGGCCATCGGAGATGAGGTGGACTGGCAGCAGCTCCGGCAAGAGAAAGAGGAAAGTTTGGGATGCTTTCTTGTGAAGGATAAAAGAGAAAGCTAGCGGATGTTATTCCTTCACAAAAAAAATTCACACGAACATTACGCTAAGTCATGTTTGTTATAGAACTTGAATTTTTTTTCATTCTTTTGATTTTTAAAATCCAGTTCAGGTGCAATGGGAGCTGAGACCACTGGATACTTCCGCTTTGGCCTTTCTATAAAACAAGTCCCTGGTTTATGCAAGAAGGCAAAGAGAAAATATTGCACAAAAGTTGCATGACCTCCTGTGGACCATGGCTGGGAAGAATAAGAGGAGCCTCTCTTCAGCCATAAGATTCAACGAATCGCCAGAGAGAACTGACCCGCTACCATGGGCATCATGGTTTTTCCAAGTCCACTGTCGATGGAACACATTGTCCCCATGTGCATCACCTTCACCATTTCTCCTCATCGAAAATAACTTACAATCGAAAGAGAAGTTGAAGTGCCTTCTCTAGACAAGGGAATGGGCCTAATATCGTCGGAAGCTCGGATCCGGCGAGGCAAGGCACCGGACGGAGCAAATCCATTTGGGGCTCTCCAGCGTTGCTCCAACCACAGCCATGACAACAAGGAAAGAGCATCTGTATCACCACAAAAGCTACTCCATGGGCCACCGTGATCTCATTGAGGGGGATTCCACCCGATTTGGTGCCGCCCCCATTTCTCCACCATGGAGGCGAAGTAGAAGACGACGACGGTGACCATTGGCCGCTGTCCGCGAGCTCCTACGGAAGGAATCCCATCGGCATAGAGTGAGACCACAACACAAGGCCAAACGTAACAAACACAATTACCCCAATACTATATACAAGATCCTGAAGTCGATCGGCATTGTCATCGGACGGGGATTGGGACGGGTAGGCCCTAGTGACTCTCAAGTGGGCGCAAGGACAAAGCATGAGGAAGGAGATAAAGACAATAGTGGACCATACAACCGAGTGCAGCGTTTCGGTGCCCCACGCTCATCTGCACAGGATCGCAAAAAAATCACAAAAAATCCAAAAAAATCCAATCTTTTTTTGCATGGTAGAAAATTTATTGCGTGAGGTTGATACGTCTCCAACGTATCTATAATTTTTTATTGTTCCATGCTGTTATATTATCATTCTTGGATGTTTTATAATCATTTTATAGCAATTTTATATCAATTTTTGGGACTAACCTATTGACATAGTGCCCAGTGCCAGTTGCTGCTTTTTGCTTGTTTTTTACTTCGCAGAATATCAGTACCAAACGGAGTCCAAATGCAGCGAAACCTTTTGGAGATTTTTTCTGTACTAGAGGACACCCATTGGGCCAAGAAGGTACCAGAGGGGAGGCCCGTGGTGGGCACAACCCACCAGGGCGCGCCCAGATGGGTTGTGCTCCCACGGAGACCTCCCGCACCACCTCTTCGCCCTATAAATTCTCAAATATTCCAGAAACCCTAGAGGAGTTGACAAAACACAATTCCGGCCGTCGCAAGTTCCAGAACCACGAGATCTAATCTAGACACCATCACGGAGGAGTTCATCATCCTCATTGGTGCCTCTCCGATGATACGTGAGTAATCCACCATAGACCTAAGGGTCCGTAGGCAGTAGCCAGATGATTTCCTTTCTCTCTTTTGATTCTCAATACAATGGTCTCTTGGAGATCTATTTGATGTAACTCTTTTTGCGGTGTGTTTGTTGGGATCCGATGAACTTTGAGTTTATGATCAGACATATATCCATGAATATTATTTGAGTTTTCTTTGATCTCTTATATACATGATTATTTATAGCCTCATATTTCTTCTTCGAATCTTTGGTTTAGTTAGGCCAACTAGATTGATTTTTCTTGCCATGGGAAGAGGTGCTTTGTGATGGGTTTGATCTTGCGGTGTTCTTTCCCAGTGACAAAGGGGCAGCAAGACACGCATGTATCGTTGCTATTAAGGATAACAAGATGGGGGCTATTCCTACATGAATAGATCTCGTCTACATCATGTCATCGTTCTTATTGCGTTACTCCGTTTCTCCATGAACTTAATACACTAGATGCATGGTAGATAGCGGTCGATGTGTGGAGTAATAGTAGTAGATGCAGGCAGGAGTCGGTCTACTAATCTTGGACGTGATGCCTATATATTGATTATTGCCTTGGATATCATCATAATTATTCGATCTTCTATCAATTGCCCAACAGTAATTTGTTTACCCACCGTATGCTATTTTCTCGAGAGAAGCCACTAGTGAAATCTACGGCCCCGGGTCTATTCTTTATCATATTTGCTTTGAGATCTATTTTTATTCACTTTTATTTTCAGATCTATTATTCCAAAAATCCAAAAATACCTTGCTGCACTTTATTATTACTTATTTTATTTCGCGTTTTATCGAGAGCTATTTATCCAATCTACCACAAATTTATGTATCTTTTTACCCTGGAGAGATTGACAACCCCTCTTACGCGTCGGGTTGCAAATATTTGTTCTTTGTGTGCATGTACCGTTTACATAGTGTTGCTTGGTTGTCCTACTGGATTGATACCTTGGTTTCATAACTGAGGGAAATACCTACCGTAGTTGTACTGCGTCATCCCTTCCTTTTTGGGGAAATACCGACACAGTTCAAGCGACATCAAAAAGAATTTCTGGCGCCATTGCCGGGGAGACATCATCAGCATCTATCAGGTTGCTAATCACAAATCTCATCTCCTTACAATTTACATTATTTGCCATTTGCCTCTCGTTTTCATCTCCCCCACTTCACAAAAATTTGTCGTTTTATCCGCCCTCTTTTTCGTTTGCCGTTTTCTCGTCAGATCTGTCTTTTTGTTTGCAATCTTGTTTGTGTAGTTGCGATGTCTCAGAGAAAGTACTATGATGTTCCTTACCCCAATATTTTGCTTGAAATTGAGAAAAGTACTAAGGAATATATGACTACACAATTTGAGCACAATAAATATTTTACCGAAGAACTTAAGGAACACTCTGTTGTGTTAGATGCTATAACAAAACAACTTGATGATATTAGTAGAGAAGTTTGTAATCTCCAATTCAAGTATGCTCATGCTGAAAATTTGCTAGGAAAAATTTTCGATGCACAAGCTACCCTAGTAAATCAAATGACCGCTAAGCCAATTTCTTTAGAAGATAAAAATGATGAAGATCTTAAAGTGATTGGTGTTTCTTCTATTGATTCCTTGTTTATTAAAATTAAAATTGATGATAAAGGGATTGAATAAGAGTCAACTTTAGCTAGAGGGCGTCCTGATAATTCGAAGAGTGAAAATCTTGATGAGAAAATTGATAAAAGTGGGTTTGGAGAGGTCAAAACTTTAACTAGTGATGTGCCCACTGTTTTAGATTACAAAGACTTTAATTATGATAATTGCTCTTTAATTGAATGTATTTCTTTGTTGCAATCCATGATAAATTCACCCCATGCTTATGAACAAAATAAAGCTTTTACTAAACATATCGTAGATGCCATGATGAAAACTTTAGAAGAAAATTGGGAATTAGAGATTTCAATTCCTAGGAAATTACATGATGAATGGGAACCTACTATTAAAGTCAAGATTAAAAGTTATGAGTGTTTTGCTTTATGTGATTTGGGTGCAAGTGTTTCCATAATTCCAAAATCTTTATGTGATGTGCTTGGTCTTACCGATATTGAAGAATGTTCTCTTAATTTGCACTTGGCGGATTCTACTATTAAAAAGTCTTTGGGAAGAATTAATGATGTTCTTATTCTTGCAAATAGAAATTATGTGCCCATAGATTTTATTTTTCTTGATATTGATTGCAATCCGTATTGTCCAATTATACTTGGTAGACCGTTTTTACGCACTATTGGTGCCATGATTAATATGAAAGAAGGCAATATTAAATTTCAATTTCCACTAAGAAAGGGGATGGAACACTTCCCTAGAACAAGAATTAAGCCACCATATGAATCAATCATGAGGGCATCCTATGCATCAAAAACTAAAGATGACAATACTTGAATCTATGAATTATGCCTAGCTAAGGCATAAAACAATAGCGCTTGTTGGGAGGCAACCCAATGAATAAAATTTCTTTTTGCCTTTTTCTTTCTGCTCTTGAGTGTTTACACAATTATTCCTTTGTTATGATTGTGTTTTTTATGTTTTAATTAGTATTTGTGCAAGTAAAGCCTTTGGGATAGCTTTGGTGATAGTTCATTTGATCCTGTTGAAAAACAGAAACTTTTGCGTCCAGTAACATAATTTTTTAAATTCACAGAAGCGACGAAAAATTCTGAATTGTTTACACAAAATTGATATACAAATTGCCTCTGTTGTCCTAATTTTTCAAAAAAATTGTAGTTACAGAAGTATGAGAACAATTCGCATCTTTACAGACTGTTCTATTTTTGACAGATTCTGTTTTCTTTGCATTGTGTGCTTATTTTGATGAATCTATGGATTGTATCGGGGCGTATAAGCCATGGCAAAGTTAGAATACAGTATATATAATGCAATAACAAAATTTGAATGGGTTTGAAACAATACTTAAAGTAAAGATTGGTTTTCCTATACTAACGGATCTCACAAAGGTTTTGTTAAGTTTTGTGTGATTGAAGTTTTCAAGTTTTGGGTGAGATCACTATGGATGAAGGAATAAGGAGTGAAAAGAGCCTAAGCTTGGGGATGCCCCATGGCACCCCAAGTTAATATTCCAGTAGAACCAAGCAACTAAGCTTGGGGATGCCCCGGAAGGCATCCCCTCTTTCTTCTAATGACCATCAGTATTTTACTTGGAGCTATATTTTTATTCGTCACATATCATGAGTTTTGCTTGGAGCATTTTGTATTATATGAGTCTTTGCTTGTTTTGCCTTTTAGTTTGTCACAAGTATCCTTGCTGGACACACCTATTTGAGAGAGCCAAAATTATGCTATGATTTGTTAGAATTGCTCTTCATGCTTCACTTAAATTTTTTGAGCGATGGAATTGCTCTAGTGCTTCACTTATATCTTTTTGAGCATGGTGTGCTTTAATATTTTTGAAGAAATGCTCTAATGCTTCACTTAGATTTATTTGATAGTTAGTAAATTTTTGAAGAAATTCTCTCATGCTTCACTTATATTATTTTGAGAGACGAAAAATTTTATGCTCATGTTCTTCACTTAGATTTATTTGAGTTTGTCAAAAGCAATTGCAATGTATGAAACTAGTCCCAAAGTGATAGATATTCAAGAGGGATATAATAAAAACTTTCATGAAGATCATTGGACAAAATAAAATTGATTCTTTGTAATAGTATTGAGATATGATGATAGCGATATGTGAGTCATGTTGGTGAGTAATTGTGCTTTAGTAAGAATATTGGTGTTAAGGTTTGTGATTCCCTATGTAAGCATGAAAGTAAATAGTTATGCACTGAAATTACATCCTACTTATGATGCATTATTCGGTGTTAGTTATGCTTAATGCTCGCTTATGTGAATTTTTGTTTCTTGGTTGGGGCTTCTCAATCGTTTTGCTAGCCTCCACTTGTACTAAGTAGAAATACTACTTGTGCATCCAAAATCTTTAAACCCAGTTTTGCCATATGAGTCCATCATACCTACCTATATGCGGTATTTCCATGATGTTCTAAGCAAATTTGTATGTGCCATCTCTAATTTTCAAAATGAATTTCCTTTTTGTGTGCCTGTACCGCTCATGAAGTGATACGTCCATTTTGCATCATGTTTTCCTACTGTTATTTATAATGTTTTTATGCATAATAATGCTTTATGGAGTAATTCTAATGCATTTTCTCTCATAATATGAAAGGTTTACACAAAGAGGGGGAGTGCCGACAACTCGAATTCTGGGCCTAAAAAAGCTACATCAGAGTTGCCTATTCTGCACATCTCCAAATGAGCGAAAAATTTACGAAGAATTATTTTGGAATATACTAGAGAAAATAACTACCGGAGGGGGGGACACCTGGTGAGCAGAAGACACTAGGGCGCGCTAGGCCCCCCAGGCGCGCCCTGGTGGGTTGTGCTCAGCCCGGCCCACCTCAGGTGCCCATCTTCTGGTATATACGTCATTTTGACCTAGAAAAAAATCAGGAGGGGACTTTCGGGACAAAGCGCCGCCGTCTCGAGGCGGAACTTGGGCAGGAGCACTTTTGCCCTCCGGCGGAGCGATTCCGCCGGGGGAACTTTCCTCCCGGAGGGGGAAATCGAAGCCATCGTCATCACCAACAACTCTCTCATCTTTGGGAGGGCAATCTCCATGAACATCTTCAACAGCACTATCTCCTCTCAAACCCTAGTTCATCTCTTGTGTTCATTCTTTGTACCGGAACCTCAGATTGGTACCTGTGGGTGACTAGTAGAGTTGATTACATCTTGTAGTTGATTGCTATATGGTTTATTTGGTGGAAGATTATATGTTCAGATCCATTATGCTATTTAATACCCCTCTTATCTTGAGCATGATTATCATTTGCGAGTAGTTACTTTTGTTCTTGAGGTCACGGGAGAAGTCATGTTGCAAGTAATCATGTGAACTTGATATGTGTTCGATATTTTGATGATATGTATGTTGTGATTCCCTTAGTGGTGTGATACGTCCATTTTGCATCATGTTTTCCTACTATTATTTATAATGTTTTTATGCATAATAATGCTTTTTGGAGTAATTCTAATGCATTTTCTCTCATAATATGCAAGGTTCACACAAAGAGGGAGAATTCCGGCAGCTGGAAATCTGGAACTGAAAAAGCTACGTCAGGCTACCTATTCTGCACAACTCCAAATGAGCTGAAACTTCACGAGGAATTTTTATGGAATAAATAAGAAATACTGGAGCAAATAACTACCGGAGGGGGGCCACCTGGTGAGCACAAGACACCAGGGCGCGCCAGGCCCCCCCAGGCGCGCCCTGGTGGGTTGTGCTCAGCCTAGCCCACCTCCGGTGCCCATCTTCTGGTATATAAGTCATTTTGACCTAGAAAAAATTAGGAAAGGACTTTCGGGATGGAGCGCCACCGTCTCGAGGCGGAACTTGGGCAGGAGCACTTTTGCCCTCCGGCGGAGCGATTCCACCGGGGGAACTTCCCTCCAGGAGGGGGAAATCATCATCATCATCACCACCAACAACTCTCCCATCTTGGGGAGAGCAATCTCCATCAACATCACCATCTCCTCTCAAACCCTAGTTCATCTCTCGTGTTCAATCTTTGTACCGGAACTATAGATTGGTACTTGTGGGTGACTAGTAGTGTTGATTACATCTTGTAGTTGATTACTATATGGTTTATTTGGTGGAAGATTATATGTTCAGATCCATTATGCTATTTAATACCCCTCTGATCTTGAGCATTTTTATTATTTGTGAGTAGTTACTTTTGTTCTTGAGGTCACGGGAGAAATCATGTTGCAAGTAATCATGTGAACTTGATATGTGTTCGATATTTTGATGATATGTATGTTGTGATTCCCTTAGTGGTGTCATGTGAACGTCGACTACATGACACTTCACCATATTTGCGCCTAAGGGAATGCATTGTGGAGTAGTTATTAGATGATGGGTTGCGAGAGTGATAGAAGCTTAAACCCTAGTTTATGCGCTATTCCATAAGGGACCGATTGGATCCAAAAGTTTAATGCTATGGTTAGAATTTATTCTTAATAATTTTCTCGTAGTTACGGATGCTTGCGAGGGGGTTAATCATAAGTAGGAGGTTTGTTCAAGTAAGAACAGAACCTAAGCACCGATCCACCCACATATCAAATTATCAAAGTAGTGAACACAAATCAAGCCAACATGATGAAAGTGACTAGATGAAATTCCCGTGTACCCTCAAGAACACTTTGCTTATCATAAGAGACCATTTTGGCATGTCCTTTTCCTCAAAAGGATTGGGCTACCTGGCTGCACTTCTGTTACTATTATTGCTACTTGCCCGTTACAAATTATCTTGCTATCAAACTACTTGCTACTTATAATTTCAGTGCTTGCAGACATTACCTTGCTGAAAACCGCTTGTCATTTCCTTCTGCTCCTCATTGGGTTCGACACTCTTACTTATCGAAAGGACTACGATTGATCCCCTATACTTGTGGGTCATCAAGGCTCTTTTCTGGCGCCGTTGCCAGGGAGTGAAGCGCTCTTGGTAAGTGGAAATCGGTAAGGAAAAAAATTTACTACGTGCTGAAATTTACTGTCACTTGTTACTATGGAGAATAATCCTTTGAGGGGTTTGTTCGGGGTATCTTCACCTCGACCGGAACCACAATTAGTCACCCCTCAACCTACTGCACCAACTGAAAATATTGAATACGAAATTCCTTCGGGTATGATAGAACAACTGCTAGCTAATCCTTATGCAGGAGATGGAACCGAACATCCTGATATGCACTTGATATATGTGTATGAAATTTGTGGATTGTTTAAGCTTGCAGGTTTACCCAGAGATGAAGCTAAGAACAAGGTTTTCCCTTTATCTTTGAAGGGAAAGGCATTGACATGGTATAGGCTATGCGATGATATTGGATCTTGGAATTGGAATCGATTGAAATTGGAGTTCCACCAAAAAAATTATCCTATGCATCTAGTTCATCGTGATCGGAATTATATATATAATTTTTGGCCTCATGAAGGAGAAAGTATCGCTCTAGCTTGGGGGAGGCTTAAGTCAATGTTATATTCATGCCCCAATCATGAGCTCTCAAGATAAATTATTATTCAGAACTTTTATGCTCGGCTTTCTCATAATGATCGATCCATGCTCGATACTTCTTGTACTGGTTCCTTTATGAAGAAGACTATTGAATTCCGGTGGTATCTTTTAGAAAGAATTAAATGCAACTCTAAAGATTGGGAACTCGACGAAAGTAAAGAGTTAGGTATTAAGCTTAAGTTTGATTGTGTTAAATCTTTTATGAATACCGATGCTTTTCAAAAGTTCAGCACTAAATATGGACTTGACTCTGAGATAGTAGCCTCCTTTTGTGAATCTTTTGCTACTCATGTTGATCTCCCTAAGGAGAAGTGGTTTAAATATCACCCACCTATTAAAGAAGAAATTAAAGAACCGGTAATAGCTAAAGATGAAACTATTATTTATAATGTTGATCCAGTTGTTCCTACTACTTATATTGAAAAACCACCTTTCCCTGTTAGGATGAAGGAACATGCTAAAGTTTCAACTGTGGTCAATAAAAGTTATATTAGAACACCTAAACCAGCTGAACAAATCAAGGTAGAACCTAGTGTTGCTATGGTTAAGGATCTCCTGGCCGATAATATTGATGGGCATGTTATTTACTTCTGTGATGAAGCTGCTAGAATCACCAAACCCGAAGAAAAAGATAAACATAGACCTGTTGTTGGCATGCCTGTTGTCTCAGTTAAAATAGGAGATCACTGTTATCATGGTTTATATGACATAGGTGCTAGCGTGAGTGCTATTCCTTTTACCTTATATCAAGAAATTATGAATGACATAGCACCTGCTGAGATACAAGACATAGATGTTACTATTAAACTTGCTAATAGAGACACCATCACACCACTTGGGATTGTTAGAGATGTTGAAGTCTTGTGTGGGAAAATAAAATATCCTACTGATTTTCTAATTCTTGGTTCCCCACAAGATGACTTTTGTCCCATTATCTTTGGTAGACCTTTCTTGAACACCGTTAATGCTAAAATAGATTATGAGAAACAAATTGTCGGTGTTAGTTTTGGTGATGAGTCTCATGAGTTTAATTTTTCCAAGTTTAGTAGAAAACCGCATAAAAAAGAATTGCCTAGTAAGGATGAGATTATTGGTCTTGCTTCTATTGCTGTACATCCTACTGATCCTTTAGAACAATATCTGCTAGACCATGAAAATGATTTGCATATGCATGAAAGAAATGAAATAGATAAGATTTTCTTCGAACAACAACCTCTGCTTAAGCACAATTTGCCTATTGAAACTTTAGGAGGTCCTCCTCCACCCAAAGGTGATCTTGTGTTTGAATTAAAACAATTGCCAGACACTTTGAAATATGCTTATCTTGATGAGAAGAAGATATATCATGTTATTATTAGTGCTAACCTTTCAGAACATGAAGAAGAAAGATTATTGAAAGTTCTAAGGAAGCACCGAGCTGCTATTGGATATACTCTTGATTATCTTAAGGGCATTAGTCCCACTCTATGTCAGCACAAAATTAATATGGAACCTGATGCTAAACCCGTTGTTGATCACCAACGTCGGTTAAATCCGAAGATGAAAGAAGTGGTAAGAACGAAAATATTAAAAATCCTGGAAGCAGGTATAATCTATCCTATAGCTGATAGTAGATGGGTAAGTCCTGTTCATTGTGTCCCTAAGAAAGGAGGTATCACTGTTGTTCCTAATGATAAGAATGAACTTATTCCACAAAGAATTGTTACAGGCTATAGAATGGTAATTGATTTTAGAAAATTAAACAAAGCAACTAGAAAAGATCATTACCCTCTGCCTTTTATTGATCAAATGCTAGAAAGATTATCTAAGCACACACATTTTTGCTTCCTTGATGGATATTCTGGTTTTTCACAAATACATGTTTCTCAACCTGATCAAGAAAAGACCACTTTTACTTGTCCTTTTGGAACTTATGCTTATAGACGTATGCCTTTTGGTTTATGCAATACACCTGCTACCTTTCAAAGATGTATGACTGCTATATTCTCTGACTTTTGTGAAAAGATTGTTGAGGTCTTCATGGATGACTTTTCTGTTTATGGGAAGTCTTTTGATGATTGCTTAAGCAATCTTGATCGAGTTTTGCAGAGATGTGAGCAAACAAATCTTGTCTTGAATTGGGAGAAGTGCCACTTTATGGTTAACGAAGGTATTGTTTTGGGCCATAAAATTTCTGAAAGAGGTATTGAGGTGGACAAAGCTAAGGTTGATGCAATTGAGAAAATGCCATGTCCTAAAGATATCAAAGGTATTCGTAATTTCCTTGGTCATGCTGGTTTCTATAGGAGATTTATCAAAGACTTTTCTAAAATTTCTAGGCCTCTTACAAATCTTTTGCAAAAGGATATTCCTTTTGTTTTTTATGATGATTGTTTAGAAGCCTTCGAAACACTCAAGAAAGACTTAATTTTGGCACCTATTGTTCAACCACCTGGTTGGAATTTGCCTTTTGAAATTATGTGTGATGCTAGTGATTATGCTGTTGGTGCTATTCTAGGACAAAGAGTTGATAAGAAACTAAATGTTATACATTATGCTAGTAAAACTCTAGACAGTGCACAAAGAAATTATGCTACTACTGAAAAAGAATTTCTAGCAGTGGTGTTTGCTTATGATAAATTCAGATCCTATATTGAAGATTCAAAAGTAATTGTTCACACCGATCATGCTGTTATAAAATATTTTATGGAAAAGAAAGATGCTAAACCTAGACTCATTAGGTGGGTTCTCTTGCTACAAGAATTTGACTTACATATCACTGATAGAAAGGGAGCTGAGAACCCCGTGGCTGATAACTTGTCTAGGCTTGAAAATATTCTTGATGACCCACAACCTATTAATGATAGCTTTCCTGATGAGCAGTTAGCTGTAATAAATGTTTCTCATAACACTCCTTGGTATGCTGATTATGCTAATTACATTGTTGCTAAATATATACCACCTAGTTTCACATACCAACAAAAGAAAAAAATCTTCTATGATTTAAGACATTACTTTTGGGATGACCCACATCTTTATAAAGAAGGAGTAGATGGTATTATTAGACGTTGTGTACCTGAGAATGAACAGGGACAAATCCTATGGAAATGTCACTCCGAATCTTATGGAGGACATCATGCGGGAGACAGAACTGCTCACAAGGTATTGCAATCTGGGTTTTATTGGCCTACTCTCTTCAAGGATGCTCCTAAGTTTGTTTTATCTTGTGATGAATGTCAAAGAATAGGTAATATCGGTAAGCGTCAAGAAATGCCTATGAATTTTTCACTTGCTGTTGAACCATTTGATGTTTGCAGATTTGATTACATGGGACCTTTTCCTTCCTCTAATGGGTATAATCATATTTTGGTTGTTGTTGACTATGTTACTAAGTGGGTAGAAGCTATTCCAACTAGTAGTGCTGATCACAACACCTCTATTAAAATGCTTAAAGAAGTTATTTTCCCGAGGTTTGGAGTCCCAAGATATTTAATGACTGATGGTGGTTCACACTTTATTCATGGTGCTTTCCGTAAAATGCTTGCCAAGTATGATGTTAACCATAGAATTGCATCACCCTATCATCCTCAGTCTAGTTGTCAAGTTGAACTTAGCAATAGAGAAATAAAATTAATTTTACAAAAGACTGTCAATAGGTCTGGGAAAAATTGGTCTAAGAAATTAGATGATGCACTTTGGGCCTATAGAACAGCATATAAAAATCCTATGGGTATGTCTCCTTATAAAATGGTTTATGGAAAAGCTTGTCATTTGCCTCTTGAGTTAGAACATAAAGCTTATTGGGCAATTAAAGAATTCAACTATGATTTCAAACTTGCTGGCGAGAAGAGGTTATTAGATATTAGCTGATTAGATGAATGGAGAACCCAAGCTTACGAAAATGCCAAGTTATTTAAAGAAAAAGTTAAAAGATGGCATGATAAAAGAATCCAAAAGCGTGAGTTCAAGGTTGGAGAATATGTTCTTTTGTACAACTCTCGTTTCAGATTCTTTGCAGGAAAACTCCTCTCCAAATGGGAAGGACCCTATGTTATCGAGGAGGTTTATCGATCTGGAGCTATCAAAATAAATAATGCCGAAGGAACTAACCCGAAGGTTGTTAATGGGCAACGAATAAAACATTATATCTCAGGTACGCCCATTAATGTTGAAAGCAATATTATCCAAACTATGACACCGGAAGAACACATAAAAGAAACCTTCTGGAACACTCCAGAATCGTGAAAAAAGAGGAGGTACGTGATACGGTAAGTAAACGGACTCCGAAAAATCTGCAAAAATATTTTCTGTCCGTCTTGGAATATAACAAAAATTAGGAAAATAAGAAACAACTAGGAAGGCACCCCTGGTGGGCACAAGACACCAGGGCGTGCCTGGCATGCCAGGCGCGCCCAGGTGGGTTGTGCCCACCTCGGGTACCTTTCGGACTCTGTTTTTCTTCCGTTTGCATGTTTTCCAAGATAAAAAATCTTTATATACCCCCCGAACCTATTGACCTCCGTATCGCGGAGAAATCTCCTATTTTATTTTCTTGTTGTTTTCTGATAGATCTAATCCACCATGGCCGCTTCAAGCTCCTCCAAGGACAAGTTCTTCGAGAACGTCATCAACCCATATCTGCGAGAGGTGATGCAGCACCCTCAAGCCATCCAGATGCATGAGGGGGTGCTCCAGATCCGCGATGTGCAAGGCCCCAAGGGGACTGGATCCGTGGAGGCTAGGCTTGAAGCTATGGAGCAGGAAATCTTCCGGTGCAAGGGGATGGTGGAACATGGACTCAATGCCAATCACCTCATGATCGCGGACTACACCCGTGATCTCAAGGTGGATGGCAAGTCCATGAAGGACATCGTCTTCTCCTTCAACAAGCAAATCAACTTCCTCCAGAGCCAGATCTACGACCTTCAAAACCAAGTCTTTGAATATGAGGCAAGGTTTAAAGGTATGAGTTTGGCTGCCAGTTGCAGGACCCGAGAGACTCACTCCTCCTCTTATGATGGTGAGCCTCTGCAATGGAAACTTGAGGACAAGATCGCTACCACTTCATCACCACCACCTCCTTCTTCATCACCAAAAGAAAATTGAGTATCGGGTATGGGCACTCCCCTTGGCTTATGCCAAGCTTGGGGGAGGTGCACCGGTATCGTATCACCTCCACTATCTTTTGCCTTTACTTTTCTTAGTTCGATCCATAGTTATCTTTTGCTTTAGATGAATAAAAGTTTAGTTTGATCCTTTATTTTTGAGAGTTTGCTTAGTGATCTATCCTTGTAATCGTGTGCGAGATATATAATAAAGTTTAGTTTAAGTTTTGCTTTCTTTACTTTCATGTTTCAATAAAAAGAAATGAAATAAATGAAAAAGATCATATGCTAATCTTATGGTAAGTAATGACACCACATAAGGAAAAGTATAAGTAGAAAATTTTATTGGAGATTGACAAACATAGCATTGGTCAATGATGCAATTCATGAAAGAATTAATAAGGGAAGATAAGATTCACATGCAAATATACTATCTTGGAAATCTTTTGTGATTGTGAGTCCCCATCAAAATATTATATGCCAAAATTGTTGACGTTGGACAAGGAAGACAACGTAATGATTTATGTTTGTTCATATTCACATAGAAGTTATATTGTCATAGATCCTTCAACATGTGGTGCTTGCCCCCTATCTTTGCTAGCCAAAAATTCTGCACCAAGTAGAGATACTACTTGTGCATCCAAAAACCCTTAAACCCAAATCTTGTTTTGAGAGTCCACCATACCTACCTATGGATTGAGTAAGATCCTTCAAGTAAGTTGTCATCGGTGCAATAAGGCAATAAAAATTACTTCTAAAAGTGTTAGATCATTTAGTGTAAGAGAAAATTGAGCGTTGTACGAACTTGTGATGGCAAAGAATAAAAGCGACATACTGCATAATAAAGGTTGCTATCATAAGGGGCAATATAACGTGACATTCTTTTGTACTAAGGGATTGAGCATACAAACAAAAAGCGCATGGCAACCTCTGCTTCCCCCTACGAAGGGCCTATCTTTTAATTTTATGTATTTACTTTTTATGCAAGAGTCAAAGTTCTTCTCTCTATTCCTTTTTACTTTCTCTTTTGGCAAGCATCATGTGGTGAGGAAAGATCTAGGCACATATATCCAGTTGAATATGGGTAGCATGAGTTATTATTGTTGACATCACCCTTGAGGTGAATACGTTGGGAGGCGAAACTACAAGCCCCTATCTTTCTATGTGTCCGGTTGAAACGTTTTGCTCATGTGTATGCGGTGAGTGTTAGCAATCATAGAAGACTATATGATGGTTGAGTATGTGGACTTGCCTAAAGGCTCCGATACGTGACCCTTCCTGAAAATATGATGAATTGTAGTTGCAAAGTTGACTAAGAACATAGTTTGTTGGCTTTCAATAGAGTTTATGCTTTATACTTCGATGCTGTGATGAATTGTTACTTATTCATGAGAAGTCTATGATAAAAGTTCTATGATAAAGTTTTATGTTAAAGTTTGTTGCTGTTATAATAATTTACATGATGCTTCTATGTCCGTATTTTGTTTTTATCGACACCTCTCTCTCTAAGCATGTGGACATGTTTTTCGATTTCGGCTTTCGCTTGAGGACAAGCGAGGTCTAAGCTTGGGGGAGTTGATACGTCCATTTTGCATCATGTTTTCCTACTGTTATTTATAATGTTTTTATGCATAATAATGCTTTTTGGAGTAATTCTAATGCCTTTCCTCTCATAATATGCAAGGTTCACACAAAGAGGGAGAATTCCGGCAGCTGGAAATCTGGACCTGAAAAAGCTACGTCAGGCTACCTATTCTGCACAACTCCAAATGAGCTGAAACATCATGAGGAATTTTTATGGAATAAATAAGAAATACTGGAGCAAATAACTACCGGAGGGGGGCCACCTAGTGAGCACAAGACACCAGGACGCGCCAGGTCCCCCAGGCGCGCCCTGGTGGGTTGTGCTCAGCCCAGCCCACCTCCGGTGCCCATCTTCTGGTATATAAGTCATTTTGACCTAGAAAAAATCAGGAGAGGACTTTCGGGACGGAGCGCCGCCGTCTCGAGGCGGAACTTGGGCAGGAGCACTTTTGCCCTCCGGCGGAGCGATTCCGTCGGGGGAACTTCCCTCCAGGAGGGGGAAATCATCGTCATCATCATCACCAACAACTCTCCCATCTTGGGGAGAGTAATCTCCATCAACATCTTCAACAGCACCATCTCCTCTCAAACCCTAGTTCATCTCTCGTGTTCAATCTTTGTACCGGAACTATAGATTGGTACTTGTGGGTGACTAGTAGTGTTGATTACATCTTGTAGTTGATTACTATATGGTTTATTTGGTGGAAGATTATATGTTCAGATCCATTATGCTATTTAATACCCCTCTGATCTTGAGCATGTTTATTATTTGTGAGTAGTTACTTTTGTTCTTGAGGTCACGGGAGAAATCATGTTGCAAGTAATCATGTGAACTTGATATGTGTTCGATATTTTGATGATATGTATGTTGTGATTCCCTTAGTGGTGTCATGTGAACGTCGACTGCATGACACTTCACCATATTTGGGTCTAAGGGAATGCATTGTGGAGTAGTTATTAGATGATGGGTTGCGAGAGTAACAGAAGCTTAAACCCTAGTTTATGCGCTATTCCGTAAGAGACCGATTGGATCCAAAAGTTTAATGCTATGGTTAGAATTTATTCTTAATACTTTTCTCATAGTTGCAGATGCTTGCGAGGGGGTTAATCATAAGTAGGAGGTTTGTTCAAGTAAGAACAACACCTAAGCACCGATCCACCCACATATCAAATTATCAAAGTAGTGAACACAAATCAAGCCAACATGATGAAAGTGACTAGATGAAATTCCCGTGTACCCTCAAGAACACTTTGCTTATCATAAGAGATCGTTTTGGCATGTCCTTTGCCTCAAAAGGATTGGGCTACCTGGCTGCACTTCTGTTACTATTATTGTTACTTGCCCGTTACAAATTATCTTGCTATAAAACTACTTGCTACTTATAATTTCAGTGCTTGCAGACATTACCTTGCTGAAAACCGCTTGTCATTTCCTTCTGCTCCTCGTTGGGTTCGACACTCTTACTTATCAAAAGGACTACGATTGATCCCCTATACTTGTGGGTCATCATGGTGTCATGTGAACATCGACTACATGGCACTTAACCATATTTGAGCCTAAGGGAATGCATTGTGGAGTAGTTATTAGATGGTGGGTTGCTAGAGTGACAGAAGCTTCAACCCTAGTTTATGCGCTACTTCGTAAGGGACCGATTTGGATCCAAAAGTTTAATGCTATGGTTAGATTTTATCTTAATACTTTTCTCATAGTTGCGGATGCTTGCGAGGGGGTTAATCCTAAGTAGGAGGTTTGTTCAAGTAAGAACAACACCTAAGCACCGGTCCACCCACATATCAAATTATCAAAGTAGCGAAGATGAATCAAACCAACATGATGAAAGTGACATGGTGAAATTCCCGTGTACCCTCAAGAACGCTTTGCTTATCATAAGAGACCGTTTTGGCCTGCCCTTTGCCACAAAAGGATTGGGCTACCTTGCTGCACTTTATTTACCGTTACCGTTACTTGTCCGTTACAAATTATCTTGCTATCAAACTATTTGTTACCGACTATTTCAGTGCTTGCAGAAAATACCTTGCTGAAAACCACTTGTCATTTCCTTCTGCTCCTCGTTGGGTTCGACACTCTTACTTATCGAAAGGACTATAATTGACCCCCTATACTTGTGGGTCATCAAGACTCTTTTCTGGCACTGTTGCCGGGGAGTTAAGCGCTCTTGGTGAGTGGAAATTGGTAAGGAAAAATTATTACTACGTGCTGAAATTTATTGTCACTTGTTACTATGGAGAACCATCCTTTGAGGGGTTTGTTCAGGGTATCTTCACCTCGACCGGAAGCACAATTGGTTGCCCCTCAACCTACTACACCTACTGAAAATATTTGGTTATAAAATTACTTTGGGTATGATAGAACAACTGCTAGCTAATCCTTATGCAGGAGATGGAACTGAACATCCTGATATGCACTTGATATATGTGGATTATTTAAGCTTGCAGGTTTATCCGGAGATGAAGCTAAGAAGAAGGTTTTCCCTTTATCTTTGAAGGGAAAAGCATTGACATGGTATAGGCTATTCGATGATATTGGATCTTGGAACTGGAATCGATTGAAATTGGAATTTCACCAAAAAAAATATCCTATGCATCTAGTTCATCGTGATCGGAATTATATATATAATTTTTGGCCTCGTGAAGGAGAAAGTATTACTCTAGCTTGGGGGAGGCTTAAGTCAATGTTATATTCGTGCCCCAATCATGAGCTCTCTAGAGAAATTATTATTCAGAATTTTTATGCTCGGCTTTCTCATGATGATCGATCCATGCTCGATACTTCTTGTACTGGTTCTTCTATGAAGAAGACTATTGAATTCAGGTGGGACCTCTTAGAAAGAATTAAACGCAACTCTGAAGATTGGGAACTCGACGAAGGTAAAGAGTCAGGTATTAAGCTTGAATTTGATTGTGTTAAATCTTTTATGAATACCGATGCTTTTCACAAGTTTAGCACTAATTATGGACTTGACTCTGAGATAGTAGCCACTTTTTGTGAATCATTTGCTACTCATGTTGATCTCTCTAAGGAGAAGTGGTTTAAATATCATCCCCCTATTAAAGAAGAAATTAAAGAACCGGTCATAGTTAAAGATGAAACTATTATTTACAATGTTGATTTAGTTGTGCCTACTGCTTATATTGAAAAACCACCTTTCCCTGTTAGGATAAAGGAACATGCTAAGGTTTCAACTGTGGTTCGCAAAAGTAATATTAAAGCACCTAAACTTGCTGAGCAAATTAAAGTAGAACCTAGTGTTGCTATGGTTAAAGATCTCCTAGTAGAAAATATTTATGGGCATGTTATTTACTTCTGTGATGAAGCTGCTATAATTGCTAAACCCGATGAAAAAGATAAACATAGACCTGTTGTTGGCATGCCTATTGTCTCAGTTAAAATAGGATATCATTGTTATCATGGTTTATGTGACTTAGGTGCTAGTGTGAGTGCTATTCCTTTTACCTTATACCAAGAAATTATGGATGACACAGCACCCGCTGAAATAGAAGACATAGATGTTACTATTAAACCTGCTAATAGAGACACCATCACACCACTTGGGATTGTTACAGATGTTGAAGTCTTGTGCGGGAAAATAAAATACCCTATTGATTTTCTAGTTCTTGGTTCCCCACAAGACGATTTTTGTCCCATTATCTTTGGTAGACCTTTCTTGAACACCGTCAATGCTAAAATAGATTGTGAAAAACAAACTGTCGGTGTTTGGTTTGGTGATGAGTCTCATGAGTTTAATTTCTCCAAGTTTACTAGACAACCTCATAAGAAAGAATTATCTATTAAGGATGAAATAATTGGTCTTGCTTCTATTGCCGTGCCTCCTACTGATCCACTAGAACAATATTTGCTAGACCATGAAAATGATATACATATGCATGAAAGAAATGAAATAGATAAAAAAAATTCTTTGAACACCGACCTCTGCTCAAACACAATTTGCCTATTGAAACTCTAGGAGGTCCTACTCCACCTAAAGGTGATCCTGTGTTTGAATTAAAACAATTGCCTGACACTTTGGAATATGCATATCTCGATGAGAAAAAGATATATCCTGTTATTATTAGTGCTAACCTTTCAGAACATGAAGAAGAAAGATTCTTGAAAATTCTATAGAAGCACCATGCTGCCATTGGATATACTCTTGATGATCTTAAGGGCATTAGTCCCACTCTCTGTCAGCACAAGATTAATATGGAACCTGATGCTAAACCCATTGTTGATCATCAACGACTTTTGAATCCTAAGATGAAAGAAGTGGTAAGAACTAAAATATTAAAGCTTTTGGAAGCAGGTATAATCTATTCCATAGCTGATAGTAGATGGGTAAGTCCCGTTCATTGTGTCCCGAAGAAGGGAGGTATTACTGTTGTTCCTAATGATAAAAATGAACTTATTCCACAAAGAATTGTTACTGGCTATAGAATGGTAATTGATTTAAAAAAATTATAAAGCAACTAGAAAAGATCATTACCCTCTGCCTTTTATTGATCAAATGTTGGAAAGATTATCTAAGCACACACACTTTTGCTTCCTTGATGGATATTCTGGTTTTTCCGAATACCTGTTTCACAACCTGATCAAGAGAAAACCACCTTTACTTGCCCTTTTGGAACTTATGCTTATAGACATATGCCTTTTGGTTTATGTAATGCTCCTGCTACCTTTCAAAGATGTATGACTGCTATATTCTCTTATTTTTGTGAAAAGATTGTTGAGGTTTTCATGGATGATTTTTCTGTTTATGGAACTTCTTTTGATGATTGCTTGAGCAACCTTGACCGAGTTTTGCAGAGATGTGAGCAAACTAATCTTGTATTGAATTGGGAGAAGTGCCAGTTTATGGTTAATGAAGGTATTGTCTTGGGGCATAAAATTTCTAAACGAGGTATTGAGGTGGATAAAGCTAAAGTTGATGCAATTGAGAAAATGCCATGTCCTAAAGATATTAAAGGTATTCGTAGTTTCCTTGGTCATGCTGGTTTCTATAGGAGATTTATTAAAGAATTCTCTAAAATTTCTAGGCCTCTTACAAATCTTTTACAAAAGGATGCTCCATTTGTTTTTGATGATGATTGTGTAGAAGCCTTTGAAACACTTAAGAAAGCCCTAACTTCTGCACCTATTCTTCAATGATACGTCTCCATCGTATCTACTTTTCCAAACTCTTTTGCCCTTGTTTTGGACTCTAATTTGCATGATTTGAATGGAACTAACACGGACTGACGCTGTTTTCAGCAGAATTGCCATGCTGTTATTTTTGTGCAGAAATCAAAGTTCTCGGATTGACCTAAAAATTTCCGAAGAATTTTTGTGGAATATATAAAAAATGTTGGCGCAAGAAGTAACCAGAGGGGGTCCACCCAGAGGCCACAAGCCCTGGGGGCGCCCCCCTGGGGCGCGCCTAGCAGGCTTGTGGGCCCCTTGGACCTCCTCCGACCCTAACTCCAACTCTATAAGTACCTATTCGGGGAGAAAAAAATCGGGGAGAAGGATTCATCGCGTTTTACGATACAGAGCTGCCGCCGCCTCCTGTTCTTCATCGGGAGGGCTAATCTGGAGTCCGTTCAGGGCTCAGAAGAGGGGGATTCGTCGCCATCATTATCATCAACAACCTTCCTCCATCACCAATTTCATGGTACTTACCGCCGGGAGTGAGTAATTCCATCGAGGCTTGCTGGACGGTGATGGGTTGGATAGGATTTATCATGTAATTGAGTTAGTTTTGTTAGGGTTTGATCCCTAGTATCCACTATGTTCTGAGATTGATGTTGCTATGACTTTGCTATGCTTAATGCTTGTCACTAGGGCCCGAGTGCCATGATTTCAGATCTGAACCTATTATGTTTTCATGAATATATGTGAGTTCTTGATCCTATCTTGCAAGTTGTGGACACCTATTACGAGTTATGATCCGCATACCCCAAGGTGACAATAATTGGGATTCTTTCCAGTGATTACCGTAGTTTGAGGAGTTCATGTATTCACTAAGTGCTAATGCTTTGGTCTGGTTCTCTATTAAAAGGAGACCTTAATATCCCTTAGTTTCCATTAGGACCCCACTGCCACGGGAGGGTAGGACAAAATATGTCATGCAAGTTCTTTTCCATAAGCACGTATGACTATATACGGAATACATGCCAACATTATATTGATGAATTGGAGCTAGTTCTGTGTCACCCTAGGTTATGAGTGCTACATGATGAATATTATCCAACACAATTATCGTTGCCGATCCAATGCCTACGAGCTTTTCACATATTGATCTTTGCTAAGTTACTTTCGTTGCTGCTGCTGTTACAATCACTACAAAGCTGCTACTGTTACTTTTGCCACTGTTACCATTACTTCCATATTACTTTGTTACTAAATACTTTGCTACAGATATTAAGTCTTTCAGGTGTGGTTGAATTGACAACTCAACTGCTAATACTCGTGAATATTCTTTGGCTCCCCTTGTGTCGAATCAATAAATTTGGGTTGAATACTCTACCCTCGAAAACTGTTGCGATCCCCTATACTTGTAGGTTATCATTCAACCACCTGATTGGAACTTGCCTTTCAAAATTATGTGTGATGCTAGTGATTATGCTGTTGGTGTTGTTCTAGGACAAAAAGTTGATAAGAAATTGAATGTTATTCATTATGCTAGCAAAACTCTAGATAGTGCCCAAAGAAATTATGCTACTACTGAAAAAGAATTTTTAGCAGTTGTGTTTGCTTGTGACAAATTCAGATATGATATTGTTGATTCCAAAGTAATTGTTCACACTGATCATGCTGCCATTAAATATCTTATGGAATAGAAAGATGCTAAACCTAGACTCATTAGGTGGGTTCTTTTGCTACAAGAATTTGATTTACATATTACTGATAGAAAAGGAGCTGAGAACCCCGTAGCTGATAACTTATCTAGGTTAGAGAATATTCTTGATGACCCACTACCTATTGATGATAGCTTTCCTGATGAACAACTAGCTGCAATAAATGTTTCTCATAATACTCCTTGGTATGCTGATTATGCTAATTATATTGTTGCTAAATACATACCACCTAGTTTCACATATCAATAAAAGAAAAAAATTCTTCTATGATTTAAGACATTACTTTTGGGATGACCCACATCTTTATAAAGGAGTAGATGGTATTATTAGACGTTGTGTACCTGAGCATGAACAGGAACAAATCCTACGGAAATGTCACTCCGAAGCTTATGGAGGGCATCATGCAGGAGATAGAACTGCTCACAAGGTATTGCAATCTGGTTTTTATTGGCCTACTCTCTTCAAGGATACCCGTAAGTTTGTTTTATCTTGTGATGAATGTCAAAGAATTGGTAATATCGGTAAGCGTCAGGAAATGCCTATGAATTAGTCACTTGTTGTTGAACCATTTGATGTTTGGGGTTTTGATAATATGGGACCTTTTCCTTCCTCTAATGGGTATACACGTATTTTGGTTGTTGTTGATTATGTTACTAAGGATGTGTTTGGTTCGAGGGACAGGCTAGAGTGGTTGAGGACATCCCCAACCAGCTGGCTAGGGATAGCCCTTTTTTTGTTTGGTTGGAAGGGCAGGGTTATCCCATGTTTTGTTTGGTTGGAAGGATGAAATGTGGTTGAGGATAGCCATTATAGTGTTTGGTTGGAGGGATAAATGAAGGATAAGAATTGTGGTAACCTCTCTGACTTGAGATGGTGAGATTACCCTCATAATTTGCACTTTTTCAATGGGAGGAAGGAAAATATGATACGTACAGTCACAATTTCAAAATTTTATACTATTTCATAACTGACCAATACAAAACAGTAATACAAACTTTGAGCTTCATCACATTAATAGTTCAACATTGCATATATATAACTCAGATTGAATGAGTTGTGCTGCTAGATGTGCTCATGGTGACCATCAAATATCCTGCAACAGTAGATAATATACATCAGTTCCCGCAAGAAAAAAAATAGATAATATACATCAGTCTAGCACACGCGCACATAAGCAGACTCTATCACAAGCACGCATGAACACTATGCATCAGCCTACAACAACAAAGCATCAGGCACACACACACGCCGACGCAGCCGAGCGGACGCATCCGTTCGTGGCTCCGCCGGATGCACCTGCGCTCGTCGTGGAGAACCTCCCGTCTGCACTTGCGCCACTCGCCGGGGACTCCTTCTCCACCTCCGCCAGCAGGCCCTGGTGGCTGGTGGTGAGCTCGTCCCATGGCCAGGCTCCCCAGGGTGGGCAGGGGCACACGCGATTGATGGAGGTGGGGAGACAGAAGGAAAGGAGGAGAGAGGGAAAGAGTAGAGAAGGACTCACCTTCGCCGGCCTCTCTGCTAGATCCGCCGCCGCCGCCATTGCCGCCGCCGCCTACGGAAGAGATAGACGAGTAATGAGGAAAGTGAGGGGTGAGCGTGGGTCAATACCGAAAATAATGTTTCGCGCGTGAACGGGTCGACGCGCGCGCGGGGTGGCTGCCGCGACCCGCCAGTTTTTCGCGGGTGACCCCAACCCCTTTTTCAGCGAATATTCCAAGCATCTGGCTGCCTCTATCCTCCCTCACCTCAGATCCGAATGGGTGGCATCCCCCTCATAGAAGGGCTATCCCTGTCCCTCGAAGGATATCCCTGCAACCAAACGCACCCTAAGTGGGTAGAAGCTATTCCAATTAGTAGTGCTGATCATAACACTTCCATTAAAATGCTTAAAGAAGTCATTTTCCCAAGGTTTGGAGTCCCTAGATATTTAATGACTCATGGTGGTTCACACTTTATTCATGGTGCTTTCCATAAAATGCTTGCTAAATATGATGTTAACCATAGAATTGCATCACCCTATCATCCTCAATCTAGTGGTCAAGTTGAACTTAGCAATAGAGAAATAAAAATAATATTACAGAAAACTGTTAATAGGTCCCGAAAGAATTGGTCTAAAAAATTGGATGATGCACTTTGGGCCTACAAAACAGCATATAGAAATCCTATGGGTATGTCTCCCTATAAAATGGTTTATGGAAAAGCTTGTCATTTGCCTCTAGAGTTAGAACATAAAGCTTATTAGGCAATTAAAGAACTCAACTATGATTTCAAACTTGCTGGTGAAAAGAGGTTGTTTGACATTAGCTCATTAGATGAATGGAGAATCCAGGCCTATGAAAATGCCAAATTATTTAAAGAAAAAGTTAAAAGATGGCATGACAAAAGAATCCAAAAGCGGGAATTCAAAGTTGGAGAATATGTTCTTTTGTACAACTCTCGTTTTAGATTCTTTGCAGGAAAACTTCTCTCTAAATGGGAAGGACCTTATATTATTGAGGAGGTTTATCGCTCTGGAGCTATCAAGATTAATAATGCCGAAGGTACTAACCCGAAGGTGGTCAATGGGCAAAGAATTAAGCACTATATCTCAGGTACGCCTATTAATGTTGAAAGCAATATTATTCAAACCATGACACCGGAGGAACACATAAAATAAACCTTCTGGAACACTCCAGAATCCTGAAAAAGAGGAGGTACGTGATACGGTAAGTAAACGGACTCCGAAAAATCCGCAAAAATATTTTTTGCCAGTTTTGGAATATTACAAAAATTAGGAAAATAAGAAACAACCAGGAAGGCAACCGAAGAGGGCACAAGACACCAGGGCGCGCTTGCCTTGCCTGGCGCGCCCAGGTGGGTTGTGCCCACCTCGGGAACCTTCCCAACTCCGTTCTCCTCTCGTTTGCTTGTTTCCCAAGATAAAAAAATCTTTATATACCCCCCGAACGTATTAACAACTGTATCACGGAAAAATCTTCTGTTCTTCTTTCTTGCTGTTTTCTAACAGATCTAGATCACCATGGCCGCTTCAAGCTCCTCCAAGGACAATGTCGGATTCAGGGCTCCGCAGACCCAAAGAAGGTTCGAACTCTGGGGCGTGTGCGAAGAACTCAACCTATCCAACCAACCAACCCGTCGCCCTACAGCCTAGCTCGATGGATCAAGGAAGGAGATGGACATGGCAGTTTACCCAGGTTCGGGCCACCTTGCGGTGTAAGACCCTACTCCTGCTTTGTGGTGGATTTGCCTCTCGAGGGGCTGGGGATGAACTAGTACAAGGGAAGAACAACCTCGCGAGGTCTGCTTTGGGGTGAGGGTGAGTCGTCCTTCGGTTCGGTCCAGTCCAGTCCGGTCCCTCTCTATGGTGGTGGCTAGCTTATACTTATAGTTGCCTCGGTCCTCTTCCTCCAAAATGAAGGAGGGAAGGGATCCCACAGTGGCCAATTTGAAAGGGGACAAGTAGTACATCTTATCCTAACGAAAGGTGATCTTCGCCTGCAAAGCTTCTGGTCGTGACGCCGCAGTGGGCTCGGCAATGACATCCGTCCTGCCGTCCTGGCGGTCTTGGTCTCGTTGCACTAGAATGGAAACCTTTGCCTGATTCCTCGGGAACCCACGCCTGCGCTTGCCTCCTTAACACCAAAGAGGAAACCTGCTCCTCTGCGCCTGCTGGTGCCCGCCTAGCCTTGGTCGTCATGGCTTGCGTCACCGCAACCTCGTGAGGTTGGATACCTGCATAGGAATCTCTGCTCCTCAGGAGGCAGCCTGGGGAGGCCACTCCCTCAGGAGGTCTTGGCGTCGTCCGCCTCGCGAGGCTTGGACCCTCGCAAGGGTCTTGTCTTGCTAGTCTCTGTAGATGGGCCGTACCAGGCCGTCGATGGAGCCACGCCATGGGCCGCAGGCAGGCAAGTCTGGGTACCCTGGTTCCCAGATCGCCGACAGACAAGTTCTTCGAGAATGTCATCAACCTGTATTTGCGGGAGGTGATGCAGCACCCTGAAGCCATTGAGATGCGTGAGGGGGTGCTCCACATCTGGGATGTCCAGGGACCCAAGAGGACGGGAACCATGGAGGCTGGGCTAGAAGCCATGGAGCAGGAGGTCTTCAAGTGCAAGGGGATGGTGGAACATGGGCTCAGTGCCAATCACCTTATGATTACGGAGTTCACCCATGATCACAAGGTGGTTGGCTGGTCCATGAAGGACATCGTCTTCACCATCAACGAGCAAATCAATTTTCTGCAAAACCAAATCTATGATCTCCAAAATCAAGTCTTTGAATATGAGGCGAGATTTAAAGGTATGAGTTTAGCTGCCAGTTGCAGGACTCGTGAGACTTGCGCTTCTTCTTATGATGGTGAACCGCTGCCATGGAAGCCGGAGGATAAGCTCGCTACTACCTCATCACCACCACCATCATCTTCTTCCCCAACAAAGGAGACTTGAGTTCATGGTATGGGCACTCCCCTTGGCTTGTGCCAAGCTTGGGGGAGGTGCCCCGGTATCGTATCACCACCACTATCTTTGCCTTTATCTATTTTAGTCCAATCTTTAGTTATCCTATGAATTAGTTGAATAAAAGTTTAGTTTGATCTATTTTTCGAGTGCTTGCTTAGTGATCTATCTACCTATGTAATCGTGTGCGAGATATATAATAAAGAGTAATTTGAGTTTTGTTTCTTCACTCTTATGTTTCAATAAAAAGAAAGGAAAATAAATGAAAAATATCATATGTTAATCTTATGGTAAGTAATGACATTACATAAGGAAAAGTATAAGTGGTAAAATTTATTGGAGATTGACAAACATAGCATTGGTCAATAATGCAATTCATGAAAGAATTAATAAGGGAAGAGAAGATTCACATGCAAATACACTATCTTGGACATCTTTTATGATTGTGAGCCCCCATTAAATATTATATGTCAAAATTGTTGACGTTGGACAAGGAAGACAACGTAATGATTTCTGTTTGTTCATATTCGCATAGAAGTTATATTGTCATAGATCCTTCAACATGTGGTGCTTGCTCAATATCTTTGCTATCCAAAATTCCGCACTAAGTAGAGATACTACTTGTGCATCCAAAAACCCTAAACCCAAACTCATGTTTTGAGAGTCCACCATACCTACCTATGGATTGAGTAAGATCCTTCAAGTAAGTTGTCATCGGTGCAAATAAGGCAATAAAAATTGCTTCTAAATGTGTTGGATCATTTAGTGTAAGAGAAAATTGATCGTTGTACGAACTTGTGATGGCAAAATAATAAAAGCGACGAACCACATAATAAAGGTTGCTATCATAAGGGGCAATACAATGTGACATTCTTTTGCATTAAGGGATTTGGCATACAAACAAAAAGCGCATGGCAACCTCTATTTCCCGCTGCGAAGGACCTATCTTTTACTTTTATGTATTTACTTTTATGCAAGAGTCAAAGTATTCTTCCCTATTCCTTTTATTTTTCTCCTTCTGCAAGCATCATGTGGTGAGGAAAGATCTAGGCACATATATCCAGTTGGATATGAGTGAGCATGAGTTATTATTGTTGACATCACCCCTAAGGTGAATACGTTGGGAGGCGAAACTATAAGCCCCTATCTTTCTATGTGTCCGGTTGAAACTTTTTGTTCATGGGTATGTTGTGAGTGTTAGTAATCATAGAAGGTTAAACTATGGTTGAGTATGTGGACTTGCCTAAAGGCTCCGATACGTGACCCTTCCTGAAAATATGATGAATTGTAGTTGCAAAGTTGACTGAGAACATAGTTTGTTGGTTTTCAATAGAGTTTATGCTTTATACTTCAATGTTGTGATGAATTGTTACTTGTTCATGAGAAGTTATATGATAAAAGTTGTGTGATAAAGTTTTATGCTAAAGTTCTTTGTTGTTACAATAATAAACATGATGCTTCTATGTCCGTATTTTGTTTTTATCGACACCTCTCTCTCTCTCTCTCTCTAAGCATGTGGGCATGTTTTTCGATTTTCGTTTTTCGCTTGAGGACAAGCGAGGTCTAAGCTTGGGGGAGTTGATACGTCCATTTTGCATCATGTTTTCCTACTGTTATTTATAATGTTTTTATGCATAATAATGCTTTATGGAGTAATTCTAATGCCTTTTCTCTCATAATATGCAAGGGTTACACAAAGAGGGAGAATGTCGGCAGCTGGAATTCTTGGCCTGAAAAAGCTACATCAGAGTTACCTATTCTGCACATCTCCAAATGAGCTGAAAATTTACGAAGAATTATTTTGGAATATATAAAAAATACTGGAGCAAATAACTACCGGAGGGGGGCTACCTAGTGAGCACAAGACACCAGGGCGTGCCAGGCCCCCCAGGCGCGCCCTGGTGGGTTGTGCTCAGCCCGGCCCACCTCCGGTGCCCATCTTGTGGTATATAGGTCATTTTGAACTAGAATAAATTAGGAGGGGACTTTCGGGACGAAGCGCCACCGTCTCGAGGCGGAACTTGGGCAGGAGCACTTTTGCCCTCCGGCGGAGCGATTCCGTCGGGGGAACTTCCCTCTAGGAGGGGGAAATCGAAGCCATTGTCATCACCAACAACTCTCTCATATTTGGGAGGCCAATCTCCATCAACATCTTCAACAGCACCATCTCCTCTCAAACCCTAGTTCATCTCTTGTGTTCAATCTTTGTACCGGAACCTCAGATCGGTACCTTTGGGTGACTAGTAGTGTTGATTACATCTTGTAGTTGATTGCTATATGGTTTATTTGGTGGAAGATTATATGTTCAGATCCATTATGCTATTTAATACCCCTCTGATCTTGAGCATGATTATCATTTGTGAGTAGTTACTTTTGTTCTTGAGGTCACGGGAGAAGTCATGTTGCCAGTAATCATGTGAACTTGATATGTGTTCGATATTTTGATGATATGTATGTTGTGATTCCCTTAGTGGTGTCATTTGAACGTCGACTACATGGCACTTCACCATATTTGGGCCTAAGGGAATGCATTGTGGAGTAGTTATTAGATGATGGGTTGCTAGAGTGACAGAAGCTTAAACCCTAGTTTATGCGCTACTTCGTAAGGGACCAATTTGGATCCAAAAGTTTAATGCTATGGTTAGATTTTATCTTAATACTTTTCTCGTAGTTGTGGATGCTTGCAAGGGGGTTAATCATAAGTAGGAGGTTTGTTCAAGTAAGAACATCACCTAAGCACCGGTCCACCCACATATCAAATTATCAAAGTAGCGAACACGAATCAAACCAACATGATGAAAGTGACATGGTGAAATTCCCGTGTACCCTCAAGAACGCTTTGCTTATCATAAGATATTGTTTTGGCATGTCCTTTGCCACAAAAGGATTGGGCTACCTTGCTGCAATTTATTTACCATTACCGTTACTTGTCCGTTACAAATTATCTTGCTATCAAACTATCTGTTACCGACTATTTCAGTGCTTGCAGAAAATACCTTGCTAAAAACCACTTGTCATTTCCTTCTGGTCCTCGTTGGGTTCGACACTCTTACTTATCGAAAGGACTACAATTGACCCCCTATACTTATGGGTCATCATGAAGTGGCAGGGGGTGGCCAATATTTTCCATGCTAGATGTGTTATTCTCAAGATGAGTGTTTATTCACTTGTCATTGCACGAGAGTACGGCGGTAATAGGGATGCCCAGTCCCGAAATGAAAAAGAAATTTACTTTATGTTGTCAAATAATAAATTCCTTGGAAAGTGTTGTTATGGACGGTACCCGTGGATACGGCTAGCCGTGGAATGTGAAAGTATGGTGGAAAAAGGAATAAACTTTATTTTATGTTTGGGAACCGCCTATGATATATCTAGCATGGAAAGTGTTGGGAATTACTCGGTCGTTTTCGTTGAGGGGAAAAGTATGCCTGCCAAAATTTTTATCATCTCTCAATTTAAGCTTTGAGCTCTGGCACCTCTACAAATCCCTACTTACCTCTGCGAAGGGCCTATCTATTTACTTTATGCAATTTTTATTTTTATTTGAGTCTCCATCTTCTCTTGCAAAGCACCAACTAGGGAGCACTATGATCATACTTGAGCATTGGATGTAGTGTAACACCCCATGTCATTAGCCACAGTAATCACTTTTGATAATGACAAGTCAGCATGTTTAACAGTGCATAATCATCATTAGCATCATATTGCATTTCAACTCCTAACTCAAATTCAAATTTAAATGAAAGTGGAAAATAAAAGTTATCCAACATAGAAACTAAAATGTTCAATAAATAGCAAATATTGCAGAGACCATTCTAAAATTGTAACCAACAATAAATTAATTAATTAGGTGGCTCAAACTTTACCAAAACAGCTAGGATTAATGCATATTAATTATTATAAAAGTGGTGTGAGATCCATTTGACTCCAAACCAATTTTTGACAGTGGTAGAGGATGCCTAGTATTTATTGGAACAATTGCCATGTTCTACAAAAATCATTTATAGGCCTAACTATTTACTAAACAGAGAAATGTGAATAAATAAAAGAAAAGGGCAAAAGAAAACAGAGAAAAGGAAAAAAAGGAAAAAACCCCGGCCCAACTGGGTCACGGCCACCAGGCCGGCCCAGCCCCCCCCCCCTATATGGCCTCCCCCAGGAGGCCACCGAACCCTAATCCCCCCCACCGACACATCCCCCCCTCGCACCCCCCCCGATCCATTCTGGATCGGGCGCTGGCCCGACGCCGCCTCGCCCTCGCATCGACGCCACTAGCCGCCGGACGCCGCCGGACCTCATCGCGCCTCCCCCCTCTCCGTCGTCGACCTCGTCCCCATCCTCCCCCTCGAGCTCGAGCACCGCTGCCGCCCCCCTACAGCTCGCAGTGAGCACCGCGCCGCCCGCGCCCCTCCTTTCCCCTCGGTCACCGCCGCTCGCCCGCACTGCCTCTGCGCTGCCGCTGCTCGCGCCGCCCCGCACCCGCGCGCGCGCCCGCCCGCTGCTCGTGCCACCGCGCCCCCGTGCCGCTGCACCGCCCGTGCTCGCATGCTGGCCCGCCCGCGCTCGCCCGCGCCTGCTCGCGCACGCGCCCGCGCGCACGCTCTGCCGCCCGCGTCGCCGCGCCCCTGCCGCCGCCCGCGCGCACGCGCCCGCGCCCGCTCCCGTGGCCCCGTGCCACTGGCCTGTGGGCCAACCCCCCCTGGGTCGCTGACGAACGGGGCCCGCTGCCCAGAAAAACGAAAATAAAAATAGAAATAAAAATAAAATAGAATTATTAAAATTATTAATTAATTAATAGATTAATTAATTAAGTTAATTAACCCTGTTTAGGTTAATCTAATTTAGTTAATTAGTTTAATTAAGTATTAATTAATTAGTTAATCACTAATTAACTAACCAGTCTATGACAGGTGGGACCCACGTGTCAGGTGGTGCTGACATCAGCATGACGTCATGCTGACATCATCAGCTACTGTTTCGGATAATGTTTAATTTAAATTAATAATAATTTCAGAATTGATTAAAACTTTGAAAAATAATATAAAATAAACCGTAACTCGGATGAAAATACTTTGTACATGAAAGTTGCTCAGAACGAGGAGACGAACACAGTTACGCAACCCACATATCCATGTGATGCCTCTAAATACATGAACATGCAACCGTCCCCCTCCGGTCATCTGTCTAACAAATGTCCGAAACCGGGAAAACTTTCCCGGATGGGATCCCCCTTTCTCGGTAACGTGCAACCCCACGTTAGAACACACCCGGCACTGCATATTGTCATGTCATACTTTGTGTAGCATTGTTTGCTTTGTATTTACTGTTTCCTACCCCCTCCTTCTCTCTCGATAGACGCTGAGACTGCTGACGACACTGCCGTGAACGACTACTACGACAACGACCCTTCTCTCTCGACACAGCTTCCAGGCAACCCCCCCCCCCACTTGATCAACCCGATATCGCCTATTCCTTCTCTCTACTGCTTGCATTAGAGTAGTGTAGCATGTTACTGTTTTCGGTTAATCCTATTCTGCTGCATAGCCTGTCTTTGCTACTACTGTTGATACCTTACCTGCAATCCTAGATGCTTAGTATAGGTTGCTAGAATTACATCAGTGGCCCTACACTCTTGTCCGTCTGCCATGCTATACTACTGGGTCGTGATCACTTCGGGAGGTGATCACGGGTGCATATACTATATACTTTTACATTACCTATGTTACTGTTCGGAGATGGGGGCTGAAGGGGCAGGTGGTTCCATCCAGGTAGTGGTGGGCCTAGGTTCCCGACGGCCCCCGAGTGTTACTTTGTGGCGGAGCGACAGGGCAGGTTGTGACCACCTAGGAGACAGGTGGGCCTGGCCCTGGTCGGCGTCCGCGGTTACTTCAAAATAACATGCTTAACGAGATTGGGTATTTGATCTGAGTCTTGCTACGAGCCTATACGCACTAACCACCACGCGGGAACAGTTATGGGTACTCGATGTCGTGGTATCAGCCGAAGCCTCCTAGACGTCAGCGACTGAGCGGCGCGCGCCGGGTTGGACTGCGTAACGCAACTTCCTTTGTAATGGAGGTTGCTAGGTCTGCTCGCCGGCCGCCCACGCAACGTGCAGGTGTGCAATGGGCGATGGGCCTAGACCCCTGCGCGCATAGGATTTAGACCGGCGTGCTGACCTCTCTGTTAGGCCTAGGTAGGGTTGCGACGTGTTGATCTTCCGAGGACGGGTATGACCCAGGAAAGTGTGCCCGGCCAGAGGGATCGAGCGTGTTGGGTAATGTGGTGCACCCCTGTAGGGAAGTTTATCTATTCGAATAGCCGTGTCCCTCGGTAAAAGGACGACCCGGAGTTGTACCTCGACCTTATGACAACTAGAATCGGATACTTAATAAAACACACCCTTTCAAGTGCCAGATACAACCCGGTGATCGCTCTCTCACAGGGCGACGAGGAGAGGATCGTCGGGTAGGATTATGCTATGCGATGATACTTGGTGAACTTACCAGCTACTCTCTTCTATATGCTTCAAGATGGAGGCTACCAGAAGCGTAGTCTTCGATAGGACTAGCTATCCCCCTCTTATTCTGGCATTCTGCAGTTCAGTCCACAGATACTACCCATTTCATTGATACCATTGCATATGTAGTGTAGATCCTTGCTTGCGAGTACTTTGGATGAGTACTCACGGTTGCTTTGCTCCCCCTTTTTCCCCTTTCTATACTCGGTTGTCGCAACCAGATGCTGGAGCCCAGGAGCCAGACGCCACCTTCGACGACCCCTACTACACCGAGGGTGCCTACTACTACATGCAGGCCGCCAACGACGACCAGGAGTAGTTTAGGAGGATCCCAGGCAGGAGGCCTGCGCCTCTTCGATCTGTATTCCAGTTTGTGCGAGCCATCTTATGGCACCTTGTTTAACTTATGTCTGTACTCAGATATTGTTGCTTCCGCTGACTCGTCTAGGATCGAGCACTTGTATTCGAGCCCTCGAGGCCCCTGGCTTGTATTATGATGCTTGTATGACTTATTTATTTTTAGAGTTGTGTTGCGATATCTTCCCGTGAGTCCCTGATCTTGATCGTACATGTTTGCGTGTATGATTAGTGTATGATTGAATCGGGGGCGTAACAAGTTGGTATCAGAGCCGGCTACCTGTAGGAACCCCCCTTCCACACTCCTTGGCCGAAGTTGAGTCTAGACAAGGAAAACTGTTTTACTAACTTGGCTGTGTGGCTTACGGGCCCACGTTGCCATTGGGTGGTATTAGGATCTTTTACTCCTCGTTCTTTACTCTGGGATTCTAATCTCTCTTCAATCCGGGTTAAATGATTTTACTAGTAATAACTCTAGGATCTCGATACCACTTCTTGCCGGAGAGCCCGTTCATTCCAGATGATCGACTGCTTCACCAGAAGATTCGGGTTAAACAAATTTACTAACACTAATATTAGGATCCCGTGACCACATTCACACCAAAGTTGGATAAGCCATAGTTATTCCTTAGAATAGTATTTTGAACAATATCCACACTGTCATATGACTCCTTTGAAACATCTTTGTTTTCAGATGGAACCCACGAGGCAGGTCGTGCGCCACACGGTGGCCATTGGTGTCCAGGGTTCACCTGCTATGTTAGCTGAGATGATGACCTATCTGGGTTATCGCTGGCACCCTGAGTACACCGTGTACGAGCAGTACCAGGACTTTAACCAGGAGCAGTACCGTGCCATCGTCCACCTTTACTCTCGGGAGTATGACTCCACTACTGTGCTGCACACCGCTCATGGTGTTGGAGTGACCATTTATATGGCAGTCCACGATGCTGCTTATGCAGCTCTGACACGTCTTCGTGGAGAGTATCGGGCGTTGGACACCTCCCCTTTCAGGCACGTTGCTATCGCATCTGACGATGGTGCGGGGGGATATTACACTGCTGCCTACTCCACCGTCACCCGAGAGCCCTTCCACCATCAGAACCTGGTTCTGCATGCTGATGGGCTGGATCGAGCTAACCGAGCTCTTCGCCACGAGTTGTACACCACCCGTCAGCACCTTTACAGTGCTTTGACGCTGTTGCACCCCTTTGTCCGATCTGGTGAGCTGCCGCGATCTGCGATCTACCCAGTCAGGACCGTGATGCCCCAGGGTGTCAGTTGGCCAGATGTGGGAGGCTACACTCCCGCACTTGGTCCTCTTTTGCCACCTGGACGTCGGGTTCTACACCAGAGTGTTCACGGACCGCAGGCTACTGACATGGAGGACTTCCCGTCGCGTCACTACCAGCTGTCAGGCTACACCTACCTCCACAGTTCCTCTTGGGACTGATGTAGTCTTGCTTATTAGCATTAGATGCATTCGCCGCGAGCCTGCGTGCCGCCTATGGTGTCTTTAGTCTTATGTACTGAACTCGGTGTACTGAACTCTATGCATGATCCCTTTTGTAAGATATGCCAACTACTATGTAGTATCTATCGTGCTCCTTTCATTATGCATGTTTCACCAAGAATGATTCTTGTCTTTGCAAATTTCTCAATGCTGAACTACCCCTGTTATATATTAGCAGGATGGTTAGACCAGGTGGTCGTGGTCGTGGTGGCAACGCCCCACCACCGCCTGAGTATATGGCTGGTATGATCCAACAGTTCGAGCTGAACCGCCAGTTCATGGAGAATATGATGGCTCAGTTCCCGCGCCCCAATATGAACCAGCAGCCAGCCCAAATAACTCTGCAGGATTTCATACGCCTCAACCCAACCATGTACCGCAGCTCAACTCAGCCTCTGGATGCTGATGACTGGCTCCGTGACATCACCTATGAGATGGAGTCTGCTGATGTAGCCCCTGCCAGCTATGTCACCTTTGCTTCCTTCTTTCTGAAGGGACCTGCTGCTCAATGGTGGGACAGCCACAGGCGTACTCTGCCGGTTGGAGCGATCATCACCTGGCCAGACTTTCAAGCTGCTTTCCGTGCCCGCTTCATTCCACAGGGAGTCATGGACCGGAAGAAGCGTGAATTCCGCAACCTCACCCAAGGCAACAAAACTATGGAAGCTTATCAGCGGGAGTTTCTGGACTTATCACGCTATGCTAAAGAAGACATTGCAACTGATGCACGCAGACAGGAGAAGTTCCATGATGGCCTTCAAGCTGACATCAAGCTCGCACTGCTAGTGCATGACTTTCCCGATTTCGCCACCTTGGTGAACAAGGCCATCAATGTTGAAACTGGTCTGCAGGAACACCAGAGCTCTCACAGGCGCAACCGTGACACGGGCTCATCTTCGGGCCCGCCCTCACAGAAGCGTAAGATCTGGATCCCGAACAGCATGTACCGTCCAAATGCACCTGCTCCAAGGCAGTCTTATGCTGCACCGCGTCTGCCTCCTCCACCACCCAGGCAGCCAAGACTTCCAGCTGCACCACCCCAAGCTCCTGCTCCCACTCCCAATAATGGTCTGTGCTACAAGTGTGGTCAACCAGGTCACCTTGCCAGGAACTGCTATCAGAACCAAAATCAACTGGCCCTTCCTGCAGCTGGCCGTGGAAGCAACCAGCCCCGCAACAACAATGCCAAGTCTTATGGTCGTGTTCATGCCAACCACGTTGATCTCAATGAAGCTCGAGACCAGCCTGCTACTGTGATGGGTACACTCCTCGTAAATTCAGTACCAGCATCCGTTTTATTTGATACAGGTGCATCGCATTCATTCATGTCGGAAGATTTTGCATGCTTGCACGACATTAAATGTGAGGACATGAACGCTTCGCTATTAGTACACACCCCTGCGGGCCAATGTCGAACCTCCATGTTTTGCAAGGACGTCCCCGTTGAAATCGAAGGACTGGAATTCCTTGTCTCTCCCATCGCACTGAAGTCCTGTAGCATTGATCTCATTCTGGGAATGGAATGGTTGAAAGCGCATACTGCTTCTATAGTTTGCGCCACTAAGACCGTCCATCTGCTACACCCTTCCGATGAAATAATAAGCTACAACGCTCGTCTGGTTCAGAATGCCGAGGCAAGGCTTTATGCGTTGAACGCATTGAACGCTGCACCACTCGAGGGTATTGAAAACATTCCCGTTGTTCGTGAATTCCACGATGTCTTTCCTGAAGAACTTCCAGGGATTCCCCCTGCTAGAGCTGTCGAATTCATCATCGACTTGAAACCAGGCACCACTCCTATAGCCAAACGACCCTACAAGATGCCGCCGCATGAACTCATTGCGCTTAAGGAGGAAATCGACACATCTCTTCGCAGTGGTTTCATTCGCCCCAGTTGCTCTCCTTGGGGAGCACCTTCCCTCTTTGTCAAGAAGAAGGATGGGACAAACCGATTGGTCCAAGACTACCGTCCTATTAACCAAGCTACCATTATTGCCGTCGATTCGTCGAGAACTTCTCCAAGATCGCCAGGCCTCTGACTAACCTATTGCATAAGGGCGTCAAGTACCAATGGACAGACAAATGTCAGGAAAGTTTCCAGGCACTCAAGGACAAGTTGACTTCTGCCCCAGTGCTTGCTCCACCTGATACTAAGAAGGACTTCGTCATTTACTACGACGCTTCCCAACAAGGATTAGGCTGTGTCCTAATGCAAGAGCGCAAAGTGATTGCCTATGCATCCCATCAATTGCGCCCTCACGAAGAGAACTACCCAGTTCACGACCTCGAGCTTGCTGCTGTCATACATGCACTGAAACAGTGGCGACATTACCTTCTCGGTAATCGTTGCGAGATCTTCACCGACCACCAAAGTCTAAAGTATCTGTTTACTCAGCCAGACCTGAACCTCCGTCAGCAGAGATGGATGGAGACTGTTGCAGACTTTGACTTGGGTATTTCCTATACACCAGGCAAGGCTAATGTAATGGCTGATGCCTTGAGCCGTAAGTCATATTGCAACCACCTCCAGGTTCACAAAGTTCAACCCTCGCTTGTTGAAGAATTCAGAAAGCTGAACCTCCATATTGTTCCTCCTGGAGCACTCACTCCCCCTCCTCCAGAGTTCCGCAAGATGAACCTCCATGTTGTTCCCCAGGGTTCCCTCAATACCCTGGCTGTCGAACCAGATCTTTTGGGCAGCATCAAGACACTGCAGAAGTATGACTCTCAAGCCCACAAGATTAAGCGCTACCTCGCGGCAGGAAGGCCCTCGTGCTTCACCCTTGGAGATGATGACACCTTATTCTTTAAAGGTCGAATAGTGGTCCCTACGGAAGACAACCTGGATATGACTCAGAAGGTTATGAAAGAAGCTCATGAAACGCCTCCGTCTATTCATCCCGGTAGCACCAAAATGTACCAAGATGTCCGTCGAAAATTCTGGTGGTCTAATATGAAGCAAGACATTGCTCGTTATGTTGCTGAATGTGACGTTTGTTGTCGAATCAAAGCAGAACATCAAAGACCTGCTGGAACTCTGCAACCTATCTCTATTCCTGAATGGAAATGGGACCATGTTGAAATGGACTTCGTCACTGGTTTTCCCAAATCGCAGAAAGGTAATGATGCTATCCTTGTCATCATTGATAGACTCTCTAAAGTTGCACATTTTCTGGCGGTCAAAGAAACGATCACTGCTAGTCAGCTTGCAACTCTCTACATGTCCAGGATTGTTTCACTTCACGGTATTCCGCTGGTAATCAGTTCGGACCGTGGCAGCTTATTCACTTCGAGATTCTGGGCAAGTTTCCAAGAAGCTATGGGTACTCATCTGTCATTCAGTACTGCATTTCATCCTCAGTCGCAAGGGCAAGTGGAACGTGTCAACCAAGTTCTCGAAGACATGCTTCGAGCTTGTGTTATCTCTTTCGGCAAGAAATGGGAGGAATCTCTCCCGTATGCGGAGTTCTATTATAATAATAGCTATCAAGCTAGTCTGAAGATGGCCCCCTTCGAAGTGTTATATGGACGAAAGTGCCGAACCCCTCTGAACTGGTCAGAAACTGGGGAACGTCCACTCTTCGGTCCGGATATTATCCAACACGCCGAAGAACAAGTCTGCATCATTTGTGAGAATCTCAAGACTGCCCAGTCACATCAGAAGAGTCAGTATGACCGTCATCATAAAGACATGACCTATCAACCTGGCGAAAAGGCTTATCTTCGAGTTACACCAATGAAGGGTGCTCACCGCTTCAGGATCAAGGGCAAGCTAGCTCCTCGCTATATTGGTCCATTCACTATTCTCGAAAAGTGTGGAAAAGTGGCATATCAACTGGAACTTCCGCCGAACCTTTCTCAGGTTCACGATGTGTTCCACGTGTCACAACTCCGCCGCTGCTTCAAGGACCCAATCCGAGTAGTGGATCATGAAGTGCTCGAATTGCAACAGGACCTCTCCTATAAAGAGCATCCGGTCCGCATTCTCGACCAAGCTGAACGCTGCACACGTCAGAAGGCAATCAAGTTCCTCAAGGTTCAGTGGTCAAATCATTCTGAAGATGAGGCCACTTGGGAACGCGAGGATCGTCTTCGTGAAGAATACCCCACTTTCTTTCAGTCTTCCTCTTAATTCTCGGCACGAGAATTCTTGATAGATGAGGAGAATTGTAACACCCCATGTCATTAGCCACAGTAATCACTTTTGATAATGACAAGTCAGCATGTTTAACAGTGCATAATCATCATTAGCATCATATTGCATTTCAACTCCTAACTCAAATTCAAATTTAAATGAAAGTGGAAAATAAAAGTTATCCAACATAGAAACTAAAATGTTCAATAAATAGCAAATATTGCAGAGACCATTCTAAAATTGTAACCAACAATAAATTAATTAATTAGGTGGCTCAAACTTTACCAAAACAGCTAGGATTAATGCATATAATATTCTAAAAAGTGTGTGAGATCCATTTGACTCCAAACCAATTTTTGACAGTGGTAGAGGATGCCTAGTATTTATTGGAACAATGCCATGTTCTACAAAAATCATTATAGGCCTAACTATTTACTAAACAGAGAAATGTGAATAAATAAAAGAAAAGGGCAAAAGAAAACAGAGAAAAGGAAAAAAAGGAAAAAACCCCGGCCCAACTGCCCACGGCCACCAGGCCGGCCCAGCCCCCCCTCCCCTATAGGCCTCCCCAGGGCCACCGAACCCTAACCCCCCCCCCCCCAACCGACACATCCCCCCCCCCCCCCGCTCCCTCCCGATCCATTTCTGGATCGGGCGCTGGCCCGAGCCGCCTCGCCCTCGCATCGACGCCGCTCGCCGCCGGACGCCGCCGGACCTCGTCGCGCCTTCCCCCTCTCCGTTGTCGACCTCGTCCCCGTCCTCCCCCTCGAGCTCGAGCATCGCTGCCACCCCCCTACAGCTCGCGGTGAGCACATAGCCGCCCGCGCCCCTCCTTTCCCCTCGATCACCGCCGCTCGCCCGCACTGCCTCTGCGTTGCCGCTGCTCGCGCCGCCCCGCACCCGCGCGCGCGCCCGCCCGCTGCTCGCGCCACCGCGCCCCTGTGCCGCTGCTCCGCCCGTGCTCGCATGCCGGCCCGCCCGCGCTCGCCCGCGCCTGCTCGCGCACGCGCCCGCACGCATGCGCTGCCGCCGCCCGCGCGCCGCGCCCGTCGCCCCGTGCCACTGGCAAGTGGGCCAACCCCCCCTGGGTCGCTGACGAACGGGGCCCGCTGCCCAGAAAAAGAAAATAAAAATAAAATAGAATTATTAAAATTATTAATTAATTAATTAGTTAATTAATTAAGTTAATTAACCCTGTTTAGGTTAATCTAATCTAGTTAATTAGTTTAATTAAGTATTAATTAATTAGTTAATCACTAATTAACTAACCAGTCTATGACAGGTGGGACCCACGTGTCAGGTGGTGCTGACGTCAGCATGACGTCAAGCTGACATCATCAGCTATTGTTTCGGATAATGTTAAATTTAAATTAACAATAATTTCAGAATTGATTAAAACTTTGAAAAATAATATAAAATAAACCGTAACTCGGATGAAAATACTTTGTACATGAAAGTTGCTCAGAACGACGAGACGAACCCAGTTACGCAACCCACATATCCGTGTGATGCCTCTAAATACCTGAACATGCAACCGTCCCCCTCCGGTCATCTGTCTAACAAATGTCCGAAACCAGGAAAACTTTCCCGGATGGGATCCCCCTTTCTCGGTAACGTGCAACCCCACGTTAGAACACACCCGGCACTGCATATTGTCATGTCATACTTTGTGTAGCATTATTTGCTTTGTATTTACTGTTTCCTCCCCCCTCCTTCTCTCTCGATAGACGCTGAGACCGCTGACGACGCTGCCATGAACGACTACTACGTCGACGACCCTTCTCTCTCGACACAGCTTCCAGGCAAGCCCCCCCCCCCTTGATCAACCCGATATCGCCTATTCCTTCTCTCTACTGCTTGCATTAGAGTAGTGTAGCATGTTACTGCTTTCGGTTAATCCTATTCTGCTGCATAGCCTGTCTTTGCTACTACTGTTGATACCTTACCTGCAATCCTAAATGCTTAGTATAGGTTGCTAGAATTACATCAGTAGCCCTACACTCTTGTCCGTCTGCCATGCTATACTACTGGGCCGTGATCACTTTGGGAGGTGATCACGGGTGCATATACTATATACTTTTACATTACCTATGTTACTGTTCGGAGATGGGGGCTGAAGGGGCAGGTGGTTCCATCCAGGTAGTGGTGGGCCTAGGTTCCCGACGGACCCCGAGTGTTACTTTGTGGCAGAGCGACAGGGCAGGTTGTGACCACCTAGGAGACAGGTGGGCCTGGCCCTGGTCGGCGTCCGCGGTTACTTCAAAATAACACGCTTAACGAGATTGGGTATTTGATCTGAGTCTGGCTACGAGCCTATACGCACTAACCACCACGCGGGAACAGTTATGGGTACTCGACGTCGTGGTATCAGCCGAAGCCTCCTAGACGTCAGCGACTGAGCGGCGCGCCGGGTTGGACCGCGTAACGCAACTTCCTTTGTAATGGAGGTTGCTAGGTCTGCTCGCCGGCCGCCCACGCAACGTGCAGGTGTGCAATGGGCGATGGGCCCAGACCCCTGCGCGCATAGGATTTAGACCGGCGTGCTGACCTCTCTGTTAGGCCTAGGTAGGGCTGCGACGTGTTGATCTTCCGAGGCCAGGTATGACCCAGGAAAGTGTGCCCGGCCAGAGGGATCGAGCGTGTTGGGTAATGTGGTGCACCCCTGCAGGGAAGTTTATCTATTCGAATAGCCGTGTCCCTCGGTAAAAGGACGACCCGGAGTTGTACCTTGACCTTATGACAACTAGAACCGGATACTTAATAAAACACACCCTTTCAAGTGCCAGATACAACCCGGTGATCGCTCTCTCACAGGGCGACGAGGAGAGGATCGTCGGGTAGGATTATGTTATGCGATGATACTTGGTGAACTTACCAGCTACTCTCTTCTATATGCTTCAAGATGGAGGCTACCAGAAGCGTAGTCTTCGATAGGACTAGCTATCCCCCTCTTATTCTGGCATTCTGCAGTTCAGTCCACAGATACTACCCATTTCATTGATACCATTGCATATGTAGTGTAGATCCTTGCTTACGAGTACTTTGGATGAGTACTCACGGTTGCTTTGCTCCCCCTTTTTCCCCTTTCTATACTCGGTTGTCGCAACCAGATGCTGGAGCCCAGGAGCCAGACGCCACCTTTGACGACCCCTACTACACCGAGGGTGCCTACTACTACGTGCAGGCCGCCGCCGACGACCAGGAGTAGTTTAGGAGGATCCCAGGCAGGAGGCCTGCGCCTCTTCGATCTGTATTCCAGTTTGTGCTAGCCATCTTATGGCACCTTGTTTAACTTATGTCTGTAGTCAGATATTGTTGCTTCCGCTGACTCGTCTATGATCGAGCACTTGTATTCGAGCCCTCGAGGCCCCTGGCTTGTATTATGATGCTTGTATGACTTATTTATTTTTAGAGTTGTGTTGTGATATCTTCCCGTGAGTCCCTGATCTTGATCGTACACGTTTGCGTGTATGATTAGTGTACGATTGAATCGGGGGCGTCACATGTAGCTAATATGCGATTGTGTTTCATGAATGGATCAATGATTGAGCATGATGGGCTAGGGATAACTTTCTTTAGTGTTGATATTTTGAAAGACATGGTTGCTTGTTGATATCCTTGAGTATTGAAATCTTCATGTCAAAACTAGACTATTTCTTTGAACCATATAAAAGTCCAAATGTCCATGCTACAAAAGAAAAGAATATGTGATGAACATGTTAGGCAGCATTCCACATCAAAAATTATGTTTTTATCATTTACCTACTCGAGGACGGGTAGGAATTAAGCTTGGGGATGCTGATACGTCTCCAACGTATCTATAATTTTTTTATTGTTCCATGTTGTTATATTATGTTTCTTGGATGTTTTATAATCATTTTATAGCAACTTTATATCATTTTTTGGGACTAACCTATTGACATAGTGCCTAGTGCCAGTTGCTGTTTTTTGCTTGTTTTTTACTTCGCAGAATATCAGTACCAAATGGAGTCCAAATACAGTGAAACTTTTTTGACATTTTTTCTGGACCAGAAGACACCCAGTGAGCCAAGAAAGTACCAGAGGGGAGGCCCGTGGTGGGCACAACCCACCAGGGTGCGCCCAGATGGGTTGTGCCCCCCACGGAGACCTCCCGCACCGCCTCTTCGCCCTATAAATTCCCAAATATTCCAGAAACCCTAGAGGAGTCGACAAAACACAATTCCAGCCGCTGCAAGTTCCAGAACCACGAGATCCAATCTAGACACCATCACAGAGGGGTTCATCATCCTCATTGGAGAACCAAGCAACACTATGTAAATGGTACCTACACACAAAGAAGAAATACTTGCAACCTGACGCTTATGAGGGATTGTCAATCCCTCTATGGGTAATGGCGCCAGAAATTGTCAAGTTGATGAGATAAAAATTGTGTAGATTGGATAAATAGCTCTCGATAAAACGCGAAATAAAATAAGTAATAAAAAAGTGCAGCAAGGTATTTTTGGGTTTTTGGAATAGTAGATCTGAAAATAAAAGTGAATAACAATATATCTCAAAGCAAATATGATAAAGAATAGACCCGGGGCCGTAGATTTCACTAGTGGCTTCTCTCAAGAAAATAGCATACGGTGGGTAAACAAATTACTGTTGGGCAATTGATAGAAAATCAAATAATTATGACGATATCCAAGGCAATGATCAATATATAGGCATCACGTCCAAGATTAGTAGACCGACTCCTGCCTGCATCTACTACTATTACTCCACACATTGACCGCTATCGAGCATGCATCTAGTGTATTAAGTTCATGGAGAAACGGAGTAATGCAATAAGAACGATGACATGATGTAGACGAGATCTATTCATGTAGGAATAGCTCCCATCTTTTTATCCTTAATAGCAACGATACATGCGTGTCTTACTGCCCCTTCTGTCACTGGGAAAGAACACCGTAAGATCGAACCCATCACAAAGCACCTCTTTCCATGGCAAGAAAAATCGATCTAGTTGGCCTAACTAAACCAAAGATTCGAAGAAGAAATACGAGGCTATAAATAATCATGCATATAAGAGATCAAAAGAAGACTCACATAATATTCATGGATATAGATCTGATCATAAACTCAAAGTTCATCGGATCCCAACAAACACACCGCAAAAAAGAGTTACATCAAATAGATCTCCAAGAGACCATTGTATTGAGAATCAAAAGAGAGAGAGAGAGGAAGCCATCTAGCTACTGCCTACGGACCCGTAGGTCTATGATGAACTACTCATGCATTATCAGAGAGGCACCAATGAGGATGATGAACCCCTCTGTGATGGTGTCTAGATTGGATCTCATGGTTCTGGAACTTGCGGCGGCTGGAATTGTGTTTCGTCGACTTCCCTAGGGTTTCTGGAATATTTGGGGATTTATAGGGCGAAGAGGCGGTGTGGGAGGTCACCGAGGGGGGCACAACCCCCTTGGGCGCGCCTAGGCCTCCTAGCGCGCCCTGGTGGGTTGTGCCCACCTCGGGCCTCCCCTCTGGTACTTCTTTGGCCCATGTGGTGTCTTCTAGTCCAAAAAAATATCCAAAAAGTTTCACTGCATTTGGACTCCGTTTGGTACTGCTATTCTGCGAAGTAAAAAATAAGCAAAAACAGCAACTGGCACTGGGCACTATGTCAATAGGTTAGTCCCAAAAAATGATATAAAGTTGCTATAAAATGATTGTAAAACATCCAAGAATGATAATATAACAGCATGGAACAAGCAAAAATTATAGATACGTTGGAGACGTATCAATAACCCACAACCTAAAAATAAAAGATATGATAAAAGAGACTTTGTTGCAAGAAAACATGAAAGAGAAAGAGAACCATGGGTTCAAAAACCCATGCCCTTTCCACCTAAACCAACTAAGAAAAAAGATGATGAAGAATTTGAACGCCTTGCTGAAATGCTTAGGCTAGTCTTTTTGCGCACTCGCTTGGCTGATATTTTAAAGATGGCCCCTTATGCAAAATACATGAAAGACATCATCACTAATAAGAGAAAGATACCGGAAGATGAAATCTCCACCATGCTTGCTAATTATTCTTTTAAGGATGGACTACCTAAAAAACTTGGAGATCCGGGAATACCAACTATACCTTGCTCCATGAAAAGAAATTATGTTAAAATTGCTTTGTGTGATTTAGGAGCTGGTGTTAGTGTTATGCCTTTCTCCTTATATAAAAGACTTGATTTTAATAAACTCACACCTACTAAAATATCTTTGCAAATGGCTAACAAATCAACTGCCATACCTATCAGTATTTGTGAGGATGTGCCCGTTGTTGTTGCAAATGTTACTAACTTAACTGACTCTGTTATACTTGATATGCCCGAGGACGACAACATGTCAATTATCCTTGGTAGACCCTTTTTGAATACTGCAGGGTCTGTTATTGATTGCAATAAAAGGATGGTCACTTTTCATATCAATGGTAATGAACATACGGTGCACTTTCCGAAGAAACAATTCCAAGTGAATGGTATCAATGTTGTTGAAAAATCTCCGACACTCACTATTGGAAGTTTTCAACTACCTCTACCTACTGCCAAAAAGAAATATGAAATACTTATTGTTGGGGACATGCATATCCCCGTTGAGGTAACTTAGTGTTTTACGAAAGTTCTTTGGTTTCATGCTAATCGAAGGTGGTTGTTAATAAGACTTGATCAACCTTATTAATGAATCATTTTTGAGAGGTATGAAGTTGATGAATTTAGTAAGCACAACCTTCTGCTCCCAACTTTTGTTTTCTGTTTTTCTTAGTTAAATAAAATAAAATGCCATGTTTTGTCTGTTTTCTGAATTTCCCGTGCAATAAAAAATAACCCAAAAATAAAAGTTCTCAGAATGCCCTGAAAATCTAATATGATTTTTTTATGAATATTTCTGAATTTTTTGTGCAAATAACATTAGAGGGGGTGCACCTGGTGACCACAAGACACCAAGGCGTGCCAGCAACCCTAGGCGCGCCCTGGTGGGTTGTGGTCCCCACGTGGGTCCCTTCACTTACTTCTTTAGCCCATGTCATCTCCTACCTCCAGAAAAAATCACCATAGCTCTCTCTCTCTCTCTCTCTCTCGTGTTCTTGCTCTCAAACCCGCGGATTTTGATCTTTTTGCTCGAAGCTCCATTTTCGAAACTGTTTTGGGGGATTGCTACTTGGTATGTGACTCCTCCATCGCTCCAATTAGTTTTTGCTTTAGTGATTTATATTTTGAATAATTAGCTACTCTTGGTGCTGCTGTAGATGAGCTTGCATGTTGAATTCTTAGAGTTCTAAGTAGTTTGAATGCTTAATATGGCCTCTATGCACCCTTATGAGTAGTTGCTATCAATCTTGTGAAGTTTTGTTGACAAAAATTTTGTGTCCCAAAATGTTTCAGAAATTGTTCGCAAATAAAAATGCAATTCTTTAGGAGTTCTTCGAGGAGGAGGTCTACGGAGGCATCATCTAGTAGTGGCTTGATTCGTCGGTCTTATGTTGAACCAAGCGCAAGCGAAATGCGGGATGCAACCATCAAATCATGTTTATGGCCGTGTAACAATTTCATGGTGAGCGCAGGTATTAAGGAAGAATTTGAGGAATATGTTCCAAACGCTGAGCTTGGTCCCTACATCGAAGATAAGTGCATTCAGCATCTCAACCTCACAGAAACATTCACTAAGAAATTTAAATTTCATCCACGTGAGTCTAGGGTTTCATTTAGTCTTTATAATCATTCATGTACCATGCCTCTAGAGATGTTTTGTAATGCCTGCAAAATTCCATATTGGGGTTGGCATGACGAGCCACCAAGATCTGAATATGAGTCATTTCTGACTAGCCTTTGCTACGGTGAGGATAGAGGAGTGACACAAGGTAGAATAAAAAGTATTCATTTCCCATCAATTCAATACTTTGCACTGTTTAATGGCAAATGCATCGTAGGCAAGCAAGATTGTAGCACACTATGTGCCCCCGACTTGAGCCTCATACACACTGCTCTGACTGGAATTAAATGCTACAATCTTGGAGTGATTGTTGCACGAAGGTTGCAGCACAATGCTGGTAGTGGTTATTTTTATGGTAGGATTTATGATTCTCGTTTAGCTACAGAGGTTGGTGTAACACCTCTGCCTCATGACCCTATCCTACTGATACGTCTCCAACGTATCTATAATTTTTTATAGTTCCATGCTATTATATTATCTGTTTTGGATGTTTTATATGCATTATTATGCTATTTTATATTATTTTTGGGACTAACCTATTAACTAGAGCCGAGTGCCAGTTTCTGTTCTTCACCTTGTTTTTGAGTTTCGCAGAAAAGGAATACCAAACGGAGTCCAAACGGAATAAAACCTTCGCGATGATTTTTCTTGGACCAGAAGACACCTGTGGGACTTGGACTCCAAGTCAGAAGACCTTGGAGTAGACGACAAGCCACAGGGGCGCGCCCCCAGCCTTGTGGCCTACTCCAACACCTCCTGACCTAATTCTTCTTCCTATATATTCACATATATCCCCAAACAACCAGAAGCATCCACGAAAACACTTTTCCACCGCCGCAACCTTCTATACCCGTGAGATCCCATCTAGGGGCCTTTTTCGGCATCCTGCCGGAGGGGGATTCGATCACGGAGGGCTTCTACATCAACTCTATTGCCCTTCCGATGAAGCGTGAGTAGTTTACCTTAGACCTACGGGTCCATAGCTAGTAGCTAGATGGCTTCTTCTCTCTCTTTGATTCTCAATACCACGTTCTCCTTGATGTTCTTGGAGATCTATCCGATGTAATCTTCTTTTGCGGTGTGTTTGTCGAGATCCGATGAATTGTGGATTTATGATTAGCTTATCTATGAATATTATTTGAATCTTCTCTGAATTATTATATGCATGATTTGATATCTTTGTAATTCTCTTTGAATTATCGGTTTGGTTTGGCCAACTAGATTGGTATTCCTTGCAATGGGAGAAGTGCTTAGCTTTGGGTTCAATCTTGCGGTGTCCTTTCCCAGTGACAGTAGGGGCAGCAAGGCATGTATTGTATTGTTGCCATCGAGGATAAAAAGATGGGGTTTTTATCATATTACTTGAGTTAATTCCTCTACATCATGTCATCTTACTTAATGCGTTACTCTGTTCTTCATGAACTTAATACTCTAGATGCAGGCAGGAGTCGGTCGATGTGTGGAGTAATAGTAGTAGATGCAGGATCATTTCGGTCTACTTGACATGGACGTGATGCCTATATTTCATAATCATTGCCTTATATGTCGTCATAACTTTGCACTTTTCTATCAATTGCTCGACAGTAATTTGTTCACCCACCGTATTATTTGCTATCTTGAGAGAAGCCTCTAGTGAAACCTATGGCCCCCAGGTCTATTTTCCATCATATAAGTTTTCGATCTACTATTTTGCAATCTTTTACTTTCAGATCTATAAACCAAAAAACCCAAAAATATTTACTTTATCTTTTGTTTAGTTTTATCTATCTCTATCAGATCTCACTTTTGCAAGTGGCCGTGAAGGGATTGACAACCCCTTTATCGCGTTGGGTGCAAGTGTTTGATTGTTTGTGCAGGTATCAGGTGATTTGTGTGTCGTCTCCTACTGGATTGATACCTTGGTTCTCTAACTGAGGGAAATACTTATCTCTACTTTGCTGCATCACCCTTTCGTCTTCAAGGAAAAAACCAACGCAAGCTCAAGAAGTAGCAGGAAGAATTTCTTGTGCCGTTGCCGGGGAGATCTATGCCAAGTCAAGACATACCAAGTACCCATCATAAACTCTCATCTCTTGCAATACATTATTCGCCATTTGCCTCTCGTTTTCCTCTCCCCCACTTCTAAAACGATTTTCGAAAAGATTTGCCTTTTTATTTGCCCTTCTTCCGTTCGTCTTGTTCATTTGCTTTTTGTTTGCTCGTGTGTTGGATTGCTTGCTTTGTCACGATGACTCAAGAGAATACCAAATTGTGTGACTTTTCCAACACTAATAACAATGATTTTATTAGTACTCCGATTGCTCCGGCCACTAGTGCGGAATCTTATGAAATTAATGCCGCTTTGCTGAATCTTGTTATGAAAGATAAATTTTCTGGCCTTCCTAGTGAAGATGCCACATCCCATCTAAATAGTTTCCTTGAGTTGTGTGATATGCAAAATAAGAAAGATGTGGATAATGATATTGTTAAATTGAAGCTATTTCCGTTTTCACTTCGAGATCGTGCTAAAACTTGGTTTTCATCTTTGCCTAAAAATAGTATTGATTCATGGAATAAGTGTAAAGATGCTTTTATTTCCAAGTATTTTCCTCCCGCTAAGATCATCTCCCTTAGGAACAATATTATGAATTTTAAGCAACTTGATCATGAACATGTTGCACAATCTTGGGAGAGGATGAAATTGATGATACGAAATTGCCCTACTCATGGCTTGAATTTGTGGATGATTGTACAAAAAAATTATGCCGGATTGAATTTTGCTTCTAGAAATCTTTTAGATTCGGCCGCGGGAGGTACTTTTATGGAAATTACTCTAGGAGAAGCTACTATACTTCTAGATAATATTATGGTTAATTATTCTCAATGGCATACCGAAAGATCTTCCACTAGTAAAAAAGTGCATGCGATTGAAGAGATTAATGTTTTGAGTGGAAAGATGGATGAACTTATGAAATTATTTGCTAGCAAGAGTGCTTCTATTGATCCTAATGATACGCCTTTGTCTACTTTGATTGAGAATAATAATGAATCTATGGATGTGAATTTTGTTGGTAGGAACAATTTTGGTAATAACGCGTATAGAGGTAATTTTAATCCTAGGCCGTTTCCTAGTAATTCCTCTAATAATTATGGTAATTCCTACAACAATTCTTATGGAAATTATAATAAGATGTCCTCTGATTTTGAGAATAGTGTTAAAGAATTTATGATTTCACAAAAAAGTTTCAATGCTTTGATTGAAGAAAAATTGCTTAAGATTGATGATTTGGCTAGGAACGTGGATAGAATTTCTCTTGATGTTGATTCTTTGAAAATTAGATCTATTCCACCCAAGCATGATGTCAATGAATCTCTAAAGGCTATGAGAATCTCCATTCGTGAGTGCAAAGAAAGAATCGCTAAGATGCGTGCTAAAAGAGATTGGTTTGTAAAAACATGTTCTTCTAGTTTCCGTGAAAATAATGATGAAGACCTTAAAGTGATTGATGTGACTCCTATTGAATCTTTGTTTTCCAATATAAATCTTGATAAAGATGGGACTGGAGATGAGTCAACTTTAGTTAAAAGGTGCCCCAATGATTCGGAGTTTTTAGATCTTGATGCAAAAATTGATAAAAGTGGGATTGGAGAGGTCAAAACTTTAAGTAGCAATGAACCCACTCTTTTGGATTTCAAGGACTTTAATTATGATAATTGTTCTTTAATAGATTGTATTTCCTTGTTGCAATCCATGTTGAATTCTCCTCATGCTTATAATCAAAACAAAGCTTTTACTAAACATATCGTTGATGCTATGATGCAATCTTTTGAAGAAAAGCTTGAATTGGAAGTTTCTATCCCTAGAAAACTTTATGATGAGTGGAAACCTACTATTAAGATTAAGATTAAAGATTATGAGTGCCATGCTTTGTGTGATTTGGGTGCTAGCGTTTCCACGATTCCAAAAACTTTATGTGATGTGTTAGGTTTCCGTGAATTTGATGATTGTTCTTTAAATTTGCATCTTTTGGATTCCACTATTAAGAAACCTATGGGAAGGATTAATGATGTTATTATTTTTGCAAATAGGAATTATGTGCCCGTAGATTTCATTGTTCTTGATATAGATTGCAATCCTACATGACCTATTATTCTTGGTAGACCTTTCCTTAGAACGATTGGTGCAATTATTGATATGAAAGAAGGAAACATTAGATTTCAATTTCCGTTAAGGAAGGGCATGGAACACTTTCCAAGAAAAAAATTAAATTTCCATATGAATCTATTATGAGAGCTACTTATGGATTGCATACCAAAGATGACAATACCTAGATCTATTTGTTTTTTATGCCTAGCTAAGGGCGTTAAACAATAGCGCTTGTTGGAAGGCAACCCAATTTTATTTTTGTTTTTGCTTTTTGTTCCTGGTTTGCTTTGAATAATTTATCTAGCCTATGGTTAGATGTGGTTTTGTGTTTTAATTAGTGTTTGTGCCAAGTAAGACCTTTGGGATGGCTTACGGTGATAGTTGATTTGATCTTGCTGAAAAACAGAAACTTTTATGCCCAGGAAAATAATTTTTATAATTCACAGAAGCGTGATTTTGATCTGATTCTTTTTTCACAAGATTTATATACAAATTTCCCAGGCTTTCCTAATTTTTCAGAATTTTTGGAGTTACATAAGTATTCGAAGTTCTCTGATTACTACAGACTGTTCTATTTTTGACAGATTCTGTTTTCTTTGTGTTGTTTGCTTATTTTGATGAATCTATGGGTAGTATCGGGGGTATGAACCATGGAAAAGTTGGAATAAAGTAAATATTACACCAATATAAATAAATAATGAGTTCACAACAGTACCAAAAGTGGTGATTTATTTTCTTATACTAACGGAGCTTATGAGATTTTTTGTTGAGTTTTGTGTTGTGAAGTTTTCAAGTTTTGGGTAAGGATTTGATGGACTATGGAATAAGGAGTGGCAAGAGCCTAAGCTTGGGGATGACCAAGGCACCCCAAGGTAATATTCAAGGACAACTGAAAGCCTAAGCTTGGGGATGCCCCGGAAGGCATCCCCTCTTTCGTCTTCGTCTATCGGTAACTTTACTTGAGGCTATATTTTTATTCACCACATGATATGTGTTTTGCTTGGAGCGTCTTGTATGATATGAGCCTTTACTTTTTATTTTGCCACAATCATCCTTGCTGTACACACCTTTTGAGATGGACACGCATGAATCGTGATTTATTAGAATACTCTATGTGCTTCACTTATATCTTTTGAGTTAGGCAATTTTGCTCTAGTGCTTCATTTATATCTTTTTAGAGCACGACGGTGGCTTTATTTTGTAGAAATTATTGAACTCTCATGATTCACTTATATTATTTTGAGAGTCTCTAAAGAGCATGGTAATTTTCTTGGGTTATGAATTTAGTCCTAATATGATAGACATCCAAGAGGGATATAATAAAAACTTTCATATAAAGTGCATTGAATACTATGAGAAGTTTGATTCCTTATGATTGTTTTGAGATATAAAGATGGTGATATTAGAGTCATGCTAGTGAGTAATTGTGAATTGGAGAAATACTTGTGTTAAGGTTTGTGAGTCCCGTAGCATGCATGTATGGTGAACCGTTATGTAACGAAGTTGGAGCATGAGATATTTTTTGATTGTCTTCCTTATGAGTGGCGGTCGGGGACAAGCGATGGTCTTTTCCTACCAATCTATCCCCCTAGGAGGATGCGCGTAGTACTTCATTTCCATGACTAATAGATTTTTGCAATAAGTATGGGAGTTCTTTATGACTAATGTTGAGTCCATGGATTATACCCACTCTCACCCTTCCACCATTGCTAGCCTCTCTAGTGCCGCGCAACTTTCGCCGGTACCATACACCCACCATATACCTTCCTCAAAACAGCCACCATACCTACCTATTATGGCATTTCCATAGCCATTCTGAGATATATTGCCATGCAACTTTCCACCATTCCGTTTTATTATGACACGTTCCATCATTGTCATATTGCTTTGCATGATCATGTAGTTGACATCGTATTTGTGGCAAAGCCACCTTTCATAAATTTTTCATACATGTCACTCTTGAGTCATTGCACATCGCGGTACACCGCCGGAGGCATTCATATAGAGTCATATTTTGTTCTAAGTATCGAGTTGTAAGTAAATAGAAGTGTGATGATCTTCATTATTAGAGCATTGTTCCATGTAAGGAAATAAAAAAAAGGCCAAAGAAGTCAAACAAAAAAAGGAGAAAAAAAGAAAAAAAATGAGAGAAAAAGAGAGAAGGGGCAATGTTACTATCCTTTTTTCCACACTTGTGCTTCAAAGTAGCACCATGATCTTCATGATAGAGAGTCTCCTATGTTGTCATTTTCATATGCTAGTGGGAATTTTTCATTATAGAACTTGGCTTGTATATTCCAACGATGGGCTTCCTCAAATTGCCCTAGGTCTTCATGAGCAAGCAAGTTGGATGCACACCCACTTAGTTTTCTTTTGAGCTTTCATATACTTATAGCTCCAGTGCATCCGTTGCATGGCAATCCCTACTCACTCACATTGATATCTATCGATGGGCATCTCCATAGCCTGTTGATACGCCTAGTTGATGTGAGACTATCTCCTTCTTTTTGTCTTCTCCACAACCACCATATTCTATTCCACCTATAATGCTATGTCCATGGCTCACGCTCATGTATTGCGTGAAAGTTGAAAAGGTTTGAGAACATCAAAAGTATGAAACAATTGCTTGGCTTGTCATCGGGGTTGTGCATGATTTGAATATTTTGTGTGATGAAGATGGAGCATAGCCAGACTATATGATTTTGTAGGGATAAGCTTTCTTTGGCCATGTTATTTTGAGAAGACATAATTGCCTTGTTAGTATGCTTGAAGTATTATTGTTTTTATGTCAATATTAAACTTTTGTTTTCAATCTTATGGATCTGAACATTCATGCCACAATAAAGAAAATAATATGGATAAATATGTTAGGTAGCATTCCACATCAAAAATTCTGTTTTTATCATTTACCTACTCGAGGACAAGCAGGAATTAAGCTTGGGGATGCTTGATACGTCTCCAACGTATCTATAATTTTTGATAGTTCCATGCTATTATATTATCTGTTTTGGATGTTTTATATGCATTATTATGCTATTTTATATTATTTTTGGGACTAACCTATTAACCTAGAGCCCAGTGCCAGTTTATGTTTTTTCCATGTTTTTGAGTTTCGCAAAAAAGGAATACCAAATGGAATAAAACCTTTGCGATGATTTTTCTTGGACCAGAAGACACCTGTGGGACTTGGACTCCAAGTTAGAAGACCTTGGAGTAGACGACAAGCCACAGGGGCGCGCCCCTGCCTTGTGGCCTACTCCAACACCTCCTGACCTAATTCTTCATCCTATATATTCACATATATCCCCAAACGACCAGAAGCATCCACGAAAACACTTTTCCACCGCCGCAACCTTCTGTACCCGTGAGATCCCATCTAGGGGCCTTTTCCGGCACCCTGCCGTAGGGGGATTCGATCACGGAGGGCTTCTACATCAACTCTATTGCCCTTCCGACGAAGCGTGAGTAGTTTACCTTAGACCTACGGGTCCCTAGCTAGTAGCTAGATGGCTTCTTCTCTCTCTTTGATTCTCAATACCACGTTCTCCTTGATGTTCTTGGAGATCTATCCGATGTAATCTTCTTTTGCGGTGTGTTTGTCGAGATCCGATGAATTGTGGATTTATGATCAGCTTATCTATGAATATTATTTGAATCTTCTCTGAATTCTTATATGCATGATTTGATATCTTTGTAATTCTCTTCGAATTAACGGTTTGGTTTGGCCAACTAGATTGGTTTTTCTTGCAATGGGAGAAGTGCTTAGCTTTGGGTTCAATTTCGTGATGTCCTTTCCCAGTGACAGTAGGGGCAGCAAGGCACGTATTGTATTGTTGCCATCGAGGATAAAAAGATGGGGTTTTCATCATATTGCTTGAGTTAATTCCTCTATATCATGTCATCTTACTTAATGCGTTACTCTGTTCTTCATGAACTTAATACTCTAGATGCAGGCAGGAGTCAGTCGATGTGTGGAGTAATAGTAGTAGATGTAGAATCGTTTCGGTCTACTTGACATAGACGTGATGCTTATATTTCATAATCATTGCCTTAGATATCGTCATAACTTTGCGCTTTTCTATCAATTGCTCGACAGTAATTTGTTCACCCACCGTATTATTTGCTATCTTGAGAGAAGCCTCTAGTGAAACCTATGGCCCTCGGGTCTATTTTCCATCATATAAGTTTCCGATCTACTATTTTGCAATCTTTTACTTTCAGATCTATAAACCAAAAAACCCAAAAATATTTACTTTATCTTTTGTTTAGCTTTATCTATCTCTATCAGATCTCACTTTTGCAAGTGATCGTGAAGGGATTGACAACCCCTTTATCGCGTTGGGTGCAAGTGTTTGATTGTTTGTGCAGGTATCAGGTGATTTGTGCGTCGTCTCCTACTGGATTGATACCTTGGTTCTCTAACTGAGGGAAATACTTATCTCTACTTTGCTGCATCACCCTTTCCTCTTCAAGGGAAAAACCAACGCAAGCTCAAGAAGTAGCACCTACCTACTCAGTACTTAGACTTTGATGCCATGAAACGTCATATGTTTCTTACAGGCACGCCCACTAATTATACTTATAACTTGAGGTTTAATAAGGAACCTATTGTACCGGTTGTTTTGCCTGCTCCTGTTCTTTTTGATTATCATAGCAAAAGAAGATATTATGTCCTGGAGAACGAGGCTCGCGCGTACAATGCGGAGGTTGAGGCGGCCAGACAGGCTGAGGTGGTCGCACCAAGAGCCTCCATGAGCTATCACTCAGATTATTATCCAGGCTGTGGGTGGTGATTACCAAGCTAGGCCAAAAGCCTAAGCTTGGGGGAGTACGTATTTCCACCAACATTACATTCATGTTCACACATTTCATTCCCGTTGTCGGTGTTCACACTTTTTCATTGTATTTTCCATGCTAGATTTATTTTCCCGCTTTCTTCTTGTGTGTTTGAAAAACTTTGAGAAAATCCAAAAAAAATTGTTTCTTGCTTCTTTTCGGTTTTTCTTTCTAGTTTAATTAGTTGTAGTATTACAAAGAAAACCCAAAAAGATTTCCTTGTTCTTCTTTTGCTTGTTGGGAGCTTTCCTGTGAAAATAGTTTTTCTTGTTTCCCTTCTTTAATTAGCTTTATTCAAGAAAAAACAAAAACTCCAAAAATATTTCAGTGTGTTTCTCCAAAATTCTTTTCTTTTTATTGAGTCATACCAAGGAGAAGACCACGATGAAAATGTTGAGTGGCTCTCGTATGTATTGTTATTGATCTAACAAAGAGCCCAAATTACCTTGTCTTCTCCTTTTGAATAAAATGTTTGCAGATTCCAGCTTAGTCCACGGCACTCTTGCACTATTATTATTTTCATATCATTCGGTCATGCAAGTGAAAGGCAATAATGACGATATTTGATGAAGTGACTGTGGCAGAGAGAAACGGGTATGAACTCAACTTGTTCTATTTTTGTAAATATGTTTAACCTAGTATCCATGATTCAGCATATTATGATCAAACATGTTTGCAATGACAATTAGAGATTATAGTTTCTCATGCCATGCTTAAGTAGCTGGGAGTGGATAATGATTTATCTTGGATGTCAACATGCATTAAAATGATTGTGATGTAGTATGATGATATGGTATCCTCCTCTGAATGTTTCAAGTGGTTGACTTGGCACATGTTCATGCATGTAGTTGAATCAAAACCAACATAGCCTATACGATATTTATGTTCATGGTGTTCATATCCTACTCATGCTAGTATTCAATGTTAATTATGCATAACGCATGTTCATGACCGTTTTTGCTCTCTAGCTGGCCGCTTCTCAACCTATTTGCTAGCCTTCGCCCGTACTAAGCGGGAATACTACTTGTGCATCAAAATCCTTAAACCCAAGTTATTCCAGATGAGTCTGCCATATCTACCTATATGCGGTATTACCCTGCCGTTCCAAGTAAATTTGCATGTGCCACATCTAAAAATTCAAATCAACATCTATTTTGTGTGCCTGGACCGCTCATGGAGCGACAGGGGGTGGTCAGTATCTTCCATGCTAAGCAGGTTATTCTCATGATGAGTGTTTATTCACTCGTCCTTGCACGAGAGGGGCGGTAATAGGGATGCTCAGTCCCGAAACCAAAAATTGCAAATGATTAAACAAAACTCCCCCAGGACTGATGTTGGTATGTACAGTACCCGTTGATTCGGCTAGCCGTGGAGTGTGTTTGTTGGTGGAGGGGGAGTAAACATTTACTTTTATCGCTTGGGAACCGCCACTAATATGTTTATCATGGAAGATATTGATAACTCTTGGTCGTAACATTGACAGGAAGGTTGTACCTCCCAAAATTATATTTATCTCAGTTCTAAAGCTTTGAGCTCTGGCACCGCTACAAATCCCTGCTTCCCTCTGCGAAGGGACTATCTATTTAATTTTATGTTGAGTCATCACCTTCTCAAATAAGCGCCAGATCTGAGAGCACTATTGTCATCCTCATGCATCGTGTATAGTTAATGTTGGATGCATCATGACTGGATCTTTTCTACCATGAATTACTATGTTTAGTCGCTGCTTGAACTTTGGAGGTGCTCTGCATTTATGTTTTGCGGTCTCAGAAAGGGCTAGCGAGATACCATTATTGTCATATTATATCATGGTTATTTTGACAAAGTTTTGTCATTTGAGATATTATATTATTGCTTGCTAGTTGCTTATGCCATTGATATGAGTTAATATAATTTTTAATAGTTATTATTGACATGGTTAGTCATGATCTTTGCTGAAAACCTGGGTGCTACTTAAGCTTATTTATGTAAACAAGAACAAAAGAGTTCATATAAGTTTTTCTTTTTCACTTTCAGTTTATCAACTGAATTGCTTGAGGACAAGCAAAGGTTTAAGCTTGGGGGAGTTGATACGTCTCCGTCATATCTACTTTTCCTAACGCTTTTGCTCTTGTTTTGGACTCTAATTTGCATGATTTGAATGAAACTAACCCGGTCTGACGTTGTTTTCAGCAGAACTACCATGGTGTTGTTTTTGTGCAGAAATAAAAGTTCTCGGAATAGAATGAAACTTTTTGGAGAATTATTTTACAATCAAAGAAAAATGCTGGAGCCAAGAACCACCGGAGGGGGGCCCTTGACTGGGCACAAGACACCAGGGCTCCCCCCCCCCCTCTAGCGCGACCTGGTGGGTTGTCCCCACCTCGTGGCCCCGCAGACCCTAATTCCGACGCTATAAAATCCTATTTTCGGAGAAAAAAATCAGAGAGAAAGTTTCATCGCGTTTCATGACACAGAGCCGCCGCCACCTCCTGTTCTTCATCGGGAGGCCAGATCTGGAGCCTGTTTGGGGCTCCGAAGAGGGGAATCTTCGGTCTTTGTCATCACCAACCCTCCTTCATCATCAATTCCATGATGCTCCCCACCGGGAGTGAATAATTCCTTCGTAGGCTCGCTGGTTGATGAGGAGTTGGATGAGATTCATCATGTAATCGAGTTAGTTTTGTTAGGGCTTGATCCCTAGTATCCACTATGTTCTGAGATTGATGTTGTTATGACTGTGCCATGCTTAATGCTTGTCACTAGGGCCCGAGTGCCATGATTTCAGATCTGAACCGTTTATGTTTTCACCATTATATCTATGTTCTAGATCCGATCTTGCAAGTCATATTCACCTATTACGTGTTATGATCCGTAAACCCCAATGTAACAGTAATTAGGATACTTTCCGGTGATGACCGTAGTTTGAGGAGTTCATGTATTCACTATGTGTTAATGCTTTGTTCCGATTCTCTATTAAAAGGAGGCCTTAATATCCCTTAGTTTCCTTATGGACCCCGCTGCCACGGGAGGGTAGGACAAAAGATGTCATACAAGTTCTTTCCATAAGCACGTATGACTATTTACGGAATACATGCCTACATTATATTTATGAACTAGAGCTAGTGTCGTATCGCCCTAGGTTATGACTGTTATATGATGAATATCATCCAATGAATTCACCGATCCAATGCCTACGAATTTTCCACATATTGTTCTTGCTAAGTTACTACTGTTGTTGTTACTGTTACACTTGCTACAAAATCATTGCTATCACTGTTACCGTTACTGCTACTGTTACCACTGCTATCAAAACTATCATATTACTGTGCAACTGATCACTTTGCTGTAGATATTTAACCTCCAGGTGTGGTTGAATTGACAACTCAACTGCTAATGCATACAAATATTCTTTGGCTCCCCTTGTGTCGAATCTATAAATTTGGGTTGAATACTCTACCCTCGAAAACTATTGCGATCCCCTATACTTGTGGGTTATCACACGCCCTGGTGGGTGGTGGCCCCCTCAGGCACCTTCCCAACTCCGTTTTCCTTCCATATACTTGTCTCCCAAGATAAAAAAACCTTTATATATACTCTCGAACGATTTGACCATCGTATCGCGCAAAAATCCTCTGTTCTTGTTTCGTGCTGTTTTTCTGGCAGATCTAAAAATATGATGTCTCAAGATTCGGATGGAGAGGGCTATGTTACCCACCGTACTCCAGATCCAAATATCTTTAAGGATACTTTTCCCTATTTGTGGGCCACAGATGAGGAGGAAGACACCGATTCGGAGGAGAAGGAGGATGCATCCTCAGATGAAGATGAAGTCCCACTACCTCAACCTGGAGATATGCACGTGGAGTTCAAGAAGTCAAGTCTCCACAACGAGCAAACAAATCTAAGACCCAATTTATCCCTTCTTGTTTTCTGTAGCAAAGCAAGGCAGCATTATGCAAGAGGATATTAAAACTTCAGCAAGAGAACGATGATTTGAGGGAGGATAATTTTAGCCTCCGACACAAGCTGGAGAAGAAGAATGCATCACCACCACCATCTTCCCAACCAAAGGAGACTTGAGTACACAGGCATGGGCTCTGCCCTTGGCTTGTGCCAAGCTTGGGGGAGATGCCCCGGTATCGTATCACCATCACTTTTATTACCTTTACCTATCTTAGTTCGATCCTTAGCTATTTCATGATTTAGTTGAATAAAAGTTTAGTATGATCTATTTTCGAGTGCTAGTTTCGTGATCTATCTATCCATGTAATCGAGTGAGAGTTATATAATAAAGTTTAGTTTGAGTGTTTGCTTCTTTACTTTTATGTTTCAATCAAAATAAAAGAAAATAATGAAAAAGATCATATGCTAATCTTATGGCAAGTAAAGACATCACATAAGGAAAAGTATAAGTGGTAAAGTTTGTTGAAAGTTGGCAAACATAGCATTAGTCAATGATGCAATTCAGGAAAGAATTGATAAGGGAAACTAAAATTAACATGCAAATACACTATCTTGGACATCTTTTATGATTGTGAGCCCCCACTAAATATCTTATGCCAAACTGTTGACGTTGGATAAGGAAGACAACGTAATGATTTATGTTTGTTCATATTCACATAGAAGTTATATTGTCATAGATCCTTCAACATGTGGTGCTTGCTCAATATCTTTGCTAGCCAAAATTCTGCACTAAGTAGAGATACTACTTGTGCATCCAAAAACCTTAAAACCAAACTCATGTTTTGAGAGTCCACCATACCTACCTATGTATTGAGTAAGATCCTTCAAGTAAGTTGTCATTGGTGCAAAAAGGCAATAAAAATTGCTTCTAAATGTGTTTGATCCTTTAGTGTAAGAGAAATTAAGCGTTGTACGAACTTGTGATGGCAAAGTAATAAAAGTGATGGACTGCATAATAAAGGTTGCTATCATAAGGGGCAATATAACGTGACGTTCTTTTGCATTAAGAGATTGTGCATACAAAACCAAAAAGCGCATGACAACCTCTGCTTCCCTCTGTGAAGGGCCTATCTTTTACTTTTATGTATTTACCTTTTATGCAAGAGTCAAAGTATTTCCTCTATTCCTTTTTATTTTCTCTTTGGGAAGCATCATGTGGTGGGGAAATATCTAGGCACATATACCCAGTTGGATATGAGTGAGCATGAATTATTAGTGTTGACATCGCCCTTGAGATGAATAAGTTGGGAGGCGAAACTATAAGCCCCCATCTTTCTATGTGTCCGGTTGAAACTTTTTGTTCATATATATGTTGTGAGTGTTAGCAATCATAGAAGATTAAATGATGGTTGAGTATGTGGACTTGCCAAAAGGCTCCGATATGTGACCCTTCCTGAAAATATGATGAATTGTAGTTGCAAAGTTGACTGAGAACATAGTTTGTTGGTTTTCAATAAGGTTTATGCTTTTTACTTCAATGTTGTGATGAATTGTTACTTGTTCATGAGAAGTTATATGATAAAGCTTTATGATAAAGTTTTGTGACGAAGTCTGTTTTAGTTATAATAATATGCATGATGCTACTATGTCCGTATTTTGTTTTTATCGACACCTCTCTCTCTAAACATGTGGACATGATTTTCGATATCGGCTTTCGCTTGAGGACAAGCGAGGTCTAAGCTTGGGGGAGTTGATACGTCCATTTTGCATCATATTTAACTACTATTATTTATAAAAAAAATTATGCATAATAACACTTTATGGAGTAATTCTAATGCCTTTTCTCTCATAATATGCAAGGTTTACACAAAGAGGGAGAATAGCGGCAGTTGGAATTCTGGACCTGAAAAAGCTATGTCAGAGATACCTATTCTGCACATCTCCAAATGAGCTGAAATTTTACGGAGAATTATTTTGGAATATATAATAAATACTGGAGAAAAGAACTACCAGAGGGGGGCTGCCAGGTGCCCACAAGACACCAGGGCGCTCCAGCCCCTCCAGGCGCGCCCTGGTGGGTGGTGGGTACCCTGGCCCACCTCCGGTGCCCATCTTCTGGTATATATGGTCTTTTTACCTAGAAAAAAAAAATAAGGGGAGGACTTTCGGGATGGAGCGCCACCGTCTCGAGGCGGAACTTGGGCAGGAGCACTTTTGCCCTCCGGCGGAGCGATTCTGCCGGGGGAACTTCCCTCCCGAAGGGGGAAATTGAAGCCATTGTCATCACCAACAACCCTCTCATCTTTGGGAGGCCAATCTCCATCAACATCTTCAACAGCACCATCTCATCTCAAACCCTAGTTCATCTCTTGTGTTCAATCTTTGTACCGGAACCTCAGATTGGTACCTGTGGGTGACTAGTAGTGTTGATTACATCTTGTAGTTGATGCTATATGGTTTATTTGGTGGAAGATTATATGTTCAGATCCATTACACTATTTAATATCCCTCTGATCTTGAGCATGAATATTATTTGTGAGTAGTTACCTTTGTTCTTGAGGCCACGGGAGAAGTCATGTTGCAAGTAATCATGTGAATTTGATATGTGTTCGATATTTTGATGATATGTATGTTGTGATTCCCTTAGTGGTGTTATGTGAACATCGACTACATGACACTTCACCATCTTTGGGCCTAAGGGAATGCATTGTGGAGTAGTTATTAGATGATGGGTTGCTAGAGTGACAGAAGCTTAAACCCAAGTTTATGCGCTATTCCGTAAGGGACTGATTTGGATCCATATGTTTAATGCTATGGTTAGATTTTATCTTAATACTTCTTTCATAGTTGCGGATGCTTGCGAGGGGGTTAATCATAAGTGGGAGGCTTGTTCAAGTAAGAACATCACCCAAGCACCGGTCCACCGACATATCAAATTATCAAAGTAGCAAACATGAATCAAACCAACATGATGAAAGTGACTAGATGAAATTCCCGTGTACCCTCAAGAACGCTTTGTTTATTATCTGAGACCGTTCCAGCCTGTCCTTTGCTACAAAAAGGATTGGGCTACTTTGCTGTACTTTATTTACCTTTACTTCTTGTTACAAATTATCTTGCTATCAAACTACCTGTTGCCGACAATTTCAGTGCTTGCAGAAATTACCTTGCTGAAAACCACTTATCATTTCCTTCTGCCCCTCGTTGGGTTTGACACTCTTACTTATCGAAAGGACTACGATTGATCCCCTATACTTGTGTCATCACCCTGGGTCTATCTTTTATCATATTGTTTTCAGATCTATTATTCCAAAAACCCAAAAATACCTTGTTGCGCTTTTTCTTTCTTTATTTTATTTTGTGTTTTCGCTAGATCTATTTATCCAATCTCATACAATTTTATCTATCTTTTTACCGGGGAGGGATTAACAACCCCTCTTACACGTTGGGTTGCAAATATCTGTTATTTGTGTGTAGGTACCGTTTACATAGTGTTGCTTGGTTCTCCTACTGGATTGATAACCTTGGTTTCATAACTGAGGGAAATACTTACCGTTGTTCTGCTGCATCATCCTCTCCTCTTCGGGGAAATACCAATGCAGATACAAGCAATTAGGAAGAATTTCTGGCGCCGTTGCCGGGGAGACATCATCAACATCTATCAGGTTCCTAATCACAAATCTCATTTCCTTGCAATTTACATTATTTGCCATTTGCCTCTCATTTTCATCTCCCCCACTTCACAAAAAATTGCTTTTTATTTGCCTTCTTTTTCGTTTTCCTTTTTCTCATTCGATATTTTGTTTGCGTGTGATCTTGTTTGCGTAGTCACGATGTCTCAAGAAATACCAAATTGTGTGATTTTTCCAATACTAATAATAATGATTTTTTTAGTACTCTGATTGCTCCTCCCACCGCTAGTGCGGAGTCTTATGATATTAATGCCGCTTTACTGAATCTTGTTATGAAGGAGCAATTTCCCGGTACTCCTAATGAGGATGTCGCGTCCCATCTAAACATGTTCGTAGAATTGTGTGATATGCAAAATAAAAAAGATGTGGACAATGACATTGTGAAATTAAAATTGTTTCCTTTCTCTTTGAGAGATCGTGCAAAAATTTGGTTTTCTTCTTTGCCTCGCAATAGTATCGATTCTTGGGATAAGTGCAAAGATGCTTTTATTACAAAGTATTTTTCGCCCGTGAACATTATTTCCCTTAGAAATCAAATCATGAATTTTAAGCAACTTGAGCATGAACATGTTGCACAATCTTGGGAAAGAATGAAATTGATGCTAAGAAATTGTCCTACTCATGGTTTAAATCTTTGGATGATTATACAAAAAAATTCTGCGGGATTGAATTTTGTTTCTAGAAATCTTTTAGATTCTGTCACGGGTGGTACTTTTATGGAGATTACTTTGCGTGAAGCTACTAAATTGCTAGATAATATCATGGCAAATTATTCGCAATGGCATACCGAAAGAGCACCTACTAGTAAAATTTTTAATTCGGTTGAAGAAATTAGTACTTTGAGTGAAAAAGTTGATGCTCTTATGAAATTGGTTGCTAGTAAAAATGCTCCTATTGATCTTAATGATGTGCCTTTGTCTACTTTGGTTGAGCAAAATAGTGACCCCGTAGATGTGAATTTTGTCTCGTGAAACAATTTTAATAACAATGCTTATAGAGGTAATTTTAATCCTAGGACTTTTCCTTGAAAGTCTTCTAATAATTATGGCAATTCCTATGGTAATTATTCTTACAATAATAATAGGGACCCCTCTGATCTAGAGAGTAATATTAAATAATTTATCAATGCTCAAAAAGTTTTCAATACTACGATAGAAGAAAAGTTGAATAAGATTGATGATATGTCTAGAAGCATTGATAGAATTTCCCATGATGTAGAAAATCGCAAGATTAAAAATTTTCCACCTAAGGTTGATGTTAATGAATCAATTAAAGCTTTATATGTTTCTATGGATGAAAGTAATAAAAGAACCGCTATGCTTAGAACTAGAAGATAATTTTTAGAAAGAGCGTTTTCTATCGATTGTTTTCATAATAATGATGAAGATCTTAAAATGATTGGTGTTTCTTCTATTGATTCTTTGTTTAGTAATATTAAACTTGATGAAAATAGGACTGAATAAGAGTCAACTTTAGCTAGAGGGCATCCTCATAATTCGGAGGGTGAAAATCTTGTTGAAAAAATTGATAAAAGTGGGTTTGGAGAGATCAAAACTTTAACTAGTGATGTGCCCACTCTTTTGGATTACAAAGACTTTAATTATGATAGTTGCAATTTGATTGAATGTATTTCTTTGTTGCAATCCATGATAAATTCACCCAATGCATATGAACAAAATAAAGCTTTTACTAAACATATTGTAGAAGCGATGATGAAAGCTTTAGAAGAAAAGTTGGAATTAGAGATTTCAATTCCTAGAAAATTATATGATGAGTGGGAACCTACCATTAAATTCAAGATTAAAAATTATGAGTGTTTTGCTTTATGTGATTTGGGTGCTAGTGTTTCCACAATTCCGAAATCTCTTTGTGATGTGCTTGGTCTTACCAATATTGAAGAATGCTCTCTTAATTTGCACTTGGCGGATTCTAGTATTAAAAAGCCTTTGGGAAGAATTAATGATGTTCTTATTCTTGCAAATAGGAACTATGTGCCCATAGATTTTAATTGTTCTTGATAGTGATTGCAATCCGTCTTGTCCCATCATACTTGGTAGACCGTTTTTGTGAACTATAGGTGCCGTGATTGATATGAAAGAAGGGAATATTAAATTTCAATTTCCACTAAGAAAGGGTATGGAACACTTACCTAGAACAATAATTAGGGCACCATATGAATCAATCATGAGGGAAACCTATGGATCAAAAACCAAAGATGACAATACTTGAATCTATGCATTATGCCTAGCTAGTGGCATAAAACGATAGCGCTTGTTGGGAGGCAACCCAATGAATACAATTTATTTTTGCCTTTTTATTTCTGTTATCGAGTGTTTGCACAATTATTCCTATGTTATGATTGTTTTTTATGTTTTAATTAGTGTTTGTGCCAAGTTAAGCCTTTAGGATAGCTTTGGGTGATAGTTGATTTGATCCTGTTGAAAAACAGAAACTTTTGCATCCAGTAGTAGAATTGTTGAAATTCACAAAAGTGATGAAAAATTCTGAAATTTTTACACAAGATTTATATATTAATTTTATATGTTGTCCTAATTTTTCTAAATTTTTGGAGTTACATAAGTATGAGTAAAATTCGAGTATTTACAGACTTTTCTGTTTTTTACAGATTCTATTTTCGTTGCATTGTGTGCTTATTTTGATGAATCTATGGATTGTATTGGGGGGTATAAGCCATGGTAAAGTTACAATACTGTAGGTATAATGCAATAACAAAATATAAATAGGTTTGCAACAGTACTTAAAGCAAAGATTGGTTTTCTTCAACTAACGGATCTCGCGAAGGTTTTGTTAAGTTTTGTGTGATTGAAGTTTTCATGTTTTGGGTGAGATCTCGATGGATGAAGGAATAAGGAGTGAAAAGAGCCTAAGCTTGGGGATTCCCATGGCACTCCAAGATAATATTCAAGGAGAACCAATCAACTAAGCTTGGGGATGCCCCAAAAGGCATCCCCTCTTTCTTCTAACAACCATCGGTAATTTTACTTGGAGCTATATTTTTATTCGTCATATATCATGAGTTTTGCTTGGAGCGTCTTGTATTATATGAGTCTTTGCTTGTTTCGCTTTTTAGTTTGTCACAATCATCCTTGCTGGACACACCTATTTGAGAGAGCCATAATTATGCTATGATTTGTTAGAATTGCTCTATGTGCTTCACTTAAAAAAAAATTAGCTATGGAATTGCTCTAGTGCTTCACTTATATCTTTTTGAGCACGGTGGTGCTTTATATTTTGAAGAAATATGCTCTCATGCTTCACTTAGATTATTTTGAGAGTTAGTAATTTTTTTTGAAGAAATTCTCTCATGCTTCACTTAGATTATTTTGAGAGATGATTTTTTATGCTCATGTTCTTCACTTAAATTTATTTAAGAGCTTGTTATAAGCATTGGTAATATATGAAACTAGTCCCAAAGTGATAGATATTCAAAGGGGGTATAATAAAAACTTTCATGAAGATCATTGGACAAAATAAACATGATTGTTTGTAATAGTTTTGAGATATGATGATAGTCATATGTGAGTCATGTTGGTGAGTAATTATGCTTTAGTAAGAATATTGGTGTTAAGGTTTGTGATTCCCTATGCAAGCACGAAAGTCAATATTTATGCAATGAAATTACATCCTACTTGTGGTGCATTATTCGGTGTTAGTTATGCTTAATGCTCGTTTATGAGAATTTTTGTTTCTTGGTTGGTTGCTTCTCAATCTATTTGCTAGCCTTTCCTTGTACTAAGTAGGAATACTACTTGTGCATCCAAAATCCTTAAACCCAGTTATGCCATATGAGTCCACCATACCTACTTATATGCGGTATTTTTGTGCCGTTCTAAGTAAATTTGAATGTGCCAACTCTAAATTTCAAAATGAATTTCCTTTTTGTGTGTCGTACCGCTCATTGATACGTCTCCAACGTATCTATAATTTATGAAGTATTCATGCCATGTTTGCAACAATTTTATATGGTTTTGGTATGATTTTATTTGAACTAACCTGGGCTGACGCTGTTTTCAGCAGATATACCGTGGTGTCTTTTTTTTGTGCAGAAATAAAAGTTCTCGGAATGGGCTGAAAATTTACTGTGATTTTTTATGGACGAAAATAGGCCATCGAAGCACTGGAGCAGTACCAGAAGAGTCCCGAGGAGTCCACAAGCCAGGGGCGCGCCCTACCCCCCAGGGCGTGCCTTGAGGGCTTGTGGGCCCCTCGGGCACCTCCTTGACTTGTTTCCAACAAAAATTCTTATAAATATAGAAACCTCCGAAAAGAACCCTAGATCGGAAGTTTCGCCGCCGCAAGCCTCTGTAGCCACGAAAAAGCAATCGGGAGCCCATTCCGGCACCCTGTCGGAGGGGGAAACCATCACCGGAGGCCATATTCATCATCCCGGCAGTCTCCATGACGAGGAGGGAGGAGTTCTGAGGGTATGTACCAGTAGCTATGTGTTTGATCTCTCTCTCTCTCTCTCGTGTTCTTGATTTGGCACGATCTTGATGTACCGCGAGCTTTGTTACTATAGTTAGATCATATGGTGTTTCTCCCTCTCTATCTTCTTGTGATGAATTGAGTTTTACCCTTGAGGTTTCACTATTATCGGATTGAATACTTTTATGGATTTGAGAACACTTGATGTATGTCTTGCGTGGGATACCCGTGGTGACAAAATGGGGTGTTCTATTGATTCACTTGATGTATGTTTTGGCACTCAACTCGCGGATTCCCAAGGTGACATTAGGGTAATCTATGCATAGGGGTTGATGCACGTTTTCGTCCTACGTTCTCCGATAGAAACTTTGGAGTGATTCTTTGTTGCACGTTGAGGGATTGCCATATGATTTAATTATGTTATCATTGTTGAGAGAATTTGCACTAGAGAAAGTATGAACCCTAGGCCTTGTTTTCAAGCATTGCAATACCATTTTTGCTCACTTTTGTTACTTGCTACCTTCCTGTTTTTATATTTTCAGATTACAAAAACTTATATCTACTATCCATATTACACTTGTATCACCATCTCTTCGCCGAACTAGTGCACCTATACAATTTACCATTGTATTGGGTGTGTTGGGGACACAAGAGACTCTTTGTTATTTGGATGCAGGGTTGTTTGAGAGAGGCCATCTTCATCCTACGCCTCCCACGGATTGATAAACCTTAGGTCATCCACTTGAGGGAAATTTGCTACTGTCCTACAAAACTCTGCGCTTGGAGGCCCAACACGAGTCTACAAGAAGAAGGTTGCGTAGTAGACATCAAGCTCTTTTCTGGCGTTGTTTCCGGGGAGGTGAGTGCTTGAAGGTATATCTTTAGATCTTGCAATTGAATCTTTTAGTTTCTTGTTTTATCACTAGTTTGGTCTATAAAAGAAAACTACAAAAAAATGAAATTGAGGTTGCCTCATATTATTCATCTCTATAATGTCTTTCGTGAAAATGATGGAAAGGAAAATTGTGCTCATTTGTTAGAAGAAGAAGTCAATAAAATGTTTGGCACTAAATATTTGAATGACGAGCATGATTGAAATGTTGTTAGTATGAATTCTTTGAATATCCATGATGCTAATGATATGCAAAGCCATAAGCTTGGGGATGCTATGTTTGATGAAGATGATATTTTTAGTCCCCCAAGTTTTGATGAGCAAATTTATTATGATGAAAGCATGCCTCCTATTTTTGATGATTATTGTGATGATATGTATGCTATAAAGAGTAATGATAACCATGAAACTTGTCATCATGATTTTAATCAAGTATCCCATGGTAGTTATGTTGTTGAGTTTGCTCCCACTACTATTAATGAGGAGAAATTTGCTTATGTGGAGAGTAATAAAATTTCTATGCTTGTGCATCATGAAAATAATACTTTATGTGATGGTTATATTGTTTAATTCATTCATAATGCTACTGAAAATTATTATGAGAGAGGAACATATGCTTCTACATATTGCAATGATATCAAATTTCCTCTCTATGTGTTGAAAATCTTGAAGTTATGCTTGTTTTGCCTTCCTATGCTAGTTGATTTTTGTTGCCATAAATTGTTTATTCACAAAATACCTATGCATAGGAAGTGGGTTAGACTTAAATGTGCTAGTCATATGCTTCATGATGCTCCCATTATGTTTCAATTCTTATCTTTTATGTGAGCATCATTGAAATCATCATGCCTAGCTAAAAGGGCATCAAAGAAAAGCACTTGTTGGGAGACAACCCAATATTTATCCCTACTGTTTTTGTGTGTTCACATGATTGATCTACTGTAGTAATCATGTTTTATAGCTTTTGTTTCAATAAAGTGCCAAGTAAATCCTTTGGGATAGTGTGGTGGATAGCTGATTTGATTCTGTGCAAAAACAGAAACTTTTGCGTCTAGTAACAGAATTGTTAAAATTCACTAGAAAGTGGAAAAACTTTGAGTTTTTTACATAGGATTTATATACAAATTGTCTACGTTTTCCTAATCTTTCAGAAATTTTTGAGATACAGAGATATCACTATAATTCAGATATCTACAGACTGTTCTGTTTTTGACAGATCCTGTTTTCGATGCATAGTTTGCTTGTTTTCTAGTTTCTATGGCTTATATTGCTCAATATAAATTGTAGAAATGATAGGGTACAGTAGGAATCATGTGAGAAAAATTTTGAATCTTGTCTTGATATTACCTAAAAGTGGAGATTTGTTTTATCATACTAGCGGATCTTACGAGTTTTCTGTTGAGTTTTGTGTTGTGAAGTTTTCAAGTTTTGGGTAAAGATTTGATGGACTATGGAATAAGGAGTGGCAAGAGCCTAAGCTTGGGGATGCCCAAGGCACTCAAGGTAATATTCAAGGACAACCAAGCATCTAAGCTTGGGGATGCCCCAGATGGCATCCCCTCTTTCGTCTTCAATCCATCGGTAAATTTACTTGAGGCTATATTTTTACTCACCACATGATATGTGTTTTGCTTGGAGCGTCTTGTATGATATGAGTCTTTGCTTTTTAGTTTGCCACAATCATCCTTGCTGGACACACCTTTTGAGAGGGACACACATTAATCGTGAATTTATTAGAATACTCTATGTGCTTCACTTATATCTTTTGAGCTAGGCAGTTTGCTCTAGTGCTTCACTTATATCTTTTTAGAGCACAGCGGTGGCTTTATTTTATAGAAATTGTTGAACTCTCATGCTTCACTTATATTATTTTGATAGTCTCTAAACAGTATGGTAATTTGCTTAGGTTATGAATTTAGTCCTAATATGATGGGCATACAAGAGGGATATAATAAAAACTTTCATATAAAGAGCATTGAATACTATGAGAAGTTTGATTCCTTGCATTTGTTTTGAGATATAAAGGTGGTGATATTAGAGTCATGCTAGTGAGTAATTGTGGATTGGTAGAAATACTTGTGTTAAAGTTTGTGATTCCCGTAGCATGCACGTATGGTGAACCGTTATGTGATGAAGTCGGAGCATGATTTATTTTTTGATTGTCTTCCTTATGAGTGGCGGTTGGGGACAAGCGATGGTCTTTTCCTACCAATCTATCCCCCTAGGAGCATGCATGTAGTACTTTGTTTCGATAGCTAATAAATTTTTGCAATAAGTATGTGAGTTCTTTATGACTAATGTTGAGTCCATGGATTATACGCACTCTCACCCTTCCACCATTGCTAGCCTCTCTAGTACAGCGCAACTTTCACTGGTGCATTAAACCCACCATATACCATTCCTCAAAACAGCCACCATACCTACCTATTATGGCATTTCCATAGCCATTCCAAGATATATTGCCATGCAACTTCCACCGTTCCGTTTTATTATGACACGCATCATCATTGTCATATTGCTTTGCATGATCATGTAGTTGGCATAGTATTTGTGGCAAGGCCACCGTTCATAATTTTTTATACATGTCACTCTTGATCATTGCACATCCCGGTACACCGCTGGAGGCATTCATATAGAGTCATATCTTTGTTCTAGTATCGAGTTGTAATTCTTGAGTTGTAAGTAAATAAAAGTGTGATGATCATCATTATTAGAGCATTGTCCCATGTGAGGAAAGGATGATGGAAGCTATGATTCCCTCACAAGTTGGGATTAGTCTCCGGACTTCATAAAAAATAAAACAGGCCAAAGAAGCCCAAATAAAAAAAGAGGCCAAAGAAGCCCAAACAAAAAAATAAAAAAATGAGAGAAAAAGAGAGAAGGGACAATGTTACTATCCTTTTTCCACACTTGTGCTTCAAAGTAGCACCATGTTCTTCATGATAGAGAGTCTCCTATTTTATCACTTCCATATACTAGTGGGAATTTTTCATTATAGAACTTGGCTTGTATATTCCAATGCTGGGCTTCCTCAAATTGCCCTAGGTCTTCGTGAGCAAGCAAGTTGGATGCACACCCACTTAGTTTTCATTTTGAGCTTTCATACACTTATAGCTCTAGTGCATCCGTTGCATGGCAATCCCTACTCACTTGCATCGATATCAATTGTTGGGCATCTCCATGGCCCATTAATTTGCCTAGTTGATGTGAGACTTTCTCCTTTTTGTCTTCTCCTCACTACCTCCACCATACTCTATTCCACTTATATTGCTATATCCATGGCTCACGCTCATGTATTGCGTGAAAGTTGAAAAAGCTTGAGAACATTAAAAGTATGAAACAATTGCTTGGCTTGTCATCAGGGTTGTGCATGATGAAATATTTTGTGTGATGAAGATAGAGCATAGCCAGACTATATGATTTTGTAGGGATAACTTTCTTTGGCCATGTTATTTTGAGAAGACATGATTGCTTTATTAGTATGCTTGAAGTATTATTGTTTTTATGTCAATATTAAACTTTTGTTTTGAATCTTACGGATCTGAACATTCATGCCACAATAAAGAAGATTACATTGATAAATATGTTAGGTAGCATTCACACTTCATAAATTCTTTCTTTTATCATTTACCTACTCGAGGACGAGCAGGAATTAAGCTTGGGGATGCTGATACGTCTCCAACGTATCTATAATTTATGAAGTATTCATGCCATGTTTGCAACAATTTTATATGGCTTTGGTATGATTTTATTTGAACTAACCCGGACTGACGCTGTTTTCAGCAGAACTACCGTGGTGTCATTTTTTTTTGTGCAGAAATAAAAGTTCTCGGAATTGACTGAAAATTTACGGTGATTTTTTATGGATCAAAAGAGACCCCCGAAGCACCGGAGCTAGACCAGAAGAGTCCCGAGGAGTCCACAAGCCAGGGGGCGCGCCCTACCCCCCAAGGCGCGCCTTGAGGGCTTGTGGGCCCCTCGGGCACCTCCTTGACTTGTTTCCGACGCCAAAAATTCTTATAAATATAGAAACCTCCGAAAAGAACCCTAGATCGGAAGTTCCGCCGCCGCAAGCCTCTATAGCCATGAAAAACCAATCGGGAGCCCATTCCGGCACCCTGCCGGAGGGGGAAACCATCACCGGAGGCATCTTCATCATCCCAGCGGTCTCCATGACGAGGAGGGAGTAATTCACCCTCGGGGCGGAGGGTATGTACCAGTAGCTATGTGTTTGATCTCTCTCTCTCTCATGTTCTTGATTTGGCATGATCTTGATGTATCGTGAGCTTTGTTACTATAGTTGGATCATATGGTGTTTCTCCCTCTCTATCTTCTTGTGATGAATTCAGTTTTACCCTTGAGGTTTCACTATTATCGGATTGAATACTTTTATGAATTTGAGAACACTTGATGTATGTCTTGCGTGGGATACCCGTGGTGACAATGGGGTGTTCTACTGATTCACTTGATGTATGTTTTGGCACTCAACTCGTGGATTCCCGAGGTGACATTGGGGTAATCTATGCATAGGGGTTGATGCACGTTTTCGTCCTACGTTCTCTGATAGAAACTTTGGAGTGATTCTTTGTTGCACGTTGAGGGATTGCCATATGATTTAATTATGTTATCATTGTTGAGAGAGTTTGCACTAGTGAAAGTATGAACCATAGGCCTTGTTTTCAAGCATTGCAATACCGTTTTTGCTCACTTTTGTTACTTGCTACCTTGCTGTTTTTATATTTTCAGATTACAAAAACTTATATCTACTATCCATATTACACTTGTATCACCATCTCTTCGCCGAACTAGTGCACCTATACAATTTACCATTGTATTGGGTGTGTTGGGGACACAATAGACTCTTTGTTATTTGGTTGCAGGGTTGTTTGAGAGAGACCATCTTCATCCTACACCTCCCACGGATTGATAAACCTTAGGTCATCCACTTGAGGGAAATTTGCTATTGTCCTACAAAACTCTGCGCTTGGAGGCCCAACGCGAGTCTACAAGAAGAAGGTTGCATAGTAGACATCACTCATGAAGCGGCAGGGGGTGGCCAATATTTTTCCATGCTAGATGTGTTATTCTCAAGATGAGTTTTAATTCACTTGTCATTGCACGAGAGTGTGGCGGTAATAGGGATGCCCAGTCCCGAAATGAAAAAGAAATTTACTTTATGTTGTCAAATAATAAATTCCTTGGAAAGTGTTGGTATGGAAGGCACCCGTGGATACGGCTAGCCATGGATTGTGAAAGAATGGTGGAAAAAGAAATAAACTTTATTTTATGTTTGGGAACAGCCTATGATGTATCTAGCATGGAAAGTATTGGGAATTACTCGGTCGTTTTCGTTGATGGGAAAAGCATGCCTCTCAAAATATTTTATCTCTCAATTTAAGCTTTGAGCTCTGGCACCTCTACAAATCACTGCTTCCCTCTGCGAAGGGCCTATCTATTTACTTTTATGCAATTTTTATTTTTATTTGAGTCTCCATCTTCTCTTATAAAGCATCAACTAGGGAGCACTATAATTATATTTGTGCATTGGATGTAGCTAATATTCGAGTGTGTTTCATGAATGGATCAATGATTGAGGATGATGGGCTAGGGATAACTTTCTTTAGTGTTGATATTTTGAAAGACATGGTTGCTTGTTGATATGCTTGAGTATTGAAGTCTTCATGTCAATTATAGACTATTACTTTGAACCATATAAAGTCCAAATGTCCATGCTACAAAAGAAAACAATATGTGATGAACATGTTAGGCAGCATTCCACATCAAAAATTCTGTTTTATCATTTACCTACTCGAGGACGAACATGAATTAAGCTTGGGGATGCTGATACGTCTCCAACGTATCTATAATTTTTTATTGTTCCATGCTGTTATATTATCATTCTTGGATGTTTTACATTCATTTTATAGCAACTTTATATCATTTTTTGGGACTAACCTATTGACATAGTGCCCAGTGCTAGTTGCTGTTTTTTGCTTTTTTTTACTTCGCAAAATATCCATATCAAACGGAGTCCAAACGCAGTGAAACTTTTTGGAGATTTTTTTTAGCTCAGAAGACAACTTGGAACCAAGGAAGTGCACGAGGGAAGGCCCATGTGGCACCCCCGTCTCAATCGTACACTAATCATACATGCAAACGTGTACGATCAAGCACAGGGACTCACGGGAAGATATCACAACACAACTCTAACACAAATAAACGGAGATCCACAATATTACAGACCAGGGATCACGAAGATCCGAATACATAGTCAGTCATACAAATATTATCTGAGTACAGACATAGTTAGACAAGTTTTGCCTTAAGAAGGCTAGCACAAACAGCGACACTAGATCGAAAGGCGTTGGCCTCCTGCCTGGGAGCCTCCGATCCTACTCCTGGTCGGCTGGCTCGATCCAGTAATACGTGCCCTCTGGACCCTCCTGGTAGTAAGCTCCTGAGGTGGCATCTGGCTCCTGGACTCCATCGTCTGGTGTATCATCAAGGTGGGGTATGGGGAAAAAAGAAAGTAAAGCAACCGTGAGTACTCATCCGAAGTACTCAGCAAGCAAGGATCTATACTACATATGCAACAATATCAATGGAGAAAGGCTGTATAAGTGGACTGGGCTGCAGAAATGCCAGAATAGAGAGAAGGCTTAGTCCCATCGAAGACTAGCATCTTCGTGAAGCCATCATTATCTTGCAGCAGTAGAAGAGAGTAGAATAGCATTTTATTTAGCAAACATGTTGAAGCAAGCCTAGAGATCCTTCCTCGACTCCCAGCAAGAAAGCGATCCCGAAGCTTTAATTAAGTAACAAGTATCCAGTTCAAGTAGTAGATCGGGATACACAAACTGAGCGTCCTTTACCGTAGGACCGGCTATCGATAGATCATTCATCCCTGCAGGGGTGCACTACTGTTACCCAACACGCTTGATCAACTCTGGCCGGACACACTTGCTGTGTAATGCCCGTCCTCGGAAGATCAACACGAAGCAGCGCCCTACCTAGGCTCAGCAGAGAGGTCAGCACGCCGGACTAACCTATGCACCCAGAGGTCTTGGGCCATCGCCCTGGGCACCCTGCGTGTTGCGTGGCTGGCCGGGGTGCAGGCGCGACACTGAACTCGTCAGTGAAGTATCCAGCCCAGTCCCGGCGATCAGCCCGCACGGTGAAACATGACGTCTGACGAGCTTTCGGGAGAAACGTACATCGCAGAGGGCCCCAAAACCATTATCCTGCGTGGTGGTAGTGCGTATAGGGCACGTCGACCCACTCAGATCACAAACCCAAATCCAATCGGCTCAATTAGTATCACGCGGAGGCAATCAGAGTCTCTGATGCTCCACCACAATATCACACTCGAGTGCCCTTCCGGCACACTCGAAAATATTAGATCCCCAGCGGGTACCCACCAGGGTGGACCCGTCTGTAACAAAGGTCAAGGTAACCGTGTGGTCATAACATCAAGGGGGAAACCCGAGGAATCACCCTCGGCGGATTCCACTCGACGAAATCATCAGGGTGAACGTATGAGGCATCACCCTCGAGGTTCATACTGAGGGGTTGCACGACAGAGTCGTATCGGAAGTGGAGAAGGAGGAATCACCCTCGATGACCACGATCGAACAGCTACACTGCAGAGTATTCATCAGGAGTGCGTTACACGGTATCACCCTCGGCACTCGATAGTAACTATGCAGAGTCGTACAACTAAGGGGTTGTGAAGTGAGGTGTCGGTCTCTGATCGACGATCACGTTGATCGAGTCGTCGATGATCAAGCAGGGGCAACAAGGGTAAGGTGGTGGGGTCACTGATGGTTCACTACCAACCTATACTAAACAGTTTTTCATAGGCAGGTAAGGTAACAATGAACAGGTTACAAAGCAGGCTATGCATCAGAATAGGAGCATACATTAACAGTAGCAAAATCTAATGCAAGCAGGAGAAATGGAATGGGTGATATCTGGATGCTTAAAGAGGGGGGGCTTGCCTGGTTGCTCTGGCAAGAAGGAGGGGTCGTCAACGGGCTGCTCGTCTGGAGCGTAGTCATACTCAGGTGCAGCGTCGTCGGTCTCGGCGTCTATCGAGAGAGAGAAGGAGGGGGAGAGAAACAATAAATTCATGGCAATAATGCAAACAATATGTATGACATGCCTAAATGATATGCCGGGGTGTTCTACTGCCTAACTAAACGATTTAGTTAATTTAGGAATTTATCCGGATTTATTTAATCAACATTGGGCACTATTCATTCATCGAAATCGATCTAAAAGTTCAACGTTCATATAGCTAGGGGCATCTGACAGGGATACGGAGGGCGTATTCTGGTTCGTATCGAAATTCTGAGCAAGTTTCATATATAAATTATTTTCATCAGAGTTACGGTTTATTTAATATGATTTTCTAATGTTTTAAACATTTTCTGAATTTAATTATTTATTTAAATTAAACATTATCCGAAACAGTGTATGCTGACGTCAGCATGATGTCAGCATGACGTCAGCAGTCATCCTGACATGTGGGTCCCACCTGTCATACTCTGTCCAGTTAATTAGTGATTAACTAATTAATTACTGTTTAATTAAACTAATTAACTAAATTAGATTAACCTAATCAGGATTAATTAAATTAATTAATTTGCTAATTAATTATTAATTTTATTTTATTTTGTTTTATTTTAAAAAACGTGCTATGGGCATGGGCCCGTTCTGTCAGCGGCACAGGGGCTTCGGCCCCACCCGGCAGTGGCCCAGGAGGCCACCGCGAGCGCGGGCGCGGCCAGGCACGCGCGAGCGCGCGCGTGCGGGCACTGCGGGCGCGGCGAGGCCAGGGCGGGCGTTGGGCGCGGCCGGGGCCGGAGCGCGGCGGAGTAGAGCAGCAGCGGCAGCGGGGTGGCCGCGGTGGAGCAGCGGGAGGCGGCGCGGCGCAGCGGGCATGGCGAGGCGAGGCGGGGCAAGCAGCGGCAGCGTAGAGGCAGCGGCAGCATCGGCCGGACCGGAGGGGGGGGCGCGGCCAGGCGAGGCCACGGCCAGGGCGCGGCGACGAATGACGGGGACGGCGAGCCGCAACAGAAAGGGGAGAGGGGAAACGGGCGCGGCTCACGTGCGGTGCAGGGGAGAGGGGCGGCGAGGCCCGAGGTCGGCCGGTGGTGGAGAGGCGGGGCAGGGCAGTCCGGCGAGGTGGTGGACGAGGCGGCGGCGGCGAGTGGCGAGGCAGCACGCGGCGGGCTAGGCCCGATCCAGAAATGGATCGGGGGGAGGGGGAGCGAGGGGGGGAGTGGGTGTCGGTGGGGGGGTAGGGTTTCGGGGTCCCTGGGGTAGGCCATATAGGCCAAGGGCGATGGAGTGGGCCAAGGCCCAGTTGGGCCGGGGGGGGTTTGCTTTTTCTTTTTTCCTTTTTGTTTTGTTTTCTATTTGTCTTTTTCTTTTTATTTATTCCTATTTTCTGTTTTGTAATTAGCTAGGCCTCAAAATGATTTTTGTAAAACATGGCATTTGCTCCAATAATTACTAGGCATCCGCTACTACTACCAAAAATTGGTTTGGAGACAATTTGAGTTCACACAATTTTTATAATAAATAAAATGCATTAATCCTTGCTGTTTTGGTAATGTTAGAGCCACTTAAATAATTTATTAATGGTTGGTTAAAATTTTAGAATAGCCTCTGCAATATTTGCTATTCATTGAACATTTTAGTTTCTATGTTGAACAACTTTTATTTTCCACTTTCATTTAAATTTGAAGTTTGACTTAGGAGTTGAAATGCAATATGATGCTAATGATGATTTTGCACTATTAAACATGCTGACTTGTCATTATCAAAAGTGATTACTGTGGCTAATGACATGGGGTGTTACAATTCTCCTCATCTATCAAGAATTTTCGTCCCGAGAATTAAGAGGAAGACTGAAAGAAAGTGGGGTATTCTTCGCGAAGACGATCCTCGCGTTCCCAAGTGGCTTCATCTTCAGAATGATTTGACCACTGAACTTTGAGGAATTTGATTAACTTTTGACGAGTTCGACGCTCAGCTTGATCAAGAATACGGATGGGATGTTCTGGATAAGTCAGATCTTCCCGTAATTCAAGCACTTCGTGATCCACAGCTCGAATAGGATCCTTGAAGCAGCGACGGAGTTGGGATACATGAAAGACATCATGTACTTGAGAAAGATTTGGCGGCAATTGTAATTGATATGCCACTTCTCCTCGACGGGCAAGAATACGAAACGGGCCAATGTAGTGAGGAGCTAACTTGCCTTTGATTCCGAATCGATGAGTGCCTTTCAACGGAGTGACGCGGAGGTAAGCTTGCTCGCCAGGGTGATAGACCATTTCCTGGTGCTTTCGGTCATAGTTGCTCTTCTGACGAGACTGAGCAGTTTTAAGATGTTCACGGACAATACGGACTTGTTCTTCTGCTTGCTGAATAATGTCCGGTCCGACGAGTGAGTGTTCCCCAGTTTCTGACCAATTCAGAGGGGTTCGACACTTACGTCCGTAAAGAACTTCAAACGGTGCCATCTTCAAACTAGCTTGATAGCTATTGTTGTAAGAGAATTCGGCATACGGGAGAGATTCCTCCCATTTCTTGCCGAAGGAGATGACGCAAGCTCGAAGCATATCTTTGAGCACTTGATTAACTCATTCAACTTGACCCTGAGACTGAGGGTGAAAAGCGGTGCTGAAAGACAGATGAGTTCCCATAGCTTCTTGGAAACTATTCCAGAATCTGGAGGTGAAGAGGCTGCCACGATCAGAACTGATCTCCAACGGAACACCGTGGAGGGAAACAATGCGGGAAACATACAAGTCTGCTAACTGACTAGCAGTGATGGTCTCCTTAACTGGTAGAAAGTGAGCAACCTTTGAGAATCGGTCAATGACGACAAAAATAGCATCATGACCCTTCTGAGACCTAGGAAAACCAGTAATGAAATCCATTTGGACTTTGTCCCATTTCCATTCAGGAATTTCAAGGGGTTGCAGAGTTCCAGCAGGCCTTTGATGTTCTGCTTTAATGCGGTGGCAAACGTCACACTCAGAAACATATCGAGCAATGTCTCGCTTCATATTAGGCCACCAGTATCTCTGACAAATGTCACGGTACATCTTTGTGCTACCAGGATGAATTGATAGAGGAGTGTCATGAGCTTCTTTCATAACGTGTTCTCTCTCATCCTTGAACTTGGGTACGAAGAGACGGTGTTGGAAAAGTAGGATCCCATCCTTATCAAGATGGAATTCCGACGGCTTTCCTTTTTCAAGGTATCGCTTAATCCTTTCAACTTTAGAGTCATACCGTTGCATAGTCTTAATGCTGTGCTCTAAATCTGGTTCGACAACCAGGGTATTGAGATAACCCTGTGGAACAATATGGAGGTTCAATTTGCGAAGCTCTTCATGGAGAAGAGGTTGCGTTTCCTGAACCATATGGTTGCTGCAATAAGCCTTGCGACTCAAAGCATCGGCCATTACATTAGCCTTGCTAGGGGTGTATGAGATATTCATATCATAATCGGCAATTGTCTCGAGCCATCTTTATTGACGAAGGTTCAGATCTGGTTGAGTATATAGGTACTTCAAACTTTGATGATCCGTGTATATCTCGCAACGGTTACCGAGAAGGTAATGTCGCCATAGCTTCAGGGCATAAATAACCGCAGAAAGTTCGAGATCGTGCACTGGGTAATTTTCTTCGTGAGGACGCAATTGTCGGGAGGCATAGGCAATCACTTTGCGCTCTTGCATTAGGACACAGCCTAATCCTTGACGAGATGCATCACAGTATATCACGAAATCCTTTTGGGAATCCGGGGGTGCTAATACTGGGGCAGATGTCAATTTATCTTTTAGTGTCTGAAAGCTTTCTTGACATTTTGCTGTCCACTCAAATTTAACACCTTTGTGAAGCAGATTTGTCAATGGTTTTGCAATCTTGGAAAAGTTCTCAACGAATCGACGGCAATAACTAGCAAGTCCGAGAAAACTTCTGACTTGCCTGACATTCTTCGGGGGAGTCCAGTCAAGAATAGCCTGAACCCGTTCGGGGTTAACAGCAATTCCATCCTTGGAAATCACATGTCCAAGGTAAGTTACTTCATAAAGCCAAAATTCACATTTGGAATACTTGGCATACAACTGGTGTTCTCGGAGCCTTTCTAGTACCAGACGGAGGTGTTCAGCATGTTCTTCTTTATTCTTAGAATAGACCAGAATATCATCTAGATATACCACGACGAACTTGTCGAGGTAATCCATGAATATATAATTCATCAGACGGGAGAATGTAGCTGGGGCATTCGTTAGGCCAAATGACATGACGGTGTATTCATAGGAGCCATAACGAGTGACGAATGCAGTCTTGGGAATATCCTCTTCACGGACACGGATCTGGTGATAACCCAGCCTCAAGTCGAGTTTAGAGAACACCGATGATCCAGCAAGTTGATCATAAAGAACATTGATCCGAGGCAGTGCGTATTTATTCTGGATTGTGGCTTGGTTAATGGGCCGGTAATCCTGAACCAATCGGTTAGTTCCATCCTTCTTCTTAACGAAGAGTGAAGGTGCTCCCCAAGCAAAGGAACTGGGGCGGATGAAACCACTCTTAAGTGACTTGTCGATTTCTTCCTTAAGCTCAAGTAGGTGGTGCAGAGGCATCTTATAAGGACGCTTGGCAATAGGGACAGTGCTAGGCTTCAAGTCAATGACAAACTCGACAGCTCTAGCCGGGGGTATGCCTGGAAGTTCTTCGGGAAAGACGTCTGGAAAATCTCGAACGACAGGAACGTTCTCGATTCCTTCTAGAGGTGAGGCGTTCAAAGCATTCAGAGCATATATCTGAGCTTCAGCATCCCGTGTAATGCGGGCGGTATAGTTCACTATCTCATCGGTGGGGTGAAGAAGTTGGATAACTTTAGTGGCACAATTGATCGAAGCAATGTGAGCGTTCAACCAATCCATTCCGAGTATGAGGTCTATGGTGGAAGACTTCAGGATAATAGGTGACGCCAGGAATTCAAATCCCCCAATTTCAACAGGGACATAGTGTGCCATCATGGTGGTTTGACATTGGCCTCCAGGGGTGCGGACAACTACTGGCAGGTTCATCTTTTCGAATGCAATTTCATGAGATAATGCAAATGCTTCAAACATGAATGAATGCGATACTCCTGAATCAAATAATACAGATGCAGGTACTGAATTAACGAGAAGGGTACCCATCACAGTAGCAGGCTGATCCTAGACTTCTTCAATATCAATGTTGTAAGCGTGTCCACGACCATGTGAAGCAGACCCAGTATTATAGTTGCGGGTCTGATTGTTGCCACGACCGTTGCCACGGCCAGTACGAGGAAAAGCCAACTGATTCTGTGTCTGGCGGTAGTCTTTAGCCTGGTGACCTGTTTTGCGGCACTTGAAGCACAGACCATCTTCAGGACGAAGAGGAGCATTGTTTTGAATAGCTTGAGCTTTTGGCTGCCTCGGTGGTGGAGGAGGCAGACGTGGTGCAGCATAGTTGTTCTTTGGCGCAGAGGTATTGGGACGGAACGCATTGTTGGGAATCCAAACTCGACGCTTCTGTGCTGAGCCCGAAGATGAGCCAGCATCACGATAGCGCTTCTGCGAGTCCTTGTGTTCCATCTGAGCGGTCTCAACAAGAATAGCCTTGTTCACTAGAGTTGAAAAGTCGTTGAAGTCTTGAGCAGCAAGTGCAAGCTTGAGGTCGGGGTGTAGTCCATTACGGAACTTCTCCTGTCTACGGGCATCTGTGGCGATGTCTTCTTCAGCATAGCAGGAGAGGTCTAGAAATTCCCGCTGATAAGCTTCGACAGTCTTATTACCCTGAGTGAGGTTACAGAACTGGGTCTTCATGCGTTCCATAATTGCCTGAGGGATGTAACGTGCACGGAAAGCAGCCTGGAATTCATACCAGGTAATGACTGTTCCAGCAGGCAGTGTACGCTTGTGGGTGTCCCACCATTGAGCTGCGGGTCCCTTTAAGAAAAAGGCCGCGAAGATGACGAAGTTGGCAGGGGCGACATTAGCAGACTCCATCTCGTGAGTGATGTCGTGGAGCCAGTCATCAGAATCCAGTGGCTTGTCAAAGTTTCGGAACTGAGTTGGGTTGAGTCGCATAAACTCTGTCAAAGTTATTGAAGCAGGGTTCTGGTTCTGGTTGTTCTGATGCGGAAACTGAGCCATGATTCCAGTCATGAACTGACGGTTGAGCTGCCATATAGTCTGGCGGTGGTGGGCGTTCAGGGGTACCACGACCACGACCACCTGGTCTAACCATCCTGCTAAGTATCAACAGGGGGTAGTTTAGTAAAAGCAATTGCGAGCGTTTAGCGACAAGCATGATGTAACACGACAATACTTTAAGCAGTGTAACAGATACATAACAGTAGTCGATTAAGACATACAGATCCACACACTGAGTCGGGTACATGCGGACAGCATAACGGCGCAAATTAAAAGCTAGACATACTAGGCGGTGCGCAGGCACGCGGTAAGGAAGTACACAACGAGACATAGCAAAGGCTACATCAACGTCGGAGAAAACCACTATAACGGGGTAACTGCGAGTGCGGATGACGAATGTTCGTCGCGGTAGGATCCTGTGCTCCATGTGCACTCTGATGCAGAACCCGGTCTCGAGCTGTAAGAAGAGGTCCACGTGTAGGTGTGTGACCTCCAACAGCAGGCCAATCAATACCAGCATACATCTGAGTCCTGCGCGGGTAAAGGATGCGCTCCGGATGTATCCCTGCGTGAACAACAGGTAGCAACTGCGACATAGCATCGTAGAGACGTGCTTGAGTGGCAACCAACTCGATGGCAAGAGCCCGAACAGTGCAATCCAGAGCCTGAGTGCACTGAATCAGAACGCGCGGGTCGTATCAGCGATGCTCGTACGGGGCACAGATAGCTATGTAGTATCCAGTAGCATCTCCAGCAGAGGCATAAGAAATGTATCGGAACTCAGAGTCATCCAAGATATCGCTGAACTGTCCTCGGAGACGTGCGACAGCAGAGTAGGCGGCATCATGTACTGCCATCTCAATCGTCACGCCGATACCGTGGAAAAGGTGTAGCTCAGTGCCTGAGTCACCTTGCCGATCATAGATTCGAACATCAGCATGGTACTGCTCCTGGTTGAACTCGCGGTAATCCTCGTAGACCATGTACTCAGGGTACCAGCGGTAGCCAAGTCTGGTCATGAGAGCGATCAGGACAGCTGGAAACCTAGGGGCATCACGAGCCCAAGTGCGAAGCACAAGCTGTGTCGTAGGACATGGTGGAAACAAACGATCCATTTGAAACAGAGGAAATTCAGGGTTGTCAAACGACAATGAGAAGTTTAACACAACTCGGAGAGAAAGGTTAAACAAAACAATGGAAAGGAAAATGATTATCAGACTAATCAGATCAATGACAGGGAAATCGCACAGATATCCAGCTCTCGGGTTAGACAGAATTTACGAGATCCTAAGTGTCAGCGTTAGTAAAATTTATTTAACTCGAATAGAAGAGAGATCAGAGTCCCAGAGTATAGACGGGGAATAAAAGATCCTAATCCCACCCAGTTGGCGACGTGGGCCCGTAAGCCACACAGCCAAGTTAGTAAATTAGTTTTTTGGTTTCTAGACTCAACTTCGGCCAAGGAGTTGGAAGGGGGCTTCCTACAGGCAGTCGGCTCTGATACCAACTTGTGGCGCCCCCGTCTCAATCGTACACTAATCATACACGCAAACGTGTACGATCAAGCACAGGGACTCACGGGAAGATATCACAACACAACTCTAACACAAATAAACGGAGATCCACAATATTACAGACCAGGGATCACGAAGATCCGAATACATAGTCAGTCATACAAATATTATCTGAGTACAGACATAGTTAGACAAGTTTTGCCTTAAGAAGGCTAGCACAAACAGCGACACAAGATCGAAAGGCGTTGGCCTCCTGCCTGGGAGCCTCCGATCCTACTCCTGGTCGGCTGGCTCGATCCAGTAATACGTGCCCTCTGGACCCTCCTGGTAGTAAGCTCCTGAGGTGGCATCTGGCTCCTGGACTCCATCGTCTGGTGTATCATCAAGGTGGGGTATGGGGAAAAGAGAAAGTAAAGCAACCGTGAGTACTCATCCGAAGTACTCAGCAAGCAAGGATCTATACTACATATGCAACATTATCAATGGAGAAAGGCTGTATAAGTGGACTGGGCTGCAGAAATGCCAGAATAGAGAGAAGGCCTAGTCCCATCGAAGACTAGCATCTTCCTGAAGCCATCATCATCTTGCAGCAGTAGAAGAGAGTAGAATAGCATTTTATTTAGCAAACATGTTGAAGCAAGCCTAGAGATCCTTCCTCGACTCCTAGCGAGAAAGCGATCCCGAAGCTTCAATTAAGTAACAAGTATCCAGTTCAAGTAGTAGATCGGGATACACAAACTGAGCGTCCTTTACCATAGGACCGGTTATCGGTAGATCATTCATCCCTGCAGGGGTGCACTACTATTACCCAACACGCTCGATCAACTCTGGCCAGACACACTTGCTGGGTAATGCCCGTCCTCGGAAGATCAACACGAAGCAGCGCCCTACCTAGGCTCAGCAGAGAGGTCAGCACGCCAGACTAACCTATGCACCCAGAGGTCTTGGGCCATCGCCCTGGGCACCCTGCGCGTTGCGTGGCTAGCCGGGGTGCAGGCGCGACACTGAACTCGTCAGTGAAGTATCCAGCCCAGTCCCGGCGATCAGCCCGCACGTAGAAACGTGACGTCTGACGAGCTTTCGGGAGAAACGTACATCGCAGAGGGCCCCATAACCATTATCCCGCGTGGTGGTAGTGCGTATAGGGCACGTTGACCCACTCAGATCACAAACCCAAATCCAATAGGCTCAATTAGTATCACGCGGAGGCAATCAGAGTCTCTGATGCTCCGCCACAATATCACACTCGAGTGCCCTTCCGGCACACTCGAAAATCATAGATCCCCAGCGGGTACCCACCAGGGTGGACCCGTCTGTAACAAAGGTCAAGGTAACCGTGTGGTCAGAACATCAAGGGGGAAACCTGAGGAATCACCCTCGGCGGATTCCACTCGACGAAATCATCAGGGTGAACGTATGAGGCATCACCCTCGAGGTTCATACTGAGGGGTTGCACGACAGAGTCGTATCGGAAGTGGAGAAGGAGGAATCACCCTCGATGACCACGATCGAACAGCTACACTGCAGAGTATTCATCAGGAGTGCGTTACGAGGTATCACCCTCGGCACTCGATAGTAACTATGCAGAGTCGTACAGCTAAGGGGGTGTGAAGTGAGGTGTCGGTCTCTGATCGACGATCACGTTGATCGAGTCGTCGATGATCAAGCAGGGGCAACAAGGGTAAGGTGGTGGGGTCACTGATGGTTCACTACCAACCTATACTAAATAGTTTTTCATAGGCAGGTAAGGTAACAATGAACAGGTTACAAAGCAGGCTATGCATCAGAATAGGAGCATACATTAACAGTAGCAAAATCTAATGCAAGCAGGAGAAATGGAATGGGCGATATCTGGATGCCCAAAGAGGGGGGGCTTGCCTGGTTGCTCTGGCAAGAAGGAGGGGTCGTCAACGGGCTGCTCGTCTGGAGCGTAGTCATACTCAGGTGCAGCGTCGTCGGTCTCGGCGTCTATCGAGAGAGAGAAGGAGGGGGAGAGAAACAATAAATTCACGGCAATAATGCAAACAATATGTATGACATGCCTAAATGATATGCCGGGGTGTTCTACTGCCTAACTAAACGATTTAGTTAATTTAGGAATTTATCCGGATTTATTTAATCAACATTGGGCACTATTCATTCATCGAAATCGGTCTAAAAGTTCAACGTTCATATAGCTAGGGGCATCTGGCAGGGATACGGAGGGCATATTCGGGTTCGTATCGAAATTCTGAGCAAGTTTCATATATAAATTATTTTCATCGGAGTTACGGTTTATTTAATATGATTTTCTAAAGTTTTAAACCTTTTCTGAATTTAATTATTTATTTAAATTAAACATTATCCGAAACTGTGTATGCTGACATCATCATGACGTCAGCAGTCATCCTGACATGTGGGTCCCACCTGTCATACTCTGTCCAGTTAATTAGTGATTAACTAATTAATTACTATTTAATTAAACTAATTAACTAAATTAGATTAACCTAATCAGGATTAATTAAATTAATTAATTCGCTAATTAATTATTAATTTTATTAATTTCATTTTCTTTTTATTTTTTATTTTAAAAAAAACGTGCTATGGGCGTGGGCTCGTTCTGTCAGCGGCACAGGGGCTTCGGCCCCACCCGGCAGTGGCCCAGGAGGCCACCGCGAGCGCGGGCGCGGCCAGGCACGCGCGGGCGCGCGCGTGCGGGCACTGCGGGCGCGGCGAGGCCAGGGGCGAGCGGGCGCTGGGCGCGGCCGGGGCCGGAGCGCGGCGGAGCAGAGCAGCAACGGCAGCGGGGTGGCCGCGGTGGAGCAGCGGGAGGCGGCGCGGCGCAGCGGGCACGGCGAGGCGAGGCGGGACAAGCAGCGGCAGCATCGGCCGGACCGAAGGGGGGGCGCGGCCAGGCGAGGCCACGGCTAGGGCGCGGCGACGAACGACGGGGACGGCGATCGGCAACAGAAAGGGGAGAGGGGAAACGGGCGCGGCTCACGTGCGGTGCAGGGAAGAGGGGCGGCGAGGCTCGAGGTCGGCCGGCGGTGGAGAGGCGGGGCAGGGCAGTCCAGCAAGGTGGTGGACGAGGCGGCGGCGTCGAGCGGCGATGCAGCACGCGGCGGGCTCGGCCCGATCCAGAAATGGATCGGGGGGGGAGGGGGAGCGAGGGAGGGAGTGGGTGTCGGTGGGGGGTAGGGTTTCGGGGTCCCTGGGGTAGGCCATATAGGCCAAGGGCGAGGGAGTGGGCCGAGGCCAGTTGGGCCGGGGGGGTTTGCTTTTTCTTTTTCTTTTTTTTGTTTTCTATTTGTCTTTTTCTTTTTATTTATTCCTATTTTCTGTTTTGTAATTAGCTAGGCCTCAAAATGATTTTTGTAAAACATGGCATTTGCTCCAATAATTACTAGGCATCCTCTACTACTACCAAAAATTGGTTTGGAGACAATTTGAGTTCACACAATTTTTATAATAAATAAAATGCATTAATCCTTGCTGTTTTGGTAATGTTAGAGCCACTTAAATAATTTATTAATGGTTGGTTAAAATTTTAGAATAGCCTCTGCAATATTTGCTATTCATTGAACATTTTAGTTTCTATGTTGAACAACTTTTATTTTCCACTTTCATTTAAATTTGAAGTTTGACTTAGGAGTTGAAACGCAATATGATGCTAATGATGATTTTGCACTATTAAACATGCTGACTTGTCATTATCAAAAGTGATTACTGTGGCTAATGACATGGGGTGTTACAGCCCATGGGTCCCACCACCCACCTGGGCGCGCCAGAGGCCCCTGGCGCGCCCTGATGGGTGCTAGGGCCCACGGAGGTCCTTTCCACCACCTCTCAGCTCTATAAATACCCAAATATTCCAGAAACCCTAGGAGAGTCGACGAAACACAATTCCAACCGCCGCGAGTTCCAGAACCACGAGATATAATCTAGAGCCCTATTCCGGCTCCTTGCCAGAGGGGAACACGATCACGGAGGGGTTCATCATCCTCATTGGTGCTCCTCCGATGATGCGTGAGTAGTTTAGCACAGACCTACGGGTCCGTAGGCAGTAGCTAGATGGCTTCTTCTCTCTTTTTGATTCTCAATACAATGTTCTCCTCGATGTTCTTGGAGATCTATTTGATGTAATGACTTTTTGCGGTGTGTTTGTTGGGATCCGATGAATTCCGAGTTTATGATCAGTTCTATCTATGAATATTATTTGAGTCTTCTTTGATCTCTTATATGCATGATTGTTATAGCCTTGTATTTCTTCTCCGAAACTTTGGTTTGGTTTGGCCAACTAGATTGATTTTTCTTGCAATGGGAAGAGGTGCTTTGTGATTGGTTCGATCTTGCGGTGTCCTCACCCAGTGACAGAAGGGGTAGCGAGGCACACATGTATCGTTGCTATTAAGGATAAAAGGATGGGGTCTATTTCTGCATGAATACTTGTCTACATCATGTCATCGTTCTTATTGCATTACTCCGTTTCTCCATGAACGTAATACACTAGATGCATGCTGGATAGCGGTCGATGTGTGGAGTAATAGTAGTAGATGGAGGCAGGAGTCGGTCTACTAATCTTGGACGTGATGCCTATATACATGATCATTGCCTTGGATATTGTCATAATTATTTGCTCTTCTATCAATTGCCCAACAATAATTTGTGTACCCACCGTATGCTATTTTCTTGAGAGAAGCCACTAGTGAAATCTATGACCCCGGAGTCTATCTTTTATCATATTGTTTTCAGATCTATTATTCCAAAAACCCAAAAATACCTTGCTGCGCTTTTTCTTTATTTATTTTATTTTGTGTTTTCGGTAGATCTATTTATCCAATCTCATATAATTTTATCTATCTTTTTACCGGGGAGGGATTGACAACCCCTCTTACGCGTTGGCTTGCAAGTATTTGTTATTTGTGTGCAGGTACCATTTATATAGTGTTGCCTGGTTCTCCTACTAGATTGATAACCTTGGTTTCGTAACTGAGGGAAATATTACCATTGTTGTGCGGCATCATCCTCTCCTCTTCGGGGAAATACCAACGTAGATACAAGCAATCACATCGGTATCCATAAAAGTTTTAACACAATCAAATTCAAGCTTTATACTTGACTCCTTACCTTCGTCGAGCTCCCAATCTTCAAGGTTGCGTTTAATTCTTTCTAAAAGATCCCATCTGAATTCAATAGTCTTCTTCATAAAAGAACCAGTACAAGAAGTATCGAGCATGGATTGATCATTACGAGAAAGCCGAGCATAAAAATTCTGAATAATAATTTCTCTTGAGAGCTCATGTTTGGGGCATGAATATAACATTGACTTAAGCCTCCCCCAAGCTTGAGTGATACTTTCTCCTTCACGAGGCCAAAAATTATATATATAATTCCGATCACGATGAACCAGATGCATATGATAAAACTTCTGGTGAAATTCCAATTTCAATCGGTTCCAATACCAAGCTCCAACATCATCACATAGCATGTACCATGTCAATGCTTTTCCGTTCAATGATAAAGGGAAAACCTTCTTTTTAACTTCATCTCCGGGTAAACCTGCAAGCTTAAATAATCCACAAACTTCATCCACATAGATTAGGTGGATATCAGGATGTAATGTTCCATCTCCTGCATAAGGATTAGCTAGCAGTTTCTCTATCATACCCGAAGGAATTTCATAACAAATATTTTCAGTAGGTGCAGTAGGTTGAGGAGCAACTCTTTGTGCTTCCGGTCGACGTGAAGATACCCCGAACAAGCCCCTCAAAGGATTATTTTCCATAGTGACAAGTGACAATAAATTTCAGCACGCAATATAAACGTTTCCTTACCAAATTCCACTCACCAAAGGCGCTTCATGTTGGGGAACGTTGCATGGAAAACAAAAAAAATTCTACGCACACGCAAGATCTATCCATGGAGATGCATAGCTACGAGAGGGGAGAGTGTGTCTACGTACCTGTTGGGAAACGTTGCATGGAAAACAAAAAAAAATCTACGCACACGCAATGATCTATCGATGGAGATGCATAGCAACGAGGGGGAGAGTGTGTCTACGTACCTTCATAGACCATAAGCGGAAGCGTTTCACAACGCGGTTGATGTAGTCGAACTTCTTCGCGCTTCAACCGATCAAGTACCGAACGTACGGCACCTCCGCGTTTTGCACACGTTCAGCTCGGTGACGTCCCTCGCCTTCTTGATCCAGCAAGACATCGAGGTAGTAGATGAGTTCCGTCAGCACGATGGCGTGGTGACGGTGATGGTGAAGTGATCTCCGCAGGGCTTCGCCTAAGCACTATGACAATATGACCGGGGGTGTAAACGGTGGAGGGGGGCACCACACACGGCTAGGCAATTGTCTGGTTCTGCTAGGTGCCCCCCTCCCACATATATATAGGTGGGAGGGAGGGAGGAGCAGCCAAAGGAGGCGCCCAAGTAGGAGGAATCCTACTTGGAGTCCCTCCCAAGCCCCCCCCCCCCTTTCCTTATTTGGAGCGCGGGGAAAGGCAGGGGAGGGTGGCGCCCCCCCACCCCCCCTTTCCTTTCTCCCATGAGAGGGAAAGGCAGGAGGGGCTAGCCCTCCCCCTTTTCCTTCCCTAGGGCTAGACAAACAAGGGAGGGGGCGCAGCAGCCCCCTTGTGGGCTGGTCTGTCCCCTCCTTTGGCCCATAAGGCCCATAACTTGCCGGGGGGGTGCCCGGAACCCCTTCCGGTGACCCGATTCCTTCCCGGTATGTCCCGAAACACTTCCGGTGTCCAAATACCATCGTCCTATATATCAATCTTTACCTCTCGACCATTTCGAGACTCCTCGTCATGTCCGTGATCTCATCCAGGACTCCGAACAACATTCGGTCACCAAAACATATAACGCATATAACATTATATCGTCAATGAACGTTAAGCGTGCGGACCCTACGGGTTCGAGAACTATGTAGACATGACCGAGACACCTCTCTGGTCAATAGGCAATAGCGGAACTTGGATGCCCATATTGGCTCCTACATATTCTAAGAAGATCTTTATCGGTTGAACCGTTATGACAACATACGTAATTCCCTTTGTTCATCGGTATGTTACTTGCCCGAGATTCGATCGTCGGTATGTTCATACCTAGTTCAATCTCGTTACCGGCAAGTCTCTTTACTCGTTCCGTAATACATCACCCTGTAACTAACTCCTTAGTCATTTGCTTGCAAGCTTATGATGTGTATTACCGAGAGGGCCAAGAGATACCTCTCCGAAACTCGGAGTGACAAATCCTAATCTTGATCTATGCCAACTCAACAAACACCTTCGGAGATACCTGTAGAGCATCTTTATAATCACCCAGTTACGTTGTGACGTTTGATAGCACACAAGGCATTCCTCTGGTATCCGGGAGTTGCATAATCTCATAGTCGAAGGAATATGTATTTGACATGAAGAAAGCAATAGCAATAAACTGAACGATCATTATGCTAAGCTAACGGACGGGTCTTGTCCATCACATCATTCTCCTAATGATGTGATCCCGTTATCAAATGACAACACATGTCTATGGTTAGGAAACTTTAACCATCTTTGATCAATGAGCTAGTCTAGTAGAGGCTTACTAGGGACACGGTATTTGTTTATTTATTCACACATGTATTTAAGTTTCCGATCAATACAATTCTAGCATGAATAATAAACCTTTATCATGAATAAGAAAATATAAAATAACTAATTTAATATTGCCTCTAGGGCATATTTCCTTCAGTCTCCCACTTGCACTAGAGTCAATAATCTAGTTCACATCACCATGTGATTTAACACCCATAGTTCACATCGCCATGTGACCAACACCCAAAGAGTTTACTAGAGTCAATAATCTAGTTCACATCGCCATCTAATGAACACCCAAAGAGTACTAAGTAGTGATCATGTGTTTGCCTGTGAGAGAAGTTTAGTCAACGGTCTGTCACATTCAGATCCGTATGTATTTTGCAAATTTCTATGTCTACAAAGCTCTGTATGGAGCTACTCTAGCTAATTGCTCCCACTTTTAATATGTATTCAGATTGAGACTCAGAGTCATCTGAATCGGCGTTAAAGCTTGCATCGACGTAACCCTTTACGACGAACTCTTTATTACCTCCATAACCGAGAAACATTTCCTTAGTCCTCTTTAAGGCACCTAAGGATAAATTTGACCATTGTCCAGTGTTCCACTCCTGGATCACTTTTGTACCCTTTTGCCAAACTTGTTGGCAAGGCACACAATAGGTATGGTACACAACATGGCATACTTTATACAACCTATGGCCGAGGCATAGGGAATGACTTTCATTCTTTCTCTATCTTCTGCCGTGGTCGGGCATTGAGTCTTACTCAACTTCACACCTTGTAACACAGGCAAGAACCCTTTCTTTGACTGATCCATTTGGAACTTCTTCAAAATCTTGTCAAGGTATGTGCTTTGTGAAAGTCCTATTAAGCGTCTCGATCTATCCCTATAGATCTGGATGCCCAATATATAAGCAGCTTCACCGAGGTCTTTCATTGAAAAATTCTTATTCAAGTATCCTTTTATGCTATCCAAAAATTCTATATAATTTTCAATCAACAATATGTCATCCACATATAATATCAGAAATGCTACAGAGCTCCCACTCACTCTCTTGTAAATACATGCTTCACCATAAGTCTGTATAAAACCATATGCTTTGATCACCTCATCAAAGCGTATATTCCAACTCCTAGATGCTTGCACCAGTCCATAGATGGATCGCTGGAGCTTGCACACTTTGTTAGCACCTTTAGGATCGACAAAACCTTTGCATCATATACAACTCTTCTTTAAGATATCCATTAAGGAATGCAGTTTTGACGTCCATTTGCCAGATTTCATAATCATAAAATGCAGCAATTGCTAACATGATTCGGACGGACTTAAGCATCACTACGGGTGAGAAAGTCTCATCGTAGTCAACCCCTTGAACTTGTCGAAAACCTTTTGCGACAAGTCAAGCTTTGTAGACAGTAACATTACCATCAGCATCAGTCTTCTTCTTGAAGATCCATTTATTCTCTATGGCTTGCCGATCATCAGGCAAGTCCACCAAAGTCCACACTTTGTTCTCATACATGGATCCTACCTCAGATTTCATGGCCTCAAGCCATCTGTCGGAATCTGGGCTCATCATAGCTTCTTCATAGTTTGTAGGTTCGCCTTGGTCTAGTAACATGACTTCCAGGACAGGATTACCGTACCACTCTGGTGCGGATTGTGCTCTGGTTAACCTATGAGGTTCAGTAGCAACTTGATCCGAAGTTTCATGATCATTATCATTATCTTCCTCTCTAGTTAGTGTAGGCATCACGGGAACGGATTTCTCTGATGTACTACTTTCCAATTTTCGAGAAGGTACAATTACCTCATCAAGTTCTACTTTCCTCCCACTCACTTCTTTCAAGAGAAACTCCTTCTCTAGAAAGGACCCAAACTTAGCAACAGAGATCTTGCCTTCGGATCTGTGGTAGAAGGCGTACCCAACAGTTTCTTTAGGGTATCCTATGAAGACGCACTTCTCCGATTTGGGTTCGAGCCTATCTGGCTGAAGCCTATGGACAAAAGCATCGCATCCCCAAACTTTAAGAAACGACAGCTTAGGTTCCGTACTAAACCACAATTCATACGGTGTCGTCTCAACGGATTTAGACGGTGCCCTATTTAACATGAATGTGGCTGTCTCTAATGCATAACCCCAAAATGATAAAGGCAAATCGGTAAGAGACATCATAGAATGCACCATATCTAATAAAGTACAGTTACGACGTTCGGATACACCATTACGATGTGGTGTTCCAGGTGGCGTGAGTTGTGAAACAATTCCACATTGTTTTAAATGAAGGCCAAACTCATAACTCAAATATTCGCCTCTGCGATCGGATCATAGAAACTTTATTTTCTTGTTACGATGATTCTCAACTTCACTCTGAAATTCTTTGAACTTTTCAAATGTTTCAGGCTTGTGTTTCATTAAGTAGATATACCCATATCTACTCAAATCATCTGTGAAGGTCAGAAAATAACGATACCCGCCGCGTGCCTCAACATTCATTGGACCGCATACATCGGTATGTATTATTTCCAATAAGTCATTGGCTCGCTCCATTGTTCCAGAGAACGGAGTTTTAGTCATCTTGCCCATGAGGCATGGTTCATAAGTATCAAATGATTCATAATCAAGTGATTCCAAAAGCCCATCTGCATGGAGTTTCTTCATGCGCTTTACACCAATATGACCTAAAAGACAGTGCCACAAATATGTTGCACTATCATTATCAACTTTGCATCTTTTGGCATCAATATTATGAATATGTGTATCACTACGATCGAGATTCAATAAACCATTTACATTGGGTGTATGACCATAGAAGGTTGTATTCATGTAAACAGAACAACAATTATTCTTTGACTTAAATGAGTAACCGTATCGCAATAAACATGATCCAATCATATTCATGCTCAACGCAAACACCAAATAACATTTATTTATTTAGGTCCAACACTAATCCCGAAGGTAGAGGGGAGTGTGCGATGGTGATCTTATCAACCTTGGAATCACTTCCAACACACATCGTCACCTCATCATTAACTAGTCTCTGTTCATTTTGCAACTCCTGTTTCGAGTTACTAATCTTATCAACTTAACCGGTATCAAATACCCAGGGGCTACTATGAACACTAATAAAATACACATCAATAACATGTATATCAAATATACCTTTGTTCACTTTGCCATCCTTCTTATCCGCCAAGTATTCGGGGCAGTTCCGCTTCCAGTAACCATTTCCTTTGCAGTAGAAGCACTCAGTTTCAGGCTTGGGTCCAGCTTTGGGCTTCTTCATGGGAGCGACAACTTGCTTGCCATTCTTCTTGAAGTTCCCTTTCTTTCCCTCGCCCTTTTTCTTGAAACTAGTGGTCTTTGTTAACCATCAACACTTGATGCTCTTTCTTGATTACTACCTTCGCCGATTTCAGTATCGCGAAGAGCTCGGGAATCGTTTTCGTCATCCCTTGCATATTATAGTTCATCACGAAGTTCTAGTAGCTTGGTGATAGTGACTAGAGAACTTTGTCAATCACTATCTTATCTGGAAGATTAACTCCCACTTGATTCAAGCGATTGTAGTACCCAGACATTCTGAGCACATGCTCACTGGCTGAGCTATTCTCCTCCATCTTGTAGGCAAAGTACTTGTCAGAGGTCTCATACCTCTCGACACGGGCATGAGTCTGAAATACCAAGTTCAGCTCTTTGGAACATCTCATATGCTCCGTGGCGTTCAAAACATTTTTTGAAGTCCCGGTTCTAAGCCATAAACCATGGCGCACTAAACTATCAAGTAGTCATCATATCGAGCTTGCCAAACGTTCATAACGCCTGCATCTGCTCCTGCAATAGGTCTGTCACCTAGCGGTGCATCAAGGACATAATTCTTCCGTGCAGCAATGAGGATAATCCTCAGATCACGGACCCAGTCCGCATCGTTGCTACTACCATCTTTCAACTTAGTTTTCTCTAGGAACATATCAAAATAAAACAGGGGAGCTATACGCGAGCTATTGATCTACAACATAGATATGCAAAAACTATCAAGACTAAGTTCATGATAAATTAAGTTCAATTAATCAAATTACTAATGAACTCCCACTTAAATAGACATCCCTCAAGTAATCTAAGTGATACGTGATCCAAATCAACTAACCCATGTCCGATCATCACGTGAGATGGGGTAGTCATCAATGGTGAACATCTCCATGTTGATCATATCTACTATATGATTCATGTCCGATCTTTCGATCTCCAGTGTTCCGAGGCCATGTCTGTACATGCTAGGCTCGTCAAGTTTAACCCAAGTATTCTGCATGCGCAAAACTGTCTTACACCCGTTGTATGTGAACGTAGAGTCTATCACACCCGATCATCACGTGGTGTCTCAACACGATGAACTGTAGCAACGGTGCATACTCAGGGAGAACACTTTTACCTTGAAATTTAGTGAAGGGATCATCTTATAATGCTACCGCCGTACTAAGCAAAATAAGATGCATAAAAGATAAACATCACATGCAATCAAAATATGTGACATGATATGGCCATCATCATCTTGTGCTTTTGATCTCCATCTCCAAAGCATCGTCATGATCTCCATCGTCACCGGCTCGACACCTTGATCTCCATTGTTGCGTCGTGGTTGTCTCGCCAACTATTGCTTCTACAACTATTGCTAACGCATAGCGATAAAGTAAAGCAATTACATGGCGATCGCATTTCATACAATAAAGAGACAACCATTAGGCTCCTGCCGGTTGCCAATAACTTACAAAACATTATCATCTCATACAATAACATATATCACATCATGTCTTGACCATATTACATCACAACATACCCTGCAAAAACAAGTTAGACGTCCTCTACTTTGTTGTTGCAAGTTTTACGTGGCTGCTACGGGCTTCTAGCAAGAACCGTTCTTACCTACGGCAAAAACCACAACGGTGAATTATCAAGTTTGCTGTTTTAACCTTCTTCAAGGACCGGCCACAGTCAAATTTGATTCAACTAAACTAGGAGAAACAGACACCCGCCAGCCACCTTTATGCAAAACTAGTTGCATGCATGTCAGCCGGTGGAACCGGTCTCATGTACGTGGACATGTAAGGTTGGTCCGGGCCGCTTCATCCCACAATGCCGCCGAATCAAAAATAAGACGTTGGTGGTAAGCAGTATGAACATCACCACCCACAACTTCTTTGTGTTCTACTCGTGCATATCATCTACGCATAGACCTGGCTCATGATGCCACTGTTGGGAAACGTTGCATGGAAAACAAAAAAATTTCTACGCACACGCAATGATCTATCCATGGAGATGCATAGCAACGAGGGGGAGAGTGTGTCTACGTACCTTCGTAGACCGTAAGCAAAAGCGTTTCACAACGCGGTTGATGTAGTCGAACTTCTTCGCGCTTCAACCGATCAAGTACCGAACGTACGGCACCTCCGCGTTCTGCACATGTTCAGCTCGGTGACGTCCCTCGCCTTCTTGATCCAGCAAGACGTCGAGGTAGTAGATGAGTTCCGTCATCATGACGGCGTGGTGACGGTGATGGTGAAGTGATCTCCGCAGGGCTTAGCCTAAGAACTACGAAAATATGACCGGGGGTGTAAACGGTGGAGGGGGGCGCCGCACACGGCTAGGCAATTGTCTGGTTCTGCTAGGCGCCCCCCTCCCACATATATATAGGTGGGAGGGAGGGAGAAGTAGCCAAAGAAGGCTCCCAAGTAGGAGGAATCCTACTTGGAGTCCCTCCCAAACCGCGCCGCCCCCCCTTTCCTTATTTGGAGCGCGGGGAATGGCAGGGGAGGGTGGCGCCCCCCGCCCCTTTCCTTTCTCCCATGAGAGGGAAAGGCAGGAGGGGCTAGCCCTCCCCCTTTTCCTTCTCTAGGGCTGTACAAACAAGGGAGGGGGCGCACCAGCCCCCTTGTGGGCTGGTCTGTCCCCTCCTTTGGCCCATAAGGCCCATAACTTGCCGGGGGGTGCCTGGAACCCCTTCCGGTGACCCGATTCCTTCCCGGTATGACCCGAAACACTTCTGGTGTCCAAATACCATCATCCTATATATCAATCTTTACCTCTCGACCATTTTGAGACTCCTCTTCATGTCCGTGATCTCATCCGGGACTCCGAACAACATTCGGTCACCAAAACATATAACTCATATAACACTATATCGTCAACGAACATTAAGCGTGCGGACCCTATGGGTTCGAGAACTACGTAGACATGACCGAGACACCTCTCCGGTCAATAACCAATAGCGGAACCTGGATGCCCATATTGGCTCCTACATATTCTACGAAGATCTTTATCGGTCGAACCGTTATGACAACATATGTAATTCCCTTTGTCCATCGGTATGTTACTTGCCCGAGATTCGATCATCGGTATCTTCATACCTAGTTCAATCTCGTTACCGGCAAGTCTCTTTACTCGTTCCGTAATACATTACCTTTTAACTAACTCCATAGTCATTTGCTTGCAAGCTTATGATGTGTATTACCGAGAGGGCCCAGAGATACCTCTCCGAAACTCGGAGTGACAAATCCTAATCTTGATCTATGCCAACTCAACAAACACCTTCGGAGATACCTGTAGAGCATCTTTATAATCACCCAGTTACGTTGTGACGTTTGATAGCACACAAGGCATTCCTTCGGTATCCAGGAGTTGCATAATCTCATAGTCGAAGGAATATGTATTTGACATGAAGAAAGCAATAGCAATAAACTGAACGATCATTATGCTAAGCTAACAGATGGGTCTTGTCCATCACATAATTCTCCTAATGATGTGATTCCGTTATCAAATGACAACACATGTCTATGGTTAGGAAACTTTAACCATCTTTGATCAACGAGCTAGTCTAGTAGAGACTTACTAGGGACACGGTATTTGTTTATGTATTCACACATGTATTTAAGTTTCCGATCAATACAATTCTAGCATGAATAATAAACCTTTATCATGAATAAGGAAATATAAAATAACAACTTTATTATTACCTCTAGGGAATATTTCCTTCAGTACCCTCATAGACCGTAAAGCAGAAGCGTTTATCAACGCGGTTGATGTATTCGAACACCTTCGTGATCCAACCGATTAAGTAATGAACGTACGGCACCTCCGCGTTCAGCACACATTCAGCTCGATGACGTCCTCGCCTTCTTGATCCAGCAAGACGGGCGAAGTGGTAGATGAGTTCCGGTAGCACGATGGCGTGGTGACGGTGGTGGTGAACTTGTGCCCGCAGGGCTTCGCCGTGCACTGCGGAAAAACTGGATAGAGGACTAAACTATGGAGAGGGGCGCCGCACACGGCTAAGAGATTGTCGTGGGTTGTGTGGCACCCCTCCCTCTCATATATATAGGTGGGGGGAGGGGAGGCAGCCTTGGGTGGGCCCCAAGGTGGCCGGCCGGCCCCCTTGGGCGCCTGCCCTTTGGAACCCTCCTTCCTTGTTTGCCTGCGGGGGGAAGGCAGGAGGGGTCCCCCCCCTTTCCTTCCTCTTAGGTGGAGGGAAGGAAAGAGGGGCTAGCCCTCCCCCTTTCCATCCATAGGGCTGGCGGCCAAGAGGAGGGGCGCGCCAGCCCCTTGTGGGCTGGTGTGTTCCCCTCTCTTAGCCCATAAGGCCCATTAACCTCCCGGGGCTTCCCGAAACCCCTTCCGGTGATCCCATGACTACCCAATACACTCCGAAACCTTTCCGGTGTCCAAATAGCATCGTCCTATATATCAATTTTTACCTCCAGACCATTTTGGAGCTCCTCGTCATGTCTGTGATCTCATCCGGGACTCCGAAATACATTCGATCACCAAATCACATAACTCATATAATATTATATCGTCAACGAATGTTAAGCGTGCGGACCCTACGGGTTCGAGAATGATGTAGACATGACCGAGACGCCTCTCTCGTCAATAACTAATAGCGGAACCTGGATGACCATATTGGTTTCTACATATTCTACGAAGATCTTTATCGGTTGAACCTTTATGACAACATACGTAGTTCCCTTTGTCTGTCGGTATGTTACTTGCCCGAGATTCGATCGTCGGTATCTTCATACCTAGTTCAATCTCGTTGCCGGCAAGTCTCTTTACTCGTTCTGTAATACATCATCTCATAACTAACTCCTTAGTCATTTTGCTTGCAAGCTTCTTGTGATGTGTATTACCGAGAGGGCCCAAAGATACCTCTCTGATACACAGAGTGATAAATCCTAATGTCGATCCATGCCAACTCAACAAACACCTTTGGAGATACGTGTAGAGCATCTTTATGATCACCCAGTTATGTTGTGATGTTTGATAGCACACAAGGTATTCCTCCGGTATCCGGGAGTTGCATGATCTCATAGTCGAAGGAATATGTATTTGACATTAAGAAAGCAATAGCAATAAACTGAACGATCATATGCTAAGCTAACGGATGGGTCTTGTCCATCACATCATTCTCCTAATGATGTGATCCCGTTATCAAGTGACAACACATGTCCATGGTTAGGAAACCTTAACCATCTTTGATCAACAAGCTAGTCTAGTAGAGGCTTACTAGGGACACGGTATTTGTTTATGTATCCACACATGTATTTAAGTTTCTGATCAATACAATTTTAGCATGAATAATAAACCTTTATCTTGATTTAGGAAATATAATAATAAACATTTTATTATTGCCTCTAGGGCATATTTCCATCAGTCTCCCGCTTGCACTAGAGTCAATAATCCAGTTCACATCGCCATGTGATTAACACCCATAGTTCACATCGCCATGTGAGTAATACCCAAAGAGTTTACTAGAGTCAATAATCTAGTTCACATTGCCATGTGATTAATACTCAAAGAGTACTAAGGTGTGATCATGTTTTGCTTGTGAGAGAGGTTTAGTCAACGGGTCTGCCATATTCAGATCTGTATGTATTTTGCAAATTTATATGTCTACAATGCTCTGCATGGAGCTACTCTAGCTAATTGCTCCCACTTTCAATACGTATCCAGATTGAGACTCAGATTCATCCGAATCGGTGTCAAAGCTTTGCATCGACGTAACCCTTTACGACGAACTCTTTATCACCTCCATAACCGAGAAACATTTCCTTAGTCCTCTTAGGTAACTAAGGATAATTTTGACCGCTGTCCAGTGATCCACTCCTGGATCACCATTGTACCCCCTAGCCAAACTCATGGCAAGGCACACAACAAGTCTGGTACACAGCATGACATACTTTATAGAACCTATGGTTGAGGCATAGGGAATGACTTTCATTCTCTCTATATCTTCTGCCATGGTCGGGCTTTGAGTCTTACTCAATTTCACACCTTGCAACACAGGCAAGAACCCTTTCTTTGACTGGTCCATTTTGAACTTCTTCAGAACTTTGTCAAGGTATGTGCTTTGTGAAAGTCCTATTAAGCATCTTGATCTATCCCTATAGATCTTGATGCCCAATATATAAGCAGCTTCACCGAGGTCTTTCATTGAAAAATTCTTATTCAAGTATCCTTTTATGCTATCCAGAAATTCTATATCATTTCCAATCAACAATATGTCATCCACATATAATATCAGAAATGCTACAGAGCTCCCACTCACTTTCTTGTAAATACAGGCTTCACCATAAGTCTGTATAAAACCATATGCTTTGATCACATCATCAAAGCGTATATTCCAACTCCGAGATGCTTGCACCAGTCCATAGATGGATCGCTGGCTTGCACAGTTTGTTAGCACCTTTAGGATCGACAAATCCTTCTGGTTGCATCATATACAACTCTTCTTTAAGAAATCCATTAAGGAATGTAGTTTTGACGTCCATTTGCCAGATTTCATAATCATAAAATGTGGCAATTGCTAACATGATTCGGACAGACTTAAGCATCGCTACGGGTGAGAAAGTCTCATCGTAGTCAACCCCTTGAACTTGTCGAAAACCTTTCGCGACAAGTCGAGCTTTGTAGACAGTGATATTACCATCAGCGTCTGTATTCCTTTTGAAGATCCATTTATTTTCAATGGCCTGCCGATCATCGGGCAAGTCCACCAAAGTCCATACTTTGTTCTCATAAATGGATCCTATCTCAGATTTCATGGCTTCAAGCCATTTATCGGAATTTGGCTCATCATAGCTTCTTCATAGTTCGTAGGTTTGCCGTTGTCTAATAACATGACTTCCAGGACAGGATTACCGTACCACTCTGGTTCAGAATGTGTTCTGGTCGACCTACGAGGTTCTGTAGTAACTTGATCCAAAGTTTCATGATCATTATCATTAGCTTCCTCTCTAGTTGGTGTAGGCATCACGGGAACAGTTTTCTCTCATGTGCTACTTTCCAATTCGAGAGAAGGTACAATTACCTCATCAAGTTCTACTTTCCTCCCACTCACTTCTTACGAGAGAAACTCCTTCTCTAGAAAGGACCCATTCTTGGCAACAAAGATCTTGCCTTCGGATCTGTGGTAGAAGGTGTACCCAATAGTTTCCTTAGGGTATCCTATGAAGACGCACTTCTCCGATTTGGGTTCGAGCTTATCAGGCTGAAGCCTTTTGACATAAGTGTCGCATCCCCAAACTTTAAGAAACGACAGCTTAGGTTTCTTGCCAAACCATAGTTCATACGGTGTCGTCTCAACGGATTTAGACGGTGCCCTATTTAACATGAATGCGGCTGTCTCTAATGCATAACCCCAAAATGATAAGGGCAAATCGGTAAGAGACATCATAGAACGAACCATATCTAATAAAGTACGGTTACGACGTTCGAACACACCATTACTTGTGGTGTTCCAGGTGGCGTGAGTTGTGAAACAATTCCACATTGTTTTAAATGAAGGCCAAACTCGTAACTCAAATATTCGCCTCCGCGATCAGATCGTAGAAACTTTATTTTCTTGTTACGATGATTCTCTACTTCACTCTGAAATTCTTTGAACTTTTCAAATGTTTCAAATTTGTGTTTAATTAAGTAGATATATCCATACCTACTCAAATCATCTGTAAATGTTAGAAAATAAAGATACCCGCCGTGTGCCTCAACACTCATCGGACCGCATACATCGGTATGTATTATTTCCAATAAGTCATTAGCTCGCTCCATTGTTCCGGAGAACGGAGTTTTAGTCATCTTGACCATGAGGCATGGTTCGCAAGTATCAAATGATTCATAATCAAGTGATTCCAAAAGTCCATCCGCATGGAGTTTCTTCATGCGCTTTACACCAATATGACCTAAACGGCAGTGCCACAAGTATGTTGCACTATCATTATCAACTTTGCATCTTTTGGCATCAATATTATGAATATGTGTATCACTACGATCGAGATTCAACAAGAATAGACCATTCATCAGAGGTGCATGACCATAAAAGATATTACTCATATAAATAGAACAACCATTATTCTCCGATTTAAATGAATAACCGTCTCGCAATAAACAAGATCCATATATAATGTTCATTCTCAACGCTGGCACCAAATAACAATTATTAAGGTCTAAAACTAATCCCGAAGGTAGATGTAGAGGTAGCATGCCGACGGCGATCACATCGACCTTGGAACCATTCCCGACGCGCATCGTCACCTCGTCCTTAGCCAATCTTCGTTTATTCCGCAGCTCCTGTTTCGAGTTACAAATATGAGCAACCGAACCAGTATCAAATACCCAGGTGTAACACCCCCTGTATTAAGCTACAGTGATCCCCCTTTTGATGAGGCCATGTCATCATGATTAATAGTGCATAATCATCGTTAGCATCATATTGCATTTCAACTCCTAAGTCAAATTCAAATTTAAATGAAAGTGGAGTATAAAAGTTGTCCAACATAGAAACTAAAATGTCAGATAAATAACAAATATTCCCGAGGCTATTCTAAAATTGAAACCAACATCATTGGAATTGGATAAGTGACTCGAACAACCTCAAACAGTGGATAAAGATGGTATTTAATAACCATTTATTAAATCTGAAATAAATATGGAATTATGTTTTGTCCAAACTAATTTTAGGTGTTGAGGAATAATGCAATGGTAATTATGAAATAGGTCACACTTTTTACAAAAACCATTTGGGGCCTAAACATTTAACAGTAGAGAAAAGAGAATAAAGAAAAGGAAAAAGAAACAGAAAAGGAAAAAGAGACACACCCCCCCCCCCCCCGACTGGGCCTCGGCCCAGCAGCCACCGGCCCCAGGCCGGCCCAGCCGGCGCATACTTAGCAGGCCACCCCCCCCCCCGGCCGAACCCTACCCCTACCCACCCCCGACCCCCCCCTCCCCTCGTTCTCTCCTCCTCCCCCCCCCCCATCTGGATCGGGGCGATCCCCCGATCCCGTCCGCCTCCTCGTTCACGCCGCTCGCCGACTCCCCCCGCCCTCCCTCCTCCCCCTCGCAAGCCCCCACCCTCCCGATCCAGATCGATCGGGATCGCGGGAACGACCCCGTCCCTCGGTCGCGGCGACTACCGCGCCGCCCTCGCCGTCGCCTGGGACCCTCGCCGCGCCTCCCCCCGGCCTTCACCTCTCTCCGTCCCGCGTTCGTCCACCCCTCTGTCCCCACGCCCTCCCTCGGGGCCCCCCCCTCCCGCTCCCCGTCCTCCCCCTCCTCCCTCCTCGTCTCCACGCCGTCGCGAACCCCGTCGCCCCTTGGACCTCGCCGCCTCCCGCCTCCCGTCACCCGTCGTCTCCGGCCTCCACCCCAGCCCCTCCTCGCGCTCGACGCCGACCCCCCCCCTCGCCCCTCGCCGACCCCCCCTCCACGAGCTCACCACTGCCCCGTCCCTGCGAATCTCGGTGAGCCCCAGGGCTCCCCCTCCCCTGCCCGTGCACGCGCCCCCGCTCGGCCCCTGCCTCGCCTTCGCGCGCCCTCGCCCGATCCCGCCGCCGCCCGCCGCCCCGACGCCTCACGCGTCCCCTCCCCACGCTCCTCCCCTCTTCCCTCTCCCCCCCTCCACCCGGCCCTCCCCTCGCCTCTAGTCCCTCATCCCCCCCTCCCTGCCCCACCACCCTCGCCCTCGCCTGACTCCGCCGCAGCGCTTCACGGCCCCCCCCCCCCCCCCCCCCCACCGCGCGGACACGTCCGCTCTGGACGGCACAACGCGGACGAGTCCGGCTGTGCCACTGTCCAGTGGGCCCCCCCCCCAGAACGTTTTAATAAAAAGGAATAAAAATAAAAAATAAAAATAATTAATTAATTAGTTAATTAATCCTGATTAGGTTAATTTAATTAACTAATTAGTGTTAATTAAACAGTAATATATTAGTTAACCCTAATTAATTTAACAGTTATGACAGGTGGGACCCACCCTGTCAGGGCGCCTGCTGACTCAGCATGATGTCATGCTGACATCATCGCAGCACTGTTTCGGATAATGTTAATTAAATAATTAATTAAATTTTCAGAAATAATAAAAACTTTAGAAAATCATATCTTTTAAACCGTAACTCCGATGAAAATATTTATACATGAAACTTGCTCAAACGACGATACGAACCCGGATACCCCTCGGTATCTCCGTCAGACGCCCGCAGCTATGAGAACGTTGAACAATTAGACCGATTCGATAAATGAATAGTGTCCAACTTTAATTAAATAATCCGAATAATTCCTAAATTAACTAAATCGCTTAGTTAGGTGTATATCACCCTGGCCCTGCGTTTAGACATGTCATGCATCCCTGTTGCATTATGCCGTGTGTTTACTGTTTTCTCCCCCTCTTCTCTTCGGTAGACACGAGACCGACGCAGCTGCTGGTGCCCTCGACCGACTACGTTGTTAGACCCCTACTTGCCAGAGCAACCAGGCAAGCCCCCCCTTGATCACCAGATATTGCCTATTCTCCTCTATACTGCTTGCATGAGTAGTGTAGCATGATACTGCTTTCGGTTAATCCTATTCTGCTCAGCCTGTCATTGTTGCTACTGTTGTTGATACCTTACCTCATCCTAAATGCCTAGTGTAGATGCTAGTTTATCATCATTGGCCCTGCATTCTTGTCAGTCTGCCTTGCTATACTATCGGGCCGTGATCACTCGGGAGGTGATCACGGGTGTATACTATACATATATGCATACTATACAGATGGTGACTAAAGTCGGGTCGGCTCGAAGAGTACCGCGGAGTGATTCACGGATTGGGGGCTGAAAGGACCTTTGTCCCAACGGCCCTTTGAGTGGATCTTTGTGGCGGAGCGACAGGGCAGGTTGTGACCACCTAGGAGACAGGTGGGCCAGGCCCTGGTCGGCGTTCGCGTTTACTTCATAATAACACGCTTAACGAGATTGGATATTTGATCTGAGTCTGGCCACTGGCCTATACGCACTAACCAACTACGCGGGAGTAGTTTAATGGGTGTATCCCGGCGTCGTGGTACAGCTGAAGCCTTCTTGACGTCAGCGACCGAGCGGCGCGCGCCGTGTTGGACCGCGCTAACGTAACCGCCGTGATCGTGGTGGGTTGCTAGGTCTGCTCGCGGCCGCGTACGCAACGTGCAGGAGCGCACTGGGCGATGGGCCCAGACCCCAGAGTGCCTAGGATTAGTCCGCGTGCTGACCTCCTGTTGACCTTGGTGGGGCTGCGACGTGTGGATCTTCCGAGGCCGGGCATGACCAGGAAAGTGGTGTCCCGGCCAAAGGGGATCGAGCGTGTTGGGGAATATGTGGTGCACCCCTGCAGGGAAGTTTATCTATTCGAATAGCCGTGTCCCTCGGTAAAAGGACGACCCGGAGTTGTATTCCGACCTCATGACAACTAGAAATGGTTACTTAATAAAACACACCCTTACAAGTGACAGATATAACCCGGTGGTCGCTCTCTCGCATGGTGGCGACGAGAGGATCGACGGGTAGGATTATGCTATACGTTGTTGTTTGGTTAACTTCCAACTAATCTCTTCTATTGCTTCAAGATGGAGGCTGCCAGAAGCGTAGTCTTCGACAGGACTAGCTATCCCCCTCTTATTCTGGCATTCTGTAGTTCAGTCCACCGATATTGCCTCTTTACACATATACCATGCATATGTAGTATAGATCCTTGCTTGCGAGTACTTTGGATGAGTACTCACGGTTGCTTTCCCCCATCCTTTTCCCCCTTTCCCTTCTTGCTGGTTGTCGCAACCAGATGTTGGAGCCCAGGAGCCAGACGCCACCTTCGACGACTGCTACCACCAGGACGGAGCCTACTACTACGTCCAGGACGCCGACGACCAGGAGTAGTTAGGAGGATCCCAGGCAGGAGGCCCTGCGCCTGTTCGATCTGTTGTATCCCTGTTTGTGCTAGCCATCTTATGGCACCTTGTTTAACCTATGTCTGTACTCAGATATTGTTGCTTCCGCTGACTCGTCTATGATCGAGCATTTGTATTCGAGCCCTCGTGGCCCCTGGCTTGTATTATGATGCTTGTATGACTTATTTATGTTTTAGAGTTGTGTTGTGATATCTTCCCGTGAGTCCCTGATCTTGATCGTACACGTTTGCGTGCATGATTAGTGTACGATCGAGTCGGAGGCGCACTCACAAGTTGGTATCAGAGCCGACTGCCTGTAGGAATCCCCCTTTCCAATTCCTTGGCCGAAGTTGAGTCTAGACAAAGGAAACCGTTTTACTAACTTGGCTGTGTGGCTTACGGGCCCACATTGCCAACTGGGTGGTATTAGGATCTTTTATTCCTCGTCTATAGTCTGGGACTCTGATCTCTCTTCTACTCGGGTTAAATGAAGTTTACTAATGCCGACACTTAGGATCTCGTAAATTCTGTCTACCCGGAGAGCTGGATATCTGTGCGATTTCCCTGTCGTTGATCTGATTAGTCTGATAATCATTTTCCTTTCCATTGTTTTGTTTAACCTTTCTCTCCGAGTTGTGTTAAACCTCTTATTGTCGTTTGACAAACCTGAATTTCCTCTGTTTCAGATGGACCGTTTGTTTCCACCGCGTCCTACGACACAGCTTGTGCTTCGCACTTGGGCTCGTAATACCCCTGGGTTTCCAGCTGTCCTGATCGCTCTCATGACTAGACTTGGCTACCGTTGGTACCCTGAGTACTTGGTTTATGAGGTTTACCGCGAGTTCAACCAGGAACAGTACTATGCTGAAGTTCGGATTTATGATCAGCAGAACAACTCAGACACCGAGCTACACCTTTTTCACAGATTAGGCGTGACGATTGAGATGGCAGTCCATGATGCCGCCTACTCCGCTGTCGCACGTCTACGAGGGGAGCACAATGCTATCTTGGATGACTCCGAGTTCCGCTACATTCCGTATGCCCCTGCTGGAGATGCTACCGGATACTACACGGCTATCTGTGCCCCGTACGAGCCTCGTCGCTACGACCCGCGCGTTCTGATTCAGTGCACTCAGGCTCTGGATCGCACTGTTCGGGCTCTTGCCGTCGAGTTGGTTGCCACTCGAGCACGTCTCTACGATGCTATGACGCAGTTGCTGCCCGCTGTCCGTGCAGGGATACATCCGGAGCACATCCTTTATCCGCGCAGGACTCAGATGTATGCTGGTATTGACTGGCCTACTGTTGGAGGTCACACACCGACACGTGGACCTCTTCTTACAGCTCGAGACCGGGTTCTGCATCAGAGTGCACATGGAGCACAGGATCTTTCCGCGACGAACATTCGTCGTCCGCACTCGCAGCTACCCCGATACAGTGGTTCTCTCCGACGTTGATGTAGCCTTTGCTATCTCTCGTTGTGTACTTCCTTGCCGCGTGCCTGCGCGCCGCCTAGTATGTCTAGCTTTTGATTTGCGCCGTTATGCTGTCCGCTTGTACCCGACGTTGTGTATGGATCTGTATGTCTTAATCGACTACTGTTATGTATCTATAACACTGCTTGGAGTATTGTCGTGTTACATCATGCTTGTCGCTAAGCACTCGTGCTTGCTTTTACTAAACTACCCCCTGTTGTAAATTAGCAGGATGGTTAGACCCACTGGTCGTGGTCGTGGCCGTGGTGCCAACGATCCACCACCGCCGAACTATATGGCTGGAATGATGCAGCAATTTGAACTGCAACGTCAGTTCATGCAAGGGATCATGGATCAGTTTCCTCGTCCCAATATGAACCAGTATCCGGGCCCAGGGACCCTGCAGGACTTTATGCGCCTCAACCCAACCGTCTACCGCGGCTCAACTCAGCCCCTGGATGCGGATGACTGGCTTCGCGACATCACCTATGAGTTGGAATCTGGTGGCGTTGCCCCTGCAAACTATGTCACCTTCGCCTCCTTCTTTCTCAAGGGCCCCGCTGCTCAATGGTGGGACAGCCACAGGCGCACTCAACCAGCTGGCACAGTCCTCACTTGGCCGGATTTCCAAGCTGCCTTCCGTGCCCGTTTCATTCCCCAGGGAATCATGGACCGGAAGAAGCAAGAGTTCCGCAACCTCACCCAGGGCAACAAGACAGTGGAAGCTTATCAGCGGGAGTTTCTGGAATTATCCCGCTATGCTGAAGAAGACATTCCCACTGATGCTCGCCGTCAGGAAAGGTTTCGCGAAGGACTTCAAGCTGACATCAAGCTAGCGCTCCTTGTGCATGAATTTGATAATTTCTCCATCTTGGTGAACAAGGCTATCCAGGTCGAGACTGGTCTGCAGACACACCAGGGATCTCTTAGGCGCAACCGTGACACTGGTTCATCTTCGAGCCAGCCTGCACAGAAGCGTCGGATCTGGATTCCAAACAGCGTGTACCGTCCAGCTGCACCTGCTCCAAGACGGTCCTATACTGCACCACGCCTGCCTCCACCACCTAGGCAGCCAGGACTTCCAGCTCCACCACCCCGAGCTCCTGCTCCTAATCCCAATGATAGTCTGTGCTACAAGTGTGGGCAGCCAGGTCATTTTTCCAGGAACTGCATTCAGAACCAGAACCAACTGGCACTTCCTGCAACTGGCCGTAGGAACAATCAGCCTCGCAACAACAATGCCAAGACTTATGGGCGTATTCAGGCCAACCACACCGATTTCGATGAAGCTCAGGACCAGCCTGCCACCGTGATGGGTACTCTCCTTGTTAATTCAGTACCAGCTTCTGTTTTATTTGATTCGGGAGCATCGCATTCATTCATGTCCGAAGAATTTGCATACAAACACGACATTAAATGTGAGGTCATGAACACTGCAATAGTAATACACACCCCCGCGGGTCAATGTCAAACCTCCATGGGTAGCAACGACGTCACCGTTGAAATTGAAGGGCTGGAGTTTCACGCCTCCCCTTTCATACTAAAGTCTTGTAATATCGACCTCATTCTCGGAATGGATTGGTTGAAAGCGCATACTGCTTCTATAGTTTGCGCCACGAAGATCGTCCATCTTCTACACCCTTCTGAAGAAATAATAAGCTACCAGGCTCAAATCATCCAAAATGCCGAGGCGAGACTTTATGCCTTGAATGCGTTAAACGCATCACCACTTGAAGGCATCGAGGACATTCCAGTTGTTCGCGAATTCCAAGGTGTTTTCCCAGAAGAACTCCCAGAGATACCCCCTGCTCGAGCTGTCGAATTTGTCATCGACTTGAAACCAGGCACCACTCCTATCGCCAAGCGACCCTACAAGATGCCGCCGCATGAACTCCTTGAACTTAAGGAGGAAATCGACGCTTCACTTCGTAAGGGTTTCATTCGCCCAAGTTCCTCCGCTTGGGGAGCACCTTCTCTCTTTGTCAGGAAGAAGGATGGGTCAAACCGATTGGTCCAAGATTACCGTCCTATTAACCAAGCAACTATCCAGAACAAATATCCCCTTCCTCGGATAAACGATCTGTATGATCAACTGGCGGGTTCATCAGTGTTCTCTAAACTCGACTTAAGGTTGGGTTACCACCAGATCCGTGTTCGTGAAGAGGATATCCCAAAGACCGCCTTCGTTACTCGATATGGCTCATACGAGTACACTGTCATGTCATTCGGCTTAACCAATGCTCCCGCCACATTCTCCCGCCTGATGAATTATATATTCATGGAATACCTTGACAAGTTCGTCGTGGTTTACCTGGATGATATCCTAGTATACTCCAAGAACAAAGAGGAACATGCTGAACATCTTCGACTTGTTCTGGAAAAACTTCGAGAGCATCAACTATATGCTAAGTTTTCCAAGTGTGAATTCTGGCTTTCCGAAGTAACATACCTTGGGCATGTCATCTCCAAGGATGGTATTGCCGTCAACCCCGAGCGAGTTCAGGCTATTCTTGATTGGGCTCCTCCAAAGAACGTCAAGCAAGTTCGAAGTTTTCTCGGACTCGCCAGCTATTGCCGTCGATTTGTCGAGAACTTCTCCAAGATCGCCAAGCCCCTGACTAACCTGCTTCATAAAGGCGTCAAGTTCGATTGGACGGAAAAGTGTCAGGAAAGTTTCCAGACGCTCAAAGACAAGCTGACTTCTGCCCCAGTGCTTGCCCCTCCTGATTCCCAGAAGGATTTTGTCATCTATTGTGATGCATCCCGTCAAGGATTAGGCGGTGTCCTAATGCAAGACCGCAGAGTAATTGCTTATGCTTCGCGTCAATTGCGTCCGCACGAAGAGAATTACCCAGTACATGACCTCGAGCTTGCTGCCGTCATCCATGCACTAAAACAGTGGCGACATTACCTTCTTGGTAATCGTTGCGAGATCTACACCGATCATCAAAGTCTGAAGTATCTGTTCACTCAGCCAGACCTGAACCTCCGTCAACAGAGATGGATGGAGACCGTAGCGGATTTTAACTTGGGTATTTCTTATACCCCTGGCAAGGCTAATGTAATGGCCGATGCCTTGAGCCGCAAGTCTTATTGCAGTCACCTCCAGTTTCACGAAGTTCAACCTTCGCTTATTGAAGAATTCAGAAAGCTGAATCTCCACATTGTTCCTCCTGGAGCACTCGCTCCCCCTCCTGTAGGTTCCTACAAAATGAACCTCCACGTTGTTTCCCAGGGTTCTCTTAATACCCTGGTTGCTAAACCAGATCTCGTGGACAGCATCAAGACGCTGCAGGGTTATGACTCTCAAGCCCACAAGATTAAGCGCTATCTCGCTGAAGGAAGGCCTTCGTTCTTCACTATTGATGACACTGGCACATTGTTCTTTAAAAGTCGTCTAGTGGTCCCCTCTAAAGGTAACCTGGGTATGACTCAGGAGGTCATGCAAGAAGCTCACGACACTCCGTTGTCTATTCATCCCGGCAGTACCAAGATGTACCAAGACATCCGTCAAAGATTCTGGTGGTCAAACATGAAGCAAGACATTGCTCGCTATGTTGCTGAATGTGATGTTTGCCGTCGCGTCAAAGCAGAACATCAAAGGCCCGCCGGAACTCTGCAACCAATTGCTGTTCCTGAATGGAAATGGGACCATGTTGAAATGGACTTTATCACTGGATTTCCCAAATCACAGAAAGGTAATGATGCTATTCTTGTCGTCATTGACCGACTTTCCAAAGTTGCACATTTTCTAGCCGTCAAAGAGACGATCACTGCTAGTCAGCTCGCAACTCTCTACATGTCCAGAATTGTTTCACTTCACGGTATTCCACTGGTTATCAGTTCAGACCGTGGCAACTTATTCACTTCAAGATTCTGGGCAAGTTTCCAAGAAGCTATGGGGACTCATCTGTCCTTCAGCACCGCTTTTCACCCTCAGTCTCAAGGACAAGTTGAACGAGTCAACCAAGTTCTCGAAGACATGCTTCGAGCTTGTGTCATATCCTTCGGAAGGAAATGGGAAGAATCTCTCCCATATGCCGAATTCTCTTACAATAACAGCTATCAAGCCAGTCTGAAGATGGCCCCCTTTGAAGTATTGTACGGACGAAAGTGCCGAACCCCTCTAAATTGGTCAGAAACTGGGGAACGTCCACTCTTCGGTCCGGATATTATCCAACTTGCCGAAGATCAAGTTCGCGTTGTCCGCGAGCATTTGAAGACTGCTCAGTCACGTCAAAAGAGTCAGTATGACCGCAAACACAAAGATATGGTCTATCAACCTGGCGAAAAGGCTTATCTTCGAGTCACACCGATGAAAGGTACACACCGATTCGGGATCAAGGGCAAGCTAGCTCCTCGCTATATTGGTCCTTTCACTGTTCTTGAAAGGCGTGGTAGAGTGGCATATCAGTTGGAACTTCCACCGAACCTTTCTCAGGTTCACGATGTGTTCCACGTATCACAACTCCGCCGCTGCTTCAAAGACCCTATCCGCGGAGTAGATCACGAATTGCTTGAACTGCAACAAGACCTCTCTTGTAAAGAGCATCCGGTCCGCATTCTCGATCAAGCCGAGCGTCGCACACGCCAGAAGGTTATCAAGTTCCTCAAGGTTCAGTGGTCAAACCATTCTGAGGATGAAGCCACTTGGGAACGCGAGGATCGTCTTCGCGATGAATACCCCGCTTTGTTTCTTTCTACCTCCTAAATCTCGGGACGAGATTTCTTGTAGTGGAGGAGATTTGTAACACCCCCTGTATTAAGCTACAGAGATCACCCTTTTGATGAGGCCATGTCATCATGATTAATAGTGCATAATCATCATTAGCATCATATTGCATTTCAACTCCTAAGTCAAATTCAAATTTAAATGAAAGTGGGATATAAAAGTTGTCCAACATAGAAACTAAAATGTCAGATAAATAACAAATATTCCAGAGGCTATTCTAAAATTGAAACCAACATCATTGGAATTGGATAAGTGACTCGAACAACCTCAAACAGTGGATAAAGATAATATTTAATAACCATTTATTAAATCTGAAATAAATATGGAATTATGTTTTGTCCAAACTAATTTTAGGTGTTAAGGAATAATGCACTGGTTAATTAATACTGATTAGGTTAATCTAATTAACTAATTAGTGTTAATTAAACAGTAATCAGTAATTAAATTAATTAAACCTAATTAACCTAACCGCCTATGACAGGTGGGACCCACCCTGTCAGGTGGCTGCTGACGTCAGCATGATGTCATGCTGACGTCATCAATTACTGTTTCGGATAATGTTGAATTAAATAATTAATTAAAATTGCAGAAATTAATAAAAACTTTAGAAAATCATATCTTTTAAACCGTAACTCCGATGAAAATATTTTATACATGAAACTTGCTCAGAACGACGATACGAACCCGGATACGCCCTCGGTATCTCCGTCAGACGCCCGCAGCTATGAGAACGTTGAACAATTAGACCGATTTCGATAAATGAATAGTGTCCAACCCTAATTAAATAAATCCGAATAAATTCCTAAATTAACTAAATCGCTTAGTTAGGCTGTATATCACCCTGGCCCTGCGTTTAGACATGTCATGCATCCCTGTTGCATTATTGCCGTGTGTTTACTGTTTCTTCCCCCTCTTCTCTTCGGTAGACTACGAGACCGACGCAGCTGCTGGTGCCCCGACCGACTACGTTGTTGACGACCCCTACTTGCCAGAGCAACCAGGCAAGCCCCCCCCTTGATCACCAGATATCACCTATTCTCCTCTATACTGCTTGCATTAGAGTAGTGTAGCATGATACTGCTTTCGGTTAATCCTATTCTGCTGCATAGCCTGTCACTGTTGCTACATCTGTTGATACCTTACCTGCAATCCTAAATGCCTAGTGTAGGATGCTAGTTTATCATCATTGGCCCTGCATTCTTGTCAGTCTGCCTTGCTATACTATTGGGCCGTGATCACTCGGGAGGTGATCACGGGTGTATACTATACATATATGCATACTATACAGATGGTGACTAAAGTCGGGTCGGCTCGAAGAGTACCCGCGAGTGATTCACGGATTGGGGGCTGAAAGGACCTTTGTCCCAACGGCCCTTTGAGTGGATCTTTGTGGCGGAGCGACAGGGCAGGTTGTGACCACCTAGGAGACAGGTGGGCCAGGCCCTGGTCGGCGTTCGCGTTTACTTCATAATAACACGCTTAACGAGATTGGATATTTGATCTGAGTCTGGCCACTGGCCTATACGCACTAACCAACTACGCGGGAGTAGTTATGGGTATCCCGGCGTCGTGGTATCAGCTGAAGCCTTCTTGACGTCAGCGACCGAGCGGCGCGCGCCGTGTTGGACCGCGCTAACGTAACCGCCGTGATCGTGTGGGTTGCTAGGTCTGCTCGCGGCCGCGTACGCAACGTGCAGGAGCGCACTGGGCGATGGGCCCAGACCCCAGAGTGCCTAGGATTAGTCCGGCGTGCTGACCTCTCTGTTGAGCCTTGGTGGGGCTGCGACGTGTGGATCTTCCGAGGCCGGGCATGACCCAGGAAAGTGTGTCCGGCCAAAGGGGATCGAGCGTGTTGGGGAATATGTGGTGCACCCCTGCAGGGAAGTTTATCTATTCGAATAGCCGTGTCCCTCGGTAAAAGGACGACCCGGAGTTGTATTCCGACCTCATGACAACTAGAAATGGTTACTTAATAAAACACACCCTTACAAGTGACAGATATAACCCGGTGGTCGCTCTCTCGCATGGTGGCGACGAGAGGATCGACGGGTAGGATTATGCTATACGTTGTTGTTTGGTTAACTTCCAACTAATCTCTTCTATTGCTTCAAGATGGAGGCTGCCAGAAGCGTAGTCTTCGACAGGACTAGCTATCCCCCTCTTATTCTGGCATTCTGTAGTTCAGTCCACCGATATTGCCTCTTTACACATATACCATGCATATGTAGTATAGATCCTTGCTTGCGAGTACTTTGGATGAGTACTCACGGTTGCTTTCCCCCATCCTTTTCCCCCTTTCCCTTCTTGCTGGTTGTCGCAACCAGATGTTGGAGCCCAGGAGCCAGACGCCACCTTCGACGACTGCTACCACCAGGACGGAGCCTACTACTACGTCCAGGACGCCGACGACCAGGAGTAGTTAGGAGGATCCCAGGCAGGAGGCCCTGCGCCTGTTCGATCTGTTGTATCCCTGTTTGTGCTAGCCATCTTATGGCACCTTGTTTAACCTATGTCTGTACTCAGATATTGTTGCTTCCGCTGACTCGTCTATGATCGAGCATTTGTATTCGAGCCCTCGTGGCCCCTGGCTTGTATTATGATGCTTGTATGACTTATTTATGTTTTAGAGTTGTGTTGTGATATCTTCCCGTGAGTCCCTGATCTTGATCGTACACGTTTGCGTGCATGATTAGTGTACGATCGAGTCGGAGGCGCACTCACACCAGGCGCTACTACGAGCATTAGTAAGGAACACATCAATAACATGTATATCAAATATACCTTTGTTCACTTTGTCATCCTTCTTATCCGCCAAGTATTTGGGGCAGTTCCGCTTCCAGTGACCATTCTCTTTGCAGTAGAAGCACTCAGTTTTAGGCTTGGGTCCATCTTTGGGTTTCTTCACGGGAGCAGCAACTTGTTTGCCATTCTTCTTGAAGTTCCCTTTCTTTCCCTTGCCCTTTTTCTTGAAACTAGTGGTCTTGTTAACCATTAACACTTGATGCTCCTTCTTGATTTCTACCTCCGCGGCCTTAAGCATTGCGAAGAGCTCAGGAATCCTTTTTGTCATCCCTTGCAAATTATAGTTCATCACGAAGCCTTTGTAGCTTGGTGGCAGTGACTGAAGAACTCTGTCAATAACACTCTCAACTGGAAGATCAATTCCCAGCTGAGTCAAGTGGTTATGATACCCAGACATTTTGAGTATGTGTTCACTGACAGAACTGCTCTCCTCCATCTTGCAGCTATAGAACTTGTTGGAGACTTCATATCTCTCAACCTGGGCATTAGCTTGAAATATCAACTTCATCTCTTGGAACATCTCATATGATCCATGATGTTCAAAACTTCTTTGAATTCCCGGTTCTAAGCCGTAAAGCATGGCACACTGAACTATTGAGTAGTCATCAGATCGAGTCTGCCAGACATTCATAACATCTGCAGTAGCTCCTGCAGCAGGTCTGTCACCTAGCGGTGCATCAAGGACATAATTCTTATGTGCAGCAATGAGGATAATCCTCAAGTTACGGACCCAGTCCGTGTAGTTGCTACCATCATCTTTCAACTTAGCTTTCTCTAGGAACGCATTAAAATTCAGGGGAACGGTAGCACGGGCCATTGATCTACAACATAGATATGCAAAACTATTAAGACTAAGTTCATGATAAATTAAGTTCAATTAATCAAATTACTAATGAACTCCCACTTAAGTTAACATCCCTCAAGTTATCTAAGTGATACATGATCCAAATCAACTAACCCATGTCCGATCATCACGTGAGATGGGGTAGTCTTCAATGGTGAACATCTTCATGTTGATCATATCTACTATATGACTCATGTTCGACCTTTCGGTCTCTAGTGTTCCGAGACCATGTCTGTACATGCTAGGTCATCAAGTTTAACCCAAGTATTCCGCGTGTGTAAATCTGGCTTACACCCGTTGTATGTGAACGTAGAGTCTATCACACCCGATCATCACGAGGTGCTTCAAAACGACGAACTTCAACAATGGTGCATACTCGGGGAGAGCACTTTTATTTTGAAATTTAGTGAAGGGATCATCTTATAATGCTACCGTCATTCTAAGCAAAATAAGATGCATAAAGGATAAACATCACATGCAATCAAAATATGTGACATGATATGGCCATCATCATCTTGTGCTTTTGATCTCCATCTCCAAAGCATCGTCATGATCTCCATCGTTGTGTCGGGGTCATCTCGCCAACTATTGCTTCTACAACTATTGCTAACACATAGCGATAAAGTAAAGCAATTACATGATGCTTGCATTTCATACAATAATTAAGAGACAACCCTAAGGCTCCTGCCGGTTGTCGATATTAGAAAACATGATCATCTCATACAACAACGTATATCACATCATGTCTTAACCATATCACATCACAACATGCCCTGCAAAAACAAGTTAGACGCCCTCTACTATGTTGGTGCAAGTTTTACGTGGCTGCTACGGGCTTCTAGCAAGAATCGTTCTTACCTATGCAAAAAACACAATGGTGATTATCAAGTTTGCTGTTTTAACCTTCTTCAAGGACCGGATGTAGTCAAATTCGATTCAACTAAAGTAGGAGAAACAGACACCCGCCAACCACCTTTATGAAAAACAAGTTGCATGTCAGTCGGTGGAACCGGTCTCATGTGCGTGGACATGTAAGGTTTGTTCGGGCCGCTTCATCCCATGATACCGCCGAATCAAAATAAGACGTTGGTGGTAAGCAGTATGACCATCACCGCCCACAACTTCTTTGTGTTCTACTCGTGCATATCATCTACGCATAAACCTAGCTCGGATGCCACTGTTGGGGAACGTTGCATGGAAAACAAATTTTTTTTCTACACACACGCAAGATCTATCCATGGAGATGCATAGCTATGAGAGGGGAGAGTGTGTCTATGTACCCTCGTAGACCGTAAAGTGGAAGCGTTTATCAACGCGGTTGATGTAGTCGAACACCTTCGCGATCCAACCGATCAAGTACCGAACATACAGCACCTCCGCGTTCAGCACACGTTCAGCTCGATGACGTCCTCGCCTTCTTGATCCAGCAAGACGGGCGAAGTAGTAGATGAGTTCCGGCAGCACGACAGCGTGGTGACGGTGGTGGTGAACTTGTTCCCGCAGGGCTTCGCCGTGCACTGCGGAAAAACTGGACGGAGGACTAAACTGTGGAGAGGGGCGCCGCACACGGCTAAGAAATTGTCGTGGGTTGTGTGGCGCCCCTCCCTCTCATATATATAGGTGGGGGGAGGGGAGGCAGCCATGGGTGTGCCCCAAGGTGGCCGGCCGGCCCCCTTGGGCGCCTGCCCTTTGCCCCCCCCCCTTCCTTGTTTGCCTGCGGGGGGAAGGCAGGAGGGGGTGCCCCCCCTTTCCTTCCTCTTAGGTGGAGGGAAGGAAAGAGGGGCTAGCCCTCCCCCCTTTCCATCCATAGGACCGACGGCCAAGAGGAGGGGCGCGTCAGCCCCTTGTGGGCTGGTGTGCTCCCCTCTCTTGGCCCATAAGGCCCATTAACCTCCCGGGGCTTCCCGGAACCCCTTCCGGTGATCCGATGACTACCCGATACACTCCGAAACCTTTTCGGTGTCCAAAAAGCATCATCCTATATATCAATCTTTACCTCCGGACCATTCCGGAACTCCTCGTCATGTCCGTGATCTCATCCGAGACTCCGAACAACATTCGGTCACCAAATCACATAACTCATATAATACTATATCGTCAACGAACGTTAAGCGTGCGGACCCTACGGGGTTCGAGAATGATTTAGACATGACCGAGACGCCTCTCCGGTCAATAACCAATAGCGGAACCTGGATGACCATATTGGTCCTACATATTCGATGAAGATCTTTATCGGTCGAACCTTTATGACAACATACGTAGTTCCCTTTGTCTGCCGGTATGTATTCTACGAAGATCTTCATCGGTCGAACCTTTATGACAACATACGTAGTTCCCTTTGTCTATCGGTATGTTACTTGCCCGAGATTCGATCGTTGGTATCTTCATACCTAGTTCAATCTTGTTACAGGCAAGTCTCTTTACTCGTTTCGTAATACATCATCTCATAACTAACTCCTTAGTATTTTGCTTGCAAGCTTCTTGTGATGTGTATTACCGAGAGGGCACAGAGATATCTCTCCGATACACAGAGTGACAAATCCTAATCTCGATCCATGCCAACTCAACAGACACCTTGGGAGATACCTGTAGAGCATCTTTATGATCACCCAGTTACGTTGTGACGTTTGATAGCACACAAGGTATTCCAACGGTATCCGGGAGTTGCATGATCTCATAGTCGAAGGAATATGTATTTGACATTAAGAAAGCAATAGCAATAAACTAAACGATCATATGCTAAGCTAACAGATGGGTCTTGTCCATCACATCATTCTCCTAATGATGTGATCCCGTTATCAAGTGACAACACATGTCCATGGTTAGGAAACCTTAATCATCTTTGATCAACGCGCTAGTCTAGTAGAGGCTTACCAGGGACATGGTATTTGTTTATGTATCCACACATGTATTTAAGTTTCCGATCAATACAATTTTAGCATGAATAATAAACCTTTATCATGATTTAGGAAATATAATAATAACCATTTTATTATTGCCTCTAGGGCATATTTCCATCACTTCACTCCCCGGCAACGGCGTCAGAAAAGAGTCCTGATGACCCGCAAGTGTAGGGGATCAATCGTAGTCCTTTCGATAAGTAAGAGTGTCGAACCCAATGAGGAGCAGAAGGAAATGACAAGCGGGTTTCAGCAAGGTGTTTTTTGCAAGCACTGAAATTATCGGTAACGAGTAGTTTGGTAGAAAGTAATTCGTAACGAGTAACAAGTAACAAGTGTAACAAAGGTGCAGCAAGGTGGCCCAATCCTTTTTATAGTAAAGGACAAGTCTGGACAAACTCTTATATGAAGCAAAGCGCTCCCGAGGACACATGAGAATTATCGTCAAGTCAGTTTTCATCATGCTCATATGATTCGCGTTCGCTACTTTGATAATTTGGTATGTGGGTGGACTGGTGCTTGGGTGTTGTCCTTACTTGGACAAGTCTCCCACTTATGATTAACTCCTCTCACAAGCATCTGCAGGTACGAAAGAAGAATTAAGATAAATCTAATCATAGCATGAAATGTGTGGATCCAAATCAGACCCTTACGAAAGCAACACATAAACTAGAGTTTAACCTTCTGTTACTCTAGCAACCCATCATCTACTTGCTAATTCTCAATGCCTTCCCCTAGGCCCAAATCATGGTGAAGTGCCATGTAGTCGACGTTCACATAACACCACTAAAGGAAAGACAACATACATCTCATCAAAATATCGAACGAATATCAATTTCACATGATTACTTATAACAAAACTTCTCCCATGTCATCAGAAACAAAAATAACTACTCACAAAGCATGTTCATGTTCAAAATCAGAGGGGTAATAAATATCATTAAGGATCTGATGTGAACACAGATGCTGTTGTTGTGCCATTACAAAGTTGTACTAGTCTTGCAGTTACTACTATTTTGCAGGCACATAATTTGCTAAGTGAGAAGAAGAAAACACTAAAGGAGAGGGAAAGTGCAAGTATACTGGGTGTTATTCCATGTGCTTTCACGAAGGAAGAAAAGCAGGCAACTTCTTCTAGTTACAGTTTGGCAAACCTAAGAGAGGAAGCGCCAAGTATTTTCATTGGAGAAGTTTCAGTTAAACTTGTCGTTACACAAGAAGTCAAGCCAAACTTCAGGACCCCACCATGGTAATCAACCGTGGCCGGAGTAGATACACTGTATGGGTTAAAAACCGTAGTGTCCCATTGGTTATTTTCTAGTACCAGTTCACGTCGTGAGTCCTAGTCCAGGTTTGTTTGGATTCTAGTGATCAAGGTGACGGATACTAACTAGTGATCAAGGTGACGGATACTTAATTAGTTAAATTCTGATTAGTTTAAATATGAAAGAGATAGAGTCCGCTTCTAGCTTGGTTTGTTAGGATCGTTTGGGGTCAGCGTGCGCGTCGCCTATATATGGGGGCTGCTAGGCGTCCGTCGGTGGATGAATTGAAAACATCCGCCGCCTGGCTGGCCGTTGGATGGACGCGCTGCTGGCCGTCCAATGTACCACTCACATTCCCCACCTCCCTTCTGCAACAAGCGCGGTGTTGCAGAAACAAGCCCACCTCCCACGTCGTTAGATCTCCCCACGTGAGCGTCACAAATTGCAACAAGTTGATTGTTGCTGAAACAGAGACTTTGTGCGAAGACGTGATGTAACTTTTGCAACAATGATATTGTTGGAGAAAACTTTGCAACTATGGTGATGTTGCAGAAAAAAATTGCAGAAATTTTTTCTGCAACAAAGCTAATGTTGCAGAATTTTTTTTCAACGGAAGAGAGATTTGAAACATACCTAATGTTGCATAAATTTTTCTTGCAACAAAGAGGATGTTGCAATACCAGGGACGCGATGGCTTGCCTGCATCAGCGACCGCTTCCCTCGTAGCAGCGTCGGTAGCAACGCCGTGCGGCAGTAGGAGTAAAAGCAACGGGCGGGGCGACGAGGCTACAGAGTTGCAGCGCCATGACCAAGAGCTTGAGAAAGAAGCGGTGGAGAATTTTGGATGGATAACGGTGTGGTGGCGTTGACTCACGAAAGAAGAAGGATGCTCTGGTTGGAGCTGGATATTTCTAGAGAAAGGTGGGACCAGAAGAGCACAAGACGGCTGGGCAATCCGACGGCTGGGCAACAGGCGGATGCATCGGTTGGATCAGCCGGTCGGACGGAAGCTTTTCCCTATATAAAAGGCAACGTTATGGTTGCGCTAAAGATATTTGCTTGCTGATCCACGAGGGATCTGAGAGTTGCTTGGCGTGAAATTGATCTATGATTGATTATACGCTGGTTTTTGTGCGCTTTGGTCTTCTGGCGCCCTGCTTAATCCAAAGAGCCGTTCGTCTACTTCTTCGTCTATTTGCTGCTATTACGAGAATCGTCGTGGTTTGTCGCTGATTTTCGTGTACCATGAAAGATTGGGCCTACGAACGACTCGCCCTCTAATCGGGTCACATCAGGATCTGAACATATGATCTTCCATCAAATAAACCAACTAGCATCAACTATAAGGAGTAATCAACACTACTAGCAACCCACAGGTACCAATCTAAGATTTTGAGGCAAAGATTGAATACAAGAGATGAACTAGGGTTTGAGAGGAGATGGTGCTGGTGAAGATGTTGATGAAGATTGGTCCTCCCACGACGAGAGGATCGTTGATGATGACGATGGCTTCGATTTCCCCCTCCCAGAGGGAAGTTTTTCCGGCAGAATCGCTCTGCCGAAGCCCTAGATTACTTCTGCCCAGGTTCCGCCTCGAGATGGCGGCGCTTCATCCCGAAAGCCCTCTCTTATTTTTTTTCTAGGTCAAAACCCTTCATAGAGCAGAAGATGGACACCTGAGGCTGGCCAGGGGGCGCGCCTTGGGGTGGTAGGGCGCGCCCCCAGACTTGTGGCCACTTGGTGGGTCCCCTTCTGATCTTTCTTCGCCCAATATTTTTTATATATTTCAAAATAATTCTTCGTAAAATTTCAGGACATTTGGAGTTGTGCATAATAGGTATCTCAGATTTGCTTGTTTTCGGTCTAGAATTTCAGCTGCCGGCATTCTTCCTCTTCATGTAAATCTTGTAAAATAAGAGATAAAATGCATAAGAATTATATTCTAAAGTGTAATAACAGCCCATAATACAATAAATATCAACATAAAAACATGATGCAAAATGGGCATATCATTGTTGCCGATGGTCGTTGTCAAGGTTTGCGGGCATCGGCCGCCAACCCCTTATTCATTCTCTTCCTTCCCTGTTCCACCTTCCGCGCGGAGCTCGATTGGATGTTGCCCGAGCATCCAGGCCCTAAGACATTCCCAATGTAGTTTTTTTTTTGTAGTTTTAACATATGTAAATTAATCTCTACCGCCATAAACTAAACGGGTTCAAATGTACGCATCTTTCGTGTTCTTGCTCCGTCGAGAGAAGATCATAAAGCGAATTAAGCATAACTTAGATGATTAGATTTCATGTGGTGAAAATCATGCGTAACCGGAGTCAGTAGAGGCACTCACAGAGACGGCTCGTGCGTGCGTATGTTCAAAGCTAAGTGTACGTGTGTGAACGTCTGCGTCTCGTGTCTGTACCGTGTTCGGAGAAAAATATCAGAAAATATATAATCAGACGATACAAAGTTGAGGTGCATGGACGGCACAAAGTGAGTTAGTGTATGGTCGCCGGAACGAATCCGATCCCGGTCCGGTCCGTACGATAAAGCCAGTGATCAAAGCAGGAAGATTATTATCAGTCCAACCTTTTTTAGTCCAGACAGACATCTAAACCACCCGACGACTTGCTCAAACCCAAAACCAAGGCCAGCTCAGCAAACTCGCCTCCCCCCTTCCGCCTCCTCTCCTCTTCCTCCGCCGCGACTCCGCTGCCCCCTTTCACACCGCCCTCCTCCGATCCAGAAGCACAGGCGAGCGGCGCGGCGCGGGGGACGGGATGGCGGCGGCGCCGCCCGACGGGCAGGAGAAGGTGATCGCGGCGGCGCAGCAGATCGTCAAGTCGCTCGCCAACTCCAAGAACGCCGCGGACGACATGATCCGCATCCTCTCCGGCTTCGACAACCGCTTCTCCCTCATGTCCGACCTCTTCCCGGCCGCCGGCGCTCCCGACGCCGCGGCCGGCTCCGAGCTCCCGGAGGGGGACGAGGAGGAGGGGGATTACGGGCGGGAGGGGCTTCCCGGCCCCGGCGGCGGCGGCGGCTTCGGCGACGACGATGACCTGGAGGACGAGAGGGACGCGGCGGTGGAGGACGCGCTGCGGCTGGTGGAGCAGTGGGACTCCCCCGCGGCCGGGGACCGGCTGGTGTTCGAGTCGCCCGAGGACGCCGAGGGGTACCTCGCCGCGGCCGCCTGCCTCATGGGCGAGGCCGGCCCGCGCGTCGAGGCCGCGCTGCAGGTCGCCATGGCGCGCCTCGAGGAGGAGTTCCGCCAGCTGCTCATCCGCGGGACCGCGTCGCTCGCCGCCGAGGACCTGCACGCGTCCCTCCTCCGCCGCCTCTCGCTCACGGTGCCCACCTTCCACTCCGCCTCCTCCGTCGACCTGGAATGCCCCTCCTTCGCCAGCCACGCCGACGAGGGCGACGAGTCCGCCGCCGCGGCCAGATGGAGCTCGGTCTCCGACGGCGAGATCTCGCCCTACCTCATTTCCCCCGACACGGTCAGCACCCTCAAGGACATCGCGGACGTCATGCTGCGCGCCGGCTATGGGCCGGAGCTCTGCCAGGTCTACAGCGAGGTGCGCCGGGACACGCTCATGGAGTGCCTGGCCGTGCTTGGGGTCGACAAGATGAGCCTGGAGGAGGTGCAGCGCGTGGAGTGGGGCATCCTAGATGGCAAGATGAAGAAGTGGATCCAGGCTCTCAGGGTCGTCGTCCAGGGCCTTCTCGCCGAGGAGCGCCGCATCTGTGGCCAGATCCTCGCGGCCGACGCAGATGCCGAGGAGGAGTGCTTTACTGAGGCTGCCAAGGGGTGTGTCTTGCAGCTGCTGAACTTCGGTGATGCCATTGCGATTGGCAAGAGATCGTCCGAGAAGCTGTTCCGCATTCTTGGCATGTATGAGGCACTAGCTGAGTTGCTGCCAGAGCTTGAGGCCTTGTTCTCAGGTGAGGCAAGGGATTTCGTCAAGGAAGAGGCAGAGGGGATACTTGTGAGGCTAGGTGATGCGGTGCGTGGTACAGTTGCCGAGTTTGCCAATGCGATACGTGGGGAGACTTCTCGCAGATCGCTGCCAGGCGGCGAGATCCACCCGCTTACGCGTTATGTCATGAATTATGTGCGACTGCTTGCAGATTACAGCCGCTGGCTGAATCATCTTCTTGATGGTTGCGAGACTGAGCTGGAAAATGGGGGTGACAATGCGGATATGACTCCATTGGGTCACTGTCTGCTCATACTGATCACACATCTATTGGACAAGATTGAGGATAAAGCGAAGCTGTATGATGATGAGGCACTGCAGAACATATTTTTGATGAACAATCTGTGGTATGTTGTGCAGAAGATCAAGGATTCAGAGCTTAAGAGTTTGCTTGGGGATAACTGGATCCGTAAGCGCCGTGGTCAGATAAGGAGGTACTCTACAGGGTACCTCCGATCCTCATGGACCAGGGTATTAGCTTGCCTGAGGGATGATGGGTTGCCACAGACAACAGGTTCATCGAGTGCACTCAAGGCTGCCCTGAAGGAAAGGTTCAAGAGCTTCAACTTGGCTTACGAGGAGTTATACAGGACACAGACAGCATGGAAGGTTGTGGATCCTCAGTTAAGAGAAGAGTTGAAGATTTCCATCTCAGAGAAGGTCCTTCCAGCATACCGTTCGTTTGTTGGAAGGTTCCGAGGGCAGCTGGAGGGGGGAAGGAATTTCGCAAAGTACATAAAGTACAACCCTGAGGATGTGGAGAACCAGGTCTCAGATTTCTTTGAAGGGAAAAAATTGAATGCTTGATCAAACTGTCTATGTTTGAAGGTGAGTGCTAAAGTGCTATAACTTTCAGATTGTGCTTTCATAGATTGTTCATATCGATTTATAGAAGGCTGGGCAGTCAGGTTTTTCTTTTTAGCAGCTGTATAATTAGATTTGCAAGATCATAATGGTACCTTCTACCTTGCAATTCAATTGAGCATTTAGGATGATATGCTAAAAATTAGTCAAGTTTACCCAACTACTGAGATACTACAGAGATTGCACCCCTATATTATCTTGAGAATTGTAAAAATGCATCACAAATATACTCCCTCCACCCGGGTTTATTGTGCCCCCTCGTATTTAGGGTCAAACTTTCACTATAAATTTAACTAATAAAATATAAACTATATGTCGCAAAACACTATACCGTTGGAATCCTCTTTCAAATAAAATCAATATATAAATCGTATTTTGTTAGTCATATAGATGGTCAAAGTTTGACCCGAAATACGAGGGGGCCCAATAAACCCGGATGGAGGAAGTACATTGTTCCGTTGATTTTTTAGTTTATCGAGCAATTTCATGATAAATTCGTGAGTAACTTATAGTGTTTGTATCTAATAGAGTAACAAAATTTGATTTCTCATCTGATCATGGTTTGTTATTCTTCTTGGTGCAACTTTAAGTTGTAGGACTGTACTCTTTCCTACACTTCTTAATAATTGTAGAATAAGGCTCTTAGAGCATCTCCAACCGGACTGGGGTATACATCCGTGGAAGCGTCCGGGCGTGTCCGCTCCAAGCCCTCGTTTGCCAGTGCACGCAGCTAGGGGTGTGCATGAAAACTTAAGAACCAAAACCGTAACCGAAAAGACCGAAATTTCGGTTTTATCCCTAGTACAGATAAATTTGGTTTTTTACTTTCAGTAACCGAATTAGATAAGGTCGGTTCGGTGTTACATCGGTTAAACCGATAGAAACCGACCTGCACGGCAGGGTGTTATATTCCAGCGGAATGAATCGCGCTACTAGCCTCCTAGTCCTAGGAACGTACACACCCATGACTCCCACGTGGCCATGTCGTTGACGCAAATACATTTTTTTAGCACTTTGCTGATGCTAAGTTTTTTTTGAGCGGCTTCGCGGACGCTAAGTAGGCCTGGCATCCAGCAGTCAGGTAGCCTACTAGCCCGCCTGCAGTCAGGTTCCCTGGACGCCACACCCATGGGCCTGCATGCAAGCCCCAAGGCCAGCATACGTATTTCTTCTATAGGCTTGTTTGAACCATTTATCTTTTAGCATCAGACGACAACAGTAGTCCAATTGATTTAATCCCACCTCGCGTGGGTAAAGAGAAGAGGCAAGATAGCTCAGCTATAATAGGGATGGTTGTGAGTGGCGAAAACACGTACATGTGAAACATTTTTTCGGTACAAACCGGAACTGAACCGAACAGGTGGGTTAACCGAATTTTTGGTTTTCTATTTTATGTTACAAATTTCGGTCAGCATATTTTCTAACCGAATGGCATTAACCGAATTTTCGGTTTAAACCAAATGCCCAGGCCTAGGAGAGAGCGAGAGAGGGAGGGAGGGAGAGGGCTGAGGTGGGCCGGATCCGACGTGGTGGACTGCCTGGAAACCCTCATAACCTCCCCAAATATGGGCTGGATTTGAGGTGTGCCGGATAGCCCAGGCGCATAGGGATGATTTGGGGGGTCTCTGGTTGGGTAGGCTTTTTCACCGTCTCTCCTGTCCGGGCACTGTCCAGGCTGTCTGCCCAACTGGGAGAAAGTGAGGAGTCTGGTTGGAGATGCTCTTAACTACTGCATATTTGAAACAGTAATATAGATTCCGTGTAAGCGACATATTTCCCCTAGTGCAGTGAATTGGTTTTCAAATGGTATACTGTTCCTTGTTAGACGAGTTTTTGGCAAATCAACAAATTTGCAATGTTTATGAAGCAGGAAAATTCCCCAAAAAATCATGACTTGGGTTGCTTGTCATGCTTTAGTCATGGATTTAGTGATTTACTTGAGCGTGATCAACAAACTTAATGACCTGGTCCTATATCTCTTCAGGGATTTTCATATCAATGTTGGTGGTTACAAATCCCTGGCAAAATTCATTCAGGCAGTGTGCTAGGAACCTGCCCTACCATCATGCTTGTGGGGTTCGAAGATGGACAAATCAATTTTGACTGCTGCTGGAGCAGAAATATTGTGAATGCAAGGCACCCTGGCTGGAATACTTTGCGTGTCATCTTTGACTCTTTTTAAGGGGAGTGCTGACATTTGCGCTTCCACATGGGATTTAGGACAATGCGGTGAGCTGTGTAACTGTCCTTATTACAGTTTACCCTTCTTTTGTTGATTATTGACTATTGTTGGATGGTCGGTGGTTGGCATCTTATGTACAATTTATACAGCGGTTATGTTCACTTTCCCCTTGTTGCAATTTTCGTTATCTGCTGTTTAGTTGGTTGCTGGCAGGAAGTATACATGTTGATGATAAAAGTAAAATAAGTACACTAGCTTGTCGGATAACTAAAAAAGACTACAACTTATGACTGTTTCGTGAATCCTTCAACGTCGTTACCATAAAGGCAGTGTAGCAGTTTCACTGTGCCCTGTCCTCTTAATCTTCTCAGTTCATAGTGGGTTTTCGATTTATGCAGTTTGCTTCCATCTATTGTCATTGTGCTGTACTGCGAATTGATGGTTGTTTTGCTCCTTATCTTATATACGTATTGCCTAGTTTGATATGTCTGGGGTCTTTTATTTTCGCCTTTTCTATTATTGCCTTCTCGGGCAGCTCATAACCTGGGAGAGAACATGCAGAGATGCATGTTGTCAAAGTATTGGGTGCCTATTCACAATTTCATATCTTGTGGTTTAGAGTTACTCTACATTCTACAGACCTTTACATCCCTGTCTACTCCGGGCCGATGGCTGATACTCCCGCTGTGTGAGTTTACATCACCGTATTAAGAACAGAGTGCGTGTGTAGTTTCAGACTTTAGAGCAGATTCTGCGCAAGCAAATGCGTAATTCGTACAGCCTCTAAGATTATCTCACATAACGGAAACTGTGTGTCACGTCTAAATTCCACCCGTTGACATGAACAGAGCCACGTTGTTCTTCATTATGTTGAGCTAGCTAGTTAGCTATGCCGAACTGACAAAACTGAAACAAATGAAACTAGGTTCTAGCTTTAACGAAGCACTAGGGAGAGTGAAAAATGGAAGAGGAAGAAAAAAAACACACACCGAGAATCACTACCTAGTGCACACAAAGGAGGAGTAAACCGAGAGGAAATGGCAGAAAGATTATATCCTGATCTTGCCTAGGAAACAAACAGAAGGAAGGCTTTCTCTAAGAAGGATTCATTCAGACCCTGCTGTTCTGCGGCATGGGGATGACGCCGTTGAAGAAGTCCCCGAAGTAGCCCGGCGGCTCGTAGACGAGCTTGGCGATGATGTCCCTGAGCGTGATGAGGCCGTCCAGGTTGCCCTCCCCGTCCACCACGTAGATCCTCTGCCTCTTCTCCGCGTCCAGCTTCAGGATGATCTCCTTCATGTTGTCCTCCCTCGTGCACGTGATGATGCTCATCTGCTTCTCCCCCGAGCTCTGCCGCGCGCTCGCGATGAACTCCCTCGCCGTCAGCGTCCTGCGTGCATGCGTTCGCCGGCCGTCAGCGTCATGAGCAAGCTTAGCTTGATGATCTAATGTGATCAAAAACCTGTAGTGTCCGCTGGACTCGGAGGCCGTGAGGAGGTGCTTGACGTCCTTGATCATGATGCTGCCCACGGGCTTGTCGGCGCCGTCCACCACCGGGATGCCGCCGACGCCGCGCCTCCTCATCTGCCGGAACGCCTTGAGCGCCGGCTCGTCCTCGCAGACCTTCACCAGCCGGCTGGTCTTCATGATGGGGAGGCCCAGCTCGGCCAGCGTCTTGGTGCCCCAGTCCTCGAACCAGCTCAGCCCCACGCACTCGGCCAGCATGTGCACCACCGCCGCCTGCGTCACGATGTTGCTGATGGTGCCCTCGCCGATGTCCACCACGGGGAGGCTCTTCATCCGGTACTTGGACAGCAGCAGCAGCATGGTGAGGAACGTGTCCGAGCTCTGCAGCGCCAGGAACGGCGCCCACCGGAACGACCCGGAGATGTCCTTCACCTTGGTCTTCCTGAACAGCTCCGACGACGGCAGCGACCCGAACGCCTCCGCCACCGCGCCCTCCGCCTCCGACGCCGGCGCCGGGGCCTTCAGCTCCCTCGCGCCGCCGCTGCCCCCGTCGAGGGTCACCGTGCCGAGCTTGGCGGCCACCTCGTCGGCGCCCAGCGCGGCGGCCGAGGCCTCCGACTGGTGCAGCAGCCAGACGGCGATCCCGGCGAACTCCACGATGCCGATGTAGCGGTCGATCCAGCTGGCGTCCTCGGGCGCCTCCACGTTGCGCACGGGCGCGCCGTTGATGCGGTTCCGGGAGAGGATGTCGACGGCCTCGGCCAGCGTGGCGTCGGAGGGGATGTCCACCAGCTGCGACCCGAAGGTCTGCGGGAAGGACGAGACCGGGATGGCGTCGAAGCAGCTGTTGAGCTTGTCGCTCCGGCTCAGCTGCGGCTGGTCCAGGCTGTCCCAGATGTCCTCCACCCGCATCCCGATCTCCGCCTCCGGGCTCCACCGCGCGCTCAGCGGCGTCTCCGCCACCGCCGACGCCGCCGCCGCATCCTCCTCCCGCTGCTCCGGCTTCGTCCGGATCTCCCGCCTCGCCTGCATGGCTCCCGCCTCCCCTCTCTCCTGTGTCGGAAGCCTCTGCTCCGCTGCCTTGCACACTGCCACTCTGGTCTTCTTGGCTCCCTCGTCCACGACCACGAGTGACCTCGCATTGCTTGGTCGCTTCTTCGGCCCGACAATGGTGGCGCGAGCGAGCTGCCCGAAGGTTTCGCGCCAGAACGACAGGGGACGCTGACAAGTGGTTCGCCGCCCGGCAGCTGAGCTCTCACACATGCACCAAAATTCCAGCAAAAAAAAGAGAAACGGAGTTCCTCTGGACGACAAACGGGCCGAAATTTCCAGTGGGCTTCAGAACGGGCCCAGCACGAACTGCCGAGCCGGGCCGGGCCGCGTGATATGCTTTTCTATCTCCTCCCGCAAGTCATGCCGGGGACCCACCGTGGACACGCTGTTCCGCTGGCAGGTGGGGACGAAGCTCGAAGGGCCCACTTGGCAGCGTCCTAGTAAAGCGGTGCGATCCCCTCCGCCCCCTCCCCTACAACAACTCCTAGTTCCCCACCCCCGCCTCTGTCGACGCCTCCCCCAAATCGAAGCGAGGCCTAAAACCCTAGGTAAGCCCCCGCCGGCACCGCCCCACCGGATCTCGCCGCCGTCGCCTTCGCCGTCGTCATGGACATGGCAGCGATGAACGACCCGGAGAGGCTCTTCTTCTTCGACCTCGCCTGCAAGACCGCCAAGGCCACCTACGACGAGAACCCGCTCGACGCCGACGTAACGCCTACCCCCACCTCCGGCTCCGCTCCGGCGGTTTGTTCCGAGGGGAACGCGACTGCGGCGACTCCGTCTGATTTTATCTGATCTGATCTGATGTTTTTTTGGGCGTCCGCAGAACCTGACGCGATGGGGCGGCGCGCTGCTGGAGCTCTCGCAGATGCAGAACGGCCCGGAGAGCCTCAAGTGCCTCGAAGGTACGCCGTCAGATTTGCGCGCTTGCTTATGCCTATTCTTCGGTGAATTTGGATTGCTTGATTGCTGAGATTTGGTGGCTTCGATTGCTTCCCTAGAAGTTGAACTTGGAGTACTCCCTCTGTCTCGGTGTACAAGTCATTCGTGTAGTTCTAGGTAATCGATTTGAGGAATTAAATATGTGTTATATATCATGAAAAGTATATCACTAGATTTCTACACGAATGTAGTTTCTAAATATATATTTTTTGTCACATATAATACATATTTAGATAGTTAAATTGTCGACCTAGAACTACGCGAATGACTTATACACTGAGACGGAGGTAGTAGATCCTGCCTAACAATCGGGCCTTGGCCTTTAGTTTTGTTTGCTAGCATTGTCATAAATGTAATTGTGTTTAATGTAGTTGTGCATTTATGCCCACTAGTTTTTATTTATATCATGTGCCAGTTAGTTGTATCAAATGTATATTTGAGAAATAAGTAACTCTGATTTGTTAGAAAATAGGAGATCGTTATGGATGGTGGTGTGCTGAGCACTGCAGTATTGGGTTGGTGCAATATTCTCAACCACAGAACAAACATTAATACAGTTGTTAGTGCTAATGAACAACTGAACATATGTGCATTAAGCGTTTGGAGTGTGTTAACAGCTTGTTTTACCTTCTTTAATGGTTAGATGAGTGCTTGTAGCATGCTTGATTGTGTACATATTTGTTCCCAGCATGTACATGACCTGTAGTTGCATTTGTTGTATGATGGAATTTATGCTGCCAAGCACAATGACCTTCCAAAATAATCTGGCACAGACTGGTTGTAGAACTTCAGTTTGGTTGTTTTCATGTACTATTTGCTTGCTTTATTTTTTTATATCATAGCGCTGTGTTCTGAATTCAACCTGAAAGTAGGATTACGTGCATGCCTGTTTAGTTGGAGTGATAATAGGCACTGATATTTTGGAGTTCGCATATAATCACAAAGCTTGTGCTTGAGTGAGCGTTTTATGGCCACCAGTTTTTATCTACACCATGAAGTTAGGTATGCTTGAGAAATAGGTTACTCTGATTCTCTGTTTTTGAGTCGCTCGACTAGTCGTCGACTAGTCTATGAGTCGCACTGGCAGGGTCAACTCAGCCTGGCGACTCGACTCATGGGATGAGTCGAGTGACTCGAGCGACTAGTCGTGTTTTCTGGGTCGAACGACTCAATTTTTTTGGGCCCGCCTGTCATATGTTTTTTTACCGTATCGAACCATCTCCCCTGGAAACCTAGATCGAACCTGTTCCCCTCCCCCGACCCAACCTTCTCCTTGGCAGCCGCCGCCGCCCATGGTTGCTGGCTTGCTGCTCCTCCCCTGGTTGCTGCTGCTGGTCTGCTCCTCCCCTGGTTGCTGCTGTTGCTGGTCTGCTCCTCCCCTGTGTTCTGGCCTGCTGGTCTGCTCCTCCCCTCCTCCCCTGGTTGCTGCTGCTGCTGGTCTGCTCCTCCTCTCCTCCCTTGGTTGTTGTTGCTGCTGCTGGTGGTGGTCTGCTCCTCCCCTGGTTGTGCATGAACAAGGGTGGTTGTGCATGATGAAGAGTTGAGGGCTGAATTGGAACCACTAAGAACAAGGCTGGTTTTATTGTACCTACTTTCTACTGCTTAACTCACGTCGACTCGTCGCATGTCGACTCATCGACCATGAGTCTAGACTAGTAGTCACGAGTCGCTCCCCCCGAGCGACTCGTCGACTCATCGACTCAAAAACCTTGCTCTGATTTGTGGGACAATAGGAGATCATAGTGGATGGTGTGCTGAACATAGCAGTATTGGGTTTGTTGGTACGATGTTACCAACCAGAGAACAGACATTGAGACAATTAGTAGTGCTAGTGAACATACGTGCATTAGGTGTTTGGAGTGTGTTAACAGCTTGTTTGACTTATTTTAAGTTTAAGATGAGTGCTTGTAGCATGCTTGATTGTGTGTGGTTTTGTTCCCAGCATGTTCTGAACCTGCAGTTGCATTTGTTGTATGATGGAATGTGTGGTGTTCTTTCTAACATATATATGGAGCCTGTAGTTGCATTCGTTATCTGCGTTGATCAGATTGATGGTGATGGTGGTGTTTGTATATTTAGAATAACAGGCAGATTTATGGGGTCTCGTCCAAATTATTTGTGGGTGTTAACAACTTTACTGTTGTACTGCTTCTTTTTGGAGTTGTATTTCCTCTGTAGTAAAAAAAAAGTGTGCTTAGGCCTGCAGTGAAATGTGGCTAGGTGCTAGGTGATAGCAGAACGAACGCCTAGCTCTTAATTATGCTAAGCATGTGATTAGGTGAGATAGGCACTAGGCAGTGGCAAGGGTCCACTATTAGCGCCTAGTGTTTTTTCCTTGGTGTTCAACGAAGCAACACTTTGATTTATGAACACTTTTTGAGGTGGTTTGCTGGAGACCTACACATTGGATTCATTTCAAAAATCCACCACATGTCAGATATTAGAGCGGTTACTGGATTCAAATTTATACTACATTGCAACACCAGGCTGAGCCTATGCTGCCATACCTAATGACCTTTCAAAATAATTTGACAGAGATTAATTATATAACTTCAGTTTGATTGTTTTCATGTCTATTTGCTTGCTTTATTTTGTTATCATAGCGCTGTGTTCTAAATTCATCCTTAAAGTAGAATTACATGCATGCTTGTTTAGTCGGAGTGATAATAGGTACTAATATTTTGGACTTCGCATACAATTATATAGCCTGTGCGTGAGTGAGTGTTTTGTGTTCATTAACTAAACTAACTGTACTCCTTCTGTATATTAAGTTTATGATTGGGGTCAAAAGTGGGGTATTTGGCTGATCTGGTTTTATTTTTGTAGATGCGGAGTCTAAGCTGGATGAAGCACTGAGAATTGATCCCAACAAGGCTGATGCACTCTGGTGCTTGGGGAATGCCCTGACCTCTCGTGGATTCTTCACTTCGGAAACTGTGCAGGCTAATGAATGCTTTGAAAAAGCAACTGGTTGTTTCCAGAGGGCTGTTGATGTGGTATGTTTAGTCTGCTTGAGTAGTTTGCATGTTCCATGCTGGAGACTGATCCGTGGACCTGAGATCATATGGTTTAAGTGCAATATGTACTCAGCTCCACACACAAGCCTCTGGAACGGTTTCTTTTAATAAGTTTCTAAGCATATTCAGCTGGAGATTGAGATATGTGCATGTTTCTTGTAGGAACCAGCAAATGAGTTGTACAGGAAGTCATTGGATTTGTCATCAAAGGTACGCTTTGTTCTATCATCATGTTTGGCTATATCTTTGCTCAGTTATTTTGATACCATTATACCATGTCATTCAACTATTCGAGTTGTTTTGATGCAAGTTTTTGAATCTTCTCCAGGTTCCTTGTTTTGTTTGATGCTGTCAACATAATTTAAACACTGACAGCACCCCATGCCTATGATAGAAAACTTCAAACTTCTAATAGGTTTTGGGTGGGGGGGGGGGGGGGGGGGGGCATTTGAATCCCCTAACAACCCTGTATCTTTGTATCTAAAATTCTAAATTAAATCTGAACCTTTTATTCGTAGCATATTTGAGTATGCCTGCATATCACTTTGTATTGCCTTTCTGTAACATTTGCGTGCAATCACCCTCAGGCACCTGAACTGCATATGGAGATCCATAGGCAGATCGCATCTCAAGCCTCACAAGGAGCACCTTCGTCCTCAAACGCAAGGGTATTTTTTTTAACATTGCTCTGCTTACCTCTTTTTTGCTTATTACATTTTCTGCCCTTGACATATGTACGCGAGTCCCTATTTCTTTGGACTGTACAATAATTTTTTGTTCTGTTCATCTCATTTCCTGTCAGAGCACCCAGAAATCTGCATTTGAATTGCTCGTACATGTGGATCCTTAAGACATCCTTCTCTCATTGTACTAGTCAATCCAGTAGTGTTAACAGGAGAAAATAAATTGTTTCAGTAAACAGGCAGTGGATGACTCAATATATCAGTTATTTTAACCCTTCGCACATTGGCTTATACCCATCCTATTGCTGTCAATTCTTTTAGTGAAGAGGCAGTGTGAAAACAATTTTTTTCACTAAACAGGCAGTGGATGACTCAATATTTTTTGATGTAATATTTGTATTTTCCCCCTTGCATTTCTAACAAAATACATAGCCCTGTTTTTTTCTTGCATTGATGTGCTACATGCTATGTATGCCTATTCTGCCAGCCATATGACCTCCTCTGAGTATATTTCTTGCCCATACATCTGCCCTTGATTTTCGAAGTTATGTCCACATGCCACATATACTCTACTCTGTTCCTTGCTGTACCTAACATGAGAATTTATTGTGGTTTGCAGCAATCAAGGAAAAAGAAGAAGAACAATGACTTCTGGTATGATCTGGCTGGATGGGGGATTCTTCTCGTTGGCATCGGTGTTTGGCTAGGAGTGGCCAACAGTCAAGCCAAGGAGGCACAACCACCTCACATGTCACAGCCTAACATGTGATTCAAGATGAGACTTGGAAAAAAGGAAACCTGCAAATGGCATGCCTATGTTAGGACTTAGCAAAAGTTATGGAGAGGAAATGGTGTTTCCGTGTTGCGTTTTTTGTGGAATTTTTCGACATGCGGCGGTCTTGACGAGGTTTGTCTTGTCAAAGGACTTGGGCGCTGGCTTCTTACGTGCTTCTCTTATTATTAGCGGGAACCATTACTGTGTTTTTGTATGCTCTCTTCACATGTCTACATAATATTGGGTAATTGGATGTGCCTTTGTGCGGCATATACTGCTTTTCGTGAGCATTCTTTTTGTTTGCCAATAATTGTAAACGACGTTTGACGTGCTCATCTCACACTCTTAATCTTTTTTTGCCTTCTTGTTGCTGCTGCATTTTTCGACATTAAAATCCGTACCATAATGTTATCTGTTTGTTTCGAAGTTGGTTGGAGCCCGACGGGACAGAGAGGCGCCCCTGTTGTCACACATGCCGGCCTGCCACCTCACTTGCGCTCGGAACGCATGGATCAATCTCAAGATGATATACCGGCTCGGTTAGTCTCTCGGATGTGCTAATAGGAGTAGGATGTGCGTTCATAGGAGTGAGTGTATGAGCTTACATATGAGCGCTTGCGTCTGTAGACGTGAGCTGTGCAACCAGATCACTGCCAGCGCCGGTTTTTTTTTTTTTGAACATCAGTACAGACACAAGCGCTCATATACACGCGCATACACTCATCCCTATGAACGCACACACGCACCCCCTACCCATATGAGCACCTCCGAAAGACTGAGCCGGCATATCATCTTGAGATTTACGAAGACACCGTAGGCGCCTCGTCGTCGACGGGAACGTCTCCTCTCACTGAATGCGCATCGCTGGAAATCCTGAAATAAATTCAGAAATAAATGCGAGCACCAGGATTTGAACCCTGGTGGACTGGGGATATCACGGTCCCTCTAACCATCCAACCACAGGTAGGTTCGCGCCAGCGCCGGGTTCTTGTAACGTGTAGGGACGGGCTGGCCCTTCACCATCATACGCCTGTAGTCACCGCACTGTTGGCGTCCGGGTCTCCGGCCAGGGGGCTGCACATGTCGTCGCCGGGAGGGACGGGTACCATGTCCGTCCGTCCGGCCATGTGGGGTCTCCAGAGAGACGGGCTTGAATTGATTGCTGCATGTAACTGCTATCCATGTACTCCTGCCTGAGGAGAGGTCTTTCCAGAGCTCTCTCGCTCCAGCCGCTTTGAGAGTCGCCCGACGCTAGTGAGTGCCTGGCCCGATCCCCAATCTCTCCGACGGCGAGGCCAACCGGAGTAGAGGCGGGAGAGGAGCCTAGGTTGCGCTGTACATATTAGTTCTTGTTTTAGTTGTTCCTTTCTGGTAGTTCGGCTCTATGCCGGTTGTCGGCGTCATGCCGTTTCCGAGCTCATCATCGGCGCCTACAAGCAGCGCTCGGTGGCTGTCCTCTTCCTCATCTGGTCGCTGGCCATGGTGGATGGTGACCACCGGAGGAGGATCTGACAAGAGCTCTCTCAATAAGCTTGTGTGTTGGCCGGATCTGGTGAAGATGGGAGCAGCTTCTCTCAATCCTCTCTGTTGCCAAGGAGGAGGAAGAGGGACTGATGAGGGGTTGGTTTCCAGCCTCCTGGATTCGACCGTCGCGTCGGAGAAGGGTTTCCGACGATGGATCTGGAGCAGCTGCAGCTGCAGCTGCTTCTTCCCGAGCTTATCATCAACAGCGATTGTGGCTGAGCTACGGCGCCCGCCGGTGTCCTTGGATAGCGGCAGCTGGCTGCCGGTCTCTGCTACCTCGGTGTCGAATCTTCTGGCCGAAGGGCGGCCATTTGGAGCTCCGGCGACGACTGATGGGCGCCGTCTCCTCCTTTTCCTCCCGGCTTTTATGCTGTATGGGAGGCAGTTCGATTTCGACTGGGCTCTCGCTTTCTCCACCTTCGGCAAGCTCTGGAGGCGGTGCAGCGGCGGCTTTCTCATCCCAAGTGGTCTCGTCCCCGGTGATGAGGAGGCTGGCTCGAAATCGGAATCTAATCGAAGAAGAAGAAGGACCACATTGCAATCTACTTCGGGTCTCACGGGTTTTCTTTGTAAAATTCCTAGGCCTAGTTGTAATTTTCTTTTTATCTTGGGTCCTTCTGTTAGCTGGGATGTAATGGTTGCAAATTAATGAAAGCTGTTATGGGTCCTTCGGGGCCCTTCTCCCGTTCAAAAAAAAAAAATGTACTCCTGCCTGTACCCCGTTCCTGGCAAATCAAGAAAAGCCCTCGCCCCTACCCATCATGGCCACTGCAATCGAGATGATGGTTCCTTTTTCTGGAGCCAGCCCAACCAGGAGGGTTGACAGCGGTACTAGTAACTGCAGGTACTGTCTCCTCTCCCATGACGGGATGCACGACCGCAGACTGACTCAGCCCAGAAATAAAGATCAAAGCTAAAGGAGAGGCGAGAAATGGAGCTTTTCGTCGGAGCCATGCCGTGTGACTCGCATGGCGACACACTAGCGTCTTCGTCATGGTGCAGACGCCAGTGTTTCCCCTTTTCGAAAAAATATGGTGAAATGAAAATCCCTTTCTCGATCTTCAAAGACTTGATATCTAACGTCGTCAGCGCGAGTGCACACTTTTTTCTCGAAGGCCTTTGTTCGCACACGAACACGTCACCGTGTACCCTCGACACCGGAGATGATGCACCGCAGCTCACGTTGAAGGGGACCCGCCGGAAGCGCTACGCAAGACAATCCGGCGGGCTCTTTTGTAGACACGAAACCCCACGCGCCCGGGAGGGACCCCGTCAAGGCGCGCGGCGGCTATGGACTTCCCTAGGTCGACCTGATCGCCCCTAGGGCCTCGAGGTTCGCCGCCCTGCAAACGAAGAACGAACGAAGAACGAGAAGAAGAAGAACAAAGGGAGAAGGTAAAGGTAAAGATAAAATATGATAGATTGATTTGTCGATTGTGTGTTGTTCAATCGGCCGTCACCTCTTAGGTATATAAGAGGCGGATGGACTTCCCGTACAAGAAAAAGGACTCCAAATCACGTCCAAATCTTTTCAAAATGAACCGAACTCGGATTTAGGTAAGTCTGGAATATCAGTTCGATTTTTAGGTCCCACAGGTCACAAACGACCTTGGATAAAGATGATCCCAAAAGCAAATTTGACCGTTTCGACGAGACGAACAACTTTCGTGTTGAACGTTTTTCGATTCGAGGCAATCTTCAGGGCCGAATTGCTCGCGCAAAACAGACTGTTACTCGCGCTACCCATCAGACACCGTGTCTGATGGGGCGCGCCACTTTTGTCCCGTGACAGGGCCGCACTCAGGTGGCTGTAACTTTTACATACGATCTCGGATTGATATGATTTTTATATCAAAATCGATCGTTTCGACGAGACAAAAACAATTCGTGTAAATCAGTTTTCCATATGAGGCCTTCTCGGGGGCGTAATCAGCCGAACAATGTTCTGGACACAAAATCTCAGTATTTCGAACACAACTTCGGCCTTATAAATGAGATCGGATGGCTATGGCCCAAATATCAAAGTTTCTCCTTTTGACGATACAGAACTTTCTCACTTTGAGCACTTTTCCATTTGAGGCCTTCTCAATTATGTTTTTGACTATGCCAAAATCTGATGTCAACACATGCCCCCTGTTTTTCGGCAAAACTTGTGTGCCGAAAAATAACTTGCACGAAGTTTGTTCTAAGCGCGATGTCAACACTTCATCGGCCATTTTGTACGTACTTAGGACGACAAGTATATATCGGCCATTTAGATTAGCAACAAAAGTGAAGCACATCGGCCAAGTATACTTAGGACGACAAGTATATATCGAACATATAATGATTTGGTAATACCCTTTCATGATGTAAGAAATTATATTACATCCATGGATTAATATAAGCACATTGAGGGTAACCAATCATACCTGATGACGAATTTCATAGCATAGGCATCAACGGCATAGTTGAGGAATATGGGTAATGTGTGGACCGAAGATGTTGAAACCTTCGGCTTGGTCCTTCATAGTTTTCACCCTTTTCCTTCTTCACCTTTGCCACACTTCTTGTCATGGAAGCTTGCACATAATTCTTATTTTGAGTACTTCCTTTGGGAACCCATGCCATGTTCCTTTCTTCAAGTTCTTGTGCACTAAATTTTTGTAATTTCTTCTTTTGCCAATATGATAAGCCGAGTGAGCACCCCGACTGTGATTTTGTTTGAAGCAATGGCAATTCCTGTTTTACCTTATGCACTCTCAACTTCTTCTCTTCAGATTTGGCACTTGATTGATTTGTCTCATTTTCTTTAGTAGCCAATGTCAACACTTTAATTGGCTCTTTTTCATTTGAGATCGAATCTGAAGTAGCACTCTTACGACCATATTTTTTAACACGGTAAACTTGCTTGACCACCTCCTTCTTGTTCCTTGAGCCCTGGACCGATTCCTTATGATTGAAACGGTCTTTGACATGTGCTTGTTCAAATGTTCATCTTTTTGGAGCTACATAATGTTTGTGAGATGGCCTAAAATAAGATGAAGAATGCGCCCTTGTATCATACCTGTCCCACGATGGATATGAATTTACATGATCATAGGAAGGTACCCATGGCATTGGCATTGGTGGCACAAAATATGGATACGAATATGCTGCATTAGAATTCTCATTTTGCCAATACCGATCCTCGGGTTTGCGCCTACGGGGTGGTCTTGATGCTCTTGAATTACTTGGCCGATAAATACTATTCTCCTCACTTATCTTATGATATTTTTTCAATAGTTACGCGAAAGTGACTTTCGATTTTTTACCTTTGTGCTTACCTCGGCCTTTGCTTTCTTTGGTTGTGCTTGCACCGATCTTTGGATTTTCTTGTTGCCCCCCAGTACTTGGCGTCTTTTGCGCAACCTCGATCAAATTTTCACCCTCAAGAATATTATCATTGTGCTCTTGAACAACTTCCTTACTTAAAAGCTTGATCCCATTATCCAGAATTTTTACCTTCTCATGTTGAAATGGATTGGCTTGAAGCAGCCGATGCAAAAATCGTTTGCCATCAGGACCAATCGGAATAGACTGGTCATCTCTTGGTGTCTCAACAAATTTCAATCGTCCTCTATCAATGGCCGATTTGACTATTTGATGAAACATGTTGCAATCCTCAAAATTATGCTTGGACGAATCATGCAACTTACAATACATTCGTCCTTTGATTGATGGCTTGACATGGTGATCAAGAATTCTAATGTAATTATTTTTCAGCAACAAATCAAATATTTGATCACATATGCTTGAATTGAAGGTATACTTCTTGTTTTCTAGCCGATCTTGGTGTGTGAACGGCTTTGGAGTTAAGCAAACGAATGGTTCGAATTTGGAATATCCCCATTCGGCTATGCATTGTGTTTTGCACCCTATCTCTGATGTATTTGGATAAGATATTATATTAGCATCGGATTTCTCAAAAGAATTTGATCTTGGCTTTAAATTTCTGAAATGAAAATAGTTAGAATGCACATGTCTCAATTGAGACCAAGTGCAAGCCAAGTATGAAACAAGCAAAGCTACCCAATTAGATATGAAATTTTGATAAAGCAATGGGGAAAACTTTGGCTGCAATAATAGGTCACTATCGGTCTTTATAAATGGCACAATAGGTTGACCGATATGTTCTATAACAGTTTTATTGCTAACAAGTAAATTTCCCTTCTTCATTGGTCTTTTAAAATTACTTATGAGAATTTTTCTTATAGAAGCATCAACAATAAAGTTGCGACCAAATCGGAAGATAGGTAAATCACTTGCTAGACATACCTTTTCAAACACGTTGGCAGAGCATGATGGTTGCGTTACTTGAACGATATGTTGTTCCTCTTTCGAATAGCTCCCCAACACCTTGTCGTCCTATTTTTTCATAACAGATTCGGCATACGTAATATTTGATTCGGTCTTTTCAATAGCCGAATTAACTTTGTTATCCGAATCACCACCTTTTTTGATAATTCTATCCACACCCAATGCTTTTTCTTTTTGACATAATCTAGCTTGGATTGCAGCAGAATTAATAGGCTTTCCCTCTTTTATTAATTCATGTAGAACAACATTGCATTCGTCCCAAAAAGACGTAAGATTTTTCTTAATGATCCAATCTGGATAGAATTGCCCCTCGACACTTTTAGACTCTTTCGGTAACGAGATGTCACCGAAATTCTGTAATTGTGCAGGGAAAACATTGTATGCTACGATACTAGGTGAAGACACATGTGATCCTATAGAATTTTCACTTATTCGGTTATTAGCGTGAAGGTGCAAAGCCGAATTATGAATACATATAGTTGCATATGGTGCCAAAAAATTAGTAGCATGAGGTGTAGCATATGATGATTGAGGGTAATTGGCCGGATAACTAGTAGTAGCATGGCCAATTCCTCTATCCACCGGCTTGTTTTGATTAACATATTGCAAGCTAGTTGCCGATGAATAAAAATGTGAAACACTTTGTTGCATACTATCGGAAGTTCCTATGTGAGGTGTTTCAACTTGATTAACGGAACTCATCATGTTGTTCATCGGCATATGGATTTGTGGGGCTGCCGATGCATGGGAGTAGGTATACATATGTTCCATGTTGCTAAAATTATATGAGGTAGAAGCATGAAGATTTTGTTGCATCGGCTCTTGCACATAATTAGATGCATGATTGATAAAGTTAGGGCTAGCCGAAACATTATGCTCATTAAACGATCTAGCAACAACATATGCATTATTTGCATCTACATAAGTGAATTGAGTATTCATGTTACCTTTGTAGATTGCAACCCTAGATGACGATCTCTTCGTAGCAAGAAAGGGCCGGAGACCGTTCAAAGCTTTGTCCCCAGCGGAGTCGTCAAAAAGTGTGTTCGCACACGAACACGTCACAGTGTACCCTCGAGGCCGGGGGTGATGCACCGCATCTCACGTCGAAGGGGACCCGCCAGAAGCGCGGTACGCAAGACAAACCGGCGGGCTCTTTTGTAGACCCGAAACCCCACGCGCCCGGGAGGGACCCCGTCAGGGCGCGCGGCGGCTATGGGCTTCCCTAGGTCGACCTGATCGCCCCTAGGGCCTCGAGGTTCGCCGCCCTGCAAACGAAGAACGAACGAAGAACGAGTAGAAGAAGAACAAAGGGAGAAGGTAAAGGTAAAGATAAAATATGATAGATTGATTTGTCGATTGTGTGTTGTTCAATCGGCCGTCACCCCTTAGGTATATAAGAGGCGGATGGACTTCCCGTACAAGAAAAGGACTCCAAATCACGTCCAAATCTTTCCAAAATGAACCGAACTCGGATTTAGGTAAGTCTGGAATATCAGTTCGGTTTTTAGGTCCCACAGACCACGAACGACCTCGGATGAAGATAATCCCAAAAGCAAATTTGACCATTTCGACGAGACGAACAACTTTAATGTTGAACATTTTTCGATTCGAGGACATCTTTAGGGCCGAATCGCTCGCGCAAAACAGACTGTTACTCGTGCTACCCATCACACACCGTTTCTGATGGGGCGCACTACTTTTGCCCCGTGACAGGGCCGCACTCAGGAGGCTGTAACTTTTACATACGATCTTGGATTGATACGATTTTTATATCAAAATCGATCATTTCGACAAGACGAAGACAATTTGTGTAGATCAGTTTTCCATATGAGGCCGTCTTGGGGGCGTAATCAGCCGAACAGTGTTCTGGACACAAAATCTTATTACTTCGAACACAACTTCGGCCTTATAAATGGGATCGGATGGCTATGGCCCAAATATCAAAGTTTCTCCTTTTGACGATACAGAACTTTCTCACTTTGAGCACTTTTCCATTTGAGGCCTTCTTAATTATGTTTTTGACTATGCCAAAATCTGGTGTCAACACATGCCCCCTGTTTTTCGGCAAAACTTGTGTGCCGAAAAATAACTTGCACGAAGTTTGTTTTAAGCACGATGTCAACACTCCATCGGCCATTTTGTACGTGCTTAGAACGATAAGTATATATCGGCCATTTAGATTAGCAACAAAAGTGAAGCTAATCAAACATATAATGATTTGGTAATACCCTTTCATGATGTAAGAAATTATATTGCATCCATGGATTAAAATAATCCCATTGAGGGTAACCAATCATACCTGATGACGAATTCCATAGCATAGGCATCAACAGTATAGTTGAGGAATATGGATAATGTGTGGACCGAAGATGTTGAAACCTTCGGCTTGGTCCTTCATAGTTTTCACCCTTTTCCTTCTTCACCTTTGCCGCACTTCTTGTAATGGAAGCTTGCACATAATTCTTATTTTGAGTTTTTCCTTTGGGAACCCATGCCATGTTCCTTTCTTCAAGTTCTTATGCACTAAGTTTTTGTAATTTCTTTTTTTGCCAATATGATAAGCCGAGTGAGCACCCCGGCTGTGATTTTGTTTGAAGCAATGGCAATTCCTGTTTTACCTTGTGCACTCTCAACTTCTTCTCTTCAAATTTGGCACTTGATTGACTTGTCTCATTTCCTTTAGTAGCCAATGTCAACACTTTAATTGGCTCTTTTTCATTTGAGATCGAATCTAAAGTAGCACTCTTACGACCATATTTTTAAACAGGGTAAACTTACTTGACCACTTCTTTCTTGTTCCTTGAGCTCCGGACCGATTCCTTATGATTGAAACGGTCTTTGACATGTGCTTGTTCAAATGTTGATCTTTTTGGAGCTACATAATGTTTGTGAGATGGTCTAAAATAAGATGAAGAATGCGCCCTTGTATCATACCGGTCCCACGATGGATATGGATTTACATGATCATAGGAAGGTACCCATGGCATTGGCATTGGTGGCACAAAATATGGATACGAATATGCTGCATTAGAATTCTCATTTTACCAATACCGATCCTCGGGTTTGCGCCTAGGGGGTGGTCTTGATGCTCTTGAATTACTTGGCCGATAAACACTGTTCTCCTCACTTATCTTCTGATATTTTTCCAATAGTTGCGTGAAAGTGACTTTCGACTTTTTACCTTTGTGCTTACCTCGGCCTTTGCTTTCTTTGGTTGTGCTTGCACCGATCTTTGGGTTTTCTTGTTGCCCCCCAGTACTTGGCGTCTTTTGCGCAACCTCGATAAAATTTTCACCCTCAAGAATATTATCATTGTGCTCTTGAACAACTTCCTTTCTTGAAAGCTTGATCCCATTATCCACAATTTTTACCTTCTCATGTTGAAATGGATTGGCTTGAAGCAGCCGATGCAAAAATCGTTTGCCATCGGGACCAATCAGAATAGACTGGTAATCTCTTGGTGTCTCAACAAATTTCAATCGTCCTCTATCAATGGCCGATTTGACTATTTGATGAAACATGTTGCAATCCTCAAAATTATGCTTGGACGAATTATGCAACTTACAATACATTCGTCCTATGATTGATGGCTTGACATGGTGATCAATAATTCTAATATAATTATATTTCAGCAACAAATCAAATATTTGATCACACATGCTTGAATTGAAAGTATACTTCTTGTTTTCTAGCCGATCTTGGTGTGCGAACGGCTTTGGAGTTAAGCAAATGAATGGTTCGAATTTGGAATATCCCCATTCGGCTATGCATTGTGTTTTGCACCCTATCTCCGATGTATTTGGATAAGATATTATATTAGCATCGGATTTCTCAAAAGAATTTGACCTTGGCTTTAAATTTCTAAAACGAAAATAGTTAGAATACACATGTCTCAATTGAGACAAAGTGCAAGCCAAGTATGAAACAAGCAAAGCTACCCAATTAGATATGAAATTTTGATAAAGCAATGGGGAAAACTTTGGCTGCAATAATAGGTCACTATCGGCCTTTATAAATGGCACAATAGGTTGACCGATATGTTCTATAACAGTTTTATTGCTAACAAGTAAATTTTCCTTCTTCATTGGTCTTTTAAAATTACTTATGAGAATTTTTCTTATAGAAGCATCAACAATAAAGTTGCGACCAAATCGGAAGATAGGTAAATCACTTGCTAGACATACCTTTTCAAACACGTTGGGGGAGCATGATGGTTGCGTTACTTGAACGATATGTTGTTCCTCTTTCGAATAGCTCCCCAACACCTTGTCGTCTTGTTTTTTCAGAACAGATTCGGCATACGTAATATTTGATTCGGTCTTTTCAATAGCCGAATTAACTTTGTTATCCGAATCACCACCTTTTTTGATAATTCTATCCACACCCAATGCTTTCTCTTTTTGACATAATCTAGCTTGGATTGCAGCAGAATTAATAGGCTTTCCCTCTTTTATTAATTCATGTAGAACAACATTGCATTCGTCCCAAAAAGACGTAAGATTTTTCTTAATGACCCAATCTGGATAGAATTGCCCCTCGACACTTTTAGACTCTTTCGGTAACGAGATGTCACCGAAATTCTGTAATTGTGCAGGGAAAACATTGTATGCTACGATACTAGGTGAAGACACATGTGATTCTATAGAATTTTCACTTATTCGGTTATTAGCGTGAAGGTGCGAAGCCGAATTATGAATACCTATAGTTGCATATGATGCCAAAAATTATTAGCATGAGGTGTAGCATAAGATGATTGAGGGTAATTGGCCGGATAACTAGTAGTAGCGTGGCCAATTCCCCTATCCACCGGCATGTTTTGATTAACATATTGCAAGCTAGTTGCCGATGAATAAAAGGGTGAAACACTTTGTTGCATACTATCGGAAGTTCCTATGTGAGGTGTTTCAACTTGATTAACGGAACTCATCATGTTGTTCATCGGCATATGGATTTGTGGGGCTGCCGATGCATGTGAGTTGGTATACATATGTTCCATGTTGCTAAAATTATATGAGGTAGAAGCATGGAGATTTTGTTGCATCATGTCCAAATCTTTCCAAAATGAACCGAACTCGGATATAGGTAAGTCTGGAATATCAGTTCGGTTTTTAGGTTCCACAGGCCACAAACAATCTCGGATGAAGATGAGCCCAAAAGCAAATTTGACCGTTTCGATGAGACGAACAACTTTTGTGTTGAACGTTTTTCGATTCGAGGCAATCTTTAGGGCTGAATCGCTCACGCAAAACAGACTGTTACTCGCGCTACCCATCAGACACCGTGTCTGATGGGGCGCGCCACTTTTGTCCCGTGATAGGGCCGCACTCAGGTGACTGTAACTTTTACATACGATATCGGATTGATACGATTTTTATATCAAAATCAATCGTTTTGACGAGGCGAAGACAATTTGTGTAGATCAGTTTTCCATATGAGGCTGTCTCAGGGGCGTAATCAGCCAAACAGTGTTCTAGACACAAAATCTCAGTATTCGAACACAACTTCGGCATTATAAATGAGATCGGATGGCTATGGCCCAAATATCAAAGTTTCTCCTTTTGACGATACAGAACTTTCTCACTTTAAGCACTTTTCCATTTGAGGCCTTCTTAATTATGTTTTTGACTATGCCAAAATCTGGTGTCAACAGCCTTGCTTTGGAAGATTGGGACTCAATGGGTTATCGATCTCATCTTTGTAAATGGTTCTGCCATTGCGGACTACTATGTACTCTGGTTGTAACTTTATGTCATGGATTTGCTAGAGATCTTCCGTAGTAAACTTATGGAAATTTATGTCGTAGGGTGCGGCTTTTAACTTTTCTTAAAGAAAAATTGTGCATCGATCCCAGTCGTCCAAACCACGTTAGATCGAAGGGCCAAACATATTTAGGTGTAACCGCGTAAGACAGTTAACTAAGCTAAGAAGATGGTAGCAGCCCTCTTCTAGCTAGGGTGATGTGGGGCGAACCTCGAGACGAGGGTCGATCCCTTGTTGGCCCGATCTTTCACGGCACAAAACTCCATCGCAGCAAGAATTCGTTGCGGGTTTACAAAAATATTCACAAACTCCGCAAAAACAACACGCCAACCCCTCGATCCGAAGGAATAACGTGGACGAACCGTATAGGCTCAGCTGTAATCTCTTACGCGTCGCGTCGTAGGAACTCACATGCCAACAGAGATTTTGACAAGGTTTCTCTAAACTCGATAATGGCCGACGGCCGGAACACACGGTGTCTAATTCATAATAACATAATCTGATTTTTTAATGACCGTAGCATAACTATTTATTAGTATAGCTAGCCGACTTAAACTTGCCTAATAAGTTGACCGAAGAAAATCTCACGCTATCTCTAACTCTAGACCAAACATCTAAAGGAGCAAAACTGATTACGTACTTTATTTTAGCAGGTAATCATTACAAAATAAATAAAACAAATATCTCTGGTGACCCCCATCCGATTTGTCTCAGGGAAAATAATCTCCACCATCCAAACATACCGGTGTGCACCTCCGGTTCTGGTGGCCTTGAACGTGAGAAGTAGTAGATCCCAAGGAAACTTGACTCTTGTACGTGTACAACATGGATTTGTTTTGAGCGTGGCAACCAGAAGAGACAATCAAATTGATGCACACCTTGGCCAAACATGTACGAATCCTTCCTTGCATGCACACACATGTAACTCTTCCCACGTAAAGCATGCATGCGTACTTGGTACCAGGAAAGTAAATCCCTTTTGAAGTTATTACTTCTCCTAACCGAATCAAAATTTAACTCCGGTGGCCTCGGCAACTCAAACGAATCCATCTCATCTCCTATTTCAATGGAATTCCAAACAAGACCTAAATCTGATGTATGTACTGTACCAGATAATTCTTTGCCCTCATACTTGCACGTGTATGTGCTATCAGCATATGCATGCGCCTCCTGGTCCATGTCAAACATATGATAGGAAGCATGCACTATTTCTTCATGCACAATAACAATCTCTTGAACAAGTGCAACGTTAATATGACTGGATTTAGGACTGGCCGTATCATAGGGCCTAGTAGGACCTAACTCAAGTCATGGTCCATCCACATGATGTTTCCTTCGATAATGGGCATCCTAGAACATAAGTTGATCCTCTTTGGTCGTTCCATGACATATGGGCTTGAATTGATTGTTACATGCTACTACAAGTATCTAATGATCTCGGTGTACCCCGTTCTTGGAAAAATCAAGAAAAGCCCTCCCCTCCCTACCCGTACGCCCGTCCATCATGGCCACAACTTTGGAGATCATGTTCTAAAAAAAAAACTTTGGAAATCATGATTCCTTTTCTCAAGCCTGCCCAATCACAAGGGTTGACAATGGTGGTAATAATGCCGTTGTACTAGCTTTGGGAGAAGACATTTCATTTGTTTGTTTTCGTGCCTTTGGGAGAAGACATTTCATTTGTTTTCGTGCCGTTGTACTAGCTTTGAATAATAAGTTGGATTGGGTAACATGTAACAATCAATTCAAGCCCATATGTCATGGAACGACCAAAGAGGATCAACTTATATCCTAGGATGCCCATTATCGAAGGAAACATCATGTGGACGGACCATGGCATAAGTTAGGTCCTACTAGGCCCTAGCTGGGAGAGTCCTGCTACCATCTGCTTAGCTTAGTTAACTGCCTTACGCCCATATATGCATTTGATCATCTTTGGTCATTTGATCTAGCATGGTTTGGGCGGCTTGAGTCGATGCATAAGCTTTTTTAAGAAAGGTTAAAACCGCATCCTAGGATATAAATTTCCACAAATTTATTACGGAATATCTCTAGCAAATCCATGGCATAAACCTACAATCAGAGTACATAGTAGTCAGCAATGGCAGAACCATTTACAAAGATGAGGTTGATAACACCTACCACTAAGACCCAATCTTCTAAGGCAACGCCTTCAAGGAAAAAGTGTGTGATCACACCGACGTCGCTAGGTATCCAGTCTCTGGAGATCGGGACAACGATTTTCTTTTCATTTTTTTTGAAAAGGGGAAAGCTCCGGCCTCTACATCAAGTGATGCACACAACCATTTTATTTCACTATGCCACAAGTATCTAATGATCTCGGTGTATCCCATTCTTGGAAAATCAAGAAAAGTCCTCCCCTCCCTACCCGTCGGCCCGTCCATCATGGCCACTGCTTTGGAGATCATGATTCCCTTTTCTCAAGCCTTCCCAATCACGAGGGTTGACAATGGTGGTAGTAATTGCAGGTACCTTGTATCCTCTCCTAGGATGGGATGCACAACCGAAACCTGACCCATCGCAAAGAAAGGTAAAAGCTAAAGGAGAGGAGACAAATGGAGCTTTTCGATCTTTTCATCAGAGTCATGCCGTGCACTTGCATCATCCTCTGGGAGAAGAAATTTCATTTGTTTCTGTGCCGTTGTACTAGCTTTGAGTAGTCAGTTGGACTGGACATAGTGAAATAAAATGGCTGTGTGCATCACTTGATGTAGAGGCCGTGCTTTCCCCTTTTTGATTTTTTAAATGAAAATCGTTGTCCCGATCTTCAGAGACTGGATACCTAGCGACGTCGGTGTGAGCGCACAATTTTTCCTTGAAGGCGTTGCCTTAGAAGATTGGGACTTAGTGGTAGGTGTTACCAACCTCATCTTTGTAATGGTTTTGCCATTGCTGACTACTGTGTACTCTGATTGTAGGTTCATGTCATGGATTTGCTAGAGATATTCCATAATAAATTTGTGGAAATTTATATCCTAGGATGAGGTTTTAACCTTTCTTTAAAAAGCTTGTGCATCGATTCAAGCCGCCCAAACCACGCTAGATGAAATGACCAAAGATGTTCAATTGCACATATGGGTGCAAGGCAGTTAACTAAGCTAAGCAGATGGTAGTAGGCCTCTCCTAACTAGGAGCTAACTCATGGCATGATCCATGATGTTTCCTTCGAGAACGGGCATCCATATGATAGGATGTGCTCCCTAGGACCCAACTTATGTCAGCCATGGTGGTGCACGTAGGAAGGCCGGACAAAATTGGTTTAAAAGAGGGGAGAGGTATAGCAGCTACTGAGGGTTCTGCCAGCACCGAGTTCTTCTAAACGTGTAGTGACAGGCTGGCCTGGCGGCATCATGCATCAGTTGTCACCACAATGTTGTCGCATCCTGGTCTCCGGCCGAGGAGATCGCAAACTATTGGAAATATGCCCTAGAGTCAATAATGAAATATTATTATGTTATTTTCATATTCATAATTAAGTTTATATTTCTGTGCTATAATTGCAATGGTTCTTGAATGTGAGATTTAGAGGAAAACTCAGCCGCATGTATGGAAACATAAACAGAAAATTGATAACTTGTCTCGCCTCTAAGACTAGCTTGTATATTGCAAATGATCCTGTTTTTGTGACCATGGTCATTGTTAAAGTAACAAGGGTACCAGCAATAATGAGACACATTGTTGGTTGAACAATGATTTTGAATAGATCCCAATTTATGATATACTATGAGATCCTATCGTAACTAAATTATCGATATTACCGTATTATGAGTTATGAATTACTTACATCCTTAGACCATGACAATATCGTAGGCCTTCATACTAGATGGTCACATTGGGGTTTCCAAACGTTTTGCATAACTAGGAGATCATAAAGGTAGCTTACGGGTACCCCCTATGTCAATGTTCTCGATGATTCAAGGCTAGGATTTGCTCCTCCAACGATGGAGAGATACTATCCGGTCCCACTTGGTATAACAACATCCATCATCATATGGTCACACAAAAGCGTGATATTGATTGTAGGGATACCGAAATACAGAAACGAGAAACGAGAACAAAATCTGTAGCGAGGATAACTTGGTACTGATACCGACAACTAGGGTTTTATAACATATCACGAAGAAAGGGAAGCATATGCGAAAACAAAAGGTTCGCTAGATAAAGATAATTGTGAATATATGAGAATTATTAAGGGTGTCCAGATCCCGCTGATAATTATTGACTGAAAAGTGTTCCAGACATGTCCACATGTTTTCAAACCAATAGGGTCACACGCTTAACGACTAGTGGTATTTAAGAGAACTAGGAGATAATGGAGAATGAGAGAAGGGCTTCCGAAAGTGTTTCATATGTCCCCAAAAGTGTTTCGGGAGGTCCCGACGTGTCCCAGTGATGTCCGCATGTGTCACGGAAGGTGAAGAAAGCTTTGAGAAGGTCCGAAAGGTTCTACGATATTCTATATAGTCCCTAATGGGCCTACCCCCACTTCCAAGGGGCAAGGCGGCCCATAGGAACCCAAGTCGGTAGCCCCTTGGCAAGTCAGGAGGAGTCCTAGTTGGACTGGGACTCCCCTGCATAGAAGGAGGAGGACTCCTCCAGGGTTTTCGTCGACTCCCCTTGGCCCTCCACCTAAATATCAGTGGGGAGTGGTGCACCCAAGGATACACTAAGCCCCTCGACTGGACCCCTCAATGCAGTCGCTCTCTCTCTCTCTGTCTCTGTCTCTCTCTCTCTCTCTCTCTCTCTCCCTGATCTTGATTAGATCTAGATCAGAATGCCGCTAGGTTTTTTCTCTCTCTAGTTTTCTGAGTTGTTCTTCATGTTGGTTCCACAAAGTGCTGCAATACCTCTATGTCAGTATGTGTGGATACCTCGGAGGTTTCAACTACTTCGATACTAGATAGGCGGATCATCTAGGCGAAATTCTCGCGACTGGGAGGTATAACCTAGCTATGGGAATCAGCGGATCTTCTCCCTGATGCGTTTTCCTGGTGAGATTGATCTATCCTATCATCTTCATAGTGTTCCTAGGTGCGATCGTACGGTAAAATTTTGTTGCGTGGTACGTTCCTCAACACATATGCCGTGTGGGGGATCCAGAGAGATGAGATGAGCGAGTGCTTGAATTGACTGTTGCATGTTACCACAAGCATCTATTAATCTCGGTGTACCCCGTTCCTGCCAAGTCAAGAAAAGCCCTTCCGTTCCTATCCGTCCGTCATGACCATAACTTTGGAGATCATGATCTTTTTCTCAAGCCTACCCAATCATGTGGGTTGACAGTGGTGGTAGTAACTGCAAGTACCTTGTCTTCTCTCCTAGGATGGGATGCATAACCACAAACTGACTTAGTGCAAAAATAAAGATGAAAGCTAAAGGAAAGGAGAGAAACGGAGCTTTTTGGTCTTTTTGTCGGAGTCATGCCATGCACTTCCGTCATCCTCTTGGAGAAGAGATTGCATTTTTGTGTGTGTGCTGTTGTTCTACCTTTGAGTAGTCGGTTGGATTGGGTATAACAAAATGAAAATGGATGTGTGCATCGCTTGATTTAGTGGCCAGGGTTTTCGCCTTTTCAAAAAACAAATGTGAAATGAAGATCGTTGTCTCGATCTTTAGAGACTGGATACCTAGCGACGTCAGCGCGAGCGCACACTTTTTCCTTGAAGGCATTGCTTTAGAAGATTGAGACTTAGCGGTAGGTGTTATCAACCTCATCTTTGTAAATGGTTCTGCCATTGCCGATTACTATGTTCTGATGTAAGTTTATGTCATGGATTTGCTTGAGATCTTCCATAATAAATTTGTGGAAATATATGTCCTAGGATGCGGGTTTTAACCTTTCTTAAAAAAGCTTGTGCATCGATCAAGCCGTCCAAACCGCACTAGATCGAACAACCAAAGAGGATCAATTGCATATGCAGGCGTAAGGCAGTTAACTAAGCTAGGCAGTTGGTAGCAGACCTCTCCTAGCTATGGCGTAGTAGGACCTAACTCATGTCATGATCCATCCACATGATGTTTCCTTCGATAATGGGCATCCACATGATCCCTAGGTCCCAACTCATGTCACTCATGGTCATGCACGTAGGATGGCCGAACAAAACTGGCGGAGGGGAGAGGTGTAGCAGCTACTGATGGTTCTGCCAGCGCTGGATTCTTCTTAACGTCTAGCGACAGGCTGGCATGGCGGCATCATGCATCAGTAGCACCACACTATTAGTGCAGCACAGTGCGACGCGTCCAGGTCTCCGGCCAGGGGGCTCGCACTCGCATAATCCGTGTGGGTGCTCCAGAGAGATGGGATGAGACGAGGGCTTGAATTGATTGCTGCATGTTACCACAAGCATTTAATTATCTCGGTGTACCCAGTTCCTGGCAAATCAAGAAAAGCCCTTCCGTCCTTACTTGTTTGTGCGTCCATCATGGCCACTGCTTTGGAGATCATGATTCCTTTTTCTCAAGCCTGCCCAATCAGAAGGGTTGACAATGGTGTAGGAAGGAGAGTTGGAAGATATACCTAGATCTCCCAATAGAGAAAAGAGTGATCAGGTTACCTACTGTTGTGGTGGTAACTGCACGTACCTTGTCTCCTTTCCTAGGACGGGACGCACAACCGCAAACTGACTCAGTGCAAAAACAAAGATCAAAGTCAAAGGAGAGGAGAGAAATGGAGATTTTCGATCTTTTTGCGGAATCATGACGTGCATTTGCGTCATCCTCTTGGAGTCATGCCGTGTCGTTGTTCTTGCTTCGAGTAGTTGGTTGGATTGGGTATCATGAAATGAAATGGCTCTGTGCATCGCTTGATGCAGATGCTAGGTTTCCCCTTTTCGAAAAAATATGAAATGAAAACCGCTGTCTCGATCTTCCGAGACTGAGCATCTAGCAACGTCGGCGCAAGTGCACACTTTTTCCTTGAAGGCGTTGCTTTAGAAAATTAAGACTTGGTGGTAGGTGTTACCAACCTCATCTTTGTAAATTGTTCTGCCTTCGCCGACAACTATGTACTCTGATTGTAAGTTTGTGTAATGGATTCGCTTGAGATATTCTGGGATAAATTTGTGGATATTTATGTCCTACGATGCAGGTTTAATCATGTATTAAAAAAGCTTGTGCATCGATCCCAGCCGTCCAAACCACGCTAGATCAAACGGCTAAAGAGGACCAATTGCATATGTAGACCTAACGCAGTTAATTAAGCTAGGCAGATGGCAATCGGCCTCTCCTAGCTAGGGCATCCACAGGATGTTTCCTTGGACAATGGGCATCCATATGATAGGATGTGCTCCCTAGGATCCAACTTATGTCACTAGCTCATGTGATGCACGTAGGACGGCCAAACAAAACTGGCTTGTAGGAGGGAAGGGGGTGTAGCAGCTGAGGTCCTGAGGACCCACCACACCTCAACTCAACAGGAGGATGCTTCCTTGTCACGCCGGCCTGCGTGCGCCTGTGCCTGCGACGTGCAGCAGCAGCTGCTAAAGGAGCAGCCAGCCGGCCGGACGGACCATGTCATGCAACGCATGCGAGATGGGACCTCCCCACGCCTGTGTATGCCCGCCTGCCATCCGCTTTTTCTTTGTTTCTATATAATGGGTGTCCTTCATTAACTCATAACAAAATATCATGGGAACAAGCATACACTCGGCCTCTGCATGGCTAAGATATGCATAATCAACATCAGCGCGCGCACATACGCAAAAGATCAAGAGCGAAACCATACAAAACACAACGACCGCACAAAAGGCTGTCACCCGCTTAGGCAAGCTCGACCGAGATGACCCACACACACAAAAAAAGCTCGACCCAGTTAGTCGAGTTTTGGTCAACACTCTGAAAGAGTATCATGTGCGTCGTAAGTAGCCACTTAGCCTGTAGCCAGACACTTGCAGTGGTTGGTTAGTGTAAACGGGGGCACTGGCATCTTCTCCGCCGGGAGGACAATTTGTCAGCAAGGTTGAATCTCAGCAGCTCCTCTAGCTGAGAGAGTCAAGAGAGAACATGGTTCTGTCGAGAGAGGTCCGGTCCGGTCCTGTCCCGCTGCGCTTGACGTAACGCTTGGGCATGGCGCCGGAGAGTTCCTGGGTCCCTTTTCCTGGGAGCGACGTACGCTTTTATTTTCCTCGTGTTGACCCCTGACTCCGTGAGGCACATCAGAGATCGATCCACCAAACCACCAGGCTAGACCGTGTATATCTAGTGTGTGTTGGTGGATGGACAGCGACGCCGTTGGTTGTACCCGCGTGAACCCGTAATTCAAACCGGGGTGGTGGCCGTCGCGGCCGTGGTGCAGTGAACCCTCACCAAATCATAGATCCGTCGTCGCCTCTTCAGCTAGCCAACGTAGTACGTCCAGCAGATCGACTACATGTCGCACGCACGCGCACTGTTGGAGATCGACGTGGTAGATAGAGCGAGAAAAATCAAGGATCATGTACAATTAACTTGAATGATCATAGACGGAAAAACCAGTTTGTCAACGTAGAAGAATCAGTGCAATAAACCCTGGTCCTTTCCAAAATAATTCGGATCATACACGAACTATCAGCGCACTATACATGGTCCATCGACCGAAAAATGCCAATGATGGCCGCGCTGCAGGCAGGCCGGAATCTCGGCCGCTGCAGCACCACGGGGATGCGCGCTGGCATTGCATATGTCATGTATTTGCTTTTCTTTTGGCCCGTATTGAACTCGCCAGGTCTCATGCACATGCAAAAGGCAGCTAGGCTCCTGATGCTCGTCTGACATGTACGCAAAGCGTGGCGGGCCGAAGACCTGTACGCATCTAGACTTAAGACATGCATCTGACATGTATGCACAGCATGGCGAGTTGGCGACTATGGTGCATGTTCATGCACAGTCCGCGCACCCCCCTACGTCGTGGTGCTTGCATCATTGCATGGCTGACCACAAGTTCTTTCAAGCACGACGTGGAGCATTGCTTGCCAGTAAGTTTGCGATCCTTCATTAAGCGCACTCATGTTAATTCACTCTCTCTGGCTGGATCAAATGATTAGGACGACTGTCCCGGTCAGAGCTTGGTAGTGAAAGCTATTTTACGTCAATGAACACGTTTTACATTTTGATTGGTACTCATTTAACACGTAAAAAAATTATCTGATTGTGATGCACATATTGACTTTTTTTTTGAACTTATGCACATATTGACTTGACTACCATGGATTGAGGGATAAGAACGTTTTACTGCCTCCGTTCCTAAATATTTGTCTTTCTAGGGATTTCAACAAGTGAATACGTACGGAGCAAAATGAGTGAATCTACACTCTAAAATATTTCTATATACATCGGTATGTGGTAGTCCATTTGAATCTCTAAAAAGACAAATATTTAGGAACGATGGGAGTACAACGCATGCCCAGGCGAGGTGTATGCTTATTGCACAGCAGGCAATGTCTCCTCTTCTTTTTACACGTGGTCACAGCACCACAGTGAAGTTTGAACAACTTTTGTCCTTCCATCAGTTGTCTTGTCCTACAGCTAGCCCAGCTGCGCGCGCGTGCATGCACCGCGCTCCCTAGTCAAGCGCCCGGTGTGGTCCGTGCCGGAGATGAACAAACCATGCATGCCATTTTGACCATATAGATTGAACTTGCTGTGTGATTCCTTAACCAAAAAATCCCATCTCTTATGATTTTCGACACTTCATGCACACACAAAAAAAAATAAACATTTTTTCGGTTATTAGAAGCATGCGTAGGCAAGGTTGCCCTGCTAGCTTTTCAGACCAGGCGGCTCCCTGCACGACCGCCCACACGCATGCCAGTTCGCAACCCATGCCGCGCCCTGTTGCATGCTCGGAACGCATGTATTGTACTACTTGTGTGGTCATGTCAATTGCACTCATCCCGACGTTGCATTACAACTCCACAACACCATCGTAACTAGGAGATGATCAGATTAAGCCGTCCCGAAGCTGACCATATTATAGTTCACACGACCAACCCAAATCCCTGGGGTTTAACTTCTCCGGAGAAAACACAGAGCGCAAAAAATCTTGAATATCTCATCAGTGTAGCACTCATGTCTGCATACCATCTCAGCAAAGCACACGAAAGAAAGTAATTTGAGGCCCAACAAGCTCAGTCAACTCAGCCAAGCAGGAACATAATTATATTTTCCAAAAAATGCATCACCAGGCAACAACAACATAATCCAAGACCGACCAACATGACGATACATCATATTGTCAAAAATAAAACATGACGATACATCTTCGATTGCAAATTATAATGCCAACTAACACAAATTTACCAACAAACGATAATTGTCCAGTCTGATCAAAGGCCATGCCACAGTTTAGCGATTCCAATAAAATGATGCAAAGAGTATAGTTAACTCTTCCTGTGTAAAACTCTGGCACAAGATAGAATCAGCTGCATTTGCAAGCTGGGCCTTGTTCTGTCGAGTGAAATTTTAGAAAAACATCTCCGCCACACGATACAAGAACTGGACCTGAAACTGTCCAACAAATCCAGAAGTGAGTCCGTGCAATTCGCTACTAGCAGCAACCACAAAATTGCATACAATTCCACCACCAACAACTAACACGACAAGGAGTGCTTTCTTTTTGCATTCGAATATATGTCGACGGAACAAAAATACATCATGTCGTCTTACTTTTTAACAATTTACACTATATTAGCTATATATACTTAGATACACACCAAATATATAACAAAGAAAAAGAGAAAGTTCATGTTATTACAAAAAAAAAAATCACATAGGATTAGAACGCCTCAGATCAAACCAAATCTAAATAATGATTTTCGTTTTAGGCCACAAATTTTGGGGCTGATTATAAATTTAACCAAAATAAATTGCCTGAACCTGAAACCTGATGTTTGTTCATTCAATGCACATGAGTTATTGTGTGGTAACCAGTAGCAGAAAGATAATCCCTAAACCATAATGTATGTGTGGTTTGTGTTAAAGTTATCATCGGCTACTGAGAAGAACTGGAAAACATACTTTGGCTTACTACAAAGTCAAAACAATAACAACAGATATAAGTGAGAGGCTAGCAACAGATTGCAGTTTAAAAGAAAAAGGCTCGGATTAAACCCAACGTAAATCCTGGTTTTCTATAGAGGCCACATTATTTCTAATCTGGTATTCGTCATACGACAGTCATGAAGGGAAAATACCACAGTAGATCATACTAATTACAGCCAAAACCAGTATATAGGTAAATACAACCTTTTGTACTAAACAGAAGAGTAATACGCATAATTGTTTCATCTAGTGGATAAGAAGGACGGACCATTTAATCAAAACTATCTCTTGAAACCATTAGTTAAATTGATAAACATGAAACAGATAGATAGGTTTCTTAAGTTATTGACAAATCAATCCAATGTCTTTTTACTTGCCAACCGCCATGCAAGTTCCTTATAAATTTGCAAGTTAGCATCACTTGGACTATAAATAGTAATAATCTGCCATCCATCAACTAAAACAAGACAGAAATGGTAATCATGCTCTGGAAATAGAAACAGGGACATAACGGATGGATCTATCATACCTCCCCGTTCAGCTATCCATCAGTTGGTCTTGCACTGCCTGGTTCTCCGGCACAGCATATTTCCGGCCATACCACGGCCACAGGTCCTGCGTGGACGAACGGAGCCTGTAGATAAGGAAAGTCAAAAAATCCAACCACCGAACGAGATTGTTGGATAACTGGGGGACGATGGGGGCTGTAGCCGAGAGAGACTTCCACCTGTATGATTCCTGCGGCGGAGCCTTCATGAATTCAGGCTTGGCGGAGAGGGGTCGTGAACTGGGGGAGGAAGAACAAAGCGATTAAAAAGAACACAAAGAATAATCACCATGTGCAAATCTAGTACAGGTGCAAGACTCCACTTATCTACCGGATCAAACTCAATTTAATTGCTCTGCAAACCACATGTGATGTTATGGGAAGACTAGAGAAGAACATACATATCAAATCGGAAGACCCAACCAAATCCAACTAGATCAAGAAATACAACAAATCCAATCTGTGTAAACAAACCGGCACAGTAAAAAAAATGATGGATCAAGGTGCTCTGCCCGGCGGAGCAGAAGAAGACGAAGCCCCGCCTCGCCGCAGGCCTTGCTCCTATCTATTTTTTCACCCCACTTCGATGGGATCGAGGTTGAGTGCGGCAGCGGCGGAGGCTGCGGCTTGAAGGGAGGACCAGTCGCCGCCCTAAATCACGGGGAGAGTTAGCACAGGTCAGAGTCCCCACGGAAAAGATGAAAGAAAACAACCAGCTCAGCAAAATTAACGTACCCGTTGAGCTCGAGGCTGTCGGTGGAGATCTCGCCGCTACAAAATCGACGCCGCGGTGCGCTTGTGTGGAAGACCAGAGCGGTCGCCGTTGTGAGGGTCTGTGGAAGAGAAGGGGGTGCCGAGCGAACCCTGTCCCGGCCCGTGGCTCTATCTGCTCCACAAAGGTCACGGGGCCCATTTTGCCTGTTCTGTTTCGAAACACCGAACCTGTCCGAAAATTCCTGTGCAGGCCGCGTAATGCCTTCAACGCTCGGGAACAGCTACGTTTGCTGGGCCGAACACAATACAGCTATGCGAAACATAGCGGTATCACGGACCGTATTTCGTCCTCTAGGCCTGCCGCGCTGCTGCAACGATATGACCGCTTGAGAATCCCAAAGCCCATACAGACGGACCAGATTCCGGCCTGCCTGTAGGCCGAGCACCAAAAGCCCTCACTCGTCCATCGACACACTATACACGATACAGCAACAAACTATGTGCATGCATGCATGAAGGAATGATGAACTGATTAATACTCCATGATGCGCTGCCGCCTGCCGCCTGCCATGGCCCCAAGGCCATTCGATGGCAATGTCATATGCCGGCCGGTCAGCCAACGCATGTGAGTGACCTCCCATCATCTCACCACGCTGCCTTGCACGAGATGTGAAGCTAACTAGGTTTGCAACGATCTGCTTCCCTGGTCGACCACCATCATCAATTCATCATTGCCGCATTAACTTCGTTGTATATTTTGCACTTGCAAGTTAGCAGTTAACCCATGTTGGTGGCCTGGCCGGCAGCACTGTAGGGGTGGCTTGCAGGCTCCCTCCGCACACACCCAGCACCACATTTCCCCAAGCTATGGCCAAGCTAATAAGCTAGCTGCCTTGGCTGGGTTAGCAAGGAAGATGAGTAATTGGACAGCAACTGCATGTTCTTGACTCGAGTTGATTGGGGTTGAGGGTTGGGGCCCTGCCCCTCACCCTTCCTTCCTTCCTAGGACTAAATTTGTGCCTGGGTGGCGCCATTGGAGTACAAAACCTAACCAACCCCTCCCCACTTTTGGACTTGGCCGGCCTTGAGTAAATTGCAGGGAACGACCACTTTGAAGGCTAGGTTTGCAGAATACACTACGCTGCATTTTTGTTGCAGAAGACACCATATCTAGCGTAATATTTTTGCAAAAACCACTGATCGGCGGATTAGACTCGTTTAAGCGCATTTATGATAGATGGGTCCCTCTTTTTGCTTATGTGGCATAACGGTTTGGGTTTAAAGCAAAAAAGCCCTCAATTTTCTTCCCCGTGCCGCCCAGACCATCCCCTCGCACGGGCTGGTCCCAATACTCCCTGCCGCAGCCGGCAAGCATGCCCCGCCGCCGCTCCCGCCACGGGCCGCCGCCGCTGCTCCGTTCGCAGGCCACAGACCGCCGCCGCTCCCTCCGCAGGCCGCCGCCGCCACCGCCGCTCCCTTCGCAGGCCACCGCCGTCGTCGCCCGGCACCGGATCCGGTCACATCAGCCTCCAACGTCCCCGCCCAGCACCGGATCCGGCGGGAATGCCTTGGCCAGATCGGCGTGGTGAGCATCTCTGCCAGCCCGCGACGGCCACGGCCCCGTCGGCCATGGGGTGGCACCAGGCCGCGGCGACCATCTCTGCCGGCCCGCGATGGCCACGGCGCCCGCGAAGAAGAGCTCTTCGTTGAGACGACACGGCCACATCGCCCGCGAAGAAGAGCTCGTCGTTGAGGCCACGGCCCCGACGAGCTGTAGTTGGCCGACCGAGGAGCTCGAGGTGGTTGCGCTCCAGACGATGCCCTAAGCCTCCACAGCTTGCTGCACCGCGGACGCCTTCCTCCCATACCACGATGGCGCGCCCTCTCGCCGGCGATGAGACCCATGGGCATCCTGTTCTGCTCGCGTGAGCCATGGGCGCCGTGCTACTGGTTTTGTGCACATGGGGGCCTAATTGCGTTTTCCATTTTTGATTAAGGGGTGTCTATATAAAATTATTTGGACTAGTTTGTAAATATAGATAAAAACCCATTTGGCACGAAAAGTTATGCCACATAAGCTGAAAGCGGGCCCCATCTGTAATAAACACGCTCAACAGAGTCAAATCCGTCCATCAGTGATTTTTGCAAAAAGATTACGTAGACATGGTGTCTTCTGCAAAAAAAATGTAGCGTAGTGTTTTTTGAAAAACCTAGCCTTCAAAGTGATGGTATCCTGCAATTTACTTGCGGGCCTCACTTGCACCATGCAGGCATGCAGGCTGAGCTAGCCCCCCAACATTTCATTTCTGGTACCTCCTTGGCGCCTTGCTGCGCAAATTAATAAACTTTGTTGAGACCTTTTGCTTTTTTGGGTACTAGCTGTGTGGTTATGTTTAGCTTTTAGAAGAAGAAAAGGGGGAGGGGAAACATTAGCAAATCTGAGACATTGCTTTAGTATCGGTGCAAGTCTTGTTTCTTTGGGCGTGGAGACATGTTTATATAGGAGTGTAGGCCTAGTTTGGAAACTCTTGTATGCCAACTTCACATCACTGGTTACCCGGGAAAAAAAAACACTTCACGTCACCAGATTCCTGAAAAATATCATAATAATTTTGGTGGCCCAAGAATTCAAGGAAGCTCGAGGAATTTCTTACTAAATGAACATGGTAAGAACCCTTAATGTTTAGACGACGGGGTTTTCGACAAACTGTCACTGGAATTTCTACTAGTACTATATTTTTTCTTGACTCGCCCACAATGACAAACATTCTAGGACAAGATCTAAACCCGCAACCTAAGCAACCACGCGCCGGTGAGTGTGCTTTCGTGTGTTCTAATCCACCATCGGCCGGCGATCAGTCGTGATTGATCATGGCATGGTAACCCCACATTCATGTGTGTCATGCCAGAGAAGAACACTCACTGATTTGCTAGCTAGCCGTGTAGTTCATCAGCAGCCGGCGTGGCGTGGTTAAAGGCGTTGCAGCCTTTTGGGCACTCGCACCAACTCACAAGTAATAACTGGAGTACTACCCCAAGCAGCAGGCATGCCATTGATGTGATCTGGTGTGATAGTCAGCAGCAGCACGTACCAGATATAGCTCTACTGTGTAAACTATGCTCTGAAGCAAACTACAATGCTTTGCATACGTTTGTTGGCTCCAGCTCTACTCATGTTTTATGCATGAGTGAGCTTACAATTTTGTGATTTACATGAAGTACGTTAGGTGATTGTTAGCAGGTGCTACAAATTGCACCCATGCTAAGTTGGTTGAACCGCTCTCCTACTAAAACTGCGACAAGTAATATGAATCAGAGGGAGTACATGATTTCAAAAAGAATAAAACAAAACTAAACAACCATGTGTTAGCCCATTATGGATAAAATGGGCACCTTATCCGCCTGGTTGGCCTGACTAATTAGTCAGCAAACAGCCTAAGCTCCCAGGACGAAGAATTTCTTTGTCCCTCTCTCGATCCCTTTTTGAAATGCTTTTCCCCTAGATTAAGCTAGCTTATTTTCCTCTCATGCACCGGCATTGTACATCCAAAACATAAACCGGGAACAGTGGCAGCCATCTGGTACTGCCAAGAAACCTCTACGCTGTTCTGATCGCCTCCATAACAATGTGTCCCCATAACAAAAGCAGCATGCATCAGATCTTCTTTCGCTTAGGCAAAGATTGATTATTAGCAGCATTGATCATGTCATGTTGCTTTCTGTGGATGACAAGGTTTAGACCGTGCAACACAATTGCATTGATCGGTGCACTGGGCACGTATATATGATGTACAAGCTGGGGCCACAACCTCAACTATACAGGAAAACTAGGAGGTGGGCCTACGACACAATATACATGCACAATATATTCAACACCCCCCGCAGTCGAAGCGTCGCCAGAGACACAGAGACTGAAACGAAACTCCTCGAAGGTGGAAGTAGGCAGTCCCTTAGTCATCACATCGGCGAACTGTTGTGCGGTCGGAACATGGAGAACCCGAATGCGTCCAAGGGCTACCTGTTCGCGCACAAAATGTATGTCCAGCTTGATGTGCTTCGTCCGGCGATGATGAACGGGGTTGGCGGAAAGATACACCGTAGAGACGTTGTCACAATAGACAACCGTGGCCTGTGAGACGTCGTGATGCAACTCCTGGAGTAGCTGTCGTAGCCAGGTGCACTCAGCAACTGCGTTAGCCACTACTCGGTGCTCGGCCTCCGCGTTGAAGCGCAAAACTGTGGGTTGTCGCTTGGACGACCACGAGACAAGGGAGGGACCGAGGTAGACGCAGTAGCCAGAAGTGGGGCGACGTGTGTCAAGGCAGCCAACCCAATCAGCATCAGAATAGGCCACCATATCCAGAGAGGTGGACGTCGTAGAGTGAGCCCAAGGGACATCGTGCCACGGATATATCGGAGAATCCGTTTCACGAGGGTCCAATGGGAGTCACAAGGGGCGTGCATATGCAGACACACCTGCTGGACAACATACTGCAGATCTGGTCGAGTGAGTGTCAGATACTGGAGAGCACCAACGATGGACCGGTAGAATGGAGCATCCGACGCGGGCGAGCCCTCGAGAGCAGAAACCTTGGCCTTCGTGTCAACAGGAGTAGCGACAGGATGATAGTTGAGCATGCCGGCACGCTCAAGGAGCTCATGCACGTACTTCTATTGATGAAGAAAGAAGCCGTCGGGTCGCCGAACGACCTCAATGCCAAGGAAATAATTGAGAGCACCCAAATCCTTGATGGCAAACTCGTCACGCAGCCGAAGAGTGATCTGCTGAATGAGGGCTGCGAAGGAGGCCGTCAGGATGATGTCGTCGACGTAGAGCAGCAAGTAAGCAGTCGTGTCGCCGCGGTGATAGACAAACAACGAGGCATCCGAGCGGGTGACGCGGAAGCCAAGTGTCTGAAGAAAACCGGCGATGCGCTGGTACCAGGCGCGAGGTGCTTGCTTGAGGCCGTAGAGAGACCGGGACAGCAAGCACACATGGCCAGGATGAGAGGCGTCGACGAAACCAGTGGATTGCTCACAGTAAACCTGCTCCTCAAGGTGGCTATGAAGAAAGGCGTTGGAGATATCCATCTGATGAACTGGCCAGCCACGGGAGACCGCCAGCTGAATGACGGTGCGGATCATGCCCGGTCTGACAACCGGTGCAAACGTCTCAGTGAAGTCAATGGCAGAACGCTGCTGAAACCGACGGACCACCCAGCGAGCCTTATAGCGCTCAAGCGTGCCATCCGAGCGGGTCTTATGACGAAAGACCCACTTGCCGCTGATGACGTTGGCGCGACGAGGCCGTGGAACCAGTGTCTAGGTACGGTTCCACTGAAGAGCGTCGAACTCTTCCTGCATCGCAGCGAGCCAGTGAGGATCACGTAGGGCTGCTCTGGCGGACACAGGAATCGGTGACGGCTCGGTGGTGGAGGCAGCGAGGAGATACTCGTCGCTGGAGTACCGCAGACTCGGACGGTGGACGCCGGCCCTAGCCCGAGTGAGGGGGCAAGACGGCAACGCCGGGACTGCGGCGGGCGTAGGCGGCGATGACGAGCCGGCCGAGGTGGAGGTGGAGCCCGAGGGGACGGCCCCTCCCGAGGGGGAGGCCGCGCCCGCAGAGGCAGCCGAGGTCGCGCCTGAGGCGGCCGGCGGGGTGGCCGGCGATGCGGCGGCTGCCGGCGAAGATGCCAGCGAGGTGGCGGCCGTCGAGGCGGGCGATGCCGAGGCCCCTGACGGAGTCGGCGAGGGCGTCGTGGGGGCGCAAGGCGCAGCTCGTCCCATGGCGCGAGGAACGCCGAAGCCCGGAGACGGTCCAAGAACCGAGCAGGGCCGTCCACCTAACGGGGTCGCTGGAGGGCTGCCGGTGGCCGGCGGCGACGGGGCGACGGGAGGTACCTGCTGAAACGGAAACACCTTCTCATCAAAGTAAACGTGCCGGGAGGTGAATACACGATGTGAGACGGGATCGTAGCAGCGGTATCGTTTAGTGTTAGGTGGGTAACCGAGGAAGATGCAGGCGACGGAGCGAGGTGCAAGCTTATGAGGCGCGGTAGCGGCGATGCTAGGATAGCAGAGATAGCCGAAAATGCGAAGCTCATCATAAGAGGGTGGTGCACCAAAGAGAAGATGATGGGGTGCAAAGTTCCCGCGAGTACGACAGGGACGGAGGTTAATGAGGAGTGATGCGGTGGTGAGAGCGTCAGGCCAAAAGCGCGGAGGCACATTGGCGTGAAAAAGAAGCGTACAAACGCAGTCGATAAGAGTGCAAAGAACGCGCTCAGCGCGACCGTTCGGTTGCGAAGTGTACGGGCTTGTGAGACGAAAGGTCGTGCCATGTGTGGTGAGGAGAGTGCGAACAACTAAGTTGTCGAACTCCTTCCTGTTATCTGTTTGGAACGCAAGGATGGGGCGACCAAACTGCGTGAAAACATAGGAGTAAAATGCGGCGAGCGTGGAGATAACATCGGACTTACACCGCAACGGAAAGGTCCACACATAGTGCGAAAAATCATCAAGAATGACGAGATAATAAAGATAGCCCGTATTACTAGCAACTGGAGAGGTCCACACATCACTATGAATTAACTCAAACGGGTACGATGCAACATGAGTAGAAGCCCTAAATGGAAGACGAGCATGTTTGCCGAGGCGACAAGCATGACAAGAGTGATCGTCGATCTTATTACACGAGAATGGAAAACTCCGAAGTATATGACGAAGGGTGGCTGAGTTGGGATGACCCAAGCGACCGTGCCAAAGGTCCACACCGGTGGCGAGGGCAACAGGAGCGGCGGAGGTGGTGGTGGCGGTGGAGTGGACCGGGTAGAGCTCGTCGGGGCTGTCACATCGGTGGAGTACCATCCGGGTGCGAGCGTCCTTAACAGAAAAACCACACTCGTCAAACTCAACGGTAACAGGATTTTCACGTGTAAAAGAATGAATAGAAACAAGATTTTTAATAAGATCAGGAGAAACTAAGATGTTAGATAATGACAATGGAGTGGATGTAGAAGGAAAAGATGCATGCCCTATGTGAGTAATGGGAAGTGAGGAACCGTCGCCGACGGTGATGCGAGCAGAAGTGTGGACATGATAGGAGGAGTGGAGGTTACCGGGATGGGCAGCCATATGCGCGGTAGCTCCAGTGTCCATGTACCAGTCGCCGCCGCCGGTGTAGGTGGACGGAGTGGGGGCGGAGTACAGAGCGGCCAAGAGAGTCGGGTCCCATGGCGCGGGCGGGAGCGCGGACTGCTAGGGCGGGGCCGTCAGGGGCAGCAGCGGTAACCCTCCTGGCTGCGGCAGCTGTCCATAGGAGAGAGGCCCGTAGGGCGCGGCGTAAAACGCCTGATGGGAGGGAGGCCGCGCGCCGAGGATACCCGGGGCAGGGGCGCGGGGAACTGGCATGGAGTAAGAGTGCACAACGCCGGTCCACGGGTTCTGGCCGGCGTACCACGGGGCCGGCTGGTACTGCTGCTGGGGGCGGGATGCTCCTCCCTGAGCCTCGTTGCCCTGCTGCTGCTTGCGGCCACCGCGGCGACCCCCGTTAGCGGCCGGCGGGGGCGGCGGGAAGGGGGCAGCTGGTGCCTGTGGGAAGGTCGGCGCGGGCGGGAGGGCCGGCGCGGGACGCGGCGGAGGCGGCGCCGAGCCCCCGCGAGTGCCGGTGACGAGGGCGGTGTGGGTCGCCCGAGTCTGGGCCATCTTTATCCGCCTCTCCTCCAGCTTGAGATATGCCACCACCTTGGCAAAGGTGGGCTCCGGGATGAGGGTAAGGTTGGAGGCGGCGTTCCCAAAATCCTCGTTGAGACCGGCGGTGAGGGTGCTGATGAGGAGCTCGTCGCCGACCGTCTTGTCAAGATCACGGAGCTCATCGGCAAGCTTTTTGATGCGCATGCAAAAATCGTCGATGGACGAGTCAAGCTACTGGCACCCATAAAACTCGCCGTGGAGGAGGACCTTGCGCTGCAGTTTGTTGTCGGTGAAGAGGCCGCTGAGCTTGGTCCAGACGGCATAGGCGTCGTCGTCATCATCCACCACCGTGTGGAAGAGGTCCTTGGAGATGGTGAGGTAGAACAAGCGGATGATGGTGGCGTCGAGGATCATCCACTCCTCGTCGTTCACCATGAGGTTGGAGTCCATGGTGCCATCGACGTGGCCATGGAGCAGGTACTCGCGAAACACCAAGGAAAAGTACCGCTTCCAAGCAGAGTAGGAGGCGGTGGATTGATCAAGAACCACCGGGACATGCTCGTGGATGTTCAGATCGCGAACGAGGGTGACGTCCGGACCGGCGAAGGGATTGGTGGCGGTGGAGGATCCCGTGGAGCTCATGGTGGTGGCCGGGAACAAGAGAGGTGGCGGTGGCCGGTTAGGGTTTGGGGGGCGGCGCGGCTAGGGAGTGGGGGTGGCGCGGCTAGGGTGGGGTGGGGTGGCGCGGGTAGGGAGTTGGAGAAGCGGGTGCGGAAGCGGGAAGGGAGGGGACGGCGGCGACCGACGGCGGCGGTGTCGGGTGAGGACGGCGGCGGCAACTTGCGGTGGCGGCGGCGGGTGGGGTAGCGGCGGCGGCGGCGCAAGGAAGGCGCGGCGGCGGCGGCTAGGGTAGGGCTAGGGTCGACCTGCGATAGATACCATTTGGATGACAAGGTTTAGGCCGTGCAACACAATTGCATTGATCGGTGCACTGGGTACGTATATATGATGTACAAGCTGGGGGCCACAACCTCAACCATACAGGAAAACTAGGAAATGGGCCTACGACACAATATACATGCACAATATATTCAACACTTTCGAACCCTATTAGATCTATTCGTGCTTCTTGCATGCGACAGAAGTACAAAACTTAAGCCCGGGTTTTCTCGCATGCCCAGCTTTCTCTTTCAGTATTTGTTGCTGGCTGTTAGGTCTATAGCCGGCCGGCTGACCGGCTGCTGGTAAGAGCATCTACAACCGGCCGTCTCAAACCCCTTTTATACCCCCGAGCGGACGGCTGGTCATTGACCGGTCGAAAAAAAACCCGACCCAGACGGGCTCCTTATACCCTGTCCTAAACGCCCGGCTAATTGGCACCCCTCATATCCAACCCAAATCTGGGGCGGATATGGGGAGGCCCAGGCGTGCCCAGGTGCGTCCGTCATGTCGGATCCGGCCCATGTTGGGCCATCCCGACACCACATATATTTGTCCCATCCGCTACACGGAGCAAACCCTAGCCACTCCACTCCAGTCCACTCCCCTCCGCCCCATGCTCCCTTCCGAAGATCTCCAGCCCTTTCCGGCATTGTCGGACAGCGGATCTGACTTCGACCACTCCGGATCCGTCAAATGGGGTATCGTCCCATGCGGCATGGAGGAGGCTATGATTGTGCATTGTCCTTCACCACTCTCGGGAGGAGTGCGCCCACAGGGCGTAGCCCAATGGGCCAACCCGGTGGTACAGGCTACAGGGTCCAAAACTATTTTTAGTGCTAATTATCAGCAATTTGGCCCAAGGCATTAGGGTGGCCCATCAAGGGTGCCACAAGGCCGATGGAAGAAGCTCGCACGGCTGCACCAGGCTCCTGGCTTTGCTTCCAGCAGCCCACTGCCCACGTCACATATACGCTCGATCTTGGAACCTCATATTGGGCGCTGTACGTGCCAGGGAACCTGGGAGCCCCCCCCCCCCCCCCCCCCCCCCCCCCCCCCCCCCCCCGCATGGGCCGACCCATGTGCGGGGCGGGAAAGCCAGAAGCACCTTGGTTTTCTTTTTTGCCCTTTTCTATTTTAACTTTTTTTCCTTTTAAAAATAATTCGGGATTTCAAAAAAAGTTGCAAATTATGAAATGTTCGTGAATTAAAAAATTGTTCATGATTTGAAAACATGTTCAGGAAATGATAAGTGCTCACGGATTAAAAATATGTTCACCGAATTAAAAAACAGTTACTGAATTCAAAAAAATGTTGTAACTGCAAAAGAATGAACATTTTTTAATTTAATGTTTTTATATTTTGATGAACAATTTTTATCAGCATTTTCTAATAATGATGAACATTTTTTGAACTTGATGAACAAATTTGTATTCAAGAACATTGTTTCTGAAAAATGGATGAACATATTTTGAATTCAATGAACAAAATTTGAATTTGAGGAACATTTTTTGAAAATAGATTATTTTTTTTGGAATTTGATAAATATTTTTAATTCAATGAACAAATTTGGAACTTTGATGAATATTTTTTTAAATCCGATGAACAAAAAAATGTCCATGAATTTGAGAAGAAAATTCGCAAAAAAGGTGAAAAGTACTCAATTTCAAAAAAAGTTTATCAAATTGAAAAGTGTTTACAAATTAAAAAAATGTTCACAATTTCAAAAAAATGTTCCTAATTTCAACAACTGTTCATGATTTCAAAAAATGTTCACCAATTTGAAAGATTTTTGCAAATTAAGACGAAAAATAAAAATAAAATAAAATAAAAAAAATGCAAATTAAAAAAATAAGAAGAAAGAAAAAGTAAAAGAAAGAAAAAGTAAAAAAGAAGGAAAAACCGGTTTAGGGAAGGTTCACCGAGGGGAAGAAATCTATTAATGGGTCGGCCCAAAGGAGGATCGAACGCTGGAGGGGCTATGCGCTACGTCGCTAGGGCGCGCCCTGCGCGCCAAATAGGAAACCCGCTCGATCTCGTGGATCCCTTCACACACATGCATGATCAACGATAGATGAATCGATCCGTCTCCCTTTTCTCTTTGTAAAAAACTCGCAAAAAAAGATGTGGACTTCGCACATTATGTGCAACAAGGACGTGTGTTGGAGGTTATCAATGCTTCCGCCACCACCGCTGCCTAGGTCGAACTAGGCTGCTCGTGCGTACGCATCAAGCCGGTGGATCTACGGGGCATACCTATATCGTCATAACTTGATGATTTGACGAGGAGGCTACAGACTTGTCCCCTAGCAAGAATAGGTAGGGTTTGCTGTCCTCCGGCGGCTCCTGTCGCCGAGAGTTTTTTCCTTCGCAGTTCCTCGTTGCACCTTCTGTTGGCGGCAATGAAAGTCCTTTCTTGGAATTATCGCGACATGCGCTCAACGACGGCAGTTCGTGAGCTATTGGATCTTTAAAGGCGGGTGAGAGCAGATGTGATCTTTTTGCCTGAATCTCATCTGAATGAAGTTAAGGTAGTTGAGTTGAGGGTTAAGTTTGGGTTCGATTCCCTTAATGTTATTGAAAGTGGTGTCCGCTCTGGTGGCCTAGTTTTGTTTTATAATAATGAGAAGGAAGTGGTTCTGAACTATATGACACCAAATTTATTGAGTGTTAGTAGGATGGGAGTGATGAGAATATATTTGTGGAATTGTTTCATTAATATTCGAATAGTTCTGAGAGGATCCGGAAGCGTTTCGGGGTCATCGGAACTGTTTCGGTGAATATCGGGTATTACCGATAAATATATATAGGTGGAAAATATTTCTAGGGTTCTTAAATTATATATATAATGGTCTGAAAATATTTAGAATTATTTTATATTTAATTTCATATCAACGGGCCTAAAAAGGCAAAGTGGTGGAAGGCAAGTTGGGCCAAAAAGGCCCAAGTGGGAAAGTGGCCGAATTGGGAAAGGGAAGGAGTCAGACTCCTCCTCCCCTAGGCCGACGCACCAAGGGGGACTCCCTCCCCCTTGGTGGCAGCACTCCCTCTCCCTCCAACCTATATATACTAGGGGATTTTGCTCTTTTGTATATACAAGTTTTGGAGCCTCCTCTAGTTCTTCTAATTATTATTCTAGTTGGTCCTAGTTGACTAATTAGAGCTTGACTAATCCTCTTGTCCTTATAATTAGAAGCCCTATGTGGTTTTAATCTCCTCCCTCTAATTCTCCGGCGACGATTAGCTCTGGACGGCGAAGCGCTGCTGGATCGTGAAGGTTGCACACTTGCAACCAAGTAGAGAGGTCGTGCTTTCGGTCTTCAGTTTGAGGGACTGTTCGCGGGCGGTACGACATATCGTTCATTGACGGTTCGAGGGACTCCAAGTATGATCTACACCGACACGTTCTTCTTCCGCTGTAACTCGGTGACGGCAACGATCGTGATCCCAACCCATTATGCATCTTCATATTGATCTTGGATGATCGTAGGTGCGATTTTGTTTTGTTTTCCACTATGTCTCCCAACAAGTGGAGGAACCTGATCTGGATGTATGGAACAAGGTGATTCCTAAAGTGTCAAATGCAATGAACGATAGTTTGATGAAGGCTTATTCTGTCAACGAAATGAAGAAGACGCTCTTTTCCATTGGGGACATGAAAGCTCCTGGTTCTGATGTGCTTCATGCAATTTTCTTTAAGAAGTGTTGGCATTTTTTGGGCGATTCTCCGACTTCACAAGTTTTATATGCAATAAACAGTAAGGTGATTCCGGAAGGGTGGAATGACACTGTGATTGTTTCGATACCGAAAGTTGAAAACCCAAATCTAACTACGCAATATAGACCAATCATTTTATGCAATGTCCTTTATAAGGTAATTTCCAAAGTGATTGCCATACGTTTGAAATTTGTCCTAGAAGATATTATTTCTCCAGTCCTGAGTGTCTTTCTACCTAGAAGGCTATTCATTGATAATATCTTACTAGCTTATGAGAGTACGCATGCAATTAAAAATAAGACGAAGGGCAAGTGGAGTCACAGTGCTGTTAAGTTGGACATGCATAAAGCCTATGATCACGTTGAATGGTGATTTCTACGTGGTATGCGGACTCATTTGGCTTTCTATGTTGAGTTTGTGTACTTGTTGATGGCATGTGTTCAATGAATCACATATAATGTGATATTCGATAATCAAGAAACAAATTCTTTTATTCTTGAAAAGGGGACTCCAGCAGGGAGATCCTCTCTCCCCTTATTTGTTCTCGATTTGCGCAGAAGGTCTGTCTAGTCTTCTGGCTCATAGAGAGGAGGTTCGTGGAATTGAAGGTGTCAGGGTTTGCATAACTGCACCATCAGTTTCTCACTTGTTATTTTGCTGATGATTGCCTCATCCTTATGAAAGCTAATATGACTATTGCAACCTCATTGAGACAAGTTCTAGATCAATATTGTGCAAGTTCTGGCCAATTCGTGACTGAAGCAAACTGCAATATCTAATTTTTTCCTAATGTGAATGTTGACCCGAAGGCAGATATTTTTAGGGAGATAAATATTATGTGTGAAGCTTTGTCAGATAAATACCTTGGTTTATCGGCCATGGTATGGGTTGACAGAAGTGACAACTTTGTTCATCTGTTAGATAGAATAATAAACACATTGAAAAGCTGGAAAAAAAATTCTTGCCGATGGGAGGGAAGGAAATATTATTAAAGGCGGTGATTCAATCTATCCTTGTGTTTGCCATGTCGGCTTTTAATATCCCAAAGAAACTGTGCATGGAAACGACAGATGCAATGGCTGAGTTTACGTGTTGAGACGCGGAGGAAAAGAAACGTATGCACTAGATGGCCTGGTGGATAATGTGTGTCCCTAAGAAAGATGAAGGTATGTGCTTTCGTGACTTGCACTATTTTAATTTGACTATGTTGGTGAAGCAATCCCAAAGACTCACATAACCTCCTGATTCTCTATGGTCTCAAGTGCTTCAAGCAAAATACTACCCGAACTACAACTTGCTTAAGGCAGGACCGAAAAAGGGATCGTCTATTACTTGGCAAAGCACTGTTGCTGGTCTTAACATCTTCTGAAGAGGTCATATCTAGAGAGTGGGTACAGGTGATATGATCAACATTTGGGAGGATTTTTGGATCCCGGGAAGCCAATCTCGCATGGTCCAAACACCTAAAGGCCATATATTTCTCCAAATAGTTGATGAGCTTATAGACCCACTGAGAACTGGGATGAGGTGTTAATTCGAGATATTTTTTTATCAGATTGATGTAGAAAGGATCCTTTGGATCCCTCAAAGTGAGCAACTTGATGAAGATTTTGTGGCATGGAATTACACCAAATCGTATACTTTTTCTACGCTCGGCGTACAATATTGAATGGGAACATTCCCATCGACATAGACTCACAAGATCTGATGGTAAGGGGACGTACGTCCGCATGTAATCCAGTTTGGGATATCTTATGGAAGCTACAGGTGCCTAGTATAGTAAAAAAATTCGCATGGAAAGCTGTATATGGAATAATACCGGGCCTATCTATCTTAGCAAATAGACATATTCCAGCTTCAGCACAATTTCTAGTTTGTTCTAGGGGTCAAGAGGATATCAAGCATTCGATGTTCACCTCTGCCCGTGCGAAGCAAGTACAAATCGCGTTGGGCTTGATGCAGGTAATTGATGAAGCAGCTTGCGTTGACAGATCAAGTTCTATAGTGCTATTGGAACTTCTGCGTCAGCCGAGCAACAAGTCACCTGTTCTTTTCTTCTTGGTCATGTCGGATTGAAATAATTAATCATTGTGGGAGCTTGGTACATTTGGTGGCAGAGAGTTGATGAAAGGAGAAGTTGTAGCTTTCGCCGCCACGAACAGCTTTTGCAATACAAGCTCTGGCAAGCAATTGTGGGGGAGCTCACGATGAGTGCAAAGGTACATGAAATAACATGGGTGTAAACCTCCAAAGAACACATACAAGCTTAATTATGGGCGATGGCTCGGGAGGTGCTGAAGCACGCATGATTGGTGCAACTACGGTACACCACAGCAATCTGGAAGTGAATTATGTGGCGCACAAGAGCGATGCTATTCTAACGTACGAGTTTTACGTAAATCGTACGTACTTAGTTCACTTGGTTGACAATTGTTAGCACCTTTTTCTCTAGGGTATTACTCATCATGCTTTGTATCTGTTTGATGTTACATTTTAAATTAATAAAAGCGCCCTTTATGGAAAAAAGGTAGTTATTCCTTCTCTCACAGTATGTAAGACTTAAGTAAAACTCTTACACAGGAATAGGATTTTTGGGTGCACAATTTGGCTAGACATGCTTTTAATTCGAATTCTTTCTTTTTTTGGATGATATTCCTCCTAGCTTTACTTTTCCCAAATGATAACGCCCACATATGTGGCATATTTGCACATCGCCCACACGCCTTGATCCACCTTAATTCTGTTTTGCACAGATCCTAAAGGAATCTGAGTGCCACGTAGGCATAGCGTGTTGTGTGGGCGTTAGAGCGCTCGCCCACACGACCCACAGCGCGCAGTTGTCAGCTGCGCCGTGTGGCCGAACCAGTTCCCGCCCATACAGTCACCAACCAGTCCACGCGCGTGTGGGCGAACTGCTCTTCGCCCACACGACGCTCGTACGGTGATAGATGGCAACTGCAGTTGCGCGTATGCGGCAACTAGGTAAACACACATGGCAACTATGATTCATTGGTAGATGGCAACTGCAGTTGTCCGTACGTGGCAACCAGGTAAACACACATGGCAATTATGATTAACCATACATGGCAACTATGGCTGGACGACACGTGGCAACTAGGTAAACACACATGGCAACTATTTGTTTGACCACATGTGGCAAGTAGTTAATCACACAAGGCAACTATGATTTGATTGCACGCGGCAACTACCATAAATTAGAATGACAACTATATTTAACAAAAACAGAGAGAGTTCCATGCTTTTACAACTACATTTGCCATCCCGGATGGCAACTAAAGCGTCATCCCACGGGTAACTAACGTAGCTGCGCCAGGACGTGTGGGCAGATTTTGTTTCGTGCCACACACGCGGGATGGGATGAGTAGTACTTGTTGGGCGTGTGACACGAAGTAGCTGTGCCCACACATGTGGGCAGTTCTAATTTCGCCCACACATGACCCGTGTGGGCTGCCTTCTGCTCACGCCACACATGACGTGTGGGCGAATGTCTAGTATGCCACACGTGTGGACGTTATCAGCGTCTTTACTTTTTTATGTATCTATATTAGAGTTGAAATAAAGTGCGTTGTAAAGGCTTTCCCTTAAATAAACCTCACATGCCACAGCCTCACATGTGATTCAAGATCGACTTGGAAAAAGGAAACCTGCAAATGGCATGCCTATGTTAGGACTTAAATGGTGTTTCTGTGTTGCGGTTTTTGTGATTTTTTTCCTGTACATATACCTCTGACAAACAAGCACACAAAAGTGCAAGGAAAGCATATCCAGCGTCCTTAATCCCATCAAAGACGTTGGATATGCTTTCCTTACGTGCTTCTCTTGTTTCTCTACATAATGAGTACTTGGATTTTCTTTTTAAGCGGCATACTTTTTTTTTTGAAGGAAGGCCATCATGACTAGCTTTATTGATTAATGCATAAAGATACATCGTCTACGAGCTTGCTCACCAGACAATCTGGAGGCTCGTCAGTCCAACTAGAAGAAAGTTTATTACAATAACTAAAATTAGCTAGCACATGCGCCGCTTGATTTGCTGATAAAAAACAATGCTTAAAGTTGACCTTCCCAATCAAGGTAGAGATGTCCACACATTCCGCAAATATCGCTGCCGCCGCATCTCACCAAGTACTCTGACCGGAGCAGCAGTTGATCACCGTTAAAGAGTCGGATTCCGCTTCAACTCGCTGGAACCCTAGGCTATTTGCCATGTGCAGTCCGTCTCTCATCGCCATTGCCTCTGATGTCATTGCGTCCGCTGCATATGGGATAAACTTACATTGAGCTGCAAGGAAAATACCTCGTTCATCTCTAATAATATTCTCTTGAGCAATATTTTTTGCCAATGATTGTAAACGAGAAGTTTGACGTGCTCGGTGCTCATCTCGTACTCTTGGGGTTCTGTTTGCCCATATCTTTTTGGCCTTTTCAACCTTAGAATGCGTGCCTGTTATCTGTTTCGAGGTTGGTTGGAGCCAGACGGGACAGAGGCGCGCCCTTGTTGTCACACATGCAGGACTGCCATCTCACGTGTACACGGAACGCATGGATCCATCTGACCTAACATGCTTGTCCTCCTTCCAACTAAATTATGGGCAACGTAGACGTGAGCGCAACCAGATTTCTGCCAGCGCCGAGCTCCTCTAACGTGTAGCGACGGGTTGGCCTTAACATCATGCACCAGTAGTCACCGCACTGTTGGCGTCCGGGTCTCCGGCCGGGGGGCTCGCACATGCCGTCGCCGGGAGGGACCGGGACCGTGTCCGTCCGTGTGGGGGCTCCAGAGAGACGTGATGAGAGCTTGAATTGATTGCTGCATGTTACTACTAGCATCTAATGATCTCCATGTACCTGTAGCCCCTTCCTCGCAAATCAAGAAAAGCAAAGCCCTCTCGTCACGTCCCTACCGGTCCGTCCGTCCATCATGGCTAGTGCTATGCTATGGAGATCATGGTTCATTTTTCTCAGGTTGACAGCAGTGCTAGTAACTGTAGGTGTCTCCTCTCTCAGGACGGGATGCACGCACAACCGCAAACCGACCCCTACGAAAAGAAAGAGAGATCCTGTTAGGGTTTGCTCCCAATTTTCATTTCTCGAAACTGATAATCCAAACAATAGCCTGAAGAACTAGAAATGCTAGCCTGCCGTTGTTTAGTTGCAGCGCGAAGCTGAAGCAAAGGCAAATTCATGGTTTCCAGATGAGGCCTAAAAACACGGCAGACACGGGACTTCGAACGGGGAGTCGTGTTTTGTCGTAGTGCTATGTGCGTTGCCAGAATCACGTGTGTGCCTCGTCGGACCTTGCGGCGACACACATGCGTCGTTCACTTGGTGAAGACATTGCATTTTTTTTCTTGTCGATGATCTAACCTTAATTGGTTGGTTCGACCCGACATCAAGAAATGACAAAAAATGATATCCTAGTCATGAACTTGAAAGACTAGATCTGGTAATGTCTGCTTGAGCGCACACTTGTTGAAGGCGTTGCTTTGGATGATTGAGACTTGGTGGTTTTGTCATTGCCGACTACTTTGTACTCTGATTGTATGTTTATGTCATATAGGATGCTGAGGTCGTGATATTTTAGCCTTTAATTTCAATAAAGAAAAATGATGCATGCCTTGATCCGAGCCGTCCGATCTGCGCTCGATCGAACGGCCAATGAGGATTTCGTGTAAGAGCATCTTCAACAGCCTTTGTATATTGGGTTGTTAAAAACTTGCTATAGCAAAAGGAGAGAGACGGTTTACAAAGCCAACATGTTTTTTGCTTTCGCAACCTTTGTATATTGAATTGCTATATTTGTACAAACACACAATGACATGTGGGGACAGTTTGCCATACGCACTACACACTAGCTTACGTAGATGAATACATATACTACCACAACTCGCCACCGTACACGTCCCATACACACACAACACACACGTGTACACGTACACGTGTACACTCCACGAAAAAAATTCATGCAAAAAAAAAAACATATACAACACAGCACACATGCCGCAATAAAAAAAAATCCATGCGAAAAAATAATACATACAACACACGTACACAGCACACACACGCACGTGGCATATATGGCCCACCAGTCATTGAGACAAAAATATGACCAGGACCACTTTAGGAGGCTTTGTAAAATTATAGCAAGTGGCCTCTCCACTTTGCAAATATGCAAAGTGTGGATGCAAATATAGCAATCTTTGTAAATTTTTTTTTTGTGATGACCACTTATACAAAGACTGTTAAAGAAGATTTTTTGGTCTGGGTTGCTAAAATAGCAAGTGAGTGCAGATATACAAAGGCTGTTGGAGATGCTCTAAGGCAGTTAAGCTAGGCAAGATGGTAGCCGGCCTCTCCTAGCTAGGGCCTAGCTAGGACCCTAACCCGTGTCATGATCCATCCGCAGGATGTTTCCTTCGATTATGGGCATCCATATGATAGGATGTGCTCCCTAGGACCCAACTTACATGCCACTCATGTGATCGATGCACGTAGGATGGCCGGACAAAACCGGTGTAGCAGCCGAGAGCGATGTGGGGATGTATCCAATCCAACACAACACATCTCAACAGGAGGATGCTTCCTTCTCACGCCAGCCTGTGCCGAGCAGCAGCTGCCGCTACAGGAGCAGCCGGCCCGCCGGCTGGACCATAGCATGCATGGGAGATGGGACCTCCTCCCGCCGTGCGCTGACAATCGGTCACCCCTCATCACCACCCTGTGTCGGCTCCATCATCCATCGGCTGCGTAAGTTGCAAGCAGCAACTTATTAACTCGCACAGTCACACCACTACAAACACACGGTTCCGGTCCAGAGCTTTGCGGCAAAACTAAAACTGACAAATTTAACCTCAGGGCGGTGAAATACTTTTAAAAATAGTTTAGTTTGTGAAACACTTTCGTCTGAGATCAAATTTGTCCATTTTGCCGAGCTTTGCTTCGAGATCTGCAAATAGTCAACATTTCATCAAAACTCTGAAAGAGGATCATGTGCGTCATATCCACCCCGCAGTTAGAGCATCTGCAGCTGGACTTCCCATACCCACCTCAAACCCCTGGACGGGCTGCCTGGTCATATATCCGGCTCAAATGCCCAGACCGGCACTCTCTATATCCAGCTCATATGTGGGGTGGATATAGGACGCCCGGACACGCCCGCCACATCTGGTCCAGCCCACGCTTGCCCACCCAGCCTCACATAAATTGGATCCTATCCGCACTCCGAACAAAACCCTAGACGCATTTCTCTCCACTCCACTCCCCTCCAGTCCACTCCCCTCCGCCCACAAGCTCCCGTCCGGCGAGCTCCCATCGTCTTCGGCATGGCGAACAATGGATCCGAGTCCTACCCCTCCAGATCGACCCAGGGTTTGTCTCACGCGGCCCCAAGGAGAAGATGGCCGTCCACATAGCGTGGCGCTGCTCCCGGGCGAAGGCTGCCCGATGGCAGCGGTCGGTCTCCTTCCGCTGGGTATCTATTGCGTCCGCCGAATTAGCGCATGGATCCGGCGCGAGGTGAGCCGCCGCTGCCTCACCGGAGGCGGTGCGGTCCGTCTGTTGTCCCAATGTGCTGGCGGATGCGCAACAACTACATTGGCGCGCCAAGGCGGAGGTGAACGCATGGGCGTCATCCGACGCAAGTATGGCAAGGTGTGCCCCGTCGTGATAGGCAGTTGACACAGGAGGCGGCGGAAGTCCTCGCGATGGACGTTTGGCGAGCTGGAGTCGCACTCTCCGGCGCCGTGTATGGTGCAAGGCCACCCTGGGCACCACAACCGCGTCGTGGTGGACGTCGCTGGCTCCTCCCACGACGGATCCATCATCGATCGCACGTCGACCGACACCGTGAAGGCTCCGGGCTTCGACGAGAAAGAGTAGGGCATGTGAGCCGGCGACGCCTTGAGTCCCGTGAGCCGGTGTGTGTCCTATGTCCTACTCTACCTCGCAGCGACCAGAGCAACACTTCAAGGGGCGCAGCAGGCCGTCGGACATGGGCATGGCGGAGCCGGACGAGCTTTGCTTAGATTAGGTTTCGTGTTAATCAATTTTTTATGTGTTGTCCGATCACTGTCCGTTAGCGTATGGGCGGTGGATTTTGGTGTTTATGGTTGTAGACGCTCTTAGCCGGTTAGCAAGACACTTGCAGTGGTCGGTTAGTGTAAACGCGGGCACTGGTATCTTCTCGGCCGAGAGGAAAATTCGTCAGCATGGTTGAATCTCAGGAGCTCAGCTGAGAGAGAACATGGTTCTGTCGTTTCCCGGGTCCCTTTTTCCGGGAGCGACGTACGCTTTATTTTCCTCGTGTTGAGGTATTACAGAGATCGATCGACCAAACCACCAGGGCAGGACTTGCGGTGTATATAGGGTAGATATATCTAAAGTGTGTGTTGGTCGATGGACAGCGACGCCGTTGTACCCGAGTGAACCCGTAATTCAAACTGGGGTGGTGGCCGTCGCGGCCGTGGTGCGGTGCACCCTCACCAAATCATATGTAGGCCTGCGCAGCTAGCGTACGTACGTCCTGTGCACTGTTCGAGATCGACGTGGTAGATAGATCGAGAAAATGCAGAGATCATGTAGATTAAACTCAACGTAGAAGAATCCATGCAATAAATCCCGACCCTTTCAAAAGAATTTGGATCATACATGGTCCATCAACGCACTATACATGGTACGTCAACCCATTGCATGCATGAACGAATGATGAACTGATTAGGCGATCTTCAAAGCGGACCCTCAAATCGCCCGTATCCGTTCAGACCACGCGGTATGGACGTGCTTTGCTATCCAACGCGGCCTGTATCAGTCCGCCGACCGGTTCGGACGCGCTTTTCCCTCAAAATTAGAAGCAAAGTGAGGGGGGGGGGGGGGGGGGGGGGAGGGCAATGCGGGAGTCCGTACAGCAGTCACGGTAGGACTCCGACACCCCGACCCACTCAATTCTCCTCCCGGTCTCATTCTTTTTCACTCCGTCCCTGCCCCCCTTGCTTTGCATCTGCGCGTTCCTCCTCCGACGTAGTCGATGTACCTCTTCGGCCGCCACCCAGGCATTGTCAGATGTCCGCAAGAACCACCCACCCGCCTACGAGCCTTGTACTATGGCGCAGTCCACCTAGGATCGTTCCACAGCCAGGTATCCCCCCCCCCCCCCCCCCCCCCCCCCCCCCCCCCCCCCCTTGTCGATGATGTCCATGGCGGTCACCATGCCCGACAGGTGTTCGTTCAAATGCCATTGAGCTTATTTTTGAACTTCATGTCGTTTTTTAGAGTACGAAGGATGGAGGGGTACTCGAGCATGGAGGATGAGTTGTTGTGCTATGCGTGGTTGGCCGTGTCCGTAGAGTTCATAGGCATGAGTAGAATGGGGGCTCTTCTGGCAGCGCGTGCAGGATTCGTTTCACGCGCGAAAGCACATTGCGTCCTACGACATGCACATCATCCATGAACGCAATGCGAAGTCGTTAGCTTATCGAGGTATACCATCCAGACCACTGTCGCCAAGTTTTGTGGCGCGGTTGATATGCTAGAGGCAAGGCGGCCATTGCGCGCGGTAGCCGAGGAGATCGTAAGTTTTGCTTTTTCTTGCTCAACTTGTTGATTCATTCATCCATTCACTCTATGTTGCTCTACACATTGTGTAGTTTGTACGTGCTGCCATGATGTACCACAAGCTAGAGGGCAGATCATTTACACACATACACTGTTGGATGAAGCTCAAGGGGCAGCATGGTGTGGGAGGACATGATCTGTTCATGAAAAAATTGTTGAACATCCGGTTAATCTAGTTGAATTTGAATTATTTCTCATTGAATTTGAATTACTGTTGTACTAGACTTATTTGCATGCTATGTATGGATGATTTGTGCTATTTGCTATCCGAGCTTTGATGACATCCGCCCTGTTTAATGAATTTCGTCCGCTTAGTTCAAATCCGGTTTAAAATATATGCGGATAGCGTTGGATAGCCGACTTCTGTTCGTGTCCGCAGACTGGTCCCCTGTCCGTCCGTGGATGGAGTGTCCGGTTTGCGGGTCGAGATGCCCTTAATAAGATAGTACTGTACATTGCATGATGTGGTGCTGCCTGGCCTGGCCTGGCCACAAAAGCCATTCGATGGCACATGCCGGCCGGTCAGCCAACGCATGTGACCTCCCATCATCCCACCACGCTGCCTTGCACGAGATGTGAAGCTAGCTAGGTTTCCATAACGCTTTCTTCCATCGATCTGCTTCCCTGATATAGGATCATCACTGCACCATTAAGTTCCTTGTGTATTCTGCACTTGCAAGTTAGCAGTTAAGCCATGTTGGTGGCCCGGGCCGGCCAGCACTGTAGTGGCTTGCTTGCTCCCTTCGCCCACACCCAACACCCAGCACCACTTTTCGCCCAAGCTAGTGTTAAGCTGAGATATCTAGCTGCTTTGGCTGGGTTAGCAAGAAAGATGAGTAATTTGTCAGCAACTGCTGGTACATACTTCTTGCTGTTCTTGACTCGAGTTGCTTAGGGTTGGGGCCCTGCCCCCCTCACTCACTCTTCCTTCGTAGGACTAAATTTGTTGTTGGGTGGCGCCATTGGAGTACAAAACCCAACCAACCCCTCCCCACTTTTGGACTTGATGCGTGTCCTTGGCCGGCCTCACATGCACCATGCAGGCAGGCATAAGGCAGGAGGAGCTAGCCCACCATTTCATTTCTGGTACCTCCTTGGCACCTTGCTGCGCCAGATTAATAAACTTTGTTGAGACTTTTTGCTTTTTCGGTACTACCTGTGTGGTTGTGTCTAGCTTTTAGAAGAAGAAAAGGGTTAGAGAAAACATGAGCAAATCTGAGACGTTGCTTTAGTATCGGTGCAAGTCTTGAATTTTCTGGCGTGGAGACATGTATATATTGGAGTGTGGAGTGTAGGCCTAGTTTGGAAGTGGAAACCGTTGTATATCAACTTAACGTCACTTGATTCTTTAAAAATACTAGTATCACAATATTTTGGTCCCCCAAGAATTCAAGGAAGCTCAAGGCATTTCTTGATTTTATTCTGTACTCAAAATTAACTCGATCTGAAGAACCCTTGTAGTTTCGATGACAAGGTTTTCGACAAATTGCAATGGGAATATGCACTGTGTTTTCTCGAGTCGAAGTTGTCTATCTCCGTTTTGTCCACAATGACAAACATTCTAGAACAAGATTTAAACCTGCAACCTAAGCAACCGCGCGCCAGTGAGTGTGCTTTCTTGAGTTCTAATCCATCATCAGCCGGCGATCAGTCTGTGATTGATCATGGCATGGTAACCCCACATCCATGTGTGCCATGGCAGAGAATAACACTCACTGATTTGCTAGCTAGCGGTGTACGTAGTTCATCAGCAGCCGGCGTGGCGTGGTTAAAGGCGTTGTAGCCTTTTGGGCATTCCTACCAACTCACAAGTAATAACTGAGATACTACCCCAAGCAGCAGACATACATGCAATTGATGTGATCTGGTGTCATAGCCAGTGGCAGCTCAACGGCAACTCGTAAATTTTTTCTCGCATCCATTCGCGAACAAGGAAAGACCAATCCGTAGACATGGATGCGGAAGGTCGCCATCCAACACTGCCCGCATATCCGGCCAACAATTCGAACTAATTGGGCGGAATTCGTTCAAGCCGGATGGATTTCGTTGAAGTTCGGACATAATTTACATAAAAGGTCAATATTTCGATCGTTTAACAAAAAAAAAAAACTAAACCCCGTACTGGACAACCATCTCATTCACGTGGCCGCCCTGCCCTGCCGGACCAACGTCTCTGTCGATGCCGTCGTCGTCGTCCCTCCCGCGGCAGAATGACGCCAGAGGACCGCGGCAGCCTTGTCCGGCGGTTCCCTGCCGCTCGTGGAGGAGCCGCTCCGCCTCCTGCTGCGCGGTGCGGAGTGCCGCCGCGGTCACTGCCGACATGGCCTTTGGAGCCCTGGCGGCGGCCTTGCCGCGACCGGCGTTGGCGGAGTAGTCGCTAAGCGACCCCTCCTCGCCGATCTTGGCAAGCTCGCCGTCTCCGTGGTGGTCATGGAACAGTCGAGCGCCCACACGGCACCGAGGTCAGGGTCGTTGCGGACCCAGTCCGGCGCCACGTTGCTCTTGGCCGACGCGCAACGGCGATCGACATTGCGCCGGCTGTACCTCGCCTGCTGCCTCGTTGCGTGCTCCGCCTCGGAGACGACGGCCCTAGAGCCGAGCCACCGCCATAACCGCCTCCTTCGAGGTAGTGGAGGAGGCGACCCTGCGCCTTCTTGATCGCGGGCGGCAACTCCTCCTTGACGGCGAGGCGGTGGCGGCGCGTCCATGCGGCCATACCGGCTGCGCGGAGGGGACGCCGGCTCCTCGTTGACCCGGCGTCCGATCTGAATTCGGCGGTGGTGGTGCGGGTCTGAGGTCGGCTCCTCCTTCACGCGGCGTCCGATCTGGACGCCAAAGTGCTGCTGGGGCGAGGCCGGCTCCTCCTTCACCGGCCGGAGCGGGGACGCCGGCTCGCACTTCACGCGATGGCGTGGCCGAGATGACGCCTCCTCCTTGACGCACGCCGGAGATGGCGGCGACAGCCCATGTAACGGAGCGACCGCTCCGTCATTATTTTGATCTGACAGACGAAATCTTCGTCTGTCAAAGCGGCCTCCTTGAGGAGTCGGGGCGGCTGGTGCGGCGGCGCCTGGTCCTCCTCGTCACCTGAGTTGATGACTATCTCCTCTTTCACGGAGGAGCCGGCCGCCGTGGATGCCGAAGGGCCCGGAGAACGACGATGGTGGAGCCAAGAACTACCGGAGGAAGACCTTCCGCCGACGTCGCCTACCGGCGCGGAGCACCATGACTTCGGCATCGCCTCTGGGATCAGAGAGGAGGAAGGGTTCAGCGAGGTGGGTGATGGAGAGGCGAAGTGCGGCGGTGCTCAGGGAGGGGGATTGCGGCTATGTTCTTCGCCGGAGCACGGCTTATATAGCCGCGGCCAGGCCAGGCGAAGGGGTGGTCAGCCCGCTTCAATGCGGCACAACGGCCAGAGTTGGTTCATCGGGAAGTTGCGTCTGCATTGAAGCGGCGGCTGCCGAGAGGTCGCGTCGGTCAGCGCCGTCTTCCATCCGGTCACATCACGCGCATCAATGCCGAACGCTCCGTGCTCTGGGGCTGCATGAATGCCGCGCGGTAAGCGACGCGTGCATCGGAAGGTAAGCGCAGGAGGGGCGGGTGGGGGTTGTGTGGGCCAGGGTGGTTAGAAGTGGGCTTGAGAGCGGTCCGGACGCCCGCAAAGCTCCCTCACGTTTGTCTCCGGTTTGCGGGAGAAAGTACATACGGACCGCGCCGCGGATCGATACTTGACTGCGTTGGATGGCTTCCGCGGTCCAGACATCACGGTCCGGACAGATGCGGGAGGTTTGAGGGTCGGCGTTAGAGATGACCTTACTAGCTAACTAGATATAGTTGTCCGTGCTGTGTAGACGGTGCTCGGAAGCAAACCAATATGCTTTGCATACGTTTGTTGGCTCCAGCTACACTCATGTTTCATGCATGAGTGAGCTTACACAAATTCGCAATTTACATGAATTAGGTTAGGTGACTGTGTTAGCAGGTGCTGCCAATTGCACCCATGCTAAGTTGGTTGAGCCACTCTCTCAATTTTCCTTGCATGATTTCAGAGGAATAAAAACAAACACTTCCTTATCCGCTTGGTTGGCCTTACTAATTAATCAGCAAACAGCCTATGCTCCCAGGAAGAAGAATTTCTTTCTCACTGTCTCGAGCAACCTTTCCCTTTTTGAAATGTTTTCCCCCTAGATTAAGCTAGCTAATTTTCCTCTCATGCACCGGCACTGTACATCCACAACATAAAACGGGAACAGTGGCAGCCATCTGGTACTGCCAAGAAACCTCTACACTGTCCTGATCGCCCCCATAACAAAAGCAGCGCGCATCAGATCCTCTTTAGCCGTGGCAAAGATTGATTACTAGCAGCATTGATTCTGTCATGTTGCTTTCAAACCCTTAGATCTATTCGTGCTCTTGCATGCGACAAAAGTACAGATCTTGACATCTCCTTAACTTAACCCTGAGTTTTCTCACATGCGCTGCTTTCTCTTTCGCTGTTTGCTCCTGGCTGTTAGGTCTAGGCCGGCCGGCCGGCCGGCCAGCTGCTGGTAAGTCGGTAAGTGGTCCTTGGCGAAGCATGCAGACGGAGTAAACGCCCACTTACTCGTGGCTTTGACAACACGCTTGTTGGTACATTAGAGGGGTCGCTCATCTCATCTCTTTCCATGCATGAGTAAATAATAGCTTGGATATATCGGCAGCACGGGTGGATGAAAAAAACAAGCCATTATTATCACCATTTCTTCGCAGTGTTTGGATGATCATTGTAACAGACCTTTTTGGGCCATCATAGCCACATAATATATAAGTATGAAAGAAAATGAAGTATTGCAATGTCGCGAGAACTGCAAATTTTCGGAGCAGAGGTATTCATGCGAGTTGGAAAACTCTATCGCTTCACTTTGTCTTGCTTTCTCTAGATTCTCTAAAAAAATGCTTGAGCTTCAGAAGCTTCTGACTAGTGGGTGATTTCTCAGAAAGTCTTTACTTCGCATTTGCAAATCTTGTATCCTTCAACTTGGATCAAAATGAATTTTACCTACCAAAACTACTTTTTTTTCTCCAATACGCACAACGTGCGTATCAGATTATATAGAAAGAAGGGTGGGGACTAGGCCCCAAATCCGACATGTGGTGATGCAAACGGGTACATGTAGCTCATTGAAACCCTTTTGGCTTATCTTATCTTACTTTCCTAGTTGTTAAATAATGTGTCTGGTCATTCGATTCGAGTGTTACTATTGGGCTAGGCTCATTGGCGGAGGTTGTGGAGACACATGGGAGATGCTGAATCCGACCTTCGATCTGTCTCACATTCACCTCAAGGTCTATCACTAGTGGTTGAGAATCACATTTGTTCTGATATCTCAAGGAGAATAGGGTGAGTCTTCGTGTTGTTTGTGTGCCTTTGGGGTAACAACAATCCCTTCAACGAAAGCGAGCTTCCCTCCAAGAAAGTGAACATCGGGGTACATTCTCATCTATCCCAAACCTTAGCTCTTTACTTGTGGTTTAGTTTGGTCCTTTGACCTTACAATCACTATAGCTTGTTCACCACATTATATTACACTAGTAGAAAACAGGGCTTTGGTCCAGGCCAGAAAAGGGCATTAATCCCGGTTCTCCTATGAACCGGGACCAATGGGGGCATCAGTCCCGGTTCGTGAGGCCAGGGCGCCGGCCGGGCCTCGGGGGCCATTGGTCCCGGTTCGTCTGACCCCTTTGGTCCCGGTTCCAGACACAAACCGGGACCAATGGGCCTCGCTTCCGGCGCAACACCTTTAGTCCTGGTTGGTGGCTGGAACCGGGACCAAAGGTCAGTCTTCTGTCCCGGTTCTAGCCACCAACCGAGACTAAAGAGATGCCTATATATACCCTCACCCCTCCCGCTCACTCCTCTGTTTTTTGGCCGTGTGGGAGGTGTGCATGCGCTGCTCTGTTCTCACTTCTATGCATGCACATGAGTTGTTCAATGAAATGCCCGAGCCACACTTAAGATTTCTCCTCTCCAAGCTCGACCTGCAAGCTCCATTTTCCTCAAGATTTGTTTAGGTTTGGCGGTCCGTCCCGTCCCGTCCCCGTCCTCACCGCCGTCGATCGCCCGCGCCGATCTCGTCGCCGGCACCACCGTGTGGTGAGCCTCTTGTTCTTATCTTCTTTCTAAAAGATTTTTTTACTTGTATGATTTAGATAGATACTTGTATAATTTTCTTTCTTTTATTATTGTTTGTTATTATATAGTGCCATGGTTTTGGTATCCGCCCCCATCGGCCCTCGTCCTATCTATGATTCGGATGTGGTATATTATCTTATATAACTATTTGTTTCATTTAGTGTTTATGACAATTATGCCGACCAACGTGACATAGATGTTTTTATCTAGGAGGTATGTGAACCGGAAATTCCAACCGACCCTCTTGTCGAGAGGTTAAATTTAGTTGAAAAAGAAAACAATTACTTGAAGAAAAAGTTGAAAAGAATTGAGGAGGAGAAGATGGAATTGGAGTTGCATGTTGCGGATGTCGTCGATGATCACAAGATCAAGGTGGATGCAATGCGCTTGAAGATTCGAAAGATTACAAAATATGCCATTCATACTGAGGCTCGGTATCATTATGCCGTTGGATCAATTGTTACCTTAGTTGCGATTATGATCGCATTTGTTGTTGCATTGAAATGTTTTACATAGTTTCAATGTATGTTTTAATTAGATGCTCTAGAGAGCTATATGTTGTTCAATGAGAACTATGTATGAACTTTATGTATTTATTTTTTCAGTAATAACATTTGATCACTACTGTACTTTGGTTTTAATGTGATGATGAACTTGTATTAATTTGGTCACTTCTCTATTCATGATGTTCTGTAATGGTTTTTGATACACTTAATTATATAATGCACGCAGATGAACCGGCAATGGATGTACGGTGACCGAGGCACCTCCGAGTACATTGAGGGCCTGCATAATTTTCTCGAAGTGGCTAAGGCAAACAAGCAGAATGGTTTTATATATTGTCCATGCCCTATCCATGGGAATACGAAGGATTACTCTGACTCGAAAACCCTTCACATCCACCTGCTTGAGAAGGGTTTCATGCCACACTATAATGTTTGGACCAAACACGGAGAAAGAGGGGTTATGATGGAAGACAACGAAGAAGAAGAGGATGATGACAACTATCCGCCCCCTGAATACAGTGATACTGCAATGGGGGAAGCTGAAGATCAAGAGGAACCAGACGATGTGCCCGATGATGATCTTCGCCGGGTCATTGTTGATGCAAAGAGATAATGCCAAAGTGAAAGGGAGAAGTTGAAGTTTGATCGCATGTTAGAGGATCACAAAAAAAGGTTGTACCCAAATTGCGAAGATGACAACACAAAGCTCGGTACCACACTGGAATTGCTGCAATGGAAGGCAGACAATGGTGTATCTGGCAACAGATTTGAGAAGCTACTGAAAATAATGAAGAAGAAGCTTCCAAAGGATAACGAATTGCCCGACAGTACGTACGAAGCAAAGAAGGTTCTATGCCCTCTAGGATTGGAGGTGCAGAAGATACATGCATGCCCTAATGACTGCATCCTCTACCGCGGTGAGTACGAGGATTTTAATGCATGCCCGGTATGCGGTGCATTGCGGTATAAGATCAGACGAGATGACCCTGGCGATGTTGAGGGCGAGCGCCCCAGGAAGAGGGTTCCTGCCAAGGTGATGTGGTATGCTCCTATAATACCACGGTTGAAACGTCTGTTCAGAAACAAAGAGCATGCCAAGTTGATGCGATGGCACAAAGAGGACCGTAAGAAAGACGGGAAGTTGAGAGCACCCGCTGACGGGTCGCAGTGGAGAAAAATCGAGAGAAGGTGGGGGGACTTTGCAGGTGACGCAAGGAATGTATGGTTTGGTTTAAGCGCAGATGACATTAATCCTTTTGGGGAGCAGAGCAGCAATCATAGCACCTGGCCCGTGACTCTATCTATCTACAAGCTTCCTCCTTGGTTGTGCATGAAGCGGAAGTTCATTGTGATGCCAGTGCTCATCCAAAGCCCTAAGCAACCCGGCAACGACATTGATGTGTACATAAGGCCATTAGTTGAAGAACTTTTACAGCTGCGGAATGGAAAAGGTGTACGTGTGTGGGATGAGCACAATCAGGAGGAATTTGACCTACATGCGTTGCTGTTTGTAACCATCAATGATTGGCCTGCTCACAGTAACCTTTCAGGACAGACAAACAAGGGATACCACGCATGCACGCACTGTTTAGATGACACCGAAAGTATATATTTGGACAAATGCAGGAAGAATGTGTACCTGGGACATCGTCGATTTCTTCCGACCAACCATCAATGTCGAAAGAAAGGCTAGCATTTCAAAGGTGAGGCAGATCACTGGAAGAAGCCCGCCCTCCGTACTTGTGATCACATACTTGATATGGTCAATGATTTACAAGTAATCTTTGGAAAGGGTCCTGGTGGACTATCTGTTCCGAATGACGCTGAGGGACGCGCACCCATGTGGAAGAATAAATCTATATTTTGGGACCTACCCTATTGGAAAGACCTAGAGGTCCGCTCTGCAATCGACGTGATGTGCTACTTCTTGAGCTTGCATTGGTTTTTTCCTTGAAGTGGAAAGGGTGATGCAGCACAGTAGAGATAAGTATTTCCCTCAGTTAAGAACCAAGGTATCAATCCAGTAGGAGAAGAACAAACAAATCACCAACACCTGCACAAACAATCAAACACTTGCACCCAACGCGATAAAGGGGTTGTCAATTCCTTCACGGTCACTTGCAAAGGTGAGATCTGATAGAGATAGATAAACAAAAGATAAAATATTTTTGGGTTTTTTGGTGTATAGATCTGAAAATAAAAGATTGCAAAATAGTAGATCGGAAACTAATATGATGGAAAATAGACCCGGGGGCCATAGGTTTCACTAGAGGCTTCTCTCATGAAGGCAAGTAATACGGTGGGTGAACAAATTACTGTCGAGCAATTGATAGAAAAGCGCAAAGTTATGACGATATCCAAGGCAATGATTATGCATATAAGCATCATGTCCGTGTCAAGTAGACCGACTCCTGCCTGCATCTACTATTATTACTCCACACATCGACCGCTATCCAGCATGCATCTAGAGTATTAAGTTCATAAAGAACGGAGTAACGCCTTAAGTAAGATGACATGATGTAGAGGAATAAACTCAAGCAATATGATGAAAACCCCATCTTTTTATCCTCGATGGCAACAATGCAATACGTGTCTCGCTACCCCTACTTTGTCACTGGCTGAAATCACGCAAGATCGAACCCAAAGCTAAGCACCTATCCCATTGCAAGAAAAACCAATCTAGTTGGCCAAACCAAACTGATAATTCGAAGAGAAATACAAAGATATTAAATCATGCATAAAAGAATTGAAAGAATATTCAAATAATATTCATAGATAAGTTGATCATAAATCCACAATTCATCGGATCTCGACAAACACACCGCAAAAGAAGATTACATCGGATAGATCTCCAAGAACATCAAGGAGAACGTTGTATTGAGAATCAAAGAGAGAGAAGAAGCCATCTAGCTACTAGCTATGGACCCATAGGTCTGAGGTAAACTACTCACGCATCATCGGAAGGGCATTGGAGTTGATGTAGAAGCCCCTCGTGATCGATTCCCCCTCCGGCAGGATGCCGGAAAAGGCCCCAAGATGGGATTTCACGGGAACAAAAGGTTGCGGTGGTGGAAAAGTGTTTTCGTGGATGCCTCTGGTGGTTCTGGAATATATGTGAATATATAGGAGGAAGAGATAGGTCAGGGGAGTCTCGAGGGGCCCACAAGGTAGGGGGGCGCGCCCTCCACCCTTGTCGCCGCCTCGTGGCTCTTCTGACTTGGACTCCAAGTCCCCTGGGTGTCTTCTGGTCCAAGAAAAATCATCGTGAAGTTTTATTCCGGTTGGACTCCGTTTGGTATTCCTTTTCTGCGAGGCTCAAAAACAAGGAAAAAACAGGCACTGTGCTCTAGGTTCATAGGTTAGTCCCAAAAATAATATAAAATAGCATATTAATGCATATAAAACATCCAAAACAGATAATATAATAGCATGGAACAATAAAAACTTATAGATACGTTGGAGACGTATCAAGCATCCCCAAGCTTAATTCCTGCTCGTCCTCGAGTAGGTAAATGATAAAAACATAATTTTTAATATGGAATGCTACCTAACATACTTATCCATGTAATTTTCTTTATTGTGGCATGAATGTTCAGATCCATAAGATTCAAAACAAAAGTTTAATATTGACATAAAAACAATAATACTTCAAGCATACTAATAAAGCAATCATGTCTTCTCAAAATAACATGGCCAAAGAAAGCTATCCCTACAAAATCATATAGTCTGGCTATGCTCCATCTTCATCACACAAAGCATTCAAATCATGCACAACCCTGATGACAAGCCAAGCAATTGTTTCATACTTTTGATGTTCTCAAACCTTTTCAACTTTCACGCAATACATGAGCGGGAGCCATGGACATAGTGTTGGGAAACGTAGCATGCAATTTCAAAAAAATTCTACGCTCACGCAAGATCTATCTAGGAGATGCATAGCAACGAGAGGGGGAGAGTGTGTCTACGTACCCTCGTAGACCAAAAGCGGAAGCGTTAGTTTAACGCGGTTGATGTAGTCGAACATCTTTGCGATCCAACCGATCAAGCACCGAACGTACGGCACCTCCGAGTTCTGCACACGTTCAGCTCGATGACGTCCCTCGAACTCTTGATCCAGCAAAGTGTCGAGGGAGAGTTCCGTCAGCACGATGGCGTGGTGACGGTGATGGTGAAGTGATCCGCGCAGGGCTTCGCCTAAGCACTACGACAATATGACCGGAGGAGTAAACGGTGGAGGGGGGCGCCGCACACGGCTAAGAACAATTGTTGTGTCCTTGGAGGCGCCCCCCGCCCCAGTATATAAAGGAGGGAGAGGGGAGGAGGCCGGCCTAGGGGCGCCCCAAGTGGGAGGAGTCCCACTTGGGCTCCTAGTAGGATTCGGCCCCCCCTTTCCTTTTACCGGAAGGGGAAAGGGGGAAGGAGAGAGAGAAGGAGAAGGAAAGGGGGGCGCCGCCCCCTCCCCTTGTCCAATTCGGACTCTTCCCTTGGTGGGGGGGGGGGCAACCCTTGTGGGCTAGCTTGCCTACCTCCTATGGCCCATATGGCCCATATCTTCCCTCGGGGGGTTCCGGTAACCCCCCCTGGTACTCCGATACATACCCGATACATTCCGAAACACTTCTGGTGTCCGAATACTGTCGTCCAATATATCAATCTTTACCTCTCGACCATTTCGAGAGTCCTCGTCATGTCCGTGATCTCATCCGGGACTCCGAACAATCTTCGGTCACCAAAACACATAACTCATAATACAAATCATCATCGAACATTAAGCGTGCGGACCCTACGGGTTCGAGAACTATGTAGACATGACCGAGACACATCTCCGGTCAATAACCAATAGCGGAACCTGGATGCTCATATTGGTTCCTACATATTCTACAAAGATCTTTATCGGTCAAACCGTAATGACAACATACGTCATTCCCTTTGTCATCGGTATGTTACTTGCCTGAGATTCGATCGTCGGTATCTCCATACCTAGTTCAATCTTGTTACCGGCAAGTCTCTTTACTCATTCCGTAATGCATCATCCCATAACTAACTCATTAGTCACATTGCTTGCAAGGCTTATCATGATGTGCATTACCGAGAGGGCCCAGAGATACCTCTCCGATACTCGGAGTGACAAATCCTAATCTCGATCTATGCCAACCCAACAAACACCTTCGGAGACACCTGTAGAGTATCTTTATAATCACCCAGTTACGTTGTGACATTTGATAGCACACAAGGTGTTCCTCCGGTATTCGGGAGTTGCATAATCTCATAGTCAGAGGAATATGTATAAGTCATGAAGAAAGCAATAGCAATAAAACTTAACGATCATTATGCTAAGCTAACGGATGGGTCTTGTCCATCACATCATTCTCCTAATGATGTGATCCCGTTCATCAAATGACAACACATGTCTATGGTTAGGAAACTTAATCATCTTCGATCAACGAGCTAGTCTAGTAGAGGCTTACTAGGGACTCGGTGTTTTGTCTATGTATTCACACATGTATCAAGTTTCCGGTTAATACAATTCTAGCATGAATAATAAACATTTATCATGATATAAGGAAATATAAATAACAACTTTATTATTGCCTCTAGGGCATATTTCCTTCAGTCTCCCACTTGCACTAGAGTCAATAATCTAGATTACATTGTAATGATTCTAACACCCATGGAGTCTTGGTGCTGATCATGTTTTGCTCGTGGAAGAGGCTTAGTCAACGGGTCTGCAACATTCATATCCGTATGTATTTTGCAAATCTCTATGTCTCCCTCCTTGACTTGATCGCGGATGGAGTTGAAGCGTCTCTTGATGTGTTTGGTTCTCTTGTGAAATCTGGATTCCTTTGCTAAGGCAATTGCTCCAGTATTGTCAGAAAAGATTTTCATTGGACCCGATGCACTAGGTATTACACCTAGATCGGATATGAACTCCTTCATTTGCTACTTCCGAAGCAGCTATGTACTCCGCTTCACACGTAGATCCCGCCACGACGCTTTGCTTGGAACTGCACCAACTGACAGCTCCACCATTCAATATAAATACGTATCCGGTTTGTGACTTAGAGTCATTCGGATCAGTGTCAAAGCTAGCATCAACGTAACCATTTACGACAAGCTCTTTGTCACCTCCATAAACGAGAAACATATCCTTAGTCCTTTGCAGGTATTTCAGGATGTTCTTGACCGCTGTCCAGTGATCTACTCTTGGATTACTTTGGTACCTCCCTGCTAGACTTATAGCAAGGCACACATCAGGTCTGGTACACAGCATTGCATACATGATAGAACCTATGGCTGAGGCATAGGGAATGACTTTCATTTTCTCTCTATCTTCTGCAGTGGTCGAGCATTGAGTCTGACTCAACTTCACACCTTGTAACACAGGCAAGAACCCTTTCTTTGACTGATCCATTTTGAACTTCTTCAAAACTTTATCAAGGTATGTGCTTTGTGAAAGTCCAATTAAGCGTCTTGATCTATCTCTATAGATCTTGATGCCCAATATATAAGCAGCTTCACCGAGGTCTTTCATTGAAAAATTCTTATTCAAGTATCCTTTTATGCTATCCAGAAATTCTATATCATTTCCAATCAATAATATGTCATCCACATATAATATTAGAAATGCTACAGAGCTCCCACTCACTTTCTTGTAAATACAGGCTTCTCCAAAAGTCTATATAAAACCATATGCTTTGATCACACTATCAAAGCATATATTCCAACTCCGAGATGCTTGCACCAGTCCATAAATGGATCGTTGGAGCTTGCACACTTTGTTAGCACCTTTAGGATTGAAAAAACCTTCTGGTTGCATCATATACAACTCTTATTTGAGAAATCCATTAAGGAATGCAGTTTTGACATCCATTTGCCAGATTTCATAATCATAAAATGCGGCAATTATTAACATGATTCGGACAGACTTAAGCATCGCTACAGGTGAGAAGGTCTCATCGTAGTCAACTCCTTGAACTTGTCGAAAACCTTTCGCAACAAGTCGAGCTTTGTAGACAGTAACATTACCGTCAATGTCAGTCTTCTTCTTGAAGATCCATTTATTCTCTATGGCTTGCCGATCATCGGGCAAGTCAACCAAAGTCCACACTTTGTTCTCATACATGGATCCCATCTCGGATTTCATGGCCTCAAGCCATTTCGCGGAATCTGGGCTCACCATCGCTTCCTCATAGTTCGTAGGTTCGCCATGGTCTAGTAACATGACTTCCAGAACAGGATTACCATACCACTCTGGTGCGGAACGTACTCTGGTTGACCTACGAGGTTCGGTAGTAACTTGATCTGAAGTTTCATGATCATCATCATTAGCTTCCTCACTAATTGGTGTGGGCATCACTGGAACTGATTTCTGTGATGAACTACTTTCCAATTCAAGAGAAGGTACAATTACCTCATCAAGTTCTCCTTTCCTCCCACTTACTTATTTCGAGAGAAACTCCTTCTCTAGAAAGGATCCATTCTTAGCAACAAAGATTTTGCCTTCGGATCGGTGATAGAAGGTGTACCCAGCAGTTTCTTTTGGGTATCCTATGAAGACGTACTTCTCCGATTTGCGTTCGAGCTTATCAGGCTGAAGCTTTTTCACATAAGCATCACAACCCCAAACTTTAAGAAACGACAGCTTAGGTTTCTTGCCAAACCACAGTTCATACGGTGTCGTCTCAACGGATTTAGATGGTGCCCTATTTAACGTGAATGCAGCTGTCTCTAATGCATAACCCCAAAACTATAGTAGTAAATCGGTAAGAGACATCATAGTCGCACCATATCTAATAAAGTACGGTTACGACGTTCGGACACACCATTACGCTGTGGTGTTCTAGGTGGCGTGAGTTCTGAAACTATTCCACATTGTTTTAAATGAAGACCAAACTCGTAACTCAAATATTCGCCTCCGCGATCAGATCGTAGAAACTTTATTTTCTTGTTACAATGATTTTCCACTTCACTCTGAAATTCTTTGAACTTTTCAAATGTTTCAGACTTATGCTTCATTAAGTAGATATATCCATATCTGCTCAAATCCTCTGTGAAGGTCAGAAAATAACGATACCCGCCGCGAGCCTCAACACTCATCGGACCACATACATCGGTATGTATTATTTCCAATAAGTCAGTAGCTCGCTCCATTGTTCCGGAGAACGGAGTCTTAGTCATCTTGCCCATGAGGCATGGTTTGCAAGCATCAAATGATTCATAATCAAGTGATTCCAAAAGCCCATCTGCATGGAGTTTCTTCATGCGCTTTACACCAATATGACCTAAATAGCAGTGCCACAAATATGTTGCACTATCATTATCAACTTTGTAACTTTTGGCATCAATATTATGAATATGTGTATCACCACGATCGAGATTCAACAAAAATAGACCACTCTTCAAGGATGCATGACCATAAAAGATATTACTCATATAAATACAACAACCATTATTCTCTGATTTAAATGAATAACCTTCTCGCATTAAACAAGATCCAGATATAATGTTCATGCTCAACACTGGCACCAAATAACAATTATTCAGCTCTAAAACTAATCCCGAAGGTAGATGTAGAGGTAGCGTGCCGACGGCGATCACATCGACCTTGGAACCATTCCCGACACACATCGTCCCCTCATCCTTAGCCAATCTTCGTTTAATCCGTAGCCCCTGTTTCGAGTTGCAAATATGAGCAACAGAACCAGTATCAAATACCCAGGCGCTACTACCAGTATTAGTAAGGTACACATCAATAACATGTATATCAAATATACCTTTGTTCACTTTGCCATCCTTCTTATCCGCCAAATACTTGGGGCAGTTCCGCTTCCAGTGAACAGTCCCTTTGCAGTAGAAGCACTCAGTTTCAGGCTTGGGTCCAGACTTGGGCTTCTTCCCGGGAGTGACAACTTGCTTGCCATTCTTCTTGAAGTTCCCCTTCTTTGCCTTGCCCTTTTTCTTGAAACTAGTGGTCTTGTTAACCATCAACACTTGATGCTCTTTCTTGATTTCCACCTCCGCAGCTTTGAGCATAGCGAAGAGCTCGGGAATTGTCTTATCCATCCCTTGCATATTATAGTTCATCACAAAGCCTTTGTAGCTTGGTGGCAGTGATTGAAGAACTCTGTCAATAACACTATCATCCGGAAGATTAACTCCTAGCTGAGTCAAGTGGTTATGATATCCATACATTCTGAGTATGTGTTCACTGACAGAACTGTTCTCCTCCATCTTGTAGCTATAGAACTTGTTGGAGACTTCATATCTCTCAACTCGGGCATTTGCTTGAAATATTAACTTCAACTCCTGGAACATCTCATATGCTCCATGACGTTCAAAACGTCTTTGAAGTCCCGATTCTAAGCCGTAAGCATGGCACACTGAACTATAGAGTAGTCATCAGACCGTGTTTGCCAGACGTTCAAAGCGTCTACATTAGCGGGAGGGGGCTTGTCACCTAGCGGTGCATCAAGGACATAATTCTTCTGTGCAGCAATGAGGATAATCCTCAAGTTACAGACCCAGTCCGTGTAGTTGCTACCATCATCTTTCAACTTAGCTTTCTCTAGGAACGCATTAAAATTCAAGGGAACGGTAGCACGGGCCATTGATCTACAACATAGATATGCAAAAACTATCAGGACTAAGTTCATGATAAATTAAGTTCAATTAATCATATTACTTAAGAACTCCCACTTAGATAGACATCCCTCGAGTCATCTAAATGATCATGTGATCCATATCAACTAAACCATGTCTGATCATCACGTGAGATGGAGTAGTTTTCAATGGTGAACATCTCTATGTTGATCATATCTACTATATGATTCACGTTCGACCTTTCGGTCTCCAGTGTTCCGAGGCCATGTCTGTACATGCTAGGCTTGTCAAGTTTAACCCGAGTATTCTGCACGTGCAAAACTGTCTTGCACCCGTTGTATGTGAACGTAGAGCTTATCACACCCGATCATCACGTGGTGTCTCGGCACGATGAACTGTCGCAACGGTGCATACTCAGGGAGAACACTTATACCTTGAAATTTTAGTGAGGGATCATCTTATAATGCTACCGCCGTACTAAGCAAAATAAGATGCATAAAAGATAAACATCACATGCAATCAAAATATGTGACATGATATGGCCATCATCATCTTGTGCCTTTGATCTCCATCTCCAAATCACCGTCATGATCTCCATCGTCATCGGCATGACACCTTGATCTTCATCGTAGCGTCATTGTCGTCTCGCCAACTATTGCTTCTACAACTATCGCTAACGCATAGTGATAAAGTAAAGCAATTACATGGCGATTGCATTTCTTACAATAAAGCGACAACCATAAGGCTCCTGCCAGTTGCCGATAACTTTTACAAAACATGATCATCTCATACAATAACATATATCACATCATGTCTTGACCATATCACATCACAACATGCCCTGCAAAAACAAGTTAGACGTCTCTACTTTGTTGTTGCAAGTTTTACGTGGCTGCTACGGGCTTCTAGTAAGAACCGTTCTTACCCACGCATCAAACCCACAACGATGTTTCGTCAAGTTTGCTGTTTTAACCTTCAACAAGGACCGGCCGTAGTCAAATTCGATTCAACTAAAGTTGGAGAAACAGACACCTGCCAGCCACCATTATGCAAAACAAGTTGCATGTCTGTCGGTGGAACCGGTCTCATGAACGCGGTCATGTAAGGTTGGTCCGGGCCACTTCATCCAACAATACCGCCGAATCAAAATAAGACGTTGGTGGTAAGCAGTATGACTATCATCGCCCACAACTCTTTGTGTTCTACTCGTGCATATCATCTATGCATAAACCTGGCTCGGATGCCACTGTTGGGAAACGTAGCATGCAATTTCAACAAAATTCTACGCTCACGCAAGATCTATCTAGGAGATGCATAGCAACGAGAGGGGGAGAGTATGTCTACGTACCCTCGTAGACCGAAAGCGGAAGCGTTAGTTTAACGCGGTTGATGTAGTCGAACGTCTTTGCGATCCAACTGATCATGCACCGAACATACGGCACCTCCGAGTTCTGCACACGTTCAGCTCGATGACGTCCCTCGAACTCTTGATCCAGCAAAGTGTCGAGGGAGAGTTCCGTCAGCACGACGGCGTGGTGACGGTGATGGTGAAGTGATCCGCGCAGGGCTTCACCTAAGCACTACGACAATATGACCGGAGGAGTAAACGGTGGAGGGGGGCGCCGCACACGGCTAAGAACAATTGTTGTGTCCTTGGAGGCGCCCCCCGCCCCCGTATATAAAGGTGGGAGAGGGGAGGAGGCCGGCCTAGGGGCGCCCCAAGTGGGAGGAGTCCCACTTGGGCTCCTAGTAGGATTCGCCCCCCCCCCCCTTTCCTTTTACCGGAAGGGGAAAGGGGGAAGGAGAGAGAGAAGGAGAAGGAAAGGGGGGCTCCGCCCCCTCCCCTTGTCCAATTTGGACTCCTCCCTTGGTGGGGGGGCGGGGGGTGCCACCCCTTGTGGGCTGGCTTGCCTCCCTCCTATGGCCCATATCTTCCCCCGGGGGGTTCCGGTAACCCCCCCGGTACTCCGATACGTACCCGATACATTCCGAAAAGCTTCCGGTGTCCGAATAATATCGTCCAATATATCAATCTTTACCTCTCGACCATTTTGAGAGTCCTTGTCATGTCCGTGATCTCATCCGGGACCCGAACAATCTTCGGTCACCAAAACACATAACTCATAATACAAATCGTCATCGAACGTTAAGCGTGCGGACCCTACGGGTTCGAGAACTATGTAGACATGACCGAGACACATCTCTGGTCAATAACCAATAGTGGAACCAGGATGCTCATATTGGTTCCTACATATTCTACGAAGATCTTTATCGGTCAAACCGTAATGACAACTTATGTCATTCCCTTTGTCATCGGTATGTTACTTGCCCGAGATTCTATCGTCGGTATCTCTATACCTAGTTCAATCTCATTACCGGCAAGTCTCTTTACTCGTTCTGTAATGCATTGTGACGACCCCGGCTTAATCGTGCACTAATTATACACGCAAATGCGCACGATCAAGCCTAAGGACTCACTTGAAGATATCACAACACAACTCTAAAACATAAAATAAAGTCATACAAGCTTAATATTACAAGCCAGGGCCTCGAGGGCTCGAATACAAGCTCGATGGCATACAAGCGTCAGCGGAAGCATTAGATATCTGAGTACAGATATATTACAGAGAGAGAGATAAGCCTTCACAGAGGCGGGGTAAAAATAAAAACTACGATCGAAAGGCGTAGGCCTCCTGCCCTGGACCCTCCGATCCTACTCCTGGTCGTCGAACGGCTCCTCGTAGTAGTAGTACTCGCCAGGCGGATAGTAGTACTGGTCGTCGGCTGGGGCTTCTGGCTCAGGGGCTCCGTCGTCTGGTGGCATCAAATGAAAAATGGGGGAAAAAGAAAATAAAGCAAACGTGAGTACTCATCCGAAGTACTCAGCAAGCAAGGATCTACACTACATATGCATCATTGTCAAAGGAATGGCTGTATATGTGGACTGGGCTGCAGAAATGCCAGAGTAGAGGGGGAAAGCCTAGTCCTATCGAAGACTAGCATCTTCAACAATCTTCGACAGTCTTGCAGCATCAGGAGAGAGCAGATGAACATAATGTAAAGTAGTAGTAGTAGTAATATCATCAACCTCGACCTGAGATCCTTTCTCGACTCCCTGCGAGAAAGCAATCCCAGAGCCGTACTATCCAGTTCTCACCACATGTTCTAGTTGTACCGATCGGGATACAACTCCGAGTGTCCGTTACCGTAGGACAGGCTATCGATAGAAGTTTCTTCCCTGCAGGGGTGCACCAACTTACCCACCACGCTCACTTAACTCTGGCCGGACACACTTTTCTGGGTCATGCCCGGCCTCGGCTAAGCAACACGCCGCAACCCGACCTAGGCTTATAAGGGAGGTCAGCACGCCGGACTAAACCTATGCCCCCAGGGGTCTTGGGCCATCGCCCCGGGAACTCCTGCACGTTACGGGGCCACCGAGAGCAGACCTAGCAACCCCTTATACAAGCGCGGTTGCGTTACCAGTCCAACTCGGCGTGCGCCGCTCCTTACTGACGTCAAACAAGCTTCGGCTGATGTGTACGACGCAGAACGCCCATACTATGCCCACGTGATGGTTAGTGCTATCGGGCCAGAGGCCCCTCGGATCAAATATCCAAACCGTAGTGGATTAGGAGCGCGCGGAAACGAGCAGAGACTCACGATCGATGTGACCCCGTCGCCCCGTCTCGAGGACTTGCGGCAAGGGCTAAGAATGCCCGGCCACGCCTCATAGTTATCTCGCGGGCACCATCCAGGTCAACCCGACTCCACATCACTTCGCGTTAAGCTTGCGCGGGTACCCCTCAGGGCCGACCCGTCTTTAGTATCATAGTTTAGTGCAAGTCATAATATCCAAGGTAACTGTGTGTCTGACACCGAAGGGAACCATGAGGAATCACCCTTGATGGAATTCCCGCTCGATGTTATCATCAAGGTGAACGAAGGAGGAATCACCCTCGAGGTCCACACTTGAGAGGTTGCGCGACGATGTCGTTATCGGGGGTGGTGTAGGAGGAATCACCCTCGCTTACCACGACCGAGTAACTAACCTACAAGGTTAACATCAGAAGTGCTAACGAGGTATCACCCTCGGCACTCGATGGTGACCCAGTAGTGTCGAGCACTTAAGGGGGGGGGGAAAGTGATGTGCGGTGCCCTGGACTGATCTTCAATCCCGATGATCGGGTCTTCTGATATCCAGCAGGGCAGTCGGGATCAAGTGGGGGTCTCGGTCGTGTCTCTACCCATCCTATGCTAAACAGTTTAGGATAACAGGAATGTATCAAAAGTAGGTTACAAGTAAACAGGCTATGCAACAGAGTAGGATAGTAACAGCAGCAGTATCATCTAATGCAAGCATAAGAGGGGAGAGAATAGGCGATATCGGAATACTCAAAATGGGGGTGCTTGCCTGTTTGGTCTGGGGCAAGGGCAAGGTCTTCAGGGGTGTCGTCGGGAACGTAGTCGTACTCCGGAGCTGCGTCTGCGTCTGGAGCTACGTCTGCGTCGGGGTCTATCGAGAGATAAGAGGGGGAGGAAACAGGTAAACAATATGCAATCATATGCCACACAGTGCGTGCTATGCTATGATGCAGTGCAGGGTTGCCTAAATATGCATCTAAGTCATTTTAGTTATTTTTAGAATTATTCTGGGATTTTATATCCGACGTGTGTGCACTATTCATCTGCCGGATTCGGGTCCGGAGTTACGAGTTCTTCTACGTAGGAGGTTCCGATGGAGAAACAGACGGCACGATTAGACTCGTCTCGTCGTTCTGAGCAACTTTCATGTTTTAACTTTTTCGATCCGAGCTACGGTTTAAAAGTTATTAATTTTTAAAGATTATTTGAATTTCTGGAATTATTTTTATTTATCAGAAAATGAATTATGACGTCAGCATGACGCGCTGCTGACGTCAGCAAGTCAACAGGACGGTTGACCAGTCAAACCTGACATGTGGGTCCAGTGGGGCCCACATGTCAGCCTCTGTTTAGGCTAATCAGTGGATTAATTTAATTACCAGGGTTAATTAGGGGGTGGACCCCACATGTCAGTGAGACATTAGGTTAATCTAATTAGTTTCTAATTAATTAAATCTTTAATTAGTCTAATTATCGAACGGGACCCACGTGTCAGCTACAGGGGTGAACAGAGCCCGCGTTGACTCGGGTCAACGCGGTCAACTGGGCCCGTGGGACCCACTGGCAGTGACCCAGGGGTTTCCCACGTGGCAGCCACGTCGGCGCCGGCGCCGGAGATCGCTCCGGCGACCAATTTCGCGGCGGCCGCTCGCCGGAGTTCGTCGGATTTGCGTTTTAGCGCACCATTTCGCGCGCGGTTGACAGCGTTCAAACGAGGACTCGACGCCGCGTCCATCGATGGTGTCGGAACGGACCGGGGAGGCCTAACGTGACAGCGGCGTCGACATCGGCGGCGAGGTGCTCGGGCGAGCGACGGAAACGGCGACCCAGCGCGCAAACAAGTGAAGGAAAAGGCTAGGCGGGGTCTACTCGTCGCGGTGAGTGTGATGGTGGCGCGCACGGGACCATTTGGTCACCGTGGCCACGCCGGCGACGAGGTCGCGCGACGGTGAGCTCGGGCGTGAACGGGGCGGCGTCTACAGCTCGGGAACGACGAGGAGAAGAAGCAGGGAGGGAAGGAGAGGCTCACAGCGGTGGTAGCCGTTCAGAGCCTGCTCGGGGCAGGCGCGGAGCGGCTGGATTCGCCGGGTTCTCGCCGGAGTCCGAGAAGAAGGGGGCAGTGCGGCTCGGCGTCTCTGGGGCTCCTCGGCTCCACCGAATGGCTCGGGGCGGCGTAGTCGAGGACGGCGGAGAGGGTGGACAGCTCGGCGTGCCCCGGGGATGACGGTGGCCGCGACGGAGGCGAACGGCGGCGAGGCTGGCGCTCGGCCGCTCTGGATCTGGAGGGGAAGACGGGCGGAGCGAGAGAGAGGAGAGGGGAAAGTGGCGAGGAGAGCCAGGGGAGACGCACGGCCTCTCCCTTATCCCCTCGCGGCGCCCGCGACGTCGCGCTGTCGGCGTCTCGCCGGCGCACGCGCGCTCGTCCACAGGGAGGTTGACACGGCGAGGGAGAGAGAAGGGGATGGGCCAGCTGGGCTGCGACTCGGGGCACTGTGCACTAAGGCCCAGTGCACAGTGTCCCGCTTTTGATTTTCTGTTTTAGCTTCTCCATTTTCTTTTATCCTTTTCTGTTTCAAAATGTTTAGGGCACTTGTGCACTTTCGAAAAATGTGGGAGTTGGCCCAAATATTGCAATGCAATATTAGCTCTCACCAAAAAGTGGTTTGGACAGTTTTGGAGTTCATTTGAATCTGCAATGATTTTAAATGAATTAATATTGCTGTTTTGGGTGCTGTTTCATCTTGTTTGACTCATCAATCATATTCCAAAAATGTTGGTTATGATTTTGCCATGACCACTGGATTATTTGCTAATTAAATAACATTTCTCCAGCAGAGTTTGATCAACCTTATATTTCACTTATGAATTAAGTTGATTTTAAAAATGGAGTTGATTTACTTTGGTTAGCCACTATGTTTAATCACTGCATATGATATGACTTGGCATTATTAACAGCTGATCATGGTGGCTATTACATAGGGGTGTTACATGCATCATCCCGTAACTAACTCATTAGTCACATTGCTTGCAAGGCTTATCATGATGTGCATTACCGAGAGGGCCCAGAGATACCTCTCCGATACTCGGAGTGACAAATCCTAATCTCGATCTATGCCAACCCAACAAACACCTTCGGAGACACCTGTAGAGCATCTTTATAATCACCCAGTTATGTTGTGACGTTTGATAGCACACAAGGTGTTCCTCCGGTATTCGGGAGTTGCATAATCTCATAGTCAAAGGAATATGTATAAGTCATGAAGAAAGCAATAGCAATAAAACTTAACGATCATTATGCTAAGCTAACGGATGGGTCTTGTTCATCACATCATTCTCCTATTGATGTGATCCCGTTCATCAAATGACAACACATGTCTATGGTTAGGAAACTTAACCATCTTTGATCAACGAGCTAGTCTAGTAGAGGCTTACTAGGGACTCGGTGTTTTGTCTATGTATTCACACATGTATCAAGTTTCTGGTTAATACAATTCTAGCATGAATAATAAACATTTATCATGATATAAGGAAATATAAATAACAACTTTATTATTGCCTCTAGGGCATATTTCCTTCACATAGCACTATAGGTGGAATAGAATATGGTGGTTGTGGAGAAGACAAAAAAAGAAGGCGATAGTCTCACATCAACTAGGCGTATCAAGGGGCTATGGAGATGCCCATCAATAGATAACAATGTGAGTGAGTAGGGATTGCCATGCAACAGATGCACTAGAGCTATAAGTTTATGAAAGCTCAAGAAGAAACTAAGTGGGTGTGCATCCAACTTGCTTGCTCATGAAGACCTAGGGCAATTTGAGGAAGCCCGTCATTGGAATATACAAGCCAAGTTCTATAATAAAAATTTCCACTACTATATGAAAGTGACAACATAGGAGACTCTCTATCATGAAGATCATGGTGCTACTTTGAAGCACAAGTGTGGAAAAAGGATAGTAACATTGCCCCTTCTCTCTTTTCTCTTATTTTTTTTTATTTTGGTGGGCTTCTTTGGCCTCTTTTTTTTTGTGGGCTTCGTTGGCCTCTTTTATTTTTTTGTAAAGTCCGGAGACTCATCCCAACTTGTGAGGGAATCATAGCTTCCATCATCCTTTCCTCGCATGGGACAATGCTCTAATAATGAAGATCATCACACTTTTATTTACTTACAACTCAAGAATTACAACTCGATACTTAGAACAAAATATGACTCTATATGAATGCCTCCGGCGGTGTACCGGGATGTGCAATGACTCAAGAGTGACATGTATAAATATGAAAAGGAGGCCTTGCCACAAACACGATGTCAACTACATGATCATGCGAAGCAATATGACAATGATGGAGCGTGTGATAATAAAACGGAATGGTGGAAAGTTGCATGGCAATATATCTTGGAATGGCTATGGAAATTCCATAATAGGTAGGTATGGTGGCTGTTTTGAGGAAGGTAAAAGGTAGGTGCATGGTACCGGCGAAAGTTGCGCGGTACAAGAGAGGCTAGCAATGGTGGAAGGGTGAGAGTGCGTATAATCCATGGACTCAACATTAGTCATAAAGAACTCACATACTTATTGCAAAAATCTATTAGTCATCGAAACAAAGTACTACGCGCATGCTCCTAGTGGGATAGATTGGTAGGAAAAGACCATCGCTCGTCCCCGACCGCCACTCATAAGGAAGACAATCAATAAATAAATCATGCTCCGATTTCATCACCTAATGGTTCACCGTACGTGCATGCTACGGGAATCACAAACTTTAACACAAGTATTTCTACAATCCACAATTACTCACTAGCATGACTCTAATATTACCATCCTCATATCTCAAAACAATCATAAGGAATCAAACTTCACATAGTATTCAATGCACTTTATATGAAAGTTTTTATTATATCCCTCTTGGATGCCTATCATATTAGGACTAAACTTATAACCAAAGAAAATTACCATGCTGTTTAAAAAGACTCTCAAAATAATATAAGTGAAGCATGAGAGTTCAACAATTTCTATAAAATAAAACCACCGCCGTGCTCTAAAAAGATATAAGTGAAGCATTAGAGCAAAATTGCCTAGCTCAAAAGATATAAGTGAAGCACATAGAGTATTCTAATAAATCGCGATTCATGTGTGTCCCTCTCAAAAGGTGTGTACAGCAAGGATGATTGTGGCAAACTAAAAATCAAAGACTCATATCATACAAGACTCTCCAAGCAAAACACATATCATGTGGTGAATAAAAATATAGCCTCAATTAAATTTACCGATAGACGAAGACGAAAGAGGGGATGCCTTCCGGGGCATCCCCAATCTTAGGCTCTTGATTGTACTTGAATATTACCTTGGGTTGCCTTGGGCATCCCCAAGCTTAGGCTTTTTGCACTCCTTATTCCATAGTCCATCAAATCTTTACCCAAAACTTGAAAACATCACAACACAAAACTCACCAGAAAACTCATGAGATCCGTTAGTACAAGAAAATAAAATCACCACTTTTGGTACTGTTGTGAACTCATTCTTTATTTATATTGGTGTAATATCTACTGTATTCCAACTTCTCCATGGTTCATATCCCCCGATACTACCCATAGATTCATCAAAATAAGCAAACAACACAAAGAAAACAGAATCTGTCAAAAACAGAATAGTCTGCTAAGATCCGAATTATTCTAATACTTATGTAACTCCAACAATTATGAAAAATTAGGAAAGCTTAGGCCATTTATATATAAATCCTGTGTAAAACAATTCATGGTTTTTAAACGCTCCAGTCATTTATTAAAATTCTGCGACTGGACGCAAAAGTTTCTGTTTTTCAGCAAGATCAAATCAAGTATCACCGTAAGCCATCCCAAAGGTCTTACTTGGCACAAACACTAATTAAAACACCAAAACACATCTAACCAGAGGCTAGATGAAAAATTTATTGAAAAACAAAACCAAAAAAAACAAGAACAAAAATAAAATTGGGTTGCCTCCCAATAAGCGCTATTGTTTAACGCCCTTAGCTAGGCATAAAAACACATAGATCTAGGTATTGTCATCTTTGGTATGCAATCCATAAGTATCTCTCATAATATATTTATATGGCAACTAAATTTTCTTTCTAGGAAAGTGTTCCATGCCCTTCCTTAACGGAAATTGAAATCTATTGTTTTCTTCTTTCATATCAATAATTGCACCAATCGTTCTAAGGAAAGGTCTACCAAGAATAATAGGACATGTAGGATTGCAATCTATATCAAGAACAATGAAACCTACGGGCACATAATTCCTATTTGCAAAAATAAGAACATCATTAATCCTTCCCGTAGGTTTCTTAATAGTGGAATCCGCAAGATGCAAATTTAAAGAGCAATCATCCAATTCGCGAAAACCTAACACATCACATAAAGTTTTTGGAATCATGGAAACGCTAGCACCCAAATCACAGAAAGCATGACACTCATAATCTTTAATATTAATCTTAATAGTAGGTTCCCACTCATCATAAAGTTTTCTAGGGATAGAAACTTCCAATTCAAGCTTTTCTTCAAAAGATTTCATCAAAGCATCAACAATATGTTTAGTAAAAGCTTTATTTTGATTATAAGCATGAGGAGAATTCAACATGGATTGCAACAAGGAAATACAATCTATTAAAGAACAATTATCATAATTAAAGTCCTTGAAATCCAAAAGAGAGGGTTCATTGCTGCTTAAAGTTTTGACCTCTCCAATCCCACTTTTATCTATTTTTGCATCAAGATCTATAAACTCCGAATCATTGGGATGCCTTTTAACTAAAGTTGACTCATCTCCAGTCCCATATTTATCAAGATTTATTTTAGAAAACAAAGATTCAATAGGATTCACATCAATCACTTTAAGATCTTCATCATTATTTTCACAAGAACTAGAAGAACACGCTTTCACAAACCAATCTCGCTTAGCACAAATCCTAGCGGTTCTTTCCTTACATTCATCAATAGAAATTCTCATAGCTTTTAAAGACTCATTAATATCATGCTTGGGTGGAATAGATCTAATTTTCAAAGAATCAATCTCCAGAGAAATTTTATCCATGTTCCTAGCCAAATCATCAACCTTAAGCAATTTTTCTTCAACAAAGCATTGAAATTCTTTTGCGAACTCATATATTCTTTAATACTATTCTCAAAATCAGAGGGCAACTTATTATAATTTCCATAAGAATTGTTGTAGGAATTACCATATTTGTTAGAGGAATTACTAAGAAACGGCCTAGGATTAAAATTACCTCTATACGCGTTATTACCAAAATTGTTCCTACCAACAAAATTCACATCCATAGATTCATTATTGTTCTCAATCAAAGTAGACAAAGGCATATCATTAGGATCAATAGGAGCGCTCTTGCTAGCAAATAATTTCATAAGTTCATCCATATTCTCACTCAAAACATTAATCTCTTCAATCACATGCACTTTTTTTACTAGTAGAAGATCTTTCGGTATGCCTTTGCGAATAATTAACCATAATATTATCTAGGAGTTTAGTAGCTTCCCCTAAAGTAATTTCCATAAAAGTACCCCCCGCGGCCGAATCTAAAAGATTTCTAGAAGCAAAATTCAATCCGGCAAAAAAAATTTGTATGATCATCCACAAATTTAAACCATGAGTAGGGCAATTTCGTATCATCAATTTCATCCTCTCACAAGATTGTGCAACATGTTCATGATCAAGTTGCTTAAAATTCATAATATCGTTCATAAGGGAGATGATCTTAGCGAGCGGAAAATACTTGGAAATAAAAGCATCTTTACACTTGTTCCATGAATCAATACAATTTTTAGGCAAAGATGAAAACCAAGTTTTAGCACGATCTCGTAGTGAGAATGGAAATAGCTTCAATTTAACAATATCATTATCCACATCTTTCTTCTTTTGCATATCACAGAACTCAACGAAATTATTTAGATGGGATGCGGCATCTTCACTTGGAAGGCCGGAAAATTGATCTTTCATAACAAGATTCAGTAAAGCGGCATTAATTTCATAAGATTCCGCAATAGTGGCGGGAGCAATCAGAGTACTAATAAAATCATTGTTATTAGTATTAGAAAAATCACACAATTTGGTATTCTCTTGAGCCATCGTGACAAAGCAAGCAATCTAACACACGAGCAAACAAAAAGCAAACAAAAAAAAAACGAACGGAAGAAGGGCGAATAAAAAGGCAAATTTTTTCGAAAATCGTTTTAGAAGTGGGGGAGAGGAAAACGAGAGGCAAATGGCGAATAATGTAATGCAAGAGATGAGAGTTTATGATGGGTACTTGGTATGTCTTGCCTTGGCGTAGATCTCCCCGGCAACGGCGCCAGAAATTATTCCTACTACTTCTTGAGCTTGCGTTGGTTTTTCCCTTGAAGAGAAAAGGGTGATGCAGCACAGTAGAGATAAGTATTTCCCTCAGTTAAGAACCAAGGTATCAATCCAGTAGGAGAAGAACACACAAATCACCAACACGTGCACAAACAATCAAACACTTGCACCCAACGCGATAAAGGGGTTGTCAATCCCTTCACGGTCACTTGCAAAGGTGAGATCTGATAGAGATAGATAAACAAAAGATAAAATATTTTTGGGTTTTTTGGTGTATAGATCTGAAAATAAAAGATTGCAAAATAGTAGATCGGAAACTAATATGATGGAAAATAGACCCGGGGGCCATAGGTTTCACTAGAGGCTTCTCTCATGAAGGCAAGTAATACGGTGGGTGAACAAATTACTGTCGAGCAATTGATAGAAAAGTGCAAAGTTATGACGATATCCAAGGCAATGATTATGCATATAGGCATCACGTCCGTGTCAAGTAGACCGACTCCTGCCTGCATCTACTATTATTACTCCACACATCGACCGCTATCCAGCATGCATCTAGAGTATTAAGTTCATAAAGAGCGGAGTAACGCCTTAAGTAAGATGACATGATGTAGAGGAATAAACTCAAGCAATATGATGAAAACCCCATCTTTTTATCCTCGATGGCAACAATGCAATATGTGTCTCGCTATCCCTACTTTGTCACTGGGTGAAATCACGCAAGATTGAACCCAAAGCTAAGCACCTCTCCCATTGCAAGAATAACCAATCTAGTTGGCCAAACCAAACCGATAATTCGAAGAGAAATACAAAGATATTAAATCATGCATAAAAGAATTCAAAGAAGATTCAAATAATATTCATAGATAAGCTGATCATAAATCCACAATTCATCGGATCTCGACAAACACACCGCAAAAGAAGATTACATCGGATAGATCTCCAAGAACATCAAGGAGAACGTTGTATTGAGAATCAAAGAGAGAGAAGAAGCCATCTAGCTACTAGCTATGGACCCGTAGGTCTGAGGTAAACTACTCACGCATCATCGGAAGGGCAATGGAGTTGATGTAGAAGCCCTCCGTGATCGATTCCCCCTCCGGCAGGATGCCGAAAAAGGCCCCAAGATGGGATCTCACGGGAACAGAAGGTTGCGGCAGTGGAAAAGTGTTTTCATGGATGCCTCTGGTGGTTCTAGAATATATGTGAATATATAGGAGGAAGAGCTAGGTCAGGGGAGTCCCGAGGGGCCCACAAGGTAGGGGGGCGCGCCCCCCCTAGGGCGCCCTCCACCCTTGTCGCCGCCTCGTGGCTCTTCTGACTTGGGCTCCAAGTCCCCTGGGTGTCTTCTGGTCCAAGAAAAATCATCGTGAAGTTTTATTCCGTTTGGACTCCGTTTGGTATTCCTTTTCTGCGAGGCTCAAAAACAAGGAAAAAACAGAAACTGGCACTGGCACTGGGCTCTAGGTTAATAAGTTAGTCCCCAAAATAATATAAAATAGCATATTAATGCATATAAAACATCCAAAACAGATAATATAATAGCATGGAACAATAAAAAATTATAGATACATTGGAGACGTATCATGATGCACGTGACGAAGAATCTTTGCGTGAACCTGCTAGGCTTCTTGGGCATGTATGGGAAGACAAAAGATACACCGGAGGCACAGGAGGACCAGCAACGTGTGCACGAAAAAGACGGCATGCATCCAAAGCAGTATGAAGGTCCTGCCAGCTATGCTCTTACCAAAGAAGAGAAGGAAATCTTCTTTGAATGCCTGCTCAGTATGAAGGTCCCGTTTGGCTTCTCGTCCAATATAAAGGGAATAATAAATATGGCAGAAAAAAGTTCCAGAACCTAAAGTCTCATGACTGCCACGTGATTATGACGCAACTACTTCCGGTTGCATTGAGGGGGCTTCTACCGGAAAACCTTCGATTAGCCATTGTGAAGCTATGTGCATTCCTCAATGCAATCTCTCAGAAGGTAATCGATCAAGAAATCCTACCAAGGTTAAAGAATGATTTGGTGCAATGTCTTGTCAGTTTCGAGCTGGTGTTCCCACCAGCCTTCTTCAATATCATGACGCACGTCTTAGTTCATCTAGTCGACGAGATTGCCATTCTGGGCCCTGTATTTCTACACAATATGTTCCCCTTTGAGAGGTTCATGGGAGTCTTAAAGAAATATGTCCGTAACTGTGCTAGGCCAGAAGGAAGCATCTCCACGGGCCATCAAACAGAGGAGGTCATTGGGTTTTGTGTTGACTTCATTCCTGGCCTTAAGCCGATTTGTCTCCCTCAATCGCGGTATGAGGGGAGACTGACTAGAAAAGGCACGCTAGGAGCGGACTCAATAATATGTAGGGATGGGCATTCTTGGGCTCAAGCACACTACCCAGTTCTACAGAATTCTACCTTGGTGACCCCGTATGTCAATGAACACAAGAATACTCTGTGCTCCAAACACCCGGAGCAGTGTGACGACTGGATTACATGTGAACACATCAGGACTTTCGGCAGTTGGTTGCAAACACATCTCATGGGTGACAAAATTGTTGGAGATGAGCGGTACTCGTTGGCCAGGGGACCATCTTCGACTGTATTGACTTACAAAGGGTACGAGATAAATGCGAATACATTTTACATGATCGCCCAAGATCAAAAGAGCACCAACCAAAACAGTGTTGTCCGCTTTGATGCAGCAACCAACAGGGGAAAGGACACATATTATGGTTACATAGTGGACATATGGAAACTTGACTATGGACGTGATTCTAAGGTCCCTTTGTTTCGGTGCAAATGGGTCAATCTGTTAGGAGGCGGGGTACAGGTAGACCCGCAGTACGGAATGACAACAGTGGATCTCAACAATCTTGGGTACACAAACGAACCATTCGTCCTAGCCAACAATGATGTGGCGCAGGTTTTCTATGTGAAGGACATATCTACCAAACCGAGAAAAAGAAAAGATAAGGAAGCGAATACTTCATACGATGAGCCAAAGCGCCACATAGTTCTTTCAGGGAAAAGAGACATCATGGGAGTGGAGGGCAAGACAGACATGTCTGAAGATTATGAAAAGTTTCATGAAATTCCTCCCTTCAAAGTGAAGGCTAACCCAAGCACCCTGTTAAATGATGAAGATTATCCATGGTTACGGCGCAATAAGCAAGGGACACATGCGAAGAAAAAGTGAAGGAGGATACGATGATGGCTCTGATTATGCGAAGAAAAAATGAAATGCCTTTTGTAATAGATGAGTTTTCGTCCGAAACCCTGATACTTCGAAAGAGATTGTCCATTTTGTACACGAAGTGCATCCAGTTTTTGCCGTAACCCTCTCAACTTTTTAGCACATGCTATGTGGGTGAAATGATGATAACATGCCAACTTTCAACCTTTTCAGAGTTCATTTGTAGTGATTTTTAATTTCAGGGTCATTTAGCTAAAAAAAATCAGTAAATGCATGAAAAATACCAAATGAAGTCAGAAAGGGTTGAAAATTGATGATGTGGCTTTGAATGGTGCATGTTGAACGCACAAAAAGTCTGGAGTTGAAATATGTTCAAAAAAATAAAATCCCTTTGTAACAGATGAGTTTTCGTCCGAAACCCTGATACTTCGAAAGAGATTGTCCATTTTGTACACGAAGTGCATCCAGTTTTTGCTGTAACCCTCTCAACTTTTTAGCACATGCTATGTGGGCGAAATGATGATACCATGCCAACTTTCAACCTTTTCACAGTTCATTTGTATTGCTTTTCAATTTGAGAGTCATTTAGCTCAAAGAATGAACTAATAGCAAAAAGAATGAACTAAAAAGCTTTTATAAAACTCTAATATAGCAAAAACAATGAACTAAAAAGCTTTTATAAAACTCTAATAGCAAAAAGAATGAACTAAAAAGTGTCAATTAAAATATAATATTCTTCAATAGCAAAAAGAATCAATTAAAAAGAATCAAAATAATATTAACTAAAATTATCAAAGTATTTTTTTGTTAAAATGTTTAATAGTAAAAAGAATTTTCATAAAGTATTTTTGTTACAAACTTTAATAGCAAACTAAAAAGCTTTTATAAAACTCTAATAGAAAAAGGAATCAACTAAGAAGAAACTATAAAAAATAAAACTTATGCAACTAAAATTATATAAAATTTATGCAACTAAAATTATATAACTAAAAATAACATATGCAAAAAATAACATTAAAAATTTAAAAACATAACATACGCAAAAAAATAAAAAAAAAGGCCCGCCTACTAGGCACCACGGCATGCATACGACTAGAAACCCTACAAATGGGCCAGGATGCAGGCCCGCAGTGCAAGTAGGCCCAACAGGGAGTGAGATAGGCATGTATTGCCTGCATTAGAGAGGAGCTCGAGATGGTGGTGGCAGCTGCGCTTATAAACCACTCGCAGTCCCTCTCAACTAGTAAGGTGGGACTAAACTTTTGGCTACGGCAGCGCAGCCCTTTGGTCCCGGTTCGTGGCTCACACCAGGACTAAAGGCCCCCCTTTCGTCCCGGTTCGAGCCACGAACCGGGACAAAAGGGTTGAGCTTCCCGCCCTTTGGGCTGGCAAAAAACACCTTTGGTCCCGGTTGGTGGCTCGAACCGGGACGAAAGGGGGGCCTTTAGTCCCGGTTTGAGCCACGAACCGGGACCAATGCTCTGGGTATATAAACAACACTTAGCAGTTTTCCATTCACTTCCTTTGATCTCTCCTCTCCCCCGACGGCGCCACGACCACCTCGACGCCGCTAGGCTGCCGGACTACGCCGTCGCCTCCCCGAGCACTGCCCCGACGACCTCGCTGTCCCCCCTGCCCCGACGCCCTCACCGACGCGCCGGACCTCCTCGTGCGCCCTCCTCCCCGTCGCCGCGCGTGCCCCCGAGCCTGCCTCATCGCCGTCGCCACGCCCCTGCCCTGCCGTCGCCGTCGCCGCGCACTGCCTCCTCGTCGCCGCCCCCAGTGAGCTCGCCGCCCCTGCCCCCTCTATTTTTTCTATAGATGATATGATGATGTAGATTTTTTTTTTCTGTTGTATATATAGATGATATGATGATGATGATATATAGATGATTTTCATTATGGTGATATATAGATTATTTTCATTATGGTGATATATAGATTATTTTTTCTTTAGAATTTTTCTGTAGATGATATAGAATTTTTCTATAGATGATATGATGAGCGTTGTCGATCTCCTTCGCCCTCCCGCCCTGATGTTTGCTTGAACTTTGTCGGTATTTCCCCAAAGAGGAAGGGATGATGCAGCACATCAACGATAGGTATTTCCCTCAGTGATGAGACCAAGGTTATCGAACCAGTAGGAGAACCACGCAACACCACGTAAACAGCTCCTGCACACAAAGAACAAATACTTGCAACCCGACGTGTTAAAGGGGTTGTCAATCCCTTTCGGGTAACGGCAACAGAAATTGGCAAGTGGACGGGAGAAAGTTGTAATAGATTGAATAAATAGATCACGAATAAAATAAAGTGAAGCAAAATATTTTTGGGTTTTTAGAAATATAGATCTGAAAATAAAAGTGGCAAATAAATAAAAAGGCAAATAGCAAAATAGATCTAAAAATATATGATGAGAAAATAGACCCGGGGGCCGTAGGTTTCACTAGTGGCTTCTCTCGAGAAAAATAGCATATGGTGGGTAAACAAATTACTGTTGGGCAATTGATAGAACTTCAAATAATCATGACGATATCCAGGCAATGATCATTATATAGGCATCACGTCCAAGATTAGTAGACCGACTCCTGCCTGCATCTACTACTATTACTCCACACATCGACCGCTATCCAGCATGCATCTAGTGTATTAAGTTCATGGAGAAACGGAGTAATGCAATAAGAACGATGACATGATGTAGACAAGATCTATTTATGTAGAAATAGACCCCATCTTGTTATCCTTAATGGCAATGATACATACGTGTCGGTTCTCCTTCTGTCACTGGGATCAAGCACCGTAAGATCGAACCCATCACAAAGCACCTCTTCCCATGGCAAGAAAAACCGATCTAGTTGGCCTAACTAAATGAAAGATTCAAAGAAGAAATACGAGGCTATAAGTAATCATGCATATAAGAGATCAAAAGACTCAAATAACTTTCATGGAAAAAAACATAGATCTGATCATAAACTCAAAGTTCATCGAATCCCAACAAACACACTGCAAAAAGAGTTACATCAAATAGATCTCCAAGAGGCCGTTGTATTGAGAATCAAAAGAGAGAGAGAAAGCCATCTAGCTACTAACTACGGACCTGTGGGTCTACAATGGACTACTCACGCATCATCGGAGAGGCACCAATGAGGATGATGAACCCCTCCGTGATGGTGTCTAGATTGGATCTGTGGTTTCTGGAACTTGCGCCGGCTGGAATTGATTTTCGTCGACTCCACTACGGTTTCTGGAATATTGGGGCATTTATAGAGCAAAGAGGCGGTACGGGAGGCCACCGAGGTGGGCACAACCCATCAGGGCGCACCTGGGCCTCCAGGCGCGCCCTGGTGTCTTGTGCTCACCTCGGGCCCCCTCTTCGGTACTTCTTTGGCCCACTGCATGTCTTCTGGTTCAAAAAAATCTCCAAAAAGTTTCGCTACGTTTGGACTCCGTTTGGTATTGATTTCCTGCGAAGTAAAAAACAAGCAGAAGACATCAACTGGCACTGGGCACTATGTCAATAGGTTAGTCCCAAAAAATGATATAAAGTTGCTATAAAATGATTGTAAAACATCCAAGAATGATAATATAACAGCATGGAACAATAAAAAATTATAGATACGTTGGAGACGTATCACGCCCCTACCCGTTTGTCGAAGGTGGCGGGTGGGGTCTTATATATAATGCTACAACAATAATATTGATTTATTCGGTAGGCGACATAGGTCAATGGGGTAGAATGGATAGTTCGATCTCTTGCATAGCGATTGTCGTAACTCTCTCAGGAATTCAACATGTCCCCGATAACTTCGACATGAGGGGGGGGGGGGGGGGTCCGCAAAGTATCCTCGACGACCACTAATCCATCTCTCATGTTTGTATTATATCCCCATGTTTGCCACTAATCCATCTCTCATGTTTGTATATTGCCATGTTGTAATATTTGCAGAATTTATGGACAGAGACTTAAAACAAGAAGAGTTGTTGGGGGATATAATCCATGACGGAAGTGATCCCTTGTCGTTTCTCAATGACACCGATGGTCAGGAAGGAGTGGATGATCGCTCCGGTGATCCAACAATGGAGGAGGAAGGAGATCATGACGGCTCCGTTGACCGAATGGCGGAGGAAGGAGATCATGATCACGGCTCCGGTGACCGAACAGAGGAGGGAGCCTTAACTGTTGCAAAGTCCGGCGAGGTATATATATATATATATTAATTAAGCCTGTGCTGACTTGATGCATTAATTGTTTTGTATGTACATATATTAATGCTTCTTTCTTATTTTAGCCTTCCGGATCAAGCCAAACTTCCGTAAGGAGACGAGTCCCAAAGAAAAAGGATGCGCTAGGATGAAAGGTTCGCGATCACAAAAGTCGCGACAGATGGCCAACCGATTGCTCCCAAGCGGACCAGGGACACATTTGTACATCAGTGCGGAGTTGTTGTTACGGTCAGCATCCCGATCAGCATCCAAGAATGGAATAAGAAGAAGGACCCTGAAGTTTCTTATGTTTAGGATAGACTAAAAGATGATCTTTGGACCTCGCAGATGACCAATTTCAGCCTACCGCGAGAGGAGGATCCGAATAACCCAGTTATAGAGCGAAAGGTCAAGGCGTTTGCTCTTAAGAAGATGGCAGCACTATTCAACAACTGGAAGAAAGAGTTGAACAAAAAGTTTGTCGAGAAAGAGGAGACTCTAGAATTCATCGGTCGATATGAGAAGATAAGAGATCACTGGCCCGCATTTGTGGTCTACATGAAATCGGAGAAGGGTAAGCAAAGGTCACTGACAAACAAGCAAAATGCTGCAAAGAAGAAGTATCACCATACTACGGGGTCAGGTGGCTACAACAAAGCCCGGCCGCTGTGGGACAAAGCTGAGCAAGACCTGCTTGCTAAAGGGGTCCAACCAGCGACATTGCACTGGCCAGATCGGGCAAGGACTTGGTTCTTCGGGGTTAGGGGAACTTTGGACCCCGAATCAGGGAAGTGTGTTTGGACGAACGATCAACTTGCAATACCCATCAAGAAGCTTGAGAAAGCAATCAAGGCAGCGCAGGAAGGGACGTTCATTCCCGATAGAGAGAAGGACAAGCTGACAGAGGCCCTCGGGAATCCTGAACACCCTGGACGAACATGAGGCACATCAGGCTCTGTTCCGTGGGTGCATGGGTTTCCCGACAGTGGTGGTTATAGAAGCCGAGAGAGAAAGAAGAAAGAGGAAGCAACCGAAATGCAGAAGCTCAGTGCAAGATTAGCGAAACTAGAGGAACTTGAGAGCGAGCGAGCTACCGGCCATCCATCTCAGCGGCACGAAGATCCTTCCTTCGACGCTGCCCTAGAAGCTACCCCACCATATCAGCAGAGAAGCAGCGTGGCTTCCACGGAGCTCGTTCAGCCTGATTTCACGGCTCCTCGCTACCCCGTGGATAGTATCACGGAGGCTGAACATTGTGTGCTAATGACGAAATGCCAGAACCTGACCTTGAAGGCGGTGGTTGGCTTTGTTGTACCTCCTCGAGTTGAGGGAACTTTCCATTGCCGTAAGATTCCACATGGCTATGCTATTGTGACGGTGGATGAAATAATGGAGGGATTTGAGGAGCTGGAGCTTGACTACCCTACAGCTGAAGGGGATATTCATCTGGAAAATGCTTTAAGGAGTGCCTGTCTATGGAAAAAGGAGTACATCAAGCTTCCAAACTGGATGCCTCAGCAGACTCAGCCGGTTGAGGCCCCTCAGCAGACTCCTCACAGTCCAGCTCGGCCGTCTGATCAGCTGCCTGAGTCGTCTCCGGCGCGTCAGCAGACTCTGCCTCCTCCTCCTCCGGCGCGTCAGCGCACTCCGCCTCCTCTGGCGTGTCAGCGGACTCCGCCGCCTCAACAACGATGGAAGAGAGACGCCGCCGCTACGGCGGCTAGCAGTACAAGAGGCGGGAAGAAATTCAAATGTGGTCCAAGCCTCAAGGCTCTTCCAATGTTACCATATGAGAGGACTGAGGACGAAACCGATGACATCGTGGCAGCCGAAGTGCAGGCCCATTTTGAACCGAAACTTCCAACTCCGAAGGAAACGGTAGATCCGGTGAAAGCGAAGCGCACTCTGCATGCCCTTAAGCGACCACCACCGCCTCCGCCGCAATCCAACTATGACCGCCGTATTGAAAAGACATATGATGAAAAGCGGCGGTCAGGAAGTACTACCAGTGCTGCAAGGGAAGCAAAACATAGAAGTGGGAAAACAATTCTCCAGCTCGGCTTACAGGAGAAGCAATCGTGCCCCCCGCTCAAGGTGTCTAGCGATATCGCTAATCATCCGGGGCTACTGCCCGGTACCACTCTTGTTGATTACGTGGGCGATGATGTACTGTTTGAAACGGCTGAGGTGGTAGAGATCTTTAGATATGAGCACGGGAAGCCTCTTATCAAACCTGATCAGCTCCCGCATCTACCAACGATGATGCGAAGATTGCATAACTGGTACTTGGAAACCTGCCGCAAGGATGGGACCGACAGTATTTTGCTGCGAATTAAAGATGAGCACGACTACATTGGAGTTGAGGTGATGCCTGTTGAATTTTTGGAATTATTTCAGTTATTCAATCAAGACGCCCTCGACAAACAACTCATGTCTTGCTACTGTGTGTAAGTATTATTTCTGTAATTAAGTCTCTAGCTCAGCTCGTTCATTGCATGTATATATAATTATCCTCACTATATTATGCAGATTGAAGATTGTCGAATGCAAAAGAGGACAAATCTATGACATTGGGTTCATTAGCCCAAATACTGTAAATGAATGGACGGTACAAAACAGAGTTGAAGTTATTGAGCAAAACTTGCTAAAATCGTTCCTTCGACATCAAAACAAAGGGAAAATACTCTTTCCTTACAACTTCAAGTGAGTGCTACTGTCTTGTGCATATTCGGTTTCTCTTACTCGAGGTTAAGTAATGTAATTGATGAGTTATGCGTGCGCAGGTTCCACTTTATTCTGCTATCCATTACGATTGACGGGGGGGGCGGTGGTAGTAACTGTCTTAGACTCGAGACGTAAAGATCCCCAGGATTATACGGACATGACTGCAATGCTCCAGAAGTAAGTTCAATCATTATCGCACCATATCGGCAACTTTCGTTCATTTGCTGATATCAAGTAATCATTTTCTTTGCTTGGCAGGGTTTGGAAAAAGTTCACCGGAATGGTTCCGGGTCTGAAGAAGGAGCTGCGATTTACACAACCCAAAGTAAGTAGTACTAGCTAGTTCCGCGCATCTCTCATTGATTCTAGTTTCATCAATACCATTTATCATGCTTGATTATCAGTTTGATTGAACTCTATTCTCGTAAACTGCATGTGGCAGGAAGGCGGGAATAATTTATGTGGATACTATGTTTGCGAGTTCATGCGCCACTCAACCTCTGAGCGGGGCTACTCTGACAAACAATATGAAGTACGTAAACAATATTCATAATTTTATTTTATTACCATCAATTGTGTTGAGTTTCATTCATATATATGTATTGACCCCCTTCTTTAAATTAGATGTGGCAGATGCGGGATGAACTCCTACCACATGATCGCATACGAGCAATTCAAGAGGAATTGGCAAGATTCTTTCTTGACCACGTTATACATAAAGACGGAGAATACCATACGGAAATTCAATGGAAGTTGGGTGCTTGATGATGTCAGGGATGTTATATTGTATATATGTACTAGCGTCGGATAGATATACGAAAACTTGTTGTTCGACCAAGCACGGAGAAAGAGAGGTCACTTCTCTCTATATATGTTCATGATCATGATGTTGTGTAATTAATGGTTCCTTCATTTGCTTACTAGCTAGCGTCGAGTTCTCTCTATATGTAGTAGCTACCATCGACCAAGCACGGAGAAAGAGAGGTCACTTCTCTCTATATGTAGTAGCTAGCTAACACAATATGAAACCCCTAAAACCCTCCAAAACCCCTAAACCCCACCTTTCAAAAAAAAAAAGCCCAGCGCCTGCGAGCTGCTGACGCGTGGCTGCCTTTTGGTCCCGGTTGGTGTTACCAACCGGGACTAAAGGTCCTCCTGCCTGGGCGCCCCACAGCGGCTACGTGGAGCACCTTTGGTCCCGGTTCATAAGCCTACCGGGACTAAAGGTTTTGGGTATTAGTCCTGTTTGTTTTGTCCCGGTTTAAGAACCGGGACTAAAGGCCCTCTGAAACCGGGTTTAGTGCCCTGTTTTCCACTAGTGTTATATTGTTTATCACCATAGCAGTTGTGTAGGCTAATCTTTATATTCCGTATTGCCTAAAATTTGGAATTGTACGTATGGGGGTGTGGGGTCTAGGTCCATCTCAATCCTCTCAGTAAAGTCCCCACTGCCACTAGTATATAAAACAATATGAAGCTCCGGAAATTTTCTACCTTTTTAATGCATGAACTGGTACTACTTTGAAGGACTCATGATTCTACTTCTTACATGGGTGCTACTTTGAATAACTTCTTTGGTGTATACTAAAAAGGAAAAATGACGCTTCTCTCTCTCTGTGTGTGTGTGTGTGTGTGTGTCCTTGATACATATTCATTAATTTTGTCATGTAGGAGCAACACCTTACAATGATTATCAACACACATCACTTACTTCAATTGAATGTAAACATAACTCAAACTATGAAAATGATGGGAATTTGTCCATGAGGTTCTTATCATCGAACATGTATAGGTACTTGGCCGTTTAGTATCATGCAACTAAACAATCTTTGGTTAACCTAAGCAATTCATCAAGTACCAAATGTTATGAGTTTTAATTTCTAATTCTGCTCTAGTTAATTAGCACTTAGAAATTATGCAAGTTTATACGACATAAGCACTAACCTTTTAACACACCCTAACAAATAAAAAGGGAAGAACAAAGAGTTTTTGATGTTTCTACCACCATTTACTAAGGATATAAGTGAAGCACAAAGAGTAAACAAATTATTCTTAAGCCATGCAAATCTCTTCCCCATAATAGTAATAACATTATGATGTGATGATTGAATTTAATCAAAAAGGAAAAATGAGTTAACACATAATGCATGAACGAATAAAAAGTTTTATCCAAGTCTACTAATATGTTGATGCCTTGGGCATCCCCCAAGGTTTTCGTTTTGAATCTTCTTTAAGAATATAAACTAGGCATGCCTTTGGCATCACCAAGATTGGCTATTTACTCATCTTGGCCATTCCCTTGTCACCTATGGCTTCCTCAAATATAAAAATGTTTATGCACATAAAACATAAATAAGCTTGTGAGTTGGTTTGTCCATAAAGTAATTACTAGGAGGTCTACTCAATGTATATAAATCATGGAAAATTGATTTATGAATAAGGACAATAGGTTACACAACTAAAGGATCTCAGGAGAGGAATTAGGGCACGCAAGTGCGGGGGCACGTACATTGTGGGCCACCGATCAACGCCAAGATTCACAAATTTTTGTATGTACTTCGTGTATTGCCGCCGTATATCAATGCACATATATCTTTAGTCGCATCCTAATGCACAAATATTTCACTTATTTCTATGGGTTTGTCTGAACTGTCTACTTAAGTATACCCATGTACTCAAAGCGTTCATTCTGTTCTTCTGTCTCGCTGTCTGCTCTTCAAGTGCACTCTGCTTCTATTCTTCGAAATCTTGTGTTCTAGCAGTAGTATGAAAGACGATAAGGTATTCAAGCTATTTTGCACATGGAGAACAACTACTCAAGTGGCGACAAAAGATTTCAGACGTATTGAAGAGCATATCGCGCACATGTTAGTTGATATTGTATGTTTGATGCTTTTCGAATCTTTTTGTAACAACGAGCTCTACATATAGTTATTGCATAGTCAATGTTTTATTCTTTGAAAGAGGGACATCTTTGGCTTAGCAAATCTTGGTAGTAAAGAAAATTTTGGTCTGGATCTTAGAATAGAAATATGCACGTACGTATGTAGTTTAGAAATTTAGGACATGATTGTATTTATAGAAAATTAAAAAACAGAAACTTGGAAAATTTGTTAAGTTTTGGATGATGGAATTTAGGTTCCGATGTTAGCTAAGAGAAGTGAAACTTGCAGTGCACATGTATTGTTGTGTATGCTTAGAGCAAACACGATAACAAAGTTACTAAATATGTCTAAAACGGGAACTAATCATATGGATTATTATACAGAAAAAAATATGTACTCACATATGCATGTTAGAAGTTATTTATGTTGTCAAAAATTAATTAGAAATTTAATACTCTCTCCATCCCAAAATAAGTGTCTCAACTTTGTACTAGCTTTAGTACAAAATTGTACTAAGCTTGAGACACTTATTTTGGGACGGAGGGAGTATGAAGGTTACATACAGAAACACAATTACTTTATAAACCTCACTTATAAAGAGTCTGTATATATTTTGAGATACTTGAATGATTGATAGGTTGATGCATGATTAAATCTATCCATCAGTATATAAGGCTTTAAGTCATGTAAGCACTGATATACTACGGAATGAATATATTTCTTGTGTTATTTGTATTTGTAGTTAAGTTTTTATTTAATCTATTTTGATAATGTATGATACTAAGTTTTGCATTACTAATATTTATGTTAAAAATAATCGCTCTGTATGAAAATATAACTAGTTTACACCATCGTAATGTCAGAAAAGGTCTTATATTTTCATACGGAGGGACTAGATGATTGACATAATAAATGTTAAGGTATTGTGTTTTATGTTTAATTATTTGATAATTTATGTCATCTCATTGTCTAGTATTAATGATGCTTGTTTTGTCTTCAGTGGCAAAATATGTCATCTAAGTCAAGTTATTCAGGAAGTGGCGCATCAAAATGTACAAAGATTTAAAATGTTATTACAATGAAGGAGATGACTCAAGTGGAGAAACTGATGATGAAAAATGTAACTCTGAATCTAAACTAAAGGTAGATCTTGTTCGTTCTGTTGTAAATGGATTTACCAAATATAAGAAAGTTTTGTTGTCGTAAATCAAATTTGATGGGTTGTTGACCTTGCCAACTGCCAACAATTAAGAAGGTTCATCTTAAGTTTAGTACACTTCTAGTAAGTGCAAAGGACGTGAAGGATCAGTACATTAAGATCTCACAAGATATGAAATTGAAATTCTATGCTGGAGATATGCACAAAGTTTTTGAGTTTCTTTGTGGACCTAGAGACATTTATTGTATTGATGGTCAGACAACAGGTGCTTCCATTGATTTCTTGAAGAGAAATATAGGTATGATTGGAATTGATTCTCACAGCCGGAAGCCAGCAGAAAATTTCTTTGGGAGAGATACAACTAAATTATCAAGTGAATCTGAAAAGGCATGCTCTAAGGCAGCATGTGTTATATCTATTATGGGTCATTTAGGAACACCTTCTTCCAAACATGACTACACTACCATTGATTATTGGGGAGCCCTTTGTAGGAGTGATTACATATGAGATTATAACTGGTGTGAGTATGCAATGAATTATCTACTTGATGGTATTAGAACGGCACAATAATAGATTCACTCAAATAATCATGCCATATATTTGTACGGCTGTCACTTCTTTCTACAAGTAAGTTATCATATGCACCTCAATTACCTTAATAAATGTTCGATGATTCTATAATGATATATATTTTCATGCAGATATCCTATCTTGATAATCATTACCAACTTGTACCAAAGACATACTCCAAACTGCCCAGGATTCTTGACTATGATAAGCGGCAGATAAATTTTATGATTTCAGCTTGTAAGAAAACAAGAGATGGAGTCACGACATATGATGCATGCACGGTATGTACTGAGTTTTTCAATTACTCATCGAATATAAATGTTCTTATAAATAATCTAGATTACTCTATTTTTACTCATATCTAGATTGAAAGCCCTGAACTTGTATGTTGGAGGAGTGTCACTGAGAGGAACCTAGATAATTTTCTTGTTGAAAAGTATGAAAGGAAAATGGTTTCACAGCAATCACAACCAGTTGGATATGATGGTAATATATTGTGTAAAGAATCACTGAAGAACAATCCAAATATCAAAATGCCTGAAGTTGCTAGAATGAACGTGCAATTTTTCTTACCTTCAACAAATCGACAACGTATATCAAATGGAAAGTTCAATGATCATATAAGAGATACTTATCCATAAATGATAAATTTTCAATTGTATAGTTTAAAAATTGTAACAGTTGTAAATTTATGTGGTCTAATCTGTATGATATTTGAAGGTGCGACATTCTGTAACTCAGGAATTGAAATTGAGGCATGCTAAAAGTATTTGATAGTGGAATTTGCATAAGGATACCATAATTACAGAAGATATTGAATTTATAGATAAAATCTTCTTTCCATTAAGTAGAATTTGCATGTGTTGCACTCAAATAGGTCTAACTCCATGCTTACTTGAGAAATCAAATGAGGTAACAGGTATTGCAAATTCAAGTGAATTATGTATTTGTCTTCTGTTTCAGATAATGAAGTTTGGCCAAGCATTTTGAAACAAGTTTTTGTTCTCAGTAATGTTGTTGGAAGATCAGAAGGTAATTTTGTATTTACTTGTTATTTTGCCTCTATACAGTTGTTCTCATAGTATTTTTGAAATTAATTATTTCTTATCTGTATAGATAAAGGTTCTACTTGTAACAATGCAATTGGTTCAAAGTGAAAATTTAATGACAGAATCAAACCCAATTTGGAACTTACTGTTAAAGGCAAATGTGCAACAAAAGAGAAAGATAGTAAAAGTGTTTTTTGTTATAATTATTACTTGCTTTTTGAAGAATTGTCTTTTGTTAGGAAATTCTTGGATTCCAAGTTTAAATGATCAGATGTCAACTGTTAAGTATGATCCAAGTAACAATGTAAGTATGCAAAAGTTTGAACATGCTCAAGGCAGTATTGATACATCGACTATCTCAATGATGCAACGGAATGTTTACAATTTTGCTTTAGACTTGTACAAGAAAGTCAAGTGGCATTAAAAAGAAATTGGAATAACTCGAGCAAATCATGTTCATTTTGCTTATATCTCTGACTATGAGATTATCCAGAGAGAAGTTAATTGTGTTGAACTGAAATGTAAACATTCGATACTATGTGGTCCAACATGCCAACGAAATTACAGACAGAATCTCTTGAAGAATGTATTCTTGCGACACAGGAAGATGAATTTTACAGACGAGTATTTATTTTTACATCATTTCATATTTTATTATGTTAAAACTAATGATATATATGTTTTCTTACAGTTTATGGATAAAACATGACGATTAAAGGTATCTCAAAGTATATGGAACTCAAATAGAAGCACAACTAGTTTGCGTCAAGATAATGGATCATGAAGTATACACTTCATGTATTCGAAGTCCAAGTCAATTGGATAGCAACCACTATACATGGACTGATCTCGATCGTGCAAGGATTTTCAGTGAGCCAGAATTTTCTGTAAGTATTCTTGAAAGAATATATTTGTTAGGTCACTATATAAGGAGGTGGTTTTTCCACCTCCCACCTACCTCTTGCCTCTCTCTCTCTCTTCTCCATTAATTCCCTAAGCTCATTCTTGCCCGATCTCCTTCTCTAGCCAACCAAACTTGTTGATTTGCTAGGGACTGAGGGAGGAGACCTAGATCTACACTTCCACCAAAGGAAATTTGATTCCCCCATACTTTCACTTGTGGATCTTGTTACACTTGGGTGTTTGGGCACCCTAGATGGAAGATGTCACCTCAGAGCCACATTCCACTATGGTGAAGCTTCATGGTGGTGTTGGGAGCCTCCAATTAAGTTGTGTAGAGAGCCCCAACCTTGTTTGTAAATGTTTTGGTTGCCGCCTTCAAGGGCACCGCTAGTGGATTCGCGGCACCTTGCATTGTGTGAGGGCGTGAAGGGAATAAGGTGGTCCTAGGGATGCTTGGGAGCATTGTGCCTCCACACCTCTCCAACGGAGATGTACCTCCCCCAAAGGAGGGAACTCCGACAACACATCCTCGTCTCCATCGTTTCCACTTGCGGTTATTTTGTGCATTTACTTTGTGCAAGTTATTATTGTGTATTTACTCTTTTTTGCACTTGTCACATGTCTTGCTCATCATTTAGGTTGTCCATCTAGTTGCGCATTGCAACACCCCTGTAATTAAGCTACAGTGATCTCCCCCTAGTGATTGCCATGCCATCATGTTTTCAATAATGCATGCCACTTGTTCCAAATCAAATTCAAATTGCAAGTCAAAATATTCTTTCTTCAAACAGTGAAAAAAGTTGGTATTATTGCAAATAATCAATAAGTAATAGTGTTGAGGAAAACAAAATCATCCAAGTTCCCAAAATACCCCTAGTAACAATTAAACAGAGCTAACAACATTATGAGCCATTTCAATTTACACACAAAATTAGAAGTTTGCAAATGACTTGAAACTTTGTGTGCAGTTCCAAAATATGGCCTAGTATTTATGTGCCAAATTTCATATTCAATAAAATTCATTTGGTAATAAATAAAATGCAAAACAGATAATAAAATAAGAAACAAAAAATAGAAAAGGAAAAAAAGAAAAAGACTTACTTTGTAGTTCGGCCTTAAGTCTATAGTGAGGCCTGGCCCACCCAGTGCCTTCTTCTTCCTCCTGTTCACAGGAGGTGCGGTGGACGCCGTCGGCACGTCCATGGCATGGATCTGGCACGGGGCAGCCATCCATAGCCCCCGGTTTTGGTCACCGCTAGCGTGCCCCCGCGTTTGAATGGGCTGGGTCGCTACCTGGCGGGACCCCTGTGTCAGGAGCTTAATTAGCCCCTAACCCGGCCACTAATCCCCACTAACACCTCGGCCCACCATGCTAATTAAATTAATTAATATAATTTAGCTTACGAGTATGACATGTGGGCCCGTAGTTAATTAAACAGAAAAATAAACCCCAGTTAATCCTACTATCACTAATTACTGGGCCCACCTCCTAATTAACCTAATTAACTTAAATTAATTCAATGTTGAACTAAACAGCCACTGACCAGTTTGACTAGTCATCCTTAACTGTTGACTACTGACTCAACACTCAACTAGGCTCCATTGTCAGTCTCTGAAGCCCTCTGCTATTTAATTTCAAAATAATAATAAATTTAGAAATTTTAGAAAATCATTTAAACTTTGGAAAGTCATAGAAAATAATCTATAAGTCGAATGAAAATAATTTATATATGAAAATTAATAAAAATATATATACAAATATGAATATGACATTTTCATGCATGACAAACCACTCTAACATAATGAACCATGACATTCTGCATCAGCATCATTTAACAGAATAATATCTTGAGCTAGAATATATTTTCCTTTTTTTAAATGCGTAGTAATGCATTGGAGGACATAATCAACATATATCGCCATGAGATGCATGTGTGTTGCATTTGCCTGCCCATTATTTATCCGTTTCCCCTCTGCTTCCTTTTCGGTAGACCTCGATATTGCCGTTGACTCTGAGTATGAGTACGCCACTGACGACCCGTCCTTCTCAGCAGAGCTTCTAGGCAAGCAAACCCCCTTGATCATTCTGATATCGCTCATTCTTTCCCTGTACTTCTTGCATTAGAGAGTCGGTTCAGTTGGTGTTTTATTGGTAGATCCTATTCTGATGCATAGCCTGTTTTTGTTAATTACTGTACAGTGGAAATGGCTATCTGAATAGTTTAACTTCTTGCATTAGAGAGTCGGTTCAGTTTTGTTAACTACTGTTGATACTTTACCTGTTATCCTATTATGCTTAGTATAGTTATGCTAGAGTCTCATTAGTGGCCCTACACCCTTGTCCGTTTGACATTCTATACTATTAGGCCATGATCCCTTCGGGCGATGATCACGGATATACTATACAGAATCACACTATACATGTTATGTTAAAGTCAGGTCAGATTGAAGAGCACCCGCAAGTGATTCACTGTGGTGGAACGACATGGCAGGCGGAGACCATCAAGAAAGAAGTGGGCCTGGGCCCTGGTAGGTGTCTGTCGTTATATAATAATAACACGCTTAACAAGATTTGGGTATTTGATCTGAGACTGCCTTTGGCATATACGCACTAACCGCCACGCGGGATAATGGTTATGGGGCCCTCGGCGTCGTCAGTTCCTCCCGGAAGCTCTGTCAGATGTCACAGCTTAGCGGCACGCGCCCGGGTGAGCGTAGTACTGCCTACTGCTGATGCATAGGTGGGCTTGGTCACGGTCGTCGACCTCTTCGTTCTAAGATTGTAGACCGACGTGTTGACCTCTCTGGAGAGCCTAGGTAGGACTTTGGCGTGTCGATTGTCCGGGGCTGGGCATTACCCAGAAAAGTGTGTCCGGCCATATGATAATCGAGCGTATCGGGTTATGTGGTGCACCCCTGCAGTGAAGTTAAACTACTCGAATAGCCTTTTCCACGATAACAGGACAACTTGGAGTTGTATCCCAACCTCTTACAACTAAAACTGGATATTTGATAAAATACACCAAGATAACAGACGACAATACCCGGTGATCGCTTTCTCTCAGGGAAACGAGGAAAGGATCTCTGTGTAGGTTGTTCATATATGTAAGTACAAGTTGGTATCATATACGCTCATCTCTTCTATTGTTGCAAGATGCTGGTAGTCTTCGCTAAGTTGAGCTTCTCCCCCTTATTCTGGCATTTCTGCTGTATAGCCCAAAGATATAACCCCGTCCCTTTCTATTGATACTGATGCATATCTAGCATAGTTCTGGTGTAAGTCTTGTGAGAACTTGCATGAGTACTCACCGTTGCTTTCCTATTCTTTTCATTCACCCGATTGCTGCAATAGCTAGTAGAACCGCGGATGCAGGTCGTTTCGAGGGTGCTTACTATGTGGAGATTGACCTCGACGAGTAGTTCGGAGGTTCCAGGAAGGAGGCCTGCGCCTTTTCGATCTAGTGTCAATTTTATGCTCAGCCTTCTTAAGGCAAACTTGTTTAACATAGTCAGTACCCAGACTTAACTTGCTATCTGTACTGAGGTACTATGGGTCGTCGTGACCTGGGTTTGTAATATAAAAATTTATGTTTAAATTTGTGTCGCCCAGTTGTTGTGTGATATTAACATTGGTCACCGTTTGTGATCGTGCATGATGCGTGTATGATTAGTGCATGGTTATAAACGAGGGCGTCGCATATATCTAGACAACCTACCTTCTTGTTGTACCTAAAATTTGCAAAAGAGGTTAAAAAATTGTTAGTCGCCTATTCACCACCCCCTCTAGTCGACCATACCAATTCTTTCACATACGACGCTAGATATGCTTTCCATAGAGTATCTATAGCCTGGCGTCTCAAACGTCCGAACAGGCAGACCAGTCACTGATCGGTCAAAAAAAAAACTCAACCGGGCGCCTGAAACCGTCCTCAAACGCCCAGGCCGTCTAGCGCCCCGCATATCCAACCCAAATGTAGGGCGGATATGAGGCGACACGGGCGTGCTCGCCAGGTTAGCCTGGCCCACCAATGACCCCGCAAATATCCCCACAGACGAACCCTAGACCTCAGTCAGCTTAGTCCACTCCACCCTCTCCGTTCCTCCTATTCCCAATCCGCCCCCTCCTCATCCCAATCCGATACATGGCGGATGGCCGCAACAACTCCGGCTCCGGCGGCGACGACAGCTACGTCGATGTGGTCGCTGTCGGGGCGCGAGGTGGCGGCGCAGGCGACGACGAGGTCGAAGAAAAGGAGGCATGCCGAGGAGCAGGAGCGCTTGCTCCGAAGGCTAGCCGGGGTGTAGATGGACCTGTCAAACAACGAGTCGAACGGCCCTCCCGCGGCCGACACCGACACTGACGGCCAGAGCAGCACCGCCGATCGCAAGGGGAAGGGGACGGCGAGGAAATGGTGATTTCCTCCGCCGTTCGCCATTTAATTTAGTTTTTTCATGTTTCCCAATACTGTTCGGCCGACGAAAACTGTTTATTTTGGTTGTTCGATGATCCTATCTATGAATTATTCGCGATTTATGCAAGTTCATTGCTCGGGCGTTGATCTACGTAGGTTAAATTTCGTGTGTTGGATGGTTATAAGGGACCAAATTTGAGATAAACGGATGCGGACGCATCAAAATAAGGAGTGTCCGATAAGTGCTCGCAGAGGTGCGTCCACCGACGTTTGATGGGCTGAATTTGATGTCCGATGCTCGTACGTGCTTCTCTTGTTAGCGGAAACCATTGCTTAGTTTATGGCCTTCACTACATAAAATTGAGTACTTGGATGTGCTTTTTGGCGGCATACTTGCTTCTCTTGAGCATTCTTTGCCAATAATTGTAAACGACGTTTGACGTGCTCATCTCACACTCTTGGGGCTTGTTTGCCCTCTTTTTTTTTTGGCATTTTCAACATTTGAATGCGTGCCATCAATGTCATCTGTTTCGAGGTTGGTTGGAGCTAGACGGGACAGAGAGGCGCCCCTGTTGTCACACATGCAGGCTTGCCATCTTACGTGCGCACGGAACGCATGGACAAATCTAGTCTAGCCTAACATGCTTGTCCTCCTCCCAACTAAATTATGGGCAACCATGTCAAAAAAAAAAAACTAAATTATGGGCAACGTAGACGTGAGCTCAACTAGATTTCTGCCAGCACCGAGTTTCCTCTAACGTGTAGCGTCCGGGTCGGCCTTGCACCATCATACATCTGTAGTCACCGCACTGTTGGCCCAGCAGGGGGCGACGCGTCCGGGTCTCCGGCCGGGGGGCTCGCACGCACATGCCGTCGCCGGGAGGGACCGGGACCGTGTCCGTCCGTCCGTGTGGGGGCTCCAGAGAGACGTGGTGAGATGAGGGCTTAAGAGCAACTCCAACGTGCTGACCTATTTCATCCGCGCACGTCCGCGTCGACCCAAACGGACGCGCGTCCGGTTTTCATCCGTCTACCGATCCATTCCCGCCTCATTTTTTAGCCGGATTTGCGTCGGCGCGGACACGGGACGGACGCGCGCGCGTCCGCCTATTCCTCCCTTTGGTCCGCTGGTCGATGGCACATTGGCCATCCTCTTCCATTCCAACAGCAAACCCTTGCCCGCCTCCTTCGTCGCCGATGCTGCTGCCCATTTTTCCGGTGCCTCTGCCAGCTGCAGGTGCCGCAACATCCACCCCCGCAACGCCCCCACCTTCCACGTCGCCGTCACAGCCGTCTTGCCGCCGGGGATCCGAAAGCTTCCCACCCCCACTCCCCGACACAGCCGCGACCAAGAAGTCGCCTTGCCGCCCCGGCTAGCTCCTTCGTCGTGACACCGGCACGCTCGTTGGACGCCGGCACGCTCGTCGGACGTCGCCAGGGCAGGTAGCTGGTCCGAGGGCGGCGTGACTCCCTTCGCCGGCCGGCTCCTTCGTCGACGCCCGCAAGCTGTTAGACAGTTTGCCAAGGTACAAAATGGACTTCGCCGACGAGTTCTTTTTTCACAATTTCCTTTGTGACTCCGACGATTCCTCGTCCGATGATGAGGAGGAGATCTTGGCTGCCGTGTTGGTCCATCACCACCTCAATAGCCAGCGGCCGTTGTTCCGTGGCTCCATTCCGGGGCACCTTCCGGCGTTGAATCGCAACCGAGAGAGCGGGCATTTCCTTCTTTGAAAGGACTACTTTGACACAGCGAACCCGTTGTTCAAATATTAGAAATTCCGCCGCCGTTTCCGTATGAGTAGGAATCTTTTCAACCGTATTAGAGAGGGGGTGGTCGGCTACGATGACTATTTCGAGTGCAAAGAGGATGCCCTTGGAAAGATTGGCTTCTCCTCTTATCAGAAATGCATTGCAGCCATCCGAATGCTTGCATACGGAGTGCCCGGTGATCTCATTGACGAGTACGTCCGTATGAGCGAGTCTACATGCCTAGACTCCCTGTACAAGTTCTGCAGGGTTGTTATTACTGTGTTTGGCCCTGAGTACTTGAGAGAGCCGACTCCTCAAGATACAGCCCGTTTGTTGGCGATGAATGCCAGCAGGGGCTTCCCAGGGATTCTTGGCAGCATAGACTGCATGCAATGGGAGTGAAAGAACTGCCCTTCTGCTTGGCAAGTGCAGTATAAGGGCCATGTCAGGGCTTGCACCATCATACTTGAGGCCGTGGCATCTCAAGATCTCTGAATCTGGCACTATTTCTTTGGCATGGCCAGATCACACAATGATATCAACGTGCTTCAACGCTCGTCGGTGTTTGCTAGGCTTGCCGAAGGCAACATCCCACCGGTTAATTTTACCATCAACGGCCACAACTACGACAAAAGATACTACCTGGGTGACGGTATATATTCTCAGTGGACCACTATTGTGAAGACAATCCCCAACTCTGTCGGAGAGAAGAGGAAAAGATTTGCCTAAGAGTAAGAGAGTGCTAGGAAGGACGTCGAGCATGCCTTTGGTGTTTTGCAATCTCGATGGGGCATCGTTCGGTATCCTGCTAAGACTTGGAGCACGAAGAAACTGTGGGAGGTGATGACTGCTTGTGTGATCATGCACAATATGATCGTAGAAGATGAACGCCCGGAACGTCTCTACGATCAAGGGTTTCAGTTTCAGGGTGAGAATGTTGTGTCTGAGCATGGAGGAGCGGCAACGTTTGAACAGTTCACCTAATTTCATCATGACATGCGTGATTGGGAAACTCACATGCAACTGCAAAATGATTTGGTTAAGCATATGTGGGCTCATGTTGACAACCAATAGATGTATCTTTTTTATTCGGCTTGCAAAACTATGTGAGACTATTTCGCTTTTATATGCCTTGTAAAACTATACTATTTATTTGGTTGAAACTATGCTATTTATTTGGTTGTGGACTATATGTCTGCTTGTGAAATAATGTAAAATTTGTGTGTGAAATAATGCAAAGTTTGTGCTATTTGTTGAAAAAGGACGGTCAGCCGGCCACGCCGTCATATATGGATCGGCGCGTTGGGCGCACTACCTACCCAAATCTCAAACAGGGCGGACGTCGAGCGGGCAGCCAACTCAAATGGACAAAAAACGGACAAAAGCACCGTCCAATCGGGGCGGTGCGTTGGAGTTGCTCTAAATTGATTGCTGCATGTTACCACTAGCATCTAATGATGTCCTGTTCCTGGAAAAATCAAGAAAAGCCCTCTCGTCCCTACCGGCCCGTCCGTCCGTCCATCATGGCTACTGCTATGGAGATCATGGCTCCTTTTTCTCAGGCCAGCCCAATCACGAGGGTTGACAGCAGCGCTAGTAACTGCAGGTGCCTGTCTCCTCTCCCAGGACGGGATGCACGCACAACCGCAAACTGACTCGGTGCACAAAATGAATAAGATCCTGTTCGGGATTGCTCCGAATTTTCATTTCTGAAAACAGATAATACATTATACAACCACCGGCCTGGAGAACTAGAAATTTTGTAGAAACTTTGGTCTGCCGTTGTTTAATTGCAGCGCGAAGCTGAAGCAAAAGCAAATTCATGGTTTCCAGATGGAGCCTAAAACTCAGGCAGTCGCGGGGCTTTCGACCGCGAGTCGACACCTAGGATCAAATCTAAACGAGAGGTGAGAAACCAAGATTTCAATCGTTTTGTCGTAGTGTTGTGTGCGTTGCAAGAATCAGAATCATGTCGTGTGCCTCGTCGGACCTGGCGGCGACACACCTGCGTTGTCCTCTTAGTGAAGACATTGCCTTTGATTTTTTTTTTTCCGATGATGATCTGACCTTGATTGGTTGGTGCGACCTGACATGAAGAAATGACAAAAAAAAGCCCTAGTCATGAACTTCAAAGACTAGATCTGGTGATGTCTACTTGAGGCCACTCTTCCTTGTTGAAGGCATTGCATTGGATGATTGAGACTTTGTGGTTCTGCCATTGCCGACTACTTTGTACTCTGATGAAAGTTTATGTCATAGGATGCTGAGGTTGGGATGTTTTAGCCTTTATTTTCAGTAATGAAAAATTGCGCATGCCTTGGTCCGAGCCGTCCGATCTGCGCTAGATCGAACGACCAATGAGGGTTACAGCTAAGGAAGTTAAGCTAGGGAAGGTGGTAGCCGGCCTCTCCTAGCTAGGTCCTAGCTAGGACCTAGCTCGTGACATGATCCAGCTACAGGATGTTTCCTTCGATAATGGGCATCCATATGATAGGATGTGCTCCCCTAGGACCAACTCATGTCACCACCACATGTGATGCACGTAGGACGGCCGGCAGAAACCGGGGGGAGAGGTGTAACAGCCGATGGTGATGTGGGGATGCATCCAACACAACACTAGACACACTAGAGGAGGATGCTTCTTTCTCACGCCGGCCTGCGCCTACGACGAGCAGCAGCTGCCGCTACAGGAGCAGCCGGCCGGACCATGTCATGCAATGCATGGGAGATGGGACCTCCCCCCGCCGTGCGCTGACAATCGGTCACCCCTCATCACCACCCTGTGTCGGTGTCGGCAGCGTGTGTTGCAAGCACCAAGCGTCCGAGCAGTAGCAACGCGCTTCCGGTCAAGAGCTTTGCGCCCGAGATCTGCAGTTAGTCAAGCTCTCGTCAACACTCTGGAAGAGGATCATGTGCGTCATAGGCACCTAGCCAGACACTCGCAGTTGCCGGTTAGTGTAAACGGTGGCACTGAAATCTTCTCCGCTGGGAGGAAAACTCGTCAGCGAGGTTGAATCCCAGGAGCTCCTCTAGCTGGCTGAGAGAGAACATGCTTCTGTGGAGAGAGGAGATTATGTCCAGTCCATTCGTCGCACCTGACGTAACGCTTGGGCATGGCGCCGGAGAGTTGCTGGGTCCCTTTCGGGTCGACGTACGCTTTATTTTCCTCGTGTTGGACCGTGAGGTGCTGTGCTGCAGAGATCGATCGACCAAACCACCAGGCCAGGACTGGCAGGTGTATATAGGTAGATATATCTAGTGTGTGTTAGTCGATGGACAACGACGCCCTTGTACCTGCGTGAACCCGTAATTCAAACCGGCGAGGTGGCCGTCTCCACGGAACCGGCTCCTCTAACTTAGCTTCTACTAAGTTGGGGAAATAGTACCCTAACTTAGTCTGGGAATCGTTGGATGGGAAATAGATGGCCAGGATTTGGTACTGTTCACAGGGCCTGCAGCACTGTTTGGATGATCACCATAGCTAAAAAGACTGTTGTTTTACCTGTAGCAATTGACACTGTTCAAGAGCTGTAGCGCTAGATCTCAGCCATTTATTCCAGATCAAATGATTGAAACATGGCTAAGTTAGGCTCCTAACTTCGCAAGAGCTAAGTTACCCGTCTCCACCGTGGTGCAGTGTACCCTCACCAAACTGTAGATCCGTCGTTGCCAGTCTCTGCAGCTAGCGTACGTACGTTCAACAGATCGACTACATGTCGGACGCACACGCACTGTTCGAGATCGACATGGTAGATTAGATAGATCGAGAAAATGCAAGGATCATGTAACAATTAACTTCAATAATCATAGACAGAAAAAGCCAGTTCGTCAACGTAGAAGAATCAGTGCAATAATTCCGATCATACACGATCCATCAACGATCTATACATGGTCCATGGACACACTAGACATGATCCAGCAACAAACTATGTGCATGCATGCATGAACGAATGATGAAGTGATTAATAAGCTACTCCCTCCGTTCCAAATTACTCCGTTCCAAATTACTCGTCGTGGTTTTAGTTCATGAACTAAAACCGAACTATTACTCGTCGTGGTTTTAGTTCATGAACTAAAACCGAACTAAAACCACGACGAGTAATTTGGAACGGAGGGAGTACATTGCACGGTGTGGTGCCGCCTGGCCCCCTGGCCCCAAAGGCCATTCGATGGCGCATGTGACCCCCATCATCTCACCACGCTGCCTTGCACGAGATGTGAAGCTAGCTAGGTTTTCCTGCGTTGATCTCCTTCGTCCCTGGTCGACCACCACCATCATTGCTCCATTAACTTCCTTGTGTATTTTGCACTTGCAAGTTAGCAGTTAAGCCATGTTGGTGGACCGGCCGGCCAGCACGGGGTAGCTTGCTCCCTTCGCCCACACACAACATCCAGCAGCATTTTTACCCCAAGCTGGACCTAAGCTAAGAGCATTTATAACCGGACTCCTCGAACGCTCCCTATATGTCAGAGGCCGACCGACACCCTCATGTCCAGCCCATATCCGGGATGGATATGGCAAGGCCCGGACGCGGTCGGGTGGGTCCATCACTCCAGATCTGACTCGCACTAGCCCACCCCGACCCATATATCCACATCCTGGGCAAAATACTAGCCATTCCACTACACTTCACCCCAAGATTCGTTTTGGCGATCTTCGGCCTTCTTTGACATGATGTGCAGCGGATCCGACTCCAAACTTTTCCGATGCGTCGACTCAGACCTCGTCTCATGCGGGGCCGATGAGGAGATTTCCATTTGCATGGCTCTCTGCTGTTCCCGGGAGGAGTCTGTCTGACAGCAGGCGGACTAGATCCAGCGGGTATCCATTGCGTCTGCGAAAATGGCACTTGGACCCGCCGGAGCAGGTGGCTCGAGGCGGGTGACCTTGGCCTCGCCGGACGCGGTACAGTCCATCTGGCGCCACAACCCGAGGCTGGCGACACAACCCCTTCAGTTGCGTGTCCTCCCCGCGACGGCGGGCTCTGAGTCGGAGGTAAACACCTACGTCATGTCCGCCGCGGATGCAAGGTGTGCCCATTGTGCGAGGCAGAGGGCGCGGGAGGCCATGGTAGCCCTCGAGCTGATGCCGCGGAGGCAAAGTCGTACGCCGCCGGTGAGGCGGACCCGCAACGGGTGACCAATACCCCATGGCGCCACGACCACGGGGCCCACCGTTCCATGTCCATCATCGATCTCACCTCGACTGGTGACATCCAGGCCACGAGCTCCGATGAGGAAGAGTAGGGCATGAGAGACGGCGGCACCTCGTGCCCCATGTGGGGCGGTCCGTGTCCGATGTCCCACTCTTCCTCACCGGTGACCGGACCTTCACTTCGCGGGTCTTACGGCCATCGGACATGGGCACACAAGGGCACACCAAGGACATGGAGGCGGGTGCCGGCGACGATTTAGACTAGGTTTTACATTACATGTAACTGTATGGATTTCAGGATTTGCTAATGAGATATCCGTATGGAAATGGACATTTGAGGGGTGTCCAGACACTTTTCGAGGACGCGCCTTCGAGGACGTGCCCTAGTGCGTCCGGGAGCGTCTAGGGGGGCGGATTAGCTAGGCGATGCTCTAAGCTAGCTGCTTTGGCTGGGTTAGCAAGGAAGATGAGTAACTGGGCAGCAACTGATGGTACATACTGCTTGCATGTTCTTGACTCGAGTTGATTGGGGTTGGGGGTTGGGGCGCTGCCCCCTGACTCTTTCTTCTTATTAGGACTAAATTTGTGGTTGGGTGGCGCCATTGGAGTACAAAACCCAACCAACCCCTCCCCACTTTTGGACTTGATGCGTGTCCCTGGCCGGCCTCGCATGCACCATGCAGGCAGGCGGATGCTAGCTAGCCACACATTTCATTTCTGGTACCTCCTTGGCACCTTGCTGCGCCAGATTAATAAACTTTGTCGAGACTTTTTGCTTTTTGGGTACTATGCTTGTGTGGTTGTGTTTAGCTTTTAGAAGAAGGAAAGGGTCAGAGGAAACATGAGCAAATCTGAGGCATTGCTTTAGTATCGGTCAAGAGTGGTATCTGTGCAAGTCTTGTTTTTCCAGGCGTGGAGACATGTACAGGAGTGTAGACCTGGTTTGGAAACTATTGTATAACAACTTAACGTCACTTGATTCATAAAAAATAGTATAGTAATACTTTGGTGCCTCAAAAATTCAAGGAAGCTCAAGGAATTTCTTGACTAAATGATGTACTGAATGAACTTGACAAGAACCCTTAATGTCTACAGGTTTTTGACAAACTGTAACGGGAAATTCTACTACTCCCTCCGATCCATAGTACAAGTTGTTCTAAAGCCGCGACAATTAATATGGATCGGAGAGGGAGTATATTTTTTCTTGACTCCAAATCATCTATCTTCAGTTTGTCCACAATGACGAACATTCTGCGACAAGATCTAAACCTGCAATCTAAGCAACCACGCGCCAGTGAGTGTGCTTTCGTGTGTTCTAATCCACCATCGGCCGGCGATCGATCAGTCTGTGATTGATCATGGCATGGTAACCCCACATTCATGTGTGCCATGGCAGAGAAGAACACTCACTGATTTGCTAGCTAGAGGTGTACGTAGTTCATCAGGAGCCGGTGTCGCGTGGTTAAAGGCGTTGCAGCCTTTTGGGCAGTCACACCTACTTACAAGTAATAACTGGAGTACTACCCCAAGCAGCAGGCATGCCATTGATGTGATCTGGTGTGATAGCCAGCACCAGCTCGTACTAGATATGGTTCTGAGCTCGGAAGCAAACTAAAATGCTTTCCTACTCATGTTTGGTGCATGAGTGAGCTTACAATTTCTCATGAACTAGGTTAGGTGGCTGTCATGTTGTCAGTTGCTGAAAATTGCATCCATGCTATATTGCTATGCATGAGCTTTGAGTTGGTTGAACCACTCTCCCAGTTTTTCTTACATGATTTCAGAAAGAATAAAACAAAAGTAAACAATCATGTGATAGCCCATGCATTATGGAGAAAATGGGCACGTTATCCGCCTGGTTGGCCTTACTAATTAATCAGCAAACAGCCTAAGCTCCCAGGACGAAGAATTTCTTTCTCCCTCTCTCGAGCGGCCCCTTCCCTTTTGGAAATTCTTTTCCCTTAGATTAAGCTAACTCATTTTCCTCTCATGCACCGGCACTGTACATCCAAAGCATAAAACGGGAACAGTGGCAGCCATCTGGTACTGCCGAGAAACCTCTACACTGTCCTGATCTCCTCCATAACGATGTGTCCCCATAACAAAAGCAGATCTTCTTTGGCCGCGGCAAAGATTGATTATCAGCAGCATTAATCATGTCATGTTGCTTTCAAACCCTCTTAGATCTATTCGTGCTTGTTGCATGCCACAAAAGTACAGATTTTGACATCTCCTTAACTTAACCCTGAGTTTTCTCACATGCGCTGCTTTCTCTTTCGCTGTTTGCTCCTGGCTGTTAGGTCTAGGCCGGCCGGCCGGCCGGCCGGCTGCTGTTAAGTCAGTAAGTGGTCCTAGGCCAAGAATGCAGACGGAGTAAACGCCCACTTACTTGACGCTTTACTCCCCTATGGCTTTGACAACACGCTTGTTGGTACATTTGAGGGGTCGGTCATCTCATCTCTTTCCATGCATGAGTAAATAATAGCTTGGATATATCGGCAGCACGGGTAGATGAAAGAAACAGGCCATTATCATCATCATTTCTTCACAGTGTTTGGGTGATCACTACAACATACTTTTTTGGGCCATCAAAGCCACATATATAAGTATGAAATCTATACCTACTAATAAATAAAGCTACTGCAAACCAACCCGTGGTTGGACGGCTAGAAGAACAGTAGTAGGATCCCCAACCTAACAGAGTTCAAGTCCTAAACTTGACATCTGCGCTGGCTCCTTGCCCTCCTCTTATACTGCCTTTGGTCCTCGTCCCACGAAAATGCATGGCGGGAAGGGTTGCCACAACGGCCAGTTTGAGAGGGGACAAGGTTGCAGTCTATCCTGACGAAAAGGTGGTCTTTTACTGCAAAGCCGCCGTCCATGACACGCCAGTGGGCTCGGTGATGACCTCCGCCTTGCACACCCGTCGTCTTGGTCCTCTTACACCGATCAGGCAACCTTTGGGGATTGTCTCGGGAACTGGTGGCTGGCCATGCTCCCTTAGCACGAAAGAGGAAAGTCTCCTCATCCGCGCCTGCTGGCACGGCCTTTGGCATCGCTCGTCGCCGCGCGCATCACCCACGTGAAGACTCTGGACCGCGTGAACGGCCTTGGGCTGCCCTTGACTTGTTGGCCTCCGCGAGGGGCCTCGGGAGGCAGCCTTGGGAGATCGCCTCGCGAGGCTCCGGGCGGCGGCTCCGAACCGCCTGAGGCGCCTGCTGACATGTGCCTCACGAGGCGAGGGCCTCGCGAGGGTCTTGCTTGAGAGACTCGGTGATGGGCCATCCGTGGGGCCCAAGATACGCGCCACGCACTGGTCCGTAAGCAGATGGACCTGGGTACCCCCAGTCCCATGGGCCCAACAAGTGCCATGATTTCATATCTGAACCTATTATATTTTCATGAATATATTTGAGTTTTGAACCCTATCTTGCAAGTTGTATGCACCTAATATGTGTTATGATCTGTAGTCGCCAAGGTGACAATAATTGGGATTCACTCCGGTGATGACCGTAGTATGAGGAGTTCATGTATTCATCATGTGTTAATGTTTTGTTCTGGTTCTCTATTAAAAGGAGGCCTTAATATCCCTTAGATTTTCTTATGGACCCCGCTGCCACGGGAGGGTAGGACAAAAGATGTCATGCAAGGTCTTACTATAAGCATGTATGACCATATACGAAATGCATGCCTACATTGAATTGATGAATTGGAACTATAGTGTATCGCTCTAGGTTGTGTCTGTTATATGATGAATGTCATCCAACACAAATATCCATAGCTGATCCAATGCGTATGCTTCTCATATTGATGTTTGCTAAGTTACTATTGTTGTTGCTGTTGTTACAATTGTTACAAAGCTACTATTGTTACTGTCACCGTTACTATTGCTACTGTTACCACTGCTATCAAACTATATACTGGTGTGCTACTAAACACTTTGCTGCAGATATTTAGTTTTTCAGGTGTGGTTGAATTGACAACTCAACTGCTAAGCTCGTAAATATTCTTTGGCTCCCCTTATATCGAATCAATAAATTTGGGTGAAATACTACCCTCGAAGACTGTCGCGATCCCCTATACTTGTGGGTTATCAGCAATCACCATGATAAATCATCGCACTCTCCAAAACAGCGGGATAGACATTAGTTAAAGTTTTAAATACTCCAAACTACTTTCAGTAATATTTTCATCAGTGATGTCAATAATAAATTCATTACTAGTACCATATAAAATTTTTATGCCATAAGGTGTATTATAATTTCACCCAGTCATGACCATTACAGCAAGTAGTAGGCATAACAAAATCATCCTCAACAGTGCCAACACATATAGCGTCACCATAAAAAAACAATACTTTCATCAAGTGTGCCAATATTTGGAATAACAACATCTAAGGTGATTTCCTCCCTAAGATGTTTTGCAACCCGCTCATCATAAGAAAAATCATTAACTATATCATAGCACTCCTCATGTTCATCACTTGAATTATAAAGTGCATCATATCTAATACAATCATACTAAGCATTGAAAGAGTCTACACCAATAGTTTTTTCTTCTTTAGCTTCTTCATAATTTTCTCTTGGCTCACAACTTTTCATAAATGCAACAAGGATGTCATCACATACATAAGAAGACATTATCCATCAAGACAAGCAAAGCAACTAGACAATATATAAAACAAGAAAGATAATTAAAGTGATGCAGAACCTATTGCAAGAAATATACCTTCCCGACAATGGCGCCAAAAACTTCCTTACTTGCGAGGGGGCAAGGTGTTAGGCTCCCAAGTGGAAGTGTTTGTAGTACTTATCAAGCTTAATCCCTCAATAACAAAACTAAGGTATTAATCCATGGAGGTGTCAGTATTCCTGCAGCATAGATAAAACTTCACATGTGTCCCCAATCCTTGCTAGTATTACTAATTGCACAAGGCAATTAACAGAAAATATCTAGATAATATTTTTGTATTTTTGAAAATGGAATAGAAAATAAAACAACGTGTAAATTTTGTTGGAAGGTTATTCTTATGCTAAAAACTGGATCGGGGTTCATAGGTTCACCAAGTGCATCTCCCCAATACATAAAAGTGTGGTAAGTAACGTGATCATGTGACAAAGTGCATGATGAAATATTTTGTGCTTATGCCAGACAAATGAAAGTGTTGATTCCTATATAGGTAATACATCCAAATACTATAAAACGAGATTCATCCACATCTATAGCTATATAATCCGTTCATAGGACGAGATCCATCTGCACCATTTCAACATTAAGTGTAAACATGGGGAAATGCTTTAAGCATGATGACATACTGTTGTTAGGGGACTACAATCAATCCTCTATTGAAATTTAACCGTTAGTGGCAATAATTGAATATAAGCTTTTTCCACTTTGTGTCACTTTGGTAGATTACTTGCAAGATTGACCGGAACTACTGCACACCACACCCACAATTGATTACTCATCTGAACTTGCCAAGATTAAACAAGCAACCAAAAAGAACTATAAATATATATACCAGACATAATGGCATTCACAAATCTAAACATAAAGGAATAATTCATCACATGAGCTACATCACCGCTGCAAACTCATCAGAGTAACCATAATCATGTAGGAAAGCTGATATGGCTATTACAATTATAATTAAACATATTAGGGCAGCAATAACAACTTGGATATTTCCATGAACCCGTAGTCTAGGAGGTGGACTACTCACAACTCATCTTGGAGTATGAGGATCAATGTTAGTGATGAGGGAGATGAATTCCCCCCTCCGGTAGAGTTCCAGAACAAGGCCGGAAATGAAGATCGCCTCGGAAACACGATGTGGCGGCAAATTACTTGATAATTAGGGAGAAGTGTAGGGGGTATATAAATACAATCAGGCACCGGAACCACCGAAGGGGATTCCCTAGGCCGTAGGCTCCCTAGGGCCCAAGGATCTTCCGCCAGGCTCCTAGGCACTGGGGACGCCCTTAGGGCTGGGCCTTGACTCCCGGGTTTTCTCCTGATGTGAAACTTTCTGTACTATTTTTGTATTATTTTTTGTTAGACCTTGTTGGGGGATTTTCCTAAAATTATAAAAACAAAAAAAAAGATCTAACAGTGGGCACTCGATAAATATGTTAGTCCAATAAAAGTTGATAAAAAAACAACCCCAAAATGTATGTAATTGATAGCAATATAGCATGAATCATACAAAAAAATTATAGATACATTTGAGCCCGTATCAGGTCCTCCCCCAATTCAGTTGACTCGGGCTCGGGATCCTCACAATGTAGCATTTCTAACAATTTTTCTACTGCATGAATTTGCACAGTTTGACCACATTTGTGCGGAGGGTCCCATTTTTCTCAACAAGTAAAACATAATCCATAAGCTCATCAACAAGCCTTCAGAACTTTGTTCCCTTGCCCAGCTTGAGATCTAACTAATTCAGTGGTATGTTGATCAGCCATAAAGTTGGGCTGATATGGACAAGTTTTAGACTTTTCATGGAAGGGGTAAAAGCAGCCATGAGTGATGATTTGCCATTAGTGGAACCTCTCATTTCTGAACATGGTCATTCAATACTCCGACAATCTTTGAGTACTTCTTCCTGCAAAAGAGCCAGAGAGGCAGCACTATCCAAATCATGTGGTCTTTGTATACTATGAATAGGAGTTTTCAACCCATCGATGTCCTGTTAAAAAAAAACCACTGATGAAGGTGGTCATAAAAAATCAGGATATAAGAGCATCTACAGCCGGATCTCTCATACACGTATCAAACGCCCGGGCAGGCCGTCCGGTCACTGACCGGTCAAAAAAAAACTACCAACCGGACCTCTCAAACCACGGACAAACGCCCGGGCTGACCGGCACCCCACATATCCAGCCCAAATCTTGGGCGGATATGGGGCGGCCCGGACACGCCCGGGCGAGCCCGCCTGATAGGCCCGGCCCACCACCGACCCCACAGCTGTCCCACAAAAACCCCAATCCGGACGCCTCGCTCTAAACCCTAGCTCACTCTCTCTCACTCTCTCCTCTCCTCTCCCTCTCTAATTCCGATTCTGTCCACTCCGATGTCCAGCTCCGGCAGCGACTCCGGCTCTGACCTCGACTATGAGGAGAAGATGGCCCTCCACATTGCGTTGGAGCGGTCCAAGGTGGACACCGGCGGCAGCTCCGGATTTGGAGCGTCGACGCAGCTCCCTCCCTGGCGCAGCGCGGACGCCGGAGTAGGACCCTCCCGGCCCGCGCGGACAGCGCAGTCCGTACCGCCACCACGCCGTCTCCTTCCCCCGCTGGACTCTCCTCAACGTGGGCAGCGGTGGGTGCTAGTGCCCGCGCCGCCGATCTGCACGCCCACTCCGGAATCGGAGGTGTGCACCGCACGCTACAGCTCCCTCCCTGGCGTAGCACGAACGCCAGAGCTGGACCCTCCTGGCCCACGCGGAGTTCGGCCCGGACAGCGCAGTCGGCACCGCCCCCGCGTTGTCTCTTTCCCCCGCTGGCCGCTCCTCCACGCGGGCAGCGGTGGGTGCTAGTGCCCGTGCCGCCGGTCCGCATGCGCACTCGGTAATCGGAGGCATGCGCCATGATGGGCAACGGGCATGGGAGAGGGACGCGGCGGAGCAGTCCGCGCGCCGCCGCCGCGGGATGCAGGCGAAGCGTGGCGAGGACGAGCAGCTCCTCGCATGGGTCTGCCACCAGTCCCTCAGGACGTCGGAGACGGACGCTCACCTCCTCCGACGGAAGAACGCCAATGCGCTCCAGCTTGCTATTAAGTAGTCGGACCGCAAGGCGAAGGAGGCTTGGGTCGCCAAGTTGAAGAGGGAGCAGGTGAAAGTACATGTACTCCCCATGTGTGGTTTTGGTAATTAAATGACAATCCTTATGGACTAATGTTTGAATTGAGATATTGGTAATCATGTCTTGAAGAAATGAAGCATAGTGAAGAATTCAATATGTCCTTCAAGACGTCAAGATTAAAAATAGAGTAGAGATATCAGTTGACCAAGATGAAGCTCGAAGATTGAAGTCCAAATGGTCAACACACAAGTGCAAATAATATACCACGCATGATCTTGTGGTATGGTAAGAAAGTGTCAATTGCACGTTGTGTACTAACCCATACTATGTCTTGTTTATGTTTATGAGGGTTAGGTCATTCTCATGGGCTCGCATCGAGAGAAAGATTCCAAGTGTCTATGAGAGGATGACATCAAGTGTTCAAGGGCAAGTTCAAGATAACCATCCTGAAGGATTACATGCCTGAAGCTTGTGGATGATCACATGATGGACAAGTGAAGATGAATACAAAGCAAAGCTTCCCACATTGTGTATGGGGGAGCTACTTGAAGACTTCACCAATGTCTTGCCTTGAACTTGGGCCAAGAAGAAACATCAACATCAAGCTCAAGTGAAAGGCTCGAGTCAAAGGTATTAGTTCCTTTGGCGTTAGTGTTGTGGAGTGATGACCACCGAAGAAACATATACACTCAAGTATGGATTCTTGATAGCTATGTAGTGTAGCTCTTTTATGATTCTTGAGTTATAGGGATCCCGCACTATTAAGATGGGATCAAAGGGGTTAGTGATAGATTTGCTCAACTCAACATCTTCTATTTCTACTTCCTCACATCATATTCCAACATAGGCATATTTCACTCCTATCCAATACAAATACAAAATGCCTATATATCTACCAAAGAAAATCCAAAGCCAAATAGGCTCCCAAATACATGATAAAACCTTTGCATAATTTGCATCCTCCGTTTTCGTTGATCTTGGGTGGTTCTCTATGTGAGTACCTGGGCTTTTTCCATAGCTTCAAAACGATCCCAAGATCATCAAAATCGGAGTCTGGATGTGAAAGTTATGCATGTTTCAGTTTTGGGGTTCCTGCTGTTTTTCTATTGGCCGGACATCCGGGACTTGTCCGGATGTCCAGGCTGTCGGGTCGCCCCGGATATCCGGCCGTTGATGTCCAGAAACTATGCCGAAATGTTGGTTGTGCCCGCCGAATATCCGGCACTTAGCCGGATGTCCGGGGCCCCATGTTTGGCCTGATGTCCGGGGCCTTGGCCAGATGTCCAGGCCCTGTACTCTGGCCTCTGTTTTTCACGTACGTGTACACACTTCACAGCGGCCGGATGTCCGGCCCCAAGCCCGGATGTCCGGCCCGGCACAGCCACTTACACTAAAACGGCCATATTTGCACTACCACTATATATAACCCCTTATCACTTCGTGGAGGAGTGACCACTTCATCCCAAATCGCCCAAGAACACAAGTGGCTCCCTATCACTTCTCCTACACCAAATCTTAGATCCCGGAGAGATTTGTGAGAGTTCTTGAGAGTTTTTCCAATCAAGTGATAGATCCACTCCCTCTCCCTCTTGTGACCAAAGGAATTCGTGATTTGAGCAAGTCTTGAGCATTTCCCCTTTGTTCTTGTTACTCTTGGAGGTTGGAGACTCCTAGGCGGTAGGAGTGCTCCGGTGAGGAATCAACTTGTGATTTGTCCCCAGGAAAGTTTGTGAAGGTTTGGAGGCCGCCTCAAGGTCTACCACTAGTGGTTGGGAATCGCCTTCGTGGTGATATCTCAAGGAGAATAGGGTGAGCCTTCGTGGCGTTGGTGTGCCTTCGTGGTAATATCCACCTCTCTAACGGTGACTAGGATCCCTCCAAGGAAGTGAACATCGGGATACATCCTTGTCTCCGTGTCTTTGGTTATTCTAACCCTAGCCACTACTTGTGGTTTACTTTGGCCACTTGACCTTGCATTCACTATATATATTGTTGTCCTCATTCTATTGTGTTGGTTACCATATCGTAGAGATTATTTAGGCCAACACTTTATAGTCCGCAATTCATACTTGCTACTATTGATATATCTTGTGCTTAGTGTGAATTGCTAGCTTGTAACATCCATTTCCATATCTTGTGACATAACTTGTGTAAGCATGTAGTGCTTACTTGAGTTTGCTTGTATCATTCAATTCCATATATTGTGATACAATTTGTGTAAGGTTGTAGTGCTTACTTGTGGTTGTGTGGATTATTCATTTCCATATCTTGTGATATACATTGAGTAAGTTTGTGTAACTTACTTGTGCTTACTCATATCCTTATTGTTCTCATCTTGTTTATCCTAAGTTGTTGGTGCACTTAGTGCGCTTAGTATATTTAGGATTTGTGCTTAAAAAGTATCCGCTTTGTTTATTTCCGCATTAGGATATAGCCAAATCCGTGAAAGATTTTAAAACGCCTATTCACCCCCCCCCCCTCTAGGCGACATCGTGGTCCTTTCATTTGGTATCAGAGCTAGGTCTCTCCTTATTAGGCTTCACCGCCTAGAGAGTAACGATGTTGACTAGAGAACTAGTGCACGATGACACATTTTGTTTTAATGACACAAATTACATTATGTGGGGATTACACATGCTTTGTCACTTTCGGGCCATGGGTCCAAATGCTTTGCGGATTGTTGTTGCAGGGGATTCAAATCTAAAGGATGGACAATCTTCATCACTTGAGGATATGCATCTTGATAGTCAAGTTTTGAGTGCCATTCACCAAGCTATATCCTTCGAGGTGTTCAAGTCAATATCGACTTGCAAGTCGGCTCATGAGGCTTGGACCAAACTTGAAGCTATATATGGTGGGTCCAATCTTGATGAAGACAATATTATTTTAGGGGAGTTAATGGAGGAGTTCTCCACATTTTTAAATCATGAAGAACTCTCTGTTGCTTCCATCTCCGATTACTTGCATACTTCAACATCTTCCACTTCACCAACATGTGGTGTGCCACAAGAGGAAATCAAGAAAGATGAGGCATGCTTGATTGATGAAGAACTCTCTTCTCCAAAAGAATCATCATCAACCCCTTTGGTTCACATGTGCCTCATGGCAAGAGGTAATGACGAGGTATCATCTTCTCTTAGTGATAATGATGATAGTTGTAATGAGGAAGATGATGAAGTCTTGACTCAAAATCTCTATGAGATTGGGAAAACTCTTCGTAGAGCTAAAAATAACACTTATAAAAGGTTCCAAGATGTTCTTGCTTGCTTTCAAAAATGTAATGACTTATTTCTTTACGAGCAAGCAAAAAGTGAACAACTTGAACATGAACTTGCTATGGCTCATCAATGTCTTAGTGACTTGAGGTCTTTAAAAGAAGAGATTGAAGTTACTCATTGTAAACTTAAAGAGGATTTTGAGCACCTTGACCTTGACTACAAGAAGGTCAAAGGAGAGCTCACCAAACTCTCTAAGTCTCATGAGGAACTTCAAGCTACTCATGCGGAATCTCTAGCTTCTACATGCTCCTCTCATATTGATAATGATGCTTGTGCTACTAACTGTATCTTGTGTGAAGCATCGATATTAAAAGAAAATGTTGAGCTAAGGACTCAACTTGATTTGCTAACTAGCAATTATGGGAAATTGGAAGAAAGTCATAAAAAGCTCTCAGGCATTCATGAGGATCTTCTAATCTCTCATGATGGGTTAAAGTTAGCTCATGAGGCTATGGTCACCAAGGTAAAATCATGTGAGTCTCATGTGGATATTAGCACATCTTCTACTCGAAATGCTTTATTGCCATATGCTAGTCCATGGAATTCCTCTCTACATGATATTGGTACATCTTGTGATGAATTACTCACCATGCCTTGTTGCTCTAACAATGAAGTTTCTACTTCCTCTAGTTCTTTTGTTAATACTAACCTTGTAGAGGAAAATAAAGAGTTCAAGGCGCAAGTCACTAGTTTGAAGAAAGACTTGGAAAAATATTGTGATAATATATTGAGTGTGCAAAAGGACCCTCAAGACAAAATAGGACTTGATTTCATCTCCAACAAGAAGAAGTCCAAGAACAAGAAGAAGGGACAAGATCAAGTCAAGAATTCGGCCAACATTATTTGCTTCAAGTGCAAGAATGTTGGACACCATGTGAGATCTTGTCCATTGAAGAAGAAGGCTTCAAGTGTGAAGCATCAAGGGAAGTGGCCTCAAGTTCAATCTCAAGATAATGAAAGGCCTCTTCCCATGCCTAACCATGATAATGTTCTCCAAGTTGAGAAGGTAAAGAAGAAGAGAAAGGGGAGCACATGTTGCTATATTTGCCGTGAGAAGGGACACATATATTCATCATGTCCCAACGGTAATATCTCTAAGCCTCCAATTGTCAATGATCATTATTCACTTAGAAAGGATAATGTTGGCAATTTGTTTGCCAAGTTTGTTGGTGCCCAAAGTGGTTTGAAAGTTGATAAGACCATTTGGGTTGCCAAACCTATTGTGGCTAACTTCTTAGGACCCAACTTGGTTGGGGACCATCAAGCTCAAACTTGATCAATAGGTGTGTGGATCGGACATTGGAGACTTGGCTAGTTCATGTAGAAAAATGATTTTCACCATGTATTATGGTTCAAGCCAAGTCAAGTATATTATCATCATATTTGCCATCCCAATGCTCCTCGTGGCGGTAACTTGTATTTATATTGTCTACATTGAAAGTTACTAGTCCCTCTCATGTTTAGGTTTTGTACCTAGCATGTGTTTGTATATGTTGTGCCTCCTATTATGCTTGATTTGAGTTATCTAGCATGTGTACGTCGCAATGCACTTCATATATTTGTGCGTGTGCGGTTCCGAGCCTTTATTGCTTCATTAGTTGAATCTTTTTTGGCTCTAGTGAGATATTAATGGATCATCACATTATGGGGGAGTGTTATGTTTATGCATATCACAAACCTTAAATGTGTATATATGTGGAATACCACCTAGTATTGTTAAGTACAATATTATCTAGTTACCATGTGGTATGTTAAGCTCATTTAAAATTCAAATTCTCATTCATTAATTATCTTTGGTTGGATTTCACTTGCCTCTTGTTGATAATATATGAGGAATGCTACTTAGCATTTATATTTGAGATTATCTTATATCTATGTGGCATGCAATGCCTTGTTTACATATGGCATTCTTGTGCGGTTTTTCCCATGGTTATCTTAAAAATTGTATTTGGAAAATCGTTTGATTAAAGCCATTCCAATTGTTGCTTTGCATGATGATCTATCTAATTGGAATGTTAATAATATGCTATCCAAGCATTGTGTTTATTTCTAAACTCTCATGTTATGCTTGTGTTAGTATAGATGATCATGTACTTATTTGGTTTCTACACCGAATGATAACTCAAAACACCATTTTGTTCGAGTTCATCTTATTGGTTTGTATGGAGTTATGGTAGTTTGTTATCTCATTGTTTATAGTGTCCTATATCTACTTGAGTGAGATATTCCCATGAGTATGTGTGCAATGCATATCTTATATGCTCATTGGTTTTCCTTGGTTCATATGTTGAACTTTGTGTGCTATCATATGTTGATTTCTCACTTTGAGTCATTTTGGACAAACATGAATGACTAGTGATGTTGTTCGAAGTATTAAAGGTTATGTGTTCATTTGTCCAATTTGTATCTGTAACACCCTAGATTTTGCCCATTTTCTTTTTCTTTTGATTTTGGTCCGGATTCGCTTTTCTGTGGCTTAGTAGTCTTGCAACCTGGAGGGATCACTCTTCAATCTTCTTCCCAAGTGGCTTCCAACCTCAAAACCATCCCAAGACCATGCCATTTCCATCTTGGACCAGTCCTGATATTCTTTTCCTTGGGAATATTCCTTTTTCTATTAAAGGAATAACCCTGTTTGCCCTGAGTTGTGAAGCAACCCACATTTCCATCATTCCCAAAATTCCCAAATAATTCTCATAAATTTTTTGGGTCAGATCTTCCACAAATATGTCAAACCCTTCCTTGCCATGGTAAAAAATATTTCACAAATATTCTTTTTCCGATTTTGCCCTAGCTACCAAGTTGAGAAGCAAGTACCCTTTATATTTGCTTGCTTGGTCTCAAACTCTTTGGGCGTTCTTTCCTATCCATATCATTGCCACATGCCAAAATTCAACTTTATTTGGATAGTAAATCTCCCTTGGCTAATTTCCAAAGTTTCTGGTCGACTGTAATCTTTGTGAAGAAAGTGCTAGCTAGGAGTATCCAAATGAGTTGACATTTTGCAAACATCTTCATATACTCAAATCATGACTCTCCACAAAGTTTGAACCCTATCCAATCATCTATGAGAGCACAGCCTCAAATCTTGGTTTCTGGTCAGATTTTCACATTGTGAAGCAACTATATTTTATGTTGCTTCATAATTGCTGAAAATTTACCAGAGCATTCTCCTACCCATATAACCTATCTCCAAAAAAATTGGGCTCATTTAATCTTTCCAATAATTCCCTAGAATTTTTCTAAGATTCTGGTCAGAGAGGTTCATTGTGAAGGAAGTACCATTTTGGCTTGTCCAAATGGCATGAAATTTTTATGCCACTCTCATATGACCAAATCATCATGTTCTACCAAATTTTAGCCCAATTGGCTACTCCATGTGAGTGGCACATCAAGATCAAGCTTCTGGACCAGATTGGTCAGTTGCAAAGCAACCCTGTTAAATATTGGTCCATTTCTCTCCAAAATGCAGAGGATTGTAGTCCTTCCTACCCTAACACTCCCAGACATCTTGTTTGGCTCTTATCGCTTCTTTGCTCCTCACAGCTTCATGCCCAAGTTTGCTACAGCAAACTTCAGATGAACACTCCCATCTAACCACAGTTCCTATCATCGATCCATCACCTCCCAGAGACTGTTCCTCGGAAGGACAACACTCTGGACATGACTTGTCACACCAGAATGCACCACGTGCACCAGTACACGCGGTGACCACGTGTTTGGCATGCCAGCCAGCGCGCTCTGGTGATTAAACCTCTCGGGTTCGTCGCGTTCGTCCTCTTCCTCGCCACCTAACCATGTCCAGCAGCCTCCCCTCGTCGTCGCCTTTGCTCTGGAACCCTCTCCCTCTCCGGATTATTCCCCCTTGCACCACGGCGATCGCCGCCGCGGCACTGCACACCCGTGACCGCCGTATCCGTCCAAGCTCGAGCCCTCTCGAACGAGCCAGCGTAGCCCCCACCCTGTTCCTCGTCAGGTCGGCACCACTAGATGTGTGCCACCTCGCCGGAGCGCCAGCGCGAGGCTAAGACCGCCACGGCGGCCATCCTCACCCACTCGCCACGGGTGGCTATAAAAGCCGAGCTCCGTGCCCTCTCCGAGCATCCCCGAGCCCCCCAATCTCCTCCTCTCACTCCACTGGTCCTCCCCGACCTGTCTGCCCCTCGCCGCTCATTGCCACCATGGCCGCCGGCCTCCTCCTCCTAAATTAGCCCGAGCCCGGGTCCCCCTCTTCCCCATTCCTACTCCAGAAGGCCACCCAGAGCCCGGCGAACCTCCCCCGCCTCTTTCCTAGTTGCCGGTGTACCCGAAGGAGCGTGCCCACATGCGGCCGCTGGCCGTTTCTCTGGCCACCACGTGGCGCCTCCGCTACGGCCCTCCCCGGCACCGACTCTTCCTCGGGTTGGATGCGGTATAGCACCAGGAGCCCGTAGGTGGTCTCAGCCTCGCCGGAGACGCCAGGAGCCCCGCCGAAGTCCGCTTCTGTTCCCTTCCGTGGGGCGCCATGCCGCCGCGGCCCCGTCCCTCCTCAGCATCGGTGACCGGGCCAGGCGGGCGCGGCACTCCTCCCCGAGCTCGCCGGTGGCGTCAACTCCACCGGAGATGGCCGGTGTCGCCGGAGAGTGCCGGCGCCGCGCGCTTCTCCTCTGTCCCGCGGGTGCGCGTGAGAGGTTGAAGGCAGCTGATGAGGAGAGAGAAGGAGCGAGGTGGGACCCGCGTGTAAGCGACCCAGGCGTCGGTCCAGCTGGATAAGTGGACACGCATGTCGCGAAATGCGTTTTCCACTGGTGAAAGCCTACTCTGCTGCTCTTCGGCCAGAAATATACTTTCACTTATCTGAAAGCGCATTTTCTCGAGTGCGCGTTCTGTTTTTCCAGCTGAGGGCCTGTTTGTGAAGATTATTTTATAGATAGGTCCCTGGCAGAAGTACTATTGTATCTTTTTACTCATAACTCCGATCGAGGTGATTCCAAAGCCCACTTCTTCGTCTCGACGAGCCCGTCATGTTGGTATCATTTTCACTATATGGTCCCACAGTGGAAATGACCATTTTACCCTTGCCCATAAACAGGCCCCTTCGAGAGAGAACTGTTTTTGGCAATCACTTCCGCGGACTCTCCGCACTGCTTCCCGATGGTTCCTTCATCCCCAGGCACGCCACAACTCTCATCTGCATAATCGCATTGCAATGTCATAGTTTAACTATTTACTTTAACAGCAAGTATGAGTTATTTGTGAAATGAATTGGATTACACAATGCTTTAGTAAATTCTTGGATAGGTGACTACCATGTTGATGACTGGATTATTAGTGACTAGTAGCTTACCCACTTGTTGATACTATGATGTTGAGATCACTGTCTACGATTATTTTGGATTTCATCCGGTAGTTCGTGGAGATGAGTTAGTAGCAGTGGCATAAGCATACTGGTTACCGAATTTCTGGCCGGATATTGTTTTGACTTGGATTGCTATGATATCGGAGTATTAGCTATGACAGAAATTATTCGGAGATAGGATACTTCATGGTTGATCCAGAGTCACCTGTCCGGACTTATCCGTGCATCCACATTTGCCGGTATGGGACGGCCTTGACTTGGTCTGATCGCGTGCTCTTTCACCGGTACCGCCCGACATGGAAGGTTATGCGTGCGCGCTACCCTGGCCCGGTAGGCAGCGATAACCTTGTGAGCCCAGTTGAGTTATATGGTACCAGGTCCCCGTTTGGGACAGTTTGTTAGCCACGACGGTGGCAGGTGTCACGCGGTGACATAGGGGCCACCCAGGGCAGGACTCCAGGGGAGGATGATTGCCGGTGGTACGATGGGAGAGGCACGGGTTAGGAAGGTTTCGTTGGAGCAACGCTGGTCCACCCGAATGGGATCACGAGGTCAGGTGCTCCATGGTGTGGGTAAAGTGCGCAACCTCTGCAGAGTGTAAAATCTATTCGAATAGCCGTGTCCACGGTATTGGACAGTCCATCCAGATCTCTTTAGGTGGTCAACCATAGTAGTGATTAGGGTGGAAGAGCTCGTCGTAAGATCAGAAGTACTCGGTGGATTGTGAGTATTCTGAGGGTTGTGAGGCAACCCGGAAGAGAGTAAGTTTGTCAGACTCGTCGTGCAGATGGAATCAGGTATATGATATGTATGCCATGGGATGGCTATGAGATGTTGGAATTGGACTTGGTGCAGGTTCGGATTGGATCCTAAGAATATTCGGAGTATGGATTAAATATGCTTTACCTTACTGCATCTACTTTGCTATGATGTTGTCTTGCCTTAATGTTGATGTTTGTTGTGAGCTTGCGAGTACATTCCAAGTACTCACCTGGCGTGTCATGCCAGTTTGCAGGTCATGCCATGATTGCTTGCTTGTCGAGGATCCCGAGTTTGTGACCTAGGATACGCGTTCTAGCCAGAGTCCCTGCAGAGTGGAGTCCATCACCGCCGTCGCTGTTCCGCTACCAGGAGAGAGTTACTCCATAGTTAGCATAGAGCTACCCCGGGCAGGCGTAGGGTTGTCGTGCCGATGTAATCCTTGTACTCTTGTAACCTTATCCATAGTAATAAAGAGCTGATTTGTTTTATGCCAACAGTGCCGTATTCCAGAGGACTTGTCCCTGGGCAGGAATACGGGGCATCTCGGTCTTCTCTGAGCCGGGGTGCCACAGTATCTCCCTGGATTTTGGTAGGCTTGTACATGCGTATTTACTGTGTGTAAATTCGCATGCCTTGTTTGTTTTATTTGATCCAATATATATATATGGTAAATCCATCAAATTCTTAATAGCTAAGATGTGCATGAAATTCAAATTCATATCAATATGCACATATTTAAGTGATTTTACCCTATGTTTTGTAGTTATGCTAACTACTTCGGACCCAATAAGTTTGGGGACCATATTGTACTTAAATTATTTTAGGTACATTTGAGAAGCATTGGGTGCTTGGCTTATTCTTGAAGGTGGTGGCACTATGAGGAAATTAGAGCCAAGCTTGACCATTACCTACTACATCATTCCAATGGTATCTCGGTAACAAGTATCTACTTCACGTATACATTTCTTGCATTCATCCTTGTGTAGGTTGTATCATGGCATGAATTTCTTGACTCGCTCTTGTCATACTTGTTTCCTTTCTCAAAGCATCCCAACAATGATCTCTTGTTGCTAGTTGTGATGTCTTTGATGGTTGTGTGTTTGAAGTTCATTAATATACAATAAGATTATATTAAGCCATGTGCTATGCTTTCAAGCAAAGATCTCATTGGTATATTTGATGACTCCCGTTTGGATATCTTATTCTTTCCTTTTGTAACTATTTCATGTGTACATCCTTCTTTGTGGATACATATCATCATGATTGTCATCTACCTAGAATCTTATACACGTGAGAGAAGTTACATCTCTAGTTGATATCTCTATTCTTTCATGTCCACCGTTTCATTCTCTTTTTATATCTTTGGTGGCTCCGTGGAAGCATTTGTTGTATGAGTGCATGTCTTACCTGTTTGCATCTTAGTGCACTCATGTTTGGTGAAGATTGTTGTCCTCGTGCTTGTCTTGACAAGCCTATTATTTCCTATCTTCATCATGGGTTGTCACAAGCTTTGATTTTTAATTTGCTATTAGTGAGCTTGTGAACCCATTTGCTTGGTATGTGTGTGACCTTCTTAACTTCGTGTGTGTGGGAAGGACATGTCTTGCACCTTGTATCTCATTTACTCAAGACTATATTGATGCTTAATTCTCATCCTTATACTAATCTTCTCAAGTGCTTTGACGTGACTCACACACATCATTTTGGTTGTGCCTATTCTTAGGTTGCCTCATTTACATGTTGCTCAACCATGTGTTTGTTACAAATGCTAGGCTTCTTTTCTTATCTATGCGTGCTTGCAATTGTTTTGTGTTCCTATTGATTTTGGGGGAGTGATGATCCTATTTTGTGTACTTGTATCCAAATAAAAAAATTCTAAATATTGCACAAATCATGGGGGGCTTCTTTATTTTCCTTAGAACACTCCTTTGCCCAAATCATAATATTCTTTTATCCTTTTGGCTCGTCGGGTCTTTTGATTGCTTGCTTCACTTTGTGTTATGCAAATGAGATCAAGTTGTGCCATGTGCTTTGTGCCATGTGCCTTGCTCTCATGCTAGGATCACAGTTGTATAATAATGGATTCACTTGTGGATATCATGTTCTTATCAATTGCGTCTATTTTGTGTATACAAGTTTCTTTGTGGATACATATCATGATTATTATTGGCCACTTAGAAATTTTATACATGAGAAAGCTCATATCTTTCCTTGATATCATTTATTCCTTGTCGGCCACTTTGTTTGTTTCCTTTTATTCTTAAGGTTGCTTCTGTAAGAGGTTGTGTCATGAGTGCTTGTATGTTTTGCATATAATCTTGTGCACTCATGATCTTGTGCACTCATGTGTTTTGAATGTATTTTGGACCCATACTTGACATGATGATCATATTGGATATTCTTATTTTATCTTGTCCAAAATATGTTCTTTGGATCTTTTGAATGTTTTCCTCCCATGTCTAATCTTATTTTCATATCATACTATCTTGTTAAATTCTATAGATCCTAAATATGGGTTGAGCTCCTCAAATTTTTCATCATTGAATATGTGCATTTGATTTCACTCACATTTTTTGCGATATGCACACATTAAGGAGGAACTCATACTATATTGGTCTTCTAGATTTTTCCGTCCATTTTGGCATTTGTTGCCAATGGGGGAGAAGTTTAGAGGGTTTAAGATAAGTATTTTTGTAGTGATTGTTGTCACTCATGCATATCTACCCTTGTTATATATTCTTATTGCATGGATGAGTAGTTTAAAGGGTTTAAGATAAGTATTTTTGTAGTGCTTGTTGTCACTCATGCATATCTACCCTTGTTATATATTCTTGTTGCATGGATGAGTATTGTATATAAAGAAATCTTCTCCTAGTTTATGTCAACCAATATATGCAATGACATTCAAAGTTCATTTACACATGCATATATTGTGGGGGAGTTTGCTCTATATACTATGGGTGTACTATCATCAAATGCTTGTGTAGTGTCTTGATGATAGTACAACCATCCTAAGTATACAATTTATCCTCGGATAAATTGCATGCTTGTTTAAAAAGTCATTATATAAACCCTCTTGTTGAGATTGTCATCAATTACCAAAATGGGGGAGATTGAAAGTACATGTAGTCCCCATGTGTGGTTTTGGTAATTAAATGACAATCCTTACGGACTAATGTTTGAATTGAGATATTGGTACTCATGTCTTGAAGAAATGAAGCATAGTGAAGAATTCAATATGTCCTTCAAGACGTCAAGATTAAACATGGAGTAGAGATATCGGTTGACCAAGATGAAGCTCGAAGATTGAAGTCCAAATGGTCAACACACAAGTGCAAATAATGTACCACACATGATCTTGTGGTATGGTAAGAAAGTGTCAATTGCACTTTGTGTACTAACCCATACTATGACTTGTTTATGTTTATGAGGGTTAGGTTATTCTCATGGGCTCGCATCGATAGAAAGATTCCAAGTGTCCAAGAGAGGATGACATCAAGTGTTCATGATCATGGCTGGCAAGGGCAAGTTCAAGATAACCATCCCGAAGGATTACATGCCTGAAGCTTGTGGATGATCACATGATGGACAAGTGAAGTTGAATACAAAGCAAAGCTTCCCACATTGTGTATGGGGGAGCTACTTGAAGACTTCACCAATGTCTTGCCTTCAACTTGAGCAAAGAAGAAACATCAACATCAAGCTCAAGTGAAAGGCTCGAGTCAAAGATATTAGTTCCTTTGGCGTTAGTGTTGTGGAGTGATGACCACCGAAGAAACATATACACTCAAGTATGGATTCTCGATAGCTATGTAGTGTAGCTCTTTTATGATTCTTGAGTTATAGGGATCCCGCACTATTAAGAGGGGATCAAAGGGGTTAGTGATAGATTTTCTCAACTCAACATCTTCTATTTCTACTTCCTCACATCATATTCCAACATAGTCATATTTCACTCCTATCCAATACAAATACAAAATGCCTATACATCTACCAAAGAAAATCCAAAGCCAAATAGGCTCCCAAATACATGATAAAACCTTTGCATAATTTGCATCCTCCGTTTTTGTTGATATTGGGTGGTTCTCTATGTGAGGACGTGGGATTTTTCCATAGCTTCAAAATGAGCCCAAGATCATCAAAATCGGAGTCCGGATGTGAAAGTTATGCATCTTTCAGTTTTGGGGTTCCTGTTGTTTTTCTATTGGCCGGACATCCGGGATGTAACACCCCTGTGTATTACTCACCGTGAACAACTGCTAATAATGCCAAGTCATATCATTTGCAGTGCCTAGTCATAGTGATTAATTCCAACAATTCAAATCCTAACTGAAAATCAACTCAAATTCCAAAAATGCAAAATCAACTTGCTCAAACACTATGGGAAAAATGTTCACTAAATAGTAAATATCCCAGAAGCACTCATAAAAATATAAACAATGGAATTGGAACTAGTTAAATGACTCCAACAATATGAAATAGCACTAAAACAGAATTATTTAATCCATTTATATTAAAATCAAATTCAAATGAAACCCAACTTTGCCCAAACCAATTTTTGGTGAAAGCTAACATTGCACAATAATATTTGGGTCAACTCTCACATTTTATAAAAGTGCACAAGTGGCCTAACTAATTCAAAATAGAAAAGAAATAAAAGAAAAATCAAAACAGAAATAGAAAAAAAAACGAGGCACTGTGCACTGGGCCTAAGTGCACAGTACCCCGAAACGGCCCACCTGGCCCAACTCCTTCTCTCTCCCTCGCGTGTCACCTTCCCCATGGTCGCCGCGCGCACGCACCGGCCGGACGTCGACACGGCGACGTCCACCGACGCTACAGGGACGCGGGAGGATAAGGGCGAGCCCCGTCCAGCCCCCCTGGTCCTCCTCCGTCATTCCCCTCCTTCTCCCTCGCTCACTCCGCCCCACATTCTCCCCTCAGATCCATCCCCGAACGCCGCCGTCGCCGCGTCTTGCTGCTCGCCGTGGCCACCGGCCTCCCCGCGTCGCCTTAGAGTGCCTGGGAGGAGCGCCGTGGTCGACCGCGTTCCCTGGAGCTACTGGAGGGAGCTGAGGAGCACCGCAATGCCCGGGCGCGTCGTCCTCTTCCTCGGGACGCCGCCAACCTCCTCCGTCTCCGGCGAGCCTCTGCGCTACTAAGCTGACTACGGGCTTTTCGTAGCCGCTAAGTGAGCTCCGGCTCTACCCCTGCTCCCTTCTCCGCTTATTTGCGTGCCTCCAACGAGCTGCCACCGTGGCTGTGCTCTGACCGCCGCCGCATTCGCCATTGCCGCGCTCCCGAGCTCGAGCAGCTCGAACCAAAGGCGCTAGTACGCTTCTGGTGAGTCGCAGCCACCCCTAGCTTGTTTGCGTGCGAGGAGAGCCACCGTAGTCACGGTTCCGTTCGGGACCGAGCCGCACCGCCGCCACGGCTCGATGCCGGCGGCTCTGCTGGCCTTCCCTGGCCGTTCGGACCCCGTAGATCGACGCGCGAGCGTGTGGGCGTTCGAACATAGTTGAGATCACGTGAAACGGCGCAGCACAGCGCATTTCCGGCCAAGTCCGGCGAGGCGCCGCCGCGTATTTGGTCGCCGGCGCAGCTCCGGCGCCGGCCGCCGACGTGGCTCGGTGGGTCCCACCCCTGAGCCACTGACTGTGGGCCCTAGGGCCCCAGTTGACTGGGTTGACCCAGTCAACTGTGCTGACTGGGCAGCCCAGCCACTGACATGCGGGCCCCACCGCATTTTAATTAATTAAAAACATTTTTATAATTAAAAGTTAATTAGTTTAGTTAATGAGTCACTGACAGGTGGGGCCAGCTGCTAATTAACCCTCTGATTAGTTTTAACTAAAATCTATTTAGCCTCAGAGACTGACATGTGGGTCCCACTGGACCCACATGTCAGGTTTCACTCTGGTCAGCCGTAGTTGACCTGCTGACGTCACAGTGACGTCATGCTGACGTCATAAATTAATTCTGTTAATAAAAATAATTCAAGAAAATCATTTAAACTTTGAAAATTAATAACTTTTAAACCGTAGCTCAGATCGAAAAACTTAAAACATGGAAGTTGCTCAGAACGACGAGACGAATTTGATTGTATCGTCTGTTTCGATGCCGGAACCCCCTACGAAGGAGAACCTGTAACTTTTCGTCCGTATCCGGTAGATGAATAGTGCATAACCACCGGTTAATAAATCCAACTTTAATCCTAAAATAACCAAAATGACTTAGACATATCTTTAGGCAACCCTGCACTGCATTGTAGCATTGCATGCCCCGTGTTGCATTTGATTGCATTATGTTTACCTGTTTCCTCCCCTTTTTCTCTCTCGATTAGACCCCGACGTTGACGTAGCTCCTAAGGCAGACGCCGCTCCGGAGTACGAATATGTCTCCGACGACCAGCCACTTGCCCCAGAGCTTGCAGGCAAGCACCCCCATTTTGAGCATTCCGATATCGCCCACTCTCTTCTCTCTTATGCTTGCATTAGAATCTGCTGCTGTTACTGTATCCTATATCTGCTGCATAGCCTGTTACTTGTAACCTGCTTTTGATACTTACCTGTTATCCTAAACTGCTTAGAATAGGTTGGGTAGAGACCATTAGAGACCCCACTTATCCCGACTGCCCCGCTGGATGATCAGAAGACCCGAGCAACGGGATTGAAGACCAGGCCCCGACACGGCACGTCACATCCCCCTTAGTTTCCGACACTGCTGGGTTACTATCGAGTGCCGAGGGTGATACCTCGTCAGCACTTCTGATGATAACCTTGTAGGTTAGTTATTCGGTCGTGGTAAGCGAGGGTGATTCCTCCTACACCACCCACGATAACGACGTCGTCACGCAACTCCTCAAGTGTGGACCTCGAGGGTGATTCCTCCTCCGTTCACCTTGGCGGTAACATCAGAGGGAATTCCATCGAGGGTGATTCCTCAGGGTTCCCCTTGGTGTCAGACACACAGATACTTTGGTTACTATGACTGATCACTGAACCATGATACTAAAGACGGGTCGGCCCTGAGGGGTACCCGCGCGAGCTTAATAGCGAGTATGGTGGAGTCGGGTGGACCTGGATGGTGCCCGAGGGTTGAACACGAGGCGTGGCCGGGCATTCCTCGCCCTTGTCGCAAGTCCTCGAGACGGGGCGACGGGGTCACATCTTTCGTGAGTCTCTGCTCGTTTCTGCACTGTCAACACACTAACGGTTCGGATATTGGATCCGAGGGGCCTCTGGCCCGATAGCACTAACCATCACGTGGGCATAGTATGGGCGTTCTGCATCGTATACATCAGTCGAAGCTCTATTGACGTCAGCGAGGAGCGGCCCGCTTTGGATTGGACTGGGAACGCAACCACGCTTGTATAAGGGGTTGCTAGGTTTGCTTCCGGAGCGTCCTCGCAACGTGCAGGGTTCCCAGGGCGAAGGCCCAAGACCCCTGGGGGCATAGGTTAGTCCGGCGTGCTGACCTCTCTTTAGGGCCTAGGTCGGGTTGCGGTGTGTTGCTTAGCCGAGGCCGAGCAGGACCCAGAAAAGTGTGTCCGGCCGGAGTTAAGCGAGTGTGGTGGGTAACTTGGTGCACCCCTGCAGGGAAGAAATAATCTATCGATAGCCTGTCCTACGGTAACGGACACTCGGAGTTGTATCCCGATTAGTACAACTAGAACTGGAGACTTGAGATGAAATGGATAGTATGGCTCTGGGATTGCTTTCTCGCAGGGAGTCGAGGAAGGATCTCTGGCCGAGGTTGATAACACTAGTACTACTTTACATTATGTTATTCTGCACTCTTCTAATGCTGCAAGACCGCTGAAGATGATAAAGATGCTAGTCTTCGATAGGACTAGGCTTCCCCCTCTATTCTGGCATTTCTGCAGCCCAGTCCACTTATACAGCCTTCCTTTGAAAATGTTGCATATGTAGTGTAGATCCTCGCTTACTGAGTACTTCGGATGAGTACTCACGTTTGCTTTATTTTCCTTTTCTCCCCATATCCACTTGTCGCATCCAGATGACGAAGCCCCTGAGATAGCTGCCCCTGTCGACGACTACGGCTACTACTACTACCCTCCCGGCGAGTACTACTACGAGGAGCCGACAGACGACCAGGAGTAGGATTCGGAGGGTCCTAGGCAGGAGGCCTACGCCTTTCGATCATAGTGTTTTATTTTGCCCCGCTTTTCTAAAGGCTTATCTCTATTTCTATAATATATCTGTACCCAGATATCTGATGCTTCCGCTGACACTTGTATGCCATCGAGCTATGTATTCGAGCCCTCATGGCCCTGGCTTGTAATATAAAGCTTGTATGAATTTATTTATGTTTTAGAGTTGTGTTGTGATATCTTCAAGTGAGTCCTTAGGCTTGATCGTGTGCATTTGCATGTATGGTTAGTGCACGATTAAGCCGGGGTCGTCACACGGGACTTGGCCGGATGTCCGGGCTGCCGGGTCGCCCCGGATATCTGGGATCCTCCCGGATATCCGGCCGTTGATGTCCAGAAACTATGCCGAAATGTTGGCTGTGCCCGCTGGATGTCCGGCACTTGGCCGGATGTCCGGGGCCCCTAGTTTGGCCAGATGTCCGAGGCCTTGTCCAGATGTCCGGGCCCTGTACTCTGGCCTCTGTTTTTCACGTATGTGTACGCACTTCACAGCGGCCGGATGTCCGGCCCCAGGCCCGGATGTCCGGCCTGGCACAGCCACTTACACTACAACGGCCATATTTGCACTACCACTATATATAACCCCTTATCACTTCGTGGAGGAGTGATCACTTCATCCCAAATCGCCCAAGAACACAAGTGGCTCCCTCTCACTTCTCCTACACCAAATCTTAGACCCTGGAGAGATTTGTGAGAGTTCTTGAGAGTTTTTCCAATCAAGTGATAGATCCACTCCCTCTCCCTCTTGTGACCAAAGGAATTCGTGATTTGATCAAGTCTTGAGCATTTCCCCTTTGTTCTTGTTACTCTTGGAGGTTGGAGAATCCTAGGCGGTAGGAGTGCTCCGGTGAGGAATCAACTTGTGATTTGTCCCCCGGAAACTTTGTGAAGGTTTGGAGGCCGCCTCAAGGTCTACCACTAGTTGTTGGGAATCGCCTTCGTGGTGATATCTCAAGGAGAATAGGGTGAGCCTTCGTGGCGTTGGTGTGCCTTCATGGTAACATCCACCTCTCTAACGGTGACTAGCTTCCCTCCAAGGAAGTGAACATCGGGATACATCCTCGTCTCAGTGTCTTCGGTTATTCTAACCCTAGCCACTACTTGTGGTTTACTTTGGCCACTTGACCTTGCATTCACTATATATATTGTTTTCCTCATTATGTTGTGTTGGTTACCATATCATAGAGATTATTTAGGCCAACACTTTATAGTCCGCAATTCATACTTGCTACTATTGATATATATTGTGCTTAGTGTGAATTGCTAGCTTGTAACATTCATTTCCATATCTTGTGACATAACTTGTGTAAGCTTGTAGTTCTTACTTGAGTTTGCTTGTATCATTCAATTCCATATATTGTGATACAATTTGTGTAAGCTTGTATTGCATACTTGTGGTTGTGTGTATTATTCATTTCCATATCTTGTGATATACATTGAGTAAGTTTGTGTAACTTACTTGTGCTTACTGATATCCTCATTGTTCTCATCTTGTTTATCCTAAGTTGTTGGTGCACTTAGTGAGCTTAGTATATTTAGGATTTGTGCTTGAAAACTATCCGCTTAGTTTATTTCCGCATTAGGATATAGCCAAATCCACATTTTCCTTCTCCCGTCCGCCGGCGCCGCCACTTTCCACTCCACCCGTCCGACTACTAGCCATGCCCCCCCCCCCGCCGCCGAGTGAGGAGCGAGCCCTTTCTGACGCCGGAGCACCGGCTTGAGCTCCTTGAGCAGATTTGGGCTAGGCGCAAAGCCCGGATTGCCGCGGGGCTACCTCCGGATGTAGTGGATCCAGAGGAGGAGGACGAGGAGGAGGAGGAGGAGGACTTTGAGGAGGAGGGGGATGAGACGGAGGAGGAGGATATGGGGGACGTTCGCGACGGGCATCTGCAGGTGAAGCAGGAGGCCATTCTCGATTCCCTCCAGTCGGAGTCGGCTGCGGAGGCAAGACGTTGTCGCCGGCAGGAGATGGAGGCGCAAGAGGCCACAGAGGAGGCGGAGATGTTCGCCTACATGGATGAGGTCGAGCAGGAGGAGCATGAGCCGGAGCCCTCCTACCCGCCCGTCCAGCCGGCACCCCGCACCGTCGTCGTGGACATCTCCGACAATGAAGAGTAGTTAGGGTAGTACGTAGATGTATTACGTAGGATTCCTTTTGCATGCTTTGTATGGATCTAAGGGATGAAATATGAGAGAGGCAGATGCAAAGTGGCTAATTTGAGTCGTGCCCGGTCAGTGCCCGCGGACGCGCCGTCCGCGGACGTTTGAGGGGCCAGATTTGCAAAGTCCGGTTGTAGATGCTCTTAGAGTACTCATCCATGTTGAATATATTGTGTGCATGTATATTGTGTCTTGGGCCCACCTCCTAGTTCTCCTGTATAGTTGAGGTTGTGGCCCCTTCCTGTACATCATATATACGTGCCTGGTGCACCGATCAATGCAATTGTGTTGCACGGCCTAATCCTAGTCTTCTACATGGTATCTATCGCAAGTCGGTCCTAACCCTAGCCGGTTCTCTCCGACCGCCGCCACCGTCGCCGGTTGCCGCCGCTCTCCCCACCTGACGCCGCCGCCACCAGCCGCCGCCGCCGCCGGTCGCCGCCGCTCCCTCCTCTCCCGCTTCCGCACCGCCTCTCCACCACCCGTCCCCTCCCTTCTGCTTCCCTAGCCGCCGCCGTCGCTGGTCCATGCTGCCGCCGCCACTCATCCCCTCGCCGTTGTACTCCCTCCTGCAACCCCGCCCCTCCAGCCGCCGCCATCGCACCGGGCCGCCGCCGCTGCCCGTGCCGCCGCCGCCGGCCATCCCCATCGCGCTGCCACCGCTCCTCCCTGGCCACCGCCACGCCCCCTCCCCCAGCCGCCACCGCCGCCACTGCGATGTCTTCTGCCGCGTCGTCTCTCTTCGGCTACATGTACGCGGACGCGCCGGCTCCCTTCGCCCACATGCAGCTGGCCCCGTCGATGGCCGGCGGCCACGCTCCGCCTGCCCTGGTTCAGCCCTTCGGTGGCTTCACCACGCCGCAGGTTTTTCCGGCGGGCCATCCGGCCTCCTTCGCCGTGCCGCAGAAGCCGGACGGTGCCGGCTCCGCGGTTCTGCCAGCCACGCCGATGGCCGGCGGCCATGCTCCGCCCGCCTCGCTGCCGGTCTCACCACCATGGGACCCTACTTCTTTGGTTGCACTGCACTCGGCCCCATCACCGGCGGCGCTTGGTACATGGACTCGGGCACCACCGCCCAGATGACATCTCATCCCTGTACTCTAACCTCCTTCACTCCGGTTCATACTCCTACTCGCATCACCGTTGGTAACGGTTCCTCTTTACCTATCACACATGTTGGTCGTACTTTGTTTCCTTCCACATCTACGCCTATCACTATGTCTGATGTTCTTGTTTCTCCTGATTTAGTTACGAACATTGTATCTGTTCGTCGTCTTGCTCGTGAGAATCCCATTAACGTTGAATTTGATGATGTCGGTTTTTCTGTGAAGGACACCCGTACTCGGATGGTCCTTCACCGTTGTGATAGTCCTGACGAGCTCTATCCGGTGCACTCCTCCGCCACCGCCTCCACCACCCCAGTCGCCCTCGCTGCAGGTGTCGACCTTTGGCATGCTCGTTTGGGACACCCGAACCCCACCACTTTGCGTCAAATTCTTCAGAGTTTTTCATTCTCATGCAATAAGATCGACGACCATACTTGTGAGGCTTGTCGTCTTGGCAAGCACGTTCGTCTTCCCTTTAGCACATCTACTACTATTTCCACTTGTCCGTTTCAGTTATTGCATAGTGATGTTTGGACATCCCCGGTTGCGAGCAACATGGGCTACCTATACTATTTGGTGATCTTAGATGATTTCTCTCATTATGTGTGGACATTTCCTCTTCGTCGCAAGTCCGACGCCCTTGTCACACTCACCGCCTTTTATTCCTATGTCACCACACAGTTCGGTCATCCTATCCTTGCATTACATACTGACAACAGAAAAGAGTTTGACAACGTCATTGTTCATAACCTTCTAGCCTCCCACGACACTATCTTCCGCCTCACTTGTCCCTACACGTCCCAACAAAATGGCCGTGGCGAGCGTATCCTTCGCACTCTTAATGACTGCGTCCGCACGTTGCTCTTTCACTCTAACGTGCCTCCCCGGTTTTGGCCGGACGCTCTCGCCACTGCCACCCTCCTTATCAATATCCGCCTGTGTCGCCCACGCTGGAACTATGCCCCTCACCATCTCCTCTTTGGTGCGCCCCCATCTTATGATGGCCTTCGCATCTTTGGATGTCTCTGCTATCCTAGCATCGCCGCCACTGCGCCTCATAACCTTGCACCTCGCTCCGTCGCTTGCATCTTCCTCGGCTACCTACCTAACACTAAAGGCTACCGCTGTTACGACCCTGTCTCACATCGTGTATTCACCTCCCGACACGTTTACTTTGATGAGAAGGTGTTTCCCTTTCAGCAGCAGGTACCTCTCGTCGCCCCATTGCCGCCGGCCACCGGCGGACCTTTGGCGACCCCGTCAGGTGGACGGCCCCGCTCGGCTCTTGGACCGCCTCCGGGCTTCGGCGGTCCTCGCGCCGTGGGACGAGCTACGCCTCGCGCCCCCACGACGCTCTCGCCATCACCGTAGGCCTCGCCGCCGGATCCCTCCTCGGCCGCCTCGGGCGCGACCCCTTCGCCGGCCGCCTCGCCGGCGCCTTCGCCAGCCGTCTCGCCGGCTGCTTCGTCGGCCGCCATCGCCGGCGGCCTCGCCGATACCGGCGCCCTCGCCGGTCGCCTCGCCGGCCTCGACTGCTCCCTCGGGCCTCGTCCCGGAGTTGCCGTCTCGCCCCCTCATTCGGGCTCGAGCCGGCGTTCACCGTCCGAGTATGCGGTACTCCAGCGACGAGTATCTCCTCGCTGCCTCCACCACCAAGCCGTCCCCGATTCCTGTGTCCGCCAGAGCAGCCCTACGTGATCCTCACTGGCTTGCTGCGATGCAGGAAGAGTTCGACGCTCTTCAGCCAAACCGTACCTGGACACTGGTTCCCTGGCCTTCTCGCGCCAACGTCATCAGTGGCAAGTGGGTCTTTCGTCATAAGACCCGCTCGGATGGTACAATTGAGCGCTACAAGGCTCGCTGGGTGGTCCGTGGGTTTCGGCAGCGTGCTGGCGTTGACTTCACTGAGACGTTTGCACCGGTTGTCAAACCGGGCACGATCCGCACCGTCTTCCAGCTGGCTATCTCCCGTGGCTGGCTGGTTCATCAGATGGATGTCTCCAACGCCTTCCTTCATGGCCATCTTGCGGAGCAGGTTTACTATGAGCAACCCACCGGTTTCGTCGACGCCTCTCATCCTGGCCATGTGTGCTTGCTATCCCAGTCTCTATACGGTCTCAAGCAAGCACCTCGCGCCTGGTACCAGCGGATCGCCGGATTCCTTCAGACACTGGGCTTCAGCGTCACTCGCTCGGATGCCTCGTTGTTTGTCTGTCACCGCGGCGACACGACTGCCTATTTGCTCCTCTACGCTGACGACATCATCCTGACGGCCTTCTCCGCAGCCCTTCTTCAGCAGATCACTCTCCGGCTGCGTGACGAGTTTGCTATCAAGGACTTGGGCGCTCTCCATTATTTCCTTGGCATTGAGGTTGTTCGGTGACCCGACGGCTTCTTTCTTCATCAGCAGAAGTATGCGCATGAGCTACTTGAGCGTGCCGGCATGCTCAATTGTCATCCTGTTGCTACTCCTGTTGACACGAAGGCCAAGGTTTCTGCTCTCGAGGGCTCTCCCGCGTCGGATGCTCCGTTCTACCGGTCCATCGTCGGTGCTCTTCAGTATCTGACACTCACCCGGCCAGATCTACAGTATGCTGTTCAGCAGGTGTGTCTCCACATGCACGCCCCTCGTGACTCTCATTGGACACTCGTGAAACGGATTCTCCGATACATTCATGGCACGATGTCTCTTGGACTCACTCTCACGGCGTCCACTTCTCTGGAGATGGTGGCTTATTCCGATGCTTACTGGGCTGGCTGCCCTGACACACGTCGCTCCACCTCTGGCTACTGCGTCTACCTCGGTCCGTCACTCGTCTCGTGGTCGTCCTTCTACAATCCACGATTAGAAATAATTATTTCTCGGTTGGAGTTGCAAAACTTTTATCTTTTGGTTTTTGGTTTTGCTTGTTGTCTTCTCTTCCAAACTGTTCACAATTAGACAATCCGCTCGTCGTGCACCCCACCCCATTTGGGTTCTTGATGGGCCGGTGGTCCAGCTAACAGAGCACATACCCAGCCCGGGGCCACACGTGAGAACGAGGGTGGCGAGGCTGATGACTTGCAAAGGCAGCTTAAGCTTGATCCACACGCCTGCACGTGCGACGACGACGACCAGATCGCGGGGCTCTCTCTCGCTACCACTGGTCGCACCACCACCACAGCACTTCATTCAACCCCACTTGCCGTAGAGAAATGGAGAAGGACCCATCGAGATCCATGGTGGTGGTGGTGGTGGTGCGATGCGATGCGCCGCCGTTGTTGCCTTATCCCCACCGGTAGCTTTTATTTTACCACGGTTGCTTGCCCCTTTGTTATCCTCGTGGCCATTGGCCATTGTGTTCGTGTTGTGTGACGTTGGAATCGAATCTCGGCCATGTTTTTCCCTCGGCTGATCCTTTCGCCTCTCTCTCAAGCTTCCGTCTTTTCACCCGTCGTCCTCTTTTCACTAGCCTTTTGTTTATGCTGAGGTGAGAAAGGTAACAAGGATGTGAATGGAACGGTGGGCGTATGTGTATCGGGAATTCGGGAGACGACGCTTTCAGCTCCTCCTCTTTCGTTCCAAGACTTGGATTGGATTCCTTGTACTCCTCCCACTAGCATCTGCCTGTCCCTTTTACCTGTCCCCCTCCGTCGTTCTTTCCCTCGGAAAATCTACCCCGTATCTTCCTCTAATGGAAGCGTGGCGTTAATTATTACTAGTATAGTAATATTATTTTTGCAGGAAGCGTGGCATTAACTACTCAAGATTCAGTGACGCTAAGCGTGTTCTCCTACTCCACTACGTAACAAAACTTGCACATCACCTTGTGCTAGAATGGGATGCAAATGCGCCCATGCCATAATATCATCATTTGCCGCGGAACTGCGGGGAGAACAGCCGCACTTGACCATAATGATCACTGTCAGATGGATTATATTACTACTACCACACTCGTTGCTACTGTCAGAGTGTGTGCCGGCCGCCCTCTTTTGACCCGGTTCACGAAGTCAGTGCTCGACTTACCCGCGACGCAAAGGCAGCAAGCAGATTAACAAACTTGTCAAGGTGCGAACGCACGCACTTTGCTCGCTCGCTAATGGAAAAGTAATGTTAACCTTAATCACTAGTGGTAGCTAGTACCATCATCATCCTCCCCTTGACGCTGGAGCAGTGGGAGAACGACCGGAAAAGTAGAGCTCTCGCGCGCGCCGCAGCTTCGTCCGTTGGTGGTGTGGACTCCGGTGAAAGGTAAACGAGAAAGACGAGAGAGCACATGGCCGCGCCTTTTGGCGTCGCTAGGCCAGCTGCCCGTGCTCAGGCGTCTTCTTTTCCGACTGCGACTCCGTGGATGTGGAGCGGAGAGATTTATTTTCTGCAGGTCGTGTCGTGTTCAAGGGAAGATTCACGGTGGCCGGTGATTCGGACGCAGCGTGTTGCGCCGCGCTCCGAGGGATTTTCTTCGGGCACTGCTGTGGGTGAAAAACGGCGGGTAAAATTCATTTATGATGGCCGGTGATCTGGACACGACACACGCCGGCCTAGTACGTGCTGGCTGAGCTCCGACCTCGCACGGTCTCGCGGCCGCCGTGCGTGTCACGCTCCGGCCGGGCACGGCTCACGAATTTAATATCTGACATGACCAGCTTGGATCTCTGAAATCTTGGCGCTCGTTGGTCATTTCCGGAGAGATGCAGTAAACTACGGGACTAGGTGATCCGTATGTGTGTATGGGCGCGGCGTAGCAGTGAATGTGGCAGCCAGTCGCGGTCACCCACACCAGCACGGACAGAACGGAATACAGTACCGCGACGGACGATACAGTGGCTTGGGGCCCCGTACGGAGACATGATCCCCGGTAGACGGTACCGTTGAGTACGCGTCCATACCGCCGCTGCTCATACCGATTGACAAGCGAGCCATGATCCCTGGATCGGTCAGATGCAGGGTACAGAACCATCATCAGTGCAGTGCAGCTCACTTTCAAAGTTCAAACGCAGCAGCGCGCCATGCGCGGGCATCGTTGTCACGGCCCAGATCGCCCTCATCAATGCCCCCGTCGGTCGTTCAACGCCATGGCCATGACGATCATGCTGCACAGCAAATAAACTCCGCAATAATGCGCCGTGTCGGCCCCGGAGCCGGGCCGGGCACGCACGCCGCAGCATCTGCATATGCATCCGGCTGACTCGGAGAAAACGATAGGGAACGCGGCCTGGCTGCCGACACCTCCGGCCATGGCCACCGCACTGCATCGGATTCCCGATCGGGCTCTCGCTAAAAACTGTGGCGGAGGCTGGTCGATCGGCCCACATCATCCCACTCGGCCGCGGGCTTTCCGCCGGCGAGAACCTGCAACTGCAGCTGCAGCACAGGAATCGGGGGAGAAAGAGGAAAGGGAAAGGAGGGATCGATCAAAAGGAGAGAAAGGCCCGGGGAGCATGAGCATAAGCATAGCTTCTTTTCAGCTTTATTCCGGCGCACGCACTCATCTTCTTGGTGTTCCTTTTGCAAAACCCTCGCAGCTTTTTGTAAAGAATGTACCACTCCGCCATTCACGAACGAATCATGATCAAAGCCTAAAGTCTGCCGCTGCTTGGAATGCATAAAATTCCTCAAGGTTTGGTATGATTTCTGCTTCTGGGGAAGAATCGGAACGTGAGAGCGTCTCCAACGGTACCACCAACAGTTGCAAGTTCTAGTGGCAACAGAGGTAGTACCAACGATCTTGTATTTCTTTACCTTGGATACTTAATTACAGAAGCAAAGCCATAATCATCAACTGTTGCAAGTCTGCTGCTTGGAATACCGAAAAATTCCACGAGGATGAGTATGATCTGTGTTTTCGGGAAGAACCAGAACGTCTCGAGTGGTACCACCAACTGTTGCAGATTCTAGTGGCAACAGAAGTACTTAACTAGCTGATATAGATCGAAGCAAAGCCATAATCATCGGATCAACCACGCACGCACGGACTGGCGACCCTACACCCACGACCACGAGGGTACCACTCCTCTTGGTCAAACGTCTGAACATGCCTTCAACCGTCTCCATTTCTTTCTCTGTCCCTTGCTCACTTTCCTTCGCTCTTTTCCTGAATGACTGGTGCCTCGCCACTACCGCCAAAGTTCCAGAGATAAGAGCATCTACGGCCGGCGTCCTCAAACCCGCTTCATACGGTCGGGCGGGCCGCCCGATCACTGTCCGGTCATAATTTTTTTTATCCAGATAGACCCCTCAAACGGCCCTCAAACGTCCGGGCTGACCGGCACCTCCCATATCTATCCCAAATATGGGGCGGATAAGGCGGCGTCCGGGCATGCCCGCCACTTTGGACCCGGTCCATGCTGGCCCACCTGACCTCACATAAAATCCTTCCCATCTGTTCGCCGGACCAAACCCTAGCCACTTCACTACCCTCCCCTCCACTCCCCTCCGCCACCCAAGCTCGTCTCCGGCTCCTTCCGGTCGTCTCCGGCATGGCGGGTAGTGGACCCGAGTTCTTCACCTCCAGTTCCGTCGACCCCAAGCTCATCCCACGCGGCCCCGAGGAGGAGATGGTCGTCCGGCTTGCGCTCCGCCACGCCCGGGAGGAGGCCCGTGCACGGCTGCGCTCGGACTCCATCCGTCGGGAATCCATTGCGTCCGCCCAAATGGCGCATGGATTCGGCGCTAGGCCGGCCGTAGCTGCCTCGCAGGTGGCCGTGCGATCCGTCTGGCGTCCGAACGCGCTGGCGAACACGTAACCCCTTCGGTGGCGCGCTGATATTCGGGACGCACCATCGTCCCACGAGGCCATGGCACGGCGTGCCCGCCGTGCACGGCACCGGGCGCGGGAGGCGGCGGCGGACGTCGGCGAGGCTGAGTCGCATTCTCCGGCGCCCCGTATGGCGCATCAGTCCGGGCGCCACAACGGCCTCGTGGTGGACGTTGGCGGTTCATCCCCGGACGGATCCGTCATCGATCTGACGTCCACCGGTACCGTTCGGGTTCCGGGCTCCGACGAGGAAGAGTAGGGCATGGGAGACGGCGGTGCCTTGAGTTCCGTGAGCCAGCTCGTGTCCCATGCCCTACCCTACCTAGCCGGCGACCGAACCAACGCTCTGAGGAGCGCAGCCGGCCGCCGGACATGGCTAGGGCAGAGCCGAGCGAGCGGGGAGCAGAACCGGATGAGCTCCACTTATGTTTCATGTTGCATGTAATAATTTGGATTTGAGGTTTCTAGTTTGAGGTATCCGGATGTGGAATGCGTTTTTTGAGGGGTGAGCGGTCACTGTCCGCGGACGCGCCCGGGCACGCCCGCGGGCGTTTGAGGGGTCGGATTTGGCAAGTCCGGCTGTAGATGCTCTAACACCCGGCCGCCTTCGCGCAACTCCAACTCGGGTCTATCAAATCTGTCTAAAATGTCGAATACTTCTAGACATCCAACGGTGATCACCTGGTGTCAATAGACAGAGTCCAGGCGGTCAAGACGTCCGAATTTTCACAAACCGGCAACACACTGGGGGACTCATCTCTTTTTTCTCTCGGTTCGCCTGGAACACTATCAATCATAGCCCATGTCTTCGGCGACAACGGTTGGATGACTGGCGCCCCGCTCACTATTCGCGGACATGTTCGAAAGTGTCCGCAAACATTTGGTATTGTCTGTTTGGTCATCCCTGTTGGAGTTGACATTACACCTCTTGCTTGGAGCATCGAAATTCAATAACGCTCTTTGCCATCAAGTCAAAGAGAGGTTTGATGTACCCGTACATCTACAAACTAGTACTCGCCTACACTGGTGTGTCAAATCTTAGTAGCAAACAAAGCGTACAAGCAGTTGTACTCGATCACAAATGTTGGATAGAACCTCAATACTGTTGATGCAGGCATTTGAGTCCATGTCAGGAGAGATGCCCTCAAAATCCTCTCTTATCACCTTCTTATGGAAAGGCCAGAACTTCTGCTGTTTAAATAGGGTTGTGGTTTTCCATCTCATTGGAAAACACAAAACCTGCCGGAAAATTTTGGGGCCCAAAACTTACGGAATTCACGGTCTAGGGAAACGTAGTAAAAAACAAAAACAATCGTGATACGAACCAAATCCTAGGAACACTATGAAGATACATATGAGATTAGATTAGATCGTTACCAACTAGAGTGCAGCAGAAGGTGTGTTGGTGTAGATCAGTTGGTGCAGATTCCCGCAACTAGGATTAATCCTCCCAACCGTGAGAATTTCCCTTGAACGAAAGATCGGACACACAACCACTTTGTTGTTATCCACGTGTAAGAAATCAATGGTTTGACAGGGCTTTGTCGTCCAGAGCTAAACGGTGTCGGAGTAGAAGAATGGAGGAGCAATAGCCTCATGACATGGAGGTATTTTGCGTGCGGGAGAGAGAGAGAAGGAGGGCGCAACCGCTCGCACAGAAAAGTTGTGTCCCAAGGGGTTGCCCATCCCCTCTATTTCTATAGGCCAGGGAAGGTGGCCAACTTGGGGAGGGGGGCTGCCCCCCCAAGGGGTATGCCACCATCTAAGGCTGGCTTCCCCCCAATGGGTGCCCTTCGTCCCACCCTAGCCACACCAAAGGGGGCTTGCCCCCAAGGAAAAGGGGCACCCCAGTAATGGGCCAACTGGCCCATGTAGGGTTGCCCCACTTGGGCCATGCCAAGTGGCAGCCCCATGGCACCCTCTGGACTTTTTTGGGAGGTTCTAGAAACTTCAAGATACTAGAACCTTCCTATTATTTCCGGAGGCATTCTAGAGTTATTGTCCGAGCTAGATCCGGTGGATCTCAGGTAGGGGGTCCCGATCTAGTAGTCTTGGCTAGATGGTAACAAGGACATAAGGGACACGAGGTTTACCCGATTCAAATATGAACATCGAGTCTTTTTCTAACTGGATTTCCGAATCACACAAAAAACGAGTATGATTAGATAAGATTCTATCTAGAGCATCTATCATGGACGGGGAATAAATGTCCTCCCATTCAGGGCTAATCACTATTTGTGTTTGATTTTTCATATGTAGGGTTTTCATGACCATTAGACCAAGTAAACTGTCTATCTCCCCCATCCCCACTTGCTCAATGAAGGCATTGGACAAAAATCTCCATGTATTATAACCACCCTCTTTATTTTCTCTATTTGTTCTCGAATAGTATTAACCGCGCTCCCCCTCCCCCGCCCCCACAAGAAAGTGTTGCGTATACGTTCGATGTTATCTCAATCATCTGAATTCACTTTGTCTCTCAAAGCTATTAATTAGGGCATGGTGAACATGCACACAAATAAAAACGAAAGCTATGCACTATATGGAAACAGCCAGCTAATGCATGTGCTCACCCTCCCTTCTGATTGGTTGTGCGGCGTCCGTGCGCACACGAGCCGTCGACCTCAGAGGCATTATCTACCCCCCCGCCCCCCGCACTATATTGGGGGGGGGGTGGGGGATACTCATGGTATTAAATTAGGTGCCTTCCATAAGGCTCACTAATAACTAAAGCATGAAGGTTCCTTGCTACCGCTGTTCTAGCTGGACGACCTAATAAACGCGGGCGGAGGGAGTATGTTGACATACATTAGATAGATTTGCTAAAAACAATTCTTTCCTCTACACTTGGGCAACACCATAGACCACTACAAGATTCCGTCTCACATATGTGCACTTTTCAACTACAAGAACCATCACAAAATGATCTCCATTCTCATGCTGCACAAAATCAAAAATATAATCTCTAATGCCAACCAAAATATCTTCATATCTCCTTGGAGAGGCACCCCATTTCCATGTGAAAATGCCCCCCCCCCCCCCCCACACACACACAAACATTTTTTTATCAAAATCCTTCTTCTTTTTTCGGGGTAAAATCCTTCTTCATGATTTCTAATTCGATTCCAAAATCCTATAAATGACGAGTATGATTAGATAACATTCTATCTAGAGCATCTAGCACGGACAAGGGATAAATGTCCTTCCAGTCGGGTCTAATCACGAAAGTTGTCTAATTTTTCATATGTAGGGTTTTTCATGACCATTAGACCATGTAAATTGTTTGCTAATAATAGATATCTCCGTCATCCCCACTTGCTCAATGAGAGCATTGGACAAAAATCTCAACTTACAATATCCACCCTCTTTATTTTTTCTCAATTTTTTCCAATAGTAATAACCGCCATATCCTTCCCCCTCCCTTGCCCCCACAAGCATGGGATACACCTCCATCCAGGTTTATTAGTCTGGACACCAACATAGCGATGTCCTTTATCCCAAGGTCTTCCGAGGAAACTTTTGCCTATACATCCAATGTTCTCTTAATCCTATCAGATCACTTTGTCTCTCGATGCTAATAATTAGGGCATGGTGAGCATGCACACAAATGAAAATGAAAGCTAGGCATGATATGGAAACTGCCATGTAAAACATGCGTTCACCGTCTGTTTTTTCGATTGGTTGTGAGGTGTCCGTGTGCACACGAGTCATGGGCGTGGGAGGCATTAATTAGCGAGATTGTTTCGGGGGTAAATCAAGGGCATTAAATTACGTGCCTTCTGGAACACTCACTTATAACTAAAGCATGTAGGTTCCTTGGTCTCGTTGTTCTGGCTGGATGACCTAGTAAACCCGGGCAGAGCGACTATGTTGACATACATTACATAGCTCTGCTAAAAAATATTTTTTTTCCTCTACACTTGGGCAGCACCATAGACCACTTTAGGATTTCGTCTCACATATGTGCACTTTTGATGCACAAGAACCAACACAAAATGATCTCCATTCTCAAGCTCCACCAAATCAAAAATAGAATCTCTAATGCCAACCAAAATTTCTTCGTACCTCCCTTGAGAGGTACTCCTTGTGAAACTGCCCCCCCACCCCCAACACATACACACACATTCATATCTACCAAACTTTTTGATCAAAATTCTTTTGCATGGTTTTTAATTGGATTCCAGAATACTAGAAATGACAAGTATGATTAGATAAGATTCTATCTAGAGCATCTACCACAGACAGGGATAAATGTCCTTCTAGTCATTTTTTTTCATATGTAGGGTTTTCATAACCATTAGACCAAGTAAATTGTCTGTTAATAGTAGACATCTCCCTAATCCCCACTTGCTCAATGGCGACATTGGACAAACAAACTCCATTTATTATATCCAGCCTCTTTGTTTTTCTCAATTTATTTTCCAATAGTATTAACCGACCTCCCCCTCCCTTACCCCAACAAGCATGGGATACACCTCAATCCGGGTTTATTAGTTCGGACGACTACGTAGGGATGTCCTTTATACCAACTTCGTCTGAGGAAACCGTTGCCAATACATTCGATGTTGTCTCAATCCTCTTAGTTCACTTTTATCTCTCTAAGTTATAATTAGGGCATGGTGAGCATGCACACAAATAAAAATGAAAGCTATGCACGATATGGAAACTACCAGCTAACGTCGCCTTCACCCTCCCTTCTGATTGGTTGTGAGGTGTCCGTGCACACACGAGCCGTGGGACTGGGAGGCATTAGCTAGCCTGGTAGTTTCCGGGAGGTGGTAAATAAAGGACATTAAATTATGTGCCTTCCGAAACACTCAATAATAACTAAAGCACGTGGGTTCCTTGGTTCTGCCGTTCTGGCTAGACGACCCAATAATTCCGGACGGAGGGAGTATGTTGACATACATCAGATAGCTCTGCTAAAAAAGATTCTTTTTCCAATTCAACTTGGGCAGGACCATAGACCACTACAGGATTCCGTCTCACATATGTGCACTTTTCATGCACAAGAACCATCATAAAATGATCTCCATTCTCATGCTCCGCCAAATGAAAAATAAAATCTATAATGCCAACCAAAATACCTTCATATGTCCCTAGAGGCACCTGATTTCGTTGTGAAACTGCTCCCCTCCCCCCTCCCCCCACATTCATATCTACCAAACCTTTTTGATCCAAATCCTTCTTCATGGTTTCTAGTTGGATTCCAGAATCCTACAAAAGACAAGTATGATTAGATAAGATTCTATCTAGAGCATCTACCACAAACGGGGGATAAATGTCCTCCTAGTCGAGGTTAATTACAAGTTTTTCTAATTTTTCATATGTAGGGATTTCATGACCATTAGACCAAGTAAATTGTCTGCTACTAATTGACATCTTCCTCATCCCCACTTGCACAATGACGGCATTGGACAAAAACTCAATTTATTATATCCACCCTGTTTATTTTTCTCAATTTGTGTTCGAATAGTATTAACCGCCCTCCCCCTCCCCCAAAAGCAAAGGATACACCTCCATCCGGGTTTATTAGGTCGGACGACTATGTAGCGATGTCCTTTATCCCAAGGTCGTCTGAGGAAACTGTCACCTATATATCCAGTGTTGTCTTAATCCTAATCCTCTTAGTTCAATGTGTCTCCCGAAGCTATTAATTAGGGCATTGCGAGCATGCACACAAATAAAAACGAAAGCTATGCACAATATGGAAACTACAAGCTAACATCGCGTTCACTCGCCATTTCAATTGGTTGTGGGGTGTCGATGCGCACATAAGCCCTAGGCCTGGGAGGCATTAGCTAGCATGATAGTTTCGGGGGGGGGGGGGGGGTAAATCAAGGGCATTAATTTATGTGCCTTCTGAAACGCTCACTAATAACTAAAGCACATGGGTTCCTTTGTCTCACTGTTCTGGCAGGACGACCTAGTAAACCCGGGTGGAGGGAGTATGTTGACATACATTAGATAGCTCTGCTTAAAAGATTCTTTCCTCTACACTTGGGAAGCACCATAGACCAGTACAAGATTCCATCTCACATATATGCACTTTTCACAGACAAGAAGCATCACAAAATGATGTCCAATCTCATCTCTAATGCCAACAAAATACCTTGAAATCTCCCTTCAAAGGCACCCCATTTGCACGTGAAACTTCTCCCCCCCCCCACCCACACACATTCATATCTACACTACAGGAATCAGGTTCTTTGCCGTTTTCCATGGCAGATGGCAAAGGCACCAAAGCCGGATGGCAAACCCCTTTGCCGTCTGCCACCGACGGCAAAGCTGTCCTGCAAAGAGAGTGACGGTAAACAGGTTCTTTGTCGTCTGCTTCCTCAAAGCGGACGGGTGGACGGTAAAGAATAGGCGTTAGCCACGTTAGGTGGCTAACGGCAGCCTTTGCCATCTGCCAGCGGACGGCAAACATGCCCTCCCCTTTGCCGTCTACCACAGACGGCAAAGTAACCAAATGGTATAGCTCCCAGGTTGCACAGGTTGCTGCCATGTGGCCTCTTTGCCGTCGGTGGCAGACGGGAAAGAGCCCTTTGCCGTTGGTGGCAGACGGCAAAGAGGCTGCATTGCCTATTTTTTTCCTGTTTTTTCTTATATCCAAGCAATTTCACAGCAAAATATGTGATTTTTTTTTTCACAGGGCAATTTCACAGCAGACATATGACATACCCAACACACAATTTACATCATACATACATAACCAACACATAGTTCCATCCATACATATTACAATAGTTTCACATTGTTCATCCAACACATAGTTCTATCCATCCATATAACAAGTTCCACATTGTTCATCGATACAAAAGAAAAGCAGAAAGGGAAAACAAGCACTCCATCCATGCAAGCTTCCGTGAAGTGAATGTAATCTGCAAAATGGGAAACAAGAAAGTTAGAAGAAGAAGACTAGAAGAAGAAGAAGAAGAAGAAGAAAATGAAGAAGAAGAAGAAGAAGAAGAAGAAGTAAGCATACTTAGGTAAAATGGAGCTAACCTAGCTAATTATGCCATTTTTGAGTGAACTAAGCATATTATGCCATTTTTTTTATAAAGCAGCTAAGTATAGGTCATTATTGAGCTAACCTAGGTAACTAAGCATATTAGAGCTAACTTAGGATACAGTGGTTCTTTTGGCGCGCCGCCGCCGCCTCCGCGCCGCTCGCCGCCGCCGCCGCCGCCGCCGCCGCCGCCTCCCCGCCGCCGCGCCGCCGCCGCGCCTCGCCCCGCCGCCGCGCCGGTTTTTCCCCTTTTCCTTCTCATTCTTCTTCTTTTTCTTCTTTTTCTTCTCTTTCTTCTTCTTTCTTTCTTCTTTTTCTCCTCTTCCTTGTTTTTTCTTCATTCTTTCCTTTGTGTCTTTTAGAGCTTCTAGGTTATGCCATTTTGAGCTAACTAACTTATTATGTCAATTTGGAGGAAAATAAGGTAAGTATAGGTCATTTTTGTGCTAACATAAGTAATATGTCATTTTTTTTAGCTAACGTAGGTAAAATGGATCATTTTGGAGCTAACCTAGCTAAAATGGATCATATTGGAGCTAACCTAGGTAAACTTGGTCATTTTGGAGATAACCTAGGTAAAATGGATCATATTGGAGCTAACCTAGGTAAAATGGGTCATTTTGGAGCTAACCTAGCTAATTATGCCATTTTTGAGTTAACTAAGCATATTATGCCATTTTTGACATAAGTAAGATAAGTATAGGTCTTTATTGAGCTAACCTAGGTAACTAAGCATATTAGAGCTAATTTAGCATTTTAGAGCTAACTTAGGTCATTTTGGAGCTAACTTAGGTAAAATTGATCATTTTGGAGCTAATTAAGTTTATTATGTCATTTTCGAGGAAAATAAGCTAAGTCTAGGTCATTTTGGAGGAAACAAAGCTAAGTGTAGATCATTTTGGAGGAAACAAAGCTAAGTATAGATCATTTTGGAGCTAAGTAAGGTAATTATGTCATTTTGGAGGAATATAAGCTAAGTCTAGGTCATTATGGTAAGCATTTTGGAGGAAATAAAGCTAAGTCTAGGTCTTTATGCATTTGTTAAGCAAAACACTAGAGAAAACTTACCGTCATCACAGAGGTGAAGCACCATCGTGGCTCGTGCCGGTACCACCACCTAGAGAAGGATCGTGTGATGCTTGTCTGGAGGCACGCTGCACCAAAGATCATTTGCAATGTCTCGTTAGCATGATGACACTCAAATGTTAATACTAGTAACTAATGACCATTCAAATTAAACTCACCGTGGTCCCCGGAGCAATCTCTGGCATCGGCGGAGGGGTCTGACCGGCCTTTTGGCACACAGACTACACATTTGGTTTTGACGGGTCAGTTATACTAGTTAGTAAAGAAACAAACATTACGTGGATGATTTGGCTAATATGCAGAACAAACTTACCACGAGGAGCTCGTACATGGCCAACTTCTGCATGTCGTTCCGTGCCCTCTCCTCCTCCATCAGCCTTGCCGTCTTCTCCTCCAACTCCCGCTACTTCTCCTCCGCCTCCCGGTCCCTCTCTCAACCTGAAGAGCAGCCTGCAACACCACTCCTCGTTAGCATTGTAATCATCGATGGCCGCACACACATTGTAATGGAGGAAAGATAGCTGAGTCCGTATAACTAACCTGGAAGGCGAGCTCGACTGGCCGTTGACGAGGCCTCATCTCAGGAGCGGAGCTCGACTGGCGCGCCTTTATCTTCGGGAGAGTGCGAGGACAACGGATAAGTCCATCTCCAGTGGCTATCGAGCCATGGGACCTCCCGCCACCAGATATCATCACCAGCTCCGGATCAAACTGCCCGCTCGGGTTAAAGTCCTCCCCTTTCCTCGCCTTCCCCTCATCTCTGTACTTCACAAGTTTGTTGTGGGAGGAGATGTTGGTGAAGTTCTTTGGATTATCGATGTCAGGTGGCTCGAATGCCTTGACCTTCTTGTACAGCCCAGAATGGGCCATGGCATAGAGGTTGAACACCTCTGGCACCTCCGCCTTATTGTGTTTTGCCTGAAAGAGAGGAACAAAGTAAATTAGTAATTAAAGGTCTCAAGCTAGCATGAAGAATGAATTGCATGAATTATGAAGGAAACCACATACCCAGTTCCGCCCAAACTGAAATAAGTTGGCGCTGCCTTGATGGTGTGGCACACCTACCATTTGGGCACGCTTGTCCTTGGCATTGTTGTGCTGGGCAAGCCATTCCTTTGAGCACCACTCATCGACCAACACCTCCCAACAGTCCATATGATCCGCACACCATCTCGGGGGCACCTAAGTTAGTAAAGAGAAACTTGAGCGCTACACCTACGAATCAAATCAAGGAAACTAAGTACAAGGCCTAATTACCGTCATGTACTGCTCCTTCTGCAGAAACTTCTCGCGGCACGCTGGCTTGGGCTTCTTAATACGACGCGAGGCGAAGTAGTCTCGAACAGCCTGCACCCGAGCCTCGTGCCGTAAGTTCTGTAGTAGGCGCCTGCACTCGGTGTTAATAACCTTTGCCACGGCCTCCTCGTATCCCTCCTCACACCTGTAGAAGGTCTGCAATCAAACAAGACAACATTGATTAGTATAATAACTAGCTATTTGATAAATTTTAATTGTGTAAAGGAGAAATTACCCAAAAGCTTCTGATCACCATCTCTGCCCTCATGTGGCATAAGACACCGTCGATCATCACCTCCGGTGGTGCCGGGGCAGCCAAGTAGTGCTCCCAGCTCAATCCTAGCTCCGGAACCTGACCCTCACTGGGCAACGTGACAAAACCTAGGATGTTCTGCAGGCAAAGCACACCAAGGACGGAGTTGGGCCTGCGCACAGTATAAGCGTGGTGCCAACCCCTGCAGTATGACATGGCCAACACATTAGGTATTTGAAGAAACGTGAAGGCAAATGGTACAAAAGAGTAAATATGCACTTACCTCTCCCCATCAGGGTAAATCAACCACCTCTGCTCGCGGGTCGCCGGCACGGACGGGAGCCATGTACAACCATGCTGGTAGACGGTGGCCCCCTCAACCACATCGCCCTCGTTATCAGTCGGATCCTCGCCACCATCAGCATGGCCACTCGGCCCCTCAGGCGGACCCGTCCAGGTACCCCATCCGGACGTCTCCGGGGACATAGTCTCGTAGGGCCAAGTCTCATGGGCCGAAGGCCTGTCGACCCGAGGTTCGTGGACCGGAGTCCGCGTAGCCTCCTCCTCAGACATGTTCACCCTAGCAGTCCTGTGCTCGGGTGAATCAGCTAGGGGTGGCGGCGAGGAAGGCGTAGGAGCCTACCTACCTCTCCCACGGCCACGTCCTCCCCGACCTCCTCCTCTCTTCTTCCCTCCCCGACGTCCTCCCCCGGTGGGCAACGACACTGATGAAGAAGCGCCCACCGGTGTCTTCATACTGTCGTCCAACGCTCTCCGGAGAGTCTGGGATGGAATGGAAGTACCCCTCCCACCACGCGCCGACTAAGAAGGAGCCTCGGAGCGCTCCTTACCCACGCCCACCATCTTTCAACACCTGCCATGACATAGAGTAAACAAAATTAGAACAACATAATTTTTTTTAATACCGACATGAATAATAATATGCGTATAATAGTACTAGCTAGTGTATCATCATCAAGTATAACATAACTTAGGAACCCCTCAGCGATCGTGGACCCCTCGCCCTTGACCCCTCGGCGACCCTCGACTCCTTCATTGTGAGCATTGGGCGGCTGTTGTCGTAGCTTAAGATGCGGACGTGCCCGAGCTGAAGGTCATTAGCGCGGGCGAACTGCTTCCATCCGTTCTTCGCGCACGGGTGGAAGCAGTTCACCCACGCTCATGACCTTCAGCTCGGGGACGTCCTCATCTTAAGCTACGACACCAGTCGGTCAGCACTCGAACCGGAAGATCCTCGACCATCGACCCCTAGACCCTCGACCCCTCGGCCCTTGACCCCTCGACCCCTTGGCCCTTGACCCCTTGGCGACCGGCGATCCTCGACCCCTTGGCGACCGGCGATCCTCGACCCGGTTCCGTCGGTGCCGACGCACCCCTAACCTCGACCCTCGACCCCTCGACCCGGTTCCGTCGGCGCCGACGCACCCCTAACATCGACCCTCGACCCCTCGAAGAAGAAGAAGCAGAAGAAGAGGAGGAGAAGGAGGAGAAGAAAATAAGAAGAAGAAGAGGAGGAGGAAGAAGAAGAAGAAGAACGGATCCTCGACCCGGTTACTCTTCTTCTCCTCCTCTTCTCCTTTTTTCCTTCTTCTTCTTCTTCTTCTTCTTATTCTTCTTCTTCTTCTTCTTCTTCCTCCTCCTCTTCTTTTCTTCATCATCTTCTTCTTCTTCTTCCTCTTCATCTTCTTCTTCCTCTTCCTCTTCTTCTTCTTCCTCTTCTTCTTCTTCTTATTTTCTTTTTTTCCATCTTTCATCTTTCTTCTTTCATCTTAACTAAACCTAAACTAAACTAAATATAAACCTAAACCTAAAAAACAGAAGAAAAAAAACCCTAAACTAAACTAAATCTAAACCTAAACCTAAAAAAATAGAAAAAAAATTAACTAAACTAAACTAAATCTAAACTACACTAAAAAGAAAAAAAAGAGGGGGAGGGGGCTCACCGGAGTGGGGGAGGTGGAGGAGGCCGACGCTGGCGGGTCGGTGCGGCGGGGCGTCGGGGGGCCGGGGCGGCGGGGCGTCGGGGAGGCCGGGGCGGCGGGGCGTCAGGGGGGCCGGGCGGCGGGCCGGGCCGGTGTGCCGGCGCGGCGGGGCGTCGGGAGGGGGGTGGGGTGGCCTGAGCGGCGGGTCGGAGCGATGTGCCGGTGCGGCTGGGTGTCGGGGTGGGGGGGCCGGAGCGGCGTGGACGGAGCGACGTGGACGGGGCGGCGGGGTCGTGGTGGGGGTCAGGGGCGCGGTGGCCGGTGGCGGTTACTTGGGGTCGGGTGGGGGGTCAGGGAGGGGAGGGAGAGAGAGAAGAGAGAGAGAGAGAGGAGGGGGCGGGACGGCCGTTACATACTCAATTCTTTTCCGTCAGCTGGCGGACGGCAATGAGGTGGGCCGTTAGGGTTGAGGCCTCCACTGGACCCCACCCACATCTTAGCCATCGGCTAGCGGATGGTAAAGATTCTTTGCCGTCAGTTGGCGGACGTCAAAGAACTGGCTGATGGCAACTAGGCTCTTCGCCGTCAGCCAAGTCTTTGCTGTCGGTTTTTTATAAGCAGACGGCAAAGACCTTCTTTGCTGTCCGCTAGCAGATGGCAAAGAGCTGACTGATGGAAAACTCCCTGTTTCCAGTAGTGGCTACCAATTCTTTTTGATCAAAATCCTTCTTCATGGTTTCTTGTAAGCCTAAGAAATCCATATGATTATCTTTGATCAATTCTCTAATACGCCCCTTTTTATCCTTCCCTACACCACTAACATTCCAACTGATTCCTTTCATTTTGGAAAATTTGAATTCCTACCTACCAGCTTCATCTTCAATTTCTTACTTTCTACCAATTGAAAACGCACCATATCACGTACAACATTTATTGATCGGTTTTGATCCAAATCGGCCAGCAACTCATCTAAAGTCTCATTTCTAATATGCATTGGATGTGGTGGGGGTATTATAACTCCAACCCCACCCATGTTATTTTGTGAATGCAAATATCTATTGGCTTCCTTGAGATCCTTACAAAATCTTAGATGTGATCAACCATATCTATAGAATGCCCCAGTTTAATCCAAATAAACAGGCAATATAATGCAAAGAAGTATTGGGAGAACTAATAAAGGAATCATTCCCAGACATCCTTCAATGTTATCCTTGTCTCACAACTCCATCCAGAACTATTTCCTCAATACTCTTAGACTCCTTGGGAACAAGTATGATGCATCTCATATGGTTCAAATCATCAATCTTGTCTCCATGCCCCAAACTTTCATCATGACTCTCATTCTCCAAAGTATCAAGCAACTTATATTCATCCACCAGAGCATCCTGCTCATTCTTGTCAGTCAACCACCTTCCTCCTCATACGAGCCATTCTTGATTCTCATCGGCCATAACTCCTATGACACTATTTGAAACAAACTAATCGTTAGCTGAAGACTCATTTGCAATTCCAATGGAAGCAACTATAATATCAAAATTTTGAAGGTTAGAAGCGCGTTGTAAAACCACCGACGTGATGCCGGTGCTTCCCGCCATGGATTTGCTCAAACTATCGGATGTGGATGCTGGAAACATATTTGATATATGCTGGAACTGGCGATTGGAGGTGTTGCATCGGATGATGGTTTTTGCCAGAACCGGAGCTGCAGCCGGAGACATGGTCGTCGTCGTTTGTTACATCCACGTTCGCGCAGAGCTGCAACCTTTTCACACGGGAGCTACAACCATCGACGACATAGGTTAACGAATGTTACAACTGTACATTGAAAAAGCTTCATCCAGGTTCGCGAAAGCTGCAACCGGTGACACCATCGTTGACGACCTACCACAGTGCATTTTTCAGAAGCTTCATCCATGGTAACCAGAGCTATAACCGCTGGAGACATAGTTTGACGTTTTGCTACAACCGTACACTACAAAAGCTCCATTCGCATTCGCGAGAGCTGCAAGCAGATGACATCATTGATGGCATATGCTACAATAGTGCACTTCAGAAGCTACATCCATTGTCACCAGAGGTGCAACCACATCGTTGATGTTACAACCGTGTGTGCCGATGCTCCACGGGCACGCGGGGGAGTTGCAGCGGATAGCAGTTGTATTTTTTGTTGCAACCGGGTGTTGGGCACCCGTGTTGGGGGACGACGGCGAGGATCCACAAAGTGCATGGTCCCGAGAAAGGTAAAATATGTCCGAGTTATCAAATATTCATAAATTTTGGAGAAAACTAGAGTTTTGATTGACAAACGCAAACTTACATCAGCGGAAGCTATTGTCATATCATACTTAACTAACATGATCAATTTTTCTTTGATCGTGAGTGTTCATTTTTTTAGAGCAAACTGTCGATTTCTCAATATAACAACATACTTCATGCCACCTAACAAGATGGATACTTTGATCTGTCGCCTCCTTGATCCTATTATGTCGATCATCATAACACAGTCAGGATTGGAGCACAACATGATGGTTTATGCATTGCACTGCAACTAGAAGAGCTTATAAGGCACACACGTTTCTCAGCTCAGATTGCCTTGCAAAGTTCTCTCCTTTACCATTCGAGCACAATGTCCTTTTTCACGTGGTATCATATCAATGTGACCACCAAACACGTAGATGGCATAGGGATCACTACCGTGCACACTTGCCTCATTTTTTCTTGGGTGGTATCTGGTTCAAGGCAGAGGTAATAAATCTTTGTTTTCTATGTTGTTTTGTAGTAAGTGAAATTATCTAATATAAGATTGTAAACAATATAATTAGCTAAATAGTGTAAAGCACCCTTGTTTACACAGAAATGATACAATGATAAAAAAATGTATGGTCCGAGTGTAAAAGACACACATTCAAGTTCTCAAATATCTACACTATAATTTTGATGAAATTGGAGCTCAAATATCTTAAGGCTTGTCCTTGATCTTAGGAGTGTTGAAATATATTTCCCACCTTTCATCATCGGTTCGGACTTTTGGATGAACTAGATGGTGCATGAACTCTATACGCTACTCCATCATCTTTGGCCGCGACAAGGTTTTCAACAACATATTTTGGCATGCACAATTCAACGTTACCGATACACAACTTCAATAAAGCACTACATGTCATGCCTTGTCCAACAATCAGAAAAGGTGAGTGAACTAGTGTCTCGAGATGGAACCACATTACGGCATCCATGATTGCCCCAAGATATGGCGACTTTGGTTTCCACTCATGAAATTATGGCACAACTCATCAGACCAAACTTGTCTAGATTGCTCCCCCTCCAAGCTCTTTGACATGGACCTAATTTTTGTGCCATTCCAAATAACGCCATGTCGGTTGTATCGATCCTTACAAATCAACAGACATTCCAATATTTGGTACATGCTCATGACATTTAGAGATGATTATGTATAATGACGAAGACCATATGAAGCTGTACATGAATAAGAGTCAACAATGGGGGAATGATGATTGGTTCACATATGCCCACCACTATCCTGGAGTGATGCATGGTAACTAAGGTATCAAGGCGGCGATGTAAGTCAAGAGATAGTGGTTGACCTCATGTCGTGATATAGGAAGATTACAATTCCTCAAGCATCACTTTTGACAACTGCAATTTGGGGAGAGGCTTGGCCTCAAGAGTAGATCCCCGTCATGTATCCCTCGCCAAAACCAATGAAAATGAGGCCACCCATTGCAAAAATAAAGAAAATGGGAAGTTTTGTGGGATAGGAGTTGGATCAATGGTAAGGGGTATGTTTATATGAGTAGGCCAGCCTATCACCGCATGATGACCAAAGGTAACAAGGCGGTGATATTATTCAAGGTCCAATGGTCACCCCTACCCACTAATGTCATGACGTGAGAAGATTAGGATGTCCTCTAGCACCGCTTTCTAGAACCTGCAATTTTCACTGTGTGTGGAGGGGGGTCGTCTGAAGGGGAGACGAGTGTCACGCCTCCTTGCCATAGACGACGCCATGGAGGTCACCAGATTTGAAGTAAAATAAAAGGGGGAAGTTTTGTTGGGTATGAGCTGGCTCCGTGACCCCGCATGTGTGGGGGTGGGTGGGCCCACTTGCTGATGCATTCATCTGCTTGTAATCCAAATGGAAGTTATTATGAATAAAAATGTTTCTAAACATCTTTCCTCATCGTTCTCATCCCCTTAAAGCATCTCTTCTATCCCTAAATTCTACTATTCCTCAAATCAACGTAGAATCGATCTCATCATACACCGAAAACTGCAGGTGCCCAGCCTTACCCTTCTAGAAACCTTAGCAACATCAGCCATCCTCATGTTTTTGCAGTTGGCTATGAAGGTGAGCGAGGGGCAGGCGGCGCAGATGAATCGGTTTGGCAACAGTGGCATTGGCAGTGACGACATGCCATCGCCGCAACATCAGCATATGGGGAATGTGATGAGCCTCAACGATGCCATGTTAGTGCTACGAATCAATAACAACGAGATAATGTACTTGCCTTACTACTTCTATCTCCGTAAAAATTTATGTACGACGTAGTAGTGCTCTGATCACTCATTCATCATTCAGGGGTTTTAAAGAGTATATGCTATATATAGCAATGGAATCAATTCCCACACACTACCGAAGTTGATAGCATTCCCTTGTTTAGCAAGGTATTCTATGACATACTTAGGGAGGGTGCACTTGAACGCCTTCTTTATTTGATATTATTTCCTTGTCCTTAAATTGCCAGATTAGAGTATGCGAGAAGGAGGGGAATATCGGCTGACTGGCAGCGGTGGCTGTCGCGACTTGCTAGGCGGCTAGAGAGTCTTGCTTGAAAAACACCCAAACACGGTGCCGATCTGTTTACTCGTGCACCCGTGAGGGAGTCGAGATTAATTCTCTACATTAACTGATGTGGGAACGAAAAGGCCAATGAGTATACCAGAGGATGGCCGACCAATTTGGGCAAATTAATTGTGAGTAAATCATAAGATTAAGAACTCTTGTTGTCCATGTTATTAAGTACTAACTAGAATGATTTGAACATGATTACAGACAATAATATTTAGCTACACAATATAAACACCATTAGTTATAGGAAAATGATTTGATGATCCAAGAAGTGTATGGTTCAAGTGCGAATGATATGCATTCGATTTTTTCTTGGGTGGTGGTTCAAGGTAGAGGTGATAAATATTTGTTTTCCATGCTGTTTAGTAGTAAGTGAAAAGATCTAAGATAATATTGCAAGCAATATAATTAGCTCTATAGTGTAACACACACACACACACGCACACACACACACACACACACACACACACACACACACACACACACTTAATTACAGGGAAATGGTATGACGATCCAAAAAGTGTATGGGCCGAGTGTAAATGACACACATTCAACTTATCAAATGTCTACACTATAATTTTGATGAAATTAGAGCTCAAAGATCTAAGGCCACGAGGAGACTTGATGTGAGGAGGACTGTTGAAATGTATTTCCCACTTTTCTTCATCAGTTTAGATTATTGGATGAACTAGATGGTGCATGAACTCAGTACCCTACTCCATTATCTTTGGCCATGATAAGTTTTTCGACAACGCGCTTTGGCATGCACAATTCCATGTTACTGACATACCACTTCAATAAAGCAGTACACGTCATACTTAGATGAACTATTAGACAAGGCGTGTGAACTAGTATCTCGAGATGTAACCACGTTACAACATCCATGATTTCCCCAATATATGGCGAGTTTGGTGTCCACTAGCAAAATTATGGCACAAATCGTTGCACCACACTTCTCTAGACTGCTCCCCCTTCAAGTTCTCTATGACATGGAACCTAATTTTGGTGTCAGACCATATAAGGCAATGATGACCACATCATCCATACAGATCGGCAGGAATTCTGATATTTGGTACATCATCATCACCATTAGCAGATTAAAATGTATAATGATGAAGACCATATAAATATGCACACGAACAAGAGTCGGCAATGGTGGATTGTTGATTTGTTCATATACGACCACCACTATATTGGAGTAATCCATGGAGAAGAAAGGTATCCAGGCGGTGATGTAAGTTAAGGGATAGTGGTTGATGCTAACTTTTGATGTTGTAACATAGGAAGATTACAATGTCCTTGATACGTCTCAAACGTATCTATAATTTTTGATTGTTCCATGCTGTTATATTATCATTCTTGGATGTTTTACAATCATTTTATAGCAACTTATATCATTTTTTGGGACTAACCTATTGACATAGTGCCCAGTGCCAGTTGCTGTTTTTTGCTAGTTTTTTACTTCGCAGGAAATCAATACCAAACGGAGTCCAAACGCAGCGAAATTTTTTGGTGATTTTTTCTGGACCAGAAGACACAAGTTGGGCCAAGAAAGTACATGAGGGGGGCTCCGAGGGGAGCACAACCCACCAGGGCGCACCTGGGGGCCCAGCCGCGCCCAGGTAGGTTGTGCCCACCTCGGCCGCCTCCCGCACCGCCTCTTTGCTCTATAAATACCCCAATATTCCAGAAACCCTAGGGGAGTCAACAAAAATCAATTCCAGTGGCCGCAAGTTCCAGAAACCAGAGATCCAATCTAAACACCATCCCGGAGGGGTTCATCATCCTCATTGGTGCCTCTCCGATGATGCATGAGTAGTTCATTGTAGACCTATGGGTCCGTAGGTAGTAGCTAGATGGCTTCCTCTTTCTCTTTTGATTCTCAATACAATGGTCTCTTGGAGATCTATTTGATGTAACTCTTTTTGCGGTGTGTTTGTTGGGATCCGATGAACTTTGAGTTTATGATCAGATCTATGTTTTTATCCATGAAAGTTATTTGAGTCTTTTGATCTCTTATATGCATGATTACTTATAGCTTCGTATTTCTTCTTCGAATCTTTGGTTTAGTTAGGCCAACTAGATCGATTTTTCTTGCCATGGGAAGAGGTGCTTTGTGATGGGTTTGATCTTACGATGCTTGATCCCAGTGACAGAAGGGGAACCGACACGTATGTATCGTTGCTATTAAGGATAACAAGATGGTGTCTATTTCTACATAAATAGATCTTGTCTACATCATGTCATCGTTCTTATTGCATTACTCCGTTTCTCCATGAACTTAATACACTAGATGCATGCTGGATAGCTGTCGATGTGTGGAGTAATAGTAGTAGATGCAGGTAGGAGTCGGTCTACTAATCTTGGATACGATGCCTATATAATGATCATTGCCTGGATATTGTCATAATTATTTGAAGTTCTATCAATTGCCCAACAGTAATTTTTTTACCCACCGTATGCTATTTTTCTCGAGAAAAGCCACTAGTGAAATCTACGGCCCCCGGGTCTATTTTCCCATCATATACTTTCAGATCTATATTGCTATTTGCCTTTTTATTTATTTGCATCTTTTATTTTCAGATCTATATTATCAAAAACCCAAAAATACCTCGCTGAATTGTATTTGCTTTTATTTGCATCTATCAATCTATTACAACTTTCTCACGTCCGTTTGCCAATTTCTGGCGCCGTTACCCGAAAGGGATTGACAACCCCTTTAACACGTCGGGTTGCAAGTATTTGTTCTTTGTGTGCAGGTGATGTTTAGGTAGTGTTGCTTGGTTCTCCTACTGGTTCGATAACCTTGGTCTCATCACTGAGGGAAATACCTACTGTTGATGTGCTGCATCATCCCTTCCTCTTTGGGGAAATACCGACGTAGTTCAAGCAAACATCAAAAGGAATTTCTGGCGCCGTTGCCGGGGAGACATGTGACGCCCCGGCTTAATCGCGCGCTAATCATACATGCAAATGCACACGATCAAGCCTAAGGACTCACGGGAAGATATCACAACACAACTCTAAAACATAAATAAAGTCATACAAGCTTTATATTACAAGCCAGGGGCCTCGAGGGCTCGAATACATAAGCTTGCGAACAAGCGTCAGCGGAAGCATCAGATATCTGAGTACAGATATGAAATAGAAACAGAAAGGCCTTTAGAAAGGCGGGGCAAAATAAAACACTACGATCGAAAGGCGAAGGCCTCCTGCCTGGGACCCTCCGATCCTACTCCTGGTCGTCAGTCAACTCGTAGTAGTATCCATCCTCTGGGTAGTAGTAGTAGCGATCGTCGGGGCATCTGTCTCAGGGGGCTCCGTCCTCTGGTCACGTCAAACTGATATGGGGAGAAAAAGGAAAACAAAGCAACCGTGAGTACTCAGAAGTACTCAGCAAGCAAGGATCTACACTACATATGCAACATTATCAAGGGGAGGCTGTATATGTGGACTGGGCTGCAGAAATGCCAGAATAGAGAGAAGGCCTAGTCCTATCGAAGACTAGCATCTTCAGCGGTCTTGCAGCAGTAGAAGAGAGTAGAACAATACCATATAATGTAGCAGTAATAATATCAACCTCATCCTGAGATCCTTTCTTGACTCCCTGCGAGAAAGCAATCCCAGAGCCATACAGTCATCAACCTCGTCCTGAGATCCCTTCTCGACTCCCTGTGAGAAGCAATCCCAGAGCCATATATACAGGTCTCATCACAGGTATCCAGTTCTAAATTGTATCAATCAGGATACAACTCCGAGTGTCCTTTACCGTAGGACCGGCTATCGATAGAAATGTTCTTCCCTGCAGGGGTGCACCAACTTACCCAACACGCTCGATTAACTTCGGCCGGACACACTTTCCTGGGTCATGCCCGGCCTCGGCCAAACGACACATCGCAACCCTACCTACGGCTCAGCAGAGAGGTCCCCGCCGGTCTACATCCTAAGCGCAAGGGGGTCTTGGCCATCGCCCCTCGCCCTCCGGGTCGTTGCGTGCATGGCCCAGATCCAAGCACCACCTCTGTATATGGATGGCGCCAATCACTCCATGCCGCACTGCTGAACTGGACATCTGACAGAGCTTTCGGCTAATGCATACGATGCAGAACGCCCATACTATGCCCACGTGATGGTTAGTGCTATCAGGCCAGAGGCCTGCTCGGATCAAATATCGAAATCGTTAATGGACTAGGGCTTGCGGTAACGAGCAGAGACTCACGAAAGATGTGACCCCGTCGCCCCGTCTCGAGGACTTGCGGCAAGGGTTAAGAATGCCCGGCCGCGCCTCGTATTCAACACTCGGGCACCATACAGGCCACCCGTCTTCACATCACACGCGGGTACCCCTCAGGGTCGACCCGCCTTTCCAAGTAACATTGTAAAGTCCAAGTATCCGTGTGTCCATAACATCAGGGAATCCGAGGTATCACCCTCATTGAATTCCCACTCGATGTATCCGTCAAGGTGAACTCGGAGGAATCACCCTCACTGGGTCCACACTTGAGGTGTTGTACGACAGCGTCGTTATCGGAAGCGGTGAAGGAGGAATCACCCTCGATGACCACGACCAAATAGCTACTCTACAGAGTTAACATCAGAAGTGCTACAAGAGGTTTCGCCCTCGGCACTCGATAGTAACGCTGCAGTGTCGTTACAACTAAGGGGGGTGATGTGCGGTGTCGGGTCCTGGTCTTCAATCCCATTGATCGGGTCTTCTGACGATCCAGCGCGGCAGTCGGGATAAGTGGGGTCACTGATAGGTCTCTACCCAGCCTAGACTAAACAAGTTTAGGATATGTAGGTAATTATCAACAGCAGGTTACATAAACAAGGCTATGCTCAGAATAGGTAAAGCAGTAGCAACAGCAATTCAATGCAAGCATGGAAATTAGAATGGGCGATATCGGTATGCTCAAAGGGGGGGGGGGCTTGCCTGGTTGCTCGGCGGCAAGGGCAAGGTCGTCTATGGTGTCTTCGGGATCCGGAGCTGCGTCGGTCTCGGGGACGACGTCGGGGTCGTGGGCTATCGAGAGAGAAGAGGGGGAGGAAACAGTATAAATATATAGCAAACATGAGCATGACAAGGTACGACATGATAATACGCAGTGCCGGGTGTATCCTAACGTATGGTTGCACGTTACCGAGGAAGGAGGGATCCATCCGGGAATGTTTTCCCGGTTCCGGGCATTTGTCAGACAGATGACCGGAGAGGAACGGTTGCAAGTTCGGATAGATAGGGACGCGTGACGGACGAACGGACCGCGTATCCGGACTCGTCTCGAAATTCTGAGAAACTTTCATGTATAAAGTATTTTCATCGGAGTTACAGATTATTTTATATGATTTTCTAAAGCTTTTATTAATTTTCTGGAATTTATTTAATTGTTATATTCAACATTATCCAGAATAGTAACTGATGACATCAGCATGACATCATGCTGATGTCAGCAGTCATTAGGGTTAATTAACAGTAGTTAATTAGGTTAATTAGGTTAGGTTAATTAACAGGATTAATTAAGTTAATTAATTAATTAAATTTAATTATTATTATTATTATTTTTATTTAATCTTAATCCTATTTTTTTTAAACGTTTTGGGGGCTGTGGGCCCCTGCTGTCGGTGGCACAGAGGCCAAGCGGGCGAACGGGCGCGGGTGCGGGCGTGGACGCCCGACGGGCGCAGCGCCGCCCGAACGGGCGCACCGGCGGGGCGCGGCTGCGGCCGGAGGGGAGACGCGGCCGGGAGCGGTGTAGGGCGAGCGGCGATGCGCGGGCGCGGGGAGGCGGAGGCGCGGCGCGGAGCGGGCCGGGCGCGGGCGAGCGGAGGCCGGAGCGCGCGCGCGGGCGAGCGGGCGGCAAGCGGAGGCTTGGGCCCGAGCGGGCAGGTCAGCGCGCGGCTGCGGGGACGCACGCGGGCCCAACGTGCGGCCAGCGGGGCAGCTGCGGTTGCGGCGGCGAGAGCGGGCACGCGTGGCTGGGCGCAGGTGGGTGCGGCCAGGGTGCAGAGGGAGGGAGCAGGCGCAGGGGAGCAGAACTCCAGGCGCGGCCACAGGAGGTCGCGGGCGCGACGAGCGCGGCCCCGGAGCGAGGCAGGGCGCGGCGGGCAGCAGCTCGAGGTGCAGGGCGCGGTCGAGGCGTGCGTGCAAGCACGGTGACCGCGTTGCGCTAGCGAGGGGAACGGGAGCAGAGAGGAGGCCCGTGCGGGGCTGGCCCTAGGCGCGGACGACGCGGTCGATGGGCGAGCGGGGAACAGGGGAGAGAGGAGAGGGTCGGAGCTCACGGCGGGGCCGTGGGTCTTAGGCAGCGGGGCGTGGGAGAGACGACGGGGACGACGGCGCGGGGTCGACGACGGGATGGCGTCTGCCGAGGTGGTCCGGCGATGTGTGGTGGCGACGACGGGCGATGCGTCGGGCCGGCGCGACAGTCAGGCCGAGGCTTCAGGCGGGTGCCGCGCGAGGGAGAGGAAGGCGCGGAGGAGCCCGAGAGGGGCGGCGCCGGCGACATGACTCCGCGAGGAGGACGGAGGCACGGCGGGGCGGCGACCGGCGGCGTCGGGGCCAGTTCCCCCGATCTGGATCGAGAGGAACAGAGAGAGAAGGGATTCGTTCGGTGGGGGGGGGAGTGATGCGGTCTGGGGTTAGGGTTCGGTCGTGGGGGGGGGGGGAAATGGGAGTTGTGTGGTCCCTGCCAGATGCCTGTGCCTTTTTTCCTCCTTTTTGTTTTTTTAGGTTTTTTGTTTCTCCTTTTTTTTATTTTTTTTTCCCTTGTTTTGTTTCCTTTTTCTTTTTCTCTTTTATCTTTTCTTTTTATTTATCCATACCCCTGTTTTGTAAATAGTTAGGGCTCAAATTGAATTTTGTAAAACATGTGACCTGGTCCATAAATACCAGTGCTTTATTCCCTAACACCTAAAATTAGTTTGGACAAAACATCATTTCTTATTTGTTTTAAATAAATTAAAAGGTCATTAAATATTATTTTCAGCCACTGTTTGAGGATGTTCAAGCCACTTATCCATTTTCAATAATGTTGGTTTCAATTTTAGTAATGCCTCTGAATTATTTGCCATAATATGAACAATTTAGTTTCTGATTTGAGCAACTTTTATTTTCCACTTTCATTTAAATTTGAATTTTGACTTGGGAGTTGAAATGCAATATGATACTAATGATGATCAAGCACTGTTGGTCATGATGACATGGCATAATCAAAAGGGTGATTACTGTAGTTAACCACTGGGGGTGTTACAAGACATCATCAACATCTACCAGGTTCCTAATCACAAATCTCATCTCCTTGCAATTTACATTATTTGCCATTTGCCGCTCGTTTTCCTCTTCCCCACTTCATAAAAATTTGTCGTTTTATTCGCCCTCTTTTTCGTTCGCCGTTTTCACGTCAGATCTCTTAATTGCTTGAACTTGTCATCATGAGTGACTTTGGTATAGCAGAAACAGATGATGGCCTAACTCCTAAAATTGGACGATCTGGCAATCTGGATGCTAAAACTTTTGTTTTGGGGCAAGGGAATGTTATAGGAAAAGAACGTATCCAAGAATTTTTCAATTGTGTTGGAAACTTAAGTCTTGACGAAGTTCCTATACTTAAAAGAACTAAATCTTATGCGGAATCTATATCAGCACTAGTTCTGAAACTTGAAAATAAATTTATCCGTACCCATCCTACCCTGCAAAGATTGTTTTTTGAGTTACCCGTTATAAAGAATCCCAAAACTAAAAAGTTTGCCACCCTTGTTCTTATGAATGAATTTGATCACATAGTACAGGAAGCTAGGGAAATTTTTGATCTCTATGGTATGAATCATGAAAAACCGGTGATAGATGAAATCCTTTATAATAGTGATTATGTGCTAAGACATTTGCTTGGGGATAATCAAATCTTTGATGAGAACCTTAAAAAGGACGTCCCCGTTTTAGATATAATCCAACAAGTTTTCAATGATGTTAATCAGCACTATTCTTGGATTGTTGCCAGAAATCAAGGGGGATATGACGATAAGCAACTTGATAGTGCTCAAGTATCTATGGACAAGGTGTTTTATGTTGTTTTTGCAAAACCTCCTGACAAAAACACCTCTAAGGAAAATGAAACTAAAGATGACAACACTTAGATCTTTGCATTATGCCTAGCTAAGGGCGTAAAACGATAGCGCTTGTTGGGAAGCAACCCAATGAATAAAGTTTATTTTCATCTTTTTATTTTTGTTCTTGAGTGTTTGCACAATTATGCTACTGTTATGATTGTGTTTTTTGTGTTTTAATTAGTGTTTGTGCCAAGTAGAGCCTTTAGGATAGCTTTGGTGATAGTTGATTTGATCTTGTTGGAAAACACAAACTTTTGTGTCGAGTAAAACAGTTTTTAAAATTCACATAAGCGACTAAAAATTATGAATTTTTTACACAAAATTTATAAACAAATTTTCTATGTTGTTCTAAATTTTCAGAATTTTCTGAGTTACAGAAGTATGAGAACAATTCGTATCTTTTCAGACTGTTCTGTTTTTGACAGATTCTGTTTTCTTTGCATTGTGTGCTTATTTTGATGAATCTATGGTTTGTATTGGAGGGTATGAGCCATGGTAAAGTTATAATACAGTATATATAATGCAAGAACAAAATTTGAATGGGTTTTATACAGTACTTAAAGTAAATATTGGTTTTCTTACACTAACGGATCTCACGAAGGTTTTGTTGAGTTTTGTGTGATTGAAGTTTTCAAGTTTTGCGTGAGATTACGATGGATGAAGGAATAAGGAGTAAGAAGAGCCTAAGCTTGGGGATGCCCCATGGCACCCCAAGCCATTATCCAAAGAGAAGCAAGCAACTAAGCTTGGGGATGCCCGAGTGGCATCCCCTCTTTCTTCTAACGACCATCGGTATTTTACTTGGAGCTATATTTTTATTCGCCATATCATGAGTTTTGCTTGGAGCGTCTTGTATGATATGAGTCTTTGCTTGTTTTGCTTTTTATTTTTAGTCATGAATCCTTGCTGGACACACCTATTTGAAAGAGCCAAAATTATGCTATTACTTGTTAGAATTGCTCTCTACGCTTCACTTAGATCTTTATGAGCTATGGAATTGCTCTAGTGCTTCACTTATATCTTTTTGAGCACGGTGTGCTTTAGTATTTTTTAAGAAATGCTCTCATGCTTCACTTAGATTTATTTGAGAGTTAGTAATTTTTTTAGAAATTCTCTCTTGCTTCACTTAAATTAATTTGAGAGAAGAAAATTTTATGCTCAGGTTCTTCACTTAGATTTGTTTGAGCTATCAAAAGCAACAAATGAAATTAGTCCCAAAGTGATAGATATTCAAGAGGGATATAATAAAAACTTTCATGAAGATCATTGGACAAAATAAACTTGATTCCTTGTAAAAGTTTTGTGATATGTTGATATAATATGTGAGTCATGTTGATGAGTAATTATGCTTTAGTAAGAATATTGGTGTTAAGGTTTGTGATTGCCTATGCAAGCACGAAAGTCAATAGTTATGTAATGAAATTACATCCTACTTGTGGTGCATTATTCGGTGTTAGTTATGCTTAATGCTCGCTTATGAGATTTTTTGTTTCTTGGTTGGATGCTTCTCAATCATTTGCTAGCCTTCATTTGCACTAAGTATGATCACTACTTGTGCATCCAAAATCCTTAAACCAGTTTTTCCATATGAGTCCACTATACCTACCTATATGCGGTATTTCCGTGCCGTTCTAAGCAAATTTGTATGTGCCATCTCTAATTTCAAAATAAATTTCTCTTTTGCGTGCTCGTACCGCTCATGAAACGGTAGGGGGTGGCTGATATTTTTCCATGCTAGATGTGTTATTCTCAAGATGAGTGTTTATTAACTTGTCATTGCACGAGAGTACGGCAAAGGTATTAGGGATGCCCAGTCCCAAAATGAAAAATGAATTTACTTTATGTTGTCAAATAATAAATTCCTTGGAAAGTGTTGGTATGGACGGCACCCGTGGATTCGGTTAGCCGTGGAATGTGAAAGTATGGTGGAAAAAGGAATAAACTTTATTTTCTGTTTGGGAACCGCCTATGATATATCTTGCATGGAAAGTATTGGGAACTACTCGATCGTTTTCGTTGAAAAGAAAAGCATGCCACCCAAAATGTTTTATCTCTACTTTTTTCGCTTTGAGCTCTAGCACCACTACAAATCCCTACTTCCCTCTGCGAAGGGCCTTTCTTTTACTTTATGCAATTTTTTTATTTTATTTTGAGTCTCCATCTTCTCTTATAAAGCACCAACTAAGGGGCACTATGATCGTACTTGAGCATTGGGTGTAGCTAATATGCGAGTGTGTTACATGAATGGATCAATGATTGAGCATAATGGGCTAGTGATAACTTGCTTTAGTGTTGATATTTTGAAAGACATGGTTGCTTGTTGATATGCTTGAGTATTGAAATCTTCATGTCAAAACTAGACTATTGCTTTGAATCATATAAAAGTTCAAATGTCCATGCTACAAAGAAAAGAATATGTGATGAACATGTTAGGCAGCATTCCACATCAAAAATTCTGTTTTTATCATTTACCTACTCGAGGACGAGCAGGAATTAAGCTTGGGGATGCTGATACGTCTCCAACGTATCTATAATTTTTGATTGTTCCATGCTGTTATATTATCATTCTTGGTTGTTTTACAATCATTTTATAGCAACTTTACATCATTTTTGGGACTAACCTATTGACATAGTGCCCAGTGCCAGTTGCTGTTTTTTGCTTGTTTTTTACTTCGCAGGAAATCAATACCAAACGGAGTCCAAATGCAGCGAAATTTTTTTGTGATTTTTTCTGGACCAGAAGACACAAGTTGGGCCAAGAAAGTACCTGAGGGGGGCTTCGAGGGGAGCACAACCCACCAGGACGCGCCTGGGGGCCTAGGCGTGCCCAGGTGGGTTGTGCCCACCTCGGCCGCCTTCCGCACCACCTCTTTGCTCTATAAAAACCCCAATATTCCAGAAACCCTAGGGGAGTCGACGAAAATTAATTCCAGCTGCCGCAAGTTCCAGAAACCACAGATCCAATCTAAACACCATCACGGAGGGGTTCATCATCCTCATTGGTGCCTCTCCGATGATGCGTGAGTAGTTCATTGTAGACCTACGGGTCCGTAGGTAGTAGCTAGATGGCTTCCTCTCTCTCTTTTGATTCTCAATACAATGGTCTCTTGGAGATCTATTTAATGTAACTCTTTTTGCGGTGTGTTTATTGGGATCCGATGAACTTTGAGTTTATGATCAGATCTATGTTTATATCCATGAAAGTTATTTGAGTCTTTTGATCTCTTATATGCATGATTACTTATAGCCTCGTATTTCTTCTTCGAATCTTTGGTTTAGTTAGGCCAACTAGATCGATTTTTCTTGCCATGGGAAGAGGTGCTTTGTGATGGGTTCGATCTTACGGTGCTTGATCCCACTGACAGAAGGGAAACCGACATGTATGTATCGTTGCTATTAAGGATAACAAGATGGGGTCTATTTCTACATAAATAGATCTTGTCTATATCATGTCATCGTTCTTATTGCATCACTCCGTTTCTCCATGAACTTATTACACTAGATGCATGCTGGATAGCGGTCGATGTGTGGAGTAATTGTAGTAGATGCAGGCAGGAGTCGGTCTACTAATCTTGGACGTGATGCCTATATAATGATCATTGCCTGGATATCATCATAATTATTTGAAGTTCTATCAATTGCCCAACAGTAATTTGTTTACCCACCGTATGCTATTTTTCTCGAGAGAAGCCACCAGTGAAATCTACGGCCCCCGGGTCTATTTTCCCATCATATACTTTCAGATCTATATTGCTATTTTCCTTTTTATTTATTTGCATCTTTTATTTTCAGATCTATATTATCAAAAACCAAAAAACACCTCACTGAATTTTATTTGCTTTTATTTGCATCTATCAATCTATTACAACTTTCTCACGTCCGTTTGCCAATTTCTGGCGCCGTTACCCGAAAGGGATTGACAACCCCTTTAACACGTCGGGTTGCAAGTATTTGTTCTTTGTGTGCAGGTGCTGTTTACGTAGTGTTGCTTGGTTCTCCTACTGGTTCGATAACCTTGGTCTCATCACTGAGGGAAATACCTACCGTTGTTGTGTTGCATCATCCCTTCCTCTTTGGGGAAATACCGACGTAGTTCAAGCAAACATCAGTCCTCAAGCGTCACTTTTCGACAACTACAATTTGGGGTGGGGCTTGGCCTCAAGGTGATCCGCGTCACATGTCCCTTGCAGGTTGTTTGGGATATTCCCCACGACCAAGACCCGGCTTATAAGGATAAGCCGCATTAAGACTTAGTCCATTTCTGGGTTTAAGTCGCCCTGACGTTAAGTCATCTCAGGTCCGGTAGGTGAGACCTGGCTGGTGAGATCCGGCTGATGAGACCCGGCTGGTGAGACACGGCAGGTGAGACCCGGCTGGTGAGACCCGGCAGACAGTTATGACCCGGCAGACAGTTATAACCTGACAGACAGGTTGTGACCCGGCAGATGCATGGAGTCACGGAGATGAGTCTCAGAGATGAGTCACCTGGAGTTAAGAAGCCCAAGGCATTGAGAAGCCCAAGGCGTTAAGAAGCCCACGGTGACTTGGCAGAATAGGATAAGTCTTAATCCGACTTGGACTCTATATGTAACCCGCCCCTTCAACTTATATAAGGAGGGGCGGGGCACCCCAAGAGGGTCAGGTTTTTCTAGACGTCTCAATAGACTGGTCTCAAGAGACAAGTCTGAGACAAGATCAAAGTAGATGCTCTCGAGATAGAGATAGCGAAACCTCGCCCTTGGAACCGAGATCATCCTCGCCATCAATATCAATCAAGTAGGATGTAGGCTTTTACCTCCACCATGAGGGGCTGAACCTAGGTAAAATCTCGCATCTCTCGTCCCACTCAACCCCTCTCAAGCTACCAGTTAGATGCGTTGGCCTCATGACTAAGTCCTCACACTAGGACATCTGTCGTGACAAAACCATGACACAGGTCACCCCTTATAAAAATAAAGAAAGTGGGGAAGTTTTGTGGGATATGAGTTTGATCAATGGTAAGGGGTATGTGTGTATGAGTATGCCCACCTATCAGCGCACAGTTACCAAAGGCACCAAGGCGGTGATGTTGTCCAAGGTCCAATGGTCACCCACCCGCTAATGTCATGACATGAGAAGATTAGGACGTCCTCGAGCTCCGCTTTCTACAAGCTGCAATTTTCACCACACGTGCGTGTATGTGAGGGGGGGGGGGTCATCTGAAGGGGCGACAAATGTCATAGCCCACTTTCTTCGATGAATACGGTAGGATGACTGGCACCCAACTCACTGTTCGAGGACATGTCTGAAAACAGTTGGTATTGTCTGTTTTGTAATCACCGTTGGAGTTGACATTACACCTCTTGCTTGGAGCATCGAAATTCAATAACGCTCTTCTCTATCAAGTGAAAGAGTAGTTTGATGTAGCCATACATCTACAAATTGGCACTCGCCTACACTGGTGTGCCAAATCTTAGTATCAAACCAAGCGTACCGGTAGTTGTACTCGATCACAAATCTTGGACACAAGCTCGATATTATGGATGCAGGCATTTGAGTTCATATTAGGAGAGATGCCCTCAAAATCCTTGCTTATCACCTTCTTATGGAAAGGTCATAACTTCTAGGGTTTAAAGAGGGTTGTGGTTTTCCATCTCATTGGAAAACCAAATCCTGCCCAAAAATTTTGGGCCCCTAAACTTTCGGAGTTCATAGTGTAGGGAAACGTAGTAAAATTCAAAACAATCGTCATACAGACCAAATCCTAGGAACAGTGTGAAGATACATATGAGCTTAGATTAGATCGTTACCAACTCGAGTGCAACGGAAGGTGAGTTAGTGTAGATCAGTTGGTGCATTTTCCCGTAGCTAGAATTAATCCTCCCAACCGTGAGAATTTCCTTCGAACGAAAGATTGAACACATGACCACTTTGTTGGTATCCATGCGTAGGAAATCAATGATTTGACGGGACTTTGTTGTCTAGAGCTAAGGGGTGTCAGAGTAGAAGAATGGAGGAGAAACAACCTCATAGCATGGAGGTATTTTGTGTGCGGGGGAGAAAGAAGGAGGGCGCAGCCTCTCGCATAGATAAGTTGTGTGCCAAGAGGTTGCCTCTCCCCTCTATTTCTATATGGCACGGAAGGTGCACAACTTCAAGAGGGGGGCTGCCCCCAATGGATATGTCCCCATCTAGGGCTGGCTTCCCCCCAATGGGTGCCCCTTCCTCTGACCCTAGACACACCAAAGGGGGCTTGCCCCCAAGGCAAAGGGGCACCCCCACTATTGGTCCAACTGGTCCATGTAGGGTTGCCCCACTTGGGCTATGCCAAGTGGCAGCCCCATGGCACCCTTCGGAATTTTTCGGGAGGTTCTGGAAACTTCTAGATTCTAGAACATTCCAATTATTTCTAGAGGCATTCTAGAGTTACTATTGGAGCTAGATCTGGTGGATCTCAAGTAGGGGGTCCCGATCTGGTAGTCTTGGCTAGATGTTAACAAGGACACAAGGGACACGAGGTTTACCCGATTCAAATATGAACATCAAGTCTTTTTCTAATTGGATTTCCGTATCATACAAAAAATGAGGATGGTTAGATAAGATTCTATCTAGAGAATCTACCATGGACGGGGAATCAATGTCCTCCCATTCGGGGCTAATCACTATTTGTTTCTCATTTTTCATATGTAGGATTTTCATGACCATTAGACCTAGTAAACTGTCCATCTCTACCATCCCCACTTGCCCAATGAAGGCATTGGACATAAAACTCGGTGTATTATATCCACCATCTTTATTTTCTCAATATGTTTTCCAATAGTATTAACCGTGCTCCCCCTCCCCCGCCCCACAAGTATTTGATACACCTCCATCCGGGTTTGTTTGGACGGATGACAATGCAGCGATGTCCTTTATCCCAAGGTCGGCTAAGGAAAGCGTTGCCTATACATTCTATGTTCTCTCAATCATCTCAGTTCACTTTGTCTACTGAAGCTATTAATTAGGGCATGACGAACATGCACACAAATAAAAATGAATGCTATGCATGATATGGAAACTCCCAGCTAACGCATGCGCTCACCCTCCCTTCTGATTAGTTGTGCAGCGTCCATGCGCACACGCGACGTCGTCCTGAGATGCATTGGCTAGCAGATAGTTTTGGGGATGGCGGGGTAAATCAATGGTATTACATTAGGTGCCTTCTATAACTCTCACTAGTAACTAAAGCACATGGGTTTCTTGGTTCCTCCGTTCTGGCTGGACGACCCAATAAACCCAGGCGGAGGGAGTCAGTATACATACATTTGATAGCTTTGCTAAAAATGATTTTTTCCACTACACTTGGGAAACACCATAGACCACTACAAGATTCCATCTCACATATGTGCACTTTTCATGCACAAGAACCATCAAAAAATGATCTCCATTCTCATGCTCCACCAAGTCAAAAATATAATCTCTAATGCCAACCGAAATATCTTCACATCTCCCTCGAGAGGCACCCCGTTTCCATGTGAAAATGCCCCCACCCACCCACACACACTCATTCATATCTACCAAAGATTTTTGATCAAAATCCTTCTTCATGGTTTCTAATTGGATTCCGGAATCCTATAAAATATGGGTATTATTTGATAATATTCTATCTAGAGCATCTAGCACGGACATGGGATAAATGTCCTCCCAGTCTGGTCTAATTAGGAAAGCTGTCTAATTTTTCATATGTATTTTTTTCATGACCATTAGACCAAGTAAATTGTTTGCTATTAATAGACATCTCCCTCATACCCACTTGCTCAACGATGGCATTGGACAAAAAACTCAACTTATTATATCCACCCTCTTTATTTTTCTCAATTTCTTTTCCAATAGTAATAACCACCCTATCGCTCCCCCTCCACTGCCCCCACAAGTTAGGGATACACCTCCATCCAGGTTTATTAGGCTGGACGCCAATGTAGAGATGTTCTTTATCCCAAGGTCATCCAAGGAAACCATTGCCCATACATCCAATGTTCTCTCAATCCTATCGGTTCACTTTGTCTCTAGAAGCTACTAATTAGGGCATGCTGAGCATGCACACAAATAAAAAACGAAAGGTGGGAACAATATGGAAACTGCCAGATAAAACATGTGTTCACTGTCCATTTCGATAGGTTGTGAGGTGTCCGTGTGCACACGAGTCATGGGCGTGGGAAGCATTAGTTAGCGCGATAGTTTCGGGGGATAAATCAAGGGCATTAAATTATGTGCCTTCTAAAATGCTCACTAATAACTAAAGCACGTAGGTTCCTTGGTCCCGCTGTTCAGGCTGGACGACCCAGTAAACCTAGGCAGAGTGACTAAGTCGACATACATTAGATAGCCCTGCTAAAAAAGAGTTTTTTTCCTCTACACTTGGGTAGTACCATAGACCACTTCAGGATTTCGTCTCACATATGTGCACTTTTCATGCACAAGCACCATCACAAAATGATCTCCACTCTCAGGCTCCACCAAATCAAAAATAGAATGTCTAATGCCGTTCATAACCATCAGACCAAGTAAATTGTATATTATTAATAGACATCTTCCTCATCACCACTTGCTCAATGATGACATTGGACAAGAAACCTCCATTTATTATATCCACCCTATTTTTTTCTCAACTTGTGTTCCAACAGTATTAAGTAACCGACCTCCCCCTCCCTTTCCCCCCACAAGCAAGGGATGCACCTCAATCCAAGTTTATTAGGTTGAACGATTACGTAGCAATGTCCTTTATCCCAAGTTCGTTCGAGGAAACCATTGCCAATACATTCGATGTTGTCTCAATCCTCTTAGTTAACTTTGTTTCCCAAAGCTATTAATTAGGGCATGGTGAGCATGCACACAAATAAAAACGAAAGCTATGCACGATATGGAAACTCTAGCTAACACCATGTTCACCCTCCCTTCTGATTGGTTGTGAGGTGTCCGTGCACACACGAGCCGTGGGCCTCGGAGGCATTAGCTGGCGCGATAGTTTACTTGGGGAGGGTAAATCAAGGGCATTAAATTATGTGCCTTCCAAAACGCTCACAAATAACTAAAGCACGCGGGTTCCTTCATCCTGTCATTTTGGCTAGACGGCCCAATAAACCCGGGCGGAGGGAGTATGTTGACATACATCAGATACCCCTCTTAAAATAGATTTTTTTTCTCTACACTTGGGCAACACCATAGAGCACTGCAAGATTCCGTCTCACATATGTGCACTTTACATGCACAAGAACCATCATAAAATGATCTCCATTCTCATCCTCCACCAAATCAAAAATAGAATCTCTAATGCCAACCAAAATACCTTCATACCTCCCTCAGAGGCACATGATTTCCTCGTGAAACTGCTCCCCTCCCCCCCCCCAACACACATTCATATCTAGCAAACCTTTTTATCCAAATCCTTCTTCATGGTTTCTAATTGGATTCTAGAATCCTACAAAAAGATGAGTATCATTAGATAAGATTATATCTAGAACATTTACCATGGATGAGGGATAATTGTCCTCCCAGTCAGAGATAATCACGATTTTTGTCTAATTTTTCATGTAGGGTTTTCATGACCATTAGAGCAAGTAAATTGTCTGCTATTAATAGACATCTACCTCATCCCCACGAGCTCAATGACGGCATTGGACAAAAACTCCATTTATTATATCCACCCTGTTTATTTTTCTCAATTTGTGTTCCAATAGTATTAACCGCCCTCCCCTTCCCCCACAAGCAAGGGATACACCTCCGTCCGAGTTTATTAGGTCGGACGACTACGTAACGATGTCCTTTATCCCAAGGTCATCTGAGGAAACCATCATCTATATATCCAATGTTGTCGTAATCCTCTCAGTTCACTTTGTCTCTTGAATCTATTAATTAGGGCATTGTGAGCATGCACACAAATAAAAATGAAAGCTATGCACAATATGGAAACTTCAAGTTAACATTATGTTCACTCACCCTTCTGATTGGTTGTGAGGTGTTCATGCGCTCATGCGCCGTAGGGCTGGGAGGCATTAGCTAGCAAGATAGTTTTTGGGGGTAAATCAAGGGCATTAATTTATGTTTGTTCCAAAATGCTCACAAATAACTAAATCACGTGGGTTCCTTGGTCCCGCCGTTCTGGCTGGATGACCCAATAAACCCGGGCGGAGGGAGTATGTTGACATACATTAGAAAGCTCTACTAAAAAGATTCTTTCCTCTACACTTGGGCCGCACCATAGACCACTACAAGATTTCATCTCACATGTGTGCACTTTTCATGCACAAGAATCATCACAAAATGATCTCCATTCTCATGCTCCACCAAATCAAAAATAGAATCTCTAATGCCAACCTAAATACCTTGATATCTCCCTTCAAAGGCACCCCATTTCCACGAGAAACTGCTCCCCCCCACCCCACAAACACACACACACAAACATTCATACCTCTGATATGCCTCTTTTTTTATCCTTCCCTGCACCACTAACATTCCAAGTAATTCCTTTCATTTAGGAAAATTTGAATTCCTACCTACCAACTTCATCTTAAATCTCTTACTTTCTACCAATTGAAAACCCACCATATCAGGTACTCCCTTCGTAAACTAATATAAGAGTGTTTAGAATACTCAAATAGTGATCTAAACGCTCTTATATTAGTTTACAGAGGGAGTACAACATTTATTGATGAGTTTTGATCCAAAGTCACCAAGAACTGATCTAAAGTCGCATTTCTAATATGCATTGGATGTGGTGGAGGTATTATATCTCCAACCCCACCCATGTTATTTTGTGAATGCAAATATCAATTGGCTTCCTCGAGTTCCTTAAAAAATCTTAGATGTGATCAACCATATCTATAGCATGCCCCAGATTAGTCCTAATAAACAAGCAATATAATGCAAAGAAGTATTGGGAGAATTAACAAATGAATCATCACCTGGACATTTTTCAATGTTGTCCTTGGCTACAAATCCATCCACAACTATCTCCTCAATACTCTTGGACTCCTTGGGCACAAAAGTATGATGCACATATTGCTCAAAACATCAGTCTTGTCTCCCTGCCCCAAACTTTCATCACGACTCTCATTCTCCAAAGTATCGAGCAACCTATCTTCTTTCACTAGAGCATCCTGCTCATTCTTGTCAGTCAACCACCCTCCTCCCCCTAAGAGCCATTCTTCATTATAATCAGCCATAACTCCTCTATCACTACTTGATACAAACAAATGGTTATCTTAAGATTCATTTGCTATTCAAATGGAAGCAGCTATAATATCACAATTTGAAGTTTAGAAGCGCGCGGTAAAACCACCGTCGCACTGACGGTGCTTCCGACCATGGATTTGCTCGAACCGTCGGATGTGGATGCTGGAAACATATTTGATATATGCTGGAACCGGCGATTGGAGGTGCTGCATCCAATGGTAGTTTTTGCCGGACCGAAGCTGCAACCGAAGATGCGGTCATCGTCTTTGTTACAACCATATCCGACATAAGCTACATCCACATTCACGCAGAGCTGCAACCTTTTCACACGGGAGCTACAACCATCGACGACATAGGTTGACGAATATTACAACTGTACATTGAAAAAGCTTCATCCACATTCACGAAAGCTGCAACTGGCGACACCATCATTGACGACCTACCACAGTGCATTTTTAGAACCTTCATCCATGGTCGCAAGAACTGTAACTATCGGCGACATAGTTTGACGTTTTGCTACAACCGTACACTGCTAAAGTTCCATCCATGTTCGTGAGAGCTGCAAACAAATGACATCATCGACAGCATATGCTACAACAGTGCACTTTAGAAACTTCATCCATTGTCGCCAGAGTTGCAACCGCTTCGGCGATGTTAAAACCGTGTGTGCCGGTGCTGCATGGGCTCGTCGTCGACAAGGTTGCATGAACAAGCACACGGGGGATTTGCAACGGACAACATCTATATTCTTTGGTGCAACAGGGCGTTGAGCACCCATGCTGGGGGCGGTGGCGAGCGGCTCTGCAACCCAGGGCGGCGATATGAATGTTAGATCCTCGCCCGAGGGAACTTCGATCTGACAGCGGGAGGGGGGCGCAGCCTTGCCCGATGCGAGCGGACGATGTTTTTTTTGTACGATGAAGCTATGGTAGATGAGGGGAAGGAAGAAGACAATGCAGGATCCAATCGCGCATCTGTGGAAGCATCTATCTGGCGGATGGGGGCTGACAAGCCAAAACTTTCGGCCGGTGCCCCGGTGCCTAGTACCACCCATAGTCAAACATGGATGCTTTGACCCGTCGCCTCCTTGCTCTTATAACAGGATTAGGATTGGAGTGTAACATGAGGAATTGTACATTGCATTGCAAGTGTCAGAGCTTTCATGTCCTAATACATTTGTGAAGTTCTCTCTTTTCCATTCAAACACGCCTCTGTAGTTGTCATTTATCATATTGTCATAACCAACAACATTGAGATGTCATTAGGATCGTTGCCATACACCCTTGAGTCATTTCCCTTGTGTTGTTCAAAGATGGGCGTGATAACTCTTGCTCAAGAAATTTAAGTGAAATGATATAAGATAAAACTGCAAGCAATATAATTAAATAGTGAAACACATTTAGTTACATGAAAATGATGTGATGCTCCAAAAAATGAATGGTTCAAGTGTAGATGACTGATACGTCTCTGTCGTATCTATAATTTTTTATTATTTCATGCCAATATTATACAACTTTCACATACTTTTGGCAACAATTTATATGATTTATTGGACTAACATATTGATCGAGTGCCCAGTGTCAGTTCCTGTTTGTTGCATGTTTTTTGTTTCGCAGAATATCTATATCAAACGAAGTCCAAACATGATAAAAATTTACAGAGGATTATTTTGGAATATATGTGATTTTTGGGAGGTGGAATCAATGCAGATGGAGGCCCACGCCCTCCACTACCCACCAGGGTGCACCCAGGTGTCTTGGGAGCGCCCCGTAAGTCGGTTGGCACTCTTCTTCGGGCGTAAGAAAGATAATTTATGGTAACAAATCGTGTAAAAATTTCAGCGCAATCAGAGTTACGAATCTCTGGGAGTTTAAGAAATGGTGAAGGGCCAGAAAACAGAAACGCGAAATAGAAGAGAACAGATAGACAGATCCAATCTCGGGGGGGCTCCTGCCCCTCCGCCACCATGGAGGCCATGGACCAGAGGGGGAACTCTCCTCCCATCTAGGGGGAGGCCAAGGAAGAATAAGAAGGAGGGGGCTCTCTCCCCCTCTCTCTCGGTGGCGCCGGAGCGCGGCCGTGGCAATCATCGTGACGGTGATCTACTCCAACAACTTCGCCGCCGTCAACACCAACTCTCTCCCCCTCTATGCAGCGGTGTAACCTCTCTTCTACCCGCAGTAATCTCTACTTAAACATGGTGCTCAATGCTATATATTATTTCCCAATGATCTATGGCTATCTTATGATGTTTGAGTAGATTCATTTTGTCCTATGGGTTGATTGATGATTGTGATTGGTTTGAGTTGTATGTTTTATTTTGGTGCTGTCCTATGGTGCCCTCCGTGTCGCGCAAACGTGAGGGATCCCCGCTGTAGGGTGTTACAATACGTTCATGATTCGCTTATGGTGGGTCACGTGAGTGACAGAAGCACAGACCCGAGTAAGTGGGTTGTTGTGTATGGGAGTAAAGAGGACTTGATACTTAATGCTATGGTTGGGTTTTACCTTAATGATCTTTAGTAGTTGCGGATGCTTGCTAGAGTTCCAATCATAAGTGCATATGATCCAAGTAGAGAAAGTATGTTAGCTCATGCCTCTCCCTCATATAAAATTGCAATAATGATAACCAATTTAGTTATCGATCACCTAGGGACAAATGACTTTCTTGCATGACAAAAGCTATCTACTTTTATTTTATTGCAATTTATTCATAGTTTTACTCTCACAAAGTACTTCTAGTTTTATTCTTGTTCTAGGTAAAGCAAACATTAAGGATGCATAGAGTTGTATCGGTGGTCGATAGAACTTGAGGGAATATTTGTTCTGCCTTCAGCTCCTCGTTAGGTTCGACACTCTTATTTATCAAAAAAGGCTACAAATGATCCCGTATACTTGTGGGTTATCAAGACCTTTTTCTGGCACCGTTGCCGAGGAGCAATAGCGTGGGGTGAATATTCTCGTGTGTGCTTGTTTGCTTTATCACTAAGTAGTTTTTATTTTGTGCTCTTGTTTTCTATCTTTAGTTATGGGTAGGAAATGCAAAATACCAAAAAAATAGTTGTACCTACTAAACCAATGGTTGAAGAACCACCCAAAATCTATCATACTGCTGAAGCTTTCTACTTGGATCATCTTCGATCCATTTGTGCTCGTGATAAAAACCCAACTAGCTTAGTTGAGGGAAAATCATTAAATGACCATGCTTATTATGTGCGACACCGCTTATCTCAAAAAGGGAAACTTTTACTGCATCAAATTAATACTATGCAATGCTATGCTTGGAATTTATGTGAATTATATGATTTTACTTGTTGTTCTGAAGACCCTAAGAAACACCTTCCCTACCAATGTGATTTTAGTGATAATGGAATTGTATCTTCTTATGCTAAGTGTGTTTATAATTACTATGATGTTGAACAAATTGAAGAATTTGTTACTTTTAAGGGTGCTTATGAAATTGCTTCTTTGATTGAAAGGTATGATGCTACTCTTTACAAATTTGAAAATTTTGCCATACTTAAATATGGCTATGAAAATTATGCTTCTAATGCTTACGTTAAACCATATATTGAGAACTCCTCCGCTGTCCAAGAAGAGACTAATATTTTGCAGGAATCTACGGAAGAAGAAATTGGTGACATTGTGAGCTCATTAGATGAAAAAGATGATGAGGAGAGCGAAGAACAAAAGGAGGAAGAACGGATTAGCTACTTGTGTCCACCTTCTAATGAGAGTAACTCTCCAGCTCATACATTGTTTAATGCCCCTTCGTTCTTACCGAAGGATGAATGCCATGATAATTGCTATGATCCCTTGGATTCATTTGAGATATTCCTTTTTGATGAAATTGATGCTTTCTATGCTTGTGGCCAAGATGCCAATATGAATTATGCTTATGGAGATGAACTTGCTATAGTTCCTTATGTTAAGAATGAAATTGTTCCTATTGCACCCACACATGATAGTCCTATTATCTTTTTGAATTCTCCAAACTACACATTATCGGAGAAGTTTGCTCTTATTAAGGATTACATTGATGGGTTGCTGAAAGGATCGAGAAGAGGGGTCTAGAGGGGGGGGGGTGATTAGACCCTCAACAAGTAAAAGTGGCAATTTTTAAGTTCTTCAAGTTGAGGTGGAGTTTTAGCACAAGTTTAAGCATTCACAATACATTTCAAGCAAGCATGACAAGAGTATATGCAGCGGAAAGAGTAAAGCATGCTAATTGCAAGAAAGTAAAGGGATGAGATTGGAGTGTGCAAATGCAATGAAGACATCGAGATTTTTGGCGTGGTTCCGATAGGTGGTGCTATCGTACATGCACGTTGATGGAGACTTCAACCCACGAAGGGTAACGGTTGCGCGAGTCCACGGAGGGCTCCACCCACGAAGGGTCCACGAAGAAGCAACCTGGTCTATCCCACCATGGCCATCGCCCACGAAGGACTTGCCTCACTCGGGTAGATCTTCACGAAGTAGGCGATCTCCTTGCCCTTACAAAGTTCTTGGTTCAACTCCACAATCTTGTCGGAGGCTCCCAAGAGACACCTAACCAATCTAGGAGACACCACTCTCCAAAAGGTAATAGATGTTGTGTTGATGATGAAATCCTTGCTCTTGTGCTTCAAATGATAGTCTCCCCAACACTCAACTCTCTCTCACAGATTTGGATATGGTGGAAAGATGATTTGAGTGGAAAGCAACTTGGGGAAGGCTAGAAATCAAGATTCTTGTGGTTGGATTGGAATATCTTGATCTGAGCACATGAGTAGGTGGTTCTCTCTCAGAAAATGTAGGCTGGAAGTGTAGCCACGTTTTGATGGCTCTCTCACATATGGAGAAGGGGGTGGAGGGGTATATATAGCCTCCACACAAAATCCAACCGTTACACACATTTGACCCAACTCGGTCAGACCGAATAGAAGAACTCGGTGAGACCGATTCAGTTCAAAATGTGAACGTTAGGAATCTCGGTGGGACCGACTGGAACAACTCGGTGGGATCGATGTGCTAGGGCTAGGGCAACACCTCATCTCGGTGAACTCGATTGCGTGAACTCGGTGAGACCAATTTCAACAAAGAGCAAACAGAGAGTTGGTCAAGCAAACTCGGTGTGACCGATCGCTCATTTCGGTGAGACCGAAATGTTACAAAAGGGAAATAGAGAGTTTGCAGGGCCATCTTGGTGAGACCGAGATCCGTATCGGTGTGGCCGAGGTGTTAGGGTTTTTGGCAGTGGCTATGTCAAATGAACTCGGTGGCGCCGGATGGAAGATTTCGGTGGGGCCGAGTTTGACTTTGGGTTTTGGACATATTTGGAAATGATAAAGTGGTTGAGGGCTTTGGAGCAATATCACTAAGCATTTTGAGTAAGTAGACCATTAAGCAACACCTCATGCCCTTTTAATAGTATTGGCTTTCCTATGGACTCAATGTGATCTTGGATCACTAAAATATAGATGAAGAGTCTTGAGCTTTTGCCAATATGTGTCCTTAGCATTTTGAACGGGTTCCACATCCTCTTGTCCATTCCACGCCATTGTTGAACTTGTCTGAAATGCACTAGATAAAAGTGTTAGTCCAACAAGAGATATGTTGACATTAATTACCAAAATCACCCAGGGAGCACTTGTGCTTTCAATATCTCCCTTTTTGGTAATTGATGACAACATACATCAAAGCTTTAGATAAAAGATATGCAGAGTAATAGGAAAAGCTTCGGAAGACATGTAATCATGCATAAGCTCCCCCTACATGTATGCAACCATGTGAAGTTATAATATAAGAACATGTGAATGCATAAGCATGACAGAGCAGACAGTGAGTTACATGTATCTTGGCTATATGCATCAGAGCAAATGATGTGGTTAAGGAGTGTACCTCCATGTTTATGAATCCTTCTTGCAAACAATATGTACATCAGCAAGAGATCATCATGCGCATGAGTGTGATGCACATACTTACCTTGTGGTCTTGAGCTGGCTTTGGAAAGAGTGGGCTTGAGAAAACAGGGTTAGATAACACAAGAACACTCTAAGTAAAGCAAATTCAGGAAACCACAAGAGTACCAAGACTGGGATAACATGTAATGGGTGAGTACTGAGTACTTCATTTAGATATTGACATGTCCCCAAAGATCTAAAGATATGCAATGAATTCCAAAGATTTTTCTCCCTCTAAATCTGATATTGGATAATGGGAGAAGGTAGGGTGAGAGAAAATCAGAGCAAGAAGTGATATTATTAGCCAAAATCAGAGCAACAAAATATTATCAATGGTTAAGATCAAATATATTGACATGTCTTTCCCCTCTTAAAGACATGTGACTTCTCTCCTCTTTTGTCAACAAACATCTGTAGAAGAGCTTATGAGCTCATATGATAAGCTTTGATGGTCTCTCTCCCCCTTTGACATCAATTTCCAAGAAGGGCACTTCTGGATCATGAGTCAAATAGGTGTGGTCCTCGAGAGTCACTACAAAGCAACAGGTAGTCTAAGATGCTGATAGAGGATAGAATCATTGAGTGGAGCTGAAGAAAATAGTCAATAAGAAATGGCAAAACATTTTCTCAGAGTTGAAATCGGTGATGCCGATTGTTTTTCGTCGGTGACGCCGAGATACCAGAGTCACAGACAGTCCCGATCGGTGAGACCGAATCAGTCCATGTCGGTTGTACCGATGAACTGTTCACAAGGAGATCTTGTGTTTCGGTCGAGCCGATTGGTTTGGATCGGAGAGACCGAGTTCAACACAGAGTAAAGATTTTGTCAACTCAGCTCACTTGGCAAATAAAATCACACAAGGATTTGCAAGGAATTAACTGAAATATTTGCAATGAATTAACCACAGAATAATAGTAGAAAAGAGATCTAGATGAAGTTTGTTTTTTGCTTTTTGTGTGTTTTTGAGAGAGACAAAATAGCAAAGGAAATATGCAAATAGAAAGAGCAAATGAGCAAAAAGGCACTAGAGAACTTCATCTAGAAAGGGGGGTCGGCGATAATGTCACCTATGTTAGAGTATATTGACATAGGAGTCAAGTGAGATCACTTGATCATAGGTCATACTCATCGTTTAAGCTCAAAATGGGGTTACCATTTTTCATTTAAGCATTTTGATGTATTCACATCTTGTTGAGTTGCTTTGACTCATGACTTGGGCAAAGCTTCTCTAAGATGGAATGCCATACCTTGGGTTGTGGTGTTGATCTTGATCATGTAGTCGAACGTGTGTTGGATGCTCAAGGTTGATGTAGTTCATCAAGAGTTGGGAGCACCACTAGTAGTTTGAGTTCATCTTCCTACATGGGTTAGTATTGCAAGGAAGAGCACTTGTGTATCCAAAATGACAATCATGAAACTTGATACCAAATGAAATTTGATATATAGAAATTGTCAAAGGATATGTTGAGTGAGTTCATGCTTCCTTGTATTCAATAACCATATCATAGGAACTTGGTGATGTAAAGATTGCTCCAAATGTGAGTGATTTGCAATCTCATAGATTTTGGTTCATCCAAGTACCTACAAGGGTTAGATTACATGCAAGGGTACAAGTATAGATCCAAGACATATGATCAACATCATAAGAGAAATATTAAGGATTAGTCATAAAAGGCTCATGCCTTGCATGTATCGAAATGGAGATTCTACTCCAAGTTTGAGGCATCAATGATATTCAATTCACCTCTCAAACGGCAAAATACTTTCTCATCAGGCGGTTTGGTGAATATATCCGCCAATTGCTTATCGGTACGAACATGCTTAAGATTGATGTCCCCTTTAGCAACATGATCTCGAATGAAATGATGACGAACTTCAATATGCTTAGTTCAAGAATGTTGCACGGGATTGTCAGAAATCTTAATAGCACTTTCATTATCACAAAGAAATGGAACATGTCTCACATGTATCCCATAATCCTTAAGGGTTTGGGTCATCCAAGGTAATTGGGCACAACATGATCCGGCGGCAATGTATTCCGCTTCGGCAGTAGATAAGGATACCGAGTTTTGTTTCTTGGAGGACCAAGACACAAGGGATCTACCAAGAAATTGACAAATAACCGAAGTGGACTTTCTATCAACCTTGTCACCGGCATAGTCCAAATCGGAGTAGCCAACAAGATCAAAAGATGACCTCTTAGGATACCAAATGCCAAAGTTTGGTGTATGAATTAAGTATCTCACTATCCTTTTCATGGCCTTAAGATGGCATTCTTTAGGGGCCGCTTGATATCGTTCACACATGCACACACTTAGCATAATATCGGGACGGGAGGCACATAGATATAACAATGAACCAATCATAGAGCGGTAAACCTTTTGGTCAACTGGTTTGCCATCCTTAGTCAAGTCAAGATGTCCACTAGTAGGCATGGGTGTTTTCATACCTTTGCTTTCTTGCATGTTGAACTTCTTAAAAAGATCCTTGGTATACTTTGTTTGAGAAACAAAGGTACCTTCCTTAGTTTGCTTTATTTGCAAACCAAGGAAAAATTTGAGTTCACTCATCATAGACATCTCAAACTTCTTCGACATTAGCCTTCCAAACTTTTCACTAAAATGGGGGTTAGTAGAACCAAATATGATATCAGCCACATAAATTTGGCACACAAATAATTCACCATTAACCCTTTTAGTAAAAAGTGTAGAATCAATCTTCCCAATTTCAAAGCCTTTTTCAATAAGGAACTTGGTCAAGCATTTATACCATGCTCTAGGAGCTTGTTTTAGACCATAAAGAGCTTTGTGGAGTTTGTAGACATGATTAGGTTTCTTGGGATTAACAAAGCCGGGAGGTTGTTTAACATACACTTCCTCCTCAATTTCACCATTTAGAAAAGCACTTTTAATGTCCATTTGGTATAAAGTGATGTCATGGTGATTGGCATAAGCAAGTAAGCCGCGTATGGACTCAAGTCTAGCAACGGGGGCATATGTCTCACCATAGTCCATACCTTCGACTTGAGTGTAGCCTTGGGCGACGAGACAGGCCTTGTTGCGTACAACTTGTCCATCCTCATCTTGCTTATTCCGAAACACCCATTTGGTTCCAATGACATTGTGGTTGTCGTCCGGCTTTTCAACCAATGTCCACACTTGATTCCTCTCGAAGTTGTGTAGCTCTTCATGCATAGCGTTCACCCAATCCAGATCCTCAAGATCTTCTTCAATCTTCATAGGTTCAATACTAGAAATGAATGAGTAGTGTTCACAAAAGTTAGCTAAACGAGTTTTAGAGCGAGTAATTCTCCCGGTTTGAATATCATCAAAGATTTGTTCGACGGGATGGTCTCTTGTGACTCTTGCTCTAACTCGTGAGAGCTTTTGTTTGGGTTGGGGTGCAACATCCTCTTCATTGTCTTCTTCTTCTTGTTCTTGTCCTTCATCATTGTTGTTGGCGTTGTCATTCTCTTGTGGAGGTAGAGAGGGAGATCAATGTGGTTCATCTTGTTGTACTTCCTCACTTCCTCCATCCTGACGTGTTCCACTTGTGGATGCCTCCAAGTCAACTTGTGGTTCGCCTTGATGTGAAGTTGAGGCTTCCACTTGAACGGACAAGGTACTCCCCTTCACCTCCTTTGGGCGAATCTTGCCAATGGAAAAATCTTGAATTGCTTCCGAAGGATCTTTGTCTCCTACATCAATTGGAAATTGCTCTACTTGCGAGCCGTTAGATTCATCAAACTTCACATCTACCGTCTCTTCAACCTTTCGGGTGAAATTGTTGTAGACACGGTAAGTGTGAGAGTTTGGGCCATAACTGAGTAGGAAACCTTCATGAGATTTAGGAGCAAATTTTGAGCGAAGATGCTTATCAAGAATGTAACACTTTGAGCCAAATACTCGAAAGTATCCAACTTGGGGTTTGTTACCGGGGAGAAGCTCGTATGCCGTCTTGCCGAGAAGCTTGTGAAGATATAGTCGATTCGTAGCATGACAAGTTGTCTCAACCGCTTCCGCCCAAAAGTGTCTTGGCGTCTTGTATTCATCAAGCATCATTCTCGCCATCTCAATAAGCGTCCGGTTCTTCCTCTCAACAGTTCCATTTTGTTGAGGTGTGTATGTAGCCGAGAACTCATGTGAAATCCCTTCTTCGTCAAGAAAGGTATCCACATTGGTGTTCTTGAACTCCGTTCCGTTGTCGCTTCAAACCTTCTTGATCTTCACTTCAAATTGGTTTTGGGCCTTCTTAGCGAAGTTCTTGAAGATCTTTTGAACCTGCGATTTATCATCAAGAAAGAACACCCACGTAAATCTTGAAAAGTCGTCAACTATGACCAAACCGAACGAGTTACCACCGAGACTCTTCTAGGCATTGGGACCAAAAAGATCCATATGAAGTAGCTCAAGCGGTCTTCTCGTGGTCATGATGTTCTTCACGGGATGACTTCCTCCAACTTGTTTTCCTACTTGACAAGCACTGCAAAGTCTATCCTTGTCAAATATGACATCTTTAACACCAAGGATATGATCACCTTTAACAAGATTTCGCATACCCACGTGACCTAATCTTCTATGCCACAACCAACCTTTAGAGGATTTAGCAATTAAGCAAGTACGAGGTTGAGCTCTCTTAGTGAAATCAATAATGTATAGATCACCTCTACGAATACCGGTAAAGACCATATTATGATTATCTCTTCGAAACACTTGGCAATCTATTTTAGTAAATAGGACGATGAAACCGAAGTCAGCTAGTCTAGATACGAAAAGTAGATTGTAACCAAGAGATTCAACGAGCATGACATTCTGGGTAGAGCTATCATGGGAGATGGCCACCTTACCAAGGCCAACTACCTTACCCTTTGAGTTATCACCAAAAGTGACATACTTTCAGGGACCCTCGTTTTCAGCAAGCTCACGAAACATGTCCTTATCTGCGGTCATATGATCCGTACATCCACTATCAAGAACCCATTCCTTTCCCCCAGCCATGTAGCCATGAAGGTTAGCCATAAGACCAAAGTGTCTCATTGACTCATCAAGATCAAAGTCACTATCATCATCCTCATCATAATATCCATGCTCAACATCATCATGTGAATGATCATCACCTAGAGAGAGTGATTCATTAGATGTATGACCATGACAATGTACATGTTTATGAATTATAATGACTTGTGAAATGATGCTACTAATGACTCCAACATCTCCTTTGGCACGCATAAGGTCACGGAGCTCAAATAGACAATCATCAAATTTAGGATCACTAGGATTCATTTTATGAAAAGCAATGGACTTTTGCAGAATCTCATCTAGATTTTTCAAGGAATAGTTTGGAAAATGCTTCTCAAGATATTTCCATATAGTATAAGCACATTCAAATGTAGGCAAGCATACATGCAAATTCCTAGGCAATCCTCTCATGATAAGATAAATAGTTCTAAGATTGCGGGTCATGTCAAGATACTCATCGGGGGTAGGATGCAAAGGATCAATGGGGGGCGCGTAAGGGCTAGAAATATACTTGTTCAAATTATATTCATTGAAAATCTCAAGCATCTCATTCTTCCAAGAGCTATAGAACTCTCCGTCAAGCATAGGTACTCTATGTCTAATACTCCCAATCATAGACTCATCCATCTTCCTCCAATGGAGATAAAACCAAAGCAATGGAGACCAATGCTCTGATACCAATTGAAAGGATCGAGAAGAGGGGTCTAGAGGGGGCGTGATTAGACCCTCAACAAGTAAAAGTGGCAATTTTTAAGTTCTTCAAGTTGAGGTGGAGTTTTAGCACAAGTTTAAGCATTCATGATACATTTCAAGCAAACATGACAAGAGTATATGCAGCGGAAAGAGTAAAGCATGCTAATTGCAAGAAAGTAAAGGGATGGGATTGGAGTGTGCAAACGCAATGAAGACACGGAGATTTTTGGCGTGGTTCCGATAGGTGGTGCTATCGTACATCCACGTTGATGGAGACTTCAACCCACGAAGGGTAACGGTTGCGCGAGTCCATGGAGGGCTCCACCCACGAAGGGTCCACGAAGAAGCAACCTGGTCTATCGCACCATGGCCATCGCCCATGAAGGACTTGCCTCACTCGGGTAGATCTTCACGAAGTAGGCGATCTCCTTGCCCTTACAAACTTCTTGGTTCAACTCCACAATCTTGTCGGAGGCTCCCAAGCGACACCTAACCAATCTAGGAGACACCACTCTCCAAAAGGTAATAGATGTTGTGTTGATGATGAACTCCTTGCTCTTGTGCTTCAAATGACAGTCTCCCCAACACTCAACTCTCTCTCATAGATTTGGATATGGTGGAAAGATGATTTGAGTGGAAAGCAACTTGGGGAAGGCTAGAAATCAAGATTCTTGTGGTTGGATTGGAATATCTTGATCTGAACACATGAGTAGGTGGTTCTCTCTCAGAAAATGTAGGCTGGAAGTGTAGGCACGTTCTGATGGCTCTCTCACATATGGATAAGGGGGTGGAGGGGTATATATAGCCTCCACACAAAATCCAACCATTACACACATTTGACCCAACTCGGGCAGACCGAATAGAAGAACTCGGTGAGACCGATTCAGTTCAAAATGTGAACGTTAGGAATCTCGGTGGGACCGACTGGAACAACTCAGTGGGACTGATGTGCTAGGGCTAGGGCAAAACCTCATCTCGGTGAAGCCGATTGTGTGAACTCGGTGAGACCGATTTCAGCAAAGAGCAAACAGAGGGTTGGTCAAGCAAACTCGGTGTGACCGATCGCTCATTTCGGTGAGACCGAAATGTTACAATAGGGAAACAGAGAGTTTGAAGGGCCATCTCGGTGAGACCGAGATCCTTATCGGTGTGGCCGAGGTGTTAGGGTTTCTGGCAGTGGCTATGTCAAATGAACTCGATGGCGCCGGATGGAAGATTTCGGTGGGGCCGAGTTTGACTTTGGGTTTTGGACATATTTGGAATTGAGAAAGTGGTTGAGGGCTTTGGAGCAATATCACTAAGCTTTTTGAGCAAGTAGACCATTAAGCAACACCTCATCCCCTTTTAATAGTATTGGCTTTCCTATGGACTCAATGTGATCTTGGATCACTAAAATATAGATGAAGATTCTTGAGCTTTTGCCAATATGTGTCCTTAGCATTTTGAAGGGGATCCATATACTCTTGTCCATTCCACGCCATTGTTGAACTTGTCTGAAATGCACTAGATAAAAGTGTTAGTCCAACAAAAGATATGTTGACATTAATTACCTAAATCACCCAGGGAGCGCTTGTGCTTTCAGTTGCGTTTTACTATTTCACATGATAATTTTGATGAATATAATATGCATGTGCTTGCTGCTCCCACTTGCAATTATTATGAGAGAGGAACTACATCTCCACCTCTCTATGTTTCGAACACGATAAAATTTCCAGAAACTGCTTATGCTATGTATTGGCCTTTACTTGATGTGCATGAATTGTTCATTTATGACATGCCGATGCATGGGAAGAGAGTTAGACTTCGTTGCTTCATGATATATGTTGCTTTGTGCTCACTACTAAATTATAAATCATTGCTAATTAAAATTGGCTTTAAGATACCTTGGGATCCGGGTGGATCAATTACTTGAGCACTATATGCCTAGCTTAATGGCTTTAAAGAAAGCGCTACCAGGGAGACAATCCGGAAGTTTTAGAGAGTCATTTTATTCTGTTGTGTGATTTTATAAGTTTAAAAACAAAAAATATAGAGGGGAACTTAAAAGTTTACAAAAAGAAAACTGAAAGTGAGAAAGACGAGCACCGTTGAAGTGGGGGACGTCCTTGAACTTTGTTCATGCCCATGGAGACTGTGTGAATCTCGATTATAGAAACTTTTCAAAAAAAATAATTATCCCCTTGTACAAATCCGTTGTAATATAAAAATAATATGCCAAGGTTTGCCTTTAGGATGATTAGATTGCTTGTTGGTATGTGCGGTGCAAAAACAAAAACTTTGGGTGTAGTGCGTGAATTTACATTTTTTTACACGAACGTCAAAAGTTTCTAAATTTTTTACGCAGTACTGCTATGAAAAATGATTATTTTTTCCTAATTTTTCAGAATTTTGGGAGTTACAGAAGTATGGTCAAAGTTCAGATTACTACAGACTGTTCTGTTTTTGACAGATTCTATTTTTGATGCATTGATTTGCTTGTTTTGATGGAACTATGGACTTTATTGGTGGTATAATCCATGGAGAAGTTAGGATACAGTAGGTATAATGCAAAATAAAATATGAATGGGTTTGCTACAGTACTTAAAGAAGTAATTTGCTTTATTATAATAATGGATCTCACCGAGTTTTCTGTTAAGTTTTGTGTGGGTGAAGTGTTCAAAGATAGAGGAGGTCTCGATATGAGGACAAGGAGGAGAGGCAAGAGTTCAAGCTTGGGGATGCCCAAGGCACCCCAAGTAAATATCCAAGTAGACTCAAGCATCTAAGCTTGGGGATGCCCCGGAAGGCATCCCATCTTTCTTCAACAAGTATCGGTATGTTTCGGTTTTCGTTTCGTTCACGTGATATGCGTAAATTTTGGAGCATATTTTGTGTTCATTTTTCCCTTTTCTTTTATGCACCATGCTGGTATGATATAGTCCTTGGTTGATTTATAGAATGCTCTTTGCACTTCATTTATATATTTTGATTATGGCTTTATAGAATGCTTCATGTGCTTCACTTATATCATTTGAAGCTTGGATTGCATGTTTCTCTTCACACAAAAAACCGTTATTTGTAGAATGCTCTTTTTCTTCACTTATATTTATTAGAGCATGGACATGCGGTTACTTGACTTCACCACGGGACCATGATGACATCAGGTCGGCCCTGTGGGGTAACCACGAATGATGTGAAGTCGGGTCGACCTGGAGGGTACCTACGAGATAATTACGAGGCGTGGCTGGGTAGGCAGACCGCCCTGGAGTGGGCTGGGCCTGGCCCTTGCCGCAAGTCCTCGAGACGAGGCGACAGGAGCATTGATCGTCACCGCGCGCTCCTAAGTTACTAACGAGATTGGGTATTTGATCTGAGTTGGTTTTGACCTATACGCACTAACCTTCCCGCGGGACAAGTTTATGGGCAACCGGCGTCGTATGTAATAGCCGAAGCTCTCCAGACGTCAGCGGTTTAGTGGCGCGCGCCCGGGTGGCCCGCGTAAGCACCTGCCTTGTTTAATTAGGGTGCCAGGACTAACACCGGCCGCGTTCGCAACGCGCAGGATTGCAAAGGGCGATTGGCCCATGACCCCTTCGCATTTAGGATGTAGACCGGCGTGCTGGCCTCTCTGTTGAGCCTAGGTGGGGCTATGACGTGTTGATCTTCCGAGGCCAGGCATGACCCAGGAAAGTGTGTCCGGCCAGAGATGATTGAGCGTGTCGGGTAATGTGGTGCACCCCTGCAGGGAAGTTAATCTATTCGAATAGCCGTGTCCCCGGTAAAAGGATGACTTGGAGTTGTATCTGATCTATACAACTATAATTGGATACTGAGATGATAATGGGATATGTTGGCTCCGGGATTGCTTCCTCGCAGGGAGTCGAGGAAGAATCTCTGGGCATTAATATTACAACATGCTTGCTAATATTTAAATGCTATTATGTACTCTTCTAAATACTGCAAGATGATTGAAGATGCTAGTCTTCGATAGGCTAGGTTTTCCCTTTTCTTCTGGCATTCTGCAATTCAGTCCACAGATACAGCAAATTCATTTGATACTGATGCATACTTAGTATAGATCTGATGTAAGTCTTGCGAATACTTTCGATGAGTACTCACGGTTGCTTTGCTACCTCTTTTCCTCCATACCCGAGTGCTGCAATCAGATGACGGATTCCAGGAGCCAGATGCCACCACCGATGACTACTACTACCCCGAGGGTGCCTACTACTATGTGAGTGCGATGGTGGCACGCACGGGGCCCTATGGTCGCCGTGACCACGCCGGCGACGAGGCCAGGCGGCGGAGGGCTCGGGCTACGCTGGAGCAGAGGCAACAGGCAGCCAGAGGGGGCAGGGCAGGGCGCATTCAGCGGAGGAGCTCACCGCGGGGACGTAGGGACTAGGCAGCGAGCTCGGGGAGGACCGATGAAGCAGATCGACGGCGAGGTCGCGCGGTGGCCGTAGAGGAAGAAGAGGAACAATGCGACGCCGTGAGGGGTTCCCGGGCTCGATCCGGCTGCGTAGTCGAACTAGATGTTCACGGTGATGCTCCAGGACTTGTTGAAGCGGCGGACGGGTGACGGTGGCCGCGGCTACGGCGAACGGCGGCGAGGGTGGCGCTCGGGCATCCGCCCAAATCGAAACAGAGAGGGGGCGAGGGGGGGAAATGGTGGCTAGGGTTTGCCAGGGGGTGCGGGGAGATGCTCTTATCCAGCCAGCGATGGGCGCGGAGCCGCTGTCGAGCAGCGGGAGGGGGGCCAGGCGCGGCGAGTGCGCGCGCAGCGACAGCGAGCGGGGGGTGAGCAGTAGGTTGAAGGAGGTGAGGGGTGGGCTGGGCCGTTGCTGTAGTCACTTAGGCCCAGCTGTTGCGACCTTTTTCTTTTCTTTCTTTTCTTTTCTATTTTTCTTTTGTTTTACTGCTTTGCAAAATGTCTGGTCCCGTATATAGTTTTGTAAAATATGTGAACTAGCCACAATACTCTAGTGCAACATTTACCACTGCCATAAAGTGGTTTTGAGTTCATATCATTTCGTTAGGATTTTTTTTAATTATAAATGGATTAAATACCTCTGTCTTATTGCTGTTAGAGTCACTTAATTAATTTAGTAAATGTTAATTACAATTTTAGGATTGTCTCTACATTATTTGCTATTTAATGAACATTTTAGTTTCCAATTTGGAGCAACTTTTATTTCTAATTTAAATTAACTTGAAGTTTGAATTAGGAGTTGAAATGCAATAAGATGCAAATGATGATTAGGCACTGTTGAACTTGCTGACATGGCATTAACTAAGGGTGATCACGGTTGTTAATTACATGGGGTGTTACAATATGTGAGTTATGTAATAATGAACCTAATGAGAACCTGGTGCATTTATTTTTCAGCTGTGATTTCAGGCAAAACTTTTTGCTTGCAATAGGCTTCGAGTGGAACACTGATTATGATATGACAGAGATGCTCATGGATGGAATGAAAAGGGACAACTCAGGGTGTTACAAGGAATGCTTAATTGCTAGAACCTGGAGCTTATGGAAACATAGAAATGGCATCATCTTTGACAACAAAACCAAAAACCTAGCATACTGCATTGCCTGTTTCAAGGAGCATTTTGGAAACATCATCATGAAGGGAAAACATAGTTTGAAAGAAGGGATGCAATCATGGCTAGATTACTTGTGAAATAAATCTCTGATGTAATCTCCTTGTAATATACAGTGGGGGTTTTCCCCACTGTGTTTGCTCAAAAAAACAAACCATCAAAAAGTGATCTCCATTCTCATGCTCCACCAAATCAACAATATAATCTCTAATGCTAACTAAAATATCACCAAATCTCCCTGGAGAGGCACCCCATTTCCATGTGCAAATGCGCCCCCCCCCCCCACACACACACACATTCATATCTACCAATCATTTTTTATCAACATCCTTCTTCACAGTTTCTAATTGGATTCCAGAATCCTATAAAAGACGGGTATGATTAGATAAGATTCTATCTAGAGAATCTACCACGGACAGGGGATAAATGTCCTCCCAGTCGGGTCTATTCACGAAAACTATCTAATTTTTCATATGTAGGGTTTTCATGACCATTAGACCAAGTAAATTGTTCACTATTAATAGACATATGCCTCATCCCCACTTTCTCAATGACGGCATTGGGCAAGAAACTCAACTTATTATTTCCACCCTCTTTATTTTTCTCAATTTGTTTTCCAATAGTAAGAATCACCCGATTTCCTTGAGAAACTGTTCCCCCCACCCCCACGCACACGCATTCATATCTACCAAACCTTTTTGATCCAAATCCTTATTCATGGTTTCTAATTGGATTCCAGTATCCTACAAAAGACGAGTATGGTTAAATAAGATTCTAACTATAGCATTTACCATGGACGGGGGATAAATGTCCTCCCAGTCAGGGTGATCACTATTTTTTCTAATTTTTCATATGTAGGGTTTTCATGACCATTAGACCAAGTAAATTGTTTAATAGCGGCATCCCCGCTCCCCCACAAGCTAGAGATAAACCTCCATCCGGGTTTATTAGGTCGGACGACTACTTAGTGATGTCCTTTATCCCAAGGTCATCCGTGGAAACCGTCACCTATATATCCAATGTTGTTGTAATCCTCTCAGTTCACTTTGTATTTCGAAGCTATTAATTAGGGCATTGTGAGCATGCACACAAATAAAAGCAAAAGCTATGCACAATATGGAAACTGCAAGCTAACGCCGCGTTCACTCACCCTTCCGATTGGTTGTGAGGTGTCCGTGCGCACCTGAGCCGTGGGCCTGAGAGGCATTAGCTAGCACGATAGTTTCGGAGGGTAAATCAAGGGCATTAATTTGTTTGTCTTCCGAAACGCTCACTAATAACAAAAGCACATGGGTTTGGTCACGTCGTTCTGGCTAGACGACCCAATAAACCCGGCCGGAGGGAGTATGTTGACATACATTAGATAGCTCTGCTAAAAAGATTCTTTCCTCTACACTTGGGCAGCTCCATAGACTACTACAAGATTCCATCTCACATATGTGCACTTTTCATGCACAAGAACCATCACAAAATGATCTCCATTCTCATGCTCCACCAAATCAAAAATAAAAACACTAATGCCAACCAAAATACCTTGGTATCTCCCTTCAAAGGCACCCCATTTTCACATGAAACTGCTCCCCCCCCCCCCCCCCCCCACACACACACACATTCATATCTACCAAACCTTTTTTTATCAAAATCCTTCTTCATGGTTTCTTGTAAGCCCAAGACATTCATATGATTATCTTTGATCAATTCTCTAATATGCCTCTTCTGTTATCCTTCCCTACACCTACCAGCTTCATCTTAAATCTCTTACTTTCTACCAATTGAAAACCCACCATATCAGGTACAACATTTATTGATGGGTTTTGATCCAAATCGGCTAACAACTCATCTAAAGTCTCATTTCTAATATGCATTGGATGTGGTGGAGGTATTATATCTCCAACCCCACCCATGTTATTTTGTGAATGCAAATATCTCTTGGCTTGCTCAAGATCCTTCAGCAATCTTAGATGTGGTCAACCATATCTATAGCATGCCACGGGTTAATCCTAATAAACAAGCAATATAATGCAAAGAAGTATTCGGAGAATTAATAAATGAATCATCACCCAGACATCCTTCAATGTTATCCTTGGCCACAACTCCATCCACAACCATCAATACTCTTGGACTCCTTGGGCACAAGTATGATGCATCTCATATGATTCAAAACCTCAATATAGTCTCCCTGCCCCAAACTTTCATCATGACTCTCATTCTCCAAAGTATCGAGCAACTTATCTTCTTCCACCAGAGCATCCTGCTCATTCTTGTTAGTAAACCACCCTCCTCCTCCTAAGAGCCATTCTTCATTCTCATCAGCCATAACTCCTCTGTCAATATTTGAAACAAACAAATGGTTATCTTAAGACTCATTTGCAATTCCTATGGAAGCAGTTATAATATCAAATTTTTGAAGTTTAGAAGGGAACTTTATGTAATTGTGTTTTTTTACATCAGGGCTAAGAACTTATTATGCTTCATTTTATATACAACTTCTTCCTTTTTCTCTTCTAGAGGAAATAAAACGAGTTAGCATCTTTCTGTCATCTTCACTTAACCGAGTACATTCAATACCATGCCTAATGGAGGTAACCTCAGTTTCACCAAAGAGGTTACTCTACGTACATTTTTATGCGCTTTGAACTCCTTTAGTTGAAAGAAATAATAATATTTATGAGATTTTTTGGTTTCTGATGGGTAGAGTATGTACAACATCTCAATTTCACGGTTCTGCAATTCATACTTCAGATCTGCGTTCCAAACGGAGTTTAGTATTTAGAGGCAATATGTAATAGATCCGAGTAGCACCTGCGACTGGAATGTGCAAAGTAATTTACTAATCCTACTCGCATTGGGAGTATCATAGTTAGTACTCCCTCTGCTCCTTTATTTAAGGTGTTTTTGTTTTTTCAAAAATCAGAGGAGTGCATGTTTGACCGAGTTTTCCGAAAAATATGTCAATATCCACGATATGAAATTTATGTCATTCAATCCATCATGAAAAGTAGTTTCACATTTTATCTATTAGGTATTGTAGATGTTTTTATTTTATTCTATAATCTTGGTCAAACATTCAAATGGTTGACTTGCATGAAAATCAATACATCTTATATTTTGAAACGGAGGTGTATCATACATGTCAATTACTAGACAAATTTGATGAGGTGCCATAAATTAAAAGAAGAAAAAGAGTTTTGAGTACCATATTATGATACGATATCATAATAAATTCTACTATGATACTATGTGTATAAGAGATGAGGTTGTCTAAGAGACTAATCTATAATCTTATAAACTCTGAAGATAGTATCATCACTAATATTATATACATGATAGCAATGTATGTTCCCCGACTGCGAATAGCCCTAAAAGACACTGCTAAACCAAAAAAGGCTAAACACGAGCAGCCTATCATGATCGCTAATTACTGCAAGACAAGATGGCAGCCGGCGCACACCACTCAAGAGATGCTGTCCCTAGACAGTCATTGACCATCAAGGCAAGCAATTATGTCGAAGCATCGTATTAAGCGATAATTAATTGGTCCCTTAGGGGCTCTTGACCCCATGCCGAATCACGACAGTAAAAAGAAAGAAGCAAAACGACCACATCACCGACGACTAACCACGGAGCAGCACAATGAGCTTCGCTTGCTTGCTTGCAGCATGCACGCATGATCTGCCACGCAAAGTAAATCACCTCAGGGAATCATTCGTGCGCCTGAATTATGGACTAAACAAACCACCAACTAATGTTGCTTCCCTAGCTTGCTCTCCTCGATCAAACCCTTTAAAAATCGGTCGAACCAGCGAAGATGAACTCAAAGATCCCATCGGGTGACAGGACCCATGATGCTGAGGACGTTTTGTTAATCAGTATTTTTCCCTGATTAAAGTCGCGGCACGCATGCACAAGGACGCAAAACAATAAAGGTCAATGAGCACTCCATTCCTCGCTGAAAAAGATATATGTAGATAAATATCCGATTCCTGGCCCCATGTTGCGCCGATATATCCCAATTCGCGCGCACGATCGTTTGGAATTTTTCGGGTTTTTGTGCAGCTGCAAATCCCTATATATAAATTCTGGCATTATTTGAAAGGTCAGACGTGCAGGCATCACGAGGGCGGAATTTTCTGAGGCGTAGGTAACGTAGTGGAGTACGTGCCTAGTCGCTGTGCGCCCACGAAGCCGGTGTCATGGCACCATCTTCTCTGGCCTGGTATCCAACGTGGGACAGGCACTTCGTCGCCGTTGTAAACGTAGGAGGGGTAGCGGCGGGGTACACCGAAGAGGATGAATGGGCGTCTATATTTGCATGCACTTGATTGGGTCGCCGCCTGTACCGATGGGCACCACCAAATTTTCTGACCAGGCCTGGCTGGTTATTTACTGCCGCACCTGTTATTTCTTGCCTATTATAACGGCCTTCTTAAATTTTGAACAGTTGTCTCTGAAATATATTACTACTCTACACGTTACCCCCTCTAAAGAAAGAAATCATACACTCACATACAAAAGTAATAATAATCAGATGACAGTAACTGTAGCACCATCAAATCAATCACATAAGAAAAAGGCAGGAGCAATTGAGCAAAGTAGATACTACCACCACCGGTCTAGTTTGGACACCGGCCGTCAGTTCAGCCCGTGCTTTCGCTGTTTTTTTTTTTTTTGAACCAAATGCTTTCGCTGTTGGCATCAGCTAAACACAATGATGCGAGGCGCTCGGTATTTTCCCTGATACTCGCAGGTCCACGTTGGAGGTCTCGGTGGTGTCTCACCGGTGACCGCAGACGTCTACGTCGTGGAAACACCCGCGCCACGCACATTCGAACGCACGCAGCCGGAAGCGTCCATGTAGTCATGTACTCGTGTGCCATGCCGCGAGCCTTGGCGTATGCATGCCTCTCCCCGGTGAACACACACCTGTGCAACATGCCAAAGCCTAACGGTGTCCCGTGCGCTGGCCGCGCTGGGTCAACAGGTTCGGCACTCCTCCGTTCAATGATTCATACGTTCTGAATACAATAACCAAAATAATCGAACTGCACTCTACTCTACTCTTTGCGAGGCGAATTTACTCGTGTGCAGGTACGTACAGATGTACGCCGTTGCGTGTTCGGTCCATATAAAAAAAACAGAGTGGGCTAGTCGTGGTACGTAGCATCGTCATCATCTTGTGTGTTGTTTCCATCCATGTCCTGCCCTGCCCTGCCTAGGTAACAGAAAAGTAATAAAGGAAATAAGAACAAAAGCCGGCTGGGTGGTGTCACTTTGCCTATGGTACCGTAGCCTACATGGATTCCACCTCCCAAAGTCCAACACCAGCGGCCAGAGGGAAGCCTCCAACTTGTCCCGTGCCTCGAGAGCAAAACCAAAGCCTACACGACGCCGCAGGCCGCAGCGCTGCACGGCGCGGCCACCGATTCCCCCTACTCATCCGATAAGCTACGAACGAGAGGCACGTAGCGTAGGAGCCCGTGCTGTACGTAGTGTACATGGTGGAGTGCTGGAGCACTGCTCTTCTACTCCACCCCCCACAGCATCCATCCAAAACGCCAAAACACAAAGCGACAGAAGCAACGTCTACACTTGGTAGAACTCTAGTAGAAAACCAGTTCAAAACGGGATCCAGTATTTTTTTTTTCCTTCTTACCAGGGGAGTAATTTGATTAATTTAAGAGGCGCTAATTAATTAATTATAGAAAAGAGAGAAAAAGATTAAGAAAACAAAGGCTAGAGTTCTGGTGGCCGCGGTAGAATCTCTCGTCTGCTCCTCTTCCCTAGTAAGAGTACGTACATCTGACAAGACTACACCCAAACGGCCGCAAAAAGAAAACAAAACGCCAGAAAAACGCTTGCTCATTCATCATCGTCCTTCACTCCGCTACGCCCGGTCCACCGGCCGCGCCGTGGACTCTCCGGTGCTGCTTCATGTTGCCGGCCGTTGCGCCGGCGGTGGCCCGTTGGGGCGGTCACTGCTGGGGCGCGGCGGCGTTGGCGGCGGCGCCGACAAGCCAGCGGTCCATGGGCACGCACTGGACCTTGTGGGCGCGCTTCCAGTCCAGGGCCTGGCACGCGCGGGAGCAGTAGTTGGCCGCGCCGCACACGGAGCAGCGCCGGAACTCGTGCCGCCGCGTCTCCTTGCGCCCGCACCGCATGTGCGAGCACAGCCGGAGCTCGCCCTCGCTGTCTCCGCCGGTGGCCGCCGCGTCGGTCTTCTTGGCGCACGCCTGCACGCCGCGCGAAGCCCACCAGTCTGACATGAACTGGTTCGCCGTGTGGGGCTCTGCCTCCGGCAGGCTCCACCCGAAGTCGGAGAGGAGAGGGGAGCTGGTGACGCCGCCGGCGCCGCCTGCGACGGCGCCGATGGGGAGGGAGGCGAATGGGTAGGTCGCGCTTGCCGCCGCGGCGGCGAGCGCGAGGGAGAGCTCGCGGGCGTTGGCGGCGACGAGGAGGCGGCGGCCCTCGGCTGGGTCTCGGCGCACGCCGTAGCCGTCCTGGAGGCAGTGCCCGAGCTCGCGGAGCGCGTCGACGTGGCCCAGCGCGGCGGAGCGCGCGCAGAGCGCCGCCCCGGCGCGCAGGTCGCGGTCGGACTTGGCGCCGCCGCTACCGTTGAACTGGATGACCGCAAGCGAGTACAGCGCCGCCGGGTGCCCGCCGACCGCCGCCTTCGCGAGCAAAGCCGCTCCACCGCTCCGGCTGCCAAGGCAGTAGAACCGGATCTGCAAAAACGCAAAAATTCGTCAGCACATGATCCCTGAAACTCTGGCCATGCATGCATGGATGTCAAACCGAACGATCAAGTCAACAAGATTTGTTCGTGGACTCTTACCATGCCTAGAATGTAGCAAGCCTCGAGATTGCCGGCGTCGGCGCAGCGCTTGAGAAACCGCTGCACGGGCTCCGACCACGCCGCCGCCTTGACGGCGAGCGACGCCGGCGAGGCCTTGGCGAACACCATGTCCTGCTGTCCCAGGCCGTTGAGCCTCTTGCACCTGAAACGTCAAAGGCACAAACACGTTCAGGCAACCAGACACACGAAGCAGCAGGAGTTGCTTGGCAACAAGCAGTTGAACCAAACACGAAGCGCGGAGGGCGGGGGCGTACGTTAGGTGGACGGACAGCAGGTCGGAGGGGGAGTTCGCAGATGCGGCGAGTTTGGAGAAGATAGACAGCACGAGGTCGTCAGGGATGCCATCCAAATAGTCCGGCCCGGTAGCCTGCCTCTTCCGGCGCACGCCGGATGCCTCGCCGGCGGCGGCGGGCGACCTCTTCCTCTTCTGCCCGGCCACTGGAGCCGCTGGCTCGACACCTCCGCAGGTATAGAGAGAGCCGCTCCTCGTCCTCATCTTATCTCTGGCTACACGAGCCGTGGTGGCGGGCCGTTCTCCGGAGGGAGGGAGGAGGGGTCGGCCTCCGCTGGACGGGGAGGAGCGGTGGTGGAGTGGAGAGGAGAGGAGAGGAGAGGAGATAGATGTTTCGGAAAAGGGATAGCGGGAGGCGCCTCGTTTTATACACGAGCGGGTCCGTACCGTGCCGTGGTGCGTGACCCTGAGCCGAGGCGAGGCGTGCGGGGCCCGGATGTCAGCCGGGTCCTGGTTTTATCCGTCCCGCTTTTAACTTTCCATCTACTGCCAGTGCATGCCCGCCAGTGGTAGAGTATAGTCTTGATGGCGTGTGAGGAGCAGGCTGCAGGCGTAGAGGCATCAATGCTGGCTGGGCTTTATCTTTGGAGGAAAATGAATGCAAAAAAGCCAGCTTTGCTGCGAGCAAAGGCTGCGAAAAATAAGGACATTATTGTTCATTCACGACGCCAGGCAGTTTCCATCGCTCTACGTAGCGCTCCTTCATTGCGTGTGCTTTTCGGTAAATTTTTACTTGCTTTGGTGGTCAAACGGTGGCGTTACCGGGAGTCCATGATACCAGTACCGTACGCGTTCTACTTGGAGGAGGAGGAGGGTAGAGTACGGGGAATGGGTGGAGTGTTGGACGGGGCGTGCGTTTATTGCATCGGGTCGAAGTTGAACGGAAACGTGAAGGCGGGGGGCTGGGCTGTGCATGCGGCGGCGTTTCTGAGCTCACGACATAAACGCTTTCGGTCCCTAGAGTGTTAAGTTCCATGCTAGTGGCAGTAGAGTATGGTACTGTAACGATTAACGAGTAGTCTCGTGTGTGCTCGGCTTGATGCGACGGGGCCGGTTTGGACGCTACTCTTTGTCTCCTTTGCTGATGCAGCATCGGTTCCAACTTCGAACACATCTCTTTGCTCTGCTTTCCTTCTGGACGCAACCCTTCCTTGTTCTAGTACGAGTACGACAAGTTTATGGCCGATGGAAACAGTCGCCACAAAGATCGATCGATCCATCGACGAAAACCAGTTCATATGGGAAGAGGTGATAGCTGTTTTTCGTGCTCGGCTGGGAACCGCTGGGCTAGTTTCTCACGCCGGGCGGGGCGGCACGTGATATGATAACCTCAAGGAAAATAAGGAAGCAAGCAAGAAAAATATGGAAGGAGAGTGCTCGTCGGTTCGGTTGGGCGACAGGGCGCACGCATCGTGGACAGGACAAAGAATCCGGGGCGCCATCCGGCGCTCGGCATCTTCGGGGCGGTGACGGTGAGGCGGGCAGGTGGGCAGCCAAGGTCCCAAGGATAGCATTGACTGGCACTGGCAGGCCCGTGACCTCGTCGTCTAGGAGCGTATGGCTTGGCCGGCCGGCCGCCCGTCCCCGTCGCGTCGCCCTCAGCCGGCGGAGGCGGACGCTGATGCGTTTCGGGTGGGTGGGCTGATGGCCGGTCCTCGGCCTCGGGGAGGTGACGATTCGGCGCGCGGCGCCATGCGGGCGTGGTGACTGTGCGCGCGGCGATCTCCTCCATGTGTCGCGCCTCGGGTTCCCCCCGCAGCTGCGTGCCGCTCTTTGACCCCGACGCCAGCCCGGCCTTTCTTTATTGGCGCCTCCGACGCCATGTCCGTCCTCTCCTCTGCTGCGCTCTGCTCGGCCCCCCTCTCCCTTTCTTTATTCGCGCCTGGGTCGGAGCACGTAGTACTACCCATCTTTACACCGCGCAGTTCATCTGCCCCGAGCGGAGCGGCGGTGGCTGAGGCAGGAGAGCACCACGGCCGTCTGAATTCCCGGAAAAGACGATTGATTCCGATGCGTCGCACGGGCCCGAGGAGGACTCCATTGCTCTCTCCCTCTTTTCATCTTTCTCTCCTTTTTCCTGAAATGTGATGCATGTGTCGCCAGCGAGTTTTGGGAAGGGGTGGATGGAGTTCGGGGGGAAGACGCCAAGGTGCTTCACATGGCCTCCAGAGTGAGATTCTTGCATGCATATGATTCAACGTTTGCTGGTGAAAGCATGTCGACGGTGGGATTTCTGGATCGCAGTAGATCGTACTGCTTGCAGTGCCGAACTGTTGTCCTCCGATTTGCTTCCTGGTGAATGAAATGAAATGATCTGAGATGAGTCATATACAAAGCAATTGGCGCGATTGTGTAAGAGCAAGTTACGTGAGAACTATACAATGGTCCCGGAAGTACATACATGGTCCCGAGTGAGATTAACACATTTTTCTAGTTTCTGAACTATAGATCGTGCTGCTTGCCGTGCCGAACCGTTGTTATCCGATCTGCTTCCTGGTGAGTGAAATGATCTGAGATGAGTCCTACAAAGCAATTGGCGCGATTGCGTAAGAGGAGCTTCCTTACATGAGGAACTATACAGTGGTCCAGGAAGTACATACATGGTCCGGAGTGAGTTAATGCATTTTCTAGTTATCAAATATTCGCACTTAAATCTTTCGAGGAAACCATACCTCTGTCAGACAAGCGCGGTGTTACAATATGCAGAAGCTATTGGGTAGCTTCCTTAGCTAACTAGTGATAATAGAGTGTTTATTTTTTTTAGAGCAAACACTCTCCGAGAAATAACAACTTATTTCATGCCAATAGGCAAACATGGATGCTTTGATCCGTCGCCTCCTTGCTCTTCTTTTGATGATTGCTTGAGCAACCTTGACAGGATTATTAGGATTGGAACATAAGATGAGGAATTGTACATTGCATCACAAGTGTCAGAGCTTTCAAGGTCTAATACATTTGTGAAGTTCTCTCTTTTCCATTCAAACACGCATTTGTAGTTGTCATTTATCATATCGTCGTTACCAACAACACTGAGACGGCATAGGGATCGCAACCATACATCCTTGAGTCATTTCCCTTATGTGGTTCAAAGGTGGGCATGATAACTCTTGCTCAAGAAATTTAAGTGAAATTATGTAAGATAAGACTGTAAGCAATATAATTAAATAGTGTAAACACATTTAGTTACACGAAAACGATGTGACGCTCCAAAAAATGTATGGTTCAAGTGTAAATGACACACATTCAGGCCTCCTTTGATTCAAAGGAATTCTATAGGATTTTTGGAGGATTGAAATCCTTTGGAATTTTTCCTACGTTTGTCCTTTGATTCATAAGATTGAATCACATAGGAATTTTTCCGATGGAATCTTTTGTACTACATTTCATAGGAAATTTAACATCCACTCCAACCTCTTTTTACAATTCCTTTGCTTTTCCCGTGAAATCAAACAATCCTTGCTAATCCTATAGGATTCAAGTGGGCATGACACTCCAATCCTATACTTTTCCTATTCCTGCATTTTCAAAATCCTGCGAATCAAAGAGGCTATCAAGTTCTCAAACATTCACACCATAATTTTTGAGGAGACTAGAGCTTCTTCGCAGGGTATATAATCTACCAAAATAGCTCACATGGAAACTATGTAACGATCCACAAAGTGCATGGTCCCGAGTGAGGTAACATATGTCTGAGTTATCAAATATTCTTAAATTTTAGAGAAAACTAGAGTTTTGGTTGACAAACACAAACTTACAATTAGCGGAAGCTATTGTCATATCATACTTGTCTAACATGTTCAATTTTGCTTAGATCGCGAGTGTTCATTTTTTTAGAGCAAACTCTCGATTTCTGAAATATAACAACTTACTTCATGCCACCTAACAGCATGGATACTTCGATTTGTCGCCTCCTTGATCATATTATGTCGATCATCATAACATTGTCAAGATTGGAGCACAACATGAGGGTTTATGCATTGCACTGCAAGTACAAGAGCTTATAAGGCACACACGTTGCTCAGCTTGGATTGCCTTGCAAAGTTTCCCCCTTTTCCATTCAAGCACACTGTCCTTTTTCACGGGGTACCATATCAAGGTGACCACCAAAAACTGAGAAGGCATGGGGATCACTACCATGCACACTTGCGTCAGTTTTTCTTGGGTGGTATGTGGTTCAAGACAGAGGTGATAAATCTTTGTTTTCTATGTTGTTTAGTAGTAAGTGAAGTGATCTAAGATAAGATTGTAAACAATATAATTAGCTAAATAGTGTAAAACACACTCTTTTACACGGAAATGATACAATGACCAAAAAATGTATGGTCAGAGTGTAAATGACACACATTCGAGTTCTCAAATATCTACACTATAAATTTGATGAAATTAGAGCTCTAATATCGAAGGTTTGGCCTTGATGTGAGAAGGAGTGTTGAAATATATTTCCCACTTTTCTTCATATGTTCGGACTTTTGGATGAACTAGATGGTGCATGAACTCAATACCCTACTCCATTATCTTTGGTCGCGACAAGGTTTTCGACAACGGGTTTTGGCATGCACAATTCCCCATCACGGACAAACAACTTCAATAAAGCACTACATGTCATCCCTAGACGAACGATGAGACAAGGCGCGTGAACTAGTGTCTCGAGATAGAACCACGTTATGCCATCCATGATTACCCCAAGATATGGCAACTTTGGTTTCCACTCGCAAAATTATGGCACAACTCGTCAGACCACACTTCTCTACATTGCCACCCCTTCAAGCTCTCTATGACATGGAACTTAATTTTGGTGCCATTCCAAATAAGGCCATGTCAATCATATCGATCCTTATATATTGACAGGAATTCCAATATTTGGTACATGCTCATCACATTTAGCAGATGAACATGTATAATGACGAAGACCAAATGAAGATGCAGGAACAAGAGTCAACAATGGGGGATTGTTGATTGGTTCACATACCCACACCACTATCCTGGAGTGATGCATGGTGAAGAAAGGTATCAAGGCAGTGATGTAAGACAAGAGATAGTGGTTGACCTCATGTCGTGACATAGGAAGATTACAATGTCCTCAAGCTTCAGTTTTCGACAACTGCAATTTGGGGAGAGGCTTGGCCTCAAGGGTAGATCTCCGTCACGTATCCCTCGCCAAAACCCATGAAGATGAGGTAACCCATTGCAAAAATAAAGTAAATGGGGAAGTTTTGTGGAATATGAGTTGGATCAATGGTACGGGGTATGTTTGTATGAGTAGGCCCGCCTATCACCGCACAGTGACGAAAGGCAACAAGGCGGTGATGTTGTTCAAGGTCCAATGGTCACCCCTACCAGCTAATGTCGTGATATGAGAAGATTAGGATGTCCTCTAGTGCGCGCTATCTAGAACCTACAATTTTCACTCTGTGTGTGGAGGGGAGGGGGTCGTCTAAAGGGGCGATGAGTGTCAAGCCTCCCTGCCACAGATGACGCCATGGAGGTCACCGGATTCAAAATAAAATAAAAGGAGAAGTTTTGTTGGGTATGAGCTGGCTCCGCGACGCGCATGTCTAGGGTGGGTGGGCCCACTTGCCGATTCATTTATGTGCTTGTAATTGAAATGGAAGTTATTATGAATGAATTCGTTTATGAAAATCTCTCATCATCGTTCTCATCCCCTTAAGCATCTCTTCTCGCCCTAAATTCTCCCCTTCCCGAGCAAAATCAACATAGATTCGATCTCATCATACACCAGACACTACAATTGTGCATCCTTACTCTTCTAGAAACCATCGCATCATCAACCATCTCCATGTTTTGATTGCGGCTGGCTGCGAAGGTGAGCGATTGTGTAGGCAATGTGTATGAATCGGGTTGGCGACAATGGCATTGGCCGCGTCGACGTGCCACCGCCACAACATGAACAGATGGAGGATGTGATGGTCCTCAACGATCCCATGCTACCTGTGCTGCTGAACAATAACGACGTGAGGATGTATGCACTTTATTACTTCTATCTCCCTAGAAATTTATGTACGGCGTAGTAGTGCTCTGCCCACTCGCTCATCATTCAGGGGTTTCAAGTGTATATGCGCCATATAACAAAGGAATCAATTATCACACACATTACTGAAGTTGATAGCTTTCCCTTGTTTTGTGAGGTCTTCTGTGACATACTTCAGAAACGCTTAGGGTGGGGCACTTCAATGCCTTCTTTATTTGATATTATTTCCTTGTTCTTGATTTTCCATACTAGAGTATGCGAGAAGGAGGGTTGCCATATTAAAGTATACATGAAGCAGGGGAATACCGACTGACTAGCGGTGGTGGCTGCCGGTCCTTGCTAGGCGGCTTGAGAGACTCTTGTTTCAAAAACACCCAAACACGATGCCGATCAGTTTACTCATGCACCCTTGAAGGTCTTGAGATTAATTCTCAACATTAAATTATGTGGGAACCAAAAGGCCAAAGAGCAAGTCAGAGGATGACTGAGAATTTTGGGCAGATTAATTGTGAGTAAATCATAAGAATAAGAACTCTTGTTGTCCATGTTATTAAGTACTATATGGAATGATTTGAACTTGATTACGATCAATAATAACTATCTACACAATGTAAATACATTTAATTATAGGAAAATGATTTGATGATCTAAAAAATGTATGGTTCAAGTGTGAATCACATGCATTGAATTTTTTTCTTGGGTGGTGGTTCAAGGTAGAGCTGATAAATCTTTGGTTTCCATGTTGTTTAGTAGTAAGTGAAATGATCTAAGATAATATTGCAACCAATATAATTAGCTAAATAGTGTAACACACACCTAATTACAGGGAAATGGTACGACGATCAAAAAAGGGTATGGTCCAAGTGTAAATGACACACGTTCTACACTACAATTTTGATGAAATTAGATCTCAAATATCTAAGGCCTCGAGGAGCCTTGATGTGAGCAGTGTTGAAATATATTTCCCACTTTTCTACATTGATTCGGACTATTGGATGAACTAGATGGTGCATGAACTCAGTACCCTACTCCATCATCTTTCGCCGCGATAAGTTTTTCGACAACACGTTTTGGCATGCACAATTCCACGTCACTGAAAGGTCAGACCAGGCGTGTGAACTAGTATCTCGAGATGTAACCACGTTACAACATCCATGATTGCCCCAATATATGGTGAGTTTGGATTGCAAAATTATGGCATAACTCATCGCATCATACTTCTCTAGACTGCTCCTCCTTCAAGCTCTCTATGGTGCGGAACCTAATTTTGTCGCCATACCAAATAAGGCCATGATGAACGCATCATCCTTCAGATCGATAGGAATTCTGATATTTGGTACATGCTCCTCACCTTTAGCAGATGAACATGTATATATAATGATTAAGCCATATGAAGACATACACGAACAAGAGTCAGCAATGGTGGATTGTTGATTTGTTCATATATGCCCACCACTATACTGGAGTGATCCATGGAGAAAAAGGTATCAACGCGGTGATGTAAGTCAAGGGATAGTAGTCGATCCTAACCGCTGATGTCGTAACATATGAAGATTACAATGTCCTCAAGCGTCACTTTTCGACAACTACAATTCAGGGAGGGGCTTGGCCTCAAGGGTAGATCCCCGTCACGTGTCCCTCGCAGGCCAGTCATTACAAAATAAAGAAAATGGGGAAGTTTTTTGGGATATGAGATCAATGGTAAGGGGTATTTGTGTATTAGTACGCCCACCTATCACCGCACGGTGACCATAGGCAATAAGGTGGTGATGTTTTCAAGGTCCAATGGTCACCCCACCCGCTAATGTCGTGACATGACAAGATTAGGACGTCCTTGAGCACCGCTTTCTACAAGCTGCATTTTTCACCGTGCGCACGTGTGTTTGTGTGTGTGTGTGTGGGGGGGGGGGGTCATCTGAAGGGGCAACAAGTTTCATGCCTCCTTGTGTGAGACAATGACAAGGAGGTCTAAAAGGGGAAGGATTGGTTGGGCATGATCTGGCTCCACGGCGCGCGTGTGGGGTTATGTGGGCCCACTTGCCAATGTATTTATGTGCTTGTAATCAAAATGGAAGTGATGATGAATGAAAATGTTTTCGGAACATCTCACCTCATCTATGCATACTCATCCCCTTAAGCATCTCTTCTCGCCATAAATTCTCCTATTCCCGAGCCAAATCAACGTAGATTCAATCTCATCATACACTGGAGACTATAAGTGACGGCCTTACCCTTCTAGAAACCTTCGCAACATGGGCCATCCTCACGTTTTGATTGTGGCTAGCTGCAAAGGTGAGCGAGGGGCAGGTGGCGCAGATGAAGTTGTTTGGCAAAAGCGGCATTGAATGTGCCCATGTGCCACCACCGTAGCATCAGCATATGGAGGATGTGATGGGCCTCAACGATTCCATGGTAACTGTGCTGCGCAACAATAACGACGAGAGGATGTACACACTTTGCTACTTCTATCTTTGCAGAAATTTATGTATGGCGTAGTAGTGCTCTGATCACTCATTCATCATTCAGGGGTTTCAAGAATATATGCTCTATATAACAATGGAATCAATTCCCGCACGCTACCGAAGTTGATAGCATTCCGTTGTTTTGCGAGGTCTTCTGTGACATACTTTCAGGAACTCTTAGGGTGGGGGCACTTCAATGCCTTCTTTATTTGATATTATGTCCTTGTTATTGAATTATATGCCATATTAGAGTATGCGAGAAGAAGGGTTGCCATAGTAAAGTATACAGGAAGCAGGGGAAAGCCGGCTGACTAGCGGCGGTGGCTGCCGGGACTTGCTTGGCGGCTTGAGAGACTCTTCTTTGAAAAGTACCAAAACACAGTGCCGAGCTATTTACTCGTGCACCCTTGAGGGGGTCGAGATTAATTCTCAACATTAAATGATGTTGGAACCAAAAGGCCAAAGGGCAAGCTAGAGGACGATAGATAATTTTCGCGAGATTAATTGTGAGTAGACCATAAGAATAAGAACTCTTGTTTTCCATGTTATTAAGTACTAAATGGAATGATTTGAACTTGATTACAAACAATAATAATTAGCTACACCATGTAAATACATTTATTTATAGGAAAACTATATGATGATCGAAAAAGTGTATGGTTCAAGTGCGAATCACATGCATTCAATTTTTTCTTGGGTGGTGGTTCATGGTAGAGGTGATAAATCTTTGTTTTCCATGTTGTTTAGTAGTAAGTGAAATGATCTAAGATAATATTGCAACAAATATAATTATCTAAATAGTGTAACACACACACACACACACTTAATTATAGGGAAATGGTACAACAATCCAAAAAGTGTATGGTCCAAGTGTAAATGACACACATTCGATTTCTCAAATGTCTACAATACAATTTTGATGAAATTTGAGCTCAAATATCTAAGACCTCAAGGAGCCTTGATGTGAGAAGTGTTGTATTATAGTTCCCACTTTTCTTCATTTGTTTAGACTTTTGGATGAACTAGATGGTGCATAAACTCAGTACCCTACTCCATCATCTTTGGCCGCGATAAGTTTTTCAACAAAGCATTTTGGCATGCACAATTGCTCGTCACTAACACACTACTTTAATAAAGCACTACATGTCATACTTAGAGGAACGGTCAGACAAGGCGTGTGAACTAGTATCTCGAGATGTAACCACGTTACAACATCCATGATTGCCCCAATATATGGTGAGTTTGGTGTCCACTTGTGAAATTATGGCATAACTCGTCGCATCATACTTCTCTAGACTACTCCCCTTCAAGCTCTCTATGATGTGGAACCTAATTTTTGCGCCACACCAAATAAGGCCATGATGACCGCATCAACCTTACAGATCGACAAGAATTCTGATATTTGGTACATGCTCATCACCTTTAGTAGATGAACATGTATATATAATGATGAAGACCATATGAAGACGTACACGGACAAGAGTCAGCAATGGTGGATTGTTGATTTGTTCACATAAGCCTACCACTATATTGGAATGATCCATGGAGAAAAAGATATCTACGCAGTGATGTAATTGAAAGGATAGCAGTCGATCCTAACCACTGATGTCGTAACATAGGAAGATTACAATGTCCTCAAGCGTCACTTTTCGACAGCTGCAATTCAGGGAGGGGCTTGGCCTCAAGGGTAGATACCCGTCACGTGTCCCTTGCAGGCCAGTCATTACAAAATAAAGAAAATGGGGAAGTTTTGTGGGATATGAGATCAACGGTAAGGGGTATGTGTGTATGAGTATTCCCACCTATCACCGCATGGTGACCATAGGCAACAAGGTGGTGATGTTTTCCAGATCCAATGCTCACCCCACCAGCTAATGGTGTTACATGACATGATTAGGACGTCCTCGAGCACCGCTTTCTGCAAGCACTGGTACAACGAGGTGCTATACAAGCGGTTTTTAACCCCTTTCCGCGATGGCATTTTGAACCGTCGCCTAGTGAGTGACTGCGATAGGGGGGTCCTTCCCACACGACCCAGAAACCGTTGGGGATAGGCCCTCCTGGCACACACGCTGGGCAAAATGAGGTCGTGTGCGACGGGCGAGCGATCAAATACGGTTATACGTACAGTTGAGCTAAAAAATACAATTATATAGGCCAAATCGTTTCCGGTCGTAAGTACATCCCACACAGTCAGTTCTGGCTAAACGTTTTTGTTCGTATGTACATTCCACACAGTCAATCCAAGGAATACGTTTCCGTTAGTATGTACATCCCACACAGTTAATCCAAAAAGTACGTTTCCGTTCGTATATACATCCCACACAGTCACTCCAAGAAAAATGTTTCCGTTCGCAGGTACATCACACACAATTTTCCCCATTAAATCGTTTGTGATAGCGTTGCCATTGCACACGATATTAACAATTTTATCGTTTGTGTTATTGAATGCATCACACATGGTGCGTAGAAGAAACCGTGTGGCAAAGGCTGTCCATCACACACACTTTTTACGTGGTAAACGTTTGCGCAAGGTGGCATAACACAAACAGTTTTTAAGAGGATGTCGTGTGTGATTGTTCATTGATCCAACACAGTTTATTCCTAGAAACTGTGTGCGTTTCCTGAGGTCATCGCCCATGGTGTTTTCTCAATAACCGTTCGCAATAGAAAAACCCAATTAGCAGGCGAATTGCCCTATTATTAATAATCCATTTATTAATCTAATTGACATTTTATATTAAGCACATAATATATTTCATTTTCATATTAAGGAAGCATGATTTCATAATTGAAATACATCAGAGTACAACATCATATAGCTTCAGCACTCAGCTACCCCATTACACAACTGCACCAGCACCAAGTTTCATATGCAACATCTATAACCTTTCGAAATTAGCATCATAGATGGTACATAGACAGATGGATCTCATCTGGAAAACTGCTGAAGCGGAAGGCGAATATTGAGCCTTCATTGATGTTGAAGGTCTTTGCAACTTTAGGCCAGCGCCTGTCCATCCTTCGTCCTCTTCAGGAACACTTCAATATTGAACTGTGGGTGTTGTATGAATACATTCCTCGCCTCCTGACCATACAGGTGGTTTGAGAGGTAATCATCAGTGAACTGCTTTAAAACGACCTGAAAACAAGGATATGCATAAATATCTTTTCTAGATTTGAAATGGCGCAAAGGAATTAAAAAGACAAGGTATAACAGTTGATACCATCCTGTAGTGAACTGATGTCTTCTTCATTGTGCAAACAAAGATCTTGTTGTTTTTTGTTGCTAATTTCTTTATCGTAACAATCTTTCTGAGTTTCTTGACTTGACTGATATTCATGGACAACTCATTTCCACATATGCAAAAAGGGTCAAACGGTGGGTCAAAACCTCTGACAGCAGGACCTACATGTGCAAGACCAAATTGTTAAAAACCTAATATTTAAAAACAAGAGGTGGAAAGGTGAGTTATTAACTGCAACAGGCCTAATATTTAAAAACAAGAAAACATAGTCATTCAAACTTGTATTGTGCAGGTCTAAGTACACTAGTTATTGGCCATGTTTGGATCCGTGGGTTAGAGTTAGTTTGAGCTAGTTTGGGCTCAAATAGCCCTAAAGTATCCAAACATGAGGGCTAGTTTGAGCTAGTTGCATCTAACCCACCCAAAACAACTATCCCACCCAAGAGGTGCTGATTGGGGCTAGTTCTCCTAGTGCATTTATTGTCAATCTAACACTGTCATCCAAACACCTCTTTGGCTAGAGTTAGTTCAGGGTTAGTCATTGTTGAGTATCATTGTTATTTAGGAAACGTAGGATAGCGTAGGATTTATTCTACCTTGACTTGTACTCCAAGATGACCATGTACTCCTATATATATGCCCACGAGGCTCAAGCAATACAATCAACTATTCCACCAATCTCTCTCTCTCCCTTTTAACTGTCATGAGCTAGAAACTAACTCTAACCTCTAGCTAAGTTAGAGTATCCAAACAGTGCCTTTGTTAAATCAAATGGAAAGGCGTGGTAAATACTCCCTCCAGTCCTTTTTACTCTGCATATAAGAATTGTCTGAAGTCAAACTTCATAAAGTTTGACCTTATTTATATGAAAAAATATCAACATCTACGATGCTAAAGTTATATAATATGAAAATTTAAGTCATGACACATATACTGATATTGATTTCATATTGTGAATGTTGGTATTTTTTTCTATAAAGTTGGTTAAACTTTACGAGGCTTGACTTTAGACAAATCTTATATGCGAACTAAAAAGATTAGGAGGGAGTTCAACATGCTTAACAGCAACCAAATATAGTCATTCATAGAGCTATTGTTAAAATTGGTATTGATGAAATTGAACTGCACAGTTCATACTAGCACATATAGAACATCACACTGTTAATAGCTGAAATAAACAAGGCATACTACGAACAACCAAAGATGGCAATTGAAATTGGACATATGCTAACTACAAAGAACCGAACAACCATAAACCGTAGAAATAAACAAGGCGTAATGCAAACTACCAAATATAGCAATAAATACTAGACAGGTTCTCACTACAAAAGGGGTTAGAGAAAACAAATCATGGGTTTCCTCACTTGTCACAGATTGGCTCCTCCTCATGGTCGCCGTCGATGAGGTCTGACTTGCCAGCTGAGGATCCCAAGCCAGCGTCGTAGAACGTGTCCTTCAGAAATGACAAAAGGGGCTCCATGGCGATGAAGGATGGCAAATTGTTCATAACGAGCCACAGGAGATCAGCGGCAGGGCCATCGATGAGATCGATGGTTGTCAAACCCGAAGGGTTGGGGGTGGCAACTTAACCTGTGACATAGCCCGCGTCAAGCCGTCGGTGTCGATGACCTCGATGTCGTAGCCGGCGTACGCGACATGCCAAAATACTCTAGCCCACTAATTGAAAGGCTCAATCCAGGTCCAGTCATCATCGTCAGCTTCCTCGACGGCCACCTCACCGACGCCGGGCGAAGAGGCTGTGGTAAAGCTCTTTTGGGCCATTCGCTCCTCGAGCTCCCCGGGAAGCGTAGCCGGGCTTACGCTGCGACGCTCTGGAGTGGGGGAGGGGGGTGGGGATGGGGATCTCTGGGAAAGGGGGCGTTTTGCAGGCGTCATCTAAGAAACTCAGGGCAGCGAGGGTAGGTATATCGGTGGGTAAACTGCATGGGCAGACCGGCAGAGGTTGACGATGGAGGCGGCACGGCGGCGGCGGCGGCGGCGATGACCTAGCTAGGTTTGGAGCAAGGGAGGGGTGGTGTGTATGTGTGTGAGCGGGGGATTTGGGGTGAGCGAAGGATTTGGGGTGTGTGTGTGTGGAGGGGGTCCAAGGTGGTGTTTGAGGAAATGCCGCGGGTACAGAAAATTTTACTAGGCGGGAGTAAAATGGCGGGGCTACCGAAAATTTGGATCAAGGGATCGAAGCAGAGCGGGGCGGGAGTAACGAACATCACACACGGTTAAAACATAATAGTCGTGTGCTATCAAATAGAAAACCACTCCAGCCGAGCAGATATTTTTGAGATTGCGAGGGATGCAGGCGGGAGTAAAATGCCGGGCTCCAGTTAAAAAAAATCCGGGGCTACTGAAAATTTGGATCAACTAATTGAAGCAGAGCGGGAGTAACAGACATCGCACACGGTCCACACATACGAATCGTGTGCTATCAAACAGAAAAACCCTCTACGCGGGTAGATATTTTCGAGATTACGAGGCAGTAGATATTTTTGAGAGCGGGAGACAAGCCTCGTGGAGCCCAATCTACTGTGCTGATGTGAGTGACTGCAGGGGCATGGGCGTGGCACACGAGTAGTCTGACCGAACGATGTCTGTTGTGTACCCAATCGCAGACCGTTTCTGCATCCAACTCATGTGCTGTTTATAAATTTGGCAAAAAGAATAACACGGGAAAGGGTCAGATCATGAACACACTTGCATGTGGACCAAATATATGTATGAAAAGGGTGGTTTGATGTTCGAATACCCAATGCACAACTTTGATGTGGCACCTGTCGCACAAAGCGCACAGTATTGCTAGTCAGCCACCCCCTACGAACCCCACTTCGTGTCGGTGGTAAGGGAATCCTAGCTACGAATGCATGCCCCCAGATAGTTAGGTTTGAAATCTCACCCTACCGTAACACAAAACCTATAGGAGTTCATCATATATATGGTCAAACTTCCCCTTTCGCTTCCGGACAAAGGTGGACCGTGTCCCGACCCACAAATGTGTGCTTGTGGCGGGAGATGGGTGAGACCACATACGAACCACCTGCGGGTGGCCCTATACTATATGTATGAAAAGGGTGTGGTGTGATATTTAACTATACCATTCACAACTTTGATGTGGCATGTGTGCCTCGCAAAATAACCGGACTTCCACGACCCCACGGAGGTTGCGGGTAGTGCGAAGTACCCCCCCCCCCCACACACACACGTATCGTGGGGGAGGGCATCTCACCAAGACGTACTGTAATACGGACCAAACAGAATCCAACTTGATCATACAACCTCTCTAGCTCGTTGTTGGTCAAAGTGATGGACGTCCACACGGCCCCGCAAAATGGGCTAGCTTGTCGCCGATAAACTCGCGAGGGAGTACTGTCTGAAGACAAAACCCACTCTGTGCATGTGTCCCAATTATGTATGGAAGTGGTGTGTGTGGTGTTTGAATACGCAATGCGCAAATTTGATGTGGCACCATGCTTTTTAACCATAAAATCCCCACACTGATCGAGGGTTCACGATGCGTAGCATGCATGCGCTCAAACTTAAATAGGCCTAGAATGATCGACCTACTACTATAAGGTAACACGAACCAAAGAAGAAGAATCCACCCTGGTAACCTTTCTCATCGTCGGTCGAAATGATGGACGTCCACGGGGGCCCACAAATATATATAGGCTTGTTGCCCATATATAACCAAGCGAGTGAGAGTGTGCAAAGATAACCATTGCATGCATGTGTCCCAAACATATTTATGGAGGTGTGTGATGCATGCATATGTGTTGAATTAATACCTAATGCACAACATTGATGTGGTGCATGCATTCAAAATCGCACAGGTCCCCACACAGAGCAAGAGGTTCATGACGTGTCGTGTGCTCGCCCCCCCTCGATCTAGCGAGATGGATTCATGTGTACACATGCGCTATTATATATGTAATCTCGCCTATATCGCGAGACAAGCAAAAAATTAATCCCCTCCTAAGTCAAAATAATTAACCTCTCTCGTTGTCGATGAAAGTGATGGACCAAGCGGGCCGACAGATGGAAGCATCGCCGATAACCACATTAGTGCCACAGGACAACCACCATCGCTTGCATGTGTGCCAAAACATATATATGAAGAGGTGTATGGTTGTGATGTTTTGAATACCTAATGCACAACCTTTGATGTGGCATTTGCCTCAAAAACCGTAAAGTCCCCACACAGAGTGACACCTAGTATATGTTGGTCCCATCTCCCCTTCGACACGTACTATATATATACTCCTACCCTAACACAACCCTAAAAGAATTAATCCTCTGTGTTCGTCAAATGTGCCTCTCTGTCTCGTTGGGTCAAAGTGATGGAGGACGACCTCTCGCGGGCCCACAGATGGAAGCGCCGCACGCGAGTGAGTTTCTATAGGGCAACCACCGCCTGCATGGTATTGCGTGGTGTTTGAATATACCAATGCACAACTTTGATGTGGCACCTGCGACGGGAACCGGAAAGTCTCCACATGGAGCGAGGTTATGACACACACACACACACACACACACACACACACACACACATATCCCGCACCACCACCTCCCCTCTGAGGCATGTCAAACTTTTTCTGCAGTGAACATGTGACCAAAGGAGTGTCATGTTAAAGTTAAAAAAAACAGAGATCATTCGACCCGTTTTATACATTGATTGATTTCCTAGGGATTTAATGTGCAAAAATCAAATTTGAGCTACATGTGCACCAAAATGGATTGCAAAATCATATGTGTGTCCCTTGGTGCATGTTTCCCCGTGAAAGAAATTTCAAAACATTGAGAATATTGATTTTTAAAATTCAGTAAATCCAAAACTTAGTTGAAATTCATGAAACTTATCGTGGTGTCATATATGGACACCAGTAGACTGTGATATTGTATTTTTTCGTCAAATTTGAGACAAGTTTTGATATAATCTACTTATAAACGGGAGATTGTTAATAACTGGCAACCAATATCTCATACGGAATATTTATTCGGACCGTGTGTGTTAGACCGTGCCATGCTTCGGTTAAGCAGTAAAGCGGCATAATGAATCATCAAAAAACACAAAAAAATACGTGCCACACGCCCCGTGTGGTGTGCGAGCAGGCGTGAGTTGATGAGACGCATGCGAGCAGTCCGCCGTGCAGGCAGACCGGGAGGCGTGCGTGCAGGCGTGTGAATTGACGGGAGGCGTTTTCACTGCACAGTGTCACCGGGAGGTGTGCGAGTAGCTGTGTGAAATGATGGTATAGGAATGCCAGAAGTCCGCCGCGCAGGCTCACCGAGAAGCGAGATAGCCTTTGACCGCCGCCCGCCTCGCTCCCACTGGTCCGTATTAATAGCGCGCCCGAGCAGCCGCACCCCCCCATCCTCGCCACACACACAATCCTCTCTCTCCGCCCGCATCCTCGACGCCGCTTTCAGTCCTCAAAGCCGTCAGTGTATGAGGATGCCGCCGAAGCGCCCCATCGGAGGGAGTGGCGACGCCGGGGCTGCTGAAGCACCGAAGCACGGCGTGAATATGGAGACAGAGGTTTTTGTTGTCGTCGACGAGGTGGAGAATGAGGCTGCCAACAAGCGGAGGCGGGTCGAGAAAGAACCGCAAGTGACTCCAACAGGCCTAGACTTCATCAGCAGCCTCCCCGATGATATGTTGACAGTCATCATATCCCTCCTCCCAATCAAATATGGGGCGAGTACAACCGACCTTTCCTAGCGATGGCGCCCCCTATGGCTCTCCACCCCTCTCGACCTCCTCGACGACCACGAGCTCTGCCATGGCTATCGCAAAAGCTTGGATGCGTTCTCCCAGATCCTCGGTAGTCACCATGGCCCAATCAGAGGCCTTATCACGGGCAAGTTCCATTCCAACGGCAAGGACCGAGCCAAGCTTGACGAGTGGTTCCGACCCCCCACCCTAGATCAGCTCGAGGAGCTCAGTTTCAACGATGGGCATTTGCGCTCGCTGCCAACGTCCACGCTCCGCTTCGCGCCCACGCTGCGCCTCGCCAAGTTCATGGACTACCATCCCCCCCTTAATGACGCGCCCGCTCTTTTTCTACCATGACTGTCGCACCTCGAGCTCGTCATCGTCTATGTGACCCCCCCGGCTCAATCGTGCACTAATCATACACGCAAATGCAGATGATCAAGCCTAAGGACTCACGAGAAGATATCACAACACAACTCTAAAACACAAATAAAGTCATACAAGCTTTATATTACAAGCCAGGGCCTCGAGGGCTCGAATACATAAGCTCGCGTACAAGCGTCAGCGGAAGCATCAGATATCTGAGTACAGATATAAAAGAAAACACAGATAGGCCCTTAGAAGGCGGGGCAAAAGAAAACACTATGATCGAAAGGCGCAGGCCTCCTGCCTGGGACCCTCCGATCCTACTCCTGGTCGTCGGTCAACTCGTAGAAGTAACCACTCTCGAGGTAGTAGTAGCGATCGTCGGCGGGGGCAGCTGTCTCAGGGGCTCCGTCATCTGGTCACGACAAACTGATATGGGGAGAAAAAGAAAGCAAAGCAACCGTGAGTACTTATCCAAAGTACTCAGCAAGCAAGGATCTACACTACATATGCAACATTATCAAAGGGTGGCTGTATAAGTGGACTGAGCTGCAGAAATGCCAGAATAGAGAGAAGGCCTAGTCCTATCGAAGACTAGCATCTTCAACGGTCTTGCAGCATTAGAAGAGTGTAGATCAGTACAGTATAGAGTAGTAGTATCATTAAGTCTCAACCTCACCCAAAGATCCTTCCTCGACTCCCTGCGAGAAAGCAATCCCAGAGCCATACTATCATCAACCTCGGCCAGAGATCCTTTCTCGACTCCCTGTGAGAAAGTAATCCCAGAGCCATACTCATCACAAGTATCCAGTTCTAGTTGTATCGATCAGGATACAACTCCGAGTGTCCTTTACCGTAGGACCGGCTATCGATAGATGTTTTCTTCCCTGCAGGGGTGCACCAACTTACCCACCACGCTCGCTTAACTCCGGCTGGACACACTTTCCTGGGTCATGCCTGGCCTCGGCCAAACGATACACCGCAACCCTACCTATAGCTCAGCAGAGAGGTCCCCGTCGGTCTATATCCTAAGCGCTCAGGGGTCTTGGGCCATCGCCCTGTGCACTCCGAGTCGGTGTGTGCAGGGTCGGGACGAGCACCACCTCAGTCCTGGATGGCACTGGCTCGGCCCGGCCACGAGGCTGAACTGGATGTCTGACAGAGCTTTCGGCTGATGCTACGATGCAGAGTGCCCATAACTCTTCCCACGTGATGGTTAGTGCTATCAGGCCAGAGGTCTGCTCGGATCAAATATCCAAATCGTTAGCGGACTAGGGGCTTGCGGTAACGAGCAGAGACTCACGATCGATGTGACCCCATTGCCTCGTCTCGAGGACTTGCGGCAAGGGCCAAGAATGCCCGGCCACGCCTCGTATTCATCACTCGGGCACCATCCAGGTTAACCCGTCTCCACAACACTCGCGGGTACCCCTTAGGGTCGACCCGCCTTTCCAAGTATCTGTCATACAGTCCAAGTGTCCGTGTGTCCATAACATCAAGGGAACCCGAGGTATCACCCTCGTTGGATTCCTACTCGATGTATCCGTCAAGGTGAACTCGGAGGAATCACCCTCGAGGTTCACACTTGAAGTGTTGCGCGACAGGGTCGTATCGGAAGTGGAGAAGGAGGAATCACCCTCGATGACCATGACCGAATAGCTACTCTATAGAGTTAACATCAGAAGTGCTACATGAGGTATCACCCTCGGCAATCGATAATAACGCTGCAGTGTCGTACAACTAAGGGGGTGATGTGCGGTGCCGGGGTCTGACTGTCGATCCCGTTGATCGAGTCATCTGATAATCCAGCGGGCAACTAGGGACACGTTGGGGTCTCTGGTAAGTCTCTACCCAACCTATACTAAACAGTTTAGGATAAGCAGGTAAGGTTTCAATAGCAGGTTACAATAAACAGGCTATGCATCAGAATAGGTTAAACAGTAGCAGCAGCAATTTCTAATGCAAGCATGAGAGAGAAAGAATAGGCGATATCGGTATGCTCAAGGGGGGGTGCTTGCCTGGAAGCTCTGCCGAAAAGGAAGAAGGGTCGTCGTCGACGTAGTCGATCACAGTGGCACCGGCGCCGGTCTCGGGGTCTACCGGAGAAGAAGAGGGGGGAAGAAACAGTAAATACGGAGCAATCAAAGCATCACAAAATATAACAAGGCAATACGCGGTGCCAGGGGTGATCTAACGCAGGGATTGGTAATACCAGCGAAGGGGGAAAACATTCGAGAAAGTATCCCCGAAGTTTGGCATTTTCGGGCAGATGAATCGGAGGTGGACGGTTGCATGTTCGCTATGCTAGGGGCACGTGACAGATGAACGGAGAGCGTATTCGGATTCGTCTCGTCGTTCTGAGCAACTTTCATGTACAAAGTATTTTAATCTGAGTTACGGTTTATTTTATATTAATTTTTAAAGATTAAACATTTTTTGGATTTATTATTAAATCTAAAATGGAGTTATTGCATCAGCATGATGTCATCATGACAGCAGCAGTCAACTGAGTTGACCAGAGTCAACCCTTATGTGTGGGGCCGTTCTGTCATAGACTTAGCTAATTAACAGGGTTAAATTAACTAATTTAGTTAATTAGGCTAATTAATCAAAGTTAATTAATTAATTAACTAACTAATTAATTATTAATTTTAATCTTTTTTTTAAACGTTTCAGGGGCGGCCCACATATCTGTAGCCAGGGCCTTAGCGGGCGCTGCGGGCAGTGGTTACGGGCGTGCAGGCGCGCGCCCGAGTCCACCAGGGAAGGGGACTCCAGCCAGGGGGAGGGCGCGGCCGCGGCGGCGGGCGCTGCCTGTGGCGGAGCGGCGCGGGGCCGGTGGAGCGAAGGCGAGGCGCGCGGCGGCGCGCGCGAGCTGCAGCGGTGGAGGTGGTGGCGGGGTCGCACGGGCGGAGCAGTGGTCGGGGGCGAAGGGGCGAGGCCGAGGCGAGCAGCAGCGGGGGAGGCGGACGAGCGCGGGGGCGAGGCGGACGAGCGCGTCGGCGCGACTGACGCCGGGCTGTGCCGCAGCGGGCACACGCGGGGCGAGGCGGGAGCATGGCCGGAGCAGCACCGGCGATACGGGCCGTGGCGGGCGCGGCATGCGCGCGTGCAGGCATGGCGCGGTGCGCGGCGAGGCGGGCCAGTGTGCGGAGCGCAGCGGAGCGCAGCGGAGCGGCGGCAGCGGACGTGACGAGGCCGGAGCGAGGTGGAGGAACAGCGACAGCAGCTCCAACGACGAGCGACCGGGCACGACGATGCGGGCGGAGCGCGGCCGGTGAGGGAGAAGGAGGCAAAGGGTGGGGGGGTTTCGCTCACCCCTGATGCAGGGGATCAATCGGTGAGGCTTGGGGATGACGGCCCGGGGAGGAGTCGGAGAGGCGAGCGCCGGCGACGGGGTCGAGGCGGCGACGGCGTAGGCGAGCGTCTTGGGGAGGAGACGAGGAGGCCACGGCGAGGTCGATCCGACGAGGGGCGGCAGCGGTGGGGTGTCGGGGACCGACGGGATCGGGGTCGATCCCGATCCAGATCGGGGGTGGAGGAGAGTGCGAGGGGGGGGGGGGGGACGGGGGGGTGTCGGTGGGTTAGGGTTTGGGGTGCGAGGCCATATAGGCCAGGGGGTTAGGTGGGCCAGTTGGGCTGGCCTGGCTGCCAGCTGGGCCGGTTGGCCTAGTGGTGGAGGGGGGTTGCTTTTCCTTTTTATTTTCTTATAAAACTTTTCTGTTTATTCCAATTAGTTTTATTTTATTTTACGTTTTATAAAATATGGTCTAAGCCCCCTAAATTAGTATTAGTAGTTAGGCCACTGCCACAAATAACTTGGCACTTTAATAAAAATAGTTTGCATTTATTTCTTATTTAAAATACATTTAAATAATTGTTTAAGCCACTGTTTTAATTACTTTAGGGCATCTAAACATGTTGCAAAAATGTTGGTTCACCACCAATATTAAGAAGTGAATATTTGTCACATGACCAACATTTTAGTTTTCAGATTAGTGAACTTTTGGATTTCACTTAGTATATAAATTTGAATTTGACCGGAATTTGAAATGAGATAGAAGTAAAGATGATCATGCACTGCTTAGCAAAATAATTAGCTTAACCACAGGGGTTACTGTAGCTCATCAGTACATGGGTGTTACAACTCTCCTCCTGTAAAAGAAATTCTCGCCCCGAGAATTCAGGAGGTAGAAGGAAAAAGGTCGGGGTATTCCTTGCGAAGATGATCCTCGCGTTCCCAAGAGGCTTCATCTTCAGTATGATTAGACCACTGCACTTTCAGGAACTTGGTTGTCTTCTGACGGGTCCGACGTTCAGCTTCATCGAGAATGAGGATCGGATGCTCCTTATAAGATAGGTCATCTTGCAATTTGAGCATCTCGTGATCCACTGCTCGGTGCGGAGATTCCTTGAAGAATTTACGAAGTTGCGACACATGGAATACGTCGTGGATATGAGAGAATTGCGGTGGCAACTCCAATTTATACGCCACCTGACCACGTCTTGCAACAACGCGGAAGGGACCAATGTAGCGCGGAGCTAATTTGCCCCTAATTCCGAAACGACGAGTGCCCTTCATAGGAGTGACATGCAGATAAGCTTGATCACCAGGTTGATAAGTTAAACCCCATCGTTTGCAATCGTAGTTGCTCTTCTGGCGGTCCTGAGCCGCCTTGAGATTTTCTCGGACAATTCGGACTTGCACTTCGGCGTGTTGGATAATATCCGGACCCACGAGCGGTCGTTCCCCAGTTTCTGACTAATTCAGAGGGGTTCGACGCTTACGTCCATAGAGTACTTCGAAGGGGGCCATTTTCAAGCTGGCTTGATAGCTGTTGTTATATGAGAATTCCGCATAAGGAAGGGATTCTTCCCACTTCTTGCCGAACGATATAACACAAGCCCGAAGCATGTCTTCAAGCACTTGATTGACTCGCTCGACTTGGCCTTGGGATTGGGGATGATAAGCTGAACTCCAGGTAATATGAGTTCCCATAGCTTCTTGGAAACTTTCCCAGAACTTTGAGGTGAAAAGTCCGCCACGGTCCGAACTGATCTCCTTCGGAATGCCGTGGAGTGAAACAATTCTGGAGATATATAACTTTGCTAACTGACTAGCAGTGATTGTCTCTTTGACAGGCAGAAAGTGTGCAACTTTTGAAAGTTGGTCGACGACGACCAGAATAGCATCGTGACCCTTCTGTGACTTGGGAAGGCCAGTAATGAAATCCATTTGAACCTTATCCCATTTCCACAACGGAATAGGAAGTGGTTGCAGAATTCTGGTAGGCTTCTGATGTTCTGCTTTAACGCGACGGCACACATCACATTCAGCAACATATCAAGCAATATCCTGCTTCATTCTAGACCACGAGTACCTTTGTCGGAGATCACGATACATCTTGGTGCTACCTGGATGAATAGACAGCGGTGTATCATGTGCCTCCTTCATGACCTTGTCAGTCATTAGCTTGAAGCGAGGTACGACAATGCGGTCTCTGAAGTACAAGGTTCCATCTTCCGACAGCGTCTTTAGATTGCGCACTCTTAACAGCCTTCTCAAGGTCTGGTTCAACAACCAAGGTTTTTAGGTATCCTTGAGGAACTATCTCGATATTTAGCTTTCGAAGCTCTTCATACAGGAGTGGTTGCTGTAGCTGGACTTCAAGTTCACTGCAGTAGGATTTACGACTCAATGCATGAGCCATTACATTATCCTTGCCAGGGGTATAAGAAATTCCCAAATCATAGTCCGCAACGGTCTCCATCCATCTTTGCTGACGGAGGTTTAGAGATGGCTGAGTGAACAAGTACTTCAGACTTTTATGATCCGTGTATATCTCGCAACGATTACCGAGGAGGTAATGTCGCCACAACTGCAATGCATAGATGACAGCAGCTAGTTCTAGATCATGTACCGGATAATTCTCTTCATGTGGGCGCAACTGTCGAGAGCCATAAGCGATCACTTTACGCTCTTGCATTAGGACACAACCTAATCCTTCACGAGATGCGTCACAAAAGATCACAAAATCTTTGCGGGAATCTGGTGGAGCAAGTACTGGGGCAGATGTCAGCTTGTCTTTGAGTGTTTGAAAACTTTCCTGACATTTTTCTGTGCATTCAAATTTAACGCCCTTGTGAAGCAGATCAGTCAAAGGCTTAGCAATCTTTGAGAAATTCTCGACAAAGCGACGGCAATAGCTTGCAAGGCCGAGAAAACTTCTGATTTGATTGACATTCTTCGGTGGAGTCCAGTCCAGAATAGCCTGAACTCGTTCTGGGTTAACAGCAATGCCATCTTTGGAAATCACATGGCCGAGATATGTCACTTTAGATAACCAGAACTCGCATTTGGAGTACTTGCCATACAGTTGATGTTCACGCAGCTTTTCTAGTACCAGCCGAAGATGTTCGGCATGTTCTTCTTCGTTCTTCGAATAAATCAGAATATCATCCAGATATACCACGACGAACTTGTCGAGAAAATCCATGAAAATGTAATTCATTAACCGGGAGAAGGTAGCTGGAGCATTAGTCAAGCCGAAAGACATGACAGTGTACTCATAAGAACCATAGCGAGTAACGAATGCTGTCTTCGGAATATCCTCTTCACGAACTCAGATCTGGTGGTATCCCAATCTCAAATCAAGCTTAGAGAATACCGAGGAACCAGCAAGTTGATCATACAGATCGTTGATTCTGGGAAGCGGATACTTGTTCTAAATTGTCGCTTGGTTGATTGGTCGATAATCTTGAACCAACCGATTCATACCATCCTTCTTGACAAAGAGGGAAGTTGCTCCCCAAGCAGAGGAACTGGGGCAGATTAAACCCTTCTTAAGTGACTTGTCAATTTCTTCCTTAAGCTCGAGAAGGTGGTGTGGAGGCATCTTATAAGGACGCTTCGCAATAGGGGTAGTGCCAGGCTTCAAGTCGATGACGAACTCAACAGCTCTAGCAGGGGGTATTCCTGGAAGTTCCTCTGGGAAGACGTCTTGAAAATCACAAACAACGGGAACGTTCTCGATGCCTTCAAGAGGTGAAGCATTCAACGCATTCAGAGCATAAATCTGGCTCTCGGCCTTCTGTATTATCTTGGCTGAGTAGTTGATCACCTGACCAAAAGGGTGTGTGTGCTGGACTATCTTAGTAGCACAGTTAGTCAAAGCATTATGGGCTGTCAACCAGTCCATACCGAGAGTGATGTCTATGTCGGAAGGTCCAAGAGCAATAAGGGAAGCAAAGAACATCAACCCTTCAATTTTGATCTGATTTTTGTGACTTACCATCTTGGTTTGACACCTGGAACAGGGAGTGATAATCTCTAATGGTGTGGGTAACAGCTCTAGATGTAATTCATGCAGCTGAGCAAATTGTTGAGACACAAAGGAATGTGATGCTCCCGAGTCGAAAAGGACAGAAGCTGCAACTGAATTAATCGGGAGGGTACCCATCACAATGGTTGGTTCTTTCTGAGTCTCTTCTGCATTGACATGGTTGGCATGGCCCAGTACAACAGCAGACGGTCTGGCATTGGGATTCCTGGGCTGACGAGCTCGGGCATTTCCATTGTGGTTCGGGCGGCAATTGGTAGCACGGTGCCCTGGTTGACCACACTTGAAGCAATTCCCATCATTATGGGGAGGAGCTACAACATTGGACTATCCACCCTGAGTCATTAGCTGTCTCGGCGGTGGAGGCAGACGAGGTGCAACATAAGATGGTCTTGGTGTTGGAGCAGGTCGGTTATGAACATTGTGTGGGATCCAGACTCGACGTTTCTGAGTAGACTGACTCGAGGATGGACCAACATCTCGAGTACGCTTGAGCGACTCCTGGCATTTAGTCAGTGCAGTTTCAACTCGAAAAGATTGGCTGACAAGCGTTGTGAAGTCTGTGCAATCATGGGCAGCAAGTGCGAGGTTTATATCAGTACGCAGTCCCTCACGGAATTTCTCCTGCTTGCGTGCGTCAGTGCAGACGTCATCTTCAGCATAGCGGGACAATTCGAGAAATTTCCTCTGATATTCATCCACAGTCATTTTGCCCTGCGTGAGTTTGTGGAACTCCTGCTTCTTCTGGTCGATCTGACCTGGAGGAATGTATCATGCACGAAAAGCTGACTGAAATTGCTGCCAAGTGGTTACTGTTTCAGCAGGCAACATACCCTTGTGGCTTTCCCACCATTGAGCAGCTGAACCCCTCAGGTGATACGTCGCATAGGTGACGTAACTGTCAGGGTTAACACTAGCCGACTTCATCTGAAAGGCAATGCCACGGAGCCAATCATCAGCATCCATTGGATCAGTTGAGCTGGAAAAAGTGGACAGATTGAGGCGCACGAATTCTGGCAGATTTATTGGAGCAGACTGTTGCTGAGTATTCAGAGTTGGGAATTGAGCCATTAGTCCGGTCATAAACTGCTGCATCATTGCGGCGATATAGGGTGGAGGTGGAGGATCGTCAGCCATCCTGCCAAATAATGAGGGGCAGTTTAGCAAGAAAAACTGCATGTGAATGGAGTTATTCATGATGTAACACGGGAAATGAACAGGAAGGGCATTAGATATATGATAGTAGTCGTTAAAGACATACCAATCCATAAACAGAGTTAGATTCAAACGTATAGTACGCGCCCGGGAACGCTCGCAGCTAGACAAACTAGGCGGCGCGCAGGCACGCGGTAAGGAAGCACACAACGAGACATAGCAAAGGCTACATCCACGTCGGAGAAAACTGTTGGGGCGAGGAATCTGCAAGTGACAACACAGGGTGCCCTCGATAAAAGGATCCTGCAAGCAGAACCTGACCCGCAATCTTGAAGGAAGGGGGGGGGGGGAAATTTCAGAACACCGGGTCAATGTGATCACAAGAACCTAATGTTGGAGTTAGTAAAATTTTAACCCGAAAGGAAGAGAGATAAGAGTCCCAGAGTATAGACGAGAAATAAAAGATCCTAATACCACCCAATTGGCGACGTGTGCTCGTAAGCCACACAGCCAAGTTAGTAAAACAGTTTTGGACCACTAGACTCAACTTCGGCAAAGGAGTTGGAAAGTGGGTTCCTACAGGCAGTCGGCTCTGATACCAACTTGTGACGCCCCCGGCTCAATCATGCACTAATCATACACGCAAATGCACATGATCAAGCCTAAGGACTCACGGGAAGATATCACAACACAACTCTAAAACATAAATAAAGTCATACAAGCTTTATATTACAAGCCAGGGGCCTCAAGGGCTCGAATACATAAGCTCGCGTACAAGCGTCAGCGGAAGCATCAGATATCTGAGTACAGATATAAAAGAAAACACAGATAGGCCCTTAGAAAGTGGGGCAAAAGAAAACACTACGATCGAAAGGCGCAGGCCTCCTGCCTGGGACCCTCCGATCCTACTCCTGGTCGTTGGCCAACTCGTAGAAGTAACCACTTTCGAGGTGGTAGTAGCGGTCGTCGGCGGGGGCAGCTGTCTCAGGGGCTCCGTCATCTGGTCACGACAAACTGATATGGGGAGAAAAAGAAAGCAAAGCAACCGTGAGTACTCATCCGAAGTACTCAGCAAGCAAGGATCTACACTACATATGCAACATTATCAAAGGGTGGCTGTATAAGTGGACTGAGCTGCAGAAATGCCAGAATAGAGAGAAGGCCTAGTCCTATCGAAGACTAGCATCTTCAACGGTCTTGCAGCATTAGAAGAGTGTAGATCAGTACAGTATAGAGTAGTAGTATCATTAAGTCTCAACCTCACCCAGAGATCCTTCCTCGACTCCCTGCGAGAAAGCAATCCCAGAGCCATACTGTCATCAACCTCGGCCAGAGATCCTTTCTCGACTCCCTACGAGAAAGTAATCCCAGAGCCATACTCATGACAAGTATCCAGTTCTAGTTGTATCGATCGGGATACAACTCTGAGTGTCCTTTACCGTAGGACCTGCTATCGATAGATGTTTTCTTCTCTGCAGGGGTGCACCAACTTACCCACCACGCTCGCTTAACTCCGGCCGGACACACTTTCCTGGGTCATGCCCGGCCTCGGCCAAATGATACACCGCAACCCTACCTACAGCTCAGCAGAGAGGTCCCCGTCGGTCTATATCCTAAGCACTCAGGGGTCTTGGGCCATCGCCCTGTGCACTCCGGGTCTGTGTGTGCAAGGTCGGGACGAGCACCACCTCAGTCCTGGATGGCACTGGCTCGGCCCGGCCACGAGGCTGAACTGGACGTCTGGCAGAGCTTTCGGCTGATGCTACGATGTAGAGTGCCCATAACTCTTCCCACGTGATGGTTAGTGCTATCAGGCCAGAGGCTTGCTCGAATCAAATATCCAAATCGTTAGCGGACTAGGGGCTTGCGGTAACGAGCAGAGACTCACGATAGATGTGACCCCGTCGCCCCGTCTCGAGGACTTGCGGCAAGGGCCAAGAATGCCTGGCCACGCCTCTTATTCATCACTCGGGCACCATCCAGGTTAACCCGTCTCCACAACACTCGCGGGTACCCCTCAGGGTCGACCCGCCTTTCCAAGTATCTATCGTACAGTCCAAGTGTCCTTGTGTTCATAACATCGAGGGAATCCGAGGTATCACCCTCGTTGGATTCGTACTCGATGTATCCGTCGAGGTGAACTCGGAGGAATCACCCTCGAGGTTCACACTTGAAGTGTTGCGCGACAGGGTCGTATCGGAAGTGGAGGAGGAATCACCCTCGATGACCATGACTGAATAGCTACTCTACAGAGTTAACATCAGAAGTGCTACACGAGGTATCACCTTCGGCAATCGATAATAACGCTGCAGTGTCGTACAACTAAGGGGGTGATGTGCGGTGCCGGGGTCTGACTGTCGATCCCGTTGATCGAGTCATCTGATAATCCAGCGCGGCAACTGGGGACACGTTGGGGTCTCTGGTAAGTCTCTACCCAACCTATACTAAACAGTTTAGGATAAGCAGGTAAGGTTTCAATAGCAGGTTACAATAAACAGGCTATGCATCAGAATAGGTTAAACAGTAGCAGCAGCAATTTCTAATGCAAGCATGAGAGAGACAGAATAGGCGATATCGGTATGCTCAAGGCGGGGTGCTTGCCTGGAAGCTCTGCCGAAAAGGAAGAAGGGTCTTCGTTGACGTAGTCGATCACAGTGGCACCGGCGCCGGTCTCGGGGTCTACCGGAGAAGAAGAGGGGGGAAGAAACAGTAAATACGGAGCAATCAAAGCATCACAAAATATAACAAGGCAATACGCGGTGCCAGGGGTGATCTAACGCACGGATTGGTAATACCGGCGAAGGGGGAAAATATCCGGGAAAGTATCCCCGAAGTTTGGCATTTTCGGGCAGATGAATCGGAGGTGGACGGTTGCATGTTCGCTATGCTAGGGGCACGTGACAGATGAACAGAGAGTGTATTCCGATTCGTCTCGTCGTTCTGAGCAACTTTCATGTACAAAGTATTTTAATCCGAGTTACGGTTTATTTTATATTAATTTTTAAAGATTAAACATTTTTTGGATCTAATATTAAATCTAAAATGGAGTTATTGCATCAGGATGATGTCATCATCATGTCAGCAGTCAACTGAGTTGACCAGAGTCAACCTTGACGTGTGGGGCCGTTCTGTCATTGACTTAGCTAATTAACAGGGTTAAATTAACTAATTTAGTTAATTAGGCTAATTAATCAAAGTTAATTAATTAACTAACTAAATAATTAATTATTAATTTTAATCTTTTTTAAATGTTTCAGGGGGCAGCCCCACATGTCTGTGGCCAGGGCCTTAGCGGGCGCTGCGGGCAGCGGTTACGGGCGTGCGGGCGCGCGCCCGAGTCCACCAAGGAAGGGGACTCTGGCCAAGGGGGGAGGGCGCGACCGCGGCGGCGGGCGCCGGCTGTGGCGGAGCGGCGCGGGGCCGGTGGGGCGGCGGCGCGCGCGAGCTGCAGCGGTGGAGGTGGTGGCGGGGTCGCGTGGGCGGAGCAGTGGTCGGGGGCGGAGGGGCGAGGCCGAGGCGAGCAGTAGCGGGGAAGGCGGACGAGTGCGTCGGCGCGGCCGACGCGGGGCTGTGCCGTAGCGGGAACACGCGGGGCGAGGCGGGAGCGCGGCCGGAGTAGCACCGGCGATACGGTTCGTGGCGGGCGTGGCGTGCGCGCGTGCACGCATGGCGCGGTGCGCGGCGAGGCGGGCCGGTGCGCGGCGGAGCGGCGGCAGCGGACATGACGAGGCCGGAGCGAGGTGGAGGAACAGCGGCAGCAGCTGCAACGACGAGCGACCGGGCGCGGCGATGCGGGCGGAGCGCGGCCGGTGAGGGAGAAGGAGCCAAAGAGTGGGGCGGGGGGGTTTCGCTCACCCCCGATGCAGGGGATCAGTCGGCGAGGCTTGGGGACGACGGCCCGGGGAGGAGTCGGGGAGGCGAGCGTCGGCGACGGGGTCAAGGCGGCGACGGCATAGGCGAGCGGCTTCGGAAGGAGACGAGGAGGCCACGGCGAGGTCGATCCGACGAGGGGCGGCAGCGGTGGGGCGTCGGGGACCGACGGGATCGGGGTCGATCCCGATCTAGATCGGGGGTGGAGGAGAGAGCGAGTGGGGGGGGGGGGGGCGGAACGGAGGACGGAGGGCAGGGGGGGAGGGCGTATGCTTTAACCCATAACTACCGAATAAATTTTGCAGCATCTACCCCCACTCTACCCTACTCGAGTCATCCCACAAACGCGCTCCCTCATATCATCAACCAAGCTGATAACACCCGCCCCTCCTACCCCAAACATGGATCCCCCCCTCAGACCCCGACTCCCCTCATCCACTCAGCCTTTCTCCCCCTCTCACGAACGGAACCCTGCGACGCCTCGGTTATCTCATTCCACTTACCCCCTCGTCCTACCCCCTCCTTTCCTCCCACTCCCTCTAACCCTAACCCCTACCCTGGCCTACAATCTGGTTCCTCGCTGATCCACCCGATAAAACCACACGGCCGCCCTTCACTCACCCTAACCCCAGCACTTAGCCCCCCCCGTTTGCACTCATGCTCCCAACCACCTATTCCCTAGCTTCTCGCCTCCTCTTACCCAGCGGCTCCTTCAAGACATTCCCCGCAACCTTTATCACCCCACCCCGCTCACCTTCCAAACCGAAATTTCCCTCGTACTGCACAACGCGAAACTAGACCTCATACGAATGGCGGCCTTCCCTGCAGCACTTCCGCACCCACTTTTCCTTCGACTGACCTACCCACGTTCATATCTATCGTCCGCCCACGATACTCAATAGCCTAACAATCTCAACTCTCAAGACTCTATCATCCTAGCTGACCCAGCGTGAAACCCAACCCCTCGGCCCCTCCACGACTCTGCCACACATTATGCCCTCCCTCTAACTACAAATCTCCACATTTCACAAACCCTCACCGCCCCCTTCAACAAAGCTCCAACCCACTCTCATCCCCGAACCTACAAGCCATCCCCCATACCGTTCCATATAAATCCGCCCATATCATCCCCAAGCCTCACCCGTCAGAGACTTCGCCCAAGCCAGCGAAAAACTTCACCCTCTCAACAGAACTGATCAGTTCGTCCCACGTCCCCCCCCGTACGCCCACATCTTCTCGCACCCTCCGCCTCCTAGTTTACCAAATGTTTTACGTTTCCACATATGATGCCTCACAAAGGATCGCCGTCGCTGGCCTGTTGCGGCCACTGCCATTGCAGCTGCTCCTCTAGTCACTCGCAGTTTTTCCTTTTCCTATTCCGGCCACGGCATTTGTTCAGTCGGTACCTTCTTGCGTTGTCTTTATGGGGTGCGAGGCCATATAGGCCAGGGGGTTAGGTGGGCCAGTTGGGCTGGCCTGGCTGCCAGTTGGGCCGGTTGGCCCAGTGGGGGGGGGGGTTCCTTTTCCTTTTTATTTTCTTTTAAAACTTTTCTGTTTATTCCAATTAGTTTTATTTTATTTTAGGTTTTATAAAATATGATCTAAGCCCCCCAAATTAGTATTAGTAGTTAGGCCACTGCCACAAATAACTTGGCACTTTAATAAAAATAGTTTGCATTTATTTCTTATTTAAAATTCATTTAAATAATTGTTTAAGCCACTGTTTTAATTACTTTAGGGCATCTAAACATGTTGCAAAAATGTTGGTTCACCACCAATATTAAGAAATGAATATTTGTCTCATGACCAACATTTTAGTTTTCAGATTTGTGAACTTTTGGATTTCACTTAGTATTTAAATTTGAATTTGACCGGAATTTGAAATGAGATAGAAGTAAAGATGATCATGCACTGCTTAGCAAAATAATTAGCTTAACCCCAGGGGTTACTGTAGCTTATCAGTACAGGGGTGTTATAGTCTGCATCCCAAAGGATGACATGGAGCGCCTGCTCCGCGGCTGTACTGCACTCGAGTTCCTTCGTCTTCAAGCGATGAATTGGTCGAGTAGCTTCCACATCACCTCCATGACTCTCTGGACTATTTATGTGTGTTGCTGGTGCTGCAACGAGAGATCACAAAAGGTGGACCACAATATGGTCATTGAGGACACACCTTCACTTGAGAGATTACTTGTAGTTGATCAACAAGGTCCAACAAGAATCAATGTCATTTCTGCGCCGAAATTGACAGTGGTGGGCTACTCATATATCAAATACTTTCAGGTACAACAGTCGCCTTCTACCTCTCCTTCTTGATATCAACATTATTTCTAATTTTGAAGATGTATTTTCGTCTGTCATCCAAAAAAGCTTCACCCAGATTCTGCGCACAGTGAAGGTCTTGGCAGTAGAATCTATCGGCCCCAACCTGGACCAAGTTGTCAGTTTCCTGAGATGCTTTCCGCGCCTGAATAAGCTGTATATCGAGGTGATGTTCCTTTCTTGTTAAATGTTAACCATAAGGGAGTTCAATTTTTGGCACCTTTTCCCAAGTTTACAATGACAATGTACTACGATTTCTGAAGGAATTTTGGAGGATTTCAGGACATACACCCCCCACCCCATATTGATTGCTTGATTCATATGGTTACAATCCATAAGCATTTCTCCTTTGGATTCATCTGTACTAGTTTTCTTAGGGAATTTTTCATCCACTCCAACCTCTTGTGAAGAAGGCTACATTTTTCTAGATTGTAATCAAATGCCCATGTTAATCATGTCAGGTCGAAGATGCATGGCACGTTGGTGCATTTTACAAATCCTGCAAACCAAATAATCCGGTAGTAGTGTTCAAAACTACATGTAGGTACTAACACGTTCTCTTCTTTTGCAGATAATAATAGGCCCGTTGGTGGATAATGTTTATAACGACAATCACATCGAATGCCTGCATCTGCATCTCTCAAAAATTACTTTGAACTCCTACCGAGGGACCTTACCGGAGATTATATTCGCCAGGTTCTTTGTTGCCAGAGCAAGGGTGCTGAAGGTAATGAGGTTGAACATGCATTTAAATTGGAACTATGAATGGTTTGTTGATCAGAGCCGGCAGCTACTACAGAATGGAAGAGGCTCCAAAAAAGCTAAACTTCATATTGGAACTACATATGACAGAGTAATTGGAAGTCATTGTGTCAACCCTATACATGACTTGTCAGCGGCTGATCCCTTTGCAGAAATGACGAGGTTTCGAAACCAGACTTAATATTTTTATTTTTAGTTTGAACCTCTCTTATATCCATGTTCAGCTAATCAGCACGGGCGTTTGCAGCTGAATGAGCTGAATTTTCGAATTTGAGCCATGTAACTCTGGAATTTGAACCTTGTAATCTTCGAATTTGAGCCATGTAACTCTGGAATTTGAACCTTGTAATATTTCGGGCTTTTGTGGTACAATCATTGAAATGGCATTGTATGAGCCTCGTATATTGGTAGTACTATTTTGACCTTAATATGCAATAGACTTAGATTTTATTAACCATTCACGACCAGGGATCCAGCCGGAAGCAGAGCAATGGCAAACATCGTTGCAACAAGATGTAGATATGCTCGTTTCTCCTAGTTTAGTATGCATGTAATTGCTTACTTTGGTGTGTGGAAATGATATGTGTGTAGTCACTTATATAATTGTATGCTTTATTTGGTTATGCAATGCTGTTCTTATAAGTATATATGTTGATGTTCTGTAGACAGAGCATATCACATCGCACACGGACCACACTAGGGAACCTGTCGGTCATGAATTCATCAATCGCAGACGGTTGTACACCAGCAAGCGTTTGCCCACAACACACACAGCTTATTCCATCACAAACAGCTCGGGTGGATCTACTGTTTGCCACGTATCGCACACGCAACTCTAATCTGATTCGTGCTTGATGTCTCTGCCATCGCTCGCACAGTTCATCTTATTTGCCACGTATCACTGTGCCGGCCTCTACTCGCGTCCCTCGGCGCGCTGTGCTCGCCGTTAGGCGCCGCGGCGCGCTCTGCTCGCGTCCGTCGGCGCGCTCTGCTCGCGTACCTCCACGCGCTCGGCTTATGGACAGCTTTTCCTTGCGTGTTCAACTACTATACGCATATATATGGTTGCTCGCCGTTGAGACGCCGCGGAGCGCTCTGCTCGCGTCTCTGCGCGCTCGCTCTGCCAGCGGTTGGGGCCTGCGCACGATCACGTTGGGGGTCCATATGCATGCGGTTGCGCCGTGCGCGTCGCCACCATGCAGTTACATGCGGCACGATGGAGTTACGCGCTGCAAATTAGAACTGCCATCCGGGCGTGCGGATATTCCAGTCCGTCTGGCTTCCCCATTAATTCCAGCGACCATTATAACCTTAGTCTTTTCAACCTTTCGATCTCGCCCCACAACACAACAAGCACACCCACGACGACACATACATAGAGGATATCTAGCGGCGCTCCAATGGAGTTTGGCGAGCATAAAGTCGAGACCCACGCGAGGGAGACGGATCTCTCGGTGGTGTAAACCATCGACCCGGCTCTAGTGGAGGACTACATCAACACCGTGGAGCAATTGCTTGCTGGAGACAAGTACAAGGTGGTCGGCATCGACCTCCAGTACACCGCCGGTCTTCCTGGCAAAGATCAGAAGGTTGCCGTCGCCCAGTTGTGCGTGTGCCATCATGTCCTTATCTACCACTACTGCATAGCCACAGAGCCTTGCGACCATTTCGCCAGGTTTGTCAACAGCACCGACTACATGTTCGCTACGGTGGAAACCACTGATGATGTAAAAGTGCTCAGGGTTACGAGCTTGGCCTGCAAGAACCTTGTCAAAATCCGTGAGCACTACAGGGTCTGGGGCAGCACGAAAAAGGACTCCCTGGTTGAACTTGCCTCGGCCATCATCGACCCCTACTACGAAAAGATGAAGCAGGATGCCAAGAGAACAAGTCTCGTATCCTGGCACGGGGCCTGGATGCGGCAACTGGATGAACCTCACCTCAGGTTCGCGGCCAAGAGCGTGTACACATGCTACGAGATGCACAGGCGGATCGTTGACAGGAGGAAGTGCCTCGTTACTGAAATCGACGAGGCCGGATCGAGCCACAAGCAGAGTAGTAGCGGCAAGCGTCACAAGAAGTAGATGATGATCAGAGTCCTAGTTAATTTTGCATGTAATATATAGTTGACTTTGGTGTGTGGAAATGTCATGTGTGTAGTAGCCACCTATGTAATTGGATGTTTAATTTGGTTATGCAACCATGTCCTTGTAAGTGTGTATATATATGTTGCTGTTCTGTATGCAATCCCAACGCACAACACACACGTCTTATTAGCAGCAATCGTCTGTGTTATTATCGGTCTTCGCACACATTTCTAAATACTGACCTGTTTGCCGCGTATCACACACATCTTGTTATATTGAACCGTTTCTGTTATCTTGGCTCAACGCAAACAGTTCATCCGAGTGAATTGTATGCCATATATCGCACACACCTTCATCTGGCTGCCCGTTTCTGTTATTTCGCCTCATCACAAACAGTTTATCCGAGTGAACTGTATGTCGTATACCACACACGCCTCCATCTGGCTGCCCGTTTCTTTTGTTCTTCCTCATCACAAATAGTTCATTGAAATGAACCGTATGCCCCGCAACACACACGCAACTAAAATCTGAACCGTGTTTGATGTATCCGCCATCGCAAATGTTTTGCATCTTTTTTGACGGTTTTTTTACATCACCGTTTGCGATTAATGCATCGCACATAGTTTCGTCGAAGGGTCTCTGATTGTAGTGTCGCGTTAGCAGCATCCTACAGTAGTGAAGCTGCAATTTTCACTCTGCGCGCTGCTACTTCTTGAGCTGGCGTTGGTTTTTCCCTTGAAGAGGAAAGGGTGATGCGGCAAAGTAGAGATAAGTATTTCCCTCAGTTTGAGAACCAAGGTATCAATCCAGTAGGAGGTACACGCAAGTCTCCAATCTATGCACCTGCACAAACAATCAAACACTTGCACCCAACGCGATAAAGGGGTTGTCAATCCCATCACGGTCACTTACAAGGATGAGATCTGATAGAGATAGATATAAAAGATTACTAAAATGTAAAACAAAATAAAAGTAAATAAATTGCAGCAAGGTATTTTTGGGTTTTTTGGTTTATAGATCTGAAAATATATGATGGAAAATAGACCTGGGGGCCATGGGTTTCACTAGAGGCTTCTCTCTTGAAAGAAAATAATACGGTGGGTGAACAAATTACTGTCGGGCAATTGATAGAAAAGCGCAAAGTTATGATGATATCCAAGGCAATGTTTATGAATATAGGCATCATGTCCGTGTCAAGTAGACCGACTCCTGCCTGCATCTACTACTATTACTCCACACATCGACCGCTATCTAGATGACATGATGTAGACGGATAAACTAAAGCAATATGATGAAAACCCCATCTTTTTACCCTTGATGGCAACAATACAATACGTGCCTCGCTACCCCTACTTTGTCACTGGGTGAGGACACCGCAAGATTGAACCCAAAACTAAGCACCTCTCCCATTGCAAGAAGAACCAATCTAGTTGGCCAAACCAAATCGATAATTCAAAGAGAAATACAAAGATATCAAATCATGCATATAAGAATTCAGAGAAGACTCAAATAATATTCATAGATAATCTGATCATAAATCCACAATTCATCGGATCTCGACAAACACATCGCAAAAGAATATTACATCGGATAGAACTCCAAGAACATCGAGGAGAACATTGTATTGAAGATCAAAGAGAGAGAAGAAGTCATCTAGCTACTACCTATGGACCCGTAGGTCTGTGGTAAACTACTCACACATCAACGGAAGGGCAATAGAGTTGATGTAGGAGCCCTCCATGATCGAATCCCCCTCCGACAGGGTGCCGAAAAAGGTCCCAAGATGGGATTTCACGGGTAAGAAGGTTACGGCGGCGGAAAAGTATTTTGGTGGACGCTTCTGGTCGTGTGGGAATATTTGGGAATTTATAGCGGAAGAATTAGGGTTAGAGGAGTCCCGTGGGGCCCACAAGCCAGGGGGCGCGCCCTGAGGGCTTGTGGAGCCCTCGGGACTCTTCTGGCCCCCTCTCCAAGTCTGCTGGGTGTCTTCTGGTCCAAGAAAAATCATCGCGAAAGTTTTATTATGTTTGGACTCCGTTTGATATTCCTTTTCTGTAAAATTCAAAAACAAGGAAAAAACAGAAACTGGCACTGGGCTCTAGGTTAATAAGTTAATCCCAAAAATAATATAAAATAGCATATTAATGCATATAAAACATCCAAAACAGATAATATAATAGCATGGAACAATAAAATATTATAGATACGTTGGAGACGTATTAAGCATCCCCAAGCTTAATTCCTATTCGTCCTCGAGTAGGTAAATGATAAAAATAGAATTTTTGATGTGGAATGCTACCTAACATATTTATCCATGTATTTTTCTTTATTGTGGCATGAATATTCAGAACCATAAGATTCAAAACAAAAGTTTAATATTGACATAAAAACAATAATACTTCAAGCATACTAATAAAGCCATCATGTCTTGTCAAAATAACATGGCCAAAGAAAGTTATCCCTACAAAATCATATAGTCTGGCTATGCTCTATCTTCATCACACAAAGTATTAAATCATGCACAACCCCGATGACAAGCCAAGCAATTATTTCATACTTTTGATGTTCTCAAACTTTTTCAACTTTCACGCAATACATGAGCGTGAGCCATGGATATAGCACTATAGGTGGAATAGAATATGGTGTATGTGGAGATGACAAAAAGAAGGAGATAGTCTCACATCAACTAGGCGTATTAACGGGCTATGGAGATGCCCATCAATAGATATCAATGTGAGTGACTAGGGATTTCCATGCAACGGATGCACTAGAGCTATAAGTGTATGAAAGCTCAAAAAGAAACTAAGTGGGTGTGCATCCAACTCACTTGCTCACGAAGACCTAGGGCAATTTGAGGAAGCCCATCATTGGAATATACAAGCCAAGTTCTATAATGAAAAATCCCCACTAGTATATGAAAGTGACAACATAGGAGGCTCTCTATCATGAAGATCATGGTGCTACTTTGAAGCACAAGTGTGGTAAAAGGATAGTAGCATTGCCCCTTCTCTCTTTTCTCTCTTTTTTTTGTTTGGGCTTCTTTTGGCCTCTTTTTTTTTTTGTAAAGTTCGGAGACTCATCCCAACTTGTGAGGGAATCATAGCTTCCATCATTCTTTCCTCACATGGGACAATGCTCTAATAATGATGATCGTCACACTTTTATTTACTTACAACTCAAGAATTACAACTCGATTCTCGAACAAAATATGACTCTATATGAATGCCTCCAGCGGTGTACCGGGATGTGCAATGATCAAGAGTGACATGTATAAAAAAATATGAACGGTGTCCTTGCCACAAATACTATGCCAACTACATGATCATGCAAAGCAATATGACAATGATGAAGTGTGTCATAATAAATGGAATGGTGGAAGTTGCATGGCAATATATCTTGGAATGGCTATGGAAATGCCATAATAGGTAGTTATGGTGGCTGTTTTGAGGAAGGTATATGGTGGGTTTAATGCACCGGCGAGAATTGCGCTGTACTAGAGAGGCTAGCAATGGTGGAAGCGTGAGAGTGCGTATAATCCATGGACTCAACAATAGTCATAAAGAACTCACATACTTATTGCAAAAATTTATTAGCTATCAAAACAAAGTACTACTCGCATGCTCCTAGGGGGATAGGTTGGTAGGAAAAGACCATCGCTCGTCCCCGACCGCCACTCATAAGGAAGACAATCAATAAATAAATCATGCTCCGACTTCATCACATAACGGTTCACCATACGTGCATGCTACGGGAATCACAAACTTTAACAAAAGTATTTCTACCAATCCACAATTACTCACTAGCATGACTCTAATATCACCATCTTTATATCTCAAAACAAATGCAAGGAATCAAACTTCTCATAGTATTCAACGCTCTTTATATGAAAGTTTTTATTATATCCCTCTTGGATGCCCATCATATTAGGACTAAATTCATAACCTAAGCAAATTACCATGCTGTTTAGAGACTCTCAAAATAATATAAGTGAAGCATGAGAGTTCAAAAATTTCTATAAAAATAAAGCCACCGCCGTGCTCTAAAAAGATATAAGTGAAGCACTAGAGCAAATTGCCTAGCTCAAAAGATATAAGTGAAGCACATAGAGTATTCTAATAAATTACGATTCATGTGTGTCCCTCTAAAAAGGTGTGTACAGCAAGGATGATTATGGCAAACTAAAAAGCAAAGACTCATATCATACAAGACGCTCCAAGCAAAACACATATCATGTGGTGAATAAAAATATAGCCTCAAGTAAATTTACCGATGGATTGAAGAGGAAAGAGGGGATGCCATCCGGGGCATCCCCAAGCTTAGATGCTTGGTTGTCCTTGAATATTACCTTGGGTTGCCTTTGGAATCCCCAAGCTTAGGCTCTTGCCACTCCTTATTCCGTTGTCCATCAAATCTTTACCCAAAACATGAAAACTTCACAACACAAAACTCAACAGAAAATCTCATAAGATCCGTTAGTATAATAAAATAAATCACCACTTTAGGTACTGTTGTGAACTCATTATTTATTTATATTGGTGTAATATATACTGTATTCCAACTTCTCCATGGTTCATACCCCCCGATACTACCCATAGATTCATCAACATAAGCAAACAACACATTGAAAACAGAATCTGTCAAAAACAGAACAATCTGTGAATATCTGAATTTTAGTCATACTTATATAACTCCAAAAATTCTGAAAAACCGGAAAATCCTGGGAAATTTGTATGTCAATCTTTTGTAAAAAATTCAGAAGTTTTCGTTTCTTATGTGAATTTTTTAAATTCTAATACTGGATGCAAAAGTTTCTGTTTTTCAGCAAAATCAAATCAACTATCACCGTAGACCATCCCAAAGGTCATGCTTGGCTCAAACACTATTAAAACACCAAAACACAATTACTACATAAGTAATAATGTGTATTTATTGAAAAACAGAACCAAAAACAAAAAAAACAAAAATAAAATTGGGTTGCCTCCCAACAAGCGCTATCGTTTAACGCCCCTAGCTAGGCATAAAACTTTAGATCTAGGTATTGTCATCTTTGGTATGCCATCCATAAGTAGCCCTCATAATAGATTCATATGGAAACTTAATTTTATTTCTTGGAAAGTGTTCCATGCCCTTCCTTCACGAAAATTGAAATCTAATGTTTCCTTCTTTCATATCAATAATTGCACCAATCGTTCTAAGGAAAGGTCTACCAAGAATAATAGGACATGTAGGATTGCAATCTATATCAAGCACAATGAAATATATGGGCACATAATTACTATTTGTAACAATAAGAACATCATTAATCTTTCCCATAGGTTTCTTAATAGTGGAATCCGCTAGATGCAAATTTAAAGAACAATCATCAAATTCACGGAAACCTAGCACATCACATAGGGTTTTTGGAATCGTGGAAACACTAGCACCCAAATCACACAAAGTATGGCACTAATAATCTTTAATTTTAATCTTAATAGTAGGTTCCCACTCATCATAAAGTTTTCTAGGGATTTAAACTTCCAACTCAAGCTTTTCTTCAAGAGATTTCATCATAGCACCAACGATATGTTTAGTAAAAGCTTTATTTTGATTATAAGCATGAGGAGAATTCAACATGGATTGCAACAAGGAAATACAATCTATCAAAGAGCAATTATCATAATTAAAGTCCTTGAAATCGAAAAGAGTGGGTTCATCGCTACTTAAAGTTTTGACCTCTCCAATCCCACTTTTATCAATTTTTGCATTAAGATCTGTAAACTCCGAATCATTGGGACGCCTTCTAGCTAAAGTTGACTCATCTCCAGTCCCATATTTATCAAGATTTATATTATAAAACAAAGATTCAATAGGAGTCACACCAATCACTTTAATATCTTCATCATTATTCTCGCAAAAACTAGAAGAACACGCTTTTACAAACCAATCTCGCTTAGCATGCATCCTAGCGGTTCTTTCTTTACATTCATCAATAGAAATTTTAATAGCTTTCAGAGATTCATTAATATCATGCTTGGGTGGCATATATCTAATTTTCAAAGAATCAATCTCTAGAGAAATTCTATCAACGTTCCTAGCGAAATCATCAATCTTGAGCAATTTTTCTTCAACCATAGCATTGAAAACTTTTTGGGAATTAATAAAATCTTTAATATTGTTCTCAAGATCAGAGGGCATATTATTATAATTTCCATAAGAATTGTTGTAGGAATTACCATAATTATTAGAAGAATTAGTAGGAAACGGCCTAGGGTTGAAATTACCTCTATAAGCGTTATTACCAAAATTGTTCCTACCAACAAAATTCACATCCATAGATTCATTATTTTTCTCAATCAAAGTAGACAAAGGCATATCATTAGGATCAATAGGAGCACTCTTACTAGCAAACAATTTCATAAGTTCATCCATCTTTCCACTCAAAGTATTAATTTCTTCAATCGCATGCACTTTTTTACTAGTGGAAGATCTTTCGGTATGCCATTGAGAGTAATTAGCCATAATATTATATAGGAGTTTAGTAGCTTCTCCTAATATAATTTTCATAAAAGTACCTCCCGCGGCGGAATCTAAAAGATTTCTAGATGCAAAATTCAATCCAGGATAAAAAAATTGTATGATCTTCCATAAACTTAAACCATGAGTAGGGCAATTTCTTATCATCAATTTCATCCTCTCCCAAGATTGTGCAACATGTTCATTATCAAGTTGCTTAAAATTCATTATATCGTTCCTAAGGGAGATGATCTTAGCGGGAGGAAAGTACTTGGAAATAAAAGAATCTTTACACTTATTCCATGAATCAATACTATTTTTAGGCAAAGATGAAAACCAAGTTTTAGCACGATCTCGTAGAGAGAATGGGAATAGCTTCAATTTAACAATATCATTATCCACATCTTTTTTCTTTTGCATATCACACAACTCAATGAAAGTATTTAGATGGGATGCGGCATCTTCACTAGGAAGGCCAGAAAATTGATCTTTCATAACAAGATTCAACAAAGCAGCATTAATTTCATAAGATTCCGCACTAGTGGCGGGAGCAATCGGAGTACTAATAAAATCATTATTATTAGTATTGGAAAAGACACACAATTTGGTATTTTCTTGAGACATCGTGACAGAGCAACGGATCTAACACACGAGCAACCAAAAAGCAAACAAAAAGACGAATGGAAGAAGGGCGAATAAAAAGGCAAATCTTTTTGTGTTTTTCTGAAAACGTTTTAGAAGTGGGGGAGAGGCAAATGAGAGGCAAATGGAAAATAATGTAATGCAAGAGATGAGAGTTTATGGTGGGTACTTGGTAGGCTTGATGTTGAACCTCCCCGGCAACGGTGCCAGATATTCTTCCTGCTACTTCTTGAGCTTGCATTGGTTTTTCCCTTGAAGAGGAAAGGGTGATGCAGCAAAGTAGAGATAAGTATTTCCCTTAGTTTGAGAACCAAGGTATCAATCCAGTAGGAGGTACACGCAAGTCTCCAATCTTTGCACCTGCACTAACAATCAAACACTTGCACCCAACGCGATAAAGGGGTTGTCAATCCCTTCACGGTCACTTGCAAGGATGAGATCTGATAGAGATAGATATAAAAGATTACTAAAACGTAAAACAAAATAATAGTAAATAAATTGCGGCAAGGTATTTTCAGGATTTTCGGTTTATAGATCTGAAAATATATGATGGAAAATAGACCCGGGGGCCATAGGTTTCACTAGAGGCTTCTCTCTTGAAAGAAAATAATACGGTGGGTGAACAAATTACTGTCGAGCAATTGATAGAAAAGCGCAAATTTATGACGATATCCAAGGCAATGATTATGAATATTGGCATCACGTCTGTGTTAAGTAGACCGACTCCTGCCTGCATCTACTACAATTACTCCACACATCAACCGCTATCCAGCATGCATCTAGAGTATTAAGTTCATAAGAATGGAGTAACGCCTTAAGTAAGATGACATGATGTAGAGGGATGAACTCAAGCAATATGATGAAAACCCCATCTTTTTACCCTTGATGGCAACAATACAATACGTGCCTCGCTACCCCTACTTTGTCACTGGGTGAGGACACCGCAAGATTGAACCCAAAACTAAGCACCTCTCCCATTGCAAGAAGAACCAATCTAGTTGGCCAAACCAAATCGATAATTCGAAGAGAAATACAAAGATATCAAATCATGCATATAAGAATTCAGAGAAGACTCAAATAATATTCATAGATAATCTGATCATAAATACACAATTCATCGGATCTCAACAAACACATCGCAAAAGAATATTACATCGGATAGAACTCCAAGAACATCGAGGAGAACATTGTATTGAAGATCAAAGAGAGAGAAGAAGTCATCTAGCTACTACCTATGGACCCGTAGGTCTGTGGTAAACTACTCACGCTTCATCGGAAGGGCAATAGAGTTGATGTAGAAGCCCTCCATGATCGAATCCCCCTTCGGCAGGGTGTCGAAAAAGGTCCCAAGATGGGATCTCACGGGTACAGAAGGTTACGACGGCGGAAAAGTATTTTGGTGGAGGCTTCTAGTCGTTTGGGAATATTTGGGAATTTATAGTGAAAGAATTAGGGTTGGAGGAGTCCTGTGGGGCCCACAAGCTAGGGGGCGCACCCCCCCCTTAGGGCGCACCCTGAGGGCTTGTGGAGCCCTCGGGACTCTTCTGGCCCCCTCTCCAAGTCTGCTGGGTGCCTTCTGGTCCAAGAAAAATCATCGCGAAAGTTTTATTCCGTTTGGACTTCGTTTGATATTCCTTTTCTATAAAATTCAAAAACAAGGAAAAAAAAATAGAAACTGGCACTGGGCTCTAGGTTAATAAGTTAGTCCCAAAAATAATATAAAATAGCATATTAATGTATATAAAACATCCAAAACAGATACTATAATAGCATGGAACAATCAAAAATTATAAATACGTTGGAGACGTATTACGCGCGTGTGTGAGGGGGGGGGGTCATCTGAAGGGGCGACAAGGGTCATGCCTCCTTGTGTGAGACGATGATAAGGAGGTCTAAAAGGGGAAATATTGGTTGGGTATGATCTGGCTCCTAAGCGCGCGTGTGTGGAGTCGGGTGGGCCCACTTGCTGATGTATTTATGTGCTTGTAATTAAAATGGAAGTGATGATGAATGAAAATATTTTTTGAACATCTCGCCTCATCTATGCATACTCATCCCTTAAGAATATCTTCTCGCCGTAAATTCTCCTATTCCCGAGCCAAATCAACGTAGATTCGATCTCATCATACACCAGAGACTATAGGTGCCAGCCTTACCCTTCTAGAAACCTTCGCAACATGAGTCATCCTCATGTTTTGATAGTGGCTGGCTACGAAGGTGAGCGAGGGGTAGGTGGCGCTGATGAATTGGTTTGGCAATAGTGGCATTAATAGTGCTGACGTGCCACCACCGCAGCATCAGCATATGTAGGATGTGATGGGCCTTAACGATCCCATGCTAAGTGTGATGTGTAACAATAACAACAAGAGGATGTATGCACATTACTACTTCTATCTCCGTAGAAATTTATTATGGCGTAGTAGTGCTCTAGTCACTCATTCATAATTCAGTGGTTTCAAGACTATATGCTCTATATAACAATGGAATTAATTCCCGGGCGCTACCGAAGCTGATAGCTTTCCCTTGTTTTGCAAGGTCTTCTGTGACATACTTTAGAAATGCTTAGGGTGGGGGCACTTCAATGCCTTCTTTATTTGATTTTATTTCCTTGTTCTTGAATTGCCATATTAGAGTATGTGAGAAGGAGGGTTGCCATATTAAAGTGTATAGTAAGCAGGAAAATGCCGGCTGACTAACGGCGGTGGCTACCGGGCCTTGCTAGGCGGCTTGAGAGACTCTTGTTTGAAAAACACCCAAACACGGTGCCGATCTGTTTACTCGTGCACCCTTGAGGGGGTCGAGATTAATTCTCAACATTGAGTGATGTGGGAACCAAAAGGCCAAAGATCTAGCCAGAGGATGACTGAGAATTTTGAGCAGACTAATTGTGAGTAAATCATCAGAATAAGATCTCTTGTTGTCCATGTTATTAAGTACTAACTAGAATGATTTGAACTTGATTACAAACAATAATAATTAGATACACAATGTAAACACATTTAAATATAGGAAACTAATTTGATGATCCAAAAAGTGTATGGTTCAAGTGCGAATCACTTGCATTCAATTTTTTCTTGGGTGGTGGTTCAAGGTAGAGGTGATAAATCTTTGTTTTCCATGTTGTTTAGTAGTAAGTGAAATGATCTAAGATAATATTACAACCAATATAATTAGCTAAATAGTGTAACACACACTTAATTTCAGGGAAATGTTACTATGATCCAAAAAGTGTATGGTCCAAGTGTAAATGACACACATTCGACTTCTCAAATGTCTACACTACAATTTGGATGAAATTAGAGCCCAAATATCTAAGGCCTCGAGGAGCCTTGATGTGAGAAGTGTTGAAATATATTTCCCACTTTTCTTCATTGGTTCAGACTTTTGGATGAACTAGATGGTGCATGAACTCAGTACCCTACTCCATCATCTTTGGCCGCGATAAGTTTTTTTGACAACGTGTTTTGCCATGCACAATTCCACAGCACTTACATGTTACTTTAATAAAGCACTAAATGCCATACTTAGACAAACGATCAGATAAGGTGTGTGAACTAGTATCTTGAGATGTAACCACGTTACATCATACATGATTACCCCCAATATATGGCGAGTTTGGTGTCCACTTGCGAATTTATGGCATAACTTGTCACATCATACTTCTCTAGACTGCTCCCCCTTCAAGCTCTCTATGATAAGGAACCTAATTTTGGCTCCATACCAAATAAGGCCATGATGACTGCATCATCCTTACAGATCAACAGGAATTCGGATATTTGGTATATGCTCATCACCTTTAGCAGATGAAGCCAAAGGTATAGTGGTCGATGAAGTCAAGGGATAGTTGTCGACCCTAACCGTATATGTTGTAACATAGGAAGATTACAATGTACTAAGTCATCACTTTTTGACAACTGCGATACACGGAGGCACTTGGCCTCAAGGGTAGATCCCCGTCATGTGTCCCTCGCAGGCCACTCATTATAAAATAAAGAAAATGGGGAAGTTTTATGGGATATATGATCAATGGTAAGAGGTATGTGTGTATGAGTACGCCGACCTATCACCGCACGGTGACCATAGGCAACAAGGTGGTTATTTTTTCAAGGTACAATGGTCACCCCGCCCGCAAATGTCGTGACATGACAAGATTAGGACGTCCTCGAGCACCGCTTTCTATAAGCTGCAGTTTTCACCATGCGTGTGTGTGAAGGGGGCGGGGTCATCTGAAGGGGCGGGAAGTGTCATGCCTTCTTGTGTGAGACGATGCCAAGGAGGTCTAAAAGGGGAAAGATTAGTTGGGTATGATTTAGCTCCATGTCGCGCGTGTGTGGGGTTGGGTGGGCCCACTTGCCGATGTATTTTATGTGCTTGTAATCAAAATAGAAGTGATGATGAATGAAAATGTTTTCCGAACATCTTGCTCATCTATGCATACTCATCCCCTTAAGCATCTCTTGTCGCCGTAAATTCTCCTATTCCCGAGCCGAATCAATGTAGATTCGATCTCATCATACACCAGAGACTATAAGTGACAGCCTTACCCTTCTAGAAACCTTCGCAACATGGGCCATCCTCATGTTTTGATTGTGGCTAGCTGCAAAGGTGAGCGAGGGGCAGGTGGCGCAGATGAAGTAGTTTGGCAACAGTGGCGTTGATAGTGCCCATGAGCCATCGCCGCAGCATCAGCATATGGAGGATGTAATGGGCCTCAACGATCCCATGGCAACTGTGCTGCGCAACAATAATGACGAGAGGATGTACGCACTTTACTACTTCTATCTTTGTAGAAATTTATGTATGGCGTAGTAGTGCTCTGATCACTCATTCATCTTTCAGGGGTTTCAAGACTATATGCTCTATATAACAATGGAATCAATTCCCGTACGCTACCGAAGATGATAGCTTTCCCTTGTTTTGCGAGGTCTTCTGTGACATACTTTCAGGAACACTTAGCGTGGGGGCACTTCAGTACCTTCTTATTTGATAGTATGTCCTTGTTGTTGAATTGTCTGCCATATTAGAGTATGCGAGAGGAAGGGTTGCCATAGTAAAGCATACAGGAAGCAGGGGAAAGCTGGCTGAATAGCGGCGGTGGCTGCCGGGACTTGCTTGGCGGCTTGAGAGACTCTTGTTTGAAAAACACCAAAACACGGTGCCGATCTATTTACTCGTGCATCCTTGAGGGGGTCGAGATTCTCAACATTAAATGATGTGGGAACTAGAAGGCCAAAGAGCAAGCTAGGGGATGACTGAGAATTTTCGGCAGATTAATTGTGAGTAGATCATAAGAATAAGAACTCTTGTTGTCCATGTTATTAAGTACTAACTAGAATGATTTGAACTTTATTACAAACAATAATAATTAGCTACACCATGTAAACACATTTATTCATAGGAAAACTATATGATGATAAAAAAGTGTATGGTTCAAGTGGGAATCACATGCATTCAATTTTTTCTTGGGTGGTGGTTCATGGTAGAGGTGATAAATCTTTGTTTTCCATGTTGTTTAGTAGTAAGTGAAATGATCTAAGATATATTGCAACAAATATAATTATCTAAATAGTGTAACACACTTAATTATAGGGAAATGGTACAACGATCCAAAAAGTGTATGGTCCATGTGTAAAAGACACACATTCGATTTCTCAAATGTCTACAATACAATTTTGATGAAATTTGAGCTCAAATATCTAAGGCCTCGAGGAGCCTTGATGTGAGAAGTGTTGTAATACAGTTCCCACTTTTCTTCATTGGTTTTGACTTTTGGATGAACTAGATGGTGCATGAACTCAGTACCCTACTCCATCATCTTTGGCCGCGATAAGTTTTTCAACAATGCGTTTTGGCATGCACAATTGCACGTCACTGATACACTACTTTAATAAAGCACTACATGTCATACTTAGAGGAACAGTCAGACAAGGCGGGTGAACTAGTACCCCGAGATGTAACCACGTTACAACATCCATGATTGCCCCAATATATGGTGAGTTTGGTGTCCACTTGTGAAATTATGGCATAACTCGTTGCATCATACTTCTCTAGACTACTCCCCTTCAAGCTGTCTATGATGTGGAACCTAACTTTCGTGCCACACCATATAAGGCCATGATGACCGCATCATCCTTACAGATCGACAGGAATTCTGATATTTGGTACATGCTCATCACCTTTAGTAGATGAACATGTATATATAATGTTGAAGACCATATGAAGACGTACACAGACAAGAGTCAGCAATGGTGTATGGTTGATTTGTTCACATATGCCTACCACTATATTGGAGTGATCCATGGAGAAAAAGGTATCAACGCGGTGATGTAATTGAAAGGATAGCAGTCGATCCTAACCGCTGATGTCGTACCATAGGAAGATTACAATGTCCTCAAGCGTCGCTTTTCGACAACTGCAATTCAAGGAGGGGCTTAGCCTCAAGGGTAGATACCCGTCACGTGTCCCTTGCAGGCCAGTCATTACAAAATAAAGAAAATGGGGGAAGTTTGTGGGTATGAGAACAGCGATAAGGGGTATGTGTGTATGAGTATTCCCATCGATCACCGCATGGTGACCATCGGCAACAAGGTGGTGATGTTTTCAAGATCCAATGGTCACCCCACCAGCTAACATCGTGACATGACAAGATTAGGACGTCCTCGAGCACCGCTTTCTACAAGCTGCAATTTTCACCGTACACGCGTGTGTGAGGGGGGGGGGGTGGGGTGGGGGTCATCTGAAGGGGCGACAAGTGTCATGCCTCCTTGTGTGAGACGATGACAAGGAGGTCTAAAAGGGGAAAGATTGGTTGGGTATGATCTGGCTCCTAGGCGCGCGTGTGTGGAGTTGGATGGGCCCACTTGCCGATGTATTTATGTGCTTGTAATCAAAATGGAAGTGATGATGAATGAAAATATTTTTTGAACATCTCGCCTCATCTATGCATACTCATCCCTTAAGAATCTCTTCTTGCCATAAATTCTCCTATTCCCGAGCCAAATCAACGTAGATTCATTCTCATCATACAACAAATACTATAGGTGCCAGCCTTACCCTTCTAGAAACCTTCGCAACATGAGTCATCCTCATGTTTTGATTGTGGTTGGCTGCAAAGGTGAGCGAGGGGCAGATGGCGCAGATGAATTGGTTTGGCGATAGTGGCATTAATAGTGCTGACATGCCACCGCCGCAACATCAGCATATGGAGGATGTGATGGGCCTCAATGATCCCATGCTAACTGTATACAGTTCACTACTTCTATCTCCGTAGAAAATTATTATGGCGTAGTAGTGCTCTGATCACTTATTCATAATTCAGGGGTTTCAAGACTATATGCTCTATATAACAATGGAATTAATTCCCGCACGCTACCGAAGCTGATAGCTTTCCCTTGTTTTGCGAGGTCTTTTGTGACATACTTCAGAAACGCTTAGGGTGGGGGCACTTCAATGCCTTCTTTATTTGGTAGTATTTCCTTGTTCTTGAATTGCCATATTAGAGTATGTGAGAAGGAGGGTTCCCATATTAAAGTATACATGAAGCAGGGAAATGTCGGCTGACTAGCGGCGGTGGCTGCCGGGCCTTGCTAGGCGGTTTGAGAGATTCTTGTTTGAAAAACACCCAAACACGATGCCGATCAGTTTACTCGTGCACCCTTGAGGGGGTCGAGATTAATTCTCAACATTGAGTGATGTGGGAACCAAAAGGCCAAAGATCTAGCCAGAGGATGACTGAGAATTTTGAGCAGACTAATTGTGAGTAAATCATAAGAATAAGAACTCTTGTTGCACATGTTATTAAGTACTAACTGGAATGATTTGAACGTGGTTACAAACAATAATAATTAGATATACAATGTAAACACATTTAATTATAGGAAAGTGATTTGATGATCCTAAAAGTGTATGGTTCAAGTGCGAATCACATGCACTCAATTTTTTCTTGGGTGGTGGTTCATGGTAGAGGTGAAAAATCTTTGTTTTCCATGTTGTTTAGTAGTAAGTGAAATGATCTAAGATAATATTACAACCAATATAATTAGCTAAATAGTATAACACACACTTAATTTCAGGGAAATGGTACAATGATCCAAAAGAGTATGGTCCAAGTGTAAATGACACACATTCAACTTCTCAAATGTCTACACTATAATTTCGATGAAATTAGAGCTCAAATATCTAAGGCCTCGAGGAGCCTTGATGTGAGAAGTGTTGAAATATATTTCCCACTTTTCTTCATTGGTTCAGACTTTTGGATGAACTAGATGGTGCATGAACTCAGTACCCTACTCCATCATCTTTGGCCGCGATAAGTTTTACGACAACGTGTTTTGCCATGCACAATTCCACGACACTTACACGCTACTTTAATAAAGCACTAAATGCCATACTTAGACGAATAGTCAGATAAGGTGTATGAACTAGATCTTGAGATGTGACCACGTCTATGATTGCCCCCAATATATAGCAAGTTTGGTGTCCACTTGTGAATTTATGGCATAACTTGTCGCATCATACTTCTCTAGACTGCTCCCCATTCAAGCTCTCTATGATGTGGAACCTAATTTTGGCTCCATACCAAATAAGGCCATGATGACCGTATCATTCTTACAGATCATCAGGAATTTGGATATTTGGTACATGCTCATCACCTTTAGCAGATGAACACACACACACAAACACACACACACACACACATATATATAATGATGAAGACCATATGAAGACGTACACGAAAAAGTGTCCTGAATGGTGGATTGTTGATTTGTGCACATATGCCCACCACTATATTGGAGTGATCCATGGAGAAAAAGGTATCAGCGCGGTGACGTAAGTCAAGGGATAGTGGTCGACCCTAACCGTATATGTTGTAACATAGGAAGATTGCAATGTACTAAGTCGTCACTTTTTGACAATTGCGATACACGGAGGCGCTTGGCCTCAAGGGTAGATCCCTGTCACGTGTCCCTCGCAGGCCCTCATTATAAAATAAAGAAAATGGGGTAGTTTTATGGGATATGTGATCAATGGTAAGGGGTATGTGTGTATGAGTACGCCGACCTATCACCGCACGGTGACCATAGGCAACAAGGTGGTGATGTTTTCAAGGTCCAATGGTCACCCCACCCACAAATGTCGTGACATGACAAGATTAGGACATCCTCAAGCACCTCTTTCTACAAGCTACAATTTTCACCGTGCGCCCGTGTGTGTGAGGGGGGGTCATCTGAAGGGGCGGCAAGTGTCATGCCTCCTTGTTTGAGATGATGATGATGAGGTCTAAAAGCGGAAAGATTGGTTGGGTATGATCTGGCTCCATGTCGTGCGTGTGTGGGGTTGGGTTGGCCCACTTGCCGATGTATTTATGTGCTTGTAATCAAAATAGAAGTGATGATGAATGAAAATATTTTCCGAACATCTCACCCATCTATGCATACTCATCCCCTTAAGCATCTCTTGTCACCGTAAATTCTCCTATTCCCGAGCCAAATCAGTGTAGATTCGATCTCATCATATAGCACAGACTATAGGTGCCAGCCTTACCCTTCTAGAATCCTTTGCAACCCGAGCCATCCTCACTCCTTGATTGTGCATGGATGCATAGGTGAGCGAGTGGTAGGCGGCGCAGATGAATTGGTTTAGCAACAGTGGCATTGATAGTGCTAACGTGCCACCACCGCAGCATCAGCATACGGAGGATGTGATGGGCCTCGACGATCCCATGCTAACTGTGCTGCGCAACAATAACAACGAGAGGATGTACGCACTTTACTACTTCTATCTCCGTAGAAATTTGTGTACGGCGTGGTAGTGCTCTAATCAGTCATTCATCATTCATGGGTTTCAATACAATATGCTCTAGATAACAATGGAATCAATTCCCGCACGCTACCGAAGTTGGTAGCTTTCCTTCGTTTTGCGAGGTCTTCTGTGACATACTTTCATAAACGCTTAGGGTGAGGGCACTTCAATGCCTTCTTTATTTGATATTATTTCCTTGTTCTTGAATTTCCATATTAGAGTATGTGAGGAGGGTTGCCATATTAAAGTATATGGGAAGCAGGGGAATGTCGGCTGACTAGCGGCGGTGGCTGCCGTGTCTTGCTAGGCGGTTGAGAGACTCTTGTTTGAAAAACACCCAAACACAGTGCCGATCTGTTTACTCGTGCACCCTTGAGGGGTCGCGATTAATTCTCAGCATTAAATGATGTGGGAACCAAAAGGTCAAAGAGCAAGCTAGAGGATGGCTGAGAATTTTGGGCAGATTAGTTGTGAGTATATCATAAGAATAAGAACTCTTGTTGTCCATGTTATTAAGTACTAACTTGAATGATTTGAACTTGATTACAAGTGATAATAATTAGCTACACAATGTAAACATATTTAATTATTGAAAACTCTTTGATAATCCAAATAGTGTGTGGTTCAAGTGCAAATCGCATGCATTCAATTTGTTCTGGGGTGGTGGTTCAAGGTAGAGGTGATAAATCTTTGTTTTCCTTGTTGTTTAGTAGTAAGCGAAATGATCTAAGATAATATTGCAACCAATATAATTAGCTAAATGGTGTAACACACTTAATTACAGGGAAATGGTACGACGATCCAAAAAGTGTATGGTCCAACTTTAAATGACACACATTTGACTTCTCAAATGTCTACACTACAATTTTGATGAAATTAGAGCTCAAATATCTAAGGCCTCGACTTGCCTTGATGTGAGAAGTGTTGAATATTTCCCACTTTTCTTCATTGGTTCATACTTTTGGATGAACTAGATGGTGCATGAACTCAGTAGCCTACTCCATCATCTTTGACCGCGATAAGTTTTTGACAACGCGTTTTGGCATGCACAATTCCGCGTCACAGACACACTACTTTAATAAAGCACTACACGTCATACTTAGATGAACGGTTAGACAAGGCCCGTGAACTAATATCTCGAGATGGAACCATGTTACAACATCCATGATTTCCCCAATATATGGCAAGTTTCGTGTCCACTTGCGAAATTATGGCATAACTCGCCGCATCATAGTTCTCTTGACCACTCCCCCTTTAAGGTCTCTATGATGTGGAACCTAATTTTGGCGCCATACCAAATAAGGCCATGATGACCACATCATCCTTACAGATCGACAGGAATTCTGATATTTGGTACATGCTCACCACCTTTAGTAGATGAACATGTATATACAACGATGAAGACCATATGAAGACGTACACGAACAAGAGTCGGCAATGGTGGATTGTTGATTTGTTCACATATGACTACCTCTATATTGGAGTGATCCGTGGAGAAAAAGGTATCGACATGGCAATGTAATTCAAAGGATAGTGGTCGATCCTAACCGCTGATGTCGTAACATAGGAAGATTACAATGTCCTCAAGCGTCACTTTTCGACAACTGCAATTTAGGGAGGGGCTTGGCCTCAAAGGTAGATTCCCGTCACGTGTCCCCCGCAGGCCACTCATTACAGAATTAAGAAAATGGGGGAAGTTTTGTGCGATATGAGATGAATGGCAAGGGGTATGTGTGTATGAGTATGCCCACATATCACCGCAAAATGAACCATAGGCAACAAGGTGGTGATGCTTTCAAGGTCGAATGGTCACCCCACCCGCTAATGTCATGACATGACAAGATTAGGATGTCCTCGAGCACCGCTTTCTACAAGCTGCAATTTTCACCATGCGCGGGTGTGTGTGTGTGTGTGGGGGGGGGCATCTGAAGGTGCGACAAGTGTCATGCCTCCTTGTGTAAGACGGTGGCATGGAGGTCTTAAAGGGCATAGATTGGTTGGGTATGATCTGGCTCGGCGCACGTGTGTGCGGTTGGGTGGGCCCACTTGCCGACGTATTTATGTGCTTGTAATCAAAATGGAAGTTATGATGAATGAAATTTTTTTCTGAACATCTCACCTCATCTATGCATACTCACCCCCTTAAGCATCTATTATCGCCATAAATTCTCCTATTCCCGAGCCAAATCAACGTAGATTCGATCTCATGATACACTGGAGACTATAGGTGCCAGCCTTACCCTTCTAGAATCCTTCGCAACATGTGCCATCCTCACATTTTGATTGTGGCTATCTGTAAAGGTGAGCGAGGGGCAGGTGGCGCAGATGAATTGGTTTAGCAACAGTGGCATTGATAGTGCCGATTCGCTACCGCCTCGGCATTAGCATATGGAGGATGTGATGGGCCTCAACGATCCCATGCTAACTGTGCTGCGCAGCAATAACAACGAGAGGATGTACGCACTTTACTACTTCTATCTCCGTAGAAATATATGTACCACGTAGTAGAGCTCTGATTACTCATTCATCATTCAGGGTTTTCAAGACTATATGCTCTATATAACAATGGAATCAATTCCCACATGCTACCGAAGTTGATAGCTTTCCCTTGTTTTGCTTGGTCTTCTATGACATATTTCAGAAACGCTTAGGGTGGGGGCACTTCAATGCCTTCTTTATTTGATATTATTTCCTTGTTCTTGAATTTCCATATTAGAGTATGTGATAAGGAGGGTTGCCATATTAAAGTATACTGGAAGCAGGGGAATGTCGGCTGACTTGCGGCGGTGGCTGCCGGGCCTTGCTTGGCGGCTTGAGAGAGTCTTGTTTGAAAAACACCCAAACATGGTGCCGATCTGTTTAATCGTGCACCCTTGAGTGGGTCGAGATTAATTATCAACATTAAATGATGTGGGAACCAAAAGGCATAGCAAGCTAGAGGATGACTGAGAATTTTCGGCAGATTAATTGTGACTAAATCATAAGAATAAGAACTCTTCTTTTCCATGTTATTAAGTACTAACTGGAATGATTTTAACTTGCTTACAATAAATAGTAATTAGCTACACTATGTAAATACATTTAATTATAGGAGAATGTTTTGATGAGCCAAAAAGTGTATGGTTCAAGTGCCAATCACATGCATTCAATATTTTCTTGGGTGGTGGTTGAAGTTACAGGTGATAATCTTTGTTTTCCATGTTATTTAGTAGTAAGTGAAATGATCTAAGATAATATTGCAACAAATATACTCCCTCCGTTCCCTTATATAAGGTGTATTTTTTTTCAGAAGTCAAATGACTCCATGTTTGACCAAGTTTGTACAAAATATATTCATATCCATAGTACCAAATTTATATCATTTGATCCATCATGAGATGTAGCTCATATTTTATATATTAGGTATTTCACATGTTGATATTTTATTCAATAATCTTGGTCAAACATTCGAATGCTTGACTTGCTCGGAAATCGATACACCTTATATTCTATAATGGAGGGAGTAATTAGCTAAATAGTGTAACACACACTTAATTACAGGGAATGGTACAACGATCCAAAAAGAGTATGGTCCAAGTGTAAATGACACACATTCGACTTCTCAAATGTCTACACTACAATTTGGATGAAATTAGAGCTCAAATATCTAAGGCCTCGAGGAGCCTTGATGTGAGAGGTGTTGAAATATATTTCCCACATTTCTTCATTGGTTCAGACTTTTGGATGAACTAGATGGCGCATGAACTCAGTACCCTACTCCATCATCTTTGGCCGCAATAAGTTTTTCGACAACGTGTTTTGGCATGCACAATTCCACATCACTGACACGCTACTTTAATAAAACACTACACATCATACATAGATGAACGGTCAGACAAGGCATGTGAACTAGTATCTCGAGATGTAACCACATTACAACATCCATGATTGCCCCAATATTTGGCGAATTTGGTGGTCACTTGCAAAATTATGGCATAACTCATCGCATCATAGTTCTCTAGAGCGCTCCCCCCTTCAAGCTCTCTATGATGTGGAACTTAATTTTGGCACCATACGTAATAAGGCCATGATGACCGCATCATCCTTACATATCGACAGGAATTCTGATATTGGGTACATGCTCATCACCTTTAGTAGATGAACATGTATATATAATGATGAAGACCATATGAAGACGTACACGAATAAGAGTGAGTCGGCAAAGGTGGATTGTTGATTTGTTCACATATGCCCACCACTATATTGGAGTGATCCATGGAGAAAAAGGTATCAACGCGCCGATGTAATTAAAGGGATAGTGGTCTATCGTAACCGGAGTTGTGGTAACATAGGAAGATTACAATGTCCTCAAGCGTCACTTATTTAGTCTCGCAACTCGTGAGGTGCTAATTGGTGGCTTGCCGGCGGGCGAGCGCGATCTCACCGGCCTGGTGATCTGGCGCCAACAGGTACTCCTCCTCGCTGGAAGCGTGCACCCGGTCCACGTACCGCCAAGCGTAGATGAGGCGCTTGGGCTCGACTGCACTCAGGGCTTTGGCACGGGCGTCCTCCGCCACCCTCACGGCCCTCGCACGAGCCTTCTGCCAAAGGGCCAATTGCCTGACACGCTCGGACGCGACATAGGCCTGCCAGGCAGTATGCCTCGTGGCGCGCTTCTCTTCCTCGGCTTTCTTCTCCGCCTCTATTTTGGCACGCTCTGCCGGAGGCAAAGCCTCCTACAAGGCGACCTCCATTTCTTTCCAAAGCTCCTCAAGGCTGGGGGCTCGGCGGGCGGCGCGATGTTCTCCTCGTAGCGGGGAGCCGACGCGTCCTCCGACGCGCTTGCTGGCGAGACTGGGAATGCCAACGCGTCCACCTCGACGCGTCCCGGCGAGGAGCGGAACGCCGACGCATCCTCCTCGACTAGTGGCGGCGAGGAACGGAACGGTGACGCGTGACCCTCCGCGCGGGGTAGCGAGGGGCACCTAGGGCTTGGGAGGGGCGATGCCATGGTGGTCGACGTGAGAGGGAGGGGGAGGAGATTGCGATGAACGTGAGCGTTCTTCCGAATGCCATGGGAGGCGCAGTATTTATAGCGAGCAATGGCACACCTACGTAAGATATGTTGCATGATTAACGTAACAGCTACGTGGGCATATTTGTTGGAGTAAATTACGGGGGAGGGAAGGGGTGGAAATATTGCTGGTCACAACAGATTGGACGAGCGTGGGGGGAGGAGAGTCATGCATGCAGATTTTTTTCACACGGGGTGGAGTGGTGGGACTGCCAGAGGGAGAAGGAGAGTCAAGCAGGCAGATTGTTTTCACACATGGAGAGGAAAGATTTGGAGATGAACAGGCTTCCTGCAGGTATGGGGAACGGTGCATAATAAGTCATCTTACATGCAATGAACTGACCATTGCATGCTGGGCTAGGTATAGTCTCAAGTCATTAAAAACGTACACGCCCCACACATGTTTAGATTTCAAGGTGCACTAAATTATTGCATGCAATGATTAAGGCTGGCCATAGTGGTGGTATCTTAGCTGGTATCATGCACACGGGAATAGCAAACATGCTGATGTGGCAAAGAATCAAAGAAGAGAGGGGGGTTAGAGTAACATAGGTAGATACCGTATCATGTTAAATACTATGCTACTTTCTGTCATGCATGGCACTATAAAGGTAGTCCCGTATCATACACTAGTATCATGCACATGATCCTGTATATGATACTTTCCACTATGAGTAGCCTAAAGAGAATATTGACTAATGCATGTAAAAATCTTTGTCATTTACTAGTGTTCATGCATGCATGCCATGCGATAATGCATTGGTAAACACATTTTTTTGTGAAGAACGAGAACATTAATTGAGTACTTTTGCAGACTACAAAAACTATTCCACCACCTCTATCTTGGTAAGAGTAGGTGAAAATTTTGAAACAAGCCCTTTAAACTAGAAGGGAGGTAGTAGTACTCTAATAGCTAACCTTGTTGTGATGACTAGATAGGACATGGCACACACCTGCACGGAGGAACTTGTCTGCATTGTGCATATAAGTTTTGTCTGAAGTCAATGTACCTCTACTTTGACCAAACTTATAGAAAAATGTATCAACATTCACAATGTCAAATCAGTATTTTTATACTCATTATGAAATGTAGTTTCATAAAATATATATTTGGTATTGTATATATTGATATTTTTAGTATAAATTTGATCAAACTTTGCAAACTTTGACTTGACACAAATTTTACGCGGAGTAAAAAGGACCAGAGGGAGTATCATGCATGCGGAGTAGGCAAAAAAATTGCTCATTTATAGCCGTCCGAAGTCAAAGGGCGCGACCGCGCGAGGGAGGCGAAGGTCGTGGGAGGCGCGACGATTGACGGAATTAAGTGAAGTTACATGCAAGCGCCGGCATGGCGTGCGAACACGCAGAAGCTATACCGTCAGGCCTACGATGTGGGTCTAGTAGACATGACATCTAGTGGGTCCCGCATAGTACTCGAGAACTCTTTGGGGGCATGCAGCCGTTTATCCACTGGGCAAGCCACCACCCCACACCGTTCGCACGCCCTACTCGTCCCTGTCTTCTACCTTACAACAGTGCGCTCCCAGTCGTCCCATCCTTTCACATTACACCAGTTCCACTTCTCCTAACCCGCCTCCAAAATCCATGGCCTCCCAAATCTCCATGATCGGCGGTGAGTACAAGGTTAGAACCATCACCGGCGATGAGTTCATCGTCATCTACACCCGTAGATCCGCGACGGTGGAAGCATGCCTTGGTCGCTTCCTACACATGTTCAAAAGTTCAAAGGATGAGTGGGTCGCTGGGCTAGATGTTGAGTACACCACAGTCCTGGAAAAGGAGAAGCTTCTAAAGGTGGCAGAGATGAAGAAGCCCGCCATGATCCAGGTTTGCGTACATAACGTGTGCTTGGTCTACCACATATGCCATGCCGATGTTAGGTGCCAGGATTTTGAGTTCTTCCTCAAGGACAAAAGAGTGAAATTCGTTACTGTAGACTTTACGAACGACAGGAGAGTCCTGGATCGGATAGGCCTCATTGTAGGCCAGCCCTTCGATCTCCAGAAGGAAAGCCTGGTGTCCTCCTCTCAGCCTTCAATGCTGACCCTGGCAGTAGCCATGATTGATCCTTCATACGCTCAACTGAAGAAACCTCACCCGAAGTTTCATCATGCATGGGAGTCGAAGAAAATAGATGAAGATCACATCGTGTACGCAGCAACGGATGCCTACCTTTGTTTAAATATCTACAAGGGTTGGATGAAGAAGTAGAGCCCAGTGTCCGATTCAAGCAAAGAAGTGTCGGCGAAGAGGAAGAGGAAGAGGGACGAGGACCAAGTCGAGGACGTGGACTCGGGCTCCGAGTAAGGTGACAGTGCCGTTGCTCATGCTGGTTCTACTGCAGTGTCAAGCGGACTAGTTGCTTAGTTTTATTTCAGGGGTGTGTTGTGCTGAGCCCGCAGCAGAACTATGTTATGTTCTTTCTCGTTATTTGAACTCTTTAGTTCGTACAGTAGTACTAGTATGTCTTACTACTGTTCTTCTTGTAGTTGGTACTACTACTCGTATCTTCGCGTTCCTACTGTACTTAATACGTACTAGTAGTATAATTTGGGTTAGTCGATTTGTGAAAGAAGTTCGACGGAGCGAAGGAAGAAGATGGCAGAGAAGCTACCCCAGTATCAATATTAGGGTGGCAGGGTGCCCATGATCTATCTTATGAGTGTTGGGTGTGGAATGCAGTTCGCCAGAAAAAGTGGATCGTGCCCGGGGTTAAACGGATGGCGGGGGTGGGGGGGAGCATGGCGGTGGCAAGCGGTTCAGGGGAGGGCGGGGCGGCGGCAGGCGGTTAGGCCTGTGGCGAGCTGGCGGCTCGATGCCTGAGAGAGAAGATGAACAGTGCATCATTATCGGAGGTTGAAGAAGCCCTTCTGGCCGTTCATGTTGCATCCAATGGCTCACAAGAGTCGACTGACCCAAATTGTTCCTTCAGATTGCAGGATCCATGTGGCATTCAAGGTCTTGAAGGTAGATTCCACATCCGCACCCGGTTTGCGGGCTCGGCGCGGGCGCGACCGGCTTCCGCCGCGATAGCCACCATGCGCGCTTCCTCCGCGCGGGCGGAGACGACAATGACACGCTATCTCCTCCTCGCCGGCGTGCTAGAGCACGCGCTCGTCCTCCTCTTTGTACGCTGCGGGGATAGACGCGGCTCCACTTGCTCGCGTGCTTGGCAGCACGGCGGCATCGCGAGGAGGGACTGCAGACGATGTGAGTGGGCGAGCCTTCGGCTTCATGGCACAGGGATGGCGGGGACACGGCGGTGATGGGCGAGAAATGGTCGGCCGGAGCAGGCGGGCACCGGCATGCGCAATGGCGGTGGCGGCATATTGATGAGTGCGTGTATGGGAGCTTAGTTTAGTTTTATAGAGGGTTGGTCAAACTTAAAAGAACACCGTACTAGTACATGTAAACATTAGACTGAGGCAGCGCTTATACTACCACATTAGTTAGCACGGCATCGATACGGAATCCTGTGCAAGCGCGTGCACCATGGCCGTGCGGTCGATCGAACGGTGCGTCACCGTGTCGCGCTCGAAGGACATCCACCGAACCTTTTTGTGTGTGTGAAAACAATCCCCGAATATTACTCTACTTTTTTTTCCTGGAAAAGTTCTTCACGCTACAATATTTTCATATATTTGAATTTAGCTTCAGTTCGTGCTTATTTGGATTTGGACCTTTTAGGTGCGCCCTAGACATTTTTTTTAATACTGATTTTGTGTGTGTGAATGAGAGAGAACGCGTGTATGTGTCCATATGTGTGTTGTGGCAGAAGGGCAATGTGGAGACGGTGTGCGTGTGATAGAGACATCGAGAGGTGTGAATGTGCAAATGATCATGCATGAGTGAGGCATAAAGAGATGTCGATATGTTGTGTATACATGAGAGAACGGTCTTCTATTTGTACTTTTGAACACAACAACCATCTCTCTCGATTCGTCCGTCGCTCGCACGATCGCATGTAACACATGCATCAACGCACACATTTTGACACCCTCACCCGGCCCCTGCCCGCCTCAAGGTCTGCACATCGCTCTCTATCTCGCACGCACAATCTCTTCGTGAAGCCCTATTTAGCATGTAGCTTTCCATCACATACACACACATTCTCTCCATAGGTTTGATTTCTCTCAATATCTGACACACACACACACACACACACACACACACACACACACACACACTGCACACAAACTCCCCCCTCCCCCGAGCACACAATTCATCCCCATCCAAGGTTATATGGCGACCACTCTCGCTTGTGCTTCTCTGCACCCCAGCATGCACACCACCTCAATCTTCAAAGAGGGCATCGAGGAGATCGAAGACGGCGACCACACTGCACTAGAGAATTCGGGGCCATTTGGAAGCAGGATGATGTGACGACGGCTGACTGACTCCTCCCCCCTCTCTCTCTCCCGCACAAAATTATCAATCCCTCAACCCACAAGATCCTTCCCCTCTCATCCAACTTTTTCCAGCTCTCTCATCAAACCCGTTGTCTCTTCTCCTTCCACATGTACAAAATCCGGATGCACACGCATCTCACGTATATTACATGTCTCCATCTTTCTCACAGACCTAACTTCTATCTCTCTCTCTCTCTCGTGAGGTTTGTCTCCTACTCTCTCGCCCACATACATATAATCTTTCCAGCCCTATTTGCTCCATCTTCACAAGCTCTCTCTACATGTTTTATTCACACATTGGGATGTGTTCAAAATGTTGCTTTATAATGGATCATGTAGAGTTATGGTTGGTTTTGTTGCATCCTATACAAAGTAATAACTATGAAATGCATTTAGATTTTCATTTGATTGGGATTATGTGAGTTTGAGCATATTGTGAAGTACTATAGACCTGGTATACATCTTGGAATTCAACAATGATTCTAACTATTGAATTGTATAAACCATTACATTCGAAGTCAGTAGCTTAATATATTTATTTCATGATTACAACAAATGATTAATTCCACTACAAACTAAGAAAACAAATGTGTACTCCCTCCGTTTTTATTTAAGGGCCAGTTCTTTTGGCGGCTTAAAAAAAAGCCGCCTCCTCCCCCGCTTTTCCCATAAGCCATCAACGTCATTCATTGGGGCCTTTGAACTAGTTTGGGATAACTAATTTAGAAGCCTCAATATTTTTTGGGATCGGCTTATTTTTTAAGCTGGGGAGAGGCAGCTTATTTGTTAAGCCGCCCAAAAGAACTAGCCCTAATTCCGCGTATTAGCATTGGTCAAAGTCAAGTTTTGTAAACTCTCACAAAGTTTATAACAAAAAATATTAACATATACAATAACAAATAAATACCATTAGATTCATTATTGAATGTACTTTCACATCATACATATTTGTTATGGTAAATGTTTATATTTTTCTATAAACTTGGTCAAACTTTAGGAAGGTTGACTTCGGTCAAACCTAATATGCAGAGTTAATAAAAACGGAGGGAGTACTAGTAGTTGCTAGTACTACTCGCTAGTTGCTTAGCCCAATCACCCAACACGCCAGACAGCGAGTTCAGTGTTACAAAATTTTGAGCTCGGCGAGAAAATCTCCCGCGACCCTGATTCGAGCAGTGCAAAGTTACCATTATACCCTTCGGAACAGGCCTACGGATGCTGGTGGGTAGAGGGCTGTTTTGGTAACTTCAGGTTCAGCCTACCCAGCCAACCCCACCCCGGCACCCAAAGTAGTACACCTGAATACTCCCCATTTTCTATCCCCACCGCAAAATAGACTTCTCCATGGCACCACAACCTTCGTGCTCCTCCCCTTCTACATCGGCGCACTCATCCACCGCAGCGCATCTGCCTCATCGACGATGTCATACGCCACACTGGAGCCGGTCCACCGTCGTCGTCGTACACGGAGCCTCTTCCCCGGCACCGTCTTCCACGGTCTCGGATCTGCTTACCGGAAGCCGACGCCAAGCGCAGAAGCACCACCGTCGTGGACAATGAACTGACTCCCGTTGCCGACCATGATGCACAGACGCCGCCGCGACCATCGTACTCCTCCTCGATTGGTAATGTGTATATTGAATCTCTTAGCAGTACATGTGCAGTTCCAATTTTGTTCATACCTACCCTTCAAATTTCCTGGTTGCTATTGTTCCGGTAAAAGTAATTGGTTATAGCTTGCATTGTCCAACAGAATATCACCTTGTAATTGTGCGTCGCTCCTGTATTGCGCTGTGCTTGGGTAGGTTCTTCATCTGCAACCAGTAGTGTGGCAAATGATGGAAAGTTTTTTAGAACTAGCAAGATGCCCAAGCGTTGCACGGAACATCAAGATGCATTTGTGTGAGTAGTTTATCTTGTGGCAGAAAAAGATGAACGAGGGAAGGCCTTATTTGTAAATGTGGAGAGAGTGTGGGTATCTTTTTGCAAAATTGCCATAGTTTCCTTCCTATTCGTCATATATAAATCGGACGGCCTATATTGCAGGATGGCAGGCACACCATCATCAACAACTCTGTTTTTTATAAGAGTAGAGATAAATATAAATATAAATATAAAAAATATATATATATATATATAATATAAGAGTAGAGAAGAGAGTAGAGATAGCAGGGATGTCGGGAAAGGATCGCACGCGCGCGAGAAAAAGCGGCCGGGCGCGCGCTAGTTTTGGCGCGCAGCGGCCGGCGCGCTTTATAAAATCCAACGCCCTCCCGCGCCCTCCCACCGCTCTGTGCTCGCCACCGCTCTCTCCCCGCTCTTTCTTGCCTCGTCACCGCCGCACCACCATGCTGTTGCGCCGCCAGGAAACTTGGGGCTACCGCGGCGTCTGCGCGCGCCCCTCTGGCGGCTTCTCCGCCGAGATCCGGTTCAGCGAGATGCGCCTCGGCCTCGGCACTTTTGACACAGCCCACGAGGCCGCCCGTGTGTACGACGCGGCGGCGTGGTGCCTCCGGCAGCCTCGTAGGGACATGAACTTCCCCAATGTGCCGACGCGGGAGCGGGCGCAGGAGCTCGCGCCTCCCCCGCGGCTTATCATCAACGAGGATCATCGCGACAACCAGAGGCGGGAACACCGTCTCGGCATCGCCGAGATGGACAAGGAAGCCATGGCGCTGTGGCGCCAACGCTTCCCGCAGGACATCATCAATGAGCGCGAGTTCTACGCGCAAAGGAGGGCGGAGAGGGAGAAGAGGAGGGCGGAGCGAGCCGCCTATCGCGAGGACAGGCGTACGCGGAAGGCGGCCGCTCAATTCAACATCAAGCTAGGAGCAGCGTCGCCCTGGGACTCCGACGACGATCGGTATCTTGACACCTACATTGAGTCGTCGGAGCAGGACATCACCGAGGCGGAGTCGGACGACGAGGAGTAGTTGAACTATCTATTTTTTTATCTATCTATGCTATATCTATGCTGAGAACTATCTATGTATCTATCTATGCCAGTATTGACTCGGAGTCGAATGTGTATCGAGTCAGAGTAGATAGGAGACAAAAATATAGCGCGTCTGCTGGAGCGGCGCGCGCGCGCAATTTTTTGCAGCGGCCCGCAAAAACTGGCTATTCCGGCGCTGTAAACGATTTTTTAACACGCCGCGCGTTGCGCTTCTGTTGGAGATGCTTTAACATGGCAGATGAGTGCTTTAATGTTGCCCACAAGATGCGTGAGTATTACTATATTTTTCTTGCCATGTTGAGATTTTAAAACTACGAATGCGAACATGCAGAGGAGCAATGAAGACCAAACACGGGATATTGGGGACATCTTCAAGGAACGTGGCAAGTTAAAGAGGAGTGCACCGAACCTGTAAAACGAGCTTTGGTAAGTAACACCCTTTCAATTACTTTCGTTTAGCCTCGTGTGTTCTTCGATGTGTATATGTTGTAGTTTCTATTTCTCTTAGCCTCGTGTTCTTCGATGTGTATAAGAAGAGTCTTAATCGTCCTAATGCTTTTGTTTTTAGCTTGATGTAGGAAGTGGGTGTTCTCACCTTGTAGTCTATTTTTATATTTCTCCTTTTGAATTCACTTCTCCGAGTCCTGTTTATCTGGCTTCTACTTAATGGATCTGGGTAGCTCTGACTATTGATCTAAAAAAGAAGTAACTTCATGTCAAGATGCAGTTCCTGCGAGGAGGGAAGTATGGTCAACCTCAAGATCATGTTTCCAAAATGAGGCTGGATTACACACAAGGTGCCCATTCCCTAATGATGCTGGATTAGACACAAGGTGCAAATTCCCAGATGATGCTGGATTACACACAAGCCAGGTGGAGTCGTCAACTGTTCGTGTCCTCGTGGCTCTAGTAAAGGCTGAAAGAAAGCGTGCAGCAGCCCTTGAGAATGTAGCTGAGTTCCTGAAGAAGCGAAAAGAGCAATCAGATGCTCTCTTCACCCAAGCCAAAGAAGAGATGGAAGAAGCCAGAAAGAAGCTAGCAGAGGCAGAGCAGGCTAGGCGTCTCCTGCTATCTAAAACTGTTGTCAATACAAATTTTCCTTCATAATAGCTAGGTTCAAATGTTTATCCAGTCAGCATGCCTGTTGTGATGTCCGTGCATCTACTGATGTGACGCAAAATAATTTTTTTGGGTCATGTAATAACAGCCATTAGTTTCCAAACAATAACAGATGAACCATTGGACATGGTATAGTTCACACGCAAGCCCAACATTCCAAGTTCAACTTCCACATCAAACTCATGTTCACAGATATCTGCACATTCATAGATAATGTCCACAACCATGATTCACTTCAAAGCCAAAAAAAATGTGAGGAGAGTTATAAATAAAGAAAAATCTCTAGTTCCTACTACCAGTGCGAGCACAACGAGTCAAGACCATACGTAATTAATTATATTTTGGACATTTTTTGACTAAACGCGAATAACTTCTGGAAGCAGGTATAATTTCTAATGCCGGCTGCGGCTGGGGTCCACGATATTTTGAGCCAAACCGGGCAACACACCGGGTGTCTATGCCGGCGACGCGGTGGTCGTAGCATTCGTGGGTTCGGAGCGGCGGCGGCTCCCATGGTCTACTATTCCTCGGCGTCGGCGGTGGCCGCGGACATGTTGACCACCTCCGCTAGCATGCCGCGGTTCCGCCAACTTTTGCGTCGGATGGCGCGGCCAACCACGGTGCACTGGACGCCGTGGTCCCCCATGTGCCGGCATGCAGCAAATGGCCACTCCTCTACGATCAGGCTTGGAGCGTCGAGTTGATGCACCAGGGGCCAGCTTGGAGCGGCGGCTTGCTCCTCCGCTTGCCCGCCTGCAGCCTCGCCCATGGTACTAACGGCCTGGGGCGGGGAGGAAGGTGGGGTAGCGAGTTGCCTGGCTCGTCGAGGAACCCAGCCGGCTTTTATGCCGGAGAACTCGTCTTCCTGCTCACCGGATGCTATGGAGAGTGTGCAGAAAATAGTGCAAGGAGGATATGGGGAGCGGCGGTGTGGTGCGGTTCTTGCTAGGCGTCTGGCCTTGTTTAAATAGCGGGCGGACAAGAGGAGCCAACCGGCGTTGTGTTCTAAAATGTCGACCGGCTCGCGGAAGGACGTGTTGCCAGCACACGCGCGGATTCAATGGAGGCAGGCGGGGCATTCTGAAGCCGGTTGCGTGCGGCGAGGAGGCGTGTTCAGCTTGGCCTGTAGTGAGTGGGGCCCTCTTGGCCGGCGCGCCGGTTCAATGCCTGCGCTATGAGAGGTCGCGTTCGTGTCAGAGCAATCACTCCCTCCAGTCCTTTTTTTGTTTGGGTATAACAAAATCTCATTTTCCATTCACATTTTACAAGTAAAATTCGTGGACAAATTTGTCCCAAAATATGATGGGGACTAGTAAACCAGGACGGAGGTAGTAGTTACGAATTCCATTTTCGCTCCATACCAATCGTTCTGAAAACTAGTATAACACGCCATTTAAAATCAAAACTCTTACCCCGCTAAAAAAATGATATTTTAAACGTGGCTACTCGATCAGTGGCGACTGGCGAGCCACCGCCTCCAGGTCGTTCACCTCTGGTCCCGACCATCAACTCCTACGGATCAAATTATCACACGAGCTGACTATTCCTACAAAGGTGCGCTCCACCACGTACCCGGTACCCGCGCATGCAGCAATCGTGCACCTAGGGTTTATTAGTTTACGGTGCCTTTACGTAACTCTCATGTGGGCGAGACAGCGAGAGACCGACTGCGTGCGTGCGCCTCTTCTCTTCGTATATGTACTCCACAGTTTGTCTGGTGTCCAAAAAATTATACAGTAATAACTAGCAATGTGCCAATGCGTTGCCACATGTTCAAACTAGATTAATACATATTCACCGATTTGATAGAAAAGAGTCTAGTTTTGAAATACATATATCACTAAAAATTGTTATGTTTCACTCAAAATATATTCCTTTGGTGGTTTTGATGAGATAAGGTAGGAATGTGGTTGGTTTCAAGATTCGAGAAGTGGTATATTGTTGCAAAAAAACCATGTGTGTGTGTGTGGTGTGTGTGAGAGAGAGAGGGCGAGAGGAGGAGGACGGAGTGCATGTGTGACAAAGACACAAAGAGTGTGTGTGCGAGAGGTATCACCATAAAATGAGGCGATAGTGTGTGTGTGCACGATCGAGAGGGCATGTCTCAAGAAGGGACAAAAAATCTACATAGATACAAGGAGCGCGAGAGAGACATGTACAAGATAGTGGAAGCAAGAGTGTGCGGATGTATAAACCTATCTGGAGGCTGGTCGATCAATGTTTGTGAGAGAAATACGAGTCGGGGATGCGAAAGCAAGAGTTTTGTGTGTGTGTGTGTGTGAGAGAGAGAGAGACGGTAGTCAGGAGGGGGAGTGGAAGCAGGAGTTGTGTGTGTGTGTGTGTGAGAGAGAGAGAGAGAGAGAGAGAGAGAGAAAGGGGGAGAGTTTGTCTGATTGGTAAACAAATGAATAATGTCAGTTTTATAACTGAGATGAAGACGGAAAGGAGACCCCAACAAACGTTGTGTGTGCGGGAGAGAGTAATTTTAGTGGTAGGAGTCATATCTAGAAAGATATAGGATGCGTGAGAGAACCCTAGAGAGAAAGACAAAGTGAAAGACGAGTGAGAGTGTGTGTGTGGCGGTGAAAAAGAAAGCTTAGGTACCTAGTGATACCAGAGAACGATAGAGACATGAGAGATAATGAAAACCGTGTAATGTATAATGATAGGGAGAGTGTGACACTTCTCCAGGGAGACGGCGACAGACCATGTTTGCGAAAATAGGAGAAACATGAAGTGAGCATGCGGGTGAGCTGGAGAAAAGAGAGTGATAGCTACATGAAGGAGCACGCGAGAGAGATGAGCGTGAAAGGAGATTCAAATATTTAGTTGCGTGTATAGAAAATGTCAACATAAAAGGGATTCAAATATTTGAATTCGAGATGATGATACATGTAATTCATACTCAAACGAAAATTGATCTATCAAACATGCATACTCATATGAATTCGCGCGGATCTATGTTATTTAATATCTAGATATTACAGATCCATACATTTGAGTAGAACATAATTTGGTTTAAATTTTTTGACTTCAACCTTATGATTTTGAGATTATTTTATTTGTAAATCATATTATATATATAAAGGAGCAGAATTCTTTGTTGTGCTTTTGAAAGTATATATTAAAAAATGATGTATATAGAATTTTATTCTAATCGAAAATGGATCCTGCCCGAAAAAAAGAAGAATACAAAATGGATTGGAATTGAGTTGGCACGGCAAATGTGCAAGCTTTTTCTCAAAAATGTGAACGAAGTGGCCAAACTCGCAGTAACCGCCCAAAACCAAAATATGGGAGATGGAAATTACTGCCTGTCCCTGACATGCAACACATGTCGGCTCGATTTCAATAGGTCTTGATAGGGGTAGGTTTGTAATTTCACTCAAACGTGACATAACCGCCTCTCACCCGGATTCATACACGGTGGGCGCCAAAACACAGTGTCTTCTCGGCCGAATCGCCTCTCACCCGGATTCATACACGGCGGGCGCCAAAACAAACTCTCCTCGGCTGAAATCTCCGTCGGCAAATATTCGGTGTATGCGAGATTACCTTCCTATCCCCAACAACCCAATATTCATGTGATGTCTGAAATTTTAAACGGGGGATAAGTTGGTAACCTTCCCCGCATTTGAGACAAGTGCGTCCCAAAGACATGGTTCCCCCTACCTCTCTCCCTCCATTTCCCCATTCGTACTCCGTGGGCGCCAAAACACCCTCTCCACCCCAGCCTCCTCCGTCGCCACCCCATCCACCGCCGTCCTCCTCCACCATGCCGGAGCTGATACCCCGATGCTGTCGTCCATTACAAGAGATCGACCTCTCTCATCCACGGCTTCGGACCAGGATCCTTGCATCCCGTCCTCTCGCTTCATCCCCGCCGTCGTCCACCTTGCCGGCGCCGCTCCTACGACCATCTCGTCCACCGTGCCAGGATATTTCCCCCACCGCCACCATCTACACTCCTAGATCTTCTTCCACGCCACCGACAGCCATCGCTACCGTAGCACCGTCAAATTCTCAGCAGATGCATACACGGCGCCGCACCAGAGGCGAGACTCTTTCGTATCTGCTAAACTTATTTATCGCTGCAAGAAAATAGATCGCCACTGCTTTACTATGATTTCTTGTCCATCACTTAGGATCTTACTTGTTAGTTGAAACCAAACATTGGTTGCAAAGTTGCCTTTGTCCGGTTTGCACCTTCAGATCTGCCATGGCATGCTCAACACTATACTCGCAATGCTTATGGTTTTCCCCTTTTATATTCTACACTAGTTAAATGACAGTAGACTAAATTTCAAAATTGGGTCAGTCAATTTTTGAGAGCTCGCCGGAGTTCGCCGGAGGGAAGGAAGGGCCTCGGGTGGGGACGGTGGTTGTGGGGGGCGGTGGTGGGGCCTCGGTGAATGAAAAAAACTCGATGCGGGTGGGGGCGGGGGTGGGGGGTGGAGGGGGAACATAGGCGGTGGGGGGCGGTTCGGGAGGGCGGGGGGGGGTGGGGGTCGGGGCCGGTGGTTCGGCCGGCGGCCCGTGTGGTGTTATGTAGGGGAAGAATCAGAGACAAGGAAGAAGAAGGGTTAGGAGACGTAGGATCTTCATCCAACCACCTGAAATGGTCAACTGACCCAAATGACGAAAGTCACCCGACTTGCATGCAGACAGTCCTTTATATTCAGTACCATCATCGTAGCTGCTTAGCACTGCTCCTCAATCCATCAAGCTAAACAACGTGCCACTCATAATTCCAAACTGGTTGCTCAAATACGAATCTGATATGATGCTGATATTACTAAAACAGATAATATTTAATTGGTCAGCTAATGTTCCAACTTTACTTTTGAAAAGCTCGTGCACCACATATAGAGAGACAGCAGGGAGTTGCATTCTAAATGCGCTCTGGTTCATCATGTGTGGGCACTGCACAACGAACATTTTATTATCCAAAATCTGCTTGCTCTTCTTTAGCATGTTCCTCTTCTATTCTTCTTTAATAAGTACTCTCTTCATTCCTAAATACAAGTCTTTGTATAGATTCCACCATGGACTACATATGGAGCAAAATGAGTGAATCTACATTCTAAAATGTATCTGTATACATCTGTATGTGATCCATAGAGGAAATATCTACAAAGACTTATATTTTGGAAATGAGGGAGTATAATAGTAGTACAATATGTTCCTTGTAGTGAAGAGGAGCAGGGACATTTGCAGTGTAGAGGTCTATTCGGTCGGTTCTGATGGACACTTTCAACTCTTCGGGCCTCTTTGATTCGTAGGATTTTGTAAACATAGGAATAGGAATTGTAGTGGCCTACCCACTTGAATCCTATAAGATTAGCAAGGAAATCCGGGGAGCTGTGTTGCCTTTGAGAGTTACACTGATATTAATAGTACCGCACCTTCAGTTGAAGAGAGCTGGTATCCGAAGCCTTTCTAGCCGTACCGACAATAGTAGCCCATATTTTCCAGCAAGTTCCACTTTCCTGATTTTACTTGTGATGCTTACGGTTTTCCCGTTATATCTACACTATGATCTGTGTAGCTGCTTTATGTCGCACTAGCAGCAGTCCACTCGTGAAGCTAAACAACACACCAATCATAAGTCCAAAGCTTACTTCTTCAAATATGAAATATGATATGATACTGATATTAGTTAACAGACACACATTTAATTGGTCAGCTAATGCTCCCACTTGATTTTCCAAATGCATGTGGCCACATATAGAGAGACAACATGGAATTGCATTTCTTTGGGCGCTGTGATTCATCATGAGTGGGCAACCAACATTGTATGGAAAGAAGCGGAATCTCAAGAATATGCTTCTATTCTATTCTTTAACATATTCCTCTTTTGTTATTCTGTATATAGTACGGACAATATGTTCCTTGTCAGGAAGGGGAGCAGGGACATCTGTAGTCAACAGCTGATAGAGCTGGCCTGTATGTGATCGATAAACTTTCAATTAGCAGTGGCAATACAACACCATATTTTCCAGCCAGTTCCACTTTCCCGATTTATATATGCTGGTTATGGTGTACCCCTTTTATGTACACTACGATCTGCCTAGTTGTTGTGTGCTCTTGTTATCATGGTTTGGCAATAAACTCTCTATATAGTATATTATGAACCTATCATCTGCCAACTATCCTTACTTCTGGAGCCTATTTTTTTGTGTACTTGTGCCAGATTATATTAATGCACGCACCATATTACAGCACACATGGGCTCTCTCATCAGAATCCAGTGATAGCACACAAGGGTTTACAGGGAGCCCCTATATTAGAATATCCTCTGCAATAGAAAGATAATCTCACTACTATTTATGTTTTCATGCTTCTCAGATATTGTACATAATCACAATGAATATGAGAATGCGCGCATCAGAAGAATATTGTGGAACACTGCAATGACTAACAAAATTGGCACCAAGGCATTGAGTTCCATTCTGGATGCAATGAAACTCATACGCTCCCCACCTGCAGATACTTGTTTAGAATATGATCCTAATGACTATTCTAACCTCGAGAAGTTGAAGGCAGATGGCTTGTCCTGTTCACCCATCAAGGTGCCTGTTCTAATTTGGCAAGGTTTTATTGATTGCGTGTATCTTGCATAAGGTGTCTTGCATTTCTTCTACTTTGTTGCACCGCCATCTGCTTAGTTTACTCATCATATATGTCAAGATGCCATGCCCATCCATTATCAATACATATTCCATCTATCATCATACCATGTTTTTCCACTCAAATGATGTTCTTGTGCATCAAACATCAAAAAGGAAGAGGGTGATTGCCGAACCTAAAGGAGCACCAGCAAAGTCCTTGAAAAACATGGTGGTGCCGGAGAAATCAGATAGCACCCCACTTATATTGGCTCTACAACCAGTGACACGAAACGTAGGACCGACTCCAGCAGACTGTACCCATACTTCACTGGCCACACCACTAGCCCCACCACAGAGGACCCGCACTCCAGCAAAAGGTATGCCGATTTCAGTTGCCATAGCACCAGCCGTACCACAGAAAAATCCCACTCCAGCAAAAAGTATATCAAGTCCACCGGCCGAAGACCTATCCCAACTGCAGAGACGGCCAATTCCTGCAGATTGGAACCCCATTCCAGTTATTCCCATTTTAAAAGACAATGCTTTCAATGTTGTTAGGGACTACATGCCTATATTCCCATCATGGGAAGATTATAGTGAAGTCAAACAGCATTTTCACATCTTCCAGTCCCACTTACGTGTAAGTGCTATTATTCATGGTGATTATTTTCCTGTTTTTTGCTGATTGAACACATCAATGATTTACATTACATTGTTGTAAGTAGGTGAGGGTCAATCTGGATAGTCATGACAAGCAAAGCTTGCTTGCGCTTTTCAAGGAAGCATTGCAGCAGTATCGGTGTTACCTGAGGAAATCACACTTTGATGGCAGGTCTATAAACGAATTTCCGGTGAAGTCTCCTGTGCTAAATTTAGAAGACACTGAATGGAAAAACCTTCTTATGCACTGGTCTCGTTCCCAGGATGAGGTACTGTCTATGATATCACATGACAATTTGAACTTCTACTTTTCCGCATGTGCCTTACGGATCTCTTTTGCAGGAAATCTGCTCGAAGAAGAATTCCGGTTTGAAAAGGACGACAGGATATCGCAAATATGCTGCCCGCTGCTTTGCTCTTGTTAGTACCTGTTGTCCTGTATCACTGTACTTGCATTCATACCTGGTTCATTATGTGACAGCAGTATGCACGATAGCTTGCTTATCAATTATTCGCTCCAAATTATCAGATCTTTATTAATGGTTACATTAATGTAGAATATACCCAATGCCAATGAAAAAGTTTAGCTTTGCATTGTTCTTGTAAGTACCTACTGTCCTTTATCAGTGCACTTATATTGACAGCTAGTTGTTCATGTACCATCACTCTGCAGCTTATTTTCCTTTGCCCTCCATTTTCTACACATCAAATCTATATTTACTCTTACCATAAGGTTGGATAACACCAATGGTACTGAAGAAGTTTAGCTCTGCATTGCTCTTGGCTGTACCTTTGCCTGTATCGCTGTACTTACATTTATAGCTACTTGGTTATGTAGCATCACTCTTCATCTTATCTTAAATATTCTCCATTTTTTCTTATATTATCACATCTATATTTACTCTTAACAAAATGTAGAATAAAGGCAATGCTTATGAAGAATATTTTGTGGTAAACTTCTTGAATTGCCCCCCCATCAGCATGGACAAGGGCTTTATAGAGCCGGTCTTCACCACTAATGTAAGTTTGTCCTTCTCAAGCCTTCAAACTTTTGTTGTGTATATTTCGTTAGGCATGACTGCAACAGCTGTTTATTTTTGGTGTTTGCATCAAATTGCATGTTTAAAGTTTATTATGAAGTTCATAAACAAAAGTTTGTCCTTCTCAATTTAAGTTTTCAGTTGTACAACCAAGTTCCTTCTTCATACCATGCAAATTAAACTATACAGAGCAAGTGATCTTCTTTTACACTGCATGTATGCTTCTGTTCTTGATCGTAATCCAGTGGTGTGGTGAAACTAGCCACTACAGCACAATGTCATATTCTGCAATGTCTTAACTATCAACAATGTCATATCATTCTACTATTTTTTAAACTGTCTCTTTATTTGCCAATCTGAAATGGGTTAAATTGACAGCACACTAACCATTGATACTTATGAGTTCTTGATCTGTAATCCAATGGTGTCGTGAAGCTGCCAACTCCTTCACAATGTCATTTCCTGCCATGTCTTAACCTGAACAATACCATATTGTGTTAATGCTATTTTAAACTGTGTCACTTTATTCGCCAATAAGAAATGTGATGAATTGTCAGCATTGATAGTTATATGTGCAGAACCTGTCATATGTCTACTTGTTTCTCTTTCAGAGTGAGGAGGATATAAGCGTCAAACAAGCACAGTCTCATCAGCTTGCTCAGCTGCTTGCGCTGCAGCTCCCGAGCAGGGCTAACCTTTCTTGAACTCTATTGAAGTGCTGTCGGTTTTGTATATTATTTTGTCGGCGTGTTTATTTGCACTGGTGGCGATCTTTGATGCCTAGTGTATGTAATCTGCTGTCTGCTTGTGCTTTATTATCATAGTGGCGAACTTTGATGCCCAGTGGATGTAATTTGCCGTAATTTCTTTATTGTATAGTCTAGGTTTTTTCTTATTCACGGTGCTGCAGTTATTTTACTGTATATATATCCTGTCTTCGCTCCATGAAAAGTAAAATGGCCAAACCGTAAAATTACGGTACATAATCGGGCCGTCATGCAAATCACTATATATGGGCCGCATCATGGGCCCAGTCATCTTGGTCCGTTAACAGGCCTAAATGTAAACTGACCCACTAGTAGTTTCAGGCTTTTAATAGGCTGAGTAAACAACCGGCCCTATTTTGGCAAGAAAATTCAATGGGCTTTTAGTAGGCTGAAAAGTAGGTTGGACCTGAAACGTGTCGAATAGCTCACGGGCCGACAGCAGGCCAAAATAGACCCCGACCCATGATTGTGCCAATCACATCACGGGCCGCTAACATGCCAAAATTGTCTCGGCCCTTGTTTGGCCCAATCAGATTATCGGCTGTGAGCAGGCCGGATGCAAAGCGGGCCATAATTAGGCCCAACTATATGACGGGCTTTTAACATGCCAAAATAAATATAGGGCTGAAATGTTAAACGGGCCTTTAACAGGCCGAAACTAATATCAGGCCGTACTATTAAATGGGCCTTTAGCAAACAGAAATCCTAACTGGGCCTCAAGTGGGCCCAAAAGCACAGCGTCCAGTTGACGGGCCGAATCTAATATGGGCCATAATTTAGCCCAAAGAATGAAAGGCACTTAAACGGCCGGATCTGATATGGGCCGTAATATGGCCCAGAATGTGGTAGGCTATTAACGGGCCGGATCTCATATGGGCCCTTATTAGGTCCAGAACATGGCACGTTGTTAATGGACTGGATCAAATATGGGCCGGCATTTGGCCCAAAACATGGCAGCCTGTTAACGGGCCGCCCCACTAGTGTCTTCAAAATCTTGTGGGCCATTAGCTGGGCCGACCCATTATGGTCTGCAAAATCTTGTGGGCCTTTAGCTAGGCCGGCCCATTATGGTCTACAAAATCTTGTGGGCCTTTAGCTGGGCCGGCCCATTTAATCTTTATGGGCCACTTCTGGGCCGGTCCACGTGTCAACATATCATAGGCGCATCTCGCCCATTGGATGAGTGACATCTGTGCCAACGCGGAGCTGACACGTGGTTCCGTCGGCCAATGAGAATTTTACACGTGGAAAATCACCATTGGTCGTGGCTGTTAGCGGGTTATCAGATCCAAAACTGGACTCGATAGCTTAACGGTGACCCGTTACGGTGGATGCCGCGTGTCGGTTACCCTTGACGAAAGCACTTCTATGACGCGCGATTTATCATCATGGAAGTGGACACTTCCGTGATGATAATTTTGGTAATATCATGGAACACTTCTATGACAGCACATGTATGACTATCTTGATTCTGGCATAAAATCGTCATGGATGTACATGCATGACAGAAAACGTGACCTACTGTGACAAACACGTATCATCACGGAAGTGTATTTTTTTTAGTTAAGTTGGGTGCTCACTTTCGAAATTATGGCATAACTCATCGCATCATACTTCTATAGACTACTCCCCCTTCAAGCTCTCTATGATGTGGAACCTAATTTTGGCAGCATACCAAATAATGCCATGATGACCGCATCATCCTTACAGATAGACATGAATTCTGATATTTGGTACATGCCCATCACCTTTAGTAGATGAACATGTATAAATAATGATGAAGACCATATGAAGGCGTACACGAACAAGAGTCGGCAATGGTGGATTGTTGATTTGTTCACGTATGCCCACCACTATATTGTAGTGATCCATGGGCAAAAGGGTATCAACGCAGCGATGTAATTCAAAGGATAATGGTCGATCTGAACCACTGATGTTGTAACATAGGAAGATTACAATATCCTCAAGCATCACTTTTCGACAACTGCAATTCAGGGAGGGGCTTGGCCTCAAGAGCATATCCCCGTAATGTGTCCCTCGCAGGCCACTCATTATAAAATAAAGAAAATCGGGGAAGTTTTGTTGTATATGAGATCAATGGTAAGGGGTATGTGTTTATGAGTATGCGCACCTATCACCGCACGGTGACCATCGGCAACAAGGTGGTGATGTTTTCAGGGTCCAATGGTCACCCCACCTGCTAATGTCGTGACATGACAAGAATAGGATGTCCTCGAGCAACGCTTTCTACAAGCTGCAATTTTCACCGTGCGCGCGTGTGTGTGAGGGGGGGCTCATCTAAAGGGGCGACAAGTGTCATACCTCCTTGTGTGAGACGATGACAAGGAGATCTAAAAGGGGAAAGATTGGTTGGGTATGATCTGGCTCCACGGCACACATGTGTGGGGTTGGGTGGGCCCATGTGCCGATGTATTTATGTGTTTGTAATCAAAATGGAAATGATGATGGATGAAAATGTTTTCCAAACATGTCACCTCATATATGTATAATCATCCCCTTAAGCATCTCATCTCGCCATAAATTCTCCTATTCCCGAGCCAAACCAAGGTAGATTTGATTTCATCATACACCGGAGACTATAAGTACCAGCCTTACCCTTCTAGAAACCTTCACAACATGAGCCATCCTCACGTTTTGATTGTGGCTGGCTGCAAAGGTGATAGGTGGCGCGGATGAATTGGTTTGGCAACAGTGGCATTGATAGTGCCGACAAGCCACTGCCGCAGCATCTACATATGGAGGATGTGATGGGCCTCAAATTGTGGTGCGCTACAATAACAAGGAGAGGATGTGCACACTTGACTACTTCTATCTCCGTAGAAATTTATGTACGGCGTAGTAGTGCTCTGATCACTCATTCATCATTTAGGGGTTTCAAGACTATATACTCTAACAATGGAATCAATTCCCGCACGCTACCGAAGTTGATTGTTTTCCCTTGTTTTGCGAGGTCTTCTATGACATACTTCAGAAATGCTTAGGGTGGGGGCACTTCAATGCCTTCTTTATTTGATATTAGTTCCATGTTCTTGAATTACCATATTAGAGTATGTGAGAAGTAGAGTTGCCATATTAAAGTATACAGGAAACAGGGTAATGCCGGCTGACTAGCGGCGGTTGCTGCCTGCCTTGCTGGGCGGCTTGAGAGACTATTGTTTGAAAAACACCCACACATGATGCCGGTCTGTTTACTCTCACACCCTTGAGGGGGTCGAGCTTAATTCTCTACATTAAATGATGTGGGAACCAAAAGGCCAAAGAGCAAGTGAGAGGATGACTGAGAATTTTGGGCAGATTAATTGTGAGTAAATCATAAGAATAAGAACTCTTGTTGTCCATGTTATTAAGTACTAACTAGAATGATTTGAACTTGATTACGATCAATAATAATTAGCTGCAAAATGTAAACACATGTAATTATAGGAAAATGTTTTGATGATAAAAAAAGTGTATGGTTCAAGTGCGAATCACATGCATTCAATTTTTTCTTGGGTGGTGGTTCAAGGTAGAGGTGATAAATCTTTGTTTTCCATGTTGTTTTGTAGTAATTGAAATGATCTAAGATAATATTGCAACCAATATAATTAGCTAAATAGTGTAACTCACACTTAATTACAGGGAAATGGTACAACAATCCAAAAATAGTATGGTCCAAGTGTAAATGACACACGTTCGACTTCTCAAATCACTACTACGGAAAACCCAGTAGCGCGGGATAAAATCCTAGCAATAGCGCTGGGGACCACGCTACTACTACGGCGCTACAGCTAATGTTTTGCAGTAGCGTGGGTTCAACCAGCGCTAGTGCTACCCCTACCTAGCAGTAGAGTGGGTCATGCCCAGCGCTACTGCTAACTACCTGTAGCGCGGCTATTTGGCCCGCGCTGCTGATAAACCAGCGCTACTGCTACTGTTTAACCCATGATACTGCTATAATTTCCTGTATTTTTTTCTTCTGCATAGTTGCGCTGTATTTGTACTGGTTTTATACAGTAGTCTCATCATATCATTTTATGGATCCATCCACTTGAATCTAATCCGCGTTTTTCCACCCAATGATATAATAACTCAGCATGATCATAATAACAACTTATCATCATCGTCATAATAACAACTCATCATCATCATAGTCATATAAGAACTCATCATCATAATAAAAACTCCTTGTCATCATCATCTATGAGTCATATAACAACTCATCATTCTAACACATTCTAGCACATAACTCATCATCATCGTAATAACAACTCATCATCATCATAGTCATAATCAACACTAGATAATTGTTCTTACTACCTAGGACCTACTCCTCTCTCTTAGGTAAAATAGCATAAAACAGGTAAACCGGTCCATCTCCAAAATGGAGAATGGAGATCCACCTGTCTCCAACTTGTAGCTTGCACACATTCATGTTGTCTCCAATTGGTTGCCTGCGTGCATTTATTACTTTGGTCCATTCTTTGATATTAAGCCTTTCATCTTTTAAAGAAATTGAGTGTGCACTTTGGTAAGCCATCGGCGGAAACGGTCGGAAGCTAACCATATGCATATGACCTTCGGTAAACATCATGTCAGGCACAACCTCCTTCGGGAGCTTCTATTGAAGAACATAATAGTAACATATATAGTTAGCAATGTAGTTTACTTAAGAAGAATGTGTGCAACCATAGTTAACCAAATCATACCATGTTTTTTGCAATGAAGTTACCATCATGCAACTCATGGACTAGTAGCGCGTATCCACAAAAATTTGGGCTGATTAGATAATTAGTCTTGAAAGTCTCAACATCATCTACTAATGAGACAAGATATCCTTTCTCCTCACAATTAAGCTCAGAGCCATAGCTGTAGTACGTCTTGTCTACAGTCTTCCGAGTATTTCTTGAAGATAAGAAATAAACTGACAATTATAAATAAACAAGTTTGGTAGGGATGAACACCAAATATTTTTAAATAAACATTATAAATTACTTAACAAATTTGTTTGACAAACTCACATATAGGCAGGACTGGATGCATATGCACATCCACCCAAATGTCGATATTATTTTCAATATCGTCTTTAGGACGAATATCGAAGGTTATTTGCATATTCTCCTCAAATACATATACCTTGCAGAGAGCTTCCCAATTAGAGCAACCAAAATGTGTGTGATTAAGTGCATTGTATAGCTTAACCTGAAAAGCATGGCAGAGGATGTACTGGTCAAATTGAAAAAAAAACCAGGCAATTACACGTTGAAGCAAAGAAGCACAAGTTATGATTAATTAAGCTAAAAAAAATACTTTTTAGCGTTGCATACCGTACAAATATCGAAGGTCTCTTCTAGCTTGACGGTGAAGAACCTACCATTTTGCAGGTGAGGACTGTTGCACATACCCCGGTCGTTGCAGCAGTAATCACACTCAGGGATCCTATCATCGTCAAACATTTCCTTTGTTCAAAATTCAAAGATTATAAATTGACGGCAATTACCAAGAACTCAACACATAGATCACTATTCACCATGGGTTGACTTTCGGTCTATTGAGTATTTCCTTGAAAATTCTCATCTCAGTATATGGTGGGCACTCCCTCTCCGATATATTCGACCATCGGTGATGGTCGCTCCTTCCTTCATTCCTGAGTGCACTACACCAAAATGTCTAGCACACGGGAATGAAGGAGAAGCAACCCCCACAACGATAGTTGGGATTCTTCCTTCCTGATATTTCGATAGTATATGGTGGACACTCCTTCACAGATATTTCAACCGCTGGTGATGGTCGCTCCCCCTCCTTCTCTCATGCATTACCAAGGTATATCACGAGAAGAAGGAGAGGAAACAACCCCCACGACAATAGTCGGGATTCTTCCTCTCTGATATTTCGACAATATATGGTGGACACTCCCTCATAGATAATTCCACCGTCGGTGATGGTTGCTCCTCCTTTCTTTCCAAAGTGCATCACACCAAAGTGTCTAGCACCTAGGAAAGAAGAAGAAGCGACCCCCACGACAACAGTCGGGATTCTTCCTCTTTGATATTTCGACCGTATATGGTGGACACTCCCTCACTATTTTTTCGACTGTCGGTGATGGTCGCTCTTCTCTTGCTTCCCGTGCATTACCAAAAGGTCTATCACGAGAAAGAAGAGGAAGAGTGACACCCACAACAAAAGTCTACATTCTTCTTGTGTCATATATGGTGGACACTCTCTGTCGGTGTCAAAACCGGCAAACCTCGGGGTAGGGGGTCTCGAGCTATGGATCTAAGGTCGATGGGAAACAAGGGATGATGAACACGATGTTTACCCAGGTTCGGGCCCTCTCGAAGAGGTAATACCCTATGTCCTGCTTGATTGTATTGGATGTATAGTATGGTTACAGAGTAGATCTACCTCGAGATCAGCATGAGCTAAACCCTAAGGCGATGAGGTGATGAATATAGCTTTGGCCCTAAAGACTACAACCCTCGGTTTATATAGACACCGGTAGGGTTAGGGTTGCCGGAGATAGATTACAATAAGGTATAAAGGGATCCTGCGCATTCTTGACTTGGAGGGCACACCACGGCTTCATAGATCTCTCGTCACTATACGGCTTCTCTAGTCTGGCCCATGTTCAATGGGCCGGCACCCCAAGGACCCCTTTGTTCATGACTCCCTCAGTATCCCATGAACTTGCCTCCAACGCCGGAGATCATCCTCTGGAATCTTCACATCATCGGCTTGCGAGACGTGTTCTTCCATTCCTTTATTCAGTTTGGAGCCGTGTCAATCTCGCCGAACACTATCCGGAGCCTGAACTAATGTACTCGGGCCCAGACAGTTTCAAGATTCTGGGATCCGAAGATATCTCGAGATTGAGGTGGGACCATCAGAGTTTAATGCCATTCCTCAAGGCAAGGGCTTTGCACAGCTTTTTCGAAGGTGTGCGGCCCAATGCCATCCTTCCACAAGCCCGTCCTTCCAGCTTCACGGTGAGATGCTTATTTATAGTTCCAAAGGTGTGGGGGACAACTTACCTACCCCCTTTCGCAAAAATGACACCGAAAAAATTCCACGACGCCATGGCCGACCTACCAGGTTCATCCTCGTGCCCACACGGCCCACTCCCAGGCGATTGGTCGAGCTGTTCAGTTTCGCACCTTCATCTAAGGCGCTTGCAGACGCAGTGCTTCCTCCCTCCGGCTGATTTGGTCCCAGTCCGCGCAGGTCTCATCTTCGTCGATGGCTGCGCCCTTGCCAAGAACTCCCCCGCTCCGAGCAAGGAGGAGAGGGTATGTATCATGCCCTTCCTTCTAAGAGGTTTGGGTTTTCCCATCCATCCCTTTTTACGGGGTTTTCTGGAGTTCTATGGGATCCAGCTCCACAACCTCACCCCGGGGTCCATATTGCATATCTCAGGCTTTGTAGCCCTTTGCGAGATATTTTTGAGTTGCGAGGCCCACTTCGATTTATGGAGGAAGTACTTCTGTCTTGTCCCTCGCCACCGGGGGGATCCATATTCGAGGTGGGCGGCGCCGAAGTATGGCGTATAGCTGGGACAGAGTACCCAATTGGAACCCCACAAAAAGATCCCGAAGGATGGACCTCGGAGTGGTTTTATATTGAAGACGTCCCCCTCACCGACCCAATTCGGGAAGGGTTGCCTGAATACTCAAACGATCCGCCTATAAAGCGGTTCAACTTGCGGCCCAGAGGCCCTTCCCAACAGGATAGCGAAGAGGTGCGTTCATTGGCGGCCAAGATCAGGCTGCTAACTAGCAGTAAGCTGACCATGATCGAAGTGATGGCCATTGCTATTACCCGATGCGTGCAACCCCTCCAGCAACATGGTCTTCCTTTATGGTGCTATAACGGGACCAACGACGTAACCCGCTACCAGCAACAAGGGCCAGACAATAAGGCGGCTCTGGCCGAAATATTGGCCAATCTCTTCAAGGGAGAAGAGGCAGATTTCGCTCGAATGAGTATTCGGGAAGGCTGCTCCGGATACAATCCAGCGGACTGAGTAAGCCACAATCCATTGTTTTGAGCTCACAGATTACGACCGAATTCTAACTGATTGTAATTGAACAGGGATGGAAGCGTCAAGTTGCGTCCATTAGTTGCCCTCCTCCTCAACCGGAGGATCATTCCCGTGACGATTATCCTGGGTATCATGACGACCCGTAGACGTCGATTGATTTTGAAGATGGGGTTTTTTATCAGGAGAGCCTTGACGGCGCCAAGGTCGCTCTAACAGCCGATCATCCTGGGGCTCTTTCCTCCTCCACAGTAAGTGAAAAGAAGACCCTCTCCCAAACTGGGCGCTCATCTCGTGCTATTCCCCACGTGCTAACTTCTGCTCCCAAGGGTCGCCCCACTACGCGTCGGACCATCTTGGGGGGAGCGTGGACCGTGCCAACTTCGGTCCCTAACAGGGGATCAAAGCGGAAGGCTTCCACCGAAGCGGAAGCACCAGCTTCCTCGGCCCAGAGGTGACGTATTTTGGAATTACAGCGAGGGTTGCTTTTAATATCTTTTTATTAAAACTTGCTTAATTTTGCAGAAGAAGTTTACCGCTGCATTAGTCCGAAGATTCCCCGGGTGCGCTGAATCGCAACCCCAGTCCTAAGTCTTCGGTACGAGCCGGAGCTTCCTCCGAACACGCGGCAACCGGCACGTCTCCGGCGGATTCCGATGATGTTTTGGTTACCAACTCTGAAGTAGAGAGCGTGATGAATCATCGCCGCCGGAGGGAAACTTTACGTCATACTGCCTTTGTCGACCAGGAATTTAGTGCCTTTAATTCAGTGGACGCATACCTTGGAGCGGCCCAGACAGGTATTGAAGGGATCACCGGTCTATTTGCCGCCAGAATGCTGGTGTGTAACTAAAATGGCTTGAAAGCCGATCATGTTCCCTAGCCAACTAGCCCCCAAGCCTTAATTTGGGCGGGACGGCCGAGTTAAGGGTTTCTAACGATATTATTTTTTATAGGACGCAAGAGAGCAGAGCAAAAAGCTGTCCAAGGACCTTCAGGTGTGCCAGACACAGTTGGTTGAAGCCAAGGCCGAACTGGATGCGGCTCGAAAAGCCAGCAGCGGATTGTCCGGTAAGTAGAAATAACTTTTTCCCAGCGCGTAGAAAGGTATACGGTGTATTCGATGCATTAACACCTTGTTTTCTCCATGTAGCCACGGAGGCCGTAGGCGTGTTGCGGAAGGACCTAGAGGCCGGTAAACGAGTGCTGATGCGAAGTCAGGAGGAGAAAAATGAGCACAAGGAAGAGAATCGGCGGAAAGCTGAGGAAATTGAGAGCTTGAAAACTCAGCTGGCGCAAGCCTTGGAAGAAAACCAGAAGCTGAAAGGTGGCATATTTGGTAAGCACTCATCTGACCGGTATGTTGGTCCAATACCATTGGCGTTTTAATGACGATATGCAACACCTACTTGCTAGGTCTCCTGACTGGGCAACTCGAGGAAGAAGTCAGCACCTATGACGGGAACCTTTTAAAGGAGATGTCGAAGACCTACGAGAGGGCCTGGAAGGCCATGAAAAGTATGGAAAAGGCGTTATGGCCGTCAGAGGTGCCGCCAGAGAGCTTGGCCGAACTAGCCAGTCGCTTTAAAGGAGCTCGGCGAAGGTTTGAATTATGGAAGATCTCGTCTTGCCGAGAAGGAGCGCCCGAGGCATGGGCTATGGTAAAGACCCGTTTCACCAAGCTGGACCCGGAGCATATGGCCCGGGTTGGTCCAGTGGGCCCTGACAGGCAAGAGATACCTCTAAACTTGGTGTATGATGATGTGATGCTTGCCGCTCGTCATTCTCAGAAGGATTGCGCTTTAGAGCAATCGATATACAATGTGGATCAAGAGTAGTTTTGTCAATTCTATGTATCTATGTACTGTACATTGCCCGAGCTCAATCCACGGTCTTATTTTTAAAAGAATGTTATCTTAACCGGTCATCGGCTTCTACCTCCCCGATCAGTGATCGGGAAGTGTTCCGTACTACGTGCCGTGGGAAACAAGGCACCACTTCGGGAACCAGGCAATCCGGCCATTTAGCTCGAACGGACGAAACATGTGCGGATAGTTATGTTATATTACTGTTTGACGTAAGAAACATCTTCCGATGAAAATAGTCCCTCCAAAGGTTCCTTTCTTCGAGTAAATTTATAGTCCAGATACGTGAAATCAACGGAGACCAATGGCTGCGAAAAAACCCTGGTGATAAGCGCGAGGCTATATTCACTTCCCTTAGGCCAACTTATTGTATTCTGTAAGAACGCTAGCTTTCGGCTTCACCCGTCTGAGGTACGGTCCCGGATGACCCGGTCGTAACAATCGCAGAGGTGCTCCCTTTACTCCCTAGCCGAACAATCGGTAACGTAGGGGTAAACACAGGAGCCAGGCAACCCAGCTTGGCAAAGATCTTAGGTCAAATAAGTGCATATGTTGGCTTGAAAGATATGAGAAGGCTGCAAACGAAATGAATGCGATGTATACTAATTATATTATTCGGCTACTCTAAGGGAGCCCCCATGCGAAGTTGGGTGTTACATTCCATGATGTATACGGTATTGGCTTGCTATGGTTTGGTTCAGCCGAACACCTGCCATGTTAAGGAAAATAAAAAGAAGGAACAAAGAGAGGTGAGGATATATGCGGGTGACAATGTCTAACTCAGGCATAAAAGCACCACAACCGGGCTGCGTTCCACGGGTTCAGCTCGAGGCGATCGTCGGACGGGCGGCGAAGGTGGTATGCTCCTCCTGCCAGTACTTCATTGATGATGTATGGACCCTCCCATTTGGGCGAGAGCTTATGCTTCTGTTTTTTCGGGGAGCCGGAGGAGGAGGTCGCCCACATTGTATGTCTTGGCCCGGACTTCGCGGTTTTGGTAGCGCTGTGCTTGCTGCTGATAAAGTGCGGATCGAGCCCGAGCTATATCCCGTTCTCCTTCAAGAGCGTCCAAGTCATCTTGCCGATCCAACTCGGCTTCCTTTGCTTTGTACATGCGCACTGGAGGCGCGTTGTGGATGATATCGCATGGGAGAACGGCCTCCGCACCGTATACCATAAAAAATGGTGTGTATCCGGTTGACCGGTTAGGAGTAGTGTGCAACCCCCATAATGCGGAATCGAGTTCCTTGACCCAATGGCAGTTTGATTGTTCCGTTGATCGGACCAGGCGGGGCTTGATGCCGCTCATAATGAGCCCGTTGGCCCGTTCGACCTATCCATTGGTGTGTGGGTGGTACACTAAAGCGTAATCAAGCTTAATGCCCATTTTGCCGCACCAGTCCTTGACTTCCTGGGCAGTGAAGTTAGTACCGTTATCGGTAATTATGCTGTGGGGGACACCATAACGGTGTCCAATGTCAGATAAGAACTCGACGACAGGTCCGGATTCTGCCGAAGTGACGGGCCTTGCCTCAATCCACCTTGTGAATTTGTCGATCATGACCAATAGGTACTTCTTTTTCTTTGTGCCCCCTTTGAGTGGCCCGACCATGTCGAGACCCCAGACCGCGAAAGGCCATGCTATCGGTATTGTCCGAAGGGCTGTGGGGGGCATGTGGCTTTGATTTGCGAACAGCTGACATCCAACGCAACGTTGGACGAAAGCCCGGGCATCTTCACGGGCGGTAGGCCAAAAGAATCCTGCTCGGAAGGCCTTGCTGACCAAGGCCGGAGCTGCCGCGTGGTGGCCGCCCATGCCCGCGTGTATTTCTACCAGGAGTTGATGCCCCTCTTCTTTGGAGATGCACCTTTGCAAGATTCCTTTGGTGCTTTTTTTGTAAAGCTCGCCGTCATGGACCTTGTAGGCTTTGGAACACTGGACTATACATCGTGCCTCCGTCTGGTCCTCCGGGAGCTGTTGCCGAGTGAGGTAAGCGAGTAGAGGTTCTGTCTAGGGGGCAATTATGGCCATGATTCCGTGGGCGGAAGGTGTTTCCTCGAGTGCGGAGCCGCCAATGATGTGGTCGTCGAGCTCCTTGTCCAGGGAGGCATCGTGAGTGGGCTCATTGACTAGTGCGCCGATGTCACCGTCCTGCCATACTACGGAGGGCTTGAAGACCCGCTCGAGGAAAGTGTTTTTAGGAACCGGGTCGCGCTTGGCGCCCATGCGGGTGAGTACGTCCGTGGCTTGGTTGCTGTCCCTAGAGACATTGTGGAATTCTAGGCCCTCAAATCGGGCCGACATCCGGAGAACCGCATTTCTGTATGCCGCCATCTTGGGGTCCTTGGCGTCGAATTCGCCGTTGACTTGAGAGATAGCTAGGTTTGAGTCTCCCCTTACTTCGAGGCGCTGTACCCCTATTGACATGGCCAGACGAAGACCATGTAGTAGTGCTTCGTATTCGGCTGCGTTGTTTGAGTCCGTGTACATTATTTGTAGGACATACCGAACAGTGTCGCCTGTAGGGGAGATCAGGATGACCCCAGCCCCCAGTCCGGCTAACATTTTTGAGCCGTCGAAATTCATCGTCTAGTGCGAATATGTGCTCTATTCTCGGGGTAGTTCTGCTTCAGTCCATTCGGCTACAAAATCGGCCAGTACCTGAGATTTAATAGCTCAGCGTGGTTTGTATAATATTTCGAAGGGAAGGAGCTCTATGGCCCATTTGGCGATCCGGCCCGTGGCATCCCTGTTGTTGATTATGTCATTCAAGGGGACCTCTAAGGCCACTGTGACCGAACATTCTTGAAAGTAGTGTCGTAGCTTTCGGGATGCCATAAAAATCGTATAAGCTATCTTTTGATAGTAGGGGTATCGTGATTTACATGGCGTAAGTACCTCGGACACATAATAGACTAGCTTCTGGACATGGAACTTGTGGCCCTCAGACTCCTGCTCTACGACAAGCATCGCACTAACCACCTGATTGGTGGCTGAAATGTATAGTAGCATGGGCTCGCCGACGCTAGGTGCGGCCAGGATGGGGTTGCTAGCAAGAAGTGTTTTAATCTCCTCAAACGCCGCAGTTGCTTCGTCTGTCCACTGGAAGTTCTTGGTCTTTTTAAGCAGTCTTTAGAGAGGGAGCGCCTTTTCTTCGAGGTGAGATATAAAGCGGCTCAAAGCAGCCACGCATCCGGCCAGTTTCTGGACGTGCTTGAGCTCTGTTGGTATTGCGAGCTGGGATAGCGCACTAATTTTGGCTGGGTTGGCCACAATTCCTCCATGGGAGACGATGAATCCGAGCAATTTTCCGGCGGGGACCCCGAAGACGCATTTTTTCGGGTTGAGTTGTATATCATAGGCTCGTAAGTTGTCGAAGGTTTGGCGGAGGTCGTCTATCAGCTGGTCGATGTTTTTGGTTTTGACAACCACGTCGTCCATGTATGCCTCCACCGTTCTGCCGATTTGGTCTTCGAGGCATGCTTGAATCATGTGTTGGTATGTAGCTCCTGCGTTTTTCAGTCTGAATGGCATGGTGTTGAAGCAGAAAGGTCCGTAAGGGGTGATGAATGCGGTTGCCGCCTGGTCGGACTCCTTCATCTTGATCTGGTGGTATCCGGAGTATGCGTCCAGGAAGCATAGCGAGTCGTGTCCGGCGGTGGAGTCAGTGATCTGGTCTATTCTTGGCAAGGAAAAGGGTCATTAGGGCAGGCCTTGTTAAGGTCTTTAAAATCGACACAGAGCCGCCAGGATTTGTCTTTTTTGGGTACCATAACCAGATTTACTAACCACTCGGGATGCTTGATCTCGCGGATGAATCCGGCCTCCAACAGTTTTGCTAGCTCTTCTCCCATGGCCTACCTCTTGGGTTTAGAAAACCGGCGTAGAGTCTGTTTCACCGGCTTGAAGCCTTTTAAGATGCTTAGGCTGTGCTCTGCCATCCTGCGTGGGATTCCTGACATGTCTGAGGGGTGCCAGGCGAATATTTCCCAGTTTTCACACAGGAACGTTCTTAACGCCTCGTCAACTGCGGGGTCCAGCTGTGCTCCTATAGATGCCGTTTTATTGGGATCTGTTGGGTGCACTTGAAATTTTACTATTTCATATGCTGCCTTGAATGATGTGGATTTTTGTCTTTTACGGAGGACCACATCATCCCTGTCGACTGTAGTGCGTAGTGCTGCCAACTCTTCGGCCGTGAGGGTTTCAGATAGTGCCTCTAGGGCGAGGGATGCCGTCTTGTTTTCGGCTCGTAATGCTTTGCTTGGGTCACTTTTAAGTGAGATTACCCCGTTGGGCCCTGGCATTTTGAGTTTCATGTACCCGTAATGCGGTATGGCTTGAAATCTCGAGAATGCCTCACGTCCAAGAAGGGCGTGGTATCCACTGCGAAAGGGAACAATGTGAAATAGCAAGGGTTCGGATCTGTAGTTATCGGGTGTGCCGAACACGACATCCAGGGTTATGTGTCCCGAGCAGTGTGCCTCCCTACCGGGTATTATACCTCGGAATGTGGTGTGGCTGCGTTCGATGTGAGATCTGTTGAGTAGCATCTTGTCGAGAGTGTCCTTGTAGATGAGGTTGAGGCCGCTGCCTCCATCCATCAGTACTTTAGTCAGCCGGAAACCATCGATAATGGGGTCAAGGACCAGTGCGGCCGGTGCATGGTTGCTGCGTGGACTTGGCTCGTCCTTCTCGTCGAAGGTAATAGGCGCAGCTGCACAAGGCTGTGCGGCCGTCACTTGATATATCTGACTGAGCTCTCGAAGAGCCTTTTTTTCCTTTTATTGTTTGAGGCGAACGTCTCGTATACCATAAGGACATTATGGTCCTGTGCTGAAGCCGCGGGCTTCTTATCTGGAAGTGTAAGGCCCAAGATTGGCTCACCATGTTTGGCCACTTGTCTTACCACCCAACAAGCTCAAAGTCTTTGTGTTGGGTTTGCGTCTAGCAAGACTAAGTGTATTGGGCATGGTTTATCCAGCAACTCATCCAGCACTGATCTAGGCCTAGTCTTCTTTTTGTCAAGCTCGCGTTCCGGCGACCGATTTGTATATGCCCGTTTAGAGCGAGACCTTCCGTGCTGTGTGGCGGGTGATGGCCCCTTGTTCATCTATTGCGCCCTCCATGTGTTCTCCATGGCGCAATACTTGCGTACCATGTCTGATAGTTTAGTGAAGCTTTGAATTCGGCGACGCGCGAGGGCGTTTAAGAGGCCCTCATCCTTGCAGTTGAACTGGAAGGCTTTAAGTATCTCTTTGTCACAGCAAGGCGCCATCCTATTCTTCACCAGGAGGAATCTAGCCCAATAATTATGGACTGTCTCGTTTGGCAGCTGTTTGACATACATGAGGTCCCATATGTCTGGGTTTCCCGAATCCAGGGAGTATTCCATGTGGTGGGTGGGTGGGAAAAATTCGAGAAATCCCTCCTACAGCGGACCCAGACTATCCTTGATGGGTGGTTGAGTCGTGTCTGGTTCTAATCATGCAGGACTCGGATTCGGACTAGTGCGCGGCTGGATCGGCTCGAGGCCGGATCTAGCATTGGGGCTCGAGTCCGAGCGTATCTCTGGGCTAGTGTCTGACTCCATACTGGAGACTCAAGTGTACACTGTTCTTAGCTTGTAAGGCTGCGGCCCCTCCTAGGCCTCTTCGACGGTAGCGACGAGGTGAGTGACCGGAGGGGTGTTGATTTCTCGGTCGTCGGGTTTAAGCCCGATCCGATCATAGGTTGTGGGCCTGATAACGAAGATTCCTATTGCACAGAATAGACTTACCAAGTGGTCTGCCGGCTGGGCACACGGGGGTGCCGGACACTCCGACGATTCCGTGGGAGATCTTGTGGACGGTCTGTCAGGGTTAGGCTTCAAAGCCAGACTCTAAGAGACACCTGATTCTTGTAAGTCCGCCGGTCCCGGGGTCGATGCCCCCAAATAGGTGAGTTCCTCTACGAGGACAAAGCCTTCGATCTGGTAGAGGCGACCAGGGGGATCGGCGCGCACCAATATGCCGCCAAAGACGAGGAGATGACCAGGGGTGGGGAAGCCCTCGGATCGGCCGTGGTCTCCAATGACCGGTTGAGCCATCAATCCTTTGGGTGATCCAATAGCGGAACTCTCAATGAAAGCACCAATGTCGGTGTCAAAACCGGCAGACCTCGGGGTAGGGGGTCCCGAGCTGTGGATCTATGGTCGATTGGGAACAAGGGACGATGAACATAATGTTTACCCAGGTTCGGGCCCTCTCAAAGAGGTAATACCCTATGTCCTGCTTGATTGTATTGGATGTATAGTATGGTTACAGAGTAGATCTACCTCGAGATCAGCATGAGCTAAACCCTAAGGCGATGAGGTGATGAATATAGCTCTGGCCCTAAAGACTACAACCCTTGGTTTATATACACACTGGTAGGGTTAGGGTTGTCGGAGATAGATTACAATAAGGGATAAAGGGATCCTGCGCATTCTTGACTTGGAGGGCACACCACGGCTTCATAGATCTCCCGTCACTATACGGCTTCTCTAGTCTGGCCCATGTTCAATGGGCCGGCACCCCGAGGACCCCTTAGTCCATGACTCGCTCACTCTCCCTCACTGATTTTTTGACCGTCATCTATGGAGCCCGACAGACTGGAAGTCAGTCCAAAATGTCGTCTAATCAACATTCCGGCAAATCTAGTGCACTCGATATTTCCTATATTCTAGCACAAGTCATGCTAAATTTCACGGAATTTTTTTGGCATGACCGCTGCTAAAAATAGGACATACCGAGCGCCTGAAATTTGCTGAAATGAAAATGAATCAACATTTCGGCAAAACATAGGCCACTCAGAGGTGTTCCCTGCAAACATAGGCCACATATCCAAAGAGACAACCAATACATGTCCAAATATCATCATACACATGTTCGAGGACAAGAGAAGGAGGAGGTGGAGTTTTAGTTCACCAACTCAGGTATAGAGGAAGTAGAGGAAGCTCCGATGACGTTCACTCCAGGGAGACGCGACACTACAAAGCCTGCATACTCCACTGAGTGAAATATTTAGATCATCAAATCTCGTATAGCATTCTTTGATGACAAAGTGATAATGACATAAAAGTAATTAAATTTTCCAATACATTTCTATATTGAAAAAGAAAATTACTAAAAATTTCTATACCTAAATTTTCTATTACTAATTTTTTACTAAAAAATTCTATTACTAAATTTGATACCTAAAAAACTCTCATATAGCATTCCAATACATTTCTATATTGAAAATTTTCTATACCTAATTTTTTTTACTAAACATTTCTCTACCTAATTTTTTACTAAAAAATTCTATTACTAAATTTGATACCTAAAATTTTCTCATATAGCATTCCAATACATTTCTATACCGAACAATTTCTATTACTAAATTGTTTTACTACAAATTTCTATACCAAAGTTCTTTGCTAAAAATTTCTATAAGAGAGAGGTGGGAGGAGGGAGGAGTGAGGCGGAGGAGTGAGGAGGGCAGTGGGAGGAGGGAGGTGAGAGGAGAGAGGAGGAGGGAGGAGGGCGGCTGGAGGAGGAGGGAGCAGTGAGGAGGGCAGTGGGAGAAGGGAGGAGGGCAGCCAGAAGAGGAGGGAGAAGGGAAGTGGGAGGAGGGAGGAGGGAGGAGTAGGAGGGAGGAGGGCAGTGGGAGGAGGGAGGAGGGAGGAAGGCGGCCGGAGGAGGAAGGACGAGGGCGGCGGGAGGAGGAGGGAGGGAGGCAGATTCCTCGGGGGCGACAACTACGGCGGGCGACGGTGGGTGGCGGCGACCGTAGAGAGAGTGAGCGAGAGAGTGTGAGGGGAGAGTGCGGGAGAGAGGAAACGAGCGTGCGCGGGGTGGATAAGGTGCCCATAGTAGTAGCGCGGGTAGGGAACCAGCGCTGCTACTATGCATACTATATGTAGTGCGGGTTGGGATCCCACACTACTGCTAGGCGGTGCCTGGGAGCCGGGCCCATGTATAAATAGTAGTAGCGCCTGTACTAAAGACCGCGCTACTGCTACATCGTTAGTAGTAGCGCGTGCTACGAGCCGGCGCTGCTACTGTGGCCTGGCCCGAGGGACAAGGTGGGGCCCACCTAGCAGCAGCGCCTGAAAGAAAGCCCGCGCTACAGCTATCAGTATACTTGTAGTGTCGGTTTCTACCTTGCGCTGCTGCTATATACCAGTAGCGCCGGCTCTCTACCCCTCGCTGCTGCTAAGAGTCTACCTATAGGGTTTTCCCTAGTAATGAATGTCTACACAACAATTTGGATGAAATTATAGCTCAAATATCTAAGGCCTCGAGGAGCCTTAATGTGAGAAGTGTTGTATATTTCCCACTTTTCTTCATTGGTTTAGACTTTTGGATGAACTAGATGGTGCATGACCTCAGTACCCTACTCCATCATCTTCGGCCGCGATATGTTTTTAGACAACACATTTTGGCATGCACAATTCCATGTCACTAACATGCTACTTTAATAAAGCACCACACATCATACTTAGACGAACGGTCAAACAAGGTGGGTGAACTAGTATCTCGAGATGTAACCACAATACAACATGCATGATTTCCCCAATGTATGGCGAGTTTGGTGTCCACTTGCGAAATTATGGCATAACTCGTCGCATCATACTTCTCTAGACTGCGCCCCCTTCAAGCTCTCTATGATGTGGAACCTAATTTTGGCGCCATACCAAATAAGGCCATGATGACCGTATTATCCTTACAGATTGACAGGAATTTTGATATTTCGTACATGCTCATCACCTTTAGCAGATGAACATGTATATATAATGATGAAGACCATGTGAAGAAGTACACGAACAAGAGTCAACAATGGTGGATTGTTGATTTGTTCACAAATGCCCATCACTATATTGGAGTGATCCATGGAGAAAAAGGTATCAACGTGGCGATGTAAGTCTAGGGATAGTGGTTGATCCTAACTGCTGATGTCATAACATAGGAAGATTACAATGTCCTCAAGCGTCACTTTTCAACAACTACAATACAGGGAGGGGCTTGGCCTCAAGGGTAGATCCCCGTCACGTGTCCGTCGGAGGCCATTCATTACAAAATAAAGAAAATGGGGAAGTTTTGTGGGATATGAGATCAATGGTAAGGGGCATGTGTGTATGAGTACGCCCACCTATCAACGCACAGTGACCATAGGAAACAAGGTGGTGATGTTTTCAAGGTCCAATGGTCACCCCACCCGCTAATGTCGTGACATGACAAGATTAGGACGTCCTCAAGCACCTCTTTCTACAAGCTGCAATTTTCACCATGCGCCCGTGTGTGTGAGGGGGGGTCATCTGAAGGGGCGGCAGGTGTCATGCCTCCTTGTTTGAGATGATGACGATGAGGTCTAAAAGCGGAAAGATTGGTTGGGTATGATCTGGCTCCATGTCGCGTGTGTGTGGGTTAGGGTGGGCCCACTTGTCGATGTATTTATGTGCTTGTAATAAAAATGGATGTAATGATGAATGAAAATGTTTTCCAAACATCTTGCCTCATCTATGCATACTCATCCCCTTAAGCATCTCACCATAAATTCTCCTATTCCTGAGGCAAATCAATGTAGATTCGATCTCATCATACATAGGAGACTATAGGTGCCAGCCTTACCCCTCTAGAAACCTTTGCGACGTAATCTATCCTCATGTTTTGATTGTGGCTGGCTGCAAAGGTGAGCGAGGGGTAGGTGGCACAGATGAATTGGTTTGGCAACAGTGTCATGATAGTGCCGACATGCCACCGCCACAGCATCAGCATATGGAGGATGTGATGGGCCTCAACGATCCCATGCTAACTTTGCTGCACAACAATAACAACGCGAGGATGTACGCACTTTAATTACTACTTCTATCTCTGTAGAAATTTATGTACGGCGTAGTAGTGCTGTGATCACTCATTCACCATTCAGGTGTTTCAAGACTATATGCACTATATAACAACATAATCAATTCCCGCATGCTACTGAAGTTGATAGCTTTCCCTTGTTTTGCGAGGTCTTTTGTGACATACATTCAGAAACGCTTATGGTGGGGGCACTTGAATGCTTTCTTTATTTGATATTATTTCCTTGTTCTTGAATTGCCATATTAGAGTATGCGAGAAGGAGGGTTGCCATATTAATGTATACAGGAAGGAGGGGAAACCCGACTGACTAGCGGTTGTGATTGCCTCTCACAGCCCTAAAATAATGATTATAATTAGTTGCATCAGCATCCATCCATCATGTATGAATTTGAAGGAAATTTTGAATTGGGGATGCCCAAACCCTAGCACCCCTCTGAAAAACTAGGATCAATAGAAAATATTTCCATTGAACCCAAAATGGCCTATAGAAAAGTTCATCATTTTTGAAATGGGTGAAAACCTCTGCCAAAAATGGTGCACATTTTTCTAGGTCATCCTGGATTTATGAATTAACCCACAAAGTATTTGAATTTGGGCATTTAATTACTATAAATAGTTTAAATGCTCAAATAATTCTAAAAACAGTTGAGGGCTGTTGGATATATTTCAAAAGGTCCCCACAATTTATTTCAGGATTTTCATAGGTGGTTTAGTATTTTTACTAAATCAAAAACATAAAAGGAAATTAGAAAACAGAAACAAATAAAAGAGAGAGGGAAAGAAAGGCTACCTGGACCTTACTTGGCAGAAGAGCCCCAGCCCATGAGGGGCTGAGACGTCATCTTCCTCCTGGCAGTAGGCAAAGGGGAAGCGTGGCGTGCGCGCGCGTCCCCTGCCATGTCCTGCTTGCCACCGAGGAGCCATGTTTTATATATGAGTAATTTATAAATGAAAAATTATCAGAAAAATATGAAGAATCTGTTTATGCCATGTTCATGCATGTTTGAGCAAGTTAACATCACCAACTAGGACAATTCATGATTATGGAATACATGGTAATTAGTTTTGGAGATGGAATTTGCTATATGTTGAATTCCACTTCAATTAAAATGACTAACTATTGCATTAGGTGAATTCAGTACCTTAATTTGTCATAGAATGCATATGGATGTGCATCATTGCCATGAATTGAATGATGTTCCTTTGTTTGTCGGTTTCGTTCGTTCTCGGTAGAAGACGATTTCGACGCAGTGATCGTTGACACCGATGAAGAGCTAATAGCTATACTATCTTCAGAAGTGCCAGTCAAGCAATCCCCCTTGATCATTTCGATACACTCCCACTCTCTCGCTCTTGCTCTCTTTTACTGCATTAGGACAACAACGATTCAACTCTTACATGTTGCGGTAGTTGAACCCATTCCTCTGCATGACCCGTCTTTGCCACAGTAATTAGTAAAACCCACTAGCATGAGTAGGAGTTGTTTGAGCTATGATGTGCCTACTCATTCATGCTTTCTTGTTGTGCCTACTATGCTTAGAGTTGTGTCAGGTTTGATTCATCTGGGATGGATTGGAATGGTGGTGAACATGTCCTACTATTGAGAGCTAAGTGTGTGAACATGATTTTGTAAAGGTAGCGATGAGAGGCCATGTAGGAGTATATGCTGGGTTGTCTCATTGAAGCCGTCCTCGGGAACTAGTTATGTGTTTGTGATCCAAGACAGTTACTACCACGCATTGGGATACTTAATTGACCCTCTCGACTTATTAATAGTGTTGATCTCTGTCCAGGAGTTGCAACTAGTTTCTGGTGTTTGTAGGATATGTGTTAGAGGCCGTGCGTGCCGCTGACCCTAGGGGTGGGCTATGATGCGGTAGAGACACCAAGGCACAGTGTACCAGGATGACACCCGAACAGTGCTCTTGGGAACCCAGCTCTCATCGTTTGGGTCCGTGATAGAAACCTCGGCCGGACTTCCATTGTAGATAAACCTCAAATAGGCGATAAACCTGGACTATAGTCTTGTGTGGTTAGTCAGGTCGTGGCCGACACCCTCACCAGGCCTCCGCTTGAAGGTTGTCGAGGTACATGATGTGTACATGGTGATAACTGGTGAGAGCGTGTGTGAAGAAGTACACACCTGCAGGGTTCTAAATGATATATTCGGATAGCCGCATCCTCGAATGTGGACTACATGGAAAGCTAACACTGTTCATAGACAAGTTGAAATGGATACTCTAAAATGTGCAAGATAAGTGTGAGTGCTATGGATGGCCTTCTCGTAGGGAGACATGAGCGGATCCATAGTGGTGTATTGATACTGTGACTATCTGGACTCGTGTGCGCTCTCTCACCCCAAATAAACTGTTAGTAGTTGTAGTACAGGATAGCCACTGAGTCAAAGCTGGCTTGCTGCAGTTAAACTGCACAACCCCCTTGTTGATACTGATGCATATGTAGTTAGTTCTGATATAAGTCTTGCTGAGTACATGTGTAGTCACGTCTGATTAATTTATGTTTTGCAGAGGAGACTTCAGTCTCACTAGTGGTTTCTACGATGAGTTTGACATTGACCGATTAGCTTGGGAATCCCAGACAGAGGTCTAATTCCTATGAATGGTCTTGTAGATAGACATGTTTTCAAGCCTTCTTTCTTTTCAGCTGTCTGTACTCAGACAGGTTTATGCTTCCGCTTGTAGCTTGTATGACGTTGTATGTTGGGTCATGAGACCTATGTTTGTAATATCATGTTATGTATGGCTCTTTAGGGCCTCTTAAATAAATAATTTGAGTCATAGAGTTATGATGTGATGCCATGTTGTACCAACACATACTTGCATGTTCTGCGCACGTATGATGTGTATTGCTATGTGTTGGGCCACGACAATGCCGGACCTTGCTAGGCGGCTTGAGAGACTCTTGTTTGAAAAACACCCAAACACGGTGCCGATCTGGTTACCCATGCACCCTTGAGGGGCCTAGATTAATTCTCAATATTAAATGATGTGGGAACCAAAAGGCCAAAGAGCAAGCGAGAGGATGACTGAGAATTTTGGGCAGATTAATTGTTATTAAATCATAATAATAAGAACTCCTGTTGTCCATGTTATTAAGTACTAACTGGAATGATTTGAACTTGATTACAAGCAATAATAATTAGCTACACAATGTAAACACATTTAATTATAGGAAAATGATTTGATGAGCCAAAAAGTGTATGGTCCAAGTGCGAATCACATGCATTCAATTTTTTCTTGGGTGGTGGTTCAAGTTAGAGGTGCTAAATCTTTGTTTTGCATGTTGTTTAGTAGTAACTAAAATGATCTAAGATAATATTGAAATAGTATAATGTAAAACACACTTAATTACAGGGAAATGATACGATGATCCAAAAAGTGTATGGTCCGAGTGTAAATGACACACATTCGAGTTCTGAAGTATATGTACTATAATTTTAATGAAATTAGAGCTCAAATATCTAAGGCCTAGAGGAGCGTTGATGCTAGGAGGAGTGTTGAAATATATTTCCCAACTTTCTGCATCGGTTCGGAGTTTTGGATGAACTCGATGGTGCTTGAACTAGATACCCTACTCCGTCATCTTTGGTCGCGACAAGGTTTCTGACAAAGTATTTTGGCATGCACAATTCCACGTCAGTGACACACAACTTCAATAAAGCACCACATGTAATACTTAGCCAAACGATCAGAGAAGGTGCGTGAACTAGTGTCTCGAGATGTAACCACGTTACGACATCCATGATTGCCCCAAGATATGGCAATTTTGGTTTCCACTAGCAAATTTATGGCACAACTAGTCACACCACACTTCTCTAGATTGCTCCCGCTTAAAGCTCTCTATGATGTGGAACCTAATTTTGGTGCCATTCCAAAAAAGGTCATGTCGGCCACATCGGTCCTTACAGATCGGCAGGAATTCCAATATTTGGTACATGCTCATCACCCTTGTGTGATTCAAGGCGGAGGTGAAAACTCTTTGTGTCTATGTTGTTTAGTGCTAGTGTTTTAAATGAGCTAAGGTCTGACTACAACAAATATAATGATCTAATCTATAGGAAGATGCTATTCACAAAAGATGATCCAAAATTTGTATGGTTCGGGTTACAATAGCACACATTCGAATCCTCGAATATTCACACTATAATTTATCAAGAATATTAGAGCTTTATCATAGGTTATACAATCTATTGAAACTAACAAAGCACGGAGTGGGGCAGAATGCTACCTGAAACCATTGCATTCTAACTTCTTATCTTATATTATTAGTTTACTTAAGTAATCTTATCTTCATGAGACTGTTTATCTTGAGAACATACTCTTGACTTTGACAAGGTAACAACTCCACAGTACTTAATAGCTATAGATACTCTGATTTCCTCGAAAATAAATAAATAAATACTCGGATTTGTTACTCTCTATAATCTTACTCCCAAATTGGATCGACATAGTGATTGGATTGGAGCACAAACACAAAGATAGTGTACTTTTTAATACAGGGCAAAAAGACTTACATTTTCTCGAATTAAGAGGTGTGAGTTGCCAAGTAAATTAGTGAAAAGGGGTAAAAACCATTACTAACCCACACACATTATCGTCATAGAACACAACCACAAATTAGGTACTATTGGACGACCTGATTACCGATATAGATGCCACAAAACCGTTGAGAAGAAAACACACGTCAAGCGTTCCTACAAGAGTCATATTCATCACTCTATCCTTGCCCAAGGCCCTGCCAAGCTACTTCGACTTCACTATAGAGCTTGGCCAACGACGATCCCCAAAACAACTACACGGAGCCCCTGATGGCCTAAGCTAAAATTGAGCCACATGCATCAAAGATAAGTAGCTTCAATTTTTTCGATTCCATGATGACAGGATATCCCCTCGAAGCAAGGCAACCCAAGCTCATCTAAACACCATCATCGTTTCTAGACACATCACGACTACCTTAGGACAATCGACTCGACAACCACACGACCAAACCCCCAAGGATTGTGCATTGTTTTGTAAGCGCGTGACCTTTTTATCGGAGCATGCTGCTATGCTCGAATAATTCCTCCAAACAAGGCAAAGGGCAGGATGATCATTGAAATTTGTAAGGCAATTACAATTAAAGTGTGATGTAATCTTGGCATAGTAAAGCATGGATAAATTGTGGGGTGTCCCTCCGATTGGGTACGGACGGGCAGGTGGGCATGATCTCTGCATGAGACTATATGCATGCATAAGTGTGTGGGATGCAAGATTTTTTTTATGGCATCAACTGATGCGGGAACCAAAAAGCTAGTGAATGAATCCGGGGATTACCAAGCAATTTGGGTGTGTAGCGAGCAAAGCATGATCGCTGATTGGTAGTTTCCAACTACAAAATCCTCATATTGGGTCCTCTACATAATTATAGGTGCATAACGGTCAATGAAACGTGTTGTTGGTGGCACACAACAACGACCGTTAGTACAATTAGTTACCATAGAAGATCTGGACTCGACATCCTCACATGTTATGTCTTGATCTTGCCATTCGGCCCCATGGCCCTAGAATCCCGAGCGAGGGAGTTTTGCGTAAGACATCTCCAAAGTGCTCTTAAAATATATTAAAAACATTGTTGTAGTTTCCATTCGTTTGAATTGATATATCATTGTGACAAACTACACTCAGGCAGCATAGGATCACTAGCACCGCTCTCGTTTCATTTTTCCTCGCTTGTCTGGGTCAAGTTGGAGACGGGAGCGAGTGGAAATTATGAGCAATGGAGAACATTGCTAGGGTTTCAATTTGGAGAGGTGAGTTTACAGAAACAAAATACGTAAGATATAATGACCAAAACAATGACCGAGAAGACCATTTTCTTTCTATCGAAACTTCTTTTGCCTTATATTCGCAACAGTTAAAAGCCACAGGAAGTTACAAGAAAAAAAACCACAATGGGAAAGCAATGACATGTCAAGTTGCCATTTTTTATGATGCAGCCAAAACCTCAGAGTACTATCTAATTAATTTTGATCGTGCTTTTACTCTAATTCGAATAATAGTGTCGTCATGGTTGCCATTTGTGTCTCCATGTGGCTAATTTGAAATACCTGATATTCATTTTCACACGAACATGGCAAAGTCAACATCATCACTTGAACTCAAATGAAAATTAATTTTGGAAATATCTAGATTATTTTTGTAAATACCGATACTCTTAGAAGTGTGATATTGATTTATAAAGGGAATATGGATATGAAAAGTTGTATATTATTTTTCTACATTAGCCTGTTTTAACAATTCTAGTCCATATGCTAGTCATGCAATGGAGAAACCGAGGATGTGGTAAAAATTTAGTTTTTGTGTGACCCAACCTAGAAACTATTATGCATTATAATGGTATTTATCCATCTACCAGTCTTTCATTAACTTACTGTATTTTATGACTCGATCATTTTGTGTCACACAATTACTGAACTATTTCTTTTGCTTATTATGTCGATAGATTGTAAGATATATATATATATCCATTTTGATTCAGAAAATATTGGATATGTAAATGTATTCAAGTAACATCTGTTTCACACTCATGCCCGATAACGTATTTATTTGTAGTCGCTTTTAAATTATGTTAAGAAAGTGGAAAAGACACTATCTAAACCAACTACATCAAGGATGAGATAGAATCACTAGCAGTGTTGAGGAACTTGGAGGATAATTCAGAAAAGCCAAGACAAAAGAAAAACCAAGGAAGTGGTACTGAAGATGAAGGAGGTGCTGGCGCGAGGCATTTACCGGAGGGAATGGGTGGAATCCCTTGGCTAGGATAATTTGTTAATGATATGCTTCTGCCTTGCTTAATTTTGGGTGTTGTTGTTCATTTGGGGAGCTTTTTCTAGTGGTAGATTGAACTTTGCGGTGATCCTGTGTAGTTCTCACGCTAATTAAAGCTGCCTGGGTGGGGTTTTACAGAATGTTTTGCCTGAATGGTTGTCTTTGGGCTTTATATTTTCCTCCCCCTCCCGTGGAGTTTTCTGTTGAGTAGCTTTTCTTGGCTTGTAAAATGGTGGCGGTTTCTTTAACGAAAATTGACATGGAGGCTCGTTTTTTTCGAAAGTATGACCATAGATTGTAATACATACCTATTTTGGCTGAGAAAATATCTTATCTGTATATGTATTTGAGTAACTTCAATTTCACATTCATACCCGATAGCAACTTTATTTGCAGTTGCTTTTAAATTATGAAAATAAAGTGGAAAAGACACTATATGGACCAACTACACCACGGATGACATGGAATCACTAGGAGCACTGAGGAATTGGAGCATATTGTAGAAAAGCTAAGGCAGAAGAATAACCAAGGAAGGGGTACTGAAGATCAAGATCAAGGCGGTGATGGTGCAAAGCACTTCGCAAAGGGCATGGGTGGTATCCCTTGGCAAGGAGAATTTTTCAATGATATGCTTCTGCCTTGCTTGATTTTGAGTGATTTGACTTCTTTTGGGAGCTTGTTTCTAGTTGTAGTTTGAACTTTGCACCAACATTGCGTAGTTGTCACCCTAATTAATGTTTCCTGCGTGCAGTTGGCCCAGAATGTTTTGCCTAACTAGTTGTCTTCGGGCATTATGTTTCCCTTCCCCCATTCATGTGGGTTTTACTTTTGAGTTATTCTTCAAAGGAGATCCACAAGGAGGCTCGTTGTTTCCAACTACACCAAGAACTGCATAGAATCACTAGTCCTTGTGTGGTTCAAGTTGAAGGCACGAGGGAGCAAGGGCGAGCGGAAGATAGGTTCATGGACACGAGAGTGGGATCTTCGTGTATCTACCCCTGTAACTTTTGTTTCACATTTCATACCCGATTGCATCTTTATTTGCAATCGCGGTCTGCGCACGGTACATGCACGTGTGCACATGTCAGTGATGCGAGATTAATTTTTGCCATAAATTCATGTGGGAATAAAAAAATCTAGGGAATGAATTCGGGGATTATCAAGAAATTTGTGGGGGATGGGAGGGGGTGGTCAACAACAAGCAAACCTGCGCATTGATTGGCAGTTTCCAACTACGAAATCTTCAATTTGGGATCAAGTACAATAAGTGCAGTACAGTTGATGAAACGCATGGTTGGGGGCACACGGTAGATACCGCTACTGTAGTACAGTTACCACAAAGTATCTGGATCTGAGATCCTCACAAGTTTTGCCTTACTCTTTCAGTTTAGCCCCTGGCCCTATAATCCAGAATGAGGGAGTACTCCATAAGACAATTCTGAAGCGTTGGTAAAAATATATTCAAAAAAATTGTCTAAGCTGCCATTCATTTGATTTTTAACTAGAAAGACGTAGTAATGCAATAAGGCCCCGTTTGGTTTGGCTTTTTTAGCCGAATTCCGCTGTGTGGTAGCCAAATCTTAACCAAAGAGCGAACCGACCAGCCCTGATTCTAGTGAAGCGAAGCCAAAAATTCACGTACCGGCGGCAGCAGCCCACGAGGTGCTTGCCTGGATTTCGATGCGTACCTCTTCGAACCAACACCAGACGCTTTGGTAAAATTACCCACCTTTTCCACTTGATGGGTCGACCCAGAGGCCAGGCCCGATCCCAGGAACCATGGCAGAACTCATCCCGCCTCTCGTATCCCTCTCTTTGGTGATTAGGGTTGCCCCCATGCCGCCGCCAGGGGCTGACCACCGGCGTGGATTCGTCGTCCCGACCGGCGCGCCGTCGGACGCCTCCACCCCCATCATCCTTCGTCCCCCATCCGCCCGAAGAACCTCTCCACTCCGTCGCCAGGAGCACTTATACTACCCCCGCCGGTTCAAATCAAGGGAAAGGACCACTGGCTAAGTCCTTGATGAGCTCGAGCGGATAGAGTTCTTTCATCTGCTCATGGAGGAACTACTATTCTAATATGTGTTGAACTGTATATAATATTTTGCGCCACTCCTAGTAATCTAGTGGTTGGGCTTTCGTTTCTAAAATATGCAAGGGTTCTAATGTATTGATGTATTGATCAATGATGAAAGATTTGGATTCAATTGCTAGTTAATTCTATAATACGTTGTGAGTTATTTCTATTTTTGTGCTACATATTGATTCTAATAAAAAATGCTATCGCTATGTCAAAAATATCGTGTTGACCATGGTATATAGTTGGATAATTATTTAGCTATGTTTTATTAGTGCTCTAAATTAGTATGTAATGTTGTTATTATTATTAAACACCATGCAACCAATCTCTCAGCTCATAGGGATATTTTCAGACATTTATGTCCACAGCTACAACTCATACATCTGGTTTGCCAAATGGCCAATAGCTTTGTGACATTAGATTTTTCACAACAGATATTCCACATCTGCTTTTAGAAATCCACAGCGAACTAAACACCACCTAATAGAGCAGTGGGGCAGTATAAATTTTACCGAGGAACCAGTAAGAAACATAGCAAGCACAACCAAACCCCCAAATTTACAAGGAGGACCCCAAACTAAAAATGAAAACGTGACCGGGTCCTTTGGCAGCTTCCCCTTGGGTCCAATGTCGCTGCCGCCTGAGACGAACCACTTGGGGCGTTGAAGTCTCCATGGTTGCATGACCCGCCCACCGTGGCCTCCGGGGGGAAGCTGAATTTGCCTCCCATTTGGCTCACGAGCTAGGAGAAAAAGGGTGGCCGCCCTTCGGCTAGCAGAGGTAAAGGGAAGAAGAGACCGGCAATGTAGGATCACTAGCACCGCTCTTCTTTCATTTTTCTTGGCATATCCCGTCCATGTTGGAGGTGAGAGCAAGTGGCAATGATAAGCAAGGAAGAACAATGCGGGGTCTCAGTTTGAAGAGTTTACTGTAAGAAAAAAAGTGAGATGTAGTGACCAAATACATGACCAAGAAGACAGTTTTCTTTCTATCAAAACTTCTTTCGCCTTATCTCTGCAACCCTTAAAATCCACATGCTATTGCAAGGGGAAAAAGGCACAACGGGCCACCAGTGACATGCCAAGTTGCCATTTTTTATGAAGCGGCCACAAAATTAGAGTACCATCTAATTAATTCCAAAAGTACTATCTAGGTTGTAAGATATCCATATCCTTTCAAATTGAGTAGACATCTGATCTGTATCTGTATTTGAGTAACTTATGCTCCACATTCATACTTGAGGATGTCGTTATTTGTGGTTGCTTTTGAATTATGAAATGGAAGTGGAAAAGACACATGTTCTAAAAAAAGTGGAAAAGATACATACTCTTAGGAAAAAAGGTGGAAAAGACACTATCTAAACCAACTACACCGAGAACTTCATAGGATCACTAGTCCTTGTGTGGTTCAAGTTGAAGGTATGAGGGAGCAAGGGCGAGCGGAAGATAGGTTCATGGACACAAGAGTGGGATCTTCATGTATCTACCCCTGTAACGTTTGTTTCACATTTCATACCCGATAGCGTCTTTATTTGCAACCGCGGTCTGCGCACGGTACGTGCATGTGTGCACGTGTGAGTGATGCGAGATTGATTTTTTCCATAAATTGATGTGGGAATAAAAAGCTAGGGAATGAATTCTGGGATTATTGAGCAATTTGGGGGATGGGAGGGGGTGGTTAATAGCAAACAAACATGCACATTAATTGGCAGTTTCCAAGTACGAAATCTTCGATTTGGGATGGAGTACAGTAAGTGCAGTACTATTGATGAAACGCGTGGTTGGGGGCACACGGTAGATACCTCTACTGTAGTATAGTTACCACAAAGTATCTGGATCCAAGATCCTCACATGTTTTGCCTTGCTCTTGCACTTTAGCCCCTGACCCTATAATCCAGATAGAGGGAGTACTACGTAAGACATTTATAAAGCGCTCATAAAATATGTGCAAAAAAGTTGTCTAAGTTGCCATTCATTTGATTTTTTAGCTGGAAAGACGTAGTAATGCATTAAGGCCCCGTTTGGTTTGGCTTTTTTAGCCGAATTCCACTGCGTGGTAGCCAAATCTTAACAAAAGACTAGCCCCGATTCTAGCGAAGCGAAGCCAAAAATACACGTACCGGTGGCAGCAGCCCATGAGGTGCTTTCCTGGATTTTGATGCGTGCCCCTTCGAACCAACACCTGATGCTTATGTAAAATTACCCACCTTTGCCACTGGATGGGTTGACCCAGAGGCCAGGCCCGATCCCAGGAACCACAACAGAACTCATCTCGCCTCTCGTCTCCCTCTCTTTGGCGATTAGGGTTGCCCCCATGCCGCCGCCAGGGGCTGCCACCAACGTGGATCCGTCGTCCCAGCCGGAGCGCCGCCGGACGCCTCCACCCCCCATCATCTTTCGTCCCCCATCCGCCCGAAGAACCTCTCCACTCTGCCGCAGGAGCACTTCTAGTGCCCCTACCACTGCGAATCAAGGGAGAGGACCACCGGCTAACTCCTTGATGAGCTCGAGTGGATAGAGTTCTTTCATCTGCTCATGGAGGAACTACTATTCTAATATCTGTTGAACTGCATATAATATTTTGCGCAGCTCCTAGTAATCTAGTTGTTGGGCTTTCGTTTCTAAAATATGCAAGGGTTCTAATGTATTGATCAATGAAGAAATATTTGGGTTCAATTGCTAGTTCATTCTATAATTCGTTGTTTGTTATTTCTATTTTTGTGCTACATATTGATTCTTATAAAAATGCTATTGCTATGTCAAAAACATCATGTTTATCATTGTATATAGTTGGATAATTATTTTACTATGTTTTATTAGTGCTCTAAATTAGTATGTAATGATGTTATTACCATTAAACAATATGCAACCAATCTCTCAGCTCATTGGGGTATTTTCAGACATTTATCTCCACAGCCACAATGTTTATCATTGGTTTGCCAAATGGCCTACATCTTTGTGACATTAGATTTTTCACAACTGCTTTTAGAAATCCACAACCGAACAAAACACCACCGAATAGAGCAGTGGGGCAGTACATTTTACCGAGGAACCCGTAGGAAACATAGCAAGCACAACGAAACCCCTGACTTTTACAGAGAGGACCCAAACTAAAAATGAAAACATGATCGGGTACTTTTGCAAGTTCCCCTGGGATCCAATGTTGCTGCCGCCATAGATGAACCACTTGGGGCATTGAAGTCACCATGGTTGCATGACCTGCATACCGTGGCTTCCGGGGGGAGCTGAATTTGCCTCCCATTTGGAACGGGAGCTTGGAGAAAAAGGGTGGCCGCCCTTCGGCTAGCAGAGGTAAAGGGAAGAAGAGACCGGCAATGTAGGATCACTAGCACCGCTCTTCTTTCATGTTTCCTTGTGTATCCCGTCCATGTTGGAGGTGAGAGTGAGTGGCAATGATATGCAAGGAAGAACATTGCGAGGGTTTCAGTTTGAATTGTTTACTGTAAGAAAAAAAAGTGAGATGTAATGACCAAAAACATGACTAAGAAGACCGTTTTCTTTCTATGAAAACTTCTTTCGCCTTATCTCCGCAAGGCTTAAAAGCCAAAAGCTATTGCAAGGGGAAAAAGGCACAATGGGGAAGCTGTGACATGCCAAGTTGCCATTTTTTTATGAAGCGGCCACAACATTAGAGTCCCATCTAGTTAATTCGAGAAGTACTATCTAGGTTGTAAGTTATCCAAATCCTTTCTAATTGAGTAGACATCCGATCTGTGTCTGTATTTGAGTAACTTATGTTCCACATTCATACTTGATGTCGTCGTTATTTGCAGTTGGTTTTGAATTATGAAATGAAAGTGGAAAAGAGACATATTCTAATTTTTTGTGGAAAACATACATACTCTTAGGAAAAAAAGGTGGAAAAGACACTATCTAAACCAACTACACCAAGAATTGCATAGAATCGCTAGTCCTTGTGTGGTTCAAGTTGAAGATATGAGGGAGCAAGGGAGAGCGGAAGATAAGTTAATGGACACGAGAGTAGGATCTTCGTGTATCTACCCCTGTAACTTTTGTTTCACATTTCCTGCCCGATAGCGTCTTTATTTGCAAGCGCTATCTGCACACAGTACATGCATGTGTGCACGTGTGAGTGATGCGAGATTGATTTTTAACATAAATTGATGTGGGAATAAAAAATCTAGGGAATGAATTCGGGGATTATCGAGCAATTTGGGGTTGATGGGAGGGGGTGGTTAACAGCAAGCAAACATGCGCATTGATTGGCAGTTTCCAACTATGAAATCTTTGATTTGGGATCGAGTACAATAAGTGCAGTACCGTTGATGAAACGCATGGTTGGGGGACACGGTAGATACCGCTACTGTAGTATAGTTACCACAAAGTATCTGGATCTGACATCCTCACACTTTTTGCCTTGCTCTTGTAGTTTAGCCACTTGCCCTATAATCCAGAATGAGGGAGTACTACGTAAGACATTTCTAAAGCGCTGGTAAAATATATTCAAAAAAGTTGTCTAAGTTGCCATTCATTTGATTTTTTTAACTGGAAAGACGTAGTAATGCATTAAGGCCCCCTTTGGTTTGGTTTTTTAGCCGGATACCGCTGGGTGGTAGCCAAATCTTAAACAAAGAGCGAACTGACCAGTCCCGATTCTAGCGAAGCGAATCCAAAAATACACGTACCGGTGGTAGTAGCCCATGAGGTGCTTTCCTGGATTTAGATGCGTGCCTCTTCGAACCAACACCTGATGCTTAGGTAAAATTACCCACCTTTGCCACTGGATGGGTCGACCCAGAGGTCAGGCCCGATCCCAGGAACCACGACAAAACTCATCTCCCTGTCGTCTCCCTCTCTTTGGTGATTAGGGTTGCCCCCATGCCACCGCCAGGGGCTGACCACCAGCGTGGATCCGTCGTCCCGGCCGGCGCGCCGCTAGACACCTCCACCCCCATCATCCTTCGTCCCCCATACGCCCATAGAACCTCTCCACTCCACCGCCAGGAGCACTTCTACTGGCCCTACCACTGCAAATCAAGGGAGAGGACCACCGGCTAACTCCTTGATGAGCTCGAGTGGATAGAGTTCTTTCATCTGCTCATGGTGGAACTACTATTCTAATATGTGTTGAACTGCATATAATATTTTGCGCCACTCCTAGTAATCTAGTTGTTGGTCTTTCGTTTCTAAAATATGCAAGGGTTCTAATGTATTGATGTATTGATCAATGATGAAATATTCGGGTTCAATTGCTAGTTCATTCTATAATACGTTGTGTGTTATTTATTTTTTTGTGCTACATATTGATTCTTATAAAAATGCTATCGCTATGTCAAAAACATCATGTTTATCATGGTATATAGTTGGATAATTATTTTACTATGTTTTATTAGTGCTCTAAATTAGTATGTAATGCTGTTATTACCATTAAACAATATGCAACCAGTCTCTCAGCTCATTGGGTATTTTTAGACATTTATCTCCACAGCCACAACTCATAAAACTGGTTTGCCAAATGGCCTACAGCTTTGTCACATTAGATTTTTCACAACAGATTTTCCACAACTGCTTTTAGAAATCCACAACCAAACAAAACACCACCTAATAGAGCAGTGGGGCAGTACATTTTACCGAGGAACCTGTAAGAAACATAGCAAGCACAACGAAACCCCCGACTTTTACAGAGAGGACCCAAACTAAAAATGAAAACATGATCGGGTACTTTTGCAAGTTCCCCTTGGATCCAATGTCGCTGCCGCCATAGATGAACCACTTGGGGCATTGAAGTCACCATGGTTGCATGACCTGCATACCGTGGCTTCCGGGGGGAGCTGAATTTGCCTCCCATTTGGAACAGGAGCTTGGAGAAAAAGGGTAGCCGCCCTTCGGCTAGCAGATGTAAAGGGAAGAAGAGACCGGCAACATAGGATCACTAGCACCGCTCTTCTTTCATGTTTCCTTGCATATCCTGTCCATGTTGGAGGAGAGAGTGAGTGGCAATGATATGCAAGGAAGAACATTGCAAGGGTTTTAGTTTGAAGAGTTTACTGTAAGAAAAAAAAGTGAGATGTAATGACCAAAAACATGACGAAGAAGACCGTTTTCTTTCTATGAAAACTTCCTTCGCCTTATCTCCGCAGGGCTTAAAAGCCAAATGCTATTGCAAGGGGAAAAAGGCACAACGGGGAAGTAGTGACATGCCAAGTTGCCATTTTTTTATGAAGCGGCCACAACATTAGAGTCCCATCTTGTTAATTCTAGAAGTACTATCTTGGTTGTAAGTTATCCATATTCTTTCTAATTGAGTAGACATCCGATCTGTATCTGTATTTGAGTAACTTATGTTCCACATTCATACTTGATGTTGTCGTTATTTGCAGTTGGTTTTGAATTATGAAATGAAAGTGGAAAAGACACATATTCTATTTTTTTTTGGAAAAGATACATACTCTTAGGAAAAAAAGGTGGAAAAGACACTATCTAAACCAACTACACCAAGAATTGCATAGAATCGCTAGTCCTTGTGTGGTTCAAGTTGAAGGTATGAGGGAGCAAGGGAGAGCGGAAGATAAGTTCATGGACACGAGAGTAGGATCTTCGTGTATCTACCCCTGTAACTTTTTTTTCACATTTCCTACCCGATAGCGTCTTTATTTGCAAGCGTTGTCTGCACACGGTACATGCATGTGTGCACGTGCGAGTGATGCGAGATTGATTTTTAACATAAATTGATGTGGGAATAAAAAATCTAGGGAATGAATTCGGGGATTATCGAGCAATTTGGGGTGGATGGGAGGGGGTGGTTAACAGCAAGCAAACATGCGCTTTGATTGGCAGTTTCCAACTACGAAATCTTTGATTTGGGATCAAGTACAATAAGTGCAGTACCGTTGATGAAACGCGTGGTTGGGGGACATGGTAGATACCGCTACTGTAGTATAGTTGCCACATAATATTTGGATCTGAGATCCTCACATGTTTTGCCTTGCTCTTGTAGTTTAGCCACTTGCCCTATAATCCAGAATGAGGGAGTACTACCTAAGACATTTCCAAAGCGCTGGTAAAATATATTCAAAAAAGTTGTCTAAGTTGCCATTCATTTGATTTTTTAACTGGAAAGACGTAGTAATGCATTAAGGCCCGTTTGGTTTGGTTTTTTAGCCGGATACCACTGGGTGGTAGCCAAATCTTAAACAAAGAGCAAACTGGCCAGTCCCGATTCTAGCCAAGCGAATCCAAAAATACACGTACCGGCGGTAGCAGCCCATGAGGTGCTTTCCTGGATTTAGATGCGTGCCTCTTCGAACCAACACCTGATGCTTAGGTAAAATTACCCACCTTTGCCACTGGATGGGTCGACCCAGAGGCCAGGCCCGATCCCAGGAACCATGACAAAACTCATCTCCCTGTCGTCTCCCTCTCTTTGGTGATTATGGTTGCCCCCATGCCACCGCCAGGGGCTGACCACCAGCGTGCATCCGTCGTCCCGGCCGGCGCGCCGCCGGACACCTCCACCCCCATCATCCTTCCTCCCCCATACGCCCGTAGAACCTCTCCACTCCACCGCCAGGAGCACTTCTACTGCCCCTGCCACTGCAAATCAAGGGAGAGGACCACCGGCTAACTCCTTGATGAGCTTGAGTGGATAGAGTTCTTTCATCTGCTCATGAAGGAACTACTATTCTAATATGTGTTGAAGTGTATATAATATTTTGCGCCGCTCCTAGTAATCTAGTGTAACACCCCATGTCATTAGCCACAGTAATCACTTTTGATAATGACATGTCAGCATGTTTAACAGTGCATACTCATCATTAGCATCATATTGCATTTTAACTCCTAAGTCAGAATTCAAATTTAAATGAGAGTGGAAAATAAAAGTGGTCCAACATAGAAACTAAAATGTTCAATAGATAACAAATATTACAGAGCCTATTCTAAAATTGTAACCAACAATTAATAAATTAATTAGGTGGCTCTAACTTTACCAAAACAACAAGGTTTAATGCATTTTATTTATTATAAAATTTGTGTGAACTCCAATTGTCTCCAAACCAATTTTTGGCAGTAGTAGATAATGTCTAGCATTTAATGGCACAAGTGCCATATTTTACAAAAGTCATTTTGAGGCCTAACCAATTACAAAACAGAAAATAAGAATAAATAAAAAGAAAAAGACAAAAACAAAACAAGACAAAAAAAATAAAAAGAGAACCCCCCCCCCCGGCCCAACTGGGCCATAGCCCAGCCGGCCGGCCCACCCATCCCCCCTATATGGCCTACCCCAGCGACCCCGAAACCCTAACCCCACCGACACCCATTCCCCCCCTCGCCCCCCCCCCCCGATCCATTTCTGGATCGGGCCGAGACCCCGCGCCGCTCGCCTCGCCGCGCTCGACGCGCCCGTCCACGCCGTCGACCACCGCCGCCTCCCCATCTCCGTGTCCCCGCAGCCGCCTCGCCGCCGCCTCCGCCAGGCGCCGCCGCTGCTCACCGCCCGCGCCATCGCCCTACCTCGCCTCGCCCCTGTGCCGCTTGCAGCGCCGCCCCGCTCCGGCCTACCGTGCGCCTGCCTCGCCCCTGCGCCGCGTCGCCCGCGTCCAACGCCCACGCGCCCGTTGTGGCTCCTGGGCCACTGCCCAGTGGGGCCGAAGCCCCTATGCCACTGACCGCTGGGCCCCACCCCCCCTGTGCCTATGGCAGGTGGGCCCAGCCCCTGAAACATTTAAAAAAAGAGAAATGAAATTAAAATGAATTAATTAGTTAATTGATTAATTAGTAAATTAATTAAGTTAATTAACTCTGATTAGGTTAATCTAATTAAGTAGTTAGTCTAATTAAACAGTAATTAAATTAATTAATCACTAATTAACTAGACAGAGTATGACAGGTGGGACCCACATGTCAGGATGACTGCTGATGTCATGCTGACGTCATGAACACTGTTTCGGATAATGTTGAATTTAAATAATTAATTAAATTCCAAAAATTAATAAAAAATTTAGAAAATCATATTAAATAAACCGTAACTCCGATGAAAATAATATATATATGAAACTTGCTCAGAATTTCGATACGAATCTGAATACGCCCTCCGTATTCCTGTCAGATGCCCCTAGCTAGATGAACATGGAACTTTTAGACCAATTTCAATAAATGAATAGTGCCCAACTTTAATTAAATAAATCCGAATAAATTCCTAAATTAACTAAATCGTTTAGTTAGGCAGTAGAACACCCCGGCATATCATTTAGGCATATCATACATATTGTTTGCATTATTGCCGTGAATTTATTGTTTCCCTCCCCCTCCTTCTCTCTCGATAGACGCCGAGACCAACGACGCTGCACCTGGGTACAACTACACTACCGACGAGCAGCCCTTTGACGATCTCTCTCTCTTGCCAGAGCAACCAGGCAAGCTCCCCCCCCTTGAGCATCCAAATATCGCCCATTCCATTTCTCTTGCTTGCATTAGATTTTGCTACTGCTAATGTATGCTCCTATTCTGATGTATAGCCTGCTGTTGTAACCTGTTCATTGTTACCTTACCTGCCTATGATAAACTGTTTAGTATAGGTTGGTAGTGAACCATCAGTGACCCCACTACCTTACCCTTGTCGCCCCTGCTTGATCATCGATGACTCGATCAATGTGATCGTCGACCAGAGACCGACACCTCACTTCACACCCCCTTAGTTGTACGACTCTGCATAGTTACTATCGAGTGCCGAGGGTGATACCTCGTAATGCACTCCTGATGAATACTCTGCAGTGTAGCTGTTTGGTCGTGGTCATCGAGGGTGATTCCTCCTTCTCCACTGCCGATACAACTCTGTCGTGCAACCCCTCAGTGTGAGCCTCGAGGGTGATGCCTCAAACGTTCATCCTGATGGTTTCATCAAGTGGAATCCTCCGAGGGTGATTCCTTGGGTTTTCCCCTTGATGTTATGACCACACGGTTACTTTGACCTTTGTTACAGGCGGGTCGACCCTGGTGGGTACCCGCTGGGGATCTATGATTTTCGGGTGTGCCGGAAGGGCACTCGAGTGTGATATTGTGGCGGAGCATCAGAGACTCTGATTGTCTCCGCGTGATACTAAATGAGCCTATTGGATTTGGGTGTGTGATCTGAGTGGGTCGACGTGCCCTATATGCACTACCACCACGCGGGATAATGGTTATGGGGCCATCTGCGATGTACGTTTCTCCCGAAAGCTCGTCAGACGTCACGATTCACCGTGCGGGCTAATTGTCGCGATTGGGCTGGATACTTCACTGACGAGTTCAGTGTCGCGCCTGCACCCCGGCTAGTCTCGCAACGCGCAGGGTGCCCAGGGCGATGGCCCAAGACCTCTGGGTGCATAGGTTAGTCCGGCGTGCTGACCTCTCTGCCGAGCCTAGGTAGGGCGCTGCTTCGTGTTGATCTCCCGAGGCCGGGCATTACCCAGCAAGTGTGTCCGGCCAGAGTTGATCGAGCGTGTTGGGTAACAGTAGTGCACCCCTGCAGGGATGAATGATCTATCGATAGCCGGTCCTACGGTAAAGGACGCTCAGTTTGTGTATCCCGATCTACTACTTGAACTGGATACTTGTTACTTAATTGAAGCTTCAGGATCGCTTTCTCGCAGGGAGTCGAGGAAGGATCTTTAAGCTGTACTTCAACATGTTTGCTTAATAAAATGCTATTCTACTCTCTTCTATTGCTGCAAGATGGTGGCTTGTGAAGATGTTTGAAGATGATAGTCTTCGATAGGACTAGGCCTTCTCTCTATTCTGGCATTTCTGCAGCCCAGTCCACATATACAGCCTTTTCCTCTTTGATAATGTTGCATATGTAGTGTAGATCCTTGCTTGCTGAGTACTTCGGATGAGTACTCATGGTTGCTTTGTTACTTCTTTTTCCCCATACCCCACTTTGATGATACATCAGACGATGGAGCCCCGGAGCCCGATGCCACCCCAGGAGCTTACTACCAGGAGGGTCCAGACGGCATGTACTACTGGATCGAGCCAGCCGACCTGGAGTAGGATCGGAGGCTCCCAGGCAGGAGGCCAACGCCTTTCGATCTAGAGTCGTTGTTTGTGCTAGCCTTCTTAAGGCAAAACTTGTCTAACTATGTCTATACTCAGATAATATTTGTATGACTGACTTATGTATTTGGATCTTCGGATCCCTGGTCTGTACTATTGTGGATCTCCATTAATTTGTGTTAGACTTGTGTTGCGATATCTTCCCGTGAGTCCTTGTGTTTGATCATGCATGTTTGCGTGTATGATTAGTGCATGATTGAGTCGGGGGCGTGACAAGTTGGTATCAGAGCCGACTGCGTGTAGGAAGCCCCTTTCCAAATTCCTTGGCCGAAGTTGAGTCTAGACATCGAAAAACTAATTTACTAACTTGGCTGTGTGGTTTACGGGCCCACGTCGCCAACTGGGTGGTATTAGGATCTTTTATTCCTTGTCTATACTCTGGGACTCTGATCTCTCTTCTATTCGGGTTAAATAAATTTTACTAACACTGACACTTAGGATCTCGTCAATCTCGTCTACCCGGAGAGCTGGATATCTATGCGATTTCCCTGTCATTGATCTGATTAGTCTGATAATCATTTTCCTTTCCATTGTTTTGTTTAACCTTTCTCTCCGAGTTGTCATTCGATAAGACCGGGTTCAGCATCAGAGTGCACATGGAGCGCAGGATCCTGCCGCGACGAACATTCATCGTCCGCACTCGAAATTACCCCGTTTCAGTGGTTTTTTCTGACGTTGATGTAGCCTTTGCTATGTCTCGTTGTGTACTTCCTTACCGCGTGCCTGCGTGCCACCTAGCATGTCTAGTTCTAAATTTGCGCCGTTATGCTGTCCGCATGTACCCGACTCTGTGTATGGATCTGTATGTCTTAATTGACTACTGTTATGTATCTGTTACACTACTTAATTGTTGAGTTACATCATGCTTGTCGCTAAACACTCACAATTTCTTTTACTAAACTACCCCCTGTTGATACTTAGCAGGATGGTTAGACCAGGTGGTCGTGGTCGTGGTACCCCTGAACGCCCACCACCGCTAGACTATATGGCAGCTATGATGCAACAGTTCGAGCTTAACCGTCAGTTCATGACTGGAATCATGCCTCAGTTCCCGCATCAGAACAACCAGAACCAGAACCCTGCTTCAATAACTTTGACAGAGTTTATGCGACTCAACCCCACTCAGTTTCGCAACTCTGACAAGCCACTGGATGCTGATGACTGGCTCCGCGACATCACTCACAAGATGGAGTCTGCTAATGTCGCCCCTGCCAACTTCGTCATCTTCACAGCCTTTTTCCTAAAGGGTCCCGCTGCTCAATGGTGGGACACACACAAGCGTACACTGCCTGTTGGAATAGTGGTTACCTGGTATGAGTTCCAGGCTGCTTTCCGTTCCCGTTATATCCCTCAGGCAATTATGGAACGGATGAAGACCCAGCTCCACAACCTCACTCAGGGCAACAAGACTGTCGAAGCTTATCAGCAAGAATTTCTTGACCTCTCCCGCTATGCTGAAGAAGACATCGCCACGGATGCCCGTAGACAAGAGAAGTTCCGTAATGGACTCCACCCAGACCTCGAGCTTGCCCTTGCTTCTCAAGACTTCAACGACTTTTCTACTCTTGTGAACAAGGCTATTCTGGTTGAGACCGCTCAGATGAAGCATAAGTACTCACAGAAGCGCTATCGTGATGCTGGCTCATCTTCGGGCTCAGCACAGAAGCGTCGAGTCTGGATTCCCAACAACGTGTTCCGTCCCAATGCCCCTGCGCCAAAGAACAACTATGCTGCACCACGTTTGCCTCCTCCTCCACCGAGGCAGCCAAGAGCTCAAGCTATTCAAAACAATGCTCCTCTTCGCCCTGAAGATGGTCTGTGCTTCAAGTGCTGCAAACCAGGTCACCAGGCTAAAGACTGCCGCCAGACTCAGAATCAGTTGGATTTTCCTCGTACTGGCCGTGGCAATGGTCGTGGCAACAATCAGACCCGCAACTATAATACTGGGTCTGCTGCACATGCTCGTGGATACGCTTACAACATTGATATCGAGGAAGTCCAAGATCAGCCTGCTACTGTGATGGGTACCCTTCTCGTTAATTCAGTACCTGCTTCTGTTTTATTTGATTCAGGAGCATCACATTCGTTCATCTCTGGAAAATTTGCGTTCATGCATGGCATTCGATATGAGAAGATGCATACTCCGTTAGTCATTAAAACTCCCGGAGGTCATTGTCATGCTGACGTGATAGCACCTGTCGTTACCGTCGAAATTAAAGGGCTGGAATTCCTTGCCTCACCCATCGTCTTGAAGTCTTCCACCATAGACCTCATACTCGGAATGGATTGGTTGAAAGCTCACATTGCTTCGATCAATTGTGCCACTAAAGTCATCCAACTTCTTCACCCCTCCGACGAGATAGTGAATTATACCGCCCGAATTACTCGGAATGCTGAAGCTCAGATATATTCTCTGAATGCTTTGAACGCCTCACGTCTGGAAGGAATCGAGAACGTTCCTGTCGTTCGAGATTTTTCGGACGTCTTTCCAGAAGAACTTCTAGGAATACCCCCGGCTAGGGCTGTCGAGTTTGTCATTGACTTGAAGCCTGGCACTGTCCCTATTGCGAAACGTCCTTATAAGATGTCTCCGCACCACCTTCTTGAGCTTAAGGAAGAAATCGACAAGTCACTTAAGAAAGGTTTCATCCGCCCCAGTTCCTCTGCTTGGGGAGCACCTTCACTCTTCGTTAGGGAGAAGAATGGAACTAACCGATTGGTTCAGGATTATCGACCCATTAACCAAGCCACAATCCAGAATAAATACCCACTCCCCCAGATCAATGATCATTATGATCAGCTTGCTGGATCCTCTATCTTCTCGAAACTCGACTTGAGGTTGGGTTATCATCAGATCCGTGTTCGCGAAGAGGATATCCCGAAGACTGCCTTTGTTACTCGATATGGCTCATATGAGTACACCGTCATGTCATTTGGTTTAACCAATGCTCCAGCAACCTTCTCCCGGTTGATGAACTATATCTTCATGGATTACCTCGACAAATTCGTCATAGTTTATCTGGATGATATCCTTATATATTCCAAGAATGAAGAAGAACATGCCGAACATCTTCGGCTTGTATTGGAGAAGCTACGAGAACATCAGTTGTATGCTAAATTCTCCAAGTGTGAATTCTGGTTATCTGAAGTGACCTATCTTGGTCATGTGATTTCCTAGGATGGCATTGCTGTTAACCCCGAACGAGTTCAAGCTATTCTTGATTGGACTCCCTCGAAGAATGTCAAGCAAGTCAGAAGTTTTCTCAGACTCGCTAGTTATTGTCGACGATTCGTTGAGAACTTTTCCAAGATTGCAAAGCCACTTACTAATCTGCTTCACAAAGGTGTTAAATTTGAGTGGACAGAAAAATGTCAAGAAAGCTTTCAGACACTAAAAGATAAGTTAACATCTGCCCCAGTACTAGCACCCCCGGATTCCCAAAAGGATTTCGTGATATACTGTGATGCATCTCGTCAAGGATTAGGCTGTGTCCTAATGCAAGAGCGTAAGGTGATTGCTTATGCCTCTCGACAATTGCGTCCTCATGAAGAAAATTAATTCGTGCATGATCTTGAACTTTCTGCGGTTATTTATGCCCTGAAGCTATGGCGACATTACCTTCTCGGTAACCGTTGCGAGATATACACGGATCATCAAAGTTTGAAGTATCTATATACTCAACCAGATTTGAACCTTCGTCAACAAAGATGGCTCGAGACAATTGTCGATTATGATATGAATATCTCATATACCCCTGGCAAGGCTAATGTAATGGCTGATGCTTTGAGTCGCAAGGCTTATTGCAGCAACCATATGGTTCAGGAGACGCCACCTCTTCTCCATGAAGAGCTTCGCAAATTGAACCTCCATATTGTTCCACAGGGTTATCTCAATACCCAGCTTGTTGAACTAGATTTAGAGCACAGCATCAAGACTGTGCAATGGTGTGACTCTGAAGTTGAAAGGATTAAGCGGTACCTCGAGAAAGGAAAACCATCGGAATTCCATCTTGATAAGGATGGGATCCTATTTTTCCAACACCGTCTCTTCGTACCCAAGTTCAAGGATGAGAGGGAACACATTATGAAAGAAGCTCATGATACTCCTCTGTCAATTCATCCTGGTAGCACAAAGATGTACCGTGACATTTGCCAGAGATACTAGTGGCCTAATATGAAGCGAGATATTGCTCGATATGTTTCTGAGTGTGACGTCTGTCGCCGCATTAAAGCAAAACATCAAGGGCCTGCTAGAACTCTGCAACCCCTTGCAATTCCTGAATGGAAATGGGACAAAGTCCAAATGGATTTCATTACTGGTTTTCCCAGATCTCAGAAGGGTCATGATGCTATTTTTGTCGTCATTGACCGATTCTCAAAGGTTGCTCACTTTCTGCCAGTTAAGGAGACAATCACTGCTAGTCAGTTAGCAGACTTGTATGTTTCCCAAATTGTGTCACTCCACGGTGTTCCGTTGGAGATCAGTTCGGATCGTGGTAGCCTATTTAACTCTAGATTCGGGAATAGTTTCCAAGAAGCTATGGGAACTCACCTGTCCTTCAGTACCGCTTTTCACCCTCAGTCACAGGGTCAAGTCGAACGACTTAATCAAGTGCTCGAAGATATGCTTCGAGCTTGCGTCATCTCCTTCGGTAAGAAGTGGGAAAAATCTCTCCCGTATGCCGAATTCTCTTACAACAATAGCTATCAAGCTAGCCTGAAGATGGCACCATTTGAAGTTCTTTACGGACGTAAGTGTCGAACCCCTCTGAATTGGTCAGAAACTGGGGAACGCTCACTCGTCGGACCGGACATTGTTCAGCAAGCTGAAGAACAAGTCCGCATTGTCCGTGAACATCTAAAAACTGCTCAGTCTCGTCAGAAGAGCAACTATGACCGAAAGCACCAGGAAATGGTCTATCAACCTGGCGAGCAAGCTTACCTTCGCGTCACTCCGTTGAAAGGCACTCATCGGTTCGGAATCAAAGGCAAGTTAGCTCCTCGCTACATTGGCCCATTCCGTATTCTTGCCTGTCGAGGAGAAGTGGCATATCAATTGCAATTGCCGCCAAATCTTTCTCAAGTGCATGATGTCTTTCATGTATCCCAACTCCGTCGCTGCTTCAAGGATCCTATTCGAGCTGTGGATCATGAAATGCTTGAATTACGGGAAGATCTGTCTTACCCAGAATATCCCATCCGTATTCTTGATCAAGCTGAACGCCGGACTCGTTAAAAGTCAATCAAATTCCTCAAGGTTCAATGGTCGAATCATTCTGAAGATGAAGCCACTTGGGAACATGAGGATCGTCTTCGTGAAGAATACCCCGCTTTCTTTCAGTCTTCCTCTAAATTCTCGGGACGAGAATTCTTGATAGATGAGGAGAATTGTAACACCCCATGTCATTAGCCACAGTAATCACTTTTGATAATGACATGTCAGCATGTTTAATAGTGCATAATCATCATTAGCATCATATTGCATTTTAACTCCTAAGTCAGAATTCAAATTTAAATGAGAGTGGAAAATAAAAGTTGTCCAACATAGAAACTAAAATGTTCAATAGATAACAAATATTACAGAGCCTATTCTAAAATTGTAACCAACAATTAATAAATTAATTAGGTGGCTCTAACTTTACCAAAACAGCAAGGTTTAATGCATTTTATTTATTATAAAATTTGTGTGAACTCCAATTGTCTCCAAACCAATTTTTGGCAGTAGTAGATAATGTCTAGCATTTAATGGCACAAGTGCCATATTTTACAAAAGTCATTTTGAGGCCTAACCAATTACAAAACAGAAAATAAGAATAAATAAAAATAAAAAGACAAAAAGAGAACAAGACAAAAAAATTAAAAAGAGAAACCCCCCCTGGCCCAACTGGGCCATAGCCCAGCCGGCCGGCCCACCCATCCCCCTATATGGCCTACCCCAGGGACCCCGAAACCCTAACCCCCCACCGACACCCATCCCCCCCCCCTCATCCCCCTGATCCATTTCTGGATCGGGCCGAGACCCCGCGCCGCTCGCCTCGCCGCGCTCGACGCGCCCGACGCGCCCGTCGACGCCGTCGACCACCGCCGCCTCCCCATCTCCGTCGCGCGTCCCCGTCCTCCTCCTCGAGCCGCTGCCTTGTCCCTATGCCTCGCAGTGAGGCCCCGGACCTCCCTCTCTCTCTCTGCTCACCGCGCTCGCCGGCACCTCCTCGTGCTCCTGGCCGCGCCAGCCCGCGCCGAAGCTTGCGCGCGCTCGCACGCCCCGGGGCCGCGGCATCCTTCCCTGCGCCGCGCCTGGGCCGCGCGCCCCGCCGTTCCGCTCCATGTCCCCGCAGCCGCCTCGCTGCCGCCTCCGCCAGGCGCCGCCGCTGCTCACCGCCTGCGCCATCGCCCTACCTCGCCTCGCCCCTGTGCCGCTTGAAGCGCCGCCCCGCTCCGGCCTGCCGTGCGCCTGCCTCGCCCCTGCGCCGCGTCGCCCACGTCCAATGCCCACGCGCCCGCTGTGGCTCCTGGGCCACTGCCCAGTGGGGCCGAAGCCCCTGTGCCACTGACCGCTGGGCCCCACCCCCCCTGTGCCTATGACAGGTGGGCCCAGCCCGTGAAACGTTTAAAAAAAGAGAAATGAAAATAAAATGAATTAATAAAATAAATAATTAATTAGTTAATTGATTAATTAGTAAATTAATTGAGTTAATTAACTCTGATTAGGTTAATCTAATTAAGTAGTTAGTCTAATTAAACAGTAATTAAATTAATTAATCACTAATTAACTGGACAGAGTATAACAGGTGGGACCCACATGTCAGGATGACTGCTGACGTCATGATGACGTCAGCATACACTGTTTCGGATAATGTTGAATTTAAATAATTAATTAAATTTCAGAAATTAATAAAAACTTTAGAAAATCATATTAAATAAACCGTAACTCCGATGAAAATAATTTATATATGAAACTTGCTCAGAATTTCGATACGAATCTGAATACGCCCTCCGGATTCCTGTCAGATGCCCCTAGCTAGATGAACATGGAACTTTTAGACTGATTTTAATAAATGAATAGTGCCCAACTTTAATTAAATAAATCCGAATAAATTCCTAAATTAACTAAATCCTTTAGTTAGGCAGTAGAACACCCCGGCATATCATTTAGGCATATCATACATATTGTTTGCATTATTGCCGTGAATTTATTGTTTCCCTCCCCCTCCTTCTCTCTCGATAGACGCCGAGACCGACGACGCTGCACCTGGGTACGACTACACTACCGACGAGCAGCCCTTTGACGATCTCTCTCTCTTGCCAGAGCAACCAGGCAAGCCCCCCCCCCCCTTGAGCATCCAGATATCGCCCATTCCATTTCTCCTGCTTGCATTAGATTTTGCTACTGCTAATGTATGCTCCTATTCTGATGCATAGCCTGCTGTTGTAACCTGTTCATTGTTACCTTACCTGCCTATGATAAACTGTTTAGTATAGGTTGGTAGTGAACCATCAGTGACCCCACCACCTTACCCTTGTCGCCCCTGCTTGATCATCGATGACTCGATCAATGTGATCGTCGACCAGAGACTGACACCTCACTTCACACCCCCTTAGTTGTACGACTCTGCATAGTTACTATCGAGTGCCGAGGGTGATACCTCGTAACGCACTCCTGATGAATACTCTGCAGTGTAGCTATTCGGTCGTGGTCATCGAGGGTGATTCCTCCTTCTCCACTGCCGATACGACTTTGTCGTGCAACCCCTCAGTGTGAACCTCGAGGCTGATGCCTCAAACGTTCATCCTGATGGTTTCATTGAGTGGAATCCTCCAAGGGTGATTCCTCGGGTTTTCCCCCTTGATGTTATGACCACAAGGTTACTTTGACCTTTGTTACAGGCGGGTCGACCCTGGTGGGTACCCGCTGGGGATCTATGATTTTCGGGTGTGCCGGAAGGGCACTCGAGTGTGATATTATGGCGGAGCATCAGAGACTCTGATTGTCTCCGCGTGATACTAAATGAGCCTATTGGATTTGGGTGTGTGATCTGAGTGGGTCGACGTGCCCTATACGCACTACCACCACGCGGGATAATGGTTATGGGGCCCTCTGCGATGTACATTTCTCCCGAAAGCTCGTCAGACGTCACGATTCATCGTGCGGGCTGATTGTCAGGACTGGGCTGGATACTTCACTGACGAGTTCAGTGTCGCGCCTGCACCCCGGCCAGTCTCGCAACGCGCAAGGTGCCCAGGGCGATGGCCCAAGACCTCTGGGTGCATAGGTTAGTCCGCCGTGCTGACCTCTCTGCCGAGCCTAGGTAGGGCGCTGCTTTGTGTTGATCTCCCGAGGCCGGGCATTACCCAGCAAGTGTGTCCGGCCAGAGTTGATCGAGCGTGTTGGGTAACAGTAGTGCACCCCTGCAGGGATGAATGATCTATCGATAGCCGGTCCTACGGTAAAGGACGCTTAGTTTGTGTGTCCTGATCTACTACTTGAACTGGAAACTTGTTACTTAATTTAAGCTTCGGGATCGCTTTCTCGCAGGGAGTCGAGGAAGGATCTTTAAGCTGTACTTCAACATGTTTGCTTAATAAAATGCTATTCTCCTCTCTTCTATTGCTGCAAGATGGTGGCTTGTGAAGATGTTTGAAGATGCTAGTCTTTGATAGGACTAGGCCTTCTCTCTATTCTGGCATTTCTGCAGCCCAGTCCACATATACAGCCTTTTCCTCTTTGATAATGTTGCATATGTAGTGTAGATCCTTGCTTGCTGAGTACTTCGGATGAGTACTCACGGTTGCTTTGTTACTTCTTTTTCCCCAAACCCCACTTTGATGATACATCAGACGATGGAGCCCCGGAGCCCGATGCCACCCCAGGAGCTTACTACCAGGAGGGTCCAGACGGCACGTACTACTGGATCGAGCCAGCCAACCAGGAGTAGGATCGGAGGCTCCCAGGCAGGAGGCCAACGCCTTTCGATCTAGAGTCGTTGTTTGTGCTAGCCTTCTTAAGGCAAAACTTGTCTAACTATGTCTATACTCAGATAATATTTGTATGACTGACTTATGTATTCGGATCTTCGGATCCCTGGTCTGTGATATTGTGGATCTCCGTTAATTTGTGTTAGAGTTGTGTTGTGATATCTTCCCGTGAGTCCTTGTGCTTGATCATGCATGTTTGCGTGTATGATTAGTGCACGATTGAGTCGGGGGCGTCACATCTAGTTATTGGGCTTTCGTTTCTAAAATATGCAAGGGTTCGAATGTATTGATGTATTGCTCAATGATGAAATATTTGGGTTCAATTGCTAGTTCATTCTACAATACCTTGTGTGTTATTTCTATTTTTGTGCTACATATTGATTTTTATAAAAAAAATCTATTGCTATGTCAAAAATATCATGTTGATCATTGTATATAGTTGGATAATTATTTAACTATGTTTTATTAGTACTCTAAATTAGTATGTAATGCTATTATTATCATTAAACACCATGCAACCAATCTCTCAGCTTATAGGGGTATTTTAAGACATTTATCTCCACAGGCACAACTCATACAACTGGTTTGCCAAATGGCCTACAGCTTTGTGACATTAGATTTTTCGTAGCAGATTTTCCACAACTACTTTTAGAAAACCACAGCCAAACCAATCACCACCTAATAGAGCAGTGGGGCAGTACATTTTACCGAGGAACTCATAAGAAACATAGCAAGCACAACGAAACCCCTGACTTTTACAAGGAGGACCCCAAACTAAAAATGAAAACATGATCGGGTCCTTTTGCAGCTTCCCCTTGGATCCAATGTCGCTGCCGCCGGAGAGAACCACTTGGGGCATTGAAGTCGCCATGGTTGTATGACCTGCCCACCGTAGCCTCCAGGGGGAAGCTGAATTTGCCTACCATTTGGCACGCGAGCTAGGAAAAAAAGGGTGGCCGCCTTCGGCTAGTAGAGGTAAAGTGAAAAAGAGACCGGCAACGTAGGATCACTAGCACCACTCTTCTTTCATTGTTCCTTGCATATCCCGCCCATGTTGGAGGAGAGAGTGAGTGGCAATGATAAGCAAGGAAGAACATTGCGAGGGTTTCAGTTTGAAGAGTTTACTGTAAGAAAAAAAGTGAGATGTAATGACCAAAAACTTGACCAACAAGACTCTTTTCTTTATATCAAAACTTCTTTCGTCTTTTCTCCGCAACCTTTAAAAACCACATGTTATTGTAAGGGGAAAAAGGCACAACGGGCTAGCAGTGATATGCCAAGTTACCATTTTTTATGAAGCGGCCACAACATTAGAGTACCATCTAATTAATTCTAGAAGTACTATCTAGGATGTAAGATATCCATATCCTTTATGATTGAGTAGACATCTGATTTGTATCCGTATTCGAGTAACTTACATTCCACATTCATACTTGACGACGTCGTTATTTGCAGTTACTTTTGAATCATGAAATGAAAGTGGAAAAGACACTTGTTCTAAAAAAAGTGGAAAAGATACATACTCTTAGGAAAAAAGGTGGAAAAGACACTATCTAAACCAACTACATCGAGAACTGCATAGAATCACTAGTCCTTGTGTGGTTCAAGTTGAAGGTATGAGGGAGCAAGGGTGAGCGGAAGATAGGTTCATGGACACGAGAGTGGGATCTTTGTGTATCTACCCCTGTAACTTTTGTTTCATGTTTCATACCCGATAGCGTCTTTATTTGCAAGCGCGGTCTGCGCACGGTACATGCATGTCTGCACGTGTCAGTGATGCGAGATTGATTATTACCATAAATTGATGTGGGAAGAAAAAAATCTAGGTAATGAATTCGGGGATAATGAAGCAATTTGGGGGGATGGGAGTGGGTGGTAAACAGCAAGCAAACATGCGCATTGATTGGCAGTTTCCACCTACGTAATCTTTGATTTGGGATTGAGTACAATAAGTGTAGTACTATTTTTGAAAAGCATGGTTGGGGGCACACGGTAGATACCGCTACTGTAGTATAGTTACCACAAGGTATCTGGATCCGAGATCCTCACACGTTTTGCCTTGCCCTTGCAGTTTAGCCCCTGGCCCTATAATCCAGAATGAGGGAGTAATACGTAAGACTTTTCTAAAGCGCTGGTAAAATATATTCAAAAAAGTTGTCTAAATTGCCATTCATTTGATTTTTATAACTGGAAAGACGTATTAATGCATTAAGGCCGCCTTTGGTTTGGCTTTTTAGCCAGATTCTGCTGCGTGGTAGCCAAATCTTAACCAAAGAGTGAACTGACCAGCCCCGATTCTAGCGAAGCGAAGCCAAAAATACACGTACCGGCGGCAGCAGCCCATGAGGTGCTTTCCTGGATTTAGATGCGTGCCTCTTCGTACAAACACCTGATGCTTAGGTAAAATTACCCACCTTTGCCACAGGATGTGTCGACCCAGAGGCCAGGCCCGATCCTAGGAACCACGATAGAACTCATCTCACCTCTCGTCAACCTCTCTTTGGCGATTAGGGTTGCCCCCATGCCGCCGCGAGGGGCTAACCTGTATCCGTCGTCCCGGCCGGCGCGCCTCCGGACGCCTCCACCCCCATCATCCTTCGTCCCCCATCTGCCCGAAGAACCTCTCCACTCCGCCGGCAGGAGCACTTCTACTACCCCTGCCGCTGCAAATCAAGGGAGAGGACCATCGGCTAACTCCTTGATGAGCTCGAGTGGACAGAGTTCTTTCATCTGCTCATGGAGGAACTACTATTCTAATATGTGTTGAACTGTATATAATATTTTGCGCCGCTTCTAGTAATCTAGTCGTTGGGCTTTCATTTCTAAAATATGCAAGGGTTCTAATGTATTGATGTATTGATCAATGATGAAATATTTGGGTTCAATTGCTAGTTCATTCTACAATACGTTGTGTGTTATTTCTATTTTTGTGCTACATATTGATTTTTATAGAAAAACGCTATCGCTATGTCAAAAATATCGTCTTGATCATTGTATATAGTTGGATAAGTATTTAACTATGTTTATTAGTGCTCTAAATTAGTATGTAATGTTGTTATTATCATTAAACACCACGCAACCAATCTCTCAGCTCATAGGGGTATTTTCGTACATTTATCTCCACAGCCACAACTCATACAACTGGTTTGCCAAATGGCCTACAACTTTGTGACATTAGATTTTTCATAGCAGACTTTCCACAACTGCTTTTAGAAATCCACAGACAAACCAAACACCACTTAATAGAGAAGTGGGGCAGTACATTTTATCGAGGAACCCGTAAGAAACACAGCAAGCACAACAAAACCCTAGACTTTTACAAGGACGACCCCAAACTAAAAATGAAAACGTGATCGGGTCCTTTTACAGCTTCCCCTTGGATCCAATGTCACGGCCGCCGGAGACGAACCACTTGGGGCTTTGAAGTCGCCATGGTTGCATGACCTGCCCACCATGGCCTCCGGGGGAAAGCTGAATTTGCCTCCCATTTGGCACGCGAGCTAGGAGAAAAAGGGTGGCCGCCCTTCGGCTAGCAGACGTAAAGTGAAGAAGAGACCGGCAACGTAGGATCACTAGCACCACTCTTCTTTCATTTTTCCTTGCGTATCCCGTCCATGTTGGAGGTGAGAGCGTGGCAATGATAAGCAAGGAAGAACATTGCGAGGGTTTCAGTTTGAAGAGTTTACTGTGAGAAAAAAAGTGAGATGTAATGACCAAAAACATGACCGAGAAGACCGTTTTCTTTCTATCAAAACTTCTTTCGCCTTTTCTCCGCAACGCTTAAAAGCCACATGCTATTGCAAGGGGGAAAAAGGCACAACGGGCAAGAACTGACATGCCAAGTTGCCATTTTTTATGAAGCGCCCACAGCATTAGAGTACCATCTAATTAATTCCAGAAGTACTATCTAGGTTGTAAGATATCCATATCCTTTCTGATTGAGTAGACATCCGATCTGTATCCGTGTTCGAGTAACTTATGTTCGAAATCATACGTGATGATTGTGACGCCCCCGGCTCAATCGTGCACTAATCATACACGCAAATGCACACGATCAAGCCTAAGGACTCACGGGAAGATATCACAACACAACTCTAAAACATAAATAAAGTCATACAAGCTTTATATTACAAGCCAGGGGCCTCGAGGGCTCGAATACATAAGCTTGCGAACAAGCGTCAGCGGAAGCATCAGATATCTGAGTACAGATATGAAACAGAAACAGAAAGGCCTTTAGAAAGGCGGGGCAAAATAAAACACTACGATCGAAAGGCGTAGGCCTCCTGCCTGGGACCCTCCGATCCTACTCCTGGTCGTTAGTCAACTTGTAGTAGTATCCATCCTCGGGGTAGTAATAGTAGTCGATCGACGGGGCATCTGTCTCAGGGGCTCCGTCATCTTGGTCACGACAAACTGATATGGGGAGAAAAGGAAAACAAAGCAACCGTGAGTACTCAGAAGTACTCAGCAAGCAAGGATCTACACTACATATGCAACATTTTCAAAGGGAGGCTGTATATGTGTACTGGGCTGCAGAAATGCCAGAATAGAGAGAAGGCCTAGTCCTATCGAAGACTAACATCTTCAGCGGTCTTGCAGAAATAGAAGAGTGTAGACAGTACCATATAATGTAGCAGTATCAATAAGTCTCATCCTCACCCAGAGATCCTTTCCCGACTCCCTGCGAGAAAGCAATCCCAGAGCCATACAGTCAACAACCTCGTCCTGAGATCCCTTCTCGACTCCCTGCGAGAAGCAATCCCAGAGCCATAGTATCCAATTATAAATTGTATCAATCAGGATACAACTCTGAGTGTCCTTTACCGTAGGACCGGCTATCGATAGAAATGTTCTTCCCTGCAGGGGTGCACCAACCTACCCAGCACGCTCGATTAACTCCGGCCGGACACACCTTCCTGGGTCATGCCCGGCCTCGGCCAAACGACACACCGCAGCCCTACCTACAGCTCAGCAGAGAGGTCCCCGCCGGTCTACATCCTAAGCGCAAGGGGGTCTTGGCCATCACCCCTCACCCTCCGGGTCGTTGCGCACATGGCACAGATCCAAGCACCACCGCAATGGCGCCAATCACTCCATGCCGCACTGCTGAACTGGACGTCTGACAGAGCTTTCGGTTGATGCATACGATGCAGAACGCCCATACTATGCCCACGTGATGGTTAGTGCTATCAGACCAGAGGTCTGCTCGGATCAAATATCCAAATCGTTAGGACTAGGGGCTTGCGGTAGCGAGCAGAGACTCACGAAAGATGTGACCCCGTCGCCCCGTCTCGAGGACTTGCTGCAAGGGTTAAGAATGCCCGGCCGCGCCTCGTATTCATCACTCGGGCACCATACAGGCACCCGTCTTCACAACACTCGCCTCTCAGGCACACGCGGGTACCCCTCAGGGTCGACCCGCCTATCCAAGTAATAGTGTAAAGTCCAAGTATCCGTGTGTCTATAACATCAGGGGAATCCGAGGTATCACCCTCATTGAATTCCCACTCGATGTATCCGTCAAGGTGAACTCGGAGGAATCACCCTCGATGGGTTCACACTTGATGTGTTGCACGACAGCGTCGTTACCGGAAGTGGTGAAGGAGGAATCACCCTCGATGACCAGACCGAATAGCTACTCTACAGAGTTAACATCAGAAGTGCTACACGAGGTATCACCCTCGGCACTCGGTGGTAATGCTGCAGTGTCGTTACAACTAAGGGGGTGAGGTGCGGTGCCGGGGCCTGGTTTTCAATCCCATTGATCGGGTCTTCGGATTATCTAGCGGGGCAGTCAGGATAAGTGGGGTCACTGATAGGTCTCTACCCAGCCTATACTAAGCAGTTTAGGATATGCAGGTAATTATCAATGGCAGTTTACAGTAAACAGGCTATGCATCAGAATAGGTAAAGCAGTAGCAGCAGCAATTCTAATGCAAGCATGAGAAATTAGAATGGGCGATATCGGGATGATCAAAGGGGGGGCTTGCCTGGTTGCTCGGCGGCAAGGGCAAGGTTGTCAAAGGTGGCTTCGGTCTCCGGAGCGGCGTCGGTCTCGGGGAACTGCGACGGTACCGGGGTCTATTGAGAGAGAAGAGGGGGGAGGAAACAGTATAAATACACAGCTAACAACTGCAGCACAAAGCATAACATGGCAATACGCGGTGACGGAGGTGATCTAACGCATTGCCGGGTGATACTGGCGAAGGTGGGATTCATCCGGGAATGTTTTCCCGTCTCCGAACATTTGTCAGACAGATGACCGGAGGGGAACGGTTGCATGTTCGGATAGTTAGGGACGTGTGACGGACGAACCGACGGCGTATTCGGATTCGTCTCGTCGTTCTGAGCAACTTTCATGTACAAAGTTTTTCGATCTGAGTTACGGATTATTTAATATGATTTCCTAAAGTTTTTATTAATTTCCGGAATTTATTTAATTTATTAAATCAACATTATCCGAAACAGTGTCTGCTGACGTCAGCATGACGTCAGGACCAGTGGGTCCCACCTGTCATACTCTGTTAGGTTTAATTAGGGTTTAGCTAATTAATTACTGATTAATTAAACTAACTAATTAATTAGACTAATTAAACAAGATTAATTAACTTAATTAATTTACGAATTAATTAATTATTTTATTAACTATTTTTTTTTTATTATTATTTTTTAAATAACAGGGGCGTGGGCCCCTCGTGTCATAGGCCCAGTGGGCGTTTAGCGGGCGCACGGGCGCCGGGTCGCCTGGACCCGGGCGACCGACGGGGCGAGGCAAGCAGGGCGGCGGCGGGGCGGTGAGCTGGAGCGGGGCGAGGCCAGGCGTGCGGGCGGCGGGGTCGCGGGCAGCGAGCAGGGCCACGGTGGGGCGGCGAGCACGCAGCAGCAGCGCGGCAGCAGTCGGCGCGGTGAAGCGGCCGCGCGCTGCGGACAGAGGCGGCGCGGTGGAGCAGCAGCACGGGAGCGGTGAGCTGGCGGTGCGCGGGCGCGGCCGAAACGAGCGAGCGCGGCGAGGCGATGCGGGGAGCGCGCGGGAGCGGCACGAGGCGCGACGTGACCGGGGACGGGGAAGGCTCACAGGGGGGCAGAGGCGGCCGGCGGGGACGGGGAAGTCCGGCGACGGCGCGGTCGCGGACGAGGCCCAGAGCGACGATGTCGAGGTGGCGGTGCGCTGGTACGGGGTCGGGGAGGCAACGGTTGTCGGCGGTCAGCGACGGCGTCGTCGTGGTCGAGGCGGTGAGGTGACGGTGACGAGGCCCGGCGCGTCGAGGCCGTGAGCCACAGCGGCAGCGGGGCGGCGCTGGGAACGGGCGCCGGTGTCGGGGAGCGCGGGGTCGGGAGGGGCGAGCGCCAGTGGTCGGGGCGTTGCCCGATCCATATGGGGGAAGTGTGCGAGGACCGTTGGGGGGGGTCGGTGTTGGATACCCCTCCTCAGGAGGGGCGAGCTGGGGTTTCTGTTCTGGTAGCAGTTTGGGTTTCGGGGGGGTGGCCAAATAGGCCAGCGGGCGTGCAGGAGCGGGCCGGCCTGGCCGGCATAGGCCAGCTGGGCCACGAGGCCCACGAGGGAAGAGAGAGGGGTGGGTTTCTGTTTTCTGTTTTTATTTTACTTTTGTTATTTGATTTCTTTTCTTTTATTTCTCAACTTTGCAAAAAGTGTAGCCTCAAATACAGTTTTGTAAAATAGGTTAACTGGTCCAATAAATATAGTGCAGTATCTAACACTGACAGAAAAAGGTTTGGAACCAAAATGATTTTGTTTGCATTTTAATTAATGTCAAATGGAGTTACAGATTTCTGTTCCTAGCTGTTTGAGTCATTCAACTATTCTGATTAATGTTGGTTACAATTTTATAATTGCCTCTAGATTATTTGCTATTTAATGAACATTTTAGTTTCTATGTTGCACAACTTTTATATTTCACTTTCATTTAAATTTGAATTTTGACTTAGGAGTTGAAATGCAATACAATGCTAATGATGGTCATGCACTGTTAAACATGATGACCTGGCATAACCAAAAGTGGGATTACTGTGGCTAACCACTGGGGGTGTTACAAATCTCCTCTACTAACAAGAATTCTCGTCCCGAGAATTAAGAGGTAGAAGGAAAAAGTTCGGGGTATTCCGCACGAAGATTATCCTCGTGTTCCCAAGTGGCTTCATCTTCAGTATGATTTGACCACTGCACTTTGAGGAACTTGGTAACCTTCTGACGGGTCCGACGTTTAGCTTCATCGAGAATGCGGATCGGATGCTCCTTATAAGAAAGATCATCATGCAATTCGAGCATTTCGTGATCCACAGCTCGGTGCGGAGATTCCTTGAAGCATTTACGAAGTTGCGACACATGGAAGACATCGTGGATATGAGAGAATTGCGGCGGCAACTCCAATATATATGGGATCGAAGGCATAAGAGTATCTCTCGAGTTGAACAAATGAAAAACATCGAGAGCAAAGTAGGAAGGGACAATAAGAAGTTTCAAACAGATAGATAATCGTTCGATGCCTGAACAAGGTGTGAAAGGGGTCCAGAGCAACGAGAATAAGTATTGTGTATGGTACCAGAATAGATCACTAGGATGGTGGCCCGTGAATTACATACGAGGCCACGTGCAAAGGACACATTAGAATCAGGGTTGAACAGGAGAGTAAGGTTTCGATCCAGTGGACCTGTGGGTTATGGGCCCACCATGTGGTTCAAAAGTAGGAAGGACGTGGACGTACTGCACGGTCATGGTAGCAAGGTATGTCAGAGGATAGCCTGTCATCTATGTCGGCGACAACATCGGTACCAAGGGCGAGGGACGAAGAGAACTATTTTCCTGCTCGTTGAACGAGGCGGACCAATAGGCAAAGTTCTTGTCCATCGGTGGTTTCCGGAATGTCATCAACATTAGTAACAGAGTCTCACTGAAAAGGTTGTACATTGGGGTGTTATGTAAGCAGGGATTTATTTCTGCTTAGATCATATAAATCACGATAAGGTTAAACAAACCAATGGAAAGGAAAATGTGTTTACACACAAGAATTGGGAGTACATCATGCTCAAGGAAAAGTGGAGCAGGATATACATGATAGGACAACAAGTTCAAAAGTATGTAGAAAAAGGGGCGAGGAAAGTTTCATGATATTACCCATACAACGGTGTTTGGACAATTGATCATGAAGCATTTAGCATTGCGCTTTCAATGTTCTCGATGATATTCGGAATACCATAGTCATGCTTCGAGGTAGCAGTAACATGGTGTTTCAAGCAAAGATTGCAATTGAAGATCACAAGAAATATTCAAGAAACAGTTCCAGGGATAACAAGGAACTCAAGGTATGACCAACACATGATCAAGTCTGTGTTGAGAGGAAGTCAAGGATGTTGTAGATGGTATCGCAATTCAACGAGGGCAAGGATGGTATTTTTAGCCATGAGTTTAATTGACATCTCTGAAGAAGCCAAAGTGTTGACGGTGATCACGACAAATTTTGTCGAGAGACTCTATGAAGATGCCATCGAGCAGCGACGACATCAAGTAAAAGGAAGGATGAAGTGAAAGGCTATGAGAACCGCGGATTCATCACAAGCTCGAAGTCAAGCTTGTTCGAGGTGAAATGATAAGATGAGAAGAACGACGTAAGCTTCGCTCATTGTCGAGAAGTTGCTCCGGGCACAAGGACCAGGTAGCATAATTAAAAATCGACACGATAATGATATAGCCGATCGGGCTAGTAATGATGTGATGGAGTATCATTCCAATAAGAATTCACGAGAGGTAGTGCAATGCCACGATAATCATGAGATAACATGGGGCAATACTTGAAGGTAGATCAGAGTTAGAGGTTGGATAGGTGAAATGATCTACAAAAGACAAGTAATTTTAACTTATCCGAGAAATGGGATCAAAGAAGAACAATCATGGTTGGAACCACGATTGCAAGGGGTCAATTCACAGATACAAGATGAATTTATAACAAGGGAATAATTATTATTACAAGAAGCTTCCACGATAGGATCTACATCATTTCCATGGGCATGAACACAAAGGTTCAAGGTAGACTCCCAGTTCTTCAATGCATAACCTTCCATTCACTCCTCGCTTTTGAAGAAATTGTAGAGTTAAAAATTTATCTGACGAAACACCAGTAGAGTATAACCCGCATAACTTTTGGGTTCACACGTTCTGGGAGAAAAGCATAGGTTCAACCCATTGGGGCATCTTAGGAACGTATACCACGAACGTCAGGAGTAAATAACTCAAGCTCGAGAGCGGAGCAAGGTTGGCAAAGCAGAGAATACAATTTACCAAAGGCAATATGTATCAGGGGAAAACTCACAAGACTTTGGATGTTAAGGACAATATCGGATGATAACTCATCAAAGGATCTGAGGGTCCATAACGGAGCTGACATGAGCATAGGCACACAACCAGAAGAAGAATCAATGCAAAGGCATTAATTCAAAGCTCAAATGTAAAGGAGTTATGATTTCCAAAGCAAGGGATCAGAAGCAATCGCTCTGATTAAGGATGGTTAATTGAATAGACTTAGGGGTACAAGCGACGGCAAATAGATTGGTCGAGAATCCAGCTCATGTTCGGGACAATGTTTGAGCCGGAAAGAAAATTTCTAAGGATTAAGTGATGATTGCGATTATTCACACACACATTGAATCCATAGGAACAGAATGATAGTCACAAAGGATTTTAGTAAATATTGCTAGACATGTGGAATTAACCATGGTGCAAGTAGGCAAGGAAAATCAAGAGCAATGGGCTGCACAGGATTTTCGGGAGATCAGATAGCAATTCAATGTGTTCTGGAAAGCACTTGAATAACTGGGGATGAACGGATCCCCGGTAATGTGAGGAATTATTCGTAAGTGTATTCAGGCGGAAAGGAAACGCAAGGCAGTAGGTTCAGAGAATTCTCGAAATGTCGAATAGTATTTCGATATGTCGGATAGAACCCGAGAGTAATTTGAACGATTATATGAACGACAGGGGGAAGTAGTTTTCCATTGGAGTTTATCGGTGGTCAGGAACTGCAAAGTAGTGGGCACAGGGTTTCGAGAAACATCGAGGAGTATCCGTAGAATCTTCTGGCGAAGCAAGCGATCATCGGTAATGTCGGGGCTCTCCAGGAGGAAGTATTTACGAGAACCTAGAGTTTAGAGTTAGTAAAATCATTTAACCCGAATAGAAGAGAGATCAGAGTCCCAGATTAAAGACGAGGAATAAAAGATCCTAATACCACCCAATTGGCGACGTGGGCCCGTAAGCCACACAGCCAAGTTAGTAAAATAGTTTTGGACCACTAGACTCAACTTCGGCCAAGGAGTTGGAAAGGGGGTTCCTACAGGCAGTTGGCTCTGAAACCAACTTGTGACGCCCCCGGCTCAATCGTGCACTAATCATACACGCAAATGCACACGATCAAGCCTAAGGACTCACGGGAAGATATCACAACACAACTCCAAAACATAAATAAAGTCATACAAGCTTTATATTACAAGCCAGGGGCCTCGAGGGCTCGAATACATAAGCTTGCGAACAAGAGTCAGCGGAAGCATCAGATATCTGAGTACAGATATGAAACAGAAACAGAAAGGCCTTTAGAAAGGCGGGGAAAAATAAAACACTACGATCGAAAGGCGTAGGCCTCCTGCCTGGGACCCTCCGATCCTACTCCTGGTCATCAGTCAACTCGTAGTAGTATCCATCCTCGGGGTAGTAATAGTAGTCGATCGACGGGGCATCTGTCTCAGGGGCTCCGTCATCTTGGTCACGACAAACTGATATGGGGAGAAAAGGAAAACAAAGCAACCGTGAGTACTCAGAAGTACTCAGCAAGCAAGGATCTACACTACATATGCAACATTTTCAAAGGGAGGCTGTATATGTGGACTGGGCTGCAGAAATGCCAGAATAGAGAGAAGGCCTAGTCCTATCGAAGACTAGCATCTTCAGCGGTCTTGCAAAAATAGAAGAGTGTAGACAGTACCATATAATGTAGCAGTATCAATAAGTCTCATCCTCACCCAGAGATCCTTTCTCGACTCCCTGCGAGAAAGCAATCCCAGAGCGATACAGTCAACAACCTCGTCCTGAGATCCCTTCTCGACTCCCTGCGAGAAGCAATCCCAGAGCCATAGTATCCAATTCTAAATTGTATCAATCAGGATACAACTCCGAGTGTCCTTTACCGTAGGACCGGCTATCGATAGAAATGTTCTTCCCTGCAGGGGTGCACCAACTTACCCAACACACTCGATTAACTCCGGCCGGACACACTTTCCTGGGTCATGCCCGGCCTCGGCCAAACGACACACCGCAGCCCTACCTACAGCTCAGCAGAGAGGTCCCCGCCGGTCTACATCCTAAGCGCAAGGGGGTCTTGGCCATTGCCCCTCTCCCTCCGGGTCATTGCGCACATGGCACAGATCCAAGCACCACCGCAATGGCGCCAATCACTCCATGCTGCACTGCTGAACTGGACGTCTGACAGAGCTTTCGGCTGATGCATACGATGCAGAACGCCCATACTATGCCCACGTGATGGTTAGTTCTATCAGACCAGAGGTCTGCTCGGATCAAATATCCAAATCGTTAGGACTAGGGGCTTGCGGTAACGAGCAGAGACTCACAAAAGATGTGACCCCGTCGCCCCATCTCGAGGACTTGCTGCAGGGGTTAAGAATGCCCGGCCGCGCCTCGTATTCATCACTCGGGCACCATACAGGCACCCGTCTTCACAATACTCGCCTCTCAGGCGCACGCGGGTACCCCTCAGGGTCGACCTGCCTATCCAAGTAACAGTGTAAAGTCCAAGTATCCGTGTGTCTATAACATCAGGGGAATCCGAGGTATCACCCTCATTGAATTCCCACTCGATGTATCCGTCAAGGTGAACTCGGAGGAATCACCCTCGATGGGTTCACACTTGATGTGTTGCACGACAGCGTCGTTACCGGAAGTGGTGAAGGAGGAATCACCCTCGATGACCAGACCGAATAGCTACTCTACAGAGTTAACATCAGAAGTGCTACACGAGGTATCACCCTCGGCACTCGGTGGTAATGCTGCAGTGTCGTTACAACTAAGGGGGTGAGGTGCGGTGCCGGGGCCTGGTTTTCAATCCCGTTGATCGGGTCTTCGGATTATCTAGCGGGGCAGTCAGGATAAGTGGGGTCACTGATAGGTCTCTACCCAGCCTATACTAAGCAGTTTAGGATATGCAGGTAATTATCAACGGTAGTTTACAGTAAACAGGCTATGCATCAGAATAGGTAAAGCAGTAGCAGCAGCAATTCTAATGCAAGCATGAGAAATTAGAATGGGCGATATCGGGATGATCAAAGGGGGGGCTTGCCTGGTTGCTCGGCGGCAAGGGCAAGGTTGTCAAAGGTGGCTTCGGTCTCCGGAGCGGCGTCGGTCTCGGGGAACTGCGACGGTACCGGGGTCTATCGAGAGAGAAGAGGGAGGAGGAAACAGTATAAATACACAGCTAACAAGTGCAGCACAAAGCATAACATGGCAATACGCGGTGACGGAGGTGATCTAACGCAGTGCCGAGTGATACTGGCGAAGGTGGGATTCATCCGGGAATGTTTTCCCGTCTCCGGACATTTGTCAGACAGATGACCGAAGGGGAACGGTTGCATGTTCGGATAGTTAGGGACATGTGACGGACGAACTGACCTCGTATTCGGATTCGTCTCGTCGTTCTGAGCAACTTTCATGTACAAAGTTTTTCGATCTGAGTTACGGATTATTTAATATGATTTCCTAAAGTTTTTATTAATTTCTGGAATTTATTTAATTTATTAAATCAACATTATCCGAAACAGTGTCTGCTGACGTCAGCATGATGTCAGCATGACGTCAGGACCAGTGGGTCCCACCTGTCATACTCTGTTAGGTTTAATTAGGGTTTAGCTAATTAATTACTGATTAATTAAACTAACTAATTAATTAGACTAATTAAACATGGTTAATTAACTTATTTAATTTACTAATTAATTAACTAATTATTTATTTTATTAACTATTTTTTATTATTTTTATTTTAAATAACAGGGGCGTGGGCCCCTCGTGTCATAGGCCCAGGGGGCGTTTAGCGGGCGCACGGGCGCGGGCGCCGGGTCGCCTGGACCCGGGCGAGGCAAGCAGGGCGGCGGCGGGGCGGTGAGCTGGAGCGGGGCGAGGCCAGGCGTGCGGGCGGCGGGGTCGCGGGCAGCGAGCAGGGCCGCGGTGGGGCGGCGAGCACGCAGCAGCAGCGCGGCAGCAGTCAGCGCGGTGAAGCGGGCGCGCGCGGCGGACAGAGGCGGCGCGGTGGAGCAGCAGCACGGGAGCGGTGAGCTGGCGGTGCGCGGGCGCGGCCGGAACGAGCGAGCGCGGCGAGGCGACGCGGAGAGCGCGCGGGAGCGGCGCGCGGTGACCGGGGAGGGGAAGGCTCACAGGGGGCAGAGGCGGCCGCGGGGACGGGGAAGTCCGGCGACGGCGCGGTCGCGGACGAGGCCCAGCGACGATTCGAGGTGGCGGGGCGCTGGTACGGGGTCGGGGAGGCAACGGTTGTCGGCGGTCAGCGACGGCGTCGTCGTGGTCGAGGCGGTGAGGTGACGGTGACGAGCCCGGCGCGTCGAGGCCGTGAGCCACAGCGGCAGCGGGGCGGCGCTGGGAACGGGCGCCGGTGTCGGGGAGCGCGGGGTCGGGAGGGGCGAGCGCCAGTGGTCGGGGCGTTGCCCGATCCATATGGGGGAAGGGGATCGAGCGGAGTGGGGGGGTCGAGGGGAGTGGGGGGTAGCAGTTTGGGTTTCGGGGGGGTGGCCAAATAGGCCAGCGGGCGTGCAGGAGCGGGCCGGCCTGGCCGGCATAGGCCAGCTGGGCCACGAGGCCCACGAGGGAAGAGAGAGGGGTGGGTTTCTGTTTTCTGTTTTTATTTTACTTTTGTTATTTGATTTCTTTCTTTTATTTCTCAACTTTGCAAAAAGTGTAGCCTCAAATACAGTTTTTGAAAAATAGGTTAACTGGTCCAATAATATAGTGCAGTATCTAACACTGACAGAAAAAGTTTGGAACCAAAATGATTTTGTTTGCATTTTAATTAATGTCAATGGGTTACAGATTTCTGTTCCTAGCTGTTTGAGTCATTCAACTATTCTGATTATGTTGGTTACAATTTTATAATTGCCTCTAGATTATTTGCTATTTAATGAACATTTTAGTTTCTATGTTGCACAACTTTATATTTCACTTTCATTTAAATTTGAATTTTGACTTAGGAGTTGAAATGCAATACAATGCTAATGATGGTCATCACTGTTAAACATGATGACCTGGCATAACCAAAATGGGATTACTGTGGCTAACCACTGGGGGTGTTACAAATCTCCTCTACTAACAAGAATTCTCGTCCCGAGAATTAAGAGTAGAAGGAAAAGTTCGGGGTATTCCGCACGAAGATTATCCTCGTGTTCCCAAGTGGCTTCATCTTCAGTTATGATTTGACCACTGCACTTTGAGGAACTTGGTAACCTTCTGACGGGTCCGACGTTTAGCTTCATCGAGAATGCGGATCGGATCTCCTTATAAGAAAGATCATCATGCAATTCGAGCATTTCGTGATCCACAGCTCGGTGCGGAGTTCCTTGAAGCATTTACGAAGTTGCGACACATGGAAGACATCGTGGATATGAGAGAATTGCGGCGCAACTCCAATATATATGGGATCGAAGGCATAGAGTATCTCTCGAGTTGAACAAATGAAAAACATCGAGAGCAAAGTAGAAGGGACAATAAGAAGTTTCAAACAGATAGATAATCGTTCGATGCCTGAACAAGGTGTGAAAGGGGTCCAGAGCAACGAGAATAAGTATTGTGTATGGTACCAGAATAGATCACTAGGATGGTGGCCCGTGAATTACATACGAGGCCACGTGCAAAGGACACATTAGAATCAGGTGTTGAACAGGAGAGTAAGGTTTCGATCCAGTGGACCTGTGGGTTATGGGCCCACCATGTGTTCAAAAGTGAAGGACGTGACGTACTGCAGTCATGGTAGCAAGGTATGTCAGAGGATAGCCTGTCATCTATGTCGGCGACAACATCGGTACCAAGGGCGAGGGACGAAGAGAACTATTTTCCTGCTCGTTGAACGAGGCGGACCAATAGGCAAGTTCTTGTCCATCGGTGGTTTCCGGAATGTCATCAACATTAGTAACAGAGTCTCACTGAAAAGGTTGTACATTGGGGTGTTTATGTAAGCGGGATTTATTTCTGCTTAGATCATATAAATCACGATAAGGTTAAACAAACCAATGGAAAGGAAAATTGTTTACACCACAAGAATGGGAGTACATCATGCTCAAGGAAAAGTGGAGCAGGATATACATGATAGGACAACAAGTTCAAAAGTATGTAGAAAAAGGGCGAGGAAAGTTTCATGATATTACCCATACAACGGTGTTTGGACAATTGATCATGAAGCATTTAGCATTGCGCTTCAAGTTCTCGATGATATTCGGAATACCATAGTCATGCTTCGAGGTAGCAGTAACATGGTGTTTCAAGCAAGATTGCAATTGAATCACAAGATATTCAAGAAACAGTTCCAGGGATAACAAGGAACTCAAGGTATGACCAACACATGATCAAGTCTGTGTTGAGAGGAAGTCAAGGATGTTGTAGATGGTATCGCAATTCAACGGGGCAAGGATGGTATTTTTAGCCATGAGTTTAATTGACATCTCTGAAGAAGCCAAAGTGTTGACGGTGATCACGACAAATTTTGTCGAGAGACTCTATGAAGATGCCATCGAGCAGCGACGACATCAAGTAAAAGGAGGATGAAGTGAAAGGCTATGAGAACCGCGGATTCATCACAAGCTCGAAGTCAGCTTGTTCGAGGTGAAATGATAAGATGAGAAGAACGACGTAAGCTTCGCTCATTGTCGAGAAGTTGCTCCGGGCACAAGGACCAGGTACATAATTAAAAATCGACACGATAATGATATAGCCGATCGGGCTAGTAATGATGTGATGGAGTATCATTCCAATAAGAATTCACGAGAGGTAGTGCAATGCCACGATAATATGAGATAACATGGGGCAATACTTGAAGGTAGATCAGAGTTGAGGTTGGATAGTGGTAATGATCTACAAAGACAAGTAATTTAACTTATCCGAGAAATGGGATCAAAGAAGAACAATCATGGTTGGAACCACGATTGCAAGGGGTCAATTCACAGATACAAGATGAATTTATAACAAGGGAATAATATTATTACAAGAAGCTTCCACGATAGGATCTACATCATTTCCATGGGCATGAACACAAAGGTTCAAGGTAGACTCCCAGTTCTTCAATGCATAACCTTCCTTCACTCCTCGCTTTTGAAGAAATTGTAGAGTTAAAAATTTATCTGACGAAACACCAGTAGAGTATAACCCGCATAACTTTTGGGTTCACACGTTCTGGGAGAAAAGCATAGGTTCAACCCATTGGGGCATCTTAGGAACGTATACCACGAACGTCAGGAGTAAATAACTCAAGCTCGAGAGCGGAGCAGGTTGGCAAAGCAGAGAATACAATTTACCAAAGGCAATATGTATCAGGGAAAACTCACAGACTTTGGATGTTAGGACAATATCGGAATAACTCATCAAAGGATCTGAGGGTCCATAACGGAGCTGACATGAGCATAGGCACACAACCAGAAGAAGAATCAATGCAAAGGCATTAATTCAAAGCTCAAATGTAAAGGAGTTATGATTTCCAAAGCAAGGGATCAGAAGCAATCGCTCTGATTAAGGATGGTTAATTGAATGACTTAGGGGTACAAGCGACGGCAAATAGATTGGTCGAGAATCCAGCTCATGTTCGGACAATGTTTGAGCGGAAAGAAAATTTCTAAGGATTAAGTGATGATTGCGATTATTCACACACACTTAATCCATAGGAACAGAATGATAGTCACAAAGGATTTTAGTAAATATTGCTAGACATGTGGAATTAACCATGGTGCAAGTAGGCAAGGAAATCAAGAGCAATGGGCTGCACAGGATTTTCGGGAGATCAGATAGCAATTCAATGTGTTCTGGAAAGCACTTGAATAACTGGGATGAACGGATCCCCGGTAATGTGAGGAATTATTCGTAAGTGTATTCAGCGAAAGGAACGCAGGCAGTAGGTTCAGAGAATTCTCGAAATGTCGAATAGTATTTCGATATGTCGGATAGAACCCGAGAGTAATTTGAACGATTATATACGACAGGGGGAAGTATTTTTTCCATTGGAGTTTATCGTGTGTCAGGAACTGCAAAGTTAGTGGGCACAGGGTTTCGAGAAACATCGAGGAGTATCCGTAGAATCTCTTGGCGAAGCAAGCGATCATCGGTAATGTCGGGGCTCTCCAGGAGGAAGTATTTACGAGAACCTAGAGTTTAGAGTTAGTAAAATCATTTAACCCGAATAGAGAAGAGCAGAGTCCCAGATTAAGACGAGGAATAAAAGATCCTAATACCACCCAATTGGCGACGTGGCCCGTAAGCCACACAGCCAAGTTAGTAAAATAGTTTTGGACCACTAGACTCAACTTCGGCCAAGGGTTGGAAAGGGGGTTCCTACAGGCAGTTGGCTCTGAAACCAACTTGTGACGCCCCCGGCTCAATCGTGCACTAATCATACACGCAAATGCACACGATCAGCCTAAGACTCACGGGAATATCACACACAACTCCAAAACATAAATAAAGTCATACAAGCTTTATATTACAAGCCAGGGGCCTCGAGGGCTCGAATACATAAGCTTGCGAACAAGAGTCAGCGGAAGCATCAGATATCTGAGTACAGATATGAAACAGAAAACGAAAGGCCTTTAGAAAGGCGGGGAAAAATAAAACACTACGATCGAAAGGCGTAGGCCTCCTGCCTGGGACCCTCCGATCCTACTCCTGGTCATCAGTCAACCTTAGTAGTATCCATCCTCGGGGTAGTAATAGTAGTCGATCGACGGGGCATCTGTCTCAGGGGCTCCGTCATCTTGGTCACGACAAACTGATATGGGGAGAAAAGGAAAACAAAGCAACCGTGAGTACTCAGAAGTACTCAGCAAGCAAGGATCTACACTACATATGCAACTTTTCAAAGGGAGGCTGTATATTGGACTGGGCTGCAGAAATGCCAGAATAGAGAGAAGGCCTAGTCCTATCGAAGACTAGCATCTTCAGCGGTCTTGCAAAAATAGAAAGAGTGTAGACAGTACCATATAATGTAGCAGTATCAATAAGTTCATCCTCACCCGAGATCCTTTCTCGACTCCCTGCGAGAAAGCAATCCCAGAGCGATACAGTCAACAACCTCGTCCTGAGACCCTTCTCGACTCCCTGCGAGAAGCAATCCCAGAGCCATAGTATCCAATTCTAAATTGTATCAATCAGGATACAACTCCGAGTGTCCTTTACCGTAGACCGGCTATCGATAGAAATGTTCTTCCCTGCAGGGGTGCACCAACTTACCCAAACACACTCGATTAACTCCGGCCGGACACACTTTCCTGGGTCATGCCCGGCCTCGGCCAAACGACACACCCGCAGCCCTACCTACACAGCTCAGCAGAGAGGTCCCCGCCGGTCTACATCCTAAGCGCAAGGGGTCTTGGCATTGCCCCTCTCCCTCCGGGTCATTGCGCACATGGCACAGATCCAAGCACCACCGCAATGGCGCCAATCACCTCCATGCTGCACTGCTGAACTGGACGTCTGACAGAGCTTTCGGCTGATGCATACGATGCAGAACGCCCATACTATGCCCACGTGATGGTTAGTTCTATCAGACCAGAGGTCTGCTCGGATCAAATATCCAAATCGTTAGGACTAGGGGCTTGCGGTAACGAGCAGAGACTCACAAAAGATGTGACCCCGTCGCCCACTCGAGGACTTGCTGCAGGGTTAGAATGCCCGGCCGCGCCTCGTATTCATCACTCGGGCACCATACAGGCACCCGTCTTCACAATACTCGCCTCTCAGGCGCACGCGGGTACCCCCTGGTCGACCTGCCTATCCAAGTAACAGTGTAAAGTCCAAGTATCCGTGTGTCTATAACATCAGGGGAATCCGAGGTATCACCCTCATTGAATTCCCACTCGATGTATCCGTCAAGGTTGAACTCGGAGGAATCACCCTCGATGGGTTCACACTTGATGTGTTGCACGACAGCGTCGTTACCGGAAGTGGTGAAGGAGGAATCACCCTCGATGACCAGACCGATAGCTACTCTACAAGTTAACATCAGAAGTGCTACACGAGGTATCACCCTCGCACTCGGTGGTAATGCTGCGTGTCGTTACAACTAAGGGGGTGAGGTGCGGTGCCGGGGCCTGGTTTTCAATCCCTTGATCGGTCTTCGGATTATCTACGGCGGGGCAGTCAGGATAGTGGGGTCACTGATAGGTCTCACCCAGCCTATACTAAGCAGTTTAGGATATGCAGGTAATTATCAACGGTAGTTTACAGTAAACAGGCTATGCATCAGAATAGGTAAAGCATGTAGCAGCAGCAATTCTAATGCAGCATGAGAAATTAGAATGGGCATATCGGGATGATCAAAGGGGGGGCTTCCTGGTTGCTCGGCGGCAAGGGCAAGGTTGTCAAAGGTGCTTCGGTCTCCGGAGCGGCGTCGGTCTCGGGGAACTGCGACGGTACCGGGGTCTATCGAGAGAGAAGAGGAGGAGGAAACAGTATAAATACACAGCTAACAAGTGCAGCACAAGCATAACATGGCATACGCGGTGACGGAGGTGATCTAACGCAGTGCCGAGTGATACTGGCGAAGGTGGGATTCATCCGGGAATGTTTTCCCGTCTCCGGACATTTGTCAGACAGATGACCGAAGGGGAACGGTTGCATGTTCGGATAGTTAGGGACATGTGACGGCGCAACTGACCTGTATTCGGATTCGTCTCGTCGTTCTGAGCAACTTCATGTACAAAGTTTTTCGATCTAGTTACGGATTATTTAATATGATTTCCTAAATTTTTTATTAATTTCTGGAATTTATTTAATTTATAAATCAACATTTCCGAAACAGTGTCTGCTGACGTCAGCATGATGTCAGCATGACGTCAGACCATGGGTCCCACCTGTCATACCTGTTAGGTTTAATTAGGGTTAGCTAATTAATTACTGATTAATTAAACTAACTAATTAATTAGACTAATTAAACTGGTTAATTAACTTATTTAATTTACTAATTAATTAACTAATTATTTTTTATTAACTATTTTTTTATTATTTTTATTTTAAATAACAGGGGCGTGGGCCCCTCGTGTCATAGGCCCAGGGGGCGTTTAGGCGGGCGCACGGGCGCGGGCGCCGGGTCGCCTGGACCCGGGCGAGGCAAGCAGGGCGGCGGCGGGGCGGTGAGCTGGGCGGGGCGAGGCAGGGCGTGCGGGCGGCGGGGTCGCGGGCAGCGAGCAGGGCGCGTGGGGCGGCGAGCACGCAGCAGCACGGCGGCAGCAGTCAGCGCGTGAAGGCGGGCGCGCGCGGCGGACAGAGCGGCGCGGGGGAGCAGCAGCACGGGAGCGTGAGCTGGCGGTGCCGGCGCGCGGAACGAGCGAGCGCGGCGAGGCGACGCGGAGAGCGCGCGGGAGCGGCGCGCGGTGACCGCGACCGGGGGGGGGGGGGGAAGGCTCACAGGGGTGGCAGAGGCGGCCGGCGGGGACGAGGAAGTCCGGCGATGGCGCGGTCGCGGACGAGGCCCAGAGCGACGATGTCGAGGTGGTGGTGCGCTGGTTCGGGGTCGGGTGGCGACGGTTGTCGGCGGTCAGCGACGGCGGCGTCGTGGTCGAGGCGGTGAGGTGACGGTGACGAGGCCCGGCGCGTCGAGGCCGTGAGCCACAGCGGCAGCGGGGCGGCGCTGGGAAGAGGCGCCGGTGTCGGGGAGCGCGGGGTCGGGAGGGGCGAGCGCCAGGGGTCGGGGCGTGGCCCGATCCATATAGGGGAAGGGGATCGAGCGGAGTGGGGGGGTCGAGGGGAGTGGGGGATAGCAGTTAGTGTTTCGGGGGGGTGGCCAAATAGGCCAGCGGGCATGAGGGAGCGGGCCGGCCTGGCCGGCATAGGCCAGCTGTGCCACGAGGCCCACGAGGGAAGAGAGGGGGGTGGGTTTCTGTTTTCTGTTTTTATTTTACTTTTGTTATTTGATTTCCTTTCTTTTATTTCTCAACTTTGCAAAAAGTGTAGCCTCAAATACAGTTTTGTAAAATAGGTTAACTGGTCCAATAAATATAGTGCAGTATCTAACACTGACAGAAAAAGGTTTGGAGCCAAAATGATTTTGTTTGCATTTTAATTAATGTCAAATGGAGTTACAGATTTCTGTTCCTAGCTGTTTGAGTCATTCAACTATTCTGATTAATGTTGGTTACAATTTTATAATTGCCTCTAGATTATTTGCTATTTAATGAACATTTTAGTTTCTATGTTGCACAACTTTTATATTTCACTTTCATTTAAATTTGAATTTTGACTTAGGAGTTGAAATGCAATACAATGCTAATGATGGTCATGCACTGTTAAACATGATGACATGGCATAACCAAAAGTGGGATTACTGTGGCTAACCACTGGGGGTGTTACAATGATGTCGTTATTTGCAGTTGGTTTTGAATTATGAAATGAAAGTGGAAAAGGCACATATTCTATTTTTTTTTTGGAAAAGATACATACTCTTAGGAAAAAAATGTGGAAAAGACACTATCTAAACCAACTACACTGAGAACTGCATAGAATCACTAGTCCTTGTGTGGTTCAAGTTGAAGGTATGAGAGCATCTACAACCAGATATGGCAAATCCGGTCCCTCAAACGCCCGCGGACGCGCCCGGGCGCGTCCGCGGGCACTGACCGGGCACACCTCAAATTTAACTTGTTGCATCCGGACATCTCATACTCGATTCTTATATCCATACAAAGACAAGCAAAAGGAAATAGAACCTACGTACTACGTCGATCCTAGCTACTCCTCGTCGGAGATCACGACGATCTCCGTGCCCGGCTCCGGCAGCATGGGTGGCAACTGCAGCTCCGGTTGCTCCGCTCCGGCCTCCTCCGCCTCCATCTCCGCGTCGAGCTCCGCGAAGCGCGCTTCGGACTGTGCCTGCTCCCGCCGGAGGAACGCCCGGTTGGCCTCCACATAGGCCTCATCCTGGATGGACTCCAGGATGGCCTGTTGCTCCGCCAACTCGTCGGACTGGGCAACGGCGACTCCGCCTCCGCCTACTCCATGTTGAAGGCCGGCACCTGCTGGTCCGGCTCCTCCGTCTCCTCCACCTGCATCGGAGCCATCTCCTCCTCCTCCTCTTAACCCGACTGCTCCTCCTCCTCCGACTCCGGCGAGTCTGGAGGCAGCCCGACAGCGATGTGGGCGGCGCACGCGGCTTCCCTTGCCCGGATCTGCTGCTGGATCTTGTAGCGGTGCTCCGGCGTCAGCATGGCATAGTTGTTTTCCTAATATTTCAGAATTTTTGGAGTTACAGAATTATTAGAACAATTCATATATTCGAAGACTATTCTGTTTTTGACAGATTATGTTTTCTTTGTGTTGTTTACTTGTTTTGATGAACCTATGGGTAGTATCGGGGGGTATGAACCATGGAGAAGTTGGAATACAGTAGATATTACACCAATTTAAATAAAGAATGAGTTCACAACAGTACCAAAAGTGGTGATTTTATTTTCTTATACTAACGGATCTTACGAGTTTTTTTGTTGAGTTTTGTGTTGTGAAGTTTTCAAGTTTTGGGTAAGGATTTGATGGACTATGGAATAAGGAGTGGAAAGAGCTTAAGCTTGGGGATGCCCAAGGCACCCCAAGGTAATATTCAAGGACAACTAAGAGCCTAAGCTTGGGGATGCCCCGGAAGGCATCCCCTCTTTCGTCTTCGTCTATCGGTAAATTTACTTGAGGCTATATTTTTATTCACCACATGATATGTGTTTTGCTTGGAGCGTCTTGTATGATATGAGTCTTTACTTTTTAGTTTGCCACAATCATCCTTGCTGTACACATCTTTTGAGAGGGACACACATGAATCGTGATTTATTAGAATACTCTATGTGCTTCACTTATATCTTTTGAGCTAGGCAATTTTGCTCTAGTGCTTCACTTATATCTTTTTAGAGCATGGCGGTGATTTTATTTTATAGAAATTGTTGAACTCTCTTGCTTCACTTATATTATTTTGAGAGTTTCTCTAAACAACATGGTAATTTGCTTTGGTTATGAATTTAGTCCTAATATGATGGGCATCCAAGAGGGATATAATAAAAACTTTCAGATAAAGTGCATTGAATACTATGTGAAGTTTGATTCCTTCTGATTGTTTTGAGATATAAAGATGGTGATATTAGAGTCATGCTAGTGAGTAATTGTGGATTGTAGAAATACTTATGTTAAAGTTTGTGATTCCCGTAGCATGCACGTATGGTGAACCGTTATGTGATGAAGTCGGAGCATGATTTATTTATTGATTGTCTTCCTTATGAGTGGCGGTCGGGGACGAGTGATGGTCTTTTCCTACCAATCTATCCCCCTAGGAGCATGCGCGTAGTACTTCGTTTCGATGACTAATAGATTTTTGCAATAAGTATGTGAGTTCTTTATGACTAATGTTGAGTCCATGGATTATACGCACTCTCTTCCTTCCACCATTGCTAGCCTCTCTAGTACCGCGCAACTTTCGCCGGTGCATTACACCCATCATATACCTTCCTCAAAACAGCCACCATACCTACCTACTATGGCATTTCCATAGCCATTCCGAGATATATTGCCATGCAACTTTTCACCGTTCCGTTTATTATGACACGCTTCATCATTGTCATATTGCTTTGCATGATCATGTAGTTGACATAGTATTTGTGGCAAAGCCACCGTTTATAATTTTTATACATGTCACTCTTGAATCATTGCACATCCCGGTACACCGCCGGAGGCATTCATATAGAGTCCTATTTTGTTCTAAATATCGAGTTATAATTCTTGAGTTGTAAGTAAATAAATGTGTGATGATCACCATTTTTTAGAGCATTGTCCCATGTGAGAAAAGGATGACGGAGGCTATGATTCCCCCACAAGTCGGGATGAGACTCCGGACGAAAAAAAAAAGAAAAAGAAAAAAAAAGAGGCTAATAAAAAAAAGAGCCCAAAAAAATGAGAGAAAAGGGAGAAGGGGCAATGTTACTATCCTATTTTTTTTCCACACTTGTGCTTCAAATTAGCATCATGATCTTCATGATAGAGAGTCTCCTATGTTGTCACTTTCATATACTAGTGGGAATTTTTCATTATAGAACTTGGCTTGTATATTCCAACGATGGGCTTCCTCAAATTGCCCTAGGTCTTCGTGAGCAAGCAAGTTGGATGGACACCCACTTAGTTTCTTATTGAGCTTTCATAAACTTATAGCTCTAGTGCATCCATTGCATGGCAATCCCTACTCACTCACATTGATATCTATTGATGGGCATCTCCATAGCCCATTGATACGCCTAGTTGATGTGAGACTATCTCCTTCTTTTTGTCTTCTCCACAACCATCATATTCTATTCCACCTATAGTGCTATGTCCATGGCTCACGCTCATGTATTGCGTGAAAGTTGAAAAGGTTTGAGAACATTAAAAGTATGAAACAATTGCTTGGCTTGTCATCGGGGTTGTGCATGATTTAAATATTTTGTGTGATGAAGATGGAGTATAGCCAGACTATACGATTTTGCAGGGATAGCTTTCTTTGGCCATGTTATTTTGAGAAGACATGATTGCTTTATTAGTATGCTTGAAGTATTATCGTTTTTATGTCAATATTAAACTTTTGTTTTGAATCTTATGGATCTGAACATTCATGCCACAATAAAGAAAATTACATGGATAAATATGTTAGGAAGCAATACATCAAAAATTCTGTTTTTATCATTTACCTAATCGAGGACGAGCAGAAATTAAGCTTGGGGATGCTTGATACGTCTCCAACGTATCTATAATTTTTTATTGTTCCATACTATTATATTATCTCTTTTGGATGTTTTACATGCATTAATATGCTATTTTATATTATTTTTGAGACTAACTTATTAACCTAGAGCCCAGTGCCAGTTTCTGTTTTTTCCTTATTTTTGAGCCTCGCAAGTGACCATGAAGGGATTGGCAACCCCTTTATCATGTTGGGTGCAAGTTTTTGATTGTTTGTGCAGGTGTTGGTGATTTATTCGTTCTTCTCCTACTGGATTGATAACTTGGTTCTTAACTGAGGGAAATACTTATCTCTACTGTGCTGCATCACCCTTTACTCTTCAAAGGAAAAACCAACGCAAGCTCAGTAAATAGCAACTTGCGGTGCGGAGAGGGGGGAGGGGGATGGGTTAGGGTTGCGGGACATCGGCCGGCTTAAATAGCCGGCTACGGCCTCGGGCGGCGAGCCGGAGCGACGCCACGCGACGTTCACACCGCGGCGACGGATGCGGCGTCAGTTGGACCGTCGGGTTTCCGGGCGTTTCCGTGTGGGGCCACGCCGTCAGGCCGATATGGTAGGCGTGCCCGGACGCGCCCGGGAGCCCGTATATCCAGCCCATGGCGTTTGAGGGGTCCGTCTGGGTCAAAAAATCATGACCGGGCAGCCAGCCGGACGTATGAGACGGATTTGAAAGGTCCGGTTGTAGATGCTCTAAGAGAGCAAGGGAGAGCGGAAGATAGGTTCATGGACACGAGAGTGGGAACTTCGTGTAATGAGCAAAAACATGGCCGGGAAAACCACTCACTTCTCTTTTCTTTCTACCGAAGCTTCTTTCGCCTTATCTCCACAGCACCGAAAAGCCACAGCGCGACAACAGTACACATGCCAGGTAGCTGCCGTCGACTGGCCAGCAAAAAACATGGCCGCATCCACATCACACATCAAAGCAGGAGACGAGACGACCATAATATCGGCGTTTGCCCCAAGTGGACAAGAGCAGGGATCCGCACGCAGCCATCACGTCCCCGGAGAACGCACACGATATTTCCGAGCCACCATCCATCCATGGGCAGATCGGCCGCAGCCTATCGCGCGCACCATCGATCGACTGGACCACCAGAGGAGAGCAACGAAGCCAGCGGTGCGCCACGAGAAGGAGAGGCCGCGGTGGGCGGACGTGGAGAAGCGGCGGTGACACGAGGGAGCGCCACCCATCCCCATCGTGTGGATAGCTGGATACGGGGCGACGCTGGCCGAGGAGGAGTTCGATCGATCGAGCGCGGCGATGAGAAATGAGATGAGCCGACGCAAGTGGGCGCGCGGCGCGGGGCCTGTGGCTTCGGCCAACCCGAGCCCCGTCGCCGGATTGCGCGACGGGGAGAGGATAAGCCAAGCCCAGCCGCGTGCTACGTGCCACGGCGCCACCGCTCCGGCCAAAACCCGATCTAGCAATCTGCTGGGGAATCTGGAGGACCCGATCTGGACGGACGACGGGATCTATCTCATCTCCTAGCGAGCGCGTCCACGTCCACACGTACGTAGTCCGCCAACATCTGCTGCTGGTGGATCGATCTAGCGAGCGCGTGCGTGCGTCGGGATCAACCTCCACCCGTCGTCCCTCATCCACCGGATCCAGCAGATCGAGATATCCTCGACTGGTATGCGTACGTATCCTATCGGCGAGACCTACCTGGTGCAGTACTCTACGACGTCCAGCATGGATGTGCGCTTTTGGCCGTGATATTTTGCCGTCCTAGCTGGCATGCATGCATGCGTGGCCTCCTCCATCTCTTGCGCCAATAAGCGGACACACGAACCTGCATGTGCAATGAGTTGGCGGTGGATTGAGCTGAGCAATGGGACGGGATGGTCCATGCGTTGCACTTGCACCGCACATCAGCTAGCTACCTATCCACGCGCACACCAGGCCGCCGCTAGCTTTGGTGTTGCTAGTGGAGCGTGTGTCACGCGTGTGTCGTCCACTGATCAAAGAGGTCTCCGCTGTAGTGCACGTAATCCCGCACGATGAGATCGATACTAGTGGAAAGGAAACCATGCATTTTACACCATTGAGTCTTCAGACGGAAGACTGTCCGTCAGACACTAGAAGTGGATCCATATATCATGCTTACATACACACTCCTGAAGTAGGTCACAGTAACAGTTGAGTTTTTTTTTTCCAGACTACCATCAGGCCGATAGATTCCATAGTCATTGGCAACAGAACAATAGTTGAGCTTTATTGGGACTAGCACATATGTCCGTGCATTGCAACGGGAAAGAAAATTGATATGTCCACCAAACACCCATCGCATGTCGAGGCATAAAAGAAATGCATATCATGCTTTAAGAAAAAAAATCGTCGCACTTTTCTAGTGAATCATTCATTCATGTTGGCACTTTTAATGTGTGCAACGTCGTCCTCTCGTCGATGATGGTAAGGTTTTTGGCATCCACGATTAAATTTTTATTATGAAGCCGCATTCATGTACTCCGACGGCACCTCCTTCAGCTTCGCACTATCATCAGATGGAAGAGTAGTGGTGCATTGAAGTGGGATTTTTTTATATAGATATTTTTAAAAATATTCGAATGCAATCTCTTTTTTGCTATGTTATTTTTTTAGAGAAGATTGGTTGTTTGGTTTGCAAGGTTATATTCCATTCTCTTTTTTGTTTTTTGCATAATTTAGACTTGATCCAAACACAAGCATTTCACGTGGGCATCGGATAGGCTCTTTTTTTTTAAAAGACGCACACGTTGAGAGACGAGAACCGCACGCACACATCCATACGCCTCGCTGTAGTCACGGGCGGCCGGCCGCCTCGTACACGTATCACGTGTACGCCTCAGCGTTGTAGTGAGGCCACCTTTCAAAGCTATCTACATAGTAACAACCTGCGAGTTTCTTCCTTTTAGCTTGCTCCCGAGCAACGCAGCCAGCGCCCGAGCACATCCTGTCCGACCCTCACGCCCTCACGCCCCGCCGTTTAGATCTGCGCGCCACATGCGTCACCCGCCTTCTCCTCCTTCCCTCTCTCCCTCTCCCTCGTTCTTCTTTTCTTCTTTGACCCCCTTCGTCGTGGCATCCTCTTGAGATCGAGCACGTCGCCCTGACGGCAGAGGAGCTCAGTCGCCGCCGCCTAGCGCCTCCGCTCCCAGCCTTTCTTCGCTCGTTCCCTTTCCTTCGTTCCTTTCATGTCACCCCATCTGCACATCTGCAAGCTAGCCTGCCGATTTACACTTCCTTGTTTCCGTTAATCTCCCTCAAGGCCAAAGTGCATGTATGACTTCCTTCCTTTGCTTCCTTTTCTCAGCCTTTGCTTATTGATTCTGAGACAGCTCCTTGATAACCAGGACATTGAAAGGCCTATATAAATTAAGAGGATTGGATTTAAGGACGCGAGGTGGGACTAATAATAGGTGAAACAAGCTTTTCTTCTTAGCAAAGCACCGAGCTAGCTCAGTTGATGCCGACAATAGGTAGGCGGAGGTGAGGTCGTGAGTTCAATTCCAAGTAACATCTAATATTTTGGACGCTGATAACGCCCACACGTATGGTGAGAGCAACACCTGCCCACACACCCTATAACACACAGATTGCGCCACATCACCGCATGCATGCATGTGGAAATCTTTTTGGATTTCTAGTTTTTAAATTTTTTTATCTCTTAAATGAAAAATTCGATTGAAGATCCGTTTTCACCATTAAATCCATCGCGACGAGATCTTCGAAACTAGATCTCATATCAATATGTTTCGACGACTTTTTTTTGGTTAAAAGTTGTCATGTCTATTGCACATGAATTGCCATGGTGTTTACACTGAAGTTACCATCATATGTTTCAGCCATTTTTTCTTCTACCTTTAAAAGTTAAATTTTGACATATTATAAAAAGGGGAATTAAGAAAATAGACTTGCCATGAACCATAAACTAAAATTGCCATGGTGAATTACTTAAATTTGTCATGATACATACACTTAAAATTGCCATGGTTCATACAAAAAATAATTTCCATGGTCGAAGTACTGGAATTGTCATGGTAAAAAAACTAAAATTGCAATGATTTATAAACTAAAATAGCCATGATCTATTACTAAAAAATGCCATGATCCATGCATTAAGTTTGCCATGGTTAATTACTATTAATTGCCATGGTTAATTAAAAAAATACCCTAAAAAGTAGTTGAAAATACAACGGTAGTTTTAAATCTAGAAGAAAAAAAATAGATAAAACATGTCATGGCAACTATAGTGTAAACATCATGGCAACTTTTGGCAAAAAAAAAAAATATTCGTCGAAACATATCAACATGGGATCTAGTTTTGAAGATCTCGTCGAGACGGATTTAATGGTGAAAATTGATTTTTATTTGGATTTTTAATTAAGAGATAAAACATTTTTAAGCCGAAAACCAAAAAGATTCCCGCTGATATCATCTGTTTTGACATGGCAAAATGGATGGTAATGGAGGCGTTTGGGCCATGTTGCTTCGTGCCACACGTGTGGGCGTTAACATTATCGAATATTTTTGCCCGGCCCTTTATGTGGGCTAGCTTAGTTCGGCCACAGCCCAAGCTGGGTGTGCCTTTCCCTCAGGCTTCGTTCGAGTGGCATCGCTCCGGACGGAACAGTCATGTGTGGCGGGCCACATGATCACATGAATAGTATCACCTCGGATATAGAAAATAATATGGGTGAAGGGGACGGACGACGCACGGACGAAATTACGGTGATAAGAAGCAGTAGCCCCTTTATTTGTAGGTATAGATTGGGCATTCATTAGAACAGAGCTTAATTAGGACTCATACCTCAATTTTTGTAATAGGGCTATATACGTACCTCAAGTTTGGAAGACGTAATCAACCTGAAAACACCGCTTGTTAACGATGTAACGATTCTTACCGGTTAATAAAGCGGAGTTGTGATGTAAAACAAAAACCTGAATGGCACGCACTGCCAGTCTGCCACCGATAGTGCAACCACATAGAAGTTCTACTAAACAGGACCACTTGAATGGTATCCAAAAGAAAAAGACTACTACTACTACTACTCCCTCCGTCCCAAAATTCTTGTCTTAGATTTGTCTAAATACGGATGTATCAAGTCACGTTTTAGTATTAGATACATCCGTATCTAGACTAATCTAAGACAAAAATTTTGGGACGGAGGGAGTACTACCTTAAAGAACAATCACCCCAAAGTCAGTAAGGATAAGAAAAGGATCTTACGGAATTTCAAAATAAATAAATGGATGCCTACTGTTCATGTACAAAAAGGCAAAACCTATGTGTGAAGCGAACACCTAAACCGGCTCCTACTCTAGCTTGCTTGCAAAGAAAACGGGGGAAAGTCGCAATTCAATTGCCCCTAATATGATGCCAGATTGTCAGGTGAATGCAACACTACACAATGGTCGGTGCATGATCGGTCCTGCTTAATTGGCCGCACCAACTTATCAGTACCCCAAAAGGTAAAACTCACAGTACAGCTTCCTAAACTGTAGCACCAGCAAATCTTTGCTGTTTCTTAAGACAAAACACTATGCATATGCGGTGGAAAATTCCCAAATGTTATCAGCTTATCATGAAGTAAGAATATTTGGCCCACATAATCCTCATGTTATCCGGTCTTCGGGTAAGCTACCTCGCAACATGTGGTGTTGAGAGCTGCAGACCCCCAAGAGATGAAGGAACTTTCTTTTTCATTAGCTGTGTGTGACCACCAGAGGCAATACTATTAAGTAACAGGGTTCCATATGGGTATTCAATTAGAGGATATTGAGTGCAAGCAAAACTGCTGAACCCTGATGAGACAGCATGATATAGCTATCCCCGCAATAAAAAGAATGCCGTCCAGAGAACCACCACCGTCTACAATTGTATGGCAGCTGTTTTGTTCAGGAGCGGCCGGTTGGGCCCTTGGTTGACCGAATGGCCACTCCAATGTAACACCCCCTGTTGAACTCACTTACTTGCTAATGATGGTGTTGGTGTCCACATCGTTGGCCGCCATCGCATTCGTATAGCGTCGGTCGAAAAACTTAAGTTTTAAAGGATCGCCGCCGCGGTGGCTTGAGTTCACTTGCGAAGTACTTCCTCATAGTGCATTTTGTTCTCCTGGTTTGCATCATGGATAGCTGAATTATAATGCACTTTCCTCCTGGTTTACACTGTCAGCTGGCGGTGTTCCAATTTCCAAGTGCCAAACCCTGAAGCTGAAGCTATTGACGATGGGTTTGGTCTTCAGAGAGAATTGTTCAAGCCTATCATGTGAGTTTCTTTTATGTTTCTTGTTCTAGAATCTAGAGTGCGTAAGGGTTTGCGCAGGCCCTCACGTCTGATCTGCGGTTAAACCCAGTTTAATCTGGCAGATCTGAAGAATCTAGTACTAATCTCGAAAAAGGCATCTACCTCCACTGAAACAGTTCGGTAAGACTAAGAAGAAGAGTCTGAATTGAACTGTATAACTTTGCTTCTACAATAGCGTATAGGTGGTATACACCATGGATTGGGACCTGAGACAAGATCGTTCCTCTTGTGCTCTTGAGAAGGTAGCACTTGCCTGAAGCAAGGTCGAGAGGTTTCTTTGCCTGAACAGTGCGGTTTGAGGCCCGAGTGCGTGGTCCAGCGTGAGGTGCTCTGGTCCGGGAACAGTTTTATGGGGAGATTTCTTTCTAGGGTTCGGTCGGTCGACTAAGGCGTTGCTGTCGGGGAGATACACGGGCGATGGATGTACACTCACATCTTTCTTTCCACCGTGTAATGCTATCAAAGATTCGAGGTGAAGTGCTGCACACATTTTCTCCACGGAATCGGAGCCTGACAGATAAGCAAAAGCGGCCTTTTTTCCTCCCTCTTGGACCTGTCATTCTCGCCGAAAAATGGCGGTTGAAACACTAAAAACTTCCAAGGAATGCAGTTAGCAGAGTAGACCGAATTCACCTGCCCTCAAGAGTCTCTTGGTTACAGTGAAATCTCCCAGCTGCTGCTATTTGTCCATAAATAAAATCACCCTGTCTCCTTGGTGGACAAAGTTGTTTTCTAAACCTTTTACTGATCGAGCTCTGTCGTAGTACCACTATTACAGGATTGCGCCAAATCTCCTAGGTAGTACCACCGAGTCTGATGTGGGTGATTAGGGAAATGATTTATTTTCAGGAGACGACATGTCCGGAGGTGTTCCTGTCATGTGTCCTGCCGAAAAAGCCTAAAAACCGCGCCAACCTTTGGTTTTTTGCTGGATGGAGGGCCACCAGGCGAAAAAGCAAGCGAGAGCGTGCATAAACAGGAGCAACCTAACATGATCTGCAAACACCAACCCACCTTCAAATCCTCAACCTAATCACAGCCTAAATTAGGCCTCGGGTGGCCATTACCGCCAGCCGAGATTAGCAAGTCCCACACCTAAAAGTGTAAGTGTCTGTTTAATACTCCTACTCCCTTCGTCCCGGTTTATTAGGCCCCTTCGTATTTTGTGTCAAACTTTGACCATCTAAAGAACAAACAAAATATAAATTATATGATACAAAAAGTATATTGTTGGATTTGTATTTAAAAGAGGTTTTCAATAATATAATTTTTGTGGCATATAGTTTGCATTTTATTATTTATTTTTTGGGGTCAAACTTTAGCCCAAACTAAGAGGGGGCCTAATAAACCCGGACGGAGGTAGAACTAAGGAAGAAGAAGAGCTGAACATACAAGTTGTGCCACTAGCTCTGGTGCATCCTTTTCCATGCAAGCCATGGTGACCCACTCCGGTTTTTCGCAATTAGCCGGGCAACTCTGTTTCTTCTACAATGAATCGCGGAGCGTCCCGTCCTTTCGGGGTTTCTAGAAACAAAGAAGAGTGACCCACTCACTCCCCCATAACCAAGGAGACAGGCCATTTTGTGTTGTGGGGTGTGTGTTTGTGGAAGAGATCAGAGCCAGGATTGTTGCATTTGAGGGGAAGCTTGCAGAGGTGGTCAAAGTGGGGTTCGTGTTGCATTGCCGTTGAGAGAGAGAGGCATCATGCATCAGCAACGAGGAGATCACCACTTTGGAGGCGCCGCCACATTGTCACGATGACTTTTTAATAAAACGAGGCTGATTTTGACATGGCAATCGGTGGAGAGCATCTGATCTGATCGGACTTGACGCGGCATGGCTGGGAAAATGGGTTGGTATAATTGAGGTGCTGAGATGCACCTCCTGCCAATAGGAAGCCGACACGTGTCGTCGCTCACCGCGGCGATCACTCTCTGTCCGCAAACCCTAAATTAAGCTCGGCTGATCGTGCATTAGCATTTGATTAGTTCCTTTTTTGGGAGCCATCAAAGGTTCCAAAAGGGCATCTTTAATGGCAGAGGAGAATTTGGGGATCTATCTTGATGGGGATTCCATCTTGATGTGGCATCGATCGTGGAGGTTGGAGGAGGAAGATGGAGGAGGAGCAGTAGTAGTTTAGTGGTTTGCACGAGTTGGGTTGGAGCAACTGTGTAAATGTGCATAGACTAAATCAGATCTGTCTGGCACCTTTTGGGTGCATGCTGATTCAGACCTCACATGCAATAATGTACCAAAGATACAAGTGAACAGCAGTTCAAACATATGTAGCAGATGCAGCTGGTGGTGATTGCGGAAAAAGGAATCTGTCAAGGAGAGGGTACTTAAATTAGTAGCGATATATACAAAGCGGTACATCTTCTGCTTTGCTGACCTAACATAGCAGCTCTCGTCTCATGGATGATTCAGAGGCCGTGGAGAGGACCAACAGAAACGCATGCCTGCATCTGCTCCACCATTAATTGCATAATACATATGCTTATCTTCAGTATACTACTAACCACCATTACCAGTGTGCTAACCACTGCATTGAGAATGGTCTCTCTCTTCTCATGCATGCATGCCTGATCGCTTCAGTGCAATGTATCCAAAGAATAGTTAACCTCGTCACCTTTTGACAGTTACTTTTTTTTCTTTTTTCGTAAAGGAGGATAGCGCCCGGCCTCTGCATTGACTGATGCACACAGCCAACCTTCCGACAGTTACTGCAAGCCTATGATTGTTAATTAAGTATGGTACTTAACTGGAGATGGTAAACCAAAAAGGATGAATGGTGGTGATTGAGAAGGATATATACCCTTTTGTACTTGGATTGGACAAGGCCGGGGTGACTTGTCAAGGTAGGAGACGCCAGCCAGCCAAGCGAACAATGATATGCTACAAAAATGAAACTGTTAAGGATTAAGACAAGTGATGAGACAGGGTTTGCTGTTGCTGTCAATCATCGTCCAAGCATGATCGTAGCCGACTGATGGAAGAACGGTGCAAAGCCGTGCCGTTCCGGTACAAAAACAAGTCGATCGCTCGCTCGCTGACGCGAAAAGCGATCGATGAAACACCAACTATATAGTATTGGCGTGGTGTCCCCGGTGCTTAAAATGCGTATTAAACCCGACCATGACAAGGACTAGCTTGCAGCTGCAAGTAACTCATCAGAGGAGGCTAAGGTTACGACTTCTGACCGGTGCTTACGACGTGCTGATACCGCAGATCGTTAAGTCAGACAAGTGAACTGATGAGCAAGACTGGATTGCATACAACTCATGTAAAGAGCCATTTGTGTACCTCTCTTATCTAACAGAAAGCTTGAACGGATCTACTTTCTCTGGGTTACATATGATTGAAAATTCTACTGTGGATGTCTTATGTAACTACGCACCAATGGCGATCTGAACACTGAACCAACCTACTGCAGAATATATATTGCGAGAAGTGAGTTTCAGAAAGCAACGGCTACTATTTTTTGCTGAAAAGCAACAGTTGGTGTACAGCATCAGCTATTCAGGTGCGTCTATATCTATCTACGGTTAATTTACAGTATGTAGCAGCATAGGTTTGTATCACGGCTAGTACTACTGTTGGGAGGATAACAATTTCAAATGCCGGCACAGAGACCTAGGGAGCTCAGGCTTAATTAACGCGCGATCAGTAGGTTAAGATCACCAGCCAGACCAAACGCGGCCATCAGCAGGCACCTACTTTCAGCTCTGAGCTCGCCGAAGGAGTCAGAAGGATACGTCGCCGCCCCGGACGGTGGTGGTGTCACTGTGCCTCTACATGTCACTGACGTGGATGTCCGGCGAGCGAGCACCGCCACGGCGTCACGTCGTCAGTAGAATAATGGCAGACCATCGGGGAAGAGGAGGGGGAGGAGACGTGACGCCCATGATTTGACGACTGGTCGAGAGGCCCTTGTTGAACAGTAGCGCTACTTGTTAGTTGATTTGCGTGTCTCAGCTGCTTCTATGTTGCTGCCTGCTGCAGGTGCAAGCAAGCAAGAGATGCAGTGCAGGTCTGCTGGCAATGAGCTGAGATGCCTTCCTTGCTGTTTATGCTGTTCTCTTGAGCTGGATGGGAAGAAGAAGTGCATCCACAAAGATTAAAAAATTAAAAAATAGCATTTTCTTAACAGATATGTTGGAGATTTTCGGCGAAATGAACACGCGATGACGCGACTGGATCTCCGGTTTATGCAAAAGTTTCAAGTTTTTGTGGAGATGCCACCTTCTTCTGTGGAACCATATGGAAACGCAGCGCTTGGAAACTCTGGAAAATGGGAGAACTTTTGGGTAGAGATACAAACAAACTGTCTACTGGTGATTTCACTGACAAGACGGTCCTTTTGACTACTGAACGGAAGTTTCAAGACAGAGCCCGACATATGTAGTTGAGCAAAACTAGCAAGCTATTGCCAGTACAGCGTTCAGGGTAATGCTATAGTGTGGTGATCATTTTGTCAAGCGTTCGTACAACAAGACGTGGAGAACCACATGTTGGTTGGGTGATTAGTGGAAGATGATTGTATCCCTTGCCCAAATGGAATCAAGTATAAGTCTCACGTCGTCACGTGTGCTTATGATTGATGAAGTGCAACTATTTTGTGCTTATGGGGGTGCACGTAAGTTGTAACTACACGCGTCTATGTTATGCTCGGTGTTACATAAAAAAACAAAAACATAATGACATACCAGAATCTGTCTGAAGGGCCAAATATGTGTGGGATTTGTGCCATCTTTATGCAATTTGGAATTGCGGTAATGAGTGTGTTTTTGATCGATCATCTATTCCATATTTTTTGTAGGTTATCTTCAGAGCTACGTCATCAATCTGGTCATCACTTTAACATGTAGACGCACGGGAGCCTATAACTCTAGATGCAACCGTCAGAAAACGATTGCACAGGGTTAGCCAGTTTGGTTGGCGTGCTAGTAGCAGATTATGTGGATGAACTATGTAATCTTGTTTTCGTCTGAGATGGTCGTATTTTGCTGTAAACCTTTTGGTACTCAGTGACTTGGACGTACTTTATGTGTAATAAATTGGGTGTGTACAGAGGCTGGGTTTATCCAAACTTCTGAAAAGAAAAATAGCACCATGAAGGAAGCCGATGACCACACAAAAATTAAAACTATTCTACTTAGGCCCTAAAGAAAAATAAAATATATGATGCCTATGTGAGGGAGTAACAATGGACAACTCCTGTGGATGTAAAGGAAACTGGACCTGCAACCCAAAAATGTTGTTTTGCAAAGGCGGTGAAATCATCCAAAATTTATTTTTCACATGTTTGGATGCACATTCATGTGTTAAGTTGAGTTATATTCCCCCATAATGGTTCTAAATTTAGTTGTTTCCCATGGGTTTAGATAATAGCCTAAGATATTTTCAAGAAAAAAGATAGTAGCCTAAGAGTTCTGAAAAAAAACCTAAGAGCATCTCTAGGTGATCCTCAATAACATCCCCAACCCGCACAACGGGGGAGGAAACAAAAACGCTCTCCAGGTAATCACATACACATATCCAGGGAGCGTGAAAACTTTTTGGGAGAAACGTGGAGAAACTGTTGACCTATGATTTCAGTGCCAGGATGCATGATAGCGGTTGTCATATAAAGTTGACAAAGAATAGTAGACTATTGTCGGTATAACATATACGATTCCAATGGAAGTACCGAGCTAAAAAATATGGAACAAACCAAGTGATATCACAAAGTTTTGCTAAAACAAGATGAAATGAAAACTCTAGAATCATAACTCCAAAACTTGGTTAAAAAACCTAACAACTGCCTCCTTGACAACCGCCTAGCACCGACTTGTGGGTCCTCTGTTTGGTGAAGTGCAGATAGAGAGCCAATATGTATGTGTATACAAACTATATTTTCATTTTTATTAGTAAAATGATATCATTTCTATAAAACCATTGTGACCAGCAAAAACATTTGTGCCAACCAAGACTAGAGCTCTCAACTTAAGATTAAGATCTCTAAACTATACCAATCATACTAGGAATGCTTGGGGGGTGGGGTTACGAATTATATGACACCTGAACTATACTAGTAAAATGACAATAGAAAATAGATCATTTGGATTAGAAAAAGCAAAACTTCAAGATGCAGTGCGAATTTCTCTAGGGGAGTCATTTCTCCAACATGACACCTCTACTCACATACCAAAGGAAAATTCTCACTTTTATATTAATTTAGCTTTGGATCGATATATCGAACCACGTTAGCGTATCATACATTGATTTGATAGAAAATTTGTCACTGTCACATAACTTCCACCTAAAAGGGTCCTTTTGATCTACTAATTGAACATCGTTGAGGTAAGAACATAACTGATTCCATGGCATCATATTTTGTCCGGTTAGAACTCGTCAAAAAGATATGTTTGGTGCAACTATTGTTGCTACATCAGCAACTGAGGCATGTATATCCCTCACAACATTAGAGGGCTCAGTGTTGCTTAAATGGTGCATGCCCCAACCATTTGAATCACATTTGAGAGCTATCCTTAACACCTAAATTTTCATAATGTAAAATCATGTTTAACACACATTAGGCCCGCTCAAACAGCAAATCTAGAGCTCTCCATTTCGTGTGGAAAATATATCTTTATCCCATGCATTTGTTTTGAAGAAGGCCTAGCCACACACACCCTCATCATTCGGGATCTTGAATACCCATTTCCTTAGAAGCTTAGGTCTACATAGTAGATATGACTTTCATTTATGAAGGTAATGTTACGTTCATCACTTTGCCAATAAAATTAAATCTTTACAAATTATAATCTTATAACTACCCCTCATGTGATGTGAAAGAAAGATAGCATGTAGAACAAATACAGTAATTAGGATAAGCCTGCCACCAAAATACTGATGCTTCACTTTCCAACTACTTAGTTTTTTAAAGTGCTCTTTAATGACCATTCTATCCAAAATATGAAGTTGCTCCACATGAATCGAAATGAGGTACTGGAAGGGGAGAGATCCTTTCTCATGGCCAAAGAGATGAGTATGTGGTTCTACATCTTGTTGGGCCTCTCCAAAGGAAGATCTCACTTTTATGAAAACTAATCTTTAAGCTAGATAGTTGCTCAGAGGTATCAAGTAAAAAATTTGAGGTTTTTTTCCCTTTTCCTGGTATTTTAGAAAGAAAATGATGATTATATTTTATACTCATCTTTTGATGAGTTTGATATTGATATTCCTTTTTGTATAAATATCACTTCAAGTTATCCACTAGTCGCTAATTAATTCACCGGAAAATCTTCTTGTTTTTGTTTTCTGTTGTAGATTTGATAAAAAGGGGAAAGCAATCCACTCTCAAAATGAGGCATTTCCATATATTGCATGTTGCCAACAGCCAAGACAGAATGCTAACTAAACAATGGTGCAACCACACCTAGTTGTACCGGCGATCGTACTAGGCGGGGATGACCCCCTAGGGTCGAACCAAGGATTTATCATGAACGGAACTCGAGACAATCTCAATCGCACAACACACAAAACCCTAGTCTAGGAAGATCTATTTAAGGAGGGGAGAAGGCACCAGGAAGGTGGTTCACTCATGCAATGATTCGCCACTCTATACCCATCGTCATGAAGGTCTTTATCAACATAACCATTACAACCATCAGGTCCATCTTGTACTCCAAAATTCAAACGCAATTGACAAGATTGTAAGATGGTTGCAATCATCCACCTTAAAGATGATTCTACAATGTCTCTTATGTTCATGGCGACTATGATATGTGAGTAGCCATCTTAATTAGGGTGGAGGCGTAGCCTTGCAGCCCACACATGCATTTCTATGGGGCTTGTGGCACCGTGTCTTGATATTATCTAGCTTTTGTGATTTGGTCTTTTGTTCATATCGATCTAGCACTTGATGGTGCCAGATACTCTTAATGATCAATTCAAGGATGAGGCAATTGATATGGAGGAAGGGAAGAATATCCTCCTACCCGACGATAGTATGGTGAAGTGAGGTGCCCAATAATAATAGTCAAAGTTGAAGGATTGATATGTCTTGATGCAGATATAATATTCATTATTTTCATGCCATGTCTTGTCATAATATGCAATCTTTTATATCTTCCTAGAATAACATATCCTATCTTCTATACCTCAATAGCTAGCCCCACTAACATATTTCTCTCATATGCAAGCATGCCACCTCGGCATTCAACATGCATGGGAAAAGATCCACCTCAACATGCAACCATGCATGCATAAGAAGAAGCCATCTCGACATGCAAACATGCATGGGAATTTTCGTTCTATCATGACATTTATATTATACAATAATCAAACACAATAAATCATATATTTTTCAGCTTTAGTCTCATATAATTATTTCAAATATTCAAGTTCCATGAAACTAATTCTCATTAAAATAAATTGCAACACACTCTCGCAATGTGTGAGGTATCATCTAGTATCTTATATACCTAAGATATTCATCCCCATTATCTTATTTATCTTGACATGCAACCTATCCACATCATCAAGTAGGTCCACCATGTAAAAACACTTTTCTACTAACTCTTCATGCACATGCTCCCACTAACTCTTCATGCGCATGCACCCTGCCACAAATAACCATTTACCATTTTTTCATACACTCTCAAGCAGCCACGTTATCCTAAGTTTCTTTTGATATCTGTATATGTCTTCACGTCATCCGATCCACTCTAGACGTTTAATACGAGTCCATGTCCAACCATTTGGTTAGACTTCACATAGTTGTTAACGCGATCATCTGAGTCTAAAAGCCCACACACTACTAGGGAAAAGCCTAGCAGTAGCGCGGGGAACCGCGCTACTGATACGACGCTACAGCTAACGTTTAGCAGTAGCGCGTTTTGACACGCGCTACTGCTATACCTACTTAGCAGTAGCGCTTTCTTAGCAGTAGCGTTTTCCTGTCCAGCGCTAAAGAGCGCTACTACTATATTTTCACATATCTTTTTTTTGCTACGTATTTGCGATGTTTTTGTACATGTTTTATACAGTATTCTAATCATATCATAAACATGCAATATGCTCATCATATCATACACATAATAGTCTCATCATATCATCCAACACAAATCATGTCGTCACATCATAATCACGATATAGCTATACATGTTACATGACATGTCTCATCATACATAATGTAGTACTTCTTGAGGCGCTGGTTTGTATCCCTCTCTCGCACTAGCGTGAACCTAAACTAACTACTTTCCGCTTCGGCTCTGCTATCGAACCCTCTCTGGCTGTCGCTCGGAAATCGGTACACCTGAGCCTAACACTCCGGCCACTCGTCGTATACTCCTGGCGTAGCACTTCTTCGCCATCGATGATCTATGTACCTACATCGTCACATGAATCGATAATATGCAACATATATAGTTGAGCAACAGAAAGAGACAGAGTTGGCAAAAATAGAACCAACATATCATAAGCATAAATAACAAAGTTAATCGTACCCAAAATTCCCTAACTAGAGTGATCTTCGCTAGTTGAGGAGGACGGTTTAATTACATCACAAATAAAGTTTCATCATGCATAACTCAAAGTTTCATCATAGAGAAAGTATGGACTAAACGGACACATTGTCATATATCGTCAATCACTCCAAACATGTCGTGCCATCCATCCAAGTCAGGGAGATAGTCCCCGAGCGCAGTGAAATACTTCAGGTCGAGAAGCTGAGCAGCTACGCGTGTTCGGACGTCTTCCCGCGACATTTGCCCTTCTTCGTAGAACATCCCTGTTTTTCGAGGACCTCCTTCATGATGATTTGGGCAAGTTCACACTGGATGTGATAGAACTCAGCTCAAAGTCGATGATCCGGGATATCTCCTAGGTTCTTTGCCCATTGCAGAATATGGGCATCGCCGGATCTAGGTGACATGCGAAGGTTCTGCTGATCCCGTCTGTACTCCAGCATGTGGTGGAGGACATAGAATCCATCACTGAGAGTACCACTCGGTTGCTGGATGTAGCAGAAGTCAGTCTTATGGCTGAAGACGGGCGCGCGGTTCCTTGTCTTCTTGAGCGTGATCTCTCCACCCTGTAGGCCGTAGCTAAAGATAGCACTGTCGAGAACAGACTTGATGTGGGTGTAATCCTTTTTGTTCATGTTCTTCGACGAGTCCAAGTAAAGATCATGGGAGAATCGGGGGTAAAGGATGATGAGGACGGCGCGCCCGTCGCTGCGCAAAATAAGTACACCTCAAATTAGCCTCCACGCGTGCAAATGAATGATTGAAATCAAATGGGATGATAAGGCACGAGAATCGTCTCCTTGTCCTTATTGCCGACCATGAAATCGGCGATGTAGTTACTCGCGTATTCACGGTGCTTTGGGCAGACTGCCAAGAAGCCCTCGTGCATGAAGTATGGGTCAGCGACACAGATATAAGGTATCTGCTCAATCCTAATGATGTAGTTCATGTACAAGGCAAAAAGGCGGACAAACGTAAAATCCAGCTTTTTCTAGTGAAACATGTCGAAGATGTAATCGAATCGAAGGAAGAACTTCTCCGTGGGGAATGTGTCGATGTACAACCTTTGCTGCGGCACGTTAACCACGTAGAGCGGGTATCCTGGATTTTTCGAGGCGATCAGGCTTTTCTCTCTCCGCAGCACATCGTCATGAAGTCTCCTTAGATCACCATATATGGCCTCTACCGCTGCCTTAGGTAGGATCGGATCACCGGGGATATGCCATTTTGCCGCACCTATGATAGGTATACGGTCTTGAACCCGAGGCTGCGGAGGCGGCTGGATCATAGAAGCAGATTTGTTGCCTTTCCTCGGTCTCTTTCTATGCTTCTTTGCTACTGGAAGGTCGCCTATAATACGTTCATCCTCCGATAATTCAGGCACCGACTCATCATGCTCAAACCCTGAGTAGTCATACTGCAGAGCCATCAATCCTCCGTCGTCATAGGCGCCAGTATTGAGATACTGTAGAGGGTCATCGTCATCCTCATCGATGGCATTGATATCATGCATTGCTTCTTTGACGGCGGCGACGTCATCAGCGACTAATGGAGCCTCTTCCTCACGCCGTCCGCTATCACCCAGCACGACAGACGATGCTAATTGGGTAGGTGGGGTGTTGGTGTTCATACCTTGCTGAGGCTGCGTGGTCGTGGGTGTGCTCCCGGCCGCCTCCTGGCGAAGCAGACTCTTTGGCCACAACAGGACCCAACTCTTGCAATCGCCAAGCCGCCGCGGGGTCTCGTCGTCATCTCCCCCTAGTGCCAGAGGAGCCAGATTCTCATGGCCCGGTTTGACACTGGCCATGGAAACCTTGAAGACGTCAGGGGGGATCGGCCAGCTGTGGAACAATTGTTCCTTTGGCTTCACAATCATCTCCTTTCCCATGTCCACCTTCTGGCCGCTGATGGTGTACAGTATGGTGCACGGGGTTACGTCGGCATGCAAAGACATGTCTGCGACGTGAGACATCGAAAAGGCAACGGAAACGGGAGATTATACATATATTAAAGAGGGCCGGTGTGACAGGTACCGTGAGGGCATCGAGCTCAGCCAAAGACGAAGCCCCGCCGAGCATGCCAGAGACGGAGGACGGGCTGCTAGCGGGTGCGGGAGCAGGTGCGCTAAACGAGCTGCTCCTGAAGAAGTTGGAAAGGGGAAAGTCCGCTGCCTCTTTATCTGGATTTTGCTTGGTCCAACTAACGATAGCCGGAACCAAGACACTATACGAAGCTGCCATCTCCTCTCTTGCGGCAGCTACCGCTGCTTTGATTGTATCAGCTGATTTCTTATCAACCGCAATCTCAACCTTCTTGTCGATGTTTTCTTCATTTAACCTCCGTCTTTCCTTTCTCTCCTCCGTGGTCTCACGGTAGTACTTCTTCCACATGGCGCCGTCTCCAACGCCATGCACGCGTCCATACGACGGCCGAGTGTCCACCGGGAGTCCTTTCAATATGTTCAAGGCCCAGTTGAATGGGGTGTCCCACTTGGGCCTCGCCAATGCCTCAGACGTCGAGTCGCTTTCGGCCACAATCCTGTGCTGCTCTTTCTTCAAAAGGAACAAGGATTGTTTACAAATGTGACTAAATGTGCAGTCGAATTGATCAGAAGCTAAAATTAGGGGGTAAATTAAAAATTACCAGCAGTCTCATGAACTCCATTGTGACCGCGTCCATTTCGAAAACCTTGTTGACTGGGTCCCAATGGTACCGAGCCCTCCTGCGGGATGGTGAACTCCGCCAAGGGGTCTGGGATCCCCAAACTTTCGCATTCCGCGTCATCCTTGGCCCATATGGGCCTCTTCCCCATGTAACCACGGCTTCTGAGGTGGTGGCACCCCAGGTTCCTCTCTTGAAGCCCCTTCATGTACTTCGACTTTTCTTTGGCAGCTTCGGCAACGCAAGCCGCCTTGAATATTTCGAATTGCTCTTCTGTAATTGTCGGATTATCCTTTACAATGTTGGAGTTGGGTTCCTTTTTGACCATGATCCGATGTTTCACCCTTACTTTCCAGGCGGACAACGTGCCGCTAAACTTGCCCATGGCGTGTTTGTTTATCTTCTTCATTGCCGGGTCTTGCCACGGTCGAGTATATTTGATTTCATCCCGGCCGGGAACAAGAATACCTGGTGCAGCTTCCTTAGGAGGGAGTGCTCCATATTTGGTATCTTCTTTAGTTTCTCATCGTTGATGGTGGCGGTTGCCCGTAGGATGCAGCCTATTTGATTGCCGTAGCACGCGCGCGCTTCCGCATGCTCTTTTGGCTCAAAATTGCCGGAGTCCACCTCCGTGACCACCAGTCTAGTAGTGTTGAGCTGGTTTGGGCGCCGTATCCTTTTCGATTTCGGTTCTATACTGGCTTCGCCAGTCTCGGTACCGGTCTCAGCACCGGTGTCGGTCTCAGCGCTGGTCTCAGTGCCGGTCTCAATCTCGGATGTGACAGGTGGGCACTGCAACAACCGTTGCTCCTTGAGAAGGTTCAAATAGGCGTCTGCCGCCTCGTAGATGTTGCAATCACCAGAACCCTGTCCTTCATCGTTGCTAGCCATGTTTCCTACGATTAAATCTAGTCAATTAATTCTAGACCTAATAAAATGAATAATGACATAAAAAAATGCCTATGTTTTGCAGGAATGTTGATTCATTCTCGGTGCAGCAAATCCCGGGCACTCGATATGTCCTAGTTTGTAGCACAAGTCATGCCGAAATTCATGGAAAATTTCGGCATGACCTTTCCTACAAAGTGGACAAATCGAGCACCTGAAATTTGCCGGAACGGAAATGAATCAACATTCCGGCAAAACATAGGCCACTCAGCTTCATTCTCTGCAAACAACAAAAGGCCACTTGGGCACAATCGAACCACTTCAATGAAAAGATATAGCATGACCACTTCAATGAAAAGATATAATCAACAATAATGGAATATGCAAATGAACATCAATGACATATATCATATAACATCAATCTTGTTTTTCATTTCTATAGCAACAATTACTTTAACCAAGTTTTTGAAAAGAAAAACAATTCTGTTTTTTGTTTATAGCTAAATGCCATAGCTATTGTTTTTTATTTATAGCTAAATGCTTTTGTTGTTTGTTTAAAGCTAAAAGTCTAGGAAGGGATCATCTTTAAAATAAAACTTGCCTAAATTCTTTTCCTTGAAAAATAGTGGTCTTTTCAAAAACCAAAAACTTTTGCAAAATGACCTCACTAAACACTTCTCTGCCTAGGACAGAACCCAAATTCTGTTGTAGCTATTCCTCTCTCTCTCACACACACACACATTATTTTCTTTTCATCCAAATTGTTTTAGAGCAAATATTCCAACAATACTTGACCTTATTAGAAATTGCAAAGGAACTCCATTTTCTCTAACCCTTCTGACCTCACCAAAATTTCCACAGGAAGACCTTAGTACCTACACCCAATTTCTTCAAAAATATTCAGGTCCATAGTCCAAATAATTCAAATTTCATTTGAATGAAATTTGGACCAGATTCAGGTCCATAGTCCAAATAATTCAAATAGTCCAAATAATTTTTTATAGCTAAATGCTACTATTTTTTGTTTATAGTCTCTATTAATTTAAAGCTAAATGCTACTATTATTTATATACCCTATGTTAATTTAAAGCTAAATGGAATTACTGTTTAGGTATTTTCATAAAAATTTGCCCTAGCTAATTTCCTAAAAAAATTGCTAATTTTTTTCCTAAATGCTAAAAAAATTCCTACTGTCCTAAACAAATCTAGGGTTCATATGAACACCTCGGGTTCATATGAACATCATCACAACAGCAACATATGAAATTTTCCCTAGTAGAGAGAGAGAGAGAGAGAGAGAGAGAGAGAGAGAGAGAGAGAGGAGGGCAGGGAGAGGCTTACGGTCGGCGGCGAGGGCGGGCTCGGGCGGCGGCGGTCCAGGGCGGGCTCGGGCGGTGGCAGTGAGGTCGAGGGCGGCGCGGTGAGGTCGAGGGCGGCGACGGTGAGGTCGAGGCCGGCCTCGGGCGGCGGCGGTGAGGTCGAGGGCAGGCTCGGGCGACTACCGGCGTCGAGGGCGTGCTTGGGCAGGGCGATCGACAGCGGCGACGGAGGAGTTGGGGGATAGGGGGGAGAGGAGGGAAAGGACTTAGCAAAATTTTGAGCCCGCGCGGGGTTAAGTCAAAATAGCATTAGCGCGGGTAGGCAAAAAGCGCTATAGCTAAGTTAGCTATAGCGCTTTCTACCCAATGCGCTACTGCTATTGGAAATAGTTATTTATTTTCCTTTTTCTTTTTCTTTTATCTAAGGAACGTAGCTATAGCACGTGCATATAAAATGCGCTTCTGCTATAGTAGCTATAGCGCTTTGTGAGAACAAGCGCTGCTGCTATGCCTTTCTCCTTTATTTTTCTTTTTCTTTACATTTTCTTTTTTCATTTCTCCTTTTTCTACTTCTTTCATTTTCATTTACTTTTCTATTTATTTTTCATTTCATTTTCTTTTTCTTAGCAGTAGCGCTTTGCAACGAAAACGTGCTACTACAAGGCACTTAGCAGTAGCGTGCTTTCCGCAAGATCGCTACTACTATTCCTAGCCATCCGGCAACAGTGTGGGAATTATAGTAGTAGCGCTTTTACCTGCAGACGCGCTACTGCTACAACCATAGCTGTAGCGCGCTTTGTTGACACGCGCTACGGGTAAGTAGCAGTAGCGCTTTGTTCTGACCAGCGCTACTGCTATACCTCTGTGTATAAGGTTTTCCCTAGTAGTGACACGACCGTGTTTTCTCATTCCCATTCTTTTGCACTCCATGTCCATGTCTGTTTTGCTCCCCATAGGCCACAAAATTGCGTTATATGCGTTCGTACACTTCAGCCACCAGTGTTCCAAGGAAAATTTTAATCCCAATTTCACTCCACTGCGTACAAAGAGGTAGCTCATCGAGTTTTTTCTTTTTAAGAATCCAATGTTCCCATGCAACCTTAATATCGCAATTTGGTTCCATTGCATACACCCATGTAGCTCATCAGGCTTTTTTTTATGACGGAACTTAGCTTCACCCAATGGGGAAGCATGCATGTTGTGCACGAGACAAGACAAACAAAGAAAACTAGAGTTGCCTTGGAATATTGTGGTAAATGGCTGTAGTACAATGCACATGGTTAATCAGCTAAGAAGCATGATTTAATCCACCTTGGGCCTGATGATTTATAAGCGATCTTCAATTTTTATATAGAAAATCAAATTATGAGTGAGCGCATGTTTTATTTTTATTTACAAGTTATGGTTTTTTTAATGCAAATATATGGTTACTATCGTTGTTTTTGGTTTATCCATGGGTTGAGATGTCTCTATTGTCTCTACTCAATGCTTTTTTCGTCTCATATCACCTCGCTGATATATTGTCAAGGTAATAAATTAACAGAATAAAAATCACACTCAATTTCAGCCTTTTGATCGAATTTTCTTTAGATGCTTACTTTAAACAATATTTCTTTCAAAAAAATCTTTATTGTCAACTTATACTATGTTTCATAAACTTTCTTATGTTTTTAAACATCAATTATTTGTTTATAGTTTCCGCAACAACGTGCGGGGTATCATCTAGTATATCTAAGTAAGTAACCCCATTTAAATGCACATGCAAGCTATCCACCATAAGCAAGCTCTTCATGTCATCAACCACATGCACTACCTCCACATCATCAATTTTTATTTTTTACTTCAGCAACAAATATTATTCCAATGTCAGAAGGTAGTGGGTACACCCTTTTTATGGGAGCTATGGCGCAGCAGTAAAGTTGTTGCCTTAAGGTCACGGCTTCGATTTCTAGAAACAGCCTCTTGCAGAAATATAGGGAAAGACTGCGTACTATAGACCCAAAGTGGTCAGACCCTTCCCTGGACCCTGCGCAAATGGGAGCTACGTGCACCGGGCTGCCCTTTTTTTCAATGTCAGAAGGGAATATAAAATGCATCCGCCCTCTCTTTACCTCTAGGTTTGCGACCGCTCATATGGCAAAAATGTGGTGCGGTTTTATTCCCATATATTGTACTTATATTTTTGATAATTTCACTGCTATAAATTTCCGCAGCAATATGCGGGGTGGTATCTAGTTAGCAAAGTGGCAGAGAGGCCGGTTTTAACTCACGTGTCTATGTTTTTAGGGATTTACAGAGTCCAAAAAGTAGAAGAAAATTATGTTCAAGAAGGAATCATCGGGGCAAAGACACCTACCAAAAGAGGGCCGAGGGAAGCCACATGGCCCTACGTGTGCCTACTTATGGTACGTGGGTTCCATAGGTGGCCTCCGGTGCCCCCTACATTTATATATTCCTCCTGAATGCAACCCTATTTATCTGAAAATTTGACCACCTCCACAAGTTTGCGATCAAAGGCGAAACTCATCTTTTGGGTAGAGATACGAACAGACTATGTATTGTTGATTTTAGTGACATGACGGTCTTTGTGACTACCAAACGAAAGATTCATGATGAAGTTTGACATATATAGTTGAGCAAAACTAGCAGCTTATTGTCAATACAACATTTAGCACATGCTATAAATGTGGTGATCTTTTTGTGAAGCATTTGTAGAACAAGATGGAGAACCAAGTGTTGGTTGGGTTATTACTGTATGATGATTGTATAACTAGTTTACAAGGAGTCAAATGTAAGTTTGAGTATAATACATCGTATATTTTACATGTAGTGGTGCATGTGCCAACATACGTCTACGTTATACTCAGTGTTACACGAAGAAAAAAACTGCTTACATGCCATTTACAAACAACCTGTTTTGGAAGCCAGGAGCATCATCAAAGGAGCCAATGACCACACAAAAATCTCTAAAACTATTTCGAATAGGCCCTAAAGCAAGATAAAGTATATGGTGCCTATTGATACGTCTCCAATGTATCTATAACTTTTTATTATTCCATGCTGCTACATTATCATTCTTGGATGTTTTACATTCATTTTATAGCAACTTTATATCATTTTTTGGGACTAACCTATTGACATAGTGCCTAGTGCCAGTTGCTATTTTTGCTTGTTTTTTACTTCGCAGAATATCCATATCAAACGGAGTCCAAACGCAGTGGAACTTTTTGGAGATTTTTTCTGCCCAGAAGACAACTTGGGAGCCAAGGAAGTGCATGAGGGAAGGCCCGTGGGGCCCACCACCCACTTGGGCGCGCCAGAGGCCCCTGGCACACCCTGATGGGTGGTGGGGCCCACAGAGGTCCTTTCCACTGCCTCTCAGCTCTATAAATACCCAAATATTCCACAAACCCTAGGGAGTCGACGAAACACAATTCCAGCCGCCGCAAGTTCTAGAACCACGAGATCCAATCTATAGCCCTATTCCAGCACCTTGCCGGAGGGGAACACGATCACGGAGAGGTTCATCATCCTCATTGGTTCTCCTCCGATGATGCGTGAGTTGTTTACCATAGACCTACGGGTCCGTAGGCAGTAGCTAGATGGATTCTTCTCTCTTTTTGATTCTCAATACAATGCTCTCCTCGATGTTCTTGGAGATCTATTTGATGTAATGACTTTTTGCGGTGTGTTTGTTGGGATCCGATGAATTGTGAGTTTATGATCAGTTCTATCCATGAATATTATTTGAGTCTTCTTTGATCTCTTATATGCATGATTATTATAGCCTCGTATTTCTTCTCTGAAACTTTGGTTTGGTTTGGCCAACTAGATTGATTTTTCTTGCAATGGGAAGAGGTGCTTTGTGATGGGTTCGATCTTGCGGTGTTCTCTCCCAGTGATAGAAGGGGTAGCGAGGCACGCATGTATCATTGCTACTAAGGATAAAAATATGGGGTCTATTCCTACATGAATAGATCTTGTGTACATCATGTCATCGTTCTTATTGCATTACTCTGTTTCTCCATGAACTTAATACACTAGATGCATGCTGGATAGCGGTCGATGTGTGGAGTAATAATAGTAGATGCTGGCAGGAGTCGGTCTACTAATCTTGGACGTGATGCCTATATACATGATCATTGCCTTGGATATCGTGATAATTATTTACTCTTCTATCAATTGCCCAACAGTAATCTGTTTACCCACCGTATGCTATTTTCTCGAGAGAAGCCACTAGTGAAATCTACGGCCCCCGGGTCTATTTTCAATCATATTGTTTTCAGATCTATTATTCCAAAAACCCAAAAATACCTTACTGCACTTTTTCTTTATTTATTTTATTTTGTGTTTTCACTAGATCTATTTATCCAATCTCATACAATTTAATCTATGTCAATACCGAGGAGGGATTGACAACCCCTCTTACGCATTGGGTTGCAAGTATTTGTTATTTGTGTGCAGGTGTTGTTTACATAGTGTTGCTTGGTTCTCCTACTTGATTGATAACCTTGGTTTCATCACTGAGGGAAATACTTACCGTTGTTGTGCTGCATCATGCTCTCCTCTTCGTGGAAATACCAACGCAGATACAAGCAATCAGGAAGAATTTCTGGCGCCATTGCCAGGGCGACATCATCATCAACATCTATCAGGTTCCTAATCACAAATCTCATCTCCTTGCAATTCACATTATTTGCCATTTGCCTCTCATTTTCATCTCCCCCACTTCTAAAATGTTTTTGCGGAAAGCACAAAAATATTTGCCTTTTTATATGCCTTCTTTTCCGTTTGCCTTTCTCTCGTTCGATCTTTTGTTTGCGTGTGATATTGTTTGCCTGCTAGCATGACTACCCCTCCTTTGTCACTAGATTTTGAAGTTCTATACTTCAAACAGAAGCAAGGAGAAAATTTGAAAGATGCTTAGTATACGTTAATGGAATCCTACCGCATTTGTAACATAAAGGGAGATGCAAAGATTTTGCTTCGTAATTTTTATATAGGTTTAGCTTTGCATCATAGACAACTCTTGGATTTTGCCACTAAAGGGAATTTTATTGAGATTGATGCTAATGCTGCCTATGAAATAATAGAGGGGATATTGGGAGTTCCACCACCAAAAAAGGGATTTACTTTTACACAATAAGGGATTCAAATATTAGAAAAATTGGGTGATCTACATAAAAATTTGGTTGACTTGCAAAAATATAATGAACCCCTCAAACATATTGGTGGAAACCTCAATCGCATGAATACTTAGATTACTCTTTGTAATAAGCGTTTGGATATTTTAGATCTCAAGATGGTCTCTTTTCCTGAGAATATTGGGAAGTGTAAAGAGCCTCCCGGGTTTGATAAAGCCCTCACAAAGGTGGCGAAAACTAAAGATGACAATACTTGAATCTATGCATTATGCCTAGCTAGTGGCATAAAACGATAGCGCTTGTTGGGAGGCAACCCAATGAATAAAATAATTTTTTGCTTTTTCTTTCTATTCTTGAGTGTTTGCACAATTATGCTACTGTTATGATTGTGTTTCCATGCTTTAATTAGTGTTTGTGCCAAGTAAACCCCTTGGGATCATGTTGGGTGATAGTTGATTTGATCTTGTTGAAAAACAGAAACTTTTGCACCCAGTAGAAGAATTTTAAAAAATCACAGAAGCGTGATAAAATTCTGATTTTTTTTACATAAGATTGATATACAAATTGCCTACATTGTCCTAATGTTTTAGAATTTTTGGAGTTATAGAAGTATGGTCAAAGTCCAGATTACTACAGACTGTTTTGTTTTTGACAGATTTTGTTTTTGTTGCATTGCGTGCTTATTTTGATGAATCTATGGGTTGTATCGGGGGGGGGGGTATAAGCAATGGTAAAGTTAGAATACAGTTGGTATAATGCAATAATAAAAATATGAATGGGTTTGCAACAGTACTTAAAGCGGTGATTTGGTTTATTATACTAACGGATCTCACGAAGGTTTTGTAAGTTTTGTGTGATTGAAGTTTTCAAGTTTCAAGTGAGATCATGATGATGAAGGAATAAGGAGTGAAAGAGCCTAAGCTTGGGGATGCCCATGGCACCCCAAGGTAATATTCAAGAAGAACCAAGCAACTAAGCTTGGGGATGCCCCGGAAGACATCCCCTCTTTCTTCTAACAACCATCGGTAATTTTACTTGGAGCAATATTTTTATTCGTCACATATCATGAGTTTTGCTTGGAGCGTCTTGCATTATACGAGTCTTTTGCTGTTTTTGCCTTCTAGTTTTTCACAATCATCCTTGCTGGACACACCTATTTGAGAAAGCCATAATGATGCTATGATTTGTTAGAATGGCTCTATGTGCTTCACTTAAATTTTTTGAGCTATGGAATTGCTCTAGTGCTTCATTTATATCTTTTTGAGCACGGTGGTGTCTTTAATTTTTGAAGAAATAATCTCATGCTTCACTTAGATTAATTTGAGAGTTGGTAATTTTTGAAGAAATTCTCTCATACTTCACTTATATTATTTTGAGAGATGAAAATTTTTATGCTCATGTTCTTCACTTAATTTGTTTGAGAGCTTGTTAAAGCAATATTAATATAGAAATTAGTCCAAAAGTGATAGATATTCAAGAGGGATATAATAAAACTTTCATGAAGATCATTGGACATATAAACTTGATTCTTTGATAGTTTTTGAGATATGATAGTAATATGTGAGTCATGTTGGTGAGTAATTATGCTTTAGTAAGAATATTGGTGTTAAGGTTTGTGATTCCCTAAGCAAGCATGAAAGTCAATAGTTATGCAATGCAATTACATCCTACTTGTGGTGCATTATTCAGTGTCTGTTATGCTTAATGCTCGTTTATGAGAATTTTCATTTCTTGGTTGGTTGCTTCTCAATCTTTTTGCTAGCCTTTCCTTGTACTAGTAGGAATACTACTTGTGCATCCAGAATCCTTAAACAGTCCACCATACCTACCTATATGCGGTATTTCCGTGTCGTTCTATGTAATTTTCTATGTGCCAACTCTAATTTTCAAAATAAATTTCCTTTTTGTGTGCCCGTACCGCTCATGAAGCGGCAGGGGGTGGCCAATATTTTCCCATGCTAGATGTGTTATTCTCAATTGAGTGTTTTATTCACTTGTCATTGCATAAGAGTGTGGCAGTAATAGGAATTCCCATTCCACGAAATGAAAATAAATTTACTTTATGTTGTCAAATAATAAATTCCGTGAAAAGTTTTGGTATGGAAGGCACCCGTGGATACGGCTAGCCATGGATTGTGAAAAGATGGTGGTAAAAGGAATAACCTTTATTTTTTGTTTGGGAACTGCCTATAGACGTATCTAGCATGGAGAGTATTGGGAATTACTCGGTCGTTTTCGATGACGGGAAAAGCATGCCTCTCAAAATATTTTATCTCTCAATTTAAGCTTTGAGCTCTGACACCTCTACGAATCTCCGCTTCCCTCTGCGAAGGGCCTATCTATTTACTTTATGCAATTTTAATTTTTATTTGAGTCTCCATCGTTTATAAAGCACCAACTAGGGAACACTATGATCATACTTGTGTATTGGATGGAAATATTCGAGTGTGTTTCATGAATGGATCAATGATTGAGCATGATGGGCTAGGGATAACTTTCTTTAGTGTTATATTTTGAAATACATGGTTGCTTGTTGTATGCTTGAGTATTGAGTTCATGTCATTATAGACTATTACTTTGAACCATCTAAAAGTCCAAATGTCCATGCTACAAAGAAAACAATATGTGATGAACATGTTAGGCAGCATTCCACATCAAAAATTCTATTTTTATCATTTACCTACTCGAGGACGAGCAAGAATTAAGCTTGGGGATGCTGATACGTCTCCAACGTATCTATATTTTTTTATTGTTCCATGCTGTTATATTATCATTCTTGGCTGTTTTACATTCATTTTATAGAAACTTTATATCATTTTTTCGGACTAACCTATTGACATAGTGCCCGGTGCCAGTTGCTATTTTTTACTTTTTTTTACTTCACAGAATATTCTTATCAAACAGAGTCCAAACGCAGCGAAACTTTTTGGAGATTTTTTCTGCCCAGAAGACAACTTGGGAGCCAAGGAAGTGCCTGAGGGAAGGCCCATGGGTCCCACCCCCACCTGGGCGCGTCCAGAGGCCCCTGGCATGCCCTGATGGGTGGTGGGGCCCACGGAGGTCCTTTCCACCGCCTCTCAGTTCTATAAATACTCAAATATCCATCCCACACCACGAAACCCTAGGGCGACGAAACACAATTCCACCGACACATTCCAGAACCACAGAACCATATAGAGCCCTATTCCGGCACCTTGTTAGAGGGAAAACGATCATGGAGGGGTTCATCATCCTCACTGGTGCTCCTCCGTGATGCGTGAGTAGTTTACCACAGACCTACGGGTCCGTAGGCAGTAGCTAGATGGCTCTTCTCTCTTTTTTATTCTCAATACAATGTTCTCCTCGATGTTCTTGGAGATCTATTTGATGTAATGACTTTTCGTGGTGTGTTTGTTGGGATCCGATGAATTGTGAGTTTATGATCATTTCTATCTATGAATATTATTTGAGTCTTCTTTGATCTCTTATATGCATTGTCGGTGTCAAAACCGGCAGACCTCGGGGTAGGGGGTCCCGAGCTATGGATCTGGAATCGTGGGGAACAAGGGACGACGAACACAGTGTTTACCCAGGTTCGGGCCCTCTCGAAGAGGTATACCCTACATCCTGCTTGATTGTATTGGATGTATAATATGGTTTACAGAGTAGATCTACCTCAAGATCAGCATGAGCTAAACCCTAAGGAGATGAGGTGATGAATGTAGCTCTCGCCCTAAAGACTACAACCCTCGGTTTATATAGACAACGGTAGGGTTAGGTTACCGAGATAGATTACAATAAGGGATTAAAGAGATCCTATGCCTCCTTGACTTGGAGGGCACACCACGGCTTCATAGATCTCCTGTCACTATACGGCTCCACCAGTCCGGCCCACACCAATGGGCCGTCGCCCCGAGGACCCCTTAGTCCATGACTCCCTCAGTAGCCCCCGAACTTGCCTCCAACGCCAATGCTTGTATCCGCATCCGCTCACCCAATCAGTGTTCGGCTTGCGAGGCGAGTTCTTCAATATGTTTTGCCCATGTTCGAAACCAAGTGATGTCCGGAATCTGAAATGGTAGTTTTACTTAACGACGAAGGCAATGAAAAAAATCATTCAAGTGTAAATAGTGCCTTCATCTAACAACTTTTTCTCCTCCAACGAAGAGCCGCCTCCGGCCATAACGCCGAGCAGTTACTATTTCTCGAGCGCGGCTCGAGGCTGACGTCATGTTTGGCACGTCCCCTCGAGGTGGAGATCGTGTCCTGCCTTTCGGGGATATGGTTAATGACTTTGATTCCCCTCCCTGCACATAACGTCGCGAGTAATCAGGAAGTGGAGAAGCCAAGACACGAAAAAAGGAACCTTTGGCCTGTCATTAGTCTATAAAGGGGGAACCACTATAGTCAGCATCCCACGCCTTCTTCCACCCCCCCCGCTCATGCAGATCGTCAGAGCTCCAGCGCCCCTTTTCTCTGCTACCACAGCAAATCCCTCCTGTCTCCTTCAACCAGGTCGGGATCCGGTGCCAATGGGAAGTGGGAAGCCGCCTCCACCGTCACCGCACGATGACATCGTGCGGCTGAAGCGGCCGCTATTGTCGGCTGACGTTGCTCATCAGCGCCCGAAGAGGGCCAGATTATCCCTACACCCAAGCCGGGCGAAAGGGTCGTATTTCTTCCCCATTTCCTTAGGGGCTAGGATTTCCCCTGCACCCCTTTGTGCGGGGGCTGATGTTCTTACACGGGCTAGATTTTCATGATCTAGCCCCCAACTCCCTTCTCCACATCTCGTTCTTTATTATCTTCTGTGAAGCCTTCCTCTGAGTCCAGCCACACTTCGGCCTGTGGCTAAAGGTGTTCAACGTCAAGCCCAAGGTAATTGGCGGCGAGCAGGCGGACTGTGGCGGGGCCATGATCAGCAAACTGATGTGGGTCCATGTCCAAAGGGCCACTTTGTCGATACTGTCAGAATGTGGCAAAAGAGTGGTTCGATGTCACTGAGCCACGAGGAGCCGGTTGGGCGGCAGCTCCCACATTCAGATCCGGATCCCCTACTAGGCTGCCCTCATGGATCAACAAGAGCCTGCACTGGGGATCCGCTGACGATTTGAAGGCGCTGTAGAAGCGCGTCGTCAGCATCATGGAGACCGGCGCGAAGCTAGTCGACGTGATTCAGGTCATGCTCCATCGCCGATTCCTCCCCTGCCAGGAGAGGGCCAAGCCAATGCTAGGAGAAGACACCGCGGCCCAGTCTGCACAGGAGGGGGATGAGGACGAGGAGGAAGTGCCTCCTCGCACTCTAAGAAGAGGGCGGCATCCAACGATGTCGAGGAGGTTCAATCTCCTCAGGCCCGGAAGAGACAGTGTTGGCCCAAGCTGGTCCTGTTCGATAGCTCGGACTCAGACGAGGAGTCCGAAGCGTCCGAAAAGGTTCCAAAGAAGGAAACCAGGGTCAAGCCCCAAGCGGCCAGGTACATACTGCGACATTTTCAATTGCTTTATGCTTTTAGTAGTCACTGGTAGAACGTAGATTGATTGTTTTTCTGGTGTGTGCAGCCCTTCATGTGGCCACCCCACCGAGCAGACCTCTTCGAGGACGTCCCTGCCCGCTGAACTGGCGGACAGTGGCTCGCGTTCTGCACCTCCTCTGATCCCCGAAGAAGTTGGGGAGGTGGTGTCACGAAAGACCCCTCCTCGACAGCCCAGGCTCCCCTTCTAGTGGAGAAGGGGTCGGGAGCCAATGCCAGCGCCAAACACCTCCAAACTGGCGGCGGGGCTGGCCAGATGCACTGGAGGAGTTGGTGAACAACTCCGCCATCGTTGACGGGCACCGCACTCTTATGATGTGCGGTCATGCAAGGTGTTCGGTCCATCCAATCCAGACTGAACGATGCTGTCCAAGGCCTTCTGACAGGCTTTGAGGTAAGTCAAGTAATGCTCCTTTCGCATAGAGTGGTTGTAACCTTTAGTTTGGGTAGGCCATGTACATAGCAGCCCCCGAGACTCTGCAAGGACTTCGGAGAAGCCTGCAGAGGATCAAATTTGGTAGGCCGAGTAATATCTAGACATTTCTTTGCTGACACAGGCCTCTTCCATGGCCGCGGCTGCTAATGCCGCGGCACTAGAGGAAATGGATCGGAAGCTCAAGCTTTCCGATAAAGAGCTTGACCTTGTCAACAAACGGCTTGACAAGGCTCAAGGTAAGCCCTTTGATAAATGTGTATTTGCTTGATGCCGGATATTGATGATCCAGACTGTATGCTAATCCTTTATCATGATGATCCTGCAGCTGCCGCCGCCGAGTCGAGGGCTTGAGGAGGCCCGAAGAAAGCCGAGGCAGAGGCGGCCGCAAAGAAAACGGCCGCTGACAAGGCGGTGGCCGAGCTCGAGAAGGCCAAGCTCGCTGCTGATCAACCACGAGGCTCGAGTGACCGAAGTCCAAGTGGAGCTCCAGGATGCCGCCAAGAAGCTGGAGGCCCTTGAGAAGGAGAAGGAGGAACGATCCTCCCAGCTATCCAAGGCGGAGAAGGAGCTCCAGGAGGCAAGGACCGAATCACGAGGTGTCCGGAGGAGCTCCGCCAAGTCGGGCAAATTGCAAATGGTAAGAAATACTTATTGTAGAGTGTGTTCGGAGGCAACATGTTCGCCCTGCTGACGCGGGTCTGGCGCTCCGCAGGCGTCTTCGCCGAACTTCCGAGAATGTGGCGGCTGCGGCGAAGAACTACTGGTACTCTCGAGGAAGACTCTACGCAGCGGCTCTTCTGGTCACAGTTTCCGGAGTCCGAGCGTCCTCCCCTCCTCCAGCGATCAAATGAAGCAGCTGATGGAGATGCATCGGATGTCCGAGCTGGCAGTGAAGGACCTATGTGTCTGTCTGTGGCCTGCTGAGCCCATTCCGGACACCTACTTCGGCCTTGTGCAGAAGCTGCGGGAGGCGCCGCTCTGGATTGACGCCATGAAGCGCTCAGCGTGCCTTGAGGGCGAGGCTTGCACTTGTGAACACCATGGTACATTGGCCAAGATTAACCAAATGAGACATGGCCACTGGTCCTCCGCCCAAGGGAAAGGAGCATCGCCGCCCTGAGCAGTACTTTGCACGGTGATGAATGGCGCGTGGGCGATAGAGGGCCAATGTTCGAAAGATGTAATGCTTGAGTGATTGTATTAAGTTTGTACCAATGGACCTTATGCTTTATTATGCGTCCGCCTGACTTATTTAATATTGTCATGATTTGATTTTGACTCCTGTGCGGCCGTATGTTTATTCTGAAAGCTACCAGTCGTCGGCTTTAGCCCCCGGGTGAATATCACGAGGGTGTTTTTGTCTCCGCACTATTACTCTTAGCGAATGTCTTGGTACCCGGAGGTGGTAGTGTGCGAGCAAACCAGACAATCGGACTATTCGGTTTTTATTGCTTTCACCTAGCCTTAGGAGCTTGATGGTGGGGGCTAAGGACTAGCCCCCGGTGTATTGTGATGTACTTGGGGGTCAACGCCTACCCTTTCCAATCACATGGTTTGTGTTAAGACGAACCCTTCATGTGACACGGCGAAATCGCCAATGATTTTTGGAGTCAAACCTCATCATCGGATCGCTGACCAGTTCGCGCTTACTATGACGCCAGTTTTCGTCTTTCTCCTCCTGATGTACTTGACCGGGCAAGCCAGAAGTACAATCACAGGGGTTCTCCCTTTGCCCTCTAAGCCGAACGTGCGAAACATAAAGGCAAGCATAGGAGCCGGGCAACCCAACTATTGACCCAAGACATAGTTCGGAACTGATGCATATAATGCAATATCCGAGTCGCCGAACACCCGGAAGGCGATGTCGGACTTGAAGTACGATCCTTCAACGAAGGTTTTGTTAAGTTTTGTGTGATTGAAGTTTTCAAGTTTCAAGTGAGATCATGATGGATGAAGGAATAAGGAGTGAAAAGAGCCTAAGCTTGGGGATGCCCATGGCACCCCAAGGTAATATTCAAGAAGAACCAAGCAACTAAGCTTGGGGATGCCCCCGGAAGACTCCCCTCTTTCTTCTAACAACCATCGGTAATTTTTACTTGGAGCAATATTTTTATTCGTCACATATCATGAGTTTTGCTTGGAGCGTCTTGCATTATACGATTCTTTGCTTGTTTTGCCTTCTATTTTTTCACAATCATCCTTGCGGACACACCTATTTGAGAAAGCCATAATGATGCTATGATTTGTTAGAATGGCTCTATGTGCTTCACTTAAATTTTTTGAGCTATGGAATTGCTCTAGTGCTTCATTTATATCTTTTTGAGCACGGTGGTGCTTTAATTTTTGAAGAAATAATCTCATGCTTCACTTAGATTAATTTGAGAGTTTGTAATTTTTGAAGAAATTCTCTCATACTTCACTTATATTATTTTGAGAGATGAAAATTTTTATGCTCATGTTCTTCACTTAAATTTGTGTTTGAGCGTTTTATAAGCAATATTAATATATAAATTAGTCCAAAAGTGATAGATATTCAAGAGGGATATAATAAACTTTCATGAAGATCATTGGACATTATAACTTGATTCTTTGTTAATAGTTTTTGAGATATGATATAGTAATATGTGAGTCATGTTGGTGAGTAATTATGCTTTAGTAAGAATATTGGTGTTTAAGGTTTGTGATTCCCTAAGCAAGCATGAAAGTCAATAGTTTGCAATGCAATTACATCCTACTTGTGGTGCATTATTCAGTGTCTGTTATGCTTAATGCTGTTTATGAGAATTTTCATTTCTTGGTTGGTTGCTTCTCAATCTTTTTGCTAGCCTTTCCTTGTACTAAGTAGGAATACTACTTGTGCATCCAGAATCCTTAAACAGTCCACCATACCTACCTATATGCGGTATTTCCGTGTCGTTCTATGTAAATTTCTATGTGCCAACTCTAATTTTCAAATAAATTTCCTTTTTGTGTGCCCGTACCGCTCATGAAGCGGCAGGGGTGGCCAATATTTTTCCATGCTAGATGTGTTATTCTCAATTGAGTGTTTTATTATCACTTGTCATTGCATAAGAGTGTGGCAGTAATAGGAATTCTCCAGTCCACGAAATGAAAAATAAATTTACTTTATGTTGTCAAATAATAAATTCCCGTGAAAAGTTTTGGTATGGAAGGCACCCGTGGATACGGCTAGCCATGGATTGTGAAGAATGGTGGTAAAGGAATAACCTTTATTTTTTGTTTGGGAACTGCCTATGACGTATCTAGCATGGAGAGTATTGGGAATTACTCGGTCGTTTTCGATGACGGGAAAAGCATGCCTCTCAAAATATTTTATCTCTCAATTTAAGCTTTGAGCTCTGACACCTCTACGAATCTCCGCTTCCCTCTGCGAAGGGCCTATCTATTTACTTTATGCAATTTTAATTTTTATTTGAGTCTCCATCGTTATAAAGCACCAACTAGGGAACACTATGATCATACTTGTGTATTTGGATGAGCAAATATTCGAGTGGTTTCATGAATGGATCAATGATTGAGCATGATGGGCTAGGGATAACTTTCTTTAGTGTTATATTTTGAAATACATGGTTGCTTGTTGATATGCTTGAGTATTGAAGTCTTCATGTCAATTATAGACTATTACTTTGAACCATCTAAAAGTCCAAATGTCCATGCTACAAAGAAAACAATATGTGATGAACAGTTAGGCAGCATTCCACTCAAAAATTCTATTTTTATCATTTACCTACTCGAGGACGAGCAAGAATTAAGCTTGGGGATGCTGATACGTCTCCAACGTATCTATAATTTTTTATTGTTCCATGCTGTTATATTATCATTCTTGGCTGTTTTACATTCATTTTATAGAAACTTTATATTCATTTTTTCGGACTAACCTATTGACATAGTGCCCGGTGCCAGTTGCTATTTTTTACTTTTTTTACTTCACAGAATATTCTTATCAAACAGAGTCCAACGCAGCGAAACTTTTTGGAGATTTTTTCTGCCCAGAAGACAACTTGGAGCCAAGGAAGTGCCTGAGGGAAGGCCCATGGGTCCCACCCACCCACCTGGGCGCGTCCAGAGGCCCCTGGCATGCCCTGATGGGTGGTGGGGCCCACGAGGTCCTTTCCACCGCCTCTCAGTTCTATAAATACTCAAATATTCCAGAAACCCTAGGGGAGTCGACGAAACACAATTCCAGCCGACACAGTTCCAGAACCACAAGAACCAATATAGAGCCCTATTCCGGCACCTTGTTAGGGGAACACATCATGGAGGGGTTCAATCATCCTCATGGTGCTCCTCCGATGATGCGTGAGTAGTTTACCACAGACCTACGGGTCCTAGGCAGTAGCTAGATGGCTTTCTTCTCTCTTTTTATTCTCACACAATGTTCTCCTCGATGTTCTTGGAGATCTATTTGATGTAATGACTTTTCGTGGTGTGTTTGTTGGGATCCGATGAATTGTAGTTTATGATCAGTTCTATCTGAATATTATTTGAGTCTTCTTTGATCTCTTATATGCATTGTCGGTGTCAAAACCGGCAGACCTCGGGGTAGGGGTCCCGAGCTATGGATCTGGAATCGATGGGAACAAGGGACGACGAACACAGTGTTTACCCAGGTTCGGGCCCTCTCGAAGAGTAATACCCTACATCCTGCTTGATTGTATTGGATGTATAATATGGTTTAACAGAGTGATTCTACCTCAAGATCAGCATGAGCTAAACCCTAAGGAGATGAGGTGATGAATGTAGCTCTCGCCCTAAAGACTACAACCCTCGGTTTATATAGACAAACGGTAGGGTTAGGGTTACCGAAGATAGATTACAATAAGGGATTAAAGAGACCTGCCTCCTTGACTTGGAGGGCACACCACGGCTTCATAGATCTCCTGTCACTATACGGCTCCACCAGTCCGGCCCACACCAATGGGCCGTCGCCCCGAGGACCCCTTAGTCCATGACTCCCTCAGTAGCCCCCGAACTTGCCTCCAACGCCAATGCTTGTATCCGCATCCGCTCACCCAATCAGTGTTCGGCTTGCGAGGCGAGTTCTTCAATATGTTTTGCCCATGTTCGAAACCAAGTGATGTCCGGATCTGAAATGGTAGTTTTACTTAACGACGAAGGCAATGAAAAAATCATTCAAGTGTAAATAGTCCTTCATCTAACAACTTTTCCTCCTCCAACGAAGAGCCGCCTCCGGCATAACGCCGAGCAGTTACTATTTCTCGAGGCGCGGCTCGAGGCTGACGTCATGTTTTGGCACGTCCCCTCGAGGTGGAGATCGTGTCCTTGCCTTTCGGGGATATGGTTAATGACTTTGATTCCCTCCCTGCACATAACGTCGCGAGTATATCAGGAAGTGGAGAAGCCAATGACACAAAAAAGGAACCTTTGGCCTGTCATTAGTCTATAAAGGGGAACCACTATAGTCAGCATCCCACGCCTTCTTCCACCCCCCCCGCTCATGCAGATCGTCAGAGCTCCAGCGCCCCTTTTCTCTGCTACCACAGAAATCCCGTCCTGTCTCCTTCAACCATGGTCGGATCCGGGTGCCAATGGGAAGTGGGAAGCCGCCTCCACCGTCACCCGACGATGACATCGTGCGGCTGAAGCAGCCGGCTATTTGTCGGCTGACTTGCTCATCAGGCGCCCGAAAGGGCCAGATTATCCCTACACCCCAAGCCGGGCGAAAGGGTCGTATTTCTTCCCCATTTCCTTAGGGGGCTAGGATTTCCCCTCCGCACCCCTTTGTGCGGGGGCTGATGTTCTTACAACGGGCTAGATTTTCATGATCTAGCCCCCACCTCCCTTCTCCACATCTCGTTCTTTATAATCTTCTGTGAAGCCTTCCTCTGAGTCCAAGCCACACTTCGGCCTGTGGCTAAAGGTGTTCAACGTCAAGCCCAAGGTAATTGGCGGCGAGCAGCGGACTGTGGCGGGCCATGATCAGCAACACTGATGTGGGTCCATTGTCCAAAGGGCCACTTTGTCGATACTGTCAGAATGTGGCAAAAAGAGTGGTTCGATGTCACTGAGCCACGAGGAGCCGGTTGGGCGGCAGCTCCCACATTCAGATCCGGATCCCCTACTAGGCTGCCCTCATGGATCAACAAGAGCCTGCACTGGGGATCCGCTGACGATTTGAAGGCGCTGTAGAAGCGCGTCGTCAGCATCATGGAGACCGGCCGAAGCTAGTCGACGTGATTCAGGTCATGCTCCATCGCCGATTCCTCCCCTGCCAGGAGAGGGCCAGCCAATGCTAGGAGAAGACACCGCGGCCCAGTCTGCACAAGAGGGGGATGAGGACGAGGAGGAAAGTGCCTCCTCCACTCTAAGAAGAGGGCGGCATCCAACGATGTCGAGGAGGTCAACGCAAGTTCTAGAACCACGAGATCCAATCTATACCCTATTCCAGACACTTGCCGGAGGGGACACGATCACGGAGAGGTTCATCATCCTCATTGGTTCTCCTCCGATGATGCGTGAGTTGTTTACCATAGACCTACGGGTCCGTAGGCAGTAGCTAGATGGATTCTTCTCTCTTTTTGATTCTCAATACAATGCTCTCCTCGATGTTCTTGGAGATCTATTTGATGTAATGACTTTTTGCGGTGGTTGGTTGGGATCCGATGAATGGTGGTTTATGATCATTTCTATCCATGAATATTATTTGAGTCTTCTTTGATCTCTTATAGCATGAATTATTATAGCCTCGTATTTCTTCTCTGAAACTTTGGTTTGGTTTGGCCAACTAGATTGATTTTTCTTGCAATGGGAAGAGGTGCTTTGTGATGGTTCGATCTTGCGGTGTTCTCTCCCAGTGATAGAAGGGGTAGGCGAGGCACGCATGTATCATTGCTACTAAGGATAAAAATATGGGGTCTTCCTACATGAATAGATCTTGTGTACATCATGTCATCGTTCTTATTGCTTACTCTGTTTCTCCATGAACTTAATACACTAGATGCATGCTGGATAGGTGATGTGTGGAGTATAATAGTAGATGCTGGCAGGAGTCGGTCTACTAATCTTGGACGTGATGCCTATATACATGATCTTGCCTTGGATATCGTGATAATTATTTACTCTTCTATAAATTGCCCAACAGTAATCTGTTTACCCACCGTATGCTATTTTCTCGAAGAAGCCACTAGTGAAATCTACGGCCCCCGGGTCTATTTTCAATCATATTGTTTTCAGATCTATTATTCCAAAAACCCAAAAATACCTTACTGCACTTTTTCTTTATTTATTTTTTTTGTGTTTTCACTAGATCTATTTATCCAATCTCATACAATTTATCTATGTCAATACCGAGGAGGGATTGACAACCCCTCTTACGCATTGGGTTGCAAGTATTTGTTATTTGTGTCAGGTGTTGTTTCATAGTGTTGCTTGGTTCTCCTACTTGATTGATAACCTTGGTTTCATCACTGAGGGAAATACTTACCGTTGTTGTGCTGCATCATGCTCTCCTCTTCGTGGAAATACCAACGCAGATACAAGCAATCAGGAAGAATTTCTGGCGCCATTGCCAGGGCGACATCATCATCAACATCTATCAGGTTCCTAATCACAAATCTCATCTCCTTGCAATTCACATTATTTGCCATTTGCCTCTCATTTTCATCTCCCCCACTTCTAAAATGTTTTTTGCGGAAAGCACAAAAATATTTGCCTTTTTATATGCCTTCTTTTCCGTTTGCCTTTCTCTCGTTCGATCTTTTGTTTGCGTGTGATATTGTTTGCCTGCTAGCATGACTACCCCTCCTTTGTCACTAGATTTTGAAGTTCTATACTTCAACCAGAAGCAAGGAGAAATTTGAAAGATGCTTAGTATACGTTAATGGAATCCTACCGCATTTGTAACATAAAGGGAGATGCAAAAGATTTTGCTTCGTAATTTTTATATAGGTTTAGCTTTGCATCATAGACAACTCTTGGATTTTGCCACTAAGGAATTTTATTGAGATTGATGCTAATGCTGCCTATGAAATAATAAGGGGATATTGGGAGTTCCACCACCAAAAAAGGGATTTACTTTAACACAATAAGGGATTCAAATATTAGAAAAATTGGGTGATCTACATAAAATTTGGTTGACTTGCAAAATATAATGAACCCCTCAAACATATTGGTGGAAACCTCAATCGCATGAATACTTAGATTACTCTTTGTAATAAGCGTTTGGATATTTTAGATCTCAAGATGGTCTCTTTCCTGAGAATATTGGGAAGTGTAAAGAGCCTCCCGGGTTTGATAAAGCCCTCACAAAGGTGGCAAAACTAAAGATGACAATACTTGAATCTATGCATTATGCCTAGCTAGTGGCATAAACGATAGCGCTTGTTGGGAGGCAACCCAATGAATAAAATAATTTTTTGCTTTTTTCTTTCTATTCTTGAGTGTTTGCACAATTATGCTACTGTTATGATTGTGTTTCCATGCTTTAATTAGTGTTTGTGCCAAGTAAACCCTTGGGATCGTTTGGTGATAGTTGATTTGATCTTGTTGAAAAACAGAAACTTTTGCACCCAGTAGAAGAATTTAAAAAAATCACAGAAGCGTGATAAAATTCTGATTTTTTTTACATAAGATTGATATACAAATTGCCTACATTGTCCTAATGTTTTAGAATTTTTGGAGTTATAGAAGTATGGTCAAAGTCCAGATTACTACAGACTGTTTTGTTTTTGACAGATTTTGTTTTTGTTGCATTGCGTGCTTATTTTGATGAATCTATGGGTTGTATCGGGGGGGGGGGGGGGGGGTATAAGCAATGGTAAAGTTAGAATACAGTTGGTATAATGCAATAATAAAATATGAATGGGTTTGCAACAGTACTTAAAGCGGTGATTTGGTTTATTATACTAACGGATCTCACGAAGGTTTTGTTAAGTTTTGTGTGATTGAAGTTTTCAAGTTTCAAGTGAGATCATGATGGATGAAGGAATAAGGAGTGAAAAGAGCCTAAGCTTGGGGATGCCCATGGCACCCCAAGGTAATATTCAAGAAGAACCAAGCAACTAAGCTTGGGGATGCCCCGGAAGACATCCCCTCTTTCTTCTAACAACCATCGGTAATTTTACTTGGAGCAATATTTTTATTCGTCACATATCATGAGTTTTGCTTGGAGCGTCTTGCATTATACGAGTCTTTGCTTGTTTTGCCTTCTAGTTTTTCACAATCATCCTTGCTGGACACACCTATTTGAGAAAGCCATAATGATGCTATGATTTGTTAGAATGGCTCTATGTGCTTCACTTAAATTTTTTGAGCTATGGAATTGCTCTAGTGCTTCATTTATATCTTTTTGAGCACGGTGGTGCTTTAATTTTTGAAGAAATAATCTCATGCTTCACTTAGATTAATTTGAGAGTTGGTAATTTTTGAAGAAATTCTCTCATACTTCACTTATATTATTTTGAGAGATGAAAATTTTTATGCTCATGTTCTTCACTTAAATTTGTTTGAGAGCTTGTTATAAGCAATATTAATATATGAAATTAGTCCAAAAGTGATAGATATTCAAGAGGGATATAATAAAAACTTTCATGAAGATCATTGGACATTATAAACTTGATTCTTTGTAATAGTTTTGAGATATGATGATAGTAATATGTGAGTCATGTTGGTGAGTAATTATGCTTTAGTAAGAATATTGGTGTTAAGGTTTGTGATTCCCTAAGCAAGCATGAAAGTCAATAGTTATGCAATGCAATTACATCCTACTTGTGGTGCATTATTCAGTGTCTGTTATGCTTAATGCTCGTTTATGAGAATTTTCATTTCTTGGTTGGTTGCTTCTCAATCTTTTTGCTAGCCTTTCCTTGTACTAAGTAGGAATACTACTTGTGCATCCAGAATCCTTAAACAGTCCACCATACCTACCTATATGCGGTATTTCCGTGTCGTTCTATGTAAATTTCTATGTGCCAACTCTAATTTTCAAAATAAATTTCCTTTTTGTGTGCCCGTACCGCTCATGAAGCGGCAGGGGGTGGCCAATATTTTTCCATGCTAGATGTGTTATTCTCAATATGAGTGTTTATTCACTTGTCATTGCATAAGAGTGTGGCAGTAATAGGAATTCCCAGTCCACGAAATGAAAAATAAATTTACTTTATGTTGTCAAATAATAAATTCCGTGAAAAGTTTTGGTATGGAAGGCACCCGTGGATACGGCTAGCCATGGATTGTGAAAGAATGGTGGTAAAAGGAATAACCTTTATTTTTTGTTTGGGAACTGCCTATGACGTATCTAGCATGGAGAGTATTGGGAATTACTCGGTCGTTTTCGATGACGGGAAAAGCATGCCTCTCAAAATATTTTATCTCTCAATTTAAGCTTTGAGCTCTGACACCTCTACGAATCTCCGCTTCCCTCTGCGAAGGGCCTATCTATTTACTTTATGCAATTTTAATTTTTATTTGAGTCTCCATCTGTTATAAAGCACCAACTAGGGAACACTATGATCATACTTGTGTATTGGATGGAGCAAATATTCGAGTGTGTTTCATGAATGGATCAATGATTGAGCATGATGGGCTAGGGATAACTTTCTTTAGTGTTATATTTTGAAATACATGGTTGCTTGTTGATATGCTTGAGTATTGAAGTCTTCATGTCAATTATAGACTATTACTTTGAACCATCTAAAAGTCCAAATGTCCATGCTACAAAAGAAAACAATATGTGATGAACATGTTAGGCAGCATTCCACATCAAAAATTCTATTTTTATCATTTACCTACTCGAGGACGAGCAAGAATTAAGCTTGGGGATGCTGATACGTCTCCAACGTATCTATAATTTTTTATTGTTCCATGCTGTTATATTATCATTCTTGGCTGTTTTACATTCATTTTATAGAAACTTTATATCATTTTTTCGGACTAACCTATTGACATAGTGCCCGGTGCCAGTTGCTATTTTTTACTTTTTTTTACTTCACAGAATATTCTTATCAAACAGAGTCCAAACGCAGCGAAACTTTTTGGAGATTTTTTCTGCCCAGAAGACAACTTGGGAGCCAAGGAAGTGCCTGAGGGAAGGCCCATGGGTCCCACCACCCACCTGGGCGCGTCCAGAGGCCCCTGGCATGCCCTGATGGGTGGTGGGGCCCACGGAGGTCCTTTCCACCGCCTCTCAGTTCTATAAATACTCAAATATTCCAGAAACCCTAGGGGAGTCGACGAAACACAATTCCAGCCGACACAAGTTCCAGAACCACAAGAACCAATATAGAGCCCTATTCCGGCACCTTGTTAGAGGGGAACACGATCATGGAGGGGTTCATCATCCTCACTGGTGCTCCTCCGATGATGCGTGAGTAGTTTACCACAGACCTACGGGTCCGTAGGCAGTAGCTAGATGGCTTCTTCTCTCTTTTTTATTCTCAATACAATGTTCTCCTCGATGTTCTTGGAGATCTATTTGATGTAATGACTTTTCGTGGTGTGTTTGTTGGGATCCGATGAATTGTGAGTTTATGATCAGTTCTATCTATGAATATTATTTGAGTCTTCTTTGATCTCTTATATGCATTGTCGGTGTCAAAACCGGCAGACCTCGGGGTAGGGGGTCCCGAGCTATGGATCTGGAATCGATGGGGAACAAGGGACGACGAACACAGTGTTTACCCAGGTTCGGGCCCTCTCGAAGAGGTAATACCCTACATCCTGCTTGATTGTATTGGATGTATAATATGGTTTACAGAGTAGATCTACCTCAAGATCAGCATGAGCTAAACCCTAAGGAGATGAGGTGATGAATGTAGCTCTCGCCCTAAAGACTACAACCCTCGGTTTATATAGACAACGGTAGGGTTAGGGTTACCGAAGATAGATTACAATAAGGGATTAAAGAGATCCTATGCCTCCTTGACTTGGAGGGCACACCACGGCTTCATAGATCTCCTGTCACTATACGGCTCCACCAGTCCGGCCCACACCAATGGGCCGTCGCCCCGAGGACCCCTTAGTCCATGACTCCCTCAGTAGCCCCCGAACTTGCCTCCAACGCCAATGCTTGTATCCGGCATCCGCTCACCCAATCAGTGTTCGGCTTGCGAGGCGAGTTCTTCAATATGTTTTGCCCATGTTCGAAACCAAGTGATGTCCGGAATCTGAAATGGTAGTTTTACTTAACGACGAAGGCAATGAAAAAAAATCATTCAAGTGTAAATAGTGCCTTCATCTAACAACTTTTTCTCCTCCAACGAAGAGCCGCCTCCGGCCATAACGCCGAGCAGTTACTATTTCTCGAGGCGCGGCTCGAGGCTGACGTCATGTTTGGCACGTCCCCTCGAGGTGGAGATCGTGTCCTGCCTTTCGGGGATATGGTTAATGACTTTGATTCCCCTCCCTGCACATAACGTCGCGAGTATATCAGGAAGTGGAGAAGCCAATGACACGAAAAAAGGAACCTTTGGCCTGTCATTAGTCTATAAAGGGGGAACCACTATAGTCAGCATCCCACGCCTTCTTCCACCCCCCCCGCTCATGCAGATCGTCAGAGCTCCAGCGCCCCTTTTCTCTGCTACCACAGCAAATCCCGTCCTGTCTCCTTCAACCATGGTCGGATCCGGTGCCAATGGGAAGTGGGAAGCCGCCTCCACCGTCACCGACGATGACATCGTGCGGCTGAAGCAGGCCGGCTATTTGTCGGCTGACGTTGCTCATCAGGCGCCCGAAGAGGGCCAGATTATCCCTACACCCAAGCCGGGCGAAAGGGTCGTATTTCTTCCCCATTTCCTTAGGGGGCTAGGATTTCCCCTGCACCCCTTTGTGCGGGGGCTGATGTTCTTACACGGGCTAGATTTTCATGATCTAGCCCCCAACTCCCTTCTCCACATCTCGTTCTTTATTATCTTCTGTGAAGCCTTCCTCTGAGTCCAGCCACACTTCGGCCTGTGGCTAAAGGTGTTCAACGTCAAGCCCAAGGTAATTGGCGGCGAGCAGGCGGACTGTGGCGGGGCCATGATCAGCAAACTGATGTGGGTCCAGTGTCCAAAGGGCCACTTTGTCGATACTGTCAGAATGTGGCAAAAAGAGTGGTTCGATGTCACTGAGCCACGAGGAGCCGGTTGGGCGGCAGCTCCCACATTCAGATCCGGATCCCCTACTAGGCTGCCCTCATGGATCAACAAGAGCCTGCACTGGGGATCCGCTGACGATTTGAAGGCGCTGTAGAAGCGCGTCGTCAGCATCATGGAGACCGGCGCGAAGCTAGTCGACGTGATTCAGGTCATGCTCCATCGCCGATTCCTCCCCTGCCAGGAGAGGGCCAAGCCAATGCTAGGAGAAGACACCGCGGCCCAGTCTGCACAGGAGGGGGATGAGGACGAGGAGGAAAGTGCCTCCTCGCACTCTAAGAAGAGGGCGGCATCCAACGATGTCGAGGAGGTTCAATCTCCTCAGGCCCGGAAGAGACAGTGTTGGCCCAAGCTGGTCCTGTTCGATAGCTCGGACTCAGACGAGGAGTCCGAAGCGTCCGAAAAGGTTCCAAAGAAGGAAACCAGGGTCAAGCCCCAAGCGGCCAGGTACATACTGCGACATTTTCAATTGCTTTATGCTTTTAGTAGTCACTGGTAGAACGTAGATTGATTGTTTTTCTGGTGGTGCAGCCCTTCATGTGGCCACCCCACCGAGCAGACCTCTTCGAGGACGTCCCTGCCCGCTGAACTGGCGGACAGTGGCTCGCGTTCTGCACCTCCTCTGATCCCCGAAGAAGTTGGGGAGGTGGTGTCACGAAAGACCCCTCCTCGACAGCCCAGGCTCCCCCTTCTAGTGGAGAAGGGGTCGGGGAGCCAATGCCAGCGCCAAACACCTCCAAACTGGCGGCGGCTGGCTGGCCAGATGCACTGGAGGAGTTGGTGAACAACTCCGCCATCGTTGACGGGCACCGCACTCTTATGAGTGCGGTCATGCAAGGTGTTCGGTCCATCCAATCCAGACTGAACGATGCTGTCCAAGGCCTTCTGACAGGCTTTGAGGTAAGTCAAGTAATGCTCCTTTCGCATAGAGTGGTTGTAACCTTTAGTTTGGGTAGGCCATGTACATAGCAGCCCCCGAGACTCTGCAAGGACTTCGGAGAAGCCTGCAGAGGATCAAATTTGGTAGGCCGAGTAATAATCTAGACATTTCTTTTGCTGACACAGGCCTCTTCCATGGCCGCGGCTGCTAATGCCGCGGCACTAGAGGAAATGGATCGGAAGCTCAAGCTTTCCGATAAAGAGCTTGACCTTGTCAACAAACGGCTTGACAAGGCTCAAGGTAAGCCCTTTGATAAGATGTGTATTTGCTTGATGCCGGATATTGATGATCCAGACTGTATGCTAATCCTTTATCATGATGATCCTGCAGCTGCCGCCGCCGAGGTCGAGGGCTTGAGGGAGGCCCTGAAGAAAGCCGAGGCAGAGGCGGCCGCAAAGAAAACGGCCGCTGACAAGGCGGTGGCCGAGCTCGAGAAGGCCAAGCTCGCTGCTGATCAACACGAGGCTCGAGTGACCGAAGTCCAAGTGGAGCTCCAGGATGCCGCCAAGAAGCTGGAGGCCCTTGAGAAGGAGAAGGAGGAACGATCCTCCCAGCTATCCAAGGCGGAGAAGGAGCTCCAGGAGGCAAGGACCGAATCACGAGGTGTCCGGGAGGAGCTCCGCCAAGTCGGGCAAATTGCAAATGGTAAGAAATACTTATTGTAGAGTGTGTTCGGAGGCAACATGTTCGCCCTGCTGACGCGGGTCTGGCGCTCCGCAGGCGTCTTCGCCGAACTTCCGAAGAATGTGGCGGCTGCGGCGAAGAACTACGGTACTCTCGAGGAAGACTCTACGCAGCGGCTCTTCTGGTCACAGTTTCCGGAGTCCGAGCGTCCTCCCCTCCTCAGCGATCAAATGAAGCAGCTGATGGAGATGCATCGGATGTCCGAGCTGGCAGTGAAGGACCTATGTGTCTGTCTGTGGCCTGCTGAGCCCATTCCGGACACCTACTTCGGCCTTGTGCAGAAGCTGCGGGAGGCGCCGCTCTGGATTGACGCCATGAAGCGCTCAGCGTGCCTTGAGGGGGCGAGGCTTGCACTTGTGAACACCATGGTACATTGGCCGAAGATTAACCAAATGGACATGGCCACTGGTCCTCCGCCCAAGGGAAAGGAGCATCGCCGCCCTGAGCAGTACTTTGCACAGGTGATGAATGGCGCGTGGGCGATAGAGGGCCAATGTTCGAAAGATGTAATGCTTGAGTGATTGTATTAAGTTTGTACCAAGTGGACCTTATGCTTTATTATGCGTCCGCCTGACTTATTTTATATTGTCATGATTTGATTTTGACTCCTGTGCGGCCGTATGTTTATTCTGAAAGCTACCAGTCGTCGGCTTTAGCCCCCGGGTGAATATCACGAGGGGTGTTTTGTCTCCGCACTATTACTCTTAGCGAATGTCTTGGTACCCGGAGGTGGTAGTGTGCGAGCAAAACCAGACAATCGGACTATTCGGTTTTATTGCTTTCACCTAGCCTTAGGAGCTTGATGGTGGGGGCTAAGGACTAGCCCCCGGTGTATTGTGATGTACTTGGGGGTCAACGCCTACCCTTTCCAATCACATGGTTTGTGTTAAGACGAACCCTTCATGTGACACGGCGAAATCGCCAATGATTTTTGGAGTCAAACCTCATCATCGGATCGCTGACCAGTTCGCGCTTACTATGACGGCCAGTTTTCGTCTTTCTCCTCCTGATGTACTTGACCGGGCAAGCCAGAAGTACAATCACAGGGGTTCTCCCTTTGCCCTCTAAGCCGAACGTGCGAAACATAAGAGGCAAGCATAGGAGCCGGGCAACCCAACTATTGACCCAAGACATAGTTCGGAACTGATGCATATAATGCAATATCCGAGTCGCCGAACACCCAGCGGAAGGCGATGTCGGACTTGAAGATATGGAGCTGATATGTAAATCAAACTCTTGCCTAGTTAGTATATTTTCATGCTGGGCTGTTCAAAGAGCGAGTGGAGAATTAGAAAGGAGATAGAAAATCTCAAGGTGCGGATATCCGAACACCATAAAGGGCGCTTTTATTATTTCTCGTAAGCTTAAGTCATCTAACCGTACAATTCGAATTGCCAAGGCATTATTAAAAATAAAAGAGTTTTACAGACTAAAGGTTTACGCAGGGCCTTGATGCGTGAGTCAAAGCCTTCACTTTGCCCTGCTGCACGTCTGCGCCTTTGCTTCTGGGAGGTGGGGGTTGGGACATTCGATGAGACCTTGAGGGGTAAGGATCCTGCCGATGGAGCTTTATGCTTGGGGGGGGGGTGGTGGATGGGTGGGGGGGGGGGGTGGGTGGTGTTGTGGGTAGGTGTGGGGGGGGGGTGTTGGGTGGGGGGGGGGGGGGTTCCCAGAATTGGCCCCCGGGTCGTCCGAAGACGAGGTAGTTCTGAAGTTTGGTTTAGCCGAACATATACTTCGGATTTGTTGATATATGCCTCACGGCTGCCCATGGTATTTTGAGTGCGAAATTGTGCTGACGAGGCATGTGGAGCGCGAAGAATGTGGGCATGCCGTGGGGCGCGGATCCCTATTTGCGGCGAACGCATGCGGGTTCCCATGACGGGGAACGGGTTTGAACCCGTTTACTATTGTCACCGTCCTTTACGGCGGGTCGGCATCCGGGCCTGTATGGGCCGGTTTGGTCTTCGGCCGCTAGGGCCGCAGTGTGCTCTTTGGTTCGAAGTGAGCGTTCTGTGTTGCCGTTGATAGTTATGATGCTCGAAGGACCAGGCATCTTCAACTTGAGGTACGCGTAATGCGGAACGGCATTGAATTTGGCGAACGCTGTTGGGCTGAGGAGGGCATGATAGCCGCTGCGAAAAGGTGCAGTGTCGAAGATCAAGTCCTTGCTTCGGAAGTTATCCGGAGATCCGAACACTACTTCAAGTGTCCCAGTGCCTGTGCAGCGGACCTCCACTCCCGGAATGACCCCCTTAAAGGTGGTGTTACTGGGTTTCATCCTTGACGGATCGATCCCATTTTCCTCACTGTATCTTCGTATATCAGATTGAGGCTGCTACCTCCATCCATGAGTACTCTAGTGAGGTGGAATCCATCGATGATGGGATCGAGCATTAAGGCTGTGGACCCTCCATGGCGTATGCTGGTCGGATGGTCCCTGCGATCGAACGTGATCGGGCAAGCTGACCATGGGTTGAACTTTGGCGCTACTGGCTCGACGGAATACACGTCTCGTGGCGCTCGCTTCCTCTCCTTCTTCGGTATGTGGGTTGCATAGATCATGTTTACCGTCTTGACCTCGAAAGGGAACGGTTTCTGGCCTCCACTATTTGGCCTGCGGGGCACATCATCGTCCTTGCTTCGTGAGCTTTTGCCCGAGTCTTCGGCTGTGAGTTTGCCGGCCTGTTTGATCACCCAACAGTTTCGGTTGGAGTGGTTGGCGGGCTTCTCTGATGTGCCGTGGATTTGATAAGGCCTGTCCAGAATTGTGTCTAGTCTAGATGGGCCGTCACTGTTGCCTTTAGGGGCTTTCTTTCGGGGTCCGGACTTCTGGTTTCGGAATCCGGCATTCACTGCCGTATCCTCGCCCTCGCCATCATTGTGGCGACGTTTATTCTTGCTGCGTCGGGTCTTTTCATTTCCGTCCCGAACCTCAGAGGTACCGGGTGTGTCGGGGTTGGTGTTTCTGCGAGCGAGCCAACTGTCTTCCCCCGCACAAAAGCGGGTCATGAGAGAAGTAAGGGCTGCCATAGTTCTTGGTTTGTCCTGGCCAAGCTGCTGTACGAGCCATTCGTCCTTGACACTATGCTTGAAAGCGGCCAAGGCTTCGGCGTCCGGACAGTCGACAATCTGGTTTTTCTTGGTCAGGAATCGGTTTCAAAATTGTCGGGCAGATTCTCCGGGTTATTGTGTGATGCAATTTAGGTCGTCAGCATCCGGAGGCCGGACATAGGTGCCCTAAAAGTTTGCTCGAAAAGCATCCTCAAGCTCTTCCTAGCAGCCTATAGAGTCTTCGGGAAGGCTGTTCAACCAGTGTCGAGCTGGACCTTTAAGTTTTAGCGGCAAATATTTAATGGCGTGGAGGTCATCTCCTCGCGCCATGTGAATGTGAAGGAGGAAATCCTCTATCCATACGGCTGGATCTGTGGTTCTGTCGTATGATTCGATGTTCATAGGCTTGAAGCCTTCCAGGAATTGGTGTTGTATTACCCTCTCTGTGAAGCACAGGGGGTGCACGGTGCCCCGAACTCGGGCCACATCACGTCGGAGGTCTTCGGCCCTTCGAGCCTGCTGCTGCTCCCGGATTCTGCCGTTTCGGTTTAGCCGATCGTAGTATCATTCCCGGTAAGCGGGCAGGTCTTCTCTGGGTCCGTAGATGGACTTGGTATGGCCTCCTCGAGCATCTAGGTCATGGCGGAGGTCGTACTCAAACGTGGGCCGCACTTGATCCTTGCCGTAACGGCGCGGTGGGGCAGCTGGATGTTCGGCCTCGTCAGCTTCTCTATCCTGCCCTCTAGGAGGGCGGTCCGGCTGTTCGATGCTTGTGTATGTCAGACGTGTTGGCTCTACAGCCTCGTCGTCGAACTGCAGCAATAGCCTTTGCTTAGGATAACTCCTGGTTGGCTGTTCGCGGCCATACCCTTCTTCGGCAGCTAGGACTTTATTCCATCGATCGTTGAGGGTGTCCTGTTCGGCTTTGATTTTGCGTTTTTGTTTCTTTAGGCTGCGGGCGGTGGCTAAAAGCCTCCGTTTGAACCGTTCCTGCTCCAGAGGGTCTTCGGGGACGATGAAATCGTCATCCCCGAGACTGGCCTCCTCCTCAGAGAGTGGGAGGTAGTTGCTATCCTCAGAGTCGTCGGAGTTTTCTAGATTGAGCGGGTCCTCCTGCCCCACGGGGTCATCCTGATGATGTTCGTTGGCTGCGTCTCCGGCGAGGTCATCCGTATTATTTACGGTGCCGTTCTCCGCAGAGTCCATGTTGCTCGCATGGCTTTGATGTGGCTTCGATCGACGATGCTGTTTTCGGCGTTTGGGCGGCTCATCTCTGGGCTTGCCTCGGTCCTGATCAGGAGTGCCATCGTCGTCCTGGGGGGTGTCCACAATGTAAATATCATAGGTGGATGTGGCCGACTAGCGGCCAGTGACGGGGGGGGGGGGGGGGGGGGGGGGGGGGGGGGGGGTGGGGGCAGCTCGTGGTATTGGCTGTGGCTCCGCCCTCTTCGTCTATGTATTCAGCATTCTCCGAATTATAGTCTAGCATATCGGTTAAATCATCGGTAGTGGCTACCAAGTGGGTGGTGGGTGGGACGCAAAATTCCCTATGGTATGCCTCGAAGGGTTGATGATTGAAGGCAGAGGGCAGGTCCTCCTGGATGGTCATATTCTGAATTCGGTCTAGCGCCTCGTTTAACATTGCAAGGGACGCCGAACTCGAGGGCTCCGGGCCAAATTCCGATGTAACGGGGTGGGGGCAGATAGTGCCCTAGCCGGTCCTTTGTTTCCACTGGCCGTGCTAAGCTTGGGGTGTGGAGCCGGATCCTTGACAGGGTCCGGATCGTCACTGGAGGTCAAGGACGGGCTTTGGTGCTTGCGTGTGGCTTCCCCGCCGGGGTTTGAGATCGAGCTGCTTTGGGGCGGGGGTGACCCCTGGCCATTGGCTGCCGCTTTTTCGTAAGGGCTCGAGGCCAGGTGAGTGTCGTGAAGGGAAAGTTTGGCCGAGATTGACTCTTGGCTTCTGCCTCCTGATTCTGCCTCCAAGGTCGAGGATAGGTCCTCCGCAGTCATGATGTGTCCGGACGAAGGCGGAGTCAGGCCCCTACTTGAAGCGGAGCTCTCCTGGCTCAAAGCTGTTGGGGCCGATCTACCGATCGGATCGGAAGGGAACTCCAGAGCGGGCATGGCGAGGGTGCGGGAGGGGGAAGTGAATCCGGTGAAAACCAGATCGCCCCCCCGTGTCCGCAACGTATTCCAGACCACCGAATCGAATATGGTTTCCGGGAGCGAAGGTGTCGATCTGACCCAGATGACCAGTCGGGTCGGCGTGCAGCACGATGCTGCCAAACGCAAAGAGTTGCCCGAGGACGAAGAAGTCCCCGGATCCGATGCCTTCTCCTATGATCAGGCGAGCCATCGATCCTTTGGGCGACCCCACAGCGGAACTCTCAATGAAAACACCAATGTCGGTGTCAAAACCGGCAAACCTCGGGGTAGGGGGTCCCGAGCTGTGGATCTGGGATCGATGGGAACAAGGGACGACGAACACAGTGTTTACCCAGGTTCGGGCCCTCTCGAAGAGGTAATACCCTACGTCCTGCTTGATTGTATTGGAGGTATAATATGGTTTACAGAGTAGATCTAACTCGAGATCAGCTTGAGCTAAACCCTAAGGAGATGAGGTGATGAATGTAGCTCTCGCCCTAAAGACTACAACCCTCGGTTTATATAGACACCGGTAGGGTTAGGGTTACCGAAGATAGATTACAATAAGGTATTAAAGAGATCCTGCGCCTCCTTGACTTGGAGGGCACACCACGGCTTCATAGATCACCTGTCACTATACGACTCCACCAGTCCGGCCCACACCAATGGGCCGTCGCCCCGAGGACCCCTTAGTCCATGACTCCCTCATGCATGATTATTATAGCCTCGTATTTATTCTCTGAAACTTTGGTTTGGTTTGGCCAACTAGATTGATTTTTCTTGCAATGGGAAGAGGTGCTTTGTGATGGGTTTGATCTTGCGATGTTCTCACCTAGTGACAGAAGGGGTAGCGAGGCACGCATGTACCGTTGCTATTAAGGATAAAAGATGGGGTCTATTCCTACATGAATAGATCTTGTGTACATCATGTCATCATTCTTATTGCATTACTCCATTTCTCCATAAACTTAATACACCAGATGCATGCTGGATAGCGGTCGATGTGTGGAGTAATAATAGTAGATGCAGGCAGAAGTCAGTCTACTAATCTTGGACGTGATGCCTATATACATGATCATTGCCGTGGATATCGTCATAATTATTTGCTCTTCTATCAATTGCCCAACAGTAATTTGTTTACCCACCATATGCTATTTTCTCGAGAGAAGCCACTAGTGAAATCTACGGCCCCCGGGTCTATTCTCTATCATATTGTTTTCAGATCTATTATTCCATAAACCCAAAAATACCTTGCTGCACTTTTTCTTTATTTATTTTATTTTGTGTATTCACTAGATCTATTTATCCAATCTCATACAATTTAATCTATCTCAATACCGAGGAGGGATTGACAACCCCTCTTACGCGTTGGGTTGCAAGTATTTGTTATTTGTGTCCAGGTGTTGTTTACATAGTGTTGCTTGGTTCTCCTACAAGATTGATAACCTTGGTTTCATAACTGAGGGAAATACTTACCGTTGCTGTGCTGCATCATCCTCTCCTCTTCAGGGAAATACCAACGCAGATACAAGCAATCTCCTATGTCGGGAGTTATTCTCTCAACGAGCAACTTCCACAGAAGGAAAGGAACTATAATTGCAACTAAAAATGTTGTTTTGCAACTTTGGTGAAACCATGCATCTTGCAACTCAAAAAATTATTTTTAACATTTATGGTTGCACATTTCACATGTCAAGTGGAGTTACATTTACCCAATGCATCTGCCAAGTTTGTTGCAGCGCAGTAGGTTAGATAATAGCCTAAGAGCATTTGTAGGTGATCCTCGATAACTTGGCCAACCCGCTCAATATGGAGGAAACAAAAACGTGATACGTCTCCGTCGTATCTATAATTTTTGATTGTTTCATGCCAATATTCTACAACTTTTATATACTTTTGGCAACTTTTTATATTATTTTTGGGACTAACATATTGATCCAGTGCCCAGTGCCAGTTCCTGTTTGTTGCATGTTTTTTGTTTCGCAGAATATCCATACCAAACAAAGTCCAAATGCGATAAAAATCTACAGAGATTTATTTTGGAATATATGTGATTTTGTGAATTGGAATCAACGCGAGACGATGCCCGAGGGGCCCACAAGCCCTAGAGGCGCCCCCTACCCTGGGTGCGGCCAGGAGGCTTATGGGGCCCCTGTAAGGCGGTTGGTCCCCTTCTTTCGCTGCAAGAAAGATAATATCTGGAAGAAAATCATGTTAAAATTTCAACCCAATCGGAGTTACGGATCTCAGGGAATTTAAGAAACGGTGAAAAGCCAAAAAATAGGAACGCGAAACAGAAGAGAAACAGAGAGGTAGATCCAATCTCGGAGGGGCTCTCGCCCGTCCGCCGCCATGGAGGCCATGGACTAGAGGGGAAACCCTCCTCTCATCTAGGGGGGGAGGTCAAGGAAGAAGAAGAAGGAGGGGGCCTCTCTCCCCCTCTCTCCCGGTGGCGCCAGAACACCGCCATGGCCATCATCGTGACGATGATCTACACCAACAACCTCGCTACCGTCAACACCAACTCTCTTCCCCTCTATGCAGCGGTGTAACACCTCTTCTCCCCACTGTAATCTCTACTTAAACATGGTGCTCAACGCTATATATTATTTCCCTATGATGTATGGCTATCCTATGATGTTCGAGTAGATCCGTTTTGTCCTATGGGTTGATTGATGACTGTGATTGGTTTGAGTCGTATGTTATTTTATTGGTGCTGTCCTATGGTGCTCTTCGTGTCGCGCAAGCGTAAGGGATCCCCGTTGTAGGGTTTGCAATATGTTCATGATTCACTTATGGTGGGTGGCGTGAGTGACAGTAGCACAAACTCGAGTAAGTAGGTTGTTTGCGTATGGAAGTAAAGAGGACTTGATACTTTAATGCTATGGTTGGGTTTTACCTTAATGATCTTTAGTAGTTGCGGATGCTTGCTAGAGTTCCAATCATAAGTGCATATGATCCAAGTAGAGAAAGTATGTTAGCTTATGCTTCTCCCTCATATAAAATTGCAGTAATGATTACCGGTCCAGTTATCAATTGCCTAGGGACAAATAACTTTCTTGTGTGACAAAAATCTCTCCACTAAAACTAACTTAATAGTTTCCTTATCTAAATAGCCCCTAGCTTTTATTTACATGTTCTTTATTATCTTGCAAACCTATCCTATCGCACCTACAAAGTACTTATAGTTTCATACTTGTTCTAGGTAAAGCGAAAGTCAAGTGTGCGTAGAGTTGTATCGGTGGTCGATAGAACTTGAGAGAATATAAATTCTACCTTTAGCTCCTCGTTGGGTTCGACACTCTTACTTATCGAGAAAGGCTATAATTGATCCCCTATACTTGTGGGTTATCAAGACCTTTTTCTGGCGCCGTTGCCGGGGAGCAATATCGTGGGGTGAATATTCTCGTGTGAGCTTGTTTGCTTTATCACTAAGTAGATTTTTTTTTCTAAGTTGTTCTTTATCTTTAGTTATGGATATGGAACACGAAGTACCAAAAAAATTAGGTGTACTTGCTACTCATGGAGATGGGGAACCTTCTAAAACCCTCGATGCTCGTTATGTGGGAAATATAAAACACTACTTTGATAATCCTAAGAAAACCCCATTCAACTTGATAATGGGAGACATGTTGGATCAACGTGAATACTTTAGGGATTATCGCTTGACTCAAAAAGGGAAACTCTTATGGGATCAAATTCATATGTTGCATTGGTATGCTCCAGATCTATGCTTGAGATATGATTATACTTGTTGCTCTAGGATGAAGGCTCCACACCTTCCCTTTTCATGCAAATTTAACGATAATGAAACCTTGGCTTCTTATGCTAATGGTATATATGATTACTATGATGTGGAACAAACAGAAGAATTTGTTGCTTTTAAGGGTGCTTATGAAATTGAATCTTTGTTTGAAAAGTGTGAAAATTATGATGATGCTGTTTACAGACCTGAAAATTATGCTATACTTAAATATTGCTATGAGAATTATGAATATAATGCCGATATTAATGAGTTTATTGAGAAAGTCTCCGCTGTCCAAGAAGAGACTAATATTTTGCAGGAATCTATGGAAGAAGAAATTGATGACACTGTGAGCTCATTGGATGAAAAAGATGATGAGGAGAGCGAAGAACAAAAGGAGGAAGAGCGGATTAGCTACCCGTGCCCACCTTTTAATGAGAGTAACTCTGCAACTCATACATTGTTTAATTTCCCTTCGTGCTTATCGAAGGATGAATGCTATGATGATTGCTATGATCCCTTGTATTCGTTTGAAATATCCCTTTTTGATGAAATTGATGCTTGCTATGCTTGTGGCCATGAAGCCAATATGAATGATGCTTATGGAGATGAACTTGCTATAGTTCATTATGTTATGAAAGAAATTGTTGCTATTGCACCCACACATGATAGTCCTATTGTCTTTTTGAATTCTCCCAACTACACTATATCGGAGAAGTTTGCTCTTATTAAGGATTACATTGATGGGTTGTGTTCTAGCATTACACATGAGGATTTTGATGAATATAATATGCATGTTCTTGCTGCTCCTACTTGCAATTATTATGAGAGAGGAACTACATCTCCACCTCTCTATGTTTCCAACACAATAAAATTGCAAGAAACTGTTTATGCTATGTATCGACCTTTACTTTGTGTGCATGAATTGTTCTTTTATGACATGCCGATGCATAGGAAGAGAGTTAGACTTCGTTGTTACATGATATATGTTACTTTGTGCTCTCTACTAAATTACAAATCATTGCTAATTAAAATTGGCTTTGATATACCTTGGGATCCGGGTGGATCCATTACTTGAGCACTATATGCCTAGCTTAATGGCTTTAAAGAAAGCGCTGCCAGGGAGACAACACGAAAGTTTTAGAGAGTCATTTTATTCTGTTGTGTGCTTTTAAAAAGTTTAAAAACAAAAAAATATAGAGGGGAACCTAAAACTTTTCAAAACAAAATGTGAAAGTAAGAAAGACGAGCACCGTTGAAGTGGGGAGCTCCTTGAACTTTGTTCATGCCCATGGAAACTTTGCAAATCTTGAATTACAGAAAAATTTCAACAAAAATAATTGTCCCCTTGTACAAATCCATTGTATTATAAAAATAATGTGCCAATATTTTCCTTTAGGATGATTAGATTGCTTGTTTGGTTTGTGTAGTGCAAAAACAGAAACTTTGGGTATAGTGCGTGAATTTTCATTTTTTTACTGGAACATCAAAAGTGTTTGAAATTTTTACACATTACTGCTATGCAAATTTTTTATTTTTTCCTAATGTTTCAGAATTTTTGGAGTTACATAAGTATGGTTAATGTTTAGATTCCTACAGACTGTTCTGTTTTGCACAGATTCAGTTTTCTATGCATTGTTTTGCGTGTTTTGATGAATCTATGGATTGTATCGGTCATATAAGCCATGGTGAAGTTAGAGTACAGTAGTTGTAATGTAAAAATAAAATATGAATGGGTTTTCAACAGTACCTAAAGTAGTGATTTGCTTTATTATACTAACAGATCTCACGAGGGTTTTGTTAAGTTTCATGTGACTGAAGTTTTAAAGTTTTGGGTAAGATCACGATGGATGAAGGAATAAGGAGTGGCAAGAGCCTAAGCTTGGGGATGACCGAGGCACCCCAATGTAATATTCAAGGACTCCCAAGCAACTAAGCTTGGGGATGACCCGGAAGGCATCCCCTCTTTCGTCTAACGATCATCGGTAATTTTACTTGGAGCTATATTTTTATTTGTCACATGATATGCGTAAATTCTTGGAGCGTCATGTGCTTTTTATTTTTCTTTTAATAATGCACCATGCTGGTATGAGATAGTCCTTGGTTGATTTATAAAATGCTCTTTGCACTTCACTTATATCTTTTGAGTATGGCTTTATAGAATGCTTCATGTGCTTCACTTATATCATTTGAAGTTTGGATTGCCTGTTTCTCTATGCATAGAAAACCGCCATTTGCAGAATGCTCTTTTGCTTCACTTATATTTGTTAGAGTGTGGGAAAATCTTTTGTAGAAAGAATTAAACTCTCTTGCTTCACTTATATCTATTTAGAGAGTCAACAGGAAATGGTCATTCACATGGTTAGTCAAAAAATCCTACATAAAACTTGTAGATCACTGAATATGATATGTTTGATTCCTTGCAATAGTTTTGCGATATAGAGATGATAATATGTGGGAGGTACTAGTGAATGATTGTGGTTTAGTAAGAATATTGGTGTTAAGGTTTGTGATTCCCGAAGCATGCACGTAGTCTCTCGTTATGCGATGAAGTTAGAGCATGATTTATTTTTGATTGTCTTCCTTATGAGTGGTGGTCGGGGATGAGTGATGGCCTTTTCCTACCAATCTATCCCCCTAGGAGCATGCGTATTAGTACTTTTCTTCGATGGCTAATAAAATTTTGCAATAAGTATGTGAGTTCTTTATGACTAATGTTGAGTCCATGGATTATACGCACTCTCACCTTTCCGCAATTTGCTAGCCTCTTCGGTACCATGCATTGCCCTTTCTCACCTCGAGAGTTGGTGCAAACTTCACCGGTGCATCCAAACCCCGTTATATGATACACTCTATCACACATAAGTCTCCCTATATCTTCCTCAAAACACCCACCATACCTACCTATCATGGCATTTCCATAGCCATTCCGAGATATATTGCCATGCAACTTCCATCATCATCATATACATGACTTGAGCATTAATTGTCATATTGCTTTGCATGATCGTAAGATAGCTAGCAAGATATTTTCATGGCTTGCCCATTTTTTGATATCTTTGCTATGCTAGATCATTGCACATCCTGGTACACTGCCAGAGGCATTCATATAGAGTCATCATGTATTAGTTGTATTGAGTTGTAAGTAAATAAAAGTGTGATGATCATCATTATTAAAGCATTGCCCCAGTGAGGAAAGGATGATGGAGACTATGATTCCCCCACAAGTCGGGATGAGACTCGGGACTTAAAATAAAAAAAGAGGCCAAAGAGCCCAAAATAAAAAAAATAAAAAAAGAGAGGCCAAAGAGCCCAAAAAAGGAGAGAAAAAAATGAGAGAAAAACAGAGAAGGCGCAATGTTCCTATCCTTTTACCACACTCGTGCTTCAAAGTAGCACCATGTTCTTCATTTAGAGAGTCTCTTGAGTTATCACTTTCATATACTAGTGGGAATTTTCATTATAGAACTTGGCTTGCTTGTATATTCCGATGATGGGCTTCCTCAGATGCCCGAGGTCTTCATGAGCAAGCAAGTTGGATGCACACCCACTTAGTTTTCAGTTTGAGCTTTCATACACTTATAGCTCTAGTGCATCCATTGCATGGCAATCCCTACTCACTTGCATCGATATCAATTGATGGGCATCTCCATAGCCTATTAATTTGCCTAGTTGATGTGAGACTTTCTCCTTTTTGTATTCTCCTTACAATCTCCACCCTCATATTCTATTCCACCTATAGTGCTATATCCATGGCTCTCGCTCATGTATTCCATGAGGGTTGAAAAGGCTTGAGAACATTAAAAGTATGAAACGATTGCTTGGCTTGTCATCGGGGTTGTGCATGATACATACTTTGTGTGATGAAGATAGAGCATGACAAGACCATATGATTTTGTAGGGATAATGTTCTTTAGCATTGATATTTTGAAAGACATGATTGTTTGTTGGGATGCCTGAGTATTGATGTCTTCATGTCAAATTATAGACTATTGCTTTGAATCACTCATGTCTTAATATTCATGCCATGATTAGATTATATGATCAATATTATGCTAGGTAGCATTCCACATCAAAAATTATCTTTTTATCATTTACCTACTCGAGGACGAGTAGTAATTAAGCTTGGGGATGCTAATACGTCTCCATCGTATCTATAATTTTAGATTGTTTCATGCCAATATTCTACAACTTTTATATACTTTTGGCAACTTTTTATATTATTTTTGGGACTAACATATTGACCAGTGCCCAGTGCCAGTTCCTGTTTGTTGCATGTTTTTTGTATCGCAGAATATCCATACCAAACAAAGTCCAAACACGATAAAAATCTACGGAGATTTATTTTGGAATATATGTGATTTTTGGGAATTGGAATCAACGCGGGACGATGCCCGAGGGACCCACAAGCCCTAGGGGCGCCCCCTACCCTGGGCGCGGCCAAGAGGCTTGTGGGGCCCCTGTATGGCGGTTGGTGCCCTTCCTTCGCCGCAATAAAGATAATATCTGGAAGAAAATCATGTTAAAATTTCAGCCCAATCGAAGTTACGGATCTCCGGGAATTTAAGAAACGGTGAAAGGCCAAAAAACAGGAACGCAAAACAGAAGAGAAACAGAGAGATAGATCCAATCTCGGAGGGGCTCCCGCCCCTCCGCCACCATGGAGGCCATGGACCAGAGGGGAAACCCTCCTCCCATCTAGGGGGGAGGTCAAGGAAGAATAAGAAGGAGGGGGCTCTCTCCCCCTCTCTCCTGGTGGCGCCGGAACGCCGCCAAGGCCATCATCGTGACGACGATCTGCACCAACAACCTCGCTACCGTCAACACCAACTCTCTCCCCCTCTATGCAGCGGTGTAACACCTCTTATACCTGCTGTAATCTCTACTTAAACATGGTGCTCAACGCTATATATTATTTCCCTATGATGTATGGCTATCCTATGATGTTTGAGTAGATCCATTTTGTCCTATGGGTTGATTGATGATCGTGATTGATTTGAGTCGTATGTTTTATTATTGGTGCTGTCCTATGGTGCTCTCCGTGTCGCACAAGCGTGAGGGATCCCCGCTGTAGGGTTTGCAACATGTTCATGATTCACTTATGGTGGGTGGCATGAGTGACAGAAGCACAGACCCGAGTAAGTAGGTTGTTTGCGTATGGGAGTAAAGAGGACTTGATACTTTAATGCTATGGTTGGGTTTATCTTAATGATCTTTAGTAGTTGCACATGCTTGCTAGAGTTCCAATCATAAGTGCATATGATCCAAGTAGAGAAAGTATGTTAGCTTATGCCTCTCCCTCATATAAAATTGCAATAATGATTACCGGTCTAGTTATTGATTGCTTAGGGACAAATAACTTTCTTGTGTGACAAAAAGCTCTCCACTAAAACTAACTTAATTGTTTCCTTATCTAAACAGCCCCTAGCTTTTATTTACATGTTCTTTATTATCTTGCAAACCTATCCTATCACACCTACAAAGTACTTCTAGTTTCGTACTTGTTCTAGGTAAAGCGAACCTCAAGTATGCGTAGAGTTGTATCGGTGGTCGATAGAACTTGAGAGAATATAAACTCTACCTTTAGCTCCTCGTTGGGTTCTACACTCTTACTTATCGAGAAAGGCTACAATTGATCCCCTATAATTGTGGGTTACCAAAATGCTCTCCGGGTGATCCCATGGCCCTTCTCCGATTATTGATGTCCCAAATACTGAGCCCATTCTCCGTCTCGGACACAAAACACCAGAGAACATGAACGCATTTTGGGGAAAACGTGGATGAACCTTCAACTGGTGATTTCAGTGCCAAGATACATGATAGAAATTGTCATATATTTGTCGAGAAAACTAGTAAAGTGTTTTTAGTATAGCATATACAATGCGAGTGAATATACCGAGCTAAAAAACACGTAACAAACCAGGTAATGTCAGAAAGTTCCATGAAAGCAGTGGGAGATGAAAACTTAGGAATCATAACACAAGCACTTGGCAGATAAACCCGTGAGAGCTGACTTGCGCTCTCCTTTTGTTGGAGTGTAGAGACAACAAACTGAATTTTCGTTTTCCCACCTATCAAAAGCAATATGATTTCAAAACCATAGTGACTAGAAAAAATATTTTTTTGAACCAGGACTAGAGACCTCAACAAGATTAAGATATCTAAACTGTATCAAACATATTAGGAACACTTAAAGAAGGTGTCTATAAATTAGATGGCACTTGAACTACAGTAGTGAAATTACAATAGAAATTAGATGTCGTATCATTTCATCTATATTATAAAAAAGTACCCTTCGAAAGGTGTTGTGAATTTCTATAAGTGAGACTATCCTTAATCATGACACCTATACTCATATACCAAATGAAAATCCTCACTTTTAAAGAATTTTGTAGCATTGGATTGATACATCAAACTACATTAGCGTCTCATACATTAATTTGGAAGAAAATTGGTCGCTCTGGCATAATTTCAACCAAAAAGGGTCATTTTCATCTTCTAATTGAACATCCCTGAGGCGAGCACACAAAATATTCCATGGCACCAATTTTTGTCCTGCTAGAGCTCCTAGAAAAGAGATGTGTGGATCTACCGTTGCTGCTACCTCACCACTGATAATACCTACACCACTTTGGTCTTTAGGTATGCAGAGGAGAATATGACATTCCCTTAGGAAGATAAGATTTCATTTTATGTTCATCACTTTGCAAATAAAGTCAACATCTAAAATAATCTAACACTTAAGTACCACTCATGTGATGTGAAAGAAAGAGAGAATGTACAACGATAAAGCTACCATATACATTAATGATTCCCTTTTCCAGTACTTCACTATTTTCAAAGTGTTCTTTAATCACCTTTCTATCCAAAATATAGAGTTGTTCCACATGAATTGTTATCTTGAGGTATTGCAAGGGGAGAGATCCTTTCTCATGACCAAAGTGACGAGTATGATGTTTGAAATTTTGATGGGCCTCTCCAATGGAAGATCCCAAATTTATTATTAGACAAATAGTTGCTCAAAGGTGTCAAGCAACAATTTGAGGTTTTTAACATTTCTTAATCTCTTACAATAAAGAGTAACAATGAATGTATTCTAAGATGGTTCGTAATTATTCCTATTAAAGACCATTCTACAATGTAGTTTGTATTCATTAATACTGCAACTTTTCGAGTAGTCCACTCAATCTAAGGGTGGAGGCGTAGCCTCGCAACCGACATATGCATCTTTAGTTGGACCATGGGAATCTTTATACCATCTATGTTTTGTGATTTGTTCTTTTGTCTCATCATGATCTAGCACTCAATGGTACTAGATACTCTGATGATTAGTACAAGGATTAGTCAACTGATAAGGAGGCATGGAAGAATAACCTCAAAGCTGGTGGCAGTAAGGTGACAGTTTGGAGTACTGGTACGACCTAATTGGATATATAATACTTGTAATTTAATGCCATGTCTTATCTTAATATGCAATATTTTATATGTTTTTGGACTAACCTGTTGATAGAGTTCTAAAAAGGCTAGTTATGTTTCTTCGTGTCTGTTTTCAGAAGTTTATGAAGTCCAAAAAATAAAAATAAAAAACACATTGAAGAAGGAAACTCTGGGGCCAAGACACCTATCAAAGGCGGATTAGAGGGGATCCACATGGGCCCCATGTGCCCCACATGGGTCCTTCCTTAGGGCGCTTGGGACCCCACGGGTGACCTCCAATGCTGTCCTCCCCCTAGTGTTATCTCCTGAAAATAACCCTTTTACCATGTAATTTTTCTGTTACCGCAAGTTCATGATCCAAGGCAGAACTTATCTCCAGATCTTGATATGGCACTCTAGCGAAGGGGGATTCCTCCGTCGTCTTGACAAACATTTATATTTGTTGCTCCCATGGCAAGTTGCAAGTAGTCCTCCCCTGGACTGTGCGTTTGTAGTCGTAGCTGTGTGACATATTCTTTCCCTAGAATAATCACATGAGCTAACTAATATGAGTGTGAACTATATGATGCTTTGTAACATATTTAGAGGATGAATTGTGATTACATTCAGTTGAAGTATGTCAAATAAAAGTTTATTGTTCATCATGTAAGGTGTTTCTCCTACCAGCAACCCCTCCCCCCGCGCACTTCAATGTTTGTTGACAACAATAGAGTATAACATTGAAGATAATAAATGCTTAAGTTGATGTTGTCATCATATAATTTTGAGCTCCCCCTATTTGTATGAATTATTTGAAAAATTCTTATCGAATGCAGATGTACATAACATAGGAAGTGTAGGGAAACATCAAGTAAATGACATGTTCCAAGGGAGTGCATTGTGTGTAGAAGAAATTAAACAAAGATGTTTCTTGAAAATAAAATAATTACACCAAGGGATATGCCAAAGGTAAACAAGGCATAGAACATGCAGAACCAACAAACATGGCAAAAAAAGACTAGTTAAGAAAGGGGTCAATACTTGCAAAAGGTATTAGTTGACAAGTGTTGCGTATTTTCTTAAGGATCTATTTGAGGAACATTTTTTATCAAGGATTATACAAGAAAAATAAACAGAAACAAGTATGCATTGCACAAATAAACCACATAACATAAAAATTGAGTTTTACAAGACATTATAAGAGATAACACATGATCACAAATAAGAACAAGTCTAGTAAACTTCAAAAACACTCATTCCCGCTTACAACTAAGAGCACTATCCTAAGCCTATACTATGAACTTGTTCTTGCCCTTTGGGATCAAAATACCAAAAATTAAGAAATAAATCATCTATCCAATACCTAGGTTGCGAGCAGGAGGAGGAGGAGTTGTTGCTCCCTTGTCCTAAGAGGAGGGTTGTTGGTGGTGGAACTAGATGGGGTGGGGGAGGTACTATGGCTATGGTTTCTGGAGGGGAACAAAGGAAAAAAGGAGAGAGAGGCAGCCTCTTGGGTCTGATACCAAGTGTAAATGAGGAAAACTTACATGTGTCTTCTCCTAGACAACACATTTTACTTATATTGTATTTTACAATTAGGTCTTGCTACAATAAACAAAATACTCCAACATATCTCTTCCCACTTGTTATGGTAGTTGGATGGAGTGGAAATGGGATTGAATAGTTTTCGACGGCTTCCCACAATGAAGGAGTAAAATCTGACTGTTGATTGAAAAAGTAAATACCCCACAAGTATCAAAAGAAAAAAATTAGAGCTTTCGAACACGTTCAAGCATTTTAATGACCAGGGCATGTTTAGAAATCAAACGGAAAATACAAAGTATGGGTTGAAAATGAAGTGGCGGATTCAAACAACAAGTGCCTGTCATTTACTTTGGCATTAGAACTAGCTTGGAAATCGGGTAAATTCAATTGTTTAGAAGTATCTTAGTAAACACATCAGCTCTTAAATGGAAATATGCAAAAAAAAGCGCTAAGTTATAGCTCAGAAGTAACAGTTGGAAAAAACACGGTGGTACCAGAACCTATACACATAGAGAAACAAATTAGAGGGGTTGGAAGTGTTGTATAAAGTATTAAGCTCAGGGGTGCAGGAGCTAGCATAGAAATGTATCAAAATGTTTGGATCAGTCGCACTTGATTGAAAATGTGCAAAAATTCCTATGCCGAGAAAAGCTAGATTTAAACTCTATGATGTAGTGATAATCCACAAGTGTAGGCGGTTGTAACAGTCTTCGAGGGAAGTATTACAACCGAAATTTATTTATTTGACACAAGGGGAGGCAAAGAATATTTATAAGCCTTAGTAGTTCAGTTGTGAATTCAACCACACCTAAAAATAAGTTCTTGCTTGACATAATTTATTAGTAGCAAAAGCGATGAATTGAATGAAGTTGCAGACTAGTAACAAAAGCAGCAATCCTCAATAGTTACCGAGAACAAAAGTATCACAAAGAACAAAGACGAAAAGTGTAGGCATGGGAGCAGATAGTGGACGTTGCATGGATGGAATCATATATGAAATTGCCATAACTCAGAGCAATAAAAAACTAGCATCAATTCATCAATCATATGTATGCATGTATTCCATATGTAGTTGTACCTGCTTGCCATAAGAACTTGCACAACATCATTTGTCCTACCTGCCCGTTTGTAGGATCAGAGAAGATAGGTCTAGAGGGGGGGGGGTGGGGGGGGGGGGGGGGTGAATAGACACTCAACCAACCAAAGGTGCAATTTTTTAGTTTTCTTGAAATTTAGGCAAATTTTGGCACTTGTTAAGATATCACCAAGACTTTCTAAACATGCATATCTAGAGATAGAGCAGCGGAAATAGTACAACATGCAATTGTGCGGAAAGTAAGGGGTAGAGGTGTGAAGATCAAACTCAATGAAGAAACGACGATTTTTGGCATGGTTCCGATATGTGGTGCTATCGTATGTCCATGTTGATGGAGACTTCAACCCATGGAGGGTGACGGCTGCATGAGTCCACGAAGGGCTCCACCCACGAAGGATCCATGAAGAAGCAACCTTGTTGTCGGTGTACTAAAGTTTGGGCCCTTTGGTACCCCTTACTTGTGCACGGGCAGTCGCAGCCGCACCTGCTGCGAGGCTTGGCGGGAGCAGTTGGAGGCAAGATACAAGACAACAAAGACGGTGTCCAAGCCAGTAACTTGGGAGCAGAAGACAAGCTGGAGCCCTGGCAAGGTCCTTGCCGGGGCGGCTCACGAGCCCCCGGTAAGATCCTTGCAGGGACGACTTGCGAGGCACTGACAAGAACACCACCCTTGAGGTTGAAGAGCTCTGACACCATCGACAGCGTCAAGACCAAGACTCAGGGGCACATGCGTGGTGGCATGCAGATCTTCGTGAAGACCAGAGAGCGGATTCCCCAGCAAGGTTCTTGCTGGGGGCGCCCGCGAGGCCCCGGCAAGGCTCACACACGACAAGGCTCCACCGCCTTGCCACCGTCCCGGCGCAGCAATAAGCCAGCCAACCTGGCGAGCACCTGCGTGGCGGCATGCAAATCTTCGTGAAGATCCTGCCACCGCTCCAGCACAGCGGCTAGCCAGCCAGCTTGGCACTCGCATGCCTCGTCATCTTGGGTGCGTGTCAGGACGGAGTGAGGCGGCGATGGATGGGACGGGCTCTGTTTCCGTCCCCGATAAAGTTAGGGGGGCACGTAAGCAGCGCATTTAAGGCGTTTGTCCTAAGACGCCAGAGACAAGCACGTGCACTGTAGCACTTTACACCTCCTGTGTGCCACTGTGGCAGCCCCTTGGACGTATAAAAGGAGGCCCAAGGCATACTGTAGAAGGATTCGGACTTTTTGAAGTCTTCGGCCCAGCTTGCATGCATAGCAGCTAGCCGAAGCTCAAGAACACATAATATACACACAAAGCAGGACTAGGGTTTTACGCTTCTCAGCGGCCCGAACCTGGGTAAAAATCCCTCGTGTTGATCTCTAGATCTGCTCTTTGCGCACCCCTCTTCCCTGCCAAACCGTAGAAGGGATCCACTCGATCCCATAGGTGTCGTTTCCCTGACACGTGTCTATTCCAACATGGATTACGTCCACGAAGGACTAGCCTCACTCGGGTAGATCTTCACGAAGTAGGCAATCTCCTTGCCCTTCCAAACTCCTTGGTTCAACTCCACAAAATCTTGGAGGCTCCCAAGTGACACCTAACGAATCTAGGAGACACCACTCTCTAAAAGTTAATAGACGTGTAGTTGATGATTAACTCCTTGCTCCTGTTCTTCAATAGATAGTATCCCCAACACTCACTCACTGTCTCACAGATTTGGCTATGGTAGGAGAAGGATTTGAGTGGAAAGCAACTTGGGGAAGGCTAGAAATCAAGATTCAAATGATGGGAATGAAGTGGCTTGATCTCAACAAATGAGTAGGTGGTTCTCTCTCAAAAAATGAATGGTGGAAGTTGTGTTTCGTTCTGATGGCTTGCTACGTCTTGAGCTTGCGTTGGTTTTTCCCTAGAAGAGGAAAGGGTGCTGCAGCAAAGTAGAGATAAGTATTTCCCTCAGTTGAGAACCAAGGTATCAATCCAGTAGGAGGAACACACAAGTCTCCAATAGTTGTACCTGCACAAACAAACAAATACTTGAACCCAACGCGATAAAGGGGTTGTCAATCCCCTCACGGTTACTTGCAAGGATGAGATCTGATAGTGATAGATATAAAAGATAAGTAAAAGTGTGAAATAAAATAAAAGTAAATAAATTGCAGCAAATTATTTTTGTGTTTTTGATTTTTTAGATCTGAAAATAATATGATAAAAGATAGACCCGGGGGCCATAGTTTTCACTAGAGGCTTCTCTCTTGAAAGAAAGCATACAGTGGGTAAACAAATTACTGTTGAGAAATTGATGGAAAAGTGCATAGTTATTACGATACACAAGGCAATGATCATGTATATAGGCATCACTGTCGGGCCCATGGGATTGGGGGTACCCAGGCCCGTCTGCCTACGGCCCACCGCGTGGCACCATCAGAAGGCCCGGCGCGGCCCAGCATCAAGACTTCACGAGCAAGCCCCTCACGAGTGCCCCCGCCTCGTGAGGCGGGTGTTGGTGTCAAAACCGGCGGATCTCGGGTAGGGTGTCCCGATCTATGGATCTAGGATCAATGGGGGAAAAGGAACGAAGAACACGGTGTTTACCTAGGTTCGGGCCCTCTCGAAGAGGTAAAACCCTACGTCCTGCTTGATTGTGTTTGATGTGTATGCTATGGTTACAGAGTCGATCTACCTCAAGATCAGGCGTGCTAAACCCTAGGTTAATGGGGTGATGGATGTTGCTCTAGTCCTGAAGACCAAAACCCCTTGGTTTATATAGACACCAGTAGGATTAGGGTTACATGCGATCGGTTACAATAAAGGAAAGATCATGCCTAATCTTTACTTGGAGGGAACACCACGACTCCGAAATTATTCTATACATCCACGGATTGGCACTCTAGCTGGGCTCCATAGCAGCCCTTCAGTACGGCCCACATGCAATGGGCCAGCGGCCCGAGGACCCCTTAATCCAGGACTCCCTTAGTAGCCCCCGAACTAGCCTCCAGCATCGGGGATCGCCATCTGGTGTCTTTCAAATCTTCGGCTTGCGAGGTGAGTTCCTCACCTTTACTTATACCGTTCAGAGCCGTGTTCTCTGGCCGAACACTATCCAAAATCTTGATTCACGTCGGAGGTTCGCCGCCCAGCATGACCTGTGTCCATTCCGCACTCGTGCCAGGCTGATCTTAACAGTGTGAAGTCCGACGACCTGATCAGACCATGGTGGGGCCATCAGAGTTTAATACCTTCCTCGGGGCGAGGGGTAACTTTGACTGTCATGCACCTTTTCAGAAGGTGAACGGCCCAATGCCACCTTTTTTGGAGACCCGTCCTTTCAACTTTAGGACAAAACACTTATTTATAGATCCAAAGGCGCGGGGGACGGCCGACCCATCCTCTCCGCCGAAACCAACTCTGGAGAAATTTTAGACACCATGGCCGACATCCCAGGTTCATCTTCACGCCCACATGGCCCTCTCCCTGGTGATTGGACGAGCTGCTCAGTCTCATGCCTCTGGCTGAGCAATCTGCAGGCGCAAGGCTATCTTCCCGCGGCAGATCTCGTTCCCGTTCACGTCGGATTAATCTCTGTTGACGGCCAAGCACTTGCCGAGAGCTCCCCTGCTCCAAGCAAGGAAGAGAGGGTATGTTTCGTGCCTTTCCTTCTACGAGGCCTAGGCTTTCCCATTCACCCTTTCCTGCAGGGTTTATTGGAGTTCTACGGGATCCAGCTCCACAACCTCACCCCAGGATCGATATTGCATATTTCTGGTTTCGTGGCACTTTGCGAGATATTCTTGAGCTGCGAAGCCCATTTTGATCTGTGGAGAAAATATTTCTATCTCATACCTCATACCCAGAGAGGGTCCATATTTGAAGTAGGCGGAGCCGAAGTGTGGCAGATAGCCGGGACAGGGTATCCTATTGGAACCCCATGAAAAGACCCCGAGGAATGGACCTCGGAGTGGTTTTATATTGAAGACGTTCCTCTCTCCGACCCAGTTCGGAGGGGGCTGCCCAAATACTCACGCGCCCCACTAAAGAAGTGGTTCAACTGGCGACCCAAGAGCCCTTCCCAACTAGACAGCGCAGAGTTGCACCTTTTGGCCACCAAAATTCGGCTGCTGGCCCATAGCAAACTGACCATGATCGAAGTGATCGCCGTCGCCATAGCCCGGTGCGTACAACCCCTTCGGCAAAGGGGGCATCCTTTATGGTGCTACAACGGGACCAGTGACGCAACCCGCTACAAGCGACAAGGGCTAGATAATCAAGCGGCTATGGCCAAAATATTGGCCGACCTCTTCAAAAGAGAGGAGGAAGATTTCTCTGAATTAAGTATCCGGGAGGGTTGCTCCGGCTACAATCCGGCATACTGGTTAAGTTTCAGTCCTTTGTCTTTGGTTTGGAGATTACGTCCGAACTCTTATTGGATGTGCCTTTCTCTTAAATAGGGTTGGAGGCGTCAGGTCGAGTCCGTCCATTGCCCCTCCCCTCAACCGAAGAATTATTCCCGTGATGACGACCCAGGGTATCATGACGATCTAGATACGTCGATTGATTTCGAAGACGGGGTCTTCTACCAGGAAAGCCTTGATGGCACCAAGGTTGGCATGACGGCCGACCACCCTGGAGCTCTTCCCTCCTCCACTGTAAGTGTAAGGAAGACCTCTTCCTGAACAGGGCACTCGCCTCGCACCATTCCAAATGCGCTGACTTCTACTCCCAAGGGTCACCATACTACGTGTCGAACAACCGCGGGAGGAGCGCGGAACATGCCGTCCTCGACCCACGATGGGGCATCCAATCGGAAGGCCACCATCGGAACGCGGGCAACCGCACCCTCGGCTCAAAGGTACTATGTTCGGAGCCGTCGAGAGAGTCATTCTCGCCATTTTTTGACATTTGCTTGGTTTCGCAGAAGAAAAACATTGCCGTGTCAATCTGAAGACACCCCAGGTGTACCGAGGCACAGTTCCAATCCCGGGTCTTCGGCGCAGGCCGGGGGCTGCGAGGCGCATGCAGCGCCAAGCGTACCTCCAGAGGATCCAGACGATGTCTCGGTTACCAATTCCGAAGTCGAGAGTGTGATGAATCACCACCGCCGGAGGGAATCCTTACGTCACGCTGCCTTCACCAACCAGGAATTTGATGCATTTAATTCGGTGGATGTGTACCTTGGAGCGGCCCGAACAGGGCTTGAAGGGATCGCCAGTCTTTTTTCTGCCAAAATGCAGGTGCGAGATTTAAAAAGCTTAAGAGCAGATCATAATCCTTAACCTAGTAGCCCCCAAGCCTTAATTTGGGCGGGACAGCCGAGTTAAGGATCTGTATTATCTTGAATTGGTAGGCCGCAAGGGAATAGAATAACAAGTTATCCGAAGACCTCGAGCTGAGCCGAACACAATTGGCCGATGCTAAAGCCGAACTGGAAGCATCCAAGAAAGCTACCAGTGAAATTCTTGGTGGGGGAAAAAGCTTTATGATGCTTAAAAACTGTACGGCGTTTCCTGCGTACTAACACCATGTTGTCCCTGTAGCCACCGAATCCATGAGCCAATTGCAGAAGGACCTGGAGGCTGGCAAACGAGTGTTGACACGAAGTCATGAGAAGAAGAATGAGCTCAAGGCAGAAAATCAGCGAAAATCCAAAGAAATCCAGAGTTTAGAAGCTCAATTGGCGCAAGCCTTGGAGGAGAACCAGAAGCTAAAAGGCAGCATATTCGGTAAGTCATGAATTCAATATCACGCTTATGTGGGTGATCACAATATTTTGAAAAACATGCTGCCCCTGTTTGCTAGGTCTCTTGAAAGGGAGGCTAGAAGAGGAGGTTGGTTCCTTTAGTGGGAACCTTTTGAAGGAACTGACCAAAATGCACGAAAGAGCCCGGAAGGCCATGAAAAGCATGGTTAAGGCATTATGGCCGCTGGAAGTACCACCAGAGAGCATGGCTGAGCCGGCTAGCCGCTTTAGAGGGGCGAGGCGACTCTTTAAATTGTTGAAGACATCGGCCTACCTGGAAGGAGCACGCGAGGCCTGGGCAATGGTGAAGACCCGGTTAACCAAACTCGAACCTGAACATATGGCTCGAGTTGGACCCGTGGGCCGGATGGGCGGGAAATACCGCTTAGCTTTGTGTATGACCAATTGATGCCCGCTGCTCGGTACTCCCAGAAGGATTGTGCCTTGGACAGTTTGATAGATGGTATTGATAAAGAGTAGGGTGCGTGATTCTATGTATCTATGTACTTTACATCACGCCATTCTTGAACTGCATAAAAACATTGTCTTAATCGGCCATCGGCTTCCGCCTCCCCGACCAATGATCGGGGAGTGTTTCGTACTATATGCCCTGATGAACAGGGAATGCTTCCGGTAACCAGGCAATCCGGCCATTTGGTGCGAATAGAAAAGATGCGTGCAGCGAGCTATGTTATATTTCTTTATATTATAAGAAACATCTTCTAAAGAAAATAGTTCCTCCAAGGGTTCCTTTCTTCGGGTGTGGTATGTTGACAATAAACCATGAGTCTGGATGCCGGTGACACACGGATGTCCTTGGTTTTTAGGAACCAAGAATAATAGGCTGGAGGCTAGCGCCTATTTATTTTCACTTCCCTTGAGGCTGACCCATTATTTTCTGTAAGAACGCTAGCTTTAGGCTTCACCCGTCTGAGGTACGTATTCGGATTACCCGGGCGTAACAATCGCAGAGGTGCTCCCGTTACTTCCTAGCCGAATAATCGGAAACATAGGGGTAAACAAAGGAGCCAGGCAACCCAGCTTGGCAAAGGACTTAAGTCAAATAGGTGCATATAATGGCTTGAAAGGTATGGGAATGACATTGGTTCAAACAACATAGAAGAGGTTGTGAGATGAATATTGTAATTGGCCGCTTTAAAAGAAGCCCACATGTAAAGCTGGGTAGGACATATGAAGATGTGTACAGTGGCGACCTGTCGTGTTGCGGTTTATCCGAACTCTAGGTCGGGAGGCTAAAGCTCCAAGAGTAAAGCAAAGAAAGATAAAAAATCAAAGAAAAACGAGGAGTGTTGAAGACGACGCCGGACTAGGTGTAGAAACGCCGAAGCCGAGCGGTGTTCCACGGGTTGGGTTCGAGGCGGTTATTTGACGGGCTGCGGAGCGGTATGCCCCTCTTGCGAGCACTTCATCTACAATGAAAGGGCCCTCCCATTTGGGAGAAAGCTTGTGCTTCTGCTTCTCGGGGAGGAGGAGGACGAGCTCTCCCACGTTGTATGCCTTCGCCCGAACCTCCCGATTCTGGTAGCACCGTGCTTGCTATTGATAAAATGCGGAGCGTGCGCGCACGATGTCGCACTCTCCTTCTAGGGCGTCCAGGTCATTCTGCCGATCCAGCTTGGCCTCCTTCTCTTCGTACATGCGTACTCTAGGTGTGTCATGGATCAAATCACATGGGAGGACTGCTTCGGCGCCGTACACCATAAAGACCGGGTGTATCCTGTTGAACGATTAGGAGTGGTGTGCAACCCCCATAGCACGGAGTACAACTCCTCTACCCAGTGGCAATCTGATTCTTCGAGTAAGCGGATTAAGCAAGATTTTATGTCGCTCATAATTAGTCCGTTTGCTCGCTCTACCTGCCCATTAGTTTGCGGGTGGTACACCGAAGCGTAGTCGAGCTTTATGCCCATCTTAGCACACCAATCTTTAACCTCTTGGGCAGTAAAATTAGACCCATTATCAGTGATTATGTTGTGGGGAACACCATAATGGTGTACGACACCAGATATGAAGTCAACAACTGGTCCGGATTTAGCAGAGGTTACCGGTTTTGCTTCGATCCACTTAATGATTTTATTGACCATAACCAGTAGGTACTTCTTTTTCTTGGTCCCCCCTTTAAGTGGTCCGACCATGTCAAACCCCCAGACTGCAAATGGCCAGGTTATCGGTATAGTCCGAAGAGCTGTGGGGGGCGTATGGCTTTGATTTGCAAATAGCTGGCACCCAACACAATGTTGGACTAGCGTACGTGCGTCCGCACGGGCTGTGAGCTAGAAGAACCCTGATCGGAAAGCCTTACTGACCACGGCCCGAGCTGCTGTGTGGTGGCCACCCATGCTAGCATGTACCTCAGTGAGATGCTGCTGCCCCTCCTCTTCGGAGATGCACCTCTGAAGGACTCTCGTATTGCTCTTTTTATAGAGCTCGCCCTCATGGACCTTGTACGATTTAGAGCATCGAACTATGCGATGCGCCTCCGTCTGATCATCCGAGAGTTCTTGTCACAGGAGGTAGGAAAGCAAGGGCTCGGTCCATGGGGCAATTATGGCCATGATATCGTGGGCCGAAGGTGTTTCTTCGAGTGCGGATCCCCCGATGATAGAGTCATCAGGCTCAATTTCTGGGGGGGTGATCTGGGTGGCCTCATTGGTTGTGGTGCCACTGTCCCCACCCTGCCATACCACGGATGGCTTGAAGAGCCTTTCTAGAAAGGTGTTTTTAGGTACTGGGTCACGCTTGGCGCCCAGGCGGGCAAGGACATCCGCGGCTTGGTTACTATCTCTAGAGACATGATGGAATTCTAGACCATTGAATCAGGCTGACATCCTGAGGACGGCGTTTCTGTATGCCACCATTTTCGGGTCTTTGGCGTCAAATTCGCTGTTGACCTGGGAGATGGCGAGGTCCGAATCTCCTCACACCTCTAGCCGCCGAACACCCATCGACGTTGCCATCCTAAGGCCCTGCAACAGTGCCTCGTATTCAGCTGCATTATTGGAATCCATGTACATAATCTGTAGAACATACCGGATATTGTCGCCTGTGGGGGATATAAGGATCACCCCAGCCCCTAGTCCGGCTAGCATTTTAGAGCCGTCGAAGTACATCGTCAAGTGTGCGTATGTATTATATTCCCTGGGGAGTTCGGCTTCGGTCCATTCGGATAGAAAATAGGCCAACACCTGAGATTTAATAGCTCGGCGTGGTTTCTATACAATCTCAAAGGGAAGGAGCTCTATGGCCCATTTGGCAATGCAGCCCGTGGCATCCCTGTTATTGATTATATCATTGAGGGGTACCCCAGATACCACTATCTCCGAACACTCATGAAAGTAGTGTCGCAGTTTTCGGGATGCCATAAAGACCGTATATGCTATCTTTTGGTAGTGTGGGTATTGGGATTTGCACGGTGTGAGGACCTCTGATACATAGTAGACTGGTTTTTTAACCTGGAACTTGTGGCCCTCTGATTCCTGTTCTACGAGGAGCACCGCACTCACCACTTGATTGGTGGCTGATATATACAACAGCATAGATTCACCGATACCTGGTGCGGCCAGGATAGGGTTGCCTGCCAGGAGTGTTTTGATTTCCTCCAGAGCCGCGGTTGCTTCGTTGGTCCACTCAAAGTTTTTTGTATTCTTGAGTAGCCTGTAGAGAGGCAGTGCCTTTTCGCCAAGGCAGGAGATGAAATGGCTTAAAGCTGCCATGCAACCTGCCAACTTCTGCACGTGTTTGAGCTCCATCGGTATTGCTAGCTAGGACAGGGCCTTGATTTTAGCTGGATTGGCCTCAATTCCTCTATGGGAGACGATAAATCCGAGCAATTGGCCGGCGGGGACTCCGAAGATGCATTTATCCGGGTTGAGCCGTATATCGTAAGCTCATAATTTTCGAAGGTTAAGCGAAGGTCGTCCACGAGTTGATCAACTTTTTTGGTTTTAATGACCATGTTGTCTACGTATGCCTCGACTATTTTTCCGATTTGGTTTTCCAGGCATATTTGAACCATGCGTTGGTATGTGGCTCCCGCATTCTTTAACCCGAAAGGCATCGTGTTAAAGCAGAATGGCCCGTAGGGGGTGATGAATGCGGTTGCAGCTTGGTCGGACTCCTTCATCTTTATTTGGTGATATCAGGAGTATGCGTCAAGAAAGCATAGTGAGTCGTGCCCGGCAGTGGCGTCGATAATCTAATCTATGCGAGGTAAGGGGAAGGGGTCCTTGGGGCAGGCTTTGTTTAGGTCCTTGAAATCGACGCAGAGCCGCCAGGACTTGTCCTTCTTGGGTACCATGACCAGATTTGTTAATCACTCAGGGTGCTTGATTTCATGGATGAATCCGGCCTCCAATAGCTTTGCTAATTCTTCACCCATAGCCTGTCGTTTGGGTTCGGAGAATCGACGCAGTGTGTGTTTGACTGGCTTAAAGCCTTTTATGATGTTCAAGCTGTGCGCCGCCAGCCTCCGTGGGATGCCTGGCATATCCGAAGGGTGCCAGGCGAATATGTCCCAGTTTTTGCGTAAAAACACGCACAGCGCTTCATCAACTATGGGGTCCAGTTGTGCTCCGATGGACACCGTTTTATTCAGGTCTGTCGGGTGTACTTGGAATTTTACTATCTCATCAGTTGGCCTAAATGATGTGGATTTTGGCCTTTTACTGAGGACCACGTCGTCCTTGTTGATTGTAGTGCAGAGCATTGTTAATTCTTCGACTGCAAGGGCCTCAGATAGTGCCGCAAAGGCAAGCGATGCGGTCTTATTTTCAGCTCGGAGGGCTGTGTTCGGATCGCTAGCAAGCGAGATCATGCCGTTAGGCCCTGGCATTTTGAGCTTCATGTATCCATAATGCGGTATGGCTTGGAACCTTGCAAATGCCTCACATCCCAAGAGGGTGTGGTATCCTCTCTGGAAGGGCACAATGTGGAATAACAAGGGTTCAGATCTGTAGTTGTCGGGAGTACCGAACACTACGTCCAAGGTTATGCGTCCGGAACAGCGCGCCTCCCTGCCGGGTATAATTCCTCGGAATGTGGTATGACTATGCTCAATGCGGGATCTGTTGAGCTACATTTTGTCAAGCGTGTCCTCGTAAATGAGGTTCAGGCCGCTGCCCCCGTCCATCGGTACTTTAGTTAGTCTGAAGCCATCGATTATGGGGTCGAGGACTAGTGCGGCGGGTGCGTGGGTGGGGCAGGACCTTGGCTCATCCTTCTGATCAAAGGTGATAGGTGTGTCCACCCATGGCTGTGCGGCTGTCGCCTGGTAGACTTAGTCGAGCTCTCTAAGAGCCCTTTTCCTTTGATTGTTTGAAGAGAACGTCTCGTAAACTGTCAGGATGTTGTCGTCGTGGGGTGGCGTTGTTGATCGTCTATTGGGAGGTGTGAGACCCAGGATATTTTCGCCACTTTTGGCCACCTGCCTCACCACCCAACTAGCTCGAAGCATGTGAGTCGGATTTGCGTTGAGCAGGGCCGAGTGTATAGGGCATGGTTTATCCAGCAATTCATCCAAGACTGTTCTGGGTCTATTTTTTCTTTTCGCCAGGCTCGTGTTCGGGCGACTATCTCGCGTATGCTCGCTTTGCTTGGGCTTGCCTGGGCTGCAGGGCAGGGGCTGACTCCTTGCGCATTTGCTGTAACCTCCAGGTGCTTTCCATGGCGCAATATTTGCATACAATGTCCGATAATTCGGCGAAGTTTTGCACGTGGCGACGGGCGAGGGCATTTAAGATCCCTACGTCCCGGCAGTTGAACCAAAAAGCTTCAATTATTTCTTCGTCACGGCAGTCCGTTATCTTGTTTTTGGCCAGTAGAAATCTGGCCCAGTAATGATGGACCATTTCTTTGGGCTACTGCTTGATGTACATTAGGTCCCATAGGTCCGATCTTCCCGCATTCGGACAATATTTGACATGGGAGGTGGGTGGGAGAATTTTTAGAATTCCCGTCTGCTATGAGTCTGGAACGTCGGCGGTGGCGAGCCGCGCCTGGGCTATGTCCGGAACTGATCACACAGTGTTCGGTCGCGTGCCTGTACGTGGTTGGGCGGACTCAAGGTCAGATCCTATATCACAGGGCTGAGTCCGAACTCTTATCTTGATGGGTGTCCGTCTCCGGGCTAGAGACCCAGGTGTATACTGTCTTCAGCTTCGGAGGTCGCGATCCCTCCGCCTTTTCTTCCATGGTAGCAATGAGGCGGGTGATAGGCGGGACATGGATCTCTCTGCTGTCAGGTTTAAGCCCGATCTGGTTGTAGGCCGCAGGCCTGCTGACGGAGATTCCAATAGAGAGGAATCGATCCAACAGGTTGTTTACCGAAGAGACTCCCGTCGGGGCCATGCCTCCTGGATATTAGGCAGGATGTTCTTCGGGTACTTCGATGAGATCCGGCTTTAAGGCCAGATCCCAGATTGTGCCGGTCCCTTTTGTATCCACTGAGTCCGAGGTCAAGGCGTCGGGTTCAGTGGGTTCTACGGGAGCAGGGCTTTGCCGAGGGCGGGTGCCGGACTCTAAGTTTTGGTGGCCGGCTTCATGATTGGAGGTGAGGTTTTCGATCTGGTCCAAATGATCGATGAAGTCAGCGTGAAAAGTTATGCTGTCAAACATAAAGATCTGGCCAGGGACGAAGATGTCTTTGGTGCTGGCCGGGTTTCCAATGAGTAGGTGGGCCATCGATCCTTTGGCGACCCGCAGCGGAACTCTCAATGAAAGCACCAATGTCGGTGTCAAAACCGGCAGATCTTGGGTAGGGGGTCCCGAGCTGTGGATCTAGGATTAATGGTGAACAAGGAATGAAGAACACGGTGTTTACCCAGGTTCGGGCCCTCTCGAAGAGGTTAAACCGTACGTCCCGCTTGATTGTATTTGATGTGTATGATATGGTTACAAAGTCGATCTACCTCGAGATCAGGCGAGCTAAACCCTAGGTTAATGGGGTGATGGATGTTGCTCTAGTCCTGAAGACCAAAACCCCTTGGTTTATATAGACACCAGTAGGGTTAGGGTTACATGCAATCGGCTCCAATAAAGGAAAGACCATGCCTAATCTTGACTTGGAGGGCACACCACAACTCCGGAAATCTTCTATCCATCCATGGATCCGCACTCTAGCTGGGCTCCATAGCAGCCCTTCAGTCTGACCCACATGCAATGGGCCGGCGGCCCCGAGGACCCCTTAGTCTAGGACTCCCTTAGCGGGCATCAGCAAGGGTCATGATGGGCTCATGAGGGCCTCTCACGGGCAGTCTCCCAAAGCCGTCTCCCAAGGCCCCTCGTGGGGCGGACATCTCTAGGCTCGCCACCCCGCCTCGCACTGCAGATGGGTGACGCGAGCCACGACGAGCGGAGCCAGAAGGGCACCAGCGGGCGCAGACAGGGACGCTTCCCTCTTTGGTGCTAAGGGAACAAGGACGGCACGCGGGTTCCCAAGGCAATCCCCAAAGTTTGCCGTTCTGGTGCTAGAAGACCAGGACCGCGGGCTCGCCGGGACGGAGGTCATCGCCGAGCCCACCTATGCGTCATGCCCAGAAGCTTTGGTAGGCGGAGACTACTTTTGTCAGGATAAGTTGTACTCGTGTTCCCCTTCAAATCGGCCGTTGTGGTATCCCTTCTCGCCGAGAGTTTTTGGGGAAGAGGACCAGGGCCAATATAAATATAGCTAGGCCACCACCTTAGAGAGGGATCGAGTTCATCAACCGCTCAAGCCCGGATCGAGTTCATCCACCCCTCGAGCCCGAATCAAGTTCACCCACCCCTCAAGCCCGGAGTCGCTCCTGAAGCCTCCCAAGGCCACTTGTACTCGCATATTCATCCTCCCTCGCGAGGCAATCCACCACAAAGCAGACGTAGGGTCTTACACCGCAAGGTGGCCCAATCCTGGGTAAATTGTCTTGTTGAGTCTTCCTTTCCTCTCGCTCGAGCACGCCGGAGCATCGTCGTGTGGCGGTGAGTAGCGAGGCGTGACTTAGTGGAGTTCCTCGCACACACCCCAGAGTTTGAACCTTTCCTTGGGTCCCCAGAGCCCCGATTCCGACAATCACGTCCGAGGCAATTAGACCGACTCCTGCTTGCATATACTACTATTACTCCACACATCGAACACTATCCAGCATGCATCTAGTGTATTAAGTTAACAAGAATGGAGTAACGCCTTAACCAAGATGACATGATGTTGAGGGATAGATCCAATCAATAAGAACAAACCCCATATTTGTATCCTTAATGGCAACAATACAAATATGTGTCTTGCCCCTTTCTGTCACTGCGATTGAGCACCGCAAGATTGAGCCCATGAGAAAGCACGTCTCCCATTGCAAGAAAAATCAATCTAGTTGGCCAAACCAAATCAATAGATCGGAGAGAAATACAAAGCTATATAAATCATGCATAAAAGAGTCCAGAGAAGACTCAAATAATATTCATAGATAATCTGATCATAAACCTACAATTCATCGGATCTCAAAAAACACACCGCAAAAGAAGATTACAGCGAATAGATCTCCAAGAACATCGAGGAGAACATTGTATTGAAGATCAACGATAGAGAAGAAGCCATCTAGCTACTGATACGTCTCCAACGTATCTAGAATTTTTTATTGTTCCATGCTGTTATATTATCAATCTTGGATGTTTTATATACATTTACTAGCAATTTTATATCATTTTGGGACAAACCTATTGACATAGTGCCTAGTGCCAGTTGCTATTTTTTGCTTATTTTTTACTTTGCTAAATATCAATACCAAACGAAGTCCAAATGCCATGAAACTTTTTGGAGTTTATTTTCTGGCAGGAAGACCCCCAGGATGCTTCTGGAGGGCACGAGGGAACGCTCGTGGAGCTCACTAGGCACCAGGGCGCGCGCCAGGGGCCTCTGGTGCGCCTTGGTGGGTAGTGGGGCCCACAGGCACCCCTTAACCTACCTCCACCCCTATAAATACTATAAAATCCCAAAAAACCTAGGAGAGTCGACGAAACACTTTTTCCGCTGCTGCAAGTTCCAGAACCATGAGATCCAATCTAGAGGCCTTTTCCGGCAGCCTGCCGGAGGGGGTAACGATCACGGAGGGGTTCTTCATCATCCTTGTTGCCCCTCCGGTGATGCGTGAGTAGTTTACCACAGACCTACGGGCCCGTAGTTAGTAGCTAGATGGCTTCTTCTCTCTTTTTGATCTTCAATACAATGTTCTCCTCGATGTTCTTGGAGATCTATTTGATGCAACTCTTTTTGGCGGTGTGTTTGTTGGGATCCGATGAATTGTGAGTTTATGATCAGTTCTATCCATGAATATTATTTGAGTCTATGTTGAACTCTTTTATGCATTATTGTTATAGCCTCATATTTCTTCTCTGATTTATTGGTTTGGTTTGGCCAACTAGATTGATTTATCTTGCCATGGGAAGAGGTGCTTTGTGATGGGTTCAATCTTGCGGTGCTCAATCTCAGTGACCGAAAGAGACATGACATGCATGTATTGTTGCTATTAAGGGTAACAAGATGGGGTTATCCATATGTGAGTTTATCTTGCCTACATCATGTCATCGTTCTTATTGCATTACTCCATTTTTTCATGAACTTAATACACAAGATGCATGCTGGATAGCGCTCGATGTGTGGAGTAATAGTAGTAGATGCAGACAGGAGTCGGTCTTTTAATCTTGGACGTGATGCCTATATACATGATCATTGCCTTGGATATCGTCATGATTATTCGCTTTTCTATCAATTGCCCAACAGTAATTTGTTTACCCACCGTATGCTATTTTCTTGAGAGAAGCCTCTAGTGAAAACTACGCCCCCCGGGTTTATTTCCTATCATATATTAAATCCAAAATACCTTGCAGCAATTTTTTTTTGTTTTTTATTTTTGTTAGATCTATTTATCAAAACCTATACAATTTAATCTATCTCAATACTGTTGAGGGAATTACCACCCCTCCTACGCATTGGGTTGCAAGTTTTTGTTGTTTGTGTGCAGGTGTTGTTTACACAGTGTATCTTGGTTCTCCTACTGGATTAATAACCTTGGTTTCATAACTGAGGGAAATACTTACCTTTGGTGTGCTGCATCATCCTCTCCTTTTTGGGGAAATACCAACGCAGATTACAAGCAATCGGGAAGAATTTCTGGCGCCGTTGCCGGATAGACATTATAAACATCTATCAAGTACCTACGCATAAACTCTCATCTCCTTGCAATTACCTTATTTTCCATTTTCCTCTCATTTTCATCTCCCCCACTTCTAAAAAAGGTTTTTACAAAAATACAAAAAAATCGTTTACCTTTTTTTGTTTGCTTCTTTTGTTTGCTTGCGATCTTGTTTGCGTAGTCACGATGTCTCAAGAAAATACCAATTTGTGAGATTTTTTCAATACTAATAATAATGATTTTATTAGTACTCCTATTGCTCCTCCCGCCGCTAGTGTGGAGTATTTTGATATTAATGCCTCTTTGTTGAATCTTGTCATGAAAGAGCAATTTTCCGGTAATCCTAATGAGGATACCGCATCCCATCTAAACACTTTCGTATAATTGTGTGATATGTAAAAGAAAAAATATGTGGACAATGATATTGTGAAATTAAAATTATTTCCTTTTTCTTTGCGGGGTCGTGCAAAAATTTGATTTTCATCTTTGCCATGAAATAGTATTGATTCTTGGGCTAAGTGCAAAGATGCTTTTATTACTAAATATTTTCCTCCTGCGAAAATTATTTCCCTTAGGAACCAAATTATGAATTTCAAGCAACTTGAGCATGAACATGTTGCGCAATCTTGGGAAAAAATGAAATTGATACTAAGGAATTGTCCTACTCAAGGTTTAAATCTATGGTTGATAATACAAAATTTTTATGCGGGATTGAATTTTGTTTCTAGAAATCTTTTAGATTCTGCCGAGGGTGGTACCTTTATGGAAATTACTTTGGGTGAAGCCACTAAATTGCTTGATAATATTATGGCTAATTATTCACAATGGCTTACCGAAAGAGCACCTACTAATAAAAAGGTTAATTCTGTTAAAGAAATTAGTACTTTGGGTGAAAAAGTTGATGCACTTATGAAATTGGTTGCTAGTATAAGTGCTCCTATTGATCTTAATGATGTGCCTTTGTCTACTTTGACTGAGCAAAATAGTGATCCCATACATGTAAATTTTGTCTCGCAAAATAATTTTAATAACAATGCTTATAGGGGAAATTTTAATCCTAGGCCATTTCCTGTAAGTTCCTCTAATAATTATGGCGATTCCTATAGTAATTCTTATAATAATAATAATAATAGGATGCCATCTGATCTTGAGATTAATATTAAATAATTTATCAATGCTCAAAAAGTTTTCAACACTACAATAGAAGAAAAATTAAATAAGAATGATGATATGTCTTGGAGCATTGATAGAATTACTCATTATGTAGAAAATGTCAAGATTAAAAAATTTCCACCCAAGGTTGATATCAGTGAATCAATTAAAGCTCTATATGTCTGCATGGATGAAAGTAAGAACAGAACCGCTATGCTAAGAGCTAAAAGAGAATTTTTAGAAAAAGCGTTTTCGCTCGATTGCTTTCATAGTAATGATGAAGATGTTAAGACGATTGGTGTTTCTTCTATTGATTCCTTGTTTAGTAATATTAAAATTGATGATGAGAGGACTGAAGAAGAATCAACTTTAGTTAGAAGGCGTCCTCATAATTCGGAGGGTGAAAATCTTGTTGGAAAAATTGATAAAAGTGGGTTTAGAGAGGTAAAAACTTTAACTAGTGATGTGCCCACTCTTTTGGATTACAAAGACTTTAATTATGATAGTTGCTCTTTGATTGAATGCATCTCTTTGTTACAATCCATGCTAAATTCACCCAATGCATATGAACAAAATAAAACTTTTACTAAACATATTGTTGAAGTAATGATGAAAGCTTTAGAAGAAAAGTTAGAATTAGAGATTTCAATTACTAGAAAATTATATGATGAATGGGAACCCACCATTAAAGTCAATATCAAAAAATATGAGTGCAATGATTTATGTGATTTGGGTGCTAGTGTTTCCAGAATTCCGAAATCTCTATGTGATGTGCTAGGTTTTACCAATATGGAATAATGTTCTCTTAATTTGCACTTGGCAGATTCTACTGTTAAAAAGCCTTTGGGAAGAATTAATGATGTTCTTATCCTTGAAAATAGGAATTATGTGCCCAAAGATTTTATTGTTCTTGATATTGATTGCAATACGTCTTGTTCCATAATACTTGGTAGACCGTTTTTACGAACTATAGGTGCCGTGATTGACATGAAAGAAGGGAATATTAAATTTTAGTTTCCCCTAAGAAAGGGTATGAAACACCTCCCTAGAACTAGAATTAAGCCACCATATGATTCAATCATGAGGGCAACCTATGGAGCAAAACCCAAAGAAGACAATACTTGAATATATGCATTATGCCTAGCTAGGGGCGTAAAATAATAACGCTTGTTGGGAGGCAACCCAATAGTTATTCTTTAAATTTTTGTTTCTTTTATGTTTCTCAATAAATTTTCATTTATGCTACTATTTTGATTGTGTTTTCATGTTTTAATTAGTGTTTGTGCAAAGTAAAGCCTTTAGGATTATGTTGGATGATAGTTGATTTGATCTTGTTGGAAAACAGAAGGTTTCGCATCCAGTAGCAGAATTGTTAAAATTTACTGGAGCCTAGAAAGATTCTAATTTTTTTACAAATGATTGATATACAAATTTTCCACGTCTTACTAATTGTTCAGAATTTTTGGAGTTACAGAAATATGAGATAATTCAGTTTTCTACAGACTATTCTGTTTTTGACAGATTCTGTTTTCATTCCATTGTGTGCTTATTTTGATGAATATATGGATTGTATCAGGGGGTACAAGCCATGGTAAAGTTAGAATACAGTAGTTATAATGCAATAACCAAATATGAGTGGGTTGCAACAGTACTTAAAGTAGTGAATTGTGTTCTTATACTAACGGATCTCACAAAGGTTTTGTTAAGTTTTGTGTGATTGAAATTTTCATGTTTTGGGTGAGATCACGATGGATGAAGGAATAAGGAGTGAAAAGAGCCTAAGCTTGGGGATGCCAATGGCACCCCAAGGTAATATTCAAGGAGTACCAAGCAACTAAGCTTGTGGATGCCCCGAAAGGCATCCCCTCTTTCTTCTAACGACCATCGGTAATTTTACTTGGAGCTATATTTTTATTTGTCACATATCATGAGTTTGGCTTGGAGAGCCTTATATTATATGACTCTTTGCTTGTTTTCCTTTTTATTTTGTCACAATCATCCTTGATGGACACACCTATTTGAGAGAGCCATAATGATGCTATGATTTTTTAGAATTGCTCTATGTGCTTCACTTAAATTTTTTATCTATGGAATTTCTCTAGTACTTCACTTATATCTTTTTTAGCACGGTGGTGGTTTAATTTTTGAAGGAATAGTCTCATGCTTCACTTAGATTATTTCGAGAGTTAGTAAATTTTGAAGAAATATGCTGTCATGCTTCACTTAGATTATTTTGAGAGTTAGCAAACTTTTAAAGAAATATCCTCTCATGCTTCACTTATTTTATTTTGAGAGTTGAAAATGTTGAAGAAATATTTATGCTCCCGTGCTTCACTTAAATTTATTTGAGAGCTTGTTAGTAGCAATGGTAATATATGAATTTAGTCCTAAATTGATAGACATTCAAGAGGGATATAATAAAAACTTTCATGAAGATCATTGGATGTTATAAACTTGATTCCTTGTAATAGTTTTGAGATATGGAGATAGTAATATGTGAGTCATGTTGGTGAGTAATTATGCTTTAGTAAGAACATTGGTGTTAAGGTTTGTGATTCCCTATGCAAGCACGAAAGTCAATAGTTCTGCAATGAAGTTACATCCTACTTGTGGTGCATTATTCAGTGTTAGTTATGTTTAATGCACGTTTATGATCATTTTTGTTTCCTGGTTGGTCGCTTCTCAATCTATTTGCGAGCCTCCATTTGTACTAAGCGGGAATACTGCTTGTGCATCCAACTCCTTAAACCCAAATTGTGCCAAATGAGTCCACCATACCTACCTATATGCAGTATTTCCATGCCGTTCCAAGTAAATTTGTATGTGCCAACTCTAATTTTCAACATGAATTTCCTTTTTGTGTGCCTGTACCGCTCATGAAGCGGCAGGGGTGGACAATATTTTCCATTCTAGGTAGGTTATTCTCAAGACGAGTGTTTATTCACTTGTCATTGCACGAGAGTGTGGCAGGTAATAGGGATTCCCTGTCCCGAAATGATTTTTTTATTTTTATGATGTCAATAATAAAATCCTTGGAAAGTGTTGGTATGGAAGGCACCCGTGGATACGGCTAGCCAGGGATTGTGAAAGAATGGTGGAAAAGGAAATAAACTTTATTTTATGTTTGGGAACCGCCTATGATTTACCTAGCATGGAAGATATTGGGAATTCTCGGTCGTTTTTGTTGACAGGAAAAGCATTGCCTCTCAAAATAATTTGATCTCTCAATTTAAGCTAAGAGCTATGGCACCTCTACAAATCTCTGCTTCCCTCTACGAAGGGCCTATCTATTTACTTTTATGCAATTTTTATTTTTATTAACTCTCCATCTTCTCTTATAAAGCACTAACTAGGGAACACTATTATCATACTTGTGCATTGGATATAGCTAATATTGGAGTGTGTTTCATGAATGGATCAATGATTGAGCATAATGGGCTAGGGATAGCTTTCTTTAGCGTTGTATTTTGAAAGACATGGTTCCTTGTAGATATGCTTGAGTATTGATGTCCTCATGTCAAATGTAGACTATTGCTTTGAATCATCTAAAGTCCAAATGGTCATGCTACAAAAGAAAAGAATATGTGATGAGCATGTTAGGCAGCGTTCCACATCAAAAATTCTGTTTTTATCATTTACCTACTCGAGGACGAGCAGGAATTAAGCTTGGGGATGCTGATATATGTCACCAACGTATCTATAATTTTTGATTGTTCCATGCTGTTATATTATCAATCTTGGATGTTTTATATACATTTACTAGCAACTTTATATAATTTTTTGGGACTAACCTATTGACATAGTGCCTAGTGCCAGTTTATGTTTCTTGTTTGTTTTTTACATCGTAGAATATCAGTACCAAACGAAGTCCAAATGCCACGAAATTTTTTGGAGATTATTTCCTACAGGAAGACACCCAGGAAGCCTCTAGAGGGCACAAGGGATGCTCGTGGGACCCACTAGGCACCAGGGCACGCCAGGGGCCTCCGACACGCCCTGGTGGGTAGTGGGGCCCACGGGCACCCCCTTGACCTACCTCTGCCTCTATAAATACTCTAAAATCCCAAAACTCCTAGGGGAGTCGATGAAACACTTTTTCCGCCGCCGCAAGTTCCGGAACCATGAGATCCAATCTAGAGGCCTTTTCCGGCAGTCTGCCGGAGGGGGCAACTATCACAGAGGGGTTCTTCAGCATCCTTGTTGCCCCTCCGATGATGCGTGAGTAGTTTACCACAGACCTACGGGTCCGTAGTTAGTAGCTAGATGGCTTCTTCTCCCTTTTTAATTTTCAATACAATGTTCTCCTCGATGTTCTTGGAGATCTATTTGATGTAACTCTTTTTTGCGGTGTGTTTGTTGGGATCCGATGACTTGTGAGTTTATGATCAGTTCTATCCATGAATATTATTTGAGTCTTTCCTGAACTCTTTCATGCATGATTGTTATAACCTCGTATTTCTTCTCTGATTTATTGGTTTGGTTTGGCTAACTAGATTGGTTTATCTTGCCATGGGAAGAGGTGCTTTGTGATGGGTTTGATCTTGCGGTGCTCAATCTGAGTGACAGAAAGATACCTGACACACATGTATCGTTGCTATTAAGGGTAACAAGATGGGATTTATTCATGCGTGAGTTTATCTTGTCTACATCATGTCATCATTCTTATTGCATTACTCAGTTTTTCCATGAACTTAATACACTAGATGCATGTTGGATAGTGATACGTCTCCAGCGTATCTATAATTTTTGATTGTTCCATGCTGTTATATTATCATTCCTGGATGTTTTACATTCATTTTATAGCAACTTTATATCATTTTTTGGGACAAACCTATTGACATAATGCCAGTGCTAGTTGTTGTTTTTTGCTTTTTTTTACTTCATAGAATATCCATATCAAATGGAGTCCGAACGCAGCGAAACTTTTTGGAGATTTTTTTTCTGCCCAGAAGACAACTTGGGAGCCAAGGAAGTGCATGAGGGAAGGCCCATGGGGCGCACCACCCACATGGGTGCCAGAGGCCCCTGGTGCGCCCTGATGGGTGGTGGGGCCCATGGAGGTCCTTTCCACCGCCTCTCAGCTCTATAAATACCCAAATATTCCAGAAACCCTAGGGGAGTCTATGAAACACAATTCCAGCCGCCGCAAGTTCCAGAACCACAAGATCCAATCTAGAGCCCTATCCGGCACCTTGCCGGAGGGGAACATGATCACGGAGGAGTTCATCATCCTCGTTGGTGCTCCTCTGATGATGCGTGAGTAGTTTACCACAGACCTACGGGTCCGTAGGCAGTAGCTAGATGGCTTCTTCTCTCTTTTTGATTCTCAATCCAATGTTCTCCTCGATGTTCTTGGAGATCTATTTGATGTAATGACTTTTTGCGGTGTGTTTGTTGGGATTCGATGAATTGCGAGTTTATGATCAGTTCTATCTATGAATATTATTTGAGTCTTCTTTGATCTCTTATATGCGTGATTGTTATAGACTCGTATTTCTTCTCCGAAACTTTAGTTTAGTTTGGCCAACTAGATTGATTTTTCTTGCAATGGGAAGAGGTGCTTTGTGATGGGTTCGATCTTGCGGTGTTCTCACCCAGTGACAGATGGGGTAGCGAGGCACGCATGTATTGTTGGTATTAAGGATAAAAATATGGGCTGTATTCCTACATGAATAGATCTTGTCTACATCATGTCATCGTTCTTATTGCATTACTCCGTTTCTCCATGAACTCAATACACTAGATGCATGCTGGATAGCGGTCGATGTGTGGAGTAATAGTAGTAGATGTAGGCAGGAGTCGGTCTACTAATCTTGGATGTTATGCCTATATACATGATCATTGCCTTGGATATCATCATAATTATTTGCTCTTCTACCAATTGCCCAACAGTAATTTGTTTACCCACCATATGCTATTTTCTCGAGAGAAGCCACTAGTGAAATCTACGGCCCCCGGGTCTATGTTTTATCATATTGTTTTCAGATCTATTATTCCAAAAAACCAAAAATAGATTATGAAGACTTTAATTATGATAATTACTCTTTGATTGAATGTATTTATTTGTTGCATTCCATGTTAAATTCACCGAATGCCTATGAACAAAATAAAGCTTTTACTAAACACATTGTAGAAGCGGTGATGAAATCTTTAGAAGAAAAGTTGGAATTAGAGATTTCAATTCCCAGAAAGTTATATGATGAGTGGGAACCTACCATTAAAGTCAAGATAAAAAATTATGAGTGTTTTGCTTTATGTGATTTGGGTGCTAGCGTTTCGACAATTCTGAAATCTCTATGTGATGTGCTTGGTCGTTCCAATATTGAAGAATGTTCCCTTAATTTGCACTTGGCAGATTCTACTATTAAAAAGCCTTTGGGAAGAATTAATGATGTTGTTATTCTTGCAAATAGGAACTATGTGTCCATATATTTTATTGTTCTTGATATTGATTGCAATCCGTCTTGTCCCATCATACTTGGTATACCGTTTTTACAAACTATAGGTGCAGTGATTGATATGAAAGAAGGGAATATTAAATTTCAATTTCCACCAAGAAAGGGTATGGAACACTTCCCTAGAACAAGAATTAAGCCACCATAAGGGCAACCTATGGATCAAAAACCAAAGATGACAATACTTGAATCTATGCATTATGCCTAGCTAGGGGCATAAAACGTTAGCGCTTGTTGGGAGGCAACCCAATGAATAAAATAACTTATTTCTCTTTTTCTTTCTGTTTTTATGTGCTCACACAATTATCCTACTGTTATAATTGTGTTTTTATGTTTTAATTAGTGTTTGTGCCAAGTTAAGCCTTTGCGATAGCTTTGGGTGATAGTTGATTTGATCCTGTTGAAAAACAGAAACTTTTGCGTCCAGTAGCAGAATTGTTAAAATTCACAGAAGCGACGAAAAATTCTGCATTATTTACAAAAGATTGATATACAAATTTTCTATGTTTTCCTAACGTTTCAGAATTTTTGGGGTTACATTAGTATGACTAAAATTCAAGTCTTTACAGACTGTTCTGTTTTTGACAGATTCTGTTTTCGTTGCATTGTCAGCTTATTTTGATGAATCTATGGATTGTATCGGGGGGGGGGGGGGGTATAAGACATGGTAAAGTTAGAATACATTAGATATAATGCAATAACAAAATATGAATGGGTTTGCAACAGTACTTAGAGCAAAGATTGGTTTTCTTATACTAACGGATCTCACGAAGGTTTTGTTAAGTTTTTTTGTGATTGAAGTTTTCAAGTTTTGGGTGAGATCTCGATGGATGAAGGAATAAGGAGTGAAAAGAGCCTAAGCTTGGGGATGCCCATGTCACCCCAAGATAATATTCAAGGAGAACCAAGCAACTAAGCTTGGGGATGCCCCGGAAGGCATCCCCTCTTTCTTCTAACAACCATCGGTAATTTTACTCGGAGCTATATTTTTATTCGGCACATATCATGAGCTTTGTTTGGAGCGTCTTGTTTTATATGTTTCTTTTTTTGTTTTGCCTTTAAGTTTGTCACAATCATCCTTGCTGGACACACCTATTTGAGAAAGCCATAATGATGCTATGATTTGTTAGACCTAGCGGAGTGACCCACGCATTTGCGCGGCTAGATTTACTGTCCATTGAGTTTTTTTTTTCCTTATGTTTAGTTATTGGCATGCTTAGATAGAAATTTAAAATTGTAGGAAATTGGTAGCAAATAACATCGCGCAGGTGCCAGCTGATTTGAAACTTGCTCCATATTACAAATAATAGACGTTTAGTTATGCCTAGTGTCAAAATTTTAAAACTTTGACATGTAAATCATTTTGATTAGTTATATAGGGAGGAAAACCAATGTAAATGTCTGTCCAAGAATATTTGTAGAGTCTTATAACTTTCATGATTTATACATATATAATAATGTAAATAAATGTTAAAAACGTCATTTATCTGTGATATGGAGTGAGGCTTTGTCCATTCAATGATTTTGTACCCCTATGTGAACTGCTATTCATTTTAGTTCTGCTAAGTGATTGTAATTTGGCAGAATGTTTTGTTAAGTAAATTATGATATTGGCAATATTTGGAGTGTGCCAGTACAAGATGTATGGTCTATGGCCTGCTATGGAAAATTGTAGATGTATATATTTCACAAATTTTAAAATATGCTTCTATCGAAAAAATTAAAAATAATAATGGTGGCATTTAAACCTCGATTTATCTTCGTCCTCCCCATGTCTCTAGATGCTTTCACACATGATTCAGTTATCCATCAAAACATACTAAAAACATTTATTTCTAGCACACTCTCATCGGTGTCCTTTCTGAACATGCCAATTTTGTTTTGCATTGCCTTGTACTTCTTTAAGCACATTGACAGGACTCATTTTTTAGAAACCTACTGTTTAGGCGATGACATCGTTTGTTGTGTTTTCTTGCTACAATATGCGCACTCAAGCAAAATACTTGCATAACTATAGCATTCTTTTATCCGATGTCATGCATGTCATGTGTGGGACTGTTGTACCTGTACATTTATCTGACGCTTCAGTATGTATAACTTCTCCATCGCTGTTAACTGACATGAAAGCCTTGAGTGAATCTCCCTTATGTTTTATCCACGTCTTTTCGTACCACCGGAGATACGCATATTCATACCTTTAGAGCAAATTTTGCACACACACACTGGTACAGCGAGGTGCTATAGAAACGATTTTTAACCCCTTTCCGTGATGGTATTCAGAACCGTCGCCTAGTAAGTGACTGTGATAGGGGGGTCCTTCCCACATGACCCAGAAACCGTTGGGGATAGGCCCTCCTGGCACACACGCTCGGCAAAATGATGTCGTGTGCGATGGGCGAGCGATCAAATACGATTATACAGGCCCAATCGGTTCCGGTCGTAAGTACATCCCACACTATTAGTCCCAAACAAACATTTCCGTTTGTTATGTACATTCCACACAGTCAATCCAAGGAATACGTTTCCGTTCTTATGTACATCTCACACAGTCAATCCAGGGAAAACGTTTCCGTTCGTATGTACATCCCACACAGTCAATCCAGGGAAAACATTTCCGTTCGTATATACATCCCACACAGTTTTATGTATAGGCTCGTGTGTGATAGGTGTAACTATGACACACGCTCTACCTCGGTTAACCGTTTGCTTTTATTCAACTACATCACACATGATTTGATGAAAAAAACTGTATGGCATTGGGCTATCTATCACAAGCACTTTTACTGTTAGAACCGTTTGCAAAGTTCCATGACCCATTTAGCAGGTTTATTAGTTTACAATTAATAATTCTAGTATTACGCAAATTCACATTTCATATCAAACAGCTATTTGCCAATTTCATATCATGCACATAAATATATTTTAACATCACAGTACGATAGCTACCTGAAAACAGCACAGTACAGCATATAGCTAGTTCAGCTTCATAAGAACAATATTAGAACAATATATTCATTTCCATAATTGAGATCATCCAGGCTCGTCTTATCCACCTCTGCTTTCTGTTCAGTAAGAACCTTTTTTGCACTGGCCAACTGGGAAAGTGCCTCCTCCGTCGCCAACACCATCTTAGCAAAGTCTGATTTAAAAAATCTGAGCTCATTCCCCACCTTCCTCTTTTTATCCCGCATCTTCAAATATTCTTCAGCGTTGACAACACTTTCTCTAAGCCTACCTCTGTTCTCTTCCTCATACATGCTCCAAAGCTTTGCTAGGCACATCTTCAAAGACTGTGGCCACTCTTGATCAACCCACTCCAGGTAAGAACACTTCCGTTCATCCTATAATATTTAAAACTAGATCAGTAACAATTGTAGGGGAAATGGGTTTATAGCAACATAGAAAATCACCAATACTTATTTTGAAAAACTGAAGAAACAGGTTAATTATGACATATCTTCTCAAAAAGATCAATGTGCAAATGAGTTAATTGCTACTGAGACAACAACCAAATTCTGAATCATCAGAAGCTATAATTAACTACAAAAATGCTACAAGTTCTAACTCATGTACTATAAATAACAAATTGAACATTTTATGAGGAAGCTAAATATAACTGCAACAGCATAGCGATAGTGTTTGGATGACAGCAAATTGATACTAACAGGTGTGTACATGCACACATTTAGTAACATAGAACTAATAGCACTAAGGCCGTCCACTATGTATGCCAAAACCGGTGTAAAAACAACTGTTGCTACATTTCGCACTGGTGCCCTGCACTGGCAAGCCAATGTAGCGGAAAAAAATCAGGGACCCGGACTCCGGAGCACCTTGTTGCTCCGATGCCCAGTTCCTTCGTGCCATAAAGATTTAGTATTTTACTACTTGGCTGCTCGGATGTGTGGACCAAAGTTGGCTGCACAAAATGCTGAAGCAGTGCCAAATAATTTTCTAATGGCACCGCTGATGAGATGGCAACATTTTTAGATACTAGGTACAAATTGTGACACTGTCTTAACATCCAGAATAACATAGCATAGTGACAGTGTCTGAATCACATCTAACAAATGATTTGTAACAATGAAAGTGGGGCTAACCTTTTCTGCACATGCCAGAAACTTCCTCCCACTGTCCACAGATTCAAACGCAACTAGCTTCATGCATGGATATTGATGGTGACAACGAGCAGAAAGATCTTCAGCCACTCCGCTCCATTCTTTGCTACGGATGGTCCTAGGGAGCTACAAGAGGAAGAAATGACTCAAATCGACTGCCGGGTTAAAATCCCTCATTCCAAGTCATAGCCCGAGAGAGAGAAGAGAGGCATACCCGGGTGGTGAAGGAGTCGTTATCGGAGGAGGAACCGCTAGAGAGGTCATTGAAGAAGACCATGGCGACCCCGGCGGTAGGATGCGAGACGGCGAGAGCGAGGAAGCAAGCGAGGAAGCACCTATAGCTTAGGAAGGAAGGAAGAAGGAAACAGGGGAAATGTGACTTGTGGTCGGGGAGAAAAGGGGGTGGGGAAGGGGGGCGGGGGTAGATATTTCGGCGGTAGGCCAAAAATTTCGAAATGTGGAGGGAAACTTTGCGCGCGGTGCCGCCGGACACCATTCACTTTGAACGACTGTGTGCATCGCAAACGATTCTTCTACTTTACGCGCATGGGATGAGTTTGATAATCCAAATTTTGGTGAAAATTTCCCTGGGTACTGTCCTCATCCACGTCATTGCATAATTTAACATCGCTTGCTAATTTGGGCACACAAAAGAGCGTACAGCACATAGACCACACTTACTGAATTGAGCAATTTTAGTAATTAAACAGAGCCAGTTAACCTAAACATTGCACTCACAAAATACCAGCATTAAAAACAAAGCCTAAGTACGCATAATTTTAAGAAAGCCGCCGCCGCGCCGGCCTATGCATTGCCGGTGTGAGATGAGATGTCGATGACTTGTCCTGGCGACATGCCGCCGTTGGTGCACTCCGTGTCCCCCCTGCTGAAGTCGGCCGCGTCCTCGTCCTCTTCCTTGGCGCCGCCCTCAAGGTTGTAGTACTCGTAGTAGTGGTTGCGCCAGAGCTCGCATTGGTACTCCACCGCCGATTCCTTGATGGACAGACTCTTCTCTACCTCGACCTCGTCCACGCGCAACTCCTCCTCCTGGTGCTCCTCAATCTCCACCGCCTCCTGCATCTCCAGCTCTAGCTCAGCGATCTCATGAGGAAGCAGGTGCTCCATGGCCACCACCGCCTTTTCGGACATGGGTTGCATGCTGGATTCCGAGGTGGCCTGGAATATCTTGGCGTGTGCGTCCTCGATCTTGGCGTGGATGGCCTCGACCCGGGCCAGGGCGACATCGGCGGCACGGACGGCAGCGCGAGCGCTCTCGGTGTTTGCAGCCGCCGTCGCAGTAGCAGCTGCAGCCGTCTCGGCTGCTGCAGCTGCCCTGTCGGCTGCCGCAGACGCCCTCTCAATGGATGCGGCCGTGCTCAATGCGGATGCGGCGGCACTCTCGGTGTAGGCGGCCGCGCTCTCGGCGCAGGAGGCGGCGCTCTGGGAGGACGCGGCCACCGTACGGGCCTTCACGAAGCGTTTCCACGATGTCAACTTTGCAAGAAGGGGTTGTGGGAATGGGGATCGGGATTCGTGGATTCAGGGGTTGCCGGCACTGGAGTAGATGAGCCGGCGAAGCTTAAGGAGGAAGACTTAAATAGACCCACGAATTTTCATCGCAAACGGTTCCTACAAAAAACTATGTGTGATGTTGTTGATATTTTTTATTGAAAGACGAATTTGGAGTAAAGTGGCAACGGATGGTGTTTTAAATGTACGAGAAAATTTGTAGTACTAATACAATTTTCATGTAAAATTTTAGAAAATTTCAGGGGCCATTTGACCTTTTAAGACATTTAAGTGATTTTCTAGCCATTTAATGACCGTAATTCAAATTTGAACTACATGTACATGCAACAGCTAACCATAATGGTTTAAAAAGTCATATTTTGTGTACTTATGTGCAAGTTAATTCCATGTGCAGTAAATTGGAAGGAATTTTCAAACATATTTGTCTCACGGCTATGACACAATTAAGCATCGAGTGCCATGGCATTTAAATTCCAAAAAATTAAAAAAGATCAGAAACACATGAAACCTTGCTTGATGTAATGTCATGCCACCAAGATGATGTGGTAATTTTTTTTGCATGTTTGACGAAAGTTTGGACACACACCCCTCATAACCGAAGCAACTCACTAGAAGGCTCATGGTTCCGAGAGGGAACAATGCATGTTTGATGACGAACGGGCAATAGCTTCCTCTTACGGGATTCAAAAAAATTCTGTAGTTAACGTGCACTAATACAACTGTCGTGTCAAAATTTGGAAAATTTCAGGGGTCATTAGACCTTTTTAAGACATTTAAGTGATTTTCTAGCCATTTAATGACCGTAATTCAAATTTGAACTACATCTACATGCAACGGCTAACCATAACGGTTTGAAAAATCATACTTGTGTACTTGTGTGCGAGTTAATTCTATGTGCAGTAAATTGGAAGGAATTTTCAAACATATTGGTCTCACGCTCTGGACACATGCATGGAGTGTCATGGCATTTAAATTCCAAAAAATTAAAAAAATATCAGCAACGCATGAAACCATGCTTGATGTAATGTCATGTCACCAAGATGATGTGGTAAAAAAATTGGCATGTTTGACGAAAGTTTGGACACACACCCCTCACAAACCGGAGCAACTCACTTGAAGGCTCGTGGTTCCGAGAGGGAACAATGCATGTTTGATGACGAACGGGAGATAGCTTCCTCTTACGGCCTTCAATTTTTTTCTACATTTAACGTGCACTAATACAACTCTCATGTGAAAATTTAGAAAAATCTAGGGGTCATTTGAGCTTTTAAAGACATTTAAGTGATTTTCTAGCCATTTAATGACCGTAATTCAAATTTGAACTACATCTACATGCAACAGCTAACCATAACGGTTTGAAAAATCATATTTGTGTACTTGTGTGCGAGTTAATTTCATGTGCAGTAAATTAGAAGGAATTTTCAAACATATTGGTGTCACGGCATGGACACATGCATAGAGTGCCATGGCACTTAAATTCCAAAAAATTAAAAAATGATCAGAAAAATATGAAACCTTGCTTGATGTAATGTCATGCCACCAAGATGATGTGGTAAAAATATTGGTCTGTTTGATGAAAGTTTGGACACACACCCCTCACAAACCGGAGCAACTCACTAAAAGGCTCGTGGTTTCGAGAGAGAACAATGCATGTTTGATGACGAACATGAGATAGCTTCCTCTTATGGCCTTCAATTTTTTTCTACATTTAACGTGCACTAATACAACTGTCATGTGAAAATTTGGAAAATTCTAGGGGTCATTTGACCTTTTAAAGACATTTAAGTGATTTTCTAGCTATTTAATGACCGTAATTCAAATTTGAACTACATCTACATGCAACGGCTAACCATAATGGTTTGAAAAATCATATTTTTGTGTACTTGTGTGCGAGTTAATTCCATGTGCAGTAAATTGGAAGGAATTTTCAAACATATTGGTGTCACAGCCTGGACACACATGCATGGAGTGCCATGGCATTTAAATTCCAAAAAATTTAAAAAATGATCAGAAACACATGAAACCTTGCTTGATGTAATGTCATGCCACCTAGATGATGTGGCAAAAAAAATTGGCCTGTTTGACAAAAGTTTGGACACACAACCCTCACAAACCGAAGCAACTCACTAGAAGGCTCGTGGTTCCGAGAGGGAACAATGCATGTTTGATGACGAACATGAGATAGCTTCCTCTTATGGCCTTTCAAATTTTTTCTACATTTAACGTGCACTAATACAACTATCATGTGAAAATTTGGAAAATTCTAGGGGTCATTTGACCTTTTAAAGACATTTAAGTGATTTTCTAGCCATTTAATGACCGTAATTCAAATTTGAACTACATCTACATGCAACGGCTAACCATAACGGTTTGAAAAATCATATTTTTGTGTATTTGTGTGCGAGTTAATTCCATGTGCAGTAAATTGCAAGGATTTTTCAAACATATTGGTGTCACGGCCTGGACACACATGCATGGAGCGCCATGCCATTCAAATTCCAAAAAATTAAAAAAATGATCAGAAACACCAAACCTTGCTTGACGTAATGTCATGCCACCAAGATGATGTGGTAAAAAAATTGGCCTGTTTGACGAAAGTTTGGACGCACACCCCTCACAAACCAGAGCAACTCACTAGAAGGCTCGTGGTTTCGAGAGGGAACAATGCATGTTTGATGATGAACGGGCGATAGCTTCCTTTTATGGGCTTCAAAAAAATTCTACTGTTAACATGCACTAATACAACTATCATGTCAAAATTTGGAAAATTCCAGGGGTCATTTGACCTTTTTAAGATATTTAAGTGATTTTCTAGCCATATAATGAGTAATCCAAATTTGAACTACATCTACATGCAGCGGCTAACCATAACGGTTTGAAAAAAATATTTGTGAACTTGTGTGCGAGTTAATTCTATGTGCAGTAAATTAGAACGAATTTTCAAACATATTGGTGTCACGGCTTGGACACATGCATGAAGTGCCATGGCATTTATATTCCAAAAAATTAAAAAATCATCAGACGATGTAAATATCTGGTGTTCAAAAAAGAAAATGTAAAGATCTGGCAAGACAACCGGCCCCCACACGATTGGCACTATATTTCGCGCGTCGAGGATTGGAAGGTGAGTGGCGCGGGTTATTAATCAGACACGGTTCTGTATTGGAAACCGTCAGCTATTAAGTTCACACATGGATTTTGCTGCGGGAATCGTGTGTAATTCAAACTACAGTACTCGTAAATTCTTGCGACCGGCGTGTGTACTGTTCCCTTCGATCTAGATTTCGGCCGCCAATAAATACTACCTTACTCACGTCGTCCCGCCTGCATTCTCATCTACGTCCTTGCCTCGCTCGCCCTCTCTCTCTCTCTCTTTCTCTCTCTCTCTCAAATCTCGGCCATGGCGCCGCCGATCTGCCCACGCACCGACGAGGAGGCGCCATACCCTGAGGACGCTAAGTCGAAAAGCAGCGACGAGGAGGACCCCTACACGCCGCCGGACGAGGTTGCGCCGGACCCCCCAACTTTGGAGTGGTTTTGGGGCCAGTACAATCATTGTCTATGGAAGTCGCTGCCGCCAGCTGAGAAAGCCAGTCAAGTGGCGTTCAAGAAGGAGATGGCGGACGAGGAAGGTAGGTACCAGGCGGCCTGTGAAGCCCGTGATGTCGCCTGGAAAAAGGAGGCGGTGGAGCTTTGCGGGCGGGCGCGTCTTCGTGCGGAGGAGGTGTACGAAGACGGGTACTTCACGAGGAAGGTCAAAGGCGCTAGGCGCCTTATCGCTGTGTGGAGGTGGGCCGATGAGCTCCAGCGTGCCACCGACGAGAAGCTCCGGTGGGCGCCCAACGAAATGGCAAGATCGTTCACGCTCGTCCGCCAGCAAGAGGTAGATTGGTACGTCAAGCGCTGCGAGGCGGAGGAGGCGGAGTACCGCCTCCGCGCCGGGAAGATGCCGCGCACCAGGGAGCTGCTGGCGAGGGGCTGCCAAAATTCTGCCCCCAGGAGGGATTATTAGTTTAAGTATTGTTCGTTTTCAATTTTATGCATTGTACCTAGTAGTTAAGTATCATCATGTATATGTGATGATATTATATATATTATGTGATGAACTAATGAACCATTAATATATATTATGAATTCCATTTTCTATCTGTTTTTGTATATTAATTTGTATCTAGCTATTATCATCCACATATACAGAATGGAAATCATATATACACACATTAAAACAGAACATATAAGAACGGAAAACAGAGTACACACATTGAAACAGAGCAATAAACAGAGCAATATTATGATTGCTGTGAATACATAGCGATCCACGTCGAAACGACTCAACAAAATAAAATGCGTCCATGAGACCATGACCAGCAGCCCTTGCCTACGGTAGCTCTTGGCTCTGCCTGAACTCGTGCAGGCGTTCGTCCAAGCGGTCGACACGCTCGCGGTACATCTGGAGCGCGATCTCGAGCTCCAAGTTGGCTATTTCATCGGAGATCACCAGCTCGAGGATGCGACGGACATGTTCCTCTATTGCGCCCAGGTGGACACCTAGGCCAAGGAGGTGGTCGAGCTTAGCGACCAGCGCGTTGGCATCGAGCGGGCCGTGGACAAGGCGAACGGCGCAACCCATGCGAACGGCGCGACAGGCGTCCGGTGCAAGTACGGCGCGGCCGGCCTCTGGTGCAAGTATGGCGCAAAGGGCCTCTGCCCACTCCTGGCGAGGAATGGGGGTACTGACGGGACGTGTACCCAACTGCGACGCCCTGTCGACAGCAGGCAAGCGCCGATAGATCCGCTCTAGCTGTGCGGCGCGCCGCGCCTCTCGCTCTGCGGCGCTCCAACGGTCTCGCCGTGCGGCGAGCCACAACCTATCGACGTGGACGCGCCTAGCTTGCTCTGCAGCGCGCCATCGGTCATGTTGTGCGGCAAGCTGCAGCCTCTCGGCGCTGACATGCCTATCTTGATCCGCGGCGCTGAAGCGCCATGCACCAAGGGTCTGCTCAACCCTGGCGATGATGCGCATCACGGCGTCATCCATCGCATTGCCGGGGAGCCCCTCGGCCTCGACGGGCCGTGCCGCCTTCTCGTTTTCCTCGTCAACGAGGTTGATGGCAGAGGCGGCGCTTTGGTGGGTTGGCATGCTTGGAAAAGGTGGATGTGCTACAGGCTGCGCTTGTTGCCTCCGTGCGTCGCGCGCCGCCTAGGTTTATGCGCAATATCGCTGGGTGGCGGGAAACCGGTGAGGAAATGGCGGGAAATGATGGCGTGTTCATAAAACGACATTAATTAATGGAAACTTAGCATAGAAGGAACATCGAGCTAGCACAAGAAGTAGATGATGATCAGATGATCGTTTATCCTAGTTAATTATGCATGTAATAGTTTACTTTGGTGTGTGAAAATGTCATGTGTGTACTAGCCACCTATGTAATTGGATGTTTGCCGCGTATTACACACATCTTGTTTATGTGAAACGTTTCTGTTCTCTTGGCTCAACACAAACAGTTTATCGGAATGAATTGTATGCCCTCCAGTGCACACACCATGATCTGGCTGAACCATTTTTGTTGCGTTGCCTAATCGAAAACATTTCATCCGAGTGAACCGTATGCCGTATATCGCACACACCTTGATCTGGCTGACCGTTTCTTTTGTGTTGCCTAATCACAAACTGTTCATCCGAGTGAACTGTATGCCGTATATCACACACACCTTTATCTGGCTGTCCGTTTCTGTTGTTCTGCCTCATCACAAACAGTTTATCCGAGTGAACTGTATGCCGTATATCGCACACGCCTTCATCTAGCTGCCCGTTTCTTCTGTTCTGCCTCATCGCAAACAGTTAATTCAACTGAACCGTATACCCCGCATCGCACACGCAACTAAAATCTGAACCGTGTTTGATGTATCCTTCATCGCAAATGTTTTGCATTTTTTACTGTTTTTTTACATCACCGTTTGCGATTAATGTATCGCACACAGTTTCATCAAAGGGTCTCTGTTCGTAGTGTCGCGTTAGCAGCATCCTGCAATAGTGACATACAACTTTAATTTTTTGCCATTCGTTGACCAATTTTGACCCAACGATATACATATTGTTCCCTTTAGAGAAATTTCTGTATTTACTTTTACTATTTTTCCACAATTCTGCATATGCTAACTTCAAATATTGGTTCTTTGTTGACTAATTTTACGTTGTTTCTTATCATGGGTTTCATCTATACAAAGAGTTGTGCTCTTAAATTTGCCTTTATTTTCCATGGTTAAATTTATGCCAAAATTTAGATTTTTATATACTATGTGCCGAATCAGACTCGTAATATTACTAATTTGGATTTTTAATGGTAGAGACCACGGTTTTTTATTTTTGATTTCTAATTTCTAATTCCGTACTCCCCAAAATAGTGTTGTATTATTTCTATTTTTAAGATTAACAAAATTAGGAAGAGTATTGCATATGGCTGAAATGTCCATAGAATTTGTGTGGTTGTATTTATTGAGTAATCACTATCACTGTTTCCCTAAGAAAAGAGTAATCGCTATCGCTTTGAACCTGCATATCACTGATCATGGAACGAATAGTGAAGTTATTCTTATGTGGTGGATTCATACCCTTCTAGTGCATCCGCACAAAATATAGCTTTTTTTGTCTATATTTCACAATGTATCATGTGATTTCAGTCTTGGCACAAATAAGATGGAGACGTACATTTTGACATGCATGCAAGTTGGCCTAACTGTAGCATACATTGGACATGCATTCAAATTAGCCTAGCAAATCGAATTAGCATGTATGTTTGTTTAATTGGACCCCGGCTAGCGGCCTATGCTGCTATAGAAGAATCTGCACGTGCACGTCTTCTGCTTGTATGCGCGGTGCAGCTCTTCCTGTCCAGAGATTTTTCAATTAGTACGTGAATCAATTGCCGTGCTTCTTCCCAAGCTTTTGGGTCGTTAGTTTTTTTATTCCTTCTTCCTTTCTACGCAGGTCTCTTAGTTCGTTTTTTTCTCACGTCAGCTTCTTATAAATCGTTTTAAAGGCAGAATCCACAGTTTTTTTATTTAAGGAAAGCGTAGTCTGAGTGCCTTGTCTCCTTATAATTCTATTTCTCAACCGATGCTTCCATTTTTTTATATAGAAAACGGTGCTCCTTTTTAGGATTCCATTGATCTACCTTATGAATGTGCATATGCATATAGACACGTGACAGTTCAATATTCTGATATGTACGTGTTAACATGTTACGTAAAATCTTTTAAATATGAACCATTATTATTCTTATCAAACGGTATCAGAAGTTCGTGAGAAATTAAGGATATTTCCTAGGCATATTTCTTTTGGGCTGATATTTCATATCTATCTGATTGATTTTCTTCTTCTTTTGGGCAGATTCTCAGAAATTTGGTATGCTCTCATTTTGGAAAATAAATGTAAAATGGTAGGGAAAGGGTTTTTCTTAAAAAAAAATTGACACCATATATTATTTTGTCCATGTAGAAAAATTGCTAATTATATTTTAGTTATACATGTTAATGATTGGTTGCATTTCATATATGAATCTAATTACCATTTTCATGTACAGTTCTTTTTTAGATTTCATATAGTCGTAAGAACCTTTTCTTTATTCTAGTTCTACTTATCGAGACCATATATGGTTATGTTGCGTTAGACATAATTGCATGTGTATCTGAACGTCTATCGAATGTTCACATAAGTTATTGTGCTGGCTTCCATGTACTTGATCCATATGCGTTGCAGAGTCCAAAAAATAAATTAATTTTGTAATTTATAAGCCCAACTACAATCCTGGCTGCCTTTTTGTTGGAGGATACTGATGTATGATTTTTGGTGTCCTTCCTTTCTACGCGTACGTGACTGTTTTTTTCCTTTTGAATGAGAAGTCCATGAGCAGTTAAGGATATTTCCTAGACATATTTTTTTCCTGATATTTCATATCTATCTGATTGATTTTCTGCTTCTTTTATGTACGTGTGATCTATTAATTTATACATGGCATGTTTCTTTTTTTTTATGGAAAGATCTGTCCGTAGGTTTGTCTTTCCTTCTCTTTGCTTCGTTTACATGTACCTGCCCATAATAGACTTAGTTTGATACGTTCTATCAATCCGGACGGAAGCTAATCGTCTAGTGTCCGATGGTAACACGTATTCCTATATACGTAGCACTTTTTTTCCTTCTTTTTCTTCTTTTGAATATTCTAGCACGTTTTCTTTTCTTTTTACATTATGTCGGTGCATCTCATCCGTGTCAATGTGTTAAAACATGTACAAAATATTGTTGTACGTAACTTTTATATTTTTTAATCTCAACCATTATAATGTAAATCAATGGATTATATATTTCTAACATATGTGGACAAACGTGATGTCTTGTTTGACTTCTGTTTTAATTATATAATAGATTGCTCTATGTGCTTCAGTTAAATTTTTTGAGCTACGGAATTGCTCTAGTGCTTCACTTATATATTTTTGAGCATGGTGGTGCTTTAATTTTTGAAAAAATTCTTTAATACTTCACTTATATTATTTTGAGAGACGAAATATTTTATGCTCATGTTCTTCACTTAAATTTGTTTGAGAGCTTGTTATAAGCATTGGTGATATATGAAATTAGTCCCAAAGTGAAAGATATTAAAGAGAGATATAATAAAAACTTTCACGAAGATCATTGGACATTATAAATTTGATTCTTTGTAATAGTTCTGAGATATGATGATAGTAATATGTGAGTCATGTTGGCGAGTAATTATGCTTTAGTAAGAATATTGGTGTTAAGGTTTCTGATTCCCTATGGAAGCACGAAAGTCAATAATTATGCAATGAAATTACATCATACTTGTGGTGCATTATTCGCTGTTAGTTATGCTTAATGGTCATTTATGAGAATTGTTTCTTGGTTGGTTACTTCTCAATCTTTTTGCTAGCCTTTCCTTATACTAAGTATGAATATTACTTGTGCATCCAAAATCCTTAAACCTAGTTATGCCATATGAGTCCACCATACCTACCTATATGCGCTATTTCTGTGCCGTTCCAAGTAAATTTGTATGTGCCAACTCTAATTTTCAAAATAAATTTTCTTTTTGTGTGCCTGTACCGCTCATGAAGCGGCAAGGGGTGGCCAATATTTTTCCATGCTAGATGTGTTATTCTCAAGATGAGTGTTTATTCACTTGTAATTGCACGAGAGTGTGGCGGTAATAGGCATGCCCAGTCCCGAACTGAAAAAGAAATTTACATTATGTTGTCAAGTAATAAATTCTTTGAAAAGTGTTGGTATGGAAGCCACCCGTGGATACGGTTAGCCATGGATTATGGAAGAATAGTGGAAAAGGAATAAACTTTATTTTATGTTTGGGAACCGCCTATGATGTATCTAGCATGGACAGTATTGGGAATTACTCGGTTGTTTTCGTTGACGGGAAAAGCATATCTCTCAAAATATTTATCTCTCAATTTAAGCTTTGAGCTCTGGCACCTCTACAAATCTCTGCTTCCCTCTGTGAAGTGCATATCTATTTACTTTATTTTTTTATTTGAGTCTCCATCTTCTCTTATAAAGCAACAATTAGGGAGCACTATGATCATACTTGTGCATTGGATGTAGCTAATATTCGAGTGTGTTTCATGAATGGATTAATGATTGAGCATGATGGGCTAGGGATAACTTTCTTTAAATGTCCAAATGTCCACGCTACAAAGGAAAATAATATGTGATGAATATGTTAGGTAGTATTCCACATCAAAATTTTTGTTTTTATCATTTACCTACTCGAGGAGGAGTAAGAATTAAGCTTGGGGATGCTGATATGTCTCCAACGTATCTATAATTTTTTATTGTTCCATGCTGTTATATTATCATTCTTGGATGTTTTACATTCATTTTATAGCAACTTTATATCATTTTTGGGGCTAACCTATTGATATAGTGCCCAGTGCCAGTTGCTATTTTTTGCTTGTTTTTTTACTTCACAGAATATCCATATCAAACGGAGTCCAAACGCAGCAAAACTTCTTGTAGATTTTTTCTGCCTAGAAGACAACTTGGGAGCCAAGAAAGTGCACGAGGGAAGGCCCATGGGGCCCACCACCCACCTGGGTGCGCCAGAGGCCCCTGGTGCGCCCTGATGGGTGGTGGGGCCCACGGAGGTCCTTTCCACCGCCTCTCAGCTCTATAAATACCCAAATATTCTAGAAACCCTAGGGGAGTCGACGAAGCACAATTCCAGCCGCCGCAAGTTCCAGAACCACGAGATTCAATCTAGAGCCCTATTCTGGCACCTTGCCGGAGGGGAACACAATCACGGAGGGGTTCATCATCCTCATTGGTGTTCCTCCGATGATGCGTGAGTAGTTTACCACAGACATACGGGTCCGTAGGCAGTAGCTAGATGGCTTATTCTCTCTTTTTCATTCTCAATACATTGTTCTCCTCGATGTTCTTGGAGATCTATTTGATGTAATGAATTTTTGCGGTGTGTTTGTTGGGATCCGATGAATTGCGAGTTTATGATCAGTTCTATCTATGAATATTATTTGAGTCTTCTTTGATCTCTTATATGCATGATAGTTATAGCCTCGTATTTCTTCTCCGAAACTTTTGTTTGGTTTGGCCAACTAGATTGATTTTTCTTGCAATAGGAAGAGGTGCTTTGTGATGGGTTCGATCTTGCGGTGTTCTCACCTAGTGACAGAAGGGGTAGTAAGGCACGGATGTATCGTTGCTATTAAGGATAAAAAGATGGGGTCTATTCCTACATGAATAGATCTTGTCTACATCATGTCATCGTTCTTATTGCATTACTCCGTTTATCCATGAACTTAATACACTAGATGCATGCTGGATAGCGGTCAATGTGCGGATTAATAGTAGTAGATGCAGGAAGGAGTCGGTCTACTAATCTTGGACGTGGTGCCTATATACATGATCATTACCTTGGATATCATCATAATTACTTGCTCTTCTATCAATTGCCCAACAGTAATTTGTTTACCCACCATATGCTATTTTCTCGAGAGAAGCCACTAGTGAAATCTACGGGCCCCGGGTCTATCTTTTATCATATTGTTTTCAGATCTATTATTCCAAAAAACCAAAAATACCTTGCTGCACTTTTTATTTATTTATTTTACTTTGTGTTTTCACTAGATCTATTTATCCAATCTCTTTCCATTTAATCTATCTCAATACCGAGGAGGGATTGACAACCCCTCTTACGCGTTGGGTTGCAAGTATTTGTCATTTGTGTGCAGGTACCATTTACATAGTGTTGCTTGGTTCTCCTACTGGATTGATAACCTTGGTTTCATAACTAAGGGAAATACGTAACGTTGTTATGCTGCATCATCATCTCCTCTTCGGGGAAATACCAACACAAATACAAGCAATCAGATAGCGGTCGATGTGTGGAGTAATAGTAGTAGATGCAGGCAGGAGTCGGTCTACTAATCTTGGATGTGATGCCTATATACATGATCATTTCCTTGGATATCGTCATGATTATTCGCTTTTCTATCAATTGCCCAATTGTAATTTGTTTACCCACCGTATACTATTTTTTTTAGAGAAGCCTCTAGTGAAAACTACAGCCCCCGGGTCTATTTCCTATCATATATTAAATCCAAAATACCTTGCTGCAATTTTTCTTTATTTATTTTATTTTGTATTTTAGTTATATCTATTTATCAAAACCTATACAATATAATCTATCTCAATACCGTTTAGGGATTTACAATCCCTCCTACGCTTTGGCTTGCTAGTTTTTGTTGTTTGTATGCAGGTGCTATTTACATAGTGTTGCTTGGTTCTCCTACTCGATTGATAACCTTGGTTTCATAACTGAGGGAAATACTTGCCTTTGCTATGCTGCATCATCCTCTCCTCTTCGGGGAAATACCAACACAGATTACAAGCAATCAGCTACTAGCTATGGACCCATAGGTCTGTGGTAAACTACTCACACATTATAGGAAGGGCAACAAGGTTGATGTAGAACCCTCCATGATCGAATCCGCCTCCGGCAGAGTACCGGAAAAGGTCCCCAGATGGGATCTCATGAAGACAGAAACTTGCGGCGGCGAAAAAGTATTTTTGGTGTGTCCTCTGGTCTTCGGGGAATATTTCGGAATTTATAGACGAAGAATTAGGGTTAGAGGAGCCACGAAGGGCTCACAAGCTTAGGGAGCGCCCCCCCCCCCCGGGGTGCGCCCCCTGAGCTTGTCGCCACCTCATGGCCCTTCTGGCCTCCTGCCAAAGCATTTAGGCTGTCCTGTGGTCCAAGAAAAATCGTCAAAAAGTTTTGTTCCATTTGGACTCCGTTTGGTATTGATTTTTTGTAAAGACAAAAAACAAGGAAGAAAAACAACAACTAGCACTGGGCACTAGGTTAATAGGTTAGTCCCAAAAAATGATATAAAATAGCATAATAATGCATATAAAATATCCAAGATTGATAATATAATAGCATGGAACAATAAAAAATTATAGATACGTTGGAGACATATCAAGCATCCCCAAGCTTAATTCCTGCTCGTCCTTGAGTAGGTAAATGATAAAAACAGAATTTTTGATGTGGAATGCTACCTAAAATGTTTATCATGTAATCTTTCTTTATGTTGCATGAATATTCAGATCTGTGAGATTCAAAACAAAAGTTTAATATTGGCATAAAAACAATAATACTTCAAGCTTACTAAAAAGCAATCATGTCTTTTCAAAATATCATGGCTAAAGAAAGTTATCCCTACAAAATCATATAGTCTTGTCATGCTCCATCTCCTTAACAAAAAGTATTTATCATGCATAACCCCGATGACAAGCCAAGCAATTGGTTCATACTTTTTAACGCGTTTCAGCTTTTTCAACTCTCATGCAATACATGAGCATGAGCCATGGATATAGCACTATGGGTGGAATAGAATATGATGTTGGAGGTTGTGTGGAGAAGACGAAAAAGGAAGAAAGTCTCACATTGACAAGGCTAATCAACGGGCTATGGAGATGCCCATCAATTGATATCAATGCAAGGAGTAGGGATTTCCATGCAACGGATGCACTAGAGCTATAAGTGTATGGAAGCTCAAAAGAAAACTAAGTGGGTCTGCATCCAACTTGCTTGCTCATGAAGACCTCGGGCATTTTTGGAAGCCCATCATTGGAATATACAAGCCAAGTTCTATAATGAAAAATTCCCACTAGTATTATATGAAAGTGACAAAATAGGAGACTGTCTATCATGAAGAACATGGTGCTAATTTGAAGCACAAGTGTGGAAAGGGATAGTAACATTGTCCCTTCTCTCTTTTTCTCTCATTTTTTTTATTTTCTATTTTCCCCCCTCCTTTTTTGTTGGGCTCTTTTTGGCCTCTTTTTTTCTCTTTTTTTCGTCCAGAGTCTCATCCCGACTTGTGGGGGAATCATAGTCTCCATCACCCTTTCCTCACATGGGACAATGCTCTAATAATGATGATGATCGCACTTTTATTTACTTACAACTCAATACTAGAACAAAAATATGACTCTATATGAATGCCTCCAGCGGTGTACCGGGATGTGCAATGATCTAGCGTGACATGTATAAAAAAATATGAACTGTGGCCAAGCCACAAATACTATGTCAACTATATGATCATGCAAAGCAATATGACAATGATGATATGTCTCATAATAAAACGGAATGGTGGAAGTTGCATGCCTATATATCTCGAAATGGCTATGGAAATGCCATAATAGGTAGGTATGGTGGTTGTTCTAAGGAAGATATAATGAGGCTTATGTGTGAAAGAGCGTATCATATCACAGGGTTTGGATGCACTGGCGAAGTTTGCACCACAACTCAAGGTGAGTAGGGGCAATACACGGTACCGAAGAGGCTAGCAAAATTCGGAAAGGTGAGAGTGCGTATAATCCATGGACTCACATTAGTCATTAAGAACTCACATACTTATTGCAAAAGTTTATTAGCCCTCGAAGCAAAGTACTACTATGCATGCTCCTAGGGGGATAGATTGGTAGGAAAAGACCGTCGCTCGTCCCCGACCGCCACTCATAAGGAAGATAATCAATAATAAATCTTGCTCCAATTTCATAGCATAATGACAGACCATACATGCATGCTTCGGGAATCACAAACCTTAAAACAAATATTCTTACTAAACCACAATTACTCACTAGCATGACTCCCATATCACCATCTTTATATCTCAAAACAAATGAAATGAATCGAACTTCTCATATATTCAATGATCTTCATGAAAGTTTTTATTATATCCCTCTTGAATACCTATCATATTAGGACTAAATTCACAACCTAAGCAGATTGCCATACTATTTATAAGACTCTCAAAATAATATAAGTGAAGCATGAGAGTTCATCAATTTCTTGAAAATATAACCACCGCCGTGCTTTAAAAGATATAAGTGAAGCACTAGAGCAACTACCTAGCTCAAAAAATATAAGTGAAGCACACAGAGTATTCTATCAAATTCACGATTAATGTGTGTCCCACTCAAAAGGTGTATCCAGCAAAGATGATTGTGGCAAACTAAAAAGCAAATAAAGCAAAGACTCGTATAATACAAGACTCTCCAAGAAAACACATATCATGTGGTGAATAAAAATATACCCTCAAGTAATTTACCGATGGATTGTAGACGAAAGAGGGGATGCCATCCGGGGCATCCCCAAGCTTAGACGCTTGGTTGTCCTTGAATATTACTTTGGGGTGCCATGGGCATCCCCAAGCTTAGGCTCTTGCCACTCCTTATTCCTTAGCCCATCAAAACTTCACCCAAAACTTGAAAACTTCACAACACAAAACTCAACAGAAAACTCGTGAGATCCATTAGTATAATTAAACAAATATCCACTTTTAGGTAATGTTTTAAACTCATTCCAATTTTATATTTGCATTACATCTACTATATTCTAACTTTACCATGGTTCATACCACCGATACAACCCATAGATTCATCAAAACAAGTGAACAACACAATGAAAATAGAATCTGTCAAAAATAGAACAGTCTGTAGAAATCTGAATTAAGCTCATACTTCTATAACTCCAAAAACTCTGAAAAATTAGAAAGACGTAGGAAATCTATATATCAATCTTGTGTAAACAATTCATAATTTTTCCACATTCCAGCAAATTTTAACAATTCTGCTACTGGACGCAAAAGTTTCTATTTTTTCTCAGAATCAAATCAACAATCTTACGAATCATCCCAAAGGTCTTACTTGGCACAAACACTAATTAAAACATTAAAACACAATCATAACAGAATTATAATTGCATATTTAATTAAAAACATAAGAAAAAGCAAAAGCATAAAATAAAATTGGGTTGCCTCCCAACAAGCGCTATTGTTTTACGCCCCTTGCTAGGCATATTGCATAGATCTAGGTATTGTCATCTTTGGTATTCAATCCATAAGTGGCCCTCATAATAGATTCATATGGCAACATAATTTTCTTTCTTGGAAAGTGTTCCATGCCTTTCCTTAATGGAAATTGAAATCTAATGTTTCCTTCTTTCATATCAATAATAGCACCAATCGTTCTAAGGAAAGGTCTACCAAGAATTATGGGGCATGTAGGATTACAATCAATGTCAAGCACAATAAAATCTATGGGCACATAATTCCTATTTGCAATAATAGGAACACCATTAATTCTTCCCATAGGTTTCTTAATAGTGGAATCGGCTAAGTGCAAATTTAAAGAAAAATCATCAAGTTTATGGAAGCCTAGCACCTCACATAAAGTTTTTGGAATAGTGGAAACACCAGCACCCAAATCACACAAAGCATTGCACTCATAATATTTAATCTTAATTTTAATAGTAGGTTCCCATTCATCATATAGCTTTCTAGGGATTGAAACTTTCAACTCAAGTTTTTCTTCAAAAGATTTCATCATAGCATCACTGATATGTTTAGTAAAAGCTTTATTTTGATTATAAGCATGAGGTGCATTAAGCATAGATTGTAACAATGAAATACACTCAATCAAAGAACAATTATCATAATTAAATTCCTTGAAATCAAAAAGAGTGGGCACATCACTAGTTAAAGTTTTGACCTCGCCAAACCCACTTTTGTCAATTTTTTCATTAAGATCTTCACCCTCCAAATTATTCAGAGGCCTTCTAGCTAAAGTTGACTCCTCTCCAATCCCTTATTTATCAAGTTTTATATTAGCAAACAAAGATACAATAGGAGTCACACCAATCAATTTAAGATCTTCATCATGATTATTGCAAAAACTAGAGGAACATACTTTTTCTAGCCATTCTCTCTTAGCTCGCATCCTAGCGGTTATCTCCCTACTTTCATTAATAGAAATTTGAATAGATTTCAGAGACACAATAATATCAAGATTGGGTGACATAGATCTAATCTTAAGGGAATCAATCTCATGAGAAATTTTATCAACGTTTCTAGACGCATCATCAATATTAAGCAATTTTTCTTCTACATAGCATCGAAAATCTTTTGGGATTTAATAAAATCTTTAATATTATTCTCAAGATCAGAGGGTATCTTATTATAATTTCCATAAGAATTGTTGTAGGAATTACCATAATTATTAGAGGAATTACTAGGAAACAGACAAGGATTAAAATTGCCTCTATACGCGTTATTACCAAAATTGTTCCTACCAACAAAATTCACATCCATATATTCATTATTATTCTCAATAAAAGTAGACAAAGGCATATCATTTGGAGAACTCTTGCTAGCAATCAATTTCATAAGTTCATCCATCTTTCCACTCAAAGTATTAATTTCTTCAATAGAATGCACTTTTTTATTGGTAGAAGATCTTTCGGTATGCCAATGAGAGTTATTTGCCATAATATTATCTAGGAGTTTAGTAGATTCTCCTAATGTGATTTCCATAAAAGTACCACCCGCGCCGGAATCTAAAAGATTTCTAGATACAAAATTCAATCCAGCATAAAAAAATTGTATGATCATCCATAAACTTAAACCATGAGTAGGGCAATTTCTTATCATTAACTTCATCCTCTCCCATGATTGTGCAACATGTTCATGATCAAGTTGCTTAAAATTCATTATATCGTTCCTAAGAGAGATGATCTTCGCGGGAGGAAAATACTTGGAAATAAAAGCATCCTTACACTTATTCCATGAATCGATACTATTTTTAGGCAAGGATGAAAACCAAGTTTTAGCACGATCTTGTAATGAGAACGAAAATAACTTCAATTTGAAAATATCATTATCCACATCTTTTTCTTTTGAACATCACACAATTCAACAAAAGTATTGAGACGGGAAGCAGCATCTTCATTAGGACTACCAGAAATTTGTTCTTTCATAACAAGGTTCAACAAAGCGGCATTAATTTCATAAGATTCCGCACTAGTGGCGGGAGCAATCAAAGTACTAATAAAATCATTATTATTAGTGTTGGAAAAATCACACAACTTAGTATTTTCTTGAGACATCATGACAAAGCAAGCAATCTAGCACACAAGCAAACAAAAATCCAATGAAAAAGCAAATGGAAAGAAGGTGAATAAAAAGGCAAATATTTTTGTGTTTTCTAAAAATGTTTTAGAAGTGGGGGAGAGGAAAACAAGAGGCAAATGGCAAATAATGTAAATGCAAGAGGTGAGAGTTTATGATGGGTACTTGGTAGGCTTGATGTAGATCCTCCCCGGCAACGGCGCCAGAAATTCCTCCTGCTGCTTCTTGAGCTTGCGTTGATTTTTCCCTTCAAGAGGAAAGGATGATGCAGAAAAGTAGAGATAAGTGTTTCCCTCAGTTGAGAACCAAGGTATCAATCCAATAGGAGGAACACACAAGTCTCCAATAATGGCACCTACACAAACAAACAAATACTTGAACCCAACGCGATAAAGGGGTTGTCAATCCCTTCACGGTTACTTGCAAGGATGAGATCTGATAGTGATAGATATAAAACATAAGTAAAAGTGCGAAATAAAATAAAAGTAAATAAATTGCAGCAAGGTATTTTTGTGTTTTTGATTTTATAGATATAAAAATAATATGATAAAAGATAGACCCGGGGCCCATAGTTTTCACTAGAGGCTTCTCTCTTGAAACAAAGCATACGGTGGGTGAACAAATTAGTGTTGAGCACTTGATAGAAAATCGCATAGTTATGACGATATCTAAGGCAATGATCATGTATATAGGCATCAGGTCCGTGACAAGTAGACCGACTCCTGCCTGCATCTACTACTATTACTCCACACATCGACCGCTATCCAGCATGCACCTAGTGTATTAAGTTAACAAGAACAGAGTAACACCTTAAGCAAGATGACATGATGCAGAGGGATTGATCCAATCAATATGAACAAACCCCATCTTTTTATCCTTAATGGCAACAATACAAATACGTGTCATGTCCCTTTCTGTCACTGGGATTGAGCACCGCAAGATTGAACCCATTCCAAAGCACCTCTCCCATTGCAAGAAAAATCAATCTAGTTGGCCAAACCAAATCAATAGATCGGAGAGAAATACAAAGCTACATAAATCATGCATAAAAGAGTTCAGAGAAGACTCAAATAATATTCATAGATAATCTGATCATAAATCCACAATTCATCGGATCTCAACAATCGCACTGCAAAAGAAGATTACATTGAATAGATCTCCAAGAACATCGAGGAGAACATTGTATTGAAGATAAAAGAGAGAGAAGAAGCCATCTAGCTACTAGCTATGGACCCGTAGGTCTATGGTAAACTACTCACACATCATCGAAAGGGCAGCAAGGTTGATGTAGAAGCTCTTCGGGTCAAACCCCCTCCTGCAGAGTACCGGAAAAGGTCTCCAGATGGGATCTCACGAAGACAGAAACTTGCGGCGGTGGAAACGTATTTTTGGCGTGCCCCCTGGTCTACGAGGTATATTTTGGTATTTATAGAAGAAAAATTAGGGTTGGAAGTGCCACGGGGGGCCCACAAGCTTTGGGGGCATGCCCTCCAAGCTTGTGGCTACCTCGTGGCTCTTCTGGCTTCCTCCCGAAGCTTCCATAGTGTCTTGTGGTCCAAGAAAAATCGTCAAAAAGTTTTATTCCATTTGGACTCCGTTTGGTATTGATTTTCTGTAACACAAAAACAAGGAAAAAAAACAGCAACTGGCACTGGGCACTAGGTTAATAGATTAGACCCAAAAAATGATATAAAATAGCATAATAATGAATATAAAATATCCAAGATTGATAATATAATAGCATGGAACAATAAAAAATTATAGATACGTTGGAGACGTATCACCAACTTCTCTAATGAAAAATTCCCACTAGTAATATATGAAATTGACAAAATAGGAGACTCTCTATCATGAAGAACGTGGTGCTACTTTGAAGCACAAGTGTGGAAAAGGATAGTAACATTGTCCCTTCTCTATTTTCTCTCATATTTTCTTTTTATTTTTCCTTTTTTTATTTCTTTTCCCCCTTTTTTTGTTGAGCACTTTGGCCTCTCTTTTTTCTTGGGCTCATTTGGCCTCTTTTTATTTTATTCCTCACATGGGACAATGCACTAATATTGATGATCATCACACTTTTATTTACTTACAACTCAAGAATTACAACTCAATACTAGAACAAAAATATGACTCTATATGAATGCCTCCGGCGGTGTACCGGGATATGCAATGATCTAGCGTAACATGTATAAAAAAATGTGAACGATGGCTGAACCACAAATACTATGTCAACTATATCATCATGCAAAGCAATATGACAATGATGATATGTGTCATAATAAAACGGAACTGTGGAAGTTGCATGGCAATATATCTCGAAATGACTATGGAAATGCCATAATAGGTAGGTATGGTGGCTGTTTTGCGGAAGATATGAGGAGGCTTATGTGTGATAGAGCGTATCTTATCGCAGGGTTTGGATGCGCCGGCAAAGTTTGCACCATAACTCAAGGTGAGAAGGGTCAATGCACGGTACCGAAGAGGCTAGCAAATTGTGGAAAGGTAAGAGTGTGTATAATCCATGGACCCACATTACTCATAATGAACTCACATGCTTATTGCAAAAGTTTATTAGCCCTCGATGCAAAGTACTACTATGCATGCCCCTAGGGGTATGAAAAGACCATCACCTGTTCCCGATCGCCACTCATAAGGAAGACAATCAAATAAATCATGCTCCAATTTCATAGCATAACGAGAGACCATACATGCATGCTTCGGGAATCACAAACCTTAACACCAATATTCTTACTAAACCGCAATTACTCATTAGCATAATATGCATATTACCACCTTTATATCGCAAAACTATTGCAAGGAATCAAACTTATCATATTCAGCGATCTACATGAAAGTTTTTATTATATCCCTCTTGAATACTCATCATATTAGGACTAAATTCATAACCCAAGCAAACTACCATACGATTTATCAACTCTCAAAAAGATATAAGTGAATGATGAGAGTTCATCTATTTCTTTAAAATATAACCACCGTCGTGCTCTAAAAGATATAAGTGAAGCACTAGAGCAACTGCTTAGCTCAAAAGATATAAGTGAAGCTCAAAGAGTATTCTAATAAATTCACGATTAATGTGTGTCCCTCTCAAAAAGCTGTGTCCAGCAAGGATGATTGTGGAAAACTAAAAAGCAAATAAAGCAAAGACTCATATAATACATGATGCTCCAAGCAAAACACATATCATGTAGTGAATAAAAATATAGCCTCAAGTAATTTACCATTGGATTGTAGACAAAAAAGGAGATGCCATCCGGGGCATCCCCAAGCTTAGATGCTTGGTTATCCTTGAATATTATCTTGGGGTGCCTTGTGCATCCCCAAGCTTAGGCTCTTGCTAGTCCTTATTCCTTAGCCCATCGAAATTTCACTCAAAACTTGAAAACTTCACAACACAAAACTCAATAGAAACCTCGTGAGATCCATTAGTATAATAAATCAAATCACCACTTTATGTACGGTTGTATACTCATTCCAATTTTATATTTGCATTATATCTACTGTATTCTAACTTCACCATGGCTCATAGCCCCGGTACAACCCATAGATTCATCAAAACAAGCGAACAACACAATAAAAACAGAATCTGTCAAAAACAGAACAGTCTGTAAAGACCCAAATTAAAGTCATACTTCTGTAACTCAAATAATTCAGAAAAATTAGGGCAACGTAGGTAATCTGTATATCAATCTTGTGTAAAGAATTCAGAATTTTTCCACATTCCAGCAAATTTTAATAAATTTTAAGACAAAAACAAGGAAAAAACAGCAACTATCACTGGGCACTAGGTTAATAGGTTAGTCCCAAAAAATGATATAAAATAGCATAATAATGCATATAAAATATCCAATATTGATAATATAATAGCATGGAATAATAAAAAATTATAGATACGTTGGAGATGTATCATGGCTCTCTTAGAGAGTAGGTGGGGGTGGAGGGGTATTTATAGCCTACACCAAAAGATCCAACCGTTACAACCTTTTGACCCAACTTGGTGACACTGAAGCAAATTCTTAGTGAGACCAACCTATGCAAAAGATTCGAATGTTGGACATTTCGATGAGACCGAACAGAACAACTCAGACCGACCGAAGTGCAATTCCGATCGATAATTCCGATCAATTCAACTCGGTGATTCCGAAGTGAAGTGATTTCATCATAGAAACTTGGTCATGCCATCTTGCTGAGACCGAGATCCATATCGGCATAACCGAAATGTTAAGGTTTGGCTCTGGCAGTGTATATGATCATCTTGGTGAGTCCGGGATAGACAATTTTTGTTGGATCGAGATGAAACTTTAGGGTTTGGACATATGTGATTTGGAGAATGTGGTTGAGGGTTTCGGAGAAATATCTCTAAGCACTTGAGCAACAAACTCATCATCAAAACCTCATCCCCTCTTAATAGTATTGGCTTTCCTATAGGACTCAATGTGATCTTGGATCACTTAACCAAAAATGTAGAGCCTTGAAGCTTTACCAATTCCATGTCCTTAGCATTTTGAAGGGGTACACATCCTCATGTCCTTGCCATGCCACTGTTGAACTTATCTAAAATATACTAGATAAAGGTCTTAGTCCAACAACATGTATGTTGACATGAATTACCAAAACCACCAAGGGAGAAAATGTGCTTACAATCTCCTCCTTTTGGGTAATTTATGATAACATACATCAAAGCTTCAAGTAAAGATGTAACAAGTAATTATATGAAAGCTTTGAAATAACCTGTAACATGTATATGCTCCCCCTACAAGTGTGCACCTATTAAAATGATGGTAACCTATGGACTGTAGATGCAAAATAGGAAGGGATTGTAAGGTGTTACATGTATCTTGGCTAAATGCATCAGAGCAAAAGGATGAAAGTGTGATACCTTCATGTCCGTGATTCTTTCTTGCAAACAATATGTGCAGCAAGCAAGAGATCATCATACCCATGAGTGTGATGCATATACTTACCTTGAGGTGCTTAATCAAGTTCCTGAAGAAATACACTTGAGAAAACAAGGTTAGATAATACAAGATAATTTCTCCAAAGGAAACAGATACAAGATCATCAAGACTACCAAGATTGGGATGACTTGTATAGAAGAGAGTATCACTGAGTGAATACTTCTTTTAGGTGCGATCATGTCCCCAAAAGACCAAAATAAGATTTGCAATAAACTTCCAAGGATTTTTCTCCCCTAACTGGAACTTCCTTTCCCCCTGAATCTAGCATTGGATATTGGGAGTAGGTAGGGTGAGAAAAAATTAGAGCAATCAGACCAGCTATAGGAACTATTATAGCAAATAGATCAACTGGGAAACATGTTTCTCCCCTCTTAGAAACATGTAGGATTCTCTCCTCTTATAAAATGCATCTCTCTCCCTCAGGACATTCCTTTTGATACAGAAGAGATTGTAATAAGCTTTGATGTGCATGTATCTCCCTCTTTGACATCAAGGTTATTGACCAAGTGGGTGTGGTCCAAGAGAGTCCCAACGAGCCATGATTTAGTTTCAGATGCAGGCAGAGGGAAAGAATCATTGAGTGGAGCTAGAACAAAAAAACAATTTGATAAAAGGTTCTTTAAGAGTGAAGTCGGTGACTCCTAGTTGTATCGACCGGTGAGTCCGAGATGTGTACATCACAGAAAGATCGCATCCGTGGATCCAATTTTGTCCGTTCGGTTGTACCGATGAACTGTTGTGCACTGTTAACTGCATTTCGGTGTAGCCGATGTGTTTCAAGTCGGAGGGACCGATTTCAACGCAGAGAGAAGATTTTGTCAACTTGGTTCACTAGACAATAGGATCTCACAAAGATATTCAAGGAATTCGAATAGGATTTCCAATGAATTGACTAGAAGTAAAGAAACTCTCTAAGGACAGAAATAAAAGACATCTAGATGATGTTTTTTTAAAGGGGAACAAAGCAACCAAATGAAACAAGAAAGAAACCTAAAAGAGACACTAGGAACTTCATCTAAAAGAGGGTCGGCGACTAGGTCACCTATGTTAGAGTAAATTGACTTAGGAGTAAGTGAGAACATTTGATCATAGGTCATACTCATCGTTAAGCTCAAAATGGAGTTACCATTTTTAGTTTAAGCATGTCAATGTACTCACATCTTGTTGAGTTGCTTTAGCTCATGTCTTTGAGTAAAGCTTCTCTAAGGTGTGGGAACTTACATTGGGTTTTTGGTGTTGATGTCCATCATGTAGTTAAACTTGTAGTGGATGCTCATTTCATGAAGTTGGGAGCTATCCCTTTTGTTTTTAGTTCATCTTCCTACATGGGTTAGACTTGCAAGGAACATCATGTATATCCAAATTAACAAGAGTGAAACATAGAGTCATATATTGTCAAAGGATATGTTTGAGTTGTCTTGATCCTTGGGCACACCAAAGGTCTTGATATTTGGTCCAATCTTGATTGCTCAAGATATAAGTTTAAGGGAAAACTCATGGAATGATGTATATCCAAGTACCTACAATGGGTTAGATGCAATACAAGGGAGCAATGTATCCAAGACATGAAATGATCATCATAAAAATCATCAAGAATTAGTCATAAGGCTCATGCCCTCACATGCATCCAAGTGAGTTTCTAGTTCATGTTGGAAGCATCAATGACATTCAACTCACTTCTCAAGTGACAAAATATCTTCTCATCAAGAGGTTTAGTGAAGATATCCACCAATTGTTTGTCGGTGCGAACATGCTTGAGGTTAATGTCACCTTTAGCAACATGATCTTGAATGAAGTGATGACGAACTTCAATATGCTTAGTTCAAGAATGTTGCACATGATTGTGTGCAATCTTAATAGCACTCTCATTGTCACAAAGCAATGGCACATGTTTCACATGTATCCCATAATCTTTGAGAGTTTGTGTCATCCATAGTAATTGACCACAACACGATCCGGCTGCAATGTATTCTGCTTCGGCGGTGGATAGAGATACAAAATTTTGTTTCTTGAAGGACCAAGACACAAGATATCTACCAAGAAATTGACATGTACCCGAAGTGGATTTTCTATCAACCTTGTCTCCGGTATAGTCCGAGTCGGAATAGCCAACAAGTTTGAAAGAGGATCCTTTGTGATACCAAATGACAAAGTTTGGTGTATGTATCAAGTATCTCACAATTCTTTTCATGACCCTAAGATGACACTCTTTTGGTGCCGCTTGGTATCGTGCACACATGCACACACTTAGCATAATGTCGAGATGGGAGGCACATAGATATAGCAATGAACCAATCATGGAAAAATAATCCTTTTGATCAACGGGTTTGCCATCCTTTGTCAAGTCAAAATGTCCGGTGGTAGGCATGGGAATTTTCATACCTTTGCTCTCTTGCATGTTGAACTTCTTAAATAAGTCGTTGGTATACTTTGTTTGAGAAACAAAGGTACCATCTCTAGTTTGCTTGATTTGCAAACCAAGGAAGAATTTTGAATTCACACATCATCGACATCTCATACTTTTTCGACATCAACCTTCCAAACTTTTCACTAAAGAGAGGGTCAGTAGAACCAAATATGATATCATCAACATATATTTGGCAGACAAATAGTTCACCATTAACTCTCTTTCTAAACAAGGTTGAATTAATTTTACCAATCTCAAAGCCTTTTTCAAGAAGAAACTTTGTCAAGCATTTTTACCAAGCTCAAGGGGCTTGTTTGAGACCATAGAGAGCTTTATGAAGTTTATAGACATGGTTTGGTTTCTTGGGATTAACAAAGTCGGGAGGTTGTTTAACATAACTTCCTCCTCAATTTCATCATTTAAGAAAGAACTTTTAATGTCCATTTGATAGTGGGTGATATCATGGTGATTAGCATAAGCAAGTAGAATGTGAATGGACTCAAGTCTAGCAACGGGGCATAGGTCTCACCATAGTCCATACCTTGGACTTGTGTGTAACCTTGAGTTATGAGATGAATCTTGTTGCATATGACTTGTCCATCTTCATCTTGCTTGTTACGAAACACCCATTTGGTTTCGATGATATTTTGCTCATCCCTTGGCTTCTCAACCAATGTCCAAACTTGATTCCTCTCGAAGTTGTGTAGTTCTTCATGCATAGCATTCACCCAATCGGGATCTTCAAGGGCTTCAGAAACCTTCACAGGCTCAATACTAGAGATGAATGAGTAATGCTCACAAAAGTTAGCTAAACGAGATTTTGAGCGAGTGATTCTCTTGGATTTGATTCCGCCAAAGATTTGTTCGACGAGATGGTTCTTGTCAATTCTTGCTCTAACTCGAGGTAACTTTTTCTTGGGTCGTGGTGATGCTTCCTCGTCATCATGTTCATCCTTATTATTGTTGGTGTCGTTGGTCTCTTGAGGTGGTGGAGAAGGAGGTCGAGGTGGATCTTCGTGTTGTACTTCCTCATTTCCTTTGTCTTGACGTGTTACACTTGTGGATGCCTCCATGTCAACTTGTGGTTCACCTTGACGTGAGGTTGAGGCTTCTACTTGAATGGACGAAGTCTCTCCTTCACTTCTGTTGGACGAATCTTGCCGATAGACAAGTCTTGAGGGGTGGGGGGGGTGAATAGACACTCAACCAACCATAGGTTTAGATTTTAGGTTTCTTGAAATTTAGACAGATTTTGGCACTAGTTAAGATATCACCAAGACTTTTTACACATCCATATCTAGAGATAGAGCAGCAGAAATAGTACAACATGCAATTGTGCGGAAAGTAAGGGGTGGAGGTGTGAAGATCAAATGCAATGAAGACACAACGATTTCTGGCGTGGTTCCGATGGGTAGTGCTATTGTACGTCCATGTTGATGGAGACTTCAACCCACAGAGGGTAAAGGTTGCGTGAGTCCACGGAGGGCTCCACCCACGAAGGGTCCACGAAGAATCAACCTTGTCTATTCCATCATGGCTTACGTCCACAAAGGACTAGCCTCACTCGGGTAGATCTTCACGAAGTAGGCAATCTCTTTGCCCTTACAAACTCCTTGGTTCAACTCCACAAGATCTTAGAGGCTCCCAAGTGACACCTAACCAATCTAGGAGACACCACTCGCCCAAAGGTAATAGATGTGTAGTTGATGATGAACTCCTGGCTCTTGTGCTTCAAAAGATAGTGTCCCCAACACTCAATAACTCTCTCACAGATTTTGCTATGGTAGGAGAAGGATTTGAGTGGAAATCAACTTAGGGAAGGCTAGAAATCAAGATTCAAATGATTGGAATGAAGTTGCTTGATCTCAGCACATGAGTAGGTGGTTCTCTCCCAGAAAATGAATTATGCAAGTTGTGTTTCGTTCTAATTGCTCTCTTAGAGAGTAGGTGGGGGTGGAGGGTATTTATAGCCTACACCCAAAGATCCAACCGTACAACCTTTTGACCAACTCGGTGAAACCAAAGCGAATTCTCCGTGAGACCGACCTGTGCAAAAGATTCGAATGTTGGACATCTCGGTGAGACCGAACAGAACAACTCGGACCGACTGAAGTGCAATGGCTAGGGTAGAACCTCATCTCGGTAATTCCAATCGTTTCAACTCGGTGATTCCGAAGTGAAGCGATTTCATCACAAAAACTTGGTCATGCCATCTCGGTGAGACCGAGATCCATATCGGTAGAACTGAAATGTTAGGGTTTGGCTCTGGAAGTGTATATGATCAACTCCGTGAGTCTGGGATAGAGAATTTTGGTGGGGCCGAGATGAAACTTTAGGGTTTGGACATATGTGATTTGGAGAATGTGGTTGAGGGTTTTGGAGCAATATCTCTAAGCACTTGAGCAACAAACTCATCATCAAAACCTCATCCCGTCTTAATAGTATTGGCTTTCCTGTAGGACTCAATTTGATCTTGGATCACTTAACAAAAATGTAGAGCCTTGAAGCTTTACCAATTCCATGTCCTTAGCATTTTGAAGGGGTCCACATCCTCATGTCCTTGCAATGCCACTATTGAACTTATCTGAAATATACTAGATAAGGTCTTAGTCCAACAACATGTATGTTGACATGAATTACCAAAACCACCAAGGGAGCAAATGTGCTTTCACCGTTTCAGCGGGATCCTAATAAAAATTACATGTAATTAAGGTACTCCTTTTACAAATTACCTAATCAAAGCATTAATAATCAATGAATACATGTAATCCTCAAATCATAGTCATCCCCGTTGATACCCTACTTATTGTCACTTCAACGCCTAGGGTTCAGAACTATAACAAGGCATATAACTTGTAGATAACATCCAAAACACACACACACACACACACACACATATTCTCATGAAAACATAAAGATTTCAGATATGAAATCATGGCACTCGAGCCCTAGTGACAAGCACTAAGAACAACAAAGTCATAGCAAGATCTATCTTAGAACATAGAGGGAACTAGGGATAAAATGCTAACAAATCTGACATCTATTAGATAGAAGATCTCATCTATTTCTAGCCATCACCATGTGCCTACAACTAGATTACTCACACACAAGAGAGGAGATCGGGATGGTGTTGATGAAGAAGAGGTTGGTGATGATGATGACAATAAATTCCCCTCACCGAAGGACCATAACAACCTCAAGATTAGCTCTCCGGGCGAAGAATAAAGGTGGCTGCAGCTGTGTATAAAAATAATTTCTAGAAAAAATCCACGTCCGTTTTAGGCCGGGGCAGAATTTACAGCCAAAGGGGAGAGTAAGGCGGTGCCCGAGGGCCCCATGGGGTAGGCCCAGGCACCCCATGGGCACGTGGTGGGGGCGCGTGCCCACCTGGTGGCCCCCTCTAGGTGTCCTTCTAGCTCTGCGACTCTTTTTTTCCAAAAACAATCAAGAAATTTTTGGGCTTGATACAAAAAACTTTAATTCTGGACAAAAATAACACCAAGGGGCATTCTGCTGAAGGAAAAAACATCAGTCCAGGCTAGTTTTATCCAAATCATGCAAATTAGGGGACAAAAACATAGCAAAAGTACTTAGAAAAGTAGATACGTTTGAGACGTATCAAGTAGTAACCCTAAGTGCTTGGTTGTATCACAAGAAAATCTTCGAAAGTACAGTGGCTTAGAGATACCAGGGTTTGAGGTGGCCAAAGTGGATTTTTCGAGGACATTGGGGTTTAGGATCTTTCTTGGAGTTCCACACCCAACTACCTTTGCTTATGCCTCTTTTGATAGTATGGTTGCCTGACACTCAATGTGAATCTCGGATTCACCAAAATCCTCTGAATTACATACTAATAAGAGCTCGACATAGACAAAACAATAAAAAAATGTAGGTGGGGGTCACAAATAACAACCACTTAAAGCATTTCAAACTACATCTGAAATAAACCCATTGAAAATATTAGTCCTCTCGTTGACAAAAATACATTATTCCTCTAAATGTTAGTGTGATAAATCATGAAAACACATATATGGGTATCTAAGAGAAGCGCACTCACTTTGTGATCCGAGAAGTTATACACATCTGTTTTTCCCCTAGGTTCCTCTAAATTCTTATTAGTACATTAGTGCAATAAAATATATAACATAAAATGATAAGAAATGGACATGATACCTTTAAAAAATATACATAGGTTTAGAATGTACCACGATTTACCGTCCTGGCCGCACGGGGTTTGCTCCATAGCAGCGAGGAGGGAAGGCTGAGGAGGAGGAGTTGAGGAGTGGCGGCGCGGGGGAAGGGGTTATTTTGGATCGCTCAGGTTTTTTCCTTTTTTCCGTAATCTTTATACATAGGATACTCCTTGTGTTTTTTACGCCGCACACCTCTGAAAATGGTTATTCAAGGGACTTGGCTTGGACTCCCGTGTTGTGTGAAGTAAAAAGACAAGAAGTATCTTAGTGTGTAAAGATTAAAGGACAAAGAAAGGACTATCTCGTGCGGTAATCTGCTTCTGAGCTCGGGCTCGTTTACACCTGATGAACAGTAAATTCAGAAAAACAGTAGTAAAACAATTCAAAAAACTCTGTTTTTTTTTTCAATGAACACACTCAAGTGCGCAAGGAGCGTACAATTTTTGGCGGTGTTTGGACATTCGAGGACCTCTTGACAAAAAAAAATCAAATCCAGGTAGTGTTCTTTTTCGAAGTTTCTTTCGCGATCAATTTCTGTTTTTTTTTTTGCCACGATCTCTCGAATGTCCAAACACCAGGTTTTTTTTCCACACACATCGGGCATTCGATCAACCGGAATGCCAAAAATTCAGATTTATTTGAGTTTTTTGTTATTTTATTTGAATTTACTGTTCACACTGGATGCACCAGGACACCGAATCGCTAAGAATCTCATGAAACTGCTCAAACTTCTTTGTTTTGCACAAAAAAAAAAGAAGAAGAAATCATTAGGGCAGAGAAATGATTGTATTGCAGCCTTGTTTTCCTAACATTTCTACGTGCGTACCCTGCGAGAGGGGACAAAGGAGTACTGCTAATACAGTGATACGCTCATATGAACAACTCTTCAGACCAAAGCAAGCCAAAACCGTAGCATGTGAGCTGAACTGATGAAAGATAGCTTAAAATAAACTCCAAAACCAGGAGCTGTTAAATTTGGAGTTGTCAACGTACACAGGGAGTTGGCGAGCGGGCAGGAGAAGATGAATATCAACTTATCCTGATATGTTAAACAACAGTGGAGCAACAGCAACCCCTGTAGGACCGAAGCAATCTACCAATGCAGAGAGTTGTCATCTGTGAACTAACCTCATTTTTTTTCCTGGGAAATGTACTAACCTCGTTTTCGACCGATCGATCGAACGACGTCGAAAGCGCACAGTTAACAATCTAGAAATGACTAATCGCTTTTTGTACGAACTGGATTAGGTTGCAGACAAAGCAGCATGTCTCAGGGCTTTACATATCAGCAGACCAGGAAGAAACAAGTGAGAGGGGCCAAATGCTTTTGGAAGCAATGTTACGACTGATCTTGACAAAGCTCTGACGTCAGGCTCTCACTACTTGTTAAGTTTGATTAGATATATAAGCAACGCATCATCACTAGTCTTGCGACAAAAGCAACCCTTGGGTATTATATTAAGAGTTTTGCATCCCTGTCAATGTCGTGGCACAATTGATCAGTGTATTAAAAAGCCATTATAGTCGGACGATTAAGAGAGTAATTGGCTAGGTTCCATGTTACTCACAGGGTTAATGCAATAAATGGTTAATTTTCCATGTCTAGCCGGGTCCATTTGTTAGGTGTCTGCTTACTATGGGTTTATTATAGCAAGTGTGTTTATAACATGCTGATCAACACACGGAAGAGGGAACCCCCCCTACTATTGTAGACTCCGGACCTAACACAACACCTACTATTGGTTTTGTTTGCATCCTTCTGCGGCCTGCTTATTTGAATCACTTTTCAAATGTTTTTTTTATCTTGTTTCTAGCTAGTCTCTTCTTTCTACGATCCAAATCAAGGCTAGACTTAATTGCACATACTGACAAACCATTTTTTTCCTAATATATCATATGTAGTGACATGATAGAGAACGTGCCACGTTTCTTTGGGTACCTATGGATGTGTTCGTATTATTTTTGTTTCCGCTTGTTTGTATTGCCTTTCTTGCATAATATAGGCAAATATCTCCTTCCAGTATGATTGCCAGTCACTTTCGGGTTGAATTATAACGAACGGTGGGGGTTTATCCTCCCTGTCTATTTAAGAAAAATCATCTCAAAATATCACGTAGGTGAGTAATCCTTTTAAGAAAGAGTTATTTTTTTCCTGCACAAACCATACATGGGCTGCAAATATTGTTTTGACATGAATAAAGTCCAAAACCGGTGAACAACAAAACAACATCATGGCTAGGCTAGGGGACATAGATAAACACTCTCTACAGGATGGCCCAAGAACTGAGGCATGATCTCATGAGGCGTTGTACAATGCAAGGAGCTTAGGGAGAAGCTTAGAGAAATAAAAATTTTAGCAGCGGTGCTTATTTGTAGAGGGTAGACGCTTGAATAAGCATCCCTTGTAGAGATAAGCACTAGTGCTTAAGAAAATGTCAGTTTGTTTACTAAGCACCTCCCTGAGCAGCTTGCATTGTACTGAAGGAAATATGCCCTAGAGGCAATAATAAAATTGTTATTTTATATTTCCTTATTCATGATAAAGGTTTATTATTCATGCTAGAATTGTATTGATCGGAAACTTAAATACATGTGTGAATACATAAATAAATACCATGTCCCTAGTAAGCCTCTACTAGACTAGCTCGTTGATCAAAGATGGTTAAGGTTTCCTAACCATAGACATGTGTTGTCATTTGATAACGGGATCACATCATTAGGAGAATGATGTGATGGACAAGACCCATACGTTAGCTTAGCATAATGATCGTTCAGTTTATTGCTATCACTTTCTTAATGTCAAATACATATTCCTTCGACTATGAGATTATGCAACTCCCAAATACCGAAGGAATACCTTGTGTGCTATCAAACGTCACAACGTAACTGGGTGATTATAAAGATGCTCTACAGGTATCTCCGAAGGTGTTTGTTGAGTTGGCATAGATCGAGATTAGGATTTGTCACTCCGAGTATCGGAGAGGTATCTCTAGGCCCTCTCGGTAATACACATCATAAGCTTGCAAGCAAACGACAAAGGAGTTAGTCACGAGGTGATATATTACGGAACGAGTAAAGAGACTTGCCGGTAACGAGATTGAACTAGGTATCAAGATACCGACGATCGAATCTCGGGCAAGTAACATACCGATGGACAAAGGGAATTACGTATGTTGTCATAACGGTTCGACCGATAAAGATCTTCGTAGAATATGTAGGAGCCAATATGGGCATCCAGGTTCCGCTATTAGTTATTGACCGGAGAGATGTCTCGGTCATGTCTACATAGTTCTCGAACCCGTAGGGTCCGCACGCTTAACGTTCGATGACGATATAGTATTATATGAGTTATGTGATTTGGTGACCGAATGTTGTTCGGAGTCCCGGATGAGATCACGGACATGGCGAGGAGTCTCGAAATGGTCGAGAGGTAAAGATTCACATATAGGACGATAGTATTCGGACAACAGAAGTGTTTCAGGGGTACCGAGTACTTATCGGGTCACCGGAAGGTGTTCCGGGCACCCCCGGCAAAAGTTATGGGCCTTATTGGCCAAGAGAGGAAACGCACCAGCCACAAGGGGCTGGTGCGCCCCCCATAGTAGGCCGGCCTAAGGAGGAGAAGGAAAGGGGGAAGGGAAAGGAAAGTGTGGATTAGGATTCCCACTTCCTTCCCTCTCCCCCCCCCCCCTCTTTCCTTCCCCCTTGAGATTGCATGGCAGGGGGGGCGCGGCCAGGGCAGGAGCCCTAGGGCCGGCCGGCCACCTATGTGTTGCGCCAGGCTGCCTCCCCTCCCCCTACCACCTATATATATGTGGGAGGGGGGCGCCTAGCACACACCAGATCAATTGTTAGCCGTGTGCGGCGCCCCCTCCACCGTTTACACCCCCGGTCATATTTTCGTAGTGCTTAGGCGAAGCCCTGCGGAGATCACTTCACCATCACCGTCGTGCTGACGGAACTCATCTACTACCTCGCCATCTTGCTGGATCAAGAAGGCGGAGGACGTCACCGAGCTGAACGTGTGCTGAACGCGGAGGTGCCGTACGTTCGGTACTAGATTGGTTGGATGGCGAAGAAAGTTCGACTACATCAACGGCGTTGTGAAACGCTTCCGCTTACGGTCTACGAGGGTATGTAGACACACTCTCCCCTCTCGTTGCTATGCATCTCCTTGATAGATCTTATGTGTGCGTAGAATTTTTTTTGTTTTCCATGCAACGTTTCCCACCAGTGGCATCCGAGCCAGGTCTATGCGTAGATGATATGCACGAGTAGAACACAAAGAGTTGTGGGCGGTGATAGTCATACTGCTTACCACCAACGTCTTATTTGGATTCGGCGGTATTGTGGGATGAAGCGGCCCGGACCAACCTTACATATCCACGCACATGAGACCGGTTCCACCGACAAACATGCAACTAGTTTTGCATAAAGGTGGCTGGCGGGTGTCTGTTTCTCCTACTTTAGTTGAATCGAATTTGACTGCGGCCGGTCCTTGAAGAAGGTTAAAACAGAAAACTTGATGAATCACCGTTGTGGTTTTTGCCGTAGGTAAGAACGGTTCTTGCTAGTAGCCCGTAGCAGCCACGTAAAACTTGCAACAACAAAGTAGAGGACGTCTAACTTGTTTTTGCAGGGCATGTTGTGATGTGATATGGTCAAGACATGATGTGATATTCGTTATTGTATGAGATGATCATGTTTTGTAAGTTATCGGCAACCGGCAGGAGCCTTATGGTTGTCTCTTTATTGTATGAAATGCAAACGCCATGTAATTCCTTTACTTTATCACTATGCATTAGCGATAGTTGTAGAAGCAATAGTTGGCGAGACAACCACGACGCAACGATGGAGATCAAGGTGTCGAGCTGGTGACGATGGAGATCATGACGATGCTTTGGAGATGGAGATCAAAAGCACAAGATGATGATGGCCATATCATGTCACATATTTTGATTGCATGTGATGTTTATCTTTTATGCATCTTATTTTGCTTAGAACGACGGTAGCAATATAAGATGATCCCTTCACTAAATTTCAAGATAAAAGTGTTCTCCCCGAGTATGCGCCATTGCTAAAGTTCATCGTTTCGAAGCACCTTGTGATGATCGGGTGTGATAGACTCCACGTTCACATACAATGGGTGTAAGACAGTTTTGCACATGCAGAATACTTGGGTTAAACTTGACGAGCCTAGCATGTACATACATGATCTCGGAACACTGGAGACCTAAAGGTCGAACGTGAGTCATATAGTAGATATGATCAACATAGAGATGTTCACCATTGATGACTACCCCATCTCACGTGATGATCGGATTTGGGTTAGTTGATTTGGATCACGTATCACTTAGATAACTTGAGGGATGTTTATTTAAGTGAGAGTTCTTTAGTAATTTGATTAATTGAACTTAATTTATCATGAACTTAGTCTTATAGTTTTGCATATCTATGTTGTAGATCAATGGCCCGAGCTACCGTTCCGCTGAATTTTAATGCGTTCCTAGAGAAAGCTAAGTTGAAAGATGATGGTAGCAACTACACGGACTAGGTCCGTAACTTGAGGATTATCCTCATTGCTGCACAGAAGAATTATGTCTTAGATGCACCGCTAGGTGAAAGGCTTGCCGCAGGAGCTGAAGCTGATGTTATGAACGTCTGGCAAGCTCGATCTGATGACTACTCAATAGTTCAGTGTGCCATGTTTTACGGCTTAGAACCGGGACTTCAAAGACGTTTTGAACGTCATGGAGCATATGAGATGTTCCAGGAGTTGATGTTAATATTTCAAGCAAATGCCCGGGTTGAGAGATATGAAGTCTCCAACAAGTTCTATAGCTGCAAGATGGAGGAGAACAGTTCTGTCAGTGAACACATACTCAGAATGTCTGGGTATTATAATCACTTGACTCAGCTGGGAGTTGATCTTCCAGTTGATTGTGTTATTGACAGAGTTCTTCAATCACTTCCACCAAGCTACAAAGGCTTCGTGATGAACTATAATATGCAAGGATGAACCAAACAATTCCCGAGCTCTTCGCAATGCTTAAGGCCGTGGAGGTAGAAATCAAGAAGGAGCATCAAGTGTTGATGGTTAACAAGACCACTAGTTTCAAGAAAAAGGGCAAGGGAAAGAAAGGGAACTTCAAGAAGAATGGCAAGCAAGTTGGCACTCCCGGGAAGAAACCCAAAGCTGGACCCAAGCCTGAAACTGAGTGCTTCTACTGCAAAGGGAGTGGTCACTGGAAGCGGAACTGCCCCAAGTATTTGGTGGATAAGAAGGATGGCAAAGTGAACAAAGGTATATTTGATATACATGTAATTGATGTGTTCCTTACTAATGCTCGTAGTAGCGCCTGGGTATTTGATACTGGTTCGGTTGCTCATATTTGTAACTCGAAATAGGGGCTGCGGAATAAACGAAGATTGGCTAAGGACGAGGTGACGATGCACGTCGGAAATGGTTCCAAGGTCGATGTGATCGCCGTCGGCACGCTACCACTACATCTACCTTCGGGATTAGTTTTAGACCTCAATAATTGTTATTTGATGCCCGCGTTGAGCATGAACATTATATCTGGATCTTGTTTATTGCGAGATGGTTATTCATTTAAGTCAGAGAATAATGGTTGTTCTATTTATATGAATAATATCTTTTATGGTCATGCACCCTTGAAGAGTGGTCTATTCTTGTTGAATCTCGATTGTAGTACACATATTCATAATATTCATGCCAAAAGATGCAAAGTTGATAATGATAGTGCAACATATTTGTGGCACTGCCATTTAGGTCATATTGGTGTAAAGCGCATGAAGAAACTCCATGCGGATGGGCTTTTGGAATCACTTGATTATGAATCATTTGACACTTGCGAACCATGTCTCATGGGCAAGATGACTAAAACTCCATTCTCCGGAACAATGGAGCGAGCTAACGACTTATTGGAAATAATACATACCGATGTATGCGGTCCAATGAGTATTGAAGCACGCGACGGGTATCATTATTTTCTGACCTTCACAGATGATTTGAGTAGATATGGGTATATCTACTTAATGAAACACAAGTCTGAAATATTTGAAAAGTTCAAAGAATTTCAGAGTGAAGTGGAGAATCATCGTAACAAGAAAATAAAGTTTCTACGATCTGATCGCGGAGGCGAATATTTGAGTTACGAGTTTGGCCTTCATTTAAAACAATGTGGAATTGTTTGACAAATCACGCCACCTGGAACACCACAGCGTAATGGTGTGTCCGAACGTCGTAACCGTACTTTATTAGATATGGTACGATCTATGATGTCTCTTACCGATTAACCACTATCATTTTGGGGTTATGCATTAGAGACAGCCGCATTCACGTTAAATAGGGAACCGTCTAAATCCGTTGAGACGACACCGTATGAACTATGGTTTGGTAAGAAACCTAAGCTGTCGTTTCTTAAAGTTTGGGGTTGCGACACTTATGTCAAAAGGCTTCAGCCTGATAAGCTCGAACCCAACTCGGAAAAGTGCGTCTTCATATGATACCCTAAGGAAACAATTGGGTACACCTTCTTGTTGGGGAACGTAGCATGCAATTTCAAAAATTTCTACGCTCACGCAAGATCTATCTAGGAGATGCATAGCAACGAGGGGGAGAGTGTGTCCACGTACCCTCGTAGACCGAAAGCGGAAGCGTTAGGTTAACGCGGTTGATGTAGTCGAACGTGTTCACGATCCAACCGATCCAAGTACCGAACGTACGGCACCTCCAAGTTCAGCACACGTTCAGCTCGATGACGTCCCTCCAACTCTTGATCCAGCAAAGTGTCGAGGGAGAATTTTGTCAGCACGACGGCTTGGTGACGGTGATGGTGATGTGATCCGCGCAGGGCTTCGCCTAAGCACTACGACGCTATGACCGGAGGAGTAAACTATGGAGGGGGGCACCGCACACGGCTAAGAGAATATCTGTTGTGCTCTAGGGTGCCCCCCTGCCCCGTATATAAAGGAGGGGAGGAGGAGGCCGGCCACCAAAGGGGGCGCGCCATGGGGGGGAGTCCTACTAGGACTCCACTCCTAGTAGGATTCGCCCCCCCCCCCCCCCACTTTTCCTTTCTCCGGAGGTGGAAAGAGGGGAGGAGAGGGAGAGGGAGAAGGAAAGGGGGGTGCCACCCCCTTCCCTAGTCCAATTCGGCCTCCTCCCTTGTGGGGGGGCACCAGCCCCTTGTGGGCTGGTTAGCCTCCCTCCTATGGCCCATATGATCCATATCTTCCACCGGGGGGTTCCGGTAACCCCTCCGGTACTCCGGTATGTACCCGATACACTCCGGAACCCTTCCGGTGTCCGAATATTACCTTTCAATATATCAATCTTTACCTCTCGACCATTTCGAGACTCCTCATCATGTCCGTGATCTCATCCGGGACTCCGAACAATCTTCGGTCACCAAAACACATAACTCATAATACAAATCATCATCGAACGTTAAGCGTGCGGACCCTACGGGTTCGAGAACTATGTAGACATGACCGAGACATATCTCCGATCAATAACCAATAGCGGAACCTAGATGCTCATATTGGCTCCTACATATTCTACGAAGATCTTTATCGGTCAAACCGCACAACAACATACGTCATTCCCTTTGTCATCGGTATGTTACTTGCCCGAGATTCGATCGTCGGTATCATTATACCTAGTTCAATCTCGTTACCGGCAAGTCTCTTTACTCGTTCCATAATGCATCATCCCGTAACTAACTCATTAGTCACATTGCTTGCAAGGCTTATAGTGATGTGCATTACCGAGAGGGCCCAGAGATACCTCTCCGATACTCGGAGTGACAAATCCTAATCTCGATCTATGCCAACCCAACAAACACCTTCTGAGACACCTGTAGAGTATCTTTATAATCACCCAGTTACGTTGTGACGTTTGATAGCACACAAGGTGTTCCTCCGGTATTCGGGTGTTGCATAATCTCATAGTCATAGGAATATGTATAAGTCATGAAGAAAGCAATAGCAATAAAACTTAACGATCATTATGCTAAGCTAACGGATGGGTCTTGTCCATCACATCATTCTCCTAATGATGTGATCCCGTTCATCAAATGACAACACATGTCTATGGTTAGGAAACTTAACCATCTTTGATTAACGAGCTAGTCTAGTAGAGGCATACTAGGGACACTGTGTTTTGTCTATGTATTCACACATGTATCAAGTTTCCGGTCAATACAATTATAGCATGAATAATAAACATTTATCATGATATAAGGAAATATAAATAACAACTTTATTATTGCCTCTAGGGCATATTTCCTTCAGTCTCCCACTTGCACTAGAGTCAATAATCTAGTTCACATCGCCATGTGATTTAACACCAATATTTCACATCGCCATAGTTCACATCGCCATGTGACCAACACCCAAAGGGTTTATTAGAGTCAATAATCTAGTTCACATCACTATGTGATTAACACCCAAAGAATACTAAGGTGTGATCATGTTTTGCTTGTGAGAGAAGTTTAGTCAACGGGTCTGCCACATTCAGATCCGTATGTATTTTAAAAAAATTCTATGTTTACAATGCTCTGCATGGAGCTACTCTAGCTAATTGCTCCCACTTTCAATACGTATCCAGCTTGAGACTCAGGGTCATCTGGATCGGTGTAAAAGCTTGCATCGACGTAACTCTTTACGACGAACTCTTCATCACCTCCATAACCGAGAAACATTTCCTTAGTCCTCTAAGGATAATTTTTGACCGCTGTCTAGTGATCTACTCCTGGATCACTATTGTACCTCCTTGACAAACTCATGGCAAGGTACACAACAGGTTTGGTGCACAGCATGGCATACTTTATAGAACCTATGGCTGAGGCATAGGGAATGACTTTCATTCTCTCTCTATCTTCTGCCGTGGTCACGCTTTGATTCTTACTCAACTTTATACGTTGAATACAGGCAAGAACTCTTTCCTTGACTGATCCTTTTTGAACTCCTTCAAAACTTTGTCAAGGTATATGCTTTGTGAAAGTCCTATTAAGCGTCTCGATCTATCCCTATAGATCTTGATGCTCAATACTTAAGCAGCTTCACCGAGGTCTTTTTAGTGAAAAATTCTTATTCAAGTATCCTTTTATGCTATCCAGAAATACTATATCATTTCCAATCAGCAATATGTCATCCACATATAATGTCAGAAATGCTACAGAGCTCCCACTCACTTTCTTGTAAATACAGGCTTCACCATAATTCTGTATAAAACCATATGCTTTGATCACCTTATCAAAGCGTATATTCCAACTCCGAGATGTCTGCACCAGTCCATAGATGGATCGCTGGAGTTTGCGCACTTTGTCAGCACTTTTAGAATCGACAAAATCTTCTGGTTGCATCATATACAACTCTTCTTTAAGAAATCCATTAAGGAATGCAGTTTTGACATCTATTTGCCAGATTTCATAAAATGCGGCAATTGCTAACATGATTCGGACAGACTTAAGCATCGCTACGAGTGAGAAAATCTCATCGTAGTCAACACTTTGAACTTGTCAAAAACCTTTTGTGACAAGTCGAGCTTTGTAGATAGTAACACTACCATCAGCGTCCGTCTTCCTCTTGAAGATCCATTTATTCTTAATGGCTTGCCGATCATCGGGCAAATCCACCAAAGTCCACACTTTGTTCTCATACATGGATCCTATCTCAGATTTCATGGCCTCAAGCCATCTGTCGGAATCTGGGCTCATCATAGCTTCTTCATAGTTCGTAGGTTCATCATGGTCTAGTAACATGACTTCCAGAATAGGATTACCGTACCACTCTGGTGCGGAACGTACTCTGGTTGACCTACGATGTTCGGTAGTAACTTGATCTGAAGCTTCATGATCATCATCATTAGCTTCCTCACTAATTGGTGTAGGCATCACGGGAACTGTTTTCTGTGATGAGTTATTCTCCAATTCGAGAGAAGGTACAATTACCTCATCAAGTTCTACTTTCCTCCCACTCACTTCTTTCGAGAGAAACTCCTTCTCTAGAAAGGATCCATTCTTAGCAACAAAGATCTTGCCTTCGGATCTGTGATAGAAGGTGTACCCAACAGTTTCTTTTGGGTATCCTATGAAGACGCACTTCTCCAATTTGGGTTCGAGCTTACCAGGCTAAAGCCTTTTCACATAAGCATCGCAACCCCAAACTTTAAGAAACGACAGCTTAGGTTTCTTGCCAAACCACAGTTCATACGGTGTCGTCTCAACGGATTTAGATGGTGCCTTATTTAACGTGAATGCAGCTGTCTCTAATGCATAACCCCAAAACGATAGTGGTAAATCGGTAAGAGACATCATAGATCGCACCATATCTAATAAAGTATGGTTACGACGTTAGACACACCATTAAGCTGTGGTGTTCCAGGTTGCGTGAGTTGCGAAACTATTCCATATTGTTTTAAATGAAGACCAAACTCGTAACTCAAATATTCGCCTCCGCGATCAGATCGTAGAAACTTTATTTTCTTGTTACGATGATTTTCCACTTCACTCTGAAATTCTTTGAACTTTTCAAACGTTTCAGACTTGTGTTTCATTAAGTAGATATACCCATATCTGCTTAAATCATCTGTGAAGGTCAGAAAATAACGATACCCGCCGTGAGCCTCAACACTCATCGGGCCGCATACATCGGTATGTATTATTTCCAATAAGTCATTGGCTCGCTCCATTGTTCCGGAGAACGGAGTTTTAGTCATCTTGCCCATGAGGCATGGTTCGCAAGTATCAAATGATTCATAATCAAGTGATTCCAAAAGTCCATCTGCATGGAGTTTCTTCATGCGCTTTACACCAATATGACCTAAACGGCAGTGCCACAAATATGTTGCACTATCATTATCAACTTTGCATCTTTTGGCATCAATATTATGAATATGTGTATCACTACGATCGAGATTTAATAAACCATTTACGTTGAGTGTATGACCATAGAATGTTTTATTCATGTAAACAGAACAACAATTATTCTCTGACTTAAATGAATAATCGTATCGCAATAAACATGATCCAATCATATTCATGCTCAACGCAAACACCAAATAACATTTATTTATTTAGGTCCACACTAATTAATCCTGAAGGTAGAGGGAGTGTGCGATGGTGATCTTATCAACCTTGGAATCACTTCCAACACACATCGTTACCTCGTCATTAACTAGTCTCTGTTCATTTTGCAACTCCTGTTTTGAGTTACTAATGTTAGCAACTGAACCGGTATCAAATACCCATGGGCTACTATGAACACTAGTAAAATACACATCAATATCATGTATATCAAATATACTTTTGTTTACTTTGCCATCCTTCTTATCCGCCAAATATTTGGGGTAGTTCCGCTTCCAGTGACCATTTCCTTTACATTAGAAGCACTCAGTTTTAGGCTTAGGTCCAGACTTGGGTTTCTTCCCGGGAGTAGCAACTTGCTTGCTATTCTTCTTGAAGTTCCCTTTCTTGCCCTCGCCCTTTTTCTTGAAACTAGTGGTCTTGTCAACCGTCAACACTTGATGCAATTTCTTGATTTCTACCTTCGCTAATTTCAGCATCGCGAAGAGCTTGGGAATCGTTTTCGTCATCCCTTGCATATTATAGTTCATCACGAAGTTCTAGTAACTTGGTGATAGTGACTAGAGAAATCTGTCAATCACTATCTTATCTGGAAGATTAACTCCCACTTGATTCCAGCGATTGTAGTACCCAGACATTCTGAGCACATGCTCACTAGCTGAGCTATTCTCCTCCATCTTGTAGGCAATGTACTTGTCAGAGGTCTCATACCTCTCGACACGGGCATGAGTCTGAAAAACCAATCTCATATGCTCCGTGGCGTTCAAAACGTTTTTGAAGTCCTGGTTCTAAGCCGTAAAGCATGGTGCACTAAACTATCAAGTAGTCATCATATCGAGCTTGCCAAACGTTCATAACGTCTACATCTACTCCTGCAATAGGTCTGTCACCTAGCGGTGCATCAAGGACATAATTCTTCTGTGCAGCAACGAGGATATTCCTCAGATCACGGACCCAGTCCGCATCATTGCTACTATCATCTTTCAACTTAGTTTTCTCTAGGAACATATCAAAAATAAAACAGGGGAGCTATACGCGAGCTATTGATCTACAACATAGATATGCAAAAACTATCAGGACTAAGTTCATGATAAATTAAAGTTCAATTAATCATATTACTTAAGAACTCCCACTTAGATAGACATCCCTCTAGTCATCTAAATGATCACGTGATCCATATCAACTAAACCATGTCCGATCATCACGTGAGATGGAGTAGTTTTCAATGGTGAACATCTCTATGTTGATCATATCTACTATATGATTCACGTTCGACCTTTCGGTCTCAGTGTTCCGAGGCCATATCTGCATATGCTAGGCTCGTTAAGTTTAACCCGAGTATTCCGCATGTGCAAAACTGTCTTGCACCTGTTGTATGTGAACGTAGAGCTTATCACACCCAATCATCACGTGGTGTCTCGGCACGATGAACTGTTGCAACGGTGCATACTCGGGGAGAACACTTATGCCTTGAAATTTAGTGAGGGATCATCTTATAATGCTACCGCCATATTAAGCAAAATAAGATGCATAAAAGATAAACATCACATGCAATCAAAATATGTGACATGATATGGCCATCATCATCTTGTGCCTTTGATCTCCATCTCCAAAGCACCGTCATGATCTCTATCGTCACCGGCTTGACACCTTGATCTCCATCATAGCGTCGTTGTCGTCTCGCCAACTATTGCTTCTACAACCATCGCTAACGCATAGTGATAAAGTAAAGCAATTACATGGCGATTGCATTTCATACAATAAAGCGACAACCATAAGGCTCCTGCCAGTTGCCGATAACTTTTACAAAACATGATCATCTCATACAATAACGTGTATCACATCATTTCTTGACCATATCACATCACAACATGCCCTGCAAAAACAAGTTAGACGTCCTCTACTTTGTTGTTGCAAGTTTTACGTGGCTGCTACGGGCTTCTAGTAAGAACCGTTCTTACCTACGCATCAAAACCACAACGATTTTTCGTCAAGTGTGCTGTTTTAACCTTCAACAAGGACCGGCCGTAGTCAAACTTGATTCAACTAAAGTTGGAGAAACAGACACCCGCCAGCCACCTGTGTGCAAAGCACGTCGGTAGAACCAGTCTCATGAACGCGGTCATATAATGTCGGTCCGGGCCGCTTCATCCAACAATACCACCGAATCAAAGTAAGACGTTGGTGGTAAGTAGTATGACTATTATCACCCACAACTCTTTGTGTTCTACTCGTGCATATCATCTACGCATAGACCTGGCTCTGATACCACTGTTGGGGAACGTAGCATGCAATTTCAAAAATTTCTACGCTCACGCAAGATCTATCTAGGAGATGCATAGCAACGAGGGGGAGAGTGTGTCCACGTACCCTCGTAGACCGAAAGCGGAAGCGTTAGGTTAACGCGGTTGATGTAGTCGAACGTCTTCATGATACAACCGATCCAAGTACCGAACGTACGGCACCTCCGAGTTCAGCACACGTTCAGCTCGATGACGTCCCTCGAACTCTTGATCCAGCAAAGTGTCGAGGGAGAGTTTCGTCAGCACGACGGCGTGGTGACGGTGATGGTGATGTGATCTGCGCAGGGCTTCGCCTAAGCACTACGACGCTATGACCGGAGGAGTAAACTATGGAGGGGGGCACCGCACACTGCTAAGAAAATATCTGTTGTGCTCTAGGGTGCCCCCCTGCCCCCGTATATAGGGGAGGGGAGGAGGAGGCTGGCCACCAAAGGGGGCGCGCCATGGGGGGGAGTCCTACTAGGACTCCACTCCTAGTAGGATTTGCCCCCCCCCCCCACTTTTCCTTTCTCCGGAGGTGGAAAGAGGGAAGGAGAGGGAGAGGGAGAAGGAAAGGGGGGCGCCACCCCCTTCCCTAGTCCAATTCGGCCTCCTCCCTTGTGGGGGGCGCACCAGCCCCTTGTGGGCTGGTTAGCCTCCCTCCTATGGCCCATATGGTCCATATCTTCCACCGGGGGGTTCCGGTAACCCCTCCGGTACTCCGGTATGTACCCGATACACTCCGGAACCTTTCTGGTGTCCGAATATTACCTTCCAATATATCAATCTTTACCTCTCAACCATTTCGAGACTCCTCGTCATGTCCGTGATCTCATTTGGGTCTCCGAACAATCTTCGGTCACCAAAACACATAACTCATAATACAAATCGTCATCGAACGTTAAGTGCGCGGACCCTACGGGTTCGAGAACTATGTAGACATGACCGAGACATATCTCCGATCAATAACCAATAGCGGAACCTGGATGCTCATATTGGCTCCTACATATTCTACGAAGATCTTTATCGGTCAAACCGCACAACAACATACGTCATTCCCTTTGTCATCGGTATGTTACTTGCCCGAGATTCAATCGTCGGTATCATTATACCTAGTTCAATCTCGTTATCGGCAAGTCTCTTTACTCGTTCTGTAATGCATCATCCCGTAACTAACTCATTAGTCACATTGCTTGGAAGGCTTTTAGTGATGTGCATTACCGAGAGGGCCCAGAGATACCTCTCCGATACTCGGAGTGACAAATCCTAATCTCGATCTATGCCAACCCAACAAACACCTTCGGAGACACCTGTAGAGTATCTTTATAATCACCCAGTTACATTGTGACATTTGATAGCACACAAGGTGTTCCTCCGGTATTCGGGAGTTGCATAATCTCATAGTCAGAGGAATATGTATAAGTCATGAAGAAAGCAATAGCAATAAAACTTAACGATCATTATGCTAAGCTAACGGATGGGTCTTGTCCATCACATCATTCTCCTAATGATGTGATCCCGTTCATCAAATGACAACACATGTCTATGGTTAGGAAACTTAACCATCTTTGATTAACGAGCTAGTCTAGTAGAGGCATACTAGGGACACTGTGTTTTGTCTATGTATTCACACATGTATCAAGTTTCCGGTTAATACAATTCTAGCATGAATAATAAACATTTATCATGATATAAGGAAATATAATTAACAACTTTATTATTGCCTCTAGGGCATATTTCCTTCAGTCTCCCACTTGCACTAGAGTCAATAATCTAGTTCACATCGCCATGTGATTTAACACCAATATTTAACATCTTTATGTGATTAACACCCATAGTTCACATCGCATTGTGACCAACACCCAAAGGGTTTATTAGAGTCAATAATCTAGTTCACATCACTATGTGATTAACACCCAAAGAATACTAAGGTGTGATCATGTTCTGCTTGTGAGAGAAGTTTAGTCAACGGGTCTGCCACATTCAGATCCGTATGTATTTTGCAAAATTTCTATGTTTACAATGCTCTGCATGGAGCTACTCTAGCTAATTGCTCCCACTTTCAATACGTATCCAGCTTGAGACTCAGGGTCATCTGGATCGGTGTAAAAGCTTGCATCGACGTAACTCTTTACGACGAACTCTTCATCACCTCCATAACCGAGAAACATTTCCTTAGTCCTCTAAGGATAATTTTTGACCGCTGTCTAGTGATCTACTCCTGGATCACTATTGTACCTCCTTGACAAACTCATGGCAAGGTACACAACAGGTTTGGTGCACAGCATGGCATACTTTATAGAACCTATGGCTGAGGCATATGGAATGACTTTCATTCTCTCTCTATCTTCTGCCGTGGTCACGCTTTGAGTCTTACTCAACTTTATACCTTGAATACAGGCAAGAACTCTTTCCTTGACTGATCCTTTTTGAACTCCTTCAAAACTTTGTCAAGGTATATGCTTTGTGAAAGTCCTATTAAGCGTCTCGATCTATCCCCATAGATCTTGATGCTCAATACTTAAGCAGCTTCACCAAGGTCTTTTTAGTGAAAAATTCTTATTCAAGTATCCTTTTATGCTATCCAGAAATACTATATCATTTCCAATCAGCAATATGTCATCCACATATAATGTCAGAAATGCTACAGAGCTCCCACTCACTTTCTTGTAAATACAGGCTTCGCCATAATTCTGTATAAAACCATATGCTTTGATCACCTTATCAAAGCGTATATTCCAACTCCGAGATGTCTGCACCAGTCCATAGATGGATCGCTGGAGTTTGCGCACTTTGTCAGCACTTTTAGGATCGACAAAATCTTCTGGTTGCATCATATACAACTCTTCTTTAAGAAATCCATTAAGGAATGCAGTTTTGACATCTATTTGCCAGATTTCATAAAATGCGGCAATTGCTAACATGATTCGGACAGACTTAAGCATCGCTACGAGTGAGAAATATGTATAAGTCATGAAGAAAGCAATAGCAATAAAACTTAATGATCATAATGCTAAGCTAACGGATGGGTCTTGTCCATCACATCATTCTCCTAATGATGTGATCCCGTTCATCAAATGACAACACATGTCTATGGTTAGTAAACTTAACCATCTTTGATTAACGAGCTAGTCTAGTAGAGGCATACTAGGGACACTGTGTTTTGTCAATGTATTCACACATGTATCAAGTTTCCGGTTAATACAATTCTAGCATGAATAATAAACATTTATCATGATATAAGGAAGTATAAATACAACTTTATTATTGCCTCTAGGGCATATTTCCTTCACTTCTACCACAGATCCGAAGGCAAAATCTTTGTTGCTAAGAATGGATCCTTTCTAGAGAAGGAGTTTCTCTCGAAAGAAGTGAGTGGGAGGAAAGTAGAACTTGATGAGGTAATTGTACCTTCTCTCGAATTGGAGAGTAGCACATCACAGAAAACTGTTCCAGTGATGCCTACACCAACTAGAGAGGAAGCAAATTATGTTGATCATGAAACTTCAGATCAAGTTGCTACTGAACCTCGTAGGTCAATCAGAGCACGATCCGCACCAGAGTGGTACGGTAATCCTTTTCTGGAAGTCATGTTACTAGACCAAGGCGAACCTATGAACTACGAAGAAGCTATGATGAGCCCAGATTCCGATAAATGGCTTGAGGCCATGAAATCTGAGAAAGGATCCATGTATGAGAACAAAGTGTGGACTTTGGTGGACTTGCCCGATGATTGGCGAGCCATTGAGAATAAATGGATCTTCAAGAAGAAGACTGACGTTGATGGTAATGTTACTCTCTACAAAGCTCGACTTGTCGCGAAAGGTTTTTGACAAGTTCAAGGAGTTGACTACGATAAGACTTTCTCACCCGTAGCGATGCTTAAGTCTGTCCGAATCATGTTAGCAATTGCCGCATTTTATAATTATGAAATCTGGCAAATGGACGTCAAAACTGCATTCCTTAATGGATTTCTTAAAGAAGAGTTGTATATGATGCAACCAGAAGGTTTTGTCGATCCTAAAGGTGCTAACAAAGTGTGCAAGTTCCAGCGATCCATTTATGGACTGGTGCAAGCATCTCGGAGTTGGAATATATGCTTTGATGAGGTGATCAAAGCATATGGTTTTATACAGACTTACGGTGAAGCCTGTATTTACAAGAAAGTGAGTGGGAGCTCTGTAGCATTTCTGATATTATATGTGGATGACATATTTGTTGATTGGAAATGATATAGAATTTCTGGATAGCATAAAAGGATACTTGAATAAGAATTTTTCAATGAAAGACCTCGGTGAAGCTGCTTATATATTGGGCATCAAGATCTATAGAGATAGATCGAGACGCGTAATAGGACTTTCACAAAGCACATACCTTGATAAAGTTTTGAAGAAGTTCAAAATGGATCAGTCAAAGAAAGGGTTCTTGCCTGTGTTACAAGGTGTGAAGTTGAGTCAGACTCAAAGCCCGACCACTGCAGAAGATAGAGAGAAAATGAAAGTCATTCCCTCTGCCTCAGCCATAGGTTCTATCATGTATGCTATGCTGTGTACCAGACCTGATGTGTGCCTTGCCATAAGGTTGGCAGGGAGGTACCAAAGTAATCTAGGAGTGGACCACTGGACAGCGGTCAAGAACATCCTGAAGTACCAGAAAAGGACCAAGGATATGTTTCTCGTTTATGGAGGTGATGAAGAGCTCGTCGTAAATGGTTATGTCGATGCTAGCTTCGACACTGATCCGGATGACTCTAAGTCACAAACCGGATACGTATTTATATTGAATGGTGGAGCTGTCAGTTGGTGCAGTTCCAAGCAGAGCGTCGTGGCGGGATCTACGTGTGAAACGGAGTACATAGCTGCTTCGGAAGTAGCACATGAAGGAGTCTGGAAGAAGGAGTTCATATCCGATCTGGGTGTAATACCTAGTGCATCGGGTCCAATGAAAATATTTTGTGACAACACTGGAGCAATTGCCTTGGCGAAGGAATCCAGGTTTCATAAGAGAACCAAACACATCAAGAGGTGCTTCAACTCCATCATGAAAAGGTCAAGGATGGAGACATAGAAATTTGCAAAGTACATACGGATCTGAATGTGGCAGACCCGTTGACTAAGCCTCTTCCACAAGCAAAACATGATCAACACCAAGACTCCATGGGTGTTAGATTCATTATAATGTAATCTAGATTATTGACTCTAGTGCAAGTGGGAGACTGAAGGAAATATTCCCTAGAGGCAATAATAAAGTTTTTATTTTATATTTCCTTATTCATGATAAAGGTTTATTATTCTTGCTAGAATTGTATTGATCGGAAACTTAAATACATGTGTGAATACATAAACAAATACCATGTCCCTAGTAAGCCTCTACTAGACTAGCTCGTTGATCAAAGATGGTTAAGGTTTCCTAACCATAGACATGTGTTGTCATTTTATAATGTGATCACATCATTAGGAGAATGATGTGATGGACAAGACCCATCCGTTAGCTTAGTATAATGATCGTTCAGTTTATTGCTATCGTTTTCTTCATGTCAAATACATATTCCTTCGACTATGAGATTATGCAACTCCCGAATACCGGAGGAATACCTTGTGTGCTATCAAACATCACAACGTAACTGGGTGATCATAAAGATGCTCTACAGGTATCTCCGAAGGTGTTTGTTGAGTTGGCATAGATCGAGATTAGGATTTGTCACTCCGAGTATCGGAGAGGTATCTCTGGGCCCTCTCGGTAATACACATCATAAGCTTGCAGGCAAACGACTAAGGAGTTAGTCACGAGGTGATGTATTACGGAACGAGTAAAAAGACTTGCCGGTAACGAGATTGAACTAGGTATGAAGATACCGACGATATAATCTCGGGCAAGTAACATACCGATGGACAAAGGGAATTACGTATGTTGTCATAATGGTTCGACCGATAAAGATCTTCGTAGAATATGTAGGAGCCAATATGGGCATCCAGGTTCCGCTATTGGTTATTGACCGGAGAGATGTCTCGGTCATGTCTACATAGTTCTCGAACCCGTAGGGTCCGCACGCTTAACGTTCAATGACGATATAGTATTATATGAGTTATATGATTTGGTGACCGAATGTTGTTCGGAGTACCGGATGAAATCACAGACATGACGAGGAGTCTCGAAATGGTCGAGAGGTAAAGATTCATATATAGGACGATAGTATTCGGACACCGGAAGTGTTTCGGGGGTACCGGGTATTTATCGGGTCACCGGAAGGGGTTCCGGGCACCCCCGGCAAAAGTTATGGGCCTTATGGGCCAAGAGAGGAAACGCACCAGCCACAAGGGGTTGGTGCGCCCCCCATAGTAGGCCGGCCTAAGGAGGAGAAGGAAAGGGGGATGGGAAAGGAAAGGAAAGTGTGGATTAGGATTCCCACTTCCTTCCCTCTCCCCCCTCTTTCCTTCCCCCTTGAGATTACATGGCAGGGGGGCGCGGCCAGGGCAGGAGCCCTAGGGCTGGCCGGCCACCTATGTGGTGCGCTAGGCTGCCTCCCCTCCCCCTCCCACCTATATATATGTGGGAGGGGGTGCCTAGCACACACCAGATCAATTGTTAGCCATGTGTGGTGCCCCCCTCCACCGTTTACACCCCCGGTCATATTTTCGTAGTGCTTAGGCGAAGCCCTGCAGAGATCACTTCACCATCACCGTCACCACGCCGTCGTGCTGACGGAACTCATCTACTACCTCGCCGTCTTGCTGGATCAAGAAGGCGGAGGACGTCACCGAGCTGAACGTGTGCTGAACGCGAAGGTGCCGTACGTTCGGTACTAGATCGGTTGGATCGCAAAGAAAGTTCGACTACATCAACCGCGTTGTGAAACGCTTCCGCTTACGGTCTACGAGGGTACGTAGACACACTCTCCACTCTCGTTGCTATGCATCTCCTTGATAGATCTTGCGTGTGCGTAGAAAAAAATTTGTTTTCCATGCAACGTTTCCCAACATGTACAAGGTATGAGAAGTGAGGCGTGTCCCCTGCAAGATGCGACGGCTTAGGTCATCTCTAGCAGATCCCTAAAAAGCGAAATTCGGAGGAGGTTTTTCTATGTTTAGGGGATTAAGCCCCATCTAGGAGGTCCCCAAAAAAGTTTAACCTTATTTCTCCTAAAAGTCCCCCACTAGCCCAAATATGATCTACAATGGGTTGTTCTTACTAAAAATAGGGACAGCTGCATCGCTTCCTGCTCGCCGGCAACTTTCCCTTCCGACCCCACCGACGCGGCCTCTCGCCCTGTTACCAGCCATCCTCGACTTCGGTGAACACCGGAATGGAAAACCCCACCCCCGCTTCACCCTGGCCACCCTCGCAACCGCGCCGGAGACCCACCACCGACCGCCAATTCGGCGTCGCAAGCACCCAGACGACGTCACTAAGGGAACAAAATCATCGACAACTCTGTGTCGCCCCTCGCTCTGCCCCCACCACCCGACCGCCCTTGGGCCAGTCGACTGGCAAAGTGGAGAGGACAGACTTGGCCATTGTGTGCCAGCTTATCCTACAATTCCACTGAGATTCTTTCTACCCAATGTAGGCCATGACTAGTTAAATTAGGGTTTGTAATTCAATTTCACGCAAAACCCTAAACCATAGCAGTAGACAAAGGCACCGAGAGAAAGCCAGTGAGATCTCGAGGTTGACTCCCCGACAATACGTTGTTCAAGAGAGAGTTAAAAACACCCTAACATGTATACAAGAAGTAAATAACATATCTAAAATGCAACATTTAAAAAGAACCATTTTATTTTTGGTACGGCTAGTTTTTTTTCTCCCACGCTAGGTCAAATAAACGAGGCCCCATCTAGAAGGGGTTAGCACGATTGCACATGACGACAGTCCAAGTAAAAAAGAAACGATAACCGAACAGTGGCTGCTTTCCCCGACACCAAAGCAGTTCTTTCCACTTACTAAAATGGAGTATCCGGCGATCGAGTCAGACGCTAGTCAACCGCACCAACGCTGTAGCGGCGAGTGGCCTTCGGCAGGCACCGCCATGGTGTCACTCCTGAATAAACCAATATATATTTCCTTTCTGAATGAACTCTCACCCGGACTATATAATAACAATAATACAACAAGCTAGCAAGCAAACAAACAAAAGACATATTAAAGACGTGAGGTGCATGATTAGGGCTTGCAAGTCAAAACTGTTACCAGTTTGGTTAGCGTGAGCCGGAGGGAAAGGCACAGGCAGACAAGCTTCGCGATAATCGGGCAATCAGCTTCACACGGTTCCTGTATTCTTAAATTTATTTTATATCAACTTTTTGCAATGCGGCGTAGTGCAGTGCATGCAGCTCATATGTTGTGCCGTCCGTTGATGGCTGGCATGGTTTAGTTCATATGTAGTTTATCTATGACATGGGGCCTTGTCTGGTCCGGCCAGTTGTGTACTTCTTTGCGTGTGGAACTGGAACAGCACTCAAATCATTGAGGAACTAATATCTCCCCATGTTTTCTTTCTATATATCGTGATACACATGGACTATGTATACTATAGTTTAAAACGAGAGCTGGGACCTTAGGCAAGTGAATAGAATTAGCACCGAAGAAAAGATCAGTTTGCTAGGAATAAAACAGACAAATAATGCATGATAATATATACAGCGACTTTCTTTTGTGGGGGTGCAGAGACCTTTTTCAAGTCAATGCTTCAATAATCGAGAGGCCAACACCATATATGCATATAAAATCAGCAGACATTGTTGAGCATACGAAATTCAAACCTTTTGAAAGAAAAGACCTGAATCAGCAGCACTATATTTTTTAGGCTTGTGCATTCTTTTACTAGATAGGTACATACATGTATATGAGTAAAAAAACTGAAACTATACATTTTACTAAGTTACCCCTAAAAAAGCATATGCTTTGTGTAACTTGGCGCTCGACCGCATTATTGAGTTGAAAGAAACGATATGGGATGGAGATGGACTATTCGGTACTCTCTTCGATCCAAAAAGAGTGTTGTCACTTTAGTTCAATTTTAGCATTTTTTTTAAACGGAGGGTGTACTTTTTTCAGGCGAAGAGAGTTCGGCACTTTGTCCTAGAAACTGCAACTTGGGCCGCTGTGCAAAGCCCTGCTGCCAAAAGCTCGGCCAACCAGGCCGGTCATGTGTTACGGGAGGCGTGTCTAATTTCCACTTGCGGCGACTCCAATGCAAAGCGTCCCATGCAGGGAAAAATCCCTATTTGACGCATTTTGCGTCAAACTGTTGGGGCGCCGCACACCCTTCGCCCGTATTTGGGCCGGCCTTTTTTCCTGTTTCTTGTTTCGACCGACCACGCCTGTTTCCTCGTTCCCCTTTCTTCCTCGTGCGACTGCTTTGTCTCGATTCCTTCTCTGCTTCGTCCTCTCGATTCCTCTTCCTTCCTCTCGATTCTTCGCCGTGGTCTTCATTCCTTCCTCCTTCGTGCATCTCGGGGCGCTAGGTACTCTGGTTCTTCATCTTCTCTCCCCTTCCTGCAAATCTCTGGGATGGAAGTTAGGGTTAGCTGATTTGTTCTCTGTTGTTGGTGGACGGTGTTTTGGCAACCAAATTCTGAGGAATAACAATTCAATTTTGTGATAATTGGTCGAGGTTCGTCAGATCTGGTGTTCCCCGTTTGGTTTTTATTCCAATTTCCTAGGTTCCTCAACTGTATTCGACTTTCTTTTTCTGTTTGTGTTTGCAGGTTCGGCTGAGATCTAACAGATCATAGTTCTTCTAGTAAATCATTACAGCAAGTACTAGTCAACTGTTTTCTGTTCTGGTGCTTGACAATTTTGTTCCTAACCCTTTGTGTGGATATGTTTTAAGATGTTTTCGATACTTCTACAGAAGTGAACAAGCATGTCCCTTCAATTGTGTAGATGCTCTGAATTTTCCATGTATATACTTATGGACTGCAATAGTTCTGGTGATACTGCTGTAGTTTTCTTCTAGGTTAGAACCAGAACTTGTACTAGAACTTTTATAGGATTGAACTTGTGTGGAACTATTCTACTGTTTAGCTCCATTGTTCTACAACTTAGTTTTGGTGCTCACTAGATTTCTTTCCTACTATTTCTTTTATACCGTGCTACTATTAGCAATGCTCTTGACCCCCACTCTTTGCCAGAGACGACCATTCTACATATCGCCGGTTACCAACACCACTCAAGAGTCTTGTTTCTCTGCTATGCATGAACTAGCTACTACTGTAAACAAATCTGTTGAATCTCGCTTAGTTTTTCTGGTAAATGCTCATAGATATAGGAGGTGTTCTTCTCTTGAAAATCTTGAGTAACCTAGTGTTCATTTCAACATTATTTCGTTTCCATGCAAATCATATCATTTTCTAGTTCATAAATAGTCATTACCACTTTTAATATGATTATCTTCATGATACATTCTACTCTGGTTTTGAATGTTCAGTTAATTAATTTGAAGCACCCCCTAGTTTGTTTGGTAGCTTAATTAGCATCCACCTCTCTAATCAGCAAGTTTTGTCATGTTAATTTAACTACGTGTGTACACTGTTTAGCTAATAGTAGCTACTTGCTTCCCTAGAAAAAACACCAGCTAGTTGCTGCTGATCTGATTTGCCTTCACTATTTCTGTACTGAATTCTTCATAGACCTTGTTACATTTGATACAAATTATTTCTGCACTTAGTCGAGTATTTTTTCCTATTCAACTATTTTAGGAAATCATTCCTCAATCTCGGTAGATTGTTTTCAAAAAGGAAAGGAGTAGCGACAAGTAGTTGATTACATTGATGTGTACTTCCATTTTTGTCTCATCAATGTATACGTCAGAAATCATTCAGTTGTCTAGTTCATATAACAGAATTTGTACCTTGTGGGCATGTGTTCTAAATGATTGCATTTCCGTTTTTCTTGTTGTTTTCATGTGTATCTCACACCACAATATTGCATCAGAAATAGAGAAGTTGTTTTGAATCATATATTCATGATGTTCCTTTTTTGTTTGCTATCTTCGGGTACTATATTCGAATCACTATCTATTTTATCATGAATAGATTGTTGATTCAGCTTCTAATATTAATTTCGTACAAAACTGAATTAAGCATGAAATAACCATTTTTCACTCCAAGCTTTTCTAAAAAATTGAACAAAATTTGAATCCTAAAACCTTTTTTGAATGTTTAAATAATTTTTAAATTTCAAGAACATTTTTCTAAAAATCTTGAAAATTTTTCAAATCCTAGAACATAATTTCAAATCCAAGAACAATTTTTTTAATACAAGGAATTATTTTTTGAATTCCAAGAATTTTTCTCAATCTAAGAACATTTTTTAAATCTAGATCCTTTTTTCAATCCAAGAATATTTTTTCAAACTTAGAACATAATTTCAATTTAAGAACATTTTTAAATGTCTTGAACATTTATCGAATCTTAGAACATAATCTCATTCAAAGAACAATTTTTCAATACGAAGAATTTTTTTGGAATTCAAGATTTTTTTAAACCATAGGACGTATGTTAAATTCCAAGAACATTTTTTTAACCCAAGAACATTTATTTGAATCTTAGAACAAAATTTGAATCTTGGAACATTTTTTGAATCTTAGAATAAAAGTTGAAACAAGAACCTTTTTTAATGCATTGAATAATTTTAAATTCAACAAACATTTTTTAATGTCTTGACCATTTATCATATGTTATTTTAGGGGAACATTTATCGGATCTTAGAACATATTTCAGTTCCAAAGAAATATTTTTAGTACCAAGAACAAGTTTTAATTCCAAGAACATTTTTTGAATCTTAGAATTTTTGAATCGTATAACAGAATTTGAATCATAGAACTTGTTTAATGTCTTAAACAATTTTTGAATCCAAGAAATTTTTTGAATCCTAGAACAGTTTTTGAATCCAAAAACATTCTCTTGAATCATAGAACAAAAACTGAATATAGAACATTTTTTGAATTTCTTGAACAATTTTAAGTCTTAAGAAACATTTTTTAAATCTTAGAACAAAACTTGAATTCTAGAGTCTTTTCTGAAAGCCTTGGATATTTTTGAATCTTAGAACATAATTTCAATTCCAAGAACAAAGTTTGAATTACAAGAGTATTTTTTAATCCAATATTTTTTAAAAAAAATAGAACATTTCGGAATAAAAGAACCATTTCGGAATCCAAAAACATATTTTGGATGAACAAATTTCGATAGCTTGAACATTTTTTCAATCCAAGATTTTGTTTGAAATCACAAGAACATTATTTGAATTGAGCAACATTAGTTTGATTTCCAAGAACATTATTGGAATCAAAGAACAATTTTTGGAATTCCAAGAACATTAATCGAATCAAGGAACATTTTTTAAATGCGAAGAACATTATTTAAATTGAGGAACATTTTTTTGACTTCCAGGAACATTTTTTGAATCAAAGAACAAATTTTGGATTTCAAGAACTTTGTTTGAGTTGATGAACATTTTTTGAAATACCAAGAACATTATTTGAATTGAGAAATATTTATTTTGATTTCCAATAACATTATTTTAATTACAAAACATATTTTGGAATTTCAAGAACTTTATTCGAACCGAGGAACAAGTTTGTTTGAAATTCCATGAACAATTTTCGAATTCCAAGAACTTCATTTTAGTTGATGAACATTTTTAAAATCCCAAGAAAATTATTTGAATGGAGAAACAATTTTTTGATTTATAGGAATTTTATTTGAATTGACGAACATATTTTGTAATGCCAAGAACTTTATTTGAATCGAGGAACATTTGTTTGACTTCCAATTTTTTATCAAAGAACATTTTTTGGATTTCCAAGTAATTTTTTGTTGACGAACATTTTCTGAATCCCAAGAACATTTATTTGAATTGAGTAACATAATTGTTCAAGAAAGAGTCGTCTCATTTCCTTACTTCTGCGTTCTTTCGAATTCATTCACTTCGACGGCTGGCGCTACGCTAGCTTTGCATGATTAGCTCCGACAGAACAGGTACTGCATTTCCTTAGTTGGATCCGCTCTTTCTCTCTCGTGCAGTTGTTGCTTCCGGCTATTTATTCAGTCGTCAATCAGCATTGATCCAGCGGGATTTGCGCTTGTGGCAATTCTCGAGCGAGCGGAGCTGAAAACGAAGACGAAAGATTTTGCCAAAAATGCGGGGTAGAATTTGTGGATTCTCGGATACGAAGATATCAAATGGGATACATCAAACTCGCATGTCCCGTGACTCATGTGTGGTATTTGATTTTTTTTTATTTCCAGGAACACTACTTCAATTAAAGATAATTTTTTGGATTTCCAAGAACTTTATTTCAATTCAAGAACATTTCTTCCAAGAACTTTGTTTGAATTGAGGAACATCTTTTGACTTCCGAAAACATTATTTGAATAAAGGAACAATTTTTTGGATTTCCAAGAACTTTATTTAAGTTGATGGACATTTTTTGAAATCACAAGAACATTATTTGAATTGAGCAACATTACTTTGATTTCCAAGAACATTATTGAATACTTACAGAAAGTAAGCCAACGTAACTTACATAAAAGTAATGTTAGCTTGAGCTCATTAAATGCATCCTTGGTAAGACCTGTTATCAAAACATATAATATAGAATTTGATTACAATAGAGTTTCCACTTATAGCTTGTTTCTTTTTACAAACATGTAGGTAAAAAATGGTTGTCTTCAAGCAAAAACAATGGATATTAATTGTTGCTAACTATAGTGATGATACATTTATTTTCCAACAATTAGTGAAGTAACTTACAACTTCAAGTCTTTGTTTGCTGCTACATAACAAAATTGTACTTCATGGAATATAAGAATTTTTGTGTCAAGATTTGTACTAGTAAGGTACGTTGGCTTACTTCCTGTCCTGATATGGCTAACAATCAACTGCTTGTTCTTTCTCCTTCAAGAACAGATAAACACTCCGTAATTCACCAAAATTTCCACCATGGTTAATTTCAGGTATGAGTCAGGAATTTTCATTCTTCAATATATTAGCAGCCACAAAGTTCTTGGAATGGAGGGTTTCTCCAATGTAGGTACATAAAAACTTGACACGAGGCACTTATTTCTTTTGACATTCTCCCAAACATAACCAAAGAAGCAATACTAAAATAAAATTGCAATTATTTTAACCAAAGAAGCAATACTACAAGCTCTTCGCAAGAAATTTCTGTTTGAGATTTCATCAAAGGAACAAGAAGAAACAAGAAGTAGCCACTTTTAAGCAAGAAATTAGAGGAATTCAGTTGATCGGACTAGTATCACTTTATTCACGAATCTTACGTTTCTGACATGATCGATGTTGAACTACCAGATTCTTCTTAGCGGGAGCTAGTGCATGTGTCACTTGCAAGGACAATGAAATACAGCTGCCATTGGTAACTTCATTGCTCCATAGACATGTAATTAATTCTAGTTCTTTCACTTGTTTTTTGCTACTCTTCATTTCTTGACAGACATGTGAGAAATTCTAGTTCTTACACTTTGTTCTATGTATTAAATGGTGCAAATAATTTGCTGTAATCACATTTCTTCATCAGGGTTTCCGAATATTCAAGTGACCCATTCAAGGATAATCAATTTTGTACTTCATCAATGCATGAGTTCAGGTAATTTCAAGATCTTCAGTCTTTTTACTAAATAACAGTGAATAGTGACCTGTTTTCACCTAAATGGACAATGGTTTCTTAAAAAGGAACTACAAGTCTGTCTTATCTAGTTGAACATGCATTTTCACACATTTTTCTTAACAATATATCTGACCAAATATATTTTTATAAGCAAGTAACTAGTGGTACTGTAAGCTACTAATTTTTTTTCACAAAAATGAGAATGATCTTTCCCAACTAACCATCCTTTTCTTTTATTCTGCAGGTTTTGATCGCTAGTATTATTTTCAACTTCAAGCAAAACTCCACTGCCAACAAAGAATTTCAACTACAAGAAAGAGTTCCATTGAAAAATGTTTCCTCAAGTTTTATCTGTGTCAATGAGAAATATGTTTTCATGCTGTTCCCTGTACTTAGTCAATGGAAATTTTGTGGTCCGAAGATATTTTCCTGCTAAGTTTCAAGAACTACAGTTTCAGTTGTAAATAATTTTATCCTTTGAAACAGAAGTTTCTTTGCACTTCACAGTTCACAGCTTGAGTTTTCCATTGAAACAGAAGAAAGAGATACAGTTTTTTGAGATGAGAAAGAGATACAATTTAATACTGCAGAACAGTTTTACTCATAAAGAAACAGTTTTCCTTTCAAACAGAAGAAACAGAAACAGAAGGAAACAAACGAAAGGAAGTGGACAGAAACACTGTCTTCTCGCTCGCTCGTGAAACAGAAAACGGCCCAGAAAGCCCACCAAGTGGAGCCTCTGTGCGAAATAGCAGCAGCTTGACGCAAAGAGCGTCATATAGGAACCCCCCCATGCAGGGAGTCAATCCCAGACCGTCCCGGTAGCCACATGGTCTCGTCATGCTGACTTCAATCGTGTTCCTTTTTAATTTTATTCATATTTTAAAAAATATAAGAAATATGTATATATGTACATCATAAAAAATTAGTTAATTTTTTATAAGATTAGGTAATTTTTTATAAGTGTTCATTGCACATTAAAAAATTATAAATGTGGTGTAAAAAAAGTTCACTCAACTGTTATAAAATGTTTCTATCATTCAATAAAAATGTTTGTGACGTTACAAAAATGTTCACACTTTTCAAGAAACTGTACGTTACATTCTTGAAAAGAAGTTTTACAATATTAAAAAAATGTTTGTGTAATTAAAAAAAGGTTTTGTACCATTCAAAAAATGTTCATGTGTTTTAAACAAAATATTTGTGACACTAAAAACATTATTCAATGCATAAAAATGTTTGCTTCGTTTAAAAATAATGTTTCATATCATAAAAAAATACTTTTCAATGTGTATTAGGAAAAATGTTGAAAACAAGTATTTAAAAAAATGTTTAGACACGTATTCAAGTGTTTAAGTATATAAGAAAATGTATTAGATGTACAGAAATCCAATTTGGCTCGTGGGAGCATATGCTCTTGCACAGCAAAATTGTTTGTTGCAAATGTCAAAAAAATTGAAAAAAATAGACGTGTTCATTGTCACACCAAAATGCTACATGCAAATTTTTAGGAGGAAAGCTTAAGTACTTTGATCTATGCAAAAAAAAAAAGACAAACGACAAATGTTACCTCCAAATATTACACTTAGTTTTGTTTTTTTCACCAACGAAGCGCTGTCATCCCATTTCGCACGAAAATTGTCAAGCACGCTTGTTACACTAACAAGAACATCTACAAAAAAAATCAGAATTTTTAAATTTTATTTACTATTTATTTTGAATTTACTGTTCATTAGGAAGCATATTCACCCTGGAGCCAAAACGGTTCTCCCATTAGATGTATACATATGAAATATGTATAATGTGTATGAAAAAATAGATATCAAAACATGTATCTGAAAAAAAAATTAAAAACCTTAGGCCTATATAAAAGAACGTTCTTGATCTACATTGAAAATATACAATGTGTATGAAAAAAAAGATATCCATTGAAAAAGGGGAAACGAAAAGGAAGAAAAAGAAAAAAGAGAACCAGTGAAAACTAAACAAAGCAACATTGAAGACAGAAGAATGCCGGAGAAAAATAAAAAGATTAACAGAAAAAAGGAAAACCAAAAAACCAGAAAAAACCGAAGAAACCTGAGGAAAGCGAAGTGTTCAGGTGAGAGCAGCGATGGCACTTGGAAGTGATCATGTCAGATTTTCTCGCCTTGGAAACTTGGCAATACTAACATCTGACGAAGAGGATCCCAGCTGCCTTCGAAACATCATTGTTTGTCCACATAAATGCGAGCAAGGTTTCTCTGCTTATGCTTGACTTCCAACAGTGCTAGTTCTAGAACAAGCCAATATGCTCTATTGCTCCAGGCCAGCTCTTGACGATGGACTTTGTAACGCCCCGGCTACAGCCACCGGTTTCCGGGCGTTACGACTGGTGGTATCTAAACTGGTCTCACAGACCAACACATCAGTCTTTTCTGCAGCACTTTGTCCTTACTCGTGCACGTCCGGGGTCAACTTCCTGATCGGTCACCCATCCTAGAATTGCTTCAAGCCAAGCACGCCTAACTTTGGAGTTCTTTTTGAATGGACTACCGAAAAAAAAAAAATTCCTTATCGATATGAGTAGTCTATCTTTTCTACTAAGCCAGCTCTCACAAACTTCCACTATTCCTTCTCAAAGAATTGCAAATACTCCACACCGACAAATGTACAACGCCTCCTAGTAAACATCTCATACACATCAAGTATAAAATGCCCAGTACGACTACTGTAGCTGGTTACCAAATAAGGTGACCAAACACAAATTAACTAAGCATGTTTATTCGGATGTGAGAACTATTGGGTTAAACATCATGATTTGTTACAAACAACTAGAAATCAACGGGAACAACATGTACCTGAAACTCCTTGCTGCCAAATTTGAGAGGCTGAGAAAGGGTTTAAAGACTTGGACCAAAAATCTATCCAATCTCTCTACTATTATAAAAACACTCCAATTTACTCATTTTGTTCTATGATATTCCCTTCGTCCTAAAATAAATATTTTAACTTTGTATTAAAGTTGAGACAATTATTTTAAGACGGAGGGAGGAGAATTATCAAGAAGCATCTTCATTTATTGGAAGCAAAGTGCTACTTTCAGACTTGCTAATATGGGAAAAGGCAATACCAAATGCTTCCATGCCAAAGCAACTACTCCCTCTGTTTTTATACAAGGCACTTCATATTTTTATGTTTAACTTTGATCAGTAATTTATGAATAAAACGTGATTTATATATCAAAAAAGTATGTCATTAGATGCACATTTGAAAGAACTTTCCGATGATAAATTTTTAATGACATATAACTCATATTTTGTTGACCAAAATTAGTCAAAGTTTGACATGGAAAATGAGGTGGCCTTTAATAAAAAAACGCAGGGAGTGTTAAATTTGAGCACAACCATATTGCCTCCTTAAGCCATTTCTAACCGATCCCCAATACAGCCGCCAGGGAGGATAAATTCAAAATGATCCTCCCTTATGGCGCACCTAGCCGATCCCCAAAAACTGTTAGTGGAGGAAAAATTACCCCCCACCTCCTGTTGGAGATATGCCCTAGAGGCAATCATGTATGATGATATTTCCTATGTGTTTATGAATAAACATAGTCATTGGACGTTATCAATGATGTGTATCAGCAAGTACATGACTTGTTTGTGGGACTATGCATTGTATGATGACTATCTTAAAAAGTCCCTAGTCGAAAGGGTTGTGTGGACACGCAGCCGGCTAGACTAGCATATGACACGGTGGATGGCTCGGTCTCACTAGCCATGAAGCATTGGATGCTATCCGGATAATATGAAGTTGGAAGGATCTGGCCGGATTCAACGTAGTCGAATCCGAGTCGAGACAAGGTCTGGGTCGGACAGACCCAACTATGAGACGCAGCAATATGTCATCTGTGAGTCTCTAGTACAACATACATTCTATGTTCTAAGAGCATCTCCAACAGATGCACAAAATTTTCGCACCCTAAAATAGTTTTAGCGCGCCATTGTAGCACTTTTAGTGCGCCGGACCCAATATTGGTTTAGCAGATGCCCAAAAACGCGCGCCCAAAAAAACACGCAGTGTAAATTGTGAAGCGCGCGCAATCCGGCTCCTCAAATTTGCAGCACGCGATAGCGTTTTTCAGAGCGCGCCCAACCCTTTTTATGCGCGCGCACTATTTTACAGCTTCTGCTGGAGCTGTCCGGCGCCCAAAAAACCAGAATTTTAGCGCGCGGAGTATTTTTTTAGGCGCCTGTTGGAGATGCTCTAAGACCTAAGCTGGCGCATGTACTCGGGATGGTGACAGACCTGCTTTTGGCCGACCAAACACTACTCCACGACTGGATAGTTACAAGGTTGGTTTCGGACTTGTCCAGACCCATGCTGCGAGACATGGTCGAGCAAGATGGGATTTGCCCCTCTGATCAGGAGAGATATACTCTGGGCCCCTAGTGTGATCCGACCAAGATAAGCATGGCCATGCGACAAGGATTATGAGATAATCCTGTTTGTGGTCAGTATCGCTGGACCGAGAAAGAGGTCGGGGTAGCACAAGGATGACAGTGATCACCTTGAGCCCGACAACATATATCGTGTGGCAAAAGGAATAGAAGTGTGATGTACATATTCGCCTAACTAGCTTCATCGGACACTTGGAATCGGCACGCTTTGCTAGAGGCCGCTACTGAATAGCCGAGCCGGATGTAATCTGACTCGCGACCAAGTGAATGAGAACCTAAGGGGTCGCGTGCTTAAGGGAAGGAACCTGTGAGGCTAGATCAGACCCCACGAGTCAGATGTGATCCTACTCGAACTCGGATCCAGGCCGAACAGACTTTGGGCTTTAGGATCCGTGCGAGGCCGAAGTGCTGAGCCCGTGACGGATGCCTATATATAGTGGAGGTGCGGCACACTCATGGGGTTGATTGCTACGGTGCCGTCACTAGGTTTTGCATGTGTTGCGAATAGCAACCTCCACTCGCCGCCGACTGTGTGATCGGACCTAGCAGTCAGTCGCACAGTGTTCCTCCTGCACGCGTGGATACCATTAGAGGTGGTGCGCTTGCACCGCTCTAGCAAACCTGTACGTGGGATTCGATGATCGGCTGTTCGAGGGAGATCGGACGAGAAGGAGAGACTCCGGAGACGCCCTGTCCCAACTCTACTTCTGCTGCACGGCACTGCGCGTCTAGTGGTAACGATCCGTGATCCATTCCCGTAGCATGTTCCTGGTTGTTCTTCGCGTAGGAAAATTTAAATTTGCAGTCGACGCACCCTACCGTAGAACCGAACACCTCCCAATATCCCTCCAATCTCCCTAAATATACTCTCTCCCACCACGGCCGAGTAAAATTGGCGCCTCTCTTCCTCCCACCCTCCGTCCCGCCGCCGTTGCCACCACGCCCCCCCTGCCTCCATCGATGACCCTACCTCCGGCTAGAATGGATAGGCCAGTCCCTTCCCGCACCCCGCCGACCACTGCGCTGGCTTTTCACCGCCGAAAACCACCCACGCGTCGCCGCCCGCTTCGAAGAAAACTTTGGGGATGACAAAGGACCACCGGGTCCAAACTTGTCCTCCAACTGCGGCAATGGCCTCCGGGGTGGAGATCGCCTCTCTGGCCATGGATCTCCGCCCTCCCGCCGCTCCTCCCTTCCCTAAACGAGCTCGAAAGCCGATGGCGGCGGTGACGGTCCTCGTCGAGGCGACCATGAAGAAGAGGAAGAAGAAGGCCGCAGTGGCGCCTCGTGCAAGGCCGTCTCCTCGTGCAGCCACTCCGGCGCCCCCTAAGGCCACTGCTTCGACGCAGGTGCCGGTCAAAGCCGACAACAAGGGCCGCGACCGCCAAGTGTTTGATGAAATGCCTACAAGGTAAAATCTAAAATGCCAACATTTCGGCCAATCGGTGATGTAGTTTCTTTGTTTGTAGGCGACGGTGATATAGTTTCTTTGTTTCATTGTCCTAGTGTGGAGATGAATACGACCGAGTTCATAGCGTCTTTGGAGTCCTTAGCCGCCATTGGACTTGATGAGCTCAACTACGACTAGATTTGGCATCATTCATAGGCGACCTAAGACATAGAGCAAGATATGTCCGAGGAAGAGGAGGAGGAGGAGGCCGAGTAGGTGGTGGCCGATGAGGAGGTGGCCGAGGAAGACAAGGTTGTGGAGGTGACCGAAGAAAGCATGCGGGCGTCAAGGTTATGCACCGCCAACTACAACCAAAAAGAGGATCTTGCTCTTTGCGATGCTTGGTGCACGATCTCCATGGATGCAATGATTAGAACAGATCAAACCAAGACTATGTTTTGGGAGAGAATTACCGAGCACTACAACAACTCCGTGGACATGCGCTCAAGCCGTACGCAAGGTTCTCTTGGGCATTGTTGGAGGACCATTCATGACCAATGCAACCGATGGTCCTGTTGCATCAACCAAGTGAATGATGCACCACCGAGCAGTGTGCAAGTGGCGGAGTATGGCCCCTACATCCAAGAACTATTCATGCATAGAAACACCAAGTTCGGCCAAAAACCCTTCATGTTGCATCAGCATCATTGCTACAAAGAGCTATGCAAGAACGAGAAGTGGATCCAAAGAATCTCAGAGACCACTCCAAAGAGATCAAGGTTGAGCATATCTGAAAAATCGTGGATGTCGCCTAGAGGGGGGGTGAATAGGCGCTTTAAAATAATTACGGTTTAGGCTTGAACAAATGCGGAATAAAACTAGCGGTTAATTTGTCAAGCACAAAACCTACAACAACTAGGCTCACCTATGTGCACCAACAACTTATGCTAAGCAAGATAAACAACTAAGTGATAGCAAGATATATAACATGAAACACTAAGGCTATCACAAAGTAAAGTGCATAAGTAAAGGGCTCGGGTAAGAGATAACCGAGGCACGCGGAGATGACGATGTATCCCGAAGTTCACACCCTTGCGGATGCTAATCTTTGTTTAGAGCGGTGTGGAGGCACAATGCTCCCCAAGATGCCACTAGGGCCACCGTAATCTCCTCACACCCTCGCACAATGCAAGATGTCGTCATTCCACTAAGGGACCCTTGAGGACGGTTGATATGTCTCCAATGTATCTATAATTTTTTATTGTTCCATGCTGTTATATTATCAATCTTGAATGTTTTATATTCATTTTATAGCAACTTTATACCATTTTTTGGGACTAACCTATTGACATAGTGTCCAGTGCCAGTTACTATTTTTTGCTTATTTTTTGCTGCCCAGAAGACAATTTGGGAGCCAAGGAAGTACCGGAGGGGAGGCCCGTGGGGCCCACAAGGAACCAAGGCACGCCAGAGGCCCCTGTCGCGTCCTGGTGGGTAGTAGGGCCCACAGGCACCCTCTCCACCGCCTCTCAGATCTATAAATACCCAAATATTCTAGAAACCCTGGGGGAGTCGAGAGATCAGAGTTTCCACCGCCACAAGTTCTAGAACCACGAGATCCAATCTAGAAGCCTTTTCCGGCACCTTGCCGGAGGGGGAAACGATCACGGAGGGGGTTCATCATCCTCATTGGTGCTCCTCCGATGATGCGTGAGTAGTTTACCACAGACCTACTGGTCTGTAAGCAGTAGCTAGATGGCTTCTTCTCTCTTATTGATTCTCAATACAATGTTCTCCTCGATGTTCTTGGAGATCTATTTGATGTAATGACTTTTTGCAGTGTGTTTGTTGGGATCCGATGAATTGTGAGTTTATGATCAGATCTATCTATGAATATTATTTGAGTCTTTGTTGAACCCTTATATGCATGATTGTTATAGCCTCGTATTTCTTCTCCCAAACTTTGGTTTGGTTTGGCCAACTAGATTTATTTTTCTTGCCATAGGAAGAGGTGCTTTGTGATGGGTTCGATCTTGCGGTGCTCAATCTCAGTGACAGAAAGAGACATGACACGCATGTATCGTTACCATTAAGGATAAAAAGATGGGGTTTATTCCTACATGAATAGATCTTGTCTACATCATGTCATCGTTCTTATTGCATTACTCCGTTTCTTCATGAACTTAATACACTAGATGCATGCTGGATAGCGGTCGATGTGTGGAGTAATAGTAGTAGATGCAGAATCATTTCGGTCTACTAATCTTGGACGTGATGCCTATATACATGATCATTGCCTTGTATATTGTTATAATTATTTGCTTTTCTATCAATTACCCAACAGTAATTTGTTTACGCACCGTATGCTATTTTCTCGAGAGAAGCCTCTAGTGAAACCTACGGCCCCCGGGTCTATTTTCTATCATATTGCTTCAGATCTATTTATCCAAAAACCCAAAAATACCTTGCTGCACTTTTTTTTTTTTTTTTTTTTTTTGTGTTTTCATCAGATCTATTTATCCAATCTTATACTATTTAATCTATCTCAATACTGAGGAGGGATTGGCAACCCTTCTTACGCGTTGGGTTGCAAGTTTTTGTTATTTGTGTGAAGGTACTGCTTACATAGTTTGGTGGATCCTCCTAATGGATTGATACCTTGGTTTCATAACTGAGGGAAATACTTACCGTTGCTGTGCTGCATCATCCTCTCCTCATCAGGGAAAATACCAACGCATACAAGCAATTAGGAAGAATTTCTGGCGCCGTTGCCAGGGAGGATCAAGTACAGCTCTATCAGGTACACGATCGCAAATCTCATCTCCTTGCAATTTACTTTATTTCCATTTGCCTCTTGTTTTCATCTCCCCCACTTCACAAAATATTTTTCTTTTTATTTGCCTTCTTTTTTGTTCGCCTTTTTCTCGTCATACCCCTTGTTTGCTTACGATCTTGTTGAAGTAAGTTATCATGTTTCAAGAGGATTATCATGGTATTTCTTATGCTAATATCTTGGTAGAAATTGAAAAAAGTACTAAGTCCTACATGACTACTCAGTTTGAGCATAACAAAATTTTCACCGGTGAACTGATGAAGTTAAGGAACACTCTATTTTGCTTGATGCCATCACAAAGTAACTCGATCATGTTAGTAAAGAAGTCGCTAATCTTCAATCCCAAATTGCTCATACTGAAAATTTATTGGGAAAGATGTCCGATGTTCAAGCAACATTAGTAAATCGAATGGCAGCTAAGCCGGAATCTTTAGAGATTAATAATGATGAAGATCTTAAAATGATTGGTGTTTCTTCCATTGATGCCTTGTTTAGTAATATTAAAATTGATGATAAAGGGACTGAAGAAGAGTCAACTATAGCTAGAAGGTGTCCCCATAATTCGAAGGGTGAAAATCTTGTTGAAAAAATTGATAAAAGTGGGTTTGGAGAGGACAAAACTTTAACTAGTGATGTGCCCACTCTTTTGGATTACAAATACTTTAACTATGATAGTTGTTCTTTGAATGAGTGTATTTCTTTGTTGCAATCCATGTTAAATTTACCCAATGCCTATGAACAAAATAAAGCTTTTACTAAACATATTGTGGATGCCACGCTAAGAGCTTTAGAAAAAATTGGAGTTAGAGATTTCAATTCCTAGAAAATTATATGATGAATGGGAACCCACCATTAAAGTCAAGATAAAAAATTATGAGTGCAATTCTTTATGTGATTTGGGTGCTAGTGTTTCCACAATTCCAAAATCTCTATGTGATGTGCTTGGTTTTACCAATATTGAAGAGTGTTCTCTTAATTTGCACTTGGCGGATTCTAATATTAAAAAGCCTTTGGGAAGAATTAATTATGTTCTTATTCTTGCAAATATGAACTATGTGCCCATAGACTTTATTGTGCTTGATATCAATTGCAATCCGTCTTGTCCTATAATACTTGGTAGACCGTTTTTAAGAACTATTGGTGCCGTGATTGATATGAAAGAAGGGAATATTAAATTTCAGTTTCCTCTAAAGAAGGGTATGGAACACTTCCCTAGAACTAAAATTAAGCCACCATATGAATCAATCATGAGGGCAACCTATGGAGCAAAAACCAGAGATGACAATACTTGAATCTATGCATTATGCCTAGCTAGGGGCATAAAACAATAGCGCTTGTTGGGAGGCAACCCAATGAATAAAATTTATTTTTGTCTTTTTCTTTCTGTTCTTGAGTGTTTGCACAATTATGCTACTTTTATGATAGTGTTTTTATGTTTTAATTAGTGTTTGTGCCAAGTAAAGCCTTTGGGATCATGTTGGGTGATAGTTGATTTGATCTTGTTGAAAAACAGAAACTTTTGCGTCCAGTAGCAGAATTGTTTAAATTCACAGAAGCGACAAAAATTCTGAAATTTTTACACAAGATTGATATACAAATTTCCTACGTTTTCCTAAATTTTCAGAAGTTTTGGAGTTACAGAAGTATGAGTAAAATTCGCGTCTTTACAGACTGTTCTATTTTTAACAAATTCTGTTTTCGTTGCATTGTGCGCTTATTTTGATAAATCTATGGATTGAATCGGGGGGTATAAGCCATGGTAAAGTTAGAATACAGTAGGTATAATGCAATAACAAAATATGAATGGGTTTGCAATAGTACTTAAAGTAAAGATTGGTTTTCTTATACTAACGGATCTCACGAAGGTTTTTGTTGAGTTTTGTGTGATTGAAGTTTTCAAGTTTTGAGTGAGATCATGATGGATGAAGAAATAAGGAGTAAAAAGAGCCTACGCTTGGGGATGCCCCATGGCACCCCAAGGTAATATTGAAGGAGAACCAAGCAACTAACCTTGGGGATGCCCCGGAAGGCATTCCCTCTTTCTTCTAAGGACCATCCGTAATTTTACTTGGAGCTATATTTTTATTCGTCACATACCGTGAGTTTTGCTTGGAGCGTATTGTATTATATGAGTCTTTTCTTGCTTTACTTTTTAGTTTGTCACAATCATCCTTGCTGGACACACCTATTTGAGAGAGCCATAATGATGCTATGATTTGTTAGAATTGCTCTATGTGCTTCACTTAAATTTTTTGAGCTATGGAATTGCTCTAGTACTTCATTTATATATTTTTTTAGCACGGTGGTGTTCTATATTTTGAAGAAATATGCTCTCATGCTTCATTTAGATTATTTTGAGAGTTAGTAGAATTTTAAAGAAATATCCTCTCATGCTTCACTTATACTATTTTGAGAGATGAAAATTATTTTGAAGGAATATGTGCTCTTGTTCTTCACTTATATTTGTTTAAGAGCTTTGCTAGTAGCAATGGCAATATATGAAATTAGTCCCAAAGTGATAGATATTCAAGAGGGATATAATAAAAACTTTCATGAAGATCATTGGATATTAAAAACTTGATTCCTTGTAATAGTTTTGAGATATGATGATAGTAATATGTGAGTCCTGTTGGTAAGTAATTATGCTTTAGTAAGAATATTGGTGTTAATATTTGTGATTCCCTATGCAAGCATGAAAGTCAATAGTTATGCAATGAAATTACATCCTACTTGTGGTGCATTATTCAATGTTAGTTATATTTAATGCTCTTTTATGATCGTTTTCGTTTCTTGTTTGGTCGCTTCTCAATCTATTTGCTAGCCTCCATTTGTACTAAGTAGGAATACTACTTGTGCATCCAAATCCTTAAACCTAAGTTGTGCCAAATGAGTCCACCATACCTACCTATATGCGGTATTTCCGTGTCGTTCCAAGTAAATTTGTATGTGCCAATTCTAATGTTAAAAATAAATTTCCTTTTTGTGTGTTCGTACTGCTCATGAAGCGGCAGGGGGTGGCCAATATTTTCCATGCTAGATACTTTATTCTCAAGATGAGTTTTTATTCACTTGTCATTGCACGAGAGTGTGGCAAAGGTAATAGGGATGCCCAGTCCCGAAATGCAAAAATATATATTTATGTTGTCAAATAATAAATTCCTTGGAAAGTGTTGGTATGGAGGGCACCCATGGAACGGCTAGCCATGGATTGTGAAAGAATGGTGGAAAAAGGAATACACTTTATTTTCTGTTTGGGAACCGCCTATGATTTATCTAGCATGGAAAGTATTGGGAATTCTCGGTCGTTTTCATTGAAGGGAAAAGCATGCCACCCAAAATAATTTTATCTCTTAATTTAAGATTTGAGCTCTAGCACCTCTACAAATCTCTTCTTCCCTCTGTGAATGGCCTATCTATTTACTTTATGCAATTTTTTTGTTGAGTCTCCGTCTTCTCTTATAAAGCACCAACTAGGGAACACTATTATCATACTTGTGCATTGAGCATAGTTAATATTTGAGTGTGTTTCATGAATGGATCAATGATTGAGCATAATGGGCTAGGGATAACTTTCTTTAGTGTTGATATTTTGAAAGACATGGTTGCTTATTGATATGCTTGAGTATTGAGTCCTCATATCAAATATAGACTATTGCTTTGAATAATCTAAAAGACCAAATGTCCATGCTACAAAAGAAAAGATTTTGAGATGAACATGTTAGGTGGCATTCCACATCAAAAAATTTGTTTTCATCATTTACCTACTCGAGGACGAGCAGGAATTAAGCTTGGGGATGCTGATACGTCTCCAATGTATCTATAATTTTTTATTGTTCCATGCTGTTATATTATCAATCTTGGATGTTTTATATTCATTTTATAGCAACTTTATATCATTTTTTGGGACTAACCTATTGACATAGTGCCCAGTGCCAGTTGCTATTTTTTACTTCGCAGAATATCAGTACCAAACGAAGTCCAAATGCCACAAAACTTTTGGGAGATTGTTTTCTGCCTAGAAGACAACTTGGGAGCCAAGGAAGTACCGGAGGGGAGGCCCGTGGGGCCCACAAGGCACCAGAGCACGCCAGAGGCCCCTGGCATGCCCTGGTGGGTAGTGGGGCCCACAGGCCCCCTCTCCACCGCTTGTCAGCTGTATAAATACCCAAATATTCCAGAAACCCTGGGGGAGTCGAGAGATCAGAGTTTCCACCGCCGCAAGTTCCAGAACCACGAGATCCAATCTAGAGGCCTTTTTCGGCACCTTGCCGAAGGGGGAAACGATCACGGAGGGGTTCATCATCCTCATTGGTGCTCCTCCGATGATCCGTGAGTAGTTTACCACAGACCTACGGGTCCGTAAGCAGTAGCTAGATGGCTTCTTCTCTCTTTTTGATTCTCAATACAATGTTCTCCTCGATGTTCTTGGAGAGCTATTTGATGTAATGACTTTTTGCGGTGTGTTTGTTGGGATCCGATGAATTGTGAGTTTATGATCAGATCTATCTATGAATATTATTTGAGTCTTTGTTGAACTCTTATATGCATGATTGTTATAGCCTCGTATTTCTTCTCCATAACTTTGGTTTGGTTTGGCCAACTAGATTGATTTTTTTTTCATGGGAAGACGTGCTTTGTGATGGGTTCGATCTTGCGGTGCTCAATATCAGTGACAGAAACAGACATGACACGCATGTATCGTTGCCATTAAGGATAAAAAGATGGGGTCTATTCCAACATGAATAGATCTTGTCTACATCATGTCATCGTTCTTATTGCATTACTCCGTTTCTTCATGAACTTAATACACTAGATGCATGCTGGATAGCGGTCGATGTGTGGAGTAATAGTAGTAGATGCAGAATCGTTTCCGTCTACTAATCTTGGACGTGATGCCTATATACATGATCATTGCCTTGGATATCGTCATAATTATTTGCTTTTCTATCAATTGCCCAACAGTAATTTGTTTACCCACCGTATGCTATTTTCTCGAGAGAAGCCTCTAGTGAAACTTACGGACCCCGGGTCTATTTTCTATCATATTGCTTCAGATCTATTTATCCAAAGACCTAAAAATACCTTGCTGCACTTTTTCTTTATTTATTTTATTTTGTGTTTTCAGCAGATCTATGTATCCAATCTTATACTATTTAATCTATCTCAATACTGAGGAGGGATTGACAATCCCTCTTACGCATTGGGTTACAAGTTTTTGTTATTCGTGTGAAGGTACTGCTTACATAGTTTGCTGGATCCTCCTATTGGATTGATACCTTGGTTTCATAACTGAGGGAAATACTTTCCGTTGTTGTGCTGCATCATCCTCTCTTTTTCGGGGAAAATACCAACGCAGATACAAGCAATTAGCGGTCACCGAACCCGTACAAATGGCAACCCTTTAGGGCGGTCACCGAACCCGTACAATTTGGCAACCCTTGGAGGCGGTCACCAGAACCCGTACAAATTTCTCGGGGCGATCTCCACAACCTAATTGGAGACCCCGACGCTTGCCGGAGCTTTACACCACAATGATTGAGCTCCATAGCACCACCAACCATGTAGGGTGCCAAAGCACCCAAGAGGTACAAGCTCTAGGGTACCAAGCACCCAAGAGTAACAAGCTCTCAAACTTCACTTTCACGTATCACCGTGGAGAACTCAAACCTATGCACCAAATGCAATGGCAAGGGCACACGGAGTGCCCAAGTCCTTCTCTCCCAAATCCCACCACAACAACTAATGTTATGGAGGAAAATGAGAGGAAGAACGAAGAAGAGAACACGAAGGACTCCAAGATCTAGATCCAAGGGGTTCCCCTCACATAGAGGAGAAAGTGATTGGTGGAAATGTGGATCTAGATCTCCTCTCTCTTTTCCCCCCGAAAACTAGGAAGAATCCATGGAGGGATTGAGAGAAAGCAAGCTTGAAGAAGGTCAACAATGGGGGAAGAACATAAGCTAGAAAGGTAAAAATCCATTGGGGAAGAAGAACCCCTTTTACAGGACCTCCCGAATCCAACCGTTATGTGCTCAGCCCGCACACAAGGGGTACTATAGCTCGGGCGGTAGATCCAGGAAAATAGAGCAAAGGTGAGGAACCTCGAGGAGGTAGAGCCGCCGGAGTTGTACTACCTCTCATCCCAGTGGTACTACCGCGGGAGATGCAGAACACAGGAGCAGAGGAGGTAGGGCAGAGCATAGCACAACGACAGTACCCCAGAAGCGGTACTACCATCCGACCGGGACGGTACTACCGCTTATAGGTGGTATTGCCGCACTTCACTGCCGCCCTACTACCGCTGAACCCGACACGCAAAATAGAACCCGCATAATAAGCAGAAGTGCGCGAGGTAGTGGAACAGCAGAAGTACCACTTACAAGCGGTACTACCGCCCGACTGGGACGGTACGGCCGCTTACAAGTGGTTCTACCACAAGGGTGCATCAAGCAAGCCCCAAGCAAAACAGATGCAACAAGAAAAGCGGAACTGCCATAACTTCTCCATATGACCTCCGAATTGAGCAAACTCAAGCTTGTTGGTTATAGTGAGAAGAGGCAGTAGAAAAATGCCAAAAATATAGATATGTGAAACCTCTAAGAATGAAGAACCAGCAAAAACTCCAACATCGAAAACATCATAGAAGATGCATATGAACTCCGTTTTCGATGAACTCGAGCTTGTCATGAAGATGACCAAAAGCTCCAAACCTCACAAGGAGAAAAACCAAACAAGAACCAAGAAAGATGATGCCAAGGATGCAATGGTTTGAGCTCTCTACGAACGATATGATCAAGCTACTCACTTGAGAGCCCCCCCCCCTATAATACGACAATCGATCCTATAACCCGGTCTCCCAACTAACACCATGAGACCGGTAAAATAGAAAACCTATCAAGGGCAAACCTTTGCCTTGCGCATAATCCACTTGAGCTATATGATGACGATCTTGTCCTCCTCAAGATGGACCACCTTTCTTGATTGCGTTGGCTCGGTGAAGATTAGTAGATTGCTCCCCCATACTCCACTATGGATGAGCTACACTTCGACGCATCTTCACAAGTCCATTGTCACCATAATGGACGGCAAGCTTCAAGCATATGATCTCTTCGTGATGAGCCACTTGAACTTGCACACCTCAACCTAACCCCACAAAGAGCTCTCACGTAGATCAAGGGTTAGTGCACAAAGCGTAATGTACAATTCTTACCATACCATGGGATCACTTGATCCCTCTCGGTACACCTTCTACGCTTTGTGTGTTGATCAACTTGATTCACTCTTTGACTTAGTCTTGATCAACCTTGTATCATGTCTTCTACATGACCAATCTTTGGATAATTCCTTGAGTAGCACCTTGGTCATCTCATAAACTCCTTGAAACCAACACATGGACATCAAGAAATGCCTATGAACAAATCCTTCAAATATAACTCAAGGCAACCATTAGTCCATAGAGAATGTCATCAGTTACCAAAACCACACATGGGGGCACCATGCTCTTTCAATATCCGTTGAGGAGGATGACGAGGTTGATGAAGATGCCTACAGTAGACCGGAAGGAAACAAGATTGCAAAAAAAAGAAAGAAGAGAAATGCATTCGGTGGCACTTACAAAGAAGAATTTCTGGCAATGATCGAGACCAAGAAGGTGGTGGTGGCCGAACGCAAAAAAAGAAGATGGCGAGGTGTAATGAGCTCAAGATGTTCGAGGATGAGAAATTGAAGGCCAAGTTGGCGGCCGAAAGAAGGAAGATGAAGGTGGAGGAGCGTAGGCTTGCACTTGAGGAGGAGAGGATTTGTGATGCCAAGAAGGGCGAAGAACGTGCTAGCTACCATGTTCATGAATCCAAACACAATGGATGAAACCGCAAGGAAGTATTGGGAGCTCACTCGTGGAGAGATCTTGGAAGCCTCTCTTCATAATGTTGGTGGTGGCGGTGGTGGTGTTGATGGTGGTGGCCGAGGGGGTGGTGGTGTTAATGGTGGTGGTGTTGATGGTGGTGGCCGAGGGGTTGATGGTGGCCGAGGGGATGGTGGAGTTGATTTCTTCACCAAGGATCTCATTTGAGTGGTGATGGTGCATGTCATTGGTTGGCTCGATCCACAACATTGTGTTTGAAGTGGTGGCTTTTGAGTGAACTTTGCATGTTTTTATTTGAAATTCGTAATGATGAAACTATATATTATGACGATTATATTATGCATGTCTTAATTTTAATATTCTCATGATATATATATATATATATATATAGACACACACACATACATATAAAGGGTGGATCTATTCTAAATTTCTAATAACACCCTTAGGACCTTATTCTAATAACACCTCCTTATTCTGCTAACACCCCGTCTTATCTCTCTCCGGTGCCCCACGAACCAACCCACCCTCTCCTTTCTCTCCATCGCCACGACCACGGCCCACCTCCCCCGGCGTGCCTCACCGCCGTAGCCCACCTTCTACGCCCCCCCAAGCACCACCCGCCCCTCCCCACGCCGCCCACAACCACCGGCCCGAGAGCCGGCGACAGCAGGGACGGCCCCAACCACCGCGGCGCCCCACCCCACGACCACCAGCTCCCCGCCCCACAGCGGCTCCCCTGCCCCGCCTTCCTTTCCCGGACGCCGCCGCTGCACAGGGCGTGGCCCTCGCCCAGCCAACTACCCCCGGCGACCAAGCCCCGTCTAGCATCCACCTGATCTGGCGGGATCTAGATCGACCTCCCATCGTCTCCTACACCTCAAAATCTCCGCTGCCCAACAGGTCCCGCCTGACCGTGCCTCCCAACGCCGCCACGCCGGACGGCCCAGACCGGCACCGAGGCGAGCCGGCGTAGCCCACTGTAGTGCCCCCTCCCGGCTAGCCGTGTCGCCGAGCCCACTCTCGCATCGCCCTCCCCGTAGCCCCCGACCTCCCTCTGCGTTGACTGCAGCTAGCGGGATCGACAGGGATCCGACAAGCTACCCTCTCCAGGGTAGTCCAGCCTCTGTCCCGCCCCTGATCCACGCTACTCTTATCACCCTCCCACCCCACGCCTCCTCTTCCTCGGTCGGACACCAGTCCGCCCCGGGCTACCTTCCTCTAGCGCCGTCAAGCCCACCCGCCGGCAACGCACTTGTGCAGTCCAGATGTGGGGATGCAGGCGTGCACTCCCTTGGGGTACGCACTTGTCTCCTGCCGTCCGCGAACAAAGACATCGAGGTTTTGGTTTCAGATTTTTTGCTTTCATATTTTGCCGCTGCACTTCAACTGGTGTGTGTCCCGGTGCACACCCGTTTCAGGCAAAAGGGCAATGCTGTGCGCTGCGGCAAGAAGCTTACTTTTTGCGTTTTCAGAATTTGGACCTACAATTTGGTTGCATTTCAGTGCAGTGTAGTTCCAGTTTGGGTGCCTCCAGCTCACGAAAGACGTCCATTTTCCAACGAGCATGAGCTGCTGTGCGGGCGAGCGTGGCGTGCAGTTCAGGGGTGCGCGACGAATTTTTGTCAAAAAGACCCCCTGCCCAATGCAATTGACAAAAATGACCACGGCAAATCAAATTGCCAAAAAAGACCACCTGAGTCGTGGCGGCAGGAGCGCCAGCCAACACGTGGCACCTGTCGCCACGCTCGAAGGCGGCAGCCCCTGCCGCTACAGGGCCAGTCTGCAGGCGCTGCGAAGAAACAGGATTTGGCCGGTGAACAGGATTTGGCCGGTGGGCCTTGCCGCCATGCAGCCAAGTGGCCGGCAGTGGGCCGGTAGGCCCTGCCGCCACGCACCTAGGCGGCAGGCACATGCATGCTGCAACGCCCATTCTAGTAGTAGCACTATGTGGCTAGCAGCTAGCTAGGTACCATGCCACTCTTGGCTTCTACGTATCTACAAAAATTGTTTTAACTACTGACACTCTGTACATCCAATTTATTTTCTACGGAAGATAAACAAATGTCGGGCCAACAAATGAAGATGTAACACACTTTAGGAACTCACTGTGCTGGCGATCAAATAGAAATATCGTAGTTTATATACTTCCCCAAACCCCATTAAGTCAAACCTGGAGGACCACCTGCGTCGACCAGCTTTGCTGCATGCATGCGCCTGCGGGCCCACCCGCCCACTGCCTGCCGCCTGACTGTGTGGCGGCAGGGCCCACTGATCAATCCTGTTCCGTCGTCATTTGCCTGGACCTGTAACGCAACGCCTGTCGCCTAGCCTTGTGGCGGCATGGGCTGCCGCCTCTGCACGTGGCGGCAGGTACCACATGTCGGCTGGCGCGCCTGCCGTCGCGGCTCAAGTGGTCTTTTCTGTCAATTTGATCTGGGGATGGTCTTTTCTGTCAATTGCACTGGGAAGGCGGTCCTTTTGAACAAAAATTCGTGCGCGACTTGCGGCTCTCTTTTTGTTGCAGCGAGGTTCTGTAGTTTGGTCATGCTATCCGCCAAACCCAGTGTAGCTCTCCCGCTCATCGTCCTTGCGCTAGCGTAGGAAGTTCAGTGGCAGCGGAGGCCCACAAGACATGGTGACCATACTGCGGTAATTTCAAAACTGCTCTTAAACCGTAAGGAATTAAATAGAGTGCTCTACATGAAAAAGTTGCGCCTCGTCGATATCTTTCCAAAGATGTATCATTTGAATCATTTCGATTAGCGGTTTGTAAAAATCCGCGAAAAAACAGCCGCTGCCACTCGTCGTCCGCCGCACGATTTTCAAAATTAACTTAAAACCGTAAGGAATCTCAAAACTATTTCTACATATGAAAGTTGCGCCTCGTCCGTAGCTTTCCAATGGTGTATCACACGCCTCGTTTTGACAAACGGTTAAAAAACTGGAGCGAAAACAGTACCGAAAATTGCAATTTTTTTGAAAAAACACAATTTTGCGATTTACTAAATTTAAAACTGCTGTTAAACCGTAATGAATTAGAGAAAATAATACATATGAAAAAGTTGCGCCTCGACGATATCTTTCCAACGGCGTATCATTTGCTTCATTCCGACAAGCGGTTTAGAAAACTATGCGAAAAAACGCTCGCTGCCACTCGTCGTGTGCCGCACCGTTTTCGAAACTGCTCTTAAATCATGACGAATCTGGAAAAGTGTTCAACATGGTGAAGTTGCGCCTAATCCATAGCTTTCCAACCGTATATTACACGTCTTGTTCCGATAAATGATTAAAAAACTAGAGCGAAAAAGGTACTGAAAAACACCGCGTGCAGTTTTTTCCGACACGAAGTTTACTAGTCTCTATATTGCAGTACCTTTGCTATAAAAAGTGCAGTGCCCTCACGTTGAGCGTGCAATTCGTAAGTGTTAACAGAATATATATATATATATATAGGGTCGCGCTATTCGTCACCCTGGGTGAGGAATAGTTATTCTTCACCCCCTCTCTATTTTGAGGTCAATGCACCGTATTTTTAGGTTTCGTAAATTTTGTCTTATTTCATACGTAAAAAAAGAACGTAAAAAAATATATACTCGCCGTAAAAAATATTTTATGTTACGTAAAATTACGAACGTAAAAACATAGTGTAAAATATACATAAAATGCGATATTTTTGTTCTTATAACCTATTTTTTTGTTTTCTTATATCAAATTTTACGTAGTGAATCAATATGAATGTAACTATTCATATTCCAAACGTAATTTATTTATGAAGCGATCGTAAGATTACCTCGGGTGAAGAATAACTTATACTGCACCCTAGGTGATGAATAGGATTACTATATATATATATATATATATATATATATATTGTGTAGTGTTTCAAGTTAATATGGCTAGGACACAAAATATACATAAGTTTGATTTTTACTTACTAACTATAGGGGATCAGCTAGGTGCAGCCATCGTTAGTGGAGTAAACACTAACTTGACTACGTTGGATAGGAAACGGTTAAAAATGGAAATGAACATGGTCTTGAACATCAAGAGCACTAAGCTAAAGTTGCAATCTTATTCAGGGCCTGGCACGCACTGGGCCTTGTGGGCGCGCTTCCAGTCCAGGGCCTGGCACGCGCGGGAGCAGTAGTTGACCGCACCGCACACGGAGCAGCGCCGGAACTCGTGCCGCCGCGTCATGTGGGAGCACAGCCCTAGCTCGCCCTCCCTCTCGCCGGTGGTCACCGCCCCGGGCTTCTTGGCGCACGCCTGCACGCCGCTCGACATCCACCTGTCCGACATGAACTGGTTCACCGTGTGCGGCTCTGCCTCCGGCAAGCTCCACCTGAAGTCGGAGAGAAGAGGGGAGCTGCCGACTCCAACGCCGGCACCGATGGGCACGGAGGCGAAGGGGTAGGCCGCACTGGCCGCTGCGGCGGCGAGCGCGAGGGAGAGCTCGCGGGCGTTGGCTGCGACGAGGAGGCAGCCCCCGGCCGGGTAGCGGCGCACGCCGTAGCCGTCCTGGAGGCATTGCCCGAGCTCGCGAAGCGCGTCGACGTGGCCCAGCGCGGCGGAGCGCGCGCAGAGTGCCGCCCCGGCGCATAGGTCGCGGTCCGACTTGGCGCCACCGCTCCCTTTGAACTGGATGACCGCCAGCGAGTAGAGGGCCGCCGGGTACCCATCGACCGCGGCCTTTGCGAGAAGAGCCGCGCCGCCACTCCGGCTACTAAGGCAATAGAATCGGATCTGCAAAAACGCACGACGCTCGTCAGCTCTTGATCCCTGAAACTCCAGCCATGCATGCATGGATGTCAAACCAAACGATCAAGTCAACTAGATTTGTCCATCGGCTCTTACCATGCCGAGAATGTAGCAGGCCTCGAGATTGCCGGCGTCAGCGCAGCGCTTGAGGAACCGCTGCACGGGCTCCGACCACGCCGCCGCCTTGACGGCCAGCGACGCCGGGGAGGCCTCGGCGAACACCATGTCCTGCTGTCCCAGGCCGTTCAGCCTCTTGCACCTGAAACGTCAAAGGCACAAACACGTTCAGCAAACCATAGAGACGAAGGAGCAAGAGAGGCGCTTTGCAACAAGCAGTTGAACCAAACACGAAGGACGGGGCGCGGGCGTACGTTAGGTGGGCGGACAGCAGGTCGGACGGAGAGTTCGCAGATGCGGCGAGCCTGGAGAAGATGGAGAGCACGAGGTCGTCAGGTATCGCATCCAAATAGTCCGGCCCCGCAGCCTGCCGCTTCCGGCGCCCACCGCACCCCTCGGCGGCGGCGGCGGGCGACCTCTTCCTCTTCTGCCCGGCCACTGGAGCCGCTGGCTCGACACCTCCGCAGGTATAGAGAGAGCCGCTCCTCGTCCTCATCTTATCTGTGGCTGCACGAGCCGTGGCGGCGGGCTGGTCTCCGGAGCGGCCGCGGGACGGGGGAAAGCGGAGCGAGCGGCGGAGAAGTGGAGAGAAGAGATGTTTCGGAAAAGGGATAGCGGGGGGCGCTTCGTTTTATTCACGGGGGAGCGGCGCTCCCCGGTCCGTACCGGGCCGAAATCACTGTTCGTCAGCGTTTTTTTTTCACAAACTAAATTCGACATGAATGTATTTCACGATTGGAATAATTAGATTTATGCTTCTAGTTGTGTTTCATTCGGCTGTTTTACCCTTAATTTCCAAAAATCATCGGTTCTGTCCAAGTCACTTCGCTCCTCTTATGCTTTCGCCCTTTGACCGTTTGACCGTCAGTTTAAAAACTTCATAACTAATTCATACTAAATCAGAAAAATGCAAATAAGATACCAAAATGTTCGAAAAAACATCACCTATATGTCAATGTCATTTGCATTCATGAAAAAAGTGTTGAAAAGTGCCCATTCAAGTTTTAGCTCTTATGCTACCACCATAAAAAGTAAAATCTAAAAAAACTCAAAAAAAAATTTGGTGGCAAAGAATGACAAATGTTTTAAGTGCTTGCCAAGTTTCATCAGCGAATGACATTCGTGGGTGCCGCGACAAAAAAAACAATCAGCACTCCAAAATAGATTATTTTTTACCACGACTTCCACGAATGTCGTTCCCTGATGATACTTGGCAAGCACTTAGAACATTTGTCGTTCTTTGCCACCATATTTTTTTGATTTTTTTGTTTTTTTAGATTTTACTATTCATGGTGGTATCAAAAGAGTTAAAACTCGGATGTGCACTTTCCAACATTTTTTTTCATGAATGCAAATGACACTGACATATAGGTGATGTTTTTCTGAACATTTTGGTATCTTATTTGCATTTTTCTGATTTAGTATAAATTAGTTATGAAGTTTTCAAACTGACGGTCAAACGGTCAAAGGGCAAAAGCATAAGAGGAGCAAAGTGACTTGGACAGAACCGGTGACTTTTGAAAATTAGGGGTAAAACAGACGAGTCGGACACAACTAGGGGCATAAATCTAATTATCCCTTCATGATTTGTCCCTTTTAGAAACGCCAAAGCCCGCGACGTTTCTGATCAACATTGAAACGCCAAGCCAGCTGAAGTTTTTTCCCTGGCCCACTGCCAGTCTGAGCACGCATTGATTGTAACACCCTGGTTTTCACTCCTGTTTTTTTTTCTTCGCGGGATTTGACTTCCGTCTTTTTTCTCGGTGTTATCGGATTTCTTTAGCTCTTGGGTATATGAAGATCGTCATTTAACATTGCATTCCCTATCCAACTAGAGATTCTCTCCGGTCCAACCTTGCCACCTGAGATATATTCTCAGGGCTTTGCCACCGAAACCCTACATTCCGAGTTGTTGGAAGGGAAATCCTAATCTCTTTCGTTACAAAAGAAACTCAATTTCCTTTGATCTGCTGCATCCAAAACTTTTCCCAGTGATCATTCTTTATCTATAAACCCTGGATATGCAAAAATATTGCTAAGTTATTTGCAATATTTTTCACTTATAATTAATTCCTTTTTCTGCCAGTTGAAGGAATTAAATCCAGAAAAATATCTATCCATCTCCAAAGTTTATGAAAACTTGTGGAGATATTATTTGTGATCATATTGAGCTCCCATAAAAATATTGGCCATAATTAAATAAGGGAAATTGCATTTTCCTATTTAATGCCAATATTGCATTTTGGGCAGTTTCTAAAGGAACTACCATTTTGGTAGCCAGGAAGAATCCCAAATAAATTGTGTAGCTTCTCCTATCCATATCCTCACCATTTCCATCAAGAACCCAAGTTCCATAGTTAAAAGTTTGAGCACAGCATCCATTTGCAAATTATGTCCAGATTTTCAGTTTGCAAAGGAAGTGCTTGAACCCCTGATCCATTTGAGCTGAAACTTTTCATGGTGATTAACATTGATAAATCACTCATGGACACCAAAAACCAGCTCAATTCATCCATCCATTATTCCCCAGCCATTTTCTCAAGTTTCTGTCCATCTGAAAGCTCTGTGAAGGAAGTACCATTTTGGCATTTTCAAATGAGCTGAAATTTTCCCAGTATCTCCATACTTTCAAATCATCACTCTCCGCAAAAATTCAGCTCATTTCATCAATCCATTTGAGCACAGCTTCAAACTCCAGTTTCTGGACCGATTTTTGGTTTGTGAAGGAAGTGTATGCAAATGGGGTCTAAATGACTTCAAATTTTGCAAGAATATAATCCTTCCTACTACATTCCATTGTGTTAAGAAACCAGCTCATCACACTAAGCCATCTGTCCACAGAACAGCACAAGCACCTTCTGTCCAGAAGCTGTTCTGGATCCCCTCGATCACCCTAGATCTATCCTAGTCCATCTATTGCTCTTTCTTACCCCTTTGAGCAGTGAGAAACTTGTTAGGCAAGGTCTCAAGGCCATTTAATGCCCTGGACATGCGGCACGCATGGTGACCACGCGGTGGTTAAGCCAAATGGGCGCTATGTGCTCGGCCTGCTCCGTCCGGTCGCTTCCGGCCGGCCTCCGCCCGTCTGGCCATGTCCATCGTCTCCGCAGTCGCCGCGTGCACCCTCTCCAGCACCTTCCCCTCCTCTTTCCTCTTCCTCAAGCCACGACAGTCGCCGCCGCGGCACTGTCCCGCCCGTGACCCGTGTCTTCTTCCTCCTTGATCCTTCCCGTAGCTCCAGCTGGCCTCCATCGTCCGCCCGAGACCTTTCCCGACGCCGCAAGTGGCCAGCCACGTCCTCCTCGAGCTCTAGTGCATCGATAAGGCCTCCACGGCGGTCGTGCTTATCGCCTCGCCGCGGCCGGCTATAAAAGCCGCGGCCCCGAGCCTCCCCGAGCACCCCGAGCACCTGCAACCTCCTCCTCTGCCCGTCTAGTCCTCCCCAATGCCCGCGCCCGGCCGAATCCCCTGCCGGAGCCCGGCAATTTAGCCGGAGCTCGCCCACGGCCTCCGCGCCCATTCCCTCTCTCCGACCGTCCCCGGCCCCGTTCGAGCCCTCCACCGCGCGCGCCTCACTCCAGCGACCCTCCCTGGTTCGCCGCCCTCCTTGTTCCACCACCGGGGCCGCCCAGCCACCTAACCTCGCCGCCCTCTGCCTCAAGCCATCGCCGCGCCTCCCGTCATCCCCGCTGCCCGTGCTGGCCGCAGATGGATGCAGTGGACGCCAGCGACTCCATCCGTGCCGTCCCTGGCCGGTTAACTCGTCGGAGCGCCCGCAGCTCGCCGGAGCCGAAGCTGCCAGTAGCGGCGTCGGGAGAGAGGAGGGAGGAGGAAGAACGAGATGGAGGGAGGAGAGAGAAGGAGTGCGGGACCCACCTGTCGGCGTCCTAAGGCCGGCCACGTAGGATAAGTGGAGGCGCACTCCCGTAAGTGTGCTTTCGCTTAGTGAAAGCGTAAAGCTCAAAGTGCGCTTTCGTTTTTTTCAGCCGGCGGCCGAAAGGCTTAAGTTGCGAACGTTCACTGGTTAGCGGCTAAAATGAATACTTTTTATTCATTTTACTGCCTAACGATCCGCAACTCCGATTCAGGTGAAACCAACGCTCACGTCTTCATCTCGTCGAGCCCGTTCCGATGGAGTCATTTTCATAATGTTTACACATTCTGAAAATGACCATTTTGCCCTTGTCCTTCTATCAACCCCCTTTGAGAGGGAATCTTTCCGGCGAATTCTTCCGCAAGATGGTCGCACTTCTTCCTGGAGAATTCTTCTGCCCCCAGGCAAGCCGACCATCTAATATATGCCCTAAAGCATTGCTCTGTGTTATTCTTGCGTGTTTAATTAATGATTATGCCTTAGATAGAAATAAGTAAACTTCTACTAGATTGCACTTACTGTTTACATTACTTGCATTAGTTTGCTATGGGATAATTCAAAGTAATTCATTTAAATGCCTAGTTGCTATCATCTCAAGTTGTTGTGATAAATAACCATACTTGCTAAATGATGGCTAAAACTAAACCTAGTCGGTTGATCTTGAGTCACCTGTCCGGACTTATCCGTGCATCCACATTTGCCGGTATGGGACGGCCTTGACTTGGTCTGATCGCGTGCTCTTTTATCGGTACCGCCAAACAGGGAAGGTTATGCGCGCGTGCTGCCCAGGCCCGGTAGGCGGCGATAACCTTGTGAGCCCAGTTGAGTTATTTGACGGCGTCCCCGTTTGGGACAGTTTAGTTGGCCACGACGGTGGCAGGTGTCACGAGGTGACACAGGGGCCACCCAGGGCTTGACTCCGGGGGAGAATGATTGCCGGTGGTACGGTAGAGCAGTCACGGGTTAGGCATGTTTCGTTGGAGCAACCCTGGTCCACCCGAATGGGATCACGAGGCCAGATGCTCCATGGTGTGGGTAAAGTGCGCAACCTCTGCAGAGTGTAAAATCTATTCGAATAGCCGCGTCCACGGTATTGGACAGTCCGTCCAGGCCTCACTAGGTGGTCAACCGTAACAGTGATAATAATGATGGAAGAACTCGTCTTATGATCGGAAGTACTCAGTGACTCATGAGTATTCCGAGGGTTGTGGGACAACCCGTAAGAGAGTAAGTTCATCAGACTTACAAAGGAGATGCATAGACATCGAATGATGTCAGGGATATGATATGTTGGCCATGGAATGGCTATGAAAGTGATGGTCGGATGACCGAAAGACTTGGATTGGATTTGGTTCAACATCGGATTGGATCATGAGATTGTTCGGAGTATGGATCACTTACTTGATATGCTTTACTTTACTGTATTTTACTTTAGTAGTTATCTTGCTGGATAAACCTGTTATGACTTAATGATTAATATTGCTAGATAGGTATGTTATGCCATGATAATTAATGATGCTATAATAACAAATGCATGCTTGAATGCCATGGATTGCTTTGCTTGGTGTATATGTTAGCTTGGTTTGCTTGCGAGTACATTCAAAAGTACTCAGCGGCCTTCAATGTGGCCAGGTTCACATAAGGATCCATCGTCCGTCGACGAGGAGCCGGAGCGTTCGCGGGCTAGAAGAGTAACCCAGTCAGATCCCTGTGGATTGGAGCCGCACCAGGACCCTGCTGCCTTAGATAGATCTTTTCCGCTGCCATCACCCATGTAATATATCATGTAAGACTTATATATCCATTAATAGAAATGCCTGTGTTCATGATACTTGTTGTAAACATGCATGCCAGAGTGATTTCTTGGGCTGGTATGCGTGGCGACCGTCTGGCTACAATGGTAATCAGGCGGGGCGCCACAACGGATGTTATCAGAGCAGCCAGGCTGATTGTAGGTTACCCTAGCCAGACTTCATTGTCTTGTGCTTAGTAGAAAGCCCAGATGGATTTCAGCCATCTTTGCCAAGCTGGCACGGCTACTGTTGATCATAAGGCAACCCCATAGGTCTTTGGCTCCATCAGACCCCAACTCTCGTGGCCTTTGTCTCCGATGTGAAATGCTCGCACCCGGCAACGACCCGTGAGCCCTGAACCCCTAGGTAAACCACATACCCCCACCTTGCTTGCTAGCCATGGCATTTCTATTCTTACTCCAGTTTCCTTTGGGAAACGCTTATAAATTCCATCTTTCCCCGACAACCTTAGGATCGTTGGCTAAGCCATTTTGGCTATGGTCGTGCGTCGAGAGGTTGATGTTCCCTAAGGAAGTAGTAGGAGCTCAACACCAGTGCTACCGGGAGCATTGTGTGCTTTCGCTTCTAAATCCTTAGAGGTGCATCGAGTGCGCTATACTAGTGGATCCTCGGCCGCGTGTGTAAGGTCCGCAAGACTTGAGTTTTATTTGCTTTTTGGTTTTCGCGGTTCTTGTTTCTTTTGTCGGTTCCGTTTCTTTGCTCCGACTGGATCCATCCGCAAGAGCTGCCAAAGAAGACCAACCAACAACTTGGATAATACCCAATAATCCAAATTCAGTAAGAGTCAAGCCAAGCCAACTGCCTGGTATTCAGAATAGCAACACCGGATCTGTCAAGAATGAAGGATGGGTCAGAAGCAGAATCTGTGTGCAACAGACAAGGCCAGAATATACCTGAGAGAGTTTGCCTCAGAATGGATCACGCCTAAGGAACAGTCAGATGAGTTACCAAGAATAAATATTAGTAAGGACAAATTATTCCGTCCACGACACAAGGACTATTTCAGTCAATGAGGTGAACCGGGTCTTTTCTCAATGGACTCAAGAATCATTTATTACCCACCGAAGACATATTTCGAGAATGTGAATGTGCCAAGAGCAGCAACAAAATTCTGGTACGTTGGTACAAATTGCAAAGCATATTTTGGAATTCACCGATGCAAATGCAAAATTTCTGGGCACTGTGACAAGGTCTGCAAGGAATATGGATAAGTTCGCGGTTGCCCAGAAATAATGAGAACTTCACATGCTTGGAAGCTCAGCTGAACCAAATGGAATTATCAGTCAACTGCTTATTACCGGCAACATATGGAATTCCGGATTAATTATCAACATGAGGCATGCGTCAGTCGTGCAACCTTTACAGCCGCAATGATCAGACCAACAGAAGGACAAGCGGTGTGCATGACAACAGAATATCTTCAGTCCAGGTATGGCCTATACCAAGTTTTGGCTTCGCTATGGGTAAATTTTGGATACTTCGGAAGGCAGCCAGAATCAACCATAGATCTGACTGCGTACACAGTGAAAGGCTTCTGGTCTAAGGAACCCAGCCTTCCTCCGCAAGCTACCAGACTGCCAATCTTCCTTGGTACGCCACCTGGGAAACTTCTGAAGCATGATACCCAGCCTTCTTCAGCATGCTACTTTGGCAAAAGCTTCGAGCATAAGGAATTCAACCATCTTCAACACGCCATCGTGCCTACAACAAGCTTGTCAGGAGCATGAATCAGTCTAGACGCACATCCGCCTCAGAACTCAATGGTTATGAAAGGATTTATCCTACACCTACATATGTTGTGAGCATGCAGTCCAGTGGATCAGTTCATGCGAGCCACTCGTATACGGGAATGACTATGTTCAGAGAAACATTGGCCCCATAACTCGAGGAAGAATATGAGCACAGCAACCCCTGCGAGATATGCAAGAGTAAGTTGTGAGAACAAGCCCGACAAACCGGGACAACGATCATGGAGCCGTGTTGGCAGGTCACAACAAGTCCATCAAAGGAATCCCCAAGAACAAAGAAGTTGTGGACAAACAATCTCCGTGATGGTCGACAAGATACAGCTTCACGAACAGAGTGGTATTACCAATCCTCGTGAGACTCTCGCATATACGACCACAACAATGCAACCAGCATGCCGCACTCATCATGAATATGGGCCATCAACCAAGATAAGAGGCTATGCTCCGAAAGATACACCGAATGAAAGCCATACTACATTTAGTTCAGTGGTCATAGCAAGGACTACAGAGGCTATATATGACAGAGCCCCCTCCACGAGCGACGGAGTTTGAAACAAGACATTCAGATAGAATGGCTCAAAGCACGTCAGCATCAATAGCTCATAGACATCATGATATCATTGGAATAAGAGATTACTGTCTATGATTACTTTGTGATCATGCCTGACATCTCAGTTGGGGATATAGCAGCAATAGCTCGGTCATGTTGTTCTTTGAATTGTGGATCACCTAAGGACAAAGTCAGCATGCCTAAGACAGAAGGAAACATCAGTATGGAATCCATAGCCAGACTGAGTATTCTGACACGGCAAAAAGAAAGCCACTCCCACTCACTCGAGGCCATATGAGCACGTGAGCCTAGTACAAGAAAAGGATGCCTTGCCCATGACAGTTAGAGTATGAAGTATCGCAATAAAATCCGAAGCAGTCGCTTCCAGGCCAAGGAAATCGAGCTGTCTGCTGGTATTACCCGCCACCCTACCCAGCAACACCACTACCAGGACAAGAGGTACATCTGACAGGAAAGAGAAGGATTCAAGGAAGTTGTGTGCAAAGACAACACATGGTCCATCAGAAGAGGCAGTTAAAGGTCAGTGAACCAACGAAGACAAGACCGTTGATGGATCCAAGTCACTCACAGGTAAGTCCCCCTTCCCCGGGAGGTAAGCCCGGAAATCTCGAGGATGAGATTTTCTTAAGGGGGGTAGGTTTGTAACACCCTGGTTTTCACTCCTGTTTTATTTTCCTTCACGGGATTTGACTCCCGTCTTTTCTCTCAGTGTTATCGGATTTCTTTAGCTCTTGGGTATATGAAGATGGTCATTTAACCTTGCCTTCCCTATCCAACCAGAGATTCTCTCCAGTCCAACCTTGCCACCCGAGATATATTCTCAGGGCTTTGCCACCGAAACCCTACCTTCCGAGTTGTTGGAAGGGAAACCCTAATCTCTTCCGTTACAAAGGAAACTCAATTTCCTTTGATCTGCTGCATCCAAAACTTTTCTCAGTGATCATCCTTTATCTATAAACCCTGGATATGCAAAAATATTGCCAAGTTATTTGCAATATTTTTCACTTATAATTAATTCCTTTTTTGCCAGTTGAAGGAATTAAATCCAGGAAAATATCTATCCATCTCCAAAGTTTATGAAAACTTGTGGAGAAATTCTTTGTGATCATATTGAGCTCCCATAAAAATATTGGCCATAATTAAATAAGGCAAATTGCATTTTCCTATTTAATGCCAATATTGCATTTTGGGTAATTTCTAAAGGAACTACCATTTTGGTAGCCAGGAAGAATTCCAAATAAATTGTGGAGCTTCTCCTATCCATATCCTCACCATTTCCATCAAGAACCCAAGTTCCATAGTTCAAAGTTTGAGCACAGAATCCATTTGCATATTCTGTCCAGATTTTTAGTTTGCAAAGGAAGTGCTTGAACCCCTGATCCATTTGATCTGAAATTTTTCATGGTGATTAACATTGATAAATCACTCATGGACACCAAAAACCAGCTCAATTCGTCCATCCATTCTTCCCCAGCCATTTTCTCAAGTTTCTGTCCATCTGAAAGCTCAGTGAAGGAAGTACCATTTTGGCATTTCCAAATGAGCTGAAAATTTCCCAGTGTCTCCATACTTTCCAATCATCACTCTCCACAAAAATTCAGCTCATTTCATCAATCCATTTGAGCACAGCTTCAAACTCCAGTTTCTGGACCGATTTTTGGTTTGTGAAGGAAGTGTATGCAAATGGGGTCTAAATGACTTCAAATTTTGCAAGAATATAATCCTTCCTACCACATTCCATTGTGTCAAGAAACCAGCTCATCACACCAAGCCATCTGTCCACAGAACAGCACAAGCACCTTCTGTCCAGAAGCTGTTCTGGATCCCCTCGATCACCCTAGATCTATCCCAGTCCATCTAGTGCTCTTTCTTACCCCTTTGAGCAGTGAGAAACTTGTTGGGCAAGGTCTCAGGGCTATTTAATGCCCTGGACATGCGGCACGCGTGGTGACCACGCGGTGGTCGAGCCAAATGGGCGCTCTGTGCTCGGCCTGCTCCGTCCGGTCGCTTCCGGCCGGCCTCCGCCCGTCTGGCCATGTCCATCGTCTCTGCAGTTGCCGCGTGCACCCTCTCCAGCACCTTCCCCTCCTCTTTCCTCTTCCTCACTCCATGACATTCGCCGCTGCGGCACTGTCCCACCCGTGACCCGTGTCTTCTTCCTCCTCGATCCTTCTCGTTGCTCCAGCTGGCCTCCACCGTCCGCTCGAGACCTTTCCCGATGCCGCAAGCTGCCAGCCACGTCCTCCTTGAGCTCCAGTGCATCGATAAGGCCTCCACGGCGGCCGTGCTTATCACCTCCCCTCAGCCAGCTATAAAAGCCGCGGCCCCGAGCCTCCCCGAGCACCCCAAGCACCTGCAACCTCCTCCTTTGTCCCTCTAGTCCTCCTCAACGCCCGCGCCCGACCGAATCCCCTGCCGGAGCCCGGCAATTTAGCCGGAGCTCGCCCACGGCCTCCGCGCCCATTCCCTCTCTCCGGCTGTCCCCGGCCCCGTCCGAGCCCTCCACCGCGCGTGCCTCACTCCGGCGACACTTCCTGGTTCGCCGCCCGCCTCGTTCCACCACCGGAGCCGCCCCCTCACCGCCCTCTGCCTCCAGCCGTCGCCGCGCCTCCTGTCATCCCCGCCGCCCGTGCTGGCCGCAGATGGACGTGGTGGACGCCGGCGACCCCGTCTGTGCCGTCCCTGGCCGGCTAACTCGTCGGAGCGCCCGCAGCTCGCCGGAGCCGAAGCTCCCAGTAGCGGTGTCGGGGGAGAGGAGGGAGGAGGAAGAAGGAGATGGAGGGAGGAGAGAGAAGTAGTGCGGGACCCACCTGTCGGCGTCCTAAGGCCGGCCACGTAGGATAAGTGGAGATGCACTCCCGTAAGTGCGCTTTCGCTTAGTGAAAGCGTAAAGCTCAAAGTGCGCTTTCGTTTTTTTCAGCCGGCGGCCGAAAGGCTTAAGTTGCGAACGTTCACTGGTTAGCGGCTAAAATGAATACTTTTTATTCATTTTACTGCCTAACGAACGAACGGGCACAACTTTTTATCCGCTCACTTCTGCATCTCGTCGAGCCCGTTCCGATGGAGTCATTTTCATAATGTTTACACATTCTGAAAATGACCATTTTGCCCTTGCCCTTCTATCAGCCCCCTCCGAGAGGGAATCTTTCCGGCGAATTCTTCCGTGAGATGGTCGCACTACTTCCCAGAGTATTCTTCGACCCCCAGGCAAGCATTGCTCTGTGTTATTCTTGCGTGTTTAATTAATGATTATGCATGTGATAGAAATAAGTAAACTTTTGCTAGATTGCACTTACTGTATACATTACTTGCATTAGTTTGCTATGGGATAATTCAAAGTAATTCAGTTAAATGCCTAGTTGCTATCATCTCAAGTTGTTGTGATAGATAACCATGCTTGCTAAATGATGGCTAAAACTAAACCTAGTCGGTTGATCTTGAGTCACCTGTCCGGACTTATCCGTGCAGCCACATTTGCCGGTATGGGACGGCCTTGACTTGGTCTGATCGCGTGCTCTTTTATCGGTACCACCAAATAGGGAAGGTTATGCGCATGTGCTGCCCAGGCCTGGTAGGCGGCGATAACCTTGTGAGCCCAGTTGAGTTATTTGCCGGCGTCCCCGTTTGGGACAGTTTAGTTGGCCACGACGGTGGCAGGTGTCACGAGGTGACACAGGGGCCACCCAGGGCTTGACTCCGGGGGAGAATGATTGCCGGTGTTACGGTAGAGGAGTCATGGGTTAGGCAGGTTTCGTTGGAGCAACCCTGGTCCACCCGAATGGGATCACGAGGCCAGATGCTCCATGGTGTGGATATAGTGCGCAACCTCTGCAGAGTGTAAAATCTATTCGAATAGCCGCGTCCACAGTATTGGACAGTCCGTCCAGGCCTCACTAGGTGGTCAACCGTAACAATGATAATAATGATGGAAGAACTCGTCTTATGATCGGAAGTACTCAGCGACTCATGAGTATTCCGAGGGTTGTGGGACAACCCGTAAGAGAGTAAGTTTATCAAACTTACAAAGGAGATGCGTAGACATCGGATGATGTCAGGGATATGATATGTTGGCCATGGAATGGCTATGAAAGTGATGGTCGGATGACCGAAAGACTTGGATTGGATTTGGTTCAACATCGGATTGGATCATGAGATTGTTCGGAGTATGGATCACATACTTGATATGCTTTACTTTACTGTATTTTACTTTAGTAGTTATCTTGCTGGATAAACCTGTTATGACTTAATGATTGATATTGCTAGATAGGTATGTTATGCCATGATAATTAATGATGCTCTAATAACAAATGCATGCTTGAATGCCATGGATTGCTTTGCTTGGTGTATATGTTAGCTTGGTTTGCTTGCGAGTACGTTCAAAAGTACTCAACGGCCTTCAATGTGGCCAGGTTCACATAAGGATCCGTCGTCCGTCGACGAGGAGCCGGAGCATTCACGGGCTTGGAGAGTAACCCAGTCAGATCCCTGTGGATTGGAGCCGCACCAGGACCCTGCTACCTTAGATAGATCTTTTCCGCTGCCATCACCCATGTAATATATCATGTAAGACTTATATATCCATTAATAGAAATGCCTGTGTTCATGATACTTATTGTAAATGCGCATGCCAGAGTGATTTCCTGGGCTAGTATGCGTGGCAACCATCTGGCTATAGTGGTAATCAGGCGGGGCGCCACATTTCTTGCTGACGTGGCGGGTCTGAAACACCGAGGTAGCCGACGTTTCTGGAAATGCCAGCTTCTGTGGCGTTTCTTGTGCAGATATTTTAGGTGGCCGTGGGGCTTTCACTCACCACTCACTCTCTTCTCCCCATTGGCCTATCCCGAGCTCTTGCCCTTTTCCCCCTTTGTGTCTCTCACTTAGCCCCTCTCAAATCCTTTCAAATCGATTGGGTTGGTCTGTGGATCTGGTGTCATTTCTATTCGTTGAGGTAACCTCCTTCATCTCACAAATTTTTATTGGTTGGATTTGTCTATTTGGATTGTTTTGTTCATGTGGTTCCTAACCCTAGTTTTGAAAAGGGAATGGATCTATAATGTGATGTTCTTGAGTATTGATGTACCAATAGTGTTGCATTGTGATGTTGGTGAACATATCTTATTGTTTGGGTTGTGCCTAATGTTAAGATTTATGGTTAGGGTTAGGGTTATGCCTAATGTTAAGATTTAGGGTTAGGGTTAGTGGTTTTGTTAGCAATGTGGTATATTTAGCATTGTACATTTCTTATACTTATGTTCCCCTTTTTTAGATGGACAAGATTGTGAATATTCATTATGTTGACAAAGAGGCATTCATGAGTGTGGATATTGTTGACAAGTATGAGGAAGTGTTGATATTTCTTGAGAGTCCTAGTTATGAAGAGGTTGTGGAAGAAACACAGATAAGATTAAAGTGGGTGGATGCAAGTGACCAAGTTGAATTAGTAGGAAGATATGATGTTGGGTCGGCACACAAGTGTCGAATAAAGACAATGCCTATCAAGTCCAATTTGCATTGGGTTGCATATAAGGAGGCTGCTGCATCCTCGGCAGTCAAGTCACTAGAAGTCTTTGCAACTAAGGTGGTCAAGGCTCCTCTCTTTCATGTTGACTTGAACCAAACCTTAGTAGAGGATGTGAGCCCGATTAGTAGTGTGCCGCCTATTGTTGAGCATAAAGTTGAAGTGGAAGCCAATGAGTATCCCCAATATGAGTTCGGAGGTAGTGCACCTATCAATGATGATGGTCATGACTCAGACGAATAGTACGAGAGGCACCACAACATTGTTGGTGACGTAGAGGCTGAAGTAAGGCATAAGGACATGGATGCTGACATTATCTATCAGCGTGCTTGTGTGGATGACTCGGATGATGAAGGCCCGATGAATGAGTTGGACGAGGATGGCTTGACTGAGAAAGAAGCAGAGTGGTACACAAAAATCACCGGTAGGGATCACAAAGTTCCCTTGTTTTGTGATGTTAGCCTTGCAGATAAGGCTATAGTCGATAGTGGCATGAGCAAGACAATTGAGGCTAGACAGTTCCCAAGTAGTACACCCGACGAGATTTCGATGTCTTACGTAAGGAAAGGTTTGATGTTCGAGCACATGCAAGAATTCAGGATGTGATTGTGTGACTATGCTATCAAACACCACATGCCTTTCATAGTTGTTCACTCGGACTGCAACAAGCGATACACCGTGAAATGTGAGGTAGAAAGATGCAAATGGAAAGTCAATGGAAGACTCACGAAAGATGGTTGGTGGAAGATAACTAGTTGCAAAGCCACTCACCAATGCACACCGCTGGCCATAGAAGCATGGAAGACACACCGTCAGCTAACCTCGGAATTCATCGGTTATAAATACCAGAAACATATAGCCGAGGATCCAACCATTAGAGTGAAGTTGTTGATGAGTTAGGTTGAAGATAAGTTCGGATATAAGGTCAAGTACAGGAAGACATGGAAGTACAAGCAAGTCGCTCTTAGAATGTTGTACGTTGGATGGGAAGAGGTGTACAACATGTTACCCAGGTTGCTGGGAGCGATGTCGTATAGAAACCCAGGAATGTACCACTATGTCCAAGATATTGAAGGAGTGTTCCATCGTGCCTTTTGGACGTTTGGCCCATGCATTGCAACCTTTGAGCATTGTCGTTTGGTTTTGTCTATAGATGGGACATTCTTGAAAGGCAAATATAAGGGCACACTCATGATAGCAATGGCACATGATGCTAATGATCAGATGTTGCCTATGGCATTTGCTTTGGTCTTCGTGGAGAACCAAGACAACTGGGAATGGTTCATGAGACTTGTTAGGAGCACGGTCATTCCTCCGAATAGGGAGGTATGCATCATATCCGATCGGCACCAAGGCATATTGAAGGCCATGGATATTCACATTCCAGGGCATGGTGTATGAGGCACTTCGTCGCAAACTTTTATAGGGCTTGTAAGAACAAGGATCTTAACTCCGCATGTGTAGCCTTCTTCGTTCAGTCATTCACGAGACGATTGGACAAAATCTATGAGAAGGCAAACGAAGGTGGGAAAGATTTCTTAGAAAGGAATATTGATGAGAGACACAAGTGGTCACGGGCATGTGACGAAGGAGGCATGAGATATGGTGACATGACAAGCAATCTTGTTGAGTGCTTCAACTTTGTCTTGAAGGGTGCCCGTCAGTTGCCGGTGACGGCAATAGCGGAATATACCTTTTACAAGCTAAATGAGTATTTTCTGAAGCACTCCGATGAAATCGAGAAGTTGATTGCTGATTATGAGAAGCCTCCCAATGAAATTTATCCGAAGAAGGTTGCCGAGTGGCTGGAGTTTCAGAGAGGCAAGTCAGCCATCCAGCGAGTCACTTGTTTCAATAATGTTGAAATGAAATACCAAGTGGATGAGCCATGTGGGACAACCAGAGATGGACAATCATATGGTGGTCGCTCATTTAAGGTGGCTCTTCGGATACGACATTGCACTTGTGAGCAGCCTAGGAAGTACCACTGGCCATGCTCACACATGATGACAATGGCCCGCACCAGAAATTTGCCCGTCTCTGATGGAGTGGTTGTGAGGTTGCATGAATTCAACTTGCAAACTCATAAGTTAACATGTGCGTCTAGATTCCACCCTTTTCTAGACGCATCGCAGTGGCCATAGTATCACGGTCCTAACATTAGGCCCGATCCAGAGATGATGGTACAACCCAAGGGTAGAAGGAGAACAAAGCGATACAGGAATGATATGGATGAACTCATGAGCACCAGACAGTTTGGTAGTGGACATTTCATGGAGCCACGTGATAGGAACCAATGCGGTGGTTGCAATGAAATGACACACAACAAAAGGACTTGCAAAACAAACAAAACTTCAAAAGGGCATAATGCTTCTACTAGTGATGTCGGTGGCAGATGTGGTTCAAGTGGTGGTGGCCGAGGTTCTGGTGGTGGCCGAGGATCCGGTGATGGACTTGGTGGTGGCCGAGGTTCCGATGGTGGACTTGGTCAAGGCCGAGGATCCAGGGTGGCCATGGTAGAGGACGAGTTATCGGTGATGGTGCTCGTGGTAGAGGTAGAGGTTCGGGTGGTGGTAGAGGAGGTTTCATGGGTAGAGGCCGTGGTAATGCTAGAGGAATGTTTGGATACCTAGATGGACCATTTCTGTACGTGGCTATCATAATTATTTTCATGTATCCCAATATTATTTTCATATTGTTTTTGTCCTTACTAACTAATGTCTTGCAATTTTTCATAGATATGGCGGCTTCTCAACCCAACAAGGCAACAATGAAGGGGGTGGAGGAGAAGGATGGGGAAGGTGAGATGGCGGGGTGGTGAGAGAAGGTTGCGAGGATGTTGAGAGAGGAGGATGCAGCCGCACTAGAGAGGAAGAAGCAAGAGGAGATCGAAGAGAAGAGGAAGGAAAATGAAAGAGGGATATTTGAGGAGCTCATGAGGAGGGACAAGTTAAGGATTAAATGTGAAACGGCAGAGAAGAATCGTCTAAAAGATTTTCAAGAAAGAACCTTGAAACTTTGGGCTTTTGAAGATGTAAAGAAAGAGAGGGAGAACAAGATATTCATGGAGAGGGTGGTTCAGGAGGCTCATCACATAAGGAAAAGGGAGGAGGAAGAAGAAGAAGAGAGGAAGAAGAAGAAGAAGGGAAAGGGGCCTTGCTCTACACAATAGAGCAATGTGGTTCTCATCATGTTGTGAACTATGCCATGCACCCCTTCATGTGCATTTTATTTTGAACCTTCTCGTCACCTAGATTATGTTATTTGAACTTCAATTTGGTCGTGGAACTCTATGTGTACTCTAAATTGCTATGGACTCCTGTATGTGTACTCTAAATTGTTATGCACTCCTTTATGTCTATTTTCTAGTTGTGCTATGACATGTGTGATATTTCAAGTGTACCAAAAAATGTGATTGTAAAGTTTGTGGGCAAATACTGTTCTGAGCCAAACGACAAAGCCTATGGTGTTTCGGTAATGACTGGAAACGCCACAATCCTTGGCGTTTCGGCCCTGTATGGAAACGTTTATCTCAGCCTAGCGTTTCTTTAAGATAGGGGCTGCCTGGGACATGTATGTGAAACGTTGCTGCATGGGCTGGAAACGCCAAATCCTTTGGCGTTTCTGCCCTACATGGAAATGTTCAACCTAGCCTGGTGTTTCTTTAAGACAGGGGCTGCCAGGAACATGTGCACGAAATGTTGCGGTGTGAGCTGGAAACGCCAGCTACTCTCGATGTTTGTACCCTATGGAGAAACGCCAAAGCCTTTGGCATTTCTGCCCTACTATGCAAATCATAGGAAATCTTCCTGCCCATTCCATCACAGATAGCAAAATCCTATATTTACACAAGATAAATGCCAAGTCCAGCAACAGATAGCAATGGGACATATTTTCACAATGAACTTAACATGATCCAGCTGACATAATAATTAACACGTCTTGGAGACATAGAACTAACAAGTCCGCCAGACATAAAACATAACAAGTTCACACATTCTTCTTCCCTCTTTTGACAGGGAAACACATAGCTACATTACTAGTTCACATGACATAAAGCATCAGTCATCACTTCACTTCTTCCCACTTTTCGCAGCCATCTTCCCCCTGTTGACGTAGCCCTCTGGAGTGTTCTGCCATCCTGGACGTCGGATGGTTCTTGAGCTAGCTTGGCGTGCTTCTTCAGAAGGCTGAGAAGGTTGAGTTGGCTACGAAGCTTCTTCCATCCGCGAAGCCCCAAGCTTCATATAGTATGGATCCGCATATTCGTCTGTCTCCTCCTCTTCATCTTCCTGTTCATCAATCCATTCTCGGCTCGAAGAAGCACGTGCTCGGCTGGAAGACGGACGAGCGGAAGAAAGCACATCCATTCTATACTGAGCACGTGCACGCACATCCGTGGATGAACCACCATGGCAAGAGAGTAAAGCGGCTAGTGTGCGGCAACAATTCACGACCTTCTGCACAAGGAAAGACAATGACATGTAAATATGCAAAAATAGTTACGATGAAAGAAAGCACATGTTCATATTACAAAGGCCTCTAACCTATAGAGTACTCCTAACAATCCCGTCCATTTCTGCACCAGGGGCACGACCAAGCACCACATTACTATCATTGATACATCTCCATAGCTCTGTGCCCTGAATAAAACATATGTGACACATCACTCACGAAGAAATGACACATGTTCATATTTCAAAAAAGCGACAAAAGAGAGACATACCACTCAGTCATGCTGAGGGCCATAATCTAGGTGCGCTCCAATGGTCTCCCTAATAGAGTTGTTGAATGCACCATCAACAGCCTCACTTGCATTACTTCCAAGCAATCGGCACGAGTCCAAGCACCCTTATGGTTAACTCTGTACTATTTACGAAGCCACTCCAAATGCCTTAAATATGCCCCCTCGTTGTTGTCAGGTGTGCGATCATTTTCAACTCGGGCATTCCTCTAAGCATTCCACATGTCCACCCACATAATATGGCGATCCTCCCAATTAGTGACATTCTTGTTGTTTTGCCAGCTCGTCCTACAAAGCATGAGAAGAATCGGTACCAGTTTCATTTTTTCGTGGTACACATTGATCAACATATGGTACAAAAAACTCTCACCTATGTAGCACCACACTTGTCTTAATGTAATCCGGCGGGGTCCGTTGTTGTACTCCAAATTGCTTCGAAACACGATGTGGAAGATGCCACTCGACCACAAAAAAGCATATAATGGGGCAACACACACGCCAAAGATGTTGGTCACGAAGGCACTTATTGCTCAAAGGGAACTGCCTAAGTACCATGTACGACCTCCAATTGGCCTACATCACAACATGTCACTCGCTCATGCACAACAAAAAAATTCTGTAATGATGGCAAAGCATTTGGATAATTACCTGATTGTAACTAAGCATGTCAAGCTCGCTTATGTACGCCTTGTACCGCCCAATGGCGGCCATACTCGACACTTGGACATTATCCCACGTGTATGCGATAGTGGGGTACTGATGTCTGCTACACAACTTGTTCTTGTAGACTAGTGTTGGGCCTCCAAGTGCAGAGTTTTGTAGGATAGTAGCAAATTTCCCTCAAGTGGATGACCTAAGGTTTATCAATCCATGGGAGGCGTAGGATGAATATGGTCTCTCTCAAACAACCTTGCAACCAAATAATAAAAAGTCTCTTGTGTCCACAGCAAACCAAATACAATGGTAAATTGTATAGGTGCACTAGTTCGGTGAAGAGATGGTGATACAAGTGTAGTAATGATAGTAGATATTGATTTTTGTAATAGGAACAATAAAAAACAGCAAGGTAGCAAGTAACAAAAGTGAGCACAAACGGCATTGCAATGCTTGAAAATGAGGCCTAGGGTCCATATTTTCACTAGTGTAATCTCTCAACAATGCTAATATAATTGGATCATATAACCATCCCTCAACGTGCGATGAAGAATCACTCAAAAATTCTTATCTAGCAGAGAACATAAGAAGAAATTGTTTGTAGGGTACGAAACCACCTCAAAGTTATCCTTTCCGATCGATCTATGCAAGAGTTCGTACTAAAATAACAACAAGGTATCCTTTCCGATCGATCTATCTAAGAGTTCGTACTAAAATAACACCATACGATACACATCAAACAACTCTAATGTCACCTAGATACTCCAATGTCACCACGAGTATCTGTGAGTTGATTATGCGATATGCATCAAACAATTTCAGATTCATAATACTCAATCCAACACAAAAAACCTCAAAGAGTGCCCCATGATTTCTACCGGAGGAACAAGGACGAAAACGTGCATCAACCCCTAGGCATAGATTACCCCATGTCACCTCAGGAATCCACGAGTTGAGTGCCAAGACATAGATCAAGTTCTCTCAAATCCAACAAAGTATTCAATCCGATAAAAGTGAAATCTCAAAGGGAAAACTCAATTCATCACAACAAGATAGAGAGGGGAAAACACGATATGATCCAACTATATTAACAAAGCTCGCGATACATCAAGATCATGCCAACTCAAGAACACGAGAGCGAGAGAGATTAAACACATAGCTACTGGTACAAACCCTCACCCCGAGGGTGGACTACTCCCTCCTCATCATGGTGGCAGCCGGGATGATGAAGATGGCCACCGGTGATGATTTCCCCCTCTGGTAGGGTGTCGGAACAGGGTCTAGATTGGTTTTTCGTGGCTACAGAGTCTTGCAACGGCGGAACTTCCAACCTAGGGTTATTTCTGGGGGTTTCTGTATTTATAGGATTTTTTGGCGTTGGTTTCACGCGAAGATGGGCTTCGAGGGGCCCACCCTCCACCAGCACACGGGCAAGGCCCCTGGCGCGCCTTGGTGGAGGGTGGCCACCTCCTTCACGTTCTGGTCCCCCCACGAAGCTTCTAGTGCCTCTTTTATTCCAAAAAAATGGTCAAAAAGTTTCAGCTCATTGGGAGAACTTCCATTTTTGCACAAAAAGACAACACCACGGTAGTTCTGCTGAAAACAGCGTCAGTCCGGGTTAGTTCCATTCAAATCATATCAAAACCATATAAAATTGTTGTAAACATGGCATGAATACTTCATAAATTATAGATACGTTGGAGATGTATCAGGTACCACTCCTCATCCCCGTCATAAGGCCACACCCAAGGTTCTTCCGGAGCAATGGTGACGTTACGGCCCACAAGGATACGCTCCCACATCCAAATCTATAGGGCCCAAAGGAAACCACCAAGACAAGATTTCGTCTTACTCCTCATACATGCTCCGTCCAACTGCACATTTTTACATACGTTAAACGATTACACGCAAAAATCTATTTCATATAATGAGAATGCATCATAGTAAGCATTACCTGACGATACAAGAAGTCTAGTGCCGCCAACCCCCAACTCCACTGAACATCCCAGTTAGGAAGAGGGTCCAAGAACATCCATGAGGCTGTGTCTCCCGTGCCGTCAGGAAACACCACTTGGGTCAAAAGATTCCATAAGTAAGCCCTGGCGTACCTCTCCACGACAGCCGGACTGGCATCCTCTGGGCACTCGTAAAAATGTTCTTGTAGCCACGAGAACAAAACACCAGATGGCCTAGGATCCTTCTTTGTTTCATGAATCCACGGGGGAGGTTCAACACCACACAATCCTGCAACCCGTTGTCGCCACCCCTTAGACTTCACCTTCCCGGTAAGAGCCCTGCCCTCGATCGGAAGCCCAGAGATCATCGCAATATCCTCCAAAGTGATGGTCATCTCACCAAGAGCAAGGTGAAAAGTGTGCGTCTCCGGCCTCCAACGGTTCGTAAGGGCGGTAATGGCCGCCGAGTTCAGCCATGGCGGTGTGTGTGACGCCCCCAGCTTAATCGTGCACTAATCATACACACAAATGCACACGATCAAGCCTAAGGACTCACTTGAAGGAATCACAACACAACTCTAAAACATAAATAAAGGCATACAAGCATTATATTACAAGCCAGGGCCTCAAGGGCTCGAATACATAAGCTTGATGTCAACAAGCATCAGCGGAAGCGTTAGATATCTGAGTATAGATATAAAAGAGAAACAGATAAGCCTTTAAGAAGGCAGTGCAAAACAAAAGCTACGATCGAAAAGGTGCAGGACTCCTGCCTGGGACCCTCCGAACCTACTCCTGGTCGTCGGTCAACTCGAAGTAGTAACCGCCCTCGGGGTGGTAGTAGTAGTCGTCGGTGGGGGCAGCTGTCTCAGGGGCTCTGTCATCTGGTTGCATCAAACGGATATGGGGAAAAAGAGGAAGCAAAGCAACCGTGAGTACTCATCCGAAGTACTCAGCAAGCAAGGATCTACACTACATATGCAACATTATCAAAGAAAGACTGTATATGTGGACTGGGCTACAGAAATGCCAGAATAGAGAGAAGGCCTTGTCCTATCGAATACTAGCATCTTCAGCGGTCTTGCACCATTAGAAGAGTGTAGATTAGTACAGTATAAAGTAGTAGCAGTATTAAGTATCAACCTCGCCCAGAGATCCTTCCTCGACTCCCTGCGAGAAAGCGATCCCAGAGCCCTAATATCCATTTCTCATCTCATCATTAAGTTCTAGTTGTATCGATCGGGATACAACTCCGAGCGTCCGTTACCGAGGATCCGGCTATGCATAGATGTTTTCTTCCCTGCAGGGGTGCACCAACTTACCCACCACGCTCGATTAATTCCGGCCGGACACACTTTTCTAGGTCATGCCCGGCCTCGGCCAAACGATACACCGCAACCCGACCTAAGCTTAACAGAGAGGTCAGCATGCCGGACTAACCCTATGCACCCAGGGGTCTTGGGCCATCGCCCCGGGCGCTCCTGCACGTTGCGAGGGCGGCCGTGAGCAGACCTAGCAACCCACACTATCAAGGCAGTTGCTTAACGCGGTCCAACCTGGCGCGCGCTACTCAGTCGCTGACGTCCATTAAGCTTCGGCTGATTTATACGACGCAGAGTGCCCATAACTTATCCCACGTGATGGTTATTGCTATCGGGCCAGAGGCCCACTCGGATCAAATATCCAAATCGTTAGTGTATTGGGGGTTTGCGGTAACGAGCAGAGACTCACGATCGATGTGACCCCATCGCCCCGTCTCGAGGACTTGCGGCAAGGGCTAAGAATGCCCGGCCACGCCTTGTAATTATCTCACGGGCACCCTCCAGGTCAACCCGTCTCCACATCACTCGCATCTTATGCTCGCTCGGGTACCCCTCAGGGTCGACCCAACTTTCCAAGTAACAGTTGTAAAGTCCAAGTATCCGTGTGTCCATAACATCAGGGGAATCTGAGGTATCACCCTCGTTGGATTACTACTCGATGTATCCGTCAAGGTGAACTCGGAGGAATCACCCTCGATGGGTTCACACTTGAGGTGTTGCACGACAGCGTCGTTATCGGGAGTGGTGAAGGAGGAATCACCCTCGATGACCATGACCGAATAGCTACTCTACAGAGTTAACATCAGAAGTGCTAAACGAGGTATCACCCTCGGCACTCGATAGTAACGCTGCAGTGTCGTACAACTAAGGGGGTGATGTGCGGTGCCTGGTTGTCGATCACGTTGATTGAGTCATCTGATAATCCAGCGGGGCAACTGGGACAAAGTTGGGTCTCTGGTGGGTCTCTATCCAGCCTATACTAAACAGTTTTTGATAAGCAGGTAGATATCAACAGCAGTTACAAAAACATGCTATGCATCAGAAATAGGATAAGCAATAGCAGCAACAATTTCTAATGCAAGCATAAGAGAAAAGAATAGGCAATATCGGCATGTTCAAGGGGGGGTGCTTGCCTGGAAGCTCTGCGGCAAAGGCCTGGTCGTCAACGGTGTAGTCGGACTCCAGAGCTGCGTCGGTCTCGGGGACTATGTCAGTACCGGGATCTACCGAGAGAGAAGAGGGGGAGGAAACAAATAAATACACGGCAACAAAAGCAATCACATAGCATGGCATGGTAATACGCAGTGCAGGGGTGCCCTAGTGCAATGTTAAGTGCTACAGACGGAGCGGGAATTTATCTAGAATATTTTCCCGGTGTTAGGCATCTGTCAGACAGATGAATTGGAGGGGATGGTTCCATGTTCATCATGCTATAGGCATGTGACAGATATGAGGAGGACATATTCAGATTTGTCTCGTCGTTCTGAGCAACTTTCATGTAGAAAGTTTTTCGATCCGAGCTACGGTTTAATTTCTACGAATTTTCCAAGATTAAAGCATTTTTTTGAATTATCCTAAATAGCAGAAATTGTCTAAAATGAATTATGACATCAGCATGAGGTCATCACTGCGTCAGCCAGTCAACTAACCAGTTGACTGGTCAAACTGACTGGTGGGTCCCAACTGTCATAAACAGTGGGGCTAACAGAGGTTTATTTTAACTAACAGAGTTAATTAAGGGGTTGGGCCCCACATGTCAGTGCCTGGTTAATTATCAGATTAATTTTAAAAACTTAATTAGCTTAATTAACGAAGGGGGCCCACACGTCAGAGACTCAGGGTGAACAGTAACCCTCGTTGACCATGGTCAACGGGGTCAACCGAGGCGCTGGCGCCCACTAGCAGCCTCACAGGGTGGGCCCCATGAGCTACCAGGTTAGCGCCGGCGCCGGAGTTGCGCCAGCGACCATTTTCGCGGAGGTCGATCGCCGGAGAGGCTCGGGTTTCCGCTACAGAGCGCCAAATCGCGTGTTTTAACTTGCGTTCGAAAGCTGACGCTGTCGCGCGTCGAATGGAGCCACTGGACCGACCGGAGATGGCCGGGGCAGAGAGCTACGACGTCGCCGGCGGCGGTGATCTACGGTGGCTCGGTGAAAACGAGAACCTATCGCGCGCGCGAGTGATCTAATGCGCTTGGCCGCACCACTGGAGTGCCCCGAGCACGGTGGCGTGCTCAGACGGCCACGACAAAGACTATAGCGATGGCGGTGAGCTTCACGGTGGAGCCGAGCTCGGCCATCCACGGCGGCGATGCTAGGCACAACAGAACGAGGAGAAGGCAGGGGGAGAACGTGCAGTGCTCACCGTGCGGGCTCAACGAGGCCCCTTGGGTGAACGGGAGCGCAGAGGGGGCCGCGGTCGTCGGAGATCGCCGGCGACAGAGAGATCGGCGCCGAGCTCGATCCCGCCCGTGCGGTCCTCTCCGAGCAAGATGGCGGGCGCTGGACGACGGGCATGGCGGAGACGCGAACGGACACCGGTGGCCGCGACTGTGACAGCGGCGCGTCGGCGGTCGCTGTCTGGCAGAGAGGGGAGGAAGCGAGCGGGCGAGAGAGGGCGAGAGAGAGGGGGCGAATGGATGAGGACGGTGACGAGGCCGAGCAGCTTCAGCCTTATCCTCTCGCCCGTCCTCGGGCGTCGCCGTGTTGGCGTTCGGCTGGTGCGTGCGCTCGCGCCCACGACGGCGTCGACACGCGGGGAGAGAGAGAGAAGCGAGGCGGCGCTGTGGGCTGGGCCACACTGTGGACTTAGGCCCAGTCCACAGTAGCGTTTTTCTTTTTCCCGTTTTCTTCTTCTGTTTTCTTTTTCCAGTAGCATTTTGCAATTAAATTAGCCATCAGATGACCTTGCAAAAATAAGCAACTGGCAGAAACAAATACTAGGGAAAATGATGCACTGCCACAAGAAGTTTGGTGAGTTTTGGAATCCATTTGAATTTTTCAAAAATGGAAATGGCATTTAAAGTGCTGTTTTGGCACTGTTTCAAATGCTTCTGCTCAAATAGCATTTAGGTGATGTTGTTTTCCTTAACAACAATTTGTTTTGGAATATTTGCTAGATGGTGAACATTTTTGCAGCAATATTTGAGCAACGTCAAATTGCACTTTGAATTTGAATTGAATTCAGAGAAGGAATTTGAAATGAGATACTTAACCACTGTGATTAATCAATGCAAATGATGATGACTTGGCATGATCATAAGGGATTACTGTGGCGTGATACTGGGGATGTTACAAATCTCCTCCACTACAAGAAATCTCGTCCCGAGATTTTAGCGGTGGAGTAAGAGGTGACTTCAGGAGAACGGACCTTTGCAAGGTCGATTATCTGGCAGATAATTCAGGGAACGTGGCAGAAGTACCTCTCGAGTTGAAACCTAGGAAAACATCGAGAGCAAAATATGAAGGTACAATAGGAAGTTTCAAGAAAATGGACAAACAATCGATATCTGATCAGAGTGTGTAAAGGGGTTGAGAGCATCGGGAATAGATCATCTCTCGGAGGGTAGCTCGTGATAACACACAAAGCCAAGAGCATATGATACTTCGGAATCAAGGATATACAGGAGAGTCAGGTTCCGATCCTGTGGAACTATGATGAGGGTCGATCGAGAGTAGGGAGAACGGTGACATCTTACCGGTCTAGACAACAAAGTATGTCAGAGAATAGTCTGTCAGTTATGTCGGCGACAACATCGGTACCAAGGGCGAGGGATGAAGAGAACCATTTTGCTGCTCGTTAAAATGAGGCGGACCAATAGGCAAAGTTCTCGTCCATCGGTGGTTACCGGAATGTCATCAACAATAGTAACAGGGTCTCACTGACAAGGTTGTACATCGGGGTGTTTTATAAGCAGGGAATTATTTCTGCTTATATCATATATAGATCACAAGGAAGGTTAAACAAACCAATGGAAAGGAAAATGTGTTTATGCACAAGAATTAGGAGTGTATCTTTTCCCAAGGAAAAGTAGAGCACGATATACATGTCAGATCAACAAGTACACCACCATTTAAATAAAGGGGCAAGGGAATTCATGATGTTATCCATACAACGGTGTTTGGATAATAGAGCAAGAAACATTTGGCAATGTGCCTCCAATGTTCTTGTTGATATTCGGAATACCACAGCCATGCTTCGAGGTAGCGTTGGTATGGTGTTTCAAGTAAAAGGTTGGATCTGAAGAGCACAAGAGTTGCAAAGGAACAATTCACAGATACAAGATGAACTTATACCAAGGGAACAATTGATTTTAAGAGAAGCTTCCATGATAAGATCTACATCATGTCTATGGGCATGAACACAAAGTTCAAGGTCGACTCCCACTTCTCCAATGCATGATCTTTCATTCACTGCTCTATTAAAATTTATATGATCGTGAAGAACTACCTGGTGAAATAACAGAGGAGTATGACCCGCGAAAATTATCGGGTTCACAGAGATTAAGAAGGCATAGGTTCAACCCATCGGGGCATCTTAGGAACATATACCACAAACTTTAGGAGTAATCACTCAAGCTCGATAGTAGAGCATGGTTGAAAAAAAAGAGGATACAATTTACCAAAGGCATTATGTATCCGAGGAAAAACTCACAAGGTTATTAGATATGATGGGCGCTGTTGAATAATAATCCAGCAAAGGATCTGGTAGCCCACAAGGGAGATGAGGTGAGCATCAGTACTCAATCAGAGGAAGAAAGAATGCAAAGGTATCGGATTATAGAAATATCTGAATAGTCTGACGCTTAAACTCAAAGGAATTATGATTTCCAAAGCAAAGGATCGGAAGCAGAGGCTCTGATCAACAGATGAGTAAGTAGAATAGAACTAGATGGACAATTAGTTGCAACCTGACTGGCCGAGAACTAAATCATGTCCAAAATGACGTCTGAGCCGGAAGGACGTATTCTAGGAATCGACGGATGATAGGGATTATTCTCATTCATATTGAATCAATAGACTTGGAATGACAATGACAAAGAATGATAATGAATATTGTGAGACATGGATTTAACCATAATGCAGGCAGACAAGACTTTCGGGAGCAATAGACTGCAGAGGATCTTCGGGAGATTGAATAGCATTTTGAAGAATTTTGGAAAGCACATGAACAACTGGGGATGGACGGACCCCGGGTAAGTGAGTTATCTGCAGTGCGAAAAGAAGCTGCAAAGCAGAAGGCACAAAGGATTCTCGAAACAACGGAGAGTATTAGGGGTAACTTGTAACAACAAGAGCAACTGGGGATGAAGGTACAAGCGTCAAGGATGTTATTCACGGGGATTATCGGTGGTCAGGAACTGCAAAGCAGTGGGCACAGGGTCTCGGGAAACAATGAGGAGTATCTGCAGAATCTTTTGGCGAAGCAAGTGATCATTTGGAATGACGGGGCTCTCCGGGAGGAAGTGGTTACGAGATCCTAGAATCAGAGTTAGTAAAATCTTTAACCCAAATAGAAGAGAGATCAGAGTCCCAGAGTATAGACGAGGAATAAAAGATCCTAAAACCACCCAATTGGCGACGTGGGCCCGTAAGCAACACAGCCATGTTAGTAAAACAGTTTTAGACGGCTAGACTCAACTTCGGCCAAGGTGTTGGAAAGGGGGATTCCTACAGGTAGTCGGCTCTGATACCAACCTGTGACGCCCCCGGCTTAATCGTGCACTAATCATACACGCAAATGCACACGATCAAGCCTAAGGACTCACTTGAAGGAATCACAGCACAACTCTAAAACATAAATAAAGGCATACAAGCATTATATTACAAGCCAGGGCCTCGAGGGCTCGAATACATAAGCTTGATGTCAACAAGCATCAGTGGAAGCGTTAGATATCTGAGTACAGACATAAAAGAGAAACCGATAATCCTTTAAGAAGGCAGTGCAAAATAAAAGCTACGATCGAAAAGGCATAGGCCTCCTGCCTAGGACCCTCCGAACCTACTCCTGGTCGTCGGTCAACTCGAAGTAGTAACCACCCTCGGGGTGGTAGTAGTAGTCGTTGGCGGAGGCAGCTGTCTCAGGGGCTCCGTCATTTGGTTGCATCAAACGGATATGGGGAAAAAAGGAAGCAAAGCAACCGTGAGTACTCATCCGAAGTACTCAGCAAGCAAGGATCTACACTACATATGCAACATTATCAAAGAAAGGCTGTATATGTGGACTGGGCTGCAGAAATGCCAGAATAGAGAGAAGGCCTAGTCCTATCGAAGACTAGCATCTTCAGCAGTCTTGCAGCATTAGAAGAGTGTAGATTAGTACAATATAAAGTAATAGCAGTATTAAGTATCAACCTCGCCCAGAGATCCTTCCTCGACTCCCTGCGAGAAAGCGATCCCAGAGCCCTAATATCCATTTCTCATCTCATCATTAAGTTCTAGTTGTATCGATCGGGATACAACTCCGAGCGTCCGTTACCGAGGATCCGGCTATGCATAGATGTTTTCTTCCCTGCAGGGGTGCACCAACTTACCCACCACGCTCGATTAACTCCGTCCGGACACATTTTTCTGGGTCATGCCCGACCTCGGCCAAACAATACGCCGCAACCCGACCTAAGCTTAACAGAGAGGTCAGCACGCCGGACTAACCCTATGCACCCAGGGGTCTTGGGCCATCGCCCCGGGCGCTCCTGCACGTTGTGAGGGCGGCCGTGAGCAGACCTAGCAACCCACACTATCAAGGCAGTTGCTTAACGTGGTCCAACCTAGCGCGCGCTGCTCAGTCGCTGACGTCCATTAAGCTTCGGCTGATTTATACGACGCAGAGTGCCCATAACTTATCCCACGTGATGGTTAGTGCTATCGGGCCAGAGGCCCACTCGGATCAAATATCCAAATCGTTAGTGTATTGGGGGTTTGCGGTAACGAGCAGAGACTCACGATCGATGTGACCCCATCGCCCCGTCTCGAGGACTTGCGGCAAGGGCTAAGAATGCCCGGCCACGCCTCGTAATTATCTCACGGGCACCCTCCAGGTCAACCCGTCTCCACATCACTCGCATCTTATGCTTGCTCGGGTACCCCTCAGGGTCGACCCGACTTTCCAAGTAACAGTTGTAAAGTCCAAGTATCCGTGTGTCCATAACATCAGGGGAATCTGAGGTATCACCCTCGTTGGATTCCTACTCGATGTATCCATCAAGGTGAACTCGGAGGAATCACCCTCGATGGGTTCACACTTGAGGTGTTGCACGACAGCGTCGTTATCGGGAGTGGTGAAGGAGGAATCACCCTCGATGACCATGACCGAATAGCTACTCTACAGAGTTAACATCAGAAGTGCTAAACGAGGTATCACCCTCGGCACTCGATAGTAACGCTGCAGTGTCGTACAACTTAGGGGGTGATGTGCGGTGCCGGGGCCTGATTGTCGATCACGTTGATTGAGTCATCTGATAATCCAGCGGGGCAACTGGGACAAAGTGGGGTCTCTGGTGGGTCTCTATCCAGCCTATACTAAGCAGTTTTCGATAAGCAGGTAGGTATCAACAGCAGTTACAAAAACAGGCTATGCATCAGAAATAGGATAAGCAGTAGCAGCAACAATTTCTAATGCAAGCATAAGCGAGAAAGAATAGGTGATATCGGCATGTTCAAGGGGGGGTGCTTGCCTGGAAGCTCTACGGCAAAGGTCTGGTCGTCAACGCTGTAGTCGGACTCCGGAGCTGTGTCGGTCTCGGGGACTACGTCAGTACCGGGATCTACCAAGAGAGAAGAGGGGGAGGAAACAAATAAATACATGACAACAAAAGCAATCACATAGCAAGGCATGGTAATACGCAGTGCAGGGGTGCCCTAGTGCAATGTTAAGTGCTACAGACGGAGCGGGAATTTATCTGGAATATTTTCCCGGTGTTAGGCATCTGTCAGACAGATGAATTGGAGGGGAAGGTTCCATGTTCATCATGCTAGAGGCATGTGACAGATATGAGGAGGGCATATTCGGATTCGTCTCGTCGTTCTGAGCAACTTTCATGTAGAAAGTTTTTCGATCCGAGCTACGGTTTAATTTCTACAAATTTTCAAAGATTAAAGCATTTTATGGAATTATCCTAATTAGCAGAAATTGTCTAAAATGAATTATGACATCAGCATGAGGTCATCACTGCGTTAGCCAGTCAACTGACCAGTTGACTGGTCAAACTGACTAGTGGGTCCCAACTGTCTTAGTCAGTGGGGCTAACAGAGGTTTATTTTAACTAATAGAGTTAATTAAGGGGGTGGACCCCGCATGTCAGTGCCTGGTTAATTATCAGATTAATTTTAAAAAATTAATTAGCTTAATTAACGAAGGGGGCCCACACGTCAGAGACTCAGGGTGAACAGTGACCCTTGTTGACCGTGGTCAACGGGGTCAACCGAGGCGCTGGGGCACAGTAGCAGCCTCACAGGGCAGGCCCCACGCGCTGCCAGGTCAGCACCGGCGCCGGAGTTGCGCCGGCGACCATTTTCGCGGCGGCCGATGGTCGGAGAGGCTCGGGTTTCCGCTATAGAGCGCCAAATCGCGTGTTTTAACTTGAGTTCGAAAGCTGACGCTGTCGCGCGTCGAATGGAGCCATTGGACCGACCGGAGATGGCCGGGGCAGAGAGTTGCAACGTCGCCGGCGGCGGTGATCTATGGTGGCTCGGTGAAAACGAGAACCTAGCACGCGCGAGCGATCTAAAGCGCTAGGCCGCACCACTGGAGTGCCCAGAGCACGGTGGCGTGCTCGGACGGCCACGGCAAAGACTATAGCGCCGGCGCTGAGCTTCGCGGCGGAGCCGAGCTCGGCCATCCACGACGACGACGCTAGGTGCAACAGAACGAGGAGAAGGCAGGGGGAGAACGTGCAGTGCTCACCATGCGGGCTCAAGGAGGCCCCTTGGGTGAACGGGAGCGCAGAGGGGGACGCGGTCGTCGGAGATCGCCGGCGATAGAGAGATTGGCGCCGAGCTCGATCCCGCCCATGCGGTCCTCTCCGAGCAAGATGGCAGGCGGTGGACGACGTGGTTGAACGGGGCGGTGACGACGGGCACGGCAGAGATGCGAACGGACGCCGGTGGCCGCGACGGTGACAGCGGTGCGTCGGCGGTCGCGCTCAAGCAGAGAGGGGAGGAAGCGAGCAGGCGAGAGAGGGTGAGAGAGAGGGGGCGAATGGATGAGGACGGTGACGAGGCCGAGCGGCTTCGGCCTTATCCTCTCGCCCGTCCTCGGGCGTCGCCGTGTCGGCGTTCGGCCGGTGCGCGCGCTCGCGCCCATGGCGGCGTCGACACGCGGGGGGGGGGGGGGGGGGGGGGGGGGGGGTGGGGGGGGGGGGGGGGGGGGAGAGAGAGAAGCGAGGCGGCACTGAGGGCTAGGCCGCACTGTGGACTTAGGCCCAGTCCACATTAGCGTTTTTCTTTCTCCCGTTTTCTTTTTCTGTTTTCTTTTTCCAGTAGATTTTGCAATTAAATTAGCCATCAGATGACCTTGCAAAAATAAGCAACTGGCAAAAACAAATACTAGGGAAAATGATGCACTGCCACAAGAAGTTTGGGGAGTTTTGGAATCCATTTGAATTTTTCAAAAATGGAAATGGCATTTAAAGTGCTGTTTTGGCACTGTTTCAAATGCTTCTGCTCAAATAGCATTTAGGTGATGTTGTTTTCCTTAGAAACAATTTGTTTTGGAATATTTGCTAGATGGTGAACATTTTTGCAGCAATATTTGAGCAACGTCAAATTGCACTTTGAATTTGAATTGAATTCAGAGAAGGAATTTGAAATGAGATATTTAACCACTGTGATTAATCAATGCAAATGATGATGACTTGGCATGATCATAAGGGATTACTGTGGTGTGATACTGGGGATGGTACAGTGTGCCTTTAAAGTTGAGCACAAACTGGAGAAGATCCATTCTTCTAAAATAAGGCTCGTAGTGACGGTCATACTTCAGATAATCACGCGGGTTGTGGCCTCTCAACCGAAGTATTGGAGGAACCTACAAAAAAACACAAACAATTTAGATACTTCTCTAAACTACTCACAGTATGAGAATCAAACAATGTAGATACAAAATTACCTCCCCTATTTCCACTAGCACAACACGATGCTTCTTCTCATAATAATCATCAAGGCCGGGATATTTATCCGGCTCAAACATCCTACAAAATAAGGTGAATGGATTCGTTATGATATATGCTTAAAATTATAGCCACAACATATACAAAATCGTGTGATAAACTACTACAAATCCCGAACCACATTACCAACACCAATTCTTTTCAACCAATTTTATCCCAAAGAATCTATTACAACTAATTATGAACAAATAATAGGTTCAACCTAATCCAAAAAAATGGTCTATCTCTAAATCCAATACTACACAAGTTCACTAAGAATACTTCAACACAAGGAGTACATGTCTTCTTTCTAAATATAATCTAACCAAAATATTCATCAAACAAATCACTAACAACTCATCTTAGGGTTCCACCATGTTTGAAAAAATGCATCTACAATAGCCAATCTTGACTGAAAAAAATGGAGGATTGGGAAGAGAATACCTCAAGCAACTCGGGGATGCTCCAATCTACTCGTTTCGATGGTCAAAATAGAAGATTTGGGAGGGATTTGGTGAAGAAGAGGGAGGGGGCGACCGTCAGTTCTTCGCTGGGACGAACTGCCCGACCGGGACTGCGAGTAGGCTGGGTCCCACTCAAGGCCCCGTGCGCATTACTTAATCCAGGCCAGAAACGCCAGGGACATTGGCATTTCAACCCTGCCACATCAGCGACAAAAGCGGGCTCGGGCTGACCGTGGGCCAGGGTAGAAAAGCTAGCTAGATCGGCGTTTCTGCGTTCATCTGCAATGCTAGCTAGCTTGGCGTTTCCATGTTGATCGCAAACGCCGCCGGCTCTGGTGTTTCTAAAAGGGTCAAATCGTGAAATACTTTCATGTCGAGTTCAGTTTGCGACAAAAAATGCTGACAAGGTCAGAACAGTGATTTCGGCCTCCGTACCGTGCCTTGGTGCGTGACCCTGCGTGAGCCGAGGCAAAGCGTTGCGCCCTGCTGTAAGCAGAGTCCTAGTTTTATCCGCCCCGTTTTATCTGCTGGCAGTGCATACAAGCCAGTGGTAGAGTATCCAGAAACAAGAAACAAGAAACAAGGGGAGAACCGAGCTCCCTCATAGCTCAGGGACTCTCAGCCGTCGGATCAATTTTTTGATGCATTTCCGACCGTTCAATCTCGCTCCCGGATGACCTCGCCCGTCAGATGAAAATGAAGCACTGTCGCAATGAATAGTGGTAGAAAACGCGTGCCACCGCGCGTAATTACCGTGCCCCGCCGAGGGCATTTCCATCATTTCGCGTACAGTCGTATAAAAGGCAGCCGCACTCCGGAGAGAACCTAGCCGTCGCTCCTCCCGCACTCGCGTGCCGCCTCTACTCGCCAGCCCTCTCCCACCCACCCAGCCACCCGATTCATTCCTCGCGACCTCGCCGCCCCACCCAGGTCGCCGCCGATGCCGCTCGTCAGACCTCGCCGCAACAGACTTCTCTCCTCATCTCCCTCGTACCACGCCGCCTGCAACCTCCCCTCTACCATCATCAGAAGGGATGGGAAGAAAAGAGGGAGAGCGATCAGGTCAGGCAGCGGCTATGGCACTCACAGTTCCGCCAGCGCTGTCGTCCGACCTCGACCTACGAGTGCTTCCTCTCAGCGGCGTGACGTACGGGCTTCCTGCTTCGCAGTCATGCCATGGCCTGCTCGGGACGCTGCCCTCCCCCCTGCTCCAACCCTAACCCTAGCGTTGTTGCTGCTGCTCAAGGTGCGCCCCCTTCCTTTGCCTCCTCTTATTCATACGCCAACATGTGAGAGCTGGGAGGAAGGGGTGGAGGCCATGGAGGTCATGGGGGAAGGAAGAAGAGGAGGACATGGAGGTTGTGGGGGAGAGCCGGAGAGGAACAGAGGCAACGAGGGAGGAAGAAGTTGTACCCCTCATTCCTAATTTTGTCTTCGCGTCATTTCATTGCACGCCCCTTGTTCTTCTGGTCACTTCGCCAGATCTGCTGCTTCATGAGTCAATTTTTTTTCATTCTCGCTCGTTGGCTACTGCTCATCAATGATATTTCTTTGTTTTTCCTGCAGATTGGTCTGCTGTTATCGGATTCTTGTGCTTTTGGTCTATCCCCTAGCTGGTGCCTCCTTTGATATGTGCTTGCGCATCATCTGGTAGCAGCCTCGTGCGTCTCCCTTCATGGATCTACAGGTCAACACCTCTTCTCCTCCTCCTTTCCACTCCTCTTCGTTTGCAGGGCTTGGTGCATGGTTGTATGGTGATATGATTGGTGTGCAGGCTGGCCAATGAGGGCCTTTTGTTTCTTGTCTTGTTTCTGGAAAAGTCTAGTGTATTATTCTCTTTGCTTGTTTTTTTGGTATGTACCTCTATGCCTTTTGTTCCTTGTCTGAATCCTGGTAGGACCTGCATTTGTTGTTTCTTTGTGCATGGAATGCTGGTGGTCTTGTTCCTTTCTGCATGATTACTGGTCTAGCTAGGTTCCAAGGAAGAGGGATCTTTGTTTATATGTTGGATAAAAAATATCAACATGATCTTCATCTACTCCTTTGCTTTTACATGGTTCACATGTTTTTTAGCCTTTTTATGATTTAGAGTAAAGAACTGAAGATGAGTACATTCCTTGTATCTCAGCATTTCAGCCTTTCTGTTTTACAAGGATATACCAAGGAAATGCTCTTATCCTTCTACAAGTTGTTTTCACTGTTTTTTCTTAAAATAACAAGATGCTTTCTTTGACCATCCGTTAATTTGATCTTACGTTATAATAATTGGTGTTGATTTTCTATCATCTCCTTTTCCGGAGATTGTTCATCTTTAGTTTTCCATTGCCTTGTTTATCTCCAGTAATTTAATCTTTTATTGATTTCACATTATTGTGCTGCTCTAGATTCGTAACCTGATCGATATGCTTATATTTGTAGATGACACCGAGATTATTTTGAATAAGTATGTAGATGGAGACTTCGGGGTCATAAAACCTTAAAAAGAAACAAAGATTTTGGTTGGCATGCACAAGTAGATGAATCTGCAGTGATCATTTTTTTCTTTCCTTGTATGCAGATCTCAGGATCACTTGAATTCTTTGATAGTTAACTGAGAGTTTTACTCTTATATGATCAACTGCACATCTGGATTTCTCTTGCAGTAAAACACCATCGAAGCAAACATGATCCTCATTGCATCGAGGACAAGGATACGGACTATGGCTCCCTTTCCCTTTAATGGCTATTTTTTAATAGATAATAGTTACTGATTTAGGCTCTAGGGACCATGGCATAGTTTATTTGAGTGTACTTCTCACTTATAGTTCAGTTTTAGATTTAGTTCAATGCTCTACATTTTTTCCAAGGCTGTCATTAAAAATCACAATTGGCTGCTGGTTTACAATGTTAGCTACGGATGCCCAGTCGAAAAGTGAATTCCATGTTTCTTCCCTTAACAACACATTAATATCTCAATTTATCTTAGTTTCTTTCATGATGTTGAGTCTTGTATTTAGATTCAAAGGGGTCGCAAGGTCGTTTGAAATTTTGCCAATGTTTTTATAAAAATGGTATCTTCAGAGTAAGCCCTGTTCGTGGAAATGTCTTAGATCTGTTTTAGGTGCATGTGGCCATTTACTTTCTTGAGGTGGAAGTATCCACTGGTTCTTACATCTTAACTCGATGTGATTTCCGATTTCTAACTTGCTATTTCTCATAGTTTTCTAATATTTCTCCTCTTTGTACTATTTATTTCAATATCTGAAATAAGGATGACGATCTTGGTGGCTTTTTACTCACACTTTGATAAATCCATATGATATTTTCAGGAAGAGTTTAATCTGAATCTGCGTTCTTGTCCAAATAAGAGAGCATGGAATGATTTATTTAACCAATTAATCCTCTTCGTGTCTAAATAAGCGTGCGAACTGTTTTGTTGGGTGTTCTCATAACCTGTGATTAAAAACCATATATGACTAGAAGACAAAAAAGAATGGCAAACAGACATGACATTGTCATGTCAAAGATATACTCATCATTGAAAGGATTTAACTGACAATTAAGGGTTTGGTACTAATTTTGATCACTGTCTGGTTCATTTGCAGGTTTGGTATGATTTCCCTGCATTATGGAGCACCATGATTTGTACTTACAACTCTATACCAGTATATGAACAAGTTTAAAGTTCCAATCTATACATGGCTATATATTCCAATGATGCAATGTAAGATCCATTCTCAGTAATCCTTACAGCTTTGGTTTGGATGTGATGCCATTGCTTGACTCCTCCCCCTATTGGAAAATGGTGCTTTTCATATATCACTCTTCTGTCTTAAGAAAGTCCAGTTATCTTGTTTTTATGTTTCTTTGGTTATACCTTGCTTAGATATGTACACTAGCATGCCAATAGCTTGGCATTTACCCCCTGGTTATGCCAAAACTTTATTCAATTTAGATAATTTGGTTGAACTATCATGTACTCATGTATTATTCTTGTGAGAATTTTAGTTGCCAGATTTCTCTGTATCTTATGGTTTTCAACCATGTTTGACTACTTTTGTTGATGATCATGCCCTACCGTGTAGGTTGCAACTAATCAAATAATTATTTTTCTTTCCGCTTCTACAAAAGGATTATACAGATAACATTATTGAGTTCTAGAGGAGAGGGTTTCCATATGCTCATATCCTTGTCTGGTTGAGAGAATGTGGTCTACAGATTGGTACGGATGTTATTGATTTTTGTTTTCATTTCTGCGGAAATCCCAGATCATGTTCTTGATCCCTTAGAATATTCCATGGTTTCTGAATTTTTGCTGCCTCTATTCTCATGCAATTGCTTTTGCTTTTGTTTACTTTTCTATTGTAATCACTAGTCCAGAAAGTATATATAGCGCACCTGTAAAGCACTCAAGAAAATAACCGTAGACCCTTCTTGCTAAATTAGAATATAGAAGTACTAATCAGCAAGATGGGTTGTCGATGCTCCTCATTATTACTCAATGATAGGACAAAACGTTAGCTGTGCTCACCACAAACAATTTATCTAGAGATTGGACAATCAAAGAAGTTACTCCATCCGTCCCATAATGTAATACGTTTTTGCAAGTTAAACAAGCTTGCAAAAACATCTTATATTACTCAATGATAGGACAAAACGTTAGCTGCGCTCACCACAAACAATTTATCTAGAGATTGGACAATCAAAGAAGTTACTCCCTCCGTCCCATAATGTAAGACGTTTTTGCAAGTTAAACAAGCTTGCAAAAACATCTTATATTGTGGGATGGAGGGAGTACTATATAAAAGCAATCCTCTTGACCTACTGACCAACCACCAACCTCCCTATCCAATCCGCTCTCTAGGTGCACACACTTTCTTTGCACGCTCTCAAGAAACAAAGCCAAATATGTGTTTGTTATGTTCATTCATCTCTGATCACCAAGTTTCTTTTTCAGCTGACCCAATTGGTTTCCGCCCCATTACTTTCTACTCCGTTGATAAAAGATCAAAGGATCCTTGCGAGGCACATCGATGTCGTGAGGTACCTCCATCTCTTTACCATGTCCGGGTTTCAATTTTCTGTGAAACTATCATTTCAACGGGCACCACTAAAATATTTCCTTTTAGTTGGTACCCCTGCTTTAGGTAAAATGTACATGCGGTGGAAATTTGATTTTAGCCAAGCAAATTTTAACGGTGATACTCCCCCCTCCCCCACATCTAAATAAAACATTCCATATTTATTGATCATGTATAAAATGCCATTACTCAACTGCTTGTATTTGTATTGCTTTCATTATTCTTGGTTAATTATGCTTTTGTCGTGTTGATTGGTTGTCTCCCATTAATTTGTGTATAGTACAAGTATGTTCCTACCATAATCTTCCTGTTTGCCTTTCTTGGAAGCTTTCACCTACTGCCAACATGTGCCATTTCACTCTTATATATGTTCGTGAAGTGGTGGACGATGGATCCGTTCTTGGCGGAGTTGACCATGTCGGCTCTAGGCGTTGTCTCCTTCGTAAACATCTAATGTATCCTAGGAGTAAAGATGCACTCCTCCTACTTACTGAGTTGGTGCCCTGATGGCAATGCCGTAAAAAAAGACTTGATTTGTTTTGCCTATTTGGCAGGATTACTTGTAATTTTTCTATATCACAATCAGTGATTTCACTAGGAAATAAAGGTGTTTTTTCCTTTGTATCTTGAGCATATTAATGTTTTGCATTTGAGGAAGCTGATAATGAGTCAAGATAGCATATTACAATTCTTTTGATAAATCAAGGGGGAACTTTGATTCTGAATATGTATGGTTGGACAAGGACCTGTGTTCGTTGTCATGCCTTATTTTCTAATCCATGAAATCCTTTGAAGATAAGAATTCTTTGATGACATCCGAATTATGCATATATTTGTATGTACTATGAACGACAACTACCTCGGGTCATTGCAAAAAATATTTTACAAATATTAAATATCGTAGGTAGTAACCTCATGTACTCAAGTGCATCTGTCATTTCTCATGGTTTGATGAATAAATTTAATTACTTGAGGAAGTGAAGGCAATATTTAAATTCAGCCATATATGCAGACCCAAGTTGTAAGGATACACCACAGATTTTCTGATACGGATGGATAATACATGAGGTTTTCCAATTCTTTAATTTCTTGGTAAAAGGAGGTACATTGTTTAATCTCATGTGGGGTGCAACTTGCATGCTCGTTTATATCCTATCTAATGCTAATTTTACACTGTTGGTAATCTGCAACAACGTCTTCTATATATCTTCGCTTTCCATCTAACTGTAGCTCTTCTCATTTTTCTCTTCATCTAGTGGAACTACCCCGCCAGCATCTCATCTCTAGTTGTGAGACAGCAAGGAATCAGAGCACCCCTACTTGCTTGAGCATCTCAGCATTTGGAAATCGTCGTTGATTCATCAGCTCAACCCCTACCTCTAATATCCCTGCTTCCTGTAAATAGAAGCAAAAGAAGAAATTCACAGTTAAAATTTAGCCATTCCCATAATTGCAATCCAGGCTTTCTTATTGAAAATATTTGATGTTAAGTTTGAACTACATACTTTACATCATCTCATGCGATTCTTTTCTGTAAAACATGACCCATTGATTCAATTAGTTGGGCTCATTACTGAACTTTGTACTGCTTCTTGCACATCTGTATCGGTCATAATTAAGATTGATTGTCAAGAATTCCTGATTGATCTGTTGTAGGCCATGCGCGCGGCCGAGGAGCACGAGCAACATGCGCTCGATGCGGCGCTCCCCCCATCACTCCTCCTTCTATGTTCGCTGCAGGTGCCCCCCGGTCGCTCCTCCTTCTCCTCCATTGCCATGAGGGGCTCGGCTAAAGTTCTACTACAGGTTCACGCCCTCTCTCTGACCACTGCTCCACCCATCATCATGGAACTGCAGGAGACGAAAAATGTTTTCTTCAGTGGTTGTAGTTATGCCTCATTGCTAAACTTGGTCAAACAATGTACTTTTAACTTATCCCCTGAATTCTCTTCATAGCTGTTAAGGAGCCTCTGACCACATGACATGACAGGCCTGACCATACCTCAGTTAGAAAATGATATGTGATTATAAGAGTCCTAAAATGATGCCAACTACTCTAGTTACATGGATTGATGAATGTCACATGTCATCCTTCTCTTGAAAGCTCCTTGCACTGCTGTATATTTTTTTGATGCTAAATAACCTTCCCATTTTTGTTGCAGGAGATTCTGAAAAACACATTAGATAGCATTGGCGGGGCTCCTGGAGCTCAGTCCTCACCACCACTAGCAGATGATGATGATGCACAAGTGGATGGTCTATCTGAAGTTGGCGCAGCAGGTGACAACTTCGCTTTGCAAGTTCTCATTTTTGTGTTTCTCATAGAGCTGGACCAATGGATCTTAGGCTATTCTCTATTTTGGTCAACTATAGTAATAGTTGTGCAACGGTGTCTGATTTTCATCCGTGTCCTAATGTTATTCCACAATCTTTTATCACGGAACTCCTTCTGCTATGTAAACTCCAATTCTGTTTTACCTACAAGTTTGGTTGATTTACACTTTGATTCCTAAAAAAAAGGTGTACTTCTTTCAGTGGGGTGAATTCTTATATATTTTTGAGCTGCACAGTAGGGTAAGGCCCCACTGCTATTTTTATTAAAAGCAAGCCAAAACTATTTTTTTTGCGAAGTGTACAGGAGGAATGTAGGTGAAATTATATTTGATGCATATTCCCTTTGTTCTGACTTCTGTTTGATACATACTCTATTTTAGAACATGTATAGGATATATCCAATAGGGCAAGTTTATGGTTACATTTCTTTTACGATGCTTATATGAAGAATGTAGAGAAAAATATATTTCACATGCCATTTCAGTTTCTGAAATTTCCCTCAACTTGTGACAATTTTCATATATTTGCTTTTTCTTTTGTTTATATTGCACAATGATGAGGTTTTCTTATTTCATATTTTAAGATATCATCTGTTTGGTCATCTCATAGGCACGTAGCTCTCATTGTTTGTGTATGAATATGTTCCGAGATCTCTTTCCAATAAAGTGTAGTCTCTCCTATACCTGATTGTGCAAGTATCACCCCTTACTTATTGTCTTCTAAGTTGTAAGATGCCTCGAATATCACCTCTTCTATGCAGCACCATCCTTCACTGCACCTTATCATATACTAATGTTTGGTCATGTTTTAATGGCTCTCTGTCAATTATTATTATTGGCATGAGAGTTCACAAGTGGATTTTTATTGTTCCGATGAATCATGCTTTCTTTTTGAATAATTGACCAACATCTGATGAATCATTCGACATTTCTATAATATTTTGTTGTATATGTCATCTGTGATTTATCTTTGTTCTTATATGACTGACTTGCAAAAGAAATCATAGGTAAACCAAAAAATAGCCTTAGTAGATATCAAAGATAAGCTAAAGTGAAAGTGGGTATTTTTATTCGATATTATTGAACCAATTCGCTAATCCTTCTTTCATCGTGGTTCTGTTTTGCAGTTTGAATAAGGAATTGGAACTGCAACATCCTGAAATACTTGAGAAACTACATGAAGAAACATCAAGAAATTGCTCCCGATGAAACAACTACACAATATCATTGTCACATGCTGTTTTATTTGCTATGAGCATAGAGATCCTCACGATTGACCCAGACAAAGTAACTTTAGCAAAGCATGCCCTTTGCCCTACTAAAGAGTTACTATCTTTTTCTAACAGGAGTTCCCCATTTTTTATTGCTGAGAATACCACTTTTGAGACGTTAAGTGATAATGATAGTGGTTAATAAGTTGTATTGAGTTTCGCTTTACCTGTCCACCCTAAAACGTGTTATTAGCCAATGTGGAAGTGTACATATTGCAATGTAAAGCTCATTGTGTTGCAAGTATATACATACAATGTCAGACTCATTGTGGCTGTTATAGTCATTATTAATAGTGTTTTAACAACATGTATTATCATTTTGGCGGGCTGGATATGATGGGGTTAGGTTGGGTGCGGCTAGCCGCACTTCATGTCGAGTGGCTGCGCTTTTGGTTCCGAACTTACTGTCGAGTGGTCTTATGAACGCACTAAACTTGATTTCGCCTTATAGTCTCATTCAGATATTAAGCACCACTATGTCTCGCTCCTATCACAATTGAATGTTTCTTCTTCACTGTATTGTTAGCGTGTATGAATGCATATGCTAAACCTGGATTACTACTAACTTAGCATTACCTGCTTGACCAAAACGCTGGGACCGGTATCCTCGCGCGAACCCGATCTAGTAGTCTTAATGGCGTGTGAGGAGCAGGCTACAGGCAGGGCAACATGAATGCAATGCCTGCGTAGAGGCATCAATGTTGGTTTTTTTGCCGGGGGGGGGGGGGGAGCATTTCATTACTCAAGCAACACTACTAGGGAAATGCTTATAGGTAAGACATCAGTAGTAGCGCTAGAAAATATCCAGCGCTGCTGCTAATTAGTAGTAGCGCTGGCCCAGGACAACGCTACAAGTAATGCCTTAGCAGTGGCGCTGGAAATACAAAGAGCGCTACTGACAAGTGGGACCCAACGATCCCACCGACGCTAGCTGTAGTAGCAGCGTGGCCCAAAATACAGTGCTACTGCTAAGATTTTAGCAGTAGCGCTTGCTGTGACAACACCGCTAGTACTATTGGATGAAGAACAATCCAGATAAAGGGCCAGCAGACTTTCCCCTTCCCAGCTACGTCGGGAGCAATTTGGTGAACATCGCACCACCAGCACCTGCTCACGCAACCGCACAAGGTCCCTCTCCTGTTCATAGTAGCCCGTCCGTCTCTGGCGTGCTCGGCGGGGCTTCATCTTTGGCTGAGCTCGACGCCCTCACGGTAATTACGCGTCATACCCTCTTCACCAGCATGTCTATAGTCTTCCGTTTCAGTTGCCTTTCAGATGTTTGACGTCGCAGACATGTCTTCGTAGGCCGACGAAACCCCGTGCACCCTACTGTATGACATCAATGGCCAGAAGGTGGGCGTGGGAAAGGCAACGATCATTAAGCCGAAGGACCGCATGTTGCACAACTGAGAGATACCCCATGGCGTCTTCAAGGTTAGCGTGGCCAGTGTCAAAGCGGGCTTCGAGGATTTGCCTCCTCTGGTACCAGTCTGTAACACCCCCTTGTAATGACCACAGTGATCAACTGCTAATAATGCCAAGTCATCATCATTTACATTGCCTAGTCACCTGGGTTAGTTATTCAATTCAAATTCAAATCTGAAAAAAATCAATTTAAATTCATAAGTGCAAAATAAAGTTGATCAAACACTGATGGGAAAATGTTCATTGGATGGCAAATAATTCAAGGACATTGGTAAAATCATCAACAATAAAGTTGGAGTTGGATAAGTGGCTCAAACAATTTGGAACGGGCCCAAAAACAGAATATTTGATAAATTTAAAATTATATCAAATTCCAACAAACTTCATTTCTGCCCAAACCACTTTTTGGTGGAAGGGAATATTGCATTGTAATATTGGGGACAATTCTTGTATTTTACAAAAATGCAGAAGAGACCTAACTAATTCCAAACAGAAGAGGTTAGCTGAAAAAGAAACAAAAAATATAGAAAATAGAAAAGGCCTAAACTACTACTGTGCATTAAGCCTGCTCCGCACTGTAAGCGGCCCAGCCCGCTAGGAGATCATCCCCCTCCTCCTGCCTCGCTGTCGAACGCAGGGACGCCGCGGCCGCCGATGCGCCGCGCGTCGAGCATCCTTGCCTCCTCCTCGTGGATAAGAATGGCCCTGAGCCTCTCCTCGCCCCCTGGAACCCTAGCCCCTACACTCCCCCCCTCAGATCTCCCTCTCCTCAGATCCGCCGCGCCCGAACGCCGTCGCCGCCATGACCGCGTGGTAGCACGGCCACCGGCAACCCTGCGCCCATCCACCGTGTCGGCCAGCTCCGCCACGAATGACCGCGTCCTCTGGTGCCTTTGGGCGGAGCTGAGGAGGTCCGCAGCGCTGATTCTCCTCGACGGCATCTCCGACCAGCACCGGTCTTCTCCGACGCAGCCGACGCCTTCTGCAGCTACAAAACCCCCCAGAGGCCTTTCGTGAGCCGCTAGGTGAGCCTCGCCGCGAAAGCCCTCTGTTTCCTCCCCGTTTCGACGCCTCTAGCGCCGTCGCCGGCGATGACCGAACCGAGCTCCGCCGCGAGGCTTAACGCCGGCGACCCAGTTGTTGTCGCGCTCGACCGAGCATCTAGACGTGTTTCGCTGCTCACGGCGAACACAACGCCCGCACGCACGCTCCCTGTCGTGGTCCCTAGCTGCTACCCCGATGAGCACCCGGAGCCACCGCCGCCATAGCTCGTCTCCGGCGCAGCTCCGACCACCCCCGCGCCTGGGACCGTCCCAGATGGACGCGGCGCTCGATCCTCGATCGTCTGGTGGTCGCGGCGCGCGAAATGACGCCCTACAGAGGGATTCCGCAGCTCGCCGGCGTGCTCCGCCACGAAAATGGTCGCCGGAGCGATCTCCGGCGCCGGCGCCGACGTGGCCGCCACGTGGGTCGCCCTGGGTCACTGACCCGTGGGCCCAGGGGCCCGCGTTGACTAGTTGACCAAGTCAACTATGCTGACGTGGCCGACCCAGAGCCACTGACAGGTGGGCCCCCGTGACTAATTAACCTAAATAAAGATTTAATTAATTAGAAACTAATTAGATTAACCTAATGTCTCACTGACATGTGGGGTCCACCCCCTAATTAACCCTGGTAATTAAATTAATCCACTGATTAGCCTAAATAGAGGCTGACATGTGGGTCCCACTGGACCCACATGTCATATTTGACTGGTCAGCGGCGCTGTTGACCGCTGATGTCACAGTGACGTCATGCTGACGTCATAATTCATTTTCTGTAAATAAATAAATTTCAGAAAATTCAAATAATCTTTAAAAATTAATAACTTTTAAACCGTAGCTCGGATCGAAAAAGTTAAAACATGAAAGTTGCTCAGAACGACGAGCCGAGTCTGATCGTGCCGTCTGTTTCTCCATCGGAACCTCCTACGTAGAAGAACTCGTAACTCCGGACCCGAATCCGGCAGATGAATAGTGCACACACGTCGGATATTAAATCCCAGAATAATTCTAAAAATAACTAAAATGACTTAGATGCATAATTAGGCAACCCTGCACTGCATCATAGCATCACACGCACCGTATTGCATTTGTTTGCATTATGTTTACCTGTTTCTTCCCCCTCTTCTCTCTCGGTAGACCCCGACGTTGACGTAGCTCCCGAGGCAGACGCCGCATAGGAGTACGACTACGTCCCCGACGATACTACTGAAGACCTTGCCCTTGCCCCCGAGCAAACAGGCAAGCACCCCCATTTTGAGCATGCCTATATCGCCTATTCTCTTCTCTCTTATGCTTGCATTAGAACTGCTACTGCTACTGTTTTCCTATATCTGCTGCATAGCCTGATTATTGTACCCTGCTTTGTTACCTTACTGGTTATCCTAGACTGCTTAGTATAGGGTGGGTAGAGACATGACAGAGACCTCCACTTGATCCCGACTGCCCTGCTGGATATCAGAAGACCCGATCATCGGGATTGAAGACCAGACCCTGGCACCGCACATCACTACCCCTTAGTTGCCGACACTGCTGGGTTACCGTCGAGTGCCGAGGGTGATACCTCGTTAGCACTTCTGATGTTAACCTTGTAGGTTAGTTACTCGGTCGTGGTAAGCGAGGGTGATTCCTCCTACACCACCCCCGATAACGACATCGTCGCGCAACCTCTCAAGTGTGGACCTCGAGGGTGATTCCTCCTTCGTTCACCTTGATGATAACATCGAGCGGGAACTCCATCGAGGGTGATTCCTCATGGTTCCCTTCGGTGTCAGACACACAGTTACCTTGGATATTATGACTTGACTACGAACCACGATACTAAAGACGGGTCGGCCCTGAGGGGTACCCGCGCGAGCTTATTGCGAAGTGATGTGGAGTCGGGTTGACCTGGATGGTGCCCGCAAGATAACTACGAGGCGTGGCCGGGCATTCTTAGCCCTTGCCGCAAGTCCTCAAGACGGGGCGACGGGGTCACATCGATCGTGAGTTTCTGCTCGTTTCCGCGCGCTCCTAATCTACTACGGTTTGGATATTTGATCCGAGGGGCCTCTAGCCCGATAGCACTAACCATCACGTGGGCATAGTATGGGCGTTCTGCGTCGTATACTTCAGCCGGAGCTTAATGGACGTCAGCGACTGATGCGGCACACGCTGGGTTGGACTGGGAACGCAACCGCGCTTGTATAAGGGGTTGCTAGGTCTGCTCACCGGCGGTGCACGTAACGTGCAGGAGTTCCCGGGGCGATGGCCCAAGACCCCTGGGGGCATAGGTTAGTCCGGCGTGCTGACCTCTCTGTTAGGTATTTGGTCGGGTTGCGGCGTGTTGCTTAGCCGAGGCCGGGCATGACCCAGAAAAGTGTGTCCAGCCGGAGTTAAGCGAGCGTGGTGGGTAAGTTGGTGCACCCCTGCAGGGAAGAAACTTCTATCGATAGCCTGTCCTACGGTAACGGACACTCGGAGTTGTATCCCGATCGGTACAACTAGAACATGTGATGAGAACTGGATAGTACGGCTCTGGGATTGCTTTCTCGCAGGGAGTCGAGAAAGGATCTCAGGTCGAGGTTGATGATACTACTACTACTACTTTATCTTATGTCCATCTGTTCTCGTCTATTGCTGCAAGACTGTCGAAGATTGTTGAAGATGCTAGTCTTCGATAGGACTAGGCTTCCCCCTCTATTCTGGCATTTCTGCAGCCCAGTCCACATATACAGCCCCCTTTGAAAATGATGCATATGTAGTGTAGATCCTTGCTTGCTGAGTACTTCGGATGAGTACTCACGTTTGCTTTATTTTCTTTTCCCCCCATATTCCTTTTGATGCCACCAGACGACGGAGCCCCTGAGTCAGACGCCCCAGCCGACGACCAGTACTACTACCCGCCTGGCGAGTACTACTACTACGAGGAGCCGTTCGACGACCAGGAGTAGGATCGGAGGGTCCAGGGCAGGAGGCCTACGCCTTTCGATCGTAGTATTTTATTTTACCCCGCCTCTGTGAAGGCCTATTTTTTCTCTCTGTAATATATCTGTACCCAGATATCTAATGCTTCCGCTGACGCTTGTATGCCATCGAGCTATGTATTCGAGCCCTCGAGGCCCTGGCTTGTAATATTAAGCTTGTATGACTTTATTTATGTTTTAGAGTTGTGTTGTGATATCTTCAAGTGAGTCCTTAGGCTTGATCGTGCGCATTTGCGTGTATGATTAGTGCACGATTAAGCCGGGGTCGTCACAGGTTGGTATCAGAGCCGACTGCCTCTAGGAGTCCCCCTTTCCAACTCTTTGGCCGAAGTTGAGTCTAGTGGTCAAAAACTGTTTTACTAACTTGGCTGTGTGGCTTACGGGCCCACGTCGCCAACTGGGTGGTATTAGGATCTTTTATTCCTCGTCTTTAATCTGGGATTCTAATCTCTCATCTATTCGGGTTTAATAAAATTTACTAACACCGACATTTAGGTTCTCGTTAATTCTATCCACCCGGAGAGCTGGATTCAGTGCGAATTCCCTGACGTTGATCTGATTAGTCTGATAATCATTTTCCTTTCCATTGTTTTGTTTAACCTTTCCTTCCGAGATCGGTTATATTTCTCATTGTCTTATGACAACCCTGAACCTTTCTGTTTCAGATGGATCGACTATTTCCACCGCGGCCTACGACCCAGCTTGTGCTTCGCACTTGGGCTCGTGATGCCCCTGGATTTCCAGCTGTTCTGATCGCCCTCCTGAGTAGACTGGGTTACCGCTGGTATCCCGAGTACATGGTCTATGAGGTTTACCGCGAGTTCAACCAGGAACAGTACTATGCTGAAGTTCGGATTTTTGATCAGCAGAACAACTCAGACACTGAGCTACACCTTTTTCATGGATTAGGCGTGACGATTGAGATGGCAGTACATGATGACGCCTACTCTGCTGTCGCACGTCTCCGAGGAGAGCACAATGCTAACTTGGATGATACTGTGTTTCGGTACATTCCGTATGCACCTGTTGGAGATGCTACTGGATTTTACACAGCTATCTGTGCCCCGTACGAGTCTCGACGCTACGACCCACAGGTTCTGATTCAGTGCACTCAGGCTCTGGATCGCACTGTTCGGGCTCTTGCCGTCGAGTTGTTCGCCACTCGAGCACGCTACTACGAGGCAATGACACAGTTGCTACCAGCTGTTCGTGCAGGGATACATCCGGAGGATATTCTTTACCCACGCAGGACCGAGATGCCGCCAGGTATTGATTGGCCTGCAGTGGGAGGTCACACGCCTGCACGTGGACCTCTTCTTATAGTTTGAGACCGGATTCTGCATCAGAGTGCACACGGAGAGTAGGATCCTGCGAGTTGATCGATCTTCGGTGTTTTCTAAACTCGACTTGAGGTTGGGTTATCACCAGATCCGTGTCCGCGAAGAGGATATTCCGAAGACTACATTCGTTACTCGTTATGGCTCTTACAAGTACACAGTCATGTCGTTTGGCTTAACAAACGCTCCAGCTACATTCTCCCGCCTAATGAATTACATATTCATGGATTACCTCGACAAATTCGTCGTGGTATATCTGGATGATATTCTGGTTTATTCGAAGAGCAAAGAAGAACATGCTGAGCACCTTCGACTAGTTTTGGAGAGACTTCGAGAGCACCAATTATATGCCAAGTACTCTAAGTGCGAATTCTGGCTTTCCGAGGTAACCTACCTTGGACATGTCATCTCCAAGGATGGTATTGCAGTTAACCCGGAGCGAGTTCAGGCTATTCTTGACTGGACCCCTTCGAAGAACGTCAAGCAAGTCAGAAGTTTCCTCGGGCTTACAAGTTATTGTCGCCGATTCATCGAAAATTTCTCCAAGATTGCCAAGCCCCTAACTAATCTGCTTCACAAAGGCGTTAAGTTTGATTGGACAGACAAATGTCAGGAAAGCTTCCAGACCCTCAAGGACAAGCTGACTTCTGCTCCAGTCCTTGCTCCTCCAGACTCTCGCAAAGATTTTGTGATCTTCTGCGACGCCTCTCGCCAAGGACTAGGTTGCGTCCTAATGCAAGAGCGAAGAGTAATTGCTTATGCTTCACGACAACTGCGTCCACATGAAGAGAATTACCCAGTGCATGACCTCGAACTTGCTGCTGTCATTTATGCTTTGAAGCAGTGACGTCATTACCTCCTTGGTACTCGGTGTGAGATTTACACCGATCATCAGAGCTTGAAGTACTTGTTCACTCAACCGGAACTTAATCTTCGTCAGCAGCGTTGGTTGGAAACAATCACCGATTATGACTGTGGAATTTCATACACTCCCGGCAAAGCTAATGTGATGGCTGATGCTTTGAGCCGCAAGTCCTACTGTAGCAACCTCATGGTAAAGCAAGCTCAACCCCAGCTATATGAAGAATTGCGCAAGCTGAATCTCTGCATTATTCTGCAAGGTTCTCTTAATAACCTTGTGATACAGTCAGATCTTGAGAAAGCTGTCAAGATTGCGCAAGCTAAAGATGCTGAAATTGGTCTAATGACGAAAGAGCTTCACCTCCAAAAGTACAGGGATTTCTCGATTGCTGAAGATGGAACCTTGTACTTCCGAGATCGCATTGTAGTACCTCGCTTTGAGCTGATGACTGACAAAGTCATGAAGGAGGCCCATGATACACCGTTATCTATCCATCCGGGTAGTACCAAGATGTATCGAGATCATCGTCAAAGGTACTGGTGGTCTAGGATGAAGCAGGATATTGCTCGTTATGTTGCCGAGTGTGACGTTTGTCGTCGCGTGAAGGCAGAACATCAGAAACCTGCTGGAATTCTGCAAGCGCTCCCTATTCCTCTATGGAAGTGGGATAAAGTGCAAATGGACTTCATTACTGGTCTTCCCAAGTCTCAGAAGGGTCACGATGCCATTCTTGTCGTCGTCGACCAACTCTCCAAGGTTGCACACTTTCTGCCAGTTAAGGAGACTATTACTGCTAGTCAGTTAGCAGAGCTATATATCTCCAGAATTGTTTCACTCCATGGTATTCCCAAGGAAATCAGTTCAGACCGTGGCAGCATTTTCACTGGCCATTTCTGGGAAAGTTTCCAGAAAGCAATGGGAACTCATATTACCTGGAGTTCAGCTTATCATCCCCAATCCCAAGGCCAAGTTGAGCGCGTTAATCAAGTGCTTGAAGACATGCTTCGAGCCTGTGTTATATCCTTCGGTAAGAAATGGGAGGAATCTCTCCCGTATGCCGAGTTCTCTTATAACAACAGTTATGAAGCCAGCTTAAAAATGGCCCCATTTGAGGTTCTTTATGGACGAAAATGTCGAACCTCTCTGAATTGGTCAGAAACTGGGGAACGACCTCTTGTTGGACCGGACATTATTCAGCATGCCGAAGAACAAGTCCGAATTGTCCGGGAGAACCTCAAGGCAGCTCAAGACCGTCAGAAGAGTAATTATGATCGCAAGCGATGGGGTGTAATATATCAACCAGGTGATTGTGACGACCCTGGCTTAATCGTGCACTAATCATACACGCAAATGCGCACGATCAAGCCTAAGGACTCACTTGAAGATATCACAACACAACTCTAAAACATAAAATAAGTCATACAAGCTTAATATTACAAGCCAGGGCCTCGAGGGCTCGAATACAAGCTCGATGGCATACAAGTGTCAGCGGAAGCATTAGATATCTGAGTACAGATATATTACAGAGAGAGAGATAAACCTTCACAGAGGCGGGGTAAAAATAAAAACTACGATCGAAAGGCGTAGGCCTCCTGCCCTGGACCCTCCGATCCTACTCCTGGTCGTCGAACGGCTCCTCGTAGTAGTAGTACTCGCCAGGCGGATAGTAGTACTGGTCGTCGGCTGGGGCTTCTGGCTCAGGGGCTCCGTCGTCTGGTGGCATCAAATGGAAAATGGGGGAAAAAGAAAATAAAGCAAACGTGAGTACTCATCCGAAGTACTCAGCAAGCAAGGATCTACACTACATATGCATCATTGTCAAAGGAATGGCTGTATATGTGGACTGGGCTGCAGAAATGCCAGAATAGAGGGAGAAGCCTAGTCCTATCGAATACTAGCATCTTCAACAATCTTCGACAGTCTTGCAGCATCAGGAGAGAGCAGATGAACATAATGTAAAGTAGTAGTAGTAATATCATCAACCTCGACCTGAGATCCTTTCTCGACTCCCTGCGAGAAAGCAATCCCAGAGCCGTACTATCCAATTCTCATCACATGTTCTAGTTGTACCGATCGGGATACAACTCCGAGTGTCCGTTACCGTAGGACAGGCTATCGATAGAAGTTTCTTCCCTGCAGGGGTGCACCAACTTACCCACCACGCTCACTTAACTCTGGCCGAACACACTTTTCTGGGTCATGCCCGGCCTCGGCTAAGCAACACGCCGCAACCCGACCTAGGCTTATAAGAGAGGTCAGCACGCCGGACTAAACCTATGCCCCCAGGGGTCTTGGGCCATCGCCCCGGGAACTCCTGCACGTTACGGGGCCACCGAGAGCAGACCTAGCAACCCCTTATACAAGCGCGGTTGCGTTACCAGTCCAACTCGGCGTGCGCCGAGCCTTACTGACGTCAAACAAGCTTCGGCTGATGTGTACGACGCAGAACGCCCATACTATGCCCACGTGATGGTTAGTGCTATCGGGCCAGAGGCCCCTCGGATCAAATATCCAAAACCGTAGTGGATTAGGAGTGCGCGGAAACGAGCAGAGACTCACGATCGATGTGACCCCGTCGCCCCGTCTCGAGGACTTGCGGCAAGGGCTAAGAATGCCCGGCCACGCCTCGTAGTTATCTCGCGGGCACCATCCAGGTCAACCCGACTCCACATCACTTCGCGTTAAGCTCGCGCGGGTACCCCTTAGGGCCGACCCGTCTTTAGTATCATAGTTTAGTCCAAGTCATAATATCCAAGGTAACTGTATGTCTGACACCGAAGGGAACCCTGAGGAATCACCCTCGATGGAATTCCCGCTCGATGTTATCATCAAGGTGAACGAAGGAGGAATCACCCTCGAGGTCCACACTTGAGAGGTTGCGCGACGATGTCGTTATCGGGGGTGGTGTAGGAGGAATCACCCTCGCTTACCACGACCGAGTAACTAACCTACAAGGTTAACATCAGAAGTGCTAACGAGGTATCACCCTCGGCACTCGACGGTAACCCAGCAGTGTCGGCAACTAAGGGGTAGTGATGTGCGGTGCCAGGGTCTGGTCCTCAATCCCGATGATCGGGTCTTCTGATATCCAGCAGGGCAGTCGGGATCAAGGGGGTTCTCTGTCGTGTATCTACCCAGCCTATACTAAGCAGTCTAGGATAATCAGTAAGGTAGCAAGCAGGTTACAATAAACAGGCTATGCAACAGATATAGGAAACAGTAGCAACAGCAGTTCTAATGCAAGCATAAGAGAGAAGAGAGTAGGCGATATAGGCATGCTCAAAATGGGGGTGCTTGCCTGTTTGCTCGGGGGCAAGGGCAAGGTCTTCAGTAGTATCGTCGGGGACGTAGTCGTACTCCTGTGCGGCGTCTGCCTCGGGAGCTACGTCAACGTTGGGGGCTACCGAGAGAGAAGAGGGGGAAGAAACAGGTAAACATAATGCAAACAAATGCAACACGGTGCGTGTGATGCTATGATGCAGTGCAGGGTTGCCTAAATATGCATCTAAGTCATTTTAGTTATTTTTAGAATTATTCTGGGATTTAATATCTGACGTGTGTGCACTATTCATCTGTCGGATTCGGGTCCGGAGTTACGAGTTCTTCTACGTAGGAGGTTCCGATGGAGAAACAGACGGCACGATCAGACTCGTCTCGTCGTTCTGAGCAACTTTCATGTTTTAACTTTTTCGATCCGAGCTACGGTTTAAAAGTTATTAATTTTTAAAGATTATTTGAATTTCTGGAATTAATTTTTATTTACAGAAAATGAATTATGACGTCAGCATGACGCGCTGCTGACGTCAGCAAGTCAACAGTCGGCTGACTAAGTCAAATATGACATGTGGGTCCAGTGGGACCCACATGTCAGCCTCTGTTTACCTAAACAGTGAGTTAAACTAATCTAATTAGCTAATTAGGCTTCTGGTCCCACATGTCATAGACTCATTAGGGTAATTAGTTTATTTTAATTTCTAAAACGTTTTAATTAGATTAACAGGGAGGTGGGGCCCACGTGTCAGCGACTGGGCCGGTCCAGTCAGCAGGGCTGACCGGTCAGCTGGCCGGTCGGGCCCCTGGGGCCCACGGGTCAGTGACCCAGGGCGACCCACGTGGCGGCCACGTCGGCGCCGGCGCCGGAACGACGCCGGCGACCAGAAATCACGGCGGCGACGCACGGGACTCGCCGGAACTCGGCCACAGACCACCAAATGAGACGGGGCCGGTCGCACTCGAAAGCGCAGACGACGCCGCGTCGAACGGTGGGATGGGTTGGCCCCGGGGAGGTCGGAATCGCCGCCGGCGACGAGTGGAGGCGGTGGTGGCATTCGGGTGTGGTCGGAGTCGCGGCTCTGGGCCGTTTCCGAGCGATTTTCGCGGCTAGGCGGGTTGCTACGGGCGCCAGGAGCTCGTGGGACAAAGCGGAGGAGCTCGGGCAGCTTCACTCCGAGCTCAACGCCGGTAATGGCGCATGGCAGAACGTGGCGGCGGTGACAGCTAGCTAGGACGGGGCACGCAGCGCGAGGAGGGGAACGGAGAGGGGGAAGAGGCTCACCGAGTGGTCACGTAAGACCCGCGGAAGCTTAGTAGCTGCAGCGGTGGTCGGGGACGACGGCAAACACGTCGGGGCAGAGGAAGAAGACGACGTGGTTGCGGGCGATGCGGTGGATCCAAGCCCCAGCTGCAGTCACCAGAGGATGGGGAAGACGACGGCGGGGCTCTACGGCATCACGGTGCGTCAGCGCGACGGCGGTGATCGCGGCAACGACTGGAACGCGGCGGCGATGGCGCTCGGTCTCACTGGATCTGGCGGGGGAAGAGAGGAGGAGAGCGAGCGAGCGAGGGGACGAGGGAGTGGATAGGAGTGGACGGGGCCGAGGGCGTCGCCCTTATCCCCTCGGCGGCCCCTGTAGCGCTGCGGTGTCGGCCAGCGACCGGCGAGCTCGTCCTCGTCCACGGCGCCGTCGACACGGGGAGGAGAGAGAGCTAGTTGGGCTGGTGGGCTGGGACCAGGCACTGTGCACGTAGGCCTGTGCACAGTGGCCCATCTCTCCCCTTTTCCTTTTCTGCTTTCTTTTTCTTATATCAATTCTGTCTTGAAATAGTTAGGGCACTTTTACATTTTTGTAAAATGTGAGAGTTGTCCCAAATATTGCAATGCAATATTATCTCTCACCAAAAAGTGGTTTGGACTGATTTGAAGTTTGTTTGAATTTAATATGATTTTAAATATATCAAATATCCTGTTTTTGGGTCTGTTCCAACTTGTTTGAGTCATTTATCCAACTCCAAACATTTTGATGTTGATTTTAGAAAGGTTTCTGGATTATTTACCATTAAATGAACATTTTTCCAGCAGTGTTTGATCAACCTTATATTTCACTTATGAATTTAAGTTGATTTTTTAAAAATGGAGTTGATTTACTTTGGTTAACCACTATGTTTAATCACTGCATATGATATGACTTGGCATTATTAACAGCTGATCATGGTGGCTATTACATAGGGGTGTTACAGTGATCAAGCTTACCTTCGCGTCACTCCGATGAAAGGCACCCGTCGTTTCGGGATCAAGGGCAAGTTAGCTCCTCGCTATATTGGTCCATTCCGCATCGTGGCTAGACGGGGACAGGTGGCATATAAATTGGAGTTGCCACCGCGATTCTCCCATATTCATGATGTCTTCCACGTGTCGCAACTCCGTAAGTGATTCAAGGAATCCCCGCACCGTGCAGTGGATCATGAGATGCTCGAGCTACAAGATGATCTTTCCTATAAGGAGCATCCGATTCGCATCCTCGATGAAACTGAACGTCGTACTCGTCAGAAGACGACCAAGTTCCTAAAAGTGCAATGGTCGAATCACACTGAAGACGAAGCCACTTGGGAACGCGAGGATCATCTTCGGGAAGAATATCCCGAACTTTTTCCTTCTACCTCCTAAATTCTCGGGACGAGAATTTCTTTTAGAGGAGGAGAATTTGTAACACCCCCTTGTAATGACCACAGTGATCAACTGCTAATAATGCCAAGTCATCATCATTTACATTGCCTAGTCACCTGGGTTAGTTATTCAATTCAAATTCAAATCTGAAAAAAATCAATTTAAATTCATAAGTGCAAAATAAAGTTGATCAAACACTGATGGGAAAATGTTCATTGGATGGCAAATAATTCAAGGACATTGGTAAAATCATCAACAATAAAGTTGGAGTTGGATAAGTGGCTCAAACAATTTGGAACAGGCCCAAAAACAGAATATTTGATAAATTTAAAATTATATCAAATTCCAACAAACTTCATTTCTGCCCAAACCACTTTTTGGTGGAAGGGAATATTGCATTGTAATATTGGGGACAATTCTTGTATTTTACAAAAATGCAGAAGAGACCTAACTAATTCCAAACAGAAGAGGTTAGCTGAAAAAGAAACAAAAAATATAGAAAATAGAAAAGGCCTAAACTACTACTGTGCATTAAGCCTGCTCCGCACTGTAAGCGGCCCAGCCCGCTAGGAGATCATCCCCCTCCTCCTGCCTCGCTGTCGAACGCAGGGACGCCGCGGCCGCCGATGCGCCGCGCGTCGAGCATCCTTGCCTCCTCCTCGTGGATAAGAACGGCCCTGAGCCTCTCCTCGCCCCCTGGAACCCTAGCCCCTACACTCCCCCCCTCAGATCTCCCTCTCCTCAGATCCGCCGCGCCCGAACGCCGTCGCCGCCATGACCGCGTGGTAGCACGGCCACCGGCAACCCTGCGCCCATCCACCGTGTCGGCCAGCTCCGCCACGAATGACCGCGTCCTCTGGTGCCTTTGGGCGGAGCTGAGGAGGTCCGCAGCGCTGATTCTCCTCGACGGCATCTCCGACCAGCACCGGTCTTCTCCGACGCAGCCGACGCCTTCTGCAGCTACAAAACCCCCCAGAGGCCTTTCGTGAGCCGCTAGGTGAGCCTCGCCGCGAAAGCCCTCTGTTTCCTCCCCGTTTCGACGCCTCTAGCGCCGTCGCCGGCGATGACCGAACCGAGCTCCGCCGCGAGGCTTAACGCCGGCGACCCAGTTGTTGTCGCGCTCGACCGAGCATCTAGACGTGTTTCGCTGCTCACGGCGAACACAACGCCCGCACGCACGCTCCCTGTCGTGGTCCCTAGCTGCTACCCCGATGAGCACCCGGAGCCACCGCCGCCATAGCTCGTCTCCGGCGCAGCTCCGACCACCCCCGCGCCTGGGACCGTCCCAGATGGACGCGGCGCTCGATCCTCGATCGTCTGGTGGTCGCGGCGCGCGAAATGACGCCCTACAGAGGGATTCCGCAGCTCGCCGGCGTGCTCCGCCACGAAAATGGTCGCCGGAGCGATCTCCGGCGCCGGCGCCGACGTGGCCGCCACGTGGGTCGCCCTGGGTCACTGACCCGTGGGCCCAGGGGCCCGCGTTGACTAGTTGACCAAGTCAACTATGCTGACGTGGCCGACCCAGAGCCACTGACAGGTGGGCCCCCGTGACTAATTAACCTAAATAAAGATTTAATTAATTAGAAACTAATTAGATTAACCTAATGTCTCACTGACATGTGGGGTCCACCCCCTAATTAACCCTGGTAATTAAATTAATCCACTGATTAGCCTAAACAGAGGCTGACATGTGGGTCCCACTGGACCCACATGTCATATTTGACTGGTCAGCGGCGCTGTTGACCGCTGACGTCACAGTGACGTCATGCTGACGTCATAATTCATTTTCTGTAAATAAATAAATTTCAGAAAATTCAAATAATCTTTAAAAATTAATAACTTTTAAACCGTAGCTCGGATCGAAAAAGTTAAAACATGAAAGTTGCTCAGAACGACGAGCCGAGTCTGATCGTGCCGTCTGTTTCTCCATCGGAACCTCCTACGTAGAAGAACTCGTAACTCCGGACCCGAATCCGGCAGATGAATAGTGCACACACGTCGGATATTAAATCCCAGAATAATTCTAAAAATAACTAAAATGACTTAGATGCATAATTAGGCAACCCTGCACTGCATCATAGCATCACACGCACCGTATTGCATTTGTTTGCATTATGTTTACCTGTTTCTTCCCCCTCTTCTCTCTCGGTAGACCCCGACGTTGACGTAGCTCCCGAGGCAGACGCCGCACAGGAGTACGACTACGTCCCCGACGATACTACTGAAGACCTTGCCCTTGCCCCCGAGCAAACAGGCAAGCACCCCCATTTTGAGCATGCCTATATCGCCTATTCTCTTCTCTCTTATGCTTGCATTAGAACTGCTACTGCTACTGTTTTCCTATATCTGCTGCATAGCCTGATTATTGTACCCTGCTTTGTTACCTTACTGGTTATCCTAGACTGCTTAGTATAGGGTGGGTAGAGACACGACAGAGACCTCCACTTGATCCCGACTGCCCTGCTGGATATTAGAAGACCCGATCATCGGGATTGAAGACCAGACCCTGGCACCGCACATCACTACCCCTTAGTTGCCGACACTGCTGGGTTACCGTCGAGTGCCGAGGGTGATACCTCGTTAGCACTTCTGATGTTAACCTTGTAGGTTAGTTACTCGGTCGTGGTAAGCGAGGGTGATTCCTCCTACACCACCCCCGATAACGACATCGTCGCGCAACCTCTCAAGTGTGGACCTCAAGGGTGATTCCTCCTTCGTTCACCTTGATGATAACATCGAGCGGGAACTCCATCGAGGGTGATTCCTCATGGTTCCCTTCGGTGTCAGACACACAGTTACCTTGGATATTATGACTTGACTATGAACCACGATACTAAAGACGGGTCGGCCCTGAGGGGTACCCGCGCGAGCTTATTGCGAAGTGATGTCGAGTCGGGTTGACCTGGATGGTGCCCGCGAGATAACTACGAGGCGTGGCCGGGCATTCTTAGCCCTTGCCGCAAGTCCTCGAGACGGGGCGACGGGGTCACATCGATCGTGAGTCTCTGCTCGTTTCCGCGCGCTCCTAATCCACTACGGTTTGGATATTTGATCCGAGGGGCCTCTGGCCCGATAGCACTAACCATCACGTGGGCATAGTATGGGCGTTCTGCGTCGTATACTTCAGCCGGAGCTTAATGGACGTCAGCGACTGATGCGGCACACGCTGGGTTGGACTGGGAACGCAACCGCGCTTGTATAAGGGGTTGCTAGGTCTGCTCACCGGCGGTGCACGTAATGTGTAGGAGTTCCCGGGGCTATGGCCCAAGACCCCTGGGGGCATAGGTTAGTCCGGCGTGCTGACCTCTCTGTTAGGTATTTGGTCGGGTTGCGGCGTGTTGCTTAGCCGAGGCCGGGCATGACCCAGAAAAGTGTGTCCGGCCGGAGTTAAGCGAGCGTGGTGGGTAAGTTGGTGCACCCCTGCAGGGAAGAAACTTCTATCGATAGCCTGTCCTACGGTAACGGACACTCGGAGTTGTATCCCGATCGGTACAACTAGAACATGTGATGAGAATTGGATAGTACGGCTCTGGGATTGCTTTCTCGCAGGGAGTCGAGAAAGGATCTCAGGTCGAGGTTGATGATACTACTACTACTACTTTACTTATGTAATCTGCTCTCTCCTAATGCTGAAAGACTGCTGAAGATTGTTGAAGATGCTAGTCTTCGATAGGACTAGGCTTTCCCCCTCTATTCTGGCATTTCTGCAGCCCAGTCCACATATTCAGCCATTCCTTTGACAATGATGCATACGTAGTGTAGATCCTTGCTTGCTGAGTACTTCGGATGAGTACTCACGTTTGCTTTATTTTCTTTTTTCCCCCCATATTCCATTTGATGCCACCAGACGACGGAGCCCCTGAGCCAGAAGCCCCAGCCGACGACCAGTACTACTACCCGCCTGGCGAGTACTACTACTACGAGGAGCCGTTCGACGACCAGGAGTAGGATCGGAGGGTCCAGGGCAAGAGGCCTACGCCTTTCGATCGTAGTATTTTATTTTACCCCGCCTCTGTGAAGGCCTAATTCTCTCTATGTAATATATCTGTACTCAGATATCTAATGCTTCCGCTGACGCTTGTATGCCATCGAGCTATGTATTCGAGCCCTCGAGGCCCTGGCTTGTAATATTAAGCTTGTATGACTTTATTTTATGTTTTAGAGTTGTGTTGTGATATCTTCAAGTGAGTCCTTAGGCTTGATCGTGCGCATTTGCGTGTATGATTAGTGCACGATTAAGCCGGGGTCGTCACACAGTTGATGACGACGAGACCCCTAAACGGATTGGCGCATGCAAGAGCTGGTTCTTGCCTTGGCCGAAGACTCTTCTTCATGTCGAGGCGCCCGGTAGCACACCAACGACAGCTCCTCAAGAAGGTATGAACAACACCCCACCTACCCAATTACCTGCACCTGTCGTGGCGGGTGATAGCGGACGACGCGAGGGAGAGCCTCCATTAGTGCCAGATGACGTCGCCCCCGTCGAAGAAGCAAATGCTGATGATGTCATGGAGGATGATGATGATGACCCTCTCAAGTATATCAATGCCGCCTATGACGATGGAGGATTGATGGCTCGGGACTATGACTCAGGCTATGAGCGTGGAGATGACTTGACGCTGCCTAATTTGCCGGAGCCGGAACATCCTAAGGCTGATTGCAAAAAGTCTCTCTTCATGCGATCCTCGCAGGAGACGCCTCCAGACGCCGCCTCTACCCAGCAACAACAACCCGCGGGCCGTCCATTGATTAGCCTGACGACACTGGGTGTGGTGGTTAGGGAAGGTATGGTGGGCTCACTACCGCCACCCGCCAAGAAGCAAAGGAGGAGACCGGACAAGAAAGGCCCTAAAGGCGCCAGAGCTGCTTCAAGCAGCCAGCCGCCTCTGAAGCTTCGGGAGGTAGACAGAATACCTATCGAAGGTGCGGAGCGTTTCCATGTCGCCGGCCACCCGATCCTACCTCGGAAAGCGCTAGAGCACATACTGAACAATGATCTAAAGAGACTTCATGAAGATGTGCTAGCCAGAGAGAAAAGCCTTCTCATCTCGAAAAATCCAGGATACCCGCTTTACACGGCTCAGGTGCCGGGTGGGAAGTTGTACGCCGAGAGATGGCCCGCGGATAAGTTCATCCTGCGATTTGACTACATCTACGACATGTTCCACATGACCAAGCTGGATTTTTAGTTCATCCGCATGTTTGCACTATATCTCAACTACATCATTAGGCGCGAGAACATAAAATATATCTGCATCGCGGACCCGTACTATATGCATGAGAGCTTCTTGGCAGTCTGCAAAGAGCACCGTGACTATGCGAGCAAGTACATCGGCGAGTTCATGATCGCTAATAAGGACAAGGAAATGATTCTCCTGCCTTATCATCCCACGTAAGTCATTCGCGGATATCCTTTCGTAAGTTTTAATCATTCCTTTGCAATCATGGAGGCTAATTTGAGGTGTACTTATTTTGCGCATCCGGGGGGGGGGGGGTGCCGTCCTCATTTGTCTGTACCCGCAATACTCCCATGCTTTGTACTTGGACTCATCGAAGAACATCAAGAAAAAGGATTACACGCACATAAAGAGTGTTCTCGATAGTGCCATGTTAACCTTCAGCCTGTCTGGTGGATATATCAAGGTGAAAAAGTACAGGAAGAACGGGCTGGGTTTCGGCCATAAGACCGACTTCTGCTGCATCCAGCAACCGAACAATAGTAAGGCTGATGGATTCTACCTCATGCATCACATGATCGAGTACAGAAGGGATAATCAACGCCTTCGCATGTCAGCTACTTCCAGCGATGCCGAGATTGTCAACTGGGCCACAAGCATAGGAAGGACACTGGATCATCGAATCCGAGTTGAGTTTTATCACGTATAGTGTGAACTTGCCCAAGTGATCATGAAGGAGGTCCTCGAACTAACAGGGATGTTCTACCATGGGCCAATCACGCAGGATGATGTTCGAGCACTGCTACTCGCTCAGCGTCTGGACCTGAAGCCTTTCACGAAGCTCGGGTGCTTCCTCCCTGACTATGAAGATTGGACCGCCGACATGGACGACTGATTGACGATGACAATGTGTCACTACTGTCTTTCGATGATAAAATTTTGAATTTATGCACGGCAAAACTCTGTGATGTAATTAAACCGTCCTCCTGAACTAGCGTAGATCGCTCTAGTTAATTAGTTTGGGTATGAGGAACTTCGTTATTTATGTTTACTGTAGGTTGCTTGTATTTTGCTAATTATGCCTCTTTGTGTTTCTCAAGTACATTATGTTGAATATTATCGTTGAATTCATCAACTGACGATGCAGGTACATAGATCAGAGATGACGAAGGACTGCTACGCCGTATTCATTGGGAGGGTTCCAGGAGTGTACGACCACTGGCCAGACGCTCAGGCCCAGGTGGATAGGTACCCGGGCGCTAGCCACAGAGGGTTCGACAGCAGAGCCGAAGCGGAAAATAGTTACTTGAGGTGGACGCTCCGGCAAGAGAGTGAGCTAAACCGGTGCCTCAAGAAGTACTACATAGTCGAGCTCTTGCTCATACTGATCTCTCTTCTCTTCTACATCATGGTTTAGATAGAGATGATGAAATTTGTGTGTGTGCCATGACCATGCAGTTGCATTTATTCGAGACATGACATGACTTGTGTATCGCTATTTTCGAGATGTGATGATATTTGTGTTGGATGATGATGATGATAATGATGATGGTATGACGAGACTACTGTATGTGTATGATATGATGAGAATAATGTATGTTTATTATGATATGATGAAACTACTGTATAGAGCATGCACAAATACATCACAAATACGTAGGGGGGAAATAAATCTATGAAAGTAGGAATATTAGCAGTGGCGCTGGTAGGCGTCTAGCGGCAGCGCTGTTTTAGCAACAGCGTTTGTTTTGGTGCAGCGCTACAGATAGTTAGTACTAACGCTGGTTGAAGTAGCACTACTGCTAACCATACTCACCAATAGCGCTGGTTCGAGCAGCGCTACTGCTACAACTTAGCAGTAGCAACTTAGCAGTAGCGCTGCCACCAGCACTACTGCTATGAGTATTTCCAGCGCTACTAGTAGGCTTTCTCCTAGTAGTGCAATAATAGTTTTAAAATCATCAGTAATGATAACGCTAATCTCCTGGGGAGCATTTGCAAGCCAACAAGCTGTGCGCTGCTGTCCGTGACCAATTGCCGCCATTGCATGCCCAACTTTATTTTGCCCACGACTAATCTTATGGATTTCAGTGTGGCATTCGTTGAGCAGATGCACTATCTCTGCAACTTGGTGCATATTTCTGGATCGATCGCCCCGCCTAGCTTTTATAAGGGTGATGATCTCGGCACAGTCCGTCTCAACTTGAAGTGCGGCTTGAGACCAATGCAGAGATAGACGGAGACCTTCCTCACAAGCTGCTAGTTCTGCTTCTAGGGGTCCCTCGCAGTCAAACATCCATCTGCAGGCGGCAAAGATAACCTGCCCTTCATGGTCATGTAGAATCATTCCGGCACCTGCAGCACCATTTTCCGCCACAAATGAGCCATCAAAGTTAAGCTTCACATGTTCTGTTGGTGGGGGTTCTCCCATTTAACTTCATGTTTTGGGTGGGTCACAGTATGAACTACCGTTGTGGTATTTGCACTGTGGTTAGCAGGAACCTTGCCTTTAGTGAAATCAGCGTGTGGATAGTGTGTGATCATTTGCACTGAGTTTAGCATCAATGCTGGTTGGCTTTATCTTTGGAGGAAAATGAATGCTGGGCTTTAAAAAAAAGCCAGCTTTGCTGCGAGCAAAGGCGAAAAATAAGGGCATTATTGTTCGTTCATTCACGACGCCAGGCAGTTTCCATTGCTCTACGTAGTGCTCCTTCATTGCGTGTGCCTTTTAGTAAATTTTTACTTGCTTTGGTGGTCAAATGGTGGCGTTACCGGTAGTCTTTAATACCAGTACTGTACGCGTTCTACTTCGAGGAGGAAGGTAGAGCACGGGGAATAGGTGGAGTGTTGGACGGGGCGTGCGTTTATTGCGGGCGAGCTCCATCGGTCGAAGTTGAACGGAAACGTGAAGGCGGGGGGCTGTGCATGCCGGCGTTTCTGAGCTCACGACATAAACGCTTTCGGTCCGGCCGTGGACTGTTAAGTTCCATTCTAGTGGCACGTAGAGTGTAACGATGAACGAGTAGTAGTCTCGTGCGTGCCCGGCTTTATGCGACGGGGGCGGTTTGGACGCTACTCTTTGTCTCCTTTGCTGATGCATCATCGGTTCCAACTTCGAACACATCTCTCTACTCTGCTTTCCTTCTGGACGCAACCCTTCTTGTTCTAGTACGACAAGTTTATGGCCGATTGAACCAGTTCATATGGGAAGAGGTGATAGCTGTTTTTCGTGCTCGGCTGGGAACCGCTGGGCTAGTTTCTCACGCTGGGCGGCACGTGATAACCTCAAGGAAAATAAGGAAGCAAGCAAGAAAAATAAGGAAGGAGAGAACTCGTCGGTTCGGTTGGGCGACAGGGCGCACGCATCGTGGACAGGACAAAGAATCGGGGGCGCCACCCCGCGCTCGGCATCTTCGGGGCGGTGACGGTGAGGCGGGCAGGTGGGCAGCCAAGGACGCATTGACTGGCACTGGCAGCTACCTCCGTGACCTCGTCGTCTAGGAGCGCATAGCTTGGCCGGCCGGCCGCCCATCCGCGTCGCCCTCGGCCGGCGGAGGCGGATCGAAACGGTTGGGCAGATGGCCGGGCCGAGATCGGGGCGCGGGGGGGGGGGGGGGGGGGGGGGGTGTGGTGTGACGATTCTGTTGATTGAGTATGATGATTCTATTGGAAACATACGATAGGCCAGGAACTATTCTGGCTTATCCTTTAGTATTTAGTTAAGGGTCTGTTTAGGACACATCTAGATGTCATATTTAAGCTGATGTCTATTTTGTTTGTCGTCTATTTTTTTTATCCTAGTTTTTTTTGTTTCTTGTTGCTGCATTATATATTTGTGGGAGTTTAGATGTGACATCCTTAACAAACATCTACTCCCTTTGTTTCAAATTAGTTGACTTGAATTTGTCTAAATACAGATGTATCTATAATTGTTTAGTGTCTAGATACATCCGTGTCTAGATAAATATGGGTCAAGTAATTTGGAACGGAGTGAGTAGATGTGAATTAGACAAACTGTTTAATTAATGTACTCGTATATATATATATATATGCTCACGAGGCTCAAGCAATACAACAACTATTACATTAAATTCCTCTCTCCCTTCTAACATGGTATCAGCCTTACCGATTCAAATCCTAGCCGCCGCTTCCGCTCCGCCCCGCTCCCGGGGCGGTCGGTCTACATGATCGCCGCCGGGGGCCACGCCGCAGTGCCTAGGGTTCGCTGGCCGCTCATGTTAACCGGCTGCCCTAGAAAGTCTTTTTTCGACCCTTGCTCCTGATTTTTCTCTTTCGTCGGTCGTTTTGATTGGTGTTTTCTTTTTATTTTTTCGATCTAAGATCGATTTGCGTCGCTCGTCATCGTTTGTCGTCTACAATATGTCTCTACTTCAACATCGGCATCGACTAAATCGGAGCGCCCTACACTGCAACGCGTCCGTCCCTGATATGGTGGCCACCCAGGCGCCTCGCGCAGACGTAGCTGGCTGCCCGCGTCCGTACGCCGGCGGCCGCTCGCGTCAGGCAGGGTGCTGCACGTCGTATGGACTGGATTAGAAGCATATGCATCTAGGTCTTGCCTGTTCGTGATTATACATCACGCGGGTGTCCTTCTATGCATGCAATGCGTACCGGTCTGGCGACATGCGCTGCTATTGCCTAATGGCTGCGGACTTCTCCTGCCACGTCGACCGTGTGCCTCGTCGTCCGCGCATCCGTCTTCAAGTCGTTTTGCTTCGGTCGTCGCCGCTCTGTTCCTGAGTACAACGTACCCTCCACCGATGAGCAATGGGCTGCAGCTGTGTCGTCCCTTCGGACCGCAGTGTCGCCGCCTCATGGTTATCATCACGGCTGCACTGGCCTGCGCGTTGCCGCTGCGTCGCCCCTTCGGGCCGCAGTGCCGCGGCCCGCGGTCCACTGCCGCCTTAAGGTCATCCGCTTCAGGTCGTTCTCGTGGCTGCATCGACCCTCGCGCTGCCGCTGCATCGCCCATCGGGTCGTAGCGAGCGTGACACGCAGTCCTGCCACCGCCCCGTGGTTCTCCCCTCGGCTACACCGACCCGCGCGCTGCCGCTGCGTCTCCCCTTCGGGCCGTAGTGCCGTGGCCCGCGGTCCACTGCCGCTGCGTCGTCCGCTCCAGGGCATCCACGTGGCTGCACTGACCCTCGCGTTGCCGCTGTGTCACCCTATCAGGCCGTAGGGAGCGCTACACGCGGTCTCTGCCGCCGCCCTGAGGTCTTCACCGCCGTCGCCCCAACCCGCGCGCTGCCGCTGCGTCACCCCTTCGGGCCGTAGCACCGCGGCATGCGCTCCACTTCGCCGTCCACGCGTGTCGACTTCTTTGTGGTATGCGCTGCGCCCACTCCCTTGGCGCGCGAACACCATCGTATGCGCTGGTCTTCGTCACGCTGTCGGGTTCTTCCTCGCCTACTTCGGGCATCGTCGTCGCGCTCCTAACCTAGCCGCCGCCGCCGCTCTTCTTCCCGGTCCACGGCGACTACCTCGACACCGGCCACCCCGACTCAACATCGACCACATCGCCCCTCGCAAGGCTACCTCGACCACGGCTAACCACCCTACGCTCTCGGCTACCTCGACAAACGGCACAAAGGGCTACCGCCTTGCTTGAGCAACCTCATTGGTTTTCACTCCAGCCACGATTTCCGCGCTGCATCAACCATTACGACTGTGGGCAGGGGGGTGTCCATCGGCCTGCCTTCGGATTCTTCTCCAGTCTCACCATCTACGTCGCTACTGTTGTGACTGCGAGGGATGTTGAGTATCGTGATTGTAGTGGAAGCATATGATAGACTAGGAAGTATTCTGGCTTGTCTTGTACTTCAAGTAGATCATGTACTCCTATATATATATATATATATATATATATATATATGCCCACGAGGCTCAAGCAATGCAACAAATATTCCGCCAAATCCCTCTTTCCCTTCGAACAGATTCGGCGTGCGGCGCCATGCGGGCATGGTGACTCTGCCTGCGGGGGCGGGCGCGGCGATCTCCTCCACGTGTCGCGCCTTGCGTGCCGCTCTTTGACCCCGACCCCAGCCCGGCCTTTCTTTATTGGCGGCTCCGTCGCCATGTCCGTCCTCTCCTCTGTTGCGCTCTGCTCGGCCCCCCTCTCCCTTTCTTTATTCGCGCCTGGGTAGAGCAGGAGAATGTACTCCTCTTTACACCGCGCAGTTCATCTGCCCCGAGCAGAGGCAGGAGAGCACCATGGCCGTCTGAATTCCCGGAAAAGACGATTGATTCCGATGCATCGCACGGGCCCGAGGAGGACGGGCCGGGGCCTCCATTGCTCTCTCTCCTTTCATCTTTCTCTCCCTTTCCCTGAAATGTGATGCATGTGTCGCCAGCGAGTTTTGGGAAAGGGGTGGATGGAGTAGGCAGGGAAGATGCCAAGGCGCTTCACATGGCCTCCAGACGGAGATTCTTGCATGCATATGATTCAACATTTGCTCGTGAAAGCATATCAAAGATGGGATTTCTGGATCGCAGTGGATGATGCTGTGTCAAGTTTTTGAACTATAGATCATACTGGTTGATGTTCCCAATTGTTGTTATCCGATTTTGCTTCTGGTGAATGAAATGATCTGAGATGAGTCATCAAAGCAATTGGCGTGATTTTGTAAGAGCAAGTTACATGAGAACTATACAATGGTCCTGGAAGTACATACATAGTCCCGAGTGAGATTACCGTATTTTTCGAGTTTCTGAACTATAGATCGTACTGCTTGATGTGCCGAACCGTTGTTGTCCGATTTGCTTCCTGGTGAATGAAATGATCTGAGATGAGTCCTACAAAGCAATTGGCGCGATTGCGTAAGAGGAGCTTACATGAGGAAATATACAATGGTCCAGGAAGTACATACATGGTCCCGAGTGAGTTAACGCATTTTCGAGTTATCAAATATTAGCACTTAAATCTTTCGAGGAAACCAGACCTCTGTCAGATAAGTGCGGTGTTACAATATGCAGAAGCTATTGGGGTAGCTTCCTTAGCTAATTAGTGACCACAAAGTGTTTATTTTTTAGAGCAAACACTCTTCGAGAAAATAATAACTTATTTCATGCCAATAGGCAAACATGGATGCTTTGATCCGTCGCCTCCTTGCTCTTATAATGTTGATCACATCATAATAGGATTATTAGGATTGCAACATAACATGAGGAATTGTACATTGCATCGCAAGTGTCAGAGCTTTCAAGGTCTAATGCATTTGTGAAGTTCTCTCTTTTTCATTCAAACACGCCTTTGTAGTTGTCATTTATCATATCGTCGTTACCAACAACACTGAGATGGCATAGGGATCGCTGCGATACATCCTTGAGTCATTTTCCTTATGTGGTTCAAAGGTGGGCATGATAACTCTTGCTCAAGAAATTTAAGTGAAATGATATAAGATAAGACTGTAAGCAATATAATTAAATAGTGTAAACATATTTAGTTACACGAAAAACAATGTGATGCTCCAAAAAATGTATGGTTCAAATGTAAATGACATGCATTCAAGTTCTCAAACATCCACACCATAATTTTTGAGGAAACTAGAGCTTCTTCATAGGGTATATAATCTACCAAAATAGCTCACATGGAAACTATGTAAGGATTCACAAAGTGCATGGTCCCCAGTGAGGTAACATATGTCCAAGTTATCAAATATTCTTAAATTTTAGAGAAAATTAGAGTTTTGGTTGAGAAACGCAAACTTACAATTAGCGGAAGCTATTGTCATATCATACTTACCTAACATGTTCAATTTTGCTTCGATCGCGAGTGTTCATTTTTTTAGAGCAAACTCTCGATTTCTCAAATATAACAACTTACTTCATGCCCCCTAACAACATGCATACTTTGATTTGTTGCCCCCTTGATCATATTATGTCGATCATCATAACACAGTCAAGATTGGAGCACAACATGAGGGTTTATGCAGTGCACTGCAAGTACAAGAGCTTATAAGGCACAGACGTTGCTCAGCTTGGAGTGCCTTGCAAAGTTACCCCCTTTTCCATCCAAGCACAGGGTCCTTTTTCGCGGGGTATCTTATCAAGATGACCACCAAACATTGAGAAGGCATAGGGATCACTACCATGCACACTTGCGTCATTTTTTCTTGGGTGGCATGTTGTTCAAGGCAGAGGTGATAAATCTTTGTTTTCTATGTTGTTTAGTAGTAAGTGATATGATCTAAGATAAGATTGTAAACAATATAATTAGCTAAGCTAGTCATCAACCCGTGCAGCTGCACGGCCTAGAATATGGAAAACTCTGAATGACATTTAGAAACTTGCAGTTAGTCCAATAAGTGTTAAACTTAGGTGACTTCATTTTCATTTTCAAAGGACAATCTTTAGTTTTTCTTTCTGAATAACAAACAAAACAACCAGAACATAATGTACAATGACTTTAGATGGCAACGTCCAAGGAAATAGTTAGCTTTTTTTTCTTACATGATATAATTTAAAATCTGTAAATCACAAACTTGTGAAAGTTTAATGTTTATGTTAGTAACTTTTGACCATGCCCTTCTTGTTCATTTGTAGGTAGTAATCCATGTTTAAATATTTGGCTCCAACATACAGGAATACTTGCAAGATATCGAGAGTAGAGATTGCGCGGATAAAAGAAATGGTGCCAAACAATAGGCATGCTACAAACTTAGAATCGAATATTTGTTGAAGTTAATTACTAATTACACAATTGAAATGCAATTAAAATCCTTTTTCTCTTGAAAGTGGTTGTTTCCGTAGCATCCATGCCATCCCACGTATTAAGTTCTCATTTACATGCATACCATGCTACATTTTAAAATGCATTTGATTGTCACGGTGATGACATCCATGTGTTGCTTATCTAACTTTAGCATACAATCAATACTATTGTAATAAAGAGGATTCTTAAACGCTCCTTATGTTTAACATCTGATATAACTATAGAGCCAAGATTAAATAAAATGGTTTAACATGAATATCCGTTCAATTAGACAAATGGAGCACCACAAAATCATAAAATGAGAATAATAACCTTATTCAACTACCATATTTTGCTACCCGGAAGGAGCTTACCTTGAACGTTCTCCATTTTCAACATCAATGCTCCACACTAAAATTAGGAGTGTAAGACAAAAATTATAGGCATATAATCTCATAGATTGGTTTGTTGAAAATCATTTTGAAACCGACATGTTCAAACCTGTAAAAATGATCATTTCTATACTAAAATATGACGGGTGTCAATTATTATTGATTGAGGAGTATTTAAATATATACGATGATGGATTAGGAATTAGATATTAACTACTCATATTTTGAGGATCTTTACTCATACGCTTTCTTACTGTGTAGGTGTATCATTCTTACTATCTCTACATCACTTCAATGGTTCTATAGTTTACTATTGTTGACATATTAGGAAGAAATTTTGGTGAGAAGAAAAAACAGTGCAACTGAGCTTTCGAACGTCACTGTTGTGCATACCTGTACTTTAAAACAGAAGATACTTTGCACAACCAATTAAGCTATGAGAATTATGATGTTTACCTAAAAGGAGGTTACCATATGATAGTTCTCCAACTTATGTTCACCTCCTATGACTACTGCGGTTAAATGATAATACATTAAATCAGAATATGCAATCAGTGGTTAATGCTTATCAAAAAATGCCATGTATGTGAACATGAGCTAAATTTCCATGTATCTAGTTAATTGTTTTATGAAAAAAAGGACCAGTGCAGATGAGTCCTTACTTTATGGCATTTCCTACACCATTCTTGGTTCTCTATCCTGCTCAAGTTTGCATCACATATTTCTCGTAATCTTCGGCATATCAATTATCTATTGTCTTGAGTCTCAGGGACTGCATGTTGATTATATTCGGAGCTTCTCATTTGAACTGATGCAAATTGTAATGCCGGTAACGGTGTTCTCCCTCTGTCCATCTATGAAAAATTGTAGTTGACCCTTAAACTAACTTGAATGTACTCTTCAATAATATCTAAGCTCATATCCCACATAGGAAAAAAAACTAACATTTTGTAGTGAACTAAAATAAATAAACTGGAGAGAAAAATTCTTACCACACAATCAAGGCCATAATTTATAAGAATCTGAGTGATAATTTCCGTTTCGCAACCTCTAGGAAACCAAATATGTAAACCAAAAATACTATTAGTAAGTTAGTATTCAGAATGCATTATATCCTAAGTTAGGACCTTCAACATTAATTACTTTGAAGGAAATTATAATTGATATATACACCAGCTTTGTAGCCAGTATGAGAGAGATGGATTATTTGCAACACTGAATGAACTCATCAACATTTCTATTCTTGATAATCTGTTACATGTAAAAGAGAAAATAGAATGTTTTATTCACTTGTACAAAATAAATATAGGTACATATGTGTCCACACCTAATTACTGGTGTTGGCAACAATGGCGTCTGGTCACTGCAGACGACCTGGTTCTCTCCACCTGGTCAGGTGTTCATCAATGCGCCCAAACCCTGCATGCAGTACTACATGCCTGTGTCTAAGCACGGCTTGCAGTGCACCGCGAGCATGTCTGAGGATGCAGTACTACATGCCTGTGTCTAAGCACAGCTTGTAGTGCACCGCGAGCATGTCTGAGGATGCAGTACTACATGCCTGTGTCTAAGCACGGCTTGTAGTGCACCGCGAGCATGTCTGAGGATGAAGAGGCCGGCATGCAGCTCAACTTCCATAATTAGTAAGAAACATTGTCCCTTTAAAATTAACTTAAGGACTCATGCATTAGACACCTTTACGGGATGAGGGAACCATCTAAGCTCGTGGAATAACATGCATAAAGTTTGCTAAGAAGTAATCTATATGCCACTGATGAAATATAATCAACATGCGAGAAGTTGTTTGGAGAGAAAATATAAAAAAATTGAACTATAAACGTCATGTGAGAACTGAGAAGTGGTTGCCATGTGATTCATACTTCCCAGCGTCACCACTTTTTAACATCAAAGCAGCTACAAACATGTAGCAAATATAATCATGGGTCTGACGTGGAAGTGGTGCGGACTTGTATGTCACTGATCTACAATTTGTGCAGTTTATATATCGCTGCTAAAACTCAACGTGTGTGTTGAGCTCCATCAACGGTTCATGCCAAGCCATGCAGTTGTTGTGCTCCTTCTAGTGGGGACAGTGGCGTCGTAGACTCCACACCTGTCGACGCCAGTAACAAATGAAACTCCAAGCCTGTTGACGCTTGTAACGACTGATGTACCTCGATGTGATATGTCGAACAGAACATACTTGCCTACAAATCCTATTGATTCGTACTTGAGATGACACTCAATCTATCCAGCCAGCAGGTGTGGTGGTAGCGTAGGATGATTTAGGTTTAGGCGTCTAATTTTAGTAGGTCAATATCAAAACGATCTGACAAACATGTAGAACACACGGTATTCCTGAGATTTCTTTTTTCCTTTACCTGTTTGCACGTCTGCATCAAGGCCGTCAAGTCCGACGCCCGCGGCATCGTGCAGCCGCACGCACTCGCGAAAGGAGATGGCCGGCGTGCAATCCCGTATCTCTTGTGTGCAGATAGGCGAGCCCGTGTCCAAAGCCGGTGCAGCCGAGCATGCAATCTTCATTAGTGGCTGGCCAGCTCAGCTTGCAATCTCGTTTAGAGGCCGGCCAGCTCAGTTTGCATGTCGGCAGGCATCGTACAGCCGCACGCGCTCGCGGCAAGGAGATGGGCGACCCTAGGGTTCAATCGAGGATACTCGATGGCAGCAAAGGCTGAGCGGATGAATCTTTTCATGAAGATTTTTTTTCCGTGACATGTAGCGTGGGTTAGGAGGCAAGGACTCTTGAGGTATGTCATCGTACAGATGTAATGATTAAGAGGGAGATCGGATGGTCAATTTGCTTGAGCGTGGGCTAGGAGGCAAGGATACCTGATGTATTTCATCGTACGGATGTAAATGATTAAGAGGGAGATCCTATGGTCAATTTGCTTAACTTTTGAGGATTAACGTAGAGCCTCTGTTGGTGCTTCCGATTAGTAAATATAAGATAGTGTAAAACACTCTTATTTACACGCAAATGATACGATGACCAAAAAATGTATGGTCTGATGTAAATGACACACATTCGAGTTCTCAAATATCTACACTATAATTTTGATGAAATTAAAGCTCTAATATCTAAGGCTTGGCCTTGATGTGAGAAGGAGTGTTGAAATATATTTCCCACCTTTCTTCATCTGTTCGAACTTTTGGATGAACTAGATGGTGCATGAACTTAATTCCCTACTCCATTATCTTTGGTCGCGACAAGGTTTTCGACAACGGGTTTTGGTATGCACAATTCCACGTCACGGACAATCAACTTCAATAAAGCATTACATGTCATCGTTAGACGAATGATCAGACAAGTCGGGTGAACTAGTGTCTCGAGATGGAACCACGTTATGCCATCCATGATTGCCCCAAGATATGGCAACTTTGGTTTCCACTCGCGAAATTATGGCACAACTCGTCGGACCACACTTCTCTACATTGCCACCCCTTCAAGCTCTCTATGACGTTGGCCGTATCAATCCTTACAGATCGATAGGAATTCCAATATTTGGTACATGCTCATCATATTTAGCTGATGAACATGTATAATGACGAACACCACATGAAGATGCACGAACAAGAGTCAAGAATGGGGGATTGTTGATTGGTTCACATACCCCCACCACTATTCTTAGCATGGTGAAGAAAGGTATCAAGGTGATGATGTAAGACAAGAGATAGTGGTTGACCTCATGTCGTGACATAGGAAGATTACAATGTCCTCAAGTGTCACTTTTCGACAACTTATTTTCAGAGTGGCTTGGCCTCAAGTGTAGATCCGCGTCACGTATCCCTTGCCAAAACCAACGAAGATGAGGTCACCCATTGAAAAAATAAACAAAATGGGGAAATTTTGTGGAATATGAGTTGGATCAATGGTAAGGGGTATGTTTGTATGAGTTGGCCCGCCTATCACCGCATAGTAATGAAAGGTAACAAGGCGGTGATGTTGTTCTAGGTACAATGGTCACCCCAACCCGCTAATGTCACGACGTGAGAAGATAAGGATGTCCTCTAGCGCATGCTATCTAGAACCTGCAATTTTCACTCTTTGTGTGGAGGGGAGGGGGGTCGTCTGAAGGGGCGATGACTGTCAAGCCTCCCTGCCACAGATGACGCCATCGAGGTCACTGGATTCAAAATAAAATAAAAGGGGGAAGTTTTGTTGGCTATGAGTTGGCTCCACGGCGCGCATGTCTAGGGTGGGTGGACCCACTTGCCAGTTCATTTTTGTGCATGTAATCGAAATGGAAGTTATTCTGAATGAACACGTTTCTGAACTTCTCGCCTCATCGTTCTCATCCCCTTAAGCATATCTTCTCGCCCTAAATTCTCCTATTCCCGAGCCAACTCAACATAGATTCGATCTCATCATACACCAGACAATACAATTACACATCCTTACTCTTCTAGAAACCTTCGCATCATCAACCATCTCCATGTTTTGATTGCGACTGGCTGCGAAGGTGAAAGAGGGGTAGGTCATGCAGATGAATCGGGTTAGTGACAATGGCATTGGCAGTGCCGACGTGCCACCGCCACATCATCAACAGATGGAGGATGTGATGGGCCTCAACGATCCCATGCTACCTGTGCTGCTGAACAATAACCACAAGAGGATGTACGCACTTTACTACTTCTATCTCCCTAGAAATTTATGTATGGCGTAGTAGTGCTTTGCTCACTCGCTCATCATTCAAGGGTTTCAACCGTATATGCGCTATATAACATTGGAATGAATTCTCACACACTACCCAAGTTGATAGCTTTCTCTTGTTTTGCAAGGTCTTCTGTGACGTACTTTCAGAAACACTTAGGGTGGGGACACTTGAATGCCTTCTTTATTTGATATTATTTCCTTGTGCTTAAATTGCATGATTAGAGTATGCGAGAAGGATGGTTCCCAGATTAAAGTATACAGGAAGTAGGGAAATGTCGGTTGACTGGCGACGGTGGCTGTCGGGCCTTGGTAGGCGGCTTGAGAGACTCTTGTTTGAAAAACACCCAAACATAGTGCCGATCTGTTTACTCGTGCACCCTTGTGGGGATCGATATTAATTCTCAACATTAAATTATATGGGAACCAAAAGGTCAAAGAGTAAGCCAGAGGATGACCAAGTAATTTGGGCAGATTAATTGTGAGTAAATCATAAGATTAAGAACTCTTGTTGTCCATGTTATTAAGTACTAACTGGAATGATTTGAACTTAATTACAAGCAATAATAATTAGCTAAACAATGTAAACTCATTTAATTACAGAAAAATGATTTGATGATCCAAAAAGCGTATGGTTCAAGTGCGAACTACATGCATTCAATTTTTTTCTTGGGTGGTGGTTCAAGGTAGAGGTGATAAATCTTTGTTTTCCATGTTGTTTAGTAGTAAGTGAAATGATCTAAGATAATACTGCAACCAATATAATTATCTAAAAATTGTAACACACACTTAATTCCAGAGAAATGGTATGATGAACCAAAAAGTGTATGGTCCAAGTGTAAATGACACACATTTGACTTCTCAAATGTCTACACTACAAATTTGATGAAATTATAGCTCGATTGTCTAAGTCCTCAAGCAGCCTTGATGTGAGGAGTGTTCAAATATATTTCCCACCTTTCTTCATCTGTTCGGACTTTTGGATGAACTAGATGGTGCATGAACTCAATACCCTACTCCATTATCTTTGGCCGCGACAAGGTTTTCGACAACGCGTTTTGCCATGCACAATTCCACGTCACGGAGAAACAACTTCAATAAAGCACTACATGTCATCGTTAGACGAACGATCAGACGAGCTGCGTGAACTAGTGTCTCGAGATGGAAGCACGTTATGCCATCCATGACTGCCCCCAAGATATGTCAACTTTGGTTTCCACTCGCGAAATTATGGCACAACTCGTCGGACCACACTTCCCTACATTGCCACTGCTTCAAGCTCTCAATGACGTGGAACTTAATTTTGGTGCCATTCCAAATAAGGCCATGTCGACCGTATCAATCCTGACAGATCGATAGGAATTCCAATATTTGGTACATGCTCATCACATTTAGCAGATGAACCTGTAGAATGACGAAGACCACATGAAGATGCACGAACAAGAGTCAACAATGAGGGATTGTTGATTGGTTCACATACCCCCATGACTATCCTGGAGTTATGAATGGTGAAGAAAGGTATTAAGGCGATGGTGGAAGACAAGAGATAGTGGTTGACCTCATGTCGTGACACAGGAAGAATACAATGTCCTCAAGCGTCACTTTTCGACAACTGCAATTTTGGGAGTGGCTTGGCCTCATGGGTAGATCCGCGTCACGTATTCCTCGCTAAAACCAACGACGATAATGTCACCCATTGCAAAAATAAAGAAAATGGGGAAGTTTGTGGAATATGAGTTGGATCAATGGTAAGGGGTATGTTTGTATGAGTAGACCCGCCTATCACCGCACATTGATGAAAGGCAACTAGGCGGTGATGTTGTTCAAGGTACAATGGACACCCCAACCCGCTAATGTCGTGACATGAGAAGATAAGGATGTGCTCTAGCGCATGCTATCTAGAACCTGCAATTTTCACTCTGTGTGTGGAGGGGAGGGGGGTCGTCTGAAGGGGCAATGAGTGTCAAGCCTACCTGCCACAGATGACACCACGGAGGTCACCAGATTCAAAATAAAATAAAAGGGGGAAGTTTTGTTGGGTATGAGTTGGCTCCACAACGCGCATGTCTTGGGTGGGTGGACCCACTTGTAAATTCATTTATGTGCTTGTAATTGAAGTGGAAGTTATTATGAATGAATATGTTTCTGAACATCTCGCCTCATCATTCTCATCCCCTTAAGAATCTCTTCTCGCCCTAAATTCTCGTATTCCCGAGCCAAATCAACGTAGATTCGATCTCATCATACACCACACACTACAATTGCACATCCTTACTATTCTAGAAACTGTTGCATCATCAACCATCTCCATGTTTTGATTGCGGCTGGCTGCGAAGGTGAGCGAGGGGTAGGCGATGCAGATGAATCGGGTTGGTGACAATGGTATTGGCAGAGCCGACGTGCTACCGCCACAGCATCGACAGATGGAGGATGTGATGGGCCTCAACGATCCCATGCTACCTATGTTGTTGAACAATAACCACGAGAGCATGTAGGCACTTTACTACTTCTCTCTCCATAGAAATTTATGTACGTCGTAGTAGTGCTCTGCTCACTCGCTCATCATTCGGGGATTTCAAGCGTATATGCGCTATATAACAACACTGTTCTGGCATGATACATGGATATTCTTAGGTTCATCAGTACCTCTCAGGGACAGGTTTCCCAGGCTTTCTTCTTTTGCTATTGATGATAAGATATCTGTTCGAGAGGATATCAACACGCTGGATATGTCTGAGCTCTTTCATTTGCCCTTGTCACCAGAAGCAATTGAAGAGATGATATCTGTATAGACAGGTCTCCTCAACCTTAATGCAGATGAGACCATCAGTGATTTTTGGTCTTGGACACCTGGCAAAGGAAAATTCTCTGCCAAAAGCTATTACACAGTAATGCATGATCTCCTCCCCACTGATGAACCTGCTAAATGGATTTGGGAAAGCAGATCCACAATGAAGATAAAAGTGTTTTCCTGGTTGATGCTCAATGACATACTCAATACCAGAGATTTACTGGTTAGAAGTCACTAGAGATCCCCAAAGGAGGATAATACTTGCCCCTTATGTCATGCCCACAACCATGAAGACAGAAACCATCTCTTCTTCACATGCCAATTCAGTACAAGGGTCTGTAATTACCTGCAAATCCAATGGTTGGCTGGCCTTTCTCCTAAGGAATGTCTGGCTGCTGCAAGGAAAAGCTTTGGACAACCTTTCTTTAGAGAGGTGGTTTACCTGTCTGCTTGGAACATCTGGTTGGTCAGGAATGGGAGAATTTTCAGAAATGAGAGGCCCACTTTTGCTTCTTGGAAGAGAAGCTTTATTTATGATATTACTCTGTTATCCCACAGGTTCAAGTCCAGCATGAAGCCTATACTGTTAAATTGGATTAACTCTTTGCCCTAGATGGCCAACACCATGTAATTTTGTAAATATGTAAATAGACACATAGGTAAGTAGTTTCTTGCTAGTTTTACTTTTGGTTTTTTGGAACCTCTTGTACTTTTGTTTGGTGGGCTTTGAATAAAGTAGTGTGGGGCTGTTGCCTCACAGTTTCCAGTAAAAAAAACAATGGAATCAATTCTCACACACTACCCAAGTTGATAGCTTTCTCTTGTTTTACAAGGTCTTCTGTGACGTACTTTCAGAAACACTTGGGGTGGGACACTTGAACGCCTTATTTATTTGATATTATTTCCTTGTGCTTAAATTGCAAGATTAGAGTATGCGAGAAGGATGGTTGCCATATTAAAGTATACAGGAAGCAGGGAAATGTCGGTTGACTGGTGACGGTGGCTGTCGGGACTTGGTAGGTGGCTTGAGAGACTTTTGTTTGAAAAACACCCAAACCACATCTATTTACTCAGGCACCCTTGAGGGGTCAAGATTAATTCTCAACATTAAATGATGTGGGAACCAAAAGGCCAAAAAGTAACCCAGAGGATGACAGAGCAATTTGGGCAGATTAATTGTGAGTTAATCATAAGATTAAGAACTCTTGTTATCCATGTTATTAAGTACTAAAAAGAATGATTTGAACTTGATTATAAGCAATAATAATTAGCTAAACAATGTAAACTCATTTAATTATAGGAAAATGATTTGATGATCCAAAAAGTGTATGGTTCAAGTGCGAATCACATGCATTCAATTTTTTCTTGGGTGGTGGTTCAAGGTAGAGGTGATAAATCTTTGTTTTCCATGTTGTTTAGTAGTAGGTGAAATGATCTAAGATAATACTGCAACCAATATAATTAGCTAAAAAGTGTAACACACACTTAATTATAGGGAAATGGTACGATGATCCAAAAAGTGTATGGTCCAAGTGTAAATGACACACATTTGACTTCTCAAATATCTACACTACAATTTTGATGAAATTAGAGCTCAATTATATAAGGCCTCGAGGAGCCTTGATGTGAGGAGTGTTCAAATATATTTTCCACTTTTCTTTATATGTTTGAAATTTTGGATGAACTAGATGGTGCATGAACTTAGTACCCTAGTCCATCTTCTTTGGCCGCGATAAGTTTTTCAACAACGCGTTTTGGCTTGCACGATTCCACGTCACTGTCACACTACTTTAATAAAGCACAACACGTCATACTTAGATGAACGGTCAGTCAAGGCGTGTGAACTAGTATCTCGAGATGTAACCACCTTACAACATCCATGATTGCCCCAATTTATGGCGAGTTTGGTGTCCACTTGCGAAATTATGGCATAACTCGTCGCATCATACTTCTCTAGACTGCTCCCCCGTCAAGCTCTCTATGATGTGGAACCTAATTTTGGTGCCATACCAAATAAGGCTATGATGACCGCATCATCCTTACAAATCGACACAAATTCTGATATTTGGTACATGCTCATCACCTTTAGCAGATGAACATGTATATATAGTGATCAAGGCCATATGAAGACGTATACGAACAACAGTCGGCAATGGTGGATTGTTGATTTGTTCACATATGCCCACCACTATATTGGAGTGATCCATGGAGAAAAAAGTATCAACGTAGCAATGTGAGTCAAGGGATAGTGGTCGATCCTAACCGTTGATGTCGTAACATAGGAATAATACAATGTCCTCAAGCATCACTTTTCGACAACTGCAATTCAGGGAGGGGCTTGGCCTCAAGGGTAGATCCCCATCATGTGTCCCTAGCAGGCCACTCATTACAAAAATAAAGAAAATGGGGAAGTTTTGTGGGATATGAGATCAACGGTAAGGGGTATGTGTGTATGAGTACGCCAACCTACCACTGCATGGTGACCACATGCAACAAGGTGGTGATGGTTTCAAGGTCCAATGGTCACCCCACCCGCTAATGTCATGACGTGACAAGATTAGGACGTCCTCGAGCTCTGCTTCTACAAGCTGCAGTTTTCACACCGTGCACGTGTGTGTGAAGGGGGGGGGGGGGGGGGGGTCATCTGAAGAGGTGGCAAGTGTCATGCCTCCTTGTGTGAGACGATGACAAGGAGGTCTAAAAGGGGAAAGATTGGTTGGGTATGATCTGGCTCCACGGTGCGTGTGTGTGGGGTTGGGTTGTCCTACTTGCCGATGTATTTATGTGGTTGTAATCAAAATGGAAGTGATGATGAATGAAAATGTTTTCTGAACATCTCGCCTCATCTATGCATAATCATCCCCTTAAGCATCTCTTCTCGCCATAAATTCTCCTATTCCCAGGCCAAATCAACGTAGATTCGATCTCATCATACACCAGAGACTATAGGTGCCAGCCTTATCCTTCTAGAAACCTTCACAACATGTGTCATCCTCATGTTTTGATTGTGGCTGGCTGCAAAGGTGAGTGAGGGGCAGGCGGCGCAGATGAATTGATTTGGCAATAGTGGCATTGATAGTGTCGACGTGCCACCGCCATAACATCAGCTTATGGAGGATGTGATGGGCCTCAACGATCCCATGCTAACTGTGTTGCGCAACAATAACAACGAGAGGATGTACACACTTTACTACTTCTACCTCCGTAGAAATGTATGTACGGCGTAGTAGTGCTCTGATCACTCATTCATCATTCAGGGGTTTCAAGACTATATGCTCTATATAACAATGGAATCAATTCCCGCACGCTACCAAAGTTGATAGATTTCCCTTGTTTTGCGAGGTCTTTTGTGACATACTTTCATAAACACGTAGGGTGGGTGCACTTCAATGCCTTCTTTATTTGATTTTATTTCTTTGTTCTCGAATTGCCATATTAGAGTATGCGAGAAGGAGGGTTGCCATATTAAAGTATACAGGAAGCACGGGAATGCCGGCTGACTAGCGGTGGTGGTTGTCGGACCTTGCTAGGCGGCTTGAGGGAGTCTTGTTTGAAAACACCCAAACATGATGCCACTCTGTTTACCCGTGCACTCGTGAGGGAGTTGAGATTAATTCTTGACATTAACTGATGTAGGAACAAAAATGCCAACTGAGTAAACGTGAGGATGACCGAGCAATTTGGACAGATTAATGGAGGGCAAATGAGAAGATTAAGAACTCTTGTTGTCCATGTTCTTAAGCAGTAACTGAAATGATTTAAACTTGATTACAAGCAATAATAGTTAGCTAAACAATGTAAACACATATAATTATAAGAAAACGATTTGATGATCCAATAAGTGTTTGTTTCATGTGTGAATGACGCACATTCAATTTCTTTTCTTAGGTGGTGGTTAGAGTTAGAGGTGATAGATCTTTGTTTTATATGTTGTTTAGTAGTAAGTGAAATGATCTAAGATAATATTGAAACAATATAATGTAAAACAAACTTAATTACAGGGAAATGATACGATGATCCGAAAGTGTATGGTCCGAGTGTAAATGACACACATTCGATTTCTAAAGTATATGTACTATAATTTTGATGAAATTACAGCTCAAGTATCTAATGCCTAGAGGAGCCTTGATGCGAGGAGTGTTGAAATATATTTCCCAACTTACTCCATCGGTTTGGACTTTTGGATGAACTAATGCTGCATGAACTCGATACCCTTGTCGGGGGGATGAACCCCGAGCAGGTAACGGAACCCGGATCCTTTTCAAAAACATCAGGGCTAGCAACGTCCCTCAATCCGGCTTGTCCTTGGCCGGGTTCCGCAACCCGGCCAAGTCCATCAACCCGGCCAAGCCCGCTGGCGCATGCCGGCCGGTCCCAGGAAGTCAAGACTTCATCGACAAGTAAACGCCATCATAGTGCGCCCCTCAACCCAGCCACGGGTCAGCTCCCATCCCGTCCAGGGCGTACGACGGAACAAGTTCCCATGAAGAGATGAGCAAGGCAATAGTGGCCCACCTACCTCGCTGACCGGCAGGAGCGTGGCAACAGTGGCCCACCTACCCTGCTGACCAGGGCCGACATGGCTACAGTGCATCCCCCGTCCTGCTGACTGTTGGTGCAACAGACCCTGGTGTCTGTTGCCGTGACTGTACACAGGCTCAGGAACAAGGTTACAGCATCCAAGACAAGGCCAAGCTGAAGATATAGCTCTTTGAGAAGTCAAAGGGCGGATCAAGAAGACCAAGACAAACCAAAGAAGCAAGATCTCACCAAGCGGAAACCTCCCTTGCCCGGCAGGCGAGCCTGGCTAGGTCGAGGTCGTCCCAGAGACAAGTCTCAAGACTCTCCCGGCAAGCTTGCCGGGGACGCCGAGGGCGGATTACCGCGCCAAGGCTCCACCTCACAGGAACGCAAGTCACCTATCGGTGGGGTGTCGAGCCCCCAAGTGATTAAGTGGCCGTTATTTGGTACGTGGCAGGCCATTTCTGAGGAAAAACACCCCTAAATGACACCTGTCCAGGAGATGTGTCACGTAGGTAGGCGGAGAGGTGGCTAAATGGCACGACAAGGCTTGCCGGGCTACACCCACGATGTGACACTAAGCGGTGCATTTAATGCACCTTGTCCTATCTGCATAGTTTGGTATGATAGCACTGTTTGCTATCCAATCAGTATGTAATGACTGATTTGCCATTGTGGTGACCCCTTGACCTATAAAAGGAGGACCGGGGTGACCTTAGAAAGGATTTGGACCCCTGTACGCTCATACGCGCGTAGCTGCTCTCGTCCCAAGGTGGCCTTGACAGGCTAGAGCGCTGCGTCTCCACCCCGGTCCATTCATCAATCCACCAAAGCAGGAGTAGGGATTTATGCCTCGCGGCGACCCGAACCTGGGTAAAAACTACTTGTGTCATCACCTCCGTGCCGTCCTACGGCCTCCGCTCTTTGTGCAGTGCGCTCTTCCCCCTTGCCGAACCACAAAGGGGCCGATGGCCCCATAGGTGGCCATGTTGAACCATGACATCTTTGGCGCGCCAGGTTGGGGGAAGCGCCTGTGCGAACCTGAGGTCATAAGCGGCGTGTTCGTTTTCATCATCGTCTTCTTCATCAACGGCTTCATCAGCCATGGCGCCCAAAAAGAAATCCGGTGCTTCAGCTCACCCTTCCACCTCGAAGGCCCCCTTGCATGCATCCACTGATGCCATGGGGGATGCGGGGGAACATGGGAACGCGGACGCCGCGGGGGACGTGATTGGCGCAGACGGCGCCATCACCGTTCCCCCTGCGGCCGAAGCAGGAGCAGGAGGCACAGGAGGAGGGCGACACCAACAGCACCCCGTCGGCCATGCTCCACAAGGTACGGGTGGGGAGAATGTTCCATCTCCGCCTCCCCACCTCACCGAGGGACATAGCCACATCGATGGTGCTCGCCCTGATGCGGGTCATAGCCTCCTAGCTGCCCCCGTCGCAGGAGCGGCTACGAGGCCCGCGCCATCCCCGGGGCAAGTTAACCAAGACGATGTGCCGAACGGGGTCGTCAATCCCCAAGCGCATCCACCTCGTCGCCATGCCGCCCCGACGACCGGCTCGCGGCGGCGAGAACATGGCGCCACCACAACAGGCACCATCAGAAGTCGGGCGACATCGTGATCCTCGTCATCGTCCATGCCAAGCACTGCCTCGGAAGCCATGGCACGGGCCCAGCTCTTGTTGAGATTCCTGCCAGCGGCAAATCAAATGGATGAGTGGAGAGCCACCATTCAGAGCCTGATTGGTTTCGCTGAGGCGGGAGGATCACAACAGGCAGGCCTGCCGCGGCCTCCATCGATGGCGGCAATGACCCAAGCCGCTGGCCACATCGAGGGAGCCGTTCCGATGGTGCAGTCCCCTCCACAGTAGCCAGTGCAGGGGCCGTGGCCAGAACTGCGCGACTAAGAACTCGATGATGTGTCGATGGCTTCGTCTGATCCTCGAGCCCGTCGAGACCAGCGGCAGGTCCTAGAAGACAGGCGGGGGGAAGACGCGCGCGTCACCATAGAACGCCGCCGCGAAACCCGCCGCCAGTACGATAGGTGAAATGGCCCCGATGTCGATGAGCCCGCGCCCGGTGGGAACGGGTACCTACCTTTCGAGGTTGGGTGCCCCGCCTTCACCCGTGAGCTACAGCAAGTCTGTTGGCCATCTGCCCATATGTTCAAGCCAGAGATACCAGAAAAATATGATGGAAGATTGAACCTGGCAGAATTCTTGAGCATCTACACCATCACCGTCCAAGCTGCCGGAGGGAGACATGAAAAGGTGTTCGCCAACTACTTCCCTTTGGCATTCAAGCCAAACGTGAGATCGTGGCTGATGCACCTGCCGGAGAATTCCATCTCGACCTGGGCTGACCTGTGCAATGAGTTTGTTGGCGCCTTCACAGGCGGCCATCAACAACCAGGGCGGCCCAGTGATTTGCAACTCCTCCGGCAGAAAGAAGGAGAGAGTTTGCGGAAGTACATGCAGAGGTTCAGCCGGGTGCGCAGAAACATTCCTGACATCCACCTTGCAGCCGTGATCACTGCGTTCCAGTCCAACGTACGCAACCGCAGTATACATTCCAAGATGAACGTCCGGTTGCCCAAGACTGTGAATGAGCTGTACACTTTGGCGGATAAGTGTGCCCGGACAGAGGAGGGGAGGCGACTTCCCGGAGAAGAAGGTGGCGTCAACGTCGACTCAGAAGACGACGATGATGCTACCGATAAGAAGAAGAAGAACAAGAAACGCAACAAGAAGCGCAAGGAGAAAACAGTGTTGGCTGTCGAAGGATCTGGTGCCCCTAGTACCGGCAAGAAGGCCAAGGCCGAAGCTCCCGGCAAGGAGGTTGCTGCGTGCGCTGATTGCTGGGATGCTGCGGTGGCCAAGAAGTCTGGGAAAGCTGATGGGCCGTATTGCAAGATCCATCGGACTAAAGGCCATGATCTCCAAGAGTGTCACCAAGTAGAGCAACTCGTCAAGAAGCAAAAGGCTGAATATGAGAAGCGCGACAAGGAAAGAGACCAAGATGGCGTTGGCGGGAAGGGCCGAGGTTGCAGAGGAGGCCGCCCCGGCAAGGTCCATCAGCATCAGGAGAAACCTGCTAAAGGCCGTGACAAGAAGGAGTGCGATGACGAGAGCGTCGAAGGGGATGAAGAGGAAACCAGTGAGCAGGAGTTTCAGAAGGCCACTGATGCCTTGTGCATTGACGGGGGTGCATCCTTACACTCCTCTCACCGCCAGCTTAAATAGTGGGTGCGTGAGGTCAATGCTAGGAACCAGTGGCAGAGTTTCGAAAACCTCTCAAGTGGTCCCGCACGCCCATCATCTTCGACGAAGAGGACCACCCTGACCGCACCACCGTGGTAGGGTGTTTGCCATTGTTGGTTTCACCAACAATCCGCAACCTCAAAGTCATGAAGATGTTGGTTGACGACGAGACTGGGTTGAATCTGATTTCCCCCAAGGTGCTCAACAAGCTTCAGATAGCAGATGAAGAGCTCAAGGTTACCGGTACTTTCCAATGGCTCAACCCCGGCACGAGTCGTCCTAAGGGAAAGATCATTCTGCCAGTAACATTCGGAGGGGAGGTAAACTACCAGACTAAGAAGGTTGTGTTTGATGTGGTTGACCTCCCCCTGCCGTACAATGGAATCCTTGGTCGTCCAGCCCTGGCTAAATTCATGGTAGCATCCCACTATGCCTATAACATGCTGAAGATGCCAGGGCCGATGGGCATCATTTCCATTCCATCGGACAAGAAAGACGTAATCATATGCGTGGATAAGATATACAGAGAGGCAGTCGCTACCGAGGCCGCGGAAGCTGCCGCTCCCGCCAAGGAAAGTAAGAAGGGGAAGAAAGCTAGCAAGGATACCGGCAAGGAATCCGGGAAGCGCGCCTCTCCGAAGTGCACTGCGCCTATCGATGACTTGCCGGAAAGTTCCAATAGCAAGAGATCAAAAGTTGCTGCACCTGCTGTGAAGAAGGTCCCGGTAGGGCTGGTTGGCGTTGATGGTATGTTCACCATCAGCTCCACCCTTGACGACAAATAGGAAAGTGCGCTCGTTACCTTCCTGCGAGCGAATGCCGATGTGTTTGCCTGGCAACCATCTGACATCCCCGGTGTTCCCAGGGAGGTAATCGAGCACCACCTTGCTGTCTGCCCTCATGCCCGGCCCGTCAAGCAGAAGGTCTGGAAGCAAGCTTTGGAGTGGCAACAATTCATTGCCGACGAGATCAGGGAACTTGAAGCTGCTGGTTTGGTCAGGGGAGTGTTGCACCCAACATGGTTGGCTAATCCAGTGGTGGTGCGCAAGGCGAATGGGATGTGGAGGTTCTGCATAGATTTCACAGATCTAAATAAGGCATGCCCGAAGGACCCATTCCCCTTGCCGCGCATTGATCAGATTGTGGATTCCACCTCTGGGTGTGACCTGCTCTCCTTCTTGGACGCTTACTCCAGGTACCACCAGATATTCATGTCCAAGGAAGATGAGGAGAAGACCGCGTTCATAACCCCATGCAGCACGTACTGCTTTGTATGAATGCCCTTCAGGTTAAAGAGCGTTGGGTCCACCTTTGCAAGAGCTGTGAAGATTGGCTTCGAGCCCCAGTTGCACAGAAATATTGAAGCTTACATGGATGACATTGTGGTCAAGACCAAGGACAGATCAACTCTCATTCAAGATTTGGAAGAGACCTTTGCGAATCTGGGAAAGATTAACCTGAAGCTTAACCCGAAGAAGTGCGTGTTTGGCGTTCCCTTCGGCAAGCTACTTGGCTTCTTTGTGTCTCATCGAGGGATAGAGGCCAACCCCGACAAGATCAGAGCGATTGAGCAGATTCAAGCACCCAGGACAGTCAAGGACGTAAGGCATTTAATTGGATGTGTTGCCGCGTTGAGCAGGTTCATCTCCAAGTCCACCGAACGCGCCCTACCATTCTTCAAAATCTTGAAGAAGGCAGGGCCCATGAAGTGGACCCCGGAGGCAGAGGCAGCGCTGCAAGACTTGAAGACCTACCTTTCCTCTGTTCCCACTATGGTTGCTCCTAAACCGCGAGAACCGTTGCTGCTATACCTAGGGGCAACCAATCAAGTGGTTAGTGCAGTCCTAGTGGCACAACGGGAAGCAGAAGGAGGAGCAGCGGCAGCCACTGCCCTTCCCGGGGAAGGAAGTGAACCAGTCGCGGCAGGATTGAGCACAGATCAAGAGGAAGAAGAGCAGGGAAGGGAAGGCAACTCCAAGACTATGGCGAGGAAGAAGGTGGTGCAGCGGCCAGTTTACTTTGTCAGCTCCCTACTGCAGGGGGCTAGATCAAGGTATTCTGGCGTGCAAAAGTTGATCTTTGGCCTCATCATGGCCTCAAGGAAACTGCGCCACTACTTCCAAGCCCACGAGATCACGGTTGTCACCCGTTTTCCCCTGCAACACATATTGAGGAACCCTGAAGCCACCGGCAGGATAGTTGAATGGGTGCTTGAATTATCAAGCTTTGGATTGAAGTATGAAAGCACCTCAACTATCCAGAGCAGAGCATTGGCGGAGTTTATTATAGAGTGGACACCTACCCTCGACGAGGAAGCACTGGAAACAGTCATCCCCAGCAAGGAAGCGCACCAAGAATGGGTCATGTACTTTGATGGTGCCTTCTCCCTACAAGGTGCGGTTGCTGGCGTGCTCCTCGTCGCACCTACTGGGGAACGCCTCAAGTACGTGGTCCAAATGCATTTCCCCCGAGAGGAAGCTACCAACAATACAACTGAGTATGAAGGACTCCTTGCCGGGCTCAGGATTGCAACAGAGTTGGGAATCAAGAAGTTGGTAATTTGAGGAGACTTGCAGTTCGTGGTGAGGCAAGTGAACAAGGATTACCAAAGTCCATTGATGGAGGCTTACGTGGAGGAAGTGAGAAAGCTGGAGGAGCGATTTGACGGATTGCAAACAAAGCACGTGCCGCGTGCGGAAAACAACATTGCTGATTATCTGTCAAAGTGCGGTGTGCAAAAGCTTCCTGTGGAACCAAGAACTTTTGTTCTCCACCTGACTCAACCCTCAGTATCCCCAATAGCAATGGCCAGAAAGAGGAGGAAAGTGGACTCCAGCAAGCCTCTCCCGGCAGAGCTTCCTGAAGCCCCCGACAGAGAGGTTGGCGGGGACAACTCCACTTCGCCTGGTGAGGAGCACCCTCCCGCCAAGCGATTAGCCCTTGCGGTTGAGTCATGCGCTCCCACAAATGAGGAGGTGCCGCTAATCCTTGTTGTCGAGCTCCAGGCTCCAACTTTGGCACAACACATAGTTCGGTACCTCCAAACAGGAGAACTTCCCGAAGAGCAAGAAGAAGCTGAAAGAGTAGCCCGGAGGGCCAGTATGTATCAGTTTATCGACAGCACACTATACAGAAGAAGGCCCAGCGGTGTGAAATTGAAGTGCATTTGCCGGGAAGAAGGAAAGGAACTGTTGGCAGAGATACACGGAGGCATGTGCGGCTCTCATATTGGATCGATGGCCTTGGTTGGAAAAGCTTTCCGGTAAGGATTCTATTGGCCCACGGCTCTCCAAGATGCAATCGAGCTAGTCACCAGATGTGAAGCCTGCCAGTTCCACTCAAAGAATATCCATCAGCCTGCCCAAGCTCTCCAGATGATCCCTTTTTCATGGCCCTTTTCGGTCTGGGGGCTCGACATTTGGGTTCCTTCCCTCGTGCTACCGGGGGCTTTGAGTTCTTGTACGTTGCCATCGACAAGTTCACAAAGTGGCCGGAAGTAGAGCCTGTGAGGAAGGTGACTGCACAGTCAGCTATCAAGTTCTTGAAAGGACTGGCGTGCCGCTTCGGAGTACCCGCCAGAGTCATCACAGACAACGGCACCCAGTTCATGAGCCGCGCCTTCATGCAATACGTTCAAGCCCTCGGAAGCATGATCTCATTTTCGTCTGTTGCCCATCCCAGGAGCAACGGGCAAGCTGACAGGGCAAACGCTAAAGTGCTGCGAGGACTCAAGACAAGAACATTTGACAAGCTGCAAAAGTGTGGCAGGCGATGGATCGACGAGCTGCCGGTAGTTCTTTGGTCCCTCCGTACGACACCAAATCAAGCTACCGGCCAGACTCCCTTCTCCCTAGTGTATGGGGCAGAAGCAATTATGCCCACAGAACTCATATACGGGTCACCTCGAGTGCTTGCCTATGATGAAGTAGCGCAAGAACGGCACCGGCGTGACGACGCTGTGCTACTTGAGGAGAACCGTCTTCGAGCTGCTGTACGTGCTGCACGATACCAGCAAGCTCTGCGTCGCTATCACAGCCGCAGGGTTCATGCCCGGAGCCTTGAGGAAGGCGACCTTGTCCTTAGGCGCGTTCAGTCCGCCAAGGGTGCAAACAAGTTGACGTCGAAGTGGGAAGGCCCTTACCGGGTGGGACGAGTCACCAGACCGGGCGCAGTCTGTCTGGAGACCGGAGATGGCATTCGATTGCAAAACTCATGAAACATTGAGCATCTCTGTAAGTTCTACCCGTAAGGCGCGGTTGTCGGGCCCTCCTCGGCAGCCACCCTTTTGTACAAGCATTGCCGATGTTGCATGTAACACTTTGTACAAAGCCAGGCGCAGACCCTGAGCAACAGATGAATAAATGAAGGGCTGGGGGCCCCAAAACTTGCATGCATGCATAGCATACCATGAGCATGTCATGATCATGTAGATGGGGTCATATTTCGCTACATATCATGGGCATGTAGATGAGATCATATGTTACCTTGCTTTCCTCTGCACTAACTGCAGGGCTCTTGCCATGGACCCAATCCCGGAAAGAAGAAATGGAAGCGAGACTACGTATCGATCCCCGGCAAGCCAAACAGATAAGTTCCCTCTCGTCCACACATGTCTCTATAAGAAAGAAACTTGTGCATAGAAAGACCTCGTCGCCTTCGAAACATTTGTGCTCCCATCCTTTGACTCGAACATTGCTTCGGTCTAGATGGTCGAAGTGAATCTTGCTGAAGAAGGTCCGACGAGGGGCTGGTCCCCTTTCTATAGCTTTGAAGCCCGACAGGCTCTGCCCCGCGGCAACAAACTGGGGGTGGCCGGCAAGATAACTTGCCGGGGAAAACTTGTTTACTTAAAAGTATAAAGGTTTTCCCCCTTTGCGTGGACACAGTACATGCACAAGTACCCGGCAAGACTATCTTTTTTCATTAATATGCAAATAAAACAAGTACAAGGCTTACAGAGTACAAAGATGGATAAACGAGGTTACATATTGGAATTAAAGTTTGGCAAATGCCTACACATTTTAGACTGAAAAAAGAAAAGTGCCCCGTAATCCCTTTCTTGTCCCTCTCCTCCTAGGAACCGCGGCAAGCCCTGAAAAGGAGTGCCTGAGCGGAAGCCCTGCCCGACCTCGTCAGGACCTGCCGGGCGCAGCCTGACAAGATTGAGAGTGGCGAGGCTGCGAAGGAGGGGGGCAGAGGGAACAGCTCGGCGGTGCCCTGGTCACCACCCCCAGGGCCAGCAAGACGCCCCGGCACAAGTGCTGGCGGGGAAAGCCTGCCGGGGTTCAGCTGGAAGACTGCTGAAGGAGGCGAAGGCACCAAGAGAGTGGCCCCCTCCTTAGCGGCCATCCGGAAGAGGCCGGTGATGATGGTGCCGGGGAGGGAGGGGAACAGCAAAAAGAAGTTGCAGCGGGCCGCCAGTACGAGACGAAGGCGTCGGTGCCATCGTACTCCGACCTGACAGCCTGCCACCCGCCTTCTCCATCTTCCCTTGTTTTTCCACCATCACCAACACTCCAGGAGGACGCCGGCCCCTCGGCACATCACCTCCCCCTGAGAAGAGGTGGACGATGACGGTGTCCAGAGCGTGCGAGGGGCGCCACTCCCCACCTTGGCGGGCAGGAAGCCCCCGCCATCTTCAGCATTTATCCTGACCTCGCTAGAGGGGGCCATGCAGGGACTACCAAGGGTCCCGGGCACAGCCCCGTGGGCGAGCGCCGGAAGATCCAGGGGCCCCACCGACGGGGGACAAGCCTCGACGACTTGCGGCAAGAGCAAGTGCTTCCCTCCGGATGGCTGGCATGTGTGGGGGAAACGAGTGCCCCTCCATTTTGGAGGAGCGCAACGCTTCCCGCACTACGGCTAACACGGTGCCCGAATCCACCACCGCCGTGTCTCTGACAACCCCGGACTAGACTCACTCCCCGAGCATCAACATGAGTATCCGGCATCGTCACCCCCGAGCTAGAGCACAGGGCTTGGCCCCGGTCTCTCCTTCTCGACATGACGAGAAAAGAGACAGAAGGAAAAAGGGGAGAGATGCATCGGTAGATGCCTCTGCTCCTCTCTCGCCCTTCCTTTTATAGCCAGGCCGGTGCTGGGGGCTGATCCGTCACCCACCCCCGGGGAGGGGGGGGGGGGGGCTCTCCCTGATCCAACCCATCCAAGCTGTCACTGACGATTGGATCCGATCGCTGCCCTCCTACGCCAATCCTCCGCCATGGCATCCTTTCCGTGCCACGTGCCTCCATTACCTACCCCACTCGAAGCATGCAGCATACGTGGTGAAGGATAAGGGCGTGGTGGGATGAGTGAATTGGCAGTTACTCCCCCGTGAGTTAAAGTCATTCACGGGCCATTACAGAGATGGCCCCACCACGATTGGTGTCACGCGGCACGCGGAAAAACCGGAACTGACTCAAGCACATGTTCATGAAGAAGAAAAGAAGATCTCAAAGGATGAGCTACCACAAGACCTCTGCTTGTGTACATGATAGGGCCTACCCTGACGACGCTCGGCAGCGCGTTCGGGCCAGGCCGGGGGGCTCCTGTTGGTGCAACATACCCTGGTGTCTGTTGCCCAGACTGTACACAGGCTCAAGAACAAGGTTACAACATCCAAGACAAGGCCAAGCTGAAGATATAGCTCTTTGAGAAGTCAAAGGGTGGATCAAGAAGACCAAGACAAACCAAAGAAGCAAGATCTCACCAAGGGGAAACCTCCCTTGCCCGGCAGGCGAGCCTGGTTAGGTCGAGGTCATCCCAGAGACAAGTCTCAAGACTCCCCCGGCAGGCTTGCCGGGGACGCCGAGGGCGGATCACCCCGCCAAGGCTCCACCGCTCCACCTCACAGCAACGCAAGTCACCTATCGGTGCCTTGTCGAGCCCCCAAGTGATTAAGTGGCCGTTATTTGGTACGTGGCAGGCCATTTCTGAGTAAAAACACCCCTAAATGACACCCGTCCAGGAGACGTGTCACGCAGGCAGGCGGAGAGGTGGCTGAATGGCATGGCAAGGCTTGTCGGGCTACACCCACGACGTGACACTAAGTGGTGCATTTAATGCACCTTGTCCTATCTGCTGAGTTAGGTATGATAGCACTGTTTGCTATCCAACCAGTACGTAATGACTGATTTGCCATTGTGGTGACCCCTTGACCTATAAAAGGAGGGCCGGGGCAACCTTAGAAAGGATTTGAACCCCTGTACGCTCATACGCGCGTAGCTGCTCTCGTCCCAAGGGGGCCTTGCCGGGCTAGAGCGCTGCATCTCCACCTCGATCCATTCATCAATCCACCAAAGCAGGAGTAGGGTTTTACGCCTCGCGGCGCCCCGAACCTAGGTAAAAACTGCCTGCGTCATCACCGCCGCGCCGTCCTACGGCCTCTGCTCTTTGTGTAGTGCGCCCTTCCCCCTTGCCGAACCACAAAGGGGCCGATGGCCCCATAGGTGGCCGTGTTGAACCACGGCATCTTTGGTGCGCCAGGTAGGGGGAAGCGCCTGTGCGAACCTGAGGTCATCAGCGGTGCGTTCGTTTTCATCATCATCTTCTTCATCAACGGCTTCATCAGCCATGGTGCCCAAAAAGAAATCCGGTGCTTCAGCTTACCCGTCCACCTCGAAGGCCCCCTCGCATGCAGCCACTGATGCCATGGGGGCTGCGGGGGAACATGGGAACGCGGACGCCGCGGGGGACGTGACTGGCGTAGGCGGCGCCATCAGCATTCCCCCTGCGGCCGAAGCTGGAGCGGGAGGCACATGAGGAGGGCGACACCAACAACACCCCGTCGGTCATGCTCCACAATATACGGGTGGGGAGAATGTTCCATCTCCGCCTCCCCACCTCACCGAGGGACATAGCCGCAGCGATGGCGATCGCCCTGATGCGGGTTGTAGCCTCCTAGCTGCCCCCACCACGGGAGCGGCTACAGGGCCTGCGCCATCCCTGGGGCAAGTTAACCAAGACAATGCGCCGAACGGGGTCGTCAATCCCCAAGCGCATCCACCTCGTCGCCACGCTGCCCCGGCGACCGGCTTGCGGCGGCGAGAACATGGCGCCACCACAACAGGCACCATAAGAAGTCGGGCGACATCGCGATCCACGTCATCATCCATGCCAAGCACTGCCTCGGAAGCCATGACACGGGCCCAGCTCTTGTTGAAATTCCTTCCAGCGGCCAATCAAATGGATGAGTGGAGAGCCACCATTCAGAGCCTGATTGGTTTCGCTGAGGCAGGAGGATCACAATAGGCAGGCCCGCTGCAGCCTCCACCGACGGCAGCAATGGCCCAATCCGCTAGCCGCACCGAGGGAGCCGTTCCGACGGTGCAGTCCCCTCCACAGCAGCCAGCGCAGGGGCCACGGCCAGAACTGCGCGACCAAGAACTCGACGATGTGTCGATGGCTTCGTCTGATCATTGAGCCCGTCGAGACCAGCGGCAGGTCCTAGAAGACAGGCAGGGGGAAGACGCACGCGTCACCATAGAACGACACCGCGGAACCCGCCGCCAGTCCGATAGGCGAAATGGCCTTGACGTTGATGAGCCCGCGCCCAATGGGAACGGGTACCTGCCTTTCGGGGTTGGGTGCCCCGCCTTCACCCGTGAGCTACGGCTAGTCCGTTGGTCATCTGCCCGTATGTTCAAGCCAGAGATACCAGAAAAATACGATGGAAAATTGAACCCGGCAGAATTCTTGAGCATCTACACCATCGCCGTCCAAGCTGCCAGAGGGAGAGATGAAATGGTGTTTGCCAACTACTTCCCTTTTTCACTCAAGCCAAACATGAGGTCGTGGCTGATGCACCTGCCGGAGAATTCCATCTCGACCTGGGCTTACCTGTGCAATGAGTTTGTTGGCGCCTTCACAGGCGGCCATCAACAACCAGGGCGGCCCACCGATTTGCAACTCCTCCCGCAGAAAGAAGGAGAGAGTTTGCGGAAGTATATGCAGAGGTTCAACCAGGTGCACAGAAACATTCCAGACATCCACCCGGCAGCTGTGATCGCTGCGTTCCAGTCCAACGTACACAACCGCAGGATACGTTCCAAGATGAACGTCCGGTTGCCCAAGACTGTGAATGAGTTGTACACTTTGGCGGATAAGTGTGCCCAGACAGAGGATGGGAGGTGACTCCCCGGATAAGAAGGTGGCGTCGACGTCGACTCGGAAGACGACGACAATGGTACCGATCAGAAGAAGAAGAACAAGAAACGCAACAAGAAGCACAAGGAGAAAACAGTGTTGGCTGTCGAAGGATCTGGTGCCCCTAGTACCGGCAAGAAGGACAAGGCCGAAGCTCATACGCGCGTAGCTGCTCTCATCCCATGGCAGCCTTGCCGGGCTAGAGCGCTGCGTCTCCACCCCGGTCCATTCATCAATCCACCAAAGCAGGAGTAGAGTTTTGCGCCTCATGGCGGCCCGAACCTGGGTAAAAACTGCCTGTGTCATCACCGCCGTGCCGTCCTACGGCCTCCGCTCTTTGTGCAGTGCGCCCTTCCTCCTTGCCAAACCAGAAAGGGGCCGATGGCTCCATAGGTGGCCGTGTTGAACCATGACACTGACGCAAGCCGACGGCGACCAGGCGACGCGCCATTGTAGCCGAGCCGGCTCAACCACTCCGTGACGCATGACAAGATGGGGAATAGTACCCTCTGGCACATGGGGCCCGCGCCCGAAGAACCCGGCGTACCCTGGTACCCGGCGGGCCCTAGCGCCGGCTTCTCAGACGCAGACATCCCGACACCGCGGCCATGTAACTTTACCATTGTAACCCTGGGGGGTTGACCTATAAAACCCCCCAGGAAGCCTCCATGCAGAAGAGAGCACATACGATCAGATTGCACGTAGAATACACACACAAGGAGAAGGAGTAGCCTGTGCCCTGGCCTGTCTTCCTTCCTCCCCAAAACAGCTCCAGGAGCAAGCTTGTATCATCCACATATAAACCACACTTGGCAGGACTAGGGGTGTTATCTTTCCGGAGAGCCCCAAACCTGGGTATGTCTTGGGTCTCTCGCTCATGCCGACCTCGCCTCTGGAGCCCACTGGTGCCCTCGAGCCCATCCCTCTCTTTAGCCATCCTTTGGCATCTGCCGTGCGCCCATCACGACAGTTGGTGCCCACCGTGGGGCAGCTCGAGGTCCCGGCCGGAGACATGTTCCAGATGGGGCCCTTCATCGACCTCGGTGAGCACATTGCGCACTGCGCGTTCCCCGCGCCCAGCACGCTCAGGGCTGGCTTCACTGACTCGTTCACTGCCTCCGTCGGCGTGCTGCGCATCTCCGATGCGTCCGCGGCCATGAGTACCCCAGCGGGGTGCTCGACGTCACCGACTCGCCCGTCCCCCTCGGCGACGACGTCTCCGCCGAGGTGGTAGATCGCTATGTCCGGGTGGAGGTGCTCGCCACCAACTCCGGCTCCACTTCGTCTAGCGCCGCAAAGAAGCCCGCTGCTGCCAAGGCCGCAGTGGAGCGCGCCAGCACGCCCGACCCACTGCGCGCCACGATGCAGAACCTCAGCATCCCCATCGCCACTGACGTCAACGCCACCAACACCGCGGAGGCCCTGGCCCAGCTCGAGGAGGGACGCAAGCGCCTGCTGGACGTGGCCGCGACGCTCGCTGCTATGCAGCGTCGGTTAGAGTCCGCCCAGCGGGAACGCGATGCTGCGTACAGCTTCACGACAGCCGCTGCCGAGCCCAGCCAGGTTGGCGAGGTGCGGAACCGTGGCGCCGCCATCGGCCGCGCGCTGGGCGCGATCCCGCCCGTCTATGACACTCCCGTCAAGAACATGTACGCCGCGCAAGCGGCCGCCGTCGGCTTGGAGCAGCTGCAGGGTGAGGAGCTGCAGGAGCGCCTGCGGCGGATGAACGAGCTTCTTGGAGCTGCGAACACGCAGCAAGTCTGCGTCGACCGTCCTGCGGGATCCATCTCGCGCCGCACCAAAGACCCCAAGCAGCCGAACACGGCATCCTCGCCACCTCCCAGCGAAGCTCATTCCGGCCGGCATCCCCCTCCAAGCTGGCCGGCGAGAGCAGCCGCCAGTAGAACCAGCAGAACAACAAGCGCATGGCCGACCAGCCGGCCCCCCGCTACGATAATCGCCTCGTCGCGGCCACCGAGCAGGCTCCCGTGGCTGAGCCGGCCGGCAAGCGCCGGCAAACCGGCAAGACGGCATGGCAACCCGCCATGAGTTTTGAAGAGATGCTCAACGCCCCCTGCAAGCACCACAGCGGCGCGAGGCCCTCCATGCACATGCTTAGGCAGTGCGCCATCACCAAGCGCATCATGAGCGGTGACATCCCGCCGCCTCTGGCTCCGCCTTTGGGTGCGGGCCAGCCGCCTCCACCTCCTCCCCCTTCCCCGACAAATGGCGCGATGCGCAATGATGTCTTCCCCAACCAGAACACAAGCTACATCGTCTTCACCAGCCTCAGCGACGACAAGCGTAGCGAGCGCCTACTCCGACAGGAGGTAAACACCGTCGTCCCGGCCGTGCCTGAGTACATGCACTGGTCGGAACGCCAGATCAGCTCGACCCGGGAGGACCACCCGACCTTCATGCCAAACCCGGGTGGCTACGCCCTCGTCCTAGACACCACCATCGTCGCCACCAAGCACACTTGCAAGTTCTCGCTGGTCCTCATCGATGGCGGCAGCAGCGTCAACATCCTCTACCGCGACACCATGACCAAGCTCGGCATTGAGGCCAAGCACCTGGAGCCATCCCGGACGGTGTTCCACGGCATCATGCCGGGACTCTCCTGCTCCCCCATCGGCCGGATCCAGATTGACGTCCTATTCGGCACGAGCGACCATTTCCGGCGCGAACCTATCTGGTTCAAGGTGGTGGACCTGTCCAGCGCTTACCACGCGTTGCTGGGACGGCCTGCGCTTGCCAAGTTCATGGTGGTCCCCCACTATGCCTACCTGAAGATGAAGCTGCCGGGTCCCAAGGGCCTCATAACTATCGATAGCGACAACAGAAAGTCATTGGAGTGCGTCCAAGCCGGCGCCAAGCTAGCCAAGTCGCTGGTCACAACCGAGGAGTGGTGCTAGCTCGACCGGATTGTGGCACTGGCCAGCGAGGAGCCGACCGTGCCGGCTTCGGCCAAGGATCCAGCCGGCGAGGCCTCATTCAAGCCGTCCAAGGAGACCAAGAAGGTCAAGATGAACCCAGAAGACCCCAGCTGTAGCAAGTACGTCGTCATGGGTGCCCGCCTCGACAGCAAATAGGAAGGCAAGCTCGTCGACTTCCTCCGTGAGAATCGGGATATCTTTGCATGGTCCCCAAAGGACATGTCAGGAATTCCGGGGAAGTACGCCGAGCACAAACTACATGTCCGAAGGACGCCAAGCCTATCCGTCAACCATTACGTCACTTTTCAGAAGAGAAGAACCATCGGTGAAGAGGTCGCCAAGCTACTCGCGGCTGGCTTCATCATGTAAGTGTTTCACCCTGAGTGGCTGGCCAACCCGGTCCTCGTCCTGAAGAAGAACAACACCTGGCACATGTGCATAGACTACACCAGCTTGAACAAGGCCTGTCCCAAGGATCCTTTCGCTCTCCCGTGGATTGATCAAGTGATCGACTCCACTGCCGGCTGTGAGCTCCTGTCTTTCCTGGATGCTTACTCCGGCTATCATCAGATCAAGCTGGACCCGGCCGACGCCCTGAAGATATCCTTCATCATGCACTTTGGGTCGTATTGCTACATCACCATGTCGTTCGGCTTGAAGAACGCCGGCGCCACCTTCCAGCGCTACATGCAGAAATGCCTGCTGACGCAACTCGGCCGCAACATCCACGTCTACGTGGACGACATCATGGTGAAGACCAAGTAGCACCTCACGCTCCTTGACGACCTGAAGGAAACCTTCGCCAATCTGTGTGAGTACCAGATCAAGCTCAACCTGGAGAAGTGCGTCTTTGGCGTATCGGCTGGGAAGCTGCTCGGCTTCCTCATCTCGGAGCGCGGCATTGAGGCAAACCCGGAGAAGATCAAGGCCATCGAGCGCATGCGCAAGCCAACCCGGCTGTGCGATGTCCAGAAGTTCACCGGCTGCTTGGCCTCGCTTAGCCGGTTTCTCAGCCAGCTGGGCGAGAGGGCCTTGCCTCTATATCAGCTGATGAAGAAGACGTCGCCGTTCGAATGGAACGACCAGGCAGATGAAGCGTTCTGGGATCTCAAGCGCATGCTCTCCACCGCACCCGTCCTGGCCGCGCCGGCCGATAAGGAGCCGCTATTGCTATACATTGTCGCCACCTCATGGTCGGTCAGCACGGTGCTGGTGGTCGAACGACCAGAGAAGGGCAAGATGCAGTCCGTCTAGCGCCTGATCTACTACCTGAGCGAGGTGCTTTCCGCCTCCAAGCAGAACTACCCGCACTACCAGAAGATATGTTACAGCGTGTACCTTACCGTCAAGAAGCTGAAGCAGTACTTCCAAGAGCATGTCGTCACCGTGGTTAGCACGGCCCCCATCAGCGAGATCATGGGTTGCCAAGATGCCTCTGGCCGGGTTGCCAAATGGGCCATCGATCTTGCCAGCCATACCATCCTCTACGAGCCCCGCACCACGATCAAGTCCCAGGCCCTGGCAGACTTCCTCGTCGACTGGACGGAGACCCAGTACCGCCGCCGCTGCCGAATTCAATGCACTGGCGCATGCACTTCGATGGCTCCAAGATGCGCTCCGGCTTGGGAGCTGACATCATGCTCTTTTCCCCGAAGGGCGACCGGCTGCGGTACGCGCTCCAGATCCACTTCACCGCCTCCAACAACGTCGCCGAGTACGAAGCCCTTGTGCATGGCCTCCGGCTTGCCAAGGAGCTCAGCGCTCGGCGCATCCTATGCTATAGAGACTCGGATCTGGTGGTGCAGCAGTTGTTCCGGTGAGTGGGACGCCCGGGATGCCAACATGGCCAGCTACCGCTTCCTGGTCCAGCAACTCTCCAGCAACTTCGACGGCTGCGAGTTCCTACATGTCTCGCGTGCGGAGGACGAAGCCGCCGACACGCTAGCCAAGATTGGCTCATCCCGGTAGGCCATACCGTATGGCGTCTACCTCGAGTACTTGCGCAAGCCGTCTCCGGATTCCGAGTCCATCTTCATCCCGGACGACCCTGCAGCGCCCCTCCCCATCCTGGACCCGGGGGCTGCTGGTCCAAGCTCGGGGGCTGCCGTCCCCAAGTCAGCCCCGGGGACTGTGGATCCCGGCCTGGGGACTACAGATCCTGGCCCGAGGGCTGTCTTCTCGACCCCGGCGACCATCAATCCTGGCCCGGGGGCTGCCGTGCTCAACCCGTCCGCCGCTCTCCTTGACTTGGGGGCTGCCAATCCTGGCTCGGGGGCTGCCGCCCCGGAACCCGTCCTTGCAGCCGTCTTCACCGTGGTGACGGCTCCGTCATGGGCCCAGCCGATCCTGGCTTTCCTGGAGAGCGGAGCGCTCCCCATGGACGAGACCGAGGCCCGGCAAGTGCAACGCCGGGCGTCCGCCTACAGCAATATAAAAAACGAGCTTGTCAAACGCAACGCGACGAGTGTGTTCCAGCTCTACGTCGAGCAAGACAAGGGCATAGAGATCCTCCTCGTCATATATCAGGGCAAGTGCGGGCACCACGCCGCCTCCAGGTCCCTGGTGGCCAAGGCTTTTCGCCATGGTTTCTACTGGCCCACGACCCTCAAAGATGCCAAGTCGCTCGTCCTCAAGTGCGAGGGTTTCCAACACTTCGGCAAGCGCAACCACCAGCCGGCTTCAGCCCTGCAAACCATCCCGATCACCTGGCCCTTCGCGGTCTGGGGGCTCGACATGGTGGGACCCTTCAAGACCACTCAGGGCGGCATGACGCACTTGCTGGTGGTGGTCGACAAGTTCAGCAAGTGGATCGATGCATGACCAATCAAGAAGCTGGATGGGCCTACGGCCGTCCGGTTCATCAAAGACATCGTGGTACGCTACGGCGTCCCGCACAACATCATCACGGACAACGGCACCAACTTCGCCAAGGGCGCCCTGGCACAATACTGCTCAGTCTCTGACATCCGGCTTGGCCTAGCCTCCGTCGCTCATCCTCAGTCCAACGGCCAGGTCGAGCGAGCCAACGGGCTGATTCTGTCCGGCATCAAGCCGTGACTTGTCGAGCCCCTCATCCGCTCACCCGGCAGCTGGCTCAACGAGGTGCCGGCCGTCCTCTGGAGTCTCCGGACAACGCCAAACCGATCGACCGGGTTCACCCCGTTCTTCCTCATCTATGGAGTAGAAGCCGTCATCCCGACCGACATCGAGTTCGACTCACCACGAGTCGCGATGTATACAGAAGCCTGCGAAGACGGCGTCGACCTACTTGAAGAAGCGTGCCTTTTGACACTCAGCCGATCGGCCATCTATCAGCAAGGCCTGAGGCACTACCCCAGCAAAAAGATCAAGCCCCTCGCGTTCCGCGAGGGAGACCTCATCCTCCGGCTTGTCTAGCAGCAAGCCGGCCAGCACAAGTTGGCCTCCCCATGGGAGGGCCCCTTCATCGTCAGCAGAGCCCTGCGTGACCGCAATGCCTACTACCTCATCGATGCTCGCAAGCTGAACAAGCGCAAGAGAGACACCGCTGGCGAAGAAACAAGCCGGCCCTGGAATGCAGAGCTCCTCCGCCCGTTTTACAGTTAGTTGTATGCACGCATGTATCGCTGCCTTTTGTACTTTAATGAAAGACAATGGGACACCCGAATGACACTCAGGGGCTACCCTTTCCTATCAAGTTGAAGCGTCTCACACATCCTTGTAAATTTTCTTAAAACCCCCACCGCCGTGTTGGCCCGCCCAACCCAGGGGCTCGGGGGCTAGCCGGCTTGACCGCAACCCGTTGTCCTCCTTGGAACATCCCGGCGTGCTCGAGTTGCCAAGGCTTTCCAATTCGCCCAACGCCACAGTCCGGCTTCGGCTGTCGGCTGGCAAGAGCTATGGGCCAGAGCGCCGGCACGTCGAGAAACACTAAGCTGGATTCGCCGGATCGGCCAACCGGCCTCACCGCACTAAGATGCCTCACGACCGGCTGCGCGCCAGCCGGCTTCGCCGACTGCCGCCAGCTGGCCCAGTGGGTGTTTTGCTCGTGCTCAATTTTTGAAAGGCCTAAGTACTGCGTGTTCTTTCCCAAGGCCGAATTCCTTGTCGCAGATCGGAACCCGGCTGTCCGACTCGCGGGGGGGGGGGGGGGGGGGGGGAGGCCCAAAGAAGGAACAAGCATGAAAAAAAGCTTAGAAAACAAAGAACAAAGGCGTAAACACTCGCAAAAATATTTACATTGCAGAAATATGGGCCCAAGGCCAGAGTTTATTACATTCACCAATACACTCCAGTGGGTGGGTGGACCTGCCACTTAACAAAAGTGCAAGAAAGATAAACAGGGCGGTTTCAGGCGGTTCCCGCACCGGGTTGCGCAGCTGCCGGCTCCTCCGCGGTAGCCTCCGGGTTTACCGAGGCGCCGGTATCGTCCAACCCGGCCTTGTCATCCGCGTAGGCGCCCGTCTCCTCGGAGCTGCCCGCCGGATCGTCAAGCGCCAAGCCGAAGTTGTCGGGGGGCACCACCCTACCATCTTCGGTCCACTCTACTTGGAACTCGTCATGCAATGCAAACGAGGCCAGGTAGCTGGCCCATGCGGCAATCCGGCCCGCCTCCGCCTGTAGCTAGGGCTCCGCGCCAGCTCGCTGGGCCGCCAACTGGTCTAGGTTCAGGCCCGGATACCAAGACATGACAAACCTCAGCGCCAAGTCGATGCCGGCGCGAGCGGTGGAAACACGCCACGCATGAAGCCGCACTGGTCCGGCTTCCAGCCAGCGCGCCGGCCGCGTGAAGGAGTTGGCCGCGATCGCGCCCGGCCAGAGGGCCGCCGCCATGCCCAACCCGGCCTCGGAGAGTCTTGCTGTCTGCTTGTCCAGGGTCTGCCTGGGTTGATCGGTGGTTGCGCATGGCCTCGTCTGCCTTCTCCTGCGTTTCTGGGAAGTATTCTGTCGAAGCAGAGAAGCAAGACAGTCAGCCACAGAATAAACAAAGCCGGCTTCACAACCCGGTGAAAGAAAAGAAAAAGACACTTTAAGATTCGAACCAACTACTACGTAGTTGGCCCGAATCTCGGGGGCTACACCCAGTGGGTGCGCTAGCGTGCCCCCACTAAGAGCACGCGAGACGTACCTTCAGCAAGGCGGAGCGCATCCTCCTTGGCGGCAAGCTGCGCCGTGATCTGCTGATGCTTCTCCAGAAGCCGGTTGTAGATGCTGACTCAGAGGGCATCTAGGTGCTGTAGGAAAACAAGAATTAGCATAAGAGACTCTTTAAGATTCGACCCAACTACTACGTAGTTGGCACGAACCTCGGGGGCTACACCCAGTGGGTGCGCTGGCGCGCCCCCACAAGCCGGCTGCAAAAGGAAAGCCAGAGGAAGAAAACTCACGATCATTGAGCGCTCCAGCTCCCGCGCCCGCTCCATCTCTGCCTGGGCAAAGGTCTGAACCCGGTCCGCGCGCCCGCGAAGATGCCGGCGCACGGCGGCCATCGACGCCTCCTCCTGCATCAGCGGCCCGAAGACGGCTCGGCTGGACCCGGCCCGAACCTGCTGCGACCCGGCGGCAGGGGGGGCACCCGGCGCCGCTTCCGGCTACCTGATCACTAAGGCGTGCTCGCCGCCAGCCGCCTCCTCGCCGGCCGGCCTCGACTCCGGCGCACCTGCCGGTGGCCCCTCCGGCGCTCCGGCCAGCGTCCCCAGCGGCGCCCCGGCCGGCGTCACCAGCGGCACCCCATCAGACGTCACCAGCGGCGCCCCATCCAGCGTCGCCTGCGGCGCCCCTCTCGGGGCAGCCCCCCCTCCACCGCCTCCTTCAACCTCCACCCGCTTGACCACGTCATTTCGGGGTGGGGTGTCGTTGTTGATCTCCACGACCTCCCGATCGTCCACCGCCATCTCCACCTGGCCGTCCGGGTCGCGCCCCTCCTCCGTCGGCGGAACGATGACCGTTTCCGCCGGCTCCATGCCCGCCCGCATCTCCGGCCATGCCGGCTCCGCGTCCGTCCTCTCCCTTGCCTCCGCAGACCTGGCCCAGTCTTGGGCCGAGGCCGCCTCCAGCTCCTCGTTAGCTTTGTTCCGGGCCCGCCAGGCGCAGCGCTCCGTGTCCGCCGGGTCCAGGCCAAGGTCCTCCTCGGCCGAGCCCTCGGGCAGATCGATGGCTCTGCTCTGGGTCCTTCGAAATGAGAAGCCGCCCTCAGACATGGCATCTGTCGCCGCCAATGCCAACTCCAACGGCTTCCTGAATCCCACCAAGGAAAGCATGAGGAAAGAATGACTCGGCGGCATGCCGGAGTCAGCAGGGAAACATACCCGATCGCTGTCGGGATGGCCTGTCTCGTCGGCGCCTCCTCTTGGCGTCTGGCTTCCAACCTATGGCCGGGTCCGCCGTGGGCTTCACGGCCGACTTCGGCTTCGGCACCGCGTCCCCCTTCCCGTGCGGCCGGTTTGCCATGGCCGGCGCGCGGGACGACCCGGCCCCAGCCATCTTCTCCGGCCGCCTTGAGGGATCGACGCTGCTGCCTCCTCCCCCCAGCGATGCTGCACCACCAGTGTGCGTCAGCACCTCGACGTCGTTGTCCGACCAATCTCGTAGGAGATCTGGATGCGGAGACTTACCCGCACGGCGCGCCTCGCCGGCTTGGGCATCGGCCGTCTCTGGGTTTTCGGCGAAGGACTCCGCCCCCTCCGAGCGGGCCTGCTCGGCAGCCAATACCTGCGTCCTCGTCCCGTCACGCGTCCGCCGAATTGCGTTCAACAGCACCTCCCGCGTCGCATCAGGATGAAGGAGAAGTTCAGACATTGTGAAAAAAGAAAACCAGGGACTCAACGCTGGCGCCGGGATCTCCATGTTGTAGGGCGCCTTCCCGAAGTGCCTGTCCGGGGCCAGCCTGGCCTTGGAGATGCCGTTCACCCGTTCGGCCACCTGCTCTGGGTTCACCCTCCCGGACGACATTCGGGTAGGATCCCGATGGTCGCCCATCAGGCCGATGATGTGCGCCCGACGCTGCAGCGGCAGAACCTGGCGCGCGATGAAGGCGGCCACGAGGTCTGTCCCCTTGAGGCCCTCCCGCGCCATCATCTCCCGAATCCGGTCGCACAGGTTCAGCATCCCCTGCGGCGGGTTCTTGGGCATGTAGCCCCAGTTCATCTTGGCGAGCGGCCGCTCATTGGTGAAAGGGGGCAAGCTGATGGCGTCGCCTCCGCCGCCGACGCGGCAAACATAGAAGAAGGAATTCTGCCACTTCTTGGCAGAATCCTCGATAGGCATTTTAGGGAACACCCTGTTCGGCCGGACTGAAACGACGGCGGTGCCGCAATCAGACATAGCCCCAGCCTCTGGCCCCTACTACATGAGGAAGAAGAGGCGGCTCCAGAGCTCCACATCTGGCTCCACCCCCAAATACCCCTCGCAGAGGGTGACGAAGCCTGAGAGCTGCAGCACGGCGTTGGCGCCTAGGTGGTGCGGCTGCAGCCCGAAGAAGGAGAGAAAGGCGCGGAAGAAGGTGCTCGCGCGGAGGTCGAGCCCGCGCTTGAAGTGGCTATAGAAAACCACGCGCTCGTCGTCCCACGGTTGCTGCTCCACCTCCCCTCCGGGCGCATGAGTGGCCACCTCCGCCGCCGGCGGCAGGCGTCGGGTGTCGCAAAGGTACTGAATATCCTCATCGGTAACGATGGAACCCTCCCACAAGCCTTTCGGTAGCGCCATCTGTGGTGATCGGCGAGGGTGTGAGAAGCGAAGGAGGAAGGAAGCTAGTGCAGCCGGTGGACAACTCGGGCGGCACCTAGCGTTCCGATGGGCAGCGAGGCTCGAAGAGGTGCGAAGAGGAAGGGAAGGAGGAGGTAGGGGGCGCGTGCGTGAATGATTTCCACCGCCCCCTCCCTCCAATTTATAACCGCGGCAAGAACATGGGGAAGTGGGATCGGTTGCGCCCACCCTATCCACTTCCCCGCAGTGTGCGAGCACGATTCGCCCACAAATTAACTGCATCGAGAAGGGCAACCATCCGCGGCCGCCACATTAAATCCTAGCGCAAGGACCGAGGGCTCGGCGTGGCGGGCCCCAGCCCGCTGTTACATCCCGTCATGCACGTGTCCTGGCAGTGCCTCCTCGGCTACTGCCCGCCACGTGGCGCCCGCATCAGGTCGTGGGACACGCATCCCTTCCCCTTCAAGATTCGGCGGACTCCTCGGTTTCCTGCCCAGGCCGGGATGCCGTGATCTGGCCGTCCGGAAGCCGGCACATAGTGGGTGTTGCCGGACCCGGCGGTCGCAAGCTTCATCAATACCAACTACCTTCTCAGGGGGTGAAACTGCGAAGGCCCCCGCTGGTTAAAGCCGGTGAGCCTTCACAGCTTCGGGGACTACTGTCGGGGGGATGAACCCCGGGGAGGCAACGGAACCCGGATCCTTTTCAAAAACATCAGGGCTAGCAATGCCCCTCAATCCGGCTTGTCCTTGGCCAGGTTCCGCAACCTGGCCAAGTCCCTCAACTCGGCCAAGCTCGCTGGCGCATGCCGGCCTGTCCCAGCAAGTCAAGACTTCATCGACAAGTAAACACCATCATAGTGCGCCCCTCAACCCGGCCACGGGTCAGCTCCCGTCCCGTCCAGGGCGTATGACGGAACAAGTTCCCATGAAGAGATAAGCAAGGCAACAGTGGCCCACCTACCCCACTGACCGGCATGAGCGCGACAACAGTGGCCCACCTACCCCGCTGACCAGGGCCGGCATGGCTACAGTGCATCCCCCGTCCTGCTGACGCAAGCCGATGGCGACCAGGCGACGCGCCACTGTAGCCGAGCCGGCTCAACCACTCTGTGACACATGACAAGATGGGGAACAATGCCCTCTGGCGCATGGGGCCCGCTCCCGGAGAACACAGTGTACCCTGGTACCCGGCGGGCCACAGCTTCGGCTTCTCAGACGCTGACATCCCGGCCCCGCGGCCATGTAACTTTACCATTGTAACCTTGGGGGGTTGACCTATAAAACCCCCCAGGAAGCCTCCATGCAGGAGAGAGCACATACGATCAGATCACCCGTAGAATACACACACAAGGACAGGGAGCAGCCTATGCCCTTGCATGTCTTCCTTCCGCCCCAAAACAGCTCCAGGAGCAAGCTTGTATCATCCACATATAAACCACACTCGGTAGGACTAGGGGTGTTATCTCTCCGGAGAGCCCCAAACCTGGGTATGTCTTGCGTCTCTCGCTCGCTCATGCCGACCTTGCCTCTGAAGCCCATCGGTGCCCTCGAGCCTATCCCTCTCTTTAGCCATCCTTTGGCATCTGCCGTGCGCCCACCACGACAAATATTCATAGTATAATTTATCAAGAATACTAGAGCTTTATCATAGGTTATATAATCTACTGTAACTAACAAAGCATATAGTGGGGTAGAACGCTACTTCGAATCATTGCATTCTATCTTCTTATCATATATTATTAGTTAACTTAAGTAATCTTATCTTGATGAGACTATTTTTCTTGACAACATACTCTTGACTTTGATAAGGTAAAAAATCCATGGTACTTAACAGCTATGGATACTCTGATTTCCTCGAAAATAAATAAATAGATACTCTAATTTGTTACTCTCTGTAATCTTACTCGTAAATTGGATCGACATAGCAATCAGATTGGAGCAAAAACACAAAGATAGTGCATGTTTTTAATACAGGGCAAAAAGACTTACATTTTCTCGAATTAAGAGGTGTGAGTTGCCCAGTAAATTATGAAAGCGGGTAAAAACCATTACTAACGGACCCACATTACTGTTATGGAGCACAACCACAAATTAGGTACTAACGGTCGACCTGACTTGCGATATAGATGCCACAAAATGATTGAGAAGAAAACACACATCGAGCATACCTACAAGAGTCATATTCATCACTCTCTCCTTTCCCAAGGCTCTGCCAAGCTACTTCGACTTCACTATAGAGCATGGCCAACGACGATCCCCCAAATAACTACACGGAGCCCCGATGGCCTAAGCTAAAATTCAGCCACATGCACCAAAGACAAGTGGCTTCAATTTTGTTGATTCCATGATGACAGGATAACCCCCGGAAGCCAAGCACAACCCATGCTCATCTAAACGCCATCATCGTTGCTAGACACATCATGACAACCTTAGGACAGTCGACTCGGCAACCACACGACCAAATCCCCAAGGATTGTGCATTTGTTTTGTAAGCGCGTGACCTTTTTCTCAGAGCGTGCTGCTATGCTCGAATAATTCCTCCAATCAAGTTAAAGGGTAGGATGATCATTGAGATTTGTAAGGCCTTACAATTAAAGTGTGATATAATCTTGGCGTAGCAAAGCATGGATAAATTGTGGGGTGTCTCTCTGATTGGATGCGGATGGGCGGGTGGGCATGATCTCCGCATGAGACTACATGCTTGCATGCATGCATATGTGAGGGATGCGAGATTTTTTTCTGGTATCAACTGATGCGGGAACCAAAAATCTATTGAATGAATCTGGGGATTACCAAGCAATTTGGGTGTGTAGCAAGCAAAGCATGCTCGCTGATTGGCAGGTTCCAACTATGATATCCTCGGATTGGGTCCTCTACATAATTCTAGGTGCATAATGGTCGATGAAACTTGTGGTTGGTGGCACACAACTGTGACCGTTAGTACAATTAGTTACCACAGAAGATCTAGACTCGAGATCCTCACGTGTTATGTCTTGATCTTGCCATTCCACCACATGGCCCTAGAATCCCAAATGAGGGAGTTCTACGTAAGACATCTCTAAAGTGCTCTTAAAATATATTAAAACAATGTTGTAGTTGCCATTAGTTTGAATTGATATATCATTGTGACAAACTACAGTGAGGCGGCATAGGATCACTAGCACTACTCTTGTTTCATTTCTCCTCGCGTCTCTAGTTCAAGTTGGAGGCAGGAGCGAGTGGCAATTATAAGCAAGGGAGAGCATTGCTAGGGTTTCAATTTGGAGAGGTGAGTTTAAAGAAAAAAAAGACATGAAATATAATGACCAAAACGATGACCGATAAGACCATTTTATTTTGATTGAAACTTCTTTTGCCTTATCTTCACAACACTTACAAGCCATAGGCTGTTGCAAGGCAAAAAAAAAACCACAATGGGCAAGCAATGACATGCCAAGTTGCCATTTTTTTTATGAAGCAACCACAACCTCAGAGTACTATCTAATTTTGAAAGTACTTTTACTCTGAATCAAATAATAGTGTCGTCATGGTTGCCATTTGTATCTCCATGTGGATAATTTGAAATACCTGATATTCGTTTTCAAACCTACATGGCAAAGTCAACATCATACTTGAACTCAAATGAAAATTAATTTGGGAAATATCTAGATTATTTTTATAAATACCAATACTCTTAGAAGTGTGATATTGATTTCTAAAGGGAATATGGATATGAAAAGTTGTATATGATTTTTCTACATTAGCCTGTTTTAACAATTCTAGTCCATATGCTAGCCATGCAATGTAGGAACCGAGGATGTGGTAAAAACTTACTTTTTGTGTGACCCAACCTAGAAACTATTATGCATTATAATCGTATTTATCTGTCTGCCAGTCTTTCATTAACTTACTGTATTTCATGACTCGATCATTTTGTGTCACAGAATTACTGAACGATTTCTTTTGCTTATTATGTTGATAGATTGTAAGATATACATATCCAGTTTGGTTGAGAAAATATTGGATCTGCATATGTATTCGAGTAACATATATTTCACGTTCATGCCCGATAATGTATTTAATTGTAGTCACTTTTAAGTAAGTGGAAAAGACACTATCTAAACCATCTGCATCAAGAACAAGATAGATCACTAGGAGTACCGAGGAACTTGGAGCATATTTCAGAAAAGCCAAGACAAAAAAAAACCAATGAAGTGGTACTGAAGATCAAGGTGGTGCTGGCCTGAGGCGTTTACCAGAGGCCATGGGTGGAATCCCTTTGCTAGGATAATTTGTTAATGATATGCTTCTGCCTTGCTTAATTTTTGTTGTTGTGGTTTGTTTTGGGAGCTTTTTTCTAGTGGTAGATTGAACTTTGCGGTTATCCTGTGTAGTTCTCACGCTGATTAAAGTTGCCTATGTGGGGTTTTACAGAATGTTTTGCCTGATTGGTTGTCTTTGGACTTTATGTTTCCCTTTCCCCCTAACTATGGAATTTTCTTTTGAGTAGCTTTTCTTGGCTTGTAAAATGGTGGCGGTACCTTTAATGAAAATCGACAAGACGACTCTTTTTTTTTCAAAAGTACGTCCATAGATTGTAATATATACCTTCTGTTTTGGCTGAGCAAATATCCGATTCGTATATGTATTCGAGTAACTTCCATTTCACATTCATATCCGATAGAAACTTTATTTGCAATTGCTTTTAAATTATGAAAATAAAGTGGAAAAGACACTATATGGACCAACTACACCGAGCATGCCATAGAATCACTAAGAGTACTGGGGAATTGGAGCATATTGTAGAAAAGACAAGGCAGAAGAATAACCGAGGGAGTAGTACCGAAGATGAAGATCAAGGCGGTGATGGCGCAAAGCACGTCCCAAAGGGCATGGGTGGTATCCCTTGACTAGAAGAATTTTTCAATGATATGCTTCTGCCTTGCTTGATTTTATGTGGAGCTTTTTTCTAGCGGTAGTTTGAACTTTGCAGTGATGCTGCGCAGTTGTGACACTGATTAAAGTTGCCTGCGTGCAGTTGGTCCAGAATGTTTTGCCTAACTAGTTGTATTCGGGCATTATGTTTCCCTTCCCCCTTCATGCTGGGTTTCCTTCCGAGTTATTCTTCAATGGAGAAAGACAAGGAGGCTCGTTGCTTCAAAAAAAATGTCGATAGATGTAATATATACATATCCGTTTTGTTGGAGTAAATATCCATTTCGTATATGTATTGGAGTAACTTTCGTTTCACATTTCATACCCGATAGTGTCTTTATTTTCATGCGTAGTATGCGCACGGGACTACATGCATGTGTGGATGTGTGAGTTATGTGAGATTGATTTTTTCCATAAATTGATGTGGGAATAAAAAATCTAGCGAATGAATTCAGAGATTATTGAGCAATTTGGGGGGGGGGGGGGGGAGGGGGTTGTTAACAGCAAGCAAACATGCTCATTGATTGGCAGTTTCCAACTACGAAATCTTCTATTTGGTATCCTGTACAATAAGTGCAGTGCTGTTGATGAAACGAGTGGTTGGGGGCACATGGTAGAGAACGCTACTGTAGTATAGTTACCATAGAGTATCTTGATCCGAGATCCTCACACGTTTTGCCTTGATCTTGCAGTTTAGCCCCTGGCCCTATAATCCAGAATGAGGGAGTACTACGTAAGACATTTCTAAAGCGCTCATAAAATAAATTTAAAAAAGTTGTTTAAGTTGCCATTCATTTGATTTTTTAACTAGAAAAACGTAGTAATGCATTAAGGCCCGTTTGGTTTGGCTTTTTTAGCCGGATTCCGCTTCGTAGTAGCGAAATCTTAACCAAGGAGCGAGCCGACCAGCCTCGATTCTAGCGAAGCGAAGCCAAAAATACACGTACCAGCGGCAACAACCCACGAGGTGCTTTCCTGGCTTTCGCTGCATACCTCTTTGAACCTACCATTGATGCTTTGGTAAAATTACCCACCTTTGCCACTGGATGGGTCGACGCAGAGGATAGGCCCGATCCTAGGAACCACGACAGAACTTATCTCGTCTCTCGTCTCCCTCACCCACCTTTGCTTAGCTTGGATTGCCTTGCAAAGTTCCCCCCTTTTCCATTCGAGCACAGTGTCCTTTTTCGCAGGGGATCATATCATGGTGACCACCAAACACTGAGTAGGCATAGGGATCACTACCATGAACACTTGCGTCATTTTTTCTTGGGTGGTATGTGCTTCAAGGTAGAGGAGATAAATCTTTGTTTTCTATGTTGTTTAGTAGTAAGTGAAATGATCTAATATAATATTGTAACCAATATAATTAGCTAAGTAGTGTAAAACACACTTATTTACACGCAAATGGTACGATGAACAAAAAATGTATGATTCAAGTGTAAATGACACACATTCGAGTTCTCAAATATCGACACTATAATTTTGATGAAATTAGAGCTCTAATATCTAAGGCTTGACCTTGATGTGAGAAGGAGTGTTTAAATATATTTCCCACCTTTCTTCACCTGTTCGAACTTTTGGCTGAACTAGATGGTGCATGAACTCAATACCCTACTCCATTATCTTTGTTAGCGACAAGGTTTTCTACAACGGCTTTTGGCATGCACAATTCCACGTCATGGATAAAAAACTTCAATAAAACACTACATGTCATCGTTAGACGAACGATCAGACAAGTAGCGTGAACTAGTGTCTCGAGATGGAACCACGTTATGCCATCCATGATTGCCCCCAAGATATGTCAACTTTGGTTTCCAGTCGCGAAATTGTGGCACAACTCATCGGACCACACTTCTCTACGTTGCCACTGCTTCAAGCTCTCTATGACGTGGAACTTAATTTTGGTGCCATTCCAAATAAAGCCATGTCGACCATACCAATCCTCACCGATCGATAGGAATTCCAATATTTGGTACATGATCATCACATTTAGCAGATGAACCTGTAGAATGACGAAGACCACATGAAGATGCACGAACAAGAGTCAACGATGGGGGATTTTTGGTTGGTTCACATACCCCCATGACTATCCTGGAGGTATGCATGGTGAAGAAAGGTATCAAGGCGATGATGTAAGACAAGAGATAGTGGTTGAACTCATGTCGTGACACACGAAGAATACAATGTCCTCAAGCCTCAGTTTTTGACAACTGCAATTTTGGGAGTGGCTTGGCCTCATGGATAGATCCGCGTGTCGGTGCAACAAACCTTGGGTCTATTGCCCAGACCATGCACATGCCTGAAAAGAGCAAGGTCGCAACGTCCAAGTCCAGACCAAGCAAGGAGAGATCAGCTCTTTGAGGAATCAAAGGGCAGATCAAGAGGACCAAGACAAGCTAAATGAGCAAGACACCACAAAGGAGAAACCTCCCTTGCCGGGTAGGCAAGCCCGGCAAGGACGAGGTGGCCCCGAAGTCGAGCCTCAAGACCATCCCGGCAGGCCTGCCGGGCGCTACGAGGGCAAACTACCCTGCCCAGGCTCCACCGCTCCACCTCATAGCGACGCAAGTCATCGATCGGTGCGGTGTCAAGCTCCCAAGTGACTAAGTGGCTGTTATTTGGCACGTGGTAGCCACTTGCTAGGAAAATCACCCCCAGATGACACCCGTCCAGAGACGTGTCAAGCAGACATGCGAAAAGGTGGTAGAGCAGCCCGGCAAGGCTTGCCGGGCATGCCACGATGTGACACTAAGCGGCGCATTTAATGCGCTCTGCTCTGACTGCAGAGTTAGGTATGATAGCACTGCTCGCTATCTAATCAGTACACAATGACTGATTTACCACTGTGGTGACCCCTTGATCTATAAAAGGAGGGCCATGGCAACCATAGAAAGGATTCGGACCCTTGTACACTCGTACATGCGTAGCTGCCCTCGCCCCGGCAAGGTTCCTCAGAATCAAGGGAAACCCGCCAGAGGCCGTAAGAAGGAGGATTGCAATGATGAGAGTGATGCAGGAGATGAAGAGGAAACCAGTAAGCAGGAGTACCAAAAAGCCACTGACGCCCTGTGCATTGACGGGGGTGCATCTCTGCACTCTTCTCACCACCAATTTAAACAATGGGCGCGTGGAGTCAATGCCGTGGAGCCAGCGGTAGATTCTCGGAAGCCACTCAAGTGGTCCCGCACGCCCATCATCTTTGACGAAGAGGATCACCCTGACCGCACCACCGCGGTAGGATGCTTGCTGCTGTTTGTTTCACCAACAATACGCAACCTCAAAGTCACAATGATGTTGGTTGACGGTGGGGCCGGGTTGAATCTAATATCTCCAAAGGTCATCAGCAAACTTCAGATAGCAGATGGGGAGCTCAAGGTTACTGGCACGTTCCAAGGAATCAACCCCAGCAGGAGTCGTCCTAAGGGAAAGATCACGCTGCCAGTGACGTTCGGAGTGGAGTTACACTATCGTACTGAGAAGATCGTGTTTGACGTGGTTGACCTCCCCCTGCCGTACAACGGAATCCTTGGTCGCCCAGCTCTGGCCAAGTTCATGGCAGAATCCCACTATGCCTACAACACCTTGAAGATGCCAGGGCCGATAGGACTCATTTCCATTTCGTTAGATCAGAAGGACGCAGTCATATGTGTGGACAAGATGTACCGGGAGGCGGTCGCTGTTGAGGCTGCAGAAACCATAGCTCCCGCCAAGGAAAGTAAGAAAATGAAGAGAGCTAGCAAGGATGCCAACAAGGAATCTGGGAAGCGTGCCTCTCCGGAGTGTGCTGCACCTGTTGATGACTTGCCGGAGAGTTCCAATAGCAAGAGATCCAAAGCTGCTGCACCCGCTGTGAAAAAGGTCCCGGCAGGTCTGGCTGGCGCTGATGGTACCTTCACTATCAGTGCCACCCTTGATGACAAATAGGAAAGCGCGCTTGCTGCCTTCCTGCATTCGAATATCGATGTGTTTGCCTGGCAACCATCTAATATCCCCGGTGTTACTAGGGAGGTAATCGAGCACCACCTTGCTGTCTTCCCACATGCCCGACCCGTCAAGCAGAAGGTCCGGAAGAAGCTTTGGAGTGGCAGGAATTCATTGCCGAGGAGATCAAGAAACTTGAGGCAGCTGGTCTGGTCAGACGAGTGCTGCATCCAACATGGTTAGCAAATCCAGTGGTGGTGCGCAAGGCGAATGGGAAATGGTGGCTTTGCATAGACTTCACAGATCTGAACAAGGCATGACCGAAGGACCTGTTCCCCTTGCCGCGCATTGACCAGATTGTGGATTCCACTTCCAGTTGTGACCTGCTTTCCTTTCTGGATGCCTACTCTGGATACCACCAGATTTTCATGTCCAAGGAAGATGAGGAGAAGACCGCATTCATAACCCCATGTGGCACGTACTACTTTGTACGGATGCCCTTCAGGTAAAAGAGCGCCGGATCCACCTTCGCAAGAGTAGTACAGATTGGCTTTGAGTCCCAGCTACACAGAAACGTTGAAGCTTACATGGATGATATTGTTGTCAAGACCAAGGACAGATCAACCCTCATCCAAGCTTTGGAAGAAACCTTTGCTAATCTACGCAAGATCAACTTGAAGCTGAACCCGGAGAAGTGTGTGTTTGGAGTTCCCTCCGGCAAGCTACTTGGCTTCTTTGTGTCTCATCGAGGGATAGAGGCCAACCCCGACAAGATCAAGGCTATTGAGCAAATTCAAGCACCCAAGACAGTCAAGGACGTGAGGCGTTTGACTGGATGCGTGGCTGCACTAAGCAGGTTCATTTCCAAGTCTGCCGAGCGCGCCCTACCGTTCTTCAAAATCTTGAAGAATGCAGGACCCACAGAGTGGACCCTAGAGGCGGACGCTGCGCTGCAAGATTTGAAGACCTATCTTTCCTCTGTGCCTACCTTGGTCGCTCCCAAACCACACGAGTCGTTGCTGCTATACTTAGCGACAACCAATCAAGTGGTTAGTGCGCCACTGGTGGCACAGCGGGAAGTGGATGACGCGGCAGCCACAACCACTGTCCCCTCTGAAGAGGAAAGCGAACCCGTCCCGGCAAGACCAGAGTCAGTCTAGAGCGAAGAAAGGCAGGGCAGCGGAAGCAGTTCTATGGTTGAGGCAAGGAAGAAAGTGGTGCAGCGCCCAGTGTATTTCGTCAGCTCTCTGTTACAAGGAGCAAGATAGAGGTACTCTGGCATGCAAAAGTTGATTTTTGGCCTCATCATGGCCTCAAGGAAACTGCTCCACTACTTCCAAGCCCACGAGATCACAGTTGTCACCCGCTTCCCCTTGCAACGCATACTCTGGAACCCTGAGGCCACCGGCATGATTGTGGAATGGGCTTTGGAGTTGTCCAGCTTTGGTTTGAAGTTTGAAAGCACGTCAACTATTCAGAGTAGAGCACTAGCAGAATTCATCGCAGAGTGGACACCAACTCCCGATGAAGAAGTATTGGAGACGATCATCCCACTACTAGAAAAAGGCTTATCCCCAAAATCTCTACTAGTGGCGCACCATGATGGTGGTGCGCCACTGCTACATGATGGTGGTGCGCCACTGCTATATAGCAGTGGCGCACCAGCATCAGGTGCGCCATTGCTATGTTTTTACTAATGGCGCACCACATGAGCAGTGCGCCATTGCTATTTTTTTTGGGTCCATCCCCCCCCCACCAGACATAGCAATGGCGCACCACACCTAGGTGCGCCACTGCTATGCTACATAGCAGTGGCGCACCTAGGTGTGGTGCGCCATTGCTATGTCTGGTGGGGGTGTGCCTGCGTGTGTGTGTGAGGTTAGTAATGGCGCACCCTCCCTGGTGCGCCATTGCTAGGGTTAGCAATGGCGCACCAGGGAGGTTGCGCCATTACTAACGTCTCACACACACAAACACACACAAACACCCCCCCCGGTGGATCGCCTTTTAGGTTTTAAAAAAAATAAAAGAAAATGATAAAAGATTCAAAAAAAATTCGAAAAAATAGATGCCCATGTGTTATGTGTTCTAGTTGTTAGGAAAATTAACAAACATGAATTTTGATTTTATTTGCAAAAGGCCGCCGTGTTTCGGTAAAATGGCCGTAACTTTTGCATACGACCTCCGATGAAAAAGTTTTTTATATGAAAAATCATCTACTTGAAAAGTTACATCCGAATTCAACTGGCTATGCCTGTCATCGATTTTCTAGAATCCTCAAAAACCTAACAGAAAAAAGTTACGATGCTTTTAAGATCTGGAGGCACAAAAATTCGAAAAAAATGCAAAAAATAAATAAATTAGCAATGGCGCACTAGTGCATGGTGCGCCACTGCTATTTTCCCGCCTTCAAAATTCAAAAAAATACAAAAATAAAAAACAAGTTAGCAATGGCGCACCTTATGAATAATGCGCCACTACTATTTTCCCGCCTTCACAATTCAAAAAAATTTGAAAAAAAAAATTAGCAATGGCGCATCAGTGAATAGTGCGCCACTACTATTTTCCCGCCTTCACAATTCAAAAAAATAGCAATGGCGCACCAGTGCATGGTGCGCCACTGCTAAGTTGGGACAGAAGTTTAAAAGGGTCGGCCAGCCACTTACCCCTTCATTCTTCTCCTCCTCTCCTCCACTCCATCTCCTCCTCTCCTCCACTCCATCTCCTCTTCTCCGGCGACCTCCTCCTCCGCACGGTGCTCCTCCTCCGGTGACCTCCTCCTCACGGTGCTCCTCCTCCGGCGACCTCCTCCTCCCTCCTCTCCTCCTCCTCTCCGCGGAACCTCCTCCTCCCTCCTCTCCTGATCCTCACGGTCTCTCCTCCCTCCTCTCCTCCTCACGGTCTCTCCTCCCTCCTCCTCTACTTCCGGCCACATGTGGAGCTCCCCCGGCACAAAGAACGTACCAGATCCAGGTCGAGAACGAAATTTGAAAAAAATTCAAGCAAAAAAAAAACGAGCAAAAAAATGAGCCAGATCTAGATCCAGATCCAAATTCAAAATTCCAAAATAGCAATGGCACACGGTGGGGGTTAGACGGTGCGCCACTACTATTTTCCAGCCTTCAAAATTAAAAAAAATCAAAAAAATTCAAAAAAAAAAGTTACCAGTGGCGCACCTATAGCAATAGTAATGGCGCACTACAAGGTGCGCCACTGTTACCTGCAATACTAATGGCGCACCAGAGGTGCGCCATTAGTATTTTTTACTAGTGGCGTGGTAATAGTGGCGCACCTATAGTGCGCCATTAATGGCAAAAATAGGTGCGCCACTAACAGTCCTTTATCTAGTAGTGTCCCCAGCAAGGAAGTGCCCCAAGAATGGATTATGTATTTTGATGGTGCCTTCTCCCTACAAGGTGCAGGGGCTGGTGTGCTTCTTGTTGCTCCCACTGGGGATCACCTTTAGTACGTCGTCCAGATGCACTTTCCCCGGGAGGAGGCTACCAACAATACTGCAGAGTATGAAGGGCTCCTTGCCGGGCTCAGGATTGCAACAGAACTAGGAATAAAAAAGCTGATCATCCACGAAGATTCACAACTTGTGGTGAGACAAGTCAACAAGGATTACCAAAGTCCATTGATGGAGGCATACGTCAAGGAAGTGATAAAGTTGGAGGAGCGCTTTAACAGATTGCAAACAGAGCACGTGCCCCGTGCGGAAAACGGCATTGCTGATCATCTGTCAAAGTGCGCTGCGCAAAATCTCCCTGTGGAACCAGGGACTTTTGTTCTCCATCTGACTCAGCCCTCCGTATCCCCGGCAACAATGGCCAGAAAGAGGAGGAAACTGGACTCCAGCAAGGCTCACCCGGCAGAGCCTCCCGAGGCTCCCGGCAGGGAGCTTGGCGGGAACAACTCCCCTTCGATGAGTGAGCTGCACCATCCCGCCGGACCACCGGTGCCTGCGGTCGAGAAGTGCACTCCTGCGAATGAGGAGGTGCCGCTGGTCCTTGTTGCCAAGCCCCTGGCCCCAACCTGGGCACGGCACATAGTCCATTTTCTCCAAACTGGAGAACTCCCTGAAGAGCAAGAAGAAGCTGAAAGAGTAGCCCGGAGGGCCAGTATGTATCAGTTCGTTGACGACACGCTGTACAGAAGGAGGCCCAACAGTTTGAAATTGAAGTGCATTTGCCAGGAGGAAGGAAAGGAACTATTGGCAGAGGTACAAAAGAGTATGTGCGGCTCACACATTGGATCAAGGGCTCTGGTTGGAAAAGCCTTCTGGCAAGGTTTCTATTGGCCCACAGCCCTCCAAGATGCAGTTGACCTCGTCACCAAATGTGAAGCCTGCCAGTTCCACTCCAAGAACATCCATCAGCCTGCCCAAGCTCTTCAGACGATCCCTTTGTCATGGCCCTTCTCAGTCTGGGGGCTCGATATCTTGGGCCCCTTCCCCCGTGCTACCCGGGGCTTTGAGTTCTTGTTCGTCGCCATCGACAGGTTCACAAAGTGGCCAGAGGTGGAGCCCATGAGAAAGGTGACCGCACGGTCAGCTATCAAGTTCTTGAAAGGATTGGCGTGCCTCTTCGGGGTGCCTGCCCAGATCATCACCGACAATGGCACCCAATTCAAGAGTCGCGCCTTCATGCAATATGTTCATGCCCTCAGAAGCAAGATCTCATTTGCCTCTGTCGTCCATCCCAGAAGCAATGGACAAGCTGAGAGGGCAAACGCTGAAGTGCTGCGAGGTCTCAAGACAAGAACCTTTGATAGACTGCAGAAGTGTGGCGGGCGATGGATCGACGAGCTGCCGGTGGTTCTTTGGACCCTCAGAATGACACTAAATCGAGCTACCGAGCAGACTCCCTTCTCCCTTGTCTATGGGGCAGAAGCAGTTATCCCCACAAAACTCATATTCGAATCTCCTCGAGTGCTTGCCTATGATGAAGTAGCGCAGGAACGGCACAGGCGTGACGACGATGTGCTACTTGAGGAGAACTGTCTCCGGGCCGCTACGCATGCTGCACGCTACCAGCAAGCCCTGTGTCGCTATCACAGTCGCAGAGTTCCTGCCCGGGGTTTTAAGGAAGGCGACCTTGTCATTAGGCGTGTTAAGTCTGCCAAGGGTACAAACAAGTTGACGCCGAAGTGGGAAGGCCCTTACCCGGTAGTATGAGTCACCAGACTTGGCATAGTCCGTCTGGAGACCGGAGATGGCATTCAGTTGCAAAACTCATGGAACATTAAGCATCTCCGTAAGTTCTACCCGTAAGGCGCGGCTGTCGGACCCTGCCCGGCAGCCACCCTTTTGTACAGGCCTTGCCGCTGTTGCATGTAACCCCTTGTACAAATCCAGGCGTAGACCGTGAGCAACAGAAATAAATGAAGCACTGGGGGCCCCCAAAACTTGCATGCATGCATAAGCATATCATGAGCATAGCATGATCATGTAGATCAGATTGCACATGGCATCATTTTCATCTGCATTAAATTGCAGGGCTCTTACCGTGGACTTGGTCCCGAAGAAGAGAAATGAAGACGAGCCTACGTGATGATCCTCGGCAAGCCAAACAGCTAAGTTCTCTTCTTATCCTTACGTGTTCTGTAAGTAGAAACTTGTGCGTATGAAAACCTCATCACCTTTGAAACTTAGGTGCTCCCATCCTTTGACTCGAACGTTGCTTCGGTCAGGATGTTCGCAGTGGCCTTTGGCGGAGAAGGCTTGGCGGGGGGCTGGTCCCTCTTTGCGATTTGTGCCCGGCAGGCTCAGCCCCACGGCAACAATTCGAGGGTACCGGCAGGATAGCCTGCCGGGGAAAACTTGTTTACTTTAATTTATAGAGGCATGTCTCCGCTGCATGGATATGTTACATGCACCAGTACCCGGCAAGGTTTGTGTTTTTCACTAATATGCTGATTATCAAGTACAAATCTTACAGAACACAGACATGGATAAAGGAGATTACATTATTTAGACTAAAGTTTGGCAAGGGCCTACATATTTTAGATTGAAAAAAGATAAGTGCCCCGTAATCCCTTTCTTGTCCCTCTCCTCCTAGGCACTGCGGTGGAAGAGGAAGAGGGCAAAAGGAGTGCCTGAGCAAGACGCCCCACTTGACCCCGTCAGGACCTGCCGGGCGCAGCCTGACAAGATCGAGAGTGGCGAGGCTGCGAAGGAGAGGAGCGAAAGGAGCAGCTCGGCGGTGCCCTGGTCACCACCTCCAGGACCAGCCAGAAGCCCCAACAAAAGCACCAGTGGGGTAAACCACCGGGGCTCAGCTGGAAGACTGCTGGAGGAGGCAAAGGCACCAAGAGAGCAACCCCCTCCCCGGCAGCCAGGAGGCCGGTGATGATGGTCTCGGGGAGGGAAGGGAAGAGCGGAAAGATGAGGCAGCAGGTCGGCAATACGAGACGAAGGCATCGGTGCCATCGTACTCCGACCTGACGCCCTGCCACCCGCCTTCTCCGTCTTCCCTCGTTCTTTGTTCATCACCACCACTCTAGGAGGATGCCGGCTCCTCGAGCCGTCGCCTCCCCCGAAGAAGCTGCGGGCGATGACGGTGTCCGAGACGCGTAAGGAGCATCGCTCCCCACCTCGGAGGGCAGGAAGGTGCCGACTTCACCAAAGGAGGCAGTGTTGGGATTACATAAGGATCCGAGCACCGCACGCCAGATAGACGCCGGGAGCCCTGGGAGCTCCGGCGTCAGGGCAGAAAGCCGCAGCAGTTCACGGCAAGGCCAAACGCCCCGGACCAGACTCACTCCCCAGGCACCTACACAAGCTTTCCGCGTCATCAACCCCAAGCTCGAGCCCGGGGCCTGCCCCCGGTCTCCCCCTCTCAACATTGCAAGAAGGAAGAAGGAAATGGGAAGAAGAGGTGCGTGGATGAGCACTTCCTCTTCCCCCCGCCCCCTTTTATAGGTGGGCTGGGGCTGGAGGCTGATCCATCGGTGGGTAACCACCGTCCATCTTCACCAATCCAAGAAGGCCGGGCCCCTGCCTTGACGCTCTCCCGCACCACGCGCCTCCGTTACATACCCCGCTCAATGCGTGCAGCATACGTGGCCAGGGATAAGAGCGTGGTGGGAAGAGTGAATTGGCAGTTACTCGCCCGTGCGTAAAAGTCATTCACGGGCCATTACAAGGATGGCCCCACCACAATTGGCGTTATGCGATGCGCAGGAGAACCGAAAACTGACCTGGGCTCAGATTAATGAAGAAGCAAAGAAAATCTCAAGGGACAAGCAACTGCTCCCCTCTAGCCTGTGCACTGGATAGGGCCTACCCCGACGACGCCCGGCAGCGCATTCGGGCCAGGCCCAGGGGCTCCTGCCGGTGCAACAAACCCTGGGTCTGTTGCCCAGACCGTGCACATGCCTGAAAAGAGTAAGGTCGCAACGTCCAAGTCCAGACCAAGCAAGGTGAGATTAGCTCTTTGAGGAATCAAAGGGCAGATCAAGAGGACCAAGACAAGCTAAATGAGCAAGACACCACTAAGGAGAAACCTCCCTTGCCGGGTAGGCGAGCCCGGCAAGGACGAGGTGGCCCCGAAGTCGAGCCTCAAGACCGTCCTGGCAGGCCTGCCAGGAGCTACGAGGGCAAACTACCCCGCCAAGGCTCTACCGCTCCACCTCACAGGGACGCAAGCCATCGATCAGTGCGGTGTCAAGCTCCCAAGTGACTAAGTGGCTGTTATTTGGCACGTGGCAGCCACTTCCTATGGAAATCACCCCCAGATGACACGCGTCCAGAGACATGTCAAGCAGACAGGCGAAAAGGTGGCCGAGCAGCCCGGCAACGCTTGCCGGGCATGCCATGATGTGACACTAAGCGGCGCATTTAATGCGCTCTACTCTGATTGCAGAGTTAGGTATGACAGCACTGTTCGCTATCTAATTTGTACACAATGACTGATTTGCCACTGTGGTGACCCCTTGATCTATAAAAGGAGGGCCATGGCAACCATAGAAAGGATTCGGACCCTTGTACACTCGTACACACGTAGCTGCCCTCGCCCCGAGGCAATCCTCATGGGCAAGAACGCTGCGTTTCCACCACAATCCACCAACAATCCACCAAAGCAGGAGTAGGGTTTTACGCCTCGCGGCGGCCCGAACCTTGGTAAAACTGCCCGTGTGATCTCTGCCGTGCTGCACTACGTTCTCCGCTCTTTGTGCAATGTGCTCATCCCCCCTACCGAACCACAAGGGGCTGATGGCCCCATAGGTGGCCGTGGTTTCCCACGACATCTTTGGCGCGCCAGGTAGTGGGAAGCGCTTGCGTGAACCCGAGAAGCATACGTAGCGCGTCATTTTCATCATCTTCTTCATCGACGGCTCCATCATCCATGGCGCCAAAGAAGAAGCCCGGTGCTGCAGCCCATCCGTCCACTTCGAAGGCCCCGTCGCACACAGCCGTCGACGCCGCGGGGGCTACGGGGATGCACGGAGACATGGATGCTGCGGGGGACATGGCCGGCGTAGGCGGCATCGTCCCACCTCCCCTGCGGCTGAAACGAGGGAAGAAGGCGCCGGGGAAGGACAGCACCAACAGCATCCCAGTGGCTACGCTCCACGAGGTACGGGTGGAGAAATCATTCCGTCTGCACCGCTCCGCCCAGCTGAAGGGCACAACCGCAGCGGTGGCACTCGCTCTGGGACAAATCGCAACTCTCCGACCGCACCTGCCGCGGGCGCGGCTGCAGGGTGTGTGCCACTCCCAGAACATGCTACCCCAGCCGATGTGCCAAATGGAGCCGCTGGCCCTCAAGCGCCTCCACCTCGTCACTATGCCACCCTGGCGACGGGCTCACGATGATGAGAGCAAGGCGCAGCTACTACCGACACCATGAGGAGCCAGGCGACGCTATGGTCTACATCATCATCCATGCCAAGCACCGCTTCGGAGGCTATGGCGTGGGCCCAGCTGCTGTTGAGATTTCCGCCGGCAGCCGATCAGATGGATGAGTGGAGAGCCACCATCCAGAGCCTGATTGGTTTTGCTGAGGCGGGCGGATCACAGCGAGCTGGCCCGCCACGGCCTCCCCAGGCGACGACAACGGCTTGCGCTGCAGGCCATGCTTAAGGGGCCACCCCCATGGTGCAGTCCCCTCAGCGGCAGCCTGCGCAGGCGCCACGGCCGGAGCCACGCGATCAAGAACCCGACGACATGTCGATGGCTTCGTCCGGCCCTCAAGCACATCGAGACCAGCGGCAGGCCCAGGAAGACAGGTGAGGGGAAGGCGCGCGCGTCACCATCGAGCGGCACCGCGACACCCACCGCCAGTCTGATAGGCGCAATGGCCTTGACGTCGATGAGCACACTCTCGGTGAAGGTGGGTACCTACGTTTCAAGGTTGGGTGCCCCGCCTTCACTCGGGAGTTGCGGCAAGTCCGCTGGCCATCTTCCCGCCCATTCAAGCCAGAGATACCAGAGAAGTACGATGGGAGATTGAACCCGGCAGAGTTCCTAAGCATCTACACCATCGCTGTTCAGGCTGCCGGGGGAAGAGATGAGAAGGTGTTCGCCAACTACTTCCCTTTGGCTCTCAAGCCAAATTTGAGGTCTTGGCTAATGCACCTGCCGGAGAACACCATTTCGACCTGGGCTGACCTGTGCCACGAGTTTGTTGGCACCTTCACGGGCGGCCAGCAAGAACCAGGGCGGCCCATCGATCTGCAGCTCCTCCCGCAGAAGGAAGGAGAAAGTCTGCGAAAGTACATGCAAAGGTTCAGTCGAGTGCACAGGAACATCACAGATATCCTCCCGGCAGCGGTGATAGCCGCATTCCAGCCCAACGTGCACAACCGCAGGATATGTTCCTAAATGAATGTGCGGCTGCCCAAGACTGTGAATGAGTTATACACTCTGGTGGATAAGTGTGCTCACATGGAGGAGGGAAGGTGACTTCCCGGTGAAGAGGATGGCGTCGACATCGATTCAGACGATGACAACGAGGCCACCAGTCAGAAGAAGAAGAACAAGAAACGCAATAAGAAGCGCAAGGATAATGTTGTGATGGCCGTCAAAGGATCAAGCACACCTAGTACCGGCAAGAAGGCCAAGGCCGAGGCCCCCGGTAAGGAGGTTGCCGCGTGCACTGACTGCCGGGCGGCTGCGGCTGCCGAGAAGGCTGGGAAGGGTGCTGGGCCGTACTGCAAGATCCATAGGACCAAGGGCCACGACCTTCAGGAGTGTCATTAGGTTGAGCAGCTCATCAAGAAGCAGAGGGCTGAGTATGAGAAGCGTGATAAAGAGAAAAACCAGGATGGTGTTAGCGGGAAGGGCCGAGGCGACGGATTAAGTCACCTCGGCAAGGTTCCTTAGAATCAAGGGAAACCTGCTAGAGGCCGTAAGAAGGAGGATTGCAATGATGAGAGTGATGGAGGAGATGAAGAGGAAACCAGTGAGCAGGAGTCCAAAAAGCCACTGACGCCCTGTGCATTGACGGGGGTGCATCTCTGCACTCCTCTCACCACCAACTTAAACAATGGGCACGTGAAGTCAATGCCGTGGAGCCAGCGGTAGATTCTCGAAAGCTGCTCAAGTGGTCCCGCATGCCCATCATCTTTGATGAAGAGGATCACCCTGACCGCACCACCGCGGTAGGGTGCTAGCTGTTGTTGGTTTCACCAACAATACGCAACCTCAGAGTCACAAAGATGTTGGTTTACGGCGGGGCCGGGTTGAATCTGATATCTCCAAAGGTCATCAGCAAACTTCAGATAGCAGATGGGGAGCTCAAGGTTACTGGCACGTTCCAAGGAATCAACCTCGGCAGGAGTTGTCCTAAGGGAAAGATCACGCTGCCAGTGACGTTCGGAGGGGAGTTAAACTACCGGACTGAGAAGATCATGTTTGACGTGGTTGACCTCCCCCTGCCGTACAACGGAATCCTTGGTCGCCCAGCTCTGGCCAAGTTCATGGCGGCATCCCACTATGCCTACAACACCTTGAAGATGCCAGGGCCGATAGGAGTCATTTCCATTTCATTAGATCAGAAGGACGCAGTCGTATGTGTGGACAAGATGTACCAAGAGGCGGTCGCTACTGAGGCTGCAGAAACCACAGCTCCCACCAAGGAAAGTAAGAAAATGAAGAGAGCTAGCAAGGATGCCAACAAGGAATCTGGGAAGCGTGCCTCTCCGGAGTGTGCTGCACCTGTTGATAACTTGCCAGAGAGTTTCAATAGCAAGAGATCCAAAGCTGCTGCACCGGCTATGAAAAAGGTCCCGGCAGGGCTGGCTAGCGCTGATGGTACCTTCACTATCAGTGCCACCCTTGATGACAAATAGGAAAGCGCGCTTGCTGCCTTCCTGCAGGCGAATATCGATGTGTTTGCCTGGCAACCATCTAATATCCCCGGTGTTACCAGGGAGGTAATCGAGCACCACCTTGCTGTCTTCCCACATGCCCGACCCGTCAAGCAGAAGGTCCGGAAGAAGCTTTGGAGTGGCAGCAATTCATTGCCGAGGAGATCAAGAAACTTGAGGCAGCTGGTCTGGTCAGACGAGTGCTGCATCCAACATGGTTAGCAAATCCAGTGGTGGTGCGCAAGGCGAATGGGAAATGGTGGCTTTGCATAGACTTCACAGATCTGAACAAGGCATGACCGAAGGACCTGTTCCCCTTGCCACACATTGACCAGATTGTGGATTCCACTTCCGGGTGTGACCTGCTTTCCTTTCTGGATGCCTACTCTGGATACCACCAGATTTTCATGTCCAAGGAAGATGAGGAGAAGACCGCATTCATAACCCCATGTGGCACGTACTACTTTGTACGGATGCCCTTCAGGTAAAAGAGCGCCGGATCCACCTTCGCAAGAGTAGTACAGATTGGCTTTGAGTCCCAGCTACACAGAAACGTTGAAGCTTACATGGATGATATTGTTGTCAAGACCAAGGACAGATCAACCCTCATCCAAGCTTTGGAAGAAACCTTTGCTAATCTGCGCAAGATCAACTTGAAGCTGAACCCGGAGAAGTGTGTGTTTGGAGTTCCCTCCGGCAAGCTACTTGGCTTCTTTGTGTCTCATCGAGGGATAGAGGCCAACCCCGACAAGATCAAGGCTATCGAGCAAATTCAAGCACCCAAGACAGTCAAGGACGTGAGGCGTTTGACTGGATGCGTGGCTGCAATAAGCAGGTTCATTTCCAAATCTGCCGAGCGCGCCCTGCCGTTCTTCAAAATCTTGACGAAGGCAAGACCCATGGAGTGGACCCTATAGGCGGACGCTACGCTGCAAGATTTGAAGACCTATCTTTCCTCTGTGCCCGCCTTGGTCACTCCCAAACCACATGAGCCGTTGCTGCAATACTTAGCGGCAACCAATCAAGTGGTTAGTGCGGCACTGGTGGCGCAGCGAGAAGTGGATGACGCGGTAGCCACAACCACTGTCCCCTCTGAAGAGGAAAGCGAACCCGTCCCAGCAAGACCAGAGTCAGTCCAGAGCGAGGAATGGCAGGGCAGCGGAAGCAGTTCTATGGTTGCGGCAAGGAAGAAAGTGGTGCAGCGCCCAGTGTATTTCGTCAGCTCTCTCTAACAAGGAGCTAGATCGAGGTACTCTGGCATGCAAAAGTTGATTTTTCGCCTCATCATGCCCTCAAGGAAACTGCTCCACTACTTCCAAGCCCACGAGATCACAATTGTCACCCGCTTCCCCTTGGAACGCATACTCCGGAACCCTGAGGCCACCGACAGGATTGTGGAATGGGCTTTGGAGTTGTCCATCTTTGGTTTGAAGTTTGAAAGCACGTCAACTATTAAGAGTAGAGCACTAGCAGAATTCATCGCAGAGTGGACACCAACTCCTGATGAAGAAGTATTGGAGACGATCATCCCCCGCAAGGAAGCGCCCCAAGAATGGATTATGTATTTCGATGGTGCCTTCTCCCTACAAGGTGCAGGGGCTGGCGTGCTTCTTGTTGCCCCCACTGGGGAGCACCTTAAGTACGTCGTCCAGATGCACTTTCCCCGGGAGGAGGCTACCAACAATACTGTAGAGTATGAAGGGCTCCTTGCCGTGCTCAAGATTGCATTAGAACTAGGAATCAAGAAGCTGATCATCCGCGGAGATTCACAACTTGTGGCGAGACAAGTCAACAAGGATTACCAAAGTCCATTGATGGAGGCATACGTCGAGGAAGTGAGAAAGTTGGAGGAGCGCTTTGACGGATTGCAAATAGAGCACGTGCCTCGTGCGGAAAACAGCATTGCTGATCATCTATGAGAGTGCGCTGCGCAAAATATCCGTATGGAACCAGGGACTTTTGTTCTCCATCTGACTCAGCCCTCTGTATCCCCAGCAACAATGGCCAGAAAGAGGAGGAAACTGGACTCCGGCAAGCCTCACCCGGCAGAGCCTCCCGAGGCTCCAGGCAGGGAGCTTGGCGGGAACAACTCCCCTTCGATCAGTGAGCTGCACCATCCTGCCAGACCACCGGTCCCTACGGTCGAGAAGTGCTCTCCTGCGAATGAGGAGGTGCCGCTAGTCCTTGATGCCGAGCCCCTGGCCCCAACCTGGGCACGACACATAGTCCATTTCCTCCAAACTGGAGAACTCCCTGAAGAGTAAGAAGAAGCTTAAAGAGTAGCCCGGAGGGCCAGTATGTATCAGTTCGTTGATGACACACTGTACAGAAGGAGGCCCAACAGTGTGAAATTGAAGTGCATTTGCCGGGAGGAAGGAAAGGAACTATTGGCAGAGCTACACAAGGGTATGTGCAGCTCACACATTGGATCAAGGGCTCTGGTTGGAAAAGCCTTCTGGCAAAGTTTCTGTTGGCCCACAGCCCTCCAAGATGCAGTTGAGCTCGTCACCAAATGTGAAGCCTGCCAGTTCCACTCCAAGAACATCCATCAGCCTGCCCAAGCTCTTCAGACGATCCCTTTGTCCTGGCCCTTCTCGGTCTGGGGGCTCGATATCTTGGGCCCCTTCCCCCGTGCTACCAGGGGCTTTGAGTTCTTGTTCGTCACCATCGATAAGTTCACAAAGTGGGCAGAGGTGGAGCCCGTGAGAAAGGTGACCGCATAGTCAGCTATCAAGTTCTTGAAAGGATTAGTGTGCCGCTTCGGGGTGCCTGCCCGGATCATCATCGACTATGGCACCCAATTCAAGAGCCGCGCCTTCATGCAATATGTTCATGCCCTCGGAAGCAAGATCTCATTTGCCTCTGTCGCCTATCCCAGAAGCAATGGACAAGCTGAGAAGGCGAACCCTGAAGTGCTGCGAGGTCTCAAGACAAGAACCTTTGATAGACTACAGAAGTGTGGCGGGCGATGGATCAGCGAGTTGTCGGTGGTTCTTTGGACCCTCAGAATGACACCAAGTCGAGCTACCGGGCAGACTCCCTTCTCCCTAGTCTATGGGGCAGAAGCAGTTATCCCCACGGAACTCATATTCGGATCTCCTCGAGTGCTTGCCAACGATGAAGTAGCGCAGGAATGGCACAGGCGTGACGACGCTGTGCTACTTGAGGAGAACTGTCTCCGGGCCGCTACACGTGCTGCACGCTACCAGCAAGCCCTGCGTCGCTATCACAGCCACATGGCTCGTGCCCGGGGTTTTGAGGAAGGCGACCTTGTCCTTAGGCGTGTTAAGTCCGCCAAGGGTACAAACAAGTTCATGCCGAAGTGGGAAGGCCCTTACCGGGTAGTACGAGTCACCAGACTTGGCGCAGTCCGTCTGGAGACCGAAGATGGCATTCAGTTGCAAAACTCATGGAACATTGAGCATCTCCGTAAGTTCTACCCGTAAGGCGCGGCTGTCGGGCCCTGCCCGCCAGCCACCCTTTTGTATAGGCCTTGCCGCTGTTGGATGTAACCCCTTGTACAAAGCCAGGCCCAGACCCTGAGCAACAGAAATAAACGAAGCACTGGGGGCCCCCAAAACTTGCATGCATGCATAAGCATATCATGAGCATAGCATGATCATGTAGATCAGATTGCACATGGCATCATTTTCATCTGCATTAAATTGCAGGGCTCTTACCGTGGACTTGGTCCCAAAGAAGAGAAATGAGGACGAGCCTATGTGACGATCCTCGGCAAGCCAAACAGCTAAGTTCTCTTCTTATCCTTACGTGTTCTGTAAGTAGAAACTTTTGCGTATGAAAACCTCGTCACCTTTGAAACTTAGGTGCTCCCATCCATTGACTCGAACGTTGCTTCGGTCAGGATTGTCACAGTGGCCTTTGGCGGAGAAGGCTTGGCGGGGGGCTGGTCCCTCTTTGCGATTTGTGCCCGGCAGGCTCAGCCCCACGGCAACAATTCGATGGTACCGGTAGGATAGCCTACCGGGGAAAACTTGTTTACTTTAATTTATAGAGGCATGTCTCCGCTGCATGTATATGTTACATGCACAAGTACCCGGCAAGGTTTATCTTTTTCATTTATATGCTGATTAACAAGTACAAATCTTACAGAACACAGACATGGATAAAGGAGATTACATTATTTAGACTGAAGTCTGGCAAGGGCCTACATATTTTAGATTGAAAAAAGATAAGTGCCCCATAATCCCTTTCTTGTCCCTCTCCTCCTAGGCACTGCGGTGGAAGAGGAAGAGGGCAAAAGGAGTGCCTGAGCAAGACACCCCACTCGACCCCGTCAGGACCTGCCGGGCGCAGCCTGACAAGATCAAGAGTGGCGAGGCTATGAAGGAGAGGAGCGAAAGGAGCAGCTCGGCGGTGCCCTGGTCACCACCTCCAGGACCAGCCAGAAGCCCCAGCAAAAGCACTGGCACGGAGAACCACCGGGGCTCAGCTGGAAGACTGCTGGAGGAGGCGAAGGCACCAAGAGAGCAACCCCCTTCCCGGCAGCCAGGAGGCCAGTGATGATGGTGCCGGGGAGGGAAGGGAAGAGCGGAAAGATGAGGCAGCAGGTCGGCAATACGAGACGATGGCGTCGGTGCCATTGTACTCCGACCTGACGCCCTGCCACCCGCCTTCTCCGTCTTCCCTCGTTCTTTGTTCAACACCACCACTCTAGGAGGACGCCGGCCCCTCGAGCTGTCGCCTCCCCCGAAGATGCTGTGGGCGACGACGGCGTCCGAGACACGCAAGGAGCATCGTTCCCCACCTCGGAGGACAGGAAGGTGCTGCCGTCTTCGACATTCGCCCCGACTTCACCAAAGGGGGCAGTGCTGGGATTACCTAAGGACCCGAGTGCCGCACGCCAGACAGACACTGGGAGCCCTGGGAACTCCGGCGTCAGGGCAGAAAGCCACGGCAGTTCATGGCAAGGCCTAAGGCCACGGACCAGACTCACTCCCCAGGCACCTACACAAGCTTTCGGTGTCATCAACCCCAAGCTCGAGCCCGGGGCCTACCCCCGGTCTCCCCCTCTCAACATTGCAAGAAGAAAGAAGGAAATGACAAGAAGAGGTGCGTGGATGAGCACTTCCGCTTCCCCCCGCCCCCTTTTATAAGCGGGCTGGGGGCTGGGGGCTGATCCATCGGTGGGTAACCACCGTCCATCTCCACCAATCCAAGAAGGTCGGGCCCCTGCCTTGACGCTCTCCCACACCACGCGCCTCCGTTACCTACCCCACTCAATGCATGCAGCATACGTGGCCAGGGATAAGAGCGTGGTGGGAAGAGTGAATTGGCAGTTACTCACCGTGCGTAAAAGTCATTCACGGGACATTACAAGGATGGCCCCACCACAATTGGCGTTACGCGACGCGCGGGAGAACCAGAAACTGACCTGGGCTCAGATTAATGAAGAAGCAAAGAAAATCTCAAGGGACAAGCAACTGCTCCCCTCTTGCCTGTGCACTGGATAGGGCCTACCCCGACGACGCCTGGCAGCGCGTTCGGGCCAGGCCGGGGGGCTCCTGTCGGTGCAACAAACCCTGGGTCTATTGCCCAGACCATGCACAAGCCTGAAAACAGAAAGGTCGCAACGTCCAAGTCCAGACCAAGCCAGGAGAGATCAGCACTTTGAGGAATCAAAGGGCAGATCAAGAGGACCAAGACAAGCTAAATGAGCAAGACACCACTAAGGAGAAACCTCCCTTGCCGAGCAGGGGAGCCCGGCAAGGACGAGGCGGCCTCAAAGTCGAGCCTCAAGATCGTCCTGGCAGGCCTGCCAAGCGCTACGAGGGCAAACTACCCCGCTAAGGCTCTACCGCTCCACCTCACAGCGACGCAAGTAATCGATCGGTGCGGTGTCAAGCTCCCAAGTGACTAAGTGGCTGTTATTTGGTACGTGGTAGCCACTTCCTATAGAAATCACACCCAGATGACACCCGTCCAGAGACATGTCAAGCAGACAAGCGAAAAGGTGGCCGAGGGCATGCCACGATGTGACACTAAGCGGCGCATTTAATGCGCTCTGCTCTGACTGCAGAGTTAGGTATGATAGCATTGTTCGCTATCTAATCAGTACACAATGACTGATTTGCCACTGTGGTGACCCCTTGATCTATAAAAGGAGGGCCATGGCAACCATAGAAAGGATTCGGACTCTTGTACACTCGTACACGCGTAGCTGCCCTCGCCCCGAGGCAATCCTGCCAGGCAAGAGCGCTGCGTTTCCACCACAATCCACCAACCATCCACCAAAGCAGGAGTAGGGTTTTACGCCTCGCGGCGGCCCGAACCTAGGTAAAACTGCCCGTGTGATCTCTGCCGTGCAGCGCTACGTTCTCCGCTCTTTGTGCAATGTGCTCATCCCCCCTGCCGAACCACAAGGGGCTGATGGCCCCATAGGTGGCCGTGGTTTCCCACGACACCGCGTCACGTTTCCCTCGCCAAAACCAACGATGATGAGGTCACCCATTGCAAAAATAAAGAAAATGGGGAAGTTTGTGGAATATTAGTTGGATCAATGGTAAGCGGTATGTTTGTATGAGTAGGCCCGCCTATCACCGCACATTGACGAAAGGCAACAAGGCGGTGATGTTTTTAAAGGTACAATGGTCACCCCAACCCGCTAACGTCGTGATGTGAGAAGATAAGGATGTCCTCTAGCGCATGCTATCTACAACCTTCACTCTTTGTGTGGAGGGGAGGGGGGTCATCTGAAGGGGCGATGAGTGTCAAGCCTCCCTGCCATAGATGACGCCACGGAGGTCACCAGATTCAAAATAAAATAAAAGGGGGAGGTTTTGTTGGGTATGAGTTGGCTCCGCGACACGCATGTCTTGGGTGGGTGGACCCACTTATCGATTCATTTATGTGCTTCTAATCGAAATGGAAGTTATTATGAATGAATATGTTTCTGAACATCTTGCCTCATTGTCCTCACCCCCTTAAGCATCTCTTTTCGCCCTAAATTCTCGTATTCCCGAGCCAAATCAACGTAGATTCGATCTCATCATACACCACACACTACAATTGCACATCCTTACTCTTCTACAAACTGTTGCATCATCAACCATCTCCATGTTTTGATTGCGGCTGGCTGCGAAGGTGAGTGAGGGGTTGGTGATGCAGATGAATTGGGTTGGTGACAATGGTATTGGCAGTGCCGACGTGCCACCGCCACAACATCAACAGATGGAGGATGTGATGGACCACAATGATCCCATGCTACCTGTGCTGCTGAATAATAACCATGAGAGGATGTACGCACTTTACTACTTCTCTCTCCATGGAAATTTATGTATGGCGTAGTAGTGCTCTACTCACTTGCTCATCATTCAGGGGTTTCAAGCGTATATGCGCTATATAAGAATGGAATCAATTCTCACACACTAACCAAGTTGATAACTTTCTCTTGTTTTACAAGGTATTCTATGACATACCTTCAGAAACATTTGGGGAGGGGACACTTGAACGCTTTCTTTATTTGATATTATTTCCTTGTGCTTAAATTGCTAGATTAGAGTATGCGAGAAGGATGGTTGCCAGATTAAAGTATACATGAAGCAGGGAAATGTCGGTTGACTGGCGACGGTGGCTGTTGGGACTTGGTAGGCGGCTTGAGATACTCTTGTTTGAAAAATACCCAAACACAGTGCCGATCTATTTATTCGTGCACCCTTGAGGTGTTGAGATTAGTTCTCAACATTAAATGATGTGGGAACCAAAAGGCCAAAGAATAAGCCAGAGGATGACCGAGCAATTTGGCCAGATTAATTGTGATTTAACCACAAGATTAAGAACTCTTGTTGTTCATGTTATTAAGTACTAACTAGAATGATTTGAACTTGATTACAAGCAATAATAATTAGCTAAACAATGTAAACTCATTTAATTATAGGAAAATGATTTGATGATCCAAAAAGTGTATGGTTCAAGTGGGAATCACATGCATTCAATTTTTTCTTGGGTGGTGGTTCAAGGTAGAGGTGATAAATCTTTGTTTTCCATGTTGTTTAGTAGTAAGTGAAATGATCTAAGATAATACCGTAACCAATATAATTAGCTAAAAAGTGTAACACACACTTAATTACAGGGAAATGGTACGATGATCCAAAAAGTGTATGGTCCAAGTGTAAATGACACACATTTGACTTCTCAAATGTCTAAAGTACAATTTTGATGAAATTAGAGCTCAATTATCTAAGGCCTCGAGGAGCCTTGATGTGAGAAGTGTTCAAATATATTTCCCACTTTTCTTTATTGGTTCGGACTTCTGGATGAACTAGATGGTGCATGAACTTTAGTACCCTACTCCATCATCTTTGGCGGCGATAAGTTTTTCGACAATGCTTTTGGCTTGCATGATTCCACGTCACTGACACACTACTTTAATAAAGCACTACACGTCATACTTAGACGAATGGTCAGACAAGGCGTGTGAACTAGTATCTCGAGATGTAACCACGTTACAACATCCATAATTGCCCCAATTTATGGCGAGTTTGGTGTCCACTTGCGAAATTATGGCATAACTCGTCGCATCATACTTCTCTAGACTGCTCCCCCTTCAAGCTCTCTATGACGAGGAACCTAATTTTGGCGCCATACCAAATTAGGCTATGATGACCGCATCATCCTTACAAATTGTCAGAAATTCTGATATTTGGTACATGCTCATCATCTTTAGCATATGAACATGTATATATAATGATTAAGACCATATGAAGATGTAAACGAACAAGAGTCAGCAATGGTGGATTCTTGATTTGGTCACATATGCCCACCACTATATTGGAGTGATCCATGGAGAAAAAGGTATCAATGCAGCGATGTGAGTCAAGGGATAGTGGTCGATCCTAACCGTTGATGTCATAACATAGGAATAATACAATGTCCTCAAGCATCAGTTTTCGACAACTGCAATTCAGGGAGGGGCTTGGCCTCAAGGGTAGATCCCCGTCATGTGTCCCTCGCAGGCCACTCATTAGGAAAATAAAGAAAATGGGGAAGTTTTGTGGGATATGAGATCAATGGTAATGGGTATGTGTGTATGAGTACGCCCACCAACCACTGCACGGTGACCACACGCAACAAGGTGGTGATGTTTTCAAGGTCCAATGGTCACCCCACCAGCTAATGTCGTGACATGACAAGATTAGGACGTCCTCGAGCACCGCTTTCTACAAGCTGCAATTTTCACCGCGCGCGTGTGTGTGAGTGGGGGATCATCTGAAGAGGTGAGAAGTGTCATGCCTCCTTGTGTGAGACGATGATAAGGAAGTCTAAAAGGGGAAAGATTGGCTGGGTATGATCTGGCTCCACGGCGCGCGTGTGTGGGGTTGGGTTGGCCCACTTGCCGATGTACTTATGTTGTTGTAATCAAAATGGAAGTGATGATGAATGAAAATGTTTTCCGAACATCTCGCCTCATCTATGCATAATCATCCCTTTAAGCATGTCTTCTTGCCATAAATTCTCCTATTCCCGACCCAAATCAACGTAGATTCGATCTCATCGTACACCAGATACTATAGGTGCCAGCCTTCTCCTTCTAGAAACCTTCACAACATGAGTCATCCTCACATTTTGATTGTGGTTGGCTGCAAAGGTGAGCGAGGGATAGGTGGCGCAGATGAATTGGTTTGGCAATAGTGGCACTGAAAGTGTCGACGTGCCACCGCCACAGCATTGATGTGGCTTGAACTACGTCGGTATTTCCCCAAAGAGGAAGGGATGATGCAGCTTAGCTATGGTAGGTATTTCCCTCAGTGATGAGACCAAGGTTATCGAACCAGTAGGAGAACCACGCAACACTATGTAAATGGTACCTGCACACAAAGAACAAATACTTGCAACCCGACATGTAAGAGGGGTTGTCAATCCCTCCCAGGTAAAAAGATAGATAAATTTGTAGTAGATTTGATAAATAGATCTCGAGGAAACGTGAAATAAAATAAATAATAAAAAATTGTAGCAAGGTATTTTTGGGTTTTTGGATTAATAGATCTAAAAATAAAAGCAAATAAAAATAGATCTCGAAGGCAAATATGATAAGGAAGAGACCCGGGGGCTGTAGATTTCACTAGTGGCTTCTCTCGAGAAAAATAGCATACGACGAGTAAACAAATTACTGTTGGGAAATTGATAGAACTTCAAATAATTATGACGATATCCAGGCAATGATCATTATATAGGCATCACATCCAAGATTAGTAGATCGACTCCTACCTGCATCTACTACTATTACTCCACACATCGACCACTATCCAGCATGCATCTAGTGTATTAAGTTCATGGAAAAACGGAGTAATGCAATAAGAACGATGACATGATGTAGATAAGATCTATTCATATAGGAATAGACCCCATCTTGTTATCCTTAATAGCAACGATACATACATGTCATGTCCCCTTCTGTCACTGGGATTGAGCACCGTAAGATCGAACCCATCACAAAGCACCTCTTCCCATGGCAAGAAAAATCAATCTAGTCGGCCTAACTAAACCAAAGATTCGAAGAAGAAATACGAGGCTATAAGTAATCGCGCATATAAGAGATCAAAGAAACTCAAATAACTTTCATGGATAAAAATATAGATCTGATCATAAACTCAAAGTTCATCAGATCCCAACAAACACACCACAAAAAGAGTTACATCAAATAGATCTCCAAGAGACCATTGTATTGAGAATCACAAGAGAGAGACAGGAATCCATCTAGCTACTAACTACGGACCCGTAGGTCTACAATGAACTACTCATGCATCATCGGAGAGGCACCAATGAGGATGATGAACCCCTCCGCGATGGTGTCTAGATTGGATCTATGGTTTCTGGAACTTGTGGTCACTGGAATTGTGTTTCGTCCACTCCCCTAGGGTTTTTGGATTTTCGGTGTACTTATAGAGCAAAGAAGTGGTGCGGGAGGTGACCGAGGTGGGCACAACCCACTAGGGCGCGCCTGGGCCCCCAGGCACGCCCAGGTGGGTTGTGCTCCCCTTGGAGCCCCCCTCTGGTGCTTCTTTGGCCCATCGTGTGTCTTCTGGTCCAAAAAAATTCTCCAAAAAGTTTCGCTGCGTTTGGACTCCGTTTGGTATTGATTTTCAGCGAAGTAAAAAACAAGCAAAAAACAGCAACTGGCACTGGGCACTATGTCAATAGGTTAGTCCCAAAAAATGATAGAAAGTTGCTATAAAATGATTGTAAAACATCCAAGAATGATAATATAACAACATGGAACAATAAAAAATTATAGATACATTGGAGACGTATCAGCATCCCCAAGCTTAATTCCTGCTCGTCCTCGAGTAGGTAAATGATAAAAACAGAATTTTTGATGTGGAATGCTGCCTATCATGTTCGTCACATATTCTTTTCTTTTGTAGCATGGACATTTGGACTTTTATATGATTCAAAGCAATAGTCTAGTTTTGACATGAAGATTTCAATACTCAAGCATATCAACAAGCAACCATGTCTTTCAAAATATCAACACCAAAGCAAGTTATCCCTAGCCCATTATGCTCAATCATTGATCCATTCAAGAAACACACTCGCATATTAGCTACACCCAATGCTCAAGTACCATCATAGTGCCCCTTAGTTGGTGCTTTATAAGAGAAGATGGAGACTCAAATAAAAGTAAAAATTGCATAAAGTAAATAGAAAGACTCTTCGCAGAGGGAAGTAGGGATTTGTAGAGGTCCCAGAGCTGAAAGCGAGAAAGATAGAGATAAAACATTTTGGGTGGCATGCTTTTCCTGTCAACAAAAACGATCGAGTAGTTCCCAATACTTTCCATGCTAGATATATCATAGGCGGTTCCCAAACAGAAAATAAAGTTTATTCCTTTTTCCACCATACTTTCACATTCCACGACGAGTCGTATCCACGGGTACCGTCCATACCAACACTTTCCAAGGAATTTATTATTTGACAACATAAAGTAAATTCATTTTTTATTTCGGTACTGGGCATCCCTAATACCTTTGTCGTACTCTCGTGCAATGACAAGTGAATAAACACTCATCTTGAGAATAACACATCTAGCATGGAAAAATATCAGCCACCCCCTACCGTTTCATGAGCCGTACGAGCACACAAAAAGGAAAATTATTTTGAAAATTAGAGATGGCTCATACAAATTTGCTTAGAACGGCACGGAAATACCGCATATAGGTAGGTATAGTGGACTCATATGGCAAAACTGGGTTTAAGGATATTGGATGCACAAGTAGTATTCCTACTTAGTACAAGAGAAGGCTAGCAAAAAGATTGAGAAGCATCCAACCAAGAAATGAAAAATCTCATAAGCGAGCGTTAAGCATAACTAACACCGAATAATGCACCACAAGTAGGATGTAATATCATTGCATAACTATTGACTTTCGTGCTTGCGTAGGGAATCACAAACCTTAACACCAATATTCTTACTAAAGCACAATTACTCATCAATATGACTCACATATTATATCATCATATCGCAAAACTATTACAAAGAATCAAGTTTATTTTGTCCAATGATCTTCATGAAAGTTTTTATTATATCCCTCTTGAATATCTATCACTTTGGGACTAATTTCATATGTTGCTTTTGATAGCTCAAACAAATATAAGTGAAGAACATGAGCATAAAAAAAATTCTTCTCTCAAAATAATTTAAGTGAAGCATGAGAGAATTTCTTAATTTTTTTTACTAACTCTCAAATAAATCTAAGTGAAGCATGAGAGCATTTCTTCAAAAATACTAGAGCACACCGTGCTCAAAAATATATAAGTGAAGCACTAGAGCAATTCCATAGCTCAAAAAGATTTAAGTGAAGCACAGAGAGCAATTCTAACAAATCATAGCATAATTCTGGCCCTCTCAAATAGGTGTGTCCAGCAAGGATAGATGACACAAAATAAAAAGCAAAACAAGCAAAGACTCATATAATACAAAACGCTCCAAGCAAAACTCATGATATGTGACGAATAAAAATATAGCTCCAAGTAAAATACCGATGGTCGTTAGAAGAAAGAGGGGATGCCACTCAGGGGCATCCCCCAGCTTAGTTGCTTGTTCCTTTTTGGATAATAATTTGGGGTGCCGTGGGCATCCCCAAGCTTAGGCCCTTCTTACTCCTTATTCCTTCATCCATCGTGATCTCACCAAAAACTTGAAAACTTCAATCACACAAAACTTAACAAAACCTTCGTGAGATCCGTTAGTATAAGAAAACTAATCTTTACTTTAAGTACTGTAGAAAACCCATTCAATTTTTTTGTTGCATTATATCCAATGTATTATAACTTTACCATGGCTTATACCCCCCGATACAAACCATAGATTCATCGAAATAAGCACACAATGCAAAGAAAATAGAATCTGTCAAAAATAGATCATTCTATAAAGATGCGAATTGTTCTCATACTTCTCTAACTAAAAAATTCTGAAAAATTATGACAACGGAGGCAATTTGTATATCAATCTTGTGTAAAAATTTCAGAATTTTTCGTCGGTTCTCTGATTTTAAACAATTATTTTACTGTATGCAAATGTTTCTGTTTTCCAACAAGATCAAATCAACTATCACCAAAGCTATCCCAAAGGCTTTACTTGGCACAAACACTAATTAAAACATAAAAAACACAATCATAACAGTAGCATAATTTTGCAAACACTCAAGAATAGAAAGACAAAGAGAAAAATAAATTTTATTCATTGGGTTGCCTCCAAACAAGCGTCATCGTTTTACGCCCCTAGCTAGGCATAAAGCATAGATTCAAGTATTATCATCTTTATTTCTAGATCCATAGGATGCCCTCATAATTGATTCATAAGGTCGGAAGTATTCCATACCCTTCCTTAGTGGAAATTGAAATTTAATATTGCCTTCTTTCATATCAATAACGACACCAATAGTACGTAAAAACGGTCTACCAAGTATAATTTGACAAGACTGATTGCAATCAATATCAAGAATAATAAAATCTATGGGCACATTGTTCCTATTTGCAAGAATAAGAACATCATTAATTCTTCCCAAACGCTTTTTAATAGTAGAATCCGCCAAGTGCAAATTTAAAGAACACTCTTCAATATTGGTAAGACCAAGCACATCACATAAAGACTTCGGAATTGTGGAACACTAGCACCCAAGTCACATGAAGCAAAACACTCATAATTTTTAATCTTGACTTTGATAGTAGGTTCCCATTCATCATGTAATTTTCTAGGAATTGAAATTTCTAATTCCAACTTTTCTTCAAAAGCTTTCATCATCGCATCAACAATATGTTTAGTAAAAGCTTTATTTTGTTCATAGGCGTGGGGTGAATTTATCATGGATTGCAACAAAGAAATACAATCAATCAAAGAGCAACTATCATAATTAAATTCTTTGTAATGCAAAAGAGTGGGCACATCGCTAGTTAAAGTTTTGACATCTCCAAACCAACTTTTATCAATTTTTTCAACAAGATTTTCACCCTTTATATTATCGGGACGCCTTCTAACTAAAGTTGACTCTTCTTCAGTCCCTTTATTATCAATTTTAATTTTACTAAACAAGGAATCAATATAAGAAACTCCAATCATTTTAAGATCTTCATCATTTTTATGAAAGCAATCACTAGAAAACACTTTTTCTAAAAATTCTATCTAGCTCTAAGCATAGCGGTTCTTTTCTTGCTTTCATCCATAGAAACATATAAAGCTTTAATTGATTCTTAAACCTTAGGCACAAAAGCTTTCAACTTGAGATTTTCTACATCATGAGAAATTCTATCAATGCTTCTAGACATATCATCAATCATATTCAACTTTTCTTCTATCGTATTATTGAAAACTTTTTGAGCATTGATAAATTCTTTAATATTATTCTCAAGATCAGAGGTGTTCCTATTATTATTATAAGAAGGATTACCATAGGAATTACCGTAATTATTAGAGGAATTTCCTGGAAAAGGTCTAGGATTAAAATTACCTCTATAAGCATTGTTATTAAAATTGTTTCGCAAGAAAAAATTCACATCTACGGCATCACTATTTTGCTCAATCAAAGTAGACAAAGTCACATCATTAAGATCAATAGGAGCACTTTTATTAGCAACTAATTTCATAAGAGCATCAACTTTTTCACTCAAAGAATTTATTTCTTCAACAGAATTAACTTTTTTACTACTAGGAGCTCTTTCGGTATGCCATTGTGAATAATTTGCCATAATATTATCAAGCAATTTAGTAGCTTCACCCAAAGTAATTTCCATAAAAGTACCACCCGCGGTGGAATCTAAAAGATTTCTAGAGACAAAATTCAATCCCGCGTAAAATTTTTGTATGATCATCCAAAGATTCAAACCATGAGTAGGACAATTTCTTAGCATCAATTTCATTCTTTCCCAAGATTGCGCAACATGTTCATGCTCAAGTTGCTGAAAATTCATGATCTGAGTTCTAAGGGAAATAATTTTCGCGGGCAGAAAATACTTAGTAATAAAAGCATCTTTGCACTTATCCCAAGAATTGATACTATTGCGAGGCAAAGAAGAAAACCAAATTTTTGAATGATCTCGCAAAGAAAACAGAAATAATTTCAACTTCACAATATCATTGTCCACATCATTTTTTCTTTTGCATATCGCATAATTCTACGAATGTGTTAAGATGGGATGCGGCATCCTCATTAGGAGTACCGGAAAATTGATCTTTCATAACAAGATTCAACAAAGCAGCAATAATATCACAAGACTCTGCACTAGTGGCGGGAGGAGCAATCGGAGTGCTAATAAAATCATTATTATTTGTATTGGAAAAATCGCACAACTTGGTATTTTCTTGAGACATCACAACTACGCAAACAAGAATGCACCCAAAAAAACAGATCTGACGAGAAAACGGCGAACGAAAAAGAGGGCGAATAAAACAGCAAATTTTTGTGAAGTGGGGAGATGAAAACAAGAGGCAAATGGTAAATAATGTAAATTGCAAGGAGATGATATTTGTGTTTAGGAACCTGATAGATGTTGATGATGTCTCCCCGGCAACGGCGCCATAAATTTCTTTTGATGCGGCTTCAACTATGTCGGTATTTCCCCAAAGAGGAAGGGATGATGCAGCACATCTACGGTAGGTATTTCCCTCAGTGATGAGACCAAGGTTATCGAACCAGTAGGAGAACCACGCAACACTATGTAAATGGTACCTGCACATAAAGAACAAATACTTGCAACCCGACGTGTAAGAGGGGTTGTCAATCCCTCCCGGGTAAAAAGATAGATAAATTTGTAGTAGATTGGATAAATAGATCTCGCGAAAACGCGAAATAAAATAAATAATAAAAAATTGCAGCAAGGTATTTTTGGGTTTTTGGATTAATAGATCTAAAAACAAAAGCAAATAAAAATAGATCTCGAAGGCAAATATGATAAGGAAGAGACCCGGGGGCCATAGATTTCACTAGTGGCTTCTCTCGAGAAAAATAGCATACGGCGGGTAAACAAATTACTGTTGGGCAATTGATAGAACTTCAAATAATTATGACGATATCCAGGCAATGATCATTATATAGGCATCACGTCCAAGATTAGTAGACCGACTCCTGCCTGCATCTACTACTATTACTCCACACATCGACCGCTATCCAGCATGCATCTAGTGTATTAAGTTCATGGAAAAAAGGAGTAATGCAATAAGAACGATGACATGATGTAGACAAGATCTATTCATGTCGGAATAGACCAAATCTTGTTATCCTTAATAGCAACGATACATACGTGTCATATACCCTTCTGTCACTGGGATTGAGCACCGTAAGATCGAACCCATCACAAAGCACCTCTTCCCATGGCAAGAAAAATCAATCTAGTCGTCCTAACTAAACCAAAGATTCAAAGAAGAAATACGAGGCTATAAGTAATAATGCATATAAGAGATCAAACAAACTCAAATAACTATCATGGATAAAAAATAGATCTGATCATAAACTCAAAGTTCATCGGATCCCAACAAACACACCGCAAAAAGAGTTACATCAAATAGATCTCCAAGGGACCATTGTATTGAGAATCACAAGAGAGAGAGAAAGCCATCTACCTACTAACTACGGACCGTAGGCCTACAATGAACTACTCACGCATCACCAGAGAGGCACCAATGAGGATGATGAACCCTCCGTGATGGTGTCTAGATTGGATATGTGGTTTCTGGAACTTGTGGCGGCTGGAATTGTGTTTTGTCCACTCCCCTAGGGTTTTTAGATTTTCTGGGTATTTGTAGAGCAAATAGGTGGTGCGGGAGGCGGCCGAGGTGGGCACAACCCACCAGGGCACGCCCAGGTGGGTTGTGCTCCCCTCGGAGCCCCCATCTGGTACTTCCTTGGCCCATCGTGTGTCTTCTTGTCCAAAAAAGTTCTCCAAAAAGTTTCACTGCATTTGGACTCCGTTTGGTATTGATTTTCGTCGAAGTAAAAAACAAGCAAAAAATAGCAACTGGCATTAGGCACTATGTCAATAGGTTAGTCCCAAAAAATGATATAAAGTTGCTATAAAGTGATTGTAAAACATCCAAGAATGATAATATAACAGCATGGAACAATAAAAAATTATAGATACATTGGAGATTTATCAAGCGTTAGCATATGGAGGATGTGATGGGCCTCAACGATTCCATGCTAACTGTGTGGCGTACCAATAACAACGACATGATGTATGCACTTTACTACTTCTATTTCCGTAGAAATTTATGTACGGCGTAGTAGTGCTCTGATCACACTTTCATCATTCAGGGGTTTCAAGATTATATGCTCTATATAACAATGGAATCAATTCCCGCACGCTACCAAAGTTGATAGCTTTCCCTTGTTTTGCGAGATCTTCTGTGACATACTTTCATAAACCCTTAGGGTGGGCAGACTTCAATGCCTTCTTCATTTGATATTATTTCCTTGTTCTTGAATTGCCATATTAGAGTATTCGAGAATTAGAGTTGCCATATTAAAGTATACAGGAAGAAGGGGAAGGCCGGCTGACTAGCAGCGGTGGCTGCCGGACCTTGCTAGGTGGCTTGACAGAGTCTTGTTTGAAAACACCCAAACATGATGCCACTCTATTTACTCGTGCACCCGTGAGGGAGTCGAGATTAATTCTTGACATTAACTGATGTGGGAACCAAAATGCCAACTAAGTAAACATGAGGATGACCGAGCAATTTGGGCGGATTAATGGAGGGAAACTGAGAAGATTAAGAACTCTTGTTGTCTATGTTATTAAGTACTAACTAAAATGATTTAAACTTTATTACAAGCAATAATAATTAGCTAAACAATGTAAACACATATAATTATAAGAAAATGATTTGATGATCCAATAAGTGTTTGGTTCATTTGTGGATGACGCACATTCAATTTCCTTTCTTGGGTGGTGGTTCGAGTTAGAGGTGATAAAGCTTTGTTTTCTATGTTGTTTAGTAGTAAGTGAAATGATCTAAGATAATATTGAAACAATATAATGTAAAACACACTTAATTACCAGGAAATGATACAATGATCCAAAAGTGTATGGTCCGAGTGTAAATGACACACATTCGAGTTCTGAAGTATATGTACTATAATTTTGATGAAATTAGAGCTCAAGTATCTAAGGCCTAGAGGAGCCTTGATGCGAGGAGGAGTGTTGAAATATATTTCCCATCTTACTCCATCGGTTCGGACTTTTGGATAAAGTAATGTTGCATGAACTCGATACCCTACTCCGTCATCTTTGGCCTCGACAAGGTTTTCGACAATGCATTTTGGCATGCATAATTGCACGTCACTGACACACAACTTCAATAAAGCACCACATGTTATACTTATCCGAACGATCAGATAAGGCACATGAACTAGTGTCTCGAAATGTAACCATGTTACGATATCCATGATTGCCCCAAGATATGGTGATTTTTGTTTCCACTAGCAAATTTATGGCACAACTCGTCGCACCACACTTCTCTAGACTGCTCCCGCTTCAAGCTCTCTATGACGTGGAACCTAATTTTGGTGCCATTCCAAAAAAGGTAATGCTGGCCACATTGGTCCTTACAGATCGGCAGGAATTCCAATATTTGGTAGATGCTCATCACCCTTGTGTGATTCAAGGCAGAGGTGAAAACTCTTCGTGTCTATGTTGTCTAGTGTGAGTATTTTAAATGATCTAAGGTATGACTACAACAAATATAATGATCTAATCTATAGGAAGATGCTACTCACAGAAGATGATCCAAAATTTGTATGGTTCGGGGGAAAGTAGCACACATTTGAATCCTCAAATATTCATAGTATAATTTATCAAGAATACAAGAGCTTTATCATAGGTTATATAATCTACTATAACTAACAAAGCATAGAGTGGGGCAAAACGCTACCTAGAATCATTGCATTCTATCTTCTTATCATATATTATTAGTTAACTTAAGTAACCTTATCTTGATGAGACTACTTTTCTTGACAACATTCTCTTGACTTTGATAAGGTAACAACTCCATGGTACTTAAGAGCTATGGATACTCTGATTTCCTAGAAAATAAATAAATAGATACTCTGATTTGTTACTCTCTGTAATCTTACTCCTAAATTTGATTGACATAGCGATCAGACTGGAGCACAACACCACGATAGTGCATTTTTTTAATACAGGGCAAAAAGACTTATGTTTTCTCAAATTAAGAGGTGTGAGTTGCCCAGTAAATTAGTGAAAACGGGTGAAAACCATTACTAACACACCCATGTTACCGTCATGGAGCACAACCACAAATTAGGTACTACTGGCCGACCTGACTACCGATATAGATGCCACAAAATGATTGAGAAGAAAACACACGTCGAGCGTACCTACAAGAGTCATATTCATCACTCTCTCCTTGCCCAAGTGCCTGCCAAGCTACTTTGACTTCACTATAGAGCATGTCCAATGACGATCCCCAAAATAACTACACGGAGCCCCAGATGGCCTAAGCTATAATTCAGCCACATGCACCAAAGATAAGTAGCTTCAATTTTGTTGATTCCATGATGACAGGATAACCCCTGGAGGCCAAGCGCAACCCAAGCTCATTTAAACGCCATCATCATTGCTAGACACATCACGACAACCTTAGGACAGTCGACTCGGCAACCACACGACCAAATCCCCAAGGATTGTGCATTTGTTTTGTACGCGCGTGACCTTTTTATCGGAGCGTGCTGCTATGCTCGAATAATTCCTCCAATCAAGTTAAAGGGTAGGATGATCATTGAGATTTGTAAGGCCATTACAATTAAAGTGTGATATAATCTTGGCATAGTAAAGCATAGATAAATTGTGGGGTGTCTCTCCGATTGGATGCGGATGGGCAGGTGGGCATGATCTCTGCATGAGACTACATGCCTGGATGCATGTCTGAGGGATGCGAGATTTTTTTCCTGGTATCAACTGATGCGGGAACCAAAAAGCTAGTGAATGAATCCGGGACTACCAAGCAATTTGGGTATGTAGCAAGCAAAGCATGCTCGCTGATGGGCAGATTCCAATTACGAAATCCTCGGATTGGGTCCTCCACATAATTGTAGGTGCATAATGGTCGATGAAAAGTGTGGTTGGCGGCACACAACTGTGACCGTTAGTACAATTAGTTACCATAGAAGATCTAGACTCGAGATCCTCACGTGTTATGTCTTGATCTTGCCATTCTGCCCCATGGCCCTAGAATACCAAACGAGGGAGTTCTACGTAAGACATATCCAAAGTGCTCTTAAAATATATTAAAACATTGTTGTAGTTGCCGTTAGTTTGAATTGATATATCACTGTGACAAACTACACTGAGGCCGCATAGGATCACTAGCATCGCTCTTGTTTCATTTTTCCTCCCGTGTCCGGTTCAAGTTGGCGGCGAGAGCGAGTGGCAACTATAAGAAAGGGAGAGCATTGCTATGGTTTCATTTTGGAGACGTGAGTACAAATCCCCAAGGACGTGAGATATAATGACCAAAACGATGACTGAGAAGACCATTTTATGTCTATTGAAACTTCTTTTGCCTTATCTTCACAACACTTACAAGCCACGGGCTATTGCAAGGCAAAAAAACCCACAATGGGCAAGCAATGACATGACAAGTTGCCATTTTTTTATGAAGCAGCCACAACCTCAGAGTACTATCTAATTTTGAAAGTACTTTTATTCGGAATTCAAATAATAGTGTCATCATGGTTGCCATTTGTATCTCCATGCGGATAATTTGAAATACCTGATATTCGTTTTCAAACCTACATGGCAAAGTCAACATCATACTTGAACTCAAATGAAAATTAATTTGGGAAATATCTAGATTATTTTTATAAATACCAATACTCTTAGAAGTGTGATATTGATTTCTAAAGGGAATATGGATACGAAAAGTTGTATATGATTTTTCTACATTAGCCTGTTTTAACAATTCTAGTCCATATGCTAGCCATGCAATGTAGAAACCGAGGATGTGGTAAAAATTTACTTTTTGTGTGACCCAACCTAGAAACTATTATGCATTATAATGGTATTTATCTGTCTACCAGTCTTTCATTAACTTATTGTATTTCATGACTCGATCATTTTGTGTCATAGAATTACTGAACTATTTCTTTTGCTTATTACTTTGATAGATTGTAAGATATACATATCCATTTTGGTTGAGAAAATATTGGATCTGTATATGTATTCGAGTAACATCTATTTCACAGTCACGCCCGATAATGTATTTAATTGTAGTCGCTTTTAAATTATGTTAAGTAAGTGGAATAGATAGTATCTAAACCAACTGCATCGAGAACAAGATAGAATCACTAGGAGTACTAAGGAACTTGGAGCATATTTCAGAAAAGCCAAGACAAAATAAAAACCGAGGAAGTGGTACTGAATATCAAGGAGGTGCTCACGCGAGGCGTTTATCAGAGGGCATGGGTGGAATCCTTTGGCTAGTATAATTTGTTAATGATATGCTTCTGCCTTGCTTAATTTTGGTTGTGGTGGTTCGTTTTGGGAGCTTTTTTCTAGTGGTAGATTTAACTTTGTGGTGATCCTGTGTATTTCTCACGCTGATTAAAGCTGCCTGCGTGGGGTTTTACAGAATGTTTTGCCTGATTGGTTGTCTTTGGGCTTTATGTTTCCCATCCCCCCTTCCCGTGGAGTTTTCTTTTGAGTAGCTTTTCTTGGCTTGTAAAATGGTGGTGGTTCCTTTAATGAAAATCGACAAGACAACTTTTTTTTCAAAAGTACGTCCATAGATTGTAATATATACATTCTGTTTTGGCTGAGTAAATATCCGATTCGTATATGTATTCGAGTAACTTCTATTTCACATTCATATCCGATAGCAACTTTATTTGCAGTTGCTTTTAAATTATGAAAAAAAATGGAAAAGACACTATATGGACCAACTAAACCAAGGATGACATAGAATCACTAAGAGTACTGAGGAAACTTAGCATATTGTAGAAAAGCCAAGGCAGAAGAATAACTGAGGGAGGAGTCTGAGGCAGAAGATCAAGGCGGTGATGGCGCAAAGCACGTCCCAAAGGGCATGGGTGGTATCCCTTGACTAGAAGAATTTTTCAATGATATGCTTCTGCCTTGCTTGATTTTGAGTGTTGTGACTTGTTTTGGGAGCTTTTTTCTAGCGGTAGTTTGAACTTTGTAGTGATGCTGCGTAGTTGTCACACTGATTAAAGTTGCCTGCGTGCAGTTGGTCCAGAATGTTTTGCCTAACTAGTTGTTCTGGGCATTATGTTTCCCTTCCCACTTCATGCGGGGTTTCCTTTCGAGTTATTCTTCAATGGAGATCGACAAGGAGGTTCGTTGTTTAAAAAAAAATGTCGACAGATGTAATATATACATATCCGTTTTGGTGGAGTAAATATCCAATCCATATATGTATTCGAGTAACTTTTGTTTCACATTTCATACCCAATAGCGTCTTTATTTGCATGCGCGATCTGCGCACGGGACTACATGCATGTGTGCATGTGTGAGTAATGCGAGATTGATTTTTTCCATAAATTGATGTGGGAATAAAAAAGCTAGCGAATGATGTGGATGAAACGAGTGGTTGGGGGCACATGGTAGAGAATGCTACTGTAGTATAGTTACCACAGAGTATCTGGATCCGAGATCCTCACAGGTTTTGCCTTGATCTTGCAGTTTAGCCCCTGGCCCTATAATCCAGAATGAGGGAGTAATACGTAAGACATTTCTAGAGCGCTCATAAAATAAATTTAAAAAAGTTGTCTAAATTGCCATTCAATTGATTTTTTAACTGGAAAAACGTAGTAATGCATTAAGGCCCGTTCGGTTTGGCTTTTTTAGACGGATTCCGCTGCATAGTAGCCAAATCTTAACCAAAGAGCGAACCGACCAACCTCGATTCTAGCAAAGCGAAGCCAAAAATACATGTACCAACGGCAACAACCCACGAGGTGCTTTTCTGGCTTTCACTGCGTACCTCTTTGAACCTACCCTTGATGCTTTGGTAAAATTACCCACCTTTGCCACTGGATGGGTCGACCAAGAGGACAGGCCCGATCCCAGGAACCATGATAGAACTTTTCTCGCCTCTCGTCTCCATCGCTCACATTTGTTTAGCTTGGATTGCCTTGCAAAGTTCCCCCCTTTTCCATTCGAGCACAGTGTCCCTTTTCGCAGGGGATCATATCATGGAGACCAACAAACACTGAGAAGGCATAGGGATCACTACCATGCACACTTGCGTCATTTTTTATTGGGTGGTATGTGGTTCAAGTTAGAGGAGATAAATCTTTGTTTTCTATGTTGTTTAGTAGTAAGTCAAATGATCTAATATAAGACTGTAAACAATATAATTAGCTAAGTAGTGTAAAACACACTTATTTACATTGCAAATGGTACGATGAACAAAAAATGTATGGTCCGAGTGTAAATGACACACATTCGAGTTCTCAAATATCTACACTATAATTTTGATGAAATTAGAGCTCTATATCTATGGCTTGGCCTTGATGTGAGAAGGAGTGTTGAAATATATTTCCCACCTTTCTTCAGATGTTCGTACTTTTGGATGAACTAGATGGTGCATGAACTCAATACCCTACTCCAATATCTTTGGTCGCGACAAGGTTTTCTAGAATGGGTTTTGGCATGCACAATTCCATGTCACGGACAAGCAACTTCAATAAAGCACTACATGTCGTCGTTAGACAAACAATCAGACAAGCAGCCTGAACTAGTGTCTCGAGATGGAACCACGTTATGCCATCCATGATTGCCCACAAGATATGTCAACTTTGGTTTCCACTCGGGAAATTATGGCACAACTCATCGCACCACACTTATCTACATTGCCACTGCTTCAAGCTCTCTATGATGTGGAACTTAATTTTGGTGCCATTCCAAATAAGGCCATGTCAACCGTATCAATCCTGACCGATCGATTGGAATTCCAATATTTGGTACATGCTCATCACATTTAGCAGATGAACCTGTAGAATGACGAAGACCACATGAAGATGCACGAACAAGATTCAAGAATGGGGGATTGTTGATTGGTTCACATACCCCCACGACTATCCTGGAGGTATGCATGGTGAAGAAAGGTATCAAGGCGATGATGTAAGACAAGAGATAGTGGTTGACCTCATGAATACAATGTCCTCAAGCGTCACTTTTTGACAACTGCAATTTTGGGATTGGCTTGGCCTCATGGGTAGATCCGCGTCACATATCCCTCGCCAAAACCAACGATAATGAGGTCACCCATTGTAAAACTAAAGAAAATGGGGAAGTTTGTGGAATATGAGTTGGATCAATGGTAAGGGGTATGTTTGTATGAGTAGGCCCGCCTTTCACAGCACATTAACAAAAGGCAACAAGGCGGTGATGTTGTTCAAAGTACAATGGTCACCCCAACCCGCTAATGTCGTGACGTGAGAAGATAAGGATGTCCTCTAGCGCATGCTATCTAGAACCTGCAATTTTCACTCTTTGTGTGGAGGGGAGGGGGGTAGTATGAAGGGCGATGAGTGTCATGCCTTCCTGCCACAGATGATCCCACGGAGGTCACCAGATTCAAAATAAAATAAAAGGGGGAGGTTTTGTTGGGTATGAGTTGGCTCCGCGACCCGCATGTCATGGGTGGGTGGACCCACTTCTCGATTCATTTATGTGCTTGTAATCGAAATGGAAGTTATTATGAATGAATACATTTCTGAAAATCTCGCCTCATTGTTCTCATCCCCTTAAGCATCTCTTCTCGCCTTAAATTATGGCATAACTCGTCGCATCATACTTCTCTAGACTACTCCCCCTTCAAGCTCTCTATGAAATGGAACCTAATTTTGGTGCCATACCAAATAAGGCTATGATGACCGCATTGATACATCTCCGTCGTATCTATAATTTTTGATTGTTTCATGCCAATATTATACAACTTTCACATATTTTTGGCAACATCTTATATGATTTATTGGACTAACCTATTGATCTAGTGCCCAGTGCCAGTTCCTATTTTTTGCATGTTTTTTGTTTTGCAGAAAATCCATATCAAACGAAGTCCAAACGCGATAAAAATTTACATAGAATTATTTTGGAATATATGTGATTTTTGGGACTTGGATTCAACGCAAACGGGGGCCCACAGCCCCCACAAGACACCAGGGCGTGCCCTAGGGGCCAGGCGCGCCCTAGTGGGTTGTGCCCTCCTCGGATGTCAGTTGGAGCTCTACTTCGGGCGTAAGGAAGCCAATATACGAAAAACAATTGTGTGAAAATCTCAGCATAATCGGAGTTACGGATCTCCGGGAATATAAGAAACGGTTTTCGGCCAGATTTGGGGAACGCGAAACAGAAGAGAACAGAGAGGGTGATCCAATCTCGGAGGGGCTCCCGCCCCTCTGCCGCCATGGAGGCCATGGACCAGAGGGGGGACTCTCCTCCCATCTAAGGGGGAGGCCAAGGAAGAAGAAGAAGGAGGGGTGCTCTCTCCCCCTCTCTTTCGGTGGCGCCGGAGTAACGCCGGGGCAAGGATCATGACGACGATCTGCATCAACAATCTTGCTACCGTCAACACCAACTCTCTCCCTCTCTATGCAGCGGTGTAACACCTCTCTTCCCCGCTGCAATCTCTACTTAAACATGGTGCTCAACTCCATATATTATTTCCCAATGATATTTGGTTATCCTATGATGTTTGAGTAGATCCGTTTTGTCCTATGGGTTAATCGTGATCTTGGTTGGTATGATTGTATATTATATTTATGGTGCTGTCCTATGGTGCCCTCCGTCTCGCGCAAACATGAGGGATCCCCGCTATAGGGTGTTGCAATATGTTCATGATTCGCTTATGGTGGGTTGCGAGAGTGACAGAAGCTTAAACCCGAGTAAGTGGGTTGTTGCGTATGGGATAAAGAGGACTTGATACTTAATGCTATGGTTGGGTTTCATGACCTTAATGATCTTTAGTAGTTGCGGATGCTTGCTAGGGGTCCAATCATAAGTGCAAATGATCCAAGTAGAGAAAGTATGTTAGCTCATGCCTCTCCCTCATATAAAATTACAAGAATGATTACCGGTACTTGTTATCGATTGCCTAGGGACAAATGACTTTCTTGTTGACAAAAGCTATCCACTTTTATTACCTTGCAATTTATCCGTAGTTTTATTCTCGCAAAGTACTTGTAGTTTTATTCTTGCAAAATAGTTTCATACTTGTTCTAGGTAAAGCAAACGTTAAGTGTGCGTAGAGTTGTATCGGTGGTCGATAGAACTTGAGGGAATATTTGTTCTGCCTTTAGCTCCTCGTTGGGTTCGACACTCTTATTTATCGAAGAAGGCTACACACGATCCCCTATACTTGTGGGTTACCAAGACCTTTTTCTGGTGCCGTTGCCGGGGAGCAATAGTGTGGGGTGAATATTCTCGTGTGTGCTTGTTTGCTTTATCACTAAGTAGTTTTTATTTCCTGTTCTAAGTTGTTCTCTATCTTTAGTTATGGATATGGAACACGAAGTACCAAAAAAATTAGTTGTACTTGCTACTCATGGAGATGGGGAACCTCCTAAAACCATCGATGCTCGTTATGTGCAAAATATTATGCACTACTTTGATAATCCTGAGAAAGCCCCATTCAACATGATAATGGGAGACACGTTGGATCAACGTGAATACTTTAGGGATTATCACTTGACACAAAAAGAGAAATTGTTATGGGATCAAATTGATATGTTGCATTGGTATGCTTGGAATTTATGCCAGAGATATGATTTTACTTGTTGCTCTAGGATGAATGCTCCACACCTTCCCTTTTCATGCAAGTTTAATGATAATGAAACTTTGGCTTCTTATGCCAATGGTAGATATGATTATTTTGATGTGGAACGAATAGAAGAATTTGTTGCTTTTAAGGGAGCTTATGAAATTGAATATTTGTTTTTAAAGTACGAAGCTTTTGATGATGATGTTTATAGACCTGAAAATTTTGCCATCCTTAAATATTGCTATGAAAATTATAAATACAATTCTAATATTGATATATTTATTGAGAAAGTCTCCGCTGTCCAAGAAGAGACTAATATTTTGCAGGAGTCTATGGAAGAAGAAATTGATGAAACTGTGAGCTCATTGGATGAAAAAGATGATGAGGAGAGCGAAGAACAAAAGGAGGAAGAGCGGATTAGCTACCCGTGCCCACCTTCTAATGAGAGTAACTCTTCAACTCATACATTGTTTAATTTCCCTTCGTTCTTACCGAAGGATGAATGCTATGATAATTGCTATGATCCCGTTGATTCGTTTGAAATATCCCTTTTTGATGAACTTGATGATTGCTATGCTTATGGCCTTGATGCCAATATGAATTATGCTTATGGAGATGAACTTGCTATAGTTCCTTATGTTAAGAATGAAATTGTTGCTATTGCACCCACACATGATAGTCCTATCATCTTTTTGAATTCTCCAAACTACACTATATCGGAGAAGTTTGCTCTTATTAAGGATTATATTGATGGGTTGCGTTCTACTGTTGCACATAATAATTTTGATGAATATAATATGCATGTGCTTGCTGCTCCTACCACTACTAGGAAAAGGGCTATAGCTGATATGGACATTAATGGCGCACCATGTATGTGGTGCGGCACTGCTATATAGCAGTGGGGCACCAGATACAGGTGCGCCATTAGTGTCCTCATTACTAATGGCGCACCAGACACACGGTGCGCCATTACTAGCAAATTTTTTTTTCCAAAACTATTAATGGCGCACCAGGGCACAGTGCGCCATTACTAGTTTCAACTATTAATGGCGCACCAGGGCACAGTGCGCCATTACTAGTTTCAACTATTAATGGCGCACCACAGGCTCCGTGCGCCACTACTAACATTTTTTTTTATTTTTTTTTCAAAACTAGTAATGGCGCACCTGTGTGAAGTGCGCCATTACTAGTTCAAACTAGTAAAGGCGCACCACAACCACGGTGCGCCACTACTAACAATTTTTTTTTTTTGCAAAACTAGTAATGGCGCACCCCTAACTGGTGCGCCATTAGTAACCAGGGTTACTAATGGCGCATTTTTAGGTGGTGCGCCATTAGTAACCTGAGACCAGCTAGATATTTTGGACAGCCACCTACCACACTCACTTTCCCCACTTCATTCTCTCCACCTCCTCCTCAAAGCTTGTCTCGGCTGCCTCCTCCTCCTCACCTCATTTGCACCATAGATTCACCCAAATTAAGTGGTTAAATTACCTTTTTTTGATAGGTAAGTAAGGGGAAAGCTTTCTTTAATTATGTTGTAGATCTACTTTTTTCTCCCTCCAACAACGTGCACATGCACTTTTTATGGCCTAGATCTATGTATGTTTGTGGTGTTGCATATGTTTGTGGTGTTGCATATGTTTGTGTTTGTAGGTACCGGTATTTGAAATGCGATAGTTGCCAATATTTTGCCGGAATGTTGATTCATTTCCGTTTCGGCGAGAATTTGGCACTGTGCATTCTTTTTGGTCCTATTTTTAGGCAAAGTCATGCCAAATTTTTTCTTGGTTCTAAAATATCGTTTTGCTCTCCCCCGCAGGCGACCATGGTCCACATGATGACCGAAGGCATTGTGAATAGGTTTTTGAGCTCCGCGAAGGCCGAGATGCTTCAAAAGAACGAGACGGAGATAAGATGTCCGTGTCGAAGATGCAAGCTGAAGAGCCTTATTACGGACCCGGATTCCGGACAGGTGCGGGACCACCTGCTCTTGCGTGGTTTCATGGATGGCTATCGGTGGCAAGGTGATGAAGATGACTATGAAGTCGTCCATGGGGGCCGGGCAAGAAATGAGGAAGGGCAGCAAGACAACCACGGTGGCGAGGGCGGGCGAGAAGACAAAGAATCTCCAGGACATGATCACGACGGTGATGCAGTACACAGTCATCATGTAGAAGATGCCGGACATGATGATGAGGAAGATCAAGACGAAGGGCATGATCATGAAGATGAAGATGCCGGAGCAGACGACGATGGACCATCGATGGGCTGGGTGCAGGACCCTCATATTCAAGAGCTGCTTCTCAAGCAGACGGATAACGCAAGAGCTGCCGCCCGAGAGAAAGCCAAGCTGGATCAACTGGAGATAGACGCGGTTACTCCATTGTATGAAGGATGCAGGCCCGAGGATACCCGCCTGAAAGTAACGTTCATGGCTCTGGAGATGAAGGTAAAACACAAAATGACCGACGCATGCTTCGACGAGAACATGTCATTCTGGCACAAACGTCTTCCCAAGGGGAACAAGTGCCCGACCAGTTTCGAGGAGGCAAAGAAAATCATGTGTCCTCTGGATTTACCGCACGTGAAATACCATGTGTGCATGAACGATTGCATCATTTATCGGGACGAGCACGCGGAGTCTACCATATGTCCGGTGTGCGGCGTCACTCGATACAAGAAGAGGAAGAAAGCTCCTCGAAAAGTGGTGTGGTACTTTCCGATCACTCCTCGTCTGCAGCGGTATTTCGCGGACCCTAAGGCAGCAAAGCTCCTGCGTTGGCACGCGGATAGGGAGGAGAAGAAGCGAGAAGTTGACGGAAATGATCCGGAGATAAATAAAAAAGACAAGATGCTGAGTCACCCTAAGGATGCGAGCCAGTGGCAAGCGTTGAACTTCGAATACCCAGATTTTGGGGACGATCCAAGGAACATCATGCTGGGCGTGAGCACCGATGGAGTCAATCCGTTTGGCAGCCAGAGAAGCACACATAGCACCTGGCCTGTGTTTGTGTGGATGTACAACCTTCCCCCCTGGAAGTGCATGAAGAGGAAGTACATTCATATGAGTATGCTAATTGAAGGGCCGAAACAACCAGGGAACGACATCAATCTGTATCTGGGGCTGCTGAAAGAGGAGCTAGACATGCTGCGGAAAACGCCAGCCAATACGTGGGACGCCGCAGAGAAAGAATATTTCCCTATGATAGCCGCACTGCTCACGACGGTGCAAGACTATCTCGGTTACGGATATGTCGCGGGGCAGGTGGTCCACGGATTTCGTGCATGCGTCAGGTGCATGGATGACACAATGTATCGCCAGCTAGATAGAGATCCCGGGTCTTCGAAAACCGTGTTCATGGGACATCGAAGGTGGCTTCGCGATGATGACTCATGGAGAAAACGCAAGGATCTGTTCGATGGTGAAACCGAACCCCGAAGACGCCCGCGTACGAGGAGCGGCAAGGAAATAGACGAGCTGTTGAAAAATTGGAAAGAGTGCCCACCGCCGGGAAAGAAGCAAAAGGCGCCAGAGCCACTGCTGAAGGTATGGAAAATGAGGTCGGTTTTCTGGGACTTGCCGTACTGGAAGATCCTCCGTGTGCCTCACAGCCTTGATGTCATCCATATCACGAAGAACGTGTGCGAGAGTCTGCTTGGTACCCTGCACAACATGCCAGAGAGGACCAAAGATGGGCTGAAAGCAAGGGCAGCCTTGAAATCAATGGGCATCAGGGAGGAGCTTCACGCTAATGATGGTGAGGCGACGGACACGGAAAGTCGTCGCAAAGGCAAAAAGGCCAAGAAGATCGGAAATGACTGCCCTCCCGCGTGCTTCACTCTAAGTCAGGAGGAGATCGAGCAGTTTTTCACCTGCCTCATAGGAGTAAAACTTCCTTACGGTTACGCAGGGAAGATAAGCAGATACCTAGACTCAGCGAAGCAGAAGTTCAGCGGGATGAAGTCTCACGACTGTCACGTGCTGATGACGCAGATACTTCCAGTTGCAATCCGTGGGATCATGGACGCGCACGTCCGTGAAACGCTATTTGGCATATGCAACTTTTTCGACGTCATCTCTCGAAAGTCGGTTGGCGTGAGGCAACTCAGAAGGCTACAGGAAGAGATCGTGGTGATACTATGCGAGCTTGAGATGTACTTCCCGCCCGCATTCTTCAATGTTATGGTGCATCTGCTGGTCCATATCATGGAGGATATCATCCAACTTGGGCCGACGTTCCTGCACAGCATGATGCCGTTTGAAAGGATGAATGGTGTCATCAAAGGATACGTTTGCAACATGTCACGTCCAGAGGGAAGCATAGCCAGGCGCTTTCTGACCAAAGAGTGCATCTCCTACTGCACGAATTATCTAGGCATCGAGAACCCCGTTGGTCTGCCCGTCAACAGGCACCTCGGCAGGCTCGCTGGATGGGTTCACCGTGATGGTCGCCGCGAAATGCATGTCGACTTGGAGGGTCGACTCGCCGACTTTGAAAGAGCAAACCTAGTCGCGCTACAACACATAGACGTGGTCGATCCTTGGGTGGTAGAGCACAAAACCTTTATTGAGAAGACGTACAATGACCGAGGCCAACAGAGGACGGACGGAGATATAATCAAAGAGCACAACTCATGTTTCACGCATTGGTTCAAGGAGAAGCTTCTGTCGTACCCTTTACATGAGGATTCTTCCGCGGAAGAAAAACTCATATTCGCCTTGTCACAGGGCGCCGAGCACAACCTGATGACCTATGAGGCGTACGATATCAACGGCTACACATTCTACACCGAGGACAAGGACATGAAGAGCGATGGTTATCAGAACTCCGGGGTAACAATGGAATCCTACACCGGTAACGACAAGGAAAGATACTACGGAAGGATCGAGGAGATCTGGGAGCTGAGCTACGCTGGAGAGAAGGTCCCGATGTTCCGTGTCAGATGGGCCAAGAGCGTCCTAAAAGAAGACCGGTATTTCACCACCATGGTTATACCCGAAGCCAAATCCAAGACCGCGGGCGCAAAAGTCACCGCGAAAAATGAGCCATGGGTACTGGCTTCCCAAGTGGACCAATGCTTCTTCATTACCGACCCGTCAAAGCCCAGTCGTGTTGTCGTGAGGAGAGGCAAAAGGAAGATCATCGAAATGGATGGAGTCGCCAATGAGCAAGACTTCGACAAGTACGACGACCCGAAGATGGAACATGACGACGACGATGAAGTGCCAGACACCACAAGAAGAAGCAGGACCACCCTACCTAAAGGACGTCCGTTCAACAGAAGAACTCCATTTGCGAAAAAGAAGGGCAAGAAGATTGTGAAAAGATAGCTAGCTAAGATCGATTGTATTTAAATCGTAGTCTTCATTTCTCGATTGTATTTCGGCATATGGAAATGGGCAGCACTTTTTGAATTCATGAATATTTTGAAATCTGATGATATTTTTCCATATTCATAAATGTTTTCTAAAAAATTATTAGATGCAACTAAAAATCCAAAAAAAAAATAGTTAGTAATGGCGCACCAGGGGAGGGTGCGCCATTGCTATGAAGGTATTTATGGCGCACCCGAATGAGGTGCGCCATTGATATACAAATTTTTATTTATATTTATTCTTGTATTTTATTTTTCAGTGTTCCTTTTCCTGCTTAAATTTCATGGGCACTTTTTGAATTCATGAATATTTTTTCAAATTTGATGATATTTTTTCATATTCATAAATGTTTTACCAATTCACAAATGAATGCAACTAAAAACCCAAAAAAAAATTACTAATGGCGCACCGCTGGGTGGTGCGCCATTGCTATCCAAAAAAAAAGTTACTTATGGCGCACCGCTAGGTGGTGCGCCATTGCTATCCCTCCCCCCACTAAAATCCCCAATCCCCGATCCCCAATCTCACATCTCTCTCAGCCCCCACTGCGCGCCGCTTCCCCGACCCACTGCGCCGCCGCCCCTACGTGCGCCGCCGCCCCCGCGCCCCCGCCGCCTCCCTCTCCCCATCCTCCCCTTCCTCCCCCTCCGACCCATTGCGCTGCCGCCCCTACATGTGCCGCCGCCCCCGCCACCTCCCTCTCCCCATCCTCCCCTTCCTCCCCCTCCGACCCCACCCCGACGCGTCTCCGTCTCCACGCCATCGAGCACCGAAGCAGGCCGGAGAAGTCCAGCACAAGCGTCTACGTCGTCTCCGTCGGATACGTCGACGAACCAGACCGGAGCCGAGCCGAGGAGCACCGCGAACCCGCCACCGAGCCCTTCTTCCACCTCAGATTCCGCCGCCTCTCCTTCAAGTCCGGCCGGCCTGCTGCTCCTAATCCACCGTCGGGCCTTCGTGTGCCTCCGCGGTGAGCTCTCCTCGCTTGAATTGTTGTACTATCAGACAACTAAAAATTCAGTGAAGTGTCACTAGGAGCAGTAGGAACTGTCAAAATTCAGTTACCTGTCACTAGGAGCTTTCAAAATTCTGTTTGCTGTACCATGTGCTGAGGGCCTGATTGAACCTTTTGTTGGTCTAGAAAACCTGACACAAGGTAGGGTGCTGACCCATGGACAGACACAATCACTATTCAGACAGACCATGTCCTCATGGAAAACATTTGCCTGAACTTACTGTGATCGTTCGATCTGCAAGGCCACTGAAAACGGTGCATAAGTGCATGATGATCGTGTGCGTATGTTACGTGGCGCTGCCGGTGGTTGGGATCACCCTAGTGGATGAAACACAATTAGATTTTGTCAATGTAGACTCTGTTTGTAGAAAGTTTGTGCTCTATTAAGCAGAGCAGTGTGTGAGTAGGACACACATCATTCTTTTAGTATGCCTACTAGCTAGCACAATTGTTCAGAGACTATTGTTTTTGCAAGAGATTGCACTAGTCACTTGTCTAAGCCAATAACCCTAGACTATTGTTCTTCTTTTTTTAAGCTATAAATTGTTTTAGGACCTTTCGGGGATCCGGCCTGTTCCCCTTCTTGAGGCGTTGTGGCCATGCTTGATGCAGGAGCTCAAGAACCTGCGGCCGCAGCTCTACTCCACCTCCGAGTACTGCGAGAAGTCCTACCTCAACACCCACCAGAAGCAGATGTGAGTAGCCACCTCTGCTGTTCCTCCTCTCCTCCATTAGAAGTAGTCGCAGAGTTATTGAGTGGACGGACATGCTTAGATGGGCCTGGAAGACAGGAAGAACATTTAACTTGAAATGGTCATGAATTGGAACTAAGTGTGTGTAGAACAGCGACAACTTACACTAGTTTTGTAGCCTCCAGCAAGTTTACGAGCAAACAGAATTTTCCTTCTCTTTTAGAAATATGCAGGCAGCTCCCTGATTAGTGTTGTTGTTGGTTGCTGTAAAAAACTAGTTACCAGTGCACAAATGAGTCTGAGACATGCCAAGCTAAGCTACTCACCATTTGAACTTTTTGCGCCATCATGAGTTATATGGATGTTAGACGTTTGTTACTTTCTAGTTCTGGCTACCGTAATTTGTTATGACCATCATGACTGACATCACCTTGACAAAATTCTGCTCCACATTGTCAATTGGTTGCCATCTGTTACTGTACCAGCCAACTAGTGCTAATTATTTACTACTTTTCCCATATCAGTTTTCAGTGAAAAAACAAGACAGAAAAGTGGAGCAGGAATTTGGCACTAACTGTTTTCCATAGATCCCAAAATGAGTTTAAGAGTGTAGTCTAGCAATCATCTGCTACTGTAACCGTATGATATTGGTAGGTGTAGATGTGAGTGAGGGGATTGATGTCCAGATGTGAGAATGTGACTAGCTAGGCAACAAATTCTGCTAGCCGAACTGAACAAGGATATGTCATTTTGGTTTTATCTAGGATATGAGAGTGGTGATATTCAGAGTACTCTAGTATAGTACTCCTATTTGTTTTCTGAAGATATCTCTTTGCTGAACGACAGATAGCCAATGTACCATGTACTGAAATCATTATCTGCCATCTTCTGAACATCATTACCTTACAGTTATCTTCTGAAATATGTAGGTGTAGTTTGTGTTTTTATTTGTTCACACTATCGCTGTATTGCTCAATTAGACAATTAGTGTTTATGAAGAAGAAGAATAAACCTGCTGCTGCTGCTGTTATGCCTGTATTCACTGCTGCTGCTGCAGTACTTGTGATGATGTTGTACCTGTGATGATGCTACTTGTGATCTTCTAAAATTATAAGAACGCGGGGATAATGATTTTGCAGGTACCCCGAGAGGCCCTTGAGTTTGCCGGAATGTCGATTAACTTCCGTTCCGGCAAATTCGGGTACTCCATATGTCCTATTTTCAGTAAAGGTCATGCTGAAATTTTCCGTGAATTTTAGCATGACTTTGCTAAAAATAGGACATATGGGGTACTTGCGACTAATGCATGGGCCGGGGTATCTTAGTACTTAATTAAGTAGGATCAACTGCCCCTTTATTCTTGCTGCATTAAACCATAGGTGGCAATAGAGCCAAGTGATTAGGCCCAACTTAGAATTCTCCTTCCCTTTTCTTGATAGGGTATATTATTAGAAGATACCCATATATATCAGTCAACCTAGGGTGCCTCGGCATCGATAAACCCTAAATGATGAAAACTTAACTTAGCATTTAGGGTGCCTCAGCGTCGATAAACCCTAAATGATAAAACCTTGGCTTTTAGGGTGCCTCGGTGTCGATAAAAACCTAAATGATGAAAGCTTAGGCTTTTAGGGTGCCTCGGCGTCGAAAAACCCTAAATGATAAAAGCTTAGCTTTAAGGATGCCTCGGTGTCGACAAACCCTAAATGATGAGACCCTGATCTTGTTCCTTGACAATAACCAACTTTTTGACCAAACTTTTTTCCTATTTAGAGCAAAACATGGCCCACAACGATGAGGCCTACGGTTCGGGCAAGGCATTCTGGGAGCTGTCCCAGGAGATGGAGGAAGAACCTCACCACTATGAGGACGCCGCGGAAGACTACACAACCCCTAGTGGCGTCGGGGATGACACCACTGATGGTGCCGCCGAGGATGCCACCACTGATGATGGCGGCGCACGCACAGATGGCAGCCAACCGAAGAGGCAACGGAAGGACCGGCGCCCGAACGTGCTCGGCACCGTCAAGGAGGAATTTACTGAAGTGTCCTCCGAGTGGCATCCAACGGCGCCCAAAGAAATAGTCAAGGGGTACGCGAGACAGCTCGGGTGCATTCTCCGGAGCACCGTCTCGATCAACACCGAGAACCTAAGGCATCGTGACCGTGGGAATTTGCGCAACCTCCTCTTCATGAAGCTGCACGAACGATACAAGTTCCCCGGTGACTTCGCAAACACATGCCTCTCAGGGAATAAAGTGAACAGTGCTGCCCTCACGAAGATGAGCAAGGCCCTGGCTACTTGGCGAGGCGCGGTGAAGAGCATGATTGAAAAAGGTGATAGTTATGAGAAGATCAAGGAGAAAAATCCTTCGATCAGCGAAGATGACTACCGGGAGTTCAATATCAAGTGCGAGAGCAACGCATCCGAGGAATCAAGTCAGTGGGGGAAAGATATGCGGGACTTGAACTTAGGGGTCCACAAACTCGGTCCCGGTGGTTACAGAGTGGCGGAACCTATATGGGACAAGGAGGACGCGGAGCGTGCCGAGCAAGGCCGACCGCCCCGCTTCGAGAAATACCGTGACAAGTAGACCAGGAACTATGTCAGGGCCCGGTACAAGATTGACCCGGTAACCAAGGAGCTTACCACGGATCCAAAGACCAAGGCGCTTGAGCGTGTTCTGGTAAGGAATACACCCCCGCGTAATCAGCTCCATATGGTTGCATTCTATTTAATGAATCCAAATTTCTAAATGGTTCATGTTCCTTCCGCAGGACTCTGAAAGCAGTAGCGCGGGGTCATCTCAGAGCTCCCCTTTCGACACCCCTTTAAATAGGGCGTTGAACATAATGAAAAACAAGGATAAGCTCAGTAAGCCATCGTCAGCTGGTCGTGTGGCCGGCAAAGGCTTGTCCATGAAATGGTCGGAATACTATACCGCTGGGCGAAAGGAGAGAAAGACCAGCTCGGAAAGCCAGCAGCGCGAGGTTCAACAACTCAAGGCACAAGTGGCACGGATTCCGAAGATGGTCGAAGAGCAAGTGCGAGACCAACTGGGAGCGACGATCACCGCCATTATACCTACCTTGGTTTCTGGGCTGCAGGCGTGGGTGGTGGGCGGCCAACAGGGGCCGCCCCGATTCCCAGCTTCACGGGCAGCAACTCGCGCAACGCGTCGGCGGCGCCATTGGTGTCTCCGGCGGAGGCGGCATTGGTGTCTCCCGTGGCGGCGCCATTGGTGTCTCCGGCGGAGGTGGCATTGGTGTCTCCCGCGGCGGCGCCGGCATTGTAGCTTAATGCACCCGGGTGTGGGAAGAATACGCCGGCCGGCACCTCGGCAGCAAGCGGCCCCTCCATCAATTGCACGCCCACCGTTGGCGGTGCCTCGACATTAGCCGAGCTCGACGCCATCACGGTAACTAATTAAGCCTCTCGGCCGATGACTTCATCTCCTTGCCTTTGACTGGGCATCCCTGACGCCCGACATGTTTTCGCAGGGCGCCGTCGACGTTCCGTGCACTCTCCTGCACTTCGTGAATGACGAGTTGGTCGATGTCGCCAAGGGCAGAATCATTCAACCGTGCAGCCGCGTGTTCCACGGTAATCAGATGCCACCCACCGTTTATAGGGTTCAACTGGTTCGGGTGCTGCCGGGCTTCGATGACATATTACCTCCATATCGACCCCATGGGGCCGACGAAGATGATGTGATGACCCTCAGCGCCTGCATAAGCTGGCCCATGCTTTGGCCGAAGAGCCAGATTCATTTGGGGGCAGGGGACACCACCCCACAGACAACACCGCCAGTCGTGCCGGCGCCAAGCCATGGCAAGACCCCCGCAATGCTACCGGACATGCATATGGCACAGGATCCGGACATGCATATGGCACAGGATCCGGACAACGACGACAACGATGACGGTACATTTACCAACGTCGATAAGTACTTCAACGAACATGGGTACGGTGACGAATTCTTGGGGCCTCCTTCTCAAGAACCCAACCCTGCAAAAGACGATCTAGCTGGTACCACGGAGAAACCCAATTGCAATAGGCGTCGTCTGGCGTTCAGTTCTCAGGAGACGCCTCCAGCTACCGCCTTCACCGAGCCTCAGATAGCCGAGGTGCGAAATATTATCAGCCCCAACACACTCAAGAAGGCGGTCTCTGAGCAGAACTCGATCCCATTACAGCAGAAGAAGGAGGGACGGAAAAGAAAGAGTAACAAGGGTGCGAGCCAGCCGGCACCGAGTACGATCCGTGCTCTGGACGGGCCACCTTCACCTAAGGATATCTCGAGGAGGGTGCATGTGGCGGGTAGGCCGATGCTACCGACTAATCTGCTCAATGCTGCAACCGATGCTATGCGGAGTCTGCATGACAGTGTTCTTTCTTTGGAGAAGCGGCGTCTCCAAGAGAATGATGTGGCATACCCGGTTTTCGTGGCCAAGGTGCCAGAGGGCAAGGGCTTTGTGGATAGCGCCATCGGGGGTATGATCGTCCTGCGGTTTGATGACATCTTCTCTATGTTTAACCTTCATCAGCTGCACTACACCTTCGTTCGGCTATTTTCGCTGAGTATGGAGATGCAGATCATTAGAGACAAGACCCCAGACATCGTGATAGTCGACCCCTTCTACATGCGTGCCAAGATCTTGGGCAGCGCTGGGGACCGGCAAGTCGCGAGTTCATACCTCGAAGGCGTCATTCTGTCAAACCCAAATAAGGATAACTTCCTCGTGCCTTACTTTCCCGAGTAAGTCATCCCCTCACCGCCTCGTAACATATGATTTCTTAGATTTCAATCGTTCTTTTTTTTTCTAACATTCCGTGTTTTGTGCAGTGACACACATTGCACACTCATCCTCTTAAGCCCGAAATATTCCATGGCCACGTATTTCGACTCGGACCGTCAGTCGAAGAAAGACTACACAAATATCAAGAAAGTTCTTGATGATGTCCTCCCCGGCTACGCCAGATCTGGAGGCACCTTCAGCAGGTCAATTCGTAGGTACGGCAAGCACGTGTTCACCCACAATACGACGTTCCCCTGCATTAAGCAGCCGCCTGGCGGTCAGAAGGATGCCTACTATGCCCTCCATCACATGCGGGCGATCGTACGGGACCATAATCACCTTCTGCTACCAAATAATCTCAAAGATTGGGCTGCACGCTTGTCGGCAATCCAGGACGCGGACATCAGACAAGAATTCTTTCGCATCCAGTCGGAGTTTGCGGAAATCATCCATCAAGATGTCCTTCGTACCTCGGGGCAGTTCTACCTCAGATATCAACCGTCCAACAGTGAGATAGAAACAACGCTATAAATGCAGGCTGACAACGCCCGCGATTTCATGACCATCACGACAGACGGCGGCTTCATCCACGCTCCGTTCCCTGAGTCGAGTCGAAAGTAGTGATGCTATGTAGTTCTGAAATATAGATTAGCTCATGTTCTAATTAAACTTTAATGAACTTGTATGTCTCTTTGGTTTGGACAGTCGTCCAACTTATATGTAATCGATGCTATTTATTAGTAGGACCATGAATCGTGCTATTAATGTCTTGCTTTTCTCTTCCGATCCTTTTGTTGCATACTTATATATTGCTTATGTATTGTCTGTGAATTGCTACTAACGTTTTGTTTGGCTAGTGCATAGAGATGCCGTCGTATGTCGTGTACAAGGGTAAGGTTCCCGGAGTCTACGACGACTGGGAGGAGTGTCAGAGATAGGTTCACCGTTTCAGCGGTAATAGTTACAAAGGGTACACCACTAGGGCGGAGGCGGAAGCTAGATACGCGCTCTATCTAGCGGGAGAGAGGAGGGAGCGGAGGAGGAACCGGATGAAGACCAGTTTCATCGCGATGATGCTCATCGTGATGACCGCAGCTCTCTTCTATGTGATGGTAGTTTAGATGATCGATATCGACTTGTAATGTGAAGACAAACTCGCTACTCGCGGTCTCGAGACTTGTAATGTTCTAACTTTGTTCGGTCTTTTGAATTCGGAGACTAGCTAATATGATGAATTGTATTCGGAGACTAATCTTCTATTGTATTCGATGAATCTGCTGTTTATATGTTTTGCTGTCTATATTCTGTGCAGTAATATATTTTGTAATCTGTGCAAATATTAGAAAAGAAAAAAATATTCCTAATATTCATACTAGTGGCGCACCATACAGCACATTAGTGGCGCACTACTATAAAAAATACTAGTGGCGCATTATCTGTTAGTGCGCCATTAGTAACCCAGAGCACAAGGTAAATATGCCCCCCTGGGAGGCATACTAATGGCGCACCGTGTGACTTACTAATGGCGCACTGCCTGGTGCGCCACTATAGTCTGGTATACTAATGGCGCACCAGGGGTGTGCCATTAGTATATGTTACTAGTGGCGTGATGATAGTAGCGCACCTGTAGTGCGCCATTAATGGCCAAAACATGTGCGCCACTAATAAGCCTTTTCCTAGTAGTGTACTTGCAATTATTATGAGAGAGGAACTATATCTCCACCTCTCTATGTTTCCAACACGATAGAATTGCAAGAAATTGCTTATACTATGCATTGGCCTTTACTTGATGTGCATGAACTGTTCTTTTATTACATGCCGATGCATAGGAAGAGAGTGAAACTTCGTCATTGCATGATTTATGCAGCTTTGTGCTCATTACTAAATGCCAAATCATTGCTAATTAAAATTGGCTTTGATATACCTTGGGATCCGGGTGGATCCATTACTTGAGCACTTTATGACTTGCTTAATGGATTAAAGAAAGCGCTGCCAGGGAGACAACCCGGAAGTTTTAGAGAGTCATTTATATCTGTTGAGTGCTTTTATAAAGTTTAAAAACAAAAAAATATAGAGGGGAACCTAAAAACTTTTTCAAAAAGAGAAGCGATTGAAAGGTGATGCATTGGAGAAGTGAGGGTCGACCTTGAACACTTGTGTTCATGCTCATGGAAACAATGTAAATTTTTCATGAAGATTCTCACAAAAATAATTATCCCCTTGTAAAAATCCATTGTATTATAAAAATAATGTGCCAAGATTTGCCTTTAGGATGATTAGATTGCTTGTTGGTATGTGCGGTGCAAAAGCAGAAACTTTGGCTGTAGTGCGTGATTTTACATTTTTTACTGGAACGTCAAAAGTTTCTGAAACTTTTTGCACAGTATTTCTATACAATTTTTTTATGTTTTCCTAATTTTTGACAATTTTTAGAGTTACATAAGTATGGTGAACATTCACATCTTTACAAAGTGTCCTGTTTTCACAGATTGCTGTTATAGCTTCATTATTTGCGTATGTTTGAAATCTTGTTGAGCCCCCTTTGACTTGGGGCCATAGAATTGTGATATCATACAGTGGGTAATGTTTGATTATAATTATACAATAATGTTATAGCAGTACATGATTGGATTTGACTGCCATATTCACTAACCCCGCCACTAAAAGTTCAGTTAAGTTTTGTGTGGATGAAGTGATCAATGATCAAGGAGGTCCCGATATGAGAAGGAGGAGAGGCAAGAGCTCAAGCTTGGGGATGCCCAAGGCACCCAAAGTAAATATCTAAGGAGACTCAAGTGTCTAAGCTTGGGGATGCCCCGGAAGGCATCCCATCTTTCTTCAACAAGTATCGGTATGTTTTCATCTTCGTTTCGTTCATGTGATATGTGTGAAGCTTGGAGCGTCTTTTGTGTTTAATTTTCATTTTTATTTTATGCACCATGCTGGTATGAGATAGTCCATGGCCTATTTATAGAATTCTCATTGCACTTCACTTATATCTTTTGAGTATGGTTTTATAGAATGCTTCATGTGCTTCACTTATATCATTTGAAGTTTGGATTGCCTGTTTCTCTTCACATAGAAAACCGTTATTTGTAGAATGCTCTTTCGCTTCACTTATATTTATTAGAGCATGGTATTTTGTAGAAAGAATTAAACTCTCATGCTTCACTTATATCTATTTAGAGAGTCAACAGGAATTGGTCAATTGCATGGTTAGTCACAAAATCCTACATAAAACTTATGGATCACTGAATATGATTTGTTTGATTCCTTGCAATAGTTTTGCGATATAGAGATGGAATATGTGGGAGGTACTAGTAAACGATTGTGGTTAGTAAGAATATTGGTGTTAAGGTTTGTGATTCCCGAAGCATGCACGTATAGTCTCTCGTTATGCTATGAAGTTGGAGCATGATTTATTATTGATTGTCTTCCTTATGAGTGGCGGTCGGGGACGAGCGATGGTCTTTTCCTACCAATCTATCCCCCTAGGGGCATGCGTAGTAGTACTTTGCTTCGAGGCTAATAAACTTTTGCAATAAGTATATGAGTTCTTTATGACTAATGTGAGTCCATGGATTATACGCACTCTTACCTTTTCCCAATTTGCTAGCCTCTACGGTACCGTGCATTGCCCTTTCTCACCTCGAGATGTGGTGCAAACTTCGCAGGTGCATCCAAACCCCGTGATATGATATGCTCTATCACACATAAGCCTTATTATATCTTCCTCAAAACAGCCACCATACCTACCTTTTATGGCCTTTCCATAGCCATTCCGAGATATATTACCATGCAACTTCCACCGCTTTCGTTTTGATGACTTGAGCATTCATTGTCATATTGCTTTGCATGATCGTAAGATAGCTAGCATGATATTTCCATGGCTTGTCCGTTTTTTGATATCGTTGTTATGCTAGATCATTGCACATCCTGGTACACTACCAGAGGCATTCATATAGAGTCATATTTTGTTCTAGGTATCGAGTTGTAATTTTTATTTCTTTTGAGTTATAAGTAAATAGAAGTGTGATGATCATCATTATTCTTTATTAGAGCATGTCCCAATGAGGAAAGGATGATGGAGACTATGATTCCCCCACAAGTCGGGATGAGACTCCGGACAATGAGAGAAGAAAAAATAGAAAACAATGAAAGAAAAAAGAAAGAAAAAAAAAGAGAGAAGGGGCATTGCTACTATCTTTTACCACACTTGTGCTTCAAAGTAGCACCATGTTTTTCACATAGAGAGTCTCCTATGTAGTCACTTTCATATACTAGTGGGAATTTTTCATTAAAGAACTTGGCTTGTATATTCCGATGATGGGCTTCCTCAAATGCCCGAGGTCTTCATGAGCAAGCAACTTGGATGCACACCCACTTAGTTTTCATATTGAGCTTTCATACACTTATAGCTCTTAGTGCATCCGTTGCATGGCAATCCCTACTCCTCACGTTGATATCAATTGATGGGCATCTCCATAGCCCGTTGGTTAGCCGCGTTGAAGTGAGACTTTCTTAGTTTTTGTCTTCTCTATATTTACCCCTATCATCATACTCTATTCCATCCATAGTGCTATATCCATGGCTTGCGTTCATGTATTGCGTGAGAGTTGAAAAAGCTGAAGCGTGTTAAAAAGTATGAACCAATTGCTCGGCTTGTCATCGGGGTTGTGCATGATAAATACTTTGTGTCGAGAAGATAGAGCATGACAAGACTATATGATTTTATAGGGATAGCTTTCTTTAGCGTTGATATTTTGAAAGACATGATTGTTTGTTGGTACGCCTGAGTATTGATGTCTTTATGTCAAATTATAGACTATTGCTTTGAATCACTTATGTCTTAATATTCATGCCATGATTAGACAAATGATCAAGTTTATGCTAGGTAGCATTCCACATCAAAAATTATCTTTTTTATCATTTACCTACTCGAGGACAAGCAGGAATTAAGCTTGGGGATGCTGATACATCTCCGTCGTATCTATAATTTTTGAATGTTTCATGCCAATATTATACAACTTTCACATATTTTTGGCAACATTTTATATGATTTATTGGACTAACCTGTTGATCTAGTGCCCAGTGCCAGTTCCTGTTTTTTGCATGTTTTTTGTTTCGCAGAAAATCCATATCAAACGAAGTCCAAACGAGATAAAAATTTACGGAGAATTATTTTGGAATATATGTGATTCTTGGGACTTGTAATTAATGCAAACGGGGGCCCACAGCCCCCACAAGACACATCGGTTGGAGCTCTACTTTGGGCGCAAGGAAGCTTATATCTGGAAAAAAATCGTGTTAAAATCTAAGCGCAATTGGAGTTACGGATCTCCGGCAATATAAGAAACGGTTTTCGGCCAGATCTGGGGAACGCGAAACAGAAGAGAACAAAGAGGGAGATCCAATCTCGGAGTGGCTCCCGCCCCTCCGTCGCCATGGAGGCCATGGACCAGAGCGGGGACTCTCCTCCCATCTAGGGGGGGAGGACAAGGAAGAAGAAGAAGGAGGGGGGCTCTCTCCCGGTGGCGCCGGAGTGCCGCCGGGGCAAGGATCGTGACGGCAATCTACATCAACAATCTTGCTACCGTCAACACCAACTCTCTCCCTCTCTATGCAGTGGTGTAACACCTCTCTTCCCTGCTGTAATGTCTACTTAAACATGGTGCTCAACTCCATATATTATTTCCCAATGATATTTGGTTATCCTATGATGTTTGAGTAGATCCATTTTGTCCTATGGGTTAATCGTGATCTTGGTTGGTATGATTGTATATTTTATTTATGGTGTTGTCCTACAGTGCCCTCCATCTCACACAAACGTGAGGGATCCCCGCTGTCGGGTGTTGCAATATGTTCATGATTCGCTTATGGTGGGTTGCGAGAGTGACAGAAGCTTAAACCCGAGTAAGTGGGTTGTTGTGTATGGTATAAAGAGGACTTGATACTTAATGCTATGGTTGGGTTTCATGACCTTAATGATCTTTAGTAGTTGCGGATGCTTGCTAGGGGTCCAATCATAAGTGCATATGATCCAAGTAGAGAAAGTATGTTAGCTCATACCTCTCCCTCATATAAAATTACAAGAATGATTACCGGTACTTGTTATCGATTGCCTAGGGGCAAATGACTTTCTTGTTGACAAAAGCTATCCACTTTTATTACCTTGCAATTTATCCATAGTTTTATTCTCGCAAAGTACTCGCAGTTTTATTCTTGCAAAATAGTTTTATACTTGTTCTAGGTAAAGCAAACATTAAGTGTGCGTAGAGTTGTATCGGTGGTCGATAGAACTTGAGGGAATATTTGTTCTGCCTTTAGCTCCTCGTTGGGTTCGACACTCTTATTTATCGAAGAAGGCTACAAATGATCCCCTATACTTGTGGGTTATCACGGATCATCCTTACAAATCGATAGAAATTCTGATATTTGGTACATGCTCATCACCTTTAGCAGATGAACATGTATATATAATGATCAAGACCATATGAAGACCTATATGAACAAGAGTCAACAATGGTGGATTGTTGATTTGTTCACATATGCCCACCACTATATTGGAGTGATCCATGGAGAAAAAGGTATCAACACAGCGATGTGAGTCAAGGGATAGTGGTCGATCCTAACCGCTGATGTCGTAACATAGAAATAATACAATGTCCCCAAGCATCAGTTTTTGACAACTACAATTGAGGGAGGGGCTTGGCCTCAAGGGTAGATCCCCTTCATGTGTCCCTTGCAGGCCACTCATTAGAAAAATAAAGAAAATGGGGAAGTTATGTGGAATAAGTGATCAATGGTAAGGGGTATGTGTGTATGAGTACGCCCACCTACCATTGCACGGTGACCACAGGTATCAAGGTAGTGATGTTTTCAAGGTCCAATGGTCACCCCACCCGCTAATGTCGTGACATGACAAGATTAGGACGTCCTCGAGCACCGCTTTCTACAAGCTGCAATTTTCACCGCACGCGCGCGTGTGAGGGGGGGATCATCTAAAGAGGTGACAAGTGTCATGCCTCCTTGTGTGAGATGATGACAAGGAGGTCTAAAAGGGGAAAGGTTGGTTGGGTATGATCTAGATCCACGGCGCGCGTGTGTGGGGTCTGGTTGGCCCACTTGCCGATGTATTTATGTGGTTTGTAATCAAAAAGGAAGTGATGATGAATGAAAATGTTTTCCGAACATCTCGCCTCATCTATGCATAATCATCCCTTTAAGCATGTCTTCTTGCCATAAATTCTCCTATTCCCGAGCCAAATCAACGTAGACTCGATCTCATCATACACCGGAGACCATAGGTGATAGCCTTATCCTTCTAGAAACCTTCACAACATGAGTCATCCTCATGTTTTGATTGTGGCTGGCTGCAAAGGTTAGTGAGGGACAGGCGGCGCAGATGAATTGGTTTGGCAATAGTGGCATTGATAGTGTCGACGTGCCACCGCCACAGCATTAGCATATGGAGGATGTGATGGGCCTCAACGATCCCATGCTAACTGTGTTGCATAACAATAACAACAAGAGCATGTACGCACTTTACTACTTCTATTTCCGTAGAAATTTATGTATGGCGTAGTAGTGCTCTGATCACTCATTCATCATTCAGGGGTTTCAAGACTATATGTTCTATAACAATGGAATCAATTCCCACACGCTACCAAAGTTGATAGCTTTCCCTTATCTTTTGTGACATACTTTCATAAACGCTTAGGGTGGGTGGATTTCAATGGCTTCTTCATTTGATATTATTTCCTTGTTCTTGAATTGCCATATTAGAGTATGCGAGAGGGAGGGTTGTCATATTAAAGTATAGAAGAAGCAGGGGAATGCCGGCTGACTAGCAGCGATGGCTGCCGGACCTTGCTAGGCGGCTTGAGAGAGTCTTGTCTGAAAACAGCCAAACATGATTCCACTCTGTTTACCCATGCACCCGTGAGGGAGTCGAGATTAATTCTTGACAGTAACTGATGTGGGAACCAAAATGCCAACTGAGTAAACATGAGGATGACCGAGCAATTTGGGCAGATTAATGGAGGGCAAATGAGAAGATTAAGAACTCTTGTTGTCCATGTTATTAAGTACTAACTAAAATGATTTAAACTTGATTATAAGCAACAATAATTAGTTAAATAATGTAAACACATATAATTATAAGAAAATGATTTGATGATCCAATAAGTGTTTGGTTTATGTGTGAATGACGCACATTCAATTTCTTTTCTTGGTTGGTGGTTCGAGTTAGAGGTGATAAATCTTTATTTTCTATGTTGTTTAATAGTAAGTGAAATGATCTAAGACAATATTGAAACAATATAATGTAAAACACACTTAATTACAGGGAAATGATACAATGATCCAAAAGTGTATGGTCCTAGTGTAAATGACACACATTCGAGTTCTGAAGTATATGTACTATAATTTTGACGAAATTAGAGCTCAAGTATCTAAGGCCTAGAGGATCCTTGATGCGAGGAGTGTTGAAATATATTTCCCAACTTACTCCATCGGTTCTGACTTTTGGATGAACTAATGCTGCATGAACTCGATACCCTACTCCGTCATCTTTGGCCGCGACATTGTTTTCGACAATGCATTTTGGCATGCACAATTGCACGTCACTGACACACAACTTCAATAAAGCACCACATGTTATACTTATTTGAACGGTCAGAGAAGGCGCGTGAACTAGTGTCTCGAGATGCAACCATGTTACGACATCCATGATTGCCCCAAGATATGGTGATTTTTGTTTCCACTAGCAAATTTATGGCACAACTCGTCGCACCACACTTCTCTAGACTGCTCCCGCTACAAGCTCTCTATGACATGGAACCTAATTTTGGTGCCATTCCAAAAAAGGTAATGTTGGCCGCATTGGTCCTTACAGATCAGCAGGAATTCCTATATTTGGTACATGCTCATCACCCTTGTGTGATTCAAGGCGGAGGAGAAAACTCTCCGTGTCTGTTGTTTAGTGTGAGTATTTTAAATGATCGAAGGTCTGACTACAACAAATATAATGATCTAATCTATAGGAAGATGCTACTCACAGAAGATGATCCAAACTTTGTATGGTTCGGGTGAAAGTAGCACACATTTGAATCCTCGAATATTCATAGTATAATTTATCAAGAATACTAGAGCTTTGTCATAGGTTATATAATCTACTATAACTAACAAAGCATAAGTGGGGCAGAACGCTACCTAGAATCATTGCATTCTATCTTCTTATCATATATTATTAGTTAACTTAAGTAATCTTATCTTGATGAGACTGTGTTTCTTGACAACATACTCTTGACTTTGATAAGGTAACAACTCCACGGTACTCAATAGCTATGGATACTTTGATTTCCTCAAAAATAAATAAATAGATACTCTGATTTGTTACTCTCTGTAATCTTACTCCTAAATTGGATCGACATAGCGATCAGATTGGAGCACAAACACAAAGATAGTGCATTTTTCTAATACAGGGCAAAAAGACTTACATTTTCTCGAATTAAGAGGTGTGAGTTGCCCAGTAAATTAGTGAAAACGGGTAAAAACCATTACTAATGCACCCACATTACCGTCATGGAGCACAACCACAAATTAGGTACTACCGGCTGACCTGACTAACGATATAGATGCCACAAAATGATTGAGAAGAAAACACACATCGAGCGTACCAACAAGAGTCATATTCATCACTCTCTCCTTACCCAAGGCCCTGCCAAGCTGTGACGCCTCCGGCTCAATTGTGCACTAATCATACACGCAAATGCACACGATCAAGCCTAAGGACTCACGGGAAGATATCACAACACAACTCTAAAACATAAATAAAGTCATATAAGCTTTATATTACAAGCCAGGGGCCTCGAGGGCTCGAATACATAAGCTTGCGTACCAGCGTCAGTGGAAGCATCAGATATCTGAGTACAGATATAAAAGAAAGCACAGGAAGGCCTTTAGAAAGGCGGGGCAAAATAAAACACTACGATCGAAAGGCGCAGGCCTCCTGCCTGGGACCCTCCGATCCTACTCCTGGTTGACGGCAAGCTTGAAGTAATATCCGCCCTCGGGGTAGTAGTAGTAGCGATCGTCGGCGGGGGCAGCTGTCTCAGGGGCTCGGTCATCTTGGTCATGACAAACTGATATGGGGAGAAAAAGAAAGCAAAGCAACCGTTAGTACTCCGAAGTACTCAGCAAGCAAGGATCTACACTACATATGCAACATTATCAAAGGAAGGCTGTATATGTGGACTGGGCTGCAGAAATGCCAGAATAGAGAGGAAAGCCTAGTCCTATCGAAGACTAGCTTCTTCAGCGGTCTTGCACTAATAGAAGAGAGTAGAACAGTACAATATAAAGTAGTAGTATCATTAAGTCTCAACCTCACCCAGAGATCCTTTCTCGACTCCCTGCGAGAAAGCAATCCCAGAGCCATACAGTCATCAACCTTGTCCGGAGATCCCTTCTCGACTCCCTGCGAGAAGTAATCCCACAGCCTCATATCCAGGTCTCATCTCAAGTTCTAGCTGTATCGATCGGGATACAACTCCGAGTGTCCGTTATCGTAGGACCGGCTATCAATAGATGTGTTCTTCCCTGCAGGGGTGCTCCAACTTACCCAACACGCTCGATTAACTCCGGCCGGACACACTTTCCTGGGTCATGCCCGGCCTCGGCCAAACGATACATCGCAGCCCTACCTATAGCTCAGCAGAGAGGTCCGCGCTGGTCTACATCCTAAGCGCTCAGGGGTCTTGAGCAGTCACCCTGTGCACTCCGGGTCGTTGCGAGCAGGGTGGATACCAGCGCCAACGGCACGATCTGACCCGGCCACAATGCTGAACTGGACGTCTGACAGAACTGTCGGCTGATGCTACGATGCAGAACGCCCATACTATGCCCACGTGATGGTTAGTGCTATCAGGACAGAGGCCTGCTCGGATAAAATATCCAAATCGTTAGTGGACTAGGGCTTGCGGTAACGAGCAGAGACTCACGAAAGATGTGACCCCGTCGCCCCGTCTCGAGGACTTGCTGCAAGGGCTAAGAATGCCCGGCCGCGCCTCATATTAATCACGCGGGCACCATCCAGGCAACCCGTCTTCACAACACCCGCCACTTAGGCGCACGCGGGTACCCCTCAGGGTCGACCAGCCTTTCCAAGTAACAGTGTAAGGTCTAAGTATCCGTGTGTCCATAACATCAGGGGAATCCGAGGTATCACCCTCGTTAGATTCCTACTCGATGTAACCGTCAACGTGAACTTAGGAGGAATCACCCTCGATGGGTTCACACTTGGTCTGTTGCACGACAGGGTCGTATCGGAAGTGGAGAAGGAGGAATCACCCTCGATGACCACGACCGAATAGCTACTCTACAGAGTTAACATGGGAAGTGCTACAAGAGGTTTCACCCTCGGCACTCGATAGTAACGCTGCAGTGTCGTTACAACTAAGGGGGGGGGGTGATGTGCGGTGCCGGGGCCTGGTCTTCAATCCCGTTGATCGGGTCTTCTGATAATCCAGCGGGGCAGTCGGGACTTGTGGGGTCACTGATAGGTCTCTACCCAGCCTATACTAGACAGTTTAGGATAAGCAGGTAAGGTTTTAATAGCAGGTTACAATAAATAGACTATGCATTAGAATAGGTAAAACAGTAGCAGCAGCAATTCTAAAGCAAGCATGAGAAAATAGAATGGGCGATATCGGGATGATCAAAGGGGGGGGGGGGCTTGCCTGGTTGCTCGGCGGCAAGTGCAAGGTCGTCAACGGTGTCGTCGGTCTCCGGAGCTGCGTCGGTCTCGGGGACGACGTCGGGGTCTATCGAGAGAGAAGAGGGGGAGGAAACAATAAATACAGAGCAAACAAGTGCAGCACAAAGCATAACATGGCAATACGCGGTGACAAAGGTGATCTAACGCAGTACTACACGTATCAGACAGAGCGGGAGAATATCTGATGATATTTCCCGGGTCTTTGGATTTATCGAAGAGGCGATCCGGAGAGGGAAGTTCCATGTTCATCATGCTAGAAGCATGTGACAGATGAAAGGAGGGCATATTCGGATTCGTGGGATTTTTCTGATCAAGTTTCATATATAAATTATTTACATCGGAGTTACGGAATAAAATATATCATTTTCTATAGTTTTTATTAATTTCTAGAATTTTATTTAATCATTTTAAATCAACATTATCCAGAACAGTTAAGGGGTAACGTCAGCATGACATAATGGTGACGTCAGCAGTCAACAGCCGGCTGACCAGAGTCAAACCTGACAGTGGGGCCCACATGTCATAGACACAGGGCTAATCCAGGGTTTAAATTTAACTAAAACTAATTAACAGGGGTGTGGCCCCACCTGTCAGTGAGTAATTAGTGATTAATTAACTAATTAATTAATTAACATTTTAATTAATAGTTTATTTATTTTTAAAATCGATTTAAACAGGCGGGGCCCACATGTCAGCGACATGGGGCCAGTCCAGTCAGCGTGGACTGGGTCAATGGGCCCAGTGGGGGCCCGTGGTCAATGGCAGAGAGGCGGGGCCAACCGGGGCCAGGTCAACACCGGCCGCCGGAGCTCTCCGGCGAGCCCGAACGACGGCGTCTACTCCGGCGAGCTCGGGATCGAGCTATGGTGCACGGTTTTGGGAGATTCTTCTTGCATTCGAAAGCTGAGCCTGAGCCGCGTCGATCGGTGCTACTGGCCGGAGTTGGGGTGGTCTAAGATGAGCGGCATGACCACATCGGCGGCGATGGTGTTCGGGTGGAGCTCGGGATTGTTGCTACAGCGTGGGGGCGAGCAAACGGAGCAGTCAGGGGGACTCTACGCGCGAGGGTGAGCAAAACGGGCACAGGCACGAGGCCCAATGGTCGCCGTGGCTACGCCGGCGACGAGCTCACGCGGTGGCGGGATCGGGCACAACGGGGACGGCGGCTAGGGTTCGACCGAGAGGGAGAGAGGAGAGGGGAGAGGTAGGGGTGCTCACAGGGAGCCTGCAGGTGTGCGTAATGGGCTCGGGGAAGGCTTGTGGTTGCCGGAATCGATGACGGAGGCCGGCGGGGCAGAGGAGGAAGACGGGGTCGCCGGCGTCGAATCAGGGGCTCCTGGCTCGGGTGACTCGTCGGAGAGGAAGAGGAGGCCGAGGCGGTCCTCTCTGGCGCAGAGGCGAGGCGAGGCGAGCATGGTGGCCGCGTGTGCTACGGCGGCGGCGCCATGGCTACGTCGGCGAGGTGGGGAACGAGAGGGAGAGCGAGAGAGAGTGAGCGAGGGAGAGCCAGGGGGCGCGGGAGCTGCTCTTATCCCTCATGCGTGCGCGGGGACGCGCTGTCGAGCTAGCGAGCAGGGGGGCCAGGGCGCGGCGTGCGCGCGCACCAGGTTCTCGACAGCGAGCCCTGGCATGAGCAGTGGAAGGGGACGGGGTGGCGAGGTGGCTGGGCCGCCACTGTAGCTGGTGGGCTCAAGTGCATAGTAGCTTTTCTCTTTTTTTGTTTTCTTTTCTTTTCTGCTTTGCTAATTGTTAGGGCCCTAAACGAATTTTGTAAAAGGTGTGACCTAGTCCATAAATCATAGTACATTGCACCCTACCACCAAAAACTAGTTTGGGCAAAACATCATTTCATATTTGATTTAGATTAAATAAGAGGCTATTAAATATTGTTTTCAGCCACTGTTAGAGGATGTTCAAGTCACTTATCAACTTTCAAAAAGGTTGGTTATAATTTTACCATTGCCTCAAATTTATTTGCTATTTAATGGACATTTTAGTTTCTGGATCTGAACAACTTTTATTTTCACTTTTAGTTTGAATTTCCATTTGAATTGGGAATTGAAAAGAGATATGATCCTATTAATATTTAGGCACTATTGACTGTGATGACATGGCATTATCAAAAAGGGATTACTGTGGCTAACCACTGGGGGTGTTACACAAGCTACTTCGACTTCACTATAGAGCATGGCCAACGACGATCCCCAAAATAACTACACGGAGCCCCCGATGGCCTAAGCTAAAATTTAGTCACTTGCACCAAAGATAAGTAGCTTCAATTTTGTTGACTCCATGATGACAGGATAACCCCCAGAAGCCAAGCGCAACCCAAGCTCATCTAAACGCCATCATCGTTGCTAGACACAACACGACAACCTTAGGACAGTCGACTCGGCAACCACACGAACAAATGCCCAAGGATTGTGCATTTGTTTTGTAAGCGCGTGACCTTTTTAGCGGAGCGTGCTGCTATGCTCGAATAATTCGTCCAATCAAGTTAAAGGGTAGGATGATCATTGAAATTTGTAAGGCCATTACAATTAAAGTGTGATATAATCTTGGCGTACTAAAGCATGGATAAATTGTGGGGTGTCTCTCCGATTGGATGCGGATGGGCAGGTGGGCATGATCTTCGCATGACACTACATGCATGCATGTGTGAGGGATGCAAGATTTTTTTCTGGCATCAACTGATGCGGGAACCAAAAAGCTAATGAATGAATCTGGGGAATACCAAGCAATTTTGGGTGTGTAGCAAGCAAAGCATGCTCGCTGATTGGATATTTCCAATTATGAAATCCTCGGATTGGGTCCTCTACATAATTGTAGGTGCATAATGGTCGATGAAACATGTGGTTGGTGGCACACAACTACGACCGTTAGTACAATTAGTTACCACAGAAGATCTAGACTCGAGATCCTCACATGTTATGTCTTGATCTTGCCATTCCGCCCCATGGCCCTAGAATACCAAACGAGGGCGTTCTACGTAAGACATCTCTAAAGTGCTCTTAAAATATATTAAAACATTGGTGTAGTTGCCATTAGTTTGAATTGATTTATCATTGTGACAAACTACACTGAGGCGGCATAGGATCAGTAGCACCGCTCTTGTTTCATTTTTCCTCGCATGTTCGGTTCAAGTTGGAGTCTGGAGCGAGTGGCAATTATAAGCAAGGGAGAGCATTGCTAGGGTTTCAATTTGGAGAGGTGAGTACAAATCCCCAAAGACGTGAGATATAATGACCAAAACGATCACAGAGAAGACCATTTTATGTCTATTGAAACTTCTTTTGCCTTATCTTCACAACACTTACAAGCCACGGGCTATTGCAAGGCAAAAAACCCACAACGGGCAAGCAATGACATACCAAGTTGCCATTTTTTTATGAAGCAGCCACAACCTCAGAGTACTATCTAATTTTGTAAGTACTTTTATTCGGAATTCAAATAATAGTGTCGTCATGGTTGCCATTTGTATCTCCATGTGGATAATTTGAAATACCCGATATTCATTTTCAAACCTACATGGCAAAGTCAACATCATACTTGAACTCAAATGAAAATTAATTTGGGAAATAACTAGATTATTTTTATAAATACCAATACTCTTAGAAGTGTGATATTGATTTCTAAAGGGAATATGGATATGAAAATTTGTATATGATTTTTCTACATTGGCCTATTTTAACAATTCTAGTCCATATGCTAGCCATGCAATGTAGAAACCGAGGATGTGGTAAAAATTTACTTTTTGTGTGACCCAACCTAGAAACTATTATGCATTATAATGGTATTTATCTATCACCGGTCTTTCATTAACTTACCGTATTTCATGACTCGATCATTTTGTGTCACAGAATTACTGAACTATTTCTTTTGCTTATTATGTCGATAGATTGTAAGATATACATATCCATTTTGGTTGAGAAAATATTGGCTCTGTATATCTATTCGAGTAACATCTATTTCACACTCACGCCCGATAATGTATTTAATTGTAGTCACTTTTAAATTATGTTAAGTAAGTGGAAAAGACACTATCTAAACCAACTGCATCGAGAACGTGATAGAATCACTAGGAGTACTAAGGAACTTGGAGAATATTTCAGAAAAGCCAATACAAAATAAGAACCGAGGAAGTGGTATTGAAGATCAAGGAGGTGCTGGCGTGAGGCGTTTACCAGAGGGCATGGGTGGAATCCGTTGGCTAGGATAATTTGTTAATGATATGCTTCTGCCTTGCTTAATTTTGGTTGTTGTGGTTCGTTTTGGGAGATTTTTTCTAGTGGTAGATTAAACTTTGCAGTGATCCTGTGTAGTTCTCACGCTGATTAAAGCTGCCTGCGTGGGGTTTTACAGAATGTTTTTCCTGATTGGTTGTCTTTGGGCTTTATGTTTCCCATCCCCCCTTCCTGTGGAGTTTTCTTTTGAGTAGCTTTTCTTGGCTTGTAAAATGGTGGCGGTTCCTTTAATGAAAATCAAGAAGATGACTTTTTTTTTCAAAAATACGTCCATAGATTGTAATATATACATTCTATTTTGGCTGAGCAAATATCTGATTCATATATGTATTCGAGTAACTTCTATTTCACATTCATATTCGATAGCAAATTTATTTGCAGTTGCTTTTAAATTATGAAAATAAAGTGGAAAAGACACTATAGGGACCAACAACACCGAGGATGACATAGAATCACTAAGAGTACTGAGGAATTGGAGCATATTGTAGAAAAGCCAAGGCAGAAGAATAACCGAGGGAGGAGTACTGAAGATCAAGATCAAGGCGGTGATGGCGCAAAGCACTTCCCAAAGGGCATGGGTGGTATCCCTTGGCTAGAAGAATTTTTCAATGAAATGCTTCTGCCTTGCTTGATTTTGAGTGTTGTGACTTATTTTGTGAGCTTTTTTCTAGCAGTAGTTTGAACTTTGCAGTGATGCTGCGCAGTTGTCACATTGATTAAAGTTGCCTGCATGCAGTTGGTCCAGAATGTTTTGCCTAACTAGTTGTATTCGGGCATTATGTTTCCCTTCCCCCTTCATGCGGGGTTTCCTTTCGAGTTATTCTTCAATGGAGATCGCCAAGGAGGCTCGTTGTTTCAAAAAAATGTCGATAGATGTAACATATACTTATCTATTTTGGTGGAGTAAATATCCAATCCATATATGTATTCGAGTAACTTTTGTTTCACATTTCATACCCGATAGTGTCTTTATTTGCATGCGTGGTTTGCGCACGAGACTACATGCATGTGTGCCCGTGTGAGTAATGCGAGATTGATTTTTGCCATAAATTGATGTGGGAATAAAAAAGCTAGTGAATGAATTCGGAGATTATTAAGAAATTTGGGGGCAGGGGCGGGTGGGAGGGGGTTGTTAACAGCAAGCAAACATGCACATTGATTGGCAGTTTCCAACTACGAAATCTTCGATTTGGCACTGGTACAGCGAGGTGCTATACAAACGGTTTTTGACCCCTTTCCGTGACGGCGCTTTGAACCGTTGCCAAGTGAGTGACTGTGATAGGGGGGTCCTTCCCACACGACCCAGAAACCGTCGAGGATAGGGAGCCTTTATGCATACAGTTGTCCGTATAAAACTGTTTCTGATATCTCGCATATCCAAAATGCTTCATCCTTGCAATTTGTTTGTGCTTGCATTGCCATCGCAGTCGGTATTCTGTGGTGCTATGTTTATGATGCGCGACCCATCACAAACAGTTCACGATTATAGAACGTGTACGATAAGCAGACAATCACACACATTTACTTTTCCCCGACTGTATGCGATTTGATGTAAGAGCGCATACAGTTGTCCCTATAAAACTGTACGTGAAGCTTGAATACATCCCACACGATTCATCCATCATACCCGCATCGGATGTAGACCTATCGCACACGTTCTTCAATGACCAATCATTTGTGATGTGCACAACATCATAAACAGTCCATAATTGCCAAGCATGTGTGATAAGGTGAAATTCGCAAACATTTTATAAGAAGGAACTGTGTGCGGTGCTGTTGTTAATCGCACACATTTTTTCTTGGCTAATCGTGTGTGCAGTAGAGATTGATCGCACACGTAGTGGATCCGAGAAACATGTCTGATCTCCACGTCTATCGCAGACGTTTTGCTTTTGCAAACTGTGTGTAGTGTAATCGCTAATTAATCCCTAATTTAATCCCTGCATTTAAAAATCACAGATTTTGAATTTGAAAGTAGGCAATCACTTATTTCATATCGAACCATGTTTATTACAAATATAGGTTCAACCACAAATGCATAATTCGATGCATAGGTACATATACTGAAGAACTAAAGAAGCACCAAGTAAAGAATGATGAAGCACAGTTGTATTAAAGACTGTAAAGAGAGAGGCGAAAGACATTCTGGTTGCTGGAGAAGGTGAAGCGGAATGCCCATATTGTGCCCTCCTCCATGCGTAATGCGCGCACGACTCTAGGCCAACCCCTTGTGATGGCTGCCCGTCCATCCTTCACTGTCTTCATAAGGACTTCTCGATGGTCATTATAGTCTGGATGAAATACTTTAACCTTCATTGCGTGTCCACCAATCATGTACTTTGCGAGGTAATCTTGAGTAAACTGCTTCGTGAACCACTGTGAACGAAAAAGATTCAGACATTGTTGTCTAACAACTCATTATGGGCAGTAAAAAGAGAAGGCTGCAGAGTTTGTAGTTACCATCCTACAACTCATTGTTGTGTTGGATAGAGCGTAAACAAATAATTTGCTTGCCACTGTTCGTATCTTTTTGCTAATAATCCTTATCAGTTTCCTCATTTGATGCTTGTTCATGAATATCTCATTGCCCCATACGCAAAAAAGGTCGACGCATGGATCCTTGCCAAGGGCATATGTACCTACAAGCAACAAGTCAATATCAGAAGCTAACAAGTGTCCAGGCCTGGATCTATATGTACTACATTATGGAACGACGGGGGAGTACAAGCCGAGGGATGAAACTAACCTCGGTGGAAAACGGTGGCCACTCCCGTTGTTGTCCTGCATAAGTAGTGGAAAGGCATGATAAGTACAACAACCTTAACATCAAACAAATATAGCAAAGATAAACAACATCATCTCCAAATGATAGCTTGAATGTGTTGGTTTCAGCATGCTGTTAAAGCAGATATAAAATGGAAGGGAATGTTACCTACAACAGGCTTAACAGCCATCAAATATTGCAATTCAAACTGGTATTGTTGAAAATGAATAGAACGTAGGTCATGCTTAAACATCACACTGGATAAATGTGTAAAACTGAAATAAAGGGCATGTGTTAACTACACCAGGCATAACTGGAACCAAATATAGCCGTTCAAACTGGGATTGATGCAATCAAGCGGCACAGTTCCGACTTGCACATAATGAACATCACATTGAGAATGACTTAATTAAACAAGGCATAAATGATCAGTATAGCAACCAAATATAGCCATTGAAAACTGGACATAGTCTCACTACAACCAACCTAACAAGCAAATACAGATAAAGAGGGCATATGCTTGAAAACTGGACAAATGCTCACTGCAACCAACCTAACAAGCAAATACAGATAAACAAGGCATCTGCTTGAAAACTGGACAAATGCTCATTGCAACCAACCTAACATCCAAATACAGATAAACAAGGCATCTGCTTGATAATTGGACAAATGCTCACTGCAAACAACCTAACAACCAAATACAGATAAATAAGGCATCTGCTCGATAACTGGACAAATGCTCACTACAACCAACCTAACAACTTAATATAGATAAACAAGGTATCTACTCACTATAAACAACCAAATATAGCCATTCGTGAAACTGAAGTGGACAATTCATACTTAAACATCACATAGCCCTATTGAACATTACATTTTTGCATAACTGAAATAATTAAACACGGCACAGTTAAAACACCACATGGCAAAAGCTACTACAACAAAGGGTATGGGTTGGCAAGCTAGAAAAGGTAAGATTTGCTGATAGGATGTTGCCTCAAATGTCATGGACGGGATCCTTCCAGTTGGAAGAGCACAGACCCATGGTGTGCTCTCTGATGTCACAGATGGGCTGTTTCACCTTGGAAGAACTTTTGTGGGTGCCCTCCTCATGGTCGTGGTAGATGAGATCTGACTTGGCAATTGAGGATCCCAAGCCGCCGCCGTAGAACGTGTCCTTCAGAAATGACAAAATGGGCTCGATGGCGTACAAGGATCGCAGATCCTTGACTGTGTGGTGGAGGAGATTAGTGGCAGGGTCATCAAAGAGATCAACGGCGGTTGAACCAGAGGGGTTGGGGATGTACCACTTAACCTGTGACATGGCCCTCGTGAAGCCGTCGCTGTCGACGAGCTTGATGTCGTAGCCAGCTTTCCTGAGATACTGTAATACGCTAGCCCCCTGACGTGAAGCCTTCGGCATGGCAACGTAGTCAATGTCTTCTCCGGCTTCCGCGGCGAGGTGTTGCTCTGGGATCGACAGGTCAGGGCGAACGACGGCCACCTCGCCAACGTCCGCCGTAGAGGCCATGATAAACCTCTTGTTGGCCGAACGCTCGTCGGGCTCCCCGGGATACGCGGTCGGGCTTAGGCTGCGACATTCTGGAGCAGGGGATGTGGATCTAGCGGGGAGGGACACCGCAGGCCTCATCTAAAAACTCAGGGGAGTGGGGCGACGGTATGGGAAACGCTCGGTAACCTGAACTTTATTATCTAAGCTAGGAGGAACGGGCAGACCGGCAGGGGTTGGCGGTGGTGAGGTAGGGTTCGAGGGGGAGGGGGGGAGGGGGCCGGGTGGGGCACTGTGGAGGGGGGCGGGGTGGGTAGGGTGGTGTTTGAGGATACGCCGCGGCTACTAATTTTTTTAGTAATGGTGGGTAGAGATGGTGGTGGACGAGGGAGGGCGATGGTTCATATGCCTCGGCTACTACAATTTTACTATAAGGTCGGTGCTGGAGACGTGGGGGCGACGGTTCAAGTACGGCAGCTACTAAAATTTATGCGGGGTGGGAGTACCCAAGATCGCACATGGTCCAATAAGAATATGCGTGTATGATAATAAGGAAAAGCGGCGGAACCGCCGATTTTTGCAATGCTCAAGGCAGGTAGTTTGTTTTTAGATTTCTAGCTAGCTGGTCTATCGCACACGGTTCGTCCTAATTTTCAGATGCAGACATGGAATTCAATCTAAATAAACTACCCGCCTTAAACTTGCGCAGGTGGTGATTTTACAACGCACTTGCATCGCACACGGTTAAGCCAGTACTTCCACCTTTGCTCACGCTTGCGTAGTCGTGGGGATTCACAACGCACTTGCATCGCACACGGTTAATCCAGTACACCCATGTCCATTGAGCGTTATCCGAGTATTTGCAGCAAAAAAACGTTAGAGAGGGTCAGAAGACAGCCACACCAGCATGTGGCCCAAATATATATGAGTGAAAAGGGTGGTCTGTGATGTTCAAAATTCCAATGCACAACTTTGACCGCGTGGGCCCATGGTTGGGCGCATCGTCGAAGATCGATGAGAGGGGCCAGAAGTCAAGAACCACCTGGAAGTGGCCAAATATATGTAGGAATATAGGGTGTGATGTTTAAAACTTTAAATACACAATGCACAACTTTGGTGGCACCTAGCTCGCAAACCCGAAAGCACCCTTGGATATATCTATAATGACATAATGTCGTAGCTACCTAGCTAGCTAGGGTGCTTGACCCACCTCCCACTTCGTGTCAGCGGGGCGGATGCACGTAATGATACTCTGGACATACATGCATGTCGCCATGACCTACCATAAGACGGACCAGTGAATCTATCGCTTGGTCAAATGACAACTGTTGTTGTCGATAAAAAATGGATAGAATATATATATATATATATAAACTGCTTGGGCCAATAGATTGAACAATCATAAAAAATCGCACGAGAGGGACCACAAAACCAGCACCGCCTGCATGCAGCCCAAAATGATGTACGTTGGAAGGGGTGATGTGTGTTTTCAATATCGAATAATGTACAATTTAGATGTGGCGCCTGCCTCTCGATACATACAACAACCATGAAAGCCAGGTAGTTAAGGACGAGATACGCAGGGTACGGTGTTGGTCGAACCCAGCAATCCGAGCGTGTGGGAGGGAATCCTCACAACACATGAGCTCGAGCTTTGGTTGAATGACATGTGACGGTGACCGGCCCTAACACCAACTAGGAGGAATCCATTCATGGCCAACACATACTCCTCGTTATCGGTCAAAGGGATGATATATATACACTCGGGGAGCCCACAGATATGCGTGTCATCACAAAAAACCGCACAAGGGAGACGTGGTCGATCAGAAGACCACCTATACACTGCATGCGGCCCAAAAATATTTATGGGTATGGTGGTGTGTGATGTGTTCAAATCCCGAATGCACAACTTCGATGGTGCACCAACTACATTACAAACCGAACACCATACCCAACCCCAAGCCAGGTTCAATACGTACGATGTCGGTTCCCCAACTTCAAGGCGGGGGGGGGGGGGGTGTCTTCCAATGCATGCGCTCAAACTTTATTTGGTCTAACATGGCACACATAGCAATAGGAAACCATCATGGTCAAACCCTTCTCGTATGTTGGGTCAAAGGGATAGATTGTGTGGGCCCCCCTCGTTATCGATCGAGGATGATATATATAAATATACCTCGGGGAGCCCACATATATGTGCGGCATCTATAAACCGCACAAGGGAGACATGCATGCTCGATCAGAACACCCGGCCCCCTATACCATGCATGCAACCTGAAAAAAATGTATGGGTCTGGTGTGTAATTTGTTCAAATCCCGAAATCACAAGTTCGATGGGGCACCAACTACATCAGTAACATTACAAACTGAACATCGTACCCCCGCGGACAGGTTAAAGACGTACGATGTCAGGAACGCAACTTCGAGGCAGGTGGGGGGGTAGGGGTCGGGTGCTGTCCAACGCATGTGTTGAAACTTGATTTGCTCTAACATAGCACACGGAGCAAAGAGTAAACCATTCTCGTGCGTTGGGTCAAAGGGATAATTTGTGTGGGCCTATAGATGTCGATCATTCTTTGATTTTTTAGAACAAAAAATAAAAACATAGTCTACAAATTAGCAAAACAAGGATCCCAAGGTTTATATAATCATCATGACAGGTCACTATAGAGACATTTATCTCTATAATGACCGTATCATAGTGTTTAAATGAAGCTTGAGATATGGAACTTCCCACCGGGCCACCCATCCTTAGACTACTCCAGCCCGAGCACGCTTAATTTCTTTGTTCTATTCGACTAGGCTAGCGGATGGGAAGCCACTCCTTGCTGACAGGAATTGCCTCCTTGCCTTTAAGGCGTTTCATGCTGGTCACCCTATGGGACCTACTCCCTACTATCACACATGTTTGTGCTTTTAGAAACTGTGTGCAATAATTACATGGCCGGTGTGTCACCACCTAGCCTTCTATGAGCACTGACACTGGTAGCGGGAAAACGATGGAAGAAGAGGCGGGAAAGCGATGGGAGGAGTGGCGGGAAACGGTAGCGTGTTTGGATATATAACAACATTAATATGGAAAACTTTTTTTACATGAATATGGAAAACTTAGTAGAGAAGGAAGCGTGAGCTAGCACGATGCATGCACATAGTGCTTACCCATATAAATAAAATCACAACCGGAACTGCATGTGCTGTCAAAAGGGATGAGGATTGCCGTTCGATCTGGGAGGATCCAACGGTGCAGGCATACGATCCGTGGGGTTTGGGTACATTCTGGCCAATCAGAATGCACGAGTCAGATTACGCGCGCAGCAGGGGGCATCGGCTTCTTTGCCGTCTGCCATGGCGGACGGCAAAGGCATACATGCCGGACGGCAAAATGATTTGCCGTCAGCCAGCGAACGGCAAATAGTCCGACTGAACGAGTGCCAACAAAGGCCTACTTTGCCGTCTGCTTCTTGGAAACGGATGGCAAAGTATTGTGCCATCCGCCGTCAGAGGCCAGCAGACGGCAAAGATCATGGACGGCAGTGGGGTGGGGTGAGAGCCGTTAGGGGGTTAACGGCGCTCTTTGCCGTCTGCTGACAGACGGCAAAGAGCTCAGCTCGGCCAGCACTGAGAAGCTGCCACGTGGCCAGCTATGTCGTCCGCTAGCAGACGGCAAAGATGTTTGAATCTTTGCCATCTGCTGGCGGACGGCATAGCTGGCCCTGTTTGCCAGTCCAATTTGTCACTTTGCCGTCCGCCAGTGGACGGCAAAGATTCAAACCTCTTTGCCGTCCGCTAGCACACGGCAAAGTGACCAAAATAGGAACCACCAGTGTTCCCAGTTTCTATAGGTGGCTGCCACGTGTCCTCTTTGCCATCCGCTAGCGGACGGCAAAGAGGCTATATATCCCCTGTTTTTATTTGAATCCATTTAATTTGACAGGATTTCACAGACAGATATACATGCATACATATCCAACATATAACAGCATGTCCAACAACATATTTCATCAAATCCAACATATATATCCAACAACATAGTTCAACAAAGTCCAACATATCCATATATACATACATAACCAGAAACAAGTTTCCAACAACATATCCATATAGACATACATATCCAAACAAGTTTTCATAAACAAAAGGAAGCACCAGAAGAATAGTACACTCCATGAATCCAAGCTTCCTCATGTAAAGCAAATCTGCAAATTGGGAAAGATGTAAGTTAGAAGAAGAAGAAGAAGACTAGCTAGAAGAAAAGGAAGAGGAGGAAAAGAAGAAGAAGAATTTATCTTCTCTTTCTTTCTCTCCTCTCCTATTATTTATCTTCTTCTTTTCTAACTAATGTAGGCAAAAATGCCATTTTTGGGCTAAGGTAGGTAAAAATGCTAAGTGTGTAGGTCAATTTAGAGCTAAGCTAGGCAAATAGGTAATTTTGGAGCTAACATAGGTTAAATGGATCATATTGGAGCTAACCTAGCTAAACTTAGTCATTTTTGAGCTAACCTAGCTAATTATGCCATTTTTGACCTAACTAATCTTATTGTGTCATTTAAGAGGACAACGAGCTAAGTATATGACATTTATGAGGTTAGCAAGGTTATTATGCCATTTACGAATAAAAACAAGTAAGAGGAGGAAAATCAAAGAAGAAGAAGAAGAAGAAGAAGAAGAAGAAGAAGAAGAAGAAGAAGAAGAAGTATTCTTCTTCTTCTTCTTCTTCTTCTTTTCTTCCTATTCCTTCTTTCCTTCCTCTTCCTTGATTTTCTTCATCTTATTATGTCATTTGTGGACTAAATAGGCTAAATTATGTCAAAAATGGACTAAACAGGCTAAATAAGAAGAAAAATACCGTTATCACGGAGGTGTAGGAATGGTCGAGGCTGCGCCAGTGGCAGAAAAAGGTGAAGGACCGGTCGGGGTTCCGCCATTGGCAGACACAAAATGATTGGTCGATGCTTGTCGGGAGCCATGCTGCACCAAAGATCATTTCCAATAATGTCTCGTTAGCATGATGCAAACTGAAATGTGAATACTAGTAACTAACGACCATTCAAATCAAACTCACCGTGGTCGCCGGAGCAATCTGGGGCATCGGCGGAGGGGGCTGACCGTTTTTCTCGCACATGGTCTGCACATTTGGTTCTCACGAGTCAGTCATATTAGTTAGTAATGCGAACATTACGTGCATGATTGGGCGAATATGCACGAGAAACATACCATGATGAGCTCGTATAGGGCCCGGTTAGACGCCTCGTTCCGGTTCCTCTTCTCCTCCAACAGCTTAGCCGTCCTCTCCTCGAACTCCCTCTCCCTCTCCGCCACCTTCCTTTTTGCCTCCTCCAAAAGCGCCTGGGTGTTCAATCTCTCTTTCTCAACCAAGGCCTGCAACACACCACTCCTCGTTAGCATTGTAATCATCGACGGACGCACACGCAATGTAATGGAGGAAAGGTGAGAGAGTCCGTATAAATAACCGCCATGGCGAGCTCCGCGGGCCGTGCACGAGGCGTTATCTCAGGATCAGAGCTACTCTGGCGCTTTTTGATCTGCGGGAGAGTCCTAGGACAATGTATCAGTCCATCACCAATGGCTACGGAGCCATGGGACCTCCCGCCACCAGATATCATCACCAGCTCTGTATCAAAAGGATCCTGGCTCGGGTTAAAGTCCTCCCCTTTCCTCGCCTTCCCCTTGTTTCTGTACTTCACAAGCTTGTGGTGGGAGGAGATGTTGGTGAATGGCTTGGCCTTCTTGTACGGGGCCATATGGGCCATGCCATAGAGGTCGAACAAATTTGGCACAGGCTTCTTGTGGTGGTGCGCCTGAGAGAGAGGAACAAAATATTAGTTAAGGGCTCAAGCTAGCATGAAGAATGATATTGCTATGTAAATAGGTCATTTTGGAGCTAAGTAAGGTTATTATGTCATTTTCGAGGAAAATAAGCTAAGTTTAGGTCATTTTCGAGGTAACCAAGATTATTATGCCATTTTTGACCAAAGTATGCTAATTATGTCATTATTGAGCTATCCAAGGTAGATATGCCATTTTTAGCTAACTAAAGCATATTTAGGGATTCTATAGAGCTATCTAAGGTTATTATGTCATTTTAGAGCTAATTATGTCATGAATGAACTAGCTAAGATTAGTTTAGGTCGTTATTGAGCTATCGAAGGTAGTTATGCCATTTTTTTAACTAACTAAAGCATATTAAGTCATTTTATAGAGCTATCTAAGGTTATTATGTCATTTTAGAGCTAAATATGTCATAAATGAACTAGCTAAGATTAGTTTATGTCATTATTTAGCTATCCTAAGTAGTTATGCCATTTTTTAACTAACTAAAGCATATTTAGTTATTTTATAGAGCTATCTAAGGTTATCACGTCATTTTAGAGCTCATTATGTCATAAATGAACTATCCAAGGTAGTTATGCCATTTTTTAACTAACTAAGCATATTAAGTCATTTTGGAAGGGATAAATGCTAGCGTGAAGAATGAAACATGTAGCAAACCACATACCCAGTTATCCCCGTACTCAAACAGGTTGGAGCTCCCTTGATGGTGTGGCACACCTTCCATTTGGTCGCGCTTATCCTTGGCCCTATGGTGTTCGACTAGCCATTGGGGAGAGCACCACGCATCCACCAACGCCTCCCAACAGTCCATCTTATCCACACACCATCTCGGGGGCACCTAAGTGAGTCAAGAGAAATTTCAGCGCTACGCCTACGAATCAAATCAAGAAAACTAAGTTCAAGGCCTTAAGAGTAGGTAATTACCTGCATGTACTTCTCCTTACTCAGAAACTTGCAGCGACACTTCTTCTTGGCCCTCCTAATACCCTTCGAGGCGTAGTAGTCTCGAACGGCCTGCACCCGAGCCTCGTGCCGTAAGTTCTGAAGTAGGCGCTTGCACTCGGTTTCGACAACCATAGACGCGGCCTCCTGCTCTCCCTCTGAAACCCTGTAGAAGGTCTGCAATCAAACAAGACAACACTGATTAGTACAATCACTAGGTAGTGTTGATTTTTAATTCTGTAAAGGAGAAATTACCCAAAACCGACGGAACACAATGTCGGCCACCGTCTCGCACAAGACACCGGCGACCATCTCCTCCGGCGGGGCCGGGGCAACCGAGTACAGCTCCCAGCTCAGTGCTAGCTGTGGAACCTGACCCTCACCAGGCAACGTGACCCACCCAGGGAAGTGCTCCTGGCAAAGCACACCAGGGACCTGGTTGGGCCTGCGGACACCATGGGGGTGTACCCAGCCCCTGCAGTATGACAAGGCCAACGCATTAGATATTAATTTGAAGGAACATGAAGGCAAAAGGTTAAAAAATAGTAAATGCACTTACTTCAACCCTTTAGGCGCAATCAACCACCTCTGGTCGGGGGTCGTCGGCACGGGTGGGAGCTTTGTACAACCACGCTTGTAGACCTTCTTGCCCTTCTCAACCAGCTCGTCGTCGCTGTAACTATCATCTGAAATGGTGTCCTCGCTACCATCAGTAGGGCCACTAGCCTCTGGAGTCCCGTGGGAAGAAGACTGCGGGATCGGAGTCTTCTGGGACGAAGACTCTGGGACCGGACTCACGTGGGGTGAAAGATCGGCGACACGAGTCTGGTGGGCCGAAGGATCGGCGACCCGAGTCTGGTGGGGCGAAGGATCGGCGACCAGAGGCTCATGGACCGGAGTCCGAGACGGGTCCATGTCAGACGGAGCAGTCCTGTGGTCGGGTGAATCAGCTGAGGGTGGCGGCAAGGAAGGCGTAGCATCCTTCCTACCTCTCCCGCTGCCACGTCCACCTCTAGCAGCCTTCTTCGTCCTCCCCCGACCTCTCCCAGCCGAAGAAGAAGCGCCCGCCGCAACTGTCTGCATACTGTCTAGCAGCGCTCTCCGGAGGGGCTGGGCTGGAATAATGGAACCACCCCTCCCAGTAGCGCTCGCAGGAGGCTCGGGGCGCTCTGGACCCTTGCCCACCATCCTATCAACACATGCAAGGACAAAAAGTAAACGAATTTAGTACAACATAAAAAATTTGAATACCTGACATGAACATAATAATATGTATATAATTTAAGTGTATCATAATCATGAACATAATAAAAAATTGAATACCTCACATTTCTAATATTACTCTGAATCTTCTATATATGCTCCGGAATCATTAAATGCATCATCATCATCATCACTATCAGTGACGTGCTCATCATCATCATCAATAAATGCATCAACATGTGGAAGGCCTCCTTTACGTAATCGCTCAAGCATTGATAGGTCATCTGCAGTAGTAACTTCTTCTTGTTCTGGCTCTTCTTGTTCCGGCTCTGGGGTGAAGTCGGATTCACTATCATTGTCTACTTCAATGTTCTGGGGTGGAGTAGAGCGGTTCTTGAAACATTTTTTGGAAAGACGTGTTTCTTGGAAGAATTCTCCTTCGTCATATGTGTCTTGGTTAATGTGAGGTTCATAATCCTCTTCATTGGGGGGAGGTGGTCTAACACATGGCGGCACTTCATAAACGACATCCCAACCACTGAGATTTGGATCACTTTGACAGGCCCACGGTAGATAGAAAACTTGGGTTGCCTGTTGAGCTGTAATATAGACATCGGGAACATCCAAATGGGTGCTTTGTTTGATTTCGACTAGCCCTATATGTTCATGAGTCCTTCTAGTCTCCCTCGGCTGGAACCAATAACATCTGAAGACTACGACGTTTGGTGGGTTTTCACCATAGAATTGAAGTTCATAAATTGCTTCAACTCTTCCATAATACTCGATATCTCCTTCGCCGATAGCAGAGACACAAAAATTTGTAGACTTTCGGTCGGCCATAGATAGCTCTTTGCCATAGGTACGAAAGCGATACCCGTTGATGTCGTATTTGTCAAATGAACGGACCTTATAGTCAAAACCATTAGCTACTTGTCTCAATTCGGCATCCATAATCTCTGAATTAGCCTACAAGTTTAATACGAAAGGATTGTTGCATTAGTCGCAAATTAGCCAAAGAAATGAAATGGTCTAATGGAAATTGCCGTTTTTTTGAACCAAGAGATGAAACCGGGATATTCGCCTCCTTGCTTTGCCAGAAGCTCATACTCTTCGACAGAATTCTTTTGGATCACTGCTCCATACGAGAATATGGCGACGTATCGACTGCATCAAATATCCAAGAATAAGAGCAGTTCAAAGGAATTAGAAGTTGCGAAACAATGTACCGAGATCTTACTCGATGTACGACCGCACGTCTGTTAGGTTGTTGAAGAGATACAGCGAAATGGTCCGCCATTCTTCAACATCCAACGATACTGGTTTCCAACCACTGGCTGGTGCGAGATTCCCTTTGAATAGGCTGAGGTTGGATCGACCCTTTTTAGGGTCGTCAGCATTGTACCGAGGCTTCGGATTATGCAAATGATGATTTTTGGCTTCGTAGTGTGCTGTCACGAAGTTTGCCACCTCCTCAGTGATGAATGCCTCGGCCATCGATGCTTCAATTCTACGTTTATTTTTACATTTTGCTTGAAGCGTCTTCTGCATCCTCTCAGTTGAGTAGCACCAACGATTTTGCACGGGCCCCCCCAATCGTGCCTCGGTCGGGAGATGCAAAATCAAGTGTTGCATTGGATTAAAGAAGCTTGGCGGAAAGATTATCTCTAACTTGCAGATCAACTCCGGCGCCAACTGTTCCATTTCTTCTAGGAGGCCAGGCGATAGTTCTTTTGCACAAAGAACATGGAAGAAATAGCTCAGCTCTGCCAATACTAGCCATTCATCCTCAGGGATGAAGCCACGCAACATGACCTGCATTATCCGCTCAACCCATATGTGCCAATCATGACTTTTTAGACCAAATATTTTCAATTTTTCAAGACTCGCTCCCCTCTTTAGATTTGCTGCATACCCATCGTGGAACATCAACTGCATTTTCGCCCACAAAATAATTTCCTTCATAGCTGGCCTTCCAAGATTGAACCATGCCTTTGGCTTCGTCCCGTTCCGCTTTCCTTTCGGTTCTTGCATGTTTTGTAATAGTCTATCACATAGCTCCTCTTGATCGACTCTAGCCTTAGTATTATCCTTTGATTTCCCCTCTATGCTGAACAATGTACCAAAAATGGCTTCGGCGATATTCTTTTCAGTGTGCATCACGTCAATGTTGTGTGGGCAAAGGAGGTCTTTGAAGTAAGGCAGATCCCAGAAGCATGTCTTGTGAGTCCAGGCGTGTTCCTTATTATACCCCTTGAAATACCCTGGACGCTCTGGATCTGGCTCGAGAGCGTTTAACTGATCTAGGGTCTGTTGGCCTGTCAACGCAGGTGGTGCAGAGTGTTTGACAACTCTACCTTTGATGAAGTTCTTCTTGTCTTTCCTAAACTTATGGCGAGGATCTAGAAACGGTCTATGCAAGTCGAAGCAAGTATACTTGTGCCCTGCCGTCAGCCAACGAAACTCAAGAGCTCCCTTGCATGTGGGGCACGGGAACCCTCCATGCACACACCAGCCAACGAATAGCGCATACGCCGGCAAGTCATGCGTCGAGTACATGTACCAGGCACGCATTATGAAGTTCTGTTTGCTAAAGGCGTCGTATGTCTTAAACCCAATATCCCAAGCTTCTTGCAATTGGTCCTTAAGCGGCTGCATGTACACATTCATATTCTTCCCCGGATAGTTGGGCCCTGGAATTATCAACGTCAGGAAAATGTTCTTTCTTTGCATAATCTGCCCGGGGGGGAGATTGAGTGGAATGACAAACACGGGCCAACAACTGTATTGGGCTGCCGTCTGACCAAACACACTGAACCCATCCGTGCTGACGGCGACTCGAGGATGCCTTGGATCTGCCGTTCTTTCCTTATGTAATGCATCGAAGCGCTTCCACGCTTCACCATCCGATGTGTGTACCATCATCACATTCTCATCTGCATCTAGTTCGGTTCTTTTGCCCGTTTTGTGCCATGTCATCTGTCTAGCCGTCTCTTTGACCATGAAAAGACATTGAAGTCTTGGTACGATTGGCATATACCAAAGAACATTAACGGGTATTTTGGTCTGCGTCTTCTCACCCATACCGTTGTCTACCACAACATACCTGGAAGACTTGCAAATGGGACAATAGTTCAAGTCCTCATACTGAAGCCTAAATAAGACACATCCTTTCTCACAGGCATGTATCTTCTCATAGGGCATCTTAAGAGCACGGAGGATTTTGTCTGACTGGTACAGGTTTGGAGGTAGCACATGGCTTTTGGGTAGAAATCGTCCGAATACTGTCATCATCGCGTCGTAGCATTCTCTGCCCAAGTTGAATTGAGCCTTCAAAGCCATTATTTTTGAGATGGCATCCAGCTGACAAAGCTCAGTGTGCTCGTGGAGAGGACGTTTTGAGGACTCCAACATTTCAGTGAAGGCCTTTGCAGATTCCTCCATCTCCTCGTCCGAGTCCCGAGCATCGTCAAAGTCTTGCACCATGTCTTCCATCCCGGTACCATGCTCGTCGGTGCGACGACGAACCACCTCGGCTCTGGCACATTGGGCAGACTCACCATGTAATGTCCAGACCCTGTAACCAGTTGTAAAACCATATTTCTGCAGGTCTTTACTCATTTCAAGCTCGTCCCTCATTTTATAGTTGTCGCATCGGACACAGGGGCACCAGCTTAATTTCTGGCCATTTGCAAATGCGGCTCTAACAAACCCCTTGGTTTTTGTTAACCATTCCTCGGTCCAAACTTTCTGACTAGTGTAACCGGTGTACATCCACGCATGATCACTCACATTGACTTCCTACTGGACACACAAGAAATATATACATACTTAAGCAAACCATATCCATCAGTTAATGGAGTTTGTCAGTTTTATTACGTCCATGCAACCTACACGCTAATAGGTAAAGATAGGTCCTAATCCCACCCGAGTATGTGTAGATTGGGTTCATTTTCCCATGCTCTGCTCTGGATCCGACGCAAAATTTTGGCAGCACCTCCCCGCTGTTCTCCTGATACATGTCTCGGCAATAAGCAGAGAGGATGTGTACCCGGAGAACAACAGGGAGGCACTGACGAAATTCTGCATCGGATCCGGAGCAGAGTATATGGGAAAACGAACACAATCTACACATACTCGGGCTATCCATGGATAACGTTGGACAATTCGAAAGAATCACGATTATAAATATGCAAATGCATGCATATTTATAGATGTAACCCTTTCAAATGAGAGACGCATAGTGGTTACGCATACTGATGATTGACACCTATAGCTAGCAAGTTTCATCGGCACGAAGACCGGAACAGAGTAAATGAAGGGGGAGGAGATGTCATTTGTGCTCACCAACGAATGCAGGGGCAGAGCTCATAGAACAAACAGGGAGGTCGTCAAACAGCACACCCTCGCAGCGACGAAACAACTGCACATTTAAATACACCCGATCAACACAAATATATATGATGTTTTGCATAACAAAATCAAAAAATATACGACCTAACTCATAATTCACAAATATATGACCCCGTTGGCCGGGAGGACCACTCCCTCCCGGGAGGTCGGCTCTCTCTCTCCTCTCGGGGGGGGCCGGTGCCGGCGGGGAGGCTCGTGGGCCGGAAAGGGGGAGCGGGGAGAGAGGTAAGACTAGTTCAGGCCCATGTACAGGGGTCGGGGGAAGGGCATCGGGGGAGGGAGCGAGGTCCTGCATGCAACGCCCTCCCTTACCTCACCCTCCATCCCCCTTCCGTTTTCGTTCTCGTTTCCTCCACTCCTCCCACCACTTTCTTCGTACGGGAGGGGGAGGCGCCAGTCACCGAGGGGAGGGGGGGGGGAAGCGGTCGGGAAGGGCACGTCCGGTGACGACCCCGTGAGGGTGGGGCGTCGGGTGGGGGGGGTTGGAGGTAGGGGGGAGGGGGTGGGGCGGCGGGGGGAGGGGGGTCCGGGGGAGGGGAGCGGTGGGTTGGAACCGGGCTCGGGGGTCGTGTGTCAGGGTCGGGCGGGACTGTCAGGGTGTCGGGGTCGGGGGTGGGGGGGCGCGGGGGGCGGGAAGGGCGGGAGGGGCTTACTTGAGCCAATCGAGCGACTGGGGGAGGGGCGCGGCATCCCTGTAGGTCGTGGGAAGGCATAGGGGGGACTTGCGGGTGGATGGGGGCAGCGGGGGGGGGAAGGAGGGGACGGCGACACGCATGCCATACTGGTGAAGAAGGGGACAGGATAGGCGGGGTCCGTGCGAGGCGCCGGGGGCCGGTACCCCGAGTGCGTGAAGGGGGGGAGCCGGGGAGGGGGAATGTTGTTTCCGGGGGAAGAAGTGGGGAGCGCCGGGGGAGGGGGCGTCTTGACTAAGAGGCCCAAGACCGGGGGAAGACGAGCCCGAGGCGGCCCCCGCCCCGGGAGGGGGTGAGCGAAGAGCGAGGGGTGGGGAAGGGGGGAAGGGGGGAGGGGGGGGAGGAGGAGGAGGGGGGAGAGGGGGGAAGGGGAGGAGGAGAGGAGGAGGAGAAAGGAGGAGAAGAGGGAGGAGGAGGAGGGAGGGAAGAAGAAGAGTGAAGGGAGGGAGGAAGATGAGAGAAGAGGAAGAAAAAGAAGAATCAGATGATCTGTCTTTAGTAATATTATTATTCTTCTGCTTCTTATTCTTATTCTTTCGTAGATGATATTCTTATTATTATTATTCGTTTTCTTCTTGAGTCATTATTCTTCTTCTTCTTCTTTTTCTTCTTCTTCTCCCCCGTCCTCCTCCTCCTCTTTCTACTTTTTCTTCTTCTAAAGTAAAAGTAAAACTAATCTAAAATAAACTAAACTAAAATAAACTAAAAAAAACTAAAAACTAAACTGAACTAACTAAACTATAACTAATACTAAAACTATAACTAAAACAGAAACTAAAGTAAAATAAACTAAACTAAAAAAGGGGGGAGAACTCACCTACAGGGGAGCGCGGTGGAGGAGGCGTGGGGCGGCCGGTGGACGGGACGGCGGCCGCTGGAGGAGGCGGCGGCCCGATGGAGGGGGAGGCCGGAGGGCCGCGGCGGGACGGGGCGGGGACGGCGACGCAGGGAAGGGCGGGGAGAGCGGAGGGACGGGAGGAGAGGGAGGGAGACGGGGAGGAGAAGGGAGAGGCCGGGGGAGTGAGGCGGGGGAGAGGGGAGGGCGAGAAGAAGGGGAGGGGGGAGGGGGGAAGGGGGGAGGGGCAGAGGGGGCAAAGGGGGGGGGAGGGGGGTGGTGGGGGTGGGGCGAAAGGGGGGGAGGAGGGGGGGGGGGGCGACGGGGGAAGGGAGGGGTGGGAGGCGGGTGGGGGCGGGCAAGGGGGGTGGTGGGTGGGGGGCGGCGGAGTGTGGCTGGTGGCGGGGCCGGGGTGCGGGTGGCGAGGATGGTCGTTGGGGAGAGAAGACAGAAACAGAGAGAGAGAGAGGGGGGGCGGGGTAGGGCTCGGCCGTTAGTTAGGTCAACTCTTTGCCGTCCGCGCTCCTTTGCCGTCCGATTTATTCTCTTTGCCGTCTGCTAGCAGACGGCAAAGAGGGGGGCCGTTAGGTTTTTCCTAAGCAGCTCGTTAGTGGGTCCACCTCTCTCTTTGCCGTCCGCCAGCTGACGGCAAATATTCTTTGCCGTCCGCTAGCAGACGGCAAAGAAATGGCTGATGGCAAAGAAGGTCTTTGCCATCAGCCATTTCTTTGCCATCCGTTTTATGTAAGCGGACGGCAAAGACCTTCTTTGCCGTCAGCCAGCAGACGGCAAAGAATTGGCAGACAGCAAATAAGCTCATTCCAGTAGTGGGCCACAGTTTGGTAGGCACATGGCTTTCGTGAGTGAACCGTGTGCTATTTGAAAAAAATTCGTGAGAATCTCGGTTTTTAAATCCCCACAAATCCAAAACTCACCCGAAAATCGTGAAACTTGGCATGGTGTCACGACATGGCACATATATGTCGAGGATTTTTTTTTGTCCATTTTGGGGCAAGTTTTATTACAAGCCTCTTACAAACCGGAGCTTCTCTCAAGAAGCCTCGTGGTTCCGATAGGGAAACGTGTCCCCCTTGTGGGCGAAGCGATAATCACTGCCTCTTTTTGCCTTGTATTTTCTTCTACAGGCAACATGGAACGACAGGATATCCTTGCTGAAATTTAAAATTACTCAGGGTTTGTTTGGCCTTTTTTACATTAATTGAGTTTCCTAGGCATTTAATGCCCAAAATTCAAATCTGAACTACAAATACATTCTCCAGTTCACCAAAATGGCTAGAAAAATCATACATGTGTCCTTGGGTGCATGTTTAGGTCCCATGCAAGGAATGAGAATGAATTACAACCGTACCGGCGTCATGGCTCATCCTCAAACATTTGGAATCTCGGTTTTTAAATCCCCGTAAATCCAAAACTCACATCATGGCACATATATGTCGAGGTAAAAACATTGTCCAATTTGGGCCAAGCTTTATTACAAACCTCTTACAAACCGGAGCCTGTTGCAAGAACCCTCGTGGTTTCGATAGGGAAACGTGTCCCCTTGTGGGCGAAACGATAAATCGCTCCCTCTTCTAGCCATGTATTTTCTTCTACACGCAACATGGAACAATGGGAGATTCACGCTGAACTTTGAAATTATTCAGGGTTCGTTTGACCTTTTTTATTCATTAATTGAGTTTTCTAGGCATTTAATGTCCATAATTCAAATCCGAACTACAAATACATGCTCCGGTGCACCAAAATGGCTAGAAAAATCATACATGTGTCCTTGGGGTGCATGTTTAGGTCCCATGGAAGGAATGGGAATGAATTCGACCGTCTCAGCGTCCTGGCTCGACCTCAAACATTGCGAATCTCGGTTTTTAAATCTCCATAAATCCAAAACTCACTAGAAAGTCATGAAACTTGGCATGGTGTCACTACATGGCACATATATGTCATGGTAAAAAAATGTCAAATTTGGGCCAAGCTATACTACAAGCCTCTTACAAACCAAAGCTTCTCGTAACCCTCGTGGTTCCGGTAGGGAAACATGCCCCTCTTGTGGGCGAAACGTTAATCGCTGCCTCTTCTCGCCTTGAATTTTGTTTTCTACAGGAAACATAGAATAACAGGAGTGTCGTGCTGAAATTTGAAACTATTTAGGGTTCGTTTGGCCATTTTATATATTAATTGAGTTTCCTAGGCAATTAATGTAGTCCATAATTCAAATTTGAACTACAAGCACATGCTCCAGCGAAGAAAAATGGGTGGAAAATCGTACATGTGTCATTGGGTGCATGCTTAGGTCTCATTGAAGGAATGGGAATGAATTACAAATGTCTCGTCATCCTGAAACATTGAGAATCTCGGTTTTTAAATCCCAGTAAATCGAAAACTCACCCAAAAAACATGAAACTTGGCATGCTTTCATGACATGGCACATATATGCCGTGGTAAAAAAATCGTCCAGTTTGAGACAAGGCGCACACATTAATAGCCAACGAAGTCCTTTTGAAACAAATAGCTGACACGTTAATATCGCAAACGGTTGTATTATATGAACCGTGTGTTCCCGTAACCATTTAAGTGCGGCCACGCGTCCCTCTTTTCTTATGGGATAGTACTACCTCCGTCCTCATTCATTGGTTATCTTTGTATTTTCTGCCAAAATTTAACCATACTCGGTGGCGTGCGTGCAGCTGTTTGATTAGCTGGGGCGAGCCAGAGAAGTCTGTCGTGCAGGCTCGACGAGACGCGTGCGAGCAGTCTGCCGCGCAGGCTCGATGGGACGCGTGCATCCTATCCACCTCGCAGGCTCGACAGGACACGTGCGAGCAGCAAGGCCGCTCATGCTCCCCGGGAAGTGAGCTCTTTGACCTCCGTCCACCAGCCGCCCGCCTCGCTCACAACTTCTCCATTAATGGCGGCCGAGCCGCTATTTAACATGCGATTAATTAAAGCACCTGGACGGAGGGTGTTTTCTTGTGATCCCATGGCCCCTCTCAATGTTAGCATTTGCTTTGTTCGTGTTTTCAACTCATATTCCGGATAATTTAAAATGCCGCATAGGGCAATGGATAATACGACGACAAATAAAATGGCAAAGGATAATACGACGACAAATAAAATAGCAACGAATAATACGATGACAAATTTACAATGGCGCGGATAATAATTGTCTTACATATTCCGGATAATTTAAAATGCCACATGCGGCAAAGCCCGGAAGACACGGGGGCAAGAGAAGAGGGAAATTGCAGACAGCGATCTGGGTCACTACTATCTCCACTTCTCGATGGATCGCCGGGCGATGACATCCTCCAGCTCCTTCTTCAATTCCTCACGACTTTGCTTGACAGCAGCCACGGATTCCTCTACCTCCTACTCACGCTCGATCCGGAGCTTCCTCAAGTCACCAATCAGTTCCTCGACGACCGCTTCCAGTGTCATCCCCGAGGCACTGCTCTGCTCATGCAGCATCTTCCAGCCGGCGGCCTCCTCCTCCTTCTCGGCGAGCGCCTTGAGGATCTTCGCATTGTCACCCATGAGTTGCTCGACGAGGCCGGTCACCTTCTCAACCAAGGCATCGCTGATCACGAGCAGCTTCAACAAGCCGTCGACCAGCTCCTGCTGCTTAATGAGGCCAGCGAGAATATCATCATTGCGGTCCAAGGACTTCAAGAACGCAAGCTCGCCGTGATCGCCGACGCGGCGAGTGCGCTTGTGAGAGCCCTTGCGTGCTAGTGAGCCCTCGTTCAAGGGCTCCGCGGTGCACTGGGACATCTCTGCTGCGGCTGCTGCGTAGTGGCGGGACCTCTCTAGTGCTTCCGCGGCCTTGGTCTTTGCTCCCTGGTTATATGTCCACTCGAAACTCCTCCTACCGGTCATGGCGGAATGACTTGATAGGAAAGACCATTTTTGTGGGTGGTGAGGAGAGGAACTGTGAAGCAATTTTCGAGTGGGTAGTTTTTATAGCCGGTGCTAGGTGTGAACACATATTGGCTTGATCAGTGTGAACAGATTTGCAATTACTTATTGCGTTGTAATCTGCAATGTGATGGGAAACAAGGTCAAAATTTATTGATGGCTCATCGCAAACAGTTCTTTAGGATCAACCTTATGCCACGCATCGGAACTCAAAACGCTCCCCGGATGGTGTACGTGGGCCTGTGTTCTCGGATGTACGTGTACGTGTCTGCCCACTATCACACACGGTCAAGATATCACCATCGTGTCTGATGGATGTGCCGTCAGGCCTCCCACGGGGTGCCAGAAGGTTGACCACGTCGGTCGTGACGCGCTCTGCTCGCGTCCGTCTGCGCGTTTTGCTTGTCGTTGAGGCGGCCGCGGCGCGCTCTGCTCGCGTCCGTCCTCGCATTTTGCTCGCCATTGAGGCGGCCGCGGCGCGCTCTGCTCTCGTCCGTCCGCGTGTTTTGCTCTCCATTGAGGCGGCCGCGGCGTGCTCCGCTCTGGCGTCCTTGCACTCGCTCTGCTTGCATTGAGGCAAATTTACAATGGCAACGGTTAATAATTGTCTTACATATTCAGGATACTTTAAAATGCCACATGTGGCAACGCCCAAAACACTCATGACCTACATATTTATACAATTATAATAAAATATAGGCTAAAAGGCTGAGCTGGCGGCCTTCCGACGACGGTCTTCTCGGACACCATGATCAGCATAGCACCCTTGCGGCCGTTCATTCCAAGTGTCCCGACCCGCCTCCGCCTACGGAGCTGCTCACGCTGGGAGGCTCTTGGGGCTGCTGGGCCTCTTCCAGAAGAGCTTGACAGTGTGCAATCGCGCGCATGACATCTCCGCGGAACCGCTCCATTTCCATGTCTCTGGCCTGGTAGCAAATTCCATCCATCACCTGCATCCTCAAGATACCATGTTGGCGATGTTCTACTTCGTCGGGGATGTCAACTCCGCCAAGGATGCGTTCGAGCCTGGCCACAACATCGTCAGGATCAAGGTTGACACGGCCGCTGCCGGCAATGATGAAGCCGCAGGCTGGCTGTGTCTTGACTGTATCGCAGAGGTCCTCTCCCATTCCTTGCGGGGCATCAGGCTCTCGATGAGCACTGGTGACGGCAGCTCATCGGGTGGGTCATCGATCATGCCGCCGAGCAGCTCTGGATCTTTTGCACGGTGGACGACAAGCTGTTCATCACACTTCCTCTGCAATATGTGGATTGTGCGCCCAAGGACTGTCACACTGATATCGCTGCCGATGGGCCATGGTGCCTGCACCGGCCGATGAAGCTCTTGCTCCCCGACTTGCTCCGGCTCGTTCTCCTCGCCGAAGATGTAACGCAGGTAGGGGTCGACGTCGAAGCTTTGGTCGTTGCCTGGCATGCTTGGAATAACTAATGGTAGATGGGTGAGGACTAGATCTGCGCACAGTGTCGCGACGGTGCGTTGCCGCCTGGGTTATATGCAGCAAGCCATTAGCTGGTGGCGGGAAACCGATGAGGGAAGAGGCGGGGATTTTACAATTCACCCATGTGGAGCGCGGGAAGCATTCGCTGGAAGACTAAGTGGAGCACTCAACCCGAATACCGTATGCGGTGCCACATGTTATCTATCACACACGTGTTAACATAAGGAAACATATGTGTAACTTACTAATCATCGCACACGAGTACTCGCAGACGCATCGTGTGCGATACTCCTAGCCACCGCAAGCAACTAGTTTGCATTTTTCAAAGTTCTTTGTACACACAGAATCGCACACGAATTAACTATAGTAACCGTCTGTGTTATAATATCTCTTCGCAAACAGTTCATCCGAGTGGGCTGTTTGCCGCATATCACACATATCTTGTTTACACGAATCGTTTGTGTTCTTTTGGCTCATCGCAAACAGTTCATTTATGTGAACTGTATGCCGCATATCACACACATCTTGTTAAGTTGAACCATTTCTGTTCTGTTCCCTAATAAAAAATAGTTCGTTTGAGTGAACCGTATGCCGTATATCACACACAACTTGATCTGGCTAACCGTTTCTGTTGCATTCCCTAATAGCAAATAGTTCATCTGAGCGAACTGTATGCCGTATATCGCACACACCTTGATATGGCTGCCTGTTTCTGTTGTTCTGTCTCATCGGAAATAGTTCGTATGGATCAACCGTATGCCCTGCATCGCACATGTAACTAAAATCTAAACCGTGTTGGATGTCTCCGCCATCGCAAACGTTTTGCATCTCTTTTGACAGTTTTTTACATCACCATTTGCGATTAATGCACCGCACATAGTTTCGTCAAAGGGTCTCTGATCGTAGTGTCGCGTTAGCAGCATCCTGTAGTAGTGTGGTATCCAGTACAATATGTGCGGTGCTGTTGATGAAACGAGTGGTTGGGGGCACATGGTAGAGAACGCTACTGTAGTATAGTTACCACAGAGTATCTGGATCCCAGATGCTCAGACGTTTTGCCTTGATATTGCAGTTTAGTCCCTGGCCCTATAATCCAGAATGAGGGAGTACTACGTAAGACATTTCTAAAGCGCTCATAAATTAAATTTAAAAAAGTTGTCTAAGTTGGCATTCATTTGATTTTTTAACTGGAAAAATGTAGTAATGCATTAAGGCCCGTTTGGTTTGGCTTTTTTAGCTAGATTACGCTGCGTAGTAGCCAAATCTTAACCAAAGAGCGAACCGACCAGCCTAGATTCTAGCGAAGCGAAGCCAAAAATACATGTACCAGCGGCAACAGCCCACGAGGTGCTTTCCTGGCTTTTGCTGCGTACCTCTTTAAACCTACCATTGATGCTTTGGTAAAATTACCCACCTTTGCCACTGGATGGGTCAACCCAGAGGACAGGCCCGATCCCAGGAACCACGACAGAACTTATCTTGCCTCTCGTCTCCCACGCTCGCCTTTGCTCTGCTTGGATTGCCTTGCAAAGTTCCCCCATTTTCCATTTGAGCATAGTGTCCTTTTTCGCAGGGGATCATATCATGGTGACCACCAAACAGTGAGAAGGCATAGTGATCACTACCATGCACACTTGCGTCATTTTTTCTTGGGTGGTATGTGCTTCAAGATAGAGGAGATAAATCTTTGTTTTCTATGTTGTTTACTAGTAAGTCAAATGATCTAATATAAGATTGTAAACAATATAATTAGCTAAGTAGTGTAAAACACACTTATTTACACGCAAATGGTACGATGAACAAAAAATGTATGGTCCGAGTGTAAATGACACACATTCGAGTTCTCAAATATATACACTATAATTTTGATGAAATTAGAGCTCTAATACCTAAGGCTTGGCCTTGATGTGAGAAGGAGTGTTGAAATATATTTCCCACCTTTCTTCACCTGTTCGGACTTTTGGTTGAACTAGATGGTGCATGAACTCAATACCCTACTCCATTTTCTTTGGTCGCGACAAGGTTTTCTACAACGGGTTTCGGCATGCACAATTCCACGTCATGGACAAACAACTTCAATAAAGCACTACATGTCATCGTTAGATGAACGATCAAACAAGCAACATGAACTAGTGTCTCAAGATGGAACCATGTTATGCCATCCATGATTGCCCCCAAGATATGTCAACTTTGGTTTCCACTCACGAAATTATGGCACAACTCATCGGACCACACTTCTCTACACTGCCACTACTTCAAGCTCTCTAGGACGTGGAACTTAATTTTCGTGCCATTCCAAATAAGGCCATGTCGACCGTATCAATCCTGATCGGTCGATAGGAATTCCAATATTTGCTACATGCTCATCACATTTAGCAGATGAACCTGTAGAATGACGCAGACCACATGAAGATGCACGAACAAGAGTCAACAATGGGGGATTGTTGATTGGTTCACATACCCCCACGACTATCCTGGAGGTATGCATGATGAAGAAATGTATCAAGGCGATGATGTAAGACAAGAGATAGTGGTTGGCCTCATGTCGTGACACAGGAAGAATAAAATGTCCTAAAGCATCACTTTTTGACAACTGCAATTTTGGGAGTGGCTTGGCCTCATGGGTAGATCCGCGTCACGTATCCCTCGCGAAAACCAACGACGATGAGGTCACCCATTGCAAAAATAAAGAAAATGGGGAAGTTTGTGGAATATGAGTTGGATCAATGGTAAGGGGTATGTTTGTATGAGTAGGCCCTCCTATCACCGCACATTGACAAAAGGCAACTAGGCGGTGATGTTGTTCAAGGTACAATGGTCACCCCAACCTGCTAATGTCGTGACGTGAGAAGATAAGGATGTCCTCTCGTGCATGCTTTCTAGAACCTGCAATTTTCACTCTTTGTGTGGAGGGGAGGGGGATCATCTGAAGGGGCGATGAGTGTCAAGCCTCCCTGCCACAGATGATGCCACGGAGGTCACCAGATTCAGAATAAATAAAAGGGGGAAGATTTGTTGGGTATGAGTTGGCTCCGCGACGTGCATGTCTTGGGTGGGTGGACCCACTTGTCGATTCATTTATGTGCTTGTAATCGAAATGGAAGTTATTATGAATGAATATGTTTCTAAACATCTTGCCTCATTGTTCTCATCCCCTTAAGCATCTCTTCTCGCCCTAAATTCTCGTATTGCCGAGCCAAATCAACGTAGATTCGATATCATCATACACCACACACTACAATTGCACATCCTTACTCTTCTAGAAACTGTCGCATCCTCAACCATCTTCATGTTTTGATTGCGGCTGGTTGCGAAGGTGAGCGAGGGGTAGGCGATGCAGATGAATCGGGTTGGTGACAATGCTATTGGCAGTGCTGACGTGCCACCGCCACAGCATCAACAGATGGAGGATGTGATGGGCCGCAACGATCCCATGCTACCTGTAGTGCTGAACAATAACCACGGGAGGATGTACGCACTTTACTACTTCTCTCTCCATGGAAATTTATGTACGGCGTAGTAGTGCTCTGCTCACTCGCTCATCATTCAGGGGTTCCATTCATATATGCGCTATATAACAATGGAATCAATTCTCACACACTAACCAAGTTGACAGCTTTCTCTTGTTTTACAAGGTCTTCTGTGACGTACTTTCAGAAACATTTGGGGTGGGGACACTTGAACGCTTTCTTTATTTGATATTATTTCCTTCTGCTTAAATTGCTAGAATAGAGTATGCGAAAAGGATGTTTGCCAGATTAAAGTATACAAAAAGCAGGGAAATGTCGGTTGACTGGCGACGGTGGCTGTCGGGACTTGGTAGGCGGCTTGAGATACTCTTATTTGAAAAAGACCCACACACAGTGCCGATCTGTTTATTCGTGCACCCTTGAGGGGTCGAGATTAATTATCAACATTAAATGCTGTGGGAACCAAAAGGCCAAAGTGTAAGCCAGAGGATGACCGAGCAATTTGGGCAGATTAATTGTGAGTTAATCACAAGATTAAGAACTCTTGTTGTCCATGTTATTAAGTACTAACTAGAATGATTTGAACTTGATTACAAGCAATAATAATTAGCTAAACAATTTAAACTCATTTAATTATATGAAAATGATTTGATGATCCAAAAAGCATATGGTTCAAGTGCGAATCACATGCATTCAATTTTTTCTTGGGTGGTGGTTCAATGTAGAGGTGATAAATCTTTGTTTTCCATGTTGTTTAGTAGTAAGTGAAATGATCTAAGATAATATTGCAACCAATATAATTAGCTTCAAAGTGTAACACACACTTAATTACTGGGAAATGGTACGATGATCCAAAAAGTGTATGGTCCAAGTGTAAATGACACATATTTGACTTCTCAAATGTCTACACTACAATTTTGATGAAATCTATACTACTAATAAAGCAAGGTGCGTTTCTCCGATTATTTCATCGGTTCACCTTCGAAAAGATTTATTTTCTATTCGAGGTGGTACTAAACTTTTCTCCGTTCGTCTATTAGAAAAGGAAAAACGCCAGAATTTCGTACATGGGCCGCTTCAGTGTGGCCCAGCAAAGACAGCCCATTAATTTTGGTGCCGACGCAGATGCGAAAATTCTATTCATCGCTTTTACGTCAAATAGTCGCAGCTTCACACAGGTCGCAAAAACTGGGCTGAAATGTTTTCTTTTTTTTTGTTCTGTGTTTTCTTTCTATTTTTCTTTTCCTGTTTCTTTTGACTTTTATTTTTCCCTTTTTTGCGTAAATGCAAAATTTCAAAAAAGCTCATAGTTTCATAAAAAAACCAATTTTCGAAAATGTCCAGAATTCCAAAAAATATCCTGTTTTAAAAAATGTTCAAAATTTAAGTCTTTATTATGATTCCAAAATTTGTTTGAAATTTTTAAAAAATGTTCCATTTTTTTGTTTTCCAAAGTTTTCAAGATTTAAAAAAATGCATTTTTAAAATGTTCCCAATACGAATAATATTTTTCTTTTAGTGAAATGTTTGCTAATTCAAAATATTTTCTGACTTTAAATAAACATTTTTTCTAAAATTGTTCTGAATGTTCAAAATATTTTTCCTTTTTAAAAAATTGTTCACAAATTCAAAAAAATCCATGTTTTTATAAAACATTCATGTTTTGAAATAAAATTTTGAATTTTGAATGTTTCAATTTTTTTTGTGTATTTTAAAAAATGTAAATAATTTCAAAAATTGTTTGGGATTTTCAAAATTATTCATGTTTCCAGGAATATTCGGCCATTATTATTTTATAAAAAGATCAAATATACAAAAATGGTTTGAGCTAGCCATTGGTTATCAGGATTCGTTTATTAGAGTGGCTAGCACCACGTAGTCGGGTCTTTGAGGGCATGATTTTGATCATTCAACTCATGTTTTTTTTGGATTTTTTGGCGCCTTACAAACACAGCTCGTCTTTGTGCCTACCAGTATGTTGGCCCGTACATGAACTGATGTGTGTCTCACGCGCTATTTTACACAACTAGCATCATATAGTAGCCCCCCCCCCACCCCCACCCCCCACCCCCCCGCGCAGTTGGCCCAAGAAAAAGAAAAAAAAAGCTCCGTCGCACAAGCAGTATTTGGCCTTAGTCGCACTACCCTACTGGGTCATCCGCATCCAGCCCATGGATCCTCGCCGAGGGAGCCAAAAATATTTGGCGGTCGTAAGGAATAGAACTTGCCACATTGCATCCACATCCTCAGGTGGATGCCAACTGAGTTAGGTCAGCTTTGTTACATAAAAATGGCTCGTCCTCCTATTAATTATACATATAGGTTTTGTTCCACCCGCTCATAGTTCTCGACTTTTTTTGTCCCTCGGGTGGGATGAACTGGGCCTACCCACGCATTTCTTTTTCTGTGAGATGGACGAGCAACAAAAAAAAGCCCCGAGCAAATTGAACTATGGTCCTTCCCTATTGTGTCGATCGACAAAACCAACTCAGCTATCTTGCAATTATGATGAGAATAGTATCACCTTGGAACTTTATAGTAAATCCCCACCAGTTTGTATATGTCCATAGGTTGTCTGAAAATAAGAAGTTTGTATATCAAAATAAGGAAGTTATCTCGAGAATCATGAGCAAAAGGAGGGACCATAAATTATTGCCGGTGCTAGCTTGCAAGTGCCAATAAAAGAGAATATGTTGATTTGGCGCGAATAAAAAAATTGTGGGCACACGAGCGCTAAAATAATCAAAGAGAATAAACCCTAATAGAGAAGGGACATTGATGTTTGGTTACACGCTAACTATGCTAATGCAACGGGATTTATGCGCTGCAATTAGTAATACATCCGGTTGCGCCATCGTAAGAGAGAGTGGTCGAAGCAACCGTGCCCCGAACGTCGCCGCATAGCTACCAAATGAGGAGGCAGACAAAACCCCGAGACAGAGGCGGACCCGAAGGAAAAGAAGGCATGAGTTGGATGGTTGCTGCCACTCCAACTAACCCCACCACTATCAAGATCTCGCGGGACAAACATGACCAGCGAGAAGACCACAACTTCTCTCTCTATTGCTCCGCTGTGGAGATCATTTTTGGTGGACACATCAATTATCTCTCCCATTGCTTCTCGCAAAAAAATATCTCTCCCGTTGCAACGCACGGGCATATGTGCTAGTTAGAGCTCAATTATCTAAGGCCTCGAGGAGCCTTGATTGAGGAGTGTTCAAATATATTTCCCAGTTCTCTTCACTGGTTCAGACTTTTGGATGAACTAGACGGTGCATGAAATTAGTACCCTACTCCATCATCTTTGGTCGCGATAAGTTTTTCGACAACGCATTTTGGCATGCACGTGTCGGATTCGGGGCTCCGCAGAACCAAGGAGGTTCGAACTCTGGGGCGTGTATGAAGATCTCAACCTCTCAAGCCTCGAGCTCGTCGCCCTACAGCCTAGCCTAGCCAGATTCGCGTGAGCGGGGAAGAAGATGAACATGGCAGTTTACCCAGGTTCGGGCCACCTTGCGGTGTAAAACCCTACTCCTGCTTTGTGGTGGATTGGCCTCACAAGGAGCTTGAGGATGAACTAGTACAGTGGATGAGCTACCTCGCGAGGGCTCGGGGGTGAGAATGAGTCGACCCCCTCTACGGTGGTGGCTAACCTATATTTATAGTGGCCTCGGTCCTCTTCCCTAGAAACCTAGGCGGAAAGGGATACCACAACGGCCAATTTGAAAGGGGACAAGAGGTACACCCTATCCTGACAAAAGGTGGTCTTCTCCTGAAAAGCTTCTGGTCGTGACGCAGGAGTGGGCTCACCGATGACATCCGTCCTGCCGAGCTCGTGGTCTTGGTCTCGTTGCTCCGGAATGGAAACCTTTGGAGAGCTCCTTGGAAAACCATGTGTGGCCTCGCTTCCTTAGCACCGAAAGGGAAACTGTCTCCTCTGCGCCCGCCTGCCCTTGGTCGTCATGGCTCACGTCATCGCAGCCTCGTGAGGCTGGGCACTTGCATAGGAAACTCCGCTCCTCGGGAGGCAGCATGGGGAGCCGCCCCTCTGGAGGTCTTGGTGCCATCCGCCTCGCGAGGCCAGGGGGCCCTCGCGAGCGTCTTGTCTTGGTAGTCTTGCAGATGGGCCTTACCAGGCCGTCGAAGGATCCATGCCGTGGGCCGCAAGCAGGCTAGTCTGGGTACCCTGGTTCCCAGAACACCGACAGTAGCCCCCGGTCCCAAGGTGCGCTCGGGCTTGGCTTCGAGGCGAAGCCGAATGGCAAGGGAGAAGCGCCGCGGGCCCCAAACCGCCTACGGGCCAGGCTTGACGCGTGGCGCTTGACGGGACGTGGGCACCTCCATTTTCCCACGATGCCTCGGCAACTGCCCCGACTTGACAACTGCCTGGTGCATGCAGCACGGCCATCATTGCCCGGAACGTGGAGGGGCGCAGTTTGGCCTTCGACTTCCTATGAGAGGGCGAGGGAGGCGGAGCCCCCAACCCGTCTTCATCTTCATCTCCATCGTGCCGCCATCTTGTCGAAGTGACAATGGAGCCAGTGAGGAGGTTATCGGCCGAAGAGAAAGGCAAGGCCCCAAGGGAGGGGCCGGGCTCGCCGCCACCAAAGAGGGGACGCGGCCGTCCCCGCAAATGCACGGCCGCATCAACAGCGCCATCGCGGGGGCACGGGCGGCCACCCCTGCCGGCCCGCGTCGGCTCTAGCAACCGGGGGAGAGGCCTCTCCCACGAAGGCGATTGCGGGGGTCCCAGCAGCCGCGGCAAAGGGGGAAGGCGCGTCGCTGCTGCCTGGCCACCACGCCCGCGTGCCCGCTCGGGTGACATGGGGCGTGCGTTCGTTGTTCGAGTGGAGGACCCTCCGGGCACCTGGCTTCTGCGTCCAAGCTCCTTCACGGAGGAGCTGCCAACAGCGGGGCCCATCGGCCTGTGGCTGCAGCCGGACGGCAGCTGCAACGGGTCATCGTGGGTGGAGGTCGAGGTCTCCTCCATCGGGCACGTGTTCCTGACCCGCGGGTGGCAGTCCTTTCCCTGCGCCCATGGTCTGGATAGGAGGCGCACCCTCCATTTTAGGTATGATGGAGCCACAACGCTCTTCATCACGGTCTTCGGTGAGGACGGCAGCCGCCTGGGGTGCAGCCCGAAGGGCGACGACGATGGCAGTGACCATGCCTCCGACGACGACGGTCCACGCGGTGGCGGCGTCCTCCGCGGTGAACTTGCCCTTGACGATGGCCGCTGCTGCTCCAGCAGCGACGCTTCCTCCGGGGAAGGCTCGAGTGATGACGACTACGACGACCCGCCTCACCGCCGTGCACGGACCAAAGAGGACGGCATACCACCATGCCACCATGTCTCCGCTCCGGAGAACGTCGAGCCACCTCGCCATCACGCCCCTGTCAAGCAGGAGGAGCACTCCAACTAAGCGTGGGCGGCGGTGAAGCTGGGCCTTAGGAGCAGCGGTCCTCTGGAGGCCGCCTCTTTAGTTTTTCCTTCTTTTGCTTCCTGCATCACAACTTGTCGAGAAGCCCCCTGGGGGCGTGTAATGAACCGCGGCGCTTGCGCCTTTATGTCAGTATTTTCCGTTTGCGTTCTAATACTCATGTTGCTGTTAATTAGAAGTTCCTGCTTGGGGCGATTAGAATAACTTTACTTGGCACACTAGTGACCCTCGGCGAGTCTCTTCGTCGTGGTCGCGCGCTCCTCTGGAGCTTCTCTTGGTGACGACCTAGGGAGGCCCCTCGACAAGCTTCAAAGCCTTGAATGGCATGCGCCGCAAGGGTCACGGGGGCAATTTGCGTAGGCCTCTGGAGCCCCCAAGCGAGGGCCGGCCGTTATTAGCGCGCTGGGGTGCGATACCCGGCAGGGCGAGGAAGCGAGCACTCCTGAGGCCGAAGGGCCGAAATCGGTGCGTGCCTGCTAGCTCACTTGAGAGCGCCGCGCGAGGATCGGACGCCAAGGCCTTGGCGAGGTGTGCGCGTGAGTGGCCTAAGCCGGCTCAGGCGTACCGTGCCCAGCCCCCGCTCGCGGGGCGCGATGGAGTGAGCTATGGGCAACCACTACACTGCTTAAGAACGAAAGTCAAGAGGGGAAACACTACAAGAAGCAACGAAAAGAAAAAGAAGAATTCCCTCCCTTTTTGAATAAAGACGCGAAAAGCTCAAATTCATTCCAAGAACAATAAATTTGGTTACAAAGGCAAGCAAAAGAACAGCCGCGTCCGGCGCCTACCCTAGTCTTCTAGTCTTCCCACCAGCGCGGAGCATGGGGCTTCCAGTAGGCGTGGGCATAGTCGCTGAAAGACCGTGTCGTCGGCCAGCGCGGAGCATGGGGCTTCCACATGGGCGTGGGTGGGAGCCCCCGCGGTGTCGAGGAGCGACGCACCGGGAGACTCCGAGGCGTGTACAGCCCCACTCATTATTATGTGAGAGTGTCACGGGTAGAACTTGCGGAGGTGCTGGATATTCCAGGCATTCTGGATGGGGACCCCGTCCGGCGTCTCCAGGTGCGCGGCGCCAGGCCTAGAGACGCGGGGGACCCTGAACGGGCCCTCCCACATGGGTGAGAGCTTGTGGAGCCCTTCCCTGGAGAGCACCCACCTCAGGATGAGGTCTCCCACCTCAAGGGTCCTGGAGCGGATGATGCGGCAGTGGTACCGCCGCAGCGCCTGCTGGTACCTCACCACACGGAGCGAGGCTTGGCGGCGGGCCTCCTCCCCGAGCACAAGATCTGTCCCCCGCGAGGCGTCCAGGCATGCCTCGTCAAACGCGAAGACCCGCGGGGAGCGATGCCTGACCCCGTGTGGGAGGACTGCCTCTACCCCGTAGACGAGGAAGAATGGGGTCTCGCCGGTGGGCTTAGTCGCGGTGGTGCGGATGGACCATAACACGGACTGAAGCTCATCGAGCTAACCCCTGCCGTAGGCCTCCAGTTTCTTCTTGAAGCTCCTCGTCTTGAGGCCCCTCAGGACCTCTACGTTAGCGTGTTCGGCTTGGCCGTTGCTCCGTGGGTGTGCCATCGAAATGTAGCATGCATATCTGCGTTCCAAGGTTAGCACAATATGTCCTGAAGAGATTGCTCGTGAACTGGGAGCCATTGTCGGTAATGATATGGTTGGGGACCCCGAAACGGCTCACGAGGCGCCTGATGAACTTGACTGCCGAGCCGGCAGGGATGGTGCGCACGGGCTCTACCTCCGCCCACTTGGTGAACTTGTCGATGGCGACGTAGAGGTAGCGATATCCCCCGGCCGCCCGAGGGAACGGGCCCAGGATATCCAGCCCCCAGACCGCGAATGGCCATGAGAGCGGAATGGTCTGGAGACCTTGCGCGGGCTGGTGAATCTGCTTGGCATGGAACTGGCAGGCCTCGCAGGATCACACTAGCTCAGTGGCGTTGTTGAGCGCCGTGGGCCAGTAGAACCCGCTGCGGAACACCTTGCCCACGAGAGTGCGTGATGAAGAATGGTGTCTGCAATCTCCGCTGTGGATGTCGGCCAACAACTCGTGCCCTTGCTCCTTGGAGATGCATCGTAGCGAGACGTCATTGGGGCGCCTTCGGTAGAGCTCGCCGTCCTGCAGGCAATAAGCGGTGGCCTGGCGAGCCACACATTCTGCATCTTCCTCCTTCTCCAGTAGAGTGCCGTGAAGTAGGTGTGCCTTGAGCTCCTCGGTCCAGCAACCTTCCTAAGGCTCCAGTGCCAGGAGCAGGCGGGCTCCTAAGGTCGGACCGCAGGCCTGGGCGCCCGAGGAAGGGGCCTAAGGCAGCTCCACCCGAAGCAACACTTGGCCCACGGCGGGTGGTGCTGTTGACGGCTTGAAGAGCCTCTCCTCGAAGACACCAGGCTTCTGGGGCTCGCGGCGAAATGCTCTCTTGGCGATGCCATCTGCCTCCTTGTTTGTGCCGCGCGGGACGTGCTGCAATTCCATGCCCAAGAAGCGTTTTTCAATTTTGTGTACCTCTTCCAGGTATGCCTCCTTGTGCTCGTCCCTGGGCTTGTATTCCTTGTTGGAGAAGTTGATGAGGAGCCGAGAGTCGCCCTTGATGGTCAGGTGCCTGACCCCCAAGGTGGCCGCGGCCCTGAGGCCGGCAATCAGGCCCTCGTATTCCGCGATGTTGTTGGAGACCTTCTCGCCGTGCTAGAAACAGAGCTGCACAGCGTAGTATAGCTTGTCCTTGGTCAGCGAGATGAGCACGGCTCCAGCCCCCGCACCTTGTCGCGCGAAAGCGCCGTCAAAGTACATGACCCAGCCGTCGGGCGCCTCATCGCCGGGCGCGAGGGATTGGCTCTCGCCCATCCCCCGGTTGGGGGCATCCGTGGTGGTGCTGAATTCTAGCTGGAAGGCCTGCAGCTCGATGTTCCACTCCGCAACCCTCCCCGCAGCGTTGGGGCTGCGAAGCACCTTCTCCAGGGGATATGCGAAGACGACCTTGATGGGGTGGCCTTGGAAATAGTGGTGCAGCTTCCTAGAGGTGACGAGGAGTGCGAGCAGGAGCTTCTGCAGCATGGGGTAACGCATGCGAGCATCACGCAGCACCGTGCTGACGAAGTATACTGGGTGCTTGACGAGGGGCGAGGCGCCGACGACGTCCAGCTCTTCTTGGGACGTGGGGGCCTCGGGAGTCTTGATGCTTGGCAGAGCGGCAGAGGCCTCAGGAGTGCCATCCTAAGGTGGCAACGGCACGACCTTAAGCGGGATGCCTCATCACGCGCCCGCACTTGCGTGCTCTTCCCTGACCGCCACGAGTGCTGCACTGGCCGAGTTGGGTGTGGCGGCCAAGTAAAGCACCAGAGGCTCAAGAGGGCGGGGCACCACCATTACAGGTGGGCTCGTGAGGTACCTCTTGAGGTCTCGGAAAGCCGCCTCAGCCTCCGGAGTCCACTCGAAGGGGCCCTTCCTCTTCATCAGCTTGAAGAATGGGAAGGCGCGCTCGCCAAGCTTGGAGATGAATCACCCTAAGGAGGTTACGCAGCCCGCAAGCTTCTGCATCTCCTTGAGGGTTTGTGGCGGGCTCATCCTTTCTATTGCCTTGACCTTTTTGGGGTTAGCCTCGATCCCTCGGTGTGACACCAGGAAGCCCAGCAGCTTGCCGGACAGGACGCCGAACACGCATTTCTCGGGGTAGAGCCTCAGGTTCACCTTGCGTAGGTTGGCGAACGTTTCCTCTAGGTCTTCGACTAGGGTCCTTGCCTCCCACGACTTGACCACTATGTCATCGACATATGCCTCGGCATTCCTCCTGAGCTGCTGGCCCAGAGCGATGTGCATCAATCGCTGGAAAGTCGCGCCAGCATTCCGTAGCCCAAAGGGCATGCAGGTGTAGCAGTACACACCGCACGGGGAGAGGAAGGCCGTCTTCTCGACGTCCTACACCGCCATCTTGATTTGGTGGTAGCCTGAGAAGGCATACAAAAAGCACAGCAGATTGCACTTGGTGGTAGAGTCCACGATCTGATCGATGCACATAAGAATGGGTCCTGAAGGCAAGCCTTGTTGAGGCTCATGAAGTCGACACACATCCGCTCTTTCCCGCCCTTCTTGGGGACGATTACTGGGTTAGCCAGCCAATCTGGGTGTCGCACCTCCCGAATGACGCCAGCTTCCTACAGCTTGCGGACCTCCTAGACAATGAAGGATTGCTTTTCTTGGGCCTGCCGTCATGCCTTCTGCTTCATCGGGTGTGCACTGGGGCACACCATTAGGTGGTGTTCAGTCACATCCCGTGGGACTCCGACTAAGTCCGTCGACTCCCACACAAACACATCCTTGTTTGCGCGGAGGAAGCTCACCAACACCTCCTCCTGATCCGGGGTGAGGCCAGCGCCTATGGTGAAGGTGGGGCCTGAACCTCCGTCTTCAATGGGCACCTGCTTCGCCTCGGCCCGGTCTTGAGAGAACAATTGTTTCTTCTTTGCCAGCGCGGCCTCCGGGGTTTCTGGAGCGTCCCCAGTGCCTGGTCGCAAGGCCGCCGCGGCCTTGAAGGCGAGCTTGAGGCCTAGGAGCGCATCCTTGGTGTCTCCTGCCACGGTGATGATGCCGCCGCTCCCTGGCATCTTGACGATGTTGTAGCTTGGGTGCGTTGCTGCCATGAACTTGGCGAGGGCCGGATACCCAAGGATGGCGTTGTACGGGAGGCCGATGTGGGTGACGTCGAAGGTGATGAGCTCAGTGCGGTAGTTGTCGCGCGTGCCGAAGGTGAGGAGGAGGCGTATCTGCCCCAGGGGGTGGCCGAGCCCTTGACCACCCCCGAGAAAGGCTTGGTGGGGAGGAGTTGGTCGTACGGCACTTGGAGCAGGTCGAAAGTCTCCATCGAGAGGATGTTCAGGCCGACGCCCCCATCAATGAGGGTCTTGGTCACCATGACGTTGCTGATGGTGGGCGTGCAGAGCATGGGAAGCGCTCCTGCCGCCATCGTGGTCCTGGGGTGGTCTCTGGAATTGAAGGTGATGTCGGTTCCAGACCCGGCCCGGCCCCGCACTGCCTCGCACTCCGGCCGGGGAGCACCTTGCCGGCGGAGAAACTGCTTGATGTGGCAGCCAGAGGCAGGCGCCTGCGACCCACTGACGATGCACGCGACCGCATGGGGCGCCAGAGCCACGAAGTATGCGATGAACTGGTCGCAGAGTTCTTCCCAAGAGAAGATCGAGGCATGCGGGAGGCCGCAGAGCCAGGATCGAGGGGCCTCCTTGAGAGCCAGGGTGAACTAGTTCGCCATGGCCTTGTCGTTGCCGCCCGCCGACTCGATGGCCTGCGCATACGACCGGAGCAACTCTCGGGGGTCAGCCACGCTGTCGCACCGTGGGGGAAGCGTTAGTCGAAACTTCGCCGGCCACAGCACCTGACGCAAGCTAGGGGTGAAGGCCGGGCAGCCCGCGGCGTCTCCACGGGCCATGGGCGGTCAGACCGGTGACGCGGCGCCCGCCATGGAAACCACGAGGCGAGGGCGGAGCACGATCGAGGAGGAGGCGAATCTCCGACACGCCCCTACCTGGCGCGCCAAATGTCGGATTCAGGACTCCGCAGACCCAAGAAGGTTCGAACTCTGGGGCGTGTGCAAAGATCTCAACCTCTCAAGCCTCGAGCTCGTCGCCCTACAGCCTAGCCTAGCCGGATTCGCGTGAGCGGGGAAGAAGATGAACACGGCAGTTTACCTAGGTTCGGGCCACCTTGCGGTGTAAAACCCTACTCCTGCTTTGTGGTGGATTGGCCTCACGAGGAGGTTGAGGATGAACTAGTACAGTGGATGAGCTGCCTCACGAGGGCTCAGGGGTGAGAATGAGTCGACGGCCTCTAAGGTGGTGGCTAACCTATATTTATAGTGGCCTCGGTCCTCTTCCCTGGAAACTTAGGCGGGAAGGGATACCACAACGGCCAATTTGAAAGAGGACAAGAGGTACACCCTATCCTGACAAAGATGGTCTTCTCCTGCAAAGCTTCTGGTCGTGACGCAACAGTGGGCTCGGCGATGACATCTGTCCTACCGAGCTCGTGATCTTGGTCTCGTTGCACCGGAATGGAAACCTTTGGAGGGCTCCTTGGGAACTCACGTCTGGCCTCGCTCCCTTAGCACCGAAAGGGAAACTGTCTCCTCTGCGCCCGCTGGCGCCCGCCTGCCCTTGGTCGTCATGGCTCACATCATCGCAGCCTCGTGAGGTTGGGCACTTGCATAGGAAACTTTGCTCCTCGGGAGGCATCCTGAGGAGGACGCCCCTCTGGAGGTCTTGGTGCCATTCGCCTCGCTAGGCCAGGGGGCCCTCACGAGGGCCTTGTCTTGGTAGTCTTGCAGATGGGCCGTACCAGGCCATCGAAGGAGCCACGCCGTGGGCCGCAGGTAGGCAAGTATGGGTACCCTGGTTCCCAAAACGCCGACATCACGATTCCACGTCACTGACACACTACTTTAATAAAGCACTACACCTCATACTTATACGAACGGTCAGACAAGGCTTGTGAACTAGTATCTCGAGATGTAACCACGTTACAACATCCATGATTGCCCCAATTTATGGCGAGTTTGGTGTCCACTTGCGAAATTATGGCATAACTCGTCCGATCATACTTCTCTAGACTGCTCCCCCTTCGAGCTCTCTATGATGTGGAACCTAATTTTGGCGCCATACCAAATAAGGCTATGATGATCGCATCATCCTTACAAATCGATAGAAATTCTGATATTTGGTACATGCTCATCACCTTTAGCAGATGAACATGTATATATAATGATCAAGACCATATGAAGACGTGTACGAAGAAGAGTCAGCAATGGTGGATTGTTGATTTGTTCACATATGGCCACCACTATATTGGAGTGATCCATGGAGAAAAAGGTATCAACGCAGCGATGTGAGTCAAGGGATAGTGGTCGATCCTAATTGCTAATGGCGTAACATAGGAATAATACAATGTCCTCAAGTGTCACTTTTCGACAACTGCAATTCAGGGAGGGGCTTGGCCTCAACGGTAGATCGCCGTCATGTGTCCCTCGCAGGCCACTCATTAGAAAAATAAAGAAAATGGGGAAGTTTTGTGGGATATGCGATAAATGGTAAGGGGTATGTGTGTAGGAGTACGCCGACCTACCACTGCACGGTGACCACAGGTAACAAGGTGGTGATGTTTTCAAGGTCCAATGGTCACCCCACCCGCTAATGTCGTGACATGACAAGATTAGGACGTCCTCGAGCACCGCTTTCTACAGGCTACAATTTTCACAGTGCGCGTGTGTGTGTGTGGGGGGGGGGGGTCATCTGAAGAGGTGACAAGTGTCATGCCTTCTTGTGTGAGACGATGACAAGGAGGTCTAAAAGGCGAAAGATTGGTTGGGTATGATCTGGCTCCATGGCGCGCGTGTGTGGGTTTGGGTTCGCTCACTTGCCGATCTATTTATGTGGTTGTAATCAAAATGGAAGTGATGATGAATGAAAATGTTTTCCGAACATCTCGCCTCATCTATGCATAATCATCCCTTTAAGCATCCCTTCTCGCCATAAATTCTCCTATTCCCGAGCCAAATCAACGTAGATTCGATCTCATCATACACCGGAGACCAAAGGTGCCAGCCTTATCCTTCCAGAAACCTTCACAACATGGGTCATCCTCACGTTTTGATTGTGCATGGCTGCAAAGGTGAGCGAGGGACAGGCGGCGCAGATGAATTGGTTTGGCAATAGTGGCATTGGTAGTGTCGACGTGCCACCGCCACAGCATTAACATATGGAGGATGTGATGGGCCTCAACGATCCCATGCTAACTGTGTTGCGCAACAATAACAACGAGAGGATGTACGCACTTTACTACTTCTATTTTCGTAGAAATTTATGTACGGCGTAGTAGTGCTCTGATCACTCATTCATCATTCAGGGGTTTCAAGACTATATGCTCTATATAACAATGGAATCAATTCCCGCACGCTACCAAAGTTGATAGCTTTCCCTTGTTTTGCGAGATCTTCTGTGACATACTTTCATAAATGCTTAGGGTGGGCGGACTTCAATGCCTTCTTCATTTGATATTATTTCCTTGTTCTTGAATTGCCATATTAGAGTATGCGAGAAGGACGGTTGCCATATTAAAGTATACAGGAAGTAGGGGAATGCCGGATGACTAGGAGCGGTGGCTGCCGGACCTTGCTAGGTGGCTTGATAGAGTCTTGTTTGAAAACACCCAAACATGATGCCACTCTGATTACCCGTGCACCCGTGAGGGAGTCGAGATTAATTCTTGACATTAACTAATGTGGGAACCAAAATGCCAACTGAGTAAACGTGAGGATGACCGAGCAATTTGGGCGGATTAATGGAGGGCAAACGAGAAGATTAAGAACTCTTGTTGTCCATGTTATTAAGTACTAACTAAAATGATTTAAACTTGATTACAAGCAATAATAATTAGCTAAACAATGTAAACACATATAATTATAAGAAAATGATTTGATGATCCAATAAGTGTTTGGTTCATGTGTGTATGACGCACATTCAATTTCTTTTGTTGGGTGGTGGTTCAAGTTAGAGGTGATAAATCATTGTTTTCTATGTTGTTTAGTAATAAGTGAAATGATCTAAGATAATATTGAAACAATATAATGTAAAACACACTTAATTACGTGGAAATGATACAATTATCCAAAAGTGTATGGTCCGAGTGTAAATGACACACATTCAAGTTCTGAAGTATATGTACTATAATTTTGAAGAAATTAGAGCTCAAGAGTCTAAGGCCTAGAGGAGTCTTAATGCGAGGAGGAGTGTTGAAATATATTTCCCAACTTACTCCATCGGTTTGGACTTTTGGATGAACTAATGCTGCTTGAACTCGATACCCTACTCCGTCATCTTTGGCCACGACAAGGTTTTTGACAATGCATTTAGGCAAGCACAATTGCACGTCACTGACACACAACTTCAATAAAGCACCACATGTTATACTTATCCGAATGATCAGAGAAGGCACATGAACTAGTGTCTTGAGATGTAACCATGTGACGACATCCATGATTGCCCCAAGATATGGCGATTCTTGTTTCCACTAGCAAATTTATGGCACAACTCGTCGCACCGCACTTCTCTAGACCGCTCCCGCTTCAAGCTCTCTATGACGTGGAACCTAATTTTGGTGCCATTCCAGAAAACGTAATGTTCGCCGCATCAGTCCTTACAGATCGGCAGGAATTCCAATACTTGGTACATGCTCATCACCCTTGTGTGATTCAAGGCGGTGGTGAAAACTCTTCGTGTCTATGTTGTTGAGTGTGATTATTTTATACACTCTAAGGCATGACTACAACAAACAAAATGATCTAATCTATAGGAAGATGCTACTCACAAAAGATGATCCAAAATTTGTATGGTTTGGGTGAAAGTAGCACACATTTGAATCCTCGAATATTCACAGTATAATTTACCAGGAATACTAGAGCTTTATCATAGGTTATATAATCTACTGTAACTAACAAAGCATAGAGTGGGGCAGAATGCTACCTGGAATCATTGCATTCTATCTTCTTATCATATATTATTAGTTAACTTAAGTAATCTTATCTTGATGAGACTGTTTTTCTTGACAACACATACTCTCGACTTTGATAAGGTAACAACTCCATGGTACTTAACAGCTATGGATACTCATATTTCCTCGAAAATAAATAAATAGATACTCTGATTTGTTGCTCTCTGTAATCTTACTCCTAAATTGGATCGACATAGCGATCAGATTGGAGCACAAACACAAAGATAGTGCATTTTTTTAGTACAGGGTAAAAAGAATTACATTTTCTCCAATTAAGAGGTGTGAGTTGCCCAGCAAAAACCCTTTACTAACGCACCCACATTACTGTTATGGAGCACAACCGCAAATTAGGTACTACCAGCCGAACTGCCTACCGATATAGATACCACAAATCGATTGAGAAGAAAATACACGCTGAGCGTACCTACAAGAGTCATATTCATCACTCTCTCCTTGCCCAAGGCCCTGCCAAGCTACTTTGACTTCACTATACAGCATGGCCAACGACGATCCCCAAAATAACTACATGAAGCCCCCGATGGCCCAAGCTAAAATTTAGCCACATGCACCAAAGATAAGTAGCTTCAATTTTGTTGATTCCATGATGACAGGATAACCCCCGGAAGCCAAGCGCAACCCAAGCTCATCTAAACACCATCATCGTTGCTAGACACATCACGACAACCTTAGGACAGTCGACTCAGCAACCACACGACCAAATCCCCAAGGATTGTGCATTTGTTTTGTAAGCGCGTGAACTTTTTATCGGAGCATGCTGCTATGCTCGAATAATTCCTCCAATCAAGTTAAAGGGTAGGATGATCATTGAGATTTGTAAGGCCATTACAATTAAAGTGTGATATAATCTTGGCATAGTAAAGTATGAATAAATTGTGGGGTCTCTCTCCGATTGGATGCGGATGGGTAGGTGGGCATGATCTCGGCATGAGACTACATGCATGCATGCATGCATGTGTGAGGGATGAGAGATTTTTTTTATGGTATCAACTAATGCGGGAACCAAAAATCTAGTGAATAAATCCGGGGATTACCAAGCAATTTGGGTGTGTAGCAAGCAAAGCATGCCCGCTGATTGGCAGTTTCCAATTACGAAATCCTCGCATTGGGTCCTCTACATAATTGTAGGTGCATAATGGTCGATCAAACGTGTGGTTGGTGGCACACAACTGCGAACGTTAGTACAATTAGTTACCACAGAAGATCTAGACTCGAGATTCTCACGTGTTATGTGTTGATCTTGCCATTCCGCCCCACGGCCCTAGAATCCCAAACGAGGGAGTTCTACGTAAGACATCTCTAAAGTGCTCTTAAAATATATTAAAACATTGTTGTAGTTGCCATTAGTTTGAATTGATATATCAGTGTGACAAACTACACTGAGGCGGCATAGGATCACTAGCACCGCTCTTGTTTCATTTTTCCTTGCATGTCCAATTCAAGTTGGAGGCGGGAGCGAGTGGAAATTATAAGCAACGGAGAGCATTGCTAGGGTTTCCATTTGGAGAGGTGAGTTTAAAGAAATAGAAGACATGAGATATAATGACCAAAATGATGACCGATAAGACCATTTTATTTCTATTGAAACTTCTTTTACCTTGTCTTCACAACACTTACAAGCCACAGGCAGTTGCTAGGCAAAAAACCCTAAATGGGCAAGCAGTGACAAGCCAAGGTGCCATTATTTATGAAGCAGCCACAACCTCAGAGTACTATCTAATTTTGAAAGTACGTTTATTCGGAATTCAAATAATTGTGTCGTCATAGTTGCCATTTGTATCTCCATGTGGATAATTTGAAATACCCGATATTCGTTTTCAAACCTACATGGCAAAGTCAACATCATAGTTGAACTCAAATGAAAATTAATTTTTGAAATATCTAGATTATTTTTATAAATACCAATACTCTTAGAAATGTGATATTGATTTCTAAAGGGAATATGGATATGAAAAGTTGTATATGATTTTTCTACATTAGCCTGTTTTAATAATTCTAGTCCATATGCTAGCCATGCAATATGGAAACCGAGGATGTGGTAAAAAGTTACTTATTGTGTGACCCAACCTAGAAACTATTATGCATTATAATGGTATTTATCTATCTACCAGTCTTTCATTAACTTACTGTATATCATGACTCGGTCATTTTGTGTCACGGAATTACTGAACTATTTCTTTTGTTTATTATGTCGATAGATTGTAAGATATACATATCCATTTTGGTTGAGAAAATATTGGACCTGTATATGTATTCGAGTAACATCTATTTCACACTCATGCCCGATAATGTATTTAATTGTAGTCGCTTTTAATTTATGTTAAGTAAGGGGAAAAGACAGTATCTAAACCAACTGCATCGAGAACAAGATAGAATCACTAGGAGTACTGAGGAACTTGGAGCATATTTCAGAAAAGCCAAGACAAAATAAAAACTGAGGAAGTGGTACTGAAGATCAAGGAGGTGCTGGCGCGAGGCGTTTACCAGAGGGCATGGGTGGAATCCCTTGGCTAGGATAATTTGTTAAAGATATGCTTCTGCCTTGCTTAATTTTGGTTGTTTTGGTTCATTTTGGGAGATTTTTTCTACTGGTAGATTGAACTTTGTGGTGATCATGTGTAGTTCTCACACTGATTAAAGGTGCCTGCGTGGGGTTTTACAGAATGTTTTGCCTGATTGGTTGTCTTTGGGCTTTATGTTTCCCATGCGCCCTTCCTGTGGAGTTTTCTTTTGAGTAGCTTTTCTTGGCTTGTAAAATGGTGGCGGTTCCTTTAATGAAAATCGACAAGACGACTCTTTTTTTCTCAAAAGTACGTCCATAGATTGTAATATATACATTCTGTTTTGGCTAAGCAAATATCCGATTCGTATATGTATTCGACTAACTTCTATTTCACATTCATATCCGATAGCAACTTTATTTGTAGTTACTTTTAAATTATGAAAATAAAGTGGAAAAGACACTATATGGACCAACTACACCAAGGATGACATAGAATTACTAAGAGTACTGAGGAATTGGAGCATATTCTAGAAAAGCCAAGGCGGAAGAATACCCAAGGGAGGAGTACTGAAGATCAAGATCAAGGCGGTGATGGCGCAAAGCACGTCCCAAAGGGCATGAGTGGTATCCCTTAACAAGAAGAATTTTTCAATGATATGCTTCTGCCTTGCTTGATTTTGAGTGTTGTGACTTGTTTTGGGAACTTGTTTCTAGCGGTAGTTTGAACTTGGCAGTGATGCTGCACAGTTGCCACACTGATTAAAGTTGCCTGCGTGCAGGTTGTCCAGAATATTTTGCCTAACTAGTTGTATTCGGGCATTATGTTTCCCTTCCCCCTTCATGCGGGGTTTCCTTACGAGTTATTCTTCAATGGAGATCGAGAAGGATGCTCGTTGTTTCAAAAAAATGTTGATAGATGTAATATATACATATCCATTTTGGTCGAGTAAATATCCAATCCATATATGTATTCGAGTAACTTTTGTTTCACATTTCATACCTGATAGCGTCTTTATTTGCATGTGCGGTCTACGCACGGGACTACATGCATGTGTGCACATGTGAGTAATGCGAGATTGATTATTGTCATAAATTGATGTTGGAATAAAAAGCTAGCGAATGAATTCAGAGATTATTGAGCAATTTGGGGGGGGGGGGGGGGGGGGCGGGTGGAGGGATTGTTAACAGCAAGCAAACATGCGCATTCATTGGCAGTTTCCAACTACGAAATCTTCGATTTGGTATCTAGTACGATAAGTGCAGTGCTGTTGATCAAACGAGTTATTGGGGGCACATGGTAGAGAATGCTACTGTAGTATAGTTACCATAGAGTATCTGGATCCGAGATCCTCACATGTTTTGCCTTGATCTTGCAGTTTAGCCCCTGGCCCTATAATCCAGAAAGAGGGAGTACTACGTAAGACATTTCTAAAGCGCTCATAAAATAAATTTTAAAAAGTTGTCTAAGTTGCCATCAATTTGATTTTTTAAATGAAAAAACATAGTAATGCATTAAGGCCCGTTTGGTTTGGCTTTTTTAGCCTGATTCCGCTGTGTAGTAGCCAAATCTTAACCAAAGAGCGAACCGACCAGCCTCGATTCTAGCAAAGTGAAGCCAAAAATACACGTACCATCGGCAACAGCCCACGAGGTGCTTTCGTGGCTTTCGCTGCGTACCTCTTTGAACCTACCCTTGATGCTTTGGTAAAATTACCGATGCCACTGGATGGGTCAACCCAGAGTACAGGCCCGATCCCAGGAACCACGACAGAACTTATCTCTCCTCTCATCTCCCTCACTCACCTTTGCTCAGCTTGGATTGCCTTGCAAAGTTCCCCCATTTTCCATTCGAGCACAGTGTCCTTTTTCGCAGGGGATCATATCATGGTGACCACCAAACACTGAGAAGGCATAAGGATCACTACCATGCACACTTGCATCATTTTTTCTTGGGTGGTATGTTGTTCAAGGTAGAGGAGATAAATCTTTGTTTTCTATGTTGTTTAGTAGTAAGTAAAATGATCTAATATAAGATTGTAGACAATATAATTAGCTAAGTAGTGTAAAACACACTTATTTATAGGCAAATGGTACGATGAAGAAAAAATGTATGGTCCGAGTGTAAATGACACACATTCGAGTTCTCAAATATCTACATTATAATTTTGATGAAATTAGAGCTCTAATATCTAAGGCTTGGCCTTGCTGTGAGAAGGAGTTTTGAAATATATTTCCCACCTTTCTTCACCTATTCGGACTTTAGGATGAACTAGATGGTGCATGAACTCAGTACCCTACTCCATTATCTTTGGTCGCGACACAGTTTTCTACAACGGGTTTTGGCATGCACAATTCCATGTCATGGACAAACAACTTCAATAAAGGACTACATGTCGTCGTTAGATGAACGATCATACAAGCAGCATGAACTAGTGTCTTGAGATGGAACCACGTTATGCCATCCATGATTGCCCCCCAGTTATGTCAACTTTGGTTTCCACTCAGGAAATTATGGCACAACTCATCGGACCACACTTCTCTACATTGCCACTGCTTCAAGCTCTCTATGACGTGGAATTTAATTTTGGTGCCATTCCAAATAAGGCCATGTCGACCGTATCAATCCTGACCGATCAATTGGAATTCTAATATTTGGTACATGCTCATCACATTTAGCCGATGAACCTGTAGAATGACGAAGATCACATGAAGATGCACGAACAAGAGTCAACAATGGGGGATTGTTGATTGGTTCACATACCCCCACGACTATCCTGGAGGTATGCATGGTGAAGAAAGGTATCAAGGCGATGATGTAAGACAAGAGATAGTGGTTGACCTCATGTCATGACAAATGAAGAATACAATGTCCTCAAGCATCACTTTTCGACAACTGCAATTTTGGGAGTGGCTTGGCCTCATGGATAGATTCGCGTCACGTATCCCTCACCAAAACCAACAACGATGAGGTCACCCATTGCAAAAATAAAGAAAATGGGGAAGTTTGTGGAATATGAGTTGGATCAATCGTAAGGGGTATGTTTGTATGAGTAGGCCCACCTATCACCGCACATTGACGAAAGGCAACAAGGCGGTGATATTGTTCAAGGTACAACGGTCACACCAACCCGCTAATGTCATGACATGAGAAGATAAGGATGTCCTCTAGCGCATGCTATCTAGAACCTGCAATTTTCACTCTTTGTGTGGAGGGGAGAGGGGTCGTCTGAAGGGGCGATGAGTGTCAAGCCTCCCTGCCATAGATGACACCACGGAGGTCACCAGATTCAAAATAAAATAAAAGGGGGAAGTTTTGTTGGGTATGAGTTGGCTCCGCGGCGTGCATGTCTAGGGTGGGTGGACCCACTTGTCGATTCATTTATGTGCTTGTAATCGAAATGGAAGTTATTATGAATGAAAACATTTCTGAACATGTCGCCTCATTGTTCTTATCCCCTTAAGCATCTCTTCTCGCCCTAAATTCTCCTATTGCCTAGCCAAATCAACGTAGATTTGATCTCATCATACAGCACACACTACAATTGCGCATCCTTACTCTTTTAGAAACTGTCGCATCATCAACCATCTCCATGTTTTGATTGCGGCTAGCTGCGAAGGTGAGCGAGGGGTAGGCGATGCAGATGAATCGGGTTGGTGATAATGGTATTGGCAGTGCCGACCTGCCACCGCCGCAACATCAACATATGGAGGATGCGATGGGCCACAATGATCCCATGCTACCTGTGCTGCTGAATAATAACCATGAGAGGATGTACGCACATTACTACTTCTCTCTCCATGGAAATTTATGTACGGCGTAGTAGTGCTCTGCTCACTTGCTCATCATTCAGGGGTTTCAAGCGTAGATGTGCTATATAACAATGGAATCAATTCTCACACACTAACCAAGTTGATAGCTATCTCTTGTTTTACAAGGTCTTCTGTGAAGTACTTTCAGAAACATTTGGGGTGGGAACCAAAAGGCCAAAGAGTAAGCCAGAGGATGACCAAGCAATTTGGGCAGATTAATTGTGAGTTAATCACAAGATTAAGAACTCTTGTTGTCCATGTTATTAAGTACTAACTGGAATGATTTGAACTTGATTACAAGCAATAATAATTAGCTAAATAATCTAAACTCATTTAATTTTAGGAAAATGATTTGATGATCCAAAAAGTGTAAGGTTCAAGTGCGAATCACATGCATTCAATTTTTTCTTGGGTGGTGGTTCAAGGTAGAGGTGATAAATATTTGTTTTCCATGTTGTTTAATAGTAAGTGAAATGATCTAAGATAATACTGCAACCAATATAATTAGCTAAAAAGTGTAACAAACACTTAATTACAGGGAAATGGAACGATGATCCAAAAAGTGTATGGTCCAAGTGTAAATGACACACATTTCACTTCTCAAATGTCTACACTACAATTTTGATGAAATTAGAGCTCAATTATCTAAGGCCTTGAGGAGCCTTGATGTGAGGAGTGTTCAAATATATTTCCCACTTTTCTTCATTGGTTCAGACTTTTGGATGAACAAGATGGTGCATGAACTCAGTACCCTACTCCATGATCTTTGGCCGCGATAAGTTTTTCGACAATGCATTTTGGCATGCACAATTCCAAGTCACTAACACACTACTTTAATAAAGCACTACACGTCATACTTAGACGAACGGTCAGACAAGGCGTGTCAACTAGTATCTCGAGATGTAACCACGTTACAACATCCATGATTGCCCCAATTTATGGCGAGTTTGGTGTCCACTTGCAAAATTATGGCATAAGTCGTCGCATCATACTTCTCTAGACTGCTCCCCCTTCAAGTTCTCTATGACGTGGAACCTAATTTTGGCACCATACCAAATAAGGCCATGATGACCGCATCATCCTTACAAATCGACAGGAATTCTGATATTTGGTACATGCTCATCACCTTTAGTAGATGAACATGTATATATAATGATCAAGACCATATGAAGACGTATACGAACAAGAGTCAGCAATGGTGGATTGTTGATTTGTTCACATATGCCCACCACTATATTGGAGTGATCCATGGAGAAAAAGGTATCAACACCGCGATGTGAGTCAAGGGATAGTGGTCGATCCTAAAAGCTGATGTCGTAACATAGGAATAATACAATGTCCTCAAGCATCACTTTCGACAACTGCAATTCAGGGAAGGGCTTGGTCTCAAGGGTAGATCCCCATCATGTGTCCCTCGCAGGCCACTCATTAGAAAAATAAAGCAAATGGGGAAGTTTTGTGGGATATGAGATCAATGGTAAGGGGTATGTGTGTATGAGTACGCCCACCAACCACTGCACAGTGACCACAGGCAACAAGGTGGTGATGTTTTCAAGGTCCAATGGTCACCCCACCTGCTAGTGTCGTGACATGACGAGATTAGGATGTCCTCGAGCACCTCTTTCTACAAGCTGCAATTTTCACCACGCGCGTGTGTGTGTGAGGGGGGATCATCTGAAGAGGTGACAAGTGTCATGCCTCCTTGTGTGAGACGATGACAAGGAGGTCTAAAAGGGGAAAGATTGGTTGGGTATGATCTGGCTCCACGGCGCGCGTGTGTGGGTTTGGGTTGGCCCACTTGCCGATGTATTTATGTGGTTGTAATCAAAATGGAAGTGATAATGAATGAAAATGCTTTATGAACATCTCACCTCATCTATGCATAATCATCCCTTTAAGCATCTCTTCTCGCCATAAATTCTCCTATTCCCGAGCCAAATCAACGTAGATTCGATCTCATCATACACCGGAGACCATAGTTGCCAGCCTTATCCTTCTATAAACCTTCACAACATGAGTCATCCTCACGTTTTGATTGTGGCTGGCTGCAAAGGTGAGCGAGGGACAGGCGGCGCAGATGAATTGGTTTGGCAATAGTGACATTGATAGTGTCGACGTGCCACCGCCATAGCATTAGCCTATGGAGGATGTGATGGGCCTCAACGATCCCATGCTAGCTGTGTTGCGCAACAGTAACAACGGGAGGATGTACGCACTTTACTACTTCTATTGCCGTAGAAATTTATGTATGGCATAGTAGTGCTTTGATCACTCATTCATCATTCAGGGGTTTCAAGACTATATCCTCTATATAACAATGGAATCAATTCCCGCACGCTACCAAATTTGATAGCTTTCCTTTGTTTTGCGAGATCTTCTGTGACATACTTTCATAAACGCTTAGGGTGGCGGATTTCAATGCCTTCTTCATTTGATATTATTTCCTTGTTCTTGAATTGCCATATTAGAGTATGCAAGAAGGACGGTTACCATATTAAATTATACAGGAAGCAAGGGAATGCCGGCTGACTAGTAGCGGTGGCTGCCGGACCTTGCTAGGCGGCTTGAGAGAGTCTTGTTTGAAAACACCCAAACATGATGCCACTCTGTTTACCCGTGCACCTGTGAGGGGGTCGAGATTAATTCTTGACATTAACTAATGTGGGAACCAAAACGCCAACTGAGTAAACGTGAGGATGACCGAGCAATTTGGGCGGATTAATGGAGGGCAAATGCGAAGATTAAGACGTCTTGTTGTCCATGTTATTAAGTACTAACTCACATGATTTAAACTTGATTACATGCAATAATATTGAGCTAAACAATGTAAACACATATAATTATAAGAAAATGATTTGATGATCGAATAAGTGTTTGGTTCATGTGTGAATGACGCGCATTCAATTTCTTTTCTTGGGTGGTGGTTCAAGTTAGAGGTGATAAATCTTTGTTTTCTATGTTGTTTAGTAGTAAGTGAAATGATCTAAGATAATATTGAAACAATATAATGTAAACCACACTTAATTACAGGGAAATGATACAATGATCCAAAATTGTATGGTCCGAGTGTAAATGGCACATATTCGAGTTTTGAAGTATATGTACTATAATTTTGACGAAATTAGAGCTCAAGTATCTAAGGCCTAGAGGAGCCTTGATGAGAGGAGGAGTGTTGAAATATATTTCCCAACTTACTCCGTCGGTTCAGAATTTTGGATGAACTAATGCTGCATGAACTCGATACCCTACTCCGTCATCTTTGGCCGCGACATGGTTTTCTACAATACATTTTGGCATGCACAATTCCACGTCGCTAACACACAACTTCAATAAAGCACCACATGTTATACTTATCTGAATGATCAGAAGGCGCGTGAACTAGTTTCTCGAGATGTAACCACGTTATGACATCCATGATTGCCCCAAGATATGGCGATTTTTGTTTCCACTAGCAAATTTATGGCACAACTCATCGCACCACACTTCTCTAGACTGCTCCTACTTCAAGCCCTCTATGACGTGGAACCTAATTTTGGTGCCATTCCAAAAAGGGTGATGTTGGCCGCATCGGTCCTTACAGATCGGCAGGAATTCCAATACTTGGTACATGCTCATCACCCTTATGTGATTCAAGGCGGAGGTGAAAACTCTTAATGTCTATGTTGTTTAGTGTGAGTATTTTAAATAATCTAAGGTATGACTACAACAAACATAATGATCTAATCTATAGGAAGATGCTACTCATAGAAGATGATCCAAAATTTGTATGGTTCTGGTGAAAGTAGCACACATTTGAATCCTCGAATATTCGCAGTATAATTTATCAAGAATACTAGAGCTTTATCATAGGTTATATAATCTACTGTAACTAACAAAGCATAGAGTGGGGCAGAATGCTACTTGGAATCATTGCATTCTATCTTCTTATCATATATTATTAGTTAACTTCAGTAATCTTATCTTGATGAGATTGTTTTTCTTGACAACACATACTCTTGACTTTGATAAGGTAACAACTCCATGGTACTTAACAGCTATGGATACTCAGATTTCCTCGAAAATAAATAAATTGATACTCTGATTTGTTACTCTCTGTAATCTTACTCCTAAATTGGATCGACATAGCGATCAGATAGGAGCACAAACACAAATATAGTGCATTTCTTAATACAGGGAAAAAAAGACTTACATTTTCTCGAATTAAGAGGTGTGAGTTGCCCAGTAAATTAGAGAAAATGGGTAAAAACATTTACTAACGCACCCACATTACCGTCATGGAGCACAACCGCAAATTAGGTACTACCGGCCGACCTGACTACCGTTATAGATGCCACAAAATGATTGAGAAGAAACCACAGGTCGAGCGTTCCTACAAGAGTCATATTCATCACTCTCTCCTTGCCCAAGGCACTGACAAGCAACTTCGACTTCACTATAGAGCATGGCCAATGACGATCCCAGAAACAACTACACGGAGCCCCTGATGGCCTAAGCTAAAATTCAGCCACATGCACCAAAGATAAGTAGCTTCAATTTTGTTCATTCCATGATGATAGGATAACCCCCGGAAACCAAGCGCAACCCAAGCTCATCTAAACGCCGTCATCATTGCTGGACACATCACGACAACCTTAGGACAGTCGACTCGGCAACCACATGATCAAATCCCCAAGGATTGTGCATTTGTTTTGTAACCACGTGACCTTTTTATCGGAGCATGCTGCTAAGCTCGAATAATTCCTCCAATCAAGTTAAATGGTAGGATAATCATTGAGATTTGTAAGGCCATTACAACTAAATTGTGATATAATCTTGGCGTAGTAAAGCATGGATAAATTGTGGGGTGTCTCTCCGATTGGGTGCGGATGGGCAGGTGGGCATGATCTCCGCATGAGACTACATGCATGCATGCATGTGTGAGGGATGTGAGATTTTTTTTGGTATCAACTGATGCGGGAACCAAAAAGCTAGTGAATGAATCCAGGGATTACCAAGCAATTTGGGTGTGTAGCAAGCAAAGCATGCTGCTACTTCTTGAGCTTGCGTTGGTTTTTTCCTTGAAGAGGAAAGGGTGATGCAGCAAAGTAGAGATAAGTATTTCCCTCAGTTAAGAACCAAGGTATCAATCCAGTAGGAGATACACGCAAGTCTCCAATCTATGCACCTGCACAAACAATCAAACACTTGCACCCAACGCGATAAAGGGGTTGTCAATCCTCTCACGGTCATTTGCAAATGTGAGATCTGGTAGAGATAGATATAAAAGCTCACTAAAACGTCAAACAAAATAAAAGTAAAAAATTGTAGCAAGGTATTTTTGGGTTTTTTGGTTTATAGATCTGAAATTATATGATGGAAAATTGACTCGGGGTACATAGGTTTCACTAGAGGATTCTCTCTTGAAGGCAAATAATACAGTGGGTGAACAAATTACTGTCGAGCAATTGATAGAAAAGCGCAAATTTATGATGATATCCAAGGCAATGATTATGAATATAGGCATCACGTCCGTGTCAAGTAGACCGAAACGATTCTGCATCTACGTACTACCATTACTCCACACATCGACCGCTATCCAGCATGCATCTAGAGTATTAAGTTAATAAGAATGGAGTAACGCCTTAAGTAAGATGACATGATGTAGAGGGATAAACTCAAGCAATATGATGAAAACCCCATCTTTTTACCCTTGATGGCAACAATACAATACGTGCCTCGCTACCCCTACTTTGTCACTGGGTGAGGACACCACAAGATTGAACCCAAAACTAAGCACCTCTCCCATTGCAAGAAGAACCAATCTAGTTGGCCAAACCAAACTGATAATTCGAAGAGAAATACAAAGATATCAAATCATGCATATAAGAATTCAGAGAAGATTCAAATAATATTCATAGATAAACTGAGCATAAATCCACAATTCATCGGATCTCGACAAACACACCGCAAAAGAATATTACATCGGATAGATCTCCAAGAACAACGAGGAGAACATGGTATTGAGGATCAAAGAGAGAGAAGAAGCCATCTAGCTACTAGCTATGGACCCGTAGGTCTGAGGTAAACTACTCACACTTCATCGGAAGGGCAATAGAGTTGATGTAGAAGCCCCCCGTGATCGAATCCCCCTCCGGCAGGATGCCGAAAAAGGCCCCAAGATGGGATCTCACGGGAACAGAAGGTTACGACGGCGGAAAAGTATTTTGGTGGAAGCTTCTAGAGGTTTGGGGATATTTCTGAATTTATAGGCCAAAGATTAGGGTTGGAGGACTCCTGTGGGGCCCACAAGCCAGGGGGCACCCCCCTAGGGCGTGCCCTGAGGGCCTGTGGAGCCCTCGGGACTCTTCTGCCTTCCTCTCCAAGTCCTACGTGTGTCTTCTGGTCCAGGAAAAATCATCGCGAAAGTTTTATTCCGTTTGGACTCTGTTTGGTATTCCTTTTCTATAAAACTCAAAAACAAGGAAAAAAACAGAAACTGGCACTGGGCTCTAGGTTAATAAGTTAGTCACAAAAATAATATAAAATAGCATATTAATGCATATAAAACATCCAAAATAGATAATATAATAGCATGGAACAATCAAAATTTATAGATATGTTGGAGACGTATCAAGCATCCCCAAGCTTAATTCCTACTCGTCCTCAAGTAGGTAAATGATAAAAATAGAATTTTTGATGTGGAATGCTACCTAACATATTTATCCATGTAATTTTCTTTATTGTGGCATGAATATTCAGATCAATAAGATTCAAAACAAAAGTTTAATATTGGCATAAAAACAATAATACTTCAAGCATACTAATAAAGCAATCATGTCTTATCAAAATAACATGGCCAAAGAAAGTTATCCCTACAAAATCATATAGTGTGGCTATGCTCCATCTTCATCACACAAAGTATTAAATCATGCACAACCCCGAAGACAAGCCAAGCAATTGTTTCATACTTTTGATGTTCTCAAACATTTTCAACTTTCACGCAATACATGAGTGTGAGCCATGGATATAGCACTATAGGTGGAATAGAATACGGTGGTTGTGGAGAAGACAAAAAGAAGGAGATAGTCTCACATCGACTAGGCATATCAACGGGCTATGGAGATGCCCATCAATAGATATCAATGTGAGTGAGTAGGGATTGCCATGCAGCAGATACACTAGAGCTATAAGTTTATGAAAGCTCAAAAAGAAACTAAGTGGGTGTGCATCCAACTCACTTGCTCACGAAGACCTAGGGAAATTTGAGGACGCCCATCATTGGAATATACAAGCCAAGTTCTATAATGAAAAATTCCGACTAGTATATGAAAGTGAAAACATAGGAGACTCTCTATCATGAAGATCATGGTGCTACTTTGAAGCACAAGTGTTGTAAAAGGATAGTAGCATTGCCCCTCCTCTCTTTTCTCTCATTTTTTTCTTTTATCTTTTTTCTATTTGGGCTTCTTTTGGCCTCTTTTATTTTTTGTAAAGTCCGGAGACTCATCCCAACTTGTGAGGGAATCATACCTTTCATCATCCTTTCCTCACATGGGACAATGCTCTAATAATGATGATCATCACACTTTTATTTACTTACAACTCAAGAATTACAACTAGATACTAGAAAAAAATATGACTCTATATGAATGCGTCCGGCGGTGTATCAGGATGTGCAATGATCAAGAGAGACATGTATGAAAAATATGAACGGTGGCCTCGCCACAAATACTATGTCAACTACATGATCATGCAAAGCAATATGACAATGATGGAGCGTGTCATAATAAACGGAACGGTGGAAGTTGCATGGAAATATATCTCGGAATGCTATGGATATGCCATAATAGGTAGGTATGGTGGCTGTTTTAAGGAAGGGTAAATGGTGGGTGTAGTGCACCGGCGAAAGTTGCGCGGTACTAGAGAGGCTAGCAATGGTGGAAGGGTGAGAGTGCGTATAATCCATGGACTCAACATTAGTCATAAAGAACTCACATACTTATTGCAAAAGTCTATTAGCTATCGAAACAAAGTACTACATGCATGCTCCTAGGGGGATAGATTGGTAGGAAAAGACCATCACTCGTCCCTGACCGCCACTCATAAGGAAGACAATCAATAAATAAATCATGCTCCGACTTCATCACATAACGGTTCACCATACGTGCATGCTACAGGAATCACAAAATTTAACACAAGTATTTCTACCAATCCACAATTACTCACTAGCATGACTCTAATATCACCATCTTTATATCGCAAAACAATCATAAGGAATCAAACTTCTCATAGTATTCAGTGCACTTTATATGAAAGTTTTTATTATATCCCTCTTGGATGCCCATCATATTAGGACTAAATTCATAACCTAAGTAAATTACCATGCTGTTTAGAAAGACTCACAAAATAATATAAGTGAATCATGAGAGTTCAACAATTTCTATAAAATAAAGCCACCGCCGCGCTCTAAAAAGATATAAGTGAAGCACTAGAGCAAAATTGCCTAGCTCAAAAGATATAAGTGAAGCACATAGAGTATTCTAATAAATTCATGATTCATGCGTGTCCCTCTCAAAAGGTGTGTACAGCAAGGATGATTGTGGAAAACTAAAAGGCAAATACTCATATCATACAAGACGCTCCAAGCAAAACACATAGCATGTGGTGAATAAAAATATAGCCTCAAGTAAATTTACTGATAGACGAAGACGAAAGAGGGGATGCCATCCGGGGCATCCCCAAGCTTAGATGCTTGGTTGTCCTTGAATATTACCTTGGGGTGCCCTGGTTATCCCCAAGCTTAGGCTCTTTCCACTCCTTATTCCATAGTCCATCAAATCTTTACCCGAAACTTGAAAACTTCACAACACAAAACTCAACAGAAAACTCATGAGATCCGTTAGTATAAGAAAATAAATCAACACTTTTTGGTACTGTTGTGAACTCATCCTTTATTTATATTGGTGTAATATCTACTGTATTCCAACTTCTCCATGGTTCATACCCCCCGATACTACCCATAGATTCATCAAAACAAGCAAACAACACATAGAAAACAGAATCTGTCAAAAACAGAACAGTCTGCGAAGTTCTGAATTGTTCTCATACTTCTGTAACTCCAAAAATTCTGAAAAATTAGGACAACAGAGGAAATTTGTATATCAATCTTGTGTAAAACAAATGAGGGTTTTTACATGATCCAGTGAATTTAAAAAATTCTGTTACTGGACGCAAAAGTTTCTGTTTTTCAGCAAGATCAAATCAACTATCACCGTAAGCCATCCCAAAGGTCTTACTTGGCTCAAACACTAATTAAAACACCAAAACACAATTACTACAGAGGTAATGATTTTTATTTTCATAAAACAGAAAATAAAAAAATTGTGTTGTCTCCCAACAAGCGCTTTTCTTTAAAGCCTTTTAGCTAGGCGTTGGTAATTTTAATGATGCTCACATAAAAAATAGACATTGAAACACGAAGAGAGCATCATGTAGCATGTGAAAAACAAGTTTAAGTCTAACATACTTCCTATGCATAGGAATTTTATAAGCAAACAAATTATCAAGACAAGCAAAAACTAGCATATGCGAGGAAGAAGAAAGAAACAATAGCAATCTCAACATACTGAGGGGTAATTTAGTAACATGAAAATTTCTACAACCATATTTTCCTCTCTCATAATAATTACATGTAGGATAATAATCAAATTCAACAATATAACTATCACATAAAATATTCTCTTCATGATCCACATGCATGCAAATTTGACACTCTTCCAAAATAGTAGGATTATCATCAAATAAAGTCATGACTTCTCCAAACCCACTTTTGTTAAAAATTTCATAAGATTGATCATAATCCAAAGTAGTGGGATCATTATTACCTAGATTTGACACTCTTCCAAACCCACTTTCAATATTATTGCAACCATATTCATCATGAGGCTTAAATAAATTTTCAAGATCATAAGAAGCATTATTACCCCAATCATGATCATTGCAATCAGTAGTGGACATAGCAAAACGAGCATCCCCAAGCTTGGGGTTTTGCATATTCTTAGCACAATTGAAATTAATAGAATTTATAACATCATTGCAATCATGCTTTTCATTCAAGGAGCTATCATGAATCACTTCTTAAATTTCATCACAATTTTTAGATTCACGAATTTGAAGCAAAACTTCATAAAGATAATCTAGTGCACGCAACTCACTAGCAATTGGTTCATCATAATTGGATCTCTTAAAAAGATTATTAAGTGGATGAGGATCCATAAACTTTTTGCTTTCTGATTTTCAATAAATACACAATTATTCCAAGCGAACAAGCAAACAAACCAAGTAAGACACAAAGGCAACAGAAAAGACGAACGGAAAGAAGGCGAATAAAAAGGCAAATCTTTTTGTGTTTTCTGAAAACGTTTTAGAAGTGGGGGAGGGAAAAATGAGAGGAAAATGGAAAATAATGTAATGCAAGAGATGAGAGTTTATGGTGGGTACTTGGTAGGCTTGATGTAGATCTCCCCGGTAATGACACCAGAAATTCTTCCTGCTACTTCTTGAGCTTGCGTTGGTTTTTTCCTTGAAGAGGAAAGGGTGATGCAGCAAAGTAGAGATAAGTATTTCCTTCAGTTAAGAACTAAGGTATCAATCCAGTAGGAGATACACGCAAGTCTCCAATCTATGCACCTGCACAAACAATCGAACACTTGCACCCAATGCAATAAAGGGGTTGTCAATCCCTTCACGGTCACTTGCAAAGGTGAGATCTGATGAGATAGATATAAAAGCTTACTAAAACATAAAACAAAACAAAAGTAAATAAATTGCGACAAGGTATTTTTGGGTTTTTTGTTTTATAGATCTGAAAATATATGATGGAAAATAGACCCGGGGTACATAGGTTTCACTAGAGGCTTCTCTCTTAAAGGCAAATAATACGGTGGGTGAACAAATTACTGTCAAGCAATTGATAGAAAAGTGCAAAGTTATGACGATATCCAAGGCAATGATTATGAATATAGGCATCACGTCCGTGTCAAGTAGACCGAAATGATTCTTCATCTACTACTATTACTCCACACATCGACCGCTATCCAGCATGCATTTAGAGTATTAAGTTCATAAGAACGGAGTAACGCCTTAAGTAAGATGACATGATGTAGAGGGATAAACTCAAGCAATATGATGAAAACCCCATCTTTTTACCCTTGATGGCAATAATACAATACGTGCCTCGCTACCCCTACTTTGTCATTGGGTGAGTACACCGCAAGATTGAACCCAAAACTAAGCACCTCTCCCATTGCAAGAAGAACCAATCTAGTTGGCCAAACCAAACCGATAATTCGAAGAGAAATACAAAGATATCAAATCACGCATATAAGAATTCAGAGAAGATTCAAATAATATTCATAGATAAACTGATCATAAATCCACAATTCATCGGATCTCGACAAACACACCGCAAAAATAACGAGGTGAACATGGTATTGAGGATCAAAGAGAGAGAAGAAGTCATCTAGCTACTAGCTATGGACCCGTAGGTCTGAGGTAAACTACTCACGCTTCATCGGAAGGGCAATAGAGTTGATGTAGAAGCCCTCCATGATCGAATCCCCCTCCGATAGGATGCCGGAAAAGGCCCCAAGATGGGATCTCACGGGAACAGAAGGTTACGGCGGCGGAAAAGTATTTTGGTGGACGCTTCTGGAGGTTTGGGAATATTTCTGAATTTATAGGCCAAAGATTAGGGTTGGAGGACTCCCGTGGGGCCCACAAGCCAGGGGGCGCCCCCCCTAGGGCACGCCCTGAGAGCTTGTGGAGCCCTCGGGACTCTTCTGCCTTCCTCTCCAAGTCCTACGTGTGTCTTCCTGTCCAAGAAAAATCATCGCAAAAGTTTTATTCCATTTGGACTCCGTTTGGTATTCCTTTTCTGTAAAACTCAAAAACAAGGAAAAAAACAGAAACTGGCACTGGGCTCTAGGTTAATAAGTTAGTCCAAAAAATAATATAAAATAGCATATTAATGCATATAAAACATCCAAAACAGATAATATAATAGCAAGGAACAATCAAAAATTATAGATACGTTGGAGACGTATCACATGCTCGCTGATTGGCAGTTTCCAATTACGAAATCCTCGGATTGGGTCCTCTGCATAATTGTAGGTGCATAACAGTCGATGAAACGTGTGATTGGTGGCACACAATTGCGATCGTTAGTACAATTAGTTACCAGAGAAGATCTGGACTCGAGATCCTCATGTGTTATGTCTTGATCTTGCCATTCCGCCCCATGGCCCTAGAATCCCGAACGAGGGATTTCTATGTAAGACATCTCTAAAGTGCTCTTAAAATATATTAAAAACATTACTGTAGTTGCCATCAGTTTGAATTGATATATCATTGTGAAAAACTACACTGAGGCGGCATAGGATCACTAGCACCGCTCTTGTTCATTTTTCATCACGTGTCCGGTTCAAGTTGGAGGCGGGAGCGAGTTGCAATTATAAGCAAGGGAGAACATTGCTTGGGTTTCAATTTGGAGAGGTGAGTTTAAAGAAACAAAAGACGTGAGATATAATGACCAAAACGATGACCGAGAAAACTATTTTATTTCTATTGAAACTTCTTTTGCCTTATCTTCGCAACACTTAAAAGCCACATGTTGTTGCAAGGAAAAAAAAAACCATAATGGGCAAGCAGTCACATGCCAAGTTGCCATTTTTTTATGAAGCTGCCACAACCTCAGAGTACTATCTAATTAATTTTGAAAGTACTTTTATTCTGAATTCAAATAATAGTGTCGTCATGGTTGCCATTTGTATCTCCATGTGGATAATTTGAAATACTTGATATTCGTTTTGACACCTACATGCCAAAGTCAACATCATACTTGAATTCAAATGAAAATTAATTTGGGAAATATCTAGGTTATTTTTATAAATGCCAATACTTTTAGAAGTGTGATATTGATTTCTAAAGGGACTATGGATATGAAAATTTGTATATGATTTTTCTACATTAGCCTGTTTTAACAATTCTTGTCCAATTGCTAGCCCTGCAATGGAGAAACCGAGGATGTGGTAAAATTTTACTTTTTATGTGACCCAACCAAGAAACTATTATGCATTATAATGGTATTTATCTATGACCAGTCTTTCATTAACTTACTGTATTTCATGACTCGATCATTTTGTGTCACGGAATTACTGAACGATTTCTTTTGCTTATTATGTTGATAGATTGTAAGATATACATATCCAGTTTGGTTGAGAAAATATTGGATCTGCATATGTATTCGAGTAACATATATTTCACATTCACGCCCGATAATGTATTTAATTGTAGTCACTTTTAAATTATGTTAAGTAAGTGGAAAAGACACTATCTAAACCATCTGCATCGAGAACAAGATAGATCACTAGGAGTACCGAGGAACTTGGAGCATATTTCAGAAAAGCCAAGACAAAAAAAACCAAGGAAGTGGTACTGAAGATTAAGGTGGTGCTGGCCTGAGGCATTTACCAGAGGGCATGGGTGGAATCCCTTGGCTAGGATAATTTGTTAATGATATGCTTCTGCCTTGCTTAATTTTGGTTGTTGTGGTTCGTTTTGGGAGCTTTTTTCTAGTGGTAGATTGAACTTTGCGGTGATCCTGTGTAGTTCTCACCCTGATTAAAGCTGCCTGCGTGGGGTTTTACAGAATGTTTTGCCTGATTGGTTGTCTTTGGGCTTTATGTTTCCCATCCCCCTTCCTGCGGAGTTTTCTTTTGAGTAGCTTTTCTTGGTTTGTAAAATGGTGGCGGTTTCTTTAATGAAAATCGACAAGATTTCTCTTTTTTTCCAAAAGTACGTCCATAGATTGCAATATATACATTCTGTTTTGGCTGAGCAAGTATCCGAACCATATATGTATTCGAGTAACTTCTATTTCACATTCATATCCAATAGCAACTTTATTTGTAGTTGCTTTTAAATTATGAAAAAAGTGGAAAAGACACTATATGGATGAACTACACCGAGGATGACATAGATTCACTAAGAGTACTGAGGAATTGAAGCATATTATAGAAAAATCAAGGCAGAAGAATAACCGGGGGAGGAGTACTGAAGATCAAGATCAAGGCGGTGATGGCGCAAAGCACGTCCCAAAGGGCATGGGTGGTATCCCTTGGTTAGGAGAATTTTCAATGATATGCTTCTGCCTTGCTTGATTTTAAGTGTTGCGACTTGTTTTGGGAGATTTTTTCTAGAGGTAGTTTGAACTTTGCAGTGATGCTGTGCAATTGTCACGCCGATTAAAGTTGCCTCCGTGCAGTTGGTCCAGAATGTTTTGCCTAACTAGTTGTCTTCGGGCATTATGTTTCCCTTCCCCCTTTCATGTGGGGTTTACTTTATTCTTCAATGGAGATCGACAAGGAGGCTCGTTGTTTCAAAAAAAATGTCGATAGATATAATATATACATATCTTTTTTGGTGGAGTAAATATCCAATCCGTATATATATTCGAGTAACTTTTGTGCTGCATTTCATACCCGATAGCATCTTTATTTGCATGCGCGGTCTGCGCACGGGACTACATGCATGTGTGAGTAATGCGAGATTGAGTTTTTCCTAAATTGATGTGGGAATAAAAAAGCTAGCGAATGAATTAGTAGATTATCGAGCAATTTGGGGGGGGGGGGGGGTGTTAACAGCAAGCAAACATGCACATTGATTGGTAGTTTCCAACTACGAAATCTTTGATTTGGTATCCAGTACAATAAGTGTAGTGCTGTTGATGAAACAAGTGGTTGGGGGCACATGGTAGAGAACGCTACTGTAGTATAGTTACCATAGAGTATCTAGATCCGAGATCCTGACACGTTTTGCCTTGATCTTGAAGTTTAGCCCCTGGCCCTATATTCCAGAATGAGGGAGTACTACGTAAGACATTTCTAAAGTGCTCATAAAATAAATTTAAAAAGTTGTCTAAGTTGTCATTCATTTGATTCTTTTAACTAGAAAGATGTAGTAGTGCATTAAGGCCCATTTGGGTTGCCTTTTTTAGCTGGATTCCGCTGCATGGTAGGCAAATCTTAACCAAAGAGCGAACCGACCAACCCCGATTCTAGCGAAGCAAAGCCAAAAATACAAGTGCCATCGGCCACAACCCACGAGGTGCTTTCCTGGCTTTCGTTGTGTACCTCTTCGAACCTACCCTTGATGCTTTGGTAAAATTACCCACCTTCGCCACTACATGGGTAGACCCAGAGGACAGCACTACTACAGGATGCTGCTAACGCGACACTACAATCAAAGACCCTTCAAACGGTGATGTAATAAAACCGACAAAAAAGATACAAAACTTTTGCGATGCAGAGACATCAAACACGATTCAGATTAGATTTGCGTGTGTGATATGTGATACACGGTTCACTCAAATGAACTGTTTGCGATGAGGCAGAACAACAGAAACGGGCAGCGAGATGATCATGTGTGCGATATACAGCATACAGTTCACTCGGATTAACTGTTTGTGATTAGGCAACACAACAGAAATGGTCAGCCAGATCAAGGTGTCTGCGATTGACGGCATACACTTCACACGGATGAACTGTTTATGATTAGGCAACACAACAGAAACGGTCAGACAGATCAAGGTGTCTGTGACTGACGGCATACACTTCACACAGATGAACTATTTGCGATTAGCCACAACAAACACAAACAGTTAGACAGATCAATGTGTGTGCGCTAGACGGGCACACATTCTAATTAAAAGAAGCGTGTACGATGGTAATAACGAGCGCGCACGGTTGATGGAACAAGACGTGCACCCTATGGTGCAAACGCCACGTACACGGCCGAGAACGTGTGCCCACGTTATGCCATCTAGGAATAGTGCCGCACTTCGAAATTAGAACTGTCAATAAATTTTGAGCTTGCGTCCCGTCACATTCCAAATTACTACCACACTATATTTAATTGCAAACCTATTCACACCGATCAAAACCTAAATGGTTTCCCACATAGGAGCGTATTAGTACTCAGTTATAAATACTACCTACTCCAAGATGATTGCACATTCCTCCTCAATTCCTCATCCACAAAAACAAACAAGTCTTTCATTGTCGTTCCCTTGCATCTGCCATGGACCGCATGAGTTCTGGGTCGAGAGATTACTACCAGGGATAGGCGAGCATGGAAGCGGAAGCACGACAGATGTCCCGCCTCGCCACGAAAGCAGCCGACATGTCCCGCCGCACAGCCATAGCATCACAGAGGTCCTGCCGCGCCGCGGAAGCAGCACAGAGGTCCCACCGCACTGTTGATGCAGCAAACTGGTCTGGCCATGCCGCGGAAGCAGCAGAGATGTCAGGCTGTGCCGCGAATGTAGCAGAGAGGTCCTTCCGCGCCGCGGCAGCCTGGGAAAATGTCTCGCAGGCAGGCGAGGACTCTCACAGGCGCATGTGTGCTATGCTCGATGACCTGATGGGTCGGATCTCCGACTGGATGAAGCTGCCGGACGAGATGAATGCCTCGTTTGAAAATGCTACCGGCATCATCCGGGGACTAGGGGAGGACAAGGCGAAGCTCCGCACCGAGCGCGACCTGCTGAGGGCGAAGGAGTAAGAGGAGACCACTGCCTTGTTGAAGAGGATGGGCGTCATCATCAATAAACTTATGGACGAGAATGCCATGCTCTGCATCGAGCGTGAAAGGCTGGTGGAGGAATCTGTGGATGCAGCCAAGCAGGGTATTGAGGACATGAAATAGATCATTGCTGCTCACCGTCAGAACTACTCTCCACGGCCTGCAGCGCATCAAGAAAGTAGAGATCAGCGAGCCAGATCGTTGTCTGCGTCTTCCTTCTCCTTTTTTCCTTGTGTATTTCTGGCGTTGCCGCATGTGGCTTTTTATTTATCTTCCTAAATATGTAAGACAATTATTATCCACAGTCATCATCCTTATATATTCATTAGTCTTGCTATAAGTCATAGTCGATGCTATATAGGTCCGTCGGATCTTACATCAAGATCCGTGCAAAATTTTCTTTTTCAGATTTTCTTTTCTCTCTCTTAAATCTCAGTCGAGTGAGACATAACCACGCCATTAAAGAGGGGCTCGGGCGCCATTATGGGGATGTTGGGAGAGAGGTGGGCGGCGGATGGATGTTAAAGGGCTCTCCTCCCTATAAGCACGCACAGGGGTCTGATCGCACGCCTCCCGTACTCAAATAGCTACCCCGCATGGTGCCTCCTAGCCAATAAAAAAAGGCGACGCATGGCGGCACATAAATGGTAAGTACAACGCCCATGGTTTCAATAATACTTGCGTTTCCGATTGTAACGTGACAACACTTGTTCCAGAATGACTTTGTTGATTGTTAATGTGTGCGCCTTCGCGAATCGGACAAAAAAATTACCACAACATGTTGGTGCCATGTCATGACACCAAGCTAAGTTTCATGATTTTCAGGCGAGTTTTGGATTTACGGGAATTTTAAAACCAAGTTTCTCGATGTTTCCAGCCGAGCCACGACACCTAGATGTTTGAATTCCATTCCCATTTCTTGCATGGGACCTAGAAATTCACCCAAGTACACATAAATGATTTTTCAACCAACTTTGGCGCACTGGAGCATGTGCTTGTAGTTCAAATTTGAATTATGTGCATTAAATGCCTAGAAACTCAATTAATGTATAAAAAGGTCCAAAAGAACCCGGAATAATTCCAAAATTTAGCACAAAACTCCTATTGGTCTATGCTGCCTCTGTAAAAAAAATCAAGGCGGGAGAAGGCAGTGTATGTCGTTTCACACATAGAAGTGATGCGTTCCCTCTCGGAACCATGAGCCTTCTTGTGAGAAGCTCCGGTTTGCAAGAAGCTTATATGAAAGCTTGTCCCAATTCGGCCAAAAAAATTACCACAGCATGTTGGTGCCATTTCATGACACCATGCCAAGTTTCATGATTTTCATGCCTGTTTTGGATTTACAGGAATTAAAAAACCAAGTTTCTCAATGTTTCCAGCCAAGCCACGACACCCAGATGTTTGAATTTCATTCCCATTTCTTGCATGGGACCTAGAAATTCACCCAAGGACACACAAGTGATTTTTCAACCAACTTTAGTGCACTGGAGCATGTGCTTGTAGTTCAAATTTGAATTATGCACATTAAATGCCCAGAATCTCAATTAATGTATAAAAAAGGCCAAACGAACCCAGAATAATTCCAAATTTTAACACGGCACTCATATAGTTCTATGTTGCCTCTGTAAAAAAATCAAGGGGGGAGGCAGAGTATATCGTTTCGCACACAAAGGTAACACGTTCCCTCTCGGAACCACGACCTTCTTTAGAGAAGCTCCGGTTTGCAAGAAGCTTATACCAAAACTTGTCCCAATTCGGCCAATTTTTTTACCACAGCATGTTGGTGCCATGACATGACACCATGCCAAGTTTGATGATTTTTAGGCGAGTTTTGGATTTACAGGAATTTAAAAACCAAGTTTCTCAATGTTCCCGGCCGAGTCACGACGCCCGGATGTTTGAATTTTATTCCCATTTCTTGCATGGGACCTAGAAATTCACCCAAGGACACACATGTGATTTTTCAACCAACTTTCATGCACTGGAGCATGTGCTTGTAGTTCAAATTTGAATTATGCACATTAAATGCCTAAAAACTCAATTAATGGATAAAAAAGGCCAAACGAACCTGGAATAATTCCAAATTTTAACACGACACTCATATAGTTCTATGTTCGCTCTGTAAAAAAATCAAGAGGGGGAGCAGCGTATGTCGTTTCGCACACAAAGGTGACATGATCCCTCTCAAAACCACACGCCTTCTTGAGAGAAGCTCCAATTTGCAAGAAGCTTATACCAAAACCTGTCCCAATTTGGCCAAAAAATTTACCACAGCATGTTGGTTCCATGAAATGACACCATGCCAAGTTTCATGATTTTCAGGCGAGTTTTGGATTTACAGGAATTTAAAAACCAAGTTTCTCAATGTTTCCGGCCGAGCCACGATGACCAGATGTTTGAATTTCATTCCCATTTCTTGCATGGGACCTATAAATTCACCCAAAGACACACATGTGATTTTCCAACAAACTTTGGTGCACTGGAACATGTGCTTGTAGTTCAAATTTGAATTATGCACATTAAATACCTATAAACTCAATTAATGCATAAAAAAGGCCAAACAAACCCGGAATAATTCCAAATTTTAACACGACACTCATATAGTTGCATGTTCACTGTAGATAAATGTTCTAGCAATTCAAACACCATCCTTTCCCTCCGTAACACCATTTTGTCTTTCTAAACAGAATGAAAAAAATCAGGTATACCACAAATAGTTTACTAGCAAGAATCATGTGGGATGCGATATAAAATATCTTGGCGCACCGTCTTGTCTGGCTTACGCAGGAAGCTTCGTCGTCTACAGTCCACCGCCCGTGCTTGAACCACACTTGCGCGCCAATTTCTCGCGGCACCGAGCGAAAATTTTCTGCCACCGTGGAAATATCTATCTCCCCCCTACCAAAACACACATTTCCACTGTTCCTCCTTGCTTTCCAAGTTCAAATCTTCACTGCTGCTTACTGGCAGCACCGCCTCCTCGCCGGCGACCCTTCTTCTTGCAGCGCCACCATCTCGCCGGCGGCCCTTTTTCTTGCTGTGCGGCCTCGTCGATATGGTCAGGTAATCCACACCACACCACACCCACACCATCCTCCTCCTTCCCCATCCCACATGCCCCGACCGACAGTGCGACACCTTCTGCCCAAATCACTGACCCCGTCCACCAATTAAGCGCTGCCCACAACCATTTTGCATGCAATATAGCATGGAGCTGAGTAGCATCTGGCAGCGGAGAAGCAAATCACGGTCGCGCACGCGGACGAGGTCACGATGGCTGCCATGTGTGCAGACTGCCAGATCTTGGAGGAGCACCTCGTCTTCGAGGCCACTGTCGACACCGCCACGCGGTTGTCTACTTTAAAATACAGTTCATGTTGTTTTCTCGAGGCCACCGCTAGTGCCTTCTAGTGATTTGTCCTCTGTAATGTTAATATGCAATCTGATATTCTGAAATGTAATGTTCAGTTAACAGTTTGGTGCAACAATTGCTACATTTCGTAGTACTGTTCTCAAGCATTCTTGGTTTCGTTAACTGTCTTATCTTCTAGTATATGTTCTATTCTGCAATGTCGTGCTCAGTTAAATGTTTTGGTTCATTTGTTCTGCTGTCCAGTTAACTGTTTGGTTCAATTCTGCAATTTGATTTTCATTTGTTGTGGGTACAAGTTTGTATTGTTATGCATGTGAGAAATAAATTGAAGTTGGCTGTACTCAATACATATTCTACTGATAGTATGGCAACTCTCAGTTAACCTGATCAAGATCTTCCTTATATGTGTTGCAGGGAAACAATGGGAGGCACTGCGGTTTACCATCGAGGTTTGCTCATGCATGGTCCTTTTGCTAATAGCACATTATTGTGCAGTTGCAGGAATCATTTTAATATTTAGGTTTCTTACAATTTGGTCTTGCACATGTAGGTCCTACTGTCAAAGGCTTAGACCCACTGTTCGTCCCATTTTGCATATGGGGAAATGAGATGTCCATGAATATCAGTCAAGTCAAGAAACTCAGAAAGATTGTTAGGATAAAGAAACTTGCGACAAATAACAACAAGATCTTTGCTTGCACAATGAAGAAGACATCAGTCAACTATAGGATGGTACTAACTCTTTTACCTTGTTTTTACCCCTTGTGCCATTTCAAAATTTATAACAGCAATTTATGCATATCTTTGTTTTCAGTACTTTCCAAAGCAGTTCACCGATGATTACCTCTCAAACCACCTGCATGGTCAAGAGGCGAGGAAGGTACTCATTCAACACCCATGGTACAATATTGAAGTCTTCCTCAAGAGGACGAAGGTTGGGCGGGCAATTATCCATAGCCACTGGCCTAAAGTTGCAAGTACATTCAACATCACTGAAGGCTCAATATTTGCCTTCCGCTTCTGCAGTTTCAAAAAAAGAGATGAGATTCATCGTCTATTTACCGTGTATGATGCTACTTTCCAAAGGTTTTCGATGTTGCATGTGAAACTTGGTGCTGTTGTGTAATGGCGTAGCTAGCTATATCTCTCTTTGGTGTAACTAAGTGCTGAATATCTGACGTAATTCGATTATGAAATCCTGGTTGCCGTTATACAGATATGAAATATCTGTTGTGTTTTATAAGAAATGTCAATTTGATTACTACATGGATTATCAATAATAGCCCAATTACCCTACTTATTTGGGTTTTCTATTGCAGACGGTAACACTGACAACACTGTGGGCGATGAACTCAAACAACCCACATGGTTTCTAGAAAGTAGGCGTGTTGGATCAATTAACAATCAGACACAGCTTCCGGCAGAGAACTGTTTGCGTTAGGCCACCTTGCACAAACGTTTCCACATAAAAAATTGTGTGTGGTATACATACGAACGGAAACGTTTTTCAGGGATTCACTGTGTGGGATGTACATACGAACAGAAACTATTGCGCCTGTATAATTGTCTTTAATGCCTCGCCCGATCGCGCACGAGCTCATTTTGCCCCGCATGTGTGACCGGAGGGCCTATCCCCGACGGTTTCTGGGTCGTGTGGGAAGGACCCCCCCCCCCCTATCACACACACTCACTAGGCGATGGTTTAAAACTCCGTCATGAAAAGGGGGTAAAAAGCGTTTGTATGGCATGTCTCTGCACTAGTGCAGGCCTGATCCCAGGAACCACAACAGATTTTATCTTGCCTCTTGTCTCCCTTGCTCACATTTGCTCAGCTTGGATAGCCTTGCCAAGTTCACCCCTTTTCCACTCATGCATAGTGTCCTTTTTGGCAGGGTATCATATAAGGGTGACCACCAAAAACTGAGAAGGCATAGGGGTCACTACCATGCACACTTGCGTCATTTTTTCTTGGGTGGTATGTGGTTCAAGGTAGAGGAGATAAATCTTTTGTTTTCTATGTTGTTTAGTAGTAAGTCAAAAGATCTAAGATAAGATTGTAAACAATATAATTAGCTAAGTAGTGTAAAACACACTTATTTACATGCAAGTTGTACAATGACTAAAAAATGTATGGTCCGAGTGTGAATGACACACATTTGAGTTCTCAAATATCTACACTATAATTTTGATGAAATTAGAGCTCTAATATCTAAGGCTTGGCCTTGATGTGAAAAGGAGTGTTGAAATATATTTCCCACCTTCCTTCGTCTGTTCGGGATTTTGGATGAACTAGATGGTGCATGAACTCAATACCCTACTCCATTATCTTTGGTCACGACAAGGTTTTCGACAACGGGTTTTGGCATGCACAATTCCAGGTCACAGACAAACAACATCAATAAAGCACTACATGTCATCGTTAGGCAAATAATCAGACAAGCCGCATGAACTAGTGTCTCGAGATGGAACCACGTTATGCCATCCATGATTGCCCCCACGATATGTCAATTTTGGTTTCCACTCGTGAAATTATGGGACAACTCGTCGGACCACACTTCTCTCTATGTCATGGAACTTAATTTTGGTGCCATTCCAAATAAGGCCATCTCGACCTTATCAATCCTGACAGATCGAGAGGAATTCCAATATTTGGTACATGATCATCACATTTAGCAGATGAACCTGTAGAATGACGAAAACCACATGAAGATGCACGAACAATAGTCAACAATGGGGGATTGTTGATTGGTTCACATACCCCCACGACTATCCGGGAGTTATGCATGGTGAAGAAAGGTATCAAGGCGATGATGTAAGACAAGATATGGTGGTTGACTGATGTCGCTTGAACTACGTCGGTATTTCCCCAAAGAGGAAGGGATGATGCAACACAGCTACGGTAGGTATTTCCCTCAGTTATGAAACCAAGGTATCAATCCAGTAGGAGAACCAAGCAACACTCTGTAAACGGTACCTGCCCACAAAGAACAAATACTTGCAACCCGACGCTAATGAGGGGTTGTTAATCCCTCTACGGGTAACGGCGCCAGAAATTGTCAAGTTGACGGGATAAAAATTGTGTAGATTGGATAAATAGATCTCGATAGAATGTGAAATAAAATAAATAACAAAAAAGTGCAGCAAGGTATTTTTGGGTTTTTGGAATAATATATCTGAAATTAAAAGTGAATAAAAATATATCTGGAAGCAAATTTGATAAAGAATAGACCCGCGGGCCGTAGATTTCACTAGTGGCTTCTCTCAAGAAAATAGCATACGCTGGGTAAACAAATTATTGTTGGGCAATTGATAGAAGATCAAATAATTATGACGATATCCAAGGCAATGATCAATATATAGGCATCACGTCCAAGATTAGTAGACTGACTCCTACCTGCATCTACTACTATTACTCCACACATCGACCATTATCCAGCATGCATCTAGTGTATTAAGTTCATGGAGAAACGGAGTAATATAATAAGAACGATGACATGATGTAGATGAGATCTATTCAGGTAGGAATAGCCCCCATCTTTTTATCCTTAATAGCAAGGATACATGCGTGTCTTGCTGCTCCTTCGGTCACTGGGAAAGAACACCACATGATTGAACCCATCACAAAGCACCTCTTCCCATGGAAGAAAAATCGATCTAGTTAGCCTAACTAAACCAAAGATTTGAAGAATAAATACGAGGCTATAAATAATCATGCATATAAGAGATCAAAAATAGACTCAAATAATATTCATGTATATAGATCTGATCATAAACTCAAAGTTCATCGGATCCCAACAAACACACCGCAAAAAAGAGTTACATCAAATAGATCTCCAAGAGACCACTATATTGAGAATCAAAAGAGAGAGAGGAAGCCATCTAGCTACTGCCTACCACTGGTACAGCTAGGTGCTATACAAACGGTTTTTAACCCCTTTCTGCGACGGCGTTTTGAACCGTCGCCTAGTGAGTGACTGCGATAAGGGGGGGTCCTTCCCACACGACCCAGAAACCGTCGGGGATAGGCCCTCCTGGTACACACGCTCGGCAAAATGAGGTCGTGTGCGACGGGCGAGTGATCAAATATGGTTATACGTACAGTTGTGCTAAAAAAATACAAGTATACAGGCCAAATCGTTTCCGGTCGTATGTACATCCCACACAGTCAGTCCCGGCTAAACATTTCCGTTCGTATGTACATTCCACACAGTCAATCCAAGGAATACGTTTCCGTTAGTATGTACATCCCACACAGTTAATCCAAGAAGTACGTTTCCGTTCGTATATACATCCCACACAGTCACTCCAAGGAAAACGTTTCCGTTCGCAGGTACATCACACACAATTTTTCCCATTAAATCGTTTGTGATAGCGTTGCCATTGCACACGATATTAACAATTTTATCGTTTGCGTTATTGAATACATCACACACGGTGCGTAGAAGAAACTGTGTGGCAAAGGCTGTCCATCACACACACTTTTTATGTGGTAAACGTTTGTGCAAGGTGACCTAACGCAAACAGTTTTCAAGAGGATGTCGTGTGTGATTGTTCATTGATCCAACACGGTTTATTCCTAGAAACTATGTGCGTTGCCTAAGGTCATCGCCCATGGTGTTTTCTCAATAACCGTTTGCAATAGAAAAACCCAATTAGCAGGCTAATTGCCCTATTATTAATAATCCATTTATTAATCTAATTGACATTTCATATTAAGAACACAATATATTTCATTTTCATATTAAGGAAGCAGGATTTCATAATTGAAATACAACAGGGTACAACATCATATAGCTTCAGAACTCAGCTACCCCATTACACAACTGCACCAGCACCAAGTTTCACATGCAACATCTATAACCTTTCGAAATTAGCATCATAGACGGTACATAGACAGATGGATCTCATCTGGAAAACTGCTGAAGCGGAAGGCGAATATTGAGCCTTCATTGATGTTGAAGGTCTTTGCAACTTTAGGCCAGTGCCTGTCCATCCTTCGTCCTCTTCAGGAACACTTCAATATTGAACCGTGGGTGTTGTATGAATACCTTCCTAACCTCCTCACCATACAAATGGTTTGAGAGGTAATCATCAGTGAACTGCTTTGGAAATGCCTGAATACAAGGATGTGCATAAATATCTTCTCTAGATTTGAAATGGCGCAAAGGAATTAAAAAGACAAGGTATAGCAGTTAGTACCATCTTGTAGTGAACTGATGTCTTCTTCATTGTGCAGACAAAGATCTTGTTGCTTTTTTTTGCTAATTTCTTTATCGTAACAATCTTTCTGAGTTTCTTGACTTGACTGATATTAATGGACAACTCATTTCCACATATGCAAAAAGGGTCAAACAGTGGGTCAAAACCTCTGATAGCAGGGCCTACATGTGCAAGACCAAATTGTTAAAAACCTAATATTTACAAACAAGAAGTGGAAAGGTTTGTTATGAACTGCAACAGGCCTAATATTTAAAAACAAGAAAACATAGTCATTCAAACTTGTATTGTGCAGGTCTAAGTACACTAGTTATTGGCCCTATTTGGATCCATGGGTTAGAGTTAGTTTGAGCTAGTTTGGGCTCAAATAGCCCTAAAGTATCCAAACATGAGGGCTAGTTTGAGCTAGTTGCATCTAACCCACCCAAAACAAATATCCCACCCAAGAGGTGATGATTGGGGCTAGTTGTCCTAGTGCATTTATTGTCAATCTAACACTGTCATCCAAACACCTCTTTGGCTAGAGTTAGTTCATGGTTAGTCATTGTTGAGTATCATTGTTATTTAGGAAACATAGGATAGCGTAGGATTTATTCTACCTTGTCTTGTACTCCAAGATGACCATGTACTCCTATATATATGCCCACGAGGCTCAAGTAATACAATCAACTATTCCACCAATCTCTCTCTCTCTCTCCCTTTTAACTGTCATGAGCTAGAAACTAACTCTAACATCTATCTAAGTTGGAGTATCCAAATAGTGTCATTGTTAAATCAAATGGAAAGGCGTGGTAAATACTCCCTCCAGTCCTTTTTACTCTGCATATAAGAATTGTCTGAAGTCAAACTTCATAAAGTTTGACCTTATTTATATGAAAAAATATCAACATCTACCATGCTAAAGTTATACAATATGAAAATTTAAGTCATGACACATGTACTGATATTGATTTCATATTGTGAATGTTGGTATTTTTTTCTATAAAGTTGGTCAAACTTTACGAGGCTTGACTTTAGACAAATCTTATATGCGAACTAAAAAGATTCGGAGGGAGTTCAACATGCTTAACAGCAACCAAATATAGTCATTCATAGAGCTATTGTTAAAATTGGTATTGATGAAATTGAACTGCACAGTTCATACTAGCACATATAGAACATCACACTGTTAATAGCTGAAATAAACAAGGCATACTACGAACAACCAAAGATGGCAATTGAAACAGGACATATGCTAACTACAAACAACCGAACAACCATAAACCGTAGAAATAAACAAGGCGTAATGCAAACAACCAAATATAGCAATAAATATTGGACAGGTTCTCACTACAAAAGGGGTTCGAGAAAACAAATCATGGGTTTCCTCAGTTGTCACAGATTGGCTCCTCCTCGTGGTCGCCGTCGATGAGGTCTGACTAGCCAGCTGAGTATCCCAAGCCAGCGTCGCCGAACGTGTCCTTCAGAAATGACAAAAGGGGCTCCATGGCGATGAAGGATGGCAAATTGTTCATAACGAGCCGCAAGATATCAGCGGCAGGGCCATTGATGAGATCGACGGCTGTCGAACCCGAAGGGTTGGGGGTGGGCAACTTAACCTGTGACATAACCCACATCAAGTCGTCGGTGTTGATGACCTCGATGTCGTAGCCGGCGTCCGCGACATGCCAGAATACTCTAGCCCGCTGATTGAAAGGCTCAATCTAGGTCCAGTCATCGTCGTCAGCTTCCTCGGCGGCCACCTCGCCGACGTCGGGCGAAGAGGCCGCGGTAAAGCTCTTTTAGGCCATTCACTCCTCGAGTTCCCCGGGAAGCGTAGCCGGGATTAGGCTGCTGTAACACCCCTGTGTATTAGTCACTGTGATCAACTGCTAATAATGCGAAGTCATATCATTTGCAGTACTTAGTCATAGTGGTTAATCAAACAATTCAAACTCTATTCAGAAAATCAACTCAAATTCAAAAGTGCAAAATAAATTTGCTCAAACACTATTGGAAAAATGTTCACTAAATAGCAAATATTCCAAAAGCACTATTAAAAATATAACCAAGGATACTTGGATTAGTTTAATGACTCCAATAACATGAAACAGCGCCAACACAGAATTATCTAGTCCAATTAAATTCATATCAAATTCAAATAAAGTCCTACTTTACCCAAACCAGTTTTTGGTGAAGGTTAACATTGCACTGTAATATTTGGGCCAAGTCCCACATTTTATAAAAGAGCACAAGTGGCCTAACTATTTCAAAACAGAAAATAAATAAAGAAATACAAAGCAGGAAATAAGGAAAATAAAACGAGGCACTGTGCACTGGGCCTAAGTGCACAGTGCCCTGAAACGGCCCGCCTGGCCCAACCTCCCTCTCTCTCCATCTCCGTGTCGCCGCGCCCGTGGCTGCGCGCGCGCGCACCGGCGAGCGCGCGACACCGCGGCAGCCACCGACGCTACAGGGGTGCGGGAGGATAAGGGCGAGCTCGTCCACCCCCCTGGACCTCCCTATCACTCTCCCCCTCGCTCAGCTGGGCCCTCCTCCCTCTCCGAATACGTCGAACCCGAACGCCACCGTCGCCGCAGCTCTGCTCCGTCGTGGCCACCGGTGTTCCCGAGTCCAGCGACCGTGTCTGGAAGGCGCGCCGAGCTCGACTACCTCACCTGCGGAGCGCCATTCGGGCTGGGCGACGACGTTGGCCGCAGATCGAGCCGCGCCCATCTTCGGCATCTCCAGCGATCTTCGACGACCCCCGCTTCCCTGCTGCTACTAAGCTGTCGCCGGGCCACCGTGTGCCTCCGCTGTGAGCTTCCCCTCCTTTCCATCTCTCTGTTCACACCGTACGAGCGTGCTAGCCGCTTCCTCCATGGTGCCCGAGCGCGCCGCCGCATATCCCGTCGCCGACGGGGCTTCGATGACCAATTGGTCTCGCGCTCGATCCCGTTCTGATCGCACGCGCATGTAGATCATTCCTATCAAGTTAGCTCGTCCGAACTCGCACCGGTTCGATGTTCCCGTCGTTCGCCCGAAGCACTTCGCCACCGGCGAGCTAATGGCGCTCGACTCTGGCCCTTCTAGCCACTCCAACCACCGCCAAACGACGCGCCGTCGTCTTGCCATTCGAACGTGCTCGGCCGCGACCAAAATGGCGACCTGTGTGCGATTTCCGACGACGCCCGAGGTCGTGCCGCCGCGAACGAGCTCGCCGGTGTGATTCCGACGAGTCTCCGGCCGGCGTCATCGTGGCCTGACGTGTGGGTCCCTCTGAGTCACTGACGGGTGGCCCCGCTAACCTCTTTGACCCAGTCAACTGATGACTGGGCACTCAGGCCCACTAACATGCGGGCCCCACCAGTTAAAATGTTTTAAAAATAAATAAAACTATTAAATAAAATCTGTTAATTAATTATTTAGATAATTAGTCGCTGACATCAGGGGCCCACCCCACTAATCTCTTTGTTAGTTTACTTAATCCACTGTTAGTCTAACAGAGGCTGACATGTGGGTCCGGTTTGACTCTGGTCAGCCACAGTTGACCTGCTGACATCACAGTGACATCTTGCTGACATCATAAATCAATTCTGTTAATAAAAATAATTCCAAAAAATCAATTAAATCTTTGAAAATTAATAACTTTTAAACCGTAGCTCAGATCGAAAAACTTAAAACATGAAAGTTGCTCAGAACGACGAGATGAATCTAATCATGTCGTCTATTTCGATGCCGGAACCCCCTACATAAGAGAACTCATAACTTTTCGTCCGTATCCGGTAGATGAATAGTGCATAATCACCGGAAAATAAATCCCACGTTGTTTCTAAAATAACTAAAATGACCTAGATGCATCTTTAGGCAACCCTGCACTTCATCTTAGCATAGCATGGCTGAATTACATCGTTTGCTGTGCATTTATTTGTTTCTTCCCCCTCTTCTCTCTCGATAGACCCTGACGTCGACGTAGCTCCTGAGACTGATGCAGCTCCGGAGGTCGACTACGCTCCTGATGATCAGTCTCTTGCCGTCGAGCAGACAGGCAAGCACCCCCTTTTTGAGCATTCCGATATCGCCCATTCTCTTCTCTCTTGTGCTTGCATTAGAATCTGCTGCTGTTACTATATCCTATATCTGCTGCATAGCCTGTTCGCTTGTAACCTGCTGTTGATACTTATCTGTTATCCTTAACTGCTTAGAATAGGTTGGGTAGAGACCATCAGAGACCCCCACTTATCCCAACTGCCCCGCTGGATGATCAGAAGACCCGAGCAACGGGATTGAAGACCAGGCCCCGACACCGCACGTCACTTCCCCCTTAGTTGCCGACACTACTGGGTTACTATCGAGTGCCCAGGGAGATACCTCGTCAGCACTTCTGATGAAAACCTTGTAGGTTAGTTAATCGGTCGTGGTCAGTGAGGGTGATTCCTCCTACACCAACATTGTCGTGCAACTCCTCAAGAGTGGACCTCGAGGGTGATTCCTCTTACATTCACCTTGACGGTTATGTCAGGTGGGGATCCAACGAGGGTGATGCCTCGGATTCCTTCTTGATGCGGTAGCCACACGAATGACTTAAATTACTGATAATACTATTCATACTGGATAAAGACGGGTCGGCCCTAAGGGGTACCCGCGCGAGCTTAATAGCGAGTGATGTGGAATCGGGTGGACCTGGATGGTGCCCGAGAGTTGAACACGAGGCGTGGTCGGGCATTCTTAGCCCTTCCGCAAGTCCTCGAGATGGGGTGATGGGGTCACATCTTTCGTGAGTCTCTGCTTGTTTTCGCACTACCAACACACTAACGGTTTGGATATTTGATCCGAGGGCCCTCTGGCCTGATAGCACTAACCATCACGTGGGCATAGTATGGGCGCTCTGCGTCGTATACTTCAGCCGAAGCTTAATGGACGTCAGCGACTGAGCGGCACGCGCCGAGTTGGACTGGTTACGCAACTGCGCTTGTATTAAGGGGTTGCTGGGTCTGCTCTCGGCCGCCTGACGCAACATGTAGGAGTTCCCGGGGCGATGGCCCAAGACCCCTGGGGGCATAGGTTGGTCCGGCGTGCTGACCTCTCTGTTAAGTATTCGGTCAGGTTGCAGCGTATCGTTTGGCCGAGGCCGGGCATGACCCAGTAAAGTGTGTCCGGCCGGAGTTAAGCGAGCGTGGTGGGTAAGTTGGTGCACCCCTGCAGGGAAGAAAACATCTATCGATAGCCTATCCTACGGTAACGGACACTCAGAGTTGTATCCCGATCGGTACAACTAGAACTTGAGATGAATTGGATAGTTTGGCTCTAGGATTGCTTTCTCGCAGCGAGTCGAGGAAGAATCTCTGGGCGAGGTTGATAACACTACTACTACTTTACATTATGTTAATCTGCACTCTTCTAATGCTGCAAGATCGATGAAGATGATTGAAGATGCTAGTCTTCGATAGGACTAGGCTATCCCCCTCTATTCTGGCATTTCTGCAGTCCAGTCCACATATACAGCCCCCGTTGAAAATGTTGCATATGTAGTGTAGATTCTTGCTTGCTGAGTACTTCGGATGAGTACTCACATTTGCTTTATTTTCTTTTTCTCCCCATATCCAATTGACGCCACCAGATGACGGAGCCCCTGAGTTAGCTGCCCCCGTCGACGACTACGGCTACTACTACTACCCTCCCGGTGAGTACTACTACGAGGAGCCGACAGACGACCAGGAGTAGGATTCGGAGGGTCCTAGGCAGGAGGCCTACGCCTTTCGATCGTAGAGTTTTATTTTGCCCCGCCTTTCTAATGGCTTATCTCTATTTCTGTAATATATCTATACCCAGATATCTGATGCTTCCGCTGACACTTGTATTCCATCGAGCTTTGTATTCGAGCCCTTGAGGCCCTGGCTTGTAATATAAAGCTTGTATGAATTTATTTATGTTTTAGAGTTGTGTTGTGATATCTTCAAGTGAGTCCTTAGGCTTGATCGTGTGCATTTGTGTGTATGATTAGTGCACGATTAAGCCGGGGTCGTCACAGGTTGGTATCAGAGCCGACTGCCTATAGGAATCCCCCTATCCAATTCCTTGGCCGAAGTTGAGTCTAGAAACCGAAAACTGTTTTACTAACTTGACTGTGTGGCTTACGGGCCCGCGTCGTCAATTGGGTGGTATTAGGATCTCTTACTCCTCAATCTTTGCTTTGGGACTCTGATCTCTCATCTATTTGGGTTTAATAAATTTACTAACACCGACACTTAGGATCTCGTAAATTCCGTCCACCTGGAGAGCTTGATTTCTGTGCAATTTCCCTGTCATTGAATTGATTAGCCTGATAATCATTTTCCTTTCCATTGTTTTGTTTAACCTTTCCTTCCAAGATTTGTTATATTTCTCATCGTCATATGACAACCCTGAACTTCTTTGTTTTCAGATGGATCGTCTGTTCCCACCACGTCCTATGACCCAGCTCGTGCTTCGCACTTGGGCTCGCGATGCCCCTGGGTTTCCAGCTGTTCTGATCGCTCTCTTGACTAGACTAGGTTACCGCTGGTACCCTGACTACATTGTCTACGAGGTTTACCGCGAGTTCAACCAGGAGCAGTACTATGCTGATGTTCGCATCTATGATCATCAGGATGACTCAGACACCAAGCTATACCTTTTCCACGGTATTGGCGTGACGATTGAGATGGCAGTCCATGATGCCGCCTACTCTGCTGTCGCACGTCTCCGAGGAGCGCACAGTGCTAGCTTGGATGACTCTGAGTTCTGATACATTCCGTATGCCCCTGCTGGAGATGCTACTGGTTACTACACAGCTACCTGTGCCCCGTACGAGCCTCGTCGCTACGATCAGCGAGTTCTGATTCAGTGTACTCAGGCTCTAGATCGCACTGTTCGGGCTCTGGCCGTCGAGTTGTTTGCCACTTGAGTACGACTCTACGAGGCTATGATGCAGTTGTTACCAGCTGTTCATGCAGGGATACATACGGAGCATATTCTTTACCCACGCAGGACCGAGATGCCACCAGGGATCGATTGGCCTGCTGTGGGAGGTCACACACCTGCACGTGGACCTCTTCTTTCAGCTCGAGACCGGGTTCTGCATCAGAGTGCACATGGAGCACAGGATCCTTCTGCGATGAACATCCGTCGTCTGCACTTGCAGCTACCCCGTTTCTGTGGTTTTCTCCGACGTTGATGTAGCCTTTGCTATGTCTCGTTGTGTACTTCCTTACCGCGTGCCTGCGCGCCGCCTAGTATGTCTAGCTTTTAAATTTGTGTCGTTATGCTGCCCGAATGTAACCGACTCTGTATGGACCTGTATGACTTAATGACTGCTATTAAGCATCTGTTGTACTACTTACATTTCATCGCGTTACATCATGCATGTCACTAAACACTCGCATTGCCTTCTGCTAAACTACCCCTGTTGAATTTAGCAGGATGGCAGATAACAATCCACCACCGCCTCCACCGCCTGACTATATGGCAGCTATGATGCAACAATTCGAGCTCAATCGGTAGTTTATGACTAGGATTATGAATCAGTTTCCCCGTCCCAATGCCAACCAGTAGCCACCTTCAATTACGCCGCCAGAGTTCGTGCATCTCAATCCATCGATATTCCGCAACACTGTTAATCCGCTGGATGCTGATGATTGGTTGCGTGACATCTTCTATGAGATGGAGTCAGCTGATGTTCTCCCTGTCAGCTATGTCACCTTTGCGACATACTTCCTGAAGGGTCCCGCAGCGCAATGGTGGGCCACTCACCGACAGACCCTACCTCCAGGAACTGTTGTCACATGGGAGGAATTAAAGATTGCTTTTCGCGCCCGCTATATTCCTCAAGCAATTATAGCACGCAAGAAGGCTGAGTTCCACAACCTTGTTCAAGGCAACAAGACCGTAGAAGTCTATCAGCGAGAGTTCCTTGACTTGTCTCGCTACGCTGAAGAACACATCCCCACTGATGCCCGAAGGCAAGAGAAGTTTCGTGAACGGCTGCACCATGACATTCAGTTAGCCCTCTGCTCGTCCAAGGCTATCCTGGCTTCGCCACCTTGGTGAATAAGGCTATCATGGTCGAGACTGGTCTGAAGAAGCACAAGGAAGCGACCAGACGCACTCGTGAAGCGGGATCATCTTCGGGCTCGTCTTCCCAGAAGCGCCGCATATGGATTCCACAGAGCATGTACCGTCCAGCAGCTCCAGTGTATAGGCCAGCATATGCTGCACCTCGTCTGCCTCCACCACCATCGAGGCAGCCTCTTCGAGCTCCACCACCTCGAGCTCCCGCACCATGTCCTGACAGTGGACTATGCTTCAAGTGTGGCCAGCCAGGTCACCATGCCAAAGATTGTCCTTAGAATCAGAATCAACTAGCCCTGTCTTCTGATGGCCGAGGTAATGGTCGTGGAATTCCTCGGTAGCGTAACAACAATGCCAGACCTTCTTATGGTCGTGGACAGAACTACCATGTCAACATGGCTGAAGCTCAGGATCAACCTGAAACTGTGATGGGTACACTTCTTGTTAATTCAGTACCTGCAACTGTTTTATTTGATTCAGGAGCATCGCATTCATTCATGTCAGAGCATTTTGCACTCATGCATGACGTTAGAATTGAAGCGCTACATCATTCATTAGCTGTGAACACTCCTGCGGGCCAGTGCCGAGCCATCGTGTTCAGCCCCGATGTCATCATTGATATTGAAGGGTTAAAGTTCCGCGGTTCTCCCATTATACTCAAGTCTTCTTTGATTGACCTTATACTGGGAATGGATTGGTTGAAGGCTCACGATGCCTCAATTAATTGTGCCAGTAAAGTTGTACACCTTCTTCATCCATCAGATGAGTTAGTGAATTACCGAGCTCATATAACTCAGAACGCCGAGGCTCAGATTTATGCCTTGAATGCGTTGAACACTTCTCCACTTGAGGGGGTCAAAAACATTCCAGTTGTCTGCGAATTCCAGGATGTTTTTCCAGAAGAACTTCCAGGAATACCCCCTGCTAGAGCTGTCGAGTTTGTCATTGACTTGAAGCCTGGCACCACTCCTATTGCGAAGCGTCCTTACAAGATGCCTCTGCACCACCTTCTCGAGCTTAAGGAAGAAATCGACAAATCACTTAAGATGGGCTTCATCCGTCCTAGTTCCTCTGCCTGGGGAGCACCGTCTCTCTTTGTCAAGAAGAAAGATGGTACAAATAGGTTGGTCCAAGATTACTGTCCCATCAACCAGGCAACCATTCAGAATAAATATCCGCTTCCCCGGATGAATGACTTATATGATCAACTTGCTGGATCTTCGGTGTTCTCTAAACTCGACTTGAGATTGGGTTATCACTAGATCCGTGTCCGTGAAGAAGATATTCCCAAGACTGCATTCGTCACTCGTTATGGTTCTTACGAGTACACCGTCATGTCATTTGGCCTAATGAATGCTCCAGCTACGTTCTCCCGCCTGATGAATTATATATTCATGGATTACCTCGACAAGTTCGTCGTGGTATATCTGGATGATATTCTAGTATATTCAAAGAATAAGGAAGAACATGCTGAGCATCTTTGCCTAGTTCTGGAGAGGCTTCGAGAACACAAGTTGTATGCCAAGTACTCCAAGTGTGAATTCTGGCTTTCCGAAGTGACCTACCTTGGACATGTGATTTCCAAGGATGGTATTGCCGTTAACCCAGAGCGTGTTCAGGCTATCCTTGACTGGACCCCTCCGAAGAATGCCAAGCAAGTCCAAAGTTTTCTCGGCCTTGCAAGTTATTGCCGTCGATTCGTCGAGAACTTTTCCAAGATTGCCAAGCCCCTGACTAATCTGCTCCACAAAGGCGTTAAGTTTGAGTGGACAAACAAATGTCAGGAATGTTTCCAGACCCTCAAGGACAAGCTTACTTCTGCTCTAGTGCTTGCTCCTCCCGATTCACGCAAAGATTTTGTGATATATTGTGACGCCTCTCGGCAAGGATTAGGCTGTGTCCTAATGCAAGAACGAAAAGTAATTGCATACGCCTCGCGACAGTTGCATCCGCATGAAGAAAACTATCCAGTGCATGATCTCGAACTCGCTGCTGTGATCTATGCTTTGAAGCAGTGGCGACATTACCTTCTTGGTAATCGGTGTGAGATTTATACCAATCATCAGAGTCTGAAGTACTTGTTCACCCAACCAGATCTTAATCTTCGTCAACAGCGATGGTTGGAAACAATTACGGACTATGATTGTGGTATTTATTATACTTCTGGCAAAGCTAATGTGATGGCTGATGCCTTGAGCCGCAAGTCCTATTGCAACAACCTCATGGTTAAGCAAGCTCAACCCCAACTTTATGAAGAACTGCGCAAGTTGAACGTCTGTATCGTTCCGCCGGGTTCTCTTAATAACCTTGTGGTACAACCAGACCTTGAGAAAGCTGTTAAAGAAGCGCAAGCCAAAGGTGCTGAAATCGATCTGATGAAGAAAGAACTTCACCTTGATAAGTACAGGGATTTCTCGATTGCTGAAGATGGAACCTTTTATTTCAGAGACCGCATTGTAGTACCTCGTTTCGAGCTTATGATAGACAAGGTCATGAAGGAGGCTCATGATACACCTCTGTCTATCCATCCGGGTAGCACCAAGAAGTATCGTGATCTTCGTCAAAGGTATTGGTGGTCTAAAATGAAGCAGGACATTGCTCGCTATGTTGCTGAATGTGATGTTTGTCGTCGCGTGAAAGCAGAACATCAGAAGCCTGCTGGAATTCTTCAACCACTCCTTATTCCTTTGTGGAAATGGGATAAAGTGCAGATGGATTTCATTACTGGTCTTCCCAAGTCTCAGAAAGGTCACGATGCTATTCTTGTCATCGTCGACCAACTTTCCAAGGTTGCTCATTTTCTGCCTGTCAAGGAGACTATCACCGCTAGCCAGCTAGCAGAATTGTATATCTCCAGAATCATTTTACTCCACGGTATTCCGAAGGAGATCAGTTCGGACCGTGGCGGTCTTTTCATGTCCAAGTTCTGGGAAAGTTTCCAAGAAGCTATGGGAACTCACATTACCTAGAGTTCAGCTTATCATCCCCAATCCCAAGGCCAAGTCGAGCGAGTAAATCAAGTGCTTGAAGATATGCTTCGGGCTTGTGTTATATCATTCAGTAAGAAGTGGGAAGAATCTCTTCCGTTTGCCGAATTCTCTTATAACAACAGCTATCAAGCCAGCTTGAAAATGGCCCCCTTCGAAGTGCTATACGGACGTAAATGTCGAACCCCTCTGAATTGGTCAGAAACTAGGGAACGACCTCTCGCGGGAGCGGACATTATTCAACATGCCGAAGAATAAGTCAGAATTGTCTGAGAAAATCTCAAGGCGGCTCAAGACCGCCAGAAGAGCAATTATGATCGCAAGCGATGGGGTCTGACTTATCAACCTGGTGATCAAGCTTATCTTCGTGTCACTCCTATGAAGGGCACTCGTCGTTTTGGAATCAAGGGCAAACTAGCTCCTCGCTATATTGGTCCTTTCCGCGTCGTGGCTAGACGTGGACAGGTGGCATATAAATTGGAGTTGCCACCACAATTATCTCATATCCATGATGTCTTCCACGTGTCGCAACTTCGTAAATGCTTCAAGGAATCTCCACACCGCGCAGTGGATCACGAGATGCTCCAGTTGCAAGATGATCTTTCTTATAAGGAGCATCCCATCCGCATTCTCGATGAAGCTGAACGTCGAACTCGTCAGAAGACGACCAAGTTCCTGAAAGTGCAGTGGTCGAATAATACTGAAGATGAAGCCACTTGGGAACGCGAGGATCATCTTCGGGAAGAATATCCCGACCTCTTTCCTTCTACCTCCTAAATTCTCGGGACAAGAATTTCTTTTAGAGGAGGAGAACTTGTAACATCCCTGTGTATTAGTCACTGTGATCAACTGCTAATAATGCCAAGTCATATCATTTGCAGTGCTAAGTCATAGTGGTTAATAAAACAATTCAAACTCTATTCTGAAATCCAACTCAAATTCAAAAGTGCAAAATAAATTTGCTCAAACACTATTGGAAAAATGTTCACTAAATAGCAAATATTCCAAAAGCACTACTAAAAATATAACCAAGGATACTTGGATTAGTTTAATGACTCAAACAATATGAAACAGCGCCAAAACAGAATTATTTAGTCCAATTAAATTCATATCATATTCAAATAAAGTCCTACTTTACCCAAACCAGTTTTTGGTGAAGGTTAACATTGCACTGTAATATTTGGGCCAAGTCCCACATTTTATAAAAGAGCACAAGTGGCCTAACTATTTCAAAACAGAAAATAAATAAAGAAATACAAAGCAGGAAATAAGGAAAATAAAACGAGGCACTGTGCACTGGGCCTAAGTGCATAGTGCCCCGAAACGGCCCGCCTGGCCCAACCTCCCTCTCTCTCCATCGCCGTGTCGCCGCGCCCGTGGCTGCGCGCGCGCGCACCGGCGAGCGCGTGACACCGCGGCAGCCACCGACGCTACAGGGGCGCAGGAGGATAAGGGCGAGCTCGTCCACCCCCCCAGGACCTCCCTGTCACTCTCCCCCTCTTCCTCTTGCTCAGCTGCGCCCTCCTCCCTCTCCGAATCCATCGAACCCGAACGCCGCCGTCGCCGCAGCTCTGCTCCGTCGTGGCCACCGGCGTTCCCGAGCCGGCGACCATGTCTGGAAGGCGCGCCGAGCTCGACTACCTCACCTGCGGAGCGCCATTCGGGCTGGGCGACGACATTGGCCGCAGATCGAGCCGCTCCCGTCTTCGGCATCTCCGGCGATCTCCGGCGACCCCCGCTTCCCTGCTGCTACTAAGCTGTTGCCGGGCCAACGTGTGCCTCCGCTGTGAGCTTCCCCTCCTTTCCATCTCTCTGTTCACTCCGTACGAGCGTGCTAGCCGCTTCTTCCATGGTTCCCGAGCACGCCGCCGCATATCTCGTCGCCAGCGAGGCTTCGATTACCATTTGGTCTCGCGCTCGATCCCGTTGTGATCGCACGCGCGCGTAGATCGTTCCTATCTAGTTAGCTCGTCCGAACGCGCACCGGTTCGACGTTCCCGTCGTTCGCCCGAAGCGCCTCACCGCCGGCGAGCTCATGGTGCTTGACTCCGGCCCTTCTAGCCGCTCCAACCACCGCCAAACGACGCGCCGTCGTCTTGCCGTTCGAACACGCTCGGCCGCGACCAAAATGGCGACCTGTGCGCGATTTTTGACGATGCCCGAGTTCGCGCCGCCGCGAACGAGCTTGCCGGCGTGATTCCGGCGAGTCTCTGGCTGGCGTCGACGTGGCCTGACGTGTGGGTCCCTCTAAGTCACTGGCGGGTGGCCTCGCTGACCTCTTTGACCCAGTCAACTACTGACTGGGCACTCAGGCCCACTGACATGCGGGCCCCACCAGTTAAAACATTTTAAAAATAAATAAAACTATTAAGTAAAATCTGTTAATTAATTATTTAGATAACTAGTCGATGACATCAGGGGCCCACCCCACTAATCACTCTGTTAGTTTAATTAATCCACTGTTAGTCTAACAGAGGCTGACATGTGGGTCCCACATGTCAGGTTTGACTCTAGTCAGCCGCAGTTGACCTGCTGACATCATAGTGACATCATGCTGATGTCATAAATGAATTCTGTTAATAAAAATAATTCCAAAAATCAATTAAATCTTTGAAAATTAATAACTTTTAAACCGTAGCTCAGATCGAAAAACTTAAAACATGAAAGTTGCTCAGAACGACGAGATGAATCTGATCGTGTCGTCTATTTTGATGCCGGAACCCCCTACGTAAAAGAACTCGTAACTTTTCATCCGTATCCGGTAGATGAATAGTGTATAATCACCGGAAAATAAATCCCACGTTGTTTCTAAAATAACTAAAATGACCTAGATGCATCTTTAGGCCACCCTCCACTGCATCTAAGCATAGCATACCTGAATTGCATCGTTTGCTGTGCATTTATTTGTTTCTTCCCCCTCTTCTCTCTCGATAGACCCTGACGTCAACGTAGCTCCCGAGACTGACGCAGCTCCGGAGGTCGACTACGCTCCTGACGATCGGACTCTTGCCGTCGAGCAGACAGGCAAGCACCCCCTTTTTGAGCATTCCGATATCGCCCATTCTCTTCTCTCTTATGCTTGCATTAGAATCTGTTGCTGTTACTGCATCCTATATCTGCTGCATAGCCTGTTCGCTTGTAACCTGCTGTTGATACTTATCTGTTATCCTAAACTTCTTAGAATAGGTTGGGTAGAGACCATCAGAGACCCCCACTTATCTCGACTGCCCCGCTGGATGATTAGAAGACCCGAGCAACGGGATTGAAGACCAGGCCCCGACACCGCACATCACTTCCCCCTTAGTTGCCGACACTACTGGGTTACTATCGAGTGCCCAGGGTGATACCTCGTCAGCACTTCTGATGAAAACCTTGTAGGTTAGTTAATCGGTCGTGGTCAGTGAGGGTGATTCCTCCTACACAACCCCTGAAACCGACACTGTCATGCAACTCCTCAAGAGTGGACCTCGAGGGTGATTCGTCTTACGTTCACCTTGACGGTTATGTCAGGTGGGGATCCAACGAGGGTGATGCCTCGGATTCCTTCTTGATGCTGTAGCCACACGGATGACTTACATTACTGATAATGCTGTTCATACTGGATAAAGACGGGTCGGCCCTGAGGGGTACCCGTGCGAGCTTACTAGCGAGTGATGTGGAATCGGGTGGACCTGGATGGTGCCCGAGATTAAACACGAGGCGTGGCCGGGCATTCTTAGCCCTTGCCGCAAGTCCTCGAGACGAGGCGACGGGGTCACATCTTTCGTGAGTCTCTGCTCGTTTCCGCACTACCAACACACTAACGGTTTGGATATTTGATCCGAGGGGCCTCTGGCCTGATAGCACTAACCATCACGTGGGCATAGTATGGGCGCTCTGCGTCGTATACTTCAGCCGAAGCTTAATGGACGTCAGCGACTAAGCGGCGCGCGCCTAGTTGGAATGGTTACGCAACTGCGCTTGTATTAGGAGGTTGCTAGGTCTGCTCTCGGCCGCCTGACGCAATGCGCAGGAGTTCCCAGGGCGATGGCGCAAGACCCCTGGGGGCATAGGTTAGTCCTGCGTGCTGACCTCTCTGTTAAGTATTCGGTCGGGTTGTGGCATATCGTTTGGCCGGGGCCGGGCATGACCCAGTAAAGTGTGTCCGGCCGGAGTTAAGCGAGCATGGTGGGTAAGTTGGTGCACCCCTGCAGGAAAGAAAACATCTATCGATAGCCTGTCCTACGGTAATGGACACTCGGAGTTGTATCCCGATCGGTACAACTAGAACTTGAGATGAATTGGATAGTATGGCTCTGGGATTGCTTTCTCGCAGGGAGTCGAGGAAGAATCTCTGGGCGAGGTTGATAACACTACTACTACTTTACATTATGTTAATCTGCACTCTTCTAATGCTGCAAGACCGATGAAGATGATTGAAGATGCTAGTCTTCGATAGGACTAGGCTATCCCCCTCTATTCTGGCATTTCTGCAGTCCAGTCCACATATACAGCCCCCTTTGAAAATGTTGCATATATAGTGTAGATCCTTGCTTGCTGAGTACTTCGGATGAGTACTCACGTTTGCTTTATTTTCTTTTTCTCCCCATATCCAATTGACGCCACCAGATGACGGAGCCCCTGAGTTAGCTGCCCCCGTCGATGACTACGGCTACTACTACTACCCTCCCGGCGAGTACTACTACGAGGAGCCGACAGACGACCAGGAGTAGGATTCGGAGGGTCCTAGGCAGGAGGCCTACGCCTTTGGATCGTAGAGTTTTATTTTGCCCCGCCTTTCTAATGGCTTATCTCTATTTCTGTAATATATCTGTACCCAGATATCTGATGCTTCCGCTGACACTTGTATTCCATCGAGCTATGTATTCGAGCCCTCGAGGCCTTGGCTTGTAATATAAAGCTTGTATGAATTTATTTATGTTTTAGAGTTGAGTTGTGATATCTTCAAGTGAGTCCTTAGGCTTGATCGTGTGCATTTGCGTCTATGATTAGTGCACGATTAAGCCGGGGTCATCACAGCCGCGACACTCTATTGTGGGGGAGGGGGAGGGGATGGGGATCTCTGGGAAAGGGGGCGTTTCGCAGGCGTCATCTAATAAACTCAGGGCGGCGAGGGTATGTATATCGGTGGGTAAACTGCACAGGCAAACCGGCAGAGGTTGACGATGGAGGCGGCGCGGCGGCGGCGACCTAGCTAGGTTTGGAGCGAGGGAGGGGTGGTGTGTATGTGTGTGAGCGGGGGATTTGGAGTGAGCGAAGGATTTGGGGTGTGTGTGTGGAGGGGGTCCAAGGTGGTGTTTGAGGAAATGCCGCGGGTACTGAAAATTTTACTAGGCGGGAGTAAAATGGCGGAGCTACCAAAAATTTGGATCAAGGGATTGAAGCAGAGCGGGGCGGGAGTAACGAACATCACACACAATTAAAACATAATAATCGTGTGCTATGAAACAGAAAAACACTCCAGCCGAGCAGATATTTTTGAGATTGCGAGGGATGCAGGCGGGAGTAAAATATCGGGGCTACTGAAAATTTGGATCTACTGATTGAAGCAGAGCGGGAGTAACAGACATCGCACACGGCCCAGACATACTAATCGTGTGCTATCAAACAGAAAAACCATCTACGCGGGTAGATATTTTTGAGATTGCGAGGGGGTAGATATTTTCGATAGGGGGAGGGAAGCCTCGTGGATCCCAATCTACTGTGATCATGTGGGTGACAGAGGCAGGGGCGCGGCACACGGGTAGTCCTAGGGAACCGTGTCTGTTTCGTACCCGATCGCAGACGGTTGCTGTGTCTGACTCGTCTGTTGTTTGTAAATTTGGCCAAAAAAATGCAGGAAAGGGTCAGAACACGAACACACTTGCATATGGACCAAATATATGTATGAAAAGGGTGGCTTGATGTTCAAATACCCAATGCACAACTTTGATGTGGCACCAATCGCACAAAGCGCACGTTATTATTGCTAGCCCCCTCACCCCCACCCCCCACAAACACACACACACACACACACACTTCGTGTTGCCGGGAGGGGAATCCTAGCTATGAACGCATGCCCCCAAATAGCTAGGTCTGACATCTCACCCTACCGTAACACAAAACCGAAAGGAGTACATCATGGTCAACCCCCCTCCCCCCTTTGCTTCCGATCAAATGTGGACCGTGTGCGGGCCCACAAATGTGTTCTTCTGGCGTTAGATGGGTGAGACCACATACGAACCACACCTGCGGGTGGCCCGATGTGTGTGTGTGTGTGTGTGTGTGAAAACGATATGGTATGATATTTAAATAACCAAATCACAAATTTGATGTGGCACATGTGCATCGCAAATTAACCGGACATCCCTGACCCCACGGAGGTTCATCTAGTACGAAGTAGTACTATGCCCCCCCCCCCCCACACACACACACTTTGAGTCGGTGGGAGGGGCATCTCACCAAGGCGTATTGTAAGACTGACCAGGAAGAATCACCACCTTGGTCGTATAAGCTCTCTTGTTTGTTAGCTCAAAGTCATGCATTGATGTTCCACACATGGCCCCACAAAATAGGCTAGCTTGTCGCCGATAACCACGCGAGGGAGTTCCTGAAGACAACCACTGCGTGCATGTGGCCCAAACATATGTAAGAAGTGTCATGTGGTGTTTGAATATACCCAATGCACAACTTTGATGTGGCAGCGTGCTTTTGGAACCGGAAAGTACCCACACGGAGCGAGGGTTCACGACGCGTACTATACTATATATATATAGGGATTCATGTGTATGCGAGCCCTTGAACTTAGGTCTCGAATCTCACCTTGATCGACATACGACTATACGGTAACGCGAACCAAGAGAAGAAGAATCCACCCTGGTAACCTCTCTCGTGTTGTTGGTCGAAGTGATGGACGTCCACACGGGCCCACGAATATATAGGTCGTCGATGATAACCAAGCGAGGGAGAGTGTCCAAAGACAACCACTGCATGTATGTGCCCCAAACATATGTATGGACATGCGTGATGCATGCATATATGTTTGAATACCAAAAGCACAACATTTTGATGTGGCGCATGCATGCGTAAAAAATCGCACAGTCCCCACACAGATCTGGTTCATGACGTGTCGCGTGCTCCCCCCACCCCCCCCCCCACTTCAACCTGGTGGGAGGGATTCGTGCGTACACATGCACGCGAAGTATAGTTACATGTACCAAACCGTATAAGATGAACCAAAATTTAATCCCCTCCTAATTATAAGACAAATTAACCTCTATCGTTGTCGGTCGAAATGATTGACCAAGCGGGCACACAGAGACGATGGACAAAGCATCTCGCCGATAACCCCGTGAGTGAGTGCTAGAGGACAACCGCCATCGCTTGCTTGTGGGCCAAACACATGTATGAAGATGTGTGGTTGTCATGCTTGAATACCTAATATATATGCAGAACTTTGATGTGGCACCTGCCTCAGAAACCTTTAAGTCCCCCACACGAACCGAGGTTCATGACACGTAATATATATATGTTGCCCCCCCTCCCCTCTTTGACGCGTAATATATACTCCTACATACCTTAACACAACCTGAAAATAATCCTCCTTGTTCGTCAAATTACCTTTCTCGTTGTGTCATATATTAGATGGACGACGACCTCGCGGGCCCATTGAGGGAAGAGTCACAAGCGAATGAGTGACAACCATTGTCTGCACGTGGCCCAATGTGTTGGTGATGTTTTTAATACCCAATATGCACAACTTCTTTGCGGCACCTGCTTCGGAAACCGAAAAGTCCCCACACGGAGCGAGATCGATTCATGATGTGTGTGTAGTATGTGCTGCCCCGGCCCCCTCCTCCCCTCTTCGACGCGTACTATATACTCCTACCGCAACACAACCCAAAAAGAAACCTCCTTGCTTGGTCAAAGTGATGGAGGACAACCTCGCGGGCCCACGGATGAAAGCATCACATGCGAGTGAGTGTCCTATATGATGCCTAGTATTGCCCCCGGCCACCCTCTTCAACGCGTACTATATATATACTCTTACCGTACGTATAACAAAAACCAAAAAATGACCATCCTTGTTGGTCAAATTAACCTCTCTCATCGCATGTCATAGTGCTGGACGGCGACCTCGCGGGTGAATGTCCTAGGACCACCGCGTGCATGTGGCCCAAAGATGCATGTTAAACTTTTTCTGCAGCGAACATGCGACCAAAGGAGTTTAGTGTTGAAAATTGAAAAAAAAAATAGATAACATTTGTCCATTTTTTATACATTGATTGATTTCCCAGGGATTTAAATGTGCAAAAATCAAATTTGATCTACATGAGACCCGTGATAGTGCATGAAAATGAATTGCAAAATCATATGTGTACGTGTCCCTGGGTGCATGTTTAGTCCCCATGCAAGAAATTTATAACATCAAGAATCTTGATTTTAAAATCCAATAAATCCAAAACTAAGTTGAAATTCTTGAAACTTATCGTGGTGTCATATGGACAACAATAGACTATGTTATTATTATTTTTTCAAATTTGAGACAAGTTTTGATATAATCTTCTTACATACAGGAAATTATAAATAATTATCAACCAATATCGCAAACGAACTCTTTATTCGAACCGTGTGCGTTAGACCAACAATGTAAGTGTCGTGCTTCGGTTAATCAATAAAGTGGCAGAATTAATCATCAAAAAGGAAAAATCAATGTAATACGTGCCGCGCACGCGTCCCGTGTGCCGTACGAGCATGCGTGAGTTGACGAGACGCATGCTAGCAGGCAAACCGGGAGGCCGAGGCGTGCGCGTGTTCGCTATGCACTCACTGTGGGGCGTGCTAGTAGCTGTGTGAAATGACGGTAGGCGTGCCAGCAGTCCGCTGTGCAGGCTCACCGAGAGGCGAGCTAGCCCTTTGACCGCCGCCCACCTTGCTCCCACTGCTCCATATTAATGGCGCGCCCGATCCGCTAGTCATAATAGGCGGCCGCACACCCCGTCCACAGTTGTCACCGCCGCATGGAGTGTATTAGGATTTTGCCGAAGCGCACCATCGGTGGAAGTGGCGACGCCGGGGCTGGTGAAGCACCCGCGCAACGCATGAAGCTGGGTGATACGTCTCCAAGGTATCTATAATTTTTGATTGTTCCATGCTATTATATTATCTATCTTGGATGTTTTATCTGCATTTATATGCTATTTTATATGGTTTTTGGGACTAACCTATTAACCTAGAGCCCAATGCCAGTTTCTGTTTTTTCCTTGTTTTTGAGTTTTACAGAAAAGGAATATCAAACGGAGTCCAAATGAGCTGAAAATTTACGGTGATTTTTTATCGACTAGAAGAAGCACCCGAAGCAAAAGAGTTGGGCCAGAAGAGCCACGAGGCCTCCACAAGGGTGGAGGGCATGCCCTACCCCCCTGGGGGCACCCTCTGGTCTTGTGGGCTCCTTGTGGACCCCCCTGACTTGTTCTCGACGCCAAAAATTCCTATAAATACAGAAACCCCAGGAATAAACCTAGATCGGGAGTTCTACCGCCGCAAGCCTCTATAGTGTGACGACCCCGGCTTAATCATGCACTAATCATACACGCAAATGCGCACGATCAAGCCTAAGGACTCACTTGAAGATATCACAACACAACTCTAAAACATAAATAAAGTCATACAAGCTTAATATTACAAGCCAAGGCCTCGAGGGCTCGAATACATAGCTTGATGGCATACAAGCGTCAGCGGAAGCATTAGATATCTGGGTACAGATATATTACATAGAGAGAAATTAGGCCTTCACAGAGGCGGGGTAAAATAAAATACTACGATCGAAAGGCGTAGGCCTCCTGCCCTGGACCCTCCGATCCTACTCCTGGTCGTCGAACGGCTCCTCGTAGTAGTAGTACTCGCCAGGCGGGTAGTAGTACTGGTCGTCGGCTGGGGCTTCTGGCTCAGGGGCTCCGTCGTCTGGTGGCATCAAAAGGAATATGGGGGGAAAAGAAAATAAAGCAAACGTGAGTACTCATCCGAAGTACACAGCAAGCAAGGATCTACACTACATATGCATCATTTTCAAAGGGGGCTGTATGTGTGGACTGGGCTGCAGAAATGCCAGATTAGAGGGGGAAAGCCTAGTCCTATCGAAGACTAGCTTCTTCAGCATCTTCAACAGTCTTGCAGCAATAGACGAGATCAGATGAACATAATGTAAAGCAGTAGTAGTAGTAACATCAACCTCGACCTGAGATCCTTTCTGGACTCCCTGCGAGAAAGCAATCCCAGAGCCGTACTATCCAGTTCTCATATCAAGTTCTAGTTGTACCGATCGGGATACAACTCCGAGTGTCCGTTACCGTAGGACAGGCTGTCGATAGAAGTTTCTTCCCTGCAGGGGTGCACCAACTTACCCACCACGCTCGCTTAACTCCGGCCGGACACACTTTCTGGTTCATGCCCGGCCTCGGCTAAGCAACACGCCGCAACCCGACCGAATACCTAACAGAGAGGCCAGCACGCCGGACTAACCTATGCCCCCAGGGGTCTTGGGCCATCGCCCCGGACGCTCCTGCACGTTGCGTACACCGCCGGTGAGCAGACCTAGCAACCCCTTAATACAAGCGCGGTTGCGTTCCCAGTACAACCCAGCGTGTGCCGCTCAGTTGCTGACGTCTATTAAGCTTCGGCTGAAGTATACGACGCAGAACGCCCATACTATGCTCACGTGATGGTTAGTGCTATCGGGCCAGAGGCCCCTCGGATCAAATATCCAAACCGTAGTGGATTAGGAGCGCGCGGAAACGAGCAGAGACTCACGATCGATGTGACCCCGTCGCCCCGTCTCGAGGACTTGCGGCAAGGGCTAAGAATGCCCAGCCACGCCTCGTAGTTATCTCGCGGGCACCATCCAGGTCAACCCAACTCCACATCACTTCGCGTTAAGCTCGCGCGGGTACCCCTCAGGGCCGACCCGTCTTTAGTATCATAGTTTAGTGCAAGTCATAATATCCAAGGTAACTGTGTGTCTGACACCGAAGGGAACCCTGAGGAATCACCCTCGATGGAATTCCCGCTCGATGTTATCATCAAGGTGAACGAAGGAGGAATCACCCTCGAGGTCCACCTTGAGGAGTTGCGCGACGACGTCGTTATCAAGGGTGGTGTAGGAGGAATCACCCTCACTTACCACGACCGAGTAACTAACCTACAAGGTTAACATCAGAAGTGCTGACGAGGTATCACCCTCGGCACTCATTGTTAACCCAGTAGTGTCGGCAACTAAGGGGAAGTGATGTGCGGTGTCAGGGTCTGGTCTTCAATCCCGAAGTTCGGGTCTTCTGATGTCCAGCAGGGCAGTCGGGATCATGTGGGGGTCTCTGTCGTGTCTCTACCCAGCCTATACTAAGCACTCTAGGATAACCAGTAAGGTAACAAGGCAGGGTACAATAATCAGGCTATGCAGCAGATATAGGAAACAGTAGCAATAGCAGTTCTAATGCAAGCATAAGAGAGAAGAGAATAGGCAATATAGGCATGCTCAAAATGGGGGTGCTTGCCTGTTTGCTCTGGGGCAAGGACAAGGTCTTCAGTGGTACCGTCGGGGACGTAGTCGTACTCCTGTGCGGCGTCTGCCTCGGGAGCTACGTCAACGTCGGGGTCTACCGAGAGAGAAGAGGGGGAAGAAACAGGTAAACATGATGCAAACAAATGCAATACGGTGCGTGTGATGCTATGATGCAGTGCAGGGTTGCCTAATTATGCATCTAAGTCATTGTAGTTATTTTTAGAATTATTCTGGGATTTAATATCCGACGTGTGTGCACTATTCATCTGCCGGATTCGGGTCCGGAGTTACGAGTTCTTCTACGTAGGAGGTTCCGATGGAGAAACAGACGGCACGATCAGACTCGGCTCGTCGTTCTGAGCAACTTTCATGTTTTAACTTTTTCGATCCGAGCTACGGTTTAAAAGTTATTAATTTTCAAAGATTATATGAATTTCTGGAATTTATTTATTTACAGAAAATGAATTATGACGTCAGCATGACGTCACTGTGACGTCAGCGGTCAACAGCGCCGCTGACCAGTCAAATATGACATGTGGGTCCAGTGGGACCCACATGTCAGCCTCTGTTTAGGCTAATCAGTGGATTAATTTAATTACCAGGGTTAATTAGGGGGTGGACCCAACATGTCAGTGAGACATTAGGTTAATCTAATTAGTTTCTAATTAATTAAATCTTTAATTAGGTTAATTAGTCGCGGGGCCCACCTGTCAGTGGCATTGCGCCGCCACGTCAGCGCGTTGACCACGGTCAGCGTGGTCAGCGGGGCCCGTGGGACCCACTGGCAGTGACCCAGGGGTGTCCCACGTGGCGGCCACGTCGGCGGCCGGCGCCGGAGTTGCGCCGGCGACCAAAATTGCGGCGGCGCGGCTCGGACGCCCGTCGGGTTTCGCCCCAGGCCACCAAAACGACCGGGGCTGGTCGCGTTCGAACGAGGGAAAAGCGCCGCGTCGATCTACGGTGCCGGAGCAGCTCGGGGTGGCCTAATGCGACGGCGGTGACGACATCGGTGGCGAGGTGCTCGGGCGAGCGACGGAAACGGCGACCCAGCCCGCAAACAAGTGAAAGAAAAGGCTAGGCGGGGTCTACTCGTCGCGGTGAGTGTGATGGTGGCGCGCACGGGACCATTTGGTCACCGTGGCCACGCCGGCGACGAGGTCGCGCGACGGTGAGCTCGGGCGTGAACGGGGCGGCGTCTACAGCTCGGGAACGACGAGGAGAAGAAGCAGGGAGGGAAGGAGAGGCTCACAGCGGTGGTAGCCGTTCAGAGCCTGCTCGGGGCAGGCGCGGAGCGGCTGGATTCGCCGGGTTCTCGCCGGAGTCCGAGAAGAAGGGGGCGGTGCGGCTCGGCGTCTCTGGGGCTCCTCGGCTCCACCGAATGGCTCGGGGCGGCGTAGTCGAGGACGGCGGAGACGGTGGACAGCTCGGCGTGCCCCGGGGATGACGGTGGCCGCGACGGAGGCGAACGGCGGCGAGGCTGGCGCTCGGCCTCTCTGGATCTGGAGGGGAAGACGGGCGGAGCGAGAGAGAGGAGAGGGGAAAGTGGCGAGGAGAGCCAGGGGAGACGCACGGGCCTCTCCCTTATCCCCTCGCGGCGCCCGCGACGTCGCGCTGTCGGCGTCTCGCCGGCGCACGCGCGCTCGTCCACAGGGAGGTTGACACGGCGAGGGAGAGAGAAGGGGATGGGCCAGCTGGGCTGGGCCAATGCACTCTGCACTTGGTCCAGTCCAGCTTTAGTCTTTTTCTTTTATTTCTTTTCCTTTTCTCTTTTCTTTTCTGTTGCGAAATGATTAGGCCACTTAATGTCTTTTGTAAAACAGTGAGTTATGCCACATAAATATGTTGCAATATCTAGCACTGCCAAAAATTGGTTTGGACAGAATTGAAGTTTGTTGGGATTTGATATGATTTTAAATATATCAAATATTCTATTTTTGGGGCTGTTTCATCTTGTTAGAGTCACTTGTCCAACTCCAAATATTTTGATATTGGTTTTAGAAATGTTCCTGGATTATTGGCCATTTAATGAACATTTTCCCAACAGAGTTTGAACAACTTTATATTTCACTTTTGAATTTGAGTTGATTTTCAGATGTGAATTTGAATTGGATCATTAACCCATATGACTTGGTACTGCAAATGATCATGACTTGGCAGTTTTAACAGAGTGTCACAGGGCTTATTACAAGGGGGTGTTACATATAGCCACCAAAAACCAATCGGGACCCGGTTCCGGCACCCTGCCGGAGGGGGAAACCATCACCGGAGGCCATCTCCATCATCCCGGCGGTCTCCATGATGAGGAGAGAGTAGTTCACCCTCGGGGCTGAGGGTATGTACTAGTAGCTATGTGTTTGATCTGTCTCTCTCTCTCTCGTGTTCTTGATTTGGCACGATCTTGATGTACCGCGAGCTTTGTTATTATAGTTGAATCATATGGTGTTTCTTCCCCTCTACCTTCTTGTGATGAATTGAGTCTTGCTCTTTGAGGTTTCGTTATGTTGGATGGAGTATTGGATTTGAGAACACTTGATGTATGTCTTGCGATGGGATATCTGTGGTGACAATTGGATGTTCTATTGATTCACTTGATGTATGTTTTGGCACTCAACTCACGGATTCCCGAGGTGACATTGGGGTAATCTATGCATAGGGGTTGATGCACGTTTTCGTCCTATGTTCTTCGATAGAAACTTTGGAGTGATTCTTTGTTGCACGTTGAGGGATTGTTATGTGATCCAATTATGTTATCATTGTTGAGAGAACTTGCACTAGTGAAAGTATGAACCCTAGGCCTTGTTTCCAAGCATTGCAATACCGTTTTTGCTCACTTTTGTTACTTGCTACCTTGCTGTTTTTATATTTTCAGATTACAAAAACCTATATCTACCATCCATATTACACTTGTATCACCATCTCTTCGCCGAACTAGTGCACCTATACAATTTACCATTGTATTGGGTGTGTTGGGGACACAAGAGAATCTTTGTTATTTGGTTGCAGGGTTGTTTGAGAGAGACCATTTTCATCCTACGCCTCCCAAGGATTGATAAACCTTAGGTCATCCACTTGAGGGAAATTTGCTACTGTCCTACAAAACTCTGCGCTTGGAGGCCCAACACGAGTCTACAAGAAGAAGGTTGCGTAGTAGACATCAAGCTCTTTTCTGGCGCCGTTGCTGGGGAGGCTAGGTAAGCGGCACTCACATCCCGTCAACGAAGCTCTTTTCTGGCGCCGTTGCCGGGGAGGTGAGTGCTTGAAGGTATATCTTTAGATCTTGCAATCGAATCTTTTAGTTTCTTGTTTTATCACTAGTTTAGTCTATAAAAGAAAACTACAAAAAAAATGGAATTGAGGTTGCCTCATATTATTCATCTTTATAATGTCTTTCTTGAAAATGATGGAAAGGAAAATTGTGCTCAATTGATAGAAGAAGAATGCAATAAAATGTTTGGCATAAAATCTTTGAATTATGAGCATGATTGCAATGTTGTTAGTGTGAACTCCTTGAATATCCATGATGCTAATGATATGCAAAGCCACAAGCTTGGGGATGTTATGTTTGATGAAGATGATATTTTTAGTCCCCCAAGTTTTGATGAGAATATTTATTATGATGATAGCATGCCTCCTATTTATGATGATTATATTGATAAAAGTGGATTTGGAGAGGTCATGACTTTATTTAGTGATGAATCCACTATTTTGGAAGAGGTTCCAATTGATTATGAGAACAAAGTTGCTATCTATGATGATTATTGTGATGAAATGTATGCTATAAAGAATAATGATAACCATGAAACTTGTCATCATGATTTTAATTTTCAATTGGATTATGCCTCACATGATAGTTATTTTGTTGAGTTTGCTCCCACTACTAATCATGAGAATAAATTTGCTTATGTGGAGAGTAATAAAATTTCTATGCTTGTGGATCATGAAAAGAATGCTTTATGTGATATTTATATTGTTTAATTCATTCATGATGCTACTGAAAATTATTATGAGGGAGGAACATATGCTTGTAGGTATTGCAATAATATCAAGTTTCCTCTCTATGTGTTGAAAGTTTTGAAGTTTTGCTTATTTTACCTTCCTATGCTAGTTGATTCTTGATCCCTTAAACTGTTTTATCACAAATCCCTATGCATAGGAAGTGGGTTAGACTTAAATGTGCTAGTCATATTCTTCATGATGCTTCCATTATGTTTCAATTCTTATCTTTTATGTGAGCATCATTGAAATCATCATGCCTAGCTAAAAGGCATTAAAGAAAAGCACTTGTTGGGAGACAACCCAATGTTTCTACCTACTTTTTTTGTGTGTTCACATGATTAGGCTACTGTATTAATCATGTTTTATAGCTTTTGTTTCAATAAAGTGCCAAGTAAAGCCTTTGGGATAGTGTGGATGATACTTGACTTGATTCTGTGCAAAAACAGAAACTTTTGCGTACAGTACAGAAATTCCTATCTTTCACTGGAACGTGGAAATATTATGAATTATTTACAGTTTATTTCTATACAAATTTTCTACTTTTTCCTAATTTTTCAGAATATTTGGAGTTACATAAATATGACCTTAATTCAGATCTTTACATACTGTTCTGTTTTTGACAGATTCTGTTTTCGATGCATAGTTTGCTTGTTTCTTAGTTTCTATGGCTTATATTGTTCAATATAAATTGTAGAAATGATAGAGTACAGTAGGTATCATGTGATAAAAAAATTGAATCTTGTATTGACAGTACCAAAGTGAATGATTTGTTTTATCATACTAACCCATCTCACGAAGTTCCAATAAGGAGTGACAAGACCCTAAGCTTGGGGATTACCAAGGCACCCCAAGGTAATATTCAAGGAAGATCTAAGCAACTAAGCTTGGGGATGCCCCGGAAGGCATCCCCTCTTTCGTCTCCAACATCATCGGTAAATTTACTTGAGGCTATATTTTTATTCACCACATGATATGTGTTTTGCTTGGAGCGTCATTTTAATTTTATTAGTATTTTCTTGCTGTTATTTAGATTAATGTTTTGCATCTTTTAGTTCAATAAAAAGGTCAAGTGTAGCCTTTACCATGCTTATTCTGCAAGTCTATATGTTGCTGTTTTGAAAACAGAAAGTTTTCTATTGTTTTCTGAATTCTTCTGGAAAGTCAGTACATGATAAAATCTTGAAATTTTTTAGACGTTCAGAAATAACAAATTTTATACATTGTGGTAATTTTTAAGAATTTTTGGAGTTAGGGAAGTATGAGTACAATTGCACTATTTACAGACTATCCTGTTTTGACAGATTGCTGTTATGTTTGCATTGTTTGCATATGTTTGCTTGTTTAATGATTCTATTTGAGGATAGGAGTATTAAATATGCAGAGGCATTTAGTATGCAATGTTAAATAATAATTTTAGTGATTTGCTACAGTAGAGGATGACAAGGTTTTGCATTTGATTTAGACTAACTTTTCTCACGAGTTCTTGTTGAGTTTTGTGTGGATGAAGTTTTTAAGATTTAGGAAAACCATCTTATAAAAGGAATTAAGGAGTCAAAAAAGCTCAAGCTTGGGGATGCCCAAGGTATCCCAATATAATATTTCAAGAAGTCTCAAGCATCTAAGCTTGGGGATGCCCTGGTAGGCATCCCACCTTTCTTCATCAAGAATTATCAGTTAGTATCGGTTGAGCCTAAGTTTTTGCTTCTTCACACGATGTGTGCTATTTTTAGAATGTCATTTTATTTTGTTTTGCTTGCTGTTTGAATAAAGTGCTTAAGATCTAAATTTTCTTTATGTGAGAGAGTCTTCACATAGCTACTTAATTATTTGACTACTCATTGATCTTCACTTATATCTTTATGGAGTGGTTTGTCATTTACTCACGTGCTTCACTTATATCCTATGAGTAAATGGTTGAATGAATTGAATATCATAAATCCGAAATTATATATGCTTCATATGCTTCTACCATGGGGAGTAATAACTTCACATATAAGAAGTAGAGCTGGTAAATTTATTGAAAGTTAGCAAACATAGTATTGGTCACTTGAACAATTCATGAAAGAATATTGAAGGAAGAGAGATTTCACATATAAATATACTATCTTGGACATCTTCTATGATTGTGAGCCCCATTAATTATTTTCAAACTTGAGCAAATTAGTTGAAGTTGGACAAGGAAGAAAACATAATGAGTTATGCTTGGGTATATTTGTATAGAAGTTATATTGTTATGGATCCTCCAACATGTGGTGCTTGCTATTAGAATCTTTTGCTAGCCAAAATTTCAGTACTAAGCGGGATTACTGCTTGTGCATCCAAAATCCTTGAACCAAGTTTTTTTCCATGAGTGTCCACCATACCTACCTATATGCGGTAATTACCTGCCATTCCAAGTAAATTTGCATGTGCCAAACTCTAAACCTTCAAATAATAATCTGTTTTGTATGCCCGAATCGCTCATGTAGCGACTAGGGGCTGTCAGTATCTTCCATGCTAGGTGGGTTATTCTCACGATGAGTGTTTATTCACTTGTCATTCACGAGAAAGTGGCTGGTAATTGGGATGCCCAGTCCTATGATCAAAAGATCAAAAACAAAATCAGAAATAATTAAACAAAACTCCCCCAGGAGTGTTGTTGGTATGGACGGTACCCGTTGTTTCGGATCAGCCGTGGAGTGTGATTGTTGGTGGAGGGGGAGTAAAAAATTTACCTTTCTGTTTGGGAACCTCCTATAATGTATCTAGTATGGAAGATATTGGGAACTCTTGGTTGTTATGTTGACAATGAAAGCATACCTCTCAAAATTATTTTCATCTCTGTTTTAAAAGCTTCGAGCTCTGGCACCTCTGCAAATCCGTGCTTCCCTCTGCGAAGGGCCTATCTTTTACTTTTATGCAAGAGTCAGTAGTATTCCTTCTCATTCCAACCTACTCTTTAGTTGGCAAGCATCATGTGATGGGGAAAGATCTAAGCATATATGGCCATTCAAATATATTTGATCATGAATTATTATTGTTGACAATTATCTATATGATAAATGAGTTGGGAGGCTAAACATTAAGCCCCTATCTTTCTCTGTGTTCAATGGATGCTATTTGTTCTAAAAATATGCTTTGAGTGGTAGCAATCATGGAAGACTATATGATAGTTGAGTATGTGGGATTTGCTAAATCAAAGCTCTTACATAGACCCTTCCTGAAAATAAGATGAATTGCAATTGTTTGATGACTGAGAACCTAGTTTGTTAGTTTTCTAGAAAGTTTATGACCTATGCTTTAACATGTGAATAGTTTGCTACTTGATCATGGGAAGTTTTATGAGATGAGCTACTGTTTATGATATATAGTGATGCTAGAAAAAGTGATTGAAATTATCATTGATCAAACTTGTGCACTTGCTAGCATTCCACATCAAAAATTCTGTTTTTATCATTTACCTACTCGAGGACGAGCAGGAATTAAGCTTGGGGATACTTGATACGTCTCCAACATATCTATAATTTTTTATTGTTCCATGCTATTATATTATCTATCTTGGATGCTTTATATGCATTTATATGCTATTTTATATGATTTTTGGGACTAACCTATTAACCTAGAGCCCAGTGCCAGTTTCTGTTTTTTCCTTGTTTTTGAGTTTTACAGAAAAGGAATATCAAACGGAGTCCAAATGAGCTGAAAATTTACGGTGATTTTTTATGGACCAGAAGAAGCCCCCGAAGCAAAAGAGTTGGGCCAGAAGAGCCACGAGGCCTCCACAAGGGTGGAGGGCACGCCCTACCCCCCTAGGGGCGCCCTCCAGTCTTGTGGGCTCCTCATGGACCCCCCAGACTTGTTCTCGACGCCAAAAATTCCTATAAATACAGAAACCCCCAGAAATAAACCTAGATCGGGAGTTCTGCCGCCGCAAGCCTCTGTAGCCACCAAAAACCAATCGGGACCCTGTTCCGGCACCCTGCCGGAGGGGGAAACCATCACCGGAGGCCATCTCCATCATCCCGGCGGTCTCCATGACGAGGAGGGAGTAGTTCACCCTCGGGGCTGAGGGTATGTACCAGTAGCAATGTGTTTGATCTCTCTCTCTCTCTCTCTCTCGTGTTCTTGATTTGGCATGATCTTGATGTACCGCGAGCTTTGTTATTATAGTTGAATCATATGGTGTTTCTTCACCTCTACCTTCTTGTGATGAATTGAGTCTTGCTCTTTGAGGTTTCGTTATGTTGGATTGAGTATTGAATTTGAGAACACTTGATGTATGTCTTGCGATGGGATATCTGTGGTGACAATGGGATGTTCTATTGATTCACTTGATGTATGTTTTGGCACTCAACTCACGGATTCCCGAGGTGACATTGGGGTAATCTATGTATAGGGGTTGATGCACGTTTTCGTCCTATGTTCTCCGATAGAAACTTTGGAGTGATTCTTTGTTGCACGTTGAGGGATTGTTATGTGATCCAATTATGTCATCATTGTTGAGAGAACTTGCACTAGTGAAAGTATGAACCCTAGGCCTTGTTTCCAAGCATTGCAATACCATTTTTGCTCACTTTTGTTACTTGCTACCTTGCTGTTTTTATATTTTCAGATTACAAAAACCTATATCTACCATCCATATTACACTTGTATCACCATCTCTTCGCCGAACTAGTGCACCTATACAATTTACCATTGTATTGGGTGTGTTGGGGACACAAGAGACTCTTTGTTATTTGGTTGCAGGGTTGTTTGAGAGAGACCATCTTCATCCTACGCCTCCCACGGATTGATAAACCTTAGGTCATCCACTTGAGGGAAATTTGCTACTGTCCTACAAAACTCTGCGCTTGGAGGCCCAACACGAGTCTACAAGAAGAAGGTTGCGTAGTAGACATCACTGGGCGCAGAGGTTGCTGTCACTGCCAACGAGGTCTCGCGCGGGCAGCAGTGCGACCTTGACTTCGTCGCTGTCGTCATGCCTCCCCAGCCGGAGCCGGAGGTCCACAGCTACTCCGGCAATGACTCCGACTCCGACGGAAAACCGGTTAGTCCCCCCCCCCCTTTGTTGGGAACAGAAACCCTTGGTTATGTTCACCCAGTCCATGAAATCAGAGTAAGATTCGTTAGATCCGTGTAGTGTATTGATAGTTTGAATGGTATCTATGGTTAGTGATTAATTGTTTGTTCTGTACAAATGATTTTTTAGCTAATAATCCGACAAGGGTTAGCGCTCGTGCTAATAATTCATAGCCAGATCTTGAGAATTGATTTTGAATGTCCTACATATATGTTTGTGCCCTTTTTTTCTTCCAGATCTTGAGAATTGATTTTGAATGTCCTACATGTATGTTTCTGCCTTGTTTTTCTTCCAGATTGCTATGTACACAGATGAGGCTCCGGCCAGCGGCGCCACCGGCTGTAGATCCTGCACCCGGCAGCGCGGGCACAAGCGGCCACGCCCCCTGGATCTGAGGAACCTGTAGAATATCGGGCGGACTGCATCAGCGATCTCCCGGACGCCATCCTTGGGGAGATCATCTTCCTTCTCCCCACCAAGGATGGCTGCCGCACACAGGTCCTCGCATCTCGGTGGCGCACTATGTGGCGCGCCGCACCTCTTAATCTCGACTGTCGCCGGCTATCTGTCGTTCATGATTTGAACTCCATGGAGCCATCATCTCCTCCCACCAGGGCTCCGTTCAACACCTATGCATCCCGGCATGCTGCCTGCTGCACATACCCTGCACGATGAACACCTGGCTGACATCCCGTCAATTCGAAAACCTCCAACATCTTGAGTTCTACCATTACTATGCAAATAGCTGTCCACCAAGCGTTGTAGCTGTGCCCTCACCACCAGTGTCCATCTCATGGTTTTCCTCCTCTCTCCACACCACCACCCTGGCCTGGTGTCATCTACCAGACAATCTGGTACAAATGCTTCGACTCCCACTGCTAAAAAAACTCGCGCTTGTGGTGGTCGATCTGTCGGAGGCCTCACTGCACAACATCATCCACTCTTGCTGCCCTGCCCTGGTGCACTTGCTGCTTGTTTTTGGAAAAGAAATCCGTATTCTTTGTCTCCAAATAAAGTCGCCTCACCTTGTAAGCATTGGAATTTGCTTTAAAGGAGAGGAGCTCATCATCAAAGACGCCCCTTCACTCCAAAGGCTGCTCCTTGATTATCATTATGCACCTTCGCAAATAACTGTGGTCTCTGCGCCTAAACTGGAGACCTTGGGTGTAATTCCTAATCCGTTTGAAGGTTACAAGATGGTGGTTGGCTCCACACTTATTCAGGTACTGTATATTATCATCAACACTTTTCTAATCATAAGATGCATTTTCCATTTGTGTGCGTAAGTTTTATATCATCAACACTTTTGTAATCATCAGATGCATTTTTCATTTGTGCACATAATCTTTATATAATCTTGTAGTACGCTTTTGGTACTAATATTATGTTCTATGCTCAATGAAGAGTTTGTCCATGGGTACCCTATCAATGGTGCTGGATTCTGTCAAGACCTTACATATCAGTATGTGGTGTTTTGATCTGAACATGATTATCGGCTTGTTGCGATGCTTTCCATGTCTGGAGAATTTGTATATAGAGGTGATGATATCAAGCACATTGATATACTTTACTAGAACTAACCGTTCAGCTGTACTCTTTTTTTAGACATTAACTGTTTTCAGTCTTCATGTCTATTTAGGCTAAAGGACATGGACAAAAAGGTATAACCAATCAGTGGCATAAGAAGCACCGGGATTTTCTCAGTTCTCATGACATTTTTTTGAGGACAATAACGCTGGAAGGATATGCATCCAACCATGCAAACACTAGCTTTGTCACATTCTTCCTGTTGAATGTGAGAGTACTATTGTCCATGAGGATTAAGTTTTTTAACAAAAACTTTCTCACGGATGGACACGTTGAACATCATAAAAAGAAGTTTCAGGTAGACAAAAGGGCTTCTGAACATGCTCGGCTTCTATTTACAGCAACTTGTCTTCATGTACCAGTAGATTTTCTGGTCCAGGATCTTGATTTTATGGATTAGACCGATCCATTTGATTATGACTGCCGAAAACTTTGGTTGAGTTAGTTGTTATTGTCCTTTCAATCTGGATTTTGTGTAAACTTGTTGAACAATTAATCATCGTGCTTTTGTACCTTCTGTAAGCTGGGGTTAGATATTGCTGCCCTTTTCAACTACGCTTTGACCCATATTTTCTTTCATACAAACCGGAGCTTCTATCAAGAAGCCTCATGGTTCCAAGAGGGAACTTGGTCACATGATCTGTGTGCGAAACGACATGCGCTGTATCTTCCCGCCTTGATTTATTTTACAGAGGCAACATGCAACTGTGCTAAACATATGAAATTATTCAGGGTTCGTTTCGCCTTTTTATACATTGATTTTCCTAGGCATTTTTAACGAATAGCCACCACGTTATTATCACAAACGGTCGTATTAGTTCAACCGTGGGTGTTCAACTAACCATTTACTACCGCCGGCAGCTGTTTGATTAGAAGGGACGACTGTGAGCAGTCCGCCGCGCACGCCGCGAGCGCTACAATTTATTGCTGGTTTTGGACTTTTGTTTCGGCCGCCTCAGGAAGGTACATAGAATAGTCCTCCATTCCTATCTACAAGCACCGCCACCGAGGATCCCCACCTGCCGTGAGTTGGAGGACGAGCCGGCCAACAAGCGGGGGCGGGTCGAACCAGAACCGCAAGAGCCTCCGGTGAACGTGGACTTCATCAGCAGCCACCCCGACGAGATGTTGGTAACCATCATATCCCACCTCCCCATCAAATATGGCATGGTGGCGCCCCCTCTAGCACACCACCCCCTGGACATCATCGTCGACCACGAGTTCTGCAGCGGGGAGCAGCAACGCCTGGGCGCATTATCCCACGTCCTCGCCATGCACCCTGGGCCGGTCAGACGCCTTGCTATCGGCAGACTAAATCCCCACAACAAGACCGAACCCAGGTTGCACTACTGGTTCCTATCTCCAGCCCTGGATCAGCTCGAGGAGCTCAGCCTTCATGCTAGACATTCTTGCTCGCTGCCGCCGTCCGTGCTCCGCCTCGTGCCCACGCTGCGCCGTGCTACATTCAAGCGGTGCATTTTCCCCCGGATCGATGCCGCGCGCGCTCTTCATCTCCCTAAACTTAAGCACCTCGAGCTCATTGCCATCCGCATCTCAAAGGAGGATTTGGAGCGCCTGCTCGTCGGCTGTACAGCGCTTGAGTACCTTCGTCTTCATGCAATGGATGGGTTCAGTAGCCTCCACATCACCTCGACAAATGTCCATGCGATTTATGTGCATTGCTGGCGCCACCCAAGGCTGTCAGTTGAGGTATTTCATGATATTGTCATTGAGAATGCGCCTTTCCTTGAGAGATTGTATGTACTTGATAAATTAGGTCCAGCAAGAATCAGGGTCATTCACGCACCGAAATTGACAGTGTTGGGCTATTCGTGTGCTGAATTCAACGAACTTGTTACTGGATCATTATCCGTTCAGGTACAACAATCTTTTTCTTCTCCTTCTTATATATTATTGGACAGCACATTTTATCTAATTATTATTGATCTATATGTTCGCCTATCATCCAGAAAATGATTCCCACAAGCTTGACCCGGCCTCTGCGCACAGTGAAGATCTTGGCAGTACAATCAGTCGGCCCCGATCTGGATGAAGTTGTTAGATTCCTTAGATGCTTTCCTTGCATGGAGAAGCTATACATCAAGGTGATGCTCCTTTCCTGTTAATTGTTAACCACAACGGAGCTTAATTTTTTGTTACTTTTACCCATGATTACAATGACAAATGTAGAATGATTTCTAAAGGAAATATGGAGGATTTCAATGTTGGGGAATAGAACAATCCCATTTTCTACTTTCAGGCACTAAAATGTTGGGGAATAGAACAATCCCATTGAATGCCTTGATCTTCATCTCACAAAAATTACTTTTAACGAGTACTGAGGCACCACACCAGAAATTAAATTCGCCAGGTTCTTTGTTGAGAAAGCAAGGTTGCTCAAGGTAATGAGGTTTGCCCTATATTTACTGTGCAGAAGTGAATGGATTGCTAAAGAGCGCAGGCATCTACAGCTGAATGTAAAAGGCTCTGCACAAGCTGAATTTCAGTTTGTAACTTCATATGACAGATTATTCGGAAGTCACTGTATCGAGCTGCTATATGACTTCTCGGTGGCTGATCCTTTCACAGAAATAATGCATGAAAATGATTCTGAAGAAGATGAATTTTATGTGTCTGAATAGTTTGAACCTTGTAATCTTTGAATTTGGGCCTTGTAATGCTAGAATTTGAACCTTGAAATATTTATGGTATTTGTTATATAACGTAATTGGATGTTTAATTTGGTCTTGCAATCATGTCCTATTACAAGTATATATATGTTGTTCTTCTATACACAGAGCATAGATGTTCTGCTGACAAAGCATATCACATCGCATACGGACCACACTAGGTAACCCATCGGTGATGAATTCATCAATCGTAAACGGTTATATACCAGCAAGCGTTTGCCCACAACACACACGGCTTATTCCATCACAAACAGCTCGGATGGATCAACTGTATGCCACGTATCGCACACGCAACTCTAATCTGATTCATGCTTGATGTCTCCGCTATCGCTCACACAGTTCGTCTTATTTGCCACGTATCACTGTGCCGGCCTCTGCTCGCGTCCCTCGGTGCGCTCTGCTCGCCGTTAGGCGCCACGGCGTGCTCTGCTCGCGTCCGTCGGCACGCTCTACTGTCCATCGGCGTGCCCTGCTCGCGTACCTCCACGCGCTCGGCTTGTGGACAGCTTTTCCTTGCGTGTTCAACTGCTATATGCATATATATGGTTGCTCGCTGTTGAGGCGCCGCGGAGCGCTCTGCTCGCGTCCGTGCACGTGTGCTCTGCCAGTGGTTGGGGCATGTGCACTATCACATTGGGGGCCCATATGCATGCGGTTGCACGGCGCGCGTCGCCACAATGCAGTTACGTGCGGCACGATGGAGTTACGCGCTGCAAATTAGAACTGCTATCCGGGCGTGCGAATATTCTAGTCCGTCCGGCTTCCCCATTAATTCCCACGGCCATTATAACCTTAGTCTCTTCAACCTTTTGATCTCGCCCCACAACACAACAAGCACACCCACGACGACACATACAGAGAGGATATCTAGCGGCGCTCCAATGGAGTTCGGCGAGCATAAAGTCGAGACCCACGCGAGGGAGACGGATCTCATGGTGGTGTACTCCATCGACCCGGCCATGGTGGAGGACTACATCAACACCGTGGAGCAGTTGCTTGCTGGAGACAAGTACAAGGTGGTCGGCATCGACCTCCAGTACACCGCCGGTCTTTCCGGCAAAGATCAGAAGGTTGCCATCGCCCAGTTGTGCGTGCGCCATCATGTCCTCATCTACCACTACTGCATGGCAAGAGAGCCTTGCGACCGTTTCACCAGGTTTGTCAACAGCACCGACTACAAGTTCACTATGGTGGAAACCATCGACGATGTAAAAGCGCTCAGGGTTACGGGCTTGGCCTACAAGAACCTTGTCGAAATCCGTGAGCACTACAGGGTCTGGGGCAGCACGAAGAAGGACTCCCTGGTTGAACTCGCCTCGGCCATCATCGACCCCTACTACGAAAAGATGTAGCAGGATGCCAAGAGAACAAGTCCCGTATCCTGGCATGGGGCCTGGATGCGGCAGCTGGATGAACCTCACCTCAGGTTCGCGGCCAAGAGCGTGTACACATGCTACAAGATGCACATGCGGATCGTTAACATGAGGAAGTGCCTCATTACCGAAATCGACAAGGTCGGATTGAGCCACAAGCAAAGCAGTAGCGGCAAGTGTCACAAGAAGTAGATTATGATCAGATGATCGTTTATCCTAGTTAATTATGCATGTACTATATAGTTGACTTTGGTGTGTGGAAATGTCATGTGTGTAGTAGCCACCTATGTAATTGGATGTTTAATTTGGTTATGCAACCATGTCCTTATAAGTGTGTATATATATATATATATATATGTTGTTGTTATGTATGCAATCCCAACGCACAACACACACGTCTTATTAGCATCAATCGTCTGTGTTATTATCGGTCTTCGCACACATTTCTGATTACAGACCTGTTTGCCGCGTATCACACACATCTTGTTAAATTGAACCATTTCTGTTCTCTTGCCTCAAAGCAAATAGTTCATCCGAGTGAACTGTTTGCCCTCTATCGCACACACCTTGATCTGGCTGACCATTTCTTTTGTTTCGCCTAATCACAAACAGTTCATCCTAGTGAACTGTATGCTGTATATCACACACACCTTCATCTGGCTGCCCGTTTCTGTTCTTCTGCCTCATCGCAAACAGTTCATTGAACTAAACCATATGGCCCATGTGGTGTCTTCTGGTCCAAAAAAAATCTCCAAAAAGTTTTGCTGCGTTTGGACTCCGTTTGGTCCTGATATTCTGTGAAGTAAAAAACAAGCCAAAAATTGCAACTGGCACTAGGCACTATGTCAATAGGTTAGTCCCAAAAAATGATATAAAGTTGTTATAAAATGATTGTAACACATCCAAGAATGATAATATAACAGCATGGAACAAGCAAAGATAATAGATACATTGGAGACGTATCATTGACCTCATGACGTGACACAGGAAGAATACAATATCCTCAAGCGTCACTTTTCGACAACAACAATTTTGCGAGTGGCTTGGCCTCATGGGTAGATCCACGTCACGTATCCCTCGCCAAAACCAACGATGATGAGGTCACCCATTATAAAAATAAAGAAAATGGAGAAGTTTGTGGAATATGAGTTGGATCAATGGTAAGGGGTATGTTTGTATGAGTAGGCCCACCTATCACCGCACATTGATGAAAGGCAACAAGGCGGTGATGTTGTTCAAGGTACAATGTTCACCCCAACCCGCTAATGTTTTGACGTGAGAAGATAAGGATGTCCTCTAGCGCATGCTATCTAGAACCTACAATTTTCTCTGTGTGTGTGGAGGGGAGGGGGTCGTCAGAATGGGCGATGAGTGTCAAGCCTCCCTGCCACAGATGACGCCACGGAGGTCACCAGATTCAAAATAAAATAAAAGGGGGAAGTTTTGTTGGGTATGAGTTGGCTCCGCGACGCGCATGTCTTAGCTGGGTGGACCCACTTGCCGATTCATTTATGTGCTTGTAATCGAAATGGAAGTTATTATGAATGAATACGTTTCTGAACATCTCGCATCATTGTTCTCAACCCCTTAAGCATCTCTTCTCGCCCTAAATTCTCGTATTCTCCAGCCAAATCAACGTAGATTCAATCTCATCATACTACACACTACAACTGCACATCCTTACTCTTATACAAACTTTTGCATCATCAACCATCTCCATGTTTTGATTGCGGCTGGCTGTGAAGGTGAGCGAGGGGTAGGCGATGCAGATGAATCGGGTTGGTGACAATGGTATTGGTAGTGCCGACATGCCACCACCACAACATTAACAGATGGAGGATGTGATGGGCCTCAACGATCCCATGCTACCTGTGCTGCTGAACAATAACCACCGGAGGATGTACGCACTTTACTATTTCTCTCTCCATAGAAATTTATGTACGATGTAGTAGTGCTCTGCTCACTCGCTCATCATTCAGGGGTTCCATTCATATATGCGCTATATAACAATGGAATCAATTCTCACACACTACGCAAGTTGATAGCTTTCTCTTGTTTGACAAGGTCTTCTGTGATGTACTTTCAGAAACACTTGGGGTGGGGACGCTTGAACGCCTTCTTTATTTGATATTATTTCCTTGAGCTTAAATTTCCTGATTAGAGTATGCGAGAAGGATGGTTGCCTGACTAAAGTATACAGGAAGTAGGGAAATGTCGGTTGACTGGCGACGGTGGTTGTCGGGCCTTGGTAGGCGGCTTGAGAGACTCTTGTTTGTAAAACACCCAAACACAGTGCCAATCTGTTTACTCATGCACCCTTGAGGGGGTCGAGATTAATTCTCAACATTAAATGACGTGGGAACCAAAAGGCCAAAGAGTAAGCCAGAGGATGACCGAGCAATTTGGGCACATTAATTGTGAGTAAATCATAAGATTAAGAACTCTTGTTCTCCATGTTATTAAGTACTAACTGGAATGATTTGAACTTGATTATAAGCAATAATAATTAGCTAAACAATGTAAACTCATTTAATTATAGGAAAATGTTTTGATGACCCAAAAAGTGTATGGTTCAAGTGCGAATCACATGCATTCAATTTTTTCTTGGGTGGTGGTTCAAGGTAGAGGTGATAAATCTTTGTTTTCCATGTTGTTTAGTAGTAAATGAAATGATCTAGGATAATACTGCAACCAATATAATTAGCTAAAAAGTGTAACACACAATTACAAGGAAATGGTACGATGATCCAAAAAGTGTACGGTCCAAGTGTAAATGACACACATTTGACTTCTCAAATGTCTACACTACAATTTTGATGAAATTAGAGCTCAACTATCTAAGGCCTCGAGGAGCCTTGATGTGAGGAGTGTTCAAATATATTTCCCACTTTTCTTCATTGGTTCAGACTTTTGGATGAACTAGATGGTGCATGAACTCAGTACCCTACTCCATCATCTTTGGCCGTGATAAGTTTTTTGACAACGCATTTTTGCATGCACAATTCCACGTCACTGACGCACTACTTTAATAAAGAACTACACGTCATACTTAGGTGAACAGTCAAACAAGGCGTGTGAACTAGCATCTCGAGATGTAACCACGTTACAACATCCATGATTGCCCCAATTTATGGCGAGTTTAGTGTCCACTTGAGAAATTATGGCATAAGTCATCGCATCATAATTCCCTAGACTGCTCCCCCTTCAAGCTCGTTATGATGTGGAACCTAATTTTGGTGCCATACCAAATAAGGCCATGATGACCGCATCATCCTTACTAATCGACAGGAGTTCTTATATTTGGTACATGCTCATCACCTTTAGCAGATGAACATGTATATATAATGATCAAGACCATATGAAGACGTATACGAACAAGAGTCAGCAATGGTGGATTGTTGATTTGTTCACATATGCCCACTGTGACGCCCCAGCTTAAGCATGCACTAATCATACACGCAAATGCACACGATCAAGCCCAAGGACTCACTTGAAGGAATCACAACACAACTCTAAAACACAAATTAAAATAATACAAGCTTTATGTTACAAGCCAGGGGCCTCGAGGGCTCGAATACATAAGCTCGCTTACAAGCGTCAGCGGAAGCATCAAATATCTGAGTACAGATATAAAAGAGAAACAGATAAGCCTTTAAGAAGGCGGGGCAAAACAAAACCTATGATCGAAAAGGCGCAGGCCTCCTGCCTGGGACTCTCCGAACCTACTCCTGGTCGTCAGCCAACTCGTAGTAGTATCCATCCTCGGGGTAGTAGTAGTGATCATCGACAGGGCAGCTGGCTCCGGGGCTCCGTCATCTGGTTGCATCAAACGGGTATGGGGAAAAAGAGGAAGCAAAGCAACTGTGAGTACTCATCCGAAGTACTCAGCAAGCAAGGATCTACACTACATATGCAACATTATCAAAGAAAGGTTGTATATGTGGACTGGGCTGCAGAAATGCCAGAATAGAGAGAAGGCCTAGTCCTATCGAAGACTAGCATCTTCAACGGTCTTACAGCATTAGAAGAGTGTAGATTAGTACAGTATAAAGTAGTAGTAGTAGTAGTAGTAGTAATAAGTATCAACCTCGCCCAGAGATCCTTTCTCGAATCCCTGCGAGAAAGCAATCCCAGAGCCCTAATATCCAAGTATCAACCTCGACTAGAGATCATTTCTCGACTCCCTGTGAGAAAGCAATCCCAGAGCCCTAATATCCATTTCTCATCTCATCATTAGGTTCTAGTTGTATCGATCAGGATACAACTCCGAGCGTCCGTTACCGAGGATCCGGCTATGCATAGATTAGTTCTTCCCTGCAGGGGTGCACCAACTTACCCACCACGCTCGATTAACTCCGGCCGAACACACTTTTCTGGGTCATGCCTGGCCTCGGCCAAACAACACGCCATAGTTCTACCTAGGCTCAGCAGAGAGGTCCTCGTAGGTCTATATCCTAAGCGCTCAGGGGTCTTGGGCCATCGCCCTGTGCACTCCAGGTTGTTCTGAGCAGGGCGAATCCCGGTACCACCACTACAGGATGGTGCCGGCCCAGCCGTGCCGCGATGCTGAACTGGACATCTGACAGAGCTTTCGAAAGAAACATACGACGCAGAGTGCCCATACTTATTCCCGCGTGATGGTTAGTGCTATCGGGCCAGAGGCCCACTCAGATCAAATATCCAAATCGTTAATGTATTAGTAGCGTGCGGTAACAAGCAGAGACTCACGATCGATGTGACCCCATCGCCCCGTCTCGAGGACTTGCGGCACGGGCTAAGAATGCCCGGCCACGCCTCGTATTTATCTCTCGGGTACCCTCCATGTCAACCCAACTTCCCATCACTCGCGGGTACCCCTCAGGGTCGACCCGCCTTTCCAAGTAACAGTTGTAAAGTCCAAGTATCCGTGTGTCCATAACATCAGGGAATCCGAGGTATCACCCTCATTGGATTCCTACTCGATGTATCCGTCAAGGTGAACTTTGGAGGAATCACCCTCGGGGTTCACACTTGAGGTGTTGCACGATGGCGTCGTTATCGGAAGTGGTGAAGGAGGAATCACCCTCGATGACCATGATCGAATAGCTACTCTACAGAGCTAACATCAGAAGTGCTAAACGAGGTATCACCCTCGGCACTCGATAGTAACGCTATAGTGTTGTACAACTAAGGGGGTGATGTGCGGTGCCGGGGCCTGGTTGTCGATCACGTTGATCGAGTCATCTGATAATCCAGCGGGGGCAACTGGGTCAAAGTGATGTCTCTAGTGGGGCTCTATCTAGCCTATACTAAGCATTTTAGGATAAGCAAATAAGGTATCAATAGCAGGTTACAATAAACAGGCTATGCATCAGAATAGGATAACTCCAAGCAGTAGCAAATTCTATTGCAAGCAGGAGGGAGAAAGAATAGGCAATATAGGCATGTTCAAAGGGGGGTGCTTGCTTTGTTGCTCGGCGGCAAAGGCAGGGTCGTCAGTGGGGTCGTCGATCTCCGGAGCTGCGTCGGTCTCGGGGAGTACGTCGGTACCAGGATCTACCAAGAGAGAAGAGGGGAAGGAAACAGATAAATACATAGCAAACATATGCAACACAGAGCATGCTATGCTAAGATGCAGTGCAGGGTTGCCTAAAAGCATGTCTAAGTCATTTTAGTTATTTTAGGATTAAAGTTGGATTTATTAACCAGTATGTATGCACTATTCATCTACCGGAAACAGGCTAAAAGTTCTGAGTTCACCTCCGTAGAGGGTCCCGACACGGAAACAGATGGCATGGTTAGATTCATCTCGTCGTTCTGAGCAACTTTCATGTATAAAGTTTTTCGATCAGAGCTACGGTTTAATTTCTACGAATTTTAAAAGATTTAAACATTTTTCTGAAATTATTTAATTCATTAGAATTAACACAAATGGAACATGATGTCATGCTGAGGTCATGCTTGCATCAGCAGTTGGGTGACCAACTGACCACTCAAACTGACAGGTAGGACCCACCTGTCAGCCACTGTGGGGCTTAACAGTGAATTAAATTAAACTAACTAAGCTAATTAGAGGCTGGGCCCCACATGTCAGTGTCTAATTAGGTTAACTAATTAATTTTAATTATTTAAAACATTGATTAAGTGAGTGGGGCCCGTCAGTGGCACAGTGGGCGCCCTGTCAGCAGTTGACTGGGTCGACCCAGTCAACTGGGGCTCGTGGGGCCCGCTGGCAGTCTCACAGGGGGTGCCAGGTGGTAGCCAGGTCAGCTCCGGCGACCGGAGTGACGCCGGCGAGCCTCCCCGTGGCGGTGCGTCACCGGAGTTGGCCGGAAAATGCGTACGGGGCACGGCTGGGGTCGGGCTTGGGCTCTACGGGCGCGGCTCGTTGTCGCACATGCGATGGCACCGTCGGTTAGCACCGGGGGCGGCCGAAACGTCGCCGAAGACGAGCAGGGGCGGCGCCGGAGTTCGGTGGTGGACGGGAACACGGCTGCAGGGTGGGTTCAAGCGCGCAAATTAGTTAGGCGAGGCCTACACGTCACGGCGAGCTCAACGGACACTGGCGTGGGGCCATTTGGTCGCCGGAATGACGCCGGTGACGAGCTTTGTGGAGGCGATCTCGGGCACGAGGGGAACGGCGGCGGCAGCGCGTCCTAGCACGAGACGAGGGCTAGAGGAGGAGCTGGAGCTCACCGAGTGGCCACGGAAGGCCATTGACGGCTTAGGAGCGAAGTGGGTCGCCGGAGATGATGGAGATTGCCGGTGGCTGAGGCGGAAGGGGGCGGCTCGATCCGCTCGATGCGGAGCTCTCCTGCTCCCGTTCGAGGACGTAGACGACATGGTCGACGACGGCGAGGACGCACGACACGGCGGAGACGCGAACGGACGCCGGTGGCCGCGACGGTGGCAGCGGCGCGTCGGCGGTCGCGCTCGGGCAGAGAAGGGAGGAAGCGAGCAGGCGAGAGAGAGGTGGCGAATGGATGAGGTCGACCAGGGGGAGTGGATGGGGGCTCGCCCTTATCCTCCCGCTGTCGGTGGCGTTGTCGTGTCGGCGTTCAACCGGTCCGCGCGCTCGCAGCCACGGGCGAGCCGACACGGGGGTGGGGAGGACGACGACTGTGCGGCGAGCAGGCTGGGCTGGCTGGGCCTGCAACTGTGCACTAAGGCCCAGTCTGTCCAGGCCTTTTCTATTTCTTTTCTGAATTCTTTTTCCAGCAGGCTTTTTGCAATATTTTTGGCTGCCAAAAGACTTAGTAAAAATGTGAAACTTGATCACATAAATGGCATTGAATATTCCACATTGCCACAGAAAGTTTGGTTAATTTTGGAATCCTTTGGCATTTTTCAAAAATGGGTTTAGGAATTTATAGTGCTGTTTTGGCACTGATTTAAATGCTGAGGCCCATTTCAAGTTGATGGTGATGTTGTTTTCCTTAACAACACTTTGTTTTGGATTATTTGCTAGAAGGTGAACATTTTTCCAGCAACTTTTGATCAACTTGAAATCTCATTTTGAATTTGAATTGAATTCAGAGAAGAATTTTGAAATGAGGTATTAATCCAATATGATTAAGCTTTGTAAATCAAGATGACTTGGCGCTGATCATAAGGGATTACTGTAGTGTGATGCTGGGGATGTTACAAATCTCCTCCACTACAAGAAATCTCGTCCCGAGATTTAAGTGTTGAAGCAAAGAGTAACTTCGGGAGAACTGACCCTTATAGGGTTAATTATCTGGTTAACACTTCAGGGAATGTGGCAGAAGTATCTCTCGAGTTGAAACTTAAAAAAAACATCAAGAGTAAAGTGTGAAGGTACAATAGGAAGTTTCAAGCGAATGGGCAAACAATCGATACCTGAACAGAGTGTGAAAAGAGGGTTCAGAGCATTGGGATTAGATAATCTCTCGGAGGGTGGCTCGTGATAACACACAAAACCAAGGGCATATGACACTTCGGAATCAAGGATGTACAGGAGAGTCAGGTTCCGATCCCGATGAACTGTTGGGGGGTGTCGATCAAAAGTAGGGAGAACAGTGACATTTTACCGGTCACGACAACAATTAAGCAGTGTAATAGATACTTAACAGTAGCCAATTAAGACATACAGATCCATACACAGAGTCGGGTACATGTGAACAGCATAATGGCGCAAATTTAAAAGCTAGATATGCTAGGCGGCACGCAGGCACGTGGTAAGGAAGTACACAACGAGACATAGCAAAGGCTACATCAGTGTCGGGGAAAACCACTGAAACGGGGTAACTGCAAGTGCGGACGACGAATGGCTGCCGCAGGAAAATCCTGCTCTGCATGTGCACTCTGATGCAGAATCCGGTCTCGAGCTGGAAGAAGAGGCCCATGTGCAGGTGTGTGACCTCCAACAGCAGGCCAATCAATACTAGCAGACATCTGAGTCCTGTGCGGGTAAAGGATGTATTTCGGATGTATCCCTGCTCGAACAGCTAGTAGCAACTGTGTCATAGCATCGTAGAGACGTGCTCGAGTGGCAAACAACTCGATGGCAAGAGCCCGAACAGTGCGATCCAGAGCCTGAGTGCACTGAATCAGAACCTGCGGGTCGTAACGACTACGCTCGTACGGGGCACAGATAGCTGTGTAGTATCCAGTAGCATCTCCAGCAGGGGCATATGGAATGTATCGGAACTCAGAGGCATCCAAGCTAATGCTGAGCTCTCCTCGGAGATGTGCGACAGCAGAGTAGGCGGCATCATGGACTGTCATCTCAATCGTCACGCCGATACCGTGAAAAAGGTGCAGCTCAGTGCCTGAGTCATCTTGCTGATCATAGATATGAACATCAGCATGGTACAGCTCCTAGTTGAACTCGCGGTAATCCTCGTAGACCATGTACTCGGGGTACCAGCGGTAGCCCAGTCTGGTCAGGAGGGCGATCAGGACAGCTGGAAAACCAGGGGCATCACAAGCCCAAGTGCGAAGCACAAGCTGCGTCGCAGGGCGTGGTGGAAACAAACGATCCATCTGAAACAGAGGAAATTTAGGATTGCCAAATAACAATGAGAATTATAATACAACTAGGAGAGAAAAGGTTAAACAAACCAATGGAAAGGAAAATGATTATCAGACTAATCAGATCAATGGTAAGGAATAAGCACAGATATCCAGCTCTCCGAGTAGACAAGATTTACGAGATCCTAAGTGTCGGCATTAGTAAGTCCATTTTAACCTGAATATAAGAGAATTCAGAGTCCCAAATTATAGACGAAGAATAAAAGATCCTAATACCACCCAATGGTGACGTGGGCCTGTAAGTCACACAGCCATGTTAGTAAAACAGTTTTCGGATACTAGACTCAACTTCGGCCAAGGAATTGGAAAGGGGGATCCTACAGGCAGTCGGCTCTGATACCAACCTGTGACGCCCCCGGCTTAATCATGCACTAATCATACACACAAATGCACACGATCAAGCCCAAGGACTCACTTGAAGGAATCACAACACAACTCTAAAACACAAATTAAAATAATACAAGCTTTATGTTACAAGCCAGGGGCCTCAAGGGCTCGAATACATAAGCTCTCTTACAAGCGGAAGCGGAAGCATCAGATATCTAAGTACAGATATAAAAGAGAAACAGATAAGCCTTTAAGAAGGCGGGGCAAAACAAAAGCTATGATCGAAAAGGCGCAGGCCTCCTGCGTGGGACTCTCCGAACCTACTCCTGGTCGTCGGCCAACTCGTAGTAGTATCCATCCTCGGGGTAGTAGTAGTGATCATCGACAGGGCAACTGGCTCCTGGGCTGCGTCATCTGGTTGCATCAAACAGGTATGGGGAAAAAGATGAAGCAAAGCAACTGTGAGTACTCATCTGAAGTACTCAGCAAGCAAGGATCTACACTACATATGCAACATTATCAAAGGAAGGCTGTATATGTGGACTGGGCTGCAGAAATGCAAGAATAGAGAGGAAAGCCTAGTCCTATCGAAGACTAGCTTCTTCAGCGGTCTTGCAGTAATAGAAGAGAGTAGAACAGTACAATATAAAGTAGTAGTATCATTAAGTCTCAACCTCACCCAGAGATCTTTTCTCGACTCCCTGCGAGAAAGCAATCCCAGAGCCCTAATATCCAAGTATTAACCTCGGCCAGAGATCCTTTCTCGACTCCCTGCGAGAAAGCAATCCCAGAGCCCTAATATCCATTTCTCATCTCACCATTAGGTTCTAGTTGTATCGATCGGGATACAACTCCGAGCGTCCGTTACCGAGGATCCGGCTATGCATAGATTAGTTCTTCCCTGCAGGGGTGCACCAACTTACCCACCACGCTCGATTAACTCCGGCCGGACACACTTTTCTGGGTCATGCTCGGCCTCGGCCAAACGACACGCCATAATTCTACCTAGGCTCAGCTGAGAGGTCCCCGTCGGTCTATATCCTAAGTGCTCAGGGGTCTTGGGCAATCGCCCTGTGCACTCCGGGTCGTTGCGAGAAGGGCGAATCTCGATACCACCACTACAGGATGGCGCCAGCCCAGCCGTGCCACGATGCTGAACTGGAAGTCTGACAGAGCTTTCTGAAGAAACGTACGACACAGAGTGCCCATACTTATTCCCACGTGATGGTTAGTGCTATCGGGCCAGAGGCCCACTCAGATCAAATATCCAAATCGTTAATGTATTGGTAGCATGCGGTAACGAGCAGAGACTCACGATCGATGTGACCCCGTCTCCCCATCTCGAGGACTTGCGGCAAGGGCTAAGAATGCCCGGCCACGCCTCGTATTTATCTCTCGGGTACCCTCCAGGTCAACTCGACTTCCCATCACTCACGGGTACCCCTCAGGGTCGACCCACCTTTCCAAGTAACAGTTGTAAAGTCCAAGTATCCGTGTGTCCATAATATCAGGGAATCCGAGGTATCACCCTCATTGGATTCCTACTCGATGTATCCGTCAAGGTGAACGTTGGAGGAATCACCCTCGAGGTTCACACTTGAGGTGTTACACGACGGCGTCGTTATCGGAAGTGGTGAAGGAGGAATCACCCTCGATGACCATGACCGAATAGCTACTCTACAGAGTTAACATCAGAAGAGCTAAACGAGGTATCACCCTCGGCACTCGATAGTAACGCTGCAGTGTCGTACAACTAAGGGGGTGATGTGCGGTGCCGGGGCCTGGTTGTCGATCACGTTGATCGAGTCATCTGATAATCCAGCGGGGGCAACTGGGTCAAAGTGATGTCTATGGTGGGGCTCTATCCAGCCTATACTAAGCAGTTTAGGATAAGCAGATAAGGTATCAATAGCAGGTTACAATAAACAGGCTATGCATCAGAATAGGATAACTCCAAGCAGTAGCAAATTCTAATGCAAGCAGGAGGGAGAAAGAATAGGCGATATAGGCATGTTCAAAGGGGGGTGCTTGCTTGGTTGCTCGGCGGCAAAGGCAGGGTCGTCCGTGGGGTCGTCGATCTCCGGAGCTGCATCGGTCTCGGGGACTACGTAGGTACCAGGATCTACCGAGAGAGAAGAGGGGAAGGAAACAGATAAATACATAGCAAACAAATGCAACACAGAGCATGCTCTGCTAAGATGCAATGCAGGGTTGCCTAAAAGCATGTCTAAGTCATTTTAGTTATTTTAGGATTAAAGTTGGATTTATTAACCGGTATGTATGCACTATTCATCTACCGGAAACAGGCTAAAAGTTGTGGGTTCACCTCCGTAGAGGGTCCTGACACGGAAACAGATGGCATGGTCAGATTCGTCTTGTCGTTCTGAGCAACTTTCATGTATAAAGTTTTTCGATCCGAGCTACGGTTTCATTTCTACGAATTTTAAAAGATTTAAACATTTTTCTGAAATTATTTAATTCATTAGAATTAACAGAAATGGAACATGACATCATGCTGAGGTCATGCTTGCGTCAGCAGTCGGCTGACCAGCTGACTAGTCAAACTGACAGGTGGGACCCACCTGTCAGCCACTATGGGGCTTAACAATGAATTAAATTAAACTAACTGAGGTAATTAGAGGCTGGGCCCCACATGTCAGTGTCTAATTAGGTTAACTGATTAATTTTAATTATTTAAAACATTGATTAAGTGAGTGGGGCCCGCATGTCAATGGCACAGTGGGCGCCCAGTCAGCAGTTGACTGGGTCAACCCAGTCAACTGGGGCTCATGGGGCCCGCTGGCAGTCTCACAGGGGGTGCCAGGTGGTAGCCAGGTCAACTCCGGCGACCGGAGTGACGCCGGCGAGCCTCCCCGCGGCGGTGCGTCGCCGGAGTTGGCCGGAAAATGCGTACGGGGCATGGCTGGGGTCGGGCTTGGGCTCTACGGGCGCGGCTCATTGTCGCACATGCGATGGCGCCGTCGATTAGCGCCGGGGGCGGCCGGAACGTCGCCAGAGACGAGCAGGGGCAGCGCCGGAGTTCGGTGGTGGACATGAACACGGCTACGGGGCGGGTTCGAGCGCGCAAATTAGTTAGGCGAGGCCTACACGTCGCGGCGAGCTCAATGGACACTGGCGTGGGGCCATTTGGTCGCCGGAATGACGCCGGCGACGAGCTTTGTGGAGGCGAGCTCGGGCATGAGGGGAACGGCGGCAGCATTGCGTCCTAGCGCAAGGCGAGGGCTAGAGGAGGAGCTGGAGCTCACCGAGCGGCCACGGAAGGCCCTTGACGGCTTAGGAGCGCAGTGGGTCGCCGGAGATGATGGAGATTGCCGGCGGCCGAGGCGGAAGGGGGCGGCTCGATCCGCTCGATGCGGAGCTCCCTTGCTCCCGTTTGAGGACGTGGACGATGTGGTCGACGACGGCGAGGACGCAGGACACAGTGGAGACGCGAACGGACGACGGTGGCCGCGACGGTGACAGCGGCGCGTCGGCGGTCGCGCTCGGGCAGAGAGGGGAGGAAGAGAGCCGGCAAGAGAGAGGTGGCGAATGGATGAGGTCGACCAGGGGGAGTGGATGGGGGCTCGCCCTTATCCTCCCGCTGTCGGTGGCGTTGTCGTGTCGGCGTTCGGCCTGTGCGCGCGCTCGCAGCCACGGGCGAGCAGACACGGGGGTGGGGAGGACGACGACTGTGCGGCGAGGAGGCTGGGTTGGCTAGGCCTGCCACTGTTCACTAAGGCCCAGTCAGTCCAAGCCTTTTCTATTTCTTTTCTGAATTCTTTTTCCAGTAGGCTTTTTGAAATATTTTCGGCTGCCAAAAGACTTAGTAAAAATGTGAAACTTGATCAGATAAATATCATTGAATATTCCACATTGCCACAGAAAGTTTGGGTAATTTTGGAATCCTTTGGCATTTTTCAAAAATGGGTTTAGGCATTTATAGTGTTGTTTTGGCACTGATTTAAATGCTGAGGACCATTTCAGGTTGATGGTGATGTTGTTTTCCTTAACAACACTTTGTTTTGGATTATTTGCTAGAAGGCGAACATTTTTCCAGCAACTTTTGATCAACTTGAAATGTCATTTTGAATTTGAATTGAATTCAGAGAAGAATTTTGAAATGAGATATTAATCCAATATGATTAAGCTTTGTAAATCATGATGACTTGGTGCTGATCATAAGGGATTACTGTAGTGTGATGCTGGGGATGTTACACCAACCACTATATTGGAGTGATCCATGGAGAAAAAGGTATCAACGTAGCGATGTGAGTCAAGGGATAGTGGTCGATCCTAACCAGTGATGTCATAACATAGGAATAATACAATATCCTCAAGCATCACTTTTCGACCACTACAATTAAGGGAGGGGCTTGGCCTCAAGGGTAGATCCCCATCACGTGTCCCTCGGAGGCTACTCATTACAAAAATAAAGAAAATGGGGAAGTTTTTTGGGATATGAGATCAATGGTAAGGGGTATGTGTGTATGAGTATGCCCACCTACCACCACACGGTGACCATACGCAACAAGGTGGTGATGTTTTCAAGGTCCAATGGTCACCCCACCCGCTAATGTCGTGACATGACAAGATTAGGACGTCCTCGAGCACCGCTTTCTACAAGCTGCAATTTTCACCGCACACGAGTGTGTGTGACGCGGGGGATCATCTGAAGAGGTGACAAGTGTCATGCCTCCTTGCGTGAGACAATGACAAGGAGGTCTAAAAGGGGAAAGGTTGGTTGGGTATGATCTGGCTCCACGGTGCGCGTGTGTGGGCTTGGGTTGGCCCACTTGCCGATGTATTTATGTGCTTGTAATCAAAATGGAAGTGATGATGAATGAAAATGTTTTGCGAACATCTCGCCTCATCTATACATACTCCTCCCCTTAAGCATCTCTTCTCGCCATAAATTCTCCAATTCCCATGCCAAATCAACGTAGATTCGATCTCAGCATACACCAAAGACTATAGGTGCCAGCCTGACCCTTCTAGAAACCTTCACAACACAAGCCATCCTCACGTTTTGATTGTGGCAGGCGGCGCAAATGAATTGGTTTTGCAACAATGGCATTGATATTGTCAACGTGCCACCGCCACAACATCAGCATATGTAGGATGTGATGGGCCTCAACGATCCCATGCTAACCGTGCTGGGCAACAATAACAACGAGAGGATGTATGCACTTCACTACTTCTATCTCCGTAGAAATTTATGTACGGCATATTAGTGCTCTGATCACTCATTCATCATTCAGGGGTTTCAAGACTATATGTTCTATATAGCAATGGAATCAATTCCCACACGCTACCAAAGTTGATAGCTTTCCCTTGTTTTGCGAGGTCTCCTGTGACATACTTTCATAAACGCTTAGGGTGGGGGCACTTCAATGCCTTCTTTATTTGATATTATTTCTTTGTTCTCGAATTGCCATATTAGAGTATGCGAGAAGGAGGGTTGCCATATTAAAGTATACAGGAAGCAGGGGAATGCTGACTGACTAGCGGCGGTGGCTATCAGACCTTGCTAGGCGGCATGAGAGAGTCTTGTTTGAAAACACCCAAACATGATGCCACTATGTTTACCCGTGCACCCGTGAGGGAGTCGAGATTAATTCTTAACATTAACTGATGTGGGAACCAAAATGCCAACTGAGTAAATGTGAGGATGACCGAGCAATTTGGGTGGATTAATGGACGACAAATGATAAGATTAAGAACTGTTGTTGTCCATATTATTAAGTACTAACTTAAATGATTTAAACTTGATTACAAGCAATAATAATTAGCTAAACAATGTAAACACATATAATTATAAGAAAATGATTTGATGATCCAATAAGTGTTTGGTTCATGTGTAAAGGACGCACATTCAATTTCTTTTCTTGGGTGGTGGTTCAACTTAGAGGTGATAAATCTTTGTTTTCTATGTTGTTTAGTATTAAGTGAAATAATCTAAGATAATATTGAAACAATATAATGTAAAACACACTTAATTACAGGGAAATGATACGATGATCCAAAAGTGTATGGTCCGAGTGTAAATGACACACATTCGAGTTCTGAAGTATATGTACTATAATTTTGATGAAATTAGAGCTCAAATATCTCAGGCCTAGAGGAGCCTTGATGCGAGGAGGAGTGTTGAAATATATTTCCCAACTTACTCCATCGGTTCGGACTTTTGGATGAACTAATGCTGCATGAACTAGATATCCTACTCCGTCATCTTTGGTCGCGACAAGGTTTTCGACAATGCATTTTGGCATGCACAATTCCACATCACTAACACACAACTTCAATAAAGCACCACATGTTATACTTATCCGAACGATCAGAGAAGACATGTGAACTAGTGTCTCGAGATGTAACCATGTTACGACATCCATGATTGTCCCAAGATATGGCGATTTTTGTTTCTACTAGCAAATTTATGGCACAACTCGTCGCACCACAATTCTCTAGACTGCTCCCGCTTCAAGCTCTCTATGACGTGGAACCTAATTTTGGTGACATTCCAGAAAAGTAATGTTGGCCGCATCGGTCCTTACAGATCGGTAGGATTTCCAATATTTGGTACATGCTCATCACCCTTGTGTGATTCAAGGCGGAGGAGAAAATTCTTCGTGTTTATGTTATTTAGTGCGAGTATTTTAAATGATCTAAGGTATGACTATGATGTCGCTTGAACTACGTCAGTATTTCCCCAAAGAGGAAGGGATGATGGAGCATAGCTACGGTAGGTATTTCCCTCAGTTATGAAACCAAGGTATCAATCCAGTAGGAGAACCAAGCAACACTATGTAAACGGTACCTGCACACAACGAACAAATACTTGCAACCCGACGATTAGGAGGGGTTGTCAATCCCTCTACGGGTAATGATACGTCTCCGACGTATCTATAATTTATGAAGTATTCATGCTCTTATATTATCATTGTTGGATGCTTTACAATCATTTTATAGCAACTTTATATCATTTTTTGGGACTAAATTATTGACATAGTGAGCAGTGCCAGTTGCTATTTTTTGCTTGTTTTTTATATCGCAGAAAATCAATACCAAACGGAGTCCAAACGCAGCGAAACTTTTTGTGGGTTTTTATGGACCAGAAGGCATCCAATGGGCCAGAGCAGCACCTGGGGGGGTGCCCTGAGGTGGGCACAACCCACCAGGGCATGCCTGGGCCCCCAGGCGCGCCCGGTGGGTTGTGCCCACCTCGGTGGCCTCCCGCACTGCCTCTTCGCCCTATAAATTTCCAAATATTCCAAAAACCCTCGGAGTGACCCTAGATCAAAAGTTCCGCCGCCGCAAGCCTCTATAGCCACGAGAAACCAATCTAGACCCCTTTTCGGCACCCTGCCGGAGGGGGAAATCATCACCGGTGGCCATCTTCATCATCCCGGCGGCCACCATGATGAGGAGGGAGTAGTCCACCCTCGGGGCTGAGTGTTTGTACCAGTAGCTATGTGTTTAATCTCTCTCTCTCGTGTTCTTGAGATGTCATGATCTTGATGTATCGCGGGCTTTGTTAATATAGTCGGATCATATGGTGTTTTCCCCTCTCTATCTTGTTGTGATGAATTGAATTTTTCCCTTTGAGATTTCATTTTATCGGATTGAATACTTTTATGGATTTGAGAGCACTTGATATATGCCTTGCATACGAATACCCGTGGTGACAAATGGGTTATTATATTGATTCACTTGATATATGTTTTGGCACTCAACTCGCGGATTCCCGAGGTGACATTGGGGTAATCTATGCATAGGGTTTGATGCACATTCTTGTCTTTGTTTCTCCGGTAGAAACCTTGGGGCACTCTTTGAGGTTCTTTGTGTTGGATTGAGCATTACGAATCTGAATTTGCTTTGGTGTTATTTTATTACGAACTCTTGGATAGATCGATCAAAAAGAATAGCTTTGAGGTGGTTTCGTACCCTACAAACAATTTATTCTTATGTTCTCCGCTAGATAGGAACTTTGGAGTGATTCTTCATCGCACGTTGAGAGATGGTTATATGATCCAATTATATTAGCATTGTTGAGAGATTGCACTAGCGAAAGTACGGACCCTAGGCCTTGTTTTCAAGCATTGCAATACTGTTTATGCTCACTTTTGTCACTTGCTACCTTGCTGTTTTTATTTATTCAGATTATAAAAATATATTTCTACCATCCATATTACACTTTTATCACCATCTCTTTGCCGAACTAGTGCACCTATACAATTTGCCATTATATTGGGTGTGTTGGGGACACAAGAGATTTCTTGTATTTGGTTGCAGGGTTGTTTGAGAGAGACCATCTTCATCCTACGCCTCCCACGGATTGATAAACCTTAGGTCATCCACTTGAGGGAAAATTGCTACTAGCCTACAAAACTCTGCGCTTGGAGGCCCAACACGAATCTACAAGAATAAAGTTGCGTAGTAGACATCAAGCTCTTTTCTGGCGCCGTTGCCGGGGAGGTGAGTGCATGAAGGTATATCTTTAGATCTTGCAATTGAATCTTTTAGTTTCTTGTTTTATCACTAGTTTGGTTTATAAAAAGAAAACTACAAAAAAAATGGAATTGAGGTTGCATCATATTATTCATCTTTATAATGTCTTTCGTGAAAATGATGGAAAGGAAAATTGTGCTCAATTGATAGAAGAAGAATTCTATAAAATGTTTGACAAAAAAAACTTTGAATGGTGAGCATGATTGCAATGTTGTTGGTATGAATTCTTTGTATATCCATGATGCTAATGATATGCAAAGCTACAAGCTTGGGGATGCTATGTTTGATGAAGATGATATTTTTAATCCCCCAAGTTTTGATGTGCAAATTTGTTATAATGGTAGCATGCCTCCTATTTATGACGATTATATTGATGAAAGTGGGTTTGGAAGAGTGTCAACTCTAGGTACTAATGATCCCACTATTTTGGAGGGTGTTGAATCTTTTCACAATATTGATTAAAGTGGATTTGGAGAGGTCGTGCCTTTATTTAGTGATGAATCAACTATTTTGGGAGAGGTTTCAACTGATTATGAGAACAAAGTTACTATATATGATGATTATGGTGATGACATGTATGCTATAAAGAATTACGATAACCATGAAACTTGTCATCATGATTTTAATTTTCAACCCCATGATAGTTATTTTGTTGAGTTTGCTCCCACTACTATTCATGCAAATAAATTTTCTTATGTGGAGAGTAATAAAATTTCTATGCTTGTGGATCATGAAAAGAGTGCTTTATATGATAGTTATATTGTTGAATTCATTCATGATGCTACTGAAAATTATTATGAGAGAGGAACATATGCATCTACATATCTCAAAAATATCAAGTTTCCTCTATGCGTTGAAAATCTTGAAGGTATTCTTGTTTTGCCTTCCTATGCTAGTTGATTCTTGTTCCCATAAGTTGTTTCCTCACAAAATCCCTATGCATAGGAAGTGGGTTAGACTTAAATGTGCTAGTCATATGCTGAATGATGCTCTATTTGTGTTTCAATTCTTATCTTTTATGCGAGCATCATTGAAATCATCATGCCTAGCTAAAAGGCATTAAAGAAAAGCGCTTGTTGGGAGACAACCCAAAATTTACCCCTAATGTTTTTGTGTGTTAACATGATTAGGCTACTGTAGTGATCTTGTTTTATAGCTTTTGTTTCAATAAAGTGCCAAGTAAAGCCTTTGGGATAGTGTGGATGATAGTTGACTTGATTCTGTGCAAAAACAGAAACTTTTGCGTCCAGTATAGAAATTCCTATATTTTACTCGAATGTGGAAAACTTATGAATTTTTTACAGTTGATGGGTATACAATTTTTTTACGTTGTCCTATTTTTTCAGAATTTCTGAAGTTACATAAGTATGACCTTAATTCAGATCTTTATGTACTGTTCTGTTTTTGACAGATTCTGTTTGCAATGCATAGTTTGCTTGCTTTTATGGTTTCCATGGCTTATATTGCTTATTATAAATTATGGAAATTGTAGAGTACAGTATGCATTATGTGTAAACAATTATGAATCTTATCTTGACAGTACCAAAGTGAATGATTTGTCTTTATTATACTAATGCATCTCACGAAGTTCCGTTAAGTTTTGTGTGATTGAAGTTTTCAAGTTTTGGGTGAGATATCGATATGAGGAGAATAAGGAGTGACAAGACCCTAATCTTGGGAATTCCCAAGGCACCCCCAAGGTAATATTCAAGGAAGATCCAAGCAACTAAGCTTGGGGATGCCCCGGAAGGCATCCCCTCTTTCGTCTCCAACATTATCGGTAACCTCACTTGGAGCTATATTTTCATTCGTCACATGATATGTGTTTTGCTTGGAGGATCATTTTATTTTGCTAGGATTTTTTTTCTGTTATTTAGAATAATGTTTGCATCTTTTACTTCAATAAAAATGTCAAGTATAGCCTTTACCATGCACATTTTGCAAGTATATGAGTTGCTGTTTCAAAACAGAAAGTTTATCGATGTTGCAAAAATTCCCGAGAAAAGTAAGAATGTGATAAAATGTTGAAACTTTTTGCACAGTAAGATATGATAAATTTTCTACAGTGTGGTAAATTTTCTTAATTTTTAGAGTTAAAGAAGTATTGATACTCTTGCATTCTTTACAGAATGTACTGTTTTGGCAGATTGCTGTTATGTTTGCATTGTTTGCATATGTTTGCTTGTTTAATGATTCTATTTGAGGATAGGAGTATTAAATATGCAGAGGCATTTAGTATGCAATGTTTAATAATAATTTTTGTGATTTGCTACAGTAGAGAATGATAAGGTTTTTGCATTGGTTTATACTAACTTATCTCACGAGTTCTTGTTGAGTTTTGTGTGTATGAAGTGTTTAGGATTTAGGGAAACCGTGATATAAAAGGAATTAAGGAGACGCAAAAGCTCAAGCTTGGGGATGCCCAAGGCATCCCAAGATAATATTTCAAGAAGTCTCAAGCATCTAAGCTTGGGGATGCCCCGGTAGGCATCCCACCTTTCTTCATCAACAATTATCGGTTAGTATCGGTTGAGCGTAAGTTTTTGCTTCTTCACTTGAGTTGTGCTATTCTTGGAATGTCATTTTGTTTTTTTACTTGCTGTTTTAATAAAATACTTAGATCTGAAAGTTTTTAAATAAGAGAGTCTCCTCAATTAGCTACCCATTTACTTAACTACTCGCTTGATCTTCACTTATATCTTTTTGGAGTAGTTTGTCATTTACTCTCGTGCTTCACTTATATCCTATGAGTAAATTGTTGAAAGAATTGAATATCATGAAGTTGAAATTATATGTTCATATCATGCCTAGTGGTAGTTCACATTGGGTTTAGAAAGTGAAATCTTTTGAAGCTTGACAATCACAATATTGGTCATACAAGCAATTCATGAATGATTACTATAAGGAAGAGGACTTTCACATGCAAATACACTATCTTGGAAATCTTTTGTGATTGTGAGCCCCCATCAAAATATTATATGCCAAAATTGTTGATGTTGGACAAGGAAGACAATGTAATGATTTATGTTTGTTCATATTCACATAGAAGTTATATTGTCATAGATCCTTCAACATGTGGTGCTTGCCCCCCATCTTTGCTAGCCAAAAATTCCGCACCAAGTAGAGATACTACTTGTGCATCCAAAAACCCTTAAACCCAAATCTTATTTTCAAGAGTCCACCATACCTACCTAAGGATTGGGTAAGATCCTTCAAGTAAGTTGTCATTGGTGCAATAAGGCAATAAAAATTGCTTCGAAAAGTGTTAGATCATTTAGTGTAAGAGAAAATTGAGCATTGTACGAACTTCTGATGGCAAAGAATAAAAGCGACAGACTGCATAATAAAGGTTGCTATCATAAGGGGCAATATAACGTGACATTCTTTTGCACTAAGGGATTGAGCATACAAACAAAAAGCGCATGGCAACCTCTGCTTCCCTCTGCAAAGGGCCTACCTTTTACTTTTATGTATTTACTTTCATGCAAGAGTCAAAGTTTTTCTCTCTATTCCTTTTTAATTTTCTCTTTTGGCAAGCATCATGTGGTGAGGAAAGATCTAGGCACATATATCCAGTTGGATATGGATAGCATGAGTTATTATTGTTGACATCACCCTTGAGGTGAATATGTTGGGAGGCGAAATTCTAAGCCCCTATCATTCTATGTGTCCGGTTGAAACGTTTTTCTCATGTGTATGAGGTGAGTGTTAGCAATCATAGAAGACTATATGATGGTTGAGTATGTGGAGCTCTTACTTGGACTTTGTTGAACAAGTTGAATTGCAATTGTTTGGTGACTAAGAATATAGGTTGTTGAGTTTCAAGAGAATTCATTGTTTGAACCTTAACATGTGAATTGGTTGCTACTTTAACATGAGAAGTTTTATAAGAAAGAATTGCTGTTATGATGCTAGAAAAGTGATTGAAATTATCATTGATCAAACTTATGCACTTTGCTAGCATTCACACTTCATAAATTATTTCGTTTATCATTTACCTACTCGAGGATGAGTAGGAATTAAGCTTGGGGATGCTGATACGTCACCAACGTATCTATAATTTATGAAGTATTCATGCTCTTATATTATCATTCTTGGATGTTTTACAATCATTTTATAGCAACTTTATATCATTTTTTGGGACTAACTTATTGACATAGTGCCCAGTGCCAGTTGCTGTTTTTTGCTTGTTTTTTACATCGCAGAAAATCAATACCAAACGGAGTCCAAACGCAGCGAAACTTTTTGTGGGTTTTTTATGGACCAGAAGACATCCAATGGACCAGAGCAGGACCTGGGGGGTGCCCTGAGGGGGGCACAACCCACCAGGGCGCGCCCCGGTGGGTTGTGCCCACCTCGGTGGCCTCCCGCACCGCCTCTTCGCCCTATAAATTTCCAAATATTCCAAAAACCCTCGGAGTGACCCTAGATCAGAAGTTCCGCCGCCGCAAGCCTCTGTAGCCACAAGAAACCAATCTAGACCCCGTTCCGGCACCCTGCCGGAGGGGGAAATCATCACCGGTGGCCATCTTCATCATCCCGGCGGCCACCATGATGAGGAGGGAGTAGTCCACCCTCAGGGCTGACGGTTTGTACCAGTAGCTATGTGTTTAATCTCTCTCTCTCGTGTTCTTGAGATGTCATGATCTTGATGTATCGCGGGTTTTGTTAATATAGTCGGATCATATGGTGTTTTCCCCACACTCTCTTGTTGTGATGAATTGAGTTTTCCCTTTGAGATTTTGTTTTATCGGATTGAATAATTTTATGGATTTGAGAGCACTTGATATATGTCTTGCATACGAATACCCGTGGTGACAATGGGGTATTATATTGATTCACTTGATATATGTTTTGGCACTCAACTCGCGGATTCCCGAGGTGACATTGGGGTAATCTATGCATAGGGGTTGATGCACGTTCTTGTCTTTGTTTCTCCGGTAGAAATCTTGGGGCACTCTTTGAGGTTCTTTGTGTTGGATTGAGCATTACGAATCTGAATTTGCTTTGGTGTTATTTTAGTATGAACTCTTGGATAGATCGATCGGAAAGAATAGCTTTGAGGTGGTTTCGTACCCTACAAACAATTTATTCTTATGTTCTCCGCTAGATAGGAACTTTGGAGTGATTCTTCATCGCACGTTGAGAGATGGTTATATGATCCAATTATATTAGCATTGTTGAGAGATTGCACTAGCGAAAGTACGGACCCTAGGCCTTGTTTTCAAGTATTGCAATACCGTTTGTGCTCACTTTTGTCACTTGCTACCTTGCTGTTTTTATTTATTCAGATTATAAAAATATATTTCTACCATCCATATTACACTTTTATCACCATCTCTTCGCCGAACTAGTGCACCTATACAATTTGCCATTGTATTGGGTGTGTTGGGGACACAAGAGATTTCTTGTATTAGGTTGCAGGGTTGTTTGTGAGAGACCATCTTCATCCTACGCCTCCCACGGATTGATAAACCTTAGGTCATCCACTTGACGGAAAATTGCTACTGTCCTACAAAACTCTGCGCTTGAAGGCCCAACTCGAGTCTACAAGAATAAAGTTGCGTAGTAGACATCAGGTAACGGCGCCAGAAATTGTCAAGTTGACGGGATACAAATTGTGTAGATTGGATAAATAGATCTCAATAAAACATGAAGTAAAATAAATAGCAAAAAAGTGCAGCAAGGTATTGTTGGATTTTTGGAATAATAGATCTGAAAATAAAAGAGAATAAAAATAGATCTCAAAGCAAATATGATAAAGAATAGACCCGGGGGCCATAGATTTCACTAGTGGCTTCTCTCGAGAATATAGCACACGGTGGGTAAACAAATTACTGTTGGGCAATTGATGGAAGATCGAATAATTATGACGATATCCAAGGCAATGATCATTATATAGGCATCATGTTCAAGATTAGTAGACCGACTCGTGCCTGCATCTACTACTATTACTCCACACATCGACCGCTATCCAGCATGCATCTAGTGTATTAAGTTCATGGAAAAATGGATTAATGCAATAAGAACGATGACATGATGTAGAAGATATCTATTCATGTAGGAATAGCCCCCATCTTGTTATCCTTAATAGCAATGATACATGCGTCTCTTACTGCCCCTTCTGTCACTGGGAAAGAACACTGCACGATCAAACCCATCACGAAGCACCTCTTCCCATGGCCAGAAAAATCGATCTAGTTGGCCTACCTAAACCAAAGATTCGAAGAAGAAATATGAGGCTATAAGTAATCATGCATATAAGAGATCAAAGAAGACTCAAATAATATTCATGGATATAGATCTGATCATAAACTCAAAGTTCATCGGATCCCAAGAGACCATTGTATTGAGAATTTAAAAGAGAGAAGAAGACATCTAGCTACTGCCTACGGACCCGTAGTCTACAATGAACTACTCACGCATCATTGGAGAGGCACCAATGAGGATGATGAACCCCTCCGTGATGGTGTCTAGATTGGATCTCGTGGTTCGGAACTTGTGGCGACTGGAATTGTGTTTCGTCGACTCCCCTAGGGTTTCTGGAATATTTGGGTATTTATAGGGCGAAGAGGCGGTGCGGGAGGCCACCGAGGTGGCCACAACCCTAGTACTTCTTTGGCCCATGTTGTTTCTTCTGGTCCATAAAAATTCTCCAAAAAGTTTCGCTGCGTTTGGACTCCGGTTGGTACTGATATTCTGCGAAGTAAAAAACAAGCAAAAAACAACAACTAACACTGGGCACTATGTCAATACGTTAGTCCCAAAAAATGATATAAAGTTGCTATAAAATGATTGTAAAACATCCAAGAATGATAATATAATAGCATGAAACAAGCAAAAATTATAGATACGTTGGAGACGTATCAGCATCCCCAAGCTTAATTCCTACTCGTCCTCGAGTAGGTAAATGATAAAAACTGAATTTTTGATGTGGAATGTTGCCTAACATGTTCATCACATATTGTTTTCTTTTGTAGCATGGACATATGGACTTTTATATGGTTCAAAGCAATAGTCTAGTTTTGACATGAAGATTTCAATACTCAAGCATATCAAAAAGCAACCATGTCTTCCAAAATATCAACACTAAAGAAAGTTATCCCTAGCCCATCGTGCTCAATCATTGATCCATTCATGAATCACACTCGCATATTAGCTACATCTAATGCTCAAGTACGATCATAGTGCCCCTTAGTTGGTGCTTTATAAGAGAAGATGGAGACTCAAATAAAAATAAAAATTGCATAAAGTAAATAGATATGCCCTTCGCAGAGGGAAGTAGGGATTTGTAGAGGTGCCAGAGCTCAAAGCTTAAATTGAGAGATAAAAATTTTGAGAGGCATACTTTTCCCGTCAACGAAAACGACCGAGCAATTCCCAACACTTTCCAAGGTAGATATATCATAGGCGGTTCCCAAACAGAAAATAAAGTTTATTCCTTTTCCACCATTCTTTCACAATCCATGGCTAGCCATATCCACGGTGCCCTCCATACCAACACTTTCCAAGGAATTTATTATTTGACAACATAAAGTAAATTTCTTTTTCATTTCGGGACTGGGCATCCCTATTACCACCGCACTCTCGTGCAATGACAAGTGAATAAACACTCATCTTGAGAATAACACATCTAGCATGGAAAATATTGGCCACCCCCTGTCGCTTCATGAGCGGTACGGGCACACAAAAAGGAAATTTCTTTTGAAAATTAGAGATGGCACATACAAATTTGCTTAGAACGGCACGGGAATACCGCATATAGGTAGGTATGGTGGACTCATAAGGCATAACTGGTTTTAAAGATGTTGGATGCACAAGTAGTATCTCTACTTAGTACAAGTGGAGGCTAGCAAAAAGATTGTGAAGCAACCAACCAAGAAACGAAAAATCACATAAGCAAGCATTAAGCATAACTAACACCGAATAATGCACCACAAGTAGGATGTAATTTCATTGCATAACTATTGACTCTCGTGCTTGCATAGGGGATCACAAACCTTAACACCAATATATTTACTAAAGCATAATTACTCACTAACATGACTCACATGTCACTATCATCATATCTCAAAGCTATTACAAAGAATCAAGTTTATTTTGTCCAATGATTTTCATGAAAGTTTTTCTTATATCCCTCTTGAATATCTATCACTTTGGGACTAGTTTCATATATTGCAATTGCTTTTGACAAGCTCAAACAAATCTAAGTGAAGAACATGAGCATAAAATTTTCCGTCTCTCAAAATAATATAAGTGAAGCATGAGAGAATTTCTTCAAAATTACTAACAAATAAATCTAAATGAAGCATGAGAGCATTTCTTCAAAAATATTAAAGCACACCATGCTCAAAAAGATATAAGTGAAGCACTAGAGCAATTCCATAGCTCAATTTTTTTTTAAAGTGAAGCATAAAGAGCAATTCTAACAAATCATAGCATAATTTTGGCTCTCTCAAATAGGTGTGCCCAGCTAGGATACTTGTGACAAACTAAAAAGAAAAACAAGAAAATACTCATATAGTACAAGACGCTCCAAGCAAAACTCATGATATGTGACGAATAAAAATATAGCTCCAAGTAAAATACCGATGGTCATTAGAAGAAAGAGGGGATGCCTTCCGGGGCATCCCCAAGCTTAGTTGCTTGGTTCTCCTTGAATATTAACTTGGGGTGCCATGGGGCATCCCCAAGCTTAGTCTTTTCTGACTCCTTATTCCTTCATCCTTCGTGATCTCACCCAAAACTTGAAAACTACAATCACACAAAACTTAACAAAACCTTCGTGAGATCCGTTAGTATAAGAAAACCAATCTTTACCTTATGTATTGTAGAAAACCCATTCAAATTTTGTTATTGCATTATATCTACTGTATTCTAACTTTACCATGGCTTATACCCCCCCGATACAATCCATAGATTCATCAAAATAAGCACACAATGCAAAGAAAACAGAATCTGTAAAAAAACAGAACAGTCTGTAAATATGTGAATTGTTCCCATACTTGTGTAACTCAAGAAATTCTGAAACATTATTAAAACAGAGGAAATTTGTATATAAATCTTGTGTAAAAAATTCAGAATTTTTCGTCACTTCTGTGATATTTTAAAATTCTGTTACTGGACGCAAAAGTTTCTGTTTTTCAACTGGAACAAATCAACTATCACCAAAGCTATCCCAAAGGCTTTACTTGGCACAAACACTAATTAAAACATAAAAACACAATCATAACAGAGGCATAATTGTGCAAACACTCAAGTACAGAAAGAAAAAGGCAAAAATAAATTTTATTCATTGGGTTGCCTCCCAACAAGCGCTATCGTTTTATGCCCCTAGCTAGGCATAATGCATAGATTCAAGTATTGTCATCTTTCTTCTTAATTTCAATAGATGTGTTATTGTCAGGAGGTTTTGCAAAAATAACTTGAAACACATTATCCATAGAAATTTTAGCATTATCAAGTTGCCCATCTACATATCCCCTTTGATTTCCGGCAACAATCCAAGAATATTTTTGATTAACATCGTTGAAAACTTGTTGGATTATCTCTAAAACAGGGATTTCCTTTTTCATATTCTCATAAAAAAATTGATTATTTCCAAGCAAATGTCTCAACATATAATCACTATTATAAAGGATCTCATTTATCACCAGTTTTTCACAGTTCATACCATAAAAATAAAAAATTTCCCTAGCTTCTCGTATTATGTAGTCAAATTCATTCATAAGAACAAGGGTAGCTAGCTTTTTAGCTTTAGGATCCTTTATAACGGGTAACTCGTAAAACAATCTCTGCAAGATAGGATGGGTACGGATAAATCTATTTTCGAGTTTCAAAACTAGTGCTGAAATAGCTTCCGCATAAGATTTAATTCTTTTAAGTGTAGGAGCATCATCAAGAGTCAAATTTCCAACACAATTGAAAAATTCTTGGATATGTTCTTTTCCCATAATGTTCCCTTGCCCAAAACAAAAGTTTTGGCATCCAGATTACCAGATCGTCCAATTTTAGGAGTCCAGCCATCATCTGTTTCTTCCATACCAAAGTCACTCATGATGACAAGTTCAAAGCGAACGAAAAAGAGGGTGAATAAAATGGCAAATTTTTGTGAAGTGTGGGAGATGAAAATGAGAGGCAAATGGCAAATAATGTAAACTGCAAGAAGATGAGATTTGTGATTAGGAACCTGATAGATGTTGATGATGTCTCCCCGGCAACGGCGCCAGAAATTCCTTTTGATGTCGCTTGAACTACGTCGGTATTTCCCTAAAGAGGAAGGGATGATGCAGCACAGCTACGGTAGGTATTTCCCTCAGTTATGAAACCAAGGTATCAATCCAGTAGGAGGACCAAGCAACACTATGTAAACGGTACCTCCACACAAAGAATAAATACTTGCAACCCCACGATTAGGAGGGGTTGTCAATCCCTCTATGTGTAACAGCGCCAGAAATTGTCAAGTTGATGGGATAAAAATTGTGTAGATTGGATAAATAGATCTCGATAAAACGTGAAGTAAAATAAATAGCAAAAAAACAATAAGGTATTTTTGGATTTTTGGAATAATAGATTTGAAAATAAAAGCAAATAAAAATAGATCTCAAAGCAAATATGATAAAGAATAGACCCGGGGGCAGTCGATTTCACTAGTGGCTTCTCTCGAGAAAATAACATACGGTGGGTAAACAAATTACTGTTGGGCAATTGATAGAAGATCGAATAATTATGACGATATCCAAGGCAATGATCATTATACAGGCAACACGTCCAAGATTAGTAGACCGACTCCTGCTTGCATCTAGCTACTACTATTACTCCACACATTGACCGCTATCCAGCATGCATCTAGTGTATTAAGTTCATGGAAAAATGGAGTAATGCAATAAGAACGATGACATGATGTAGAAGAGATCTATTCATGTAGGAATAGCCCCCATCTTGTTATCCTTAATAGCAACGATACATACGTGTCTTCCTGCCCCTTCTGTCACTGGGAAAGAACACTTCACGATCGAACCCATCACAAAGCACCTCTTCCCATGGCAAGAAAAATTGATCTAGTTGGCCTAACTAAACAAAATATTCAAAGAAGAAATACGAGGCTATAAGTAATCATGCCTATAAGAGATCAAAGGAGACTCAAATAATATTCATGGATATAGATCTGATCATAAACTCAAAGTTCATCGGATCCCAACAAACACACCGCAAAAAAGAGTTACAACAAATAGATCTCCAAGAGACCATTGTATTGAGAATCAAAAAGAGAGAAGAAGCCATCTAGCTACTGCCTATGAACCCGTAGGTCTAGAATGAACTACTCTCGCATCATCGGAGAGGCACCAATGAGGATAATGAACCCCTCCGTGATGGTGTCTAGATTGGATCTCGTGGTTCTGGAACTTGCGGCGGCTGGAATTGTGTTTCGTCGACACCCCTAGGGTTTCTGGAATATTTGGGTATTTATAGGGCGAAGAGGCGGTGCGGGAGGCCACCGAGGTGGCCACAACCCTAGTACTTCTTTGGCCCATGTTATTTTGTTCTGGTCCATAAAAATTCTCCAAATTTTTTTGCTGCGTTTGGACTCCGTTTGTTACTGATATTCTGCGAAGTAAAAAACAAGCAAAAACAACAACTGGCACTGAGCACTATGTCAATAGGTTAGTCCCAAAAAATGATATAAAGTTGCTATAAAATGATTATAAAACATCCAAGAATGATAATGTAACAGCATGGAACAAGCAAAAATTATAGATACGTTGGAGACGTATCAGACTACAACAAATATAATGATCTAATCTATAGGAAGATGCTACTCACAGAAGATGATCCAAAATTTGTATGGTTTGAGTGAAAGTAGCACACATTTGAATCCTCGAATATTCACAGTAAAATTTATCAAGAATACTAGAGCTTTATCATAGGTTTTATAATCTACTATAACTACCAAAGCATAGAGTGGGGCAGAATGCTACCTGGAATCATTGCATTCTATCTTCTTATTATATATTATTAGTTAACTTAAGTAATCTTATCTTTATGAGGCTGTTTTTCTTGAGAACATAGTCTTGACTTTGATAAGGCAACAACTCAACGGTACTTAACAGCTATAGATACTTAGATTTCCTCAAAAATAAATAAATAAATAGATACTCTGATTTGTTACTCTATGTAATCTTACTCCTAAACTGGATCGACATAGCAGTCAGATTGGAGCACAAACACAAAGATAGTGCATTTTTTTAATACAGGGCAAAAAGACTTACATTTCTCGAATTAAGAGATGTGAGTTGCCCAGTAAATTAGTGAAAACGAGTAAAAACCATTACTAACGCACCCACATTATCGTCATGGAGCTTAACCGCAAATTAGGTACTACCGGCCGACCTGACTACCGATATAGATGCCACAAAACGGTTGAGAAGAAAACACACGTCGAGCGTTCCCACAAGAGTCAAATTCATCACTCTCTCCTTGCCCAAGTCCCTCCCAAGCTACTTCGACTTCACTATAGAGCATGGCATGTCGGGGCTATGATCCTGACAATGAGTACTAGGGGTACGAATAAGGGGCAGAGCCTAGCTATGGTGCAGGTGTAACACTCGGTGTTTAATGAGTTCGGGCCCCTCTCGGCGGAGGTAACAACCCTACGTCTCATGCCCAGAGGCTTGCTTTGATTTGATGGGTATGGTTACAGAGATTGAACTTGCCCGACTATGGAGAGGGGTGCGGCTCATATAGAGTGCGCTGCAGCCCCATGTCTCGCACGCCGTTGGGGCATTGAATGTCATTGAATGAATCAGTTACTAGTGTAATGAGTCCTTACTACAGCAGTTACAGGTAACGATAGCTATATCTCTATTTAGTGCATGACTTAGGATTCTTCGACCATTGCAGCTCCCATGACGCCCTCCTGTCCACTATGTTCGAGTGGTGGTCCATTAGTCAGGTGACATGTGATTGTCGAGTGCCGCAGAACCGTCCGAGTGAACTTCCTGATGTATGCATACGAATGTTGGCATGGTCCAGGGACCTTCCCATGATGGTGATGGGCCCCATGTGGGTCCCAAATGATGGGTCCTTGACCCTACCTGTAATAGGTGACCACATCATTAGCCCCTAAATAGGTTGAGATTTCGTAGGACAAACAAACCGATCCTTTGGTTAAGTCCGACTACTACGGGGGTACTCGGAATATGTTTCTGAATCGTGGTTCGTTGTTCCTTGGATGAAAATGCAACGGATTCTGGACTTTATTTTTACCCAGATGACCGGGTGTTGTCGATCGTCGAGATAAAACCTGGTGGCATTCGTTTAGTCTCTCGAAGGAGGTAGACTTGGGGCCCGAGTGTGGGCATGCCATCATAACCCGAGTGGTGATGCCGGCGCGTGGTCTGACTCTCTGGAGAGACGGCACTCATTATCCCAGGGGAACGCCGGTGCAGGCCTTCTACGGGTTCAAGTTTATGAGTCATGCACCTTGGAGCCTACTGAGCAGGCCAAGTGAACTGGCGGAGGGGCGTCAAGCTCATCACATAACGATCCTGAAGAAGACTTCAGTCGGGTGTTTAATGTGGCCGAGTGCACGGGTCCCCGCGGAGGGCAGTCAGTCGGACTGACATGCGCCCTTTAGGAAAGGGTTCGTGGATAATCAATCGGCTTGATTTGCCCCAGAAATCTCGGGATTTAAATGTGTGTGTTCGCGTGCTGAAGCGGTAACATCGTGCGTTAGTGGGAAAGTGGGGGCGTGGCTCCTCGATTCGTGCACATGATCTTTGCGACGTGTTGTGCCTGCTCTGTGCAAAGCCGCTTCGCGCGGGCCGTCGATCCAGGGATTCATGGTGGGAGATCTGGCTGGAGATTTTGTCTTACGATATAAAAGATCCGGAGACAGAGGTCCGGCCCTCAGATCCCCTTCTCCTTGCTCTGACTCCTCTGCTTCCTCCCTCCTCTCGAGTCCGCGGCAATGACGAAGTGCTCCACGGCCAAGGCGAAGAAGGCAGGGAAGGCCGCCTCCTCTGGCTCCGGAGCGGTGGCCAGCAGCGCGGCAGGGGACTGGATCCCATCACACATCTCTGCTCGGCGACTGGAGGAGTTGGCGGAAGAGGGGCTGATTCCGCATGAAGGATGGTGTCACCCGGTCACGGGGAAGGTTGAGCTGGCGCCTCAGGAGGACGAGCGCGTCCTGCTCGTCACCCATGTCGAGCGGGGTTTCTTGATGCCTCCCCACCCTTTCTTCTGAGCATTCCTCGATTACTTTGGTGCTCAACTCCATCACCTTCCCCCCAACACTGTCATTTATCTCTCGGCCTTCATTTCTCTCTGCGAGAACTTCTTGGGTTGCCACCCTCATTGGGGCCTCTTCAAATACATCTTCACTTGTCAGTCGATGACTGTGAAGAAGGACTCGCTGACTAGTGAGAAAACCAACGTCACCCAGCTATGCGGGGGCCTGGGCATCCAGGTTCGCGGGGGAGAGGTCATTCCCGAAGATGAGCTTCCTCGACTCCTTCAAGGGGTGGCAGGGAAACTGGTTCTACTGTCGGGATGTCCCCAGCACCAACAATCAGTCGGGCCTCCCGCCGTACTCGTCTGAGCAAGTACGAGCTCCAGCGACCCTTACTATGGCGAAGGAGGAGAAGGTGGGTGTCGATATCCTGTCCAGTGCGTTGATTGGGGTCATGAATGCTGGAGTGAATGGCATGGATATGTTGGAAACCTTCTTCACTCGGCGCATCCAGCCACCCCAAGCCAGGGCTCACCCTATGTGGCTGTATGAGGGGCCGAGTGACCCCACCCGAGTGAACCCTGAGGAGCTCACCGAGAATGAGGTGGGGGCCAAGATCAAGGCCATTACCTGTGCTCGGGACAACCCACGGGGGGCTCGGCTGGTGCCAGCTTTCCACAAGGGCTTGCCACCCATTGAGGTAATCGCTTGTTGCTTAGTCTGTTTAATCATACACTAGCTCTTGTGTAGCTAATCATTGTGTTGTTATGTGTTTGCCTTTCAGGATTTTAAGAACTTGATTTCCAAGATCCCGGTGGTGGACCGGTCCCCCGAAGACGTGACGAGTGACACCGAGCAGCAGTACTCGGAGGGGTCTGATAACGACGAGAGTGATGATGAGGAGGAGAGCTCTGAGGAGGGGGATGAGGCGGAGTCCTCTCCGTCTTATGAGGCTCCCAAGGAACCCCGCTCCAAGGCACTGCATGATCCGAAGGGGAAGGCGAGTGGGGCTTAACAGCCGACTGTTTCTGGTCGGGCGACTCGTAGCTCGAAACGCGCTCGTGCTGAGGCTGAGAGCTCGGCGGAGAAACAACCCAAGTTGCCCAAGCAGATTTCTTCCAAGCCCCGAAAGGTCGCGGTGCCACGGATCAAGATGGCAGTACCCATGGCCTCGACGTGAGTGGTCTTCGTCAATTTCTTGTTTGTTTTTGCATTGACTCAGTTGCCGACCGAGTGTTGTTTGAACCTTGTAGCAACGACACCTCGACGACTTCGGCGGACCCACATGCTCGCCAGCCGGGTCTGAGTGATGCTGACGCGGCAGATGCCTCCACCTCCAAAGGTATGCTGTGCCGACTGCCTCGGATGGTTAGGCCTTCTCCGATTGAGCTTTATCGATCTCTTTGGTTCATGTAGCTCCGCCCGAAGTTATTCAGCTAGACGACAAAGAGAGGGTCGACCCGCCCAATCCGGATGCTATCAAGGAGGGCGCGCCGAGTGTTGACGTGCCAATAGAAGATGCATCTCCCCACCAAGTGTCCCGCATTTCTCCTTTGAAGGCCACCGCAAAGACCGTAAGGCCGAGTCCTCTGGCTCAGTGTGGTTCGACGTCTGCGTCAGTGGTGGTGCCGCCTGCAGGGTCTGCCCAGACTCTTCTGGGTGGAACGGCGGTGATTCCAGCCCCAAGGCCAGCGTCGACTCTGTCGGCCACAGCTACCTCCTTCCCCCTGTACCGTGTCCCTGAAGATCAGGTGGGGGCAAGCAAGGAGGCTCTGATCCAGGCGGGGTTGATGTGCAGCCGACTGAAGGAGGCATATGACGCTAGCGTAGTGCTGGAGACCAATGTCCGAGTAAGTACCATTGTGAGTACAATTTTCCGTTGGAGTTTTTTCTTTCCTTATAGTAAGATTTCTATCAGTGGGTTTGCGCAAGGCACACCCACTGGGTATTCATGATCCAGTGGGGGCACACTGCGTGCACCCACTGGGTGCAGTCCCCGAGGCTGCTGTCGACTGGAGTCAGTCGGCAGGAGTCTTTGAACTTTTGTTGAATTTTTTTTTTGTGTTCACTCGGAGTCTAGCCAGAGCGTAGTCGAGTGGACATGGTCTAGTGGGGGCACGCTGAGTGCACACACTGGGTGTAGTCCCCGAGGCTACCATTGACTAGGGCAGTCGGCGGTAGTCTTAGAACTTGTGGTCGTTTCGCCCTGAGGCTATTTTTTTAGCTCATCGACGAGTCACTTTCCAATGGGGGCACGCTGAGTGCACCCACTGGGTGTAGGCCCCGAGGCTGCCATCGATCGCGGGCGATCGGTGGTAGTCTTTGGAACTGTCATTAGGCATTCAGGGCGCTCGGTGACACTCTTATGTTGGTACGACAATGGGTAGGATCTTCTTCATACCTGACTCGGAAGTCAGCCGAATGAAGCAGATCGTCTAGCGTTGTTGTCCTCTATCTTCTTCATTGCTGACTCAAGGGGTAACTGAGTGAGGGTAGATCAGAGGGTACTTCAAGATCTGGTACTGATCGAGCTAGCTCCTCCTAGGGTGCTTGGCCGACCCAGTAACCAGAGTGTACTTGAGAATTTGGTACTGGTCAAGCTTGTTCCTCTTAGAGGGTACGACCGAGTGTGTAGCCCAAGGGTACTTCAGGATCTGGTACTGACCCAACTTGATCCACTCGGTAGTTAAAGGGTACTTCAGGATCTGGTACTCGCCCAACTTGATCCACTCGGTAGTCAGAGGGTACTTCAGGATCTGGTACTGACCCAACTTGATCCACTCGGTAGTCAGAGCACTAGTGTAGAACCGGGCTATAGCACCGGTTCGTAAGGCCCTATAGTGCCGGTTCTGCAACCGGCACTAAGGGGTGGGGACTAAAGGTCCCCCCCTTTAGTACCGGTTCAACACGAACCGCCACTAAAGGGCCACCACGTGGCACGAGCCAGCGCCGGGGGCTGGGAGACCTTTAGTACCGGTTGGTAACACCAACCGGTACTAAAAGGTTTAGGGGGTTTTGGGTTTATGATTTCTTTTTCCTTTAATTTTGTGTTTTCCATTTAATTCTTTTTCATTTGCTGGTATTTTACGATACTACATATTGTACATGTTATGCATATATATAAATATAATTTCTCATAGAACCGATCATATATATATATATCATCGAATGTCTCACACGACCATTCACACATACACATGTATATATGCAATTTGGTATATACAATTTCTCCTACATGGAGGCATTACTGCGGTAGCGGGTAATGGAATTCTCCTTTGGGATCTATGACCTGGTCGAGCAAAAATCCCGCTATTTCCTCTTGAATTGCTCGTACGCGATCCGTTGGTAGGAGCTTATCCCGCATCTCGTTGAACTTTAAAGAAGGAGATCAAATATGCATGTATTAGTTGTGTGTATATATATTACATATCGATAATGATGTAAAAATTGTGAATAGTGTTCTGGCAAATGTACCCATATCTGTCTATCAGATCTACTCCTTTCGGACGCCATCATGCGAATGTTCTCGCAAACGTAGTATGCACATAAATCAGTCCCCCGCGCCTGCTTCATGGCCTTTACGAGAATAGAATTCAATCAAATAATAATTAATCAAGCATGATAATTAATGGTATTGAAACTAGAATTAAAGAGATGGTAGCTAGCTAGTACTACTTAATTAATTACCTTGGGTCGATACCATTTCAGCTTTTCTTTCCATTCACCTGGAACCTCTTTGGTGAACTTTTGCCAAGCCCTGCCCGCCGGCAAAGAAAATGAATAAAGGAGTTATTAATTAGTTGATATCAGGAAATGACGAACTAAAGAGGCCGACATATAGTTCAATAATGATTGAAATTACCTGTTGACTCTCCCCTTCACGATTTCGTAGTCAGTAACTGGTTTAAGTAGTGAGTCCAGTACTTCAACTTTTCCTTCTTCAACTTGAATGACTAACAAGATCCAGTGGAAACTGCATGCGCACACGTTTGCATGTATAAATTAAGCGGGCATGTGCATAACACTCATCAACTACCCTAAACCCTATACACTTATTAACATCCAGCTAGTAAGCAAAAATAGAATTTGTAGTACAAGACAGTGTGACTCACCCGAAGTTTTAAGGAAGTAGTATATCTCAATTGCTGTTGAGTTTCTTCAAGAACTCTAGCATGTTTTTCTCTACTTCTTCTCGATACCATTCATATGTCCATGTCTCTTGATTAATGGTATTTGGGTCAATGAACCCAATGCCATAGTGTCCAGCTTTTTTCATTTCATAGATCTTCATCCTGCATAATACCACCGAAAAGAATATAGTGAGGATAATTACAGGTAATGATCAACGAGCACTACAGCTAGCTTGAGACTTAAATTACAGAAAGAAATCACTTACAGACAATAGCAACTGACGATAGATTTGTCGAGTGCGTCTTGATTGAATAACTGAAACAGCTCTGTAAACTCAACATACAGAGCTGTCTCATTGAAGTAATGCTCTGCCTTGACTTTCACCATGAGGGACTCTTGATTGGTAGTCTTGGCAATTTTCATGTACCATTCATGCAATTCATACATTCTCGTTGGGAGCTTCTTGACCTCCTCAGGCTTGACCAATGGTTCGCCGCGGGCATATTTCCATTTTATGTCCTCCTCTCTAAGCATATCCATGGGCTCGATCTCTAGGAGTTGATAAACAGTGATACCGAGCTTTGCAGCCTGCCTTCTATGCTCGTTGGTTATTACCATCTGATCGGCACCGGTACTCGCATGTGTTGGTACAATGAGTGGGGGGATCAATTGCAACGCCTGTTCTCCCAGCTGGGGAACAGTTTTCCTGCTTTTTTTGGCAGCTGCTTGGCTGGAGCTGGAGCTCGAGCTCGACTCCTTCTTTTTTTGTGCTTGATATGCCTTCCTGATTTGGCGCTCATAGTCTGAGTCAATAGGCTTGGGAGCTGGTGGTTCAGCCATACGAATAAAGTGGTCAATGACATGCTCAGGTACTTTCTTCTTTGGCGGCGGTGGCGGTTTTGGTCCAAAATGGGCCCTCAATTGGGCTTGCACTTCTACTTCATTTTCCTCCATAGTTAGGTCGTAAGGCCTCTTCGAAAGAGGCGTGAGGCTTGGACCAAATTGGAATCTCTTGCCTCCTATACCTGTACTTGTAGCGCTAGCCACCATAGCTGCGGCAGCTCTCTTCCGCTGTTGCTTAGGCGGCATAGCCCACTGAGGCGGCGGAGACGGCTGACGCGGTGCCTGACTTGGAGGAGGAGGAGTGGGTTAACGCGTTGCCAGACTTGGAGGAGGAGGAGTGGGCTGACGCGGTGCCGGACTTGGAGGAGGAGGAGTGGCCTGACGCGTTGGCGGACTTGAAGGAGCAGGACTCTGCTGAGGTGGTGGTAGATGACTTGGAGGAGCGGGAGTCTGCTGATGCGGTGCCGGACTTTGAGGAGGAGTCGGCTGACGCGGTGTCGGTGGCCTTGGAAAGATGATGCAATCCTTTCTCCATAGGATGATACGATGTATGGCCTCTCCCAGTGTGTGCTCGTTGTCACCTCCAGGAATGTCAAGCTCTAGCCCCGAATATTGTGCCACCACTTCATCAACCACGACACGAGCATAGCCAGCTGGAATCGGGTTGCAATGGAAGGTTGCTTCGGGGGGATTTGTATAAGCAACGGCGTCCGCCACCTTCATGGATATGTTCTTCATTTTGAAGTGTAGCTCACAATTAGTGTTCTCCATGATGTCATCCACAGGGTATGTATCCAGCAGTGCCTCGCCCGGGGCGGAACCCACACTGCTTCTCGGCATGGATGGGAGGGTGTTATCCAATGCTGGATCATCCGCTAGCTGCTGCCGCTGCTGAGACCCCCTTTCTTGGTTAAGTAGTCGATTTGCCGCTGCTGCCGCTGGAATTGGAGTGCCAACTCCGCGTGTGCTGATTCTAGGCCTTTAAGGCGTTCTGCTTCCTGCTTCCTCTGCTCCTCCTCCAGCTTCCTCTTCTTCTCCTCCTCCATCTTCTTTCTCGCACGTCTTCTATAGTCGGTGTTCCAGTCCGCAAACCCCTCATACCACGGAACAACGCCTTTGCCTCGTGTTCTTCCCGGGTGTTCAGGATTTCCCAGGGCGCGCGTAAGCTCGTCATTCTCTCTGTTGGGCGTGAACACCCCCGTTCGAGCCTCTTCTATTGCAACAAGTAACTTGTCGTCGGCTCCTTTAAGACTTGCCTTCTTCAAAACCTGGCATGTCTTTGGGTCCAACGCCCCCCCATGCGCATAGTACCAAGTCCTGCACCTTTCCGGCCAGCTCAATGTAAATGGAGTGACCCCTGCATCCAGCATCTGTTGCTCTGACTTATCCCACTTAGGCCGGGCCACTTCATAGCCACCTAGCCCCATCATATGGAAATGCTCCTTTTTTCCGGCATTGATCTTGTTTATTCTCGACCGTTCCTTAGATAATTCCGATTCCTTGAATTTCACGAAAGCAGGCCAGTGATCTCTTTGCTTCTCCAGTGTTCCCATGAATTCTGGAGTCTTCTTTTCTCCTTCGACGTACTTGGCCCATATAGTTTTCTTGTGGGTGCTGAATACAATTGCCATCTTCCTAAGAGCAGCGTCCTTGACTTTCTGCACATCTGCATCTGTGAAATGATCTGGTAGGGTGAAATGTTCCATGAGAGATTCCCAAAGCCGATCTTTTGCTCTTTGGTCGACAAAAGTAAGATCTGGACGTTCCTTTGCTGGCTTTTTCCATTCTTGCATGGAGATCGGGATTTGGTCCTTCACAAGAACTCCGCACTGACGAATGAACTTGTTCGCATTCTTCTTAGGCTCGCTTGGTTCACCATTAGGTTTGATGGCATCGATGTTGTACTTTACGCCCTCTTTCAACTTTTTGGCCGGGCCTCGCACTGTCCTGCTGCCTGTAGAAGATTTGCTCGATCCGGAGGGCTGAAAGAAGAAAGATCGATTCGTTAATATATCTTCAAAACATTTAAAACATGTGATGATCACCAGATGCCTGCTTATATAAATATACCTCGCCGGTCTCTGTTATTTCAAGATCAACATTTTCTTCGTCATCATAATCATAGTTCTGGACTTCATCAATTCGGTCGTCTTGATCGAATATCATATCACCCTCCCCGGTATTGTTCAGATATTGGGAGCCGTCATCTTCTTCGTTCTGATCATCTGGCCGGCGAGGGGAGCGTATGATCTCAAACAGGGCCTCTTCTCCTTCTCTGCCGGTATTATCCGCCATAGCTTTTATTTAACTAATCCAGAAGAAATATAAAACAATTTAGTATTCAAATTACAATGCATGCATGCAATCAATAAGGAAAAACTGAATCATAGTACATAATATGCATCATCGAATATAATCTTGAATACATCGTCTCGAATATTATCGAATAATATATATAATCTCGAATACATCGTCTCGAATATTATCGAATAATATATATAATCTTGAATACATCGTCTCGAATATTATATATCGAAAACATCACTAGCTAGCTAGCTAATATAGATCGAATACTATCGAATAATCTAGTTCACTCGCGGTTCCCGAGGCGCGGGCGGTGGACACCCAAAGAGAAGGAACCATCACAGGATCATAGCTCAGGTGAGATCCCCGAAGAACCTGCCAGGTATTGGAGAACCTGACATCCATAGCAGCCATGTAGCGACGGACGTGCTCGTCCTCCTCCCTGACACGGCGACGTACCACCTCCGGCGGGGCCGGCTCCCTCCGCACCGAAAGTGGCCAACGCGAACGCCACCAAAGGAGCTCCAGGTCGACGACGGGACCCAGGGCCGGGTTCCTCACCAAGCGGCGCGCCCCCGAAGGTAACACCTCCCAGTGCCAGCCCGACGGAGCCCAGTCGCGGACATGGCTCCTCTGAAGCAGGACGTCGTCGCGAACGGGTCGACGGCGAGGATGCGGGCCGGTCATCTAACACATTAATATATCTAGCTAATTCATCTAACATTTGACAAAAGTATAAAAAACTAATTCATCTAACATCAATATATCTAATTCATCTATAACTAAAAGTATAAAAAACTAATTCATCTAACATTTCTATCTAGCTAATTCATCTAACATTTGACATTAATCTAACATTTCTATCTAATTCATCTAACATTTGACATTAATATATCTAATTCGATCATCTAATTAACAATTTGACACTAATCTAATTCATCTAGCTAGCTAAAACTTTGACATTAATCTAACATTTATATATATCTAATTCATATAACATTTCTATAACTAAAAGTATAAAAAACTAAAAAACAGAAAACAGAAAATAAGTAAGAAAAATGTGTGTGTGTGTGTGTGTGTGTGCGTGTACATGTGTGTGTGTGTGTACTGGCGGGCTCGATCAATCGAGGGCGCGGCCATGGCGTAGGGGGCTCACAGCGGGGTGACCGGGGCGGCGATGGGGGGCGGCGATGGGCGCGGCGACGGGGCGGCGGCGTACGGGGCGGCGACGAGACGGCGACGATGGGGACGGCGACGGTGACGGGCCGGGGTGACAACGGCGACGACGTGCGACGGGGGCGGCGACGGGGATGGTGACGGCGACGGCGCAGGAGCCACGACCCGGTACTAAAGGGGGTGCGCTGCCACCCGCGGTGCACAAAGTTTAGTCCCACCTCGCCGAGCGAAGGGCAGCCGCACTGGTTTATAAACCCAGCCGCGGCTGCTCCTTCGAGCTCCTCTCCAAAGCAGGCTTCTGGGCCTAAACTGTTGTGCTGCCCTGTGGGCCTATTGGGCCTTGCGGGCCTGCATCCTGGCCCAACTACAGGTTGGGTTTCTATTCGTATGCAGGCCGCTGTGGCCCAGTAGTCAGGCTTTTTTTTATTTTGTTTTTTTCTTTTCTGCTTTATTTATTTTCTTTTATTTATTTGTGAGTTGTTTTTTGCTGTATTTAGAGTTTCTTTGTGAATATTTTTGCTTTAGGTACAAAAAATTACAAACTTTCTGTTAGTGGCAGTAGTTTTCAAATTTGAATTATTTGAAATTTGTGTGAATCACTAGTTTGTGAATAACATTACTTTAAAAATAGATTTTTCAGTGATTCTTTTTTCTTATGTTTAATATTAGTGTGTTTTATCATTATATTCAATTTGGTAATACTTAGGTTATTTAAAAAAAATGAAATGCCTTTGTAACAGCTGAGTTTTCGTCCAAAACCCTTATACTTCGAAAGAGATTGTCCATTTTGTACACGAAGTGCATCCAGTTTTTGTCGTAACCCTCTCAACTTTTTTGCACATGCTATGTGGGTGAAATGATGATACCATGCCAACTTTCAACCTTTTCAGCGTTTATTTGTACTGCTTTTCAATTTCAGGGTCATTTAGCTCTAAAAAAATCAGTAAATGAGCTAAAAAATAGCAAATGAACTCAGAAAGGTGCACGTTTGTCCGAAGCACAAAAGTACACGTTTCAAATGCCAAAATACATAAGCACCCTAACTATTACAAAGATTCCCTACGGTTTGTCCAAAGTGGGACTTTCCAGATATACAAGTCTGGAAACTCACTAGAGAAGAAAGTGATGACAGTGAAGGCGATCACATCCCAGAGTGGGATCTTTGGGTGTGAAACTTTTTCTTCGCGTGTGTCCCTTTGCGCCGTAACCATGGACAATCTTCATCATTTAACTGGATGCTCGGGTCAATATTCACTGTGAATGGAGCAATTTCATCAAACTTTTCATAATCTTCTGACATGTCTGTCTTGTCATCCACTCCCACGATGTTTCTTTTCCCTGAAAGAACTATGTGGCGCTTTGGCTCATCGTATGATGTATTCGCTTCCCTATCTTTTCTTTTTCTCGGCTTGGTAGACATGTCCTTCACATAGAAAACATGCGCCACATCATTGGCTAGGACGAATGGTTCGTCTGCGTAAGCAAGATTGTTGAGATCCACTGTTGTCATTCCGTACTGCGGGTCTTCTGTTACACCGCCTCGTGTCATATCGACCCATTTGCACCGAAACAAAGGGACCTTCAAACCACGTCCATAGTCAAGTTCCCATATGTCCTCTATGTAACCATAATATGTGTCATTTCCCCTCTTGGTTGCTGCATCAAAGCGGACACCACTGTTTTGGTTGGTGCTCTTCTTATCTTGGGCGATCGTGTAAAATGTATTCCCATTTATCTCGTACCCTTTGAAAGTCATTATATTCGAAGATGGTAACTGGGACAACAAGTACAGGTCATCTTCAACAGCGGCATCATTTATGGCACGTGTCTGTAACCAACCGGCGAAAGTCCCTGTTTGTTCACGTGTAATCCAGTCGTCAGACTGCTCCGGGTGTTTGGAGCGTAGAAAATTCTTGTGTTCCTCCATATACGGAGCCACCAAGGCGGAATTTTGTAGAACAGTGTAGTGTGCTTGAGTGAGAGAATGCCCGTCCATACATATTATTTGTTTCGGTCCTAGCGTGCCATTTCCACCCAGTCTGCCCTTATGCCGCGATTCAGGAAAACCAATCGGCTTAAGGTCAGGAATAAAGTCAATACAAAACTCAATGACCTCCTCATTTTCATGGCCCTTGGAGATGCTTCCTTCTGGCCTAGCACGGTTATGAACATATTTCTTTAAGACTCCCATGAACCTCTCAAAGGGGAACATATTGTGTAGAAATACAAGACCCAGAACGTTAATCTCTTCGCATAGGTGAACTAGGACGTGCGTCATGATGTTGAAGAAGGATGGTGGGAACACCAACTCAAAACTGACAAGACATTGCACCAAATCATTCTCTAACCTTGGTATGATTTCTGGATCGATTACCTTCTGAGAGATTGCATTGAGGAATGCACATAGCTTCACAATGGCTAATCGAACGTTTTCCGGTAGAAGCCCCCTCAATGCAACCGGAAGAAGTTGCGTCATAATCACGTGGCAGTCATGAGACTTTAGGTTCTGGAACTTTTTCTCTGCCATATTTATTATTCCCTTTATATTCGACGAGAAGCCAGACGGTACCTTCATACTGAGCAGGCATTCAAAGAATATTTCCTTCTCTTCTTTGGTAAGAGCATAGCTGGCATGACCCTGATGTATGCCGTCTTTTCCGTGCATACGTTGCTGGTCCTCCCGTGCCTCCGGTGTATCTTTTGTCTTCCCATACACGCCCAAGAAGCCAAGCAGGGTCATGCAAAGATTCTTCATCACGTGCATCACGTCGATTGCAGAGCGGACCTCTAGGTCTTTCCAATAGGGTAGGTCCCAAAATATAGATTTCTTCTTCCACATGGGTGCGCGTCCGTCAGCGTCATTCGGAACAGATTGTCCGCCAGGACCCTTTCCAAAGATTACCTTCAAATCCTTCACCATATCATGTACATCATCACCAGTACAGTGGCGAGGCTTCGTCCGGTGATCTGCCTCACCTTTGAAATGCTTGCCTTTCTTTCTTACGGGATGCCTGCTCAGAAGAAATCGATGATGTCCCAGGTACACATTCTTCCTACAATTATCCAAATATATACTGTCGGTATCATCCAAATAGTGCGTGCATGCGCGGTATCCCTTGTTTGTCTGTCCTGAAAGGTTACTGAGAGCAGGCCAATCATTGATGGTCACGAACAGCAATGCATGTAGGTCAAATTCTTCCTGTTTGTGCTCATCCCACGCACGTACACCTTTTCCATTCCACAGCTGTAAGAGTTCTTCAACTAATGGCCTTAGGTAGACATCAATGTCGTAGCCGGGTTGCTAAGGGCCTTGGATGAGCACTGGCATCATAATGAACTTCCGCTTCATGCACAACCAAGGAGGAAGGCTATACATACATAGAGTCACAGGCCAAGTGCTATGGTTGCTGCTCTGCTCCCCAAAAGGATTAATGCCAACTACACTTAGACCAAACCATACGGTCCTTGCATCACCTGCAAAGTCCTCCCTGTACTTTCTCTCAATTTTTCTCCACTGCGACCCGTCAGCGGGTACTCTCAACTTCCCATCTTTCTTACGGTCTTCTCTGTGCCATCGCATCGCCTTGGCATGCTCTTTGTTTTGGAACAAACATTTCAACCGTGGTATTATAGGAGCATACCACATCACCTTAGCAGGAATCTTCTTCCTGGGGCACTCGCCCTCGACATCACTAGGGTCATCGCGGCTGATCTTATAGCGCAATGCACCGCATACCGGGCACGCATTCAAATCCTCGTACTCACCGCGGTAGAGGATGCAGTCATTAGGGTATGCATGTATCTTCTGCACCTCTAACCCTAGAGGGCAGACAACCTTCTTTGCTTCGTACGTACTCTTGGGCAATTCATTGTCCTTTGGAAGCATCTTCTTTAACATTATCAGCAACTTTCCAAATCCCTTGTCAGATACACCATTCTCTGCCTTCCATTGCAGCAATTTCAGTGTGGTCCCCAGCTTTTTCTTGTCAGCTTCGCAATTCGGGTACAACAATTTCTTGTGATCCTCTAACATGCGCTACAACTTCTTCTTCTCCTTTTCACTTGCGCAGTTTCTCTTTGCATCGGCAATGGCCCGACCTAGATCATCAGTGGGCTCATCTGATGCCTCTTCTTCAGCTTCTTCTCGCATTGCTAGCTCAGCTTCTTCCCCCATTGTTGTACCATCGTATTCAGGGAACCCATGGCCAGGATAGCTGTCGTCATCCTCTTCTTCTTCATTGTCTTCCATCATAACCCCTCTTTCTCCGTGCTTGGTCCAAACATTATAGTGGGGCATGAAACCGGACTCAAATAGGTGGACGTGAATGGTTCTTAACTTTGAGTAATTCTGATCATTCTTACAGCCGGCACATGGACAAGGCATAAAACCATCCGCCTGCTTGTTTGCCTCAGCCGCAAGCAGAAAAGTATGCACGCCATTAACGAACTAGGGAGAGCATCGGTCATAGTACATCCATTGCCGGCTCATCTTCATTACACAACACCGAATAGACCAAATTAATACAAGTTCATACATAAAGTTCATACAACACTTATTCTCATAAAACAAACATACAAATAACTCTCTAGCTAAAGCATTTAACTGCAACAACAAATGCGATCAAGATCGCAACTAAGGTAACAATTGATCCAACAGCATAATGATACCAAGACTCACTATCAATTGCATATTTTCTAATCTTTCTAATCTTCAAGCGCATTTTCTCCATCTTGATCTTGTGATCATCGACGACATCGGCAACATGCAACTCCAATTCCATCTTCTCCCCCTCAATTCTTTTCAATTTTTCTTTCAAATACTCGTTTTCTCTTTCAACTAAATTTAACCTCTCGACAATAGGGTTGGTTGGAATTTCTGGTTCACATACCTCCTAGATAAAAATATCTATGTCAACTTGATGGGCAAAATTTGTCATAAACACGAAATGCAACAAATAGTTATAAAAGAGAATATACCACATCCGAATCATAACCCGGATGAGGGCCGACGGGGACGGATATCAAAACCATGGCACTATGTATAACAAACAACGTACGGGTAAGATAATTATACGAGTAACTATATATCTAAATCACACAAACATGATTTTTTTATATAAAAAAGATAAGAACAAGAGGCTCACCACAAGGTGGTGCCGGCGACGGGACGGTGCGGGCGATCGACGGTGGTTAGGACGGAGACGGGAAGGCACTAAGTAAACCACACCTACATATGCAAACTAAGAGTTATTTTGACCTCAAATTGCATATAAATCAAATACTACCACATATAATTCCTCCCAAAATAAAACACACAAATCACTATACTTATAGAGCATTGCAAGAGCTAATCTAGCAATGAGAGATGAAAGGACAAAGTTGCTAACCTTTGTGATCACTTCGATGGATGGGATGCCTTCAAATATTCACAAATTTTGGCAAAAATGGAGTGTGAGCTCGAGAGGAAGAGGAAGAAAACAGAGGAGAGGGGAAAGGGGAAGAACAGAGCGCTCAGGCTCGACGAAGGGGTTTATATAGGATGACCTTTAGTGCCGGTTGGTTATACGAACCGGGACTAAAGGTGCATCTCTAGTCCCGTTTCGTATAACCAACCGGTACTAAAGGTGCTGGTGGGCCCCAGCCTGACACAAGCCTGCCACCACGTCTTTAGTACCGGTTCGTGGCACGAAACGGTACTAAAGGTTCGCCACGAACCGGTACTAATGATCGCCGCCTGCCTAGCCGTTGGAACCGGCACTAATGAGCACATTAGTGCCGGTTCAGTTACAAACCGGGACTAATGTGCTTCACATTAGGCCCTTTTTCTACTAGTGGAGGGTACTTCAAGATCCGGTACCGTTCTAACTTGTTCCTTCCAGTGGTGCTTGCCCGAATGTTTGCGAGTCAATGTTTTAGTTTCTCTTTTGGGTCTTCTGACTGATTGTTTCTTGCCTATTGCAGAGGACTTGTGAGATGGAATCTCACTACATTACGATGGAGAATGAGGTGGCATTTCTTTGACTTGATCTGGAAGCCGAGAGGCTCAAGAGCACCCGACTGGAGCAGGAGAAGAAAGCCTTAGGAGGTAATCTATTTCCTCTGTCTGGTAGCTTCATATCGTTCTATCCTTTTGATCCAAATTACTCCCCTCCGGCAGATGTTCGTAATGAGAATACCCAACTCGTAATGAGGCTCAGGACTTCTATTTCTTTAGAAACCATGAAGCAGGCTCTGGAGAACAAAGACAAGGATCTGGCATTGGCCCAGAAGGAAGCCAGGACCAAGACTAAACTTGCCGACGAGAAGCTGGCTTCTGTTCGCAAGTTGGAAGATGAAATCAAGGACCTCAAGGCTGTCGTTGGCGTCTTCACTCAGCAGAAGCAGGTGTTGGAGGAGAAGGTCACATAGCTGACTGACAAGAAGAATGCCTTGAAGAAGCATATGGAAGAGGTTTGTGAGGAATGCGGTGAGAAGCTCGTTGGTAAGTTCTCCTCTGGCCGAGGGAAATTTATATGTTGCCAAATTTTCCTCAATTATCCGCTCATGGACTATTTCCCTCAACTCAGAGCATTGTTACAACAAGGAACTGGAGTTGGAGAGGCTTGAGAGGGATCGGGACCCTTCCAGGTCACTCGTCGCCGACAATGCAGCCCTTGCCATCCGTCGGCTTGAAGACCGTTTGGAGAATGCGTTAGGATATATCACTCGGTCAAAGAGTGTTGCGGGTCGGATTGACGAGGACTTGCAGCCGGGTGTGGAGACTCAGAAGGATCTGGAGTCGGTGCTGACGCTGCTGAACAAAGTCCCTGCTCAGGTAAAGGCTTGGAAGAAATCTGCAGCTCGGAGTGGCGCTGATGTGGCACTGTCACTCGTCGACATTCATTGCAAGAAAGTGGACGAGGAGAAGCTGAAGAACCTCCGAGTGATGAACAAGAAGAACCTCAAGTTCGATGATTTCATGGAGACCTTCGCTGAAGCAACCACCCGCATTGCTGACGGGATCGACCTGGAGACCTTCGTTGACCCAGCTAGCCCTCTGCTTGAGGCTTAAAAACACTTGGTTAAATTTGCCCCGGAATGCCGGGTGGTTGATGTAATGAAACACTTAATCGAGCCTGGGGTTCGTTTACTTTTGAAACATTCGGACGGATCAAATCTTTTGTTTGAGAACTTTGAAGTTTCTATCTGCTTCTCGTGTTTTGTTTGGCTTAGGCGAAAGCTGGTTCGCGGCTAAGCCCCTGAGTGTGGAGCAGATCCTCACTCGGTTCGTTTTCTAACTTAAGCGAAAACTGGTTCGCAGCTAAGCTCCCGAGTGTGGAGCAGATCCTTAGTTGGATTGTATTTTTACCTTAGGTGAAAGCTGGTTCGCAGCTAAGCCCCCGAGTGTGGAGCGGATCCTCACTCGGATTGTTTTTTTAACTTAGGCAAAAACTGGTTCACGGGTAAGCCCCCGAGTGTGGAGCAGATCCTCACTCGGATTGTATTTTTAACTTAGGCAAAAACTTGTTCGCAGCTAAGCTTTCTCCTCTCTCTATACCCACTGGAGGTGTGTTAGTTTCCGAATGGAGTTAGTCACCTGAGTGAAACACGACCATAGGCCGAACTAGATGATATATGAGGAAAGTAGTACTTTTATTCATCTAAGTTCATTCGGACTAACTGTTACAAAGGAGAAACTTTTATTCTAGGTGTAAAACTTGCGGAGCAGATCTGCGTTCCAAGCTCTGGGCTCTTCTATTCCTCTGGTGAAGTTATAGAGTCTGTACGCTCCATTATGTAGGACTTCGATATGGCGAATGGCCCTTCCCAGGGGGGTGCCAGCTTGTGAGGTTTCTGTTGATCCACTCGAAGGACCAGGTTTCCTTCCGGGAAGGCACATCCTCTGACGTGTCTGTCATGGTAGCGACGCAAGTCTTGTTCATACAACATTGATTGTATAAGTGCTAGCTCATGTTCCTCCTCCAAAAAGTCTAAGCCATCCTGTCTTGCCTCTTCAGCTTCAACCTCCGAGTAAAGATCCACTCGGAGAGAATTGTGGAGCAGATCACTCGGCAAGACTGCTTCTGACCCATACACCATAAAGAATGGGGTGCGATTGGTAGATTGATTCGGGGTCTTCCGCAGGCCCCAAAGGACTGATGGTAGGTCTGTCACCCAGGCCCCCGCCGCGTGAGTTAGGTCGCGCATGAGGCGAGGTTTCAATCCTTGGAGTATGAGCCCATTTGCTCGCTCGGCTTGCCCATTTGACTGCGGTTGTGCCACGGAGGCATAATCGACTCGAGTGCCTTGGGTGTAGCAAAACTCATGAAACTCGTTCGAGTAGAAGATAGACCCGTTGTCGGTAATGATGCTATGCGGGACTCCGAATCTGAAGACTACCTCCTTGATGAACTGAATGGAAGTGGCCGAGTCCAACTTCCTTATTGGCTTGGCCTCTATCCACTTGGTGAATTTGTCCACTGCCACCAACAGATGTGTGAAACCACTCGTCCCGGTCCGCAGCGGGCCAATCATATCGAGTCCCCAAATGGTAAATGGCCAAGTGAGGGGAATAGTTTTTAGAGCGGACGCCGGCTTGTGTGATTGGTTTGAGTAAAATTGGCATCCGACACATTGGTCCACTATATCGCGAGCGGCATCATTGGCTCGGGGCCAATAGAACCCAGCTCTGAATGCTTTGGCGACCAGTGTCTGAGAGGACGCGTGGTGCCCACACGTTCCCGAGTGAATCGCATGAAGAATTTGCTACCCTTCTTCTGGCGATATGCATCGTTGTGTGACTCCGGTCATGCTTTTCTTGTACAACTGATCTCCCATGACGGTGAAGGCCTTGGATCGACGGACGATCTAATGGGCCTCATCCTCATCCTCTGGGAGCTCCTGCCTGAGCAGGTACGCCAGGTATGGCTCAGTCCACTCGGGCGTGATGACAAGGGTTTCTTGAACCAGGTTAATTACTGCAGGGACGTCTACTTCAGTCAGATTGGAAGGACCGACTGGTTGCGGGGGCTCCTCCACAAAAGGATCTTCCTTGATTGTGGGCGAGTGTAGGTGTTCGAGGAACACATTCTTGGGCACTATCTTCTGGGTCAAACCCATCTTGGCCAAATCATCAGCTGCTTGATTCTTGAGGCATGGCATATGATGGAGTTCCAGACCTTCAAAGTGTTTCTCCAGCTTTCTGACGGCGTTGTAGTAGCCAGTCATCACTGGGCTGCGGATATCCCATTCTTTCATGACATGGTTGACCACCAGATCCGAGTCACCATAGACCATCAGTCGGCAAATTCCCAGAGAAATTGCCATTTGCAGCCCATACAGGAGACCTTTGTATTCGACTTCGTTGTTGGAGGAGTCAAAGTGAATCTGAAGCACATAACTAAGTCGGTCGCCTTTAGGTGACACCAAGACCACTCCGGCCCCGGAGCCGTGGAGCATCTTGGAGCCGTCGAAGAACATCGTCCAGTGTTCAGGAACACCTGGGACAGGTTGTTCCTTCTCGATCCACTCGACAAGGAAATCTACTAGGGCTTGTGACTTGATGGCCTTCTTGGCTTCAAACTTGATGTACAGCGGAAGGAGCTCAACGGCCCACTTAGCCACTCGGCCAGTGGCGTCTTTATTGTTCATAATCTCAGATCACTTATCACCATGACCGAGTGTTATTGAAAGTAATGCGCCATCTTCTTAGCAGTTGAAAGTAATGAGACGACCATAAGGGCAACTCCAACGCATGACCCCAAACGGACGTCCGTTTTGTCCGGATTTCGTCCATTTAGGGGTGACAATGGGGCCGCGTCCGCCCAGATTTCTGCATCTGCCATCCATGCGCCCAACGCGCGGCCGCATCTTAGCCGCATCTCGTTCGCATACATTTTTTTTGACACATTTCCTATTATTTTCATCATCGATTTTTTCCATACGTTGGAGTACATTCATCAAATCTTGACTAGAATAGTAAGACCAAAGAAAACAAGACTCACAAGAAGACATTTCAAAATATGTCCAACTTTCATAACTGCTCCCGCAAGCTGGATTTGTATCATCTTGATGCCTTCATTGTTGATTTGCGGAGTCTCGATCTTGCATTCTTCTTTCTTCATCGAGTCTAAAAAAGTAGACGTTGCTTCTTCACATCTAGTCTCATCTCTAGCCTCGATTCTAGCAACAAGTGCATGAACATCTATCAAATTTTGTTCTATCAATAGACCGATCTATTATTCTTCCCAATACCAAAAGTTGCATCCTTCCTACACAATAAAAGTTTGAGTATAAGAAAAATTCACCGAATCCGGGAGCACAACCGAAGCAAACTAGCACATACCGCATTGTTTTTGCACTTGACGAACACCCATCCGGGAAGTTTCGGCGTTGTAGACATGCGGCGCATGACCTTGCGTGGATAGTTATCGCACTTTATGAGCGGCAACAATGCGCCGATGAGCCTTCGGGCCAGCACCGAGCCCGGACGACGGCTGTTGCTGTATTTGTCGGTGAACTGGCGACGGGGTAGATACGAGTGGCTGGAGGCGGAGTTAATACCTGCATGTGTCTTGGGGGCATTGCCGGGGCTGCGTGGTCTGGTACCCAACAAGTTCATGGCACGGCGCGGTCTCTGGTAGCCGGGTGAGCTCAAATCCGGCCGGATCCGCTCCAAATACGACCGTCGGATGCGCTGAAATCAGGCGGCTGGGGTTGGATAGCTCGGGGTGTCGAGAAGATGGGGGCTGCAACAAGGGTAGGGGCGAGTGCGCGGTCGTGCTGGACAGTGACACGGCCGAGAAAAATGACAGCAGTGTCGAATAGGGACGAGAGGGGAGTGGGACGGGGGTGCGGCTAGAGTGGGGGAGGGGAATAGAAAAAGGGGCGCATGTGTCCCCGACGGGCGGGCCAGGGGAAGACATGGGCACGTGCTACTTCTTGAGCTTGCATTGGATTTTCCCTTGAAGAGGAAAGGGTGATGTAGCAAAGTAGAGATAAGTATTTCCCTCAGTTAAGAACCAAGGTATCAAATCCGGTAGGATATACAAGCAAGTCCCCAATCTATGCACGTTATCAAACAATCAAACACTTGCACCCAACGCGATAAAGGGGTTGTCAATCCCTTCACGGTCACTTGCAAAGGTGAGATCTGATAGAGATAGATACAAAAGCTTACTAAAACGTAAAACAAAATAAAAGTAAATAAATTGCAGCAAGGTATTTTTGGGTTTTTTGGTTTATAGATCTGAAAATATATGATGGAAAATAGACCCGGGGGCCATAGGTTTCCCTTGAGGCTTCTCTCTTGAAGCCAACTAATACGATGGGTGAACAAACTACTGTCGAGCAATTGATAGAAAAGCGCAAAGTTATGACGATATCCAAGGCAATGATTATGCATATAGGCATCACGTCCGTGTCAAGTAGACCGAAACAATTCTGCATCTACTACTATTACTCCACACATCAATCGCTATCCAGCATGCATCTAGAGTATTAAGTTCATAAAGAACGGAGTAACGCCTTAAGTAAGATGACATAATGTAGAAGGATAAACTCAAGCAATATGATGAAAACCCCATCTTTTTACCCTTGATGGCAACAATACAATACGTGCCTCGCTACCCCTACTTTGTCACTGGGTAAGGACACCGCAAGATTGAACCCAAAACTAAGCACCTCTCCCATTGCAAGAAGAACCAATCTAGTTGGCCAAACCAAACCGATAATTCAAAGAGAAATACAAAGATATCAAATCATGCATATAAGAATTCAGAGAAGATTCAAATAATATTCATAGATAAACTGATCATAAATCCATAATTCATCGGATCTCGACAAACACACCGCAAAAGAATATTACATCGGATAGATCTCCAAGAACATCAAGGAGAACATGGTATTGAGAATCAAAGAGAGAGAAGAAGCCATCTAGCTACTAGCTATGGACCCGTAGGTCTGAGGTAAAGTAATCACGCTTCATCGGAAGGGCAATAGAGTTGATGTAGAAGCCCTCCGTGATCGAATCCCCCTCCGGCTGGGTGCTGGAAAAGGCCCCAAGTTGGGATCTCACGGGTACAGAAGGTTATGACGACGGAAAAGTATTTTGGTGGACGCTTCTAGTCGTTTGGGAATATTTGGGAATTTATAGAGGAAGAATTAGGGTTAGGAGAGCTCCGAGGGGCCCACAAGCCCTCAGGGTGCCCCCCTAGGGCGCACCCCCTAGCTTGTGGAGTCCTCGAGACTCCCCTGCCTTCAACTCCAAGTTTGCTGGGTGTCTTCTGGTCCAAGAAAAATCATCGCGAAAGTTTTATTCCGTTTGGACTCCGTTTGATATTCCTTTTCTGTAAAACTCAAAAACAAGGAAAAAACAGAAACTGTCACTGGGCTCTAGGTTAATAAGTTAGTCCCAAAAATAATATAAAATAGCATATTAATGCATATAAAACATCCAAAACAGATAATATAATAGCATAGAATAATAAAAAATTATAGATACGTTGGAGACATATCAAGCATCCCCAAGCTTAATTCCTGCTCGTCCTCGAGTAGGTAAATGATAAAAACAGAATTTTTGATGTGGAATGCTACCTAACATATTTATCCATGTAATTTTGTTTATTGTGGCATGAATATTCAGATCCATAAGATTCAAAACAAAAGTTTAATATTGACATAAAAACAATAATACTTCAAGCATACTAATAAAGCAATCATGTCTTCTCAAAATAACATGGCCAAAGAAAGTTATCCCTACAAAATCATATAATATGGCTATGCTCCATCTTCATCACACAATGTATTAAATCATGCACAACCCCGATGACAAGCCAAGCAATTGTTTCATACTTTTGATGTTCTCAAACTTTTTCAACTTTCACGCAATACATGAGCGTGAGCCATGGATATAGCACTATAGGTGGAATAGAATATGGTGGTTGTGGAGAAGACAAAAAGAAGGAGATAGTCTCACATCAACTAGGCGTATCAACGGGCTATGGAGATGCCCATCAATAGATATCAATGTGAGTGAGTAGGGATTGCCATGCAACGGATGCACTAGAGCTATAAGTTTATGAAAGCTCAAAAAGAAACTAAGTGGGTGTGCATCCAACTCGCTTGCTCACGAAGCCCTAGGGAAATTTGAGGAAGCCCATCATTGGAATATACAAGCCAAGTTCTATAATGAAAAATTCCCACTAGTATATGAAAGTGACAACATAGGAGACTCTCTATCATGAAGATCATGGTGCTACTTTGAAGCACAAGTGTGGTAAAAGGATAGTAGCATTGCCCCTTCTCTCTTTTCTCTCATTTTTTCTTTTTTTATTTGGGCTTCTTTGGCCTCTTTTATTTTTGTAAAAGTCCGGAGACTCATCCCAACTTGTGAGGGAATCATAGCTTCCATCATCCTTTCCTCACATGGGACAATGCTCTAATAATGATGATCATCACACTTTTATTTCCTTACAACTCAAGAATTACAACTCGATACTGTAACAAAATATGACTCTATATGAATGCCTCCGGCGGTCACTACTAGAAAAAAGGCTATAGCTAATATGGACATTAATGGCGCACCACGTATGTGGTGCGCCACTGCTATATGGCAGTGGTGCACCAGATATAGGTACGCCATTAGTGGCCATATCACTAATGGCGCACCACACCCACGGTGCGCCACTACTAACAATTTTTTTTTTCAAAACTAGTAATGGCGCACCAGTGCGCCATTACTAGTTTTAACTAGTAATGGCGCACCACACCCTCTGTGCGCCACTACTAACAATTTTTTTTATTTTTTTTTCAAAACTAGTAATGGCGCACCTGGGGATAGTGCGCCATTACTAGTTTTAACTAGTAATGGCGCACCACACCCACGGTGCGCCACTACTAATAAATTTTTTTAATTTTTTTTTCAAAACTAGTAATGGCGCACCATACACCAGGTGCGCCATTAGTAACCCTGGTTACCAATGGCGCATTCTTAGGAGGTGCGCCATTGGTAACCTGAGAGCAGCTAGATATTTTGGACAGCCACCTACCACACTCACTTTCCCCACTTCATTCTCTCCATCTCTACCAAGCTTGGTCTCGGCTGCCTCCTCCTCCTCACCTCATTTGCACCATAGATTCACCCAAATTAAGTGGTTAAATTTCCTTTTTTTGATAGGTAAGTAAGGGGAAAGATTTCTTTATGTTCTAGATCTACTTTTTTCTCCCTCCAACAACATGCACACTTTTTATGGCCTAGATCTACGTATGTTTGTGGTGTTGCATATGTTTGTGTTTGGAGGTACCGGTATTTGAAATGCGATAGTTGCCAATATTTTGCCGGAATGTTGATTCATTTCCGTTTCGGCGAGAATTTGGCACTATGCATTCTTTTTGGTCCTATTTTTAGGCAAAGTCATGCCAAAATTTTTTTTGGTTCTAAAATATCGTTTTGCTCTACCCCGCAGGCGACCATGGTCCGCACGATGACCGAAGGCATCATGAATAGGTTTTTGAGCTCCGCGAAGGCCGAGATGCTTCAAAAGAACGAGACGGAGATAAGATGTCCGTGTCGAAGATGCAAGCTGAGGAGTCTTATGGACCCGGATTCCAGACAGGTGCGGGACCACCTGCTCATGCGTGGTTTCATGGATGGCTATTGGTGGCAAGGTGATGAAGATGATTATGAAGTCGTCCATGGGGTCCCGGCAAGAAATAAGGAAGGGCAGCAAGACAATAGCGGCGAGGGCGGGCGAGAAGACGAAGAATCTCCAGGACATGATCACGAAGTAGATGCAGGACACAGTCATCATGTAGAAGATGCCGGACATGATGATGAGGAAGATCAAGACGAAGGGCATGATCATGAAGATGAAGATGCCGGAGCAGACGACGATGGACCATCGATGGGCTGGGTGTAGGACCCTCATATTCAAGAGCTGCTTCTCAAGCAGACGGGTAACGCAAGAGCTGCCGCCTGAGAGAAAGCCAAGATGGATCAACTGGAGATAGACGCAGTTACTCCATTGTATGAAGGATGCAGGCCCGAGGATACCCGCCTGAAAGTAACGCTCATGGCTCTGGAGATGAAGGTAAAACACAAAATGACCGACGCATGCTTCGACGAGAACATGTCATTCTGGCACGAACGTCTTCCCAAGGGGAACAAGTGCCCAACCAGTTTCGAGGAGGCGAAGAAAATCATGTGTCCTCTAGATTTACCGCACGTGAAATACCATGTGTGCATGAATGATTACATCATTTATCGGGACGAGCACGCGGAGTCTACCATATGTCCGGTGTGCGGCGTCACTCGATACAAGAAGAGGAAGAAAGCTCCTCGAAAAGTGGTGTGGTACTTTTCGATCACCCCTCGTCTGCAGCGGTATTTCGTGGACCCTAAGCTAGCAAAGCTCCTGCATTGGCACACGGATAGGGAGGAGAAGAAGCGAGAAGATGACGGAAATTATCCGGAGATAAATAAAAAAGACAAGATGCTGAGTCACCCTAAGGATGCGAGCCAGTGGCAAGTGTTGAACTTCGAACACCCAGAATTTGGGGACGATCCAAAGAACATCGTGCTGGGCGCGAGCACCGATGGAGTCAATCCGTTTGGCAGCCAGAGAAGCACACATAGCACCTGGCCTGTGTTTGTGTGGATGTACAACCTTCCCCCCTGGTTGTGCATGAAGAGGAAGTACATTCACATGAGTATGCTAATTGAAGGGCCGAAACAACCAGGGAACGACATCAATCTGTATCTGGGGCTGCTGAAAGAGGAGCTAGACACGCTGTGGAAAACGCCAGCCAATACGTGGGACGCCGCAGTGAAAGAATATTTCCCTATGAGAGCCGCACTGCTCACGACGGTGCACGACTATCTCGGTTACAGATATGTTGCAGGGCAGGTGGTCCACGCATTTTGTGCATGCGTCAGGTGCATGGATGACACAACGTATCGCCAGCTAGATAGAGATCCCGGGTCTTCAAAAACCGTGTTCATGGGACATCGAAGGTGGCTTCGCGACGATGACGCATGGAGAAAACGCAAGGATCTGTTCGATGGTGAAACCGAACCCCGAAGACGCCCGCGTACGAGGAGCGGCGAGGAAATAGACGAGCTGTTGAAAAATTGGAAAAAGTGCCCACCGCCGGGAAAGAAGCAAAAGGCGCCAGAGCCGCTGCTGAAGGTATGGAAAACAAGGTCTGTTTTCTGGGACTTGTCGTACTGGAAGATCCTCCATGTGCCTCATAGCCTTGATGTCATGCATATCACGAAGAACGTGTGCGAGAGTCTGCTTGGTACCCTGCTCTACATGCCAGAGAGGACCAAAGATGGGCCAAAAGCAAGGGCAGATTTGCAATCAATGGGCATTAGGGAGGAGCTTCACGCAAAACGCCCTAATGATGATGATGATGATGATGATGAGGCGAAGGACACGGAAAGTCGTCGCAAAGGCAAAAAGGCCAAGAAGATCGAATATGACTGCCCTCCCGCGTGCTTCACTCTAAGTCAGGAGGAGATCGAGCAGTTTTTCACCTGCCTCATAGGAGTAAAACTTCCTTACGGTTATGCGGGGAAGATAAGCAGATACCTAGACTCAGCGAAGCAGAAGTTCAGTGGGATGAAGTCTCACGACTGTCACGTGCTGATGACGCAGATACTTCCAGTTGCAATCCGTGGGATCATGGATGCGCACATCCGTGAAACGCTATTTGGCCCATGCAACTTTTTCGACGTCATCTCTCGGAAGTCGGTTGGCGTGAGGCAACTCAGAAGGCTACAGGAAGAGATCGTGGTGATACTATGCGAGCTTGAGATGTACTTCCCGCCCGCATTCTTCGACGTTATGGTGCATCTGCTGGTCCATATCGTGGAGGATATCATCCAACTCGGGCCGACGTTCCTGCACAGCATGATGCCGTTCGAAAGGATGAATGGTGTCATCAATGGATACGTTCGCAACAGGGCACGTCCAGATGGAAGCATAGCCAAGGGCTTTCTGACCGAAGAGTGCATCTCCTACTGCACGAATTATCTAGGCATCGAGAACCCCGTTGGTCTGCCCGTCAATAGGCACCTCGGCAGGCTCGTTGGATGGGTTCACCGCGAGGGTCGCCGCGAAATGCATGTCGACTTCAAGGGTCGACTCGCCGACTTTGAAAGAGCAAACCTAGTCGCGCTACAACACATAGACGTGGTCGATCCTTGGGTGGTAGAGCACAAAACCTTTATTGAGAAGACGTACAATGACCGAGGCCAACAGAGGACGGACGGAGATATAATCAAAGAGCACAACTCATGTTTCACGCGTTGGTTCAAGGACAAGCTTCTGTCGTACCCTTTACATGAGGATTCTTCCGCGGAAGAAAAACTCATATTCGCCTTGTCACAGGGCGCCGAGCACAACCTGATGACCTATGAGGCGTACGATATCAACGGCTACACATTCTACACCGAGGAAAAGGACATGAAGAGTGATTATCAGAACTCCAGGGTAATGATGGAATCCTACACCGGTAACGACAAGGACAGATACTACAGAAGGATCGAGGAGATCTGGGAGCTGAGCTACGCTGGAGAGAAGGTCCCGATGTTCCGTGTCAGATGGGCCAAGAGCGTCCTAAAAGAAGACCGGTATTTCACCACCATGGTTATACCCGAAGCCAAATCCAAGACCGCGGGCGCAAATGTCACCGCGAAAAATGAGCCATGGGTACTGGCTTCCCAAGTGGACCAATGCTTCTTCATTACCGACCCGTCAAAGCCAAGTCGTGTTGTCGTGAGGAGAGGCAAAAGGAACATCATCGGAATGGATGGAGTCACCAATGAGCAAGACTTCGACAAGTACGGCGATCCGAAGATGGAAGATGACGACGACGATGAAGTACCATACACCACAAGAAGAAGCAGGACCACCCTACCTAAAGGACGTCCGTTCAAGAGAAGAACTCCATTTGCGAAAAAGAAGGGTAAGAAGATTGTGAAAAGATAGCTAAGATCGAATCACGACGTGTCGGCCGCGTGTGTGTGTCAGTGGCAAGCTCAATTATTACATGCAACTAAGTTGAAGTATGGAAATGGCATTTCTTCTGTTCTAGTCCTCTATCCAGTAACCTCTTTTGTTCAAAACAGTGGGGATTAATGTTGTCTGTACTTACCTTCCTTTTGTAACTTCTCCATCACCAAGTTGAAGTATCGACCACACCTTCTTCTTGGATTTGTAATTTTTGTTCTTCTCCCTCTTGTTTTGTTGCAAATCATCATTTACAGGCACCTTGGGCTTCTTTGTGTTTTCTTCTGGTATTTTAATTGTTTTACCAATTCACAAATGTTTTGCAATGCAAGTATTTGAAAATTAGTAATAACTACTTATATCGTAACATTTTAAAATTTATGGTCATTTTCTAAAAAATTATTACATGCAACTAAAAATCCAAAAAAAAAGTTAGTAATGGCGCACCAGGAGAAGGTGCGCCATTGCTATCACGGTGTTTATGGCGCATCTCTAAAAGGTGCACCATTGCTAACCCTCCCCCCACTAAAAGATCCCAAATCCTCCCCAATCTCACACCTCTCTCCCCGGCTGCCCCCGACCTGCGCCCCCGACCTGCGCTGCCGCCCCGACCCACTGCGCCGCCGCCCTGCCTCCTCGGGTCCCCCCTCCCCACTTGCCCCCTCGCGCTTCCCCTCGCCCTCTCTGCCTTCTCCTCTCACCCAGATCCGCATCGGCAACCTGCGTGCGACGCGCCCGTCGCCGGCCACCTCGCACCGCCATGGCAACCGTCGACCTCGTGCCACACCGACGTGCCCAAGCACTCCACCTCCCTCGACTACGTCTCCGCGGACAAGCTGCAGGACGCCGGATGCCCCCGCGACGCCTTCCCCGCCACCGGCTTCCTCCTCGGCCCGACGGACTTCGTCGACAGCTCTCCCCCGAGCCTGCTTTGCTCACCTGCAGGTCACGGTGAGCTCCTTAAGGTTTGCCCTCCACTTCCCATCCCTTCCCTTCCTCATCTCGTTTCCTTCCCTTCCCTGCTCTCTTCTCTGACCCCCATCTCATCTTGTTCCTTTAGAAGCAAGTTCTATTCTCTGTTGGAAGCAATGGTGATAGGAACAAAAAAATTGTTCATTGGAAGCTAACACTATTATATTTTGGAAGCAATGTGGTAAAAATATGTATTCGTCACTTGGAAGCAATATAATGCTCCTACAAACAATTCCCTGTTTGTTCGGAGCATCTTTACTAGTTTCAAAACAAAATACTAGATTGAAGCAATGTGAAGCAGCCTCCATCACAAGCAAAAATTTCTTTGTAGGAAGCAAAAATAAGTTGCACAGGATTAGATTTTGCAGCAATCAGTAACAAAAATTTCTTCATATGAATGCAAAATTGATAATTTTGGAAACAATGTAATGCTTAAGGAATCCCATTTCCCTAGAGTTTTTATTACGTTCCTTAAATCCGAAACAATGTAATGCTTAAGGACCTCCATTGCCTTGGATTGAGTCTCCTCCACCTGTGCTTCCAAGAGTAAGCCTGCATGAATTGCCTGGGCAGCAGAAAATACCTGCAAAGGATGCCCTGGTTCCAATGCTCTCTTCTGATGTTCCAATGCTGGCAGCTTCTGATTCCAATGCTGGCAGCTTCTGATTCCAATGCTGGCAGCTTCTGATGTGAAATGACCCCTTTCTCCTGAAATGTTGATTAATTTCTGTTTCGGTTGAGAATGGGGCACTCCTAGGTCAAGAAAATTAGCAAAGGTCATGCCCAATTTTCTTGACCTAGAAGGTGCCTGATTCTCAACCGAAACGGAAATACAGCGGCATTTGAATGATGCAAAAATACAGCGGCATTTGACCTAGAAGGTGCCCGCTCCTTGTAGTTGCAAATTCGAAGGATGGGTGGGTTATAAGGATTCTTCTAGGGAGGCTCTAATGCTGCATTTGCATAGTTGGAACTATGCATAAATAATGCATGTGAAAGTGATTCTATTGGACCGCCACAGTAGAAAATTTGCTGGAAATAGAAAGTTGGATGCATCTGTTACTGCTGTTTTTGTGCTTCTGTTTTACTCCAAAATCCAAATAAATGTTTGCATTAGATGCTAGACAAAATGATATGCTTTTAAGTCACATAGAACCGTATCCTTGCTCCACACAAGTGACTCATGGCAGAGTTATAGTTCCTCCTGTATTAACTGTAATTTTTCTACAGCAACTTTCAAGTTTCAGTTTCTTTCCTAGAGCAATAGTTCAGAACTTTCACACTACTGCAGCTCTACTACCTCAGTTTCAAGCTAACCTAAAAGAATCAACTACTCTTATGCTTAAAAAAATGAGAACTTGTGTAGTAAATTACAGGATATCTATATGCATGGTGCATTGCTATACTGCAAATTCATAAGCAACAAAAATATGCCTACAGCAAGAGCAATAGTGCACTTAGTAGGATAGAAAATATATAACCTGCAATAGTGCACTTAGTAGGATAGCAATAGTGCACTTGGAACAATCTTTTGGGTAAAGGGGTGTTTATAACCTGTAATGTGAAAATATATAGGATAGAAGAATAGATACTACCCTGATCTCATCCAATAACTCTAGTAGCCTTTTTTCCTATTTAGAGCAAACATGGCCGACAACGATGAGGCCGGCGGTTCGGGCAAGCAATTCTGGGAGCTGTCCCAGGAGATGGAGGAAGAACCTCACCGCTATGAGGACGCCGCGGAAGACACCGATCCTGACTACACAACCCCTAGTGGCGTCGGGGATGACACCACTGATGGTGCCGCCAGGGATGCCACCACTGATGATGGCAGCGCACGCAAAGATGGCAGTCAACCAAAGAGGCAACGGAAGGACCGGCGCCCGAACGTGCTCGGCACCGTCAAGGAGGAATTTACTGAAGTGTCCTCCAGTGGGCATCCAACTGCGCCCAAAGAATTAGTCAGTGGGTACGCGGGACAACTCGGGTGCATTCTCCGGAGCACCGTCTCGATCAACACCGAGAACCTAAGGCATCGTGACCGAGGGAATTTGCGCAACCTCCTCTTCATGAAGCTGCACGAACGATACAAGTTCCCCGGTGACTTCGCAAACACACGCCTCTCAGGGAATAAAGTGAACAGTGCCGCCCTCACGAAGATGAGCACGACCCTGGCTACTTGGAGAGCCGCGGTGAAGAGAAGGATTCTAAGTGGTGATAGTTATGAGAAGATCAAGGAGACAAATCCTTCGATCAGCGAAGCTGACTACCAGGAGTTCAAGATCAAGTGTGAGAGCAACGCATCCGCGGAATCAAGTCAGTGCGGGAAAGATATGCGGGACTTGAACTTAGGGGTCCACAAATTCGGTCCCGGCGGTTACAGAGTGGTGGAACCTATATGGGACAAGGAGGACGCGGAGCGTACTGAGCAAGGCCTACCGCCCCTCTTCGATAAATACCATGAAATGCAGACCAGGAACTATGTCAGGGGCCGGTACAAGGTGGACCCGGTAACAAAGGAGCTTACCACGGATCCGAAGACCAAGGCGCTTGAGCTTGTTCTGGTAAGGAATACACCCCCGCGTAATTACCTCCATATGGTTGCATTCTAATTAATGAAGCCAAATTTCTAAATGGTTCACGTTCCTTCCGCAGGAAACTGAAAGCAGTAGCACGGGGTCTCAGAGCTCCCCGTCTGTCCCTTGGGACAGCACTTTAAATAGGGCATTGAACGTAATGAAACACAAGGATAAGTTCAATAAGCCATCGTCAGCTGGTCGTGTGGCCGGCAAAGGCTTGTCCATGAAATGGTCGGAATACTATAAGGCTGGGTGAAAGGAGAGAAAGACCAGCTCGGAAAGCCAGGAGCGCGAGGTTAAAGAACTCAAGGCACAAGTGGCGTGGATTCCGGAGATAGTCCAAGAGCAAGTGCGAGACCAACTGGGAGCGACGATCACCGCCATTATTCCTACCTTGCTTGAGGGGCTGCAGGCATGGATTGCGGGCGGCCAACAGGGGCCGCCCCCGATTCCCAGCTTCACGGGCAGCAACTCGCACAACGCGCCGGCGCCATTGGTGTCTCCGGCGGAGGCCACATTGGTGTCTCCGACGTCGGCGCCAGCATTGGAGCTTAATGCACCCGGGTGTGGGAAGAATACGCCGGCCGGCACCTCTGCAGCAAGCGGCCCCCCCGTCACTTGCACGCCCGCCGTTGGCGGTGCCTCGACATTAGCCGAGCTCGACGCCATCACGGTAACTAAGCCTCGGCTGATGACTTCATCTCCTTGCCTTTGATTGGGCATCCCTGACGCCCTACATGTTTTCGCAGGGCGCCGCCGACGTTCCATGCACTCTCCTGCACTTCGTGGATGGCGAGTTGATCGATGTCGCCAAGGCCAGAATCGTTCAACCGGGCAACCGCGTGTTCCACGGTAATCTGATGCCACCCACCGTGTATAGGGTTCAACTGGTTCAGGTGCTGCGGGGCTGCGACGACTTGTTACCTCCGTTTTGACCCCCTGGGGCCGACGAAGATGATGTGATGACCCTCAGCGCCTGCTTAAGCTGGCCCCTGCTTTGGCCGAAGAGCCAGATTCGTTTGGGGGCGGGGGACACCACCCCATAGACAACACCGCCAGTCGTGCCGGCGCCAAGCCATGGCAAGACCGCCGCAACGCTACCGCCGTCAGCTGATCCGGACATGCATATGGCACAGGATCCGGATGACGACGACGGTACATTTTCCAACGTTGATAAGTACTTCAACGAACATGGGTACGGTGACGAATTCTTGGGGCCTCCTTCTCAAGAACTCAACCCTGCAAAAGACGATCGCGATCTAGCTGGTACCGCAGAGAAACCCAATTGCAACAGGCGTCGTCTAGCGTTCAGTTCTCAGGAGACACCTCCAGCTGCCGCCTTCACCGAGCCTCAAATAGCCGAGGTGCGAAATATTATCAGCCCCAACACACTCAAGAAGGTGGTCTCTGAGCAGAACTGGATCCCATTACAGCAGAAGAAGCAGAAGGGACGGAAAAGAAAAAATAACAAGGGTGCGAGCCAGCCGGCACCGAGTACGATCCATGCTCAGGACGGGCCACCTTCACCTAAGGATATCTCGAGGAGGGTGCATGTGGCGGGTAGGCCGATGCTACCGACTAATCTGCTCAATGCTGCAACCGGTGCTATGCGGAGTCTGCATGACAGTGTTCTTTCTATGGAGAAGCGGCGTCTCTCCGAGAATGATGTGGCATACCCGGTTTTCGTGGCCAAGGTGCCAGAGGGCAAGGGCTTTGTCGATAGCACCATCGGGCTTATGATCGTCCTGCGGTTTGATGACATCTTCGCTATGTTTAACCTTCATCCGCTGCACTACACCTTCATTCGGCTATTTTCGCTCAGTATGGAGATGCGGATCATTAGAGACAAGACCCCGGACATCGTGATAGTCGACCCCTTCTACATGCGTGCCAGGATCTTGGGTAGCGCTGAGGACCGGCAAGTCGTGAGTTCATACCTCGAAGGCGTCATTCTGGCGAACCCAGATAAGGATAACTTCCTCGTGCCTTACTTTTCCGAGTAAGTCATCCCCTCACCGCCCCGTAACATATGATTTCTTAGATTTCGATCATTCTTTTTTTTTCTAACAGTCCGTGTTTTGTGCAGTGACACACATTGCACACTCATCCTCTTAAGCCCGAAATATTCCATGGCCACGTATTTCAACTCGGACCGTCAGTCGAAGAAAGACTACACAAATATCAAGAAAGTTCTTGATGATGCTCTTCCCGGCTACGCCAAATCTGGAGGCACCTTTAGGAGGCCAATTTGTAGGTATGTCAAGCACGTGTTCACCCACGTAACGACGTTCCCCTGCGTCAAGCAGCTGCCTGGCAGTCAGAAGGATGCCTACTACGCCCTCCATCACATGCGGGCGATCGTACGGGACCATAATCACCTTATGCTACCAACTAATCTCAGAGATTGGGCCACATGCTTGTCGGCAATCCAGGACGCGGACATCAGACAAGAATTCTTTCGCATCCAGTCAGAGTTTGCGGAAATCATCTATCAAGATGTCCTTCGTACCTCGGGGCAGTTGTACCTCAAATATCAACCGTCCAACAGTGAAATAGAAACAACGCTACAAATGCAGGCTGACAACGACCGTACATTCATGATCATCACGGAAGACGGCGGCTTCATCCACGCTTCGGTCCCTGAGTCGAGTCGAAAGCATTGATGCTATGTAGTTATGAAATATCGATTAGCTCATGTTGTAATTAAACTTTAATGAACTTGTATGTCTCTTTAGTTTGGACAGTCGTTCAACTTATATGTAATCGATGCTATTTATTAGTAGGACCATGAATCGTGCTATTAATGTGTTGCTTTTCTCTTCCGATCCTTTTGTTGCATACTTATATATTGCTTATATATTATCTGTGAATTGCTACTAACGTTTTGTTTGTCTAGTGCATAGAGATGCCGTCATATGTCGTGTACAAGGGTAAGGTTCCCGGAGTCTACGACGACTGGGAGGAGTGTCAGAGGCAGGTTCACCGTTTCAGCGGTAACAGTTACAAAGGGTACACCACTAGGGCAGAGGCGGAAGCTAGATACGCGCGCTATCTAGCGGGAGAGAGGAGGGAGCGGAGGAGGAACCGGATGAAGACCAGTTTCATCGCGATGATGCTCATCGTGACCGCATCTCTCTTCTATGTGATGGTAGTTTAGATGATCGATAATGACTTTGTAATGTGACGACAAACTCGGCTAATATGATGAACTTTGCTAATGTCTCGAGACCTAAACTTGGCTAATGTTTGAACTTTGTTTGCTATTTCGAATTTGGAGACTAATATGATGAATTCTATTGTGTGATGTTTATATTCTGTGCTGTAACGTATTTTGTAACCTGTGCAAATACCAGAAAAGCAAAAAATAATAATTCCTAATATTCATAGTAGTGGCGCACCATATTGAGCATTAGTGGCGCACCAAGGCTAAATACCAGTGGCGCATTATGGGGCATAGTAATGGCGCACTTGGGGGCATACGTGAAGGTAAATATGGCCCCCTAGGAGGCATAGTAATGGCGCACTGTTGGACATAGTAATGGCGCACTATGTGGTGCGCCACTATTATCTGGGATACTAATGGCGCACCAGAGGTGCGCCATTACTATTTGTTACTAGTGGCGTGTTAATAGTGGCGCACCTATAGTGCGCCATTAATAGCAAAAACTGGTGCGCCACTAACAGCCTTTTTTCTAGTAGTGGGTGTACCGGGATGTGCAATGATCAAGAGAGACATGTATAAAAATATGAACGGTGGCCTTGCCACAAATACTATGTCAACTACATGATCATGCAAAGCAATATGACAATGATGGAGCATGTCATAATAAAACAGAACGGTGGAAGTTGCATGGCAATATATCTTGGAATGGCTATGGAAATGCCATAATAGTAGGTATGGTGGCTGTTTTGAGGAAGGGTATATGGTGGGTGTAGTGCACCGGCGAAAGTTGCGCGGTACTAGAGAGGCTAGCAATGGTGGAAGGGTGAGAGTGCGTATAATCCATGGACTCAACATTAGTCATAAAGAACTCACATACTTATTGCAAAAGTCTATTAGCTATCGAAACAAAGTACTACACACATGCTCCTAGGGGGATAGATTTGTAGGAAAAGACCATCGCTCGTCCCCGACCGCCACTCATAAGGAAGACAATCAATAAATAAATCATACTCCGACTTCATCACATAACGGTTCACCATAAGTGCATGCTACGGGAATCACAAACTTTAACACAAGTATTTCTACCAATCCACAATTACTCACTAGCATGACTCTAATATCACCATCTTTATATCTCAAAACAATCATAAGGAATCAAACTTCTCATAGTAATCAATGCTCTTTATATGAAAGTTTTTATTATATCCCTCTTGGATGCCATCATATTAGGACTAAATTCATAACCTATGCAAATTACCATGCTGTTTAGAGAGACTCTCAAAATAATATAAGTGAAACATGATAGTTCAACAATTTCTATAAAATAAAGCCACCGCCGTGCTCTGAAAAGATATAAGTGAAGCACTAGAGCAAAATTGACTAGCTCAAAAGATATAAGTGAATCACATAGAGTATTCTAATAAATTCACGATTCATGCATGTCCCTCTCAAAAGGTGTGTACAGCAAGGATGATTGTGGTAAACTAAAAATCAAAGACTCATATCATACAAGACGCTCCAAGCAAAACACATATCATGTGGTGAATAAAAATATAGCCTCAAGTAAATTTAGCAATAGACGAAGATGAAAGAGGGGATGCCATCCGGGGCATCCCCAAGCTTAGATGCTTGGTTGTCCTTGAATATTACCTTGGGGTACCATGGGCATCCCCAAGCTTAGGCTCTTGCCAGTCCTCATTCCATAGTCCATCAAATCTTTACCCAAAACTTAAAAACTTCACAACACAAAACTCAACAGAAAACTCATGAGATCCGTTAGTATAAGAAAATAAATCACCACTTTTTGGTACTGTTGTGAACTCATTCTTTATTTATATTGGTGTAATATCTACTGTATTCCAACTTCTCTATGGTTCATACCCCCCGATACTACCCATAGATTCATCAAAATAAGCAAATAACACATAGAAATCAGAATCTATCAAAAACAGAATAGTCTGCGAACATCTGAATTATTCTAATACTTAAGTAACTCCAAAACTTCTGAAAATTAGGAAAACATATGAAATTTGTATATCAATATTTTGTAAAAAATTCAGGGTTTTTCCAAGCTCCAGTGAATTTAAACAATTCTGTTACTGGACGCAAAAGTTTCTGTTTTTCAGCAAGATCAAATCAACTATCACCGTAAGCCATCCCAAAGGTCTTACTTGACTCAAACACTAATTAAAACACCAAAACACAATTACTACAGAGGTAATAATGTGTATTTTCATAAAACATAAAATAAAATTATTGGGTTGTCTCCCAACAAGCACTTTTCTTTAAAGCCTTTTAGCTAGGCGTTGATAATTTTAATGATGCTCACATGAAAGATAGCAATTAAAACACGAAAAGAGCATCATGTAGCATGTGAAAAACAAGTTTAAGTCTAACATACTTTATATGCACAGGCATTTTATAGGTAAAAGATTTATCAATACAAGCAAAAACTAGCATATGCAAGGGAGAAGAAAGAAACAATAGCAATCTCATCATAACAAGAGGTAATTTAGTAACATGAAAATTTCTACAACCATATTTTCCTCTTTCATAATAATTACATGTGGGATCATCTTCAAATTCAACAATATAGCTATCACATAACATATTCTCTACATGATCCACATGCACGCAAAGTTGAAACTCTTCCAAAATAGCGGGATTAACATAGAATAAAGTCATTACTTCTCCAAGCCCACTTTTATAAAAAAAAATCATAAGATTGATCATACTCCAAAGTAGTGGGATCATTATTACCTAGAGTTGACACTATTCCAAACCCACTTTCAATATTATTGCAAACATTATTATCATGAGGCTTAAATAAATTTTCAAGATCATAAGAAGCATTATCACCCCAATCATGATCATTGCAACAAGTAGTGGACATAGCAAAATTAGCATCCCCAAGCTTAGGGTTTTGCATATTATTAGGACAATTGACATTAATAGAATTTATAATAACATCATTGCAATCATGCTTTTCATTCAAGGAGCTATCATGAATCACTTCATAAATTTCATCACAATTTTCAGATTCACGAATTTCAAGCAAAACTTCATAAAGATAATCTAGTGCACTCAACTCACTAGCAATTGGTTCATCATAATTGGATCTCTTAAAAAGATTAGCAAGTGGATGAGGATCCATAAACTTTTTGCTTTCTGATTTTCAATAAATACATAATTATTCCAAGCGAACAAGCAAATAAACCAAGTAAGACATAAAAGGCAAACGAAAAGAAGGCAAATAAAAAGGGAAATATTTTTGTGTTTTTCTGAAAACATTTTAGAAGTGGGGGAGAGGAAAACGAGAGGCAAATGGAAAATAATGTAATGCAAGAGATGAGAGTTTATGGTGGGTACTTGGTAGGCTTGATGTAGATCTCCCCGGCAACGGCGCCAGAAATTCTTCCTGCTACTTCTTGAAATTGCGTTGGTTTTTCCTTGAAGAGGAAAGGGTGATGCAGCAAAGTAGAGATAAGTATTTCCCTCAGTTAAGAACCAGGGTATCAAATCCGGTAGGAGATACAAGCAAGTCCCCAATCTATGCACCTGTACAAACAATCAAACACTTGCACCCAACGCGATAAAAGGGGTTGTCAATCCCTTCACGGTCACTTGCAAAGGTGAGATCTGATAGAGATAGATATAAAAGCTTACTAAAACGTAAAACAAAATAAAAGTAAATAAATTGCAGCAAGGTATTTTTGGGTTTTTTGGTTTATAGATCTGAAAATATATGATGGAAAATAGACCCGGGGGCCATAGGTTTCACTAGAGACTTCTCTCTTGAAGGCAAATAATACTGTGGGTGAACAAATTACTGTCGAGCAATTGATAGAAAAGCGCAAAGTTATAACGATATCCAAGGCAATGATTATGCATATAGGCATCACGTCTGTGTCAAGTAGACCGAAACGATTCTGCATCTACTACTATTACTCCACACATCGACCGGTATCCGGCGTGCATCTAGAGTATTAAGTTCATAAAGAATGGAGTAACACCTTAAGTAAAATGACATGATGTAGAAGGATAAACTCAAGCAATATGATGAAAACCCCATCTTTTTACCCTTGATGGCAACAATACATTACGTGCCTCGCTACCCCTACTTTGTCACTGGGTGAGGACACCGCAAGATTGAACCCAAAACTAAGCACCTCTCCCATTGCATGAAGAACCAATCTAGTTGGCCAAACCAAACCGATAATTCAAAGAGAAATACAAAGATATCAAATCATGCATATAAGAATTTAGAGAAGATTCAAAAAATATTCATAGATAAAGTGATCATAAATCCATAATTCATCGGATCTCGACAAACACACCGCAAAAGAATATTACATCGGATAGATCTCCAAGAACATCGAGGAGAACGTGGTATTGAGAATCAAAGAGAGAGAAGAAGCCATCTAGCTACTAGCTATGGACCCGTAGGTCTGAGGTAAACTACTCACGCTTCATCGGAAGGGCAATAGAATTGATGTAGAAGCCCTCCGTGACCGAATCCCCCTCCGGCAGGGTGCCGGAAAAGGGCCCAAGATGGGATCTCACGGGTACAGAAGGTTACGACGGCGGAAAAGTATTTTGGTGGACGCTTCTGGTCGTTTGGGAATATTTGGGAATTTATAGAGGAAGAATTAGGGTTAGGAGAGCTCCGAGGGGCCCACAAGCCCTCAGGGCGCGCCCCCCCTAGGGTGCGCCCCCCTGGCTTGTGGAGTCCCCGGGACTCCCCTGCCTTCAACTCCAAGTTTGCTGGGTGTCTTCTGGTCCAAGAAAAATCATCGCGAAAGTTTTATTCCGTATGGACTCCGTTTGATATTCCTTTTCTGTAAAACTCAAAAACAAGGAAAAAACAGAAACTGGCACTGGGCTCTAGGTTAATAAGTTAGTCCCAAAAATAATATAAAATAGCATATTAATGCATATAAAACATCCAAAACAGATAATATAATAGCATGGAACAATCAAAAATTATAGATACGTTGGAGATGTATCGGCACACGACGTGCCCGTCCGCGCGTGTCCGTTCGGCCGCAAACGCGACCCAAAGTTGGGCTGGAAATGGATCGAAAGCGGATGAAAACGAACATCGGTCTGTTTGCTCCCACGCGTTGGGCCTTCTATTCTGTCCATTATCCCCCTAACGGATGCAGCCGGAGTATTTGGGGTCATGTGTTGGAATTGCCCTAATATCGGCGTTCGCCACACGTCGTCCGTCCGTGACGTCTTCTCGCTGTTTCTGGCGTCTTCCTGGCGACTCTGTGCGCGATCTCGTCAGTGATCTCTGCCACTGAATCTCCACCAAAATCATCAATACACACAAATCCGTGCCTTGTTCCTCATCTCTCCTAGCTCGTGCCCAGATCCCAGCCCTCCCGTAGGGAATCCTTGAGAGGCCCATCTAAGTCAGAGTGAAACAGCCAGAATAGGATTAGTGAGGAGTGAGGAATTCAAGATCAGAGAGAGGAGTGAATCTGTGAGAGAACCCATCTCCAGAAGCCCTTCATCTCTACTAGGGGGCGTAGGGCCTTAGGAGTGTGGAGGCGGAGGATTTGGAGGCGTACAGGGGTGCCACCGTCCGGCCGCCCTAGAAGCTCTCAGCTGCAATGGGGGACCTAAAGCATGCATTCCTGGAAGCAGTTGAGGGGAAACTTAGGAACCTACAGCTCTTCGAAGCCGAAAAGAAGGGAATGAGGATTGGAAGAAAGCAGGCATGCTCCTCGCAGGTGAGCAAGCTTCAGGCAGTAGGCAAACTTTTTTCAGAGAGACTAGCTAGAGCAGAACATGTGGGAAAATCGCTGGGAGTTGCTTGGAGCCCTTTCTTTGGTGTAGAATGCAACAATCTTGGGAGGAACATATTTCTTTTTACTTTTCACCAAAAGGCTGATAAGGAGAAGGCTCTAGATGCTGGACCATGGAGTTTTAACAATGATTTATTGGTGATGCAAGATTTTGTGCCTAGTAAAACCAAAGATGATTATGAATTCAGGATAATTCCTATATGGGCTAGAGCTTATGGTATCCCAATGGGGATGATGAGTAGAGAAACAACAGAATTGGTCGGAGAACAAATTGGAGAATTTATTGAAGCAGATCTGGATGTTAATGGTGATTCAATGGGAGTATTTATGCGGATTAAAGTGCGAATAGATTCACGGTCCCAATCATGAGGTTCATTACATCAGTTATCGAAGAAGAAGAACAGGAGCAAGGAAATGAAATGATACTTGGGAGAGATGATGGAGACATAAATAAGAGCAAAAAAAGAGGAAAAGATTATCTCCTTTACATACGAATACCTCCCTGACTTCTGTTATAGTTGTAGCATAATTGGGCATACTGAAAAGTCATGCCCAACTAGATCTAGAAGAACAGGGTCCAGGCAGTTTGGGCCATGATTGCGGGCTATCATGCACAAGGGGAGCTCAAGTGAAGAAAGAAGCAAAAGCTCAAATGATAAAGGTAGATTCTGGCCAAGCAACAGTGCAGGGAGCAAACAAGGCAGTGATGGGCCATCCTGGCGAAGAGATGAACCAAGCAGAGATGAAAACAAAAGACCAAGAATTGGGGAGGAAAAGGAAGTAATAGGCCCGCTCAACTTAAAATAGGAGGAGGACTAGAAACTAGCAGAAGGAAGGAAACTTGATTACAACACCACATGTATCCCAGGTGAATCCTTTCTGGAGAAGAAACAAATACCGGAAGCAGAAGGCAGTAAAACCGAACATAAGGATAATATTACCACAAAAACAAAGCAAGTGTCAGAGGGGCCAAAGATAGATATGCCAACAGAGGAGAAAGAAGGGGCTAAAAAATAAGAAGAAAGCAAAGTCCAGAAGCCAAGGAAAGACACAAAGCAAGGTACTTTCAAGCGATTTGAGAAAAGGGGAAATCGACAATATCATTCATCTGTGATAGAACCAAAGAAGAGGAAGGGTGACACTATGGATGTCGATGAGGAGTTAGAGTTAGCGAAGAAGGCGAAGATGGAGGTTGATGGGGATGCAGAAAAAGAAGAATGCACTAACTCGGAATTTGTGAACGCCGGTCTGCAGGGTTAGCCTGGCGAGTCAAAATGAGAATTTTAGTGTGGAACTACTGGGGATTGGGGAACGGCCCGGCAGTAAGAGGGCTTCTGGATCTCCAGAAGCAGGTGGACCCCGACATCCTTTTATTATCTGAAACCAAGAGGGATGAGAGGAGGATGGAAAGATTTAAATGGATGTTAGGGATGGGGAACATGGTAGTTAAAGATTGTGAAGGGAAGAGTGGGTGATTGGCGTTACTATGGAAGAAAGAAGTAAATCTAGAGTTGCACAACTACTCCAGGTATCACATCGATGCTATAATAGAGGAAAGAGATGGTTTCAAATGGCAATTTATAGGCATCTACGGAGAGCCAGCAAGTGACAAAAGGAAAACATGGAGGTTAATGCACATCCTAAATCAGCAGTTAAACCTCCCATGGTTATGCACTGGCGATTTTAACGAGATCATGTATAATCATGAGAAGAAAGGGGGCCCAGCTAGAGCGCAAAGCCAAATGCAGAATTTTAGAGCAGCTCTAGCGGATTGTGGATTGACAGATTTGGGCTATGTGGGGGACAAATACACATGGCGCAATCAGAGTTGGGATGCTAAATGCTTTGTTAAAGAAAGATTGGATAGAGCAGTGGCGACGAAGAGTTGGTGCACAAGATTCCCTTACTTCAAAGTTTTGAATGGGGACCCATACCACTCAGATCACAGGCCAGTAACCATCCAAACAGAAGAATCTGGGAGAACACATATGCCCAGGAGAAGGATTCACGGCTTCAGGTTTGAAGCTAGATGGTTACAAGAAGAGGAATGTGAGCTCATGGTAAATAATGCTTGGGCCAAAGCTAGCATACAAGAGGAACATAATACCCAGGGGATGTTACGCATGGTAGCAGGAGAGCTAAAGGACTGGGATGCTAATGTTTTAGGCGATCTCGAAAAGCGTATTAAAACCCTTAAGAAAGAACTGGAGGAGGTACGCAGAGGGGACATCAACCAAGAAGGGGTCAGCAGAGAGCACTTATTAATGGAGAAGCTAGACCGTTTGGAACAGCAACAAGATATGCATTGGAAACAACGAGCCCATATTAAGTGGTTACAAGATGGTGACAAGAACACATCCTTCTTTCATGCTTTTGCCTCTGAAAGAAAGAAAAGGAATACCATTAAGAAACTTAAAAGGGTGGGTGATAGTTGGGTGGATGGGCAGGAACATTTGAAAGAGCATATTGCAAACTATTTTTAAAATATATTCTCCTCCATGACGGCAGGAGATAATGGGGAAATTATGCGAGTGGTGCAGCCAAAGGTGACGCCAGAGATGAATGACATGCTATGTGCTGAATATAGAGAAGAGGAGGTGAAAAGAGCCTTAGATAACATCGGTGACTTAAAAGCCCCGGGACCTAATGGTATGCCAGCCATTTTCTTTAAAAGGTTTTGGAAAACAGTGGGGAGCCAGATCACTAAAGAAGTTCTTCACATATTGAGAGGAGGAGATATGCCTGAAGGATGGAACGATACTCTAATAGTGCTTATTCCGAAGAACACCAACCCAATGAGCATAAAGGATCTAAGACCTATAAGTTTGTGCACTGTGGTGTATAAGGTCGTCTCTAAGGTAATCACAAATAGACTCAAAGTAATTCTCCCCGACATCATCTCCCCTAACTAGAGCGCCTTTGTACCCGGGAGACTAATTTCAGATAATATTCTATTGGCATATGAACTAACACATTTCCTACAAAGAAGAAGAAGGGGTTCCGTGGGCTATGCGGCTATCAAACTGGACATGAGCAAAGCCTACGATCGCATTGAATGGAAATTCTTAGAACATATGATGAAAAGATTGGGTTTTGATAGGAATTGGATTAGATTGATAACGAAGTGTGTCTCAACAGTCAAGTACCAAATCAAGGTGAACCAAGATACAACTGATATGATTACACCCCAAAGAGGACTGCGCCAAGGAGATCTACTTTCCCCTTATTTGTTTCTCATCTGTGCTGAGGGGTTCTCCTCTATGTGATATGAAGCTGAGATGAGGGGATCACTAAAAGGAATCAAGGTATGTAGGGCAGCCCCTAGTGTAAGCCATCTGTTCTTTGCGGATGATTCATTACTTCTATTGGAGGCCAGTGTTGAAAGTGCTTGGGAAATTAGTAGAATTCTAAATCTTTATGAAGCTACTTCAGGCCAAGTGATTAATAAAGATAAATCCTCAATACTGTTCAGTGCAAACACAAGGCAAGGGTTGAAGGAAAAAAAATGAAAAGTATTCTGCAAGTTACCTCGCAAGGTCTATCCCCAAGATATCTTGGTGTTCCATCCTATGTGGGTAAGGCCAAAGCAAGAACCTTTGAGTATGTAAAAGAGAGGGTGTGGGAAAAGATCCAACGATGGAAGCAAAAACTCCTATCGAAAGGTGGAAAAGAAATCCTCATTAAAGCGGTAGCACAAGCAATCCCGGTGTATTCCATGGCTTGCTTTGATCTAACCAAGACCCTATGTGAAGAGTTGAGCAATATGATAAATAGATACTGGTGGAGCCAAGTGGATAAAGAGAATCAAATACATTGGGCTAGCTGGGAGAAGATGACGAAGACGAAGAAAGCTGGAGGCTTGGGATTTAGGGATCTCCATGCCTTCAATCTGGCCATGCTTGCAAGACAAGAATGGAGGCTCATTCAAAACCCAACCTCCTTATGTGCACAAGTCATGTCAGCAAGATACTACTCAGACGGCTCAATTCTTCAAGCCAGGCCTAGAAGCGGCATATCCTACACATGGCGCAGTATACTAAAAGGAGTAGATCTGCTCAAGAAGGGGATCATATGGAGAGTAGGCAGTGGTAGCAACATCAATATTTGGTCTGATCCCTGGATTCCAAGAGGAAGTACTAGGAGAGTCATCACACAGAGGGGTGGAAATGCTGCAATTAAAGTAAATGATTTGATTGATCCTACCACAAACAATTGGGATGAAGACTTAGTTAGACAAACCTTTCTCCCTGAAGAAGCAAATATTATTCTACAAATCCCAATTCATACACATGATGATGATTTCATAGCATGGCATTATGATAAAAAAAGGAATATTTTCAGTGAAATCTGCTTATAGAGTTGCTGTAGACACCACGGTTCGCGAATCCATTTTAGGACTAACTTCTTCCTCAAGTGCAGATGAAGATACATGTGGTTTTAATTGGCCAAAGTTGTGGTCGCTTCCCCTCCCCAACAAGTTTCTTCACTTCTTATGGCGCATGTCCACAAATATCTTACCACTGCGCATGAAGCTCCAGCAAAGAGGTATGCATGTTGACACCCGTTGTCCAGTCTGTTTTCGGTTGGATGAGGATGGTGGCCATTGTTTCATTAAGTGTAAGAGGGTTAAGGATGTGTGGAGGAAAGCTCAGTTGGAGCATGTCAGATTACAAATTCTAGCTTGTACTGATGCATTGAGCTGTATGGAGAAAATTTTGAACCTCAATGAAGAAGAAAAAATTAAATCATGCTTGCTTCTCTGGCGATGGTGGCATGAGAGGAATAGAGCAAATGCAGGAAATGAAAATAAACCTTCTGATGAAATATGTCACTCTATTAACTATCTTTGTATGCAATTTTCTAAGGTAAGGCGAGAAGGGAGAATACAAGAGCAACAACAAAAAGAAAGATGGTCCAGACCTCCACCGAAGATCTTGAAAATCAACACTGACGGCGCCTACCTGAAGGAATCAAATTCTGGAGGTTGGGGCTTTGTTATCAGGAACGATTGTGGTACGGTAATAGCAGCTAGTGCAGGAAATTTGGGGCAAGTTTCGAATGCGCTTCATTCGGGGGCAATGGCAATGTTGCATGCCATAAACGCAGCTATCCAGATGGGTTGTCACTGTGTGATAATGGAGACTGACTCTGCAACTTGAGTCAGCAGTGAACAATGAAGACTATGATCTCTCTACATTAGGAGCTATCTTCAAAGATATTAAGTATAAGCTGAGAGTGGGCTTCAATCATGTAACTGTTGTGTCTTGTCTTAGAACTTGTAATGTAGTGGCACACTGTTTAGCAGCGTATGGTACTAAACTAGGAGCTGGCATATGTGAGATTTGGCTCGATGAGTGTCCAAACTTTGTAAATGACGTTGTTGCTGGCGACTTGTCCAGCACTGGTACTTAATGGAATGTTTCGTGTCCTCTTTAAAAAAAAAATATCGGCGTTCGCCCCTAGTTGATAAGAGCACGGATCCGCACGCAGCTATCACGTCCCCGGAGAATGCACACGATATTTCCGAGCCACCATCCATCCATGGGCAGATCGGCCGCAGCCTATCGCGCGCACCATCGATCGACAGGACCACCAGAGGAGAGCAACGAAGCCAGCGGTGCGCCACGAGAAGGAGAGGCCGCGGTGGGCGGACGTGGAGAAGCGGCGGTGACACGAGGCAGCGCCACCCATCCCCATCGTGTGGCCGAGGAGGAGTTCGATCGATCGGCCGCGGCGATGAGAAATCAGACGAGCCGATGCAAGTGGGCGCGCGGGGACCGTGGCTTCGGCCAACCCGTACCCCGTCGCCGGATTGCGCGGCGGGCAGAGGATAAGCCGAGCTGCGTCCGGCCTGCGCTACGTGCCACGGCGCCACCGCTCCGGCCAAAACCCAATCTAGCAATATGCAGGGGAATCTGGAGGACCCGATCTGGACGGACGACGGGATCTATTTCATCTCCTAGCGAGCGCGTCCACGTCCACACGTACGTAGCCCGCCGACATGTGCTTCTGGATCGATCTCGCGTGCGTGCGTGCGTGCGTGCGTGGGTGGGTCGGGATCCAGCACAACTGGCTGCCGGCCTGCTGCTCATCGAGATATCCTCGACTGGTAGTATGCGTACGTATCCTATCGTCGAGACCTACCTGGTGCACTACTCTACGACGTACAGCATGGATGTGCGCTTTTGGCCGTGATATTTTGCCGTCCTAGCTGGCATGCATGCATGCGTGGCCTCCATATCTTGCGCCAATCAGCGGAAACACGAACCTGCATGTGCAATGAGTTGGCGGTGGTTGAGCAACGGGATGGGATGGTTCATGCATTCAGTGGCGGAGCCAGGAATTGAACTGAGGGGGGTCGAAAATAAGCTCTAAATTTTTTTTTGACAGAAAAGAGCAAATGTATTCAACAAAAGAGGTCCAAACAGATTCAATTTGCATATTTCATCAAGTACAACAACAAAATGACTATAAAGAACAAGAACAACAAAATAGAGCTACATTTTGATAAGATGGTATCATACCATTAAGTTGCATCTAAGCTTGGAAGACGAAAGCCCCGAGGAAGATGACCTCTACGGTCGCTGTAGGAATGGAAACGTAGCATAATCTTCTTGTCATCAATTTTGGCAAATATATCTTTCTCAACATAGCAAATCATCAAATCATTGAGCCAATCATCCCCTATCTTGTTCCGAAGAGATGATTTTATAATATTCATCGCCGAGAAATCCCTCTCAACTGATGCTGTTGCCACAGGTAATGTCAAAGCAAGTGTAATAAGGCGGTAGACCAATGGAAAGGTCTCATGGTATCTCTTCTGAACTAACATGAGAGCAAGATCACTCAAACTGTCACAAGCTATGAAATCAGGACTTCTCTTCATCACATCAACATATATGTCCAGTTCATCAACCAATAGAGAACAATCATATGAAGAGAAATCAGCAGAGTACATGGTTGCAAGCTCAACTAGCATAGCATTATCAAAGTTGCTGAATGAGTCTCTAGGATCAAGGCATACAGTGCACAATAATAGGCGTGTAGAAGCTTCAGAAAATCTATGATTCATCTCAACTATGTTTCTATCAAGCACCTCATTAAAGATTTCTACCTTGTAATGATGCAAGCAAGTAACCATCTTGCGTGAGCTCCTTGGGTAACCCCTAGCTGCAATGTTATCATCCATATTCGGTACTGTAATATTTCTTCCACCACAGAAGTTAGTAGCAGCAAGCAATAGAGGCTCCCATCCATCATCTCTCAATTTCTGCAATGCATTTTTCACCGAGACAATCATATTGATGGCGCTCACTATATTCTGATCTTTGGATTGCAATGCGTTTGACAAACCATTTGTTAAACCAAGCAGTCGAATCATCAAATGCAAGATAATAACAAATTCAAAGGTTTCCATGTATATGATATAACCTGAAGCCACACCTTTCTCCTCGGCATCTGTCCCATCATGAGAAACACTGCATAGCACTTCAATGACTGAATCCCACATTAGTTGAATACGAACTAGAGTTTTATGGTGTGACCCCCAACGAGTATCACCTGGTCTTGTTAAACTTGTCTCTTGATTTTGGCCTCTACCCGATGAGATCTCCCCACTCTCTAGCTGTGCTACCATACGGTCATGATGCGCTTGCAACAATGCATCTTTCTTTCTACAAGAGGCACTGACCTACAAAATATGTGCATTTATAAATTAGAATTGATACATAGACAAACATTTGAAGACAACTATTTACAAATTGTGTACAAGAACTAACCATAAGAACAATCTTGTTCAAGTGACCAAAGAACTGACCAACTGGCAGAACATTTTTCACAACCGCCACAACAACCAATTGAAGTTGGTGGGCAAAACAATGCACATAAAAAGCATGAGGGTTGTCAGCCAATATCAATGTTTTCAAACCATGTAGCTCACCCCGCATATTAGAGGCACCATCATATCCTTGACCTCTTAATCTAGACATTGACAAATTATGTTTAAGAAACATTGCATCTAGATTGCTTTTCAAAGAAGCCGATCTAGTATCAAGAACATGATCAACACCAAGCAATCTTTCCATGATCTTTCCTGTTTGGTTCACAAACCTACAAGCAATAACATATAAGTTCAGTTTGTGAGAGTATGATAATTGAGTTTGTGAGAGTATGATAATTGAGAGAAAACAGAATTTCTGAGCTCACCTCACCATCACAGCCATTTGCTCTTTAACCGATACATCATGAGACTCATCAACAAGTAGAGAGAAACCAGAATTTCCCAGCTCACTCATAATGACTTGTGTAATCTCTTCTGCACATGCTTGCACTATATCTTTTTGGATTTCAGGAGATGTCAATTGACAATTGCCAGGAGCATTCTCATTAATCACATCGGCTACATCCTTGCATCTTGCACCATACCAATCCAACAACTCACGGAAATTGCCCTTGTTCAATGAAGTGCCAGACTCGTCATGCCCACGGAAAGCTAGACCTTGTTCAAGTAGAAATCTGACAACACCCAAAACAGCCCTCAAACGAATCTCATATTTAATATGTGATTGTTCTTCATGAGAAACAATAGCATATGCCACACTTTGCTTTTTATTTCTGAAATCTTCACAACTATTTCTTGCATTGTTGTGAATGCTACTTGGTCCACCTATATGAGTCATGAAGATTTCCGAGGCTTTCTTCCAATTTGAAAACCCCTTCTTTGTGAAAACATCATATCCAAAGTGGTTACTATTGCTTGAAGATTTGAAAAGAAAACAATGGAAACAAAATGCAGCTTTCTTCTCAACACTATACTCTAACCAATCATGCTTAGCATACCATGCATCTAGAAATGACCGCCTATCCGGACCTTTGGGAAAATTATGACCAATTAAACGATTGCGGCCTCTCGACAAATATGCCCATCTCATTTTATCTCTGATTTCAGGGGTACCAAATTCCTCAATTGGTCTACGAAGTCCAGGATCCCCAACAACATTTTCTAGATCAAAGATTTCAGGAATATTTGCCTACAACATTGAAAACGAAAATAAAATATGAGCACACTGCTAATTAGTAGACACATAGACAGCAAAATTCAATATAAAGGGAAAAAATCAACCTCTATGCGTGCCCTCTTGCGTGATTCCTCTTCGGCGTCCATGGGGAATTGGAGATGGAGGCGCAGCAGGAGGTGAGCAGACGCCGGGGCACCGGCGAGACGGGGAGGTGGCGCGCGGGGCACCGCCGCGCCGGGATCTGCTGCCGGTGGCCTGGGCGGCGGCCTGGGCGGCGCGGGCTCTGGCGTGGGCGGCGCGGCTCTGGTCCACGGGAGACAGGTCGCGACTCGCGAGAGACTGGGCAGGGGAGCGATTGGGTGATGCTGCGTAGGTAATTTTTTTTTGCCAATTATTGAGCCGGGTCGGCCGACCTGGCTCGACCCACTGCTGGCTCCGCCCGTGCATGCATTGCACTTGCACCGCACATCATCTACTAGCTACCTATCCACGCGCACACCAGCCGCCTCCTTTGCGTCCATAGCCTAGCTTGGTGTTGCTAGTGGAGCGTATGTCATGCGTGTGTCATCCACTGATCAAAGAGGTCTCTGCTGTAGTGCACGTAATCCCGCACGATGAGATCGATACTAGTGGAAAGTGTTAGAGGGGATAGAGAGGGATTGTTGCGGAATATGATGCATGTATTATTGAGCCTCGAGGGCGAGTATATATTGAGTACAAGACTTGGAGGGCAAGAAGCCTCTCCTGAAGATAAGATAGGAGCCGGATTACAAATCCTAGACTAACAAATACAAGTAATCCAAATATATCTCTAACATCCCCCCGCAGTCGTAGCGGTAGCATCGCAGACAACAGGAGCGTCGCGGACGGTCAGACCGGAGAGAATAGCAGCCGACGGGCTGACATCCCCCCGCAGTCGTAGCGGGAGCGTCGTGGACGGTGCCGCGTTGTCGACGCGTTGACTGTAGAGGAAGCCGACGAGTTGCTCAAGCGGATGCTAGCCCTTTGTGCCGATGTCGAGGTAGCCGAGAGCGTAGGGTGGTGTAGCCGTGGTCGAGGTAGTTGTGCGAAGAATGCCGTGGTCGATGTCGAGTCGGGGTAGCCGGTGTCGAGGAAAACGCCATGGAGCCGCGGGCGCAAGGAAGCGCCGAGTTAATCATGGGCGCAGTGGTGTCGAGGTAGTGGTGCGCCCGAAGGAGGATGATGTTGACGAGGCGTCGCACCGGGTGTGCCAAACCCGGGGACACGTCATAGACGAAGGCACACACCGGTGTTGTCAGCACCGGGCATTCGTAGACAGACGAAGACGAAGTTGACGAAGCGCCGACCAGGCTTGCCAGGCCTGGGGACACATCGTGGATGAAGGCACGCACTGGGGTTGCCAGGATCGGGCATGCGGAGACGGGGACCTGCACGAACTGTACACCATGTCGGAGAAGTCAGAGAGGCCAGCAGAGAAGAACTCGACGACGATTGCGGCGTTTCATCGGCGCGGGGGTGATGTCACCAACGGTGGTCGGAGTAGACAAAGTGGTCGAGGAAGATGACGGCGACGCTGGCGACGGGCTGGTGCTGGACGAAGACGAAGGGGGTGGACGGGCGGCGGCTACGGAGGTAGCGGCGTCGGCAGCCGAAGAAGAGCGGCGGCGGCGGCGTGACGGCGGCGGTGGCTAGGTTAGTGGCACGGCGGCGGTGCTCGAAGTAGGCGAGGAACGCGATGGCGTGACGAAGACCGGCGCGGACGGTGGCGTTCCCGCACCAAGGGAGGTGGCGCGGCGCATACCATGAGAGGTCGACGCGCGGGGACGGCGGTGGACCGCGGGCCGCGGCGCTACGGCCCGAAGAGGGGACGCAGCGGCGGCGGGCAGGTCGGAGCGACGGCGGAAGACCTCGGGACGTGGCGCTACAACTCGAAGGGGCAGCGCAGCGGCGGAGCGCGGGTCGGTGCAACCGCGGGGACGGCCTCGGGGCGGTGGCGAGGACCGCGTATCGCGGCACTACGGCCCGAAGAGGAGACGGAGCGGTGACGCGCGAGTCGATGCAGTTGCGAGGAGAACCACGGGGCGGCAGTGCTGCGGCCCGATGAGGCGATGCAGCGGCAGCCCGATGCTCGATCGGTGAAGAGGCGCGCTGTACTCGGGACGGTCTTCACAGGACCAGCGGAGGCGCGCGCAACCGACGGGCCAGGTCGGTCGCGCGGCATAGATGGGGTGGATCGCGGCGGCGAGCGGGTGATCAAGCCGATCGTGCGCGAGGTCGGGGAGGCCGCTCGATGGAGGCGGGGTGGCGGCAAAGTCCGAGATGAAGCCGGCGACGACGGATGGCTTGGGAAGACGTGCGGACGAGCGCGTCAGTACCGGCACCCGAGCTGCCAAAGCAGCACCGGCGCCCGAGCTCGAGGCAGCCGACGGGCCTGACGCAGCCGGCCCGAAGCAGGCGGGGACGAGGCCAGCGAGGCACACCGTAGGGCCGCCGTGCAGACGTGGCGGAGGCGGGTGGCGATGGACGGCGTGGATCGACGGGCGGGCCAGTGCGCGAACAACAGCAATGATGGGCCGCCGCATCGCGCGAGGCCGCCAGGTCGGGGCGATGCAGGAGTCCGGTCGGAGCAGGGCGGCGATGGTCGGCGCAGGGCGACGGCGGGCCGACGTGCTGACGGCGGCTGGCACTGACGGGCCGCCTCGGCGCGCGTGGCCGTCGGGTCGGAGAAGAGGCTGGCCGGCCACGCCGGTGTTGGAGTAGAGGCGCGCGACGGGGGTCGACGGCAGCGGTGGGCGACGCAAACCGATCAAGGTTAGATTGGAAAACAAAAAAGAAAAACACCGATCAAGGTGACTGGCGGGAGAGAGAAAAACCCGGAGCAAAGGCTTGAAAAAAGACTCTCTAGGGCAGCCGGTCAACACGACCAGTGGGCGAACCCTAAGTACGGGCGGCGCAGCCCCCGGCGGCGGTCATGGAGGTCGACCGCCCCGGAGGCGGCGCGCGGGTGCGGAAGCGGCGGCGGCTATGGTTTTGGATCGAGATAAGGCTGATACCATATTAGAAGGGATAGAGAGGGATGATTGCGGAATATGATGAATGTATTATTGAGTCTCGAGGGCGAGTATATATTGAGTACAAGACTTGAAGGGCAAAAAGCCTTTCCTGAAGATAAGGTAGGAGACGGATTACAAATCTTAGACTACCAAATATAAATAACCCAAATATATCTCTAACAGAAAGGTAACCATGCATTTTTCTCCTTTAGAGTCTTCGGACACAAGACTGTCAAACACTTAAAACAGAAGTGGTTCCATATATCATGCTTACATAAACATACACACTTCTGAAGAAGCAGATTATAATAAACAGTAGAGTTTTTCTTTTAGGAATGGCGAGATGTCAGTCGTTTGAAAAACGAATTTGGGTCAGTTAATGTGTTTCAGCCCTTGGATGGAAAATAAACGCTGCAAATTGCTTCTTCTACCTCGAGTCGTCTTCTTCTTCCACCCGCCTACGGACTACCGGCCGAACCGCCGGCCGCGGTCGGTGGCGCTCCCACGCCGCCTCACCACCCCGCCCTCCCCGAAACCACACCCCCACCGCCGGTCTTCCTCCGCCCCCGGCCATCCCTCTAGGCCCCCCCTCCCCCCCCCCGCGCGCGCGCGCCGAGTTTTTTTCTCCGGCGAAGCCCGCTAACACCGTCCCCACCATAAACCCTAAGATAGATACTGGGGTAGCCCTCCGGTGAGCCCCTTCCTTCTCCCCTCCAGCCTTCCTCCGGCGAATTTCTTCGGGAATCTCAAAATCAACTGACCCATTAGCTAAAGTCAGTCGATTGACGTTTAGCTAACGTGGCTACTTTTCTTCCAAACTAGCTTCAGGCCCGTTCCATTACAACCAATAACGGAACATCAGTTGAACTTTATTAGGATCGAGCCTTCATTATTAGAAACTGAGCTTAATTAAGACCATACCTATTTTTTTTTCCAAAAGGGCTTAGGAGTACATCACTCAAGTTTGGAACATGTAACTAACCCTTTTTTCCTCTAAAAAACCTGAAAGCACTATTTGGTGGCATGCACTGCCAGTATATATATCACCAATAGGACCACTCACTTTGAGGGTATCCAAAATAAAAAGACTACTATACTTACTAGTAACTTAAAGAACAATTACCGCAGAGTCAGTAAGGAAAATTAAAGGACCCTGGTTTGAAAATAAATAAAATGCCTACTGTTCATGTCCAAAAAGGCAAAACCTAAGTGTGAAGCGAACACCTAAACTGGCTCCTACTCTAGCTTGATTGCAAAGAACACGGGGGGGGGGGGGGGGGGGGGGGGGGGGGGGGGGTAGTCACAATTCAATTGCCCCTAATATGATGCCAGATTGTCAGGCGAATGCAACACTACACAATGGTCGGTGCATGATCGGTCCTGCTTAATTGGCCGCACTAACTTATCAGTACCCCAAAAGGTAAAATTCACAGTACAGCTTCCCAAACTGTAGCACCAGCAAATCTTTGCTGTTTCTTAAGACAAAACAGTATGCTTAATTATGTCGTGGAAAATTCCACAGCCACAAAATCTCCCAAATGTTATCAGCTTATCATGATATTTGGCCCACATAATCCTCAATGTTATCGGGTCTTCGGTTAAGCTACCTCCAACGTGTGGTGTTCAGAGCTGCAGACCCCCAAGAGATGAAGGAACTATCTTTTTCATTAGCTGTGTGTGACCATCAGAGGTTTGAACTACTTAAAGAACATGATATATGTCGTCGAACTTAACGGACAAAAAGCAATACTATTAAGCAACAGGGGAGTGTTCATGCGGGTATTCAATTGGAGGATATTGAGTGCAAGCAAAACTGCTGAACCCCGACGAGACAGCATGACATAGCTATCCCGGCAATAAAAAGAATGCCGTCCAGAGAACCACCACCGTCTACAATTGTATGGCCGCTGTTTTGTTCAGGAGCGGCCGGTTGGAGCACCCTCCTTTTGGTTGACCAAATGGCCACTCCAATGTAACGTCCCCTGTTGAACTCACTTACTTGCAGATGATGGTGATGGTGTCCACATCGTCGGTCGCCGTCGCATTCGTATCGCATCGGTCGTCAAACTTAAATTTGAAAGGATCGCCGCCGCGGTGGCTTCAGTTCAGTGCGAAGCCAACACCTGAATTATACCGCATTTTTTCCTTCCTGGATAACTGAATTATACTGCACTTTCCTCCTGGTTTTCACCATCAGCCGGCGGTGTTCCAAGTGCCAAACCCTGAAGCTATTGACGATGGGTTTGGTCATCAGAGAGAATTGTTCAAGTCTTCTATCATGTGACTTACTTTTATGTTTCTTGCTCCAGAGTGCGTAAGGGTTTGCGCAGGCCCTCACGTCTGATCTGCGGATAAACCCAGATTAATCTGGCAGATCTGAAGAATCTAGTACTAACCTAGAAAAAGGCATCTACCTCCACTGAAACAGTTCAGAACTGTGTAGGAAGAACTAAGAAGAGTCTGAGTTGAACTGTATAACTTTGCTTCTACAATAACGTATAGCTACTAGACACCATGGATTAGGACCTGAGACAAGATCATTCCTCTTCGGTTCTTCAGAAGCTAGCACTCGCTCGAAGCAAGGTCCGTCCAGACGTTTCTTTGCCTGAACAGTGCGGTTTGAGGCGCGAGTGCGTGGTCCAGTGTGAGGTGCTCTTGTCCGGGAACAGTTTTATGGGGATATTTCTTTCTAGGTTTTGCTCTGGTCGACTAAGGCGTTGCTGTCGGAGAGATATACACGGGCGATGGATGTACACTCACATCTTTCTTTCCACCGTGTAATGTTATCAAAGATTCGAGGTGAACCTGTTCTGATCTCCTCCAAACTTCCAAAACTTCTCAAAATCTGCTTCAGAAGCTGGCTTCGTACTCCACGTAGCGATCAGCAAAGCGTTCTGCACGTGGTAGCTTCTCCCAGCGATTTGGCCCACTCGGGAGGCTGCTAGCCTTGTTGGGCTCTAGTTTGGGCCGTTGGAGGCAGCCCAGTTTGGGCTAGACATCCAGGGAACGAGCCCTTGTACCGATTCCATCGAGGGAACGACCAGCGATCTGTTTTGGCGAGCGTACCGATTCGCTCGGCTTCACTTGGCGGTGGCACTTCCATCGTAATATTGGGCAACTCCTCATTCTGCTTTTCGTGGAGCTGGGCTTTTGGAGCTTCGAATTTTTACACTGCGATCGGGCTGAGCTTCCCGAAGCCAGCTTCTCGGGCCTATTCCGTTCGGCTCCGCTCCCGCTCCGGAATTTTGCGAAGCGTGGGGCAGGAGGACATCCGAACAGGCCCGAAGTGCTGCACACATTTTCTCCATGGAATCGGAGCCTGACAGATAAGCAAAAGCGGCTTTTTTTCCTCCGTCTTGGACCTGTCATTCTCGCCGAAAAATGGCGGTTGAAACACTAAAAACTTCCAACGAATGCAGTTAGCAGAGTAGACCGAATTCACCTGCCCTCAAGAGTGTCTTGGTTACAGTGAAATCTCCCAGCTGCTGCTTGGTAGTACCACTATTACAGGATTGCACCAAATCTCCTAGGTAGTACCACCGAGTCTGATGTGGATGACTAGGGAAATGATTTATTTTCAGGAGACGACATGTCCGGAGGTGTTCCTGTCATGTGTCTTGCCGAAAAAGCCTAAAAACTGTGCCAACCTTTGGTTTTTTGCTGGATGGAGGGCCACACTTGAAAAAGCGAGCGAGAGCGTGCATAAACAGGAGCAACCTAACACGATCTGCAAACACCAACCCACCTTCAAATCCTCAACCTAATCACAGCCTAAATTAGGCCTCGGGCGGCCATTAGTGCCAGCCGAGGTTAGCAAGTCCCACACCTAAAAGTGCTGTATGTTTAATACTCCTACTAAGGAAGAAGAAGAGCTGAACAAACAAGTTGTGCCACTAGCTCTGGTATACCCTTTTCCATGAAAGCCATGGCGACCCACTCAGGTTTTTCGCAATTAGCCGGGCAAACTCTGTTTCTTCTACAGTGAATCGCGGGGCGTCCCATCCTTTCGGGGTTTCCAGAAACGAAGAAGAGTAACCCACTCACTCCCCCAAAACCAAGGGGACAGGCCATTTGAAGGGAAGCTTGCGGAGGTGGTCAAAGTGGGGTTCGTGTCGCATTGCCGTTGAGAGCGAGAGGCATGGATCAGCAACAAGGAGATCACCGCTTTGGAGGCGCCGGCACATTGTCGCGATGACTTTAATAAAACGGGGCCGATTTTGACATGGCGATCGGTGGTGATGATCAGGAGCGGAGGCATCTGATCTGATCAGACGTGACGCGACATGGCTGGGAAAAAGGGGTTGGTATAATCGAGGAGTTGAGATGCACCGCCGGCCAATGGTGGCATGACACGTGTCGCCGTTCCGCGCGGTGAACGCTCTCCGTCCGCAACCCTAAATTATGCTCAGTTGATCATGCATTAGCATTTGATTAGTTCCCTCTTTGGTGGCTATCAAAGTGTCCAAAAGGGCATCTTTAATGGCAAGGGAGAATTTGAGGATCTATCTTGATCTGGCATCGTGGAGGTTGGAGGAGGAAGTTGGAGGAGCAGTAGTAGTTTAGTGGTTTGCACGAGTTGGGTTGGAGCAACTGTGCAAGTGTGCATAGACTTAATCAGATCTGTATGGCACCTTTGGGTGCATGCTGATTCGGACCTCACATGCAATAATGTACCAAAGATGCAAGTGAACAGCAGTTCAAACATATGTAGCAGATGCAGCTGGTGGTGATTGCAGAAAAGGGAATCCGGCAAGGAAGGGTACTTAAATTAGTAGCGATATACAAAGCGGTACATCTTCTGCTTTGCTGACCTAACTGATAGATGAATAAAACTATTGCTTGTATTATGTTTAGCACAGGGTACATGGTTATATATATTGGTACAAGCCGACTTACGCTAGGTATTACAAACCGACTTGAACCAAGAAACTTGTGATCCAAGGAATAGTCTAACATCCCCCCGCAGTTTCAACGGGAGGCTCGATGACGTTGAGACCGGAACGTATGTCTTGAAATGGCTTAGTAGCAAGTCCTTTGGTGAAGATGTCAGCAAATTGAGCCGTAGTAGGAACATGGAGCAACCGAATTTGTCCAAGAGCCACCTTCTCTCGAACAAAGTGAATATCAATCTCAATGTGTTTGGTCCGGCGATGCTAAACAGGATTTCCAGACATGTAAACAGCTAAAATATTATCACAATATACAATTGTAGCCTGCTCAATCGGTCGGTGCAGTTCTGAGAGCAACTGACGAACCCAAATAGTATCAGCGACAGCATGTGCCACAGCACGGTACTCAGCTTCAGCGGACGAACGCGAGACCGTAACTTGTCTTTTTGAGGACCAAGAAATCAAATTGTTACCGAGAAAAACACAAAAACCGGATGTGGATCGTCGAGTGTCTGGACAACCAGCCTAGTCTGCATCAGAGTATGCGGTGAGAGAATAAGGAGTGGACGTATTTTTGTGAAGACCATGATCAAGAGTACCTTTCAAATACTGAAGAACATGTTTGACATGATTATAATGCGGAAGCCGTCGATCATGCATATGGAGACATGCTTGTTGAACAGCAAAGGAAATTTCAGGACGAGTGATAGTGAGATATTGGAGAGCCCCGGTTAGACTACGGTACAGAGTAGAATCATTGAAAGGTTCACCGTCAGCTGATAGTTTGAAACTAGTATCAACAGGGGTGCGAGAGGACTGACAGTCAAGCATACCACACTAGTAGAAAACAGGGCTTTGGTTCGGGCCAGCCCAGCCCATTAGTCTCGGTTCAGTCACGAACTGGGACCCATGGGGGGCATACGTCCCGGTTCATGCGCCCAGGGGGCCGGCCGGGGCCTCGTGGGCATTGGTCCCGGTTCGTCTGGACCCATTTGTCCCGGTTCCTGGCACGAACCGGGACCAATGGGCCTCGCTCCTGGCCCACATCCATTGGTCCCGGTTCGTGGCTTGAACCGGGACAGAAGGGGGGCCTTTAGTCCCGGTTCCACGCATGAACCGGGACCAATGAGGTGGCTATATATACCCCATCGCCGGCGAGCAGAGCACTCCACACTGCTTTGTTTTTTCTGGCCGGCGAGGGGAGAGCTTTGTGGTGCTCTAGCTCACCTCCTATGCACATGAGGTGTTTGATGAAATGCTCGAGCTACACTAGTTAAGCTTTCTCCTCTCGAAGCTCGACCTTCAAGCTCCATATTTCTCAAGATTTGTCTAGATTTAGCGGTCCGTCATGTCCCGTCCCCGTCTTCACCGCCGTCGATCGCCCGCGCCGATCTCGTCGCCGGCATAACCGTGGTGAGCCTCTTGTTCTTATCTTCTTTCTAAAAGAAAAAATTCTTACTTGTATGATTTAGATAGATACTTGTCTAATTTTCTTACTTTTATTATTGTTTGTTATTATATAGTGCGATGGTTTTGGTATCCGCCCCTGTCGGCCCTCGTCCTGTCTATGATTCGGATGTGGTATATATTATATTTTATAACTATTTGGTTAATTTATTGTTTATGACAATTATGCCGACCAACGAGACATAGATTTTTTTTCTAGGAGGTATGTGAACCGGAAATTCCAACCGACCCTATTGTCGAGAGGTTAAATTTAATTGAAGAAGAAAACAATTACTTGAAGGAAAAATTGAAAAAAATTGAGGAGGAGAAGATGATATTGGAGTTGCATGTTGCGGATGTCGTCGATGATCACAAGATCAAGATGGATGCAATGCGCTTCAAGATTAGAAAGTATAGAAAATATGCCATTCATACTGAGGCTTGGTATCATTATGCCGTTGGATCAATTGTTACCTTGGTTGCGATTATGATCGCATTTGTTGTTGCATTGAAATGTTTTACATAGTTTCAATGTATGGTTTAATTAGATGCTCTGGAGAGCTATATGTTGTTCAATGAGAACTATGTATGTACTTTGGTTTTAATGTGATGATGAACTTCTATTAATTTGGTCACTTATGTATTCATGATGTTCTGTAATGGTTTTTGACACACTTAATTATATATAATGCACGCAGATGAACCGGCAATGGATGTACGGTGACAGACGCACCTCCGAGTACATTAAGGGCGTGCATAATTTTCTCGAAGTGGCTGAGGCAAACAAGCAGAATGGTTTTATGTGTTGTCCATGCCCTATATGTGGGAATATGAAGTCTTACTCTGACCGGAAAATTCTTCACACCCACCTGCTTTATAAGGGTTTCATGCCACACTATAATGTTTGGACCAGGCACGGAGAAATAGGGGTTATGATGGAAGACAGCGAAGAAGAAGAGGACGATGACAACTATGTGCCCCCTGAATACGATGATGCTGCAATGGGGGAAGCTGAAGATCAAGAGGAACCAGACGATGTGCCCGATGATGATCTCCGCCGGGTCATTGTTGATGCAAGGAGACAGTGTGAAAGTGAAAATGAGAAGCTGAAATTCGATCGCATGTTAGAGGATCACCAAAAAGGGTTGTACCCCAATTGCGAAGATGGCAACACAAAGCTCGGTACCGTACTGGAATTGCTGCAGTGGAAGGCAGAGAATGCTGTGCCTGACAAAGGATTTGAGAAGCTACTGAAAATATTGAAGAAGAAGCTTCCAAAGGATAACAAATTGCCCGACAGTACGTACGCAGCAAAGAAGGTCATATGCCCTCTAGGATTGGAGGTGCAGAAGATACATGCATGCCCTGATGACTTCATCCTGTACCGCGGTGCGTACGAGGATTTGAACGCATGCCCGGTATGCGGTGCATTGCGATATAAGATCAGACGAGATGACCCTGGTGATGTTGACAGCGAGCCCCCCAGGAAGAGGGTTCCTGCCAAGGTGATGTGGTATGCTCCTATAATACCACGGTTGAAACGTCTGTTCAGAAACAAAGAGCATGCCAAGTTGATGCAATGGCACAGAGAGGACCGTAAGAAAGACGGGAAGCTGAGAGCACCCGCTGTCGGGTCGCAGTGGAGAAAAATAGAGAGAAAGTACCGGGAGGAGTTTGCAGGTGACGCAAGGAACGTATGGTTTGGTTTAAGCGCGGATGGCATTAATCCTTTCGGGGAGCAGAGCAGCAATCACAGCACCTGGCCCGTGACTCTATGTATCTATAACCTTCCTCCTTGGCTGTGCATGAAGCAGAAGTTCATTATGATGCCAGTACTCATCCAAGGCCCTAAGCAACCCGGCAACGACTTTGATGTGTACCTAAGGCCATTAGTTGAAGAACTTGTACAGCTGTGGAATGGAAATGGTGTACGTGTGTGGGATGAGCACAGACAGGAGGAATTTGACCTGCATGCGTTGTTGTTTGTAACCATCAATGATTGGCCTGCTCTCAGTAACCTTTCAGGACAGACAAACAAGGGATACCACGCATGCACGCACTGTTTAGCTGACACCGAAAGTATATACCTGGACAAATGCAGGAAGAATGTGTACCTGGGGCATCGTCGATTTCTTTCGACCAACCATCAATGTCGAAAGAAAGGCAAGCATTTCAAAGGTGAGGCAGATCACCGGAAGAAGCCCGCCATGCGTACCGGTGATCACGTACTTGCTATGGTCAATGATTTACACGTAATCTTTGGAAAGGGTCTCGGCGGACTATCTGTTCTGAATGACGCTGAGGGACGCGCTCCCATGTGGAAGAAGAAATCTATATTTTGGGACCTACCCTACTGGAAAGACCTAGAGGTCCGCTCTTCAATCGACGTGATGCACGTGACAAAGAACCTTTGCATGAACCTGCTAGGCTTCTTGGGCGTGTATGGAAAGACAAAAGATACACCAGAGGCACAGGAGGACCTGCAACGTTGGCACAAAAAAGACGGCATGCCTCCAAAGCAGTATGAAGGTCCTGCCAGCTACGCTCTTACCAAAGAAGAGAAGGAAATCTTCTTTGAATGCCTGCTCAGTATGAAGGTCCCGTCTGGCTTCTCGTCGAATATAAAGGGAATAATAAATATGGCAGAGAAAAAGTTCCAGAACCTAAAGTCTCATGACTGCCACGTGATTATGACGCAACTGCTTCCGGTTGCATTGAGGGGGCTTCTACCGGAAAATGTTCGATTAGCCATTGTGAAGCTATGTGCATTCCTCAATGCAATCTCTCAGAAGGTGATCGATCCAGAAATCATACCAAGGCTAAGGAGTGATGTGGCGCAATGTCTTGTCAGTTTCGAGTTGGTGTTCCCACCATCCTTCTTCAATATCATGACACACGTCCTAGTTCATCTAGTCGACGAGATTGTCGTTCTGGGCCCCGTATTTCTACACAATATGTTCCACTTTGAGAGGTTCATGGGAGTCCTAAAGAAATATGTCCGTAACCGCGCTAGGCCAGAAGGAAGCATCTCCATGGGCCATCAAACAGAGGATGTCATTGGGTTTTGTGTTGACTTCATTCCTGACATTAAGAAGATTGGTCTCCCTCAATCGCGGTATGAGGGGAGGCTGACTGGAAAAGGCACGCTAGGAGGGGACTCAATAATATGCAGGGACGGGCATTCTTGGTCTCAAGCACACTACACAGTTCTTCAGAACTCTACCTTGGTGACCCCGTATGTCGATGAACACAAGAACATTCTGCGCTCCAAACACCCGGAGCAGTGTGACGACTGGATTACATGTGAACACATCAGGACTTTCGGCAGTTGGTTGGAAACATGTCTCAGAGGTGACAACACTGTTTTCTGATGAGCTGTACTCGTTGTCCAGGGGACCATCTTCGACTGTATAGACTTACAAAGGATACGAGATTAATGGGAATACATTTTACACGATCGCCCAAGATCAAAAGAGCACCAACCAAAACAGCGGTGTCCGCTTTGATGCAGCAACCAAGAGGGGAAAGGACACATATTATGGTTACATAGTGGACATATGGGAACTTGACTACGGACATGATTTTAAGGTCCCTTTGTTTAAGTGCAAATGGGTCAATCTGTCAGGAGGCGGGGTACAGGTAGAGCCACATTACGGAATGACAACAGTGGATCTGAACAATCTTGGGTACACAGACGAACCATTCGTCCTAGCAAATGATGTGGCGCAGGTTTTCTATGTGAAGGACATGTCTACTAAACCGAGAAAAAGAAAAGATAAAGGAAGCGAATACATCATACGATGAGCCAAAGCGCCACATAGTTCTTTCAGGGAAAAGAGACATCGTGGGAGTGGAGGGTAAGACAGACATGTCTGAAGATTATGAAAAGTTTCATGAAATTCCTCCCTTCAAAGTCAAGGCTGACCCAAGCACCCTGTTAAGCGATGAAGAATATCCATGTTTACGGCACAATAAGCAAAGGACACAAGCGAAGAAAAAATGAAGACAGATGAAGTCAGAAAGGGTTGAAAATTGATGATATGGCTTTGAATGGTTCATTTTGAGCACACAAAAAGTCTGGAGTTCAAATAAGTTCAAAAAATTGAAATCCCTTTGTAACAAATGAGTTTTTGTCCGAAACCCTGATACTTCGAAAGAGATTGTCCATTTTGTACACGAAGTGCATCCAGTTTTTGCCGTAACCCTCTCAACTTTTATGAAACTCTAGTAGCAAAAATAATATACTAAAAGAATGAACTAGAAAACTTTAATGAAACTCTAATAGAAAAAAGAATGAACAAGAAAACTTTAATGAAACTCTAATAGCAAAAAGAATCAACTAAAATTTATGCAACTAAAATTATCAAAGTATTTTCTGTTCAAAACATTAAAAGCAAAAAGAATTTTCATAAAGAACTTTTTTTGTTAGAAACTTTAATAGCAAAAGGAATTATCATAAAGATTTTTTTTGTTAGAAACTAAAATAACAAAAACTGTTTTTGAATATAATGATAAAACACAGTAATATTAAATAGCAGGAAAAAGAATCACTCCAAAATCTATTTTTATAGTAAAGTTAATCACCAACTAGTGATTCACACAAATTTCAAAGAATTCAAATTTAAACTATTCAAATTGGAAAACTAATGGCACTAACAGCAAGTTTATAGTTTTTATTACCTAAAAGCAAAGAGAATCACTGAAAAACAGTTTGTATTTTGTTGTAAGTAGAAACAAAATAAAATAAATAAAGCAAAAAAGAAAACAAAAAAACTAGAATTTTTTTTTAAAAAAATGCCACCTACTGGGCCACCACGGCCTGAATACGACTAGAAACCCATCCATGGGCCAGGATTCAGGCCCGCAGAGGCCCAGCAGGCCCACGGCAAAGAGTAGCAGAGAAGGGCCGAAAGCCTGCAGTTGAGAGGAGCTCGAGAGGGCCGGCGCAGCAGCGCTTATAAACCACTCTCGAGCTCTCTCAACTAGCGAGGTAGGACTAAACATCCCACCGCACCGCGCCAGCGCAAGGCCTTTGGTCCTGGTTGGTAGCACCAACCGGGACGAAAGGGGCGGCATTGGTCCCGGTTGGTGGAACAAACCGGGACCAATGCCCCCCCTTTGATCCCGGTTCGTGCCACCAACCGGGACCAAAGGGTGGCATTCGTCCCGGTTTGTGCTACGAACCGGGACCAATGCTCTGTGTATATAAGCACGACTTACGAATTTTTCAGTTTTCATCAACCATTTCCCCCCGACGACGCCGAGCTCATCGACGCCGCCAGGCTGCCCGTGCTCGCCGTCGCCGCCCGCTCCTCGTCGCCATCGCCCCGCGCCCCTGCCCTGCCCCGACGCCGACGCCGTGCGCCCCTGCCTCGACCTCGACACCAACGCCGCCGCGCCCCTGCCCTGCCCCGACGCCCCGCCACGGCCCTACCCTGCCGTCAACGCCACCACACCAGTGCCCGCCGGCCAGGCCGGTACTCCCTCCTCCCTCCCACCCCTCTCCTCTGTCCTTCCTCCATGTATGTGATGATGGTGAAGTTGGTTCAGTGCAAAGTTTCAGCCATGTCCACAAGGTGTTTGATGAAATGCTAGGGCTTGCTAGGGAACTTTGTTTTATGTGAAACTTGGCAGGATGATGTCTCCTTGGATGTTAGTGAAGATGGTTAAGTTGGTTTGATAAAAGGAAAAACTTCTTAGTGCAAGTTTTATTAAAATTTAGTGCTGGACAGAAACTACATGAATTTTTTTGGTGGACTTGCTAGATGAAATTGGGGCTGCCCTTCTGGACTTAAGGGTTTAGTTGGAAGGACTACAAGACGTAAAAAATTCAGAATTTTTTTAGCAAGGAAAAATTGGGTTGTAGTTCAATGCCAAGATTGGACCAAAATTGATGTTTTTGTTCATAGCATTTTTTTGTCCATGTATGTATGGATGGATGGATATGGATGTATATACAAAATGTTCATATATGATGTTTTTTTTTGTTCATAGCAATTTTTTTTCCATGTATGTATAATTTATGTATGTATGTTCATATATGCAAAAGTTACATTTAAGAAAAAATAAGAAAATGTATGTATGTTCATATGCAAAGAATATGCAAAAGTTAGAATTTTTATGTTCATAGAATTTTTATTATTTTTTTTGTTCATAGAATTTTCTTTGTCAATTTATGTATATGTTCATATTGTGTATGTATAGGAAAATTGTGAATGATCGAAGTCATTTATGTCAAAGTTTGCGATATACCCCCTCCTCGATAACATTTTTTTTATATGATGATTTTTTTTATATGATGATTTTTTTTAATAGCCTTATATATGTATGTGGCTATATGTATGTATGGATGTTCATATAATTTTTTTTATATGTATGTGGCTATATGTATGTCGTTGTCGATATAGCCCCTCCCCGATAACTTCGACATGAGGGGGGGGGGGTCGATATACCCCCTCCCCGATAATATTTTTTTTCTAAGTTACTAAGGTAAAATGTTCACCCCCCTCTCGATATACCGGGCGACCAACTCTCGAGGCCACCCAAACCCTAGAAAAAAAGCGTTGTCGATCTCCTACCCCCTCCCGCCCCTACCTGACAAACTCTCGAGGCCACCCAAACCCTAGAAAAAAAGCGTTGTCGATCTCCTACCCCCTCCCGCCCCTACCTGACAAACTCTCGAGGCCACCCAAACCACTAGAAGATAACTCCGGTAACTTCGACATGAGGGGGGATGTCGATCAACCCCCTCTCGCCCGAACAAGTCTATGTATTATTTTATATCGCGGTGGACATATATCAAAGTTTGAATTTTGACATATGCAACATTTGATCATATATCAAAGTTTGATCATATGTCAAAGTTTGAATTTTGACATATGCAACATTTGATCATATGTCAAAGTTTGATCATATGTCAAAGTTTGAATTTTGACATATATAGATTTATCAAGAATGCCCCCATTATGGATGTGCACAAGTTGATCCAATTTTTTTTCTGATCTCATCTATATATATATATTCTTCTATATGTCACGTTGTCTATCAAAGTATTGAAGAAATTCATGGCTTCATCATTAGTCGGAAGTAACAGGCGTATGATGCTACGAAGCTCTTCAAAGTTGTTTTGGAATGGAGTTCCGGATAGAATAATTCTCCTTTTGGTACGAATTTCAGCAAAGGCCTTTCAAATAGCGATATTCGGAAGGCTCTTGCTGAACTTTGTACCAAAAAGCGAATTATTCTATCGGGAACTCCGTTCCAAAACAACTTTGAAGAGCTTCATACCATTATACGCCTATCATTTCCGGCTAATGATGAAGTCATGGTTTTCTTGAATTCTTTGACACTAGACAACGTGACATATAGAAGGTAGATGAGATCAGGAAAAATATGGACCATTTTCTGCACATCCAGAATGGCGTCATTTTGTTAAATCCCTTGTCGGTCCGGACGTCGGACATTCATGAGAGAGGCGGTCCGGCCCAAACCCTAGAAGCGTTGTCGAGGCCACCCCAAACCCTAGAAGCGTTGCCTAGGCCACCCCAAACCCTAGAAGCGTTGTCGAGGCCACCCCAAACCGTAGAAGCGTCGAGCTAGCTAGGTCTACGTTTGCACTAATATATCCATCTGTCATGTTTATATATTAATTGCCATGTTGTAATATTTGCAGAAACTATGGAGCACCGAGACATTGAAGCAGAACAGTTGTTGGGGGACATAATCCTCGGCGGAGGTGATGTCTTGTCGTATCTCAACGACACCGATGGTCTGGAAGGAGAGGGTGAAGCAGGCTCCGGTGATCGAACAATGGAGGTGGAAGGGCATGATTATGATGGCTCCGGTGACGGAATGCCGGTGGAAGGAGACCGTGATGACTGCTCCGGTGAGCGAACGGAGGAAGGAGCTATTGCAAAGTCCGACGAGGTATATATATTAATTAAGCCTGTGCTGACTAGCTAATTCATGCATTAATTGTTTTGGTATGTATGTAGGAGATATGCCCTAGAGGCAATAATAAATGTTATTATTTATCTCCATGCTCATTATTATGTTTATGTTCCATGCTATAACTGCTGTGGTTCCCGAGCCCGTATATCCATAAAGGCTCTGGGGAAAACCCATGTGCACGTGTGGAATAATAAACGGTAAAATGTATTCCTAGTCATGCCTCTAAGACTAGCTCAATTGTTGCATGATGATTATGTTTTCCCAATCATGGGCATGTCTATGCCAGCAGCTTTGAGGGCACAATGTTAGAAGAACATTTGTGTTGAATCGACCCGATTGATGTTATGCTATGAGTTACATTCGTCACAAGTTAATGGTTAATAACACAGAGATGGTTAACGTTTGCATGATTCCTTAGACCATGAGAGTATCGAGTTTCTTCATGCTTGATTCATGAACTTTGGGGTTTGTTAAACGTCATCCGTAAATGGGTGGCTATTACTGCGGCTTACGGGTTCATGGAAAAGTATGTCAAGTAACTTGATAGCTCAAGATTGGGATTTGCTCCTCCGACGATGGAGAGATATCTCTGGGCCCTCTCGGTGTTATGGTATCCATCATCGTCTGGCCAGACACTTTGTGATTTGATCACGGGGATGCCGGAACACGGTAACGAGAAAAGAGAACAATACCGGTAACGAGGTGTTGGGGAACGTAGCAGAATTTTAAAATTTTCTACGCATCACCAAGATCAATCTATGGAGTCATCTAGCAACGAGTGAGAGGGGAGTGTATCTACATACCCTTGTAGATCGCGAGCGGAAGCGTTCAAGAGAACGGGGTTGATGGAGTCGTACTCGTCGTGATCCAAATCACCGATGACCGAGCGCCGAACGGACGGCACCTCCGCGTTCAACACACGTACGGAGCAGAGACGTCTCCTCCTTCTTGATCCAGCAAGGGGGGAGGAGAGGTTGATGGAGATCCAGCAGCACGACGGTGTGGTGGTGGAAGCAGCGGGATTTCAGCAGGGCTTCGCCAAGCGCTACTGGAGGAGGAAGAGGTGTCACGGGAGGGAGAGGGAGGCGCCAGGGGCTGAGCTGTTTCTCCCATGCACCTCCCCACTATATATAGGGGTGGAGGGGGCTGGTTTCTTTCCCTCCAAGTCCATTGGGGCGTTGGCAAAGGTGGAAGGAAAGAAATCCCATCCTTTCCCTTCCCCACCGATTGTTATCCCCCTTTTTTAGGGATCTTGATCTTATCCCTTCGGGATATGATCTTATTCCTTCTAAGGGGGAATCTTGGTGCGCCTTGACTAGGGGCGTGGGGCCTTGCCCCCACTACCCACGTTCATGTGGGTCCCCCCATGCAGGTGGGCCCCACTCCGGAACCTTCTAGAACCTTCTCGGTACAATACCGAAAAATCCCGAACATTTTCCGGTGGCCAAAATAGGACTTCCCATATATAAATCTTTACCTCCGGACCATTCCGGAACTCCTCGTGACGTCCAGGATCTCATCCGAGACTCCGAACAACCTTCGGGTTACCGCATACTAATATCTCTATAACCCTAGCGTCACCGAACCTTAAGTGTGTAGACCCTACGGGTTCGGGAGACACGCAGACATGACCGAGACGACTCTCCGGGCAATAACCAACAGCGGGATCTGGATACCCATGTTGGCTCCCACATGCTCCTCGATGATCTCATCGGATGAACCACGATGTCGAGGATTCAATCAATCCCGTACGCAATTCCCTTTGTCTATCGGTACGATACTTGCCCGAGATTCGATCGTCGGTATCTCGATACCTTGTTCAATCTCGTTACCGGCAAGTCTCTTTACTCGTTTCCGTAACACATCATCCCGTGAACAACTCCTTGATCACATTGAGCTCATTATGATGATGTCCTACCGAGTGGGCCCAGAGGTACCTCTCCGTTACATGGAGTGACAAATCCCAGTCTCGATTCGTGCCAACCCAACAGATACTTTCGGAGATACCCGTAGTGCACCTTTATAGCCACCCAGTTACGTTGTGACGTTTGGTGCACCCAAAGCACTCCTACGGTATCCGGGAGTTTCACAATCTCATGGTCTAAGGAAAAGTTACTTGACATTGGAAAAGCTTTAGCAAACGAACTACACGATCTAGTGCTAGGCTTAGGATTGGGTCTTGTCCATCACATCATTCTCCTAATGATGTGATCCCGTTATCAATGACATCCAATGTCCATGGTCAGGAAACCGTAACCATCTATTGATCAACGAGCTAGTCAACTAGAGGCTTACTAGGGACATGTTGTGGTCTATGTATTCACACATGTATTACGATTTCCGGATAACACAATTATAGCATGAATAACAGACAATTATCATGAACAAGGAAATATAATAATAACCATTTTATTATTGCCTCTAGGGCATATTTCCAACAGTCTCCCACTTGCACTAGAGTCAATAATCTAGTTACATTGTGATGAATCGAACACCCATAGAGTACTGGTGTTGATCATGTTTTGCTCGTGAAGAGGTTTAGTCAACGGATCTGCTACATTCAAATCCGTGTGCACTTTACAAATATCTATGTCTCCATCTTGAACATGTTCACGTATGGAGTTGAAGCGACGCTTGATATGCCTGGTCCTTTTGTGAAACCTGGGCTCCTTGGCAAGGGCAATAGCTCCAGTGTTGTCACAGAAGAGAGCCATTGGACCCGACGCATTTGGAATGACTCCTAGGTCGGTGATGAACTCCTTCATCCATACTGCTTCATGTGCTGCCTCCGAGGCTGCTATGTACTCCGCTTCGCATGTAGAACCCGCCACGACGCTTTGCTTGCAACTGCACCAGCTTACCGCTCCACTATTCAAAATATACACGTATCCGGTTTGTGACTTGGAGTCATCCGGATCTGTGTCGAAGCTAGCGTCGACGTAACCCTTTACGACGAGCTCTTCGTCACCTCCATATACGAGAAACATATCCTTAGTCCTTTTCAGGTACTTCAGGATGTTCTTGACCGCTGTCCAGTGTTCCTTGCCGGGATTACTTTGGTACCTACCTACCAAACTTACAGCAAGGTTTACATCAGGTCTGGTACACAGCATGGCATACATAATAGACCCTATGGCTGAGGCATAGGGGATGACACTCATCTCTTCTATATCTTTTGCCGTGGTCGGGCATTGAGCCGAGCTCAATTTCACACCTTGCAATACAGGCAAGAACCCCTTCTTGGACTGATCCATATTGAACTTCTTCAATATCTTATCAAGGTATGTGCTTTGCGAAAGACCTATGAGGCGTCTCGATCTATCTCTATAGATCTTGATGCCTAATATATAAGTAGCTTCTCCAAGGTCCTTCATTGAAAAACACTTATTCAAGTAGGCCTTTATACTTTCCAAGAATTCTATATCATTTCCCATCAGCAGTATGTCATCCACATATAATATGAGAAATGCTACAGAGCTCCCACTCACTTTCTTGTAAACACAGGCTTCTCCATAAGTCTGTGTGAACCCAAACGCTTTGATCATCTCGTCAAAGCGAATGTTCCAACTCCGAGATGCTTGCACCAGCCCATAGATTGAGCGCTGGAGCTTGCATACCTTGTCAGCATTCTCAGGGTCGACAAAACCTTCCGGTTGTATCATATACAACTCTTCCTTAAGAAAAACATTAAGGAATGCCGTTTTGACGTCCATTTGCCATATCTCATAATCATAGTATGCGGCAATTGCTAACATGATTCTGACGGATTTCAGCTTCGCTACGGGTGAGAAAGTCTCATCGTAGTCAACCCCTTGAACTTGTCGATAACCCTTAGCGACAAGCCGAGCCTTATAGATGGTCACATTACCATCCGCGTCAGTCTTCTTCTTAAAGATCCATTTATTTTCTATGGCTTGCCGATCATCGGGCAAGTCATTCAAAGTCCATACTTCGTTTTCATACATGGATCCTATCTCGGATTTCATGGCTTCAAGCCATTTGTCGGAATCCGGGCCCGCCATCGCTTCTTCATAGTTCGAAGGTTCACTGTTGTCTAACAACATGATTTCCAGGACAGGATTGCCATACCACTCTGGTGCGGAACGTGTCCTCGTGGACCTTCGAAGTTCAGTGGTAGCTTGATCATGATCATTATCAATAACTTCCTCTCTAGCCGGTGTAGGCTCCACAGAAACATTTTCCTGTGCTGCGCTACTCTCCGGTTCGAGGGTCATCTCATCAAGCTCCACTTTCCTCCCACTTACTTCTTTCGAGAGAAATTCTTTCTCTAGAAAGGATCCATTCCTGGCAACAAAGATCTTGCCCTCGGATCTTAGGTAGAAGGTATACCCAATAGTTTCCTTAGGGTATCCTCTGAATACGCATTTTTCCGACTTGGGTTCGAGCTTCTCTGGTTGAAGTTTCTTCACATAAGCATCGCATCCCCAAACTTTCAGAAACGACAGCTTAGGTTTCTTCCCAAACCATAATTCATACGGTGTCGTCTCAACGGATTTTGACGGTGCCCTATTTAAAGTGAATGCGGCAGTCTCTAAAGCATAACCCCAAAAGGATAGCGGTAAATCGGTAAGAGACATCATAGATCGCACCATATCCAATAGAGTGCGATTACAACGTTCGGACACACCATTACGCTGAGGTGTTCCAGGCGGCGTGAGTTGTGAAACAATTCCACATTTCCTTAAGTGCGTGCCAAATTCATGACTCAAATATTCTCCTCCACGATCTGATCGTAAGAACTTTATTTTCTTGTCACGTTGATTCTCAACCTCACTCTGAAATTCCTTGAACTTTTCAAAGGTCTCAGACTTGTGCTTCATCAAGTAGACATACCCATATCTACTCAAATCATCGGTGAGGGTGAGAACATAACGATAACCACCGCGAGCCTCAACACTCATTGGACCACACACATCAGTATGTATGATCTCCAATAAGTTGGTTGCTCGCTCCATTGTTCCGGAGAACGGAGTCTTGGTCATCTTGCCCAAGAGGCATGGTTCGCATCTGTCAAATGATTCATAATCAAGAGACTCCAAAAGTCCATCTGCATGGAGTTTCTTCATGCGTTTAACACCGATATGACCAAGGCGGCAGTGCCACAAGTATGTGGGACTATCGTTATCAACCTTGCATTGCTTGGCATTCACATTATAAACATGTGTAACATCACGTTCGAGATTCAATAAAAATAAACCATTCACCAGCGGGGCATGACCATAAAACATATCTCTCATATAAATAGAACAACCATTATTCTCAGATTTAAATGAGTAGCCATCTCGCATTAAGCGAGATCCAGATACAATGTTCATGCTCAAAGCTGGTACTAAATAACAATTATTGAGGTTTAAAACTAATCCCGTAGGTAGATGCAGAGGTAGCGTGCCGACGGCGATCACATCGACCTTGGAACCATTCCCGACGCGCATCGTCACCTCGTCCTTTGCCAGTCTACGCTGATTCCGCAGTTCCTGCTTTGAGTTACAAATATGAGCAACCGCACCGGTATCAAATACCCAGGAACTACTACGAGTGCTGGTAAGGTACACATCAATTACATGTATATCATATATACCTTTGGTATTGCCGGCCTTCTTGTCCGCCAAGTACTTGGGGCAGTTTCGCTTCCAGTGACCGTTTCCCTTGCAATAAAAGCACTCAGCCTCAGGCTTGGGTCCATTCTTCGACTTCTTCCCGGCAGCTGGCTTACCGGGCGCGGCAACTCCCTTGCCGTCCTTCTTGAAGTTCTTCTTACCCTTGCCCTTCTTGAACTTAGTGGTTTTATTCACCATCAACACTTGATGTTCCTTTCTGATCTCTGCCTCCGCTGACTTCAGCATCGCATATACCTCAGGAATGGTCTTTTCCATCCCCTGCATGTTGAAGTTCATCACGAAGCTCTTGTAGCTAGGTGGAAGCGACTGAAGTATTCTGTCAACGACCGCGTCATCCGGGAGATTAACTCCCAGCTGAGACAAGCGGCTGTGCAACCCAGACATTTTGAGTATGTGCTCGCTGACAGAACTATTTTCCTCCATCTTACAGCTGTAGAACTTATCGGAGACTTCATATCTCTCGATCCGGGCATGAGCTTGGAAAACCATTTTCAGCTCTTCGAACATCTCATATGCTCCGTGATGCTCAAAACGCTTTTGGAGCCCCGGTTCTAAGCTGAAGAGCATGCCGCACTGAACGAAGGAGTAATCATCAGTGCGTGTCTGCCAAACGTTCAAATCGTCTGGCAGTGCTGGGAGAGCAGGTGGGTCACCTAACGGTGCTTCAAGGACATATGATTTCTTGGCAGCTATGAGGATAATCCTCAGGTTACGGACCCAGTCCGCATAGTTGCTACCATCGTCTTTCAGCTTGTTTTTCTCTAGGAACGCGTTGAAGTTGAGGGTAACATTAGCGTTGGCCATTTGATCTACAAGATAGATATGTAACATTTAGACTAAGTTCATGACAATTAAGTTCATCTAATCAAATTATGTAATGAACTCCCACTCAGATAGACATCCCTCTCGTCATCTAAGTGATACATGATCCGAATCGACTAGGCCGTGTCCGATCATCACGTGAGACGGACTAGTCATCAACGGTGAACATCTCCATGTTGATCGTATCTTCTATACAACTCATGTTCGACCTTTCGGTCTCTTGTGTTCCGAGGCCATGTCTGTACATGCTAGGCTCGTCAAGTCAACCTAAGTGTATTGCTGTGTAAATCTGGCTTACACCCGTTGTATTCGAACGTTAGAATCTATCACACCCGATCAACACGTAGTGCTTCGAAACAACGAACCTTCGCAACGGTGCACAGTTAGGGGGAACACTTTCTTGAAATTTTAGTAAGGGATCATCTTATATGCTACCGTCGTTCTAAGCAAATAAGATGCAAAAACATGATAAACATCTCATGCAATCAAAATAGTGATATGATATGGCCATTATCACTTCGCTCCTTTTGATCTCCATCTTCGGGGCTCCATGATCATCATCGTCACCGGCATGACACCATGATCTCCATCATCATGATCTCCATCATCGTGTCTTCATGAAGTTGTCTCGCCAACTATTACTTCTACTACTATGGCTAACGGTTAGCAATAAAGTAAAGTAATTACATGGCGAATTTCAATGACACGCAGGTCATATAATAAATTAAGACAACTCCTATGGCTCCTGCCGGTTGTCATACTCATCGACATGCAAGTCGTGATTCCTATTACAAGAACATGATCATCTCATACATCACATATATCATTCATCACATCCTTTGGCCATATCACATCACAAAGCACTTGCTGCAAAAACAAGTTAGACGTCCTCTAATTGTTGTTGCAAGTTTTTATGTGGCTGCTATAGGTTTCTAGCAAGAACGTTTCTTACCTACGCCAAAACCACAACGTGATATGCCAATTTCTATTTACCCTTCATAAGGACCCTGTTCATCGAATCCGATCTGACTAAAGTGGGAGAGACAGACACCCGCTAGCCACCTTATGCAACTAGTGCATGTCAGTCGGTGGAACCTGTCTCACGTAAGCGTACGTGTAAGGTCGGTCCGGGCCGCTTCATCCCACAGTGCCGCCGAATCAAGATAAGACTAGTAACGGCAAGAAGATTGACAAATCGACGCCCACAACTACTTTGTGTTCTACTCGTGCAAGATACTACGCATAGACCTAGCTCATGATGCCACCGTTGGGGAACGTAGCAGAATTTTAAAATTTTCTACGCATCACCAAGATCAATCTATGGAGTCATCTAGCAACGAGTGAGAGGGGAGTGTATCTACATACCCTTGTAGATCGCGAGCGGAAGCGTTCAAGAGAACGGGGTTGATGGAGTCGTACTCGTCGTGATCCAAATCACCGATGACCGAGCGCCGAACGGACGGCACCTCCGCGGTCAACACACGTACGGAGCAGAGACGTCTCCTCCTTCTTGATCCAGCAAGGGGGGAGGAGAGGTTGATGGAGATCCAGCAGCACGACGGTGTGGTGGTGGAAGCAGCGGGATTTCAGCAGGGCTTCGCCAAGCGCTACTGGAGGAGGAAGAGGTGTCACGGGAGGGAGAGGGAGGCGCCAGGGGCTGAGCTGTTTCTCCCATGCACCTCCCCACTATATATAGGGGTGGAGGGGGCTGGTTTCTTGCCCTCCAAGTCCATTGGGGCGTTGGCAAAGGTGGAAGGAAAGAAATCCCATCCTTTCCCTTCCCCACCGATTGTTATCCCCCTTTTTTAGGGATCTTGATCTTATCCCTTCGGGATATGATCTTATTCCTTCTAAGGGGGAATCTTGGTGCGCCTTGACTAGGGGTGTGGGGCCTTGCCCCCACTACCCACGTTCATGTGGGTCCCCCCATGCAGGTGGGCCCCACCCCGGAACCTTCTAGAACCTTCTCGGTACAATACCGAAAAATCCCGAACATTTTCCGGTGGCCAAAATAGGACTTCCCATATATAAATCTTTACCTCCGGACCATTCCGGAACTCCTCGTGACGTCCAGGATCTCATCCGAGACTCCGAACAACCTTCGGGTTACCGCATACTAATATCTCTATAACCCTAGCGTCACCGAACCTTAAGTGTGTAGACCCTACGGGTTCGGGAGACACGCAGACATGACCGAGACGACTCTCCGGGCAATAACCAACAGCGGGATCTGGATACCCATGTTGGCTCCCACATGCTCCTCGATGATCTCATCGGATGAACCACGATGTCGAGGATTCAATCAATCCCGTACGCAATTCCCTTTGTCTATCGGTACGATACTTGCCCGAGATTCGATCGTCGGTATCTCGATACCTTGTTCAATCTCGTTACCGGCAAGTCTCTTTACTCGTTTCCGTAACACATCATCCCGTGAACAACTCCTTGATCACATTGAGCTCATTATGATGATGTCCTACCGAGTGGGCCCAGAGGTACCTCTCCGTTACATGGAGTGACAAATCCCAGTCTCGATTCGTGCCAACCCAACAGATACTTTCGGAGATACCCGTAGTGCACCTTTATAGCCACCCAGTTACGTTGTGACGTTTGGTGCACCAAAAGCACTCCTACGGTATCCGGGAGTTGCACAATCTCATGGTCTAAGGAAAAGTTACTTGACATTGGAAAAGCTTTAGCAAACGAACTACACGATCTAGTGCTAGGCTTAGGATTGGGTCTTGTCCATCACATCATTCTCCTAATGATGTGATCCCGTTATCAATGACATCCAATGTCCATGGTCAGGAAACCGTAACCATCTATTGATCAACGAGCTAGTCAACTAGAGGCTTACTAGGGACATGTTGTGGTCTATGTATTCACACATGTATTACGATTTCCGGATAACACAATTATAGCATGAATAACAGACAATTATCATGAACAAGGAAATATAATAATAACCATTTTATTATTGCCTCTAGGGCATATTTCCAACAGTCTCCCACTTGCACTAGAGTCAATAATCTAGTTACATTGTGATGAATCGAACACCCATAGAGTACTGGTGTTGATACCACTGTTGGGGAACGTAGCAGAATTTTAAAATTTTCTACGCATCACCAAGATCAATCTATGGAGTCATCTAGCAACGAGTGAGAGGGGAGTGTATCTACATACCCTTGTAGATCGCGAGCGGAAGCGTTCAAGAGAACGGGGTTGATGGAGTCGTACTCGTCGTGATCCAAATCACCGATGACCGAGCGCCGAACGGACGGCACCTCCGCGTTCAACACACGTACGGAGCAGAGACGTCTCCTCCTTCTTGATCCAGCAAGGGGGGAGGAGAGGTTGATGGAGATCCAGCAGCACGACGGTGTGGTGGTGGAAGCAGCGGGATTTCAGCAGGGCTTCGCCAAGCGCTACTGGAGGAGGAAGAGGTGTCACGGGAGGGAGAGGGAGGCGCCAGGGGCTGAGCTGTTTCTCCCATGCACCTCCCCACTATATATAGGGGTGGAGGGGGCTGGTTTCTTGCCCTCCAAGTCCATTGGGGCGTTCGCAAAGGTGGAAGGAAAGAAATCCCATCCTTTCCCTTCCCCACCGATTGTTATCCCCCTTTTTTAGGGATCTTGATCTTATCCCTTCGGGATATGATCTTATTCCTTCTAAGGGGGAATCTTGGTGCGCCTTGACTAGGGGTGTGGGGCCTTGCCCCCACTACCCACGTTCATGTGGGTCCCCCCATGCAGGTGGGCCCCACTCCGGAACCTTCTAGAACCTTCTCGGTACAATACCGAAAAATCCCGAACATTTTCCGGTGGCCAAAATAGGACTTCCCATATATAAATCTTTACCTCCGGACCATTCCGGAACTCCTCGTGACGTCCAGGATCTCATCCGAGACTCTGAACAACCTTCGGGTTACCGCATACTAATATCTCTATAACCCTAGCGTCACCGAACCTTAAGTGTGTAGACCCTACGGGTTCGGGAGACACGCAGACATGACCGAGACTACTCTCCGGTCAATAACCAACAGCGGGATCTGGATACCCATGTTGGCTCCCACATGCTCCTCGATGATCTCATCGGATGAACCACGATGTCGAGGATTCAATCAATCCCGTACGCAATTCCCTTTGTCTATCGGTACGATACTTGCCCGAGATTCGATCGTCGGTATCTCGATACCTTGTTCAATCTCGTTACCGGCAAGTCTCTTTACTCGTTTCCGTAACACATCATCCCGTGAACAACTCCTTGATCACATTGAGCTCATTATGATGATGTCCTACCGAGTGGGCCCAGAGGTACCTCTCCGTTACATGGAGTGACAAATCCCAGTCTCGATTCGTGCCAACCCAACAGATACTTTCGGAGATACCCGTAGTGCACCTTTGTAGCCACCCAGTTACGTTGTGACGTTTGGTGCACCCAAAGCACTCCTACGGTATCCGGGAGTTGCACAATCTCATGGTCTAAGGAAAAGTTACTTGACATTGGAAAAGCTTTAGCAAACGAACTACACGATCTAGTGCTAGGCTTAGGATTGGGTCTTGTCCATCACATCATTCTCCTAATGATGTGATCCCGTTATCAATGACATCCAATGTCCATGGTCAGGAAACCGTAACCATCTATTGATCAACGAGCTAGTCAACTAGAGGCTTACTAGGGACATGTTGTGGTCTATGTATTCACACATGTATTACGATTTCCGGATAACACAATTATAGCATGAATAACAGACAATTATCATGAACAAGGAAATATAATAATAACCATTTTATTATTGCCTCTAGGGCATATTTCCAACACGAGGTAACTAGCATAGTGGACAAGTTGTTGATCCACGGGAATGCCAACATGTCTCACCTCGGGTATTTGTAACATATCGCGAAGCAACAGGAATAGCACACGGCAACTGGAGGTTCACTCGAATATTCATTCGTGTGGGTATAGGGGTCAATATGGGTGTCCACGGCTCCGATGTTGATCATTGATCGGAAGGGGTTCCGTGTCATGTCTATACTTCACCGAACCTATAGGGTCACACGCTTAAGGGTCATCTATTTGCTGAATACTAGACAGGGAGTCTGAGAGAAAATCACCAAAAAAGTTTCGGACACCGAAAAAGTTTCGGACAGCGGAAAAGTTCCGCAGAGAGGACACCGGATGAGTTTCGGTGAAACTGAAAAGTTGTTTCAGAGGATACCATAAAGCCAAATTGGTTTCGGCACATGCCCGATAATTCTTGAAGGGTGCCAGAATCATTCTGGAAACTTTTGGGAATTTTCTGGAAGAAAAAACGGAAATGTTCCGGAGCTGCCGGAACCGCTTCAGATGCTTTTCGCAGATGAAAATCACTAATCTGGAATTGTTCCAGAATGCGTTGAAAATTATTTTAGTGGGTACTGAAAATGTTCTAAGCCCACATAAATATTTTCAGTTCGAACGGACGCTGAAAAATGACGTTATGAATAGTAAAAGTGCTTTTTGGGTTACTTTTTTGAAAGCCATTATTTTTGGGCTTTGTCCCAAGATATTTTTGGGGGATGACATGGAAGGATAAGGCCCCTTTTGAAGGGGCCCTACAAGGAGTGGCCGGCCACATGGGGGCTCCTCCATGGAGCCCCCACTTGTCCCTTGGTTTCACTCTTTGGTCCTTGGGAAGGACTTCTTTTCATGTGGGTTTTGGGTTTTCTTGTAAAACCACCCTACCCCTTGGGATTTCCTATAAATAGAGGTGGAGGGGCAGCCCTCCACACTCACTCCTTCTCACATACACATGACATGCAATGATCTGGCTTCTCTCTCCCTCCCTGCGAAATAGTTTCGTAGAGCCGAAAGGCTGTCTGGGTTCCGGTGGGAACTAGTTCTGGACGGCGAAGCCCTGCCGGATAGATGACACCGTATGTGTGCAACTCTGTAGAGAGGTCGTAGTTTCGATCTTAGTGCCCGAGAGGATGTTCGAGAGTGCCTCCCAAAGGGCTGTCCAAGTGACGGTCCGAGTTCTGTGAGTCCTCGCGAAGGGCTGTCCGAGTGACCGTCCGAGTTTCGAAAGTCCTCCCGAAGGGCTGTCCGCGACACCGTCCGGGGGACTGTCCGACCGCCTCCCGAAGGGCTGTCCGAGTGGCGGATAAGGGTATACATCCTCGCGGTTGGGAGGTTGTAAATCCTAGCTGCGGGGATCTGCACCGCCGATCGTCACCGACTCTACTTCCGCTGTGTTACGAGCCGGTAAAGAAAATGATCAAACCTTGTATGCAGTCTCCGTAGTGGTCCTGGGCTGGTGCGTAGGTCGGAAATTTTTTGTTTTCTGCTGCGTTACCCTACAATGTACACATATTAACTCTCTTCTTTATTCTTTTCTAGCCCTCCGGATTGAGCCAAACTTCGGTAACGAGACGAGGCCCGAAGAAAAGGTTGCGCCAAGATGAAAGGTTCACGATCACAGCAATCAAGGGCGATGGCCAACCGATTGAACCCAGCCGGACCAAGGAAGCATTTTCTGCTCAGTGCGGAGTTCTTGTTAGGGACATGATCCCGATCAGCATCCACCAATGGAATAAGCCTAAGAGCGAAGACCCTCAAGTGTCTTTTGTCAATGATAGACAGAAAGATGATCTTTGGACCGCGCTGAAGGCAAATTTCACCCTACCGCCAGAGGAGGATCCGGATAAGCAAGTTATAGAGCCATTGGTTAAGGCTCATGCTCTTAAGAAGATGGCAGATCTATTCAGGAGGTGGAAGAATGAGTTGAAATCAACGTTTGTCGACAAAGGGAAGAGTCCAGAATTCACCGGCCGATTTGAGAAGATAAGAGATCACTGGCCTGCATTTGTGGCCCACAAGACATCAGAGAAGAGTAAGAAGATGTCAGCGACAAACAAGAAAAATGCTGCAAAGAAGGAGTATCACCATCGCACGGGGTCAGGTGGCTACCTCAAAGCCCGGCCGTTGTGGGACAAGGCTGAGAAGGACCTGCTTGATAAAGGGGTCGAACCAGAGACATTGAACTGGCCAGACCGTTCAAGGACTTGGTTCTTCGGGGTTGGGGGAACCTTGGACCCTGAAACAGGGAAGTGCCGTTGGACGAAGGAGCAACTTGAAATACCCGTCAAGAAGCTTCAGAAGTATATCGCCGCAGCGCAGCAAGGGACGTTCGTTCCCGACAGAGAGAACGACGAGCTCACACAGGTCCTGGGGAATCCTGAGCACCCAGGACGAACACGAGGCACGGCAGGCTCCGTTGCATGGAAGGAAGGGTTTCCCAGCGCAGGCGGTTAGAAAACCTGGGAGAGGAGGAGGAAAGTGGAGCAGACCGAACTGCAGAAGCTGAATGCAAGGGTACGAGCGCTAGAGGAACAAGCACTAGTTCAGAGGCAGCGACCTGCCGAAGCTACCCCAGAAGCTACCCCGCCATCTCAGCAGAGAAGCAACATGGCTTCCACCGAGCTCCTTCAGCAGCCTCACTTCACGGCTCCCAGCTACCCCGTGGATGCTATCACGGAGGCTCAAGATTGCCACCTTATGGCGCAATGGCAGCACCTCAAAGTCAAGGCGGCTGTCGGCTCTGTTGCACCTTCTGGACCCGGCGCAACTTTTCACTGCCTTTCGATTCCAGAAGGCTATGCTGTTGTGATGGTCGATGAAATAACGGAGGGATTTGAGGAGCTCGAGCTTGACCACCCTACCGGTGAAGGGGAGACTCAGCTGGGTCTTGCTCTGAAGACTCCATGTCTATGGCGGAAGGAGCTCATCAAACTTCCGAACTGGACGCCTCCGCCTCCTCCTCCGGCGAGTCAGGGCACTCCGCCTCCTCCTCCGCCTCCTCCTCTGGCGAGTGATCAGGGCACTCCGCCTCCTTCTCCGGCTGCTCCGGTGCGTGGCGGCACTCCGCCTCCTTCTCCAGCTACTCCGGCACATGGCGGCACTCCGCCTCCTTCTCCGCCTGCGCCGGCGCGTCCGAGCAGCCCGCCTCCTTCTCCGCCTCGTCAACAACAGCGGAAGACAGCCGCCGCCGCTCCGGCTGCTCCGGCGCATCGTAGCACTCCGCCTCCTTCTCCGCCTCGTAAGCAACGAAGGAAGACAGCCGCAGCCGCTCCGGCTGCTCGGCCGGCGTCTAGCAGTACAGCCAGAGGCGGGAGGCAATACAAATTCGGTCCATCTATCAAGCCTCTAGATAGATTACCATACGAGATGACCGAGGAGGAAAACGAGGAGATCTGTCAAGCCCAAGTGAAGGACTTTTTTGCAAAGAAAAATCCACCTCCGGAGGAGAAGATGGATCCGGTGAAATTGAAGCGCACTTTGAAGAACCTGAAGCGACCACCATCGCCTCCGCCGGATGACAACCTTGTCCGAGCTCTGAAAAAGGCAGTGGAAGGAGCGCGCCGGTCAGGAACTACTTCAAGTGACAAAAGGTTACAACAACGAAGAAGAGGGAAAAAATTGAACATCTCGGCGAACAGGCAAACCAATCGTGCCCCCCGCTCAAGGTGTCTAGCGATATCGTCGCAAATCTACCGGGGATGCTGCCCGGTACCAATCCTAGTGATTACCTGCCCAACGATGCACATTTTGATACAATGGAGGTGGACGAGCACAAATACCAGTACGGGAAGCCTCTCGTCAGACCTGGTGATCCTCCTCTAACAACGATGATGCGAAGATTCCATAAGTGGTACATGGACACCTGCAAGTCCGGGAAGGATATTTTGACGCTGAGAGTTAAAGAGGAGCACGACCTCGTTGGAATTGATCTGTTGTCTGTTCCATTTGAGGAGTTCTTCCAGTTTTTCAATCAAAAGGACCTCGATAAAATAATCATCACTTGCTACTGTCTGTAAGTACTACACGTCTGTAATTAAGTCTCTATATATAGCTCAGCTCTTTCATTGCATGTATATATAATTATCCTCACTATATTATGCAGATTGAAGATCGTCGAATGCAGAAATGCACAAATCTATGATATTGGGTTCATTAACACAAATCTCATAGATGAATGGACGGTTACATATCATGCGAAAGAAACCGAGGCCAACTTGCTACAATCGTTGCTTAAAAATCAAAACAAAGATAAAATACTCTTTCCTTACAACTTCAAGTGAGTGTTACTGTCTTCTGCATATTCGGTTTCCCTTATTACTCAAGGTTATAGTAATGTAATTGATGAGTTATGCATGCGTGCGCAGCTTCTACTTTATTCTCCTAGAGATTAAGCTTGAGCAGGGACTAGTAACCGTCTTAGACTCAAGACGAAAAGATCCCAAGGAGTATGCAGCCATGACTGAAATGCTCCAGAAGTAAGTTCAATCGATCATTATCGCACCATATCGGCAACTTTGGTCATTTCCTAATATCAAGTAATTATTTTCTTTGTCTCGCAGGGTTTGGAAAGTGTTCACCACAGAAGCTCCGGGACTGCCGGGGGAGCTGCGATTTATACACCCGAAAGTAAGTACTACTAGCTAGTTCCGCGCATCTCCCATTGATTCTAGCTAGTTTCATCAATACCATTTATAATGCTTGATTATCAGTTTGATTGACCTTTATTTCTCGTAAAGTGGTTGTGGCAGGAAGGCGGGAATAATTTTTATGGATACTACATTTGCAAGTACATCTACAACGCGACGATCTCTAAGCGGGGCTACTCTGAAAAACAATATAAAGTGCGTAAGCAATAATATTCATAATTTTATTTTATTACCAACATTTGTGTTGAGTTTCATTCATATATATGTATTGACCCCCTTCTTCAAATTAGATTTGGCAGATGCGGGATGAACTCCTACCACAAGATCGCATAAAAGCAATTCAAGAGGAATTGGCGGGATTCTTTCTTGACCACGTCATCAATCCAGCCGGAGAATACTATGTGGAACTTGACATCAAATGTTAGGGATTGTAAGAGATCTTATATTGTATATATGTAGCTAGTAGCGTTGGATAGATATACGAAAACTTGTTGTTCGACCAATCTCTCGGAGAAGGAGGAGGTCGATCACTTCTCTCTGTATATGTTCATGACGATCTTGTGTACTTAATGGTTTCCTTCATTTGCTTACTAGCTAGCGTGTCGAGTCCTCTCTATACGTATAGTACGTAGCGTCGACCAAGCACGGAGATAAGAGAGGACACTTCTCTCTAGCTATTAGCTAGCTAACACAATATATGAAACCCCTAAATTAACCCTACAAAACCCCCAAACCCCACCCCCCTTTAAAAATAAATAAAAACCCCAGCTCCTGAGCTGCTGACACGTGGATGATCTTTGGTCCCGGTTGGTGTTACCAACCGGGACTAAAGGCCCTCCTCTCTGGGCTCGCCGCAGCGGCCACGTGGAGCCCCATCTGTCCTGGTTCGTATAAGAACCGAGACTAAAGGTGTTGGGCTTTAGTCCCGACCCTTTAGTCCCGGTTCCCGAACCGGGACAAATGGGCCTTATGAACCGGGACAAATGGGCCTTTTTCTACTAGTGCCAGCACGATTAAGAAGATCAAGAGTATACTGACGTTGGGAAAGAAAAAGGCCAGAAGAATCATGAAGAACAGCAATGCCCAAAAAGTGATGAAGAGAACCAAGATCAGTCATAGAGAATTCAGAACGAAGAAGGGTAATAATGTGATCTAAAAAGGTTTGGGAAGATGCGGAGAGTATGATGTCATCTACATAAAGAAGGAGGTAGGCAGTTTCGGAATTGTGGTGGTACACAAAGAGAGAAGTGTCAGAAAGGAAATAAGTGAAACTTATCGTTTGGATGAAAGAAGAGAAACGTTGAAACCAGGCTCGTGGAGCTTGTTTGAGACCATAAAGAGATTTCTGGAGAAGACAGACATGATTTGGATATGAAGGATTTTCAAAACCAAGGTCGAGATCGCCCGCTTTAATAGCTCCGGTGAACTCTACTCTCTTCATGGTATCAGGTGAACTCGAAGTAGCCGGGCGGCGGCGGCGGCGGTGGGTGGGTGGAGCCATACCCTAAACCCTAGGATCGAAAATCTGATACCATGATAGATGAATAAAACTATTGCTTGTATTATGTTTAGCACATTTTTTTTCGAAAAGGGGGGACTCCCCGGCCTCTGCATCAGAACGATGCATACGGCCACATTATTTAAAAATAAAGTAGTTCAACAAGGTCTTAAAGTCTGAAAACAAAATAACGGCAAGCTCACAAAGAGCCACAACGCAAAGAAACAAAAGGCCCAAAAGCCACAACCGGCTGGCATAACAAAGATAGGTAAACTAATTGCCTATCCTATTACATGACCGCCATCCAAACCGGTTGAAGATATCCCGCGCTACCATCTCCCACCGGACAGATCCAGTAACCAAACGCTCCCTGGCCTCCGTCGGAGTGAGTAACGACCACATACGGATCAGCGCAATAGCTCGGAATAAAACCTGCAAAAAATGAATATTTGTTGTTCTGTTAAAAGCCAAATCATTTCTGCAATTCCAAATTGCCCACAACAAAGCACATACTCCTACACGAATGTGTCTAGCTGTTTCGGACTCTATCCCAACAAGCCACGTTCCAAATAACATACTGACCGAATTCGGAGGAGTAATGTTAAAGGCAATATGGTACATGGTTATATATATTGGTACAAACCGACTTAGACTAGGTATTACAAACTGACTTAGACTAAGAAACTTGTGATGCAAGGAATAGTCTAACAAACATCGCAGCTCTCGTCACGTGGATGATTCAGAGGCCGTGGAGAGGGGTAATAGAAACGCATGCCTGCATCTGCTCCAACATTAATTGCATCCCTAATACATATGCTTATCCCCCTGCAACTGACCCAGTATACTTACTAACCACCATTACCGATGCCCTAACCACTGCATTCAGAATGGTCTCTTCTCATGCATGCATGGCTGATTGCTTCAGTGCAATGTATTGTATGTGAAAGTGTGAAGAATAGTTAACCTCGTCGCCTTTTGACAGTTACTTTTTTACTTTTTCTGAAAAGGAGGATAACCTCAGCCTCTGCACCAGTTGATGCACACAGCCAACCTTTCTACATTTACTACAAACCTATGATTGTGTTAATTAAGTATGGTACTTAACTGCAGATGGTAAACCAAAAAGGATGGATGGTGGTGATTGAGAAGGATATATACCCTTTTGTACTTGGATTGGACAAGGCCGGGGTGACTTGTCGAGGTAGGAGACGCCAGCCAGCGAAGAGAACAATGATATGCTACAAAAATGAAACTGTTAAGGATTAAGACAAGTGATGAGCAGACAGGGTTGGCTGTTGCTGTCAATCATCGTCCAAGCATGATCGTAGCCGACTGATGGAAGAACGGTACAAAGCCGTGCCGTTCCGGTACAAAAAACAAGTCGATCGCTCGCTCGCTGACGCGAAAAGCGATCGACTAAACACGAAGTATATAGTATTAGCGTGGTGTACCCGGTGCTTAAAATGCGTATTAAAGCCGACCATGACAAGGACTAGCTTGCAGCTGCAAGTAACTCATCAGATGAGGCTAATGTTACGACTTCTGACCGGTGCTTACGACGCGCTGACACAACTATCGCAAATCGTTAATTCAGACAAGTTAACTGATGAGCAAGACTGGATTGCATACAACTCATGTAAAGAACCATTTGTGTACCTCTCTTATCCAACAGAAAGCTTGAACGGATCTACTTTCTCTGGTTTACACATGATTGAAAATTCTACTGTCGATGTCTTATGTAACTAAACACCAATGGCAATCTGAACACTGAACCAACCTACTGCAGAATGTATTAAACCCATTAAGCTACGCGTAAAGGGCGGCCAACCAGCTATGCCACGTGGCATAAGCTGGTTGGCCGCGGTGAGAAATCTTTTGAATTTTTTTTAGATGAATGTGAGATTATTTTAAAATGTATTTTTTTTTCTTTTTAGATGGAGGTGAGGACCTCTGGTACTTTTTAAAATGAAGGGTTATGTAAAGTGGCGCTCGTTGGTAGGCCGCGGTGGTAATTTTTTACTTTTCTTTTTTACTTCTTTTTTTAGATCAAGGTGAGGATTTTTTTTTGAGATGTTTTTTTAGACGGAGGCAAGGACTCCAAAATGAAAACATGTGTTCCTCTCAAACGGCGACACCGGGTGGCGCTCCAACCACTAGTGTATATATATATATATATATGGTGTACAGCATCAGCTATTCGATCAGGTGCGTCTATCTATCTACGGTTAATTTACAGTATGTAGCAGCATAGGCTTGTATCACGGCTAGTACTACTGTTGGGAGGATAACAATTTCAAATGCCGGCACAGAGACCTAGGGAACTCAGGCTTAATTAACGCGCGATCAGTAGGTTAAGATCACCAGCCAGACCAAACGCGGCCATCAGCAGGCACCTACTTTCAGCTCTGAGCTCGCCGAAGGAGGAGTCAGAAGGATATGTCGCCGCCCCGGACGGTGGTGGTGTGTGGTAATGTCACTGTGCCTCTACATATCACTGACGTGGATGTCCGGCGAGCGAGCACCGCCACGGCGTCACGTCATCCGTAGAATAATGGCAGACCATCGGGGAAGAGGAGGAGGAGGAGGAGACGTGACGCCCATGATTAGACGACGGGACTAGTCGAGAGGCCATTGTTAAACAGTGGCGCTACTTATTGGTTGATTTGCGAGTTTCAGCTGCTGCTATGTTGCTGCCTGCTGCAAGTGCAAGCAAGCAAGCAAGCAAGCTATATGGAATTATGGATGGCTGGCATTGAGCTGACATGCCTTCCCTGTTGTTTATGCTGTTCTCTTGAGCTGGATGGGAAGAAGAAGTGCATTCACAAAGACTGAAAATTGAAAAGTATTTTTTTAATAGATATGTTCAAGATTTTCGGCAAAATGAACACGCAACTAGATCTCCGGTTTACGCAGAAGTTTCAGTTTTTTTTGGAGATGCCACATTTTCTTCTTCTTCTTCTTCTTCTGTGGAATCATATGAAAGCGCAGCGCTCGGAAACTCTGGAAAATGGGAAAACTTTCGGGTAGACATACGAACAAACGGTCTACTAGTGATTTCAGTGACAAGACGGTCCTTTTGACTACCGAGCGGAAGTTTCAGGACAGAGCCCGACATATGTAGTTGAGCAAAACTAGCAAGCTATTACCAGTAGAGCGTCCAGGGTAATACTATAATGTGGTGATCATTTTGTCAAGCGTTCGTACAACAAGACGTGGAGAACCACATGTTGGTTGGGTGATAAGTCTCACGTTGTCATGTGTGCCTATGAATTATGAAGGTGGAAGACACTGTATTTTGTGCATATGGCAGTGCATGTAACTACGTACGACTATGTTATACTCGGTGTTATTACATAATTAAAGAAACAAAACACATGATGAGATGCCAATTACAATCGACCAGTTTTGAAAGCTAGGAGCACCATCAAGGGAGCCAATGACCACACAAAAATTAAAACGGTTCCAAATAGGCCCTAAATAAAAATAAAACATATATGATCTATGTGAGGGGAAACTTCAATAGAAGAAAAGGAAATTGGACCTGCAACCAAAAATGTTGTTTTGCAAGGTAGTGAAATCATCCAAAATTTATTTTCACATGTTTGGTTGCAAATTATGCGTGTTAAACAGAGTTACATCCCACCCTACTAGTGCATCAGCTAAGTTAGTTGTGGTCCAATGGGTTAGATAATAGCCTAACAGTTTCACACACACAAAAAGATGCCACAGAGCATCTCTAGGTAATCCTCAATAAATTCCCCAACCCGCACAATAGGAGAGGAAACAAAAACACTCTCCAGGCAATCCCATATCCCCTTCCCTGATTACTATTGTACTTAAACAACAAAAACGTCTTATATTTAGTTATAGAGGTAGTACCCAATATTGAGCCCATCCTCTCCTTTATCCCGGGCACTAAAAGCTCCAGGGACGTGAGAACTTATTGGGAGAAATATGGAGGAACTGTTGACCGGTGATTTCAGTGTCCAAGATGCATGATAGAGGTTGTCATATATAGTTGAGAAAAACTAGTAGTCTCTCCGAGGTGTTCATAGGGATAGGGTGTGCGTGCGTGCTTATATTCATAAAAGTGTGTGTGTAATTGGTTGTGACCATACGCGTCTCTACCGTGTTTCTCAAAAAAGAAAAACTGATAAACTATTGTCAGTATAGCATATACGGTGCCAATGGAAGTACTGCGGTGAAAAATACAAGAACAAACCAGGACAAAGTTTCTCTAAAATAAGATGAAATGAAAACTCTTGATTTGTAAGACTAAAACTTGGTAAACATATCCCCGACAAGCGCCTATAACCGATCTGTGGTCCTCCGTTTGGTGAGGTATAGATAGAGAGCCAATATTTATGTGTCTACAAACTATATATTCATTTTATTATTAAAAAATCATTTCTACAAAACCATAGTGACCAGCAAAAACATTTGTTCCAACCAGGACTAGAGCTCTCAACTTAAGATTAAGATCTCTAACTATACCAAACATATTAGGAATGCCTAGGGGGTGGGGTTACAAATTACATGACACCTGAGCTATACTAGTAAAATGAGAATAGAAAAATAGATCTCTTATCATTTCATTTGGATTAGAAAAATGAAAACTTTGAGAGGCGATGTGAATTCTCTAAGTGAGGCATTCCTTAATCAACATGACACCTCTACTCATATACCAAAGAAAAGTCCTTACTTTTATAGATTTTACAGCTTTGGATCGATATATCAAAATGCATTCGGGTCTCATACATTGATTTGACAGAAAAATTGTCACTCTCACATAACTTCCACCTAAAAGGGTCCTTTTCATCTACTAATTGAACATCGTTGAGGTAAGCACATAACTGATTCCATGGCACCATATTTTCTCCTGTTAGAGCTCGTCGAAAAGAGATGTTTGGTGCAACCATTGTTGCTACCTCAGCAACAGAGGCATGTATGTCCCTCGCACCATTAGAGGGCTCAGTGTTCCTTCAATTGTGCATGGCACAACCTGTTATTCTCCTGGAATCTCACTTGAGAGCTATCCTTGACATCAGAAGTTTCATAATGGAAAATCACATTGGACATGCGTAAGGCCTGCTCAAAGTGCAAATCTAGAGCTCTCCACTCCGTGTGGAAAATATTTTTTTATCCCATAATTTTTTTAAGAAGGCCTAGCCACGCACACCCACATCATTTAGGAGCTTGAATACCAATTTGGTTAGAAGACTTATTTTTTTAACTTACAAGTCCAAATTACCTACACCACTTTGGCCTTTAGGTATGCAAAGGAGAATATGACACTCACCTACGAGGGCAATATTTCATTTTATGTTCATCAGTTTGCCAATATGATCGACACCTAAAATAATATAATATTTTAAGTACCCCCATGTGATGTTTAAGAAACAGATCATGTACACAAAATACAATAATTATGATAAGCCTGCCACCAAAAGACGGATACTTCCCTTTCCAACTACTTGTTTTCTTCAAAGCGCCCTTTTTCACCATCCTATCAAAAATGTAAACTCGCTCCACATGAATCAAAATATTAACTTACTAGAAGGGGAGAGATCTTTCTCATGGCCAAAGAGACGAGTATGTTATTCTACATATTGTTGGGCCTCTTGAGAATCCCATAGTGCAGGGAATGTTTGTAGATTTTTCCAGCGTGGAGGTAGAAGTATGGAGTATCGACATCCCAAATGAGCTAAAGGTAGGAATCCTATTGTCTCAGGATCTATCTGCCAATGATACCCTTTCCTACATGAAATATTTGCTTTACCTAGACTCTCTGACAGAACATAGTTTGCAAGTGCAAAAGAGTAAGTGTGCAAGATTAGCAAGTGCAAAAGAGGAAGTGTGCAAGATTATAAAGTGCAAGTAAATAATATTTAGGTACTGAAATTTAAAATTGCAATAAATTAAAGAGGGGGTGTGGAAGTAGTGGTGGTAGGTGTTGCTAAATTGTCCCTAAGCCATTGACTACCATACTATAACTGGTAGACATTCTTTCAATTTTACATGAGGGAGAGGATAATGCTAACATGCTGCAAAATCCATTGACTAACATGTACTCCCTTCATAAAGAAATAGAAGAGCATTAGATCACTAAAATGAATCCTATACTCGGGCATGATAATATCTACAACTCCACGGCCTAGGAAGGTCCGGCAGTGTCGTGACCCAACACAATTCATCACCTGAGATGACTTAAATGAAGCTATGGTGAAACCTCAAAGGTAAAAACTCAATTCATCACAACAAGATAGAGAGGGAGAAACACCATATGATCCAACTATATTAACAAAGCTCGCGGTACATCAAGATCGTGCCAAATCAAGAACACGAGAGAGAGAGAGAGAGAGAGAGAGAGAGAGAGAGAGATCAAACACATAGCTACTGGTACATACCCTCAGCCCCGAGGGTGAACTACTCCCTCATCATCATGGTGATTGCCGGGATGATAAAGATGGCCTCCGCTAATGATTTCCCCCTCCGACAGGGTGCCGGAACAGGGTCCCGATTGAGTTTTCATGGATATAGAGACTTGCGACGGCGGAACTTCTCATCTAGGGTTCTTTTCGGAGTTTGGGGTATTTATAGGAATTTTTGGCGTCGATCTCATGCCAAGGGGGGCCACGAGGGAGCGAAAAGCTCGGGGAGCGCACCCTGGGGGGCGCCCCCTAGGCTTGCCATGCCCTCGTTGCTCTTCTCGCCTGGCTCCGGTGCTCTGTGGGTCTCTTCTGGTCCATAAAAAATCACCGTAAATTTTCAGCCCATTCTGAGAACCTTTATTTCTGCACAAAAAACAACACCACGATAGTTCTGCTAAAAACAGCGTCAGTCCGGGTTAGTTACATTCAAATCATACTAAAATTATATAAAAGTGTTGTAAACATGGCATGAATATTTCATAAATTATAGATACGTTGGAGACGTATCACCTCTCGCGAACCAGTGGGAATCCGTTGCCCAACTGGCGGCCAGATCCGGGTCCGGAGGATCTCATCGCACGTCGCCAGCAGCGATCACCACAGCCGCATGAAGCAACCGCTGCATGCCGCCGGGACCTTTTAGATGGCACTTCGTCCATGTAGCGTCGGCTGATACGCCTCCACCGTATCTATTTTCCCAAACACTTTTGCTTTTATTTTGGACTCTAATTTGCATAATTTGAATGAAACTAACCCGATCTGACGCTGTTTTCAGCAGAACTACCACGGTTTTGTTTTTGTGCAGAAATAAAAGTTCTCGGAATTGGAAGAAACATTTTGGAGATTTTTTATGAAATAAATAAAAAATACTGGAGCCAAGACCCACTGGAGGGGGGCCACATGGTGCCCACAAGGCACCAGGGCGCGCTCACCCCCTCTGGGCGTGCCCTGGTGGCTTGTGGGGCCGACAAGGCTCCACTGACCCTAATCTCAGCACTATAAATTTATATTCCCCGAGAAAAAAATGGGGACGAAGTTTCATCGCGTTTCACGATATGGAGCCCCCGCCACCTCCTGTTCTTCATCGGGAGGCTAGATCAAGGGCCCGTGTGCCATGATTTCATATCTGAACCCTTTATATTTTCGCGAATATATTTGTATTCTTTATCCTATCTTGCAAGTTATACACACCTATTATGTGTTATGATCCGCATACCCCAAAGTGACAATAATTGGGATTATTTCCAGTGATCACCGTAGTTTGAGGAGTTCTGTATTCACTATGTGTTAATGCTTTGTTCTGGTTCTCTATTAAAAGGAGGCCTTAATATCCCTTAGTTTCCTTATGGACCCCGCTGCCACGGGAGGGTAGGACAAAAGATGTCATGCAAGTTCTTATCATAAGCACGTATGACTATATACGGAATACATTCCTACATTACATTGATGAATTGGAGCTAGTTCTGTGTCGCCCTAGGTTATAACTGTTACGTGATGAATGTTATCCAACATAATTATCCATCACCAATCCAATGCCTACGACTTTCGCATATTGATCTTGCTAAGTTACTATTGCTGCTGCTACTCACTAGTAGAGGAACGGCCTTTAGTCCTGGTTGGGAAGGGCCTTTAGTCCCGGGTCACCAACCGGGACTAAAAAATCAGGACTAAAGGCCCCCACCATTTAGTCCCGGTTGGCCACGACCCGGCAGTAAAGACCTTCCACGTGGCAGGCAGCACGCGCCGGGGGCTGGGGACCTTTAGTCCCGGGTTGTGCCACCAACCGGGACTAAAGGTTTAGGGGTTTAGTGTTTTAGGGTTTATGGTTTATTTTTTCTTTTCATTTTGTGTTTTCCATTTAATTCTTTTTCATTTCAAACATATTTTACGCTACTACATACTGTACACCTCATGCATATATAATAGAATTTCTCGTACGACCAATCATATATCATAGAATTTCTCGTACGACCATACACACACACACACACACAGACACACACACACACACACACACACACACATATATATATATATATACATATATACAATTTGGTATATACAATTTCTCCTACAATTTGCAGATCATTACATGCATGCATTAGGTGTAATGGTATTCTCCGCCGGTGGATATGACCTGCTCAAGCAAAAATCCCGCAATTTCCTCTTGAAATGCTCGTATGCGGTCCTTTGGTAGGAGCCTATCCCGCATATCCACCATCTTTAAAGAAGGAGATCAATATGAATATATTAGTTGTGTGTATATATATTAGATCATTATAAAAAAATTGTGAATAGTGTTTACGTACCCAAAGATGTCTTGCATCTATGCTCCTTTCGGTCATAAAGCGAATGTTCTCGCAAACGTAGTATGCACATAAATTATTCTCCTTTTCCTGCCTCATGATTAGAATTCAATCAAATAATAATCAAGCATGATAATGATATTGAAACTAGAATTAAAGAGATGCGCAGACGTAACTAGTACTACTTAATTACCTTGGACCGTCGCCATTGCAGCTTTGGTTTCCATTCACCGACAACCTCTTTGATGAACTTTCTCCAAACCCTGCCCGGCAAAGAAAATGAATAAAGGAGTTATTAATTACTTGATATCAGGAAATGAACTAAAGAGGCCGACATAGTGCGATAATGATTGAAATTACCTGTCGAGCATCAAAATCAGGCTGGTGTATTCTTTAGGTTCTTTACCTAGTGAGTCTAGTGCTTCAACAGTTCCCTCATCAACTCTAATGATTAGTAGGATCCAATGGAAACTGCGCACACGTTTGTATAAGCGGTCATGCATAACTCATCAACTACACTTAACATCGAGTAAGCAAAATAGAATTTGTAGTACAGGACAGTAACACTCACTTGAAGTTGTAAGGAAATAGTATTTCTGGTGTGGTATTTAGTTCCTTCAAAAACATTAGCAAGTTATTCTCTGTGTCTTCTTTGTGGTTATTTAACATAGCTTCATTAACGGTATTTGGGTCAATGAACCCAATGCCATAGACTCCATCTCTTTTCAATTCAAAAATCTTCATTCTGCATAATACCACACAAAAGAATAAAGTGAGGATAATTACAGGCAATGAACGAGCTGAGCTAGAGACTTAAATTACAGAAAGAAATCACTTACAGACAATAGCAACTTACGATAGATTTGTCGAGTGCGTCTTGATTGAATAACTGAAAATTTTCTGAAAACTCAATCCACACATCGAATCCATGGAAGTAATGCTCTGGCTTGACTTTCACCATGAGCATCTCTCGCCCGGCCTTTATTTCTCTCAGGTACCAGTCATGCAATCTGTGCATTTGCGTTGATAGAAGCGGGACCTGCTCAGGCCTAACCAGAGGGTTCCCGGGGACATATTTCCATGCAAATGATGTAGCCATGGGGAGATCCTCGGTGCCTAGCAGTTGCTCAACACTGAGACCCAATTCTTTAGCAAGAGCATCGGTTACCGCCTTATCGGTACTCACCTTGAGCGGGGGGGGGTGGGTCGATTGCACTGCCTGTTCTTCGAGCTGGGGAACAGTTTTCTCGCTTTTATTACTACCTGTGCGGCTCGACTGCTGCTTTTTTTTGTTCATGATATGACTTGCTAATAGAGCGTTCATAGTCTGATCGCCTATTCTCCACATGTGCCGGGGGTCGTTCTAGAAGATCCACAAAGTGTTGTACGGTTTTCTCAGGTATTTTATCCTTTGGCGGCGGGGGCGGTTTCAGTGCAAAATGGGCCTTCACTTCGGAATCCACTTGGGCTCTGGTTTCCTCCTCAGTCATCTCGTAAGCTAACTTCTTTTTGGCAGGAGGCTCGGGTTTCTTCTTTTGTGCTCTCTTCCGCTTTGGAGTCGGCTGACGCGGTAGAGATCGATATTGCGGACTCGTGCTGGGCTCCGTCTCGGGGTGGGGTGGAGTCGGCTGACGTGGCGGAGATCGATATGGCGGACTTGCGCTGCGCTCCGTCTCGAGGTGGGGTGGAGTCGTCTGACGCGGCGGACTTGGAGGAGGAGTTGGTGGCCTTGGTGCCGAGTTTGGAAAGACGATGCATTCCTTTCTCCATAGAATGAGACCACGTATGACTTCTCCTAGTGTCTGCTCCCCTTGACCTCCAGGAAAGTCAAGTGATGTCGCTTGAACTACTTGGTATTTCCCCAAAGAGGAAGGGATGATGCAGTATAGCTACGTTAAGTATTTCCCTTAGTTATGAAACCAAGGTATCAATCCAGTTGGAGAACCAAGCAACACTATATAAATGGTACCTGCACACAAAGAACAAATACTTGCAACCCGATGCTTATGAGGGGTTGTCAATCCCTCTACTGGTAACGGTGCCAGAAATTGTCAAGTTGACGGGATAAAAATTGTGTAGATTGGATAAATAGATCTCGATAAAACGCGAAATAAAATAAATAATAAAAAAGTGCAGCAAGGTATTTTTGGGTTTTTGGAATAATAGATTTGAAAATAAAAGCAAATAGAAATAGATCTCAAAGAAAATATGATAAAGAATAGACCCGGGGGCCGTAGATTTCACTAGTGGCTTCTCTCAAGAAAATAGCATACGGTGGGTAAACAAATTACTGTTGGGCAATTGATAGAAGGTTGAATAATTATGACGATATCCAAGGCAATGATCAATATATAGGCATCACGTCCAAGATTAGTAGACCGACTCCTGCCTGCATCTACTACTATTACTCCACACATCGACCGCTATCCAGCATGCATCTAGTGTATCAAGTTCATGGACAAACGGAGTAATGCAATAAGAACGATGACATGATGTAGACGAGATCTATTCATGTAGGAATAGCCCCCATCTTGTTATCCTTAATAGCAATGATACATGCGTGTCTTGCCGCCCCTTCTGTCACTGGGAAAGAACACCGCACGATTGAACCCATCACAAAACACCTCTTCCCATGGCAAGAAAAATTGATCTAGTTGGCCTAACTAAACCAAATATTCAAAGAAGAAATACGAGGCTATAAATAATCATGCATATAAGAGATCAAAAGAAGACTCAAATAATATTCATGGATATAGATCTAATCATAAACTCAAAGTTCATCGGATCCCAACAAACACACCGCAAAAAAAAGAGTTACATCAAATAGATCTCCAAGAGACCATTGTATTGAGAATCAAAAGAGAGAGAGAGGAAGCCATCTAGCTACTGCCTACGGACCCGTAGGTCTATGATGAACTACTCACGCATCATCGGAGAGGCACAAATGAGGATGATGAACCCCTCCGTGATGGTGTCTAGATTGGATCTCGTGGTTTTGGAACTTGCGGCGGCTGGAATTGTGTTTCGTCGACTCCCCTAGGGTTTCTAAAATATTTGGGGATTTATAGGGCGAAGAGGAGGTGCGGGAGGCCACCGAGGGGGGCACAACCCCCCTGGGCGCGCCTGGGCTTCGGGGGGCGCCCAGCTGGGTTGTGCCCACCTCGGGCCTCCCCTCTGGTACTTCTTTGGCCTATGTTGTGTCTTCTGGTCCAAAAAATTCTCCAAAAAGTTTCGCTGCATTTGGACTCTGCTTGGTATTGATATTCTGCGAAGTAAAAAACAAGCAAAAATAGTAACTGGCATTGGGCACTATGTCAATAGGTTAGTCCCCAAAAATGATATAAAGTTGGTATAAAATGATTGTAAAACATCCAAGAATGATAATATAACAGCATGGAACAAGCAAAAATTATAGATACGTTGGAGACGTATCATCAAGCTCTAGTGAGTGATATCCCGACAAAACTTCATCCACCCCGACACGAGCATAGCCAGCTGGAATCGAATAGCCATGCATGGTTGCTTCAGGTGCATTCGATAAAGCAAAGTCGTCCGCCACCTTCATGGATATGTTCTTCAGTTTCATGTGTAGCTCACAACTTGTCATCTTTTTGATATCATCCACGGGGTAGCGAGCCAGCAGTGCATCATCGGCCGGGACCCCCATGGAACCCATGCTACTTTTCGACATAGATGGGACGATACTATCCAATGCTAGATCTGCTGGCTCCTACAGCTGAGACGCCCTTTGCTAGCTAATTGTGTCGATGTGCTCCTGCTGCTGCATTAAAACGCGTTCCAACTCCGTGTTCTTTGATTCTACGTTTTGAAGCCGATCTGCATCCTGCTTCTTCTTGTCTTCATCCTGCTTCTTCTTTCTCGCACGGCTTCTGTTAGTGTCGTTCCACTCCGCAAATCCATCAACCCACGGAACAATGCCTTTGCCTCGTGTTCGTCCCGGGAGTTCAGGATTCTTGAGGGCGCGTGTAAGCTCGTCGTTCTCTCTCTCGGGCTAGAACGCCCCGTTCGAGCCTCTTCTATTGCTTGAATTAAAGCATCTGAGGCTTCTTTAAGACTTGCCAGTTCAATAATCTCCCATGTCTTTGGGTCCAACTTGCCCCCGTGCGCATAAAACCAAGTCCTGGACCTGTCGGGCCAACCCACTGTTTTTGGAGTGACCCCTGCAGCAATCATCTTGGCCTCAGATTCTTCCCACTTAGGCAGGCCAGTCTTGTAGCCATCTGGCCCCAGAACATGGTGAAACTTTTTTTTGTCAGCATTTATCTTATCTTTTTTCTCGACCATTCCTTAGCTGCTTCCGATTCCTTATACTCCACAAATAAGTCCCAATGATCTTTTACCTTCTCTAGTGCTCCAGTGAATTCTGGAGTCTTCTTTTCTGCCTTGACGTAGTCGTCCCATAATCTTTTTTTCCAAGTCTGGAATTGTGTGGCCATCTTCTTAAGAGCATACTGCTCCCGTTCGCGATCTGTGAAACCCTCTGGTAGGTTGAAATATGACATTAGCGTATCCCAAATCAAATTTTTTGATCTTTCATCGACAAAACTAACTCCTCGAGCTTCCTTTGGCTTATTCCATTCTTGAACGGTGATCGGGATGTTGTCCCTAACAATAACTCCGCATTGACATATAAATTTGCTGGCATTCTTGGCAGGAGCAATCGGTTCGCCATCTGGTTTGACTTCATTGATGTTGTACTTTATGCCATTGGGCAACTTTTTGGCCTGGCCTCGTACCCTTGTAGAAGATTTGCTCGATCCGGGGGGTTAAAAGAAGAAAGATTCGTTAATATATATATACAAATCAATTAATACATGTAATGATCACCAGAGGCCTTATATATATATATATAGGACATCACTATTCTAATCCCAGGATTAGAATAGTTATTTGGATCAGAGCAGCCCCTATATAGGGCCCGACAGAGCCCTCCCGAACTTCTGAACTGCCGCCGGCCCGACAGGATCCACTGGATCCCGAGACCCCCCGACAGGATCCACCTGATCCCGATCCCGATCCCAAGCCGCCCCAGCCCCCCTCCTCCCGTCGATCCCCCGACCTCCCCCGTGGTCGCCGCCGATCTTTGCCGGATCCGCCGCCTCCCCCCCGTCTACAGCTCCTGGTCGGCCGGATCCGCCGCCTCCCCTCCTTCCCCAGATCCTGGCCGGCCGGATCCGCCGCCTCTCCTCCATTTCCAGCTCCTGGCCGACCACCGGCGCGGGCGAGCGAGCGACGACGGACGCCGGCGCGAGGGAGCCCGCGTCGCCTGGACACGGCGAAGCCGCCATGGACTTCCGGAAGCCGCATCCTCCTTCCATCAGCGCCCGACGCCTTGGCAGACCAGATGACGGCCCCGACGCAAGCTACGGCGAATGGCGCGGCCAACGGAGCAACTTCGCGGCGGAGGCGGCATCGATGGCGACTCCAGATCCACCAACGGTACATGGACTTCCTCCCTCTTGTTGCCTTCTTCTTCAATCTTGCCTTGCCTGACCTTCTTGCTTCGTGCAGATGAACTTCGCGCCCCCTGCAAGACATGGATTGCCATGGCATTCATCTCCTACCTCCCCGACGAATTGCTCTCAAGGTGGCCTATCAGCTGCTGGGAAAAGGTTGGCCGACCTTCTAGCCAGGGTATGGTTGAACTTCTTCCTTCTGTTTGTTATTTTCTTACAACCATGTGAAGTTCAGGTGGTGTGTGAGCATCAGTCCAGGCTACAAAAAGCTTTTTTAAAATCTGCCTGCTTACAGCCATGTGAAGTTCAGGTGGTGTGTGAGCATCAGTCCAGGCTACAAACACTAGAAAATCTGCCTGCATTCACATTCACATGTGAAAAAGCCATGTGAAGTTCAACTAGTAAGTGTGTTAGAGTTCAGGTTGGTATGTATCTGGTTCTGTGCAAAAAAATAAAAGGAAAATAGAACATGCATGTGATCTCACATGAAGGTCAGGTTGGTACGCACTAGTAGTTCTACCATTCAAACTCATGAAGGTTCAGGTTTTTTAACTGTAGATAGTATTTCCCCTTTGCGAAACAAGAAGTTCAGGTTGTGGAGAGTGCTCAGTTCAGGTACATATAAGTAATTAAATAGTATAGAATTAACAGGATGTGAGGTTCATTCTATGAAGGGTGCTTAGTTCAGGTACAAAAGTATTGGCAGATGCTCAGCTCAGTGCATAGTGTGATGCCTGTCATAGGGGAAAAATATGTACATGAACACCACTTTTATATGAGAAGTTCAGGCTGTGAATAATGCTAAGTTCAGTTACAAAGGTATAGGCAGATGTAACTTGTGTGCTAATAGACATTTTTTTCTTTTATGTCAGCAAGACGAGAGACGCATGAAGAAGCTTAGAAGTTCCCAGTAGCAAGTACACAATCCAAAGCCTGTACGCTTTGCACCACCCCCTCAATGGGTCACACCTCAAACGCACCAACAGCATTACCAACCTGCTCCAGACCAAAAATGGATGACACCTGAAACACATGGAGACTTCCAAGATGCTGGGTCACAGCCCTATCCGCACAACCTTGCGCCTCCACCTAATTGGGTGACGCCGGAAATCCCCCGCGGATTCTTTGTATCCACCAGCAGACTCCCAAGCACGCCGATGGAGGAGGGGGTTAGCTCAAGTCCTGCGTGTAACTCTGGAGGTTATCCTGGTGTGCCTCATCAATGCCAAAGCGAAGCAACTAAACCAGATCCCAGGACAAATCCAACAGGAACACACACACGGAGGAGAGTGCTCTGCACACTACCGCCGTTGGATCCTGCTGCTGCTGCTACAAGTCAGAATTGTACGGGGCATAAGGTAGATGGATTGCTTCACAAAACAAAAGAGCAAACCAAGACCAGGATCGCAATACCTCCACAACCACCTCAAGCAAAAAGGACGCAAACAAGAGAGAGGCCATCTTCAGCCCTCCTTCCTCCTCGTGATCCACTGCTGCATCCTGCTATGATTACTCCGCCGTGCCCCATCCCAGAGGGACAGCAGCAGACTCCGGTGGAGTTGCGATCATACACGCACGTAAGTGAAACAAAAAATATTTATATACGCATCTTGTATTATCTGCAAATTTTCTGCTCCCTCCAGGATAACAAGTTCATAAACTGCATTTTAACGTGCCGTTTGGATTATTTTTTCTTTTTCTGCAGACGCCGGATCTACCGGATTATCTAATACCAAGACTAAAGATGCGATTCCAAGATGTAGAGAAAGCAAGGGAATTTTATAACAGATACGCCAGACACGCTGGTTTTGGAATCAGGAAGACGGGGGGAAATGACAACCACAAGTATTTTGTTTGCGCCTTCCAAGGGATACACACATCTTCTGTTTCAGAGGCTAACAGGAAGCGAAACAAAACATCGCAGAGGACAGGCTGCAATGCAATAATGAGGGTGAAGGTGCAGGAGGATAACACATGCGTGGCAGTGGACATTGAGTACAATCATAATCACAAACTCATGCAAACTGATGACATGCTGGTATTTTTGCACTCCCACAAGAATTATGACCCCACTATTTTGGAGTACGTAAAGCTCCTGCTGTACCATGATGTCAAGCACACAACAATCATGTCCATGCTATCTGAAAATGAAGATGGAAGCTACTTCCTAAGCATGACCGGACGAGACCTACTAAACCAGTAAGTATTCAAACATCCACACACTGCAATGTAAAATAGCATCCTAGGTCACAACCCTTTGCTAGCAAAAATAACAAATGCATGTTTGCATGTAATTTGCAGGAAAGCCATGAATGCAAGGAAAGATGATTTGGATGATGTATTGAAACTTGTTTCATTCTTCAAAGACATGAAGGTAATCAATGATGAGTTTTTCTATGACATCCAAGTGGACAAGGACAAGTCAATTAAAAACATTTTCTGGTCCAATGCAAGCTGCCGAGGAGCCTATCAAGACTTTGGCGATTGCGTAACATTCGACACAACTTACAAGACCAACATATTTCATATGCCTCTGGGAGTGTTTGTTGGAACAAACCATCACTTGCAGTCAACGATATTTGTTGTTGCCCTGATAAGAGACGAAGATGCAAAGTCATTCAAGTGGCTGTTCGATACATTTGTACGGTGCATGAATAACAAGCACCCAACTTGCATTCTAACAGGTGAGTTCAAAAAAAAAACCTCTTCAAGTTTCATCATCTTTTCAGTCTATGGGTCTGTATTGGGTACATTGGTTTTATCTGAAAATAATGTAAAGAATGCAGTTCAACCACTGTTAGCACAGAAGTCCAACTAGCAGTACCAGAAAGCAAAATTATCTGTCACATGTTTAGAAAAAAATTAGTTATGAATGTGAAGTTCAAATACATGAATCTAGAAGTTCAAGGACAAATCTGTAAGAAAAATATATGTAACATGTTCAGAAAAATATAGTTATTTATGTGAAGTTCAGGCACTGCTGCCACAGAAGTTCAACAACACTGCTTTAAGAAAATTTTTGAGTGTGACACTAGTAGTTAGTCCTACTACTAACTGTGAAGTTCAAGCACTGGTACCACAGAAGTTCAGCAACACTGCTGTAAGAAAAAATACATGTGACATTCTTAGATAGCCATACTGCTAGAAGTGAAGTTCAAGTACTTGTGCAACATAAGTTCACCATCAGTGCAAAAAAGAATCAAGTTTCATTTTTTTTAATTCATGCGGACTAGTGCCCGTCGATGGCGAAAGCTATACCACAATCATTCCCAAACACCGTCCACAAGCTATGCCGTTGGCACATCCTGAAGAAGTACAGGGAATACCTCGCGTTGCTGTACAAAAAGTATAAAAAATTCAAAGAGGAGTTCACAGCTATATTAAACTGGCCGCTGATGCCAATGGAGTTTGAAGATGCCTGGGCTGAACTCGTGCAGAAGTACAACCTGGAGAACGACCAGATGATGATGCAACTCTGGAGTGATAGGAAGATGTGGATTTCAGCATATTACAAGAACATTTTCTGTGCTAGAATGTCTTCCACACAACGAAGCGAGAGCATGAACCACGTGCTCAAGAAAGGGTTTGTCAAGGGGACCCAGAACCTACACAAGTTTGCTAGGCGGGTCAATGCTTGCAAACAAACTCGGATGCAGAAGGAGAACGAGCAAACAATGACCAGCATGGTATGATGACAAAAAAAAACACCCCCATCATGTTCTGTTTACCTTCAACATGTGCACTTTGAATTTAAAAAAATGAAACCCATGACTCTGCTTCGACTAATATCTTATTTTTTGACATGTGCAGACCAATCCAGTGACAAAAACAACTTACGGCTACGAGGAAGACATGTCTATCAAGTACACGAGAGCCGTGTACACAGAGATGAGGACTAGGATGAGAAAAGCCACGCTATTTCGCGCAAAGCGTACAGCAGAGCCCACTAAGTACCTTGTGTACTACCACAACAAGCCTGGCCATGATGATGAAGAAAGATTTTCCTGGTCAAAGCATGAATTCCAGGTTGTAGCTGACCCAGAGAATGAAATATACGAGTGTGAATGCAAGCTCTGGACACACATAGGTGAGCGGAAAAACAAACTCATTAAATAGCTAAACTAGTAGTATCATATCAAAATTTATGAAACTCATTGCTGCCTCACAAACTATGTATTCTGCATTCATCACAAAATGCAGGCCTCTTCTGCCTTCACATCATGAACATACTTGACTACCTGAAGCCTGACAAATTTCCAAACAAGTATATCCTCAAACGGTACACAAAGACTGCAAAATCACAACCAACCTTTGATACAAGGGACTACAAAACAACCGCATCGGATGGCAGCTCAAGACTATCGAAGCAAGACATCTTGCTGCAGCTAAATTTAATGGTTAACAAGAAAGCGATGAGATGTGACCAGCAATATGACAGAGCCTACTATGTTCTCAAGAGGCTCGTGGAAGAGCTTGATGCAATACATTCAGCAAATCAAGCAGATGCTGACGAAAGGATGGCTGAAGAGGACGCAGAAATTGAAGATGACCTTCATTATTATGCAGCTGAAATGCTCAACGCCGCCGCTGAAGCCAACCAATGCAAGCAGGGTGATGGCCAATCAATGGAGCAGGGACAGCAAGAGACGATGAAACTGCCGCTGTATTCTGAAACAAAGGGTAGGAAGAAAATTTCTGCAGCAAAGAAAAGTGACAAGAGAGCTCAAATAAAGGCACCACCTGCAGGAAGAGTCGTCGTGCTCGATGAGAATGGAGTGCCACTTGGACACAGGCAATTCAGTGTGTGCAAAAAGGTTGCAGGACACAACAAGCTCACCTGTCCAACACTCTTAGAAAGAAACGATGCCGAGGAGGTCAAGCAACCCAAAGTTATAGAACAAAAGAAGGGGCCACACCCACAGAAAGCAAGCAGCAGACTTTGTAGCATATGCAAGGAGTATGAACCACATAATGCAAGAACATGCCCGAAGCGCGCAGATGCTGGAAAGACAAGCAAAAAGCCAGAGAAGAAACAGAAAGCAAAACCTAGAGCCAGCAACAAGAAAGTGGTGGAAGATGAAGATGAAGACACCATTGAAGAAGAGGAAGAGGAAGAGGAAGAGGAAGAGGACGATGAAGAGGACGATGAAGAGGACGATGAAGAGGAAGAGAAAGAGGACGATGAAGAGGAAGAGGTACATGTCAAGCAAAAACTACTACCACCAAAGCCTAGGAGGAGCGCAAGGCTCATGAACAGTTGGACTAGGTCAATTAAACAAACGCAAGCTTATGTCATGTCAATGTGCATAATGTTATTCCACTTTTGAAACAGTATTTCAGGAGAAGCTTACTTGAACTTCCATTGTTGAAGTTTCACAGAAATTATGCACTAGAAGTTCAAGTAAGCTTACTGCAGAAGTCCTGGTATAGTATGAGAGGAGGTGCTTGTGATGTATTGCATGAAAGAGCAAGCAGTAATAAAATGAAAAAAATATACATTGTGAAGTTCAAGTAATATTACTGCAGAAGTCCTGGTATATTATGAGAGGAAGTGTTGTGCTGGTGATGTATTCCATGCAAAGTGCAAGCAAGAACAAAAATGAAAAACATACACTATGAAGTTCAAGTAAGGTTACAGTGAAAGTTCTGGTATATTATGGCAGGAGGTGCTGGTGTTGTATTCCATAAAAGAGCAACCAGCAAATAAACATACAGTTTTGAAGTTCAGGTCAGCTTACAGAAGAAGGTCTGGTATATAAAATCGATGTAGGAAAAAAATATGCTTTAAAAATAAAGTCTCGCCGTATGAACTAAGGTTAGCAAGCCTAAGACAACGCGTTCAAATGTGAAGTTCTACTTGGATACCTACAGAAGTTCATGTACAATGCCGACAAAAGATAAAGAAACGTCAAGAATATTTTTGCACAAAGTTACAGCTGAAATACATTTGCACTTGAAAAAACACAAAAAAACAAATATAGATTCTATGCAAAAGGATACATATTGGTTGGGTTGAAAAATACCAATACATTACACAACACAGAATATCCTATCCATCTGAAACCAGCAGCCCAGCCACATTCTCAAAGCATAAGCTCAACTCTATGATCATATGTTGGGGCCCAAAAATAAACAACACAAAAAAAACAAGCAGTTCAACCATAACCGAGGGAGAAGTTCAGGTCATCTGTTGGGGCAAAAACATGCAACACATGGAATCTGAAAACGATGCAGTACATTGAAATTCACAAGCCAAATCATTCTTCACACCAAATACATTTGTCCACAAATATCATAAGTAATAGTGCTGCAGCTATACATACACAAATCACTAAAACATTCTTACAACCAAATCTTTACGGAATCGTTCCAATCATTATCAAACCTAAAAATCTGTACGAAATCAAATCTACAATGAAACTAATGCTTCGAATTCACGGGCCAAAGGACTGGATCTCTTTAGGGAGCTCTGCACGCACGACTTCATTCTTCTCGCTAAACATTAGAGTGTGCATGAACTCAGCCTTCCAGTCATCTGCAGCAGCCTGCAAACAAAGAAAATGAAACAATGGTTTAGTAACGGATAACTAAAACCACAGTAGGAGCGTCTCAGCAAAAACACACAAGAAAAGTGAAAGGAATGATGAGACAAGAACAAGGACAAAACATACTTCCACATCAGCAAAATCTTCAACAATCTCATCGCCATCATATGAAGAGCATAACTTCACGGCAAAGAAACCACAATCATTATTCTTCTACTTTGGAACATCGATAAAAGTCGGCCTCTTTGCAATAGTCACCCAGTTAGGCTGCTTGCTCGCTTTGTACGCAGCCTTGCCGTACACCTCCTCGAGCAACCCAACAAATCTCTTCATCTGCCAGAAATAACAAAATAAGATGAAGTCAAAAACATGTTAACCAAAATAGTTAAGTTCAGGTACATAAAAAGCCACACTTGCATAAGATCCAGCTAAACAAATAGCAGAAGTTCAACTTCCAAATCATAGTCAGTTCAAGCAGTATTACCAAAACAGAGACAGCAACATATTTTGTCAACACAAGGCATAATAAACTTTGTGTCAAACAAGAGAATATGAAAGGAGGTACAGGCTAAGAAACACTCACGATATTTTAACAGCCTCCGTGGAAACTCGTTCGCGACGTTTCCATATTGGCGTAAGGAAGTGAATCAAGGATGTCAATGCTCCCACGATATCTATTCACCACATACACACTGTAGTTCGCCATTGTGCCAATTGGCTTGAATAGTATCAAAAAACCCTGCCAAGAATGAAAGGACCGGTGAACACAAACTACAAAGCATATGTATTGAAGAACCGGCATGAACAAAAACTTCTTGACAAACTCAGCAAAAGGATGCACATGAAATTAAAAAAAGCAAGAGTTATGAAAACCTAACCAGCTTTGCATTAAGAATGTCTTCTTCCTTGCGAACAAACATTGGGAGGAGTTTAACAGAATTTTTTACATCGAACTTTGGAACTATTGTAGAGAAGAAATCATAATCCAGGCAGTACTGTGCATTCACAAAAACACAATTAAAACACCTCCCAAACGCCACTACATCAAAACTAAGGCAGAAAAAGGGAGATAGGGGTGCAAAGAAATAAAACCTGTATGAAGTAGGGACTGAGTACAACCCTGTCAGCACTAGAGAATATCTCAGAGGTCTCCGGATTATCCTTCCACAAATTTAGGAGATAATCCATTATGTCTCCTTCCATCTGCTGCCCTTCACCGAAAAGAGTATAAAGGACACGTCCTGTGAGGTCAATCACATTGCCAGGGATGCTAAACATGCAGTAGCTTGTCCTGCAGAATACAAAAGGATGGTAAAAATATATTAGAAGTTTAGATACAACAACAAAACAGAAGTTCAGATACTATAACTCAAAGGCAAGGAGACATAAAACAGAAGTTCAGGTACTATAACAACAGAAGTTCAGACAATATAACAACAGAAGTTCAGACACTATAACTCCAAGGCAAGGGAGAAATGAACAGAAGTCCACATACTACAACAATAGAAGTTCAAACACAGAGTAGCATCTCTGGCAGCAACAAAGTTAAGAAGAAGAAAACTCACTCAGAATACTTCTCCAGACCGTCTATACTAAGCACATACTGTTTCAACTTCCGGGCCTCGGATAGATGAGGGTAACTGTATTTTTTTAGGGGAGCGACAGGAGAACGCCACTTCAAAGGCAATCTTGATGCTCTCTTGGAGGAAGTTATGTTGCCAGACTCAACTGCCGGTTTCCTCCTGGTGATGACAGCATTCTTCCCACCTCTACCAGCAGCAGTACCAGCAGCGCATTTAACATTCTTCAGGTAAGCAATCTTCTCAAAATCATCCTCGGACGAAATCACTTCTGCTTCGGCTGCTTCGACTGCACCAACCTTCCTGGAGCAAGGGGTTTTTGGAGTACCACGAATACCACCAGCCTGCTTACCCAACTTGGAAGGAATAAGGGTTCGAGGTCTATCATCTTCTATCGGAGTTGTACTCATCGATTCCTCCCTAGGCTGGTATTCCTGTGACCCGAGGAATGAGTAGTGGTAATCGGTCAAGTCCAACGGATCCACTGTCAAAAGAAAAGGAAGAGAAAACATCACCATTAAATATAACTGAAGTTCAGGAACAGCACAATGTGCAGTCCAACTAATAAAGATGACATGGTTACTACTCAAGCTGACCTAAAAAAATTAGTTGCATTAAAAAACTAAATGAAGTTTAGGCACAACCAAAGGCACAGTTCAAGATAAACCAATGAACTGGAAAACATTCAACTACAGCTAGCAAAACCATAGAAAGGCATCATCTCTGAAGTTCAAGCAGAAAGAAATGCTCATGTCCAAGTAAGCAATGGAAGGAAAGAAATTACTGAAACAAATCACACAAGCAAAATAAAAAAGATAGAAATGAAGTTCATGTACAAGAAAATGCTCCTCTCCTTCTGAAACCAGTAGCCCAGCCAGATCTCAAGCAAAAGTCCAACTTCAGAGAAAAATATGAAGTTCAGGTAGAATAAAAGATGCAGTGCAGGTAAGAAGTCCAAGTTCCAATACTTACATGTGTAGTAGCCAAACAGAGCTTCGAAGTCTGTCTCAAACAGGTTAGAAGAAGCGATTGAGTACAGCCACGTCTTCCTGATATCCGTGATATTTTCATGGGAATAATTTGCAAGAACCCCATCATGATACGAATTAACATTCGTAAGCATGAAGAATCCGCAGTCGATACTGCCATCAAACGCAGTAAAAGAACAGTGTTAGAACAGAAAAAGAAAGCCAACGAATAAAACACATCGCAGCTTAAGTACAACTACAGATAAACAGAAGCGATAAAGAGAAAAAGTGGAACTCATACTTGTTTTTCTGCTGGGGCACATCAATCCAATCCAGAGGGAAATGGTCGATGGTAAGAGGACTGAAGGGTGTCTCTCTGTCGTTGCTGGCATCGCTCCAAAGCTTCTTGATGTTATCGGTCATCCGCCGAAACAGGCGTACCGCACATTCATCTTCTGGTCCATAATAGGAGTCGAGAAGCTGGAACCTTGAATTCTTCACGTCAAGAAGTATCGAAACCCAATGACCAACACCACCCATGGAAGCAGGAATCTTAGGCGGGTCAAAAGTGGGGAAAACAACCTGAAGCAACATAAACACACGAATCATTAAAAACTGAGAATTAATATGAAATGGTACAAAGAAAAATGAAACAATATTAACACAGTGGATCTCAGTGCAAAACTAATACAGAGGCAAAGAACAAGATATTGCATACCGAATCATGTGCATCCATGCTATCTGGACCACTCGCCAAGAAGTACTTCCTCACACGAGAATCAAATTGACCTCTGAAAATCTTGTCCTAAAATAATGCAGACAACACCAACATATGAAAAATACATAAATGAGACAAACAAGTTTTAACTAAAATGGTAAGGAACAAAACGGAAAAGAAATCACTATATGGTTGACTTACACAAACCCAATACGGCAGGATGAGTTTATCCGATCCCTGGTACTTCGCACGTAGACAGTAGAGTGCACACTCAGCCACATTGGATGTAAGCATTCCACGAGGACCAAAAGATATTGCGACTTCTTGAACAGAAGCTTCACACTCCTTGTTTTGGAACATAATCATTGATCTAAAAGCCAGCAATAGAAAGAAAAACAAGTTTAGCATCAGGAACTCAGGAGGTTCATAACACATACAAGCACAGAAGTTCAGCTATATCACAACAGGCAGTGCAGTACAAAAAGGCCAGAAGCTCAGCACCAGAGAAGTAAATAAGAAGTTCAGGTACATATAGTAAAGAAGTTCAGGTATGAAACCACAGGCAGTTCACAGGGGGTACATGGATGATGTAAATATTGACCAGCTGCACTCACCTCTTGGAACGATTATTCTTAAGCCTAGTTACACTGTAATAAAAGTCATCAACCTTCTTTCGGACAACAGCAAGGTCGCTATCTGCTCACCAAAAGAAATAGAAATTAAGAGCAACACTCAAGCACATAGATTCACGACAGTTTCAATTAAGAGCAACATTCAAGCACAACATTCAAACACAAACACATCTCAGCTGCTACACCAGAAAAGATAAAACCACAGGATCATAAACATCACAACACATGCATTACAAACCTTCACCACACATAGAAAACAGGTTCACTTAACTTTATTTACAACCCACACGACAAAGCACAAACCCAGAAGTTCAACTTAGACCACACAGGCAGTTCACAGGGGATATCATGGACTAAACCAAACAACAAAAGGGAGGGGGTTGGGAAAGAAGAGAGAAGCATGCTCCTCTCTTCATGGATCCTTGCCTAGACCAGTGGCAGCACTGGAATGATCAACCTCCTCTCCATAGCTATCGCTTTCAGTCTCATCATCGTCATCTCCAATAGACATTGCAGCGTCGTCGGGAAGGACAGCAGCAGCAGCTGGGGCAGCTGGAGAATCTGAAACAACAAAAATAGTTGGTTGTGTTTGAACATCATCAACAGCAACTGATGGCTCTGCTGCAGGAGACTTCTCCGGGCTTGCAGCAGCACTACCACCAGTCTCAATAGCAGACTCAACAGGATCTTTCTCCAAAATGATGTCTCCAGTTGTCTTGCCCTGCTTAGCATCAGAAACCTCAGCGCCAATGGACGACTGAGGTTCAGTCAGGTCCACCCCGTCGGAGCAGCCGGTGCCTGAGACGGACTTGTCTGCAACCTTCTCTGGAGGAACACTAGCATCATCATTCTGCGGCAAAAAGAATAGAAAGTCATTACAAAGGGCCACATAGTGATAAAATGCACAAACAAGTAAAATAAAAAAATGAGACAAATGGACAAGAAAAATGGTACCTTATTTTCACTGCCATGAACCTTATCAACTAATACATCACTAGCGGGAGCAGGTTCATGCACAGGGGCAGCTTCATGCACAGGAGCAGCTTCATGCGCAGGTAAAACATCCTCCTCAACCCTAGCACCATCATCAACAGCCTACAAAAAAAATCATGTAGAAAACAAATACCTAATCAGCAGAAGTTCACATTGCATAATCAGAGAAGGTCAGCTATCACAACCGACACATAATGGAAGTCCAAATACAGTAAACATAGCAGGTCAGATATCAAACTACTCTAATATACAAAAGGGAACAAAAAGGGCCAGTCATCGAAGTCATGGAAGTTCAGGTGCTGTAGCACTTGAAATTCAGGTTCTATAAATAGAGAAGGTCACCTAGGAAACACTAGTACTAAAAAGAAACAGTTTACGACACATGAAATCAATAACGGTCGCCTATGACTACAAACAGTAATAACTGAAAGCTAACAATGAACATTAGTGCAAAGAAATATCAAAAGCCAACATAAACAAACCTCTTTGGTATGCTCCACGTGGCCTCCTTCACGACCCAAACGAACAGAATCCTGCCTCTGAATCTCTCTCACAACAACACTTGCCTCATCTTCAAAAGGCTTGCAACGAGCATCCTGCATTTCCTTGAACAGCCCAAAGCTAGCACGGAGGTGGGAAGTGCTCTGACGAAGCTCTTCAAGAAATCTAGCTTCCATTGACAAGACCTCCTTCGAAGAATCAGCATCAAAACCGTGTCCGGGAGGAAGAATCCCATCAACGCGACTAAGATGATCAACAGTTGACGGAACACGGGCCAACTCCCCACAAACGGTTTCAAGAAGACCGTCAATCCTAACCAGCGAAACATTGGCAGCTTTAAACAAATTCTCGGAAGACACGCCACCTGCAGCACTCACACGGGCAGAAGAACCTCCTGGATCTACAGGGGGGGCACCAGTATTAACATCTCGGGAGAATTCAAATCTTGGGGAAGTTCCACTCCCTAGGCCGGCGGCACGAGGCATAGTTAGAACAGGACGTTCAATAACCCTAAAGAACACAACCTCAGCCTGTGCCTTCCACTGCATACAAAAACAAAAGTCAATGCGTCAGAAAACAAACGATGGAACATGGGAACAAAAATATAGAAAGCAGTACCAGAAGTTCAAGTTAAACTACTCAGGAAAGAATGATGCATAGAAACACTCACAGGCAGTCTCCCAAACACCCAGTTGGCTGGGTCATCATCACCCTTCTTGACCAAGTCAGCCGCAGCAAGCTCAAGAAAGCTTGACTTGATCCATGAAATTGATGCGAGGGGTCCTCAAGTCAATATTAGGCGTCTTGCCAATGATAAGGCAGTCCAGATACATAAGAAGCGGCGCGATGGCACAGCCTATGACAGCTTTTCCTCTGCTAGTACCTTGCTGATACCTAACAACAGCACTCCGAATATCGTCAACAACCAACTGGCAGTAGTCCATATCTGCCATATCCTCAAACACAAGATTCTCAGCCATTGCTGCCTCCCTGGACACTCGTGTAGACGTTCCAGGGATAACCACCTTCATGAAAACAATCAGGTAAAACACCTGCAGAGCAAGATCATCCTTCGTCTCATCCTTCACAAGTTCCGCGAGGATATTCCGCAGATCCTTTGTCTTGATGTCGTCACTCCTAGCGTACCCAAGCTTGCCCTTCAACCTCATAACAGCATCATCGAACCCATCATTCGAGGGCCTAGGAGGGGTACGATTACCTTGAGGGAATCCCAACAGATGGTGAATAGCATCACTTGTAATATGCAGAACCTTGTTCGCCTCACCCATGTCCAGGATCATCGTTTTAGGGTCAATCCTCGTGTAGATGTTGCCCATCAAAGGACGAGAAATGTTGGAATCAACCTTCAAGTCAAACACACAACCAAAACCAACCTTGATAACCCTCGTCTTGTGCCTAGTTTGTAGCATTTTCGCACACGTCTTGACCTCTCCTAGTGTGCAGCGAACCATCTTGTTAAAACATTTCGCCTCACCTCCTCCTTGGCCACCTTCTTCGGGCGCTTTGCCTCCTCTCTTCCTCCTCTCAGGCCACTTCACAAGCTGATACTGAAAAAAAATGCAATGACAAGGAAAAAAGGCAGAACAATGAGTTACACAAGCTTCACCAAAATTCCACTAATGCCTACATACGCAGTACATTTCAGAAGTCCAACTATGTCTACATAGGCAGTACAACCATGCATGACCAGAAGTAAAGATGCTTTCAACAATGTTGGAAATTTACAAAGCAGAAGTTCAACCATGTACAACTAGGCAGTAATACAACATGTATACCAACAAGTTAAGCTAATTTCTTCATGTATATATCCAGAAGTCCAACTATGTACTCAAAGGCAGTAATACCATAAAAGCAAAGCAGATTGGCTAATTTATTGGTCTATATGGAGCAGAAGGTCAGCTATGTACGCCAAGGCAGTGCTAAAAACACAAAAACTACAGCAATAGCGACAAATGCTCTAAAAACCGGTAAACATGAGACATTCATACCTGATTAGCGGCAGCAGCATCATCGTCGTCGTCCTAATCATCAGCATTGAAATCAGCATCATCCTTGTCCTCTGGATTAACACGAGAACGCTTCTTCACACCCTTGTTGACCTTTGCAGGTGCAACCTTGCGCTTGACGCCGCATTTCTTCCCCTTACCAGATGCACCAGCACCAAGCAAAGAAGGTGTAGGCGCGGCAGTGGCAAGCACACGAGGACTACGGCGTGGCGTACCACCAAGGCCTAGCCCTTCCTCTTCAGCAACTTCTGTAGGCCTTGAAACACGTGGGCTCCTCCGAGGAGTAACTTCACCAACTACTAGCTTCCTCGCAGCGGTCTTCTTGATTTTCTTCTTAAAAGGGACAACCGTGCCATCACTGCAACACGGCACGTCTTCCTCAACCGTGAGCTCAGCCACATGAACAGATCCAGGAACATCAGAACCTTTCTCAAGGCGGGCCGCCCTCTTCTTGTCAAAATCTTCTTGCTTCTTCCTCTTACGTTGGTCCTCCAGGAGATGCTGAAGAGGCACATCCTCAGGTTGCGTGACAGGTTCAGTGTCATCAACAGACTGCGACTGCGTCTCTGACATCTGAAGAGAGCACAAAGGATCCGGAATGGAATCACAACCTTTGACTGACGGAGCCCCCTCCTCAGCAGCAGCAGGGGTTTCTGATAAACCCAACTCAGATAAAACATCGTTGATGGTGTTCACAGCTTCCTCCTTTGTGGACACATCTGCAAAGAACACAAAAAATCAAAGCAAAAAATAAAAAACGTCAGGAACAAAAACAAAAACAACCGACATGAACAAGCTAAAAAAACATGGCTCAAGAATTTAAAATGAAAAGAAAAAGGGGTTTCACATACTAGGTGAAGCAAGAGCTGCAGAAGCCAGATCCTCGAGGCTTGAAATATTCTCAAGGCTCGAAGCAACCTCAGCAATCACACTCAAAGGGATTATGGGTGATTTACCCGCATCAGATATTGGAGCATCAGTATTAACTTCTGAAGCTCCATCTTGATCGCAGGCATTTTTTTCAGAACTATTCAACTCATCACCAACTACAAAAAATGCAAGTAAAAAGGCAGCTGAGTTCTAATCCGCAATCCTACACCAAAGGGACCTCTACTTTTACAACAATGTCCAATACCCAGAAGTTCAACAATACCTAACAAAGCAGTAAACACAACCAACAAACTAAAATGTACATACTAAATATAAAAACAATCTACACCAGAGGGGCTACTACATATAACATGAATGTCCAGAAGTTCAACGATATATAACAAAGCAGTAAAACAAAATGTGCATAACAGAAGTTCAACCAAATTTCATTATAAACAAACAATAATTAAAACCAGAAGTTCAACTATGTGACCCAAGCAAGTACCACACAAAAAAGATGTAGCATGACCACAAATACTATTTCACAGGCAAACTAAATATCAATACCATGAACATGATAACAAAAAAAAACAAAGATATACACTATAAATATGAATCATTTGGGAAGTCCAACAACACTTTGTGGCATAGTTTCACCTGCAAATCATCAACTAAAAAGTAAGCAACACTCTACTAACTCAAACTAAGGGTAAAAAGCATACACATAACCTTTCTTAGAAGTTCACACTAATAAGAATGGCAGTCCAACAAGAAAACTAAGTGAAGATATGGGCAGACATATATAAGAATACTACTATTTAAAATACAAGATCCAACTACAATAAGATACCTGGAGAAGGTTTGGAAGCCATGACAACACAACCCCCTTGATGAATGAAACTCCAAACCCTAGAACAACATACTAAAAAAAGGGGATAGATTGCATATAGTTAGCAGGTAGAAAATCATACAACAAATACAAAAAACAACTAAATGAAACCCTAGGATGAAACAACTAGAACATATCAACAAGTATGAAAACATGAACAGTAGCACATATAGGCAAGCACAAACAAAAAAAGAATCCATAAACTAACTAGCATGTGACAGACACAATCTAGACTTCAAAATCAACAATACTAAGACAATTAGATACATCAGATTGACCATCAATCATCACACCACACCCTCTCTTACATGCATCTGAATGCTGAAATCACCAAAGGGGAAATGAAATCCACTCAACTCTGAATGGAGAAATAGCACACACAAGCATCTCATAGTACTATCGGACTACGGGGGAATGGAATCCACCCACCACACGCACAAGAACCCTACCTAATCTCCCACCAAACCATCAGAAGAAGGGGGTAGGACGCGGACGCGAGAGCACACAGGAGGCGGACTCGACAGATCTGGCGAAACTAGAAGCAAGCATTAGGGCGGGGCAGCACTTGTACCTCTCCAGAGGACCCCCGCACGCACGAATCCGCGCCGGTTCTTCCACTCCCCACGACGCTACGCGCACCTTGCAACCGCGCAGGCAGTTGCTGCCCTCGCTTCAGAGCAGAAGAGAGCGGGCTGGGCGAGGGAGAGTGGGGCGTGGGGGAGAAATAGGAGCGGGGGCGTGCGCCGGTTACTCCAGCACGAGGGTAGGGGACAGGGGCGGAGAAATCGGGGGGAGTTGGAGGCGAGGAAGGCAGCGGAGCGACTGAGAGGGGGGAGAGAGCGAGCGACAGGGGGAGAGGGGTTTTCTGACAGGTGGTGGCGATGGAAGATGCTCACTTAATGCCTCTCTGTCGTGGGAATTGCAGCGCCACTGAATTTACAGTTTTACCCCCTAACAGCTAAAAAAGTAAATACATGTGTAGATAAATGAATGCACCATTTGAATGCATCTATTATAATGAGATAAGATCACACAACAGCACTGCTGATATCCTTAAAAACAAAAAATTGATGGCAAATACACTACCAAGGGAAGAAAAATACATACACAAAGTATGCACCTAAAAATACAAGAGAAAAGAAGTTCAAAAAATAAAGAACAGAAGTTCAAGTACTCTAATAAAAGAAGTAAAGGCATATGAATAAATAAACACTAATGAATAAAAAGAAGAAGTTCAAGTACAAAAACAGATGAAGTTCATATCTAACTAAAGCACACTCCCTAAACCCTAAACCCTAACATAGATAGTGGGGTCACGGATGTGACGGACTCGCCTCCGCATGCGACGACGCGGCACGCCGTGTCGTCGCCTGCTCCGGCTCGTTCCTGTCTCGGCCTCGCAGGGGCGAGGGGAGGGGGTCCCGACCCCCCCCCTGCTCGGCCTCGCGCTACCGCATTGCTGCGCGCTAGGTTTTGACAGGACGCAATGTGGTTATTCTGTTTCCACCCCCACCGCACGCACCCTAAACCCTAAACCCTAAGATAGATAGTGGGGTCACGGATGTGACGGACTCGCCTCCGCATGCGACGACACGGCACGCCGCGTCGTCGCCTGCTTCGGCTCGTTCCTTTCTCGGCCTCACAGGGAGGAGGGGAGGGGGGGTCCCGACCCCCCTCCCCCCCTGCTCGGCCTCGCGCTACCGCATTTGTCAATACGCGCAATGCCGATTTTAATGTCTACAAATATTTAAATACAAAAAATAACAAACAAAATTATAAATAAGAAGTTCAAGTAGTGAAGATATAGAAGTTCGAGGTTTTGTAAAACCCCAAATTAACATGTTAAAAAACGATTATCATACAGAAGTTCAGGATAGTTATTCAGTGAAGATCAACAACTATTATAAGTACAAAAACATACTAGAAAAAATAAAAAAATACGCATATCCGTCGGCCAATTCCATGGCTGCTCATGGGACTAAGTCAAAAAAATCCAAACCAATGCAAAGAATGAAAAATAACATAAAAAAAGAAAGAAATACAGAGGACTTGCTGCATTACCTTGCAAAGAAGTAAAAGCAGAAGTTCACGTATGAACAACATAGAAAGTCCAGCTTCTACGACAACCCTTAGATTATCTGGAAAAAGTGCATGCATACTTGGGCTAATCCCATGATTGCTCATGAGACAAAAGTATAAAAAGAACATCTGAAGAATTAAAATTACAAAGAAAACCAAACAAAGAAAATATAGAGCACCATGCACCTTCGCCTTGCAAATGTGGAATGCAATCTGGAAAACCAGAAGTTCAACCATTAATAAAAAAGAAGTCCAGATCCTACTGAAGATAGTGGATGATCAAAAAACTATACCAAAACATAGACTAAGGGAAAAGAGGAAGCATGTGCCTGTGGTCCAGCTCCACACTTACACGCTAGCTACAACAAATTGCAGAAGAAATCTAGTAAGGGTTTTTGATTCCTAGAATGTAATCTGTCCTGGAATATCAATGTCAAAAAGATGGACCTGCATTCATGAAAAGTTTCATTGCTGTGACATAAAAAACCAAGAAAGAAACACCTTAGGAATAATAATGTTTAGTGTCGAAGAAACAAAATGCACAAGGCGTAAGTTAACTAATCAAATGTTCTAAATAAGGTAAGTTCAAGTTGAAAAACACAAAAGTTTGGTGTTTTGAAAAAACATCAAATGAACATGTAGAAAAACAAAGTACACAGAAGCAATTACCTTGTAAGTTCACGTTAAACACATACTGAAGTTCTACCACTGTTCGAAGTATGCAAACATGTTACAAAAAAATAAGTAAGGTATGCATGCATATTTGGGAATAATCCCATAGTTGCCCACGGAACAAACTCAAACCCAAATTAGAAAATTGAAAATTACAAAAAAGAAAAAAGAAAAATAGAGCGCGATGCTGCACCGCGTTGCAATGTGGAAACCAGGAAGTTCAATCACTGGTACCATAGAAGTCCAACTACTACCACAGAATGTGGATGATCCAAAAAACTAATCCCGAAGACATAATAAATATAAAAAAGATGATTTGTGTGTCTATGGACCAGCTCCACATTTACGTATATGAGTACTCTGAAAAACAAAAAAACATACACAAATTTTTTATAACAACACCAACCGAACAGATCGTATTGCAGCATCACCCCAAAAACATGCATTAAAACGAGGGAAGTTCAAGCACAAAAGGTGCAGAAGTCCAACTCTGTAACACAGACAGTAGAATCACTGAAAAATACACATTATCGAATTTAGTTTTCAGATTTAATCACTTGGGTGACTACACCTTCTCAGTCCGCGACCTCGAACGATATCCTATTGCGCCCTAACATCAAAATGATAAATCCACCAAGCTGTCTCAACGAAGAACCAAAACCAACACGGGCCGACACGAGATCCAATCGCCCGATTTCAGGGGTGTATTCGCCTGCCCGATCAAATTAACAACGCATGAACGGTCCAATCTCACTACTGCAATCAAATCCGCCCTCTATATTCAAATAAAAACAACAAATCCATAGAAGCCGCGGAACCACTCCCGCGGACAAAGAACACAGAACCCGAAATCAAATCCGTTGAAATTAACGACAAATTGTCCACGAAACTCGTACCTACACCAAATTCCCATCATGTTAGAGGATCTAGAACATCCAGTGAATGCATTAAACTTGTAAACAGACACAAGTTAATCCGCCCTGGGAGTGAATCCGCCAAAATGCAAAATTATGAATCAAAACGAGCATTTAGATGCAGGTATGGGTATCTGGATTACAGTCACATCCCAGAAAACACTACCAACCGGAATAATTCGCGGGGGAAGCCACGGTTGCGAAGATAGCCAGAAGTTCGGGTTCGTACACAGGGAAGTTCAGGCGCGTTACTCGGGAAGTTCAGGTTGTGATCAGAATATTATTCTGATCCCGTGATCAGAATAGTGTTTATGTATATATATATATATATACCTCATCGGACTTTGTTAATTGTAGAACATTTCCTTCGCCATCATTGTTTGTGTGCCCTTCGTCTCTTGGTTCTTTCTCAATTTGCTCACTGGAATCGTTCAGATATTGTGAGCCGTCATCTGGTTCAATCTCTGGGTTTTGGGAGCGTATTATGTCGAACATGATATCCTCTTGATCATGGTCGTCTCTGCCGCTATCGTCCATAGCTTAACTAATCCAGAAGAAAGATAAAACAATTAGAATGCATTTAATAAGCAAAAATTGAATCATAGTATCGAGAAGAACAATACCGGAGATGCAATCAATACACAGCAATGCAACAATATGATATGCATGATCATGATTGATGCGGCTTGAACAACGTCGGTATTTCCCCAAAGAGGAAGGGATGATGCAGCACAACTACGGTAGGTATTTACCTTAGTGATGAGACCAAGGTTATCAAACCAGTAGGAGAACCACGCAACACTACGTAAATGATACCTGCACACAAAGAACAAATACTTGCAACCCGACATACAAGAGGGATTGTCAATCCCTCCAGGGTAAAAAGATAGATAAAATTGTAGTAGATTGGATAAATAGATCTCGCGGGAACGCGAGATAAAATAAATAACAAAAATTGCAGCAAGGTATTTTTGGGTTTTTGGATTAATAGATCTGAAAATAAAAGCAAATAAAAATAGATCTCCAAGGCAAATATGATAAAGAAGAGACCCGAGGGCCGTAGATTTCACTAGTGGCTTCTCTCGAGAAAAATAGCATACGGTGGGTAAACAAATTACTGTTGGGCAATTGATAGAACTTCAAATAATTATGATGATATCCAGGCAATGATCATTATATAGGCATCACGTCCAAGATTAGTAGACCGATTCCTGCCTGCATCTACTACTATTACTCCACACATCGACCGCTATCCAGCATGCATCTAGTGTATTAAGTTCATGGAGAAACGGAGTAATGCAATAAGAACGATGACATGATGTAGACAAGATCTATTCATGTAGAAATAGACCCCATCTTGTTATCCTTAATAGCAACGATACATATGTGTCATTTCCCCTTCTATCACTGGGATTGAGCACCGTAAGATCGAACCCATCACAAAGCACCTCTTCCCATGGAAGAAAAATTGATCTAGTCGGCCTAACTAAACCAAAGATTCGAAGAAGAAATACGAGGCTATAAGTAATCATGCATATAAGAGATCAAAAGACTCAAATAACTTTCAAGGATAAAAACATAGATCTAATCATAAACTCAAAGTTCATCAGATCCCAACAAACACACCGCAAAAAAAAAGAGTTACATCAAATAGATCTCCAAGAGACCATTGTATTGAGAATGAAAAGAGAGAGAGGAAGCCATCTAGCTACTAACTACGGACCGGTAGGTCTACAATGAACTACTCACGCATCATCGGAGAGGCACCAATGAGGATGATGAACCCCTCCGTGATGGTGTCTAGATTGGATCTGTGGTTTCTGGAACTTGCGGCAACTGGAATTGTGTTTCGTCGACTCCCCTAGGGTTTTTGGAATATTGGGGTATTTATAGAGCAAAGAGGCGGTGTGGGAGGTGTCTGAGGTGGGCACAACCCACCTGGGCGCGCCTGGGCCCCCAGGCGCGCCGACGTGGGTTGTGCTCCCCTCGGAGCCCCCCTCTGGTACTTTCTTGGCACAACTTTTGTCTTCTGGTCCAGAAAAAATCACCAAAAAGTTTCGCTGCGTTTGGACTCCGTTAGGTATTGATTTTCTACAAAGTAAAAAACAAGTAAAAAACAGCAACTGGCACTGGGCACTATGTCAATAGGTTAGTCCCAAAAAAATGATATAAAGTTGCTATAAAATGATTGTAAAACATCCAAGAATGATAATATAACAGCATGGAACAATCAAAAATTATAGATACGTTGGAGACATATCAGCATCCCCAAGCTTAATTCCTGCTCATCCTCGAGTAGGTAAATGATAAAAACAGAATTTTTGATGTGGAATCACTAGTACAGCGAGGTGCTATACAAACGGTTTTAACAACTTTCCGCGATGGCATTTGGAACCGTCACCAAGTGAGTGACTGCGATAGGGGGGTCCTTCCCACGCGACCCAGAAACCGTCAGGGATATGGAGCCATGATTCAGAGGCCTTGCAAATTGTAATCGTGTGCGATGCAACACACACTAAATTCTTTCGCACATCTGGAACCGGTGATTAAACATTTCTAATGACGCAGTGAAACCAAATGGTGTGTCGTAATGAACCGTTTGGGAAACAGTATGTAAGGCACACGGACCAACATATGAACTGTGTGCGATATGTGCCCCATCGCACACGAGTTTTCTGCGGAACCCGTCTGCCATGCAAGACTCCATCACACACATTTTCCAACAATTACCGTGTGTGATAATGTTCTATCAAAAATGGTTCAGGAGCCCCTTCGCACACATACAAGTGCTGCAGACCGGTTGCGGCAAGAGTGACATGTGCTTTTCGTTTGGGATCCCACACGTTTCCTGAAAAATTTACGACTGGGATTGTATTTTACATTGGGCACGGTTTACTCTGAGCTCTCGTGTGCGATAACGTGATATCACAAACGGTTCCGGAGACCCTACGCATAGGTAGTAGTGCTACAAATCGTTTGCGATCTGCTGTGTATCACCGACGGTTCCGCTACGTTTGACGTATGCTTTCTGATGTGGATCGCACACACTCATTTAGTTGAACCATGTGCGGAGCAATTGCTAGGTTAAAACAAAAATATCCCATTTTGAATCGGCATGCAAAAAGCAAATTCGCCACAATATTCAATTGAACAAATAGTGTCCACAGGAAGAACATTCATCAGATTTCGCAAGAATTGCAATTGAACATATGGTAGCTAAATTCCAATGATTTGTCGACACATATATGCATTACATAATTAATCATAGTGTACGAAATATGAAGACCACATCAGATGGAAAACAATGGATCCATGCATATATGTTTAGAGGCTAACTCTTACTCAATGTTTCAGGAGAACGCATGCTGAAATCTTCATTATCACCAATGGGATTGATGTAGTGATTCAGGAAGAAGTTGCTGATATATCTCCGAACCATCAGCAATTCACAAGGGGGGAGCTGTTCAGGGGTCCTCGGTTCTAAGATGAGCTGCAGTATTTTTAAGATCAGAATGTGCAATATGAGTGGAGTAGAAGATATTAATTAAGATAGACTTACTGGTACTAATTCGCGAGGATCCTCACAACTATCAGCAGATTTGCAGATGGAGATCATGTGTCTGCAAACATAGTATCCACAAAGGTTGGTCCCTGCTTGTTGCTGAGGACACTGAAATTTTTTGTACAGAATTAGTCATGTATTTGTCCTGTTAGGAACAACCTAACCGGTGTTAGATGTATTTTTTTCTTTGGACAGAAATAGAAAGAGGTTTATTTAGAAGCTTGAACATTTGACTAGCGTAAGAAAAGGTATTTGCAGACTATTGGATAAATTTTCCGAAAATAACGGATTTCAGTGTGTTACCGGAGAAACGATCTCGTGCTGCAGAGGTAGTTCCCTCTTGAACTGGTTCCCTGGTTTAGTTTTCCACAATGCGAGCACACTTCAAATGAAGATGAATTTGGACAACATCAATTATTGAACCAGATATGAATGTAAATTAATTTCAACATCATAGAATTCAATACCTATCCATGAATTGCTGAAGATGCGTCAGATCCTGAGCGTTTGTTGACTCTCTTAGAGAATCCATGTAGTAAACTGTGTTCTTGTTTGGAACAATGAATACCAATATCCAATAATTGCTACATATTAAGAAAGCCATGAACTTATGAATTATGTCGAAATCTGAAAGACAATCAGTGTATGTGTGGTTGTTTACTTGACTTACCGTTCATGATATGGCCAGAGAAATGATTATGCATGGGACGTGTTTTCGAAGATACGGACGACCGTGTTAATGGCCCAGTCCCATAGGTCCTTACCATCTACTGTTGTGCCATTTGTTAATGCAGGATCTATGAAATACACACTCTCCCTTTTTCTTCTCTGCATGTTCAATCCCCTGAGAGGAATAAAATGCAGTTAGTTGTTTATCATTTACAACCTTGTATGGAGAAGTTGATCAGAGTTTGTTAAGTACTTACAAAATCAGGCATCTAACAAGAGTGGCATCGAGCTTGTTGAAGTTGAAGAAGAGATATAAGTCCTCGAAACTCACATTGATGGAACCAGCATCGTGTCGGAAATGATCTCTGTTGTAGTGGACTAGCAGACCATGATAACCTGCTGACATTTGATCCATGCAATATTCATGTAACTCGCGGCAACTGGAGCAGCACTCATCAAAGTATTCGCCAACAAGAAATGGCTGGCCATGGACGTAATTGCGTGCTTCAAGTACGTTTGCTTTATTTTTAGCAAGCACCAAATCTATTTCTGCATCATTCATGCCGTCAGAAATAATATTACTCTCCGATTCGAACAACTTGCTGTTAATTTGGTTCTGGGCGATGAGTGCTTTAAGTAAGAGGCAATCGTTCTCTTTCCTCTTCGCTCTCCCGGCGCACTTCCTCGGGGGTGCAGCCTTTTTGGCCGCTTCCTTCTTGGTACTTGAAGCATTTCTGGTAGAATGTCTGGTTGGCTGAAAGGTAGACTGCCGAGCAGACGATGAAGCTTCGACGGACTTCTTAGAAGATGGTTTAGCTATGCCGGACCGCTGAGCTAGCAGTGCTGCTGTGACGGACTGCTGGGCTGTAGGAGCAGAGGCATCGGACTATTGACCATGCGTTGAAACTATGTCGGGTTTCTACGCAGGTGGTGCCAACTTGTCGGTGTGCTGAGGAGGCCGTGCCAACGTGTTGGTTTGCTGAGCAGGAAGTGCTAACGCATTGGTATGCTGACCACGCGGCTGCTCACAGACGGACTGATGAGCAGTCGGTTCTGGACCTACAGACTGCTTAGCAGGCGGTTCCAAAGCATCAGACTGCTTAGCAGTCTGTTCCACCAGGTTGGTCTGTTGAGCATATGCTGCAGCTGGGTCTCCCCCAGCTGCTTCAGCGGCCGGCATCTGAACCGGTGTTGCGTCTTCAGCAGTTGTAGGCCTTGCCACTGGCTGCTCTGGGGCCGACGATGACATGGCCTGTACGGCACAAAGTCGGGCCGGCTGATCACAGGTTGATGCATTAGCCGTCGGATTACGAGTATTAGGTTCTTTGGGGGAAGCATGCGAGAGCTGCTCTGGCAAGGAGAGAGTCACCGGTTGAGGGGCAACATTGGTTGCTCTTGGCGGGGCTTCAGGGATCTCATCGATGAACTCTATTTCCTTTCGTGGCCACTGGATCTGATGTAACAGTGTTTCTCCCAAGGTCCTTTGCTCATCAAAGTCTCCTAGGACATTCTTTAGGGCAAATTCATTGAATCCAGGCTTTACTTCAGTCATGTAGCACTTCACACAGCCCGGCTCCAAATGGCACATTGTCCAACAAGAGGCCCTCTTCCAAGAAGGGTGGGCAAACCCAGGCTGTTGCACATTTTAATGTACCTTCATAATGTGTAAGCACGCCCTTCAGTCTGTCTTTCAATCCAGATAGATCAGATATAGCATCATCATGAGTAGCTGTAGTTTCAGTGTCGCTGGGGTCAGCTAATGCACAGCTACTCCTATGCGGTGTTGTCGCTCAATAAGCAGCATCCTCCATGCCTGCCTTCCCTCCCATCTACTGGCTATCTGTCAGAGTTAGAGTCTTCTGCATCATCATTTACTCCTCAATATCCTTTCGAACAGCCGGATACATGTCCTTCCTCAACCTTTCATACAATTCATTTTGCTTCATTTCACTCCTTGCTTTTTTCATGCTGAGCCTCTCTTCTTTGCTGAATGTGAAAGCCCTCTTGTGCGGGACATTAACACCTATACCCCTTGCACGGCCAGGGGGCTCTCTTGTTTCCAGAGCATCGGACAGAATGTCACATGGCCCTCCAGGGATCTTGGAAGCCTTTAACATCACTTGATACAGTTCTTCATCACATGAGTTTTCAAAGTAATAAGTTCCGTCATCACGCCTCCTTGCATGTGCCCGCAAGTAGTCTCTAGTGCGTTCGCCCCTGATTTCACTAAAGGCCAGTTTCCCACCTGCCGCTACTGCTTCTTTGTCCTCCTGGTCCCATATCGGTTTCATGCCATAGTATCCTGCCACACCCATACGGTGGGGGTGTGTGTTCCTCTTCTGAAGTTCCGATTGCTTGGCACTCTTCTCAGCAAACTCTGTAGTTGCCCTAACCCTTTTGAATTCTGCCCAGTCTGTCTTTGTAATTTGGGGGTATGCGGGGATTGGGTCCTTGCCTTCACTCAAGTACTTCTTGTACAGCACGTGCTTCCACTTTCTCCAAGCATCCCTAGCCTTCTTCAGTGCAGCGTGTTCCACCTGCATTCTCCACTGCTCTGGAACATTGAAGTGATCCATGATCTCCTGGACTATCCTTTGCCGTGTTTCTGTGTCAGCCTTCCGAAACCCCGGCAGATTAATGTTGAGCCTTGCCCTACCAACAAATCCACACACACTCCTGAACCTCGTGCATGCTTTATCTGGTTTTGTTGGAGCCCAAGACTTTAAATCGATCTCGGTTACTTCATATGCACCTTTAGGCTGATGTGTGGGCTTCCTTGGAGCGTTCCTCCGTGTCCTGACCGGAAGGGTAATTGCTGCAGCTCTATCCCGTTCAAGATTACTTGATCCCTCACCATCTGCTAAAGACCTAGGGTTGTCAGAATCAGATGAAGATACATCGCCTGAAGCATGAGTGCTGTCGCTGCTACTCGGCATCTACAGAGTACACATGCGAAACTCAGGAAAGGAGGATAAGCATAAAACTAACAACTTGGTATCAAGCTGTCTAAACATATCATGCAATAATTTAGAAAATGTACGGCTTATTTGTTAAGTTTGTGTGACTCCGGCGATATGTAAATCGACAGTAACTTATTGGAACAAATACATCTTATATGTACTAGTTAGGAAGGTAGATAATGAACATATATACGCTCTCCGTTATTTTATAGCCAATTTGGGAACACACAGAACAAAATAGGAAGAGGGATTGCGAGGAAATATGCCTCACTACGATGGAGAGCAGTAACTAACAGGTTTCTTAATGCAAACCCGGCCGGACCACAGGAGAGGCGAGGGTTACAGGATCGATATGCTCGAGGGTGGCTGGCGAGCAAACGAAGATGGCGAGGCACAGGCAGCCGCGTGTTGGGAACGGCAGCGGAGGTAGGCTTGGCGCCGAAGAGCGGGCACACGGCCGGGGTGAGCACGCCGGCGCCGGAGAGGGTTCTGATGTGGATCTGGGGGAGGGGGAACTGGCGATGGAGATTGTGTGGACTAGTTGAGTGAAACGCGGGCGGGCGGTGGGGGGGGGGTGTTGGCAGCCTAGGTGAAAAAATATCGCCGGTCGCCGCGCAGAAAGGCCTATGCAAACGGTTGCCTCTAAGCACTCATGTGCACAAAGATAATAATTTCTTTTGAAATGAAGAAGTACTAATTTTGAAATGAAGACGTGAGTTCATCGTTTCGCCTCTAAATTTTTCCCATGTTAAGCAATCACCATTGTACCATGGGTTTGATTTGCTGGCGCATTTCAGGTCTCGTGTGCTATATTTAAGACATTTTTTGGCATTTACTGTGCATTTTGGCATATAAATCAAATCCTAGCTGGACTGCATTTGCTGTCGAAAGGGATGAGGATTGCCGTTCGATCTAGGAGCATCCAACGGTGTAGACGTATGACCCGTGGGGTTTGGGTTCTGGCCAATCAGAACACACGACTCAGATCGCGCGCGCAGCAAGGGGGGGCATCGGCCACGGTTTGGTAGGCACACGGCTTTCGTGAGTGAACCGTGTGCTATTTGAAAACATTTATATGAACTAACAACATATTTTTGTTTGAATGAAAACAAGAGTTCATCGTTTCGCCTCCAAATTGTTTTCCATGGTAAGAAATCACCATTGTTCCCTATGGTTCGATTTTCTCGTGCATTTGAGGTATCGTTTGCTATATTTGAGTCATTTGCTATAGTCGCAACTACACGTGGGTGCTAGTTAGCAAGATCATTTGTGTGTCGCTTTGGGAGTTTTCATTCATTGTTCGAGAAACGGGAAAAAAATTCAAACAGTTCGGCCGCAGGGTGCGGCCAGAGGCGTAAGCCTTGTTGGCATTCTAATTACAGGAAATGCATATAGAGTCCAGAAATAACGAAAATCGGTTTGTCACCGTGGCGTGCTCTCAGGATCCCATGGAAAATTTTTGGTAAAGATGGCACAAGTTTTGATGCTCACACCTTCCAAATCGGAGCATCTCACAAGAAGGATCATAGTTTCCAAAAGGAGACGCGGCACTTCGGACTCCAATCGTCAGTGACTACATCGTTCCGCCTCGAATTTTTATCACGGTAAACAATCACGTATATACCCTAGGTTTGATTTTCTGGCCCATTTCAGGTCTTGTCTGCTATATTTAAGTCATTTTTTTTGCACTTACCTTACATTTAGTGCATATAAATTCAAAACCGTTCTACAACTACATCTGGGTGTTAGTTAGCAAAGAAGGTGTACAAATCATTTGTGTGTCGCTTTGCGAGTTTTCATCCATTGTCCGAGAAACGGGGAGAAGTTTCAAACATTTCGGCCGCGAGGTGCGGCCACCGGCGTAGGCCTAGTTGGTATTTTAATTACAGGGAGTTCAGATGGAGTCCAGACATCATCAAAATTGGTGTGTGCCCGTGGCGTGCTCTCACAACCCCGGGGAAATTTTTTGGTAAAGTTTGGCACAAGTTTTGATGAACGCTCCTTCCAAACCGGAGCATCTCACATGAAGGACCATGGTTTCCAAAAGGAGACGTGTCAATTCAAACTGCAGTGGCCGGTGACTTCATCGTTTGGCCTCATAAAAATTTCCATGGTACGCAATCACCATTATACCACGGGTTTGATTTTCTAACGCATTTCAGGTATCATTTGCTATATTTAAGACATTTTTTGAATTTAACGTGTAATTTGTGGATATAAATAAAATCACAACCGGAACTGCATATGCCGTCAAAAGGGATGAGGATCGCCGTTCAATCAAGGAGAATCCAACGGTGCAGACGTACGATCCGTGGGGTTTGGGTTCTGGCCAATCAGAACGCATGACTCAGATCACGCGCATGGCGGGGGGGGGGGGGGAGGGCATCGGCTACGGTTTAGTGGGCACACGACTTTCGTGAGTGAACCGTGTGCTATTTGAAAACATTTACATTAACTAACAGCATATTTTCGTTTGAATGAAAACATGAGTTCATCGTTTCGCGTCCAATTTTTTTTCCATGGTAAGAAATCACGATTGTACCCTATGGTTCGATTTTCTGGTGCATTTTACCAGGCGGCAGGCCTGGCTAGCAATCTGAAACTTTGAATATGCAAAAAAAAGAGATCTTGTTTGCTATATTTGAGTCATTTTTTGCACACACACACGCACATATATATATAGTCGCAACTACACGTGGGTGTTAGCAAGATCATTTGTGTGTCGCTTTGCTAGTTTTCATTCATTGTCCGAGAAACGGGAAAAAACTTCATACAGTTCGGCCGCAGTGTGCGGCCAGAGGCGTAGGCCTTGTTGGTATTTTAATTTCAGGAAATGCATATAGAGTCTGGAAAATAACGAAAATCATTGTGTCACTGTGGCGTGCTCTCACGATCGCATGAAAAAAATTTGGTAAAGTTTGGCACAAGTTTTGGTGCTCGCACCTTCCATACCGGAGCATCTCACAAAAAGGATCATAGTTTCCAAAAGGGGACGTGGCACTCCGGACTCCAAATCGTCAGTTACTACATCGTTCCGCCTCGAAAAAAATCATGGTAAACAATCGCTGATATACCCTTGGTTTGATTTTTTGGCCCATTTCAGGTCTTGTCTGCTATGTTTAAGTCATTTTGTGCACTTACCTGTCGGGCCCATTTCTGAGAATAAATCCCAGAGTAGCCCTAAGTCACACCAGCCCCAAGATCAACACAACTGGTGTACTTCCTTGATACAGATAACCAGTACAAGATAATATTACACAGGGTTGAGCCTGAGGGCTCAACAAAGTTTATTACAAACTCGCCAGTAAATGGCAGTGGCGGAATATGACAGTGGTGTGGGGGTGATACAATACTAGTACAATAACATAGAGCCAAGCGTCAGAGTGAGGTTTGACTATTTTATTTGTGTAGCGGAAGCTCAGCGGATGATACATGTGGTAGACTCCTATCTCACAGGTCGACTGACTGGGACTCCTCTAAGCGTCGGGCTCGCTAGCGCAATCCTCCTCCACAGGCTCGTCCTCCTCCAGGTTTGGCCAAGTAAATAGCCAGGGACAAGCCAGTGAGTACGTTGGAATGTACTCGCAAACATTATGAACAAAAGATATAATGAATGCATATGCTCATGTAGGATCAAGATAACATGCTCATGCTGACTATACTCTTGGTCATGACATAATCATAAAATGATGCGGAAGTAAATAAAACATGTTAGCCATAACCAGTCTTTTGAAAATAAAAGCAAGTGAATGCCACGGGTAATCTGGCCAGCCCAAGTGACATTCAGCAAAGTAAAAGAAATGCCAATCGGGTGTCTACAAGAGTAGTGGCGGGACCGCCTTTAAACTCGAGAGACGCCACGAGAGGTCTTGTAGAGAAATGCCAGTCGGGTGTCTACAAGAGTAGTGGCGAGATAAACCGCCTGTTAACTCGAGAGATGCCATGAGAGGTCTTGAAAATAAAATCGAGTGCCCGGGGTAGTCTAGCCAGCCCCTGAGACACTCAGGAAAAATTCAAAATAAGAGAAACGGGTTAGTCCTCAATAATATGCATAACCATAATAATATTAACATGCATAAAATATTCATGGTAGCATCAGGGTGACAAGAATTATCCTGCAAAATAATACAGACTCAATTTAATTATTTTGCTCTAAAGACCGACACTAAGACCAACACTTGACCAACCCAGACTGTAGTCCTTAATTGCGGACATGGCTATTCGAATAGGCTTAAACTCTGCAGAGGGTGTACTCTTTACCCACGTGCATGGGATTCCTTTAGTCAGTACCGTGACACTAACTAATTCCCATTACGGTCTTTGGGTTGAAAACACACCTGACCAGCACACACCAGATTAACTTTCCGGATGCCAGGAATCACCCAAAGCATCGTTCCAGAAAAACTCTGAGACGAAGAGACCAACGTCCTGCATGGGATCACTATTAATACGCGCGGATTCCAAGGGGTGCCCCTCTCTCTGTCACAACCGAAACACCCATGCCCCCTGACCCGATGACAGGATTTAGTCCAAGGCCTTTGGAAATCCTCATTGTGGCCCTCTGTACGGTGTGTACCTAGACAGGGGTTAACAACTTACTCAGCCGTACCTTCCTTGCGGAAGGACTCATGGCAGCACGGTATCCAGCTAGGTGTAGCGGAACAAGACTCAATCTAGGCCGACTCAGGAGGTGTTAATTATCATCACTGGTATGTTCACATAGTCACGTGACACCACCGTGTCAACAATAATGGCCCGTGCCCAGCGGCACGTCCAGGACAGGAGACACTCCCCTGGATACTCACAGCTTTACCATGTTAGAAGGATTCTTTCCTTGAGTGAAGCGCAAGACAAGGAGAAAGAAAGTGATATGACCGAACACGCATGCACTTGTGATACATGTGGTGCAATACCAACGGATGCAAACATACAAAATGCAATCACCATATCCCAAGTTCATTAATGCTTGCCTTGTTCAAAGTAGTCAAGTGAAAACCCTTCGAAATTCTCGGCAAAGTTTCCCTCTTCTTTTTCTGAAAATATTCAAATTCAACTCCAATAAAAAATTTTGACAACAGTACAAAAAGCTATGTCAAAACATTTTTAAATAAATACTAAAAAAACTAGAGAGAAAAATAAGAATTTCAAAAAAAAGTTTAACTCAAACATAGTTGTGGTTTAAAAGTTATTGAACTTTCAAAACTAGGGGCTTTTCTGTAAAACAACAGTCCCTGCACAGTTAATACAGAAAATGCTTCGGCTGGAGTACGCTTTCCAGCGGAGAAGGCATAAAAAGCAGAATACGCCTTCGTATTAAACAGAGAGAGAAAAATGAATAGGACCGCGCGGGATGGGGGCCCACCCGTCATGTTCAAATTTGAACCCAATCGCGCGCGAGGCAGAGAAGTGACGGCGGTCGCCGGCGGCGATCGCCAAGGTTCCTGCAGCTGGCGATGGTCGGAACGTGACCAGGGCGGGGTGCCACGTCGGAGGGAAGTGGTGGTGGCGCCTGAGAGCACCTGAACGCCAACGAGGTCTGCGGCGGCGGACGGTGGTTCAGTGGAGTTGGGATCTCGTTGGAGAGAACTCGGGGAATGGAATTGGAGCGCGGGATCAATTGTTTGGTGGATGAGATGGCTACTGGCAAGATTTGAGTGGTGGTGGTGGTGTAATGTCGTCGAACTGAACGGGGACAGAGGCGGCGGAGCGGTGACCGGAGAGGAGGGAGGAGACCTCCTCGAGGTCAGGGAAGTGGCATAGGGGCTATTGGGAGGTGGTGGAGGCGATGGGTGAGGAGAATGGAGCTCGGGAGGGCCTTTTATAGGCGATCCGAGGTGGTCCGGCGAGGTTCGGATCACGCCGGAGTTACGGTGGTCGGCGAGGTAGGTTTGGGCGGTGGTCAGGGGCGGCGAGGGAGTAATGAGGGCGGTGGAGAACTCCGGAAGGCTCAGCGTGGACGGGCTCGAGCTCCTCGAGCTTATCCCGGAGCGGAGCTCCCGTACGGTGCGGCGGCGCTATCCTGGTTCCGGCGACTGCCAGCGGGCCAGGGAGAGGTTGCATGGTGCAGACGGCGTGCGAGGACGCGGAGAGGAGCAACGCGTGGCCAGGAGGTAGGCAGGGAAGCTGCGGCGCAGTAATGGGAGTCGGTGGCCGAGGCGGATCCGCTCGTTCGTCGCGGATGAGCACGGTGCAGGGGGTTGCACCGGCCAGCCGCCAGCTCACCGGCGAGGAGAGACTGCGGAGTGGGCCAAGAAGGACGAGGCATTGATGAACCTTGGCGTCGCCGTGAAGGAGAAGGAAGGGGAGGGGTGCACGGCACCATTTCCCTCTGATGCCTGAAGACCAAATCAGTTAACTGAATTTCCTTCAGTTATGAACAGTGCACTGATACTCATATAATCCTATGACAGAGAGTGCTAGAGATTTTTAGAATTTGTGGCAATTTTTGTGGTGATGTGTTTATACATATGAGAGGGCCTGGCAAAGTTTGGGAATTTTTGGAGTATTTAAAAATATGTTTGGATCAGAAATATTGAATCTGGTCCAAATTTGAATTGAGTGGAATTTGAAAATTTTGAACTGTGGTACCCCATGTCTTTGGAGAAATGGGTTGTGGGTACCATATATTTGCTGAGAAAATTTTGGTGGAGGTAGAAACCTTGTGGAAATTGTGGTTCCTTTGTAAACCAAAGGAATGATGGATAATATGAATTCCAACTTTGGAATTTATTTGGATTGTGAAAAATATTTTTGTGGGGTAGGAGAGACTTGGATTATGTCCTAACTAGTGTGAGTGACTTGTGGGATAAAGTTGGAATGGAAGAAAATTGTTGGATGGATTTTAGATGGGCTAAAAGGAAGTGAAAAGGTTATTTCCTTTGAAAACTCAATGATTCCCAAAAAAAATTCTGGATGAAAATTGTTTGAAAACCTCCAAATTAATTATCCAAATAATTTTAAACCTTTGAAAACAGAACCTCTATAGAGAATTTGAAAACCCATTAAAGTTGAGAATAATTTTCAAAATAAAAGGGCTATGAAGAGAAAATAGCAAGAATAATTCAAAAATATTTTATTTTTAGGGAAAGGTTTTGGAAGTCCAAAAAGAAATATTTTTGGGGTGTTACATTACCTTGCATGTAGTGCATATAAAGTCAAAAACCCTACTACAACTACATGTGGGTGTTTTAGTTAGGCTATTCTTAGGCTACTCATAGTGGAGAGTATCATATACTAGTATCATGCGTATATATGATACTAGTGTATGATACTACCTTTAATTATAGTGCATATATAGTATAATAGAGTAGTATCATAGATGATCATATTTATTGCCATGCATGACCCAAATTAGCATCGCATTTAACATGATACGGTATCTACCTATATGTTACTCTAACCCTCTCTATCTTCTTTAATTCTTTGCCACGTCAGCATACTTGCTATTTCCGAGTGCATGATACCGGCTATGATACCACCACTATGGCCAACCTTATAGTGGGGAGTATCATATATTAGTATCATGCATATGATACTAGCTAGTGTATGATACTACGTACCTTCATAGTGCATAGTACCATAGAGTAGTATCGATGACCGTATTTATGGCCATGCATGACACAAAGTAGTATAGCATTTATTATGTTATGGTATCTACCTATGTTACTCTAACCCACTCTCCCTTTCTTTAATTCCTTGCCACATCATCATATTTGCTATCCCCAAGTGCATGATACCAACTATGATACCCCCACTATGGCCACCCTGAGCAAAGAAGGTGTACAAATCATTTGTGCGTCGCTTTGCGAGTTTTCATCCATTTGTCCAAGAAGCGGGGAGAAGTTTCAAACATTTCGGCCGCGAGGTGCGGCCACAGCTGGCGTAGGCCTAGTTGATATTTTAATTACAGGAAATTCAGATGGAGTCCGGACATCATCAAAATCGATGTGTGCACGTGGCGTGCTCTCACGACCCCGTGGAAAAAAATTGGTAAAGTTTGGCACAAGTTTTGATGATCGCTCCTTCCAAACTGGAGCATCTCACATGAAGGATCATGGTTTCCAAAAGGAGACGTGTCAATTCAAACTCCAGTGGCCGATGACTTCATCGTTTGGAGTCATAAAAATTTCCACGGTACGCAATCACCATTTTACCACGGGTTTGATTTTCTGGCGCATTTCAGGTATCGTTTGCTATATTTAAGACATTTTTTGAGTTTAACATGCATTTTGTGCATAAAAATAAAATTACAACCGGAACTCCATTTGCTGTCGAAAGGGATGAGGATCGTCATTCGATCTGGGAGCATCCAACGGTGCAGACGTACGATCTGTGGGGTTTGAGTTCTGGCCAATCAGAAAGCACGACTCAGATCGCGCGCAGGTTTGGTCAGCACACGGCTTTCATGAACGAACCGTGTGCTATTCGCAAACCAGATTACATATTTTTGTTCACACATACTGTAGTGAGATCAATTGACTGTGCTACCTCTATGATATAATAATAATAATAATAATAATAATAATAATAATAATAATAATAAACAGTTCATATTCATTGCCTGAGCTGACAGCATATCAAGGTCAACATATTAACGGTTCTTACATCAACAGAAAACCGGGCATAACTCACAAATTCAGTACACGCGACAGTTCTAAATTGAAGGAATTAAGTTGCAGGGTAGGCATAAAAGACTAGCCTTACGGCTTAATTCCCATGTACACGGAGGAACTAGGATGATTACGTTGACCCCGAATGAACTTGGGTTTTCTGATGATTTTCCGCTTCTCTGTTGCATGGGTGCGTGATCCCTTGGCTGGCAACTCAGCAAATTCATCGTACTCGTCCTCATCGGCAACATCCTCGACACCCAGTACCCTCCTCTTCCCATGCATCACTACATGGCAGTTCTTATGCAAGGGGTCTTTCGCATAGAAAATTTGGGTAGCATCGCTGGCAAGAATGAACGGGTCCGCGTGATATGCCATCGTTGTCCTGTTAACACAGGTCTTCCTGTATTCATCAACCTTTACATGACCAAGAGGGATCCATGCGCACCTGAATAATGCCACCTTAACTTTCACATAGTAAAGCTCCCAAATCTCTTTGATGGTTCCATAGTATACCCTTTTATCAGCTTCATCTACAGTCATGCATTCTATTCGCACAGAGCTGTTCTGATATGAGGTCTTCTCATCACGTTCCTCAGTGTAGAACGTGTATCCATTTATGTCATATGCTTGGTACGTCAACACCGTAGGTGATGGCTTTTATGCCAACCACGTAGCAATGTCATCGATGGATCCTTGTGCCAAACGATTCTTCAGCCATTCGGCGTAGTTCTTAGTGTGCTCCTTCATCTCCATATCTGATGAAGGCACCATTGGTAAGAAGCTTTGGCGTATCTTCACCAAGTGTTGTTCGGCATAAGCGCTGAGAACTGGGTTGTTAAGCAGTACCGTCAAATTGGCTTTCTCTGCCAATTCTTCGGGTGCAGCCATTTGCGTGCCAGCAAGGACCGGCTGACCTTTCAGCCTTCCCTCATGGCGAGAGAGGGGCAAACCTATAGGTCTTTGTTTCATGTATTCGGTGCAAAACTCAACCACCTCCTCCGCGGTATAACCTTGTAGGATGCTTGCCTCTGGATGGTTTCGGTTCCGACAAAAGCGCTTCAGTATTCCCATGAACCGCTCGAAGGGATACATGTTGCGAAGAAACACAGGACCACAATACTTTATCTCGTCGACAAGGTGCACAGTGAGATGGACCATGACATCAAAGAATGACGGTGGGAAAAACATCTCTAGGTTGGAAAATATTCTTGCAATATCATCTTGCATATGATCCAACTCTTTAGGATCTACAACTTTCTGCCATAGTTGGTTGAAGAAATCACAGAGCTCAATGAGTGTGTTTCTTATATCTTTGTCCATCAGATTCCTGATGGCCACCGGGAGGATTTGTGTCAACATTACGTGGCAATCATGAGACTTCATGTGTCCCAACTTCATTTTACCTGAGCTCACATCCATGAGACTTCTGATGTTTGCGGAGTAGGTAGATGGTGTCTTAACTGACAACAAATAGGTGAAGAACTATGTTTCTTCTTTTGTACTGAAATTGTAACTCTGGCGAGCTTTGATGAATTTGTCATCATCTTCTGCTTCACTCTTGCGTTTTGATTGATCAGCAAGCATATCGAGCCGTGAACCATCACCATCCTTTCTTTTACCTTTAATCTTGAGCAGAGTACCAAGGATGCTTTCACATATGTTCTTCTCTACGTGCATGACATCGATGCAGTGACGTACATGTAGAATCTCCCAGTAAGGTAATTTCCAGAACACCGATTTCTTCTTAAACACTTGACCCTTGGGTGTTTGTTTCACCGTCAAAGCGTGCTTCTTGCCAAGCACAACATTAATTTGTTTAGCCATGTTGTGGACCACCTCCACATCATAGGGTCTTGGGCCCACATCTACCTCTGTCGTACCATCAAATTCAGCTTTCATCTTTCGGTATGGGTGATTTCTCCGTAAGAACCTACGATGACGCAAATACACGGTTTTGCGCGAGTTGGGAAGAAATCTGCTAGCTGTCCTATCCATGCATGTGACACACCCTACATCTCCCTTTGTTTTCTGCCCCGATGTGTTGCCTAATGCCGGTATATCTTGAATGGTGTGCACCAGCATCGCATGTAGATCGAAAATCTCCTTTCTATAAGCATCATAACATTTTACAGCAGGCGCATCTATCCACACTGTCAGTAGTTCTTCTACAAGTAGCTGAAAGTAAATGCCGATGTCATTTCCAGGTTGCTTCGGGCCATGGATAATCATTGACATCATAATGTATTTTTTCTTCATACACAACCAAGGAGCTAGGTTATATATGCACAGAAGCACCGGCCATGTGCTATGATTGGTGCTCATATCGCCAAAAGGATTCATCCCATCAGTACACTCCTCGAGCCTTATACTTCGAGGATCCTTGGCAAAGTCTTCAAACTTGTTGTCGATTAATTCCCACTGAGCCCCATCTTTCGGGTGCCTCATATACTTATCCACAGTTCACTCATCATGATGCCACCGCAACCTCTTTGCCTCTCTAGGGTTTGCAAACAAACGCCTCAACCTTGGAATTAAAGGCAAGTACCAAACAACCTTGAACGGGATTCCTGTCTTGATCTCGTCGTCCAATTTGTACTTGTCCTTTGCTCTCCTGCACTTGTATCGTGCATGCTTGCATGTGGGACATGCACGCAAATCTTTGTACTCACCACGGTACAATATACAATCATTCACACAAGCGTGTATCTTCTGTACTTCATGTTCCAACGGGCAAACAATTTTGTTCGCTTCATTCGTGCTTCTGGGGAGCACATTATCTTTCGGAAGAATTTCTTTGAAAAGACCTAACATCTCTGTGAAGCCCTTGTTTGATAGACCGTTTGCTTCTTTAAATCTGTGAAGCGCCAGGGTGGCACTCAACTTGGAATATTTCTTTTTGCAACCTGGATACAATTCTTTCTTGGAGTCCGCATCAATGGTTGGCAGATCCTTGTACCCAATCATATCCTTTTTTGGGCCCTTGAAATCTGCAATCATAGAAGCAAAATCTGGCATATCAAGATCGTCGTCATCTGCGTCGACGTCTTGGTTTTCCAGTGGGCGTTTCGGCTTTCCGGTGTTAAATTGGTAGCTTGATGCCTCTGCCCCGATGTTAGATTCAACATCCATGTGACACTGATCGGGGTTTGGCATCTTGCAGCCCTGGGTATATTCATCCATGACCTGGTCTTCACCGTGTCTGGTCCAACGTGTATATCCATCCATGAATCCCCGAGAGACTAAGTGCCACTGGACATCTGCAACTTCACGTGACTCTGTATTGGCACAATCAGTACATGGACACAGGATGTAATCCGCATCACCAATTCTCCGCTTTGTACTTTCAGCCAAATTCATGAACTCTGTCATGCCACTGATAAAATCTGCGGTTCTCCGATTCTTCATCCATTGAGATCGTTCCATCTGCACCACACGAATGGTAATTAAAAACAAAACAACAACATTAATACATGGATTAACTGCTGCCCCAAGATGCGTGAATAAATCACAAGGTTTTATTTTCATAATTACTGAGGGTGCTCCATATTGTTATCCAGATGTGCAATGACAAAAATTAATGGCCAGTCAATTTACATGCAGAGTACTAGTACAACACTACCCTTAGGAATTGAATACCTTAATTAAGCCACTCACGAAAAGAATACCTTAATTAATTAGCCGAGCGGCGACCTCCACCCACCAGTCAGAGAAGCGTGATGCGACGGCACGCCGAGACAGCAGGGTTGAGGAGCAAAACTTAGTGCGGCTGCTGCCTGAAGTTCGACCTCCACTATCCCGCCATCGACCGCGATGGATGTGCTCGAATCACGCCGCCGCCAACCTCGATGGTTGAGCTCCTCCTATCTCCCGCCACAGACCGAGGATTGACCTCCTATGACGCCGCCACCGCCCACCGACCGAGGATTGAACTCTTCTCTAGTAGCCGCTGCCTAGGCTGCCGCCATCTCTATATGCAGAGCAGCTGTTTTATTTTTTGACGGATATCCGCAGAGCGGCTATTTACACGGTATCACTGTAACTCGATTATATGTACAGGGTAGTACATCACATACGGTTATGTAACGGCAACCGTGTCTCACCTACGTTGTCTTCTCACATGGTTTGGTGCGGAAATCGTATGTGAAGTTGTAATACCTAACACAAACGACATGTATAAACAGTGTGCCGTATACAACATATAGTGCCATAAGTAGTTCCCGACCGTTAGCTTATCCCCATAGTTTCCCCATTTCCCCCAAATCCCTAGATAGCCCCCACATTCCCTCGTGTGGCGCTGACATTGGGGGAATGCGGATGAGTGGTGCTGATGGTTTCGGTGCGGCTGCTCCTGCTTGTATCGCCGCCACAACGGCGGTCGCCGCCGAGCACTTGCCTAAGGTCATCAGAAGGCAGGTGTACTACGGATCCAAATCGTCCTGTCAGGTTCCAATCTATCCCGATCTTTTTTAGCATGTCCAAAGTAGCTCCTTGCTGAATCCGTCCTGAATGACCCCCCCCCCCCCACCAGGAAAGCGATATGCCGCCGGATCCGGAGCATGACTCTAGACTCCCGCAACACGAGTTCGACTCTGAGTTTTGTGCCACCGAGAAGTACCAAAAGCTGAGTTGTGTGCACGGGCACACTCCCGCTCGATGTGTATGCACGGAGGGATTCGACACTGGCAGGCGGTTTCTCAGTTGCCCCTTAGAGGTTAGTGCTAAGTTCATCAATTTACTTGAGTTAATGCCACCGCTCATCCTGAATACTATTTAACATTGGCAGGGATATGAGGCTTGCGCCTTTGTTAACTGGCTGGATGAAGAATGGCATGGCAGGGCTCGGAGTGTTATCACCAAGCTCGCAGAAGATAACATAAAGCTGAAGAAGAAACTGGCTGATCTGGAATGTACAATTAGTACGATGAAGCAAGAAAGAATCAATGACAGGCAACAGATGAAAGCAAGAGACAAGAAGGAAATAGCATGTGTAGTTGTGGTTGTCACATTAGCCATGTTCTATGCACTGTTTGCAATGATGATTAGGGGTTTTGTTTGACAGTATTACTAAAGCACATCTAGATGTGCTCTAAGTAATGCACATCTAGGTCCTATGCCATTGATGTTACGTGAAGATTCATGCAGATGTTTTCCTTTGTCCTTTTTTCTTTTCCTTTGTAGTTTGATTATTACTGGCTTCATCAATAAGAAGAGCTCAATGTATTGCTTGCCAACTATCCTACTTCGTTCGTACCGGTACTAGTGCATAATCCCAAAACTCGTTCCTTGTTTTTGTCCTGAAAAAAGAAATCAGCCAATAGGAGTCCTGCGCAACCCCGGGAATTTGGAGCGACTGGGTACAAATAATTGCGGTTGATTATATCAGCGGTTAGATAATACGTCAACCCCCGCTTCAATTGGCATTTCCTCTTCTCTGCATACCCTGCTTAAGTGTCCACCATCTTCATCGTCCCCGGCAGGCCGCGCTACACACTTGCACACACTCTGCAATCTCGCTTTCTCACGGTTTTTATACGAACGCAGCCATGTCGAGCGACAGCGAGGACGATAGTTCGGCCAGCAGTCTGGCGCCCGATGATAGTTCTACATCGGAATCATCCCGCTCGTCTTCCATGAGTCTGGCGTCGAGCCCAAACCTCGATTATATCCAGATAATGGAAGGGACGCCGCCTCCGGAGTTGTCAGACGACAACCAGACGGACGAGGAGCCGCCGGAGGACGAAGAAGAGGACGACGATGATGATGAGGAGGAATGGTCGAACGAGGAGGAGGACAACGACGACAGCAATGACGATGATGACGGCGGCGGTGATGAAAAGCCAACGGTCAGCGACAAGAAGCGTCCTCGCCAAGATGATGTCGCGGGGCCATCCAACAACAACAACAACAAGAAGAAGGACTAAATTAAGTAGACTGTATATATCTCTGTTTCCGTTCGCTCATATTAATTTTTTATCTCTGTTTATCCTATCAATCTCATCGCAGACGGTTAGTAATACGTATTCGACAGAGATCTTCTACATTATCGCCCACAGGTTGGTTTGTTGAACTGTGTGCCCTGACGAGCACACAATTCACAAAAAAAGACCGTATGGGCTGTCTATAATGATCGCACACAATTCTGATTACCGACCTGTTTGTCGGGTATCACACACATCTTGTTACGCCGAATCATTTGTGTTCACCTCGATCATCGCAAACGGTTCATCGGAGCGAACTGTATGCCGTATATCACACACACCTTGATCTGGCTACCCGTTTCTGTTGTTCTGTCTCATCGCAAACAGTTCGTATGGATCAACCGTATGCCCCGCATCGCACACGCAACTAAAATCTGAACCGTGTTTGATGTATCATTCATCGCAAACGTTTTGCATCTTTTTTGATGGTTTTTTTACATCACCGTTTGCGATTAATGCATCGCACATAGTTTCGTCAAAGGGTCTCTGATCGTAGTGTCGCGTTAGCAGCATCCTGCAGTAGTGAATGCTGCCTAACATGTTCATCACATATTCTTTTCTCTGTAGCATGGACATTTGAACTTTTATATGATTCAAAGCAATAGTCTAGTTTTGACATGAAGATTTCAATACTCAAGCATATCAACAAACAACCATGTCTTTCAAAATATCAACACTAAAGCAAGTTATCCCTAGCCCATTATGCTCAATCATTGATCCATTCATGAAACACACTCACATATTAGCTACACCCAATGCTCAAGTACAATCATAGTGCCCCTTAGTTGGTGCTTTATAAGAGAAGATGAGACTCAAATAAAAATAAAAATTGCATAAAGTAAAATAGAAAGGCCCTTCGCAGAGGGAAGTAGGGATTTGTAGAGGTGGCAGAGCTCAAAGCGAAAAAGATAGAGATAAAAACATTTTGGGTGGCATGCTTTTCCTGTCAACGAAAATGGTCGAGTAGTTCCCAATACTTTCCATGCTATATATATCATAGGCGGTTCCCAAACAGAAAATAAAGTTTATTCCTTTTTCCACAATACTTTCACATTCCACGGCTAACCGAATCCACGGGTGGCGTCCATACCAACACTTTCCAAGGAATTTATTATTTGACAACATAAAGTAAATTCATTTTTTATTTCGGGACTGGGCATCCCTAATACCTTTGCCGTACTCTCATGCAACGACAAGTGATAAACACTCATCTTGAGAATAACACATCTAGCATGGAAAATATTGGCCACCCCCTGCCGCTTCATGAGCGGTACGAGCATACAAAAGGGAAATTTATTTTGAAATTAGAGATGGCACATACAAATTTGCTTAGAACGGCACTGAAATACTGAATATATGTAGGTATGGTGGACTCATATGGCAAAACTGGGTTTAAGGATTTGGATGCACAAGTAGTATTCCTACTTAGTACAAGTGAAGGCTAGCAAAAAGATTGAGAAGCATCCAACCAAGAAACGAAAAATCACGTAAACGAGCATTAAGCATAAATAACACCGAATAATGCACCATAAGTAGGATGTAATTTCATTGCATAACTATTGTCTTTCGTGCTTGCATAGGTAATCACAAACCTTAACACCAATATTCTTACTAAAGCACAATTACTCATCAACATGACTCACATATCACTATCATCATCTCGTAAAACTATTACAAAGAATCAAGTTTAATTTGTCCAATGATCTTCATGAAAGTTTTTATTTTATCCCTCTTGAATATCTATCACTTTGGGACTAATTTAATATGTTGCTTTTGATAGCTCAAACAAATTTAAGTGAAGAACATGAGCATAAAATTTTTCATCTCTCAAAATAATATAAGTGAAGCATGAGAGAATTTCTTAAAAAATTTACTAACTCTCAAATAAATCTAAGTGAAGCGTGAGAGCATTTCTTCAAAAATAATAAAGCACACCGTGCTAAAAAAGATATAAGTGAAGCACTAGAGCAATTCCATAGCTCGAAAAGATTTAAGTGAAGCATAGAGAGCAATTCTAACAAATCATAGCATAATTTTGGCTCTCTCAAATAGGTGTGTACAGCAAGGATAGATGACTTAAAAATGAAAAGAAAAACAAGCAAAGACTCATATCATACAAGACGCTCCAAGCAAAACTCATGATATGTGACGAATAAAAATATAGTTCCAAGTAAAATACTGATGGTTGTTAGAAGAAAGAGGGGATGCCACTCGGGGGCATCCCCAATCTTAGTTGCTTGTTCATATTTTAATATTATCTTGGGGTGTGGTAGCATCCCCAATCTTAAGCTCTTCTTACTCCTTATTCCTTCATCCATCGTGATCTCACCCAAAACTTGAAAACTTCAATCACACAAAACTCAACAAAAACTTCGTGAGATCCGTTAGTATAAGAAAACCAATCTTTACTTTAAGTACTGTAGAAAACCCATTCAAATTTTTTTATTGCATCATATCTATTGTATTTAATTTAAAAATGGCTTATACCCCCCCCCCCCCCCCCCCCGATACAAACCATAGATTCATCAAAATAAGCACATAATGCAAAGAAAGCAGAATCTGTCAAAAACAGAATAGTCTATAAAGATGCGAATTGTTCTCATACTTCTGTAACTCCAAAAATTCTGAAACATTAGGACAACAGATCCAATTTGTATATCAATCTTGTGTAAAAAATTTAGAATTTTTCGTCGCTTATGTGATTTTAAAAAATTATTTTACTGGACGCAAAAGTTTCTGTTTTCCAACAAGATCAAATCAACTATCACCAAAGCTATCCCAAAGGCTTTACTTGGCACCAACACTAACTAAAACACAAAAAACACAATCATAACAGTAGCATAATTGTACAAACACTCAAGAACAGAAAGAAAAAGGCAAAAATAAAATTTATTCATTGGGTTGCCTCCCAACAAGCGCTATCGTTTTATGCCCTTAGCTAGGCATAATGCAAAGATCTAAGTGTTGTCATCTTTAGTTTCCAACTCCTCAATCAAACACTTAGAATTATTCAAAGATTTAGCATACAAATTTTCAATAACAATACTCCTAGGAAGAAGTTTGAAGAATTCATTCTTGCACGTAGGGTCTCTTATAACTTCAACAAAATCAGGGTGAATACTAATCATCTTAAGATCTTCTTTGTTACTATTAGAAGTTGCACACTTGTTTTTAGTGGCTTGAGTAATCTTGCCTATTTTACCAGAGTTTTTTCAATAGTTTTAGCGGAGGAAATAGCCATGCTTAGATTACTAAAAATTTCCTCCAACTTATCAATTCTAGCGGGACTCTCCTCTATTCTTTCGTTGAATGCGGTTTCTTTTTCTTTTAGTACTTTGAGGGCATCTCCCGCTTTTGACCGATTCTATTAGCAAGATTGTGCATATTTTTATCTAATTTTTCAATATTTTCTTCAGTGAGCATTTTATTTTCAATAGCATCTAGCCTCTCCATAACATGTTCGAGAGTTAAAGTTGTTTCATTTACCAAAAGAGGTGGTGATCCCACTAAATTACCCGTAGCATTAAAAGCATCTAGAGAAGGACACATCAAGAAATTCCCACCGGTAATCGTATTAAGGATGAATCTATACCAAGTAGTGATGCCCACATAAAAACAGCGAAGAAGAACAACAGTAGATTGCTTATGAATAGATCTATTATGAGCATTGCAAATCTTATACCAAGCATCTTTTAAATTCTCCCCTTCCCTTTGTTTAAAGTTAAGAACCTCATTCTCGGGGGTGCACGCAATAGAGGAAGAACTATCCATAATGACAAAATGTGGCAAACAAAATTGCAAACAAAAACAGATCTGACGAGAAAACGGCGAACGAAAAAGAGGGCGTATAAAACGGCAAATTTTTATGAAGTGGGGGAGATGAAAACGAGAGGCAAATGGCAAATAATGTAAATTGCACGGAGATGAGATTTGTGATTAGGAACCTGGTAGATGTTGATGATGTCTCCCCGGCAATGGCGCCAGAAATTGGCAAGTTGATGGGAGACTATCTTGACTTGATCCTCCCCGGCAACGGCACCATAAATTCCTTTTGATGCGGCTTGAACTACGTCGGTATTTCCCCAAAGAGGAAGGGATGATGCAGCATAGCTATGGTAGGTATTTCCCTCAGTGATGAGACCAAGTTTATCGAACCAGTAGGACAACCACGCAACACTACGTAAATGGTACCTGCACACAAAGAACAAATACTTGCAACCCGACGTAAAAGAGGGGTTGTCAATCCCTCCCGGGTAAAAGATAGATAAAATTGTAGTAGATTGGATAAATAGATCTCATGGGAATGCGATATAAAATAAATAACAAAAGTTGCAGCAAGGTATTTTTGGGTTTTTGGATTAATAGATCTAAAAATAAAAGCAAATAAAAATAGATCTCGAAGGCAAATATGATAAGGAAGAGACCCGGGGGCCGTAAATTTCACTAGTGGCTTCTCTCGAGAAAAATAGCAAACGGTGGGTAAACAAATTACTGTTGGGTAATTGATAGAACTTCAAATAATTATGATGATATCGGTGCAATGATCATTATATAGGCATCACGTCCAAGATTAGTAGACCGACTCCTGCCTGCATCTACTACTATTACTCCACACATCGACCGCTATCCAGCATGCATCTAGTGTATTAAGTTCATGGAGAAACGGAGTAATGCAATAAGAACGATGACATGATGTAGATAAGATCTATTAATGTAGGAATAGACCCCATCTTGTTATCCTTAATAGCAATGATACATACGTGTCATTTCCCCTTCTGTAACTAGGATTGAGCACCGTAATATCGAACCCATCACAAAGCACCTCTTCCCATGGCAAGAAAAAACGATCTAGTCGGCCTTACTAAACCGAAGATTCGAAGAAGAAATACGAGGCTATAAGTAATCATGCATATAAGAGATCAAAAGACTCAAATAACTTTCATGGATAAAAACATAGATCTGATCATAAACTCAAAGTTCATCGGATCGCAACAAACACACCGCAAAAAGAGTTACATCAAATAGATCTCCAAGAGACCATTGTATTGAGAATCAAAAGAGAGAGAGAGGAAGCCATCTAGCTACTAACTACGGACCCGTAGGTGTACAATGAACTACTCACGCATCATCGGAGAGGCACCAATGAGGATGACGAACCCCTTCGTGATGGTGCCTAGATTGGATCTGTGGTTTCTGGAACTTGCGGCGGCTGGAATTGTGTTTCGTCGACTCCCCTAGGGTTTTTGGAATATTGGGGTATTTATAGAGCAAAGAGGCAGTGGGGGAGGCGGCCGAGGTGGGCACAACCCACCAGGGCGCGCCTGGGCCCCCAGGCGCGCCCAGGTGGGTTGTGCTCCCCTCGGAGCCCCCCTCTGGTACTTTCTTGGCCCAACTTGTGTCTTCTGGTCCTGAAAAAATCACCAGAAAGTTTCGCTGCGTTTGGACTCCATTTGGTATTGATTTTCTATGAAGTAAAAAACAAGCAAAAAACAACAACTGACACTGGGCACTATGTCAATAGGTTAGTCCCAAAAAATGATATAAAGTTGGTATAAAATGATTGTAAAACATCCAAGAATGATAATTTAACAGCATGGAACAATCAAAAATTATAGATACATTGGAGATGTATCAATGACATGGACATTTAGGCAGTTTGAGACTTAGCAGATTTCATCAAGTGTAAATCAGAAGGGGGTCGTGACCTATCGCACTACTATACGATACCAGCGAAGGGGGAAAACATCCAAAGGGGTCTTCCTGGCAGTGCTAGTGGTGACCTATCGCAGTACTAGCTACACGATACCGGTGAAGGGGGAAAACATCCGGAGGGGTCTTCCCGGCAGTGCTAGTGGTGACCTATCGCAGTACTAAACGATACCGGCGAAGGGGGAAAACATCTGAAGGGGTCTTCCCGGTAGTGCTAGTGGTGACCTATCGCAGTACTACACGATACCGGCGAAGGGGGAAAACATCCAGAGGGGTTTTCCTGGCGTTTGGCATTTTTCGGACATATAATATTACATGATCATGTACTCGGGGGAGGCTCGACGGCGCATATATGATCGTGTACGTAAATATGAAGCACTAGACATATAATATAACATACAAAATTCGTTTTTCCAAGTCACTTGAAGCACTAGTTCTTTGGATTAATCGTATACAAAATTATATCACCGGAGCAACGCCGGCGACCAAGGGATCGCCGCGGGTGCTCACCGGGAGCCTGCAGAGGTGCGACGTGGACTCGGCGAGGCTCGACGGCGCCGGAATCGATGACGGACATAGAGGCTGCAGGCGGCGTAGCAGACGCGGGCAGAGCAAGTGGACAAGGCGGCGAGGCTCGGGGATGGGCGGACGACAGCGACCGTGGCGGAGAAATCCGGCAGCCTGGCAAAGAAATTTAAAGCATGGTCAACTATTGAATAAGATATTAACATTTTCCTCCCTGGTCCAGTGGCCCCTGTGGTAAATATACCATAGAGGCATGTCTAGAATGCAAGAATTTTGCATAAAACAGAACAATTTGTCCACAATTACGATGAATGCAGCATGAGTGAGTACAACAATGGTAACCTCCACTGAGATGAACTTAGGAGCTAACGAATTGTTTTATATGCAACCACCAGCTTATGATTTGATTATTGTTCCCATGGGAGATGATACAACATCCGTTCTTCGAATTAAAAGACAAATAGCGAAACAAACATTAGATCAGTTTTTACTCCGTTTGTTTTTATCTAATATCACAGTCAAACTCTTTAAAGCTACACGTTAGGTTTCTTCTACTAGTTCATGGTTTGACTTAAATTCAAAAAAGAATAGTTATTTTTTCTTTTTTTGAAACTTCACTTGTCTTTTCTTAATTAAACATGAATGTTAAAATCAAAGATAATTTTCTTGCAACCATGGCATAAATAACTACCGATTACTCACTTCCATCATATATCATAGAAAAATGAAACACTCTGGGCAAACACAAATTGCTCACTACCATAGAATCAACATATCTGCCTTGATGTCATCACATACAAAACTTCAACTCAATGTCTAAACATGCGCCCGTTTTTCAGATATCATATCATTGCACATGTATCCAAAGTGCCCACAAATTGAAGATTCAGTAATCTCATACACTGATGCTAAGCCTCCACAAAGATACTAGGAAAGAATTTGCAAAAGCTCTATATACCACTTCATCATAGGCCGGAGAGCTCGCGCATGTCGTGCGCTGCGGCCATGGCGGCGGCGGAGCTCAGGGTGTGCCGGGGGGGGTAGTTAAAGGCCATGCGTGGGCCATGGGAGAGCGGGGAAGACAAGGGGGGCTCATAGCGAGGCCATCGCGAGCTCAGGGAGGTCGTGGACGCGTCGGTGCTCGAGGGCGAGGTCATGGCAGTTGCGGCGATCGGCGAGGAGGAAGACGATGGTGCCGGTGCTGTGGGGCTCTTCGCTTGCTCCCGTGGTAGAGGAAGATGCAGCGGGCTCGGGGAGGGGCCGGAGCGAGAGGGACGACGTCGGCGATCTCCAGCGTCGGAGGTTGAAGACGAGTGGCCTGGCGGCGTGTGGTGTTCGATCTGTCTCCGGGGCAAAGGAACGCTAAGTGTTAGGTTATATAGCCTCGACCTTTAGTCCCGGTTCCAGCCACGCACCGGAACTAAAGGACCTTTAGTCCTGGTTCGTGGCTGCAACCGGGACTAAAGGTCGGCCTTTAGTCCCGGTTGCAGCCACAGGCCGGAACTAAAGGTCAGTTTTTGGGGCCCAAATTAAGCGCGGGAGGAGGTCATTTAGTCCCGGCTGGTTGTGGCAACCGGGACTAAAGGTTTTTTTTCATGTTTTCTGTTTTTGTTTTTTTGCTTTATTTTTTTACTAATGTTTCTACTTACAGCCAAATATTTCGAGTTTTTGAGTGAATCTTTTTTCTTTAGGTCAATTTTTTTAAAACTTTCTGTTAGTGCTAGTAGTTTTCAAATTTGAATAGTTTAAATTTGAATTCTTTGAAATATGTGTGAATCACTAGTTTGTGAATAACTTTAGTTTAAAAATAGATTTATGAGTGATTCTTTTTCCTGTTGTTTAATATTAGTGTGTTTTATCAGTATGTTCAATTTGACACATTATTTATACATATATAAGAGTTTCAACACATGGTAACAAAGTTTCTGGCTTTTCCAAGCTTTTGAAATATTTTGAAAGGAAAAATTCTCCATAAATTCCAAGAAAATTCTAGCATGTCACAAATGCCATATTTGATGATCTTGCCAAGTCCCATGTCTTTGAGAACAACATAACATCATCAAATTCCATCAAAACAATCTCTGTCCATTTTCTAGTTTGAGCAAGTTTACATTGCTAAACATGTCCAAATGAGCTCAAACTTGGTACACCTGCTAAAATGGTCTAAATATTCATCTAGGCCAAGTGGTGCATCAAGGAGAACAAATTAGCTTGGTTAAAGTATGCCAAAACCAATTCTGCCCATTTCTAGGGTTTGACAAAGTTACATTGGCAACTTTCTCCCATTGAACTCAAATTTTTACCACTTTACCAGATGGTCATGAGCTCATTCCTGCTAAATTCCAAAGCCATTGGATTCCTCTAAGTACATCTATTCATCATCAAACACCTTCTGCCAAAATCTTGTGGTCGATGATTGGGGTACCAAATAGATTCTCCTTTAGCTCAAATTATTACTAGAGCTCACCCTAGTCATATTAATTCTATCTCTAGTAACTCTCTCTCTTACATAGCTCAAAATATTGGTCAAACCCCTCAATTACCCTTTCTAGATATTTCAAGCTTTTGAAATATTTACAAAGGAAATATTGACCATAAATTTCAAGGACATGAATAATTGAAATAGACAGGAATAATTGAAAATTCATAACTTAATACATAATTATTCATAATCATGTTTCAAATGCCAAAATGCAAAAGCACATATATACCCTTGATACGTCTCCAACTTATCTATAATTTTTGCTTGTTCCATGCTGTTATATTATCATTCTTGGATGTTTTACAATCATTTTATAGCAACTTTATATCATTTTTTGGGACTAACCTATCGACATAGTGCCCAGTGCCAGTTGCTGTTTTTTGCTTGTTTTTTACTTCACAAAAAATCAATACCAAACGGAGTCCAAATGCAGCGAAACTTTTTGGAGATTTTTTTTGGACCAGAAGACACCTGTTGGGCCGAAGAAGTACCAGAGGGGGGCTCCGAGGGGAGCACAACCCACCTGGGTGCGCCTGGGGGCCCAGGCGTGCCCCTGGTGGGTTGTGCCCACCTCGGCCACCTCCCGCACCGCCTCTTTGCTCTATAAATACCCCGAAAATCCAAAAACCCTAGGGGAGTCGACGAAACACAATTCCAGCCCCGCAAGTTCCAGAAACACCAGATCCAATCTAGACACCATCATGGAGGGGTTCATCATCCTCATTGGCGCCTCTCCGATGATGCGTGAGTAGTTCATTGTCGACCTACGGGTCCGTAGTTAGTAGCTAGATGGCTTCCTCTCTCTCTTTTGATTCTCAATACAATGGTCTCTTGGAGATCTATTTGATGTAACTCTTTTTGCGGTGTGTTTGTTGGGATCCGATGAACTTTGAGTTTATGATCAGATCTATTTTATCCATGAAAGTTATTTGAGTTTTGATCTCTTATATGCATGATTGCTTATAGCCTCGTATTTCTTTTTCGAATCTTTGGTTTAGTTAGGCCAACTAGATTGATTTTTCTTGCCATGGGAAGAGGTGCATTGTGATGGGTTCGATCTTACGGTGCTCAATCCTAGTGACAAAAGGGGACATGACACGTATGTATCATTGCTATTAAGGATAACAAGATGGGTCTATTCCTACATGAATAGATCTTGTCAACATCATGTCATCGTTCTTATTGCATTACTCCGTTTCTCCATGAACTTAATACACTAGATGCATGCTGGATAGCGGTCGATGTGTGGAGTAATAGTAGTAGATGCAGGCAGGAGTCGGTCTACTAATCTTTGATGTGATGCCTATATAATGATCATTGTCTGGATATCTTCATAATTATTTGAAGTTCTATCAATTGTCCAACAGTAATTTGTTCACCCACCGTATGCTATTTTTCTCGAGAGAAGCCACTAGTGAAATCTACGGCCCCTGGGTCTATTCTTCATATTTGCTTTCCGATCTATTATTTGCCACTTTCATTTTTAGATCTATATTTCCCAAAACCCAAAAATACATTGCTGCACTTTTTCTTTATTTTATTTTATTTTATTTTATTGCGAGATCTATTTATCCAATCTACCAAAAATTTATCTATCTTTTTACCGTGGAGGGATTGACAACCCCTCTTACACCTCGGGTTGCAAGTATTTGTTCTTTGTGTGCAGGTACCGTTTACATAGTGTTGCTTGGTTCTCCTACTGGATTGATACCATGGTTTCATAACTGAGGGAAATACCTACCGTAGTTGTGCGGCATCATCCCTTCCTCTTTGGGGAAATACCGACGTAGTTCAAGTGACATCAACCCTAACTCTTACAAAGATTCCCTCCGGTTTATCCGAAGTGGGACTTTCTATCTATAAGTCCGGAAACTCACTAGAGAAGAAAGTGATGACGGTGAAGCCGGTCACATCCTAGAGTGGGATCTTGGGGTATAAAACTTTTTCTTCGCGTGTGTCCCTTCGCGCATTAACCATGGACAATCTTCATCATTTAACAGGATCTTGGGTCAGTCTTCACTGTGAAGGGAGTAATTTCATGAAACTTTTCATAATCTTCTGACATGTCTGTCTTGTCCTCCACTCCCATGATGTTTCTTTTCCCTGAAAGAACTATGTGGCGCTTGGTCTCATCGTATGATGTATTCGCTTCCTTATCTTTTCTTTTTCTCGGTTTGGTAGACATGTCCTTCACATAGAAAACCTGCGCCACATCATTGGCTAGGACGAATTGTTCATTTGTGTACCCAAGATTATTGAGATCCACTGTTGTCATTCCATACTGCGGGTCTTCCTTTACCCAGCCTCCTGTCAGACTGACCCATTTGCACCGAAACAAAGGGACCTTAAAAGAAGGTCCATAGTCAAGTTCCCATATCTCTATGTAACTATAATATGTGTCCTTTTTCCTATTGTTGTTTGTTGCATCAAAGCTGACACCACTGTTTTGGTTGGTGCTCTTTTTACCTTGGGCGATCATGTAAAATGTATTCCCATTTATCTCGTACCATTTGAAAGTCAATATAGTCGAAGATGCTGACTTGGTAGAAGCCCCCTCAATGCAACCGGAAGCAATTGTGTCATAATCACGTGGCAGTCAAGAGACTTTAGGTTTTGGAATTTTTTTCTCTGCCATATTTATTATTCCCTTTATATTCAACGAGAAGCCAGACGGGACCTTAATACTAAGCAGGCATTCAAATAAGATTTTCTTCTCTTCTTTGGTAAGAGCGTAGCTGGCAGGACCTTGATACTGCTTTGGATGCATGCCGTCTTTTCCGTGCATACGTTGCTGGTACTCCCGTGCCTCCGGTGTATCTTTTGTCTTCCCATACACGCCCAAGAAGTCTAGCAGGTTCACACAAAGATTCTTCATCATGTGCATTACGTCGATTGTAGAGCGGACCTCTAGGACTTTCCAATAGGGTCGATCCCAAAATATAGATTTCTTCTTCCACATGGGTGCGTGTCCGTCAGCGTCATTCGGAACAGATTGTCCGCCAGGACCCTTTCCAAAGGTTACTTTTAAATCCTTGACCATATCAAGTATATGATCACCAGTACGGTGGTCAGGCTTCTTCCGGTGATCTGCCTCACCTTTGAAATGCTTGCCTTTGTTTCTTAAGAGATGCTTGATCAGAAGAAATCGACGATGTCCCAGGTACACATTCTTCTTACATTTATCCAAATATATACTTTTGGTTTCATCAAAACAGTGTGTGCATGCATTGTATCCCTTGTTTGTCTGTCCTCAAAGGTTACTAAGAGCGGGCCAATCATTGATGGTTACAAACAGCAACGCTTGTAGGTCAAATTCCTGCTGTTTGTGCTCATCCCACACACGTACACCTTTTATATCCCACAACTGTAAAAGTTCTTCAACTAATGGCCTTAGGTACACATCAATGTCGTTGCCGGGTTGCTTGGGGCCTTGGATGAGCACTGGCATCATAATGAACTTCCGCTTCATGCACAACCAAGGAGGAAGGTTATAGATACATATAGTCACAGGCCAGCTGCTATGATTGCTGCTCTACTCCACAAAAGGATTAATGCCATCTGCACTTATACCAAACCATAAGTTCCTTGCATCAACTGCAAACTCCAGCCACTTTCTCTTGATTTTTCTCCACTGCGACCCATCAGCGGGTACTCTCAACTTCCCGTCTTTCTTACGGTCTTCTTTGTGCCATGGCAACAACTTGGCATGCTCTTTGTTTTGGAACAAACGTTTTAACCATGGTATTATAGGAGCATAACAGATCACCTTGGCAGGAATCCTCTTCCTGGGGTGCTCGCCCTCAACATCACCAGGGTCATCACGGCTGATCTTATAGCGCAATGCACCACATACCGGGCATGCATTCAAATTCTCGTACTCCTCACCGTGGTAGAGGATGCAGTCATTAGGGCATGCATGTATATTCTGCACCTCTAATCCTAGAGGGCAGACAGCCTTCTTTGCTTTGTACGTACTGTCGGGCAATTCGTTGTCCTTTGGAAGCATCTTCTTTAACATTTTCAGCAACTTTTCAAATACCTTGTCAGATACACCATTCTCTGCCTTCCATTCCAGCAATTCCAGTGTGGTACCCAGCTTTTTCTTGTCATCTTCGCAATTTGGGTACAACAATTATTTCTTGTGATCCTCTAACATGCACTGCAACTTCAACTTCTCCTTTTCACTTGCGCAGTTTCTCTTTGCATCAGCAATGGCCCGACCAAGATCATCAGCGGGCTCATCTGATGCCTCTTCTTCAGCTTCTTCCCCCATTATAGTACCATCGTATTCAGGGAACCTAGGATAGTTGTCATCATCCTCTTCTTCTTCATTCTCTTCCATTAGATCCTCTCTTTCTCTATGCTTGGTCCAACAGTTATAGCTGGACATGAAACCAGATGTAAACAGGTGGACGTGAAGGACTTTTGAGCTAGAGTAATTCCTATCATTCTTACAGACACCACATGGACAACACATAAAACCATCCCGCTTGTTGGTCTCAGCCGCACACAGAAAACTATGCATGCCATTAATGAACTGGGGAGAGCGTCGGTCATCGTACATCCATTGCCAGCTCATCTTCATTACACAACACCGAAAAGACCAAATTAATACAAGTTCATACACACTTATTCTCATGAAACAACGTACAACTATCATCTAAAGCATTTAAATGCAACAACAAATGCGATCAAAATCGCAAGTAAGGTAATAATTGATCCAACAGCATAATGATACCAAGCCTCTTTATTAACGGCATATTTTCTAATCTTTTCAATCTTCAAGCGCATTGCATCCATCTTGATCTTGTGATCATCGACGACATCGGCAACATACAACTCCAATTTCATCTTCTCTTCTTCAATTCTTTTCAATTTTTCTTTCAAATACTCATTTTATTTTTCAACTAAATTTAACTTATCGACAAGAGGGTCAGTTGCAATTTTCGGTTCACATACCTCCAAGATAAAAATATCTATGTCAACTTGATGGGCATAATTGTCATAAACACGAAATGCAACAAATAGTTATAAAAGATATTATACCACTTCCAAATCATAAACCGGACGAGGGCCAACGGGGACGGATATCAAAACCATGGCACCACGTATAACAAACAATCATACAAGTAAGAAAATTATACAAGGAACTATCTAAATCATAGAAATAATTTTTTTTCACAAAAAGGATAAGAACAAGAGCCTCACCAAGGTGGTGCCGGCGACAGGACGGCGCGAGCGATCGACGGCGGTAGGGACGGGAAGGTACTAGGTAAACCACACCTACACATATGCAAACTAAGAAGTTAATTTGAGCTCAAATTGCATATAAATCAAATAAACTCCCACATAATTACTCCCAAACCAAAACCCACAAATGACTATACTTATAGAGCATGAAACGAGCTAAACTAGCAATGAGAGATGAAAGCTTAAGGACAAAGTTGCTAACCTTTTAAACACTTGGATAGATGGGGTGCCTCAAATCTTGACAAATCTTGGCAACAATAGAGGATGAGCTCAAGCTAGGGGAAGAACAGAGAGGAGAGAAAGGAGAAAATAGAGAGGATGAGGTCGAGCTTGATGTCGCTTGAACTACGTCGGTATTTTCCCAAAGAGGAAGGGATCATGAAGCACAACTATGGTAGGTATTTCCCTCAGTTATGAAACCAAGGTATCAATCCAGTAGGAGAACCAAGCAACACTATGTAAACGGTACCTACACAAAAAAGAACAAATATTTGCAACCCGACGCTTATGAGGGGTTGTGAATCCCACTACGGGTAACGGTCTACAATGAACTACTAACGCATCATCGGAGAGGCACCAATGAGGATGATGATCCCCTCCGTGATGGTGTCTAGATTGGATCTGGTGTTTCTGCAACTTGCGGCGGCTGGAATTGTGTTTCATCGACTCCCCTAGGGTTTTTGGATTTTCGGGGTATTTATAGAGCTAAGAGACGGTGCAGGAGGGGGCCGAGGTGGGCACAACCCACCAGGGCGCGCCTGGGCCCCCAGGCACACCCAGGTGGGTTGTGCCCCCCTCGGGGCACCCCTCTGGTACTTCTTCGGCCCAAGTTGTTCCTTCTGGTCCAGAAAAAATCTCCAAAAAGTTTCGCTGCGTTTGGACTCCGTTTGGTATTGATTTTCTGCGAAGTAAAAAACAAGCAAAAAACAGCAATTGGCAATGGGCACCATGTCAATAGGTTAGTCCCAAAAAATGATATAAAGTTGCTATAAAATGATTGTAAAACATCCAAGAATAATAATATAACAGCATGGAACAAGCAAAAATTATAGATACGTTGGAGACGTATCAGAGCTCGGGCTGGACGAAGCAGGGGTTTATATAGGGATGTCTTTAGTCCCGGTTTTTATCACCAACTGAGACTAAAGGTCCACATCTAGTCCCGGTTGGCGATACCAACTGGGACTAGAGGGCCACACAGGGGCCCCAGCCTGACGCCAGCCTGCCACCACCCTTTAGTCCCGGTTGGTATCACCAACAAGGACTATAGGTCACAAATGAACCGGGACTACAAGTGGCCGTGGCGTCGCCCGCTCCTAGCCGTTGGAACCGGGACTAGTGGTCCCATTAGTCCCGGGCCCAAACCTGAACGGGACTAATGCTCCGGACAAAAGTCCCGTTTTCTACTAGTGACTGCTTCCACAATTACTATAAAATTGCTATTGCTACTGTTACCGTTATAACTGCTATTGTTACCACTGTTATCAAATTATCATACAATTGTGCTACTGATCACTCTGCTACAAATATTTAGTTCTCCTGGTGTGGTTGAATTAACAACTCAACTGCTAATACTTGCAAATATTCTTTGACTCCCCTTGTGTCGAATCAATAAACTTGGGTTGAATACTCTACCCTCGAAAACTGTTGCGATCCCCTATACTTGTGGGTTATCATCGGCCGCCAAAATGGAGATCATTTGCGTCTCCATGACCAGACGCAAATCTGAACAGGAGGGGCGGCGTGCCTGCCGCGTGATGCTTCGGGCATGGCTTCAAGCGGAGGCGGCAGCCGCACCCCTCGCGGCGCAAGCGGCCATAGCAGCTCGCGACACGGAGGAGGCTTCGGCAGCCCGCCAGGCGACTCGGAGGAATCTCTCCATGCCCGCATTGCCGAGAAGCGATGGAGGAGGGCGGTCAAGGCGATGGCAAAAGACCAAAGCTGGGTGGTCTGCGCCATGGCCGGACTACCCCCTCCCCCTCCCAGGAGGAGAAAGACGAGGATGGCGGCGGATTGGACAGCTCCGGCAGTGAGTAGATCCCCATTCTACATCTTCGACGATAGGATGGGAAAAGGCAAGGCAAGGCCGGCCATGGATGAACTTCTTCGGTCATCATTTTGTTCGTAGTCAGTAGAGCAGGCCAATTTTTGGTAGTTCGATGACATGTGTTTAGCTACGTATGACGTTGCATGAGCTAAGTTGGATTTGAGTCTTCGGTTTAGATGCATCATGTTGTGGAGGAGCAATTTTGTGTGTTGTCCATTCACTACCCGTGGACACGCCCGGGCGCGCCCTCGCGAGTTTGGGGACCAAAATTTGGTACTTGCGATTGTAGATTCTCTTAATGGTAGTATGATAAATCATCAAAATACAGATAGGGGTATGTAAGAGATGAGCTTTCATTTTGTGATGCGGAAAACTATACACATATGATTTTTCCCTAGATTTTTCCAAATTCTTGTTAGTAGATTAGCGCAATAAAATATAAAACATAAAATGATAACAAATGGCCATGCTACCTTTAGAAAGTGTACATATGCTTAGGATGTATCACGAGTTACTGTCGCGGTCGCACGGGCTTTACTCCATAGCATCGAGGAGGGTAGGCCAAGGAGGAGGGGCTGAGGCGTGGCGGCACGCGGGAAGGGGTTCTCCTGGGCCACTTAGTAATTTGCTTTCTTCCTTAGGGTATGTACATCATATGTACAATGATGTACAGTCAGCCGTCTAGAAGGGATGATAGCTAGGATTTTAGATGATGTGGAGGAGAGAGAATCAAGAGAAAGGAATAGACTGTCGGTAAAATTGTAGATGGTCAGCAGTGCTAGAAAATCGGGCGCTACAGACGGCCATCCACTGTTGTATCAAGAGTGCGTCTGTAAAGCTATAATGCATCCTTTCTCGATCGATTTGGTCTTCAACTCTTCCATACCGCGCCGGCGATGCGAGACCGCCGACTACCAGAACAGGGCCCTACCCCGACGGCCCAAATAATGCCGACGGCCACCGTTGGCCTAAATAGAGGTACGCCGATAGCTTAGGCCAAGCCGTCGGTGTATGTAAGTCGTCGAGCTATCTCAAGGTATGCCGATGGTGGTCGTCGGCACAGAACAGCCGTCGGCATAGGTCGGCGTACGCCTACAACAGCCGTCGGCATACACGGGCCATCGGCATAGATGTGGGCCAGGCGACCCCACGTGTGACGGGCGGTTGACGACGCCATATCTATACCGACGGCAGGGACGGCGGCTGTCGGCATAGCTTGTGTCCATGTCATCGATCCGGCGCAATTGCCACATCATCGATCTGAGGCATGAATCTGCACCATCCGGGGCACATCTATGCCGACGGCCAGGCCGTCGGCATATATATGTATATATTTTTTAATTTTTTTCTATATTATTATTTGATTCACTTCAATGTAGCATATTCTAACATCAACATACATAAATTATTTATCGATTTGGTGAAGAATTTTCCATAGATTATGAATATGTAGTTTGTATTTTTTTCAGTATGTTAATAATGTGACCTCATGTTCTTTTGAATATAGGTCCTTATATTTTATTAAAATCAAAAACAGCTATGCGGACAGAAGTGTTGTGGCGGTTGCAAATGCCCCGCACTAGGCTCCGGGGTGTGGCCCCCATCACGGACTGCGCCACCGCCGGCACCTGGAGGGGGGAAACGGCCGCGTCGGGTCTGCACGGAGGGGATCTTGTTGTCGGTTTGCCCGGACGTTGCTCCCAAGTGTTCCTCTGGGCTGACCGATCACAACCAGGTGGAGAGGTCCACTGGTCAAAGCCTTCTGCCGAAAGTCAAAGGGTTGGATCTCGTGGTCAACCGCTCCAGGGTTAGGCGGGACGGGGGCCTTGGGGGTAGCAATGCCACCGGAGCGTCGCACCGGGCCCTCATACATGCCTTCAGTTGTGGTGGCATGTCTAAAGACGCAGCACGCAGCTCCGGGGTGTGGCCCCCCTCACGCACGGCGCCGCCACCGGCAACTGGAGGGGGGAAACGGCCGGGTAATGGCGCACTAACAGTGCGCCACTATCACACGCCATTAGTAAAAAATACTAATGGCGCACACCTGGTGCGCCATTAGTATACCAGACAGTAGTGGCGCCACCTGGAAGTGCGCCATTAGTAGTCCCCTGGTGCGCCATTAGTAACGGGGTTCCCAGTTAAAATCGGATAAACTTTCGAGTAGAGATTTTTCATATAAAAAACTTTTTCATCGGAGTTCGTATGCAAAGTTATGCCCATTTTACAAATTCATGTTTGTAAATTTTGAAAAAAGTCGAAAATCATGTTGTAAATTTTGCACACAACTAGACCACATATCACATGGGAATCTTATTTTCTTATTTTTTTGACATTTCACCATTTTCTTTTATTTTTTTAAACTGAAAAGGCGGTCCACTGGGAGGGTGCATTTGGTGATATATTGTAAGACTCAGAAAGTTAGTAATGGCGCACCACGTAACGGGTTACTAATGGTGCACCTGTTACGTGGTGCGCCATTACTAGTTTTGCAAAAAATATAAAAATAAAATGTTAGTACTGGCGCACCAGTGGATAGTGCGCCATTACTAGTTTGAACAAGTATGGCGCACTGTACCCAGGTGCGCCATTACTAGTTTTGAAAAAAAAAGTAAAAAAAAAAGTTTGCTAGTAATGGCGCACCGTGTGTCTGGTGCGCCATTACTAGTTAAAACTAGTAATGGCGCACTGTGCCCTGGTGCGCCATTAATAGTTTTGGAAAAATAAAAAAATAAAATTTGCTAGTAATGGCGCACCGTAGTCTGGTGCGCCATTAGTAATGAGGACACTAATGGCGCACCTAATCTGGGCGCCACACATATAGCAGTGGCGCACCACATACATGGGTGCGCCATTAATGTCCATATCAGCTATAGCTCTTTCCTAGTAGTGCTTGCTAGACCCGACGTCGACGTTAGCTCCCGAGGCAGACGCAGCTCCGGAGTACGACTATCCCCGACGACACAGTTGCCGATCTTACCCTGCCGTCGAGCAAACAGGAACACCCCCTTTTTGAGCATTCCGATATCGCCCACTCTCTTCTCTCTTATGCTTGCATTGAAGTTACTGCTGCTTTGTTGTCCTATATCTACTGCATAGCTGTTTATGTAAACTGTATTGTTAACCTGCTTATCCAAACTGTTTAGTATAGGTTGGGTTAGAGAAAATCAGAGACCCCCCACTTATCCCGACTGCCCCGGATGATCAGAAGACCGAGCACAGGATCGAAAAGCCAGGCCCGACACCGCACGACACTTCCCTTACTTGCTCGACTCTACTGGGTTACTATCAAGTGCGAGGGTGATACCTCGTCAGCAATTCAATATGAACCTTGTAGGTTAGTTAATGGTCGTGACAGTGAGGGTGATTCCTCCTACACCACCCCCGAAACCGACACGTGTGTAACTTCAAGAGTGGACCTCAAGGGTGATTCCTCTTACGTTCACTTTGACGGTTATGTCAGGGGGGGACCCAACGAGGTGATAACCTCGGATTCCTTCCTGTGAGGTAGCCACACGGATACTTACATTACTAATATTACTGTTCATACGTATAAAGCGGGTTGGCCTCTATGGTACCCGCGCGACTTAATAATGAATGAGTGGAGTGGGTGGACCTGGATGGGTCCGAGGGTGTTGAACAGAAGGTGTGCGGGACTCTTGTCGGAAGTCCCTGGGGGACGGCGGGGTCACATCTTTCGTGAGTCTCTGTTTTTACCGCACTGCCAACACACTAACTGTTTGGATATTGATCCGGGCCTCGGGCCTGATAGCACTAACCATCACGTGGGCAAGTATGGGCGTTCTGCGTCGTATACTTCAGCCGAAGTAATAGACATCAGCAACTGAGCGGCACAACATTGGGTTGGGACTGGTAACGCAAACCGCTTGTATTAAGGGGTTGCTAGGTCTGCTCACCGGCGGTGTACGCAACATGCAGGAGCGTCCGGGGCAATGGTCCAAGACCCCTGGGGGCACAGGTTAGTCGCAGTGTCTGACCTCTGTTAAGTATTTTGTCGGGTTGCGGCGTATTGTTTGGCCGAGGCCGGGCATGACCCAGAAAAGTGTGTCTGGCCGGAGTTAAGCGAGTGTGGTGGGGTAAGTTGGTGCACCCCCGCAGGGAAGAAACAATCATCGATAGCCTGTCCTACGATAACGGACACTCAGAGTTGTGATCCGATCGGTACAACTAGAACTTGATATGATAAATGGATAGTATGGCTCTGGGATTGTTTCTCGAGGGAGTCGAGAAGGATCTCTGGGCGAGGTTGATAACACTACTACTACTTTACTTTATGCATACTGCACTCTTCTAATGCTGCAAGACTGAGAGATGACGAAGATGCTAGTCTTCGATAGGACTAGGTTTCCCCTCTATTCTGGCAATTACAGCCCAATCCACATAAACAACTCCTTTTGATAAGTTGCATTTGTAGTGTAGATCCCTGCATGCTGAGTACTTCGGATGAGTACTCATGTTTTCTTACTTTCTTTTCCTCCCATACCATTTGTCACCGCCAGATGACGGAGCCTGAGATAGCTGCCCCAGTCGATGACTACGGCTATACTACTACCCTCCCGGCCGGAGTATACTACGAGGAGCCGACAGACGATCAGTAGTAGAGTGATTGGAGGGTCCTAGGCAGGAGGCCTACGCCTTTCGATCGTAGAGTTATGTTTATTTTGCCCCGCCTTCATAAGGCTTATCTCTATTTCTGTAATATATTTGTACCCAGATATCTGATGCTTCCGCTGACGCTGTATGCCATCGAACTATGTATTCGAGCCTTCGAGGCCCTAGCTTGTAATATAAAGCTTGTATGAATTTATTTATGTTTTAGAGTTGTGTTGGGATATCTTCAAGTGAGGCCTATGTTGATCGTGTGCATTTCGTGTATGGTTAGTGCACAATTAGCGAAGTGTCACACGCGGCTCGGGGTGTGGTGTGGACGGAGGGGGAAACCTGGAGGGGGTTACTTCTGCGGTCGTCGGGTACATAAAGAGACGGGGAGCATGTGCGTCGTTTGGCAGATTCCCAGTGTTCCTATTCGTTGACATAAAAACGGGTGCGAGAGGGTAAATGTCAAAGATCAGGGCAATAAAAGGGTAGGGAACGGAAGGGGGGCGACTGTGGTGGGGTTAGGACATGCATGTAGAGCGTCGCACAGGTCCTCAACATGTTTAAGGTGTGGGGGTGAGTTGAAGATGGAGCAGCGGGGGTGTGGTAGGAGGGCGGCGGGATGGAGGGGGAAAAAGCGCGTGGGTCTAAACGGAAGGGATTTGCTGTGGTTTGGCCCGGACGTTGCTCCCAAGTGTTCCTAGGCTGACCGATCACAACCGGGTGGAGAGGTCCAAGGTCAAAGCCCTCTCGGCGAAAGTCAAAGGGGTAGATCTCGTGGTCAACGCTCCAGGGTTAGGGGACGAGGGGGCTTGGTGGGGTACCATGCACCGGAGCATCGGACCGGTCCTCATACATGCCTTAAGGTGTGGTGGCATGTTTGAAGAGGCAGCACGCGCTGGGGTGTGGCCCCCTCACGGACGGCGCGCGCCGGCATGGGGGGGGAACGGCCGCGTCGGGTCTACAAGAAGGGATCTGTCCTTCGGTTTGGCACGGACATGCTCCCAAGTGTTCCTATGGGCTGACGATCACAACCGGGTGGAGAGGTCCATGGTCAAAGCCGTCCGGCGAAGTCAAAGGGTTAGATCTCGGGTCAACACGTGCTCAGGGTTAGGGGACGGGGCCTTGGGGGTGGGTACAATGCCATGGAGCATCGCACCGGGTCCTCATACATGCCTTAAGTGTGGTGGATTTGTGAAGAGGCAGCACGCGGCTCGGGGTGTGGCCCCGGACTGCGCCCCGCCGGCACCTAGGGGGAAACGGCGCGTCGGGTCTACAAGGAGGGGATCTTGCTGTCGGTTTGGCCCGGCATTGCTCCAAGTGTTCCTATGGGCTGACCGATCACAACGGGTGGAGAGGTCCACTGGCTAGCCCGTGCGGAAAGTCAAAGGGTAGATCTCGTGGTCAACCGCTAGGGTTAGGAGGAAGGGGGCTTGGGTGTAAACGAGGAGTGAGGGTTATTAACCTAAGGTGTGGTGGTGTTACATTTGAAGAGGAGCATGAGGTGGGGTGTGGCTCCTTAGGACGGCGCCGCCGCCCCCAAGGATGGGGGAAAGGAAACGGGTGAGTCTACACGGAGGGGATCTTGCTGTCGGTTGGCCCGGACATGCTCCCAAGTGTTTCCTAGGGCTGACTGATCACAAATGGTGGAGAGGTCCATTGGTCCAAGCCCGTCCGGTGAATGTAAAAGGGTTAAGGTATCTCGTGTCACACCGCTCCAGGTTAGGCGGAACGGGGGCATTGGGGGTATACAAAGCCATCGGAGCGTCGCAGGCATATAATGCTTAAGGTGTGTGGCAGGTGATATTTGAAGAGGCAGCAGCGGTCCGGGGTGTGGCCCCTCACGACGGCGCGCCGCCGGCACCTGAGGGGGGAAGAGGGGGCCGCATCGGTCTACACGGAAGGAATCTTGCAGTGGTTTGGCACGGAAGTTGTCCCAAGTGTTTAGGGCTGCGATCACAACGGTGGAGGAGGTCCACTGGTCAAAGCCCATCCAACGAATTCAAAGGGTTAGATCTCGTTGTCAACCGCACAGGGTTAGGAGGACGGGTGCTTGGGGGTAGCAATGCCACCGGAGGGCGCACTGGCCCTCTACATGCTTTAAGGTGTGGTGGTGGCAGTGAAGAGGCAGCACGCGACTCCGGGGTGTGGCCCCCCTCACGGAAGCGGCCTGGAGGGGGAAAATGCCGCGTCGGGTCTACACGGAGGGGATCTGCTGCGGTTTGGCCCAGACGTGCTCCAGTGTTCTATTGTATGGACCGATCACAAACCGGTGGGAAGGTCACGGTCAAAGCCCAGGTGGGAAAGTCAAAGGGTTAGATCTCGTGGTCAACGCTCCAGGGTTAGGCGGGGACGGGGGCCCTGGGGGTAGCAATGCCACGAGCTCGCACCGGGTCCTCATACATGCCTAAGGTGTGGTGGCATGTCTGAATAGGCAGCACGCCCTCATACATGGAGGGGGGAAACGGCCGCGTCGGGTCTACATGGAGGGGATCTTGCTATCGGATTGGCCCAGACGTTGCTCCCAAGTGTTCCTATGGGCTGAGCAATCACAATCGGGTGGAGAGGTCCACTGGTCAAAGCCCGTCCAGCGAAAGTCAAAGGGTTAGATCTCGTGGTCAACCGCTCCAGGGTTAGGCGGGACGGCGGCCTTGGGGGGTAGCAATGCCATCGGAGCGTCGCACCGGGCCCTCATACATGCCTTAAGGTGTGATGGCATGTCTAAAGAGGCAGCACGCGGTGTAACACCCCTGAGAATCAGTCACTGTGATCAACTGCTAATAATGCCAAGTCATATCATTTGAAGTGCTTAGTGATAGTGGTTAATCTAAACAATTCAATTATTTCTCTGAAAATCAACTCAAATTCAAAAGTGCAAAATAAATTTGCTTAAACACTATTAGAAAAATGTTCACTAAGTAGCAAATAATCCAGAAGCACTTATAAAAATATAACCAATGAAACTTGGATCAGTTAAATGGCTCCAACAACATGAAACAGCACCAAAATAGAATTAGTTAATCGAATTAAATTCATATCAAATTCAAATAAAATCCTACTTTGCCCAAACAAGTTTTCGACGACAGGTAATATTGCATTGTAATATTTGGGCGAAGTCCCACATTTTATAAAAGAGCACAAGTGGCCTAGCTATTTCAAAACAGAACAGAAATAAAGAAAAATCAAAACAGAAACAGAAAATATAAAACGAGGCATTGTGCACCGAGCCTAAGTGCACAGTGCACCGATCTTGCCTAGCTGGCCCATCCCCTCCTTCTCTCCCCTGCATGTCAGCCGCGCCTTGGCCAAGCACACGCGCGCCGGCGCGGCGTCGACACGCCGACGCCACCGACGCCACCGACGCCGCAAAGGGATAAGGGCGAGCTCGTCCACTCCCCCCTGGACGTCCCTGCCACTCTCCCCTTTCTCCCCCTTGCTCGGCTCGCTCCTCCCCTTCCCTTTTCCTCCTCCAGATCCGTAGCAAAGCGCCACCGGCGCCGTGCTGCCTCACCGCCGTGGCCAGCGGCCTCCCCGCGTCGCCTGAAGGTGCCTGGGAGAGGCGCCGTCGTCGTCCACGTCCACTGGAGCAACTGGAGGGAGCTGAGGAGCACGGCAATGCCCGGGCACGTCGTCTTCTTCCTCGGGACGCTATCGATTTCCTCCGTCTCCGGCGAGCCGCTGCAGCTACTAATCCCCCCAACGGCCTTACGTGCGTGCCGCCAGGTGAGCATGCTCCCCTCCCCGTGCCTCTAGGACCACTAAATCGCGCAGTAGATAGCTCGACGTCGAACCCGAGCTCCGGTCGCCGCAGATCGCTTCGCCGCCGTGGCCAGAGCCGCTGTCGTGCTCACCTAAGCCCACCAGCGAGCTCGTGGTGCTTCCAGGAGCACGTAGTGCACGCGCGCGCGCTTCCTAGTGCTCCGCAGCCCCGGTTCCGTTGAAGCCCGAACTCCGGCGCCGCTGTTGCTCGACGCTGGCGACGATTTCGACAAATTCCGACGAAACCACCACCACCACTGGACGCGGCTCGCTTAACTCGTTCGAACGCACCCCCGCGCGCGCCAAATGGTGGCCTGTAGACGAAATCCAACGAGGCCCGAGGCCTCCGCCGTGTTTTCGTGCACGCCGGCGTCCAGTCGTCGGCCAGCCGACGTGGCCAGGCATCGGGTCCACCCTGGGACACTGCCAGTGGCCCCGGTGGGTCCCGTTGACCCCGTTGACTCGGGTCAACGTGCTGACTGGGCCGAGCCCAGCCACTGACATGTGGGTCCCCCTCTACTAATTAATCTAATAAATGATTAAATAAATAAAAAGTAATTAGTTAGACTAATGTCTCACTGACAGATGGGCCCACCCCCTAATTATCCCTGTTACTTAGATTAACTCTCTGTTAGTCCTAACAGAGGCTGACATGTGGGTCCCACTGGACCCACATGTCAGGTTTGACTCTAGTCAGCCGCTGTTGACTGCTGACGTTATCACCTAGTCATGCTGATGTCATAAATCATTTCTGTTAATAAAAATAATTCCAGAAAATCATTTAAACTTCGAAAATTAATAACTTTTAAACCGTAGCTCAGATCGAAAAACTTAAAACATGAAAGTTGCTCAGAACGACAAGACGGATCTGATTGTGTCATCTGTTTCGATGCCGAAACCCCCTACGTAGGTGAAACCGCAACTTCGAGGCCGTATCCGGTATATGAATAGTGCATAATCACCGGTAAATAAATCCCACCTTAATCCTATAATAACTAAAATGACCTAGATGCATCTTTAGGCAACCCTGCACTGCATCCTAGTCGTGGCATGCTGTATTGCTTTGTTTGTTGTGTATTTATATGTTTCTTCCCCCTCTTCTCTCTCCACTACTAGGAAAAGGCCTACTAGTGGCGCACCTGTTTTGGCCATTAATGGCGCACTACAGGTGCGCCACTATCATCACGCCATTAGTAACTAATACTAATGGCGCACCCCTGGTGCGCCATTAGTATACCAGACAGTAGTGGCGCACCTGGAAGTGCGCCATTAGTATGTCCCCTGGTGCGCCATTAGTAACGGGGTTCCCCATGTTAAATTCGGATATAACTTTTCGAGTAGATGATTTTTCATATAAAAAACTTTTTCATCGGAGTTCGTATGCAAAAGTTATGCCCATTTTACAAATTCATGTTTGTAAATTTTGCAAAAAAGTCGAAAATTCATGTTTGTAAATTTTGCTAACAACTAGACCACATATCACATGGGAATCTTATTTTCTTTTATTTTTTTGACATTTCTATCATTTTCTTTTATTTTTTTTAAACTGAAAAGGCGGTCCACTGGGAGGGTGCATTTGGTGAATAAATTGTAAGACTCAGAAAGTTAGTAATGGCGCACCACGTAACGGGTTACTAATGGTGCACCTGTTACGTGGTGCGCCATTACTAGTTTTGCAAAAAATATAAAAATAAAATGTTTAGTACTGGCGCACCAGTGGATAGTGCGCCATTACTAGTTTGAACAAGTAATGGCGCACTGTACCCAGGTGCGCCATTACTAGTTTTGAAAAAAAAAGTAAAAAAAAAAGTTTGCTAGTAATGGCGCACCGTGTGTCTGGTGCGCCATTACTAGTTAAAACTAGTAATGGCGCACTGTGCCCTGGTGCGCCATTAATAGTTTTGGAAAAATAAAAAATAAAAATTTGCTAGTAATGGCGCACCGTATGTCTGGTGCGCCATTAGTAATGAGGACACTAATGGCGCACCTATATCTGGTGCGCCACTACTATATAGCAGTGGCGCACCACATACATGGTGCGCCATTAATGTCCATATCAGCTATAGCTCTTTTCCTAGTAGTGCTTGCTAGACCCCGACGTCGACGTAGCTCCCGAGGCAGACGCAGCTCCGGAGTACGACTATGTCCCCGACGACACAGTTGCCGATCTTACCCTTGCCGTCGAGCAAACAGGAGCACCCCCTTTTTGAGCATTCCGATATCGCCCACTCTCTTCTCTCTTATGCTTGCATTAGAAGTTACTGCTGCTCTTGTTGTCCTATATCTACTGCATAGCCTGTTTTATTGTAACCTGTTATTGTTACCTACCTGCTTATCCTAAACTGTTTAGTATAGGTTGGGTAGAGAACATCAGAGACCCCCCACTTATCCCGACTGCCCCGCTGGATGATCAGAAGACCCGAGCAACAGGATCGAAGACCAGGCCCCGACACCGCACGACACTTCCCTTACTTGCTCGACTCTACTGGGTTACTATCAAGTGCCGAGGGTGATACCTCGTCAGCACTTCTAATGATAACCTTGTAGGTTAGTTAATTGGTCGTGATCAGTGAGGGTGATTCCTCCTACACCACCCCCGAAACCGACACTGTCGTGTAACTCCTCAAGAGTGGACCTCAAGGGTGATTCCTCTTACGTTCACTTTGACGGTTATGTCAGGTGGGGACCCAACGAGGGTGATACCTCGGATTCCTTCCTGATGCGGTAGCCACACGGATGACTTACATTACTAATATTACTGTTCATACTGGATAAAGGCGGGTTGGCCCTGAGGGGTACCCGCGCGAGCTTAATAATGAGTGATGTGGAGTCGGGTGGACCTGGATGGTGCCCGAGGGTTGAACATGAGGTGTGGCCGGGCATTCCTCGCCCTTGCCGCAAGTCCTCGAGACGGGGCGACGGGGTCACATCTTTCGTGAGTCTCTGTTTTTACCGCACTGCCAACACACTAACTGTTTGGATATTTGATCCGAGGGGCCTCTGGCCTGATAGCACTAACCATCACGTGGGCATAGTATGGGCGTTCTGCGTCGTATACTTCAGCCGAAGCTTAATAGACATCAGCAACTGAGCGGCACACATTGGGTTGGACTGGTAACGCAACCGCGCTTGTATTAAGGGGTTGCTAGGTCTGCTCACCGGCGGTGTACGCAACATGCAGGAGCGTCCGGGGCAATGGTCCAAGACCCCTGGGGGCACAGGTTAGTCCGATGTGCTGACCTCTCTGTTAAGTATTTTGTCGGGTTGCGGCGTATTGTTTGGCCGAGGCCGGGCATGACCCAGAAAAGTGTGTCTGGCCGGAGTTAAGCGAGTGTGGTGGGTAAGTTGGTGCACCCCCGCAGGGAAGAAACAATCTATCGATAGCCTGTCCTACGATAACGGACACTCAGAGTTGTATCCCGATCGGTACAACTAGAACTTGATATGATAAATGGATAGTATGGCTCTGGGATTGCTTTCTCGCAGGGAGTCGAGAAAGGATCTCTGGGCGAGGTTGATAACACTACTACTACTTTACTTTATGCTAATCTGCACTCTTCTAATGCTGCAAGACTGCTGAAGATGACGAAGATGCTAGTCTTCGATAGGACTAGGCTTTCCCCTCTATTCTGGCATTTCTACAGCCCAATCCACATAAACAACCTCCTTTTGATAATGTTGCATTTGTAGTGTAGATCCCTGCATGCTGAGTACTTCGGATGAGTACTCATGTTTTCTTTACTTTCTTTTTCCTCCCATATCCATTTGTCACCGCCAGATGACGGAGCCCCTGAGATAGCTGCCCCAGTCGATGACTACGGCTACTACTACTACCCTCCCGGCGAGTACTACTACGAGGAGCCGACAGACGATCAGTAGTAGGATTCGGAGGGTCCTAGGCAGGAGGCCTACGCCTTTCGATCGTAGAGTTTTATTTTGCCCCGCCTTCATAAAGGCTTATCTCTATTTCTGTAATATATTTGTACCCAGATATCTGATGCTTCCGCTGACGCTTGTATGCCATCGAACTATGTATTCGAGCCTTCGAGGCCCTAGCTTGTAATATAAAGCTTGTATGAATTTATTTATGTTTTAGAGTTGTGTTGTGATATCTTCAAGTGAGTCCTTATGCTTGATCGTGTGCATTTCCGTGTATGGTTAGTGCACAATTAAGCCGAAGTCGTCACACGCGGCTCCGGGGTGTGGCCCCCGTCCCGGACGGCGCCGCCGCCGGCACCTGGAGGGGGTAAACTGCCGCGTCGGGTCTACACGGAGGGGATCTTGCTGTCGGTTTGGCCCAGACGTTCCTCCCAAGTGTTCCTATTGTCTGACCTATCACAACCGGGTGGAGAGGTCCACTGGTCAAAGCCCATCCAGGGAAAGTCAAAGGGTTAGGCGGAACGGGGGCCTTGGGGGTAGCAATGCCACTAGAGCGTCGCACCGGGTCCTCATACATGTCTTAAGGTGTGGTGGCATGTCTGAAGAGGCAGCACGCGGCTCTGGGGTGTGGCCCCCCTCACGGACGGTGCCGACGCCGGCACCTGGAGGGGGAAAACGGCCGCGTCGGGTCTAAACGGACGGGATCTTGCTGTCGGTTTGGCCCGGACGTTGCTCCCAAGTGTTCCTACGGGCTGACCGATCACAACCGGGTGCAGAGGTCCACAGGTCAAAGCCCATCTGGCGAAAGTCAAAGGGTTAGATCTCGTGGTCAACTGCTCCAGGGTTAGGTGGGACGAGGGCCTTGGGGGTACCAATGCAACCGGAGCATCGCACCAGGTCCTCATACATGCCTTAAGGTGTGGTGGCATGTTTGAAGAGGCAGCACGCAGCTCCGGGGTGTGGCCCCCTCACGGACGGCGCCGCCGCCGGCACCTGGAGGGGGGAAACGGCCGCGTCGGGTCTACAAGAAGGAGATCTTCCTATCGGTTTGGCACGGACATTGCTCCCAAGTGTTCCTATGGGCTGACTGATCACAACCGGGTGGAGCGGTCCATTGGTCAAAGCCCGTCCGGCGAAAGTCAAAGGGTTAGATCTCGTGGTCAACCGCTGCAGGGTTACGTGGGACGGGGGCCTTGGGGGGTAACAATGCCACTGGAGCATCGCACCGGGTCCTCATACATGCCTTAACGTGTGGTGGCATTTGTGAAGAGGCAGCACGCGGCTCCGGGGTGTGGCCCCCATCAAGGACTGCGCCACCGCCGGCACCTAGAGGGGGAAAACGGCCGCGTCGGGTCTACAAGGAGGGGATCTTGCTGTCGGTTTGGCCCGGACATTGCTCCAAAGTGTTCCTATGGGCTGACCGATCACAACCGGGTGGAGAGGTCCACTGGTCTAAGCCCGTCCGGCGAAAGTCAAAGGGTTAGATCTCGTGGTCAACCGCTCCAGGGTTAGGCAGGACGGGGGGCTTGGGTGTACCAATGCCACCGGAGCGTCGCACCGGGTCCTCTTACATGCCTTAAGGTGTGGTGTCATGTTTGAAGAGGCAGCATGCGGCTCCGGGTTGTGGCCTCCCTCTAGGACGGCGCCGCCGCCCCCACCTGGATGGGGGAAACGACCGCGTCGAGTCTACACGGAGGGGATCTTGCTGTCGGTTTGGCCCGGACATTGCTCCCAAGTATTCCTATGGGCTGACTGATCACAATATGGTGGAGAGGTCCATTGGTCAAAGCCCGTCCGGTGAATGTCAAAGGGTTAGATCTCGTAGTCAACCGCTCCAGGGTTAGGCGGAACGGGGGCATTGGGTGTACCAAAGCCATCGGAGCGTCGCACTAGGTCCTCATAGATGCCTTAAGGTGTGGTGGCATATTTGAAGAGGCAGCAAGCGGCTCCGGGGTGTGGCCCCCCTCACAGACGGCGCTGCCGCCGGCACCTGGAGGGGGGAAACGACCGCATCGCGTCTACACGGAAGGAATCTTGCAGTCGGTTAGGCACGGACGTTGCTCCCAAGTGTTCTTATGGGCTGACCGATCACAACTGGGTGGAGAGGTCGACTGGTCAAAGCCCATCCAACGAAATTCAAAGGGTTAGATCTCGTTGTCAACCGCACCAGGGTTAGGTAGGACGGGTGCCTTGGGGGTAGCAATGCTACCGGAGGGTCGCACTGGGCCCTCATACATGCTTTAAGGTGTGGTGGCATGTCTGAAGAGGCAGCACGCGACTCCGGGGTGTGGCCCCCCTCACGGACGGTGCCTGGAGGGGGAAATGGCCGCGTCGGGTCTACACGGAGGGGATCTTACTGTCGGTTTGGCCCAGACGTTGCTCCCTAGTGTTCCTATTGTATGACCGATCACAACCGGGTGGAGAGGTCCACCGGTCAAAGCCCATCAGGTGAAAGTCAAAGGGTTAGATCTCATGGTCAACCGCTCCAGGGTTAGGCGGGACGGGGGCCTTGGGGGTAGCAATGCCACTGGAGCATCGCACCGGGTCCTCATACATGCCTTATGGTGTGGTGGCATGTCTGAATAGGCAGCACGCGGCTCCAGGGTGTGGCCCTCCTCACGGAAGACGCCGCCGCCGGCACATGGAGGGGGGAAATGGCCGCGTCAGGTCTACACGGAGGGGATCTTGCTGTCAGTTTGGCCCGAACGTTGCTCCGAAGTGTTCCTATGGCCTGACAGATCACAACCGGGTGGAGAGGTCCACTGGTCAAAGCCCGTCTGGCGAAAGTCAAAGGGTTACATCTCGTGGTCAACCGCTCCAGGGTTAGGCGGGACGGGGGCCTTGGTGGGTAGCAATGCCATCGGAGCATCGCACCGGGCCCTCATACATGCCTTAAGGTGTGGTGGCATGTCTGAAGAGGCAACACGTGGCTCCTGGGTGTGGCCCCCCTCACGGACAGCGCCGCCGCCGGCACCTGGAGGGGGAAAACGGCCGCGTCGGGTCTACACGGAGGGGGTCTTGTTGTCGGTTTCGCGTGGATGTTGCTCCCAAGTGTTCCTATGGGCTGACCTGTCGCAACCGGGTGGAGAGGTCCACTGATCAAAGCACGTCCGGCGAAAGTGAAAGGGTTAGATCTCTTGGTCAACCACTCCAGGGTTAGGCGGGACGGGGCTTTGGGGGGTAGCAATGCCATCGGAGCGTCGCACCAGGCCCCCATAAATGCCTTAAGGTGTGGTGGCATGTCTGAAGAGGCAGCACGCGGCACCGGGGTGTGGCCCCCCTCACGGATGGCGCCGCTGCCGGCACCTGGAGGGGGGAAACGGCCTCGTCGGGTCTACACGGAGGGGATCTTGCTATCGGATTAGCCCGGACATTGCTCCCAAGTGTTCCTATGGGCTGACAAATCACAACCGAGTGGAGAGGTCCACTGGTCAAAGCCCATCCTGCGAAAGTGATAGGGTTAGATCTCGTGGTCAACCGCTCCAGGGTTAGGCGGGACGGGGGCCTTGGGGGGTAGCAATGCCACCGGAGCGTTGCACCGGACCCTCATAGATGCCTTAAGGTGTGGTGGCATGTCTGAAGAGGCAGTACGCGGCTCCGGGGTGTGGCACCCCTCACGGACGGCGCCGCCGTCGGTACCTGGTGAGGAAAAATAGCCGCGTCGGGTCTACACTGAGGGGGTCTTGCTGTCGGTTTGGCATGGACATTGCTCCGAAGTGTTCCTATGGGCTGACCGATCGCAACCGGGTGGAGTGGTCCACTGATCGAAGCACGTCCGGCGAAAGTGAAATGGTTAGAGCTCATAGTCTACCGCTCCAGGGTTAGGCGGGACGGCCTTGCGTGGTAGCAATGCCACCGGAGCGTCGCACCGGGTCCTCATAGATGCCTTAAGGTGTAGTGGCATGTCTGAAGAGGCAGCACGCGGCTCCGGGGTGTGGCCCCCCTCACGGACAACACCTGGAGGGGGAAACGGCTGCGTTGGGTCTACACAGAGGGGATCTTGCTGTCGGTTTGGCCCGGACATTACTCCCAAGTGTTCCTATGGGCTGACCGATCACAACCGGGTGGAGAGGTCCACTGGTCAAAGCCCGTCCGGCGAAAGTCAAAGGGTTAGATCTCGTGGTCAACCGCTCCAGGGTTAGGCGGGACGGGGGCCTTGGGGTAGCAATTCCATCAAAGCGTCGCACTGGGCCCCCATACATGCCTTAAGGTGTGTTGGCATGTCTGAAGAGGCAGCACGCGGCTCCGGGGTGTGGCCGCCCTCCCGGACGGCGCCACCGCCGGCACCTGGAGGGGGGAAACGGCCGCGTTGGGTCTACACGGAGGGGATCTTGCTGTTGGTTTGGCCGGGATGTTCCTCCCAAGTGTTCCTAATGTCTGACCGATCACAACCAGGTGGAGAGGTCCACTGGTCAAAGCCCATCCGGGAAAAGTCAAAGGGTTAGATCTCTTTGTCAACCACTCCAGGGTTAGGCGGGACGGGGGCCTTGGGGGGTAGCAATGCCACCGAAGCATTAAATCAGGTCCTCATACATGTCCTAAGGTGTGGTGGCATGTCTGAAGAGGCAGCACGCGGCTCCGGGGTGTGGCCCCCCTCACGGACAGCCTCGCCGACGGCATGTGGAGGGGGAAAACGGCCGCGTCGGGTCTACACGGAAGGGATCTTACTGTCAGTTTGGCCCGGACGTTGCTCCCAAGTGTTCCTATGGGCTGACCAATCACAACTGGGTGGAGCGGTCCACAGGTCAAAGCCCGTCTGGCGAAAGTCAAAGGGTTAGATCTCGTTGTCAACTGCTCCAGGGTTAGGCGGGACGAGGGCCTTGGGGGGTAGCAATTCCACCGGAGCGTCGCACCGGCTCCTCATACATGCCTTAAGGTGTGGTGGCATGTCTAAAGAGGTAGCACGCGGCTCCGGGGTGTGGCCCCCCTCACGGACGACGCTGCCACCGGCACCTGGAGGGGGGAAACGGCCGCGTCGGGTCTACAAGAAGGGGATCTTGCTGTCGGTTTGGCCCGGACGTTGCTCCCAAGGGTTCCTATGGGCTGACCGATCACAACCGGGTGAGAGGTCCACTGGTCAAAGCCCGTCCGGCGAAAGTCAAAGGCTAGATCTCGTGGTCAACCGGTGCAGGGTTAGGCGGGACGGGGGGTAGAAATGCCACCGGAGCGTTGCACCGGGTCGTCATACATGCCTTAAGGTGTGGTGGCATGTCTGAAGAGGCAACACGTGGCTCCGGGGTGTGGCCCCCATCAAGGACGGTGCCACCGTCGGCACCTGGAGGGGGAAACGGCCGCATCGGGTCTACTCGGAGGGGATCTTGCTCTCGGTTTGTCCCGGACGTTCCTCCCAAGTGTTCCTATGGGCTGACCAATCACAATCGTGTGGAGAGGTCCACTGGTCAAAGCCCGTCCAGCAAAAGTCAAAGGGTTAGATCTCGTGGTGAACCGCTCCAGGGTTTGGCGGGACAGGGGCCTTGGGAGGTAGCAATGCCACCAGAGCGTCGCATCGGGCCCTCATACATGCCTTAAGGTGTGGTGGCATGTCTGAAGAAGCAGCACGTGGCTTCAAGGTGTGGCCCCCCTCACGGACTGCGCCGCTGCCGGCACTTGGAGAGAGGAAACGGCCGTGTCGGGTCTACACGGAGGGGATCTTGCTGTCGGTTTGGGCCCGACATTGCTCCCAAGTGTTCCTATGGGCTGACCGATAACAACCGGGTGGAGAGGTCCACTGGTCAAAGCCCGTCTGGGGAAAGGCAAAGGGTTAGATCTCGTGGTCAACCGCTCCATGGATAGGCGGGACGAGGGCCTTGGGGGGTAGCAATGCCACCGGAGCGTCGCACCGGGCCCTCATACATGCCTTAAGGTGTGGTGGCATGTCTGAAGAGGCAGCACGCGGCTCCGGGGTGTGGCCCACCTCACGGACGCCGTCGTCGCCGGCACCTGGAGAGGGGAAACGACCACGTCGGGTCTACGCGGAGGGGATCTTACTGTCGGTTTGGCCCGAACGTTGCTCCCAAGTGTTCCTATGGGCTGACCGATCACAACCGATTGGAGAGGCCCACTGGTCAAAGCCCATCCAGCGAAACTCAAAGGGTTAGATCTCGTGGTCAACCGCTCCAGGGTTAGGTGGGACGGGGGCCTTGGTGGGTAGCAATGCCATCAGAGCATCACACCGGGTCCTCATACATTCCTTAAGGTGTGGTGGCATGTCTGAAGAGGCAGCACGCGGCTCCGGGGTGTGTCCCCCCTCACGAACGACGCCGCCACCGGCACCTGGAGGGGGGAAACGGCCATGTCGGGTCTAAACGGAGGGGATCTTGCTGTCAGTTTGGCCCGAACGTTGCTCCCAAGTATTACTATGGGCTGACCAATCACAACCAGGTGGAGAGGTCCACTGGTCAAAGCCCGTCCGGTGAAAGTCAAAGGGTTAGATCAAGTGTTCAACCGCTCCAGGGTTAGGCGGGACGGTGGCCTTGGGGGTAGCAATGCCACTAGAGCGTCGCACCGCGTCCTCATACATGCCTTAAGGTGTGGTGGCATGTTTAAAGAGGCAGCACGTGGCTCTGAGTTGTGGCCTCCCTCCCGGACGCCGCCGCCGCCGGCACCTTGTAAGTGCATCTAGTGCCCCTTAGTGATTTTGGTGTATTGAAGACTTATAGGTTAAGGGACTAATGTGTTTGTGAGTGTACACAGGTCTATAAGTATATGAGGAGTTTGTTATTTACGATGAATGTCGACCCCTAAAAATGAATGTCTTCAACTGAAGACTTTGGTTTTCTTGAAGACTTTGAAAGTGAAGAAATTGGTGTGACCCTGAAGACTTGATATTCATGCGAGGATTATGAAGCGTGAAGACTTTTGTTTTCGTAGTTTCATTTTCTTCTTCTTGAGTCATAGGAAACACCGTACTGTTAAAGGGGGTCGAGGTAAAACTAAGGAAAAGTTTCCAAGTGATGCTCAACTCAAAATCCTACACCTACCCAATCCTTTCGAGTGAAGCCATTGGAAATCTCATACAGTTTAGTCAAGTTCTTCAGTGACAGAGACGAAGTTCTTCTGTTCTCTGAGGAATTTGTTCTGGCTGAGGAGTTAGGAATTCGCCAGTGCGGACTGCCTACAAGTGAGGAACATGATAGCCCAGAGGAATTTGATACTCAAATATCCGACCGTTGCTGCGCTGCGCGCCAGCTGTCCAAATATCCTACCCACCTAACGGTCATATCATTGAAGGGCATTTATGTCTTATCATGTCGGGCTGCTCCCTAGGCTATAAATAGCCGCCCCCTACAACCACTAGCTGGTTGGCTGCTCTGAGAGATAGATTGACACTTGTCATTTAGAGCATCCCATCCTCTAAGGACTTTGAGCGAAAATCATCAAGTGAGGAAAAACCCAAAAACCCAAACACCTACAAACCCAAAGTGATTGAGCATCACTGAAGAGATTGTTCCTGTGTGGAACCGACGCTTGTTAACTTTGAGGACTGTGCATCCTCCAGACAGTTAGGCGTCATGGTCTAGAGCATCCAAGAGGAAATTGTGGATTGCCGAGTGACCGAGTATGTGAAGGTTTGGAAGTCACCTGAAGACTTACCACGAGTGATTGGGCGAGGTCTGTGTTACCTTAGCTCAAGGAGAATACGGTGAGGACTGTGTGTCCGGGACTATGTGTCCTCAGGTTTAAATACCTAGCCGCTCTAACTAGACGTACAACTGTCACAGCAGTTGGAACTGGTCTACCATATCATTGTCTTCACCGAGCTACTGGTTCTATTTCCTCAACCCTTTCAATTCCTCACATACTTGCTATGTATTTGATGATTACTGTTTGAAGACTTTGACTAAAGACTTTCTCAATTTCCTCAGTTCAATTTCTTCAGTCAGTTTGTCTTCAGCCTGCTTATCCTGTGTTTACGCTACTCGTACTCTGTGCTTGTTTTCACTTCATCATGATGACTGTGCTACTGCTCTGTTATGCTTGCATCTGAATACTTATTCCGCTGCTAAGTAGTTCGTCACTTAGGAATTTCCTCACCTTGAAATTCCTCAGTGACGAATTTGTAAAAATCGCCTATTCACCCCCCTCTAGTCGATATAACGCACTTTCAATTGGTATCAGAGCAAGGTACTCCCTTGTTCTGTGTGATTTTGGTTTAACCACATGGAGTTTTAGTTATGTCGACTGCAGGCATGATCAAAGTCTCGGCTGGGTGTCCTACCTTCGATGGGACGGACTACCCCTACTGGAAGAACAAGATGCGCATGCATCTTGAGGCAATTGACAACGATCTCTGGTACGTTGTGGAAAATGGCGTTCCCTCTGTCACTCCTTCCGTAAACGCTACTGATGTGAAGAGATTCAAGCAACTCGACTCTCAAGCGAAGAATATCATATGTGGCCATCTGAGCAAAGGGCAGTATGGCAGAGTGAGTGCTTTGGAGACAGCTAAGCTTATCTGGGATAGGCTGTCCAAGGTCAACGAAGGAGTCTCAACTCAATGTGACTCTCGAGTTGACGTTCTTCGCAATCTCTTCAACCGCTTCAAAAGACTCGACAACGAAAATGTTTAGCAAACCTTTGATCGCCTCACTGACATTTCAAACGAGCTTCAAGCACTGGGTGCCACTGACATCACCGACCATGAGGTGGTGAAGAAATTGCTGAGGTCACTCGATTCTTCATTCGATACACTGGCACTGATGATTCAAGAACGTGGAGACTACAAGTCACTTGATCCTGCTGATATTCTTGAGAGGCTGAACACTCATGAATTCCAACTAGCTGAGAAGAGAGATCTCTACGGACCGAGCTATGGCAGATCTCGTGCACTGAAAGCCAAGGCAGTCTCTAAATCTGAAGATGAAGATTCTGGTAGCAGCCTTGGTGATCCTGAAGAACTGAGTCAGGAGCTAGCAATGCTTGTGAGGAAATTCCAGAAGTTCTCTAGACGTGGCCGATTTGGAAAATCCTCAAGAGGTGATGACATGAAATCAGATTCCTCATCCCGTGACTACAAGAAGAGAACTTGCCATAAATGCAAGAAACCTGGTCACTACATTACTGATTGTCCTCGGTGGGAGAAGGAATCAAAGAAGAAGAAATACAAGGATGATAGTTCAGATGACTCTAAGAAGAAGAAGAAATCTTCAAAGTCCTCATCGTCAAGATCTTCAAAGTCTTCATCTCACAAGAAGAGCAACTCCAAGAAAGCTCGGGCATTCATTGGCAAGGAAATGGACTCTGAAGCTGAATCTGAGGAACATGAGGAAGAGGAGGCATCTGAGGAGTCAGACTCTGGTGTGGCGAGCCTAGCCCTCGCTACTGCTTATGTTAGCAAGTCCATCTTCAACACTGAGGAAAATGGCTTCCCCAACACTGCTGATGACGGCAACGATGACTATGCTCCCACCTATTGCTTCATGGCAAAAGGTGCCAAGGTATTCAAATATCCCTCCTCTAAATCAAGTGAGGATGAATCTGATGATAACCTCAAACCCAGCTATTCCAAACTTGCTAATATTGCTGTTAAACAACAAAAGGCTTTGGAAAAGGTTCAAAATATGCTAGACAAAAGCGATGATCTGTTAGATGAGGAAATGGATCGAACTCAAACACTGACTGATAATCTTCAGCAACTACAGTCTAAGTTTGACACCCTTCAAGGTCGTCATGAAACTCTCTTAGCCGATCATGAGAAGCTTTCTTATGAATTTCTTCAAAGAAAGCAAGATCTTGAGAAGCTAAGGGTGAGTCATGAAGATCTTCAGAAGGAAAATGATTCTTTGCTTGCTCAACAGATCAGTTCCGCTCAGGAAGAATTTATTCCACCATGCTTGAAATGCATTGAACGTGAAACTGCTAATTCTTCACCTGAATGTTCAAATGCTTCTATTGCTGCAAATTCTTCAACTATCTCTATGGTCACAAATTCCTCATCTGAGGATACCACTAGTATCACTGACGAAAATGCAGGGTTGAAGGAATTGTATGTGACAGGCATGTACAAAAGCCTCAAAGGGCATCAGACTCTTTGTGATGTGCTCAAAAAGCAGATCTTGAACAGGAACCCTAGGAAAGAGGGTATTGCCTTTGAGAGAAAACTCAATGCTGATGGAACCTACTGGAAACCTAAGCAGTATCCCAAAACCTCATGGGTTGCTGCGAAGGGACCTCCCGTAGATCCATCCACGTTATCTGGCTTTACTTGTGAATCCTCATATTCATCTGATGAGTCATTTGACTCCAACTATAAACTGTTCAAAAATCAGAATGGTGAGGTATTTGCTAGATATGTTGGATCTAACTGCAGGAATGGTCCCCCTATGAAGAAAATCTGGGTTCCCAAAAGGTTCCTTGAAAGTCTTCAGGTGAATGTCCTCATGACACCACCTGTGAAGAATAAGAACCCCAGATCAAATTCTTCATATGGACCAAAGTCTTCATATGGATCCAAGTCCTCTTATGGATCAAATTCCTCACATGGATCCAAGTCCTCACATGAACATCATCGTGCTAACACTTCTGTTTCGCAGGGAAAGCCTAAGGGCTATGAATATGTGCATTATTCTTCAAATCATTATGTTCATAAGTCCTCGAAGAATTTCTCTGCTTATTCATATGCTTACCCTAACCCCTCTTATGTGAAACGAAGTGGTCTGGCGTCTATGCCACCTTTTTCTTATGGAGCTCGCAGAATGATGAACTCTTTGCCACCCCTCCAGATGTGGGTGGTGAGGAAAAAGAACTAATCTCTTATGCAGGGTCAGGTCTCCAGACGAACTAAATCGTCTGAAGAATTTGCTGGAGACCTGAAATGCTTGAAAAGACGCAAGCTAATCATGAAGAAATGATTTATTCATTTCTCACGTCCTCACATTGCTATATATATATATACATATGTTGCTTTTGTTGATGAAATATGTCTGATGAATTTGATGTCATATTCTTCACTCTGAAGTATATGAGTTCGTAAGATGCACTAATTCATCTGCAGGATGATTTACCCAAAGCTACTGAGTGGGTCCTCGATAGTGGATGTACAAATCACATGACCGGTGACAAGAGCTTACTGATGAACACTCCTTTATCTCCATCACACTTGAAGCATATCACCTACGCTGACAAAGCCAAAAGCAAGGTACTGGGTCTTGGTAGGGTTGCTATCTCAAAGGATCGACACATGGATAAAGTCATGCTTGTCGAGTCCCTCGGATTCAACCTCATGTCTGTCTCAATGCTTTGTGATCTTGATATGGTTGTTGTGTTTGGCAAATATCATTGCTTAGTGCTCATGGAATCTGACAATTCCAAAGTCTTCGAAGGCTTTAGGAGAGGAGACTTGTATATTGTTGATTTCTCTGCAGGACCACAGCCTGCCACTTGTCTACTTGCTAAATCTTCAGAAGGCTGGCTATGGCATCGACGACTAGGTCATGCTGGCATGAGGAACTTACACACGCTCGTGAAGAAAAAGCACGTCATTGGCATCGAGGGTGTCAAATTCCTCAAAGATCATCTTTGTGGGGCTTGTGAGGCTGGAAAAATGACCAGAGCCAAGCACCCCTCGAAGTCTATCATGACTACTTCTCGTCCTTTTGAATTGCTTCATATGGATCTCTTTGGCCCTACTCATTATGCCACACTAACAAATGCAGCATCTCTATATGGCTTTGTCATTGTTGATGACTATTCTCGTTACACATGGGTGCATGTCATTACTTACAAAACTGAAGTGCAGGAAATCTTCAGACGATTTTCCTCAAGGGCTTCGACGAATTTCGGTGTGAAGATCAAGCATATACGTAGTGACAATGGGACCGAGTTCAAGAATACTGGTCTTGATGACTATCTCGATGAACTTGGTATTACTCATGAGCTATCTGCCCCATACACTCCTCAGCAGAATGGCATTGTGGAGCGCAAGAACAGGACTCTTGTTGAGATGGCTCACACCATGCTTGATGAATACAATACACCTCGTCACTTCTGGCCTGAGGCAATCGATACTGCATGCCACATCATCAACAGGGTATATCTTCACAAATTCTTCAAGAAGACCTCATATGAACTCCTCACTGACAAGAAACCCAATGTGAGTTATTTCAAAGTCTTCGGTGCTAAATGCTGGATTAGAGATCCTCATCACAATTCTAAATTTGCACCGAAAGCACATGAAGGTTTTATGCTTGGTTACGGAAAGGACTCGCACACCTACAGGGTCTTCAACACCTATCACAACAAGGTTGTTGAAACTGTAGATGTGCGGTTCGATGAAACTAACGGCTCGCAAAGAGAGCACCTACCTCTTGTGCTAGATGAAAAGACGCCTGAGGAAACCGTCAAGTTCAAAGCTACTGAGGATGTCATTCCTACTGAAGAATCTGCTGAAGAAATCATTCCAGAACATGAAGAATAGCATGCTGGCGCACCTGAAGAAAATGGCTCTGAAGAAAATGCTGAGCCAAATGAAAGTCGTCAACCTGCTCATCCCCGCGTTGCAAATGAAGTACAGATTGACAGAATCATCAACGACATCAACGCACCAGGTCCTCTGACTTGCTCAAAAGCTTCACATTTATCTAACTTTTGTGGGCATTTTGCTTTCGTCTCCATCACAGAGCCCACCAAAGTTGATGAGGCATTTCTGGAGCCTGAATGGATTCAAGTGAGGCAAGAGGAATTACATCAATTCAAGCTGAACAATGTATGGGAGCTTGTCAAGCGACCGGACCCATGCAAGCACAATATCATCGGTACCAAATGGATCTACCGCAACAAGCAAGATGAAAATGGCCTAGTGGTGAGGAACAAGGCTTGTCTTGTAGCTCAAGGCTACACACAGGTTGAAGAAATTGATTTCGATGAAACTTTTGCACCTGTTGCTAGACTTGAGGCTATTCGCATATTGCTTGCTTATGCTAACCATCATAATATCATCTTATATCAAATGGATGTGAAAAGTGCATTCCTCAATGGTAAGCTTGAGGAAGAAGTATATGTTGCTCAACCCCCAGGTTTTGAAGATCCTAAGCATCCTGACAAAGTCTCCAGACTCAATAAGGCCCTCTATGGCCTCAAGCAGGCCCCTCGGGCGTGGTATGACACTTTGAAGGAATTCCTCATGAAGAAAGGCTTCAAACCCGGTTCACTCGACCCAACTCTTTTCACCAAAACCTATGATGATGAATTATTCGTGTGCCAAATATATGTTGATGATATTATCTTTGGCTGTACTAACCAACATTACAGTGACGAATTTGCCTACATGATGAGTGAGGAATATCAAATGTCCATGATAGGAGAATTGAAATTCTTCTTAGGTCTTCAAATTCGTCAACAATGCAATGGCATCTTCATTTCTCAAGAGAAATACCTCAAAGACGTTCTGAGGAAATTCGGTATGCAAGAATGCAGAGGCGTCAAAATCCCTATGCCCACAAATGGCCATCTATGCACTGATGAAAATGGAATAGAATTCGATCAAAAGGTATACCGCTCCATGATTGGCTCTTTATTGTACCTATGTGCATCTAGGCCGGATATTATGCTTAGTGTTTGCATGTGTGCCCGTTTTCAAGCTACACCGAAGGAATCACACCATAAGGCTGTGAAACATATTCTTCGATATCTAGCTCACACTCCAACACTTGGATTATGGTATCCCAAGGGCTCGGCTTTTGATCTCATTCGATATTCTGACTCAGACTATGCTGGTGATCATGTGGACCGCAAGTCAACATCAGGCACATGCCATTTTCTCGCACGATCCTTAGTATGTTGGTCCTCGAAGAAGCAGAAATGCGTATCACTCTCTACTGCTGAAGCTGAGTATATTGCTGCTGGTTCTTGCTGTGCTCAATTGCTATGGATGAAGCAAACCCTCAAGGACTACGGCATCAATGTGAAGAATATGCCACTCTACTGCGACAACGAGAGTGCCATCAAAATTGCTCATAACCCAGTTCAGGACTCGAAGACAAAGCACATCGAGATTCGTCATCATTTTCTTTGAGATCATGTGTTGAAGGGAGACATCTCTATTGATCCCGTGAAGTCTGAAGAACAGCTAGCGGATATCTTCACAAAGCCCTTGGATGAGAAGAGATTTAGCAAATTGCGGTGTGAGCTAAATATCTTAGAATCTTCGAATGTCCTTTGAAAAGGACACACATCCCAACACTTATGCAAATTGATGACTTAGGTGTGCAACACACGAAGAAACGTTTTTCTTCAATCAATGAAGACTAACCCTCTAAGTGTGAAGAAATTAATGAAGAATTTGATTCTCAGAGCCCTACGACAATTGTACGCGGTGTCTGAAATCATCATTCTTACACGGTGGGTCACGCCACCACAAAAAGTTGAAAATGTTCAAAATTTGAGTTTTTCATCATTGTGCAAATTCTTCAAATTTTCAAATTCTTCAACTTTGCAAAATCTTCACTCTTTCCGTCTGTGTTCTTCATTGACTATATATATATTTGAGTTTTCTGTCCTCTACAGCATTCACTTATTGCTAATTCTTCAAGTTGTTTTTCTTCTAAGTGAATGTGATCGGACCCGTTCCCCCTCTGTGCTAAACTCAATCCAGTCCGTTCACAAATTCTTCATGTGCGTTCTATTTGAATCCCATTCAAAGTCTTCACTGTGTCCTTGACAGCTGAAGAATTTGCGAACGAAACATTAAAATATTCTTATCTGAATTTTCGGCTTTTGCCGGTCAAACCGTTCCATATCCCTCGACAAGATTTATCTATTCACCCACGATCTAACACGATCTCCACTTCACAGTACGTGGGTGACACATGTCGCTAGGATGAGAAGGGTCAGGGGCATGTTCGTCCATTTTCCTCGGACAGGCGGTTTTTCACCTCAGCTATAAATACCCCCTCACCCTCCTCAGATTTCTCCTCCCGCTCGATCTCACTCCCCTCGCTCGAGCTCTCAGACCTAGCGCCGCCGCTACACTCCATCGTCGCCGGTGAGGAAGAGCTTCACTGCCTCGACCTCATCGCCGTCGTACTCACGCCGGCCGCGGAAATCTTCACTCCGCCGCCGCCGTAGCTGTTTTCCATCGCCAAGTTAGGGCGTGGAAGATCTGAACGGACGAACATCTCCATTGCTACTCTCAGTTCGTCGTGTTCTTCGTCAAGGGTAAATAAAATTTATTTTTACTGCCCTTGTTGATTCTGACGATTTCCACAAAATCTTCAAAAGGTGTTTATTCTTCAACTTTCATGTTCTTAAACACCAACTTGCTTCTGTCCTTGATCAGTTTCTCTAAGCAACGTTTTTCTTCAAGATTCCTCAATTGTGTGGATTTTCAATCTACACAACTCTGGAACCTAAGTCAAAAATGCTTAGTGAAATTCCTCAAGACACCCCTGGTCAAATTCCTCAAACTTGATACTTTTGAAAAACTTCTGAGAACGCATATGACCTCTCCAAATTCTTCGCACCTATATTCTGTTCACAGGTACACATGTCCGCTGCTGAATCTCTAGGTTCTCATCAACTTAACTCATTTGCAGCGTTCCTTGAAGAAAAAATGCATACCTCATCAGAAAATTTGATTGTTCAAAATCCTCAAGTGAAGAAAATGGCTGATGGTAAAAGACTTCAGAAGGGAGGAAAGAGGCCAGAAACAAATACTGCTTTTGAGATCCCTGATGACATCTATGATGAATATTGTACTCCTGATGAGGCAACTCATGGCAAGGAGAACAAAAATCAGTGCAAAGTGCGCATTCAGAAGATTGAGAGGAGATGGGCAAGAGAATGGAGGGAATATCGGTATGTCACTCCTAAGTACATGAAGAAATTCACTGTTAACCCTCCATGTCCAAGACCTCCATTGGCTCCTGGCCAAGAAGCTGATCCCACTAGCATCAGAAGAGGTGAGGAATTTCCTCAGGAGTGGGCTAAGCGTCAAGCCAAGCTGGCCAAAGTGGCTAAAGAGGCAGTGAAGAAATTCAATGAAGATTCTGTTGCTGCCGCCGCTGAGGCCTCTGCTATCAAGCCTAAGAAGGCTATGCTGAAGAAATCAGCTGTCAAGACAAGTTCCTCAGCTGCAATGCCCTCACGGCCAAGCTCTTCAATGCCCTCACGGCCAAGCTCTTCAAAGCCCTCACGGCCTGTTCCTCAAGCAAATTCCTCTAAAGCAGCTCCAACTCCCTCAGTTGCAAAATCCTCAGCTGCTCCTACAATGTCCTCAGCACCTGTGCATCTTGCCACATGCCAAAGGACCACTGGAATCTCAATTGCTTCAGGAGTCTCTGCAAGTTCTTCAGCTCCACCTCAGTCTTCAACAACTCCGACCTTGCTGAAGAAAAAGGCCACTGCTGGACGAGGCACAAGACCAAGTCCTCACAAGAAGCAGGTCGCCTTTCAGGTTCCGTCAAGCGAAGACGAAGCTGATGATGAAGAATTAGCTGAGATCATCAGAGATCGACAACAAAGGGCCGCTAGAGCCAAAGGCAGTGCTGTGCGCCTCATGCTGGATCCAAGGAAGATCGTTGATTTCATCGATCTATGGCACAAGGATCCAAATACACCTTTGCCTGAATTAAACCTCACTCCTGGTCAAAGTCACATGTTGACGGCCTTCATAAATGAAGAGAAATGGAAATTTGAAAAGGCCAGGCAGGTGAAGAAGGCTCAGTACAAGAAGGAGCATTTTTTGAAGAACAATGTTGTGAAAATGTCTCCTGAAGAACTTGTGTCTATGCAGGCTGAGATCAAAGCACTCAGTGATGAATTTCATGCATTTCGTGCAGATTGGCTAGGTGCCAAAGTCAGATTCGTCAGAATGGCAAAAGGATTTACTCCAAGTGTTGCAGCTTCATCGCAACCCAAATCTCCTCAGACTAGAACATATATTCAGTCTGCTGAAGAAAATGAAAGCGCCAGAGCTGATGAAGAAATTCCAGTCTCTGAAGAAAATGCCAGGGCAACCTCCAACATTGCGCCTGAAGAGCAATCCAGGCCAGTTGAAGCATCTGCTGCTGTGCCTGAGGAATCTGAACAAGCCAGGGCAACTGCATCAGTTGTGCCTGAAGAAATTCAACCAATTTCCTGTGCTCCTCCTGCACCGATGACAAGCATCAACCTTCCTTCTGCAACAGAAGCGAAGAAAACCAAGGCTGCGGAGCGAGCAGCTGTGAAGAAAAGGAAAGCATCTGCCTCCTCAGAGTCTTCAGCTCCCAAGAAAGTGAAGACTTTGATGAGTTCATCTGAAAACCCAATTGATGCTATTCCAATATCAAGCATGCCATCAAAGGAGATCATTCCCTTTGGTGAGGAATATGAAATTCCATGTAAATCTGAAGAAGAAGATCCTTCTGCTGCTTCGACAGAGCAGATGGATGAAGAAATTGAAGTGGATACTTTCCCTTCAACCCCACTGGTATCATCGCCCATGCCTCAGTTCACAGCTGAAGAGGCAGGCGTCGAAGGAATTGAAGAAGATGAGGATGTGGATATTGGGTCTACAACACCTATTCTAAATGATGACTTTTGGGAAAGTCATCACCCCAATTCACCTCTGACAACCCCTCTACATCATGTTCCTCAGTCCCCTGTGCAAACTGAAGAAATTCATACGGGCTCTGATGAATGTCAAGCTTCACTTCATTCTATTCCTGAAGAAGTTCCAATCACTAGCACTGATGTACATATGTCTGAAGAAATGGAGGCCAAGGCTGCTGCTGAAACTCCTCAGCCTGTGGCTCCAGTGGCTATACCTCAAGAGGCTGTAAATTCTTCAACTGTTAATCTTCAGCCCAAGCCACAGAACCCTCACTCCAAGAAGCAGAAGTTTAATGCTGAGGATTTCTTCAATGAGCACATATTCTTCACTGACTACAATCCCTATGACTCTGCTCGACTTTGTCGCAAGCGCTTCTGGACTGCAAGCCAGATGAACTTCTATTCCTCATTGTTGTTGGATAAGGATAAGATCTTTGAACATGAGCAAATTCCTCACGTAGATATGGAATCGCTGCCCTGCTTCACCCCAGTCCTCAATGTTCTTCATGACGCTGGCTTACTCAATTTTTGCACCGACATCTGCAATTGGAATGAAGAACTCATTCTTCAATTCTTCGCCACACTGCACATTACTGGAAATGTTGATGATGTCAATTCATGGGTATTGGACTGGATCTCCGATAATACTCATTTCAAAGCACCGGCCTCTGAATTGCTTCATGCTGTTCCAGTCAGTCCTCCCACTGAAGGTGCAAGGCTTCTCTATGTTGAACCTGAATTGTCTGATCATCTGATGCAAGTGCTGATGAAGCCTTTGAAGCCAGGCCAAGCTCCAAGGACCAAATTCCTCGTCAAGGAATTGCTCTATGTGCCAAGGACAGTTTATCGCATATTGACCAAAACCCTCAGTCCAATCAAGGGCCACAACTCTAATGATGAAGAAGTTGTTGGCATTATGAAGAATCTGCTGTTCAATATCATTCACGGTATTCCTATCAACTACCATGATTTCTTCATGAGGACTTTGGCCAATGCTGCTCTGTCACCTTTTGAGTTGAAGCCTTATGCTCCCTGGATCATGAAGTTCATCAGGTCAAGGTCTTTAATTCATTATAAGGCTGATTTTCAAAATCATCTCAGCTATTTGCCCGCTATCGAAGTCCTCAAACGGACTATTTCCTCTACTGACGTGAAGGGCAAGGCTGCTGTTATTGATGAAGGTACTCGTCCATTGGATGGACAGTTTCACAAAGCTACTTCCTATTCCACCAATGATGACTCTGCAACTCAAGATTCTGCCGCCAAAGCTTCAGAACATAATCCTCAAGCCACAGCTCCGCATGTGATGACTGATCGTGAACTTCTCCTTAGTCTTCATCTGAAAGTTGATCGAAATCACAAGTGGGTCAAGCGTCAGTTTGGTGCAATTCTTTAGAACATGACAGTCACTCAAAATACTGTGAAGAAGAATCACTACTACTTGCATGAAGTCTTTGACCGCACTTGGGCGATTCTGTCTAATCTTCATAGTGCTGAAGAACTCAAGGAGATGGGCTTCCAACAGGACTTTGACTGGTCTCAGCCACCTTCGAAGAAATTCAAGAAAGTCAAAGTTCCTCAGCTTGTTGCCAGTTCATATTCTTCATCGCGCGAGACGGATGAAGCTGAAGACTTGAACGACACTGCGGTAGGCCCTACCTCAACGGATGACCCCAACAATGCTGGCGCTCCTCCATCGACATCATGATGATATTCTTCAGGGGCGTTAGTCCTCATTTTTCGTCCCTTTAGGTCATTCGATGACAAAGGGGGAGAAATTTTAGTTAGTCTTCAAGCGGGTCTTATATATGGGCTATATTTCTGTTAAGTTACAACTCTTGCTTTTCTGAGGTGTTTGCTCTGATGAGTTGTAAACTTAAGTCCTATGGTGGTATGATACTTTTGAACTGCTTTCTGCATGCTTATTTCCTCAAGTACCTTAATGCACGCATGCTGAATTCCGTCAGACACCATATTTCATCATGCATTTCAAATTCTTCATATCATATGATAAATGCGTGTATGAATTTCAAGATATAGGAGGAGATCTCCATGATATTACTCAACAATGTGCATTTGCTATTTCAAAGCAAATTCTTCAAATATGCACATCTTCAGGGGGAGTTCTTCTATATCTTGCAGTCAAATTCCTCAATATCAGTATTTACACTTCATATGTTTATCCCCGTTGAAAACTTAACCTATATTGTCATCAATCACCAAAAAGGGGGAGATTGTAAGTGCATCTAGTGCCCCTTAGTGATTTTGGTGTATTGAAGACTTATAGGTTAAGGGACTAATGTGTTTGTGAGTGTACACAGGTCTATAAGTCTATGAGGAGTTTGTTATTTACGATGAATGTCGACCCCTAAAAATGAATGTCTTCAACTGAAGACTTTGGTTTTCTTGAATACTTTGAAAGTGAAGAAATTGGTGTCACCCTGAAGACTTGATATTCATGCGAGGATTATGAAGCGTGAAGACTTTTGTTTTCGTAGTTTCATTTTATTCTTCTTGAGTCATAGGAAACACCGTACTGTTAAAGGGGGTCGAGGTAAAACTAAGGAAAAGTTTCCAAGTGATGCTCAACTCAAAATCCTACACCTACCCAATCCTTTCGAGTGAAGCCATTGGAAATCTCATACAGTTTAGTCAAGTTCTTCAGTGATAGAGACGAAGTTCTTCTGTTCTCTGAGGAATTTGTTCTGACTGAGGAGTTAGGAATTCGCCAGTGCGGATTGCCTACAAGTGAGAAACATGATAGCCCTGAGGAATTTGATACTCAAATATCCGACCGTTGCTGAGCTGCGCGCCAGCTGTCCAAATATCCTACCCACCTAACGGTCATATCATTGAAGGGCATTTATGTCTTATCATGTCGGGATGCTCCCTAGGCTATAAATAGCCGCCCCCTACAACCACTAGCTGGTTGGCTGCTCTGAGAGATAGATTGACACTTGTCATTTAGAGCATCCCATCCTCTGAGGACTTTGAGCGAAAATCATCAAGTGAGGAAAAACCCAAAAACCCAAACACCTACAAACCCAAAGTGATTGAGCATCACTGAAGAGATTGTTCCTATGTGGAACCGACGCTTGTTACCTTTGAGGACTGTGCATCCTCGAGACGGTTAGGCGTCATGGTCTAGAGCATCCAATAGGAAATTGTGGATTGCCGAGTGACCGAGTATGTGAAGGTTTGGAAGTCACCTGAAGACTTACCACGAGTGATTGGGCGAGGTCTGTGTGACCTTAGCTCAAGGAGAATACGGTGAGGACTGTGTGTCCGGGACTGTGTGTCCTCAGGTTTAAATACCTAGCCGCTCTAACCAGACGTACAACTGTCACAGCAGTTGGAACTGGTCTACCATATCATTGTCTTCACCGAGCTACTGGTTCTATTTCCTCAACCCTTTCAATTCCTCGCATACTTGCTATGTATTTGATCATTACTGTTTGAAGACTTTGACTGAAGAGTTTCTCAATTTCCTCAGTTCAATTTCTTCAGTCAGTTTGTCTTCAGCCTGCTTAGCCTGTGTTTACGCTACTCGTACCCTGTGCTTGTTTTCACTTCATCATGATGACTGTGCTACTGCTCTGTTATGCTTGCATCTGAGTACTTATTCCGCTGCTAAGTAGTTCGTCGCTTAGGAATTTCCTCACCTTGAAATTCCTCAGTGACGAATTTGTAAAAATCGCCTATTCACCCCCCTCTAGTCGATATAACGCACTTTCACACCTGGATGGGGGAAACGACTGCGTCGGGTCTACACGGAGGGGATCTTGCTTTCGGTTTGGCCCGGACATTGCTCACAAGTGTTCCTATGTGCTGACCGATCGCATCAGCGTGGAGAGGTCCACTTGTCAAAGCCCGTCCGGCGAAAGTCAAAGGGTTAGATCGCATGATCAGCCGCTCCAGGATTAGGCTGGACGAGGTCCTTGGTTGTACCAATGCCAGCGGAGAGTCGCACCAGGTCCTCATAGATGCCTTAAGGTGTGGTGGCATGTTTGAAGAGGCAGCAAGCGGCTCCGGGGTGTGGCCCCCCTCACGGACGGCGTCGCCGCCGGCACCTGGAGTGGGGAAACGGCAGTATCGGGTCTACACGGGAGAGATCTTGCAGTCGGTTAGGCACGGACGTTGCTCCCAAATGTTCTTATGGGATGACCGATCACAACCGGGTGGAGAGGTCGACCGGTCAAAGCCCGTCCGGTCAAATTCAAAGGGTTAGATCTCGTGGTCAACCTCTCCAGGGTTAGGCGGGACGGGTACCTTGGGGGGTAGCAATGCCACCGGAGGGTCGCACCGGGCCCTCATACATGCCTTCAGGTGTGGTGGCATGTCTGAAGAGGCAGCACACGGCTCCGGGGTGTGGCCCCCCTCACGGACGGCGCCGCCGGCACCTAGAGCAGGGAAATGGCCGCGTCGGGTCTACACGTAGGGGATCTTGCTGTCGGTTTGGTCCAGACGTTGCTCCCAAGTGTTCCTATTGTCTGACCGATCACAACCGGGTGGAGAGGTCCACTGGTCAAAGCCCATCAGGTGAAAGTCAAAGGGTTAGATCTCTTGGTCACCGGAGCGTCGCACCAGGCCCTCATACATGCCTTAATGTGTGCTGGCATGTCTGAAGAGTCAGCACGCGGCTCCGGGGTGTGGCCCACCTCATGGACGGCGTCGTCGCCGGCACCTGGAGAGGGGTAACGACAGCGTCGGGTCTACGTGGAGGGGATCTTGTTGTCGGTTTGTCCCGAACGTTGCTCCCAAGTGTTCTTATGGGCTGACCGATCACAACCGAGTGGAGAGGTCCACTTGTCAAAGCCTGTCCGGCGAAATTCAAAGGGTTAGATGTCGTGGTCAACCACTCCAGGGATAGGCGGGACGGGGGCCTTGGGGGGTTGCAATGCCATCGGAGCATCGCACCAGGTCCTCATACATGCCTTAAGGTGTGGTGGCATGTCTGAAGAGGCAGCACGCGGCTCCGGGGTGTGGCCCCCCTCACGAACGGCGCCACCGCCGGCACCTGGAGGGGGGAAACGGCCGCGTCGGGTCTAAACGAAGGGGATCTTGCTGTCAGTTTGGCCCGGACGTTGCTCCCAAGTGTTACTATGGGCTGACCAATCCCAACCAAGTGGAGAGGTCCACTGGTCAAAGCCCGTCCGGCGAAAGTCAAAGGGTTAGATCAAGTGGTCAACCGCTCCAGGGTTAGGCGGGACGGGGGCCTTAGGGGTTGCAATGCAACAGGAGCGTCGCACCGGGTCCTCATACATTCCTTAAGGTGTGGTGGCATGTTTGAAGAGGTAGCACGCGGCTCTGGGGTGTGGCCTCCCTCACGGACGGCGCCGCCGCCGGCACCTGGAGGGGGGAAACGGCCGCGTCGGGTCTACAAGAAGGGGATCTTGGTGTCGGTTTGGCCCGGACATTGCTCCCAAGTGTTCCGATAGGATGACCGATCACAACCGGGTGGAGAGGTCCACTGGTCAAAGCCCGTCCGGCGAAAGTCAAAGGGTTAGATCTCGTGGTCAACCGCTCCAGGGTTAGGCGGGACGGGGGCCTTGGGGGTACCAATGCCACCGGAGCGTTGCACCGGGTCCCCATAGAATTCTTAAGGTGTGGTGGCATGTCTGAAGAGGCAGCACGCGGCTCCGGGGTGTGCCCCCCCTCACGGACGGCGCCGCCGCCGGCACCTGGAGGGGAAAACGGCCGCTTCGGGTCTACATGGAGGGGATCTTGCTGTCGGTTTGGCCTAGACGTTGCTCCCAAGTGTTCTGATGGGCTGACCGATCAAAACCGGGTGGAGAGGTTCACTGGTCAATGCCCGTCCGGTGAAAGTCAAAGGGTTAGATCTCGTGGTCAACCCCACCAGGGTTTGGCGGGACGGGGGACTTGGGGGGTAGCAATGCCACCGGACTGTCGCACCGGGCCCTCCTACATGCCTTGAGGTGTGGTGGTATGTGTGAAGAAGCAGCGCGCGGCTCCGGGGTGTGGCCCCCCTAACGAACGGCGCCACCGCCGGCACTTGGAGGGAGGAAACGGCCGTGTCGGGTCTACACAGAGGGGATCTTGCTGTTCGTTTGGCCCGGATGTTGCTCCCAATTGTTCCTATGGGCTGACCGATAACAACCGGGTGGAGAGTTCCACTGGTCAAAGCCCGTCTAGGGAAAGTCAAAGGGTTTTGCGGGACGAGGGCCATGGGGGGGTAGCAATGCCACCGGAGCATCGCACCGGGTCCTCATACATGCCTTTAGGTGTGGTGGCATCTCTGAAGAGGTAGCATGCGGCTTCGTGGTGTGGCCCACCTCACGGACGGCACCTGGAGAGGGGAAACGACCGCGTCGGGTCTACGCGGAGGGGATCTTGTTGTCGGTTTGGCCCGAACGTTGCTCCCAAGTGTTCCTATGGGCTGACCGATCACAACCGGATGGAGAGGTCCACTGGTCAAAGCCTGTCCGGCGAAATTCAAAGGGTTAGATCTCGTGGTCAACCGCTCCAGTGTTAGGCGAGACAGTGGCCTTGGGGGGTACCAATGCCATCGGAGCATCACCGGGTCCTCATACATGCCTTAAGGTGTTGTGGCATGTCTGAAGAGGCAGCACGCGGCTCCGGGGTGTGGCCCCCCTCACGGACGGGTCCGCCGCCGGCACCTGGAGGGGGTCAACGGCCGCGTCGGTTCTACACGGCGGGGATCTTGCTGTCGGATTGGCCTAGACATTACTCCCAAGTGTTACTATGGGCTGACCAATCACAACCGGGTGGAGAGGTCCACTGGTCAAAGCCCGTCCGGCGAAAGTCAAAGGATTAGATCAAGTGGTCAACTGCTCCAGGGTTAGGCGGGTCGGGGGCCTTGGGGGTAGCAATGCCACCGGAGCATCGCACCGGGTCCTCATACATGCCTTAAGGTGTGGTGGCATGTTTGAATAGGCAGCGCGCGGCTCCGGGGTGTGGCCTCCCTCACGGACGGCACCGTCGCCGGCACCTAGAGGGGGGAACGACCGCGTCGGGTCTACATGGAGGGGATCTTGCTATCGGTTTGGCCCGGACATTGCTCCCAACTGTTCCTATTGGCTGACCGATCACAACCGGGTGGAGAAGTCCACTGGTCAAAGCCCGTCCTGCGAAAGTCAAAGGGTTAGATCTAATGGTCAACCGCTCCAGGGTTAGGCGGGACGGGGGCCTTGGGGGTAGCAATGCCATCGGAGCATCGCACGGGGCCATCATACATGCCTTAACGTGTGGTGGCACGTCTGAAGAGGCAGCACGTGGCTCCGGGTTGTGGCCCCCCTCATGGACGGGGCGCCACCGCTCGCACCTGGAGGGGGGAAACTGCCGTGTCGGGTCTACACGGAGGGGATCTTGCTGTCAGTTTGGCCCGAACGTTGCTCCCAAGTGGTCCTATGGGCTGACCAATCACAACCGGGTGGAGAGGTCCACTGGTCAAAGCCAGTCCGACGAAAGTCAAAGTTTTAGATCTCGTGGTCAACCGCTCCAGGGTTAGGCGGGACGGGGCCTTGGGGGCTAGCAATGCCACCGGAGCATCACACCGGGTCCTCACACATGCCTTAAGGTGTGGTGGCATGTCTGAAGTGGCAGCACGGGACTCCGAGGTGTGGCCCCCCTCACGGACGGCGCTGCTGCCGACACCTCGAGGGCAAACGGCCGCGTCGGGTCTAAACGGAGGGGATCTTGCTGTCGGTTGGCCCGGACGTTGCTCCCAAGTGTTCCTATTGTCTGACCGATCACAACCGGGTGGAGAGGTCCACTGGTCAAAGCTCGTTCGGCGAAAGTAAAAGGGTTAGATATCATGGTCAACCGCTCCAGGGTTAGGCAGGACAGCTGCCTTGGGGGCTAGCAATGCCACCGGAGCGTCGCACCGGGTCCTCATAGATGCCTTAAGGTGTGGTGGCATGTTTGAAGAGGCAGCAAGCGGTTCTGGAATGTGGCCCCCCTCACGGACGACACCGCCGTCGGCACCTAAAGGGGAGAAACGGCCGCATCGGGTCTACACGGAAGGGATCTTGCAGTCGGTTTGGCCCGGACGTTGCTCTCAACTGTTCTTATGGGCTGACCGATCACATCCGGGTGGAGGGTCGACTGGTCAAAGCCCGTCTGGCGAAATTCAAAGGGTTAGATCTCGTCGTCAACCGCTCCAGGGTTAGGCGGGACGGGGGCCTTGGGGGGTAGCAATGCCACCGGAGCGTCACACCGGGTCCTCATACATGCCTTAAGGTGTGGTGGCATGTCTGAATAGGCAGCATGCGGCTCCGAGTTGTGGCCCCCCTCACAGACGGCACCGCCGCTTGCACCTGGACGGGGGAAACGGCCGCGTCGGGTTTTCACGGAGGGGATCTTGCTGTCGGTTTGGCCCGGATGTTGCTCCGAAGTGTTCCTATGGGCTGACCGATCACAACCGGGTGGAGAGGTCCACTGGTCAAAGCCCGTCCTGCGAAAGTCAAAGGGTTAGATCTCGTGGTCAACTGCTCTAGGGTTAGGCGGGACGGGGGCCTTGGGGGGTAGCAATGCCACCGGAGTGTCGCATCGGGTCCTCATACATGCCTTATGCTGTGGTGGCATGTCTGAAGAGGCAGCACGCGGCTCCGGGGCGTGGCCCCCCTCACGGACGGCGCCGCTGCCGGCACCTGGAGGGGGAAAACGGCCGCGTCGGGTCTACGCGGAGGGGATCTTGCTATCGGTTTGGCCCGGAAGTTGCTCCCAAGTGTTCCTATGGGCTGACCGATCACAACCGGGTGGAGAGGTCCACTGGTTAAAGCCCGTCCGGTGAAAGTCAAAGGGTTAGATCTCCTGGTCAACTGCTCCTGGGTTGGGCGGGACGGGGGCCGCCTTGGGGGTACCAATGCCACCGGAGCGTCGCACCGAGTCCTCATAGATGCCTTATGGTGTGGTGGCTTGTCTGAAACGGCAGCACACGGCTCCGGGGTGTGGCCCCCCTCACAGACGGCGCCGCCGCCGGCACCTGGAGGGGGGAAACAACCGCGTCAGGTCTAAACAGAGGGGATCTTGCGGTCAGTTTGGCCCGGACGTTGCTCCCAAGTGTTCCTATGGGCTGACCGATCACAACCGGGTGGAGAGGTCCACTGGTCAAAGCCCGTCCGATGAAAGTAAAAGGGTTAAATCTCGTGGTCAACCGCTCCAGGATTAGGCTGGACGGGGGCCATGGGGGGCAGCAATGCCACCGGAGCGTCGCACCGGGTCCTCATAGATGCCTTAAGATGCTCCGGGGTGTGGCCCCCCTCACGGACGACACCTGGAGAGGGGAAATGGCCTCGTCGGGTCTACACGGAGGGGATCTTGCTGTCGGTTTGGCCCGGACATTGCTCCCAAGTATTCCTATGGGCTGACCGATCACAAGCAGGTGGAGAGGTCCACTGGTTAAAGCTCGACCGGTGAAAGTTAAAGGGTTAGATCTCGTGGTCAACCGCTCCAGGGTTAGGTGGGACGCGGGCCTTGGGGGGTAGCAATGCCATCGGAGCGTCGCACCGGGCCCTCATACATGCCTTAAGGTCTGATGGCATGTCTGAAGAGGCAGCACGCGGCTCCGGGGTGTTGCCCCCTTCTCGGACGGAGCCGCCGCCGGCACCTAGAGGGGGAAAAATGCCGCGTCGGGTCTACACGGAGGGGATCTTGCTGTTGGTTTGGCCCGGACGTTCCTCCCAAGTGTTCCTATTGTCTGCCGATCACAACCGGGTGGAGAGGTCCACTAGTCAAAGACCATTAGGAGAAATTCAAAGGGTTAGATCTCTTTGTCAACCGCTCAAGTGTTAGGCGGGACGAGGGCCTTGGGGGGTAGCAATGCCACCGGAGCGTCGCACCGGGTCCTCCTACATGCCTTAAGGTGTGGTGGCATGTCTGAAGAGGCAGCACGCGGCTCCGGGGTGTGGCCCCCCTCACGGACGGCGCCGCCGCCGGCACGTGGAAGGGGAAACGGCCGCATAGGGTCTACACGGAAGGGATCTTGCTGTCGGTTTGGCCCAGACGTTGCTCCCAAGTGTTCTTATGGGCTGACCGATCACAACCGGGTGGAGAGGACGACTGGTCAAAGCTCGTGCATCGAAATTCAAAGGGTTAGATCTCGTGGTCAACCGCTCCAGGGTTAGGCGGGACGGGGGCCTTGGGGGGTAGCAATGCCACCGGAGTGTCGCACAGGGCCCTCATACATGCCTTAAGGTGTGGTGGCATGTCTGAAGAGGCAGCACGCGGCTCCGGGGTGTGGCCCCCCTCACGGACGGAGCCACCGGCACCTGTGGGGGTAAACGGCCGCGTCGGGTCTACACGGAGGGGATCTTGCTGTCGGTTTGACCCGGACGTTGCTCCCAAGTGTTCCTAAGGGGTGACCAATCACAACCGGGTGGAGAGATCCACTGGTCAAAGCCCGTCTGGCGAACGTCAAAGGGTTAGATCTCATGGTCAACCACTCTAGGTTAGGCGGGACGGGGGCCTTGAGGGGTAGCAATGCCACCGGAGCATCGCATCGGGCCCTCATACATGCCTTAAGGTGTGGTGGCATTTCTGAAGAGGCAGCACGGGGCTCCGTGGTGTGGCCCCCCTCACGGACGATGCCGTCGCCGGCACCTGGAGGGGGGAAACGGCCGCGTCGGGTCTACACGGAGGGGATCTTGCTGTCGGATTGGCCCGGACGTTGGTCGCAAGTTTTCCTATGGGTTGACCGATCACAACCGGGTGGAGCGGTCCACTGGTCAAACTCCGTCCTGTGAAAGTCAAAGGGTTAGATCTCGTGGTCAACCGCTCTTGGGTTAGGCGGGATGGGGGCCTTGGGGGGTAGCAATGCCATCGGAGCATTGCACCTGGTCCTCATACATGCCTTAAGGCGTGGTGGCCTGTCTGAAGAGGCAGCACGCGGCTCCGGGGTGTGGCCCCCCTCACGGACGGCGCCGCCGCTGGCACCTGTAGGGGGAAACGACCGCGTCAGGCTAAATGGACTGGATCTTGCTATCAGTTTGGCCCGGATGTTGCTCCTAATTGTTCTATTGGGCTGACCGATCACAACCGGGTGGAGAGGTCCACTGGTCAAAGCCCGTCCGGTGAAAGTCAAAGGGTTAGATTTCGTGGTCAACCGCTCCATGATTAGGCGGGATGGGGGCCTTGGGGGGTAGCAACGCCACCGGAGTGTCGCACCGGGTCGTCGTAGATGCCTTAAGTTGTGGTAACATGTCTGAAGAGGCAGCACGCGGCTCCGGGGTGTGGCCCCCCTCACGGACGGCACCTGGAGGGGGGGAAAGGCCGCGTCGGGTCTACACGGAGGGGATCTTGCTGTCGGTTTAGCCTGGACATTGCTCCCAAGTGTTCCTATGGGCTGACCGATCACAACGGGGTGGAGAGGTCCACTGGTCAAAGCCCGTTCGGTGAAAGTCAAAGGGTTAGATCTCATGGTCAACCGGTCCAGGGTTAGGCGGGACGGGGGCCTTGGGGGGTAGCAATGCCATCGGAGCGTCGCACCGGGTCCTCATACGTGCCTTAAGGTGCGGTGGCATGTTTGAAGAGGCAGCAAGCAGATCCGGGGTGTGGCCCCCCTCACGGACGGCGCCGCCGCCATCCGTCAAAGGGTTAGATCTCATGGTCAACCTGTCTAGGGTTAGGCGGGACGGGGGCCTTGGGGGGTAGCAATGCCATCGGAGCGTCGCACCGGGTCCTTATACATGCCTTAAGGTGCAGTGGCATGTTTGAAGAGGCAGCAAGCGCATCCGGGGTGTGGTCCCCATCACGGACGGCACCGCCGCCGGCACCTGGAGGGGGGAAACAGCCGCATCGGGTCTACACGAAAGGGACCTTGCTGTCGGTTTGGCCCGAACATTGCTGCCATGTGTTCTTATGGGCTGACCGATCACAACCGGGTGGAGAGGTCGACTAGTCAAAGCCCATCCGGCGATATTCAAAGGGTTAGATCTCGTGGTCAACCGCTCCAGGGTTAGGCGGGATGGGGGCCTTGGGGGGTAACAATGCCACCGGAGTGTCGCACCGGGCCTCATACATGCCTCAAGGTGTGGTGGCATGTCTAAAGAGGCAGCACGTGGCACCGGGGTGTGGCCCGCCTCACGGACGGCGTCGCGGGCACCTGGAGGGGTGAAACGGCCGTGTCGAGTCTACTCGGAGGGGATCTTGCTGTCGGTTTGGCCGAGACGTTGCTCCCAAGTGTTCCTATTGTCTGACCGATCACAACCGGGTGGAGAGGTCCACTGGTCAAAGCCCATCAGGGGAAAGTCAAAGGGTTAGATCTCGTGGTCAACCGCTCTAGGGTTAGGCGGGATGGGGGCCTTGGGGGTAGCAATGCCACCGGTGTGTCGCACCGGGTCCTCATACATGCCTTATGGTGTGGTGGCATGTCTGAATAGGCAGCACACGGCTCCGGGGTGTGGCCCCCCTCACGGATGGCGGCGCCGCCGGCACCTGGAGGGGGAAACGGCCGCGTCGGGTCTACACGCAGGGGATCTTGCTGTCGGTTTGGCCCGGACGTTGCTCCCAAGTGTTCCTATGGGCTGATCGATCACAACCGGGTGGAGAGGTCCACTGGTCAAAGCCCGTCCTGCGAAAGTCAAAGGGTTAGATCTCGTGGTCAACCGCTCCAGTGTTAGGCGAGACGGGGGCCTTGGGGGGTAGCAATTCCATCGAAGCGTCGCACTGGGCCCTCATACATGCCTTAAGGTGTGGTGGCATGTCTGAAGAGGCAGCACGCGGCTCCAGGGTGTGGCCCCCCTCACGGACGGGGCCGCCACCGGCACCTGGAGGGGGGAAACGGCCGCGTCGGGTCTACACGGAGGGGATCTTGCTGTCAGATTGGCCTGGACATTGCTCTCAAGTGTTCCTATGTGCTGACCGATCACTACCTGGTGGAGAGGTCCACTGGTCAAAGCCCGTCCGGCGAAAGTCAAACGGTTAGATCTCGTGGTCAAGCGCTCCAGGGTTAGGCGGGACGGGGGCCTTGGTGGGTAGCAATGCCACCGGAGCGTCGCACCGCGTCCTCATACATGCCTTAAGGTGTGGTGGCATGTCTGAAGAGGCAGCACGCGGCTCTGGGGTGTGGCCCCCCTCACGGACGGCGCCGCCGCCGGCACCTAGAGGGGGCAAACGACCGCGTCGGGTCTAAACGTAGGGGATCTTGCTGTCAGTTTGGCCCGGATGTTGATCCCAAGAGTTCCTATGGGCTGACCGATCACAACCGGGTGGAGAGATCCACTGGTCAAACCCCGTCTGATGTAAGTCAAAAGGTTAGATTTCGTGGTCAACCGCTCTAGGATCAGGCAGGACGGGGCCTTGGGGGTAGCAATGACACCGGAGCGTCGCACCGTGTCCTCATAGGTGCCTTAAGGTGTGGTGACATGTTTGAAGAGGCAGCACGCGGCTCCGGGGTGTGGCCCCCCTCACGGATAGCACCTGGAGGGGGGAAAAGGCCGTGTCGGGTCTACACGGATGGGATCTTGCTGTCGGTTTGGCCCGGACATTGCTCCCAAGTGTTCCTATGGGCTGACCGATCACAACCGGGTGGAGAGGTCCACTGGTCAAAGCCCGTCCGGCGGAAGTCAAAGGGTTAGATCTCATGGTCAACCGCTCAAGGGTTAGGCGGACGGAGGCCTTGGGGGGTAGCAATGACATCGGAGCGTCGCACCGGGCCATCATATATGCCTTAAGGTGTGCTGGCATGTCTGAAGAGGCAGCACGCGGCTCCGGGGTGTGGCCCCCCTCCCGGACGGCGCCACCGGCGGCACCTGGATGGGGGAAACTGCCACGTCGGGTCTACACGGAGGGGATCTTGCTGTCGGTTTGGCCCGGACATTCCTCCCAAGTGTTCCTATTGTCTGACCGATCACAACCGGGTGGATAGGTCCACTAGTTAAAGCCCATCCGGGGAAAGTAAAAGGGTTAGATCTCTTTGTCAACCGCTCCAGGGTTAGGTGGGACGGGGGCCTTGGGGGTTAGCAATGCCACCAGAGCATCGCATCGGGTTCTCATACATGTCTTAAGGTGTGGTGGCATGTCTAAAGAGGCAGCACTCGGCTTCGGGGTGTTTCCCCCCTCACGGACGGCGCCGCCGCCGGCACCTGGAGTGGGGAAACGGCCGCATAGGGTCTACACGGAAGGGATCTTGTTGTCGGTTTGGCCCGGACGTTGCTCCCAAGTGTTCTTATGGGCTGACCGATCACAACCGGTTGGAGAGGTCGACAGGTCAAAGCCCGTCTGGTGGAAGTCAAAGGGTTAGATCTCGTGGTCTACTGCTCCAGGGTTAGGCGGGACGAGGGCCTTGGGGGGTAGCAATGCCACCGGAGCGTCGCACCGGGTCTTCATACATGCCTTAAGGTGTGGTGGCATGTTTGAAGAGGCAGCACGCGGCTCCGAGGTGTGGCCCCTCTCACGGACGACGCCGCCGCCGGCACCTGGAGGGGGGAAACGGCCGCGTCGGGTCTACAAGAAGGGGATCCTGCTGTCGGTTTGGCCCGGACGTTGCTCCCAAGTGTTCCTATGGGCTGACCGATCACAACCTGGTGCAGAGGTCAACTGGTCAAAGCCCGTCCGGCGAAAGTCAAAGGGTTACGTCTCGTGGTCAACCGCTCCAGGGTTAGGCGGGACGGCGGCCTTGGGGGTAGCAATGCCACCGAAGCGTCGCACCGGGTCCTCATACATGCCTTAAGGTGTGGTGGCATGTCTGAAGAGGCAGCACGCGGCTCCGGGGTGTGGCCCCCCTCTCGGACGGCGCCGCCGCCGGCACCTGTAGTGGGGAAACGACCGCGTTGGGTCTAAACAAAGGGGATCTTGCTGTCAGTTTGGCCCGGACATTGCTCCCAAGTGTTCCTACGGGCTGACCGATCACAACCGGGTGGAGAGGTCCACTAGTCAATGCCCGTCCGGTGAAAGTCAAAGGGTTAAATCTCGTGGTCAACCGCTCCAGGATTAGGCTAGACGGGGGCCTTGGGGGGTAGCAACGCCACCGGAGCGTCGCACTGGGTCGTTGTAGATGCCTTAAGGTGTGGTGACATGTCTGAAGAGGCAGCACGCGGCTCCGGGGTGTGGCCCCCCTCACGCACGGCACCTGGAGGGGGGAAAGGCATCGTCGGGTCTACACGGAGGGGATCTTGCTGTCGGTTTGGCCCGGACATTGCTCCCAAGTGTTCCTATGGGCTGACCGATCACAACGGGGTGGAGAGGTCCACTTGTCAAAGCCCATTCAGCGAAAGTCAAAGGGTAAGATCTCATGGTCAACCGCTGCAGGGTTAGGCGGGACGGGGGCCTTGGGGGGTAGCAATGCAATCGAAGCGTCGCACCTGATGCTCATACATGCCTTAAGGTGCGGTGGCATGTTTGAAGAGGCAGCAAGCGGATCCGAGGTGTGGCCCCCCACACGGACGGTGCGCCGCCTGCACCTGGAGGGGGGAAACGGCCGCATTGGGTCTACACGGAAGGGACCTTGCTGTTGGTTTGGCCCGGACATTGCTGCCATGTGTTCTTATGGGCTGACCGATCACAACCGGGTGGAGAGGTCAACTGGTCAAAGCCTGTCCGACGATATTCAAAGGGTTAGATCTCGTGGTCAACCGCTCCAGGATTAGGCGGGACCGGGGCCTTGGGGGGTAGCAATGCCACAGGAGTGTCGCACCGGGCCCTCGTACATGCCTCAAGGTGTGGTGGCATGTCTGAAGAGGCAGCACACGACACCCGGGTGTGGCCCGCCTCATGGACGGCGTCGCGGGCACCTGGAGGGGTGAAACGGCGGTGTCGGTTCTACACGGCGGGGATCTTGCTGTCGGTTTGGCCGAGACGTTGCTCCCAAGTGTTCCTATTGTCTGACCGATCACAACCAGGTGGAGAGGTCCACTGGTCAAAGCCCGTCAGAGGAAATTCAAACGGTTAGATCTCTTGGTTAACCGCTCCAGGGTTAGGCGAGATGGGGGCCTTGGGTAGTAGCAATGCCACCAGTGCGTCGCACCAGGTCCTCATACATGCCTTATGGTGTGGTGGCATGTCTGAATAGGCAGCACACGGCTCCGCGGTGTGGCCCCCCTCACGGATGGCGGCGCCGCCGACACCTGGAGGGGGAAATGGCCGCGTCGGGTCTACACGGAGGGGATCTTGCTATCGGTTTGGCCCGGATGTTGCTCCCAAGTGTTCCTATGGGCTGATCGATCACAACCAGGTGGAGAGGTCTACTGGTCAAAGCCCGTCCGGCGAAAGTCAAAGGGTTAGATCTCGTGGTCAACTGCTCCAGGGTTAGGCGGGACGGGGGCCTTGGGGGGTAGCAATGCCATCGGAGGGTCTCACTGGGCCCTCATACATGCCTTAAGGTGTGGTGGCATGTCTGAAGAGGCAGCACGCGGCTCCGGGGTGTGGCCCCCCTCACGGACGGCACCGCCGCCAACACCTGGTGGGGGGAAACGGCCGCGTTGGGTCTACACGGAGGGGATCTTGCTGTCAGATTGGCTCGGACGTTGCTCCCAAGTGTTCTTATGGGTTGACCGATCACAACCTGGTGGAGAGGTCTACTGGTTAAAGCCCGTCCGGCGAAAGTCAAATGGTTAGATCTCGTGGTCAACCGCTCCAGGGTTAGGCGGGACGGGGGCCTTGGGGGGTAGCAATGCCACCGAAGCGTCGCACCGGGTCCTCATACATGCCTTAAGGTGTGGTGGCATTTCTGAAGAGGCAGCACGCGGCTCCGGGGTGTGGCCCCCCTCATGGACCTTGCCGCCACCAGCACCTAGAGGGGGGAAACGACCGCGTCGAGTCTAAATGGAGGGGATCTTGCTGTCAGTTTGGCCCGGACTTTGCTCCCAAGAGTTCCTATGGGCTGACCGATCACAACCGGGTGGAGAGGTCCACTGGTCAAACCCCGTTAGATGTAAGTCAAAGGGTTAGATCTCATGGTCAACCGCTCTAGGATTAGGCGGGACGGGGCCTTGGGGGATAGCAATGCCACCGGAGTATCGCACCGTGTCCTCTGTCAGGACCGGTTTTCCAATAAAATATTTATTGAAAAATCGCCCCTTTTGTCAGACCAGTATAGAAAAATCTTACTGGTAGACAAATCCTTGATACAGAAATACGGAAGTACTAAATATTATACAGGGTTGAGCTGAGGCTGCTCAACAATATATTACAAGCATGCCAATATTACACATAAAGGCTGATATGACACAAAGGGTATGGTGGCATAACTACTGACTCGCAATAAAAGTGGTGGTGGATATGTCACAGTGAAGTGTGTGACATGACTCCAAAATATTACAACTCATCAACCGTCGGAGTGAGGCTCGATGATGTTATTAAGGTAGCGGAAGCGTATATAATACAAGTGACCAACTACAGGATCGCAAGGGACTGACTGGGACTCCTCTAGGCGTCGGACTCGCTATCGTACTCTTCATCCATAAGATCGCCTTCGTCAACGTCTGGCCAAATCAACAAGCCAGGTGAGTACTTTGAATGTACTCGCAAGACAATTTGGACATAAGATATAACGAATGCAAACATGATGCCCATGAGCAGATTAGCAATGCACACTCAGGTAATAAATTTGAACTTCAAGATAAATAAAAAAGGAAGTCAGGCGATAGTCCTTCCGAAATTCCAATAAAATAGCTGAAGACCGATCGGGTGTCTGAAGCGACGCCTCGAAAGGTAAAATAAATTAACATGCCGCAGTTGGGCGTCTGGGCGACACCACATAAAGGGCTTATACTAAAAAGTAAATGACAGTACGTGCCACAGTCAGACGTCTAAGGGACATCTCGAAAAGGGCTTATAATGAAAGTAAATAACAAGGATGCCACAGTCGGACGTCTGAGCGACATCACATAAAGGGCTTATATCCAAAAGTAAATAACAAGAATGCCACAGTCGGACGTCTGAGTGACATCTCATAAAGGGCTTATTTCAAAAGTAAATAACAAGAATGCCACAGTCGGACGTCTGAGCGACATCACTTAAAGGGCTTATATTCAAAAGTAAGTAACAAGTTTGCCACAGTCGGACATCTAAGCGACATCACATAAAGGGCTTATATCCAAAAGTAAATAGCAAGAATGCCACATTCGGACGTCTGAGCGACATCACATAAAGGGCTTATATTTCGTCATTCAAATTTGAGTAGTCCGTGGAGGTAGCACCATCCCATGGAATACTCGGTACATAATCATAAACAGGTTAGTCCATCCACAGGAATAACATTCAGCCGGGTTTACCACTGTCAGTTAACAAGTTTGTTCTTCAGAGACTGATACTGGAACTGACACTGAGACTAACACTGATAGGTCAACCAACGTCCTTGACCGAGGACTTGGTTCCTCGAATGGTTTTGACTCTGCAGAGTTTGTACTATTAACCCACAGCCAACGGATTTCAGTAGTCACAAAGGACTAGTTCCGTTTACGGTATTTTAGAAGAAAACACATCTAACCAGTACACACCCATTCCACATCCCGCTACCAGGAATCACCCTAGGCAACGTTCAAGAAAAACTCTAAGGCGGGGAGGCCAACACCTCGAATAGCATGGGATCAAATTTATATCGCGCGCTCTAAGGGGTGCCCCCCTCTCGGTCCCAACCGAAAACACCCATGCCCCCTGACCAGATGACAGGCTTTAATCCAGGGCCATGTAACCCTCATTCCGGCCCCTCTATTTGGTGTGTACCTGGAAAGAGGTTTGCAACTTACTAACCCGCATTCTTTGCAGAAAACATGTGGTAGCATGAAAAAGGGGACGAACGGGAACAAGACTCGATCCACGTCAACATTGGAGTTAAACAGTTGATATAGAACTGGCATGCTTCAACAATACCAGCTTGCAACCTATCATGCCACCACATGATCAGGTTGTCTCACCATCTTATGAACACATCAAGTTTCGAAGCTCACTTGCATCTTGCTTTGCATGGAATATAACATTCAACAAATGCTTATATAAACATGCCATGAGAAAACCACTCAAGCCAACATGAAAAACACTCATCATATCAAAGGTTCAAACATGCTTGCCTGGTTCGGAGTAGTCGGAGTCTAGCTCGGCAAGGTTGGCGGCACCGTCACCTCCTTCGGTATCTACATTATAAAGAAACATCGGGTACTAACGTAAATACCGTCCGTGCATAAAAATTGTTCCAAATATTTTTGAAATAATTATGATAAAAAACTAGACAGAAAAATAGAGATGACAGAAAAAGAATCAACTCAAAATCATCTTTTGTTTAAAAGTTATTAAGGTTTTAGTCCAGGGACTAATCTGTTATAAACAGAAAATTATACAGGGGCTATTTAAAAAAAACAGAAAACGCTTCGGTTGGAATACGCCTTCCAGAGAAGAAAACGCACCCGACCCGATGGCGCCAATAGAAAATGATTTCGAAGAAGAAGAGGAGAGGCTGACGAGGGGGTCCCTCATGTCAGGTTTGAAATCCCCACCGACGGCAGAGGCGAACGATGATCGCCGGCGGCGATCGATGGCGAACCAGAGGAGGGCAAGGGTATGGTTGCACTCACGGGTCAGTTCCGCGTCGGTGGGTGGTGGAAGTAGGCGTCGGGGAGCACCACGTCGACGGCGGCTTCCACTCCGGCGGACGGCGGTTCGGGCGAGCTCGGATACGTCGGAGGAGAGCTGCCAACACCGAATTGAAGCTCGGGTTAGAAGAGGTGGTGGACTAGGAGGTTGCTGGCAAAGTTTGGGAAGCGGGGGCGCATTCACCAGAGAGGATTTTGCCGGAGCCCGAAGCGGATCGGGGCAGCCGGAGCTGGGGAAGAAGACCCTCCCGAAGCCCTCTGATGAGTTTGGCGTGGTTCTGAGGAGAGGTGGAGAGGTGCTGGGTCGATGGGTGGCTCGGGGCCTCTATTTATAGCCGGCCCGAGGCGGTTGCCGAAAACGGGATAACTCCGGCGAGCGATTACGGCGAGGCAGGGGTTGGACGGAAGGATTAGGCGACTGGGTGTCTTCGGATTGGTCCACTGGCACCATTCAAAGGTTAAACCTGGTTGGATTTGGCCTGCTCCCGTGGTCTCGGCGGGACGGAGCTCACGGGCTCGTCGGCGGCAGAGAGCGCGCTGTGCGCTTCTCAGGCCACGGCGACGGTTCTGCAGCATGCTCAGAGTAGGAGGTGAACACGCGTAGGCCACCAGTGGCTCGGGCGGTGCGGAGGACGGCGTTCTGCAACGCTGGCTTCTGCCAGCCGCCACTGGAGGTACTGCCACTGCGGAAGGCGCCGGCGTTGACGTGACAATTCGCCACCGACGCTCACAACCGGCCAAGCAACCGTGTGGCGCACTGGATAAGAAGGGGGAACAGGGAGCAAGGCGCCAACGCGTGCACTGGCGAGATCGACGACGAGCTCTGACGAAAACGACACTGAACCCTCTGAACTTTCTGAATTTTGACAGGAACAGTGCACGCCAGCTATTCGACGAAATGTTTGACGCACGTGGAAAATTTTTCTTGAGCTGAAACTTGGAGGGGTGGTCTCTTGATGCATCCAGAGACTCCCTAAATTTTCTCAGAATTTTTGGAAAGGGAAAAGAATGAATTTCACCAAAAATGGCAAATCTGGTCCAAACTTGCAGCAAGAAAATTTTGAAAAATTTGAACTATGGACCAGCAGCTCTTGATGGATCTAGGTTGAGGGCACTAAGGAGTAGCTAGGGTAATTTAATTGGAACCAAATCTCAAAGAAATCTGATACTTCCTTTGTAAACTTGAGGGGTCCAAAATAAATTACAGAAAAAGGTTTGAGGATAAAATCAATAGAAATAAAATCTAAAAGAGGTTGAAACTTGCTGGAATTGGATGCTTGGCTTGACACAAAGTAGGGAGGAGGGTTTTGGAAGAAAGTTTTCTACATAGGTCATGGCAAGAGAGTATTTTTTTGAATAGGGAAGTAGAAATCCAAAAATTATAGGAATTCTTTTTAATAAAAGAACTAGTAAAACAATCCCAGAGTATTTGTGTTGAACCAACACATGTTGAAAACCCTCAAGACCAAAATCAAGATTGGGAAGAACTCATAAAATATTTGTCATAAAAGATTTGAGAAGGAGAGTCCCTTAGAAAATTGAAATAACCTCCTTCCAATCAAATAAAGAATTTGATAAAAACCAAAATTTTGGGGTGTTACAACACCTACCCCCTTAGGAAAAATCTCGTCCCCGAGATTTCAGCTGATCCTCAAATAGGTGTGGGTGCTCTACCCGAAGAAAATCCTCTCTTTCCCATGTTGCTTCATCCTCGGTGTGATTGCTCCACTGAACCTTGAAAAACTTAATTGTCTTCTGACGGGTCCTTCTTTCAGACTCCTCCAATATTTTTATTGGACGTTCCCTGTAGGTGAGGTCTGGTTGCACGTCAATGTTTTCATGAGATACATGCTTCTCTGGGTTGCTTACACACTTCCTTAGCTATGAAATGTGGAACACGTCATGGACGTCTGACAGTTCTTCAGGTAGGTCTAGCTGGTAGGCCACCGTGCCTCTTCGTGCAATCACACAGAAGGGCCCAATAAATCATGGTGCTAGCTTTCCTTTAACTTTGAATCATTGCAGGCCCCTCATAGGGGATACTTTTAGATACACATATTCACCGGGTTCAAAACTGCCTTCACGATGTTTTTGATCGTAATAACTCTTTTGTCGGCTCTGAGCTGTCTTGAGTCGATCCTTGATTAGTTTAACTTTCTCCTCAGCTTCCTTGAGCATGTCTGGGCCGAAGATACGACTGTCTCCTGTCTCTGACCAATTTAGTGGGGTACGGCATCTTCGCCCATATAAGGCTTCAAAAGGTGCCATTTGTAGACTGGCTTGGTAACTGTTGTTGTACGCGAACTCGACATATGGCAAGCTTTCTTCCCAACTGGTTCCATAGGTGAGAACACATGCTCTTAGCATGTCTTCTAGAATTTGGTTCACATGTTCCGTCTGTCCTCCAGTCTGGGGGTGGTAAGCTGTGCTGAATACAAGTTGAGTTCCCAGAGCTTGTTGTAAATGATCCCAAAATCTGGAGACGAATTGAGTGCCTCTATCAAATATTATAGTCTTTGGAACTCCATGCAGACAAACAATACGGGAGAGATAAAGCCTGGCAAGTTTCTGAGTGGTGTGGGTTGTCTTTACTGGAATAAAATGTGCCACCTTGGTTAATCTATCTGTGATGACCCATATGGCATCATTTCCGTGTCGTGACCGAGGTAGTCCGACAATAAAATCCATTCCAATTTCGTCCCATTTCCATTCGGGTATCCTGTTTGGCTGTAATAGTCCTGCTGGTTTTTGGTGCTCGGCCTTAATGCGCTGACATGAATCACAACATGCAATGAATGTGGCTATATCCCTCTTCATGCCGTGCCACCAAAAAATTTCCTAAATGTCCTTGTACATTTTGGTTCCTCCAGGGTGAATTGAATATGAAGCGGTGTGGCCTTCAGCCAAAATTTGCTATTTGAGGTCCTCTACATTTGGTACGCAAAGCCTGTCTCCATACCATAATATTCCCTCATCGTCTATGACAAATTCTGAGGCCTTGCCCAGACTCACTTTTCTTTTTATGCCTTCGATGCTGGGGTGTCCATGCTGAGCTTTCTTAATCTGTTCCATTAGGGTAGGCTGTATTTCCAAATTTGACATAGTGCCTTCAGTGACCAACACCATATTGAGTTTGGCAAACTCCCTCTGAAACTCAGGTCTCAAATTTTGTAGACCGTCGTTGCCCGAGCTTGGGTTTCGGCTGAGAGAATCTGCCACTACATTCGCCTTTCCTGGATGGTAGTGAATGCCAACATCATAATCTTTCACTAATTCCAACCAGCGTCGTTGTCGTAAATTGAGTTCTGGTTGTGTGAAAATATATTTGAGGCTTTTATGGTCCATATATATTTCACAACGATTCCCAAGCAAAAAGTGCCTCCATTCTTTGAGTGCATGAATAACTGCTGCTAATTCCAAGTCATGAGTAGGATAATTTTCTTCATGTCTTCGTAGTTGCCTAGAAGCATATGCGACTACTTTGCCTTCTTGCATTAATACGCATCCGAGGCCCTTCCGGGACGCGTCGCAATATACCTCAAAAATTTTGTGTATGTCTGGTACGACCAATACTGGTGATGTTGTTAATCTCTTTTTGAGTTCTTGGAAACTTTTCTCGCAAGCTTCAGTCCACACAAACTTCTTATCCTTCTTGAGTAGCTGTGTCATAGGTTTTGCTATGGTGGAGAATCCCTCAATAAATCTTCTATAATATCCAGCCATTCCCAGAAAACTTCGTACATCTGTAATGTTGGCTGGTGGTTTCTAGTCAAGTATGGCCTTGACTTTTTCTGGGTCCACGGCGACACCTTCTTGGGTTAATACGTGGCCCAGAAAACCAACCTGTTTTAACCAAAATTCACATTTGCTGAATTTGGCGTACAATTTATGTTTCCTTAACTCTCCCAGTACAATTCTGAGATGTTCAGCATGTTCTTCTGGTGTCTTGGAATATACTAAAATATCGTCAATGAACACTACAACAAATTTGTCCATAAATTTCATAAATACTTTGTTCATGAGGTGGACAAAATATGCGGGGGCGTTTGTCAGTCCAAACGGCATTACTGTAAATTCATATAACCCGTATCTAGAGGTGAATGCTGTCTTAGGAATATCTTCTGTTCGTACTTTTAATTGATGATATCCCGACCTTAAATCAATTTTTGAGAAAACCTTCGCTTTTGCGAGCTGGTCGAATAAATCATTTATCCGTGGCATTGGATATTTGTTTTTTATGGTGACCATGTTGAGTGCTCGATACTCTATACATAACCTCAGTGTCCCATCCTTTTTCTTGGCAAATAATACTGGTGAACCCCAAGGTGAGGAGCTGGCCCAGATAAATCCTTTGTCCAGTAATTCTTTTATTTGCTTCTTCAATTCTACCAACTCGGAGGGTGCCATTCTATAGGGTTTCATGTAAATGGGAGTTGTTCCAGGTGCTAGTTCAATGATGAACTCTATTTCTCGGTCAGGTGGCATGCCTGGTAGCTCTTCGGGAAATACATCAGGAAACTCACACACCACTGGAACTTTACTTAATTCTGAAATATCCACCTTGTTCAATCTTGGTCACAGTGATATTGGTCTTTCTTGAGCTGCAATTTTTATTGTCTTCCCGTGATGATGGGTGAGGATCACAGTCCGATTGAAACAGTCGATAAATCCCTTGTTGGTGGTTAACCAGTCCATTCCTAGGATAACATCCAGTCCGTTATTTTCCAATACAATGAGGTTTGCCCGAAACTTTAATCCCTCAATCTCAATAACCACACCATGGCAGTAACTCTGAGTGATTTGCTTAATCCCAGGGGACTTGATGGTCATAGAATTTTCCAAGGGAAGAATCAGAAAATTATGTTGCAAAGCAAATTTCTTGGAAACGAACGAGTGAGAAGCTGCAGAATCAAACAAAACCGTGGCAGGTATTGTGTTGAAAGGAAACGTACCGAGTACGATGTCCGGAGCATTCTATGCTTCCTCCTTGGTCACATGGTTCACGTGACCCTTCTTGTGATTGTTATTGGGGTTGAAGTTGTTACGCTTGGGGGCTGAATTATTTCCACTGTTGTTCGGCTTGAGGGCCGAGTTTCTTGGCTTTGGGCACTGCTTGGCATAATGTCCTTCCTCACCACAGGCGAAGCAAGTAATGCCTGGGTGATACGTAAAATCCTTGTCCCTTGCATGAAATTTTTTGTTTGGGCGTAGAACATTGGTTGCGGATTTGTTCGCCCCATTTTTCTGGAAATCATTCTTGTTCCGGTTGTTGCGAGAATGAGTAGTCTTGTCCCTTTTGCGCTTGCGAAAATCCTCCAAGCTGCGGCGCTCATTTTCCAATGTAATAGCCTTGTCCACAAGCGTTTTGAAATCTGGGAAGGTATGTACGACCAGCTGGCATTTAAGTGCTGGTGCCAGACCGTCCAGGAATTTTTCCATCTTTTTATTTTCAGTCATATGTTCTTCGTTGGCATAACGAGATAATTGAGTAAACTGACTATTGTACTCAGTCACTGTCATGTTTCTCTGCTTGAGGTCATCAAACTCCCTTTTCTTGATCTTCATAACACTTCTGGGAATGTGCGCCCCACGAAAATTTTCCTTAAATTCCTCCCAGGTGATGTTGTTTTCATTGGGGTGCATGTGTAGGAAATTTTCCCACCATGATTCAGCTGCTCCAGTGAGGTAGTGAGGTGCATAAAGTACCTTCTCACGGTCCAAACATTGTGCAATAATTAGTTTCCTCTCAATGTCTCGAAGCCAACCATCGGCCTCAAGCGGTTTATCACTGTGAGAAAATGTTGGGGGACGTGTCTTTTGTAGTTCAGACAATTTGGAATGCTGCTGGTATGGTTCGCGGTGATTTCCCATATTGATAATATGGTTCATCATTTCGTGATGCTGCTGCCGGCTTTGCTCATAAAGGCGGCATACTTGAGAAAACGCTTCTTCACTGCCTTGCTGACTTGACTGCCCCTGTGTGAAATTGTTACTTGTCTGGGTACCGTAATTTTCTTCTGGCGGACTTGGCATGGAACGAGTCCAGGGACGAGGCATTTCCACTCTGGGGTATTTTTTGCAGAACTCATGAGAAAAAAAAATCTGAGTAGCAAAAATAAATAATTTTGCAAAGGCAGAAATTTAAAAACTCCGAGATTTTTCAAAAAAAAATACTTGATTGCGCATGGAGAAGGACCGCTCAGTACATATCTTACATGCAAGCCGTAATTATACAATACATCACTCAGGATGTGCGTACACATTCCTGACATGTTATTTAGGCTAGTGCACTTCTCCGAGTTCCTACATGATGCGCACACAAACTACTTCTCAACAAACCTATATACATATAAACATATCATACAAGCTGGTACAACCCACGGCTGCTCGGCGCACTCAGTCGGAGATGGCAAAAACTTCCCTCGGCCTGCCGAGGGTAAGTCCCAGTGATGCTGGAGACTCCACCTCCTCCTCAATAATAGGCTCTAGGCGCGAAGCACTGGGCTGAGCAGCTGGTGCGGGTGTGGTAGGTGGTGCAATACTAATTGGGGTAGGAGCAATGACTTGGTCAAATTCCTCAGTGGTAGGCAGGCGGCGAGCGGTGGCTAAAATGGCAGGTGCATAGGATGCTGAGGACGAGATGTATGACAGTGGTGGTGCTGTATGGAGGAGTTCCCTCCTGTTGGCGGTACAGCCCTGAACTAAGTCCATACGAGCAACCACAAAGTCGTGCACGAGGTTATCAAAAGCTGCCTCAAGAGCCTTGAGATACTCAACAAGCATCTCAATAGCCTCATCTCTCTCTCCCCTAGTGCAAGCGAATGCATAGTGACAAGTGTATGGCACGTGGCATGGGAGGTAGTGGTAGCGACGAGCCTTCATTGAAGGAAGAGCATCCCGGAGATGAGCTATTGCCTCACGGGCAGCCATCTGCATGGCATGCCTCTCCGTAGGCATGGCCCTCCCAACAAATCGGAAGCGGCGTGACTCAGAACATCCTCCCTTGAATTGCACCGCGGCCTGGTGCATAGACACGTTGTCGCTAAGCTTGTGCTGGTAGAATGTGAACTCCGGACGAGCCGATGGCCCGATCACGACCTTGGCGATGGAGACGAGAAGCTTGATAAACCCCTCAGGTACATTGGCGAACACCTGTGACTCACAGTCGCTGCCAGCCATCTACAAAAGTAGACAAAAATTCCAGATAGTCAAATCATAAATTTATGATGACTAACAGAAAATTGCTACAATTTGCAAGCTGCTAAGATAGCACCTATTACGCTAATAACCGATTAGCGATCGCACCTAGTGGCTTCCTACAGTCAGCCTGGCTCTGGTACCAAGGTTGTCAGGACCGGTTTTCAAATAAAATATTTATTGAAAAATCGCCCCTTTCGTCAGACCAATATAGAAAAATCTTACTGGTAGACAAATCCTTGATACAGAAATCCAGAAGTACTAAATATTATACAGGGTTGAGCTGAGGCTGCTCAACAATTTATTACAAGCATGCCAATATTACACATAAAGGCGGATATGACACAAAGGGTATGGTGGCATAACTACTGACTCGCAATAAAAGTGGTGGTGGATATGTCACAGTGAAGTGGGTGACATGACTCCAAAATCTTACAACTCATCAAGCGTCGGAGTGAGGCTCGATGATGTTATTAAGGTAGCGGAAGCGTATATAATACAGGTGACCAACTCCAGGATCACAAGGGACTGACTGGGACTCCTCTAGGCGTCGGACTCGCTATCGTACTCTTCATCCATAAGATCGCCTTCGTCAACGTCTGGCCAAATCAACAAGCCAGGTGAGTACTTTGAATGTACTCGCAAGACAGTTTGGACATAAGATATAACGAATGCAAACATGATGCACATGAGCAGATTAGCAATGCACACTCAGGTAATAAATTTGCACTGCAAGATAAATAAAAAAGAAAGTCAGGCGGTAGTCCTCCCGAAATCCCAATAAAATAGCTGAAGACCGATCGGGTGTCTGAAGCGACGCCTCGAAAGGTAAAATAAATTAACATGCCGCAGTCGGGCGTCAGGGCGACACCACATAATGGTCTTATACTGAAAAGTAAATGACAGTACGTGCCACAGTCGGACGTCTAACCGACATCTCGAAAAGGGCTTATAATGAAAGTAAATAACAAGGATGCCACAGTCGGACGTCTGAGCGACATCACATAAAGGGCTTATATCCAAAAGTAAATAACAAGAATGCCACAGTCGGACGTCTGAGCGACATCTCATAAAGGGCTTATATCAAAAGTAAATAACAAGAATGCCACAGTCGGACGTCTGAGCGACATCACATAAAGGGCTTATATTCAAAAGTAAGTAACAAGTTTGCCACAGTCGGACGTCTGAGCGACATCACATAAAGGGCTTATATCCAAAAGTAAATAGCAAGAATGCCACATTCGGACGTCTGAGCGACATCACATAAAGGGCTTATATTTCGTCATTCGAATTTGAGTAGTCCGTGGAGGTAGCACCATCCCACGGAATACTCGGTACATAATCATAAACAGGTTAGTCCATCCACAGGAATAACATTCAGCCGGGTTTACCACTGTCAGTTAACAAGTTTGTTCTTCAGAGACTGATACTGGAACTGACACTGAGACTGACACTGATAGGTCAACCAACGTCCTTGATCGAGGACTTGGTTCCTCGAATGGTTTTGACTCTGCAGAGTTTGTACTCTTAACCCACAGCCAACGGATTTCAGTAGTCACAAAGGACTAGTTCCGTTTACGGTATTTTAGAAGAAAACACATCTAACCAGTACACACCCATTCCACATCCCGCTACCAGGAATCACCCTAGGCAACGTTCAAGAAAAACTCTAAGGCGGGGAGGCCAACACCTCGAATAGCATGGGATCAAATTTATATCGCGCGCTCTAAGGGGTGCCCCCCTCTCGGTCCCAACCGAAAACACCCATGCCCCATGACCAGATGACGGGCTTTAATCCAGGGCCATGGAAACCTCATTCCGGCCCCTCTATTTGGTGTGTACCTGGAAAGAGGTTTGCAACTTACTAACCCACATTCTTTGTAGAAAACATGTGGTAGCACGAAAAAGGGGACGAACGGGAACAAGACTTGATCCACGTCAACATTGGAGTTAAACAGTTGATATAGAACTGGCATGCTTCAACAATACCAGCTTGCAACCTATCATGCCACCACATGATCAGGTTGTCTCACCATCTTATGAACACATCAAGTTTTGAAGCTCACTTGCATCTTGCTTTGCATGGAATATAACATTCAACAAATGCTTATATAAACATGCCATGAGAAAACCACTCAAGCCAACATGAAAAACACTCATCATATCAAAGGTTCAAACATGCTTGCCTGGTTCGGAGTAGTCGGAGTCTAGCTCGGCAAGGTTGGCGGCACCGTCACCTCCTTCGGTATCTACATTATAAAGAAAAATCGGGTACTAATGTAAATACCGTGCGTGCATAAAAATTGTTCCAAATATTTTTCAAATAATTATGATACAAAACTAGACAGAAAAATAGAGATGACAGAAAAAGAATCAACTCAAAATCATCTTTTGTTTAAAAGTTATTGAGGTTTTAGTCCAGGGAATAATCTGTTATAAACAGAAAATTATCCAGGGGCTATTTTAAAAAAAAAAGAAAACGCTTCGGTTGGAATACGCCTTCCAGAGAAGAAAACGCACCCGACCCGAAGGCGCCAACAGAAAACGATTTCGAAGAAGAAGAGGAGAGGCTGACGAGGGGGTCCCTCATGTCAGGTTTGAAATCCCCACCGGCGGCAGAGGCCAACGATGATCGCCGGCGGCGATCGATGGCGAACCAGAGGAGGGCAAGGATATGGTTGCACTCACGGGTTAGTTCCGCGTCTGTGGGTGGTGGAAGTAGGCGTCGGGGAGCACCACGTCGACGGCGGCTTCCACTCCGGCAGACGACGGTTCGGGCGAGCTCGGATTCGTCGGAGGAGAGCTGCCAACACCAAATTGAAGCTCGGGTTAGAAGAGGTGGTGGACTAGGAGGTTGCTGGCAAAGTTTGGGAAGCGGGGGCGCACTCACCAGAGAGGATTTTGCCGGAGCCCGAAGCGGATCGGGGCGGCCGGAGCTGGGGAAGAAGACCCTCCCGAAGCCCTCTGATGAGTTTGGCGTGGTTCTGAGGAGAGGTGGAGAGGTGCTGGGTCGATCTGTGGCTCGGGGCCTCTATTTATAGCCGGCCCGAGGCGGTTGCCGAAAACGGGATAACTCCGGCGAGCGATTACGGCGAGGCAGGGGTTGGACGGAAGGATTAGGTGACTGGGTGTCTTCGGATTGGTCCACTGGCACCATTCAAATGTTAAACCTGGTTGGATTTGGCCTGCTCCCGTGGTCTCGGCGGGACGGAGCTCACGGGCTCGTCGGCGGCAGAGAGCGCGCTCTGCGCTTCTCAGGCCACGGCGACAGTTCTGCAGTGTGCTCAGAGCAGGAGGTGAACACGCGTAGGCCACCAGTGGCTCGGGCGGTGCGGAGGACGGCGTTCTGCAACGCTGGCTTCTGCCAGCCGCCACGGGAGGTACTGCCACTGTGGAAGGCGCCGGCGTTGACGCGACAAGTCGCTACCGACGCTCACAACCGGCCAAGCAAATATGCGGCACACTGTATAAGAAGGGGGAACAGGGAGCAAGGCGCCAACGCGTGCACAGGCGAGATCGACGACGAGCTCTGACGAAAACGACATTGAACCCTCTGAACTTTCTGAATTTTGACATGAACAGTGCACGCCAGCTGTTCGACGAAATGTTTGACGCACGTGGAAAAATTTTCTTGAGCTGAAACTTGGAGGGGTGGTCTCTTGAGGCATCCAGAGACTCCCTAAATTTTCTTAGAATTTTTGGAAAGGGAAAAGAATGAATTTCACCAAAAATGGCAAATCTTGTCCAAACTTGCAGCAAGCAAATTTTGAAAAATTTGAACTGTGGACCAGCAGCTCTTGATGGATCTAGGTTGAGGGCACTAAGGAGTAGCTAGGGTAATTTATTTGGAACCAAATCTCAAAGAAATCTAATACTTCCTTTGTAAACTTGAGGGGTCCAAAATAAATTACAAAAAAAGGTTTGAGGATAAAATCAATAGAAATAAAATCTAAAAGAGGTTGAAACTTGCTGGAATTGGATGCTTGGCTTGACACAAAGTAGGGAGGAGGGTTTTGGAAGAAAGTTTTCTACATAGGTCATGGCAAGAGAGTATTTTTTTGAATAGGGAAGTAGAAATCCAAAAATTATAGGAATTCTTTTTAATAAAAGAACTAGTAAAACAATCCCAGAGTATTTGTGTTGAACCAACACATGTTGAAAACCCTCAAGACCAAAATCAAGATTGGGAAGAACTCATAAAATATTTGTCATAAAAGATTTGAGAATGAGAGTCCCTTAGAAAATTGAAATAACCTCCTTCCAATCAAATAAAGAATTTGATAAAAATCAAGACCAAAATTTTGGGGTGTTACATCCTCATAGGTGCCTTAAGGTGTGGTGACATGTCTGAAGCAGCAACACGCGGCTCCGGGGTGTGGCCCCCCTCACGGACGGCACCTGGAGGGGTGAAAAGGCCGTGTCGGGTCTACACGGAGGGGATCTTGCTGTCGGTTTGGCCCGGACATTGCTCCCAAGTGTTCCTATGGGCTGACCGATCACAACCGATAGGAGAGGTCCACTGGACAAAGCCCGTTCGGTGAAAGTCAAAGGTTTAGATCTCGTGGTCAACCGCTCCAGGGTTAGGCGGGACGGAGGCCTTGGGGGTAGCAATGACATCGGAGCGTCGCACCGGTCCCTCATACATGCCTTAAGGTCTGCTGGCATGTCTGAAGAGGCAGCACGCGGCTCCGGGGTCTGGCCCCCATCCCGGACGACGCCGCCGCCGGCACCTGGAGGGGGGAAACTGCCGCGTCGGGTCTACACGGAGGGGATCTTGCTGTCGGTTTGCCCCGGACGTTCCTCCCAACTGTTCCTATTGTCTGACCGATCACAACCGGGTGGATAGGTCCACTGGTCAAAGCCCATCCGGGGAAAGTAAAAGGGTTATATCTCTTTGTCAACCGCTCCAGGGTTAGGCGGGACGGGGGCCTTGGGGGGTAGCAATGCCACCAGAGCATCGCACCGGGTTCTCATACATGTCTTAAGGTGTGGTGGCATGTCTGAAGAGGCAGCACGCGGCTCCTTGGTGTGTCCTCCCTCACGGACGGCGCCGCCGCCGGCACCTGGAGGGGGGAAACGGCCGCATAGGTTCTACACGGAAGGGATCTTGGTGTCGGTTTGGCCCGGACGTTGCTCCCAAGTGTTCTTATGGCCTGACCGATCACAACTAGGTGGAGAGGTCAACAGGTCAAAGCCCGTCTGGCGGAAGTCAAAGGGTTAGATCTCGTCGTCAGCTGCTCTAGGGTTAGGCGGGACGAGGGCCTTGGGGGGTAGCAATGCCACCGGAGGTCGCAACGGGTATATCATAGCCTTAAGGTGTGGTGGCGTTTTGAAAGGGTAGCACGCGGCTCCGAGGTGTGGCCCCTCTCACAGGATGACGCCGCCGCTGGCACCTGAGGGGGGGAAACGGCGCGTGGGTTTACAAGAAGGCGATTGTGTCGGGTTTGGCCGGACGTTGCTCCCAAGTGTGTTCCTATGGGTGACCGATCACAAAAGGGTGGAGAGGTCACTGGTCAAAGCCCGTCCGGCGAAAGTCAAAGGGTTAGATCTCGTGGTCAACCGCTCCAGGGTTAGGCGGGACGGGGGCCTTGGGGGGTAGCAATGCCACCGAAGCCTCGCACCGGGTCCCTCATGAATGCCTTAAGTTGTGGTGGCATGTCTGAAGAGGTAGCACGCGGCTCCAGGGTGTGGCCCCCCTCTCGGACAGCGCCGCCGCCGGCACCTGGAGGGGGGAAACGACCGTGTCGGGTCTAAACGAAGGGGATCTTGCTGTCAGTTTGGCCCGGACGTTGCTCCCAACTCTTCCTACGGGCTGACCAATCACAACCGGGTGGAGAGGTCCACTGGTCAAAGCCCGTCCGGTGAAAGTCAAAGGGTTAGATCTCATCGTCAACCGCCCCAGGATTAGGCGGGACGGGGGCCTTGGGGGTAGCAATGCCACCGAAGCGTCGCACCGGGTCTTCATAGATGCCTTAAAGTGTGGTGACATGTCTGAAGAGGCAGCACGCGGCTCCGGAGTGTGGCCCCCCTCATGTACGGCACCTGGAGGGGGAAAGGCCGCGTCGGGTCTACACGTAGGGGATCTTGCTATTGGTTTGGCCCGGACATTGCTCCCAAGTGTTCCTATGGCTGACCAATCACAACCGGGTGGAGAGGTCCACTGATAAAGCCCATCCGGCGAAAGTCAAAGGGTTAGATCTCGTGGTCAACCGCTCTAGGGTTAGGCGGGATGGGGGCATTGGGGGGAAGCAATGCCATGGGAGCATCGCACCGGGTCCTCATACATGCCTTAAGGTGTAGTGGCTTGTTTGAAGAGGCAACAAGCGGATCCGGGGTGTGCCCCTCACGGACATCGCCGCCGCCGGCACCTAGAGGGGGGAAACGGCCGCATCGGGTCTACACGGATGGGATCTTGCTATCGGTTTGGCCCGGACATTGCTCCCAAGTGTTCTTATGGGCTGACCGATCACAACTTGGTGGAGAGGTCGACTGGTCAAAGCCCATTCGGCGAAATTCAAAGGGTTAGATCTCGTGGTCATCCGCTCCAGGGTTAGGCGGGACGGGGGCCTTGGGGGGTAGCAATGCCACCGGAGTGTCTCACCGGGCCCTCATACATGCCTTAAGGTGTGGTGGCATGTCTGAAGAGGAAGCACGCGGCTCCGGGGTGTGGCCCCCCACATGGACGGCGCCGCCGGCACCTGGAGGGGGGCAACGGCTTTGTCGGGTCTACTCGGAGGGGATCTTGCTGTCGGTTTGGCCCAGACGTTGCTCCCAAGTGTTCCTATTGTCTGACCGACCACAACCGGGTGGAGAGGTCCACTGGTCAAATCCCGTCAGGGGAAAGTCAAAGGGTTAGATCTCGTGGTCAACCGCTCCAGGGTTAGGCGGGACGGGGGCCTTCGGGGGTAGCAATGCCACCGGAGCGTCGCACCGGGTCCGCATACATGCCTTATGGTGTGGTGGCATGTCTGAAGAGGCAGCACGCGGCTCCGGGGTGTGGCCCCCCTCTCGGACGGCGCCGCCGCCGGCACCTGGAGGGGGGAAACTGCCGCGTCGGGTCTACACGGAGGGGATCTTGCTGTTGGTTTGGCCCGGACGTTCCTCCCAAGTGTTCCTATTGTCTGACCGATCACAACTGGGTGGAGAGGTCCACTAGTCAAAGCCCATTAGGGGAAAGTCAAAGGGTTAGATCTCTGTCAACCGCTCCAGCGTTTGGCGGGACGGGGGCCTTGGGGGGTAGCAATGCCACCGGAGCGTCGCACCGGGTCCTCATACATGTCTTAAGTTATGGTGGCATGTCTGAAGAGGCAGCACACGGCTCCGGGGTGTGGCCCCCCTCACGGACGGCGCCACCGCCGGCACCTGGAGGGGGAAAACGGCCGCGTAGGGTCTAAACGGAGTGGATCTTGCTGTCGGTTTTGCCCGGACGTTGCTCCCAAGTGTTCCTATGGGCTGACCAATCACAACCGGGTGTAGAGGTCCACTGGTCAAATCCCATTCAGTGAAAGTCAAAGGGTTAGATCTCGTGGTCAACCGCTGCAGGGTTAGGCGGGACGGGGGCCTTGGGGGTAGCAATGCCACTGGAGCGTCGCACCGGATCCTCATACATGCCTTAAGGTGTGTTGGCATGTCTGAAGAGGCAGCACGCGGCTCCGGGGTGTGGCCCCCCTGACGGACGACGCCGCCGCCGGCTCCTGGAGGGGGGAAACGGCCGGATAGGGTCTACACGGAAGGGATCTTGCTGTCGGTTTGTCCCGGACGTTGCTCCCAAGTGTTCTTATGAGCTGACCGATCACAATCGGGTGGAGAGGTCGAATGGTCAAAGCCCGTCCAGCGAAATTCAAAGGGTTAGATCTCGTGGTCAACTGCTCCAGGGTTAGGCGGGACGGGGGCCTTGGGGTGTAGCAATGCCACCGGAGTGTCGCACAGGGCCCTCATACATGCCTTAAGGTGTGGTGGCATGTCTGAAGAGGCAGCACGCGGCTCCGGGGTGTGGCCCCCATCATGGACGCCGCCGCCGGCACCTGGAGGGGGGAAACGGCCGCGGCGGGTCATCATGGAGGGGATCTTGTTGTCGGTTTGGTCCAGACGTTGCTCCCAAGTGTTCCTATTGTCTAACCGATCACAACCGGGCGGAGAGGTCCACTGGTTAAAGCACGTCAGGGGAAAGTCAAAGTGTTAGATCTCATGTTCAACCGCTCTAGGGTTAGGCGGGACGGGGGCCTTGGGGGGTAGCAATGCCACCGGAGCGTCGCACCGGGTCCTCATACATGCCTTATGGTGTGGTGGCATGTCTGAATAGGCAGCACACGGCTCCGGGGTGTGGCCCCACTCATGGACGGCGCCGCCGCCGGCACCTGGAGGGGGGGAACGGCCGCGTCGGGTCTACACGGAGGCGATCTTGCTGTCGGTTTGGCCCAGACATTGCTCCCAAGTGTTCCTATGGGCTGACCAATCACAACCGGGTACAGAGATCCACAGGTCAAAGCCTGTCTGGCAAAGGTCAAAGGGTTGGATCTCGTGGTCAACCGCTCCAGGTTAGGCGGCGCGGGGGCCTTGGGGTGTAGCAATGCCACCGGAGCATCGCACCGGGCCCTCATACATGCCTTAAGGTGTGGTGGCCTGTCTGAAGAGGCAGCACGGGGCTCCATGGTGTGGGCCCCCTCACGGACGGCGCCCCCGCCGGCACCTGGAAGGGGGAAACGGCCGCGTCGGGTCTACACGGAGGGGATCTTGCTATCGGATTGGCCCGGACGCTGCTCGCAAGTTTTCCTATGGGTTGATCGATCACAACCGGGTGGAGCGGTCCACTGGTCAAAGCCCGTCCGGCGGAAGTCAAAGGGTTAGATCTCGTGGTCAACTGCTCAAGGGTTAGGCGGGACGGGGGCCTTGGGAGGTAGCAATGCCACCGGAGCATCGCACCGGGTCCTCATAAATGCCTTAAAAGGTGGTGGCAAGTCTGAAGAGGCAGCACGCGGCAGCGGGGTGTGGCCCCGTCACGGACGGCACCGCCGCTGGCACCTAAAGGGGGAAACGACCGCGTCGGGTCTAAACGGAGGGGATCTTGCTTTCAGTTTGGCCCGGACGTTGCTCCCAAGTGTTCCACTGGGCTGACCGATCACAACCAGGTGGAGAGGTCCACTGGTCAAAGCCCGTCCGGTGAAAGTCAAAGGATTAGATCTCGTGGTCAACCGCTCCAGGATGAGGCGGGACGGTGGCCTTGGGGGGTAGCAATGCCACCGGAGCGTCGCACCGGGTCCTCATAGATGCCTTAATGTGTGGTGACATGTCTGAAGAGGCACCACGCGGCTCCGGGGTGTGGCCCCCCTCGCGGACGGCACCTGGAGGGGTGGAAAGGCCGCGACGGGTCTACACGGTGGGGATCTTGCTTTCGGTTTGGCCCGGACATTGCTCCCAAGTGTTCCTACGGGCTGACCGATCACAGCGGGGTGTAGAGGTCCACTGGTCAAAGCCCGTTCGGCGAAAGTCAAAGGGTTAGATCTCATGGTCAATCGCTCCAGGGTTAGGCGGGACGGGGGCCTTGGGGGGTAGCAATGCCATCGGAGCGTCGCACCGGGTCCTCATACATGCCTTAAGGTGTGGTGGCATATTTGAAGAGGCAGCAAGCGGATCCGGGGTGTGGCCCCCTCATGAACGGCGCCGCCGCCGGCACCTGGAGGGGGGAAACGGCCGCATCGGGTCTACACGAAAGAGACCTTGCTGTCGGTTTGGCCCGGACATTGCTGCCATGTGTTCTTATGGGCTGACCGATCACAACTGTGTAGAGAGGTCGACTGGTCAAAGCCCGTCCGGCGATATTCAAAGGGTTAGATCTCGTGGTCAACCGCTCCAGGGTTTGGCGGGATGGTGGCCTTGGGAGGTAGCAATGCCAACGGAGCGTCGCACCGGGCCCTCATACATGCTTTAAGGTGTGGTGGCATGCCTGAAGAGGCACCACGCGGCACCGGTGTGTGGCCCGCCTCACGGACGGCATCGCGGGCACCTGGAGGGGTGCAACGGCCGTGTCGGGTCTACACGGAGGGGATCTTTCTGTCGTTTTGGCCGAGACGTTGCTCCCAAGTGTTCCTATTGTCTGACCGATCACAACCGGGTGGACAGGTCCACTAGTCAAAGCCCGTCAGGGGAAAGTCAAAGGGTTAGATCTCGTGGTCAACCGCTCCAGGGTTAGGCGGGATGGGGGCCTTGGGGGGTAGCAATGCCATTGGAGTGTCGCATCGTGTCCTCATACATGCCTTATGGTGTGGTGGCATGTCTGAATAGGCAGCACACGGCTCCGGGGTGTGGCCCCCCTCACGGATGGCGGCGCCGCCGGCACTTGGAGTGGGAAACGGCTGCGTTGGGTCTACACGCAGTGGATCTTGCTGTCGTTTTGGCCCGGACGTTGCTCCCAAGTGTTCCTATGGGCTGACCGATCACAACCGGGTGGAGAGGTCCACTGGTCAAAGCCCGTCCAGTGAAAGTCAAAGGGTTATATCTCGTGGTCAACCGCTCCAGGGTTAGGCAGGATGGGGGCCTTGGGGGGTAGCAATGTCATCGACGGGCGAGCAGTCTGCACGGGGCTGGATCATAGCCATAGGCCTTAATGCCTACGGCATTGCCTAGTGTCTGTGTTGGATGTTGAAGAGGCAGCACGCGGCTCCGGGGTGTGGCCCCCCTCACGGACGGCGCCGCCGCCGGCACCTGGATGGGGGAAACGGCCGCGTCGGGTCTACACGGAGGGGATCTTGCTGTCGGATTGGCCTGGACGTCGCTCCCAAGTGTTCCTGTGGGCTGACTGATCACAACCTGGTGGAGTGGTCCACTGGTCAAAGCCCGTCCGGCAAAAGTCAAACGGTTAGATCTCGTCGTCAACCGCCCCAGGGTTAGGCGGGATGGGTGCCTTGGGGGTAGCAATGCAACCGGAGCATCGCACCGGGTCCTCATACATGCCTTAAGGTGTGGTGGCATGTCTGAAGAGGCAGCACGTGGCTCCGGGGTGTGGCCCCCCTCACGGACGGCGCCGCCGGCACATGGAGGGGGGAAACGGCCGCGTCGGGTCTACACGGAGGGGATCTTGCTATCGGTTTGGCCCAGACATTGCTCCCAACTGTTCCTATTGTCTGACCAATCATAACCGGGTGGAGAGGTCCACTGGTCAAATCCTGTCAGGGGAAAGTCAAAGGGTTAGATCTCATGGTCAACCTCTCCAGGGTTAGGCGGGACGGGGGCCTTGGGGGGTAGCAATGCCACCGGAGCATCGCACCGGGCCCTCATAAATGCCTTATGGTGTGGTGGCATGTCTGAAGAGGCAGCACGCGGCTTCGGGGTGTGGCCCCCCTCACGGACGGCACCGCCGCCGGCACCTGGAGGGGGGACACAGCCGCGTCAGGTCTACACGAAGGGGATCTTGCTGTCAGATTGGCCTGGACGTTGCTCCCAAGTGTTCCTATGGGCTGACCGAGCACAACCGGGTGGAGAGGTGCACTGGTTAAAGCCCGTCCGGCGAAAGTCAAATGGTTAGATCTTGTGGTCAACCGCTCTAGGGTTAGGCGGGACGGGGGCCTTGGGGGGTAGCAATGCCACCGGAACACCGCACCGGGTCCTCATACATGCCTTAAGGTGTGGTGGCATGTCTGAAGAGGCAGCACGCGGCTCCGGGGTGTGGCCCACCTCACGGACGGTGCCGCCGCCGGCACCTCGAGGGGGAAAACGACCGCGTCGGGTCTAAACGGAGGGAATCTTGTGGTCAACCGCTCCGGCGAAAGTCAAAGGGTTAGATCTCGTGGTCAACCGCTACAGGATTAGGCGGGACGGGGGCCTTGGGGGGTAGCAATGCCACCGGAGCGTCGCACCGGCTCCTCATAGATACCTTAAGGTGTGGTGACATGTCTGATGAGGTAGGACGCGGCTCCGGGGTGTGGCCCCCCTAACGGACGGCACCTGGAGGGGGGAAAAGGCCGCGTCGGGTCTACACGGAGGGGATCTTGCTGTCGGTTTGGCCCGGACATTGCTCCCAAGTGTTCCTATGGGCTGACCGATCACAACCGGGTGGAGAGGTCCATTGGTCAAAGCCCATCCGGTGAAAGTCAAAGGGTTAGATCTCGTGGTCAACCGCTCCAGGGTTAGGCGGGACGAGGGCCTTGGGGGGTAGCAATGCCATCGGAGCGTCGCACCGGGCCCTCATACATGCCTTAAGGTGTGTGGCATGTCTGAAGAGGCAGCACGCGGTGTAACACCCCTGAGTATCAGTCACTCTGATCAACTGCTAATAATGCCAAGTCATATCATTTGCAGTGCTTAGTCATAGTGGTTAATCTAAACAATTCAATTATTTCTCTGAAAATCAACTCAAATTCAAAAGTGCAAATAAATTCGCTCAAACATTATTGGAAAAATGTTCACTAAATAGCAAATAATCCAGAAGCACTTATAAAAATATAACCAATGAAACTTGGATCATTTAAATGGCTCCAACAACATGAAACAGCGCCAAAATAGAATCATACTTTGCCCAAACAAGTTTTCGACGACAGGTAATATTGCACTGTAATATTTGGGCGAAGTCCCACATTTTATAAAAGAGCACAAGTGGCCTAGCTATTTCAAAACAGAAAAGGAATAAAGAAAAATCAAAACAGAAATAGAAAATATAAAACGAGGCACTGTGCACTAGGCCTAAGTGCACAGTGCGCCGATCCGGCCCAGCTGGCCCATCCCCTCCTTCTCTCCCCTGCGTGTCGGCCGCGCCTTGGCCAAGCATGCGCGCGCCGGCGCGGCGTCGACACACCGACGCCACCGACGCCGCGAAGGGATAAGGGCGAGCTCGTCCACTCCCCCCTGGACCTCCCTGTCACTCTCCCCTTTCTCCCCCTCGCTTGGCTCGCTCCTCCCCTTCCCTTTTCCTCCTCCAGATCCGTAGCAGAGCGCCACCGTCGCCGCGCTGCCTCACCGCCGTGGCCAGCAGCCTCCCCGCGTCGCCTGAACGTGCCTAGGAGAGGCGTCGTGGTCGTCCACGTCCACTGGAGAAACTGGAGGGAGCTGAGGAGCACGGCAACGCCTGGGCACGTCATCTTCTTCCTCGGGACGCCGTCGATTTCCTCCGTCTCCGGCGAGCCGCTGCAGCTACTAATCCCCCCAACGGCCTTACGTGCGTGCCGCCAGGTGAGCATGCTCCCCTCCCCGTGCCTCTAGGACCTCTAAATCTCGCAGTAGATAGCTCGACGTCGAACCCGAGCTCTGGTCGCCGCAGATCGCTTCGCCGCCATGGCCAGAGCCGCTGTCGTGCTCACCTGAGCCCACCAGCGAGCACCTGGTGCTTCCAGGAGCACGTAGTGCACGCGCGCGCGCTTCCTAGTGCTCCGCAGCCCCGGTTCCATTGAAGCCCGAACTCCGGCGCCGCTGTTTCTCGATGCCGGCGACGATTTCGATAGATTCCGGCGAAACCACCACCACCACTAGACGCGGCTCACTTGGCTCGTTCGAACGCACCCCCGCGTGCGCTAAATGGTGGCCTGTAGACGAAATCCGACGAGGCCCGAGGCCTCCACCGTGTTTTCGTGCACGCCGGCGTCCAGTCGCCGGCCAGCCGACGTGGCCAGGCGTGGGGTCCACCCTGGGACACTGCCAGTAGGCCCGGTGGGTCCCGTTGACCCCGTTAACTCGGCTCAACGTGCTGACTGGGCCGAGCCCAGCCACTGACATGTGGGTCCCCCTCTGCTAATTAATCTAATAGATGATTAAATAAATAAAAAGTAATTTGTTAGACTAATGTCTCACTGACATATGGGGCCCACCCCCTAATTAACCCTGTTACTTAGATTAACTCTCTGTTAGTCTTAACAGAGGCTGACATGTGGGTCCCACTGGACCCACATGTCAGGTTTGACTCTGGTCAGCCGCTGTTGACTGCTGACATCATCACCTAGTCATGCTGATGTCATAAATCCTTTCTGTTAATAAAAATAATTCCAGAAAATCATTTAAACTTTGAAAATTAATAACTTTTAAACCGTAGCTCAGATCGAAAAACTTAAAACATGAAAGTTGCTCAGAACGACGAGACGAATCTGATCGTGTTGTCTGTTTCAATGCCGGAACCCCCTACGTAGGTGAAACTGCAACTTCGAGGCCGTATCCGGTAGTTGAATAGTGCATAATCACCGGTAAATAAATCCCACCTTAATCCTATAATAACTAAAATGACCTAGATGCATCTTTAGGCAACCCTGCACTGCATCCTAGTCATGGCATGCTGTAATTCTTTGTTTGTTGTGCATTTATATGTTTCTTCCCCCTCTTCTCTCTCGATAGACCCCAATGTCGATGTAGCTCCCGAGGCAGACGCAGCTCCGGAGTACGACTACGTCCCCGATGACACAGTTGCCGATCTTACCCTTGCCGCCGAGCAAACAGGCAAGCACCCCCTTTTTGAGCATTCTGATATCGCCCACTCTCTTCTCTCTTATGCTTGCATTAGAAGTTACTGCTGCTGTTGTTGTCCTATATCTGCTGCATAGCCTGTTTTATTGTAACCTGTTATTGTTACCTACCTGCTTATCCTAAACTGTTTAGTATAGGTTGGGTAGAGACCATCAGAGACCCCCCACTTATCCCGACTGCCCCGCTGGATGATCAGAAGACCCGAGCAACAAGATCGAAGACCAGGCCCCGACACCGCATGACACTTCCCTTACTTGCTCGACTCTACTGAGTTACTATCAAGTGCTGAGGGTGATACCTCGTCAGCACTTCTGATGATAACCTTGTAGGTTAGTTAATCGGTCGTGGTCAGTGAGGGTGATTCCTCCTACACCACCCCCGAAACCGACACTGTCGTGCAACTCCTCAAGAGCGGACCTCGAGGGTGATTCCTCTTAAGTTCACCTTGATGGTTATGTCAGGTGGGGATCCAACGAGGGTGATGCCTCGGATTCCTTCTTGATGCGGTAGCCACACGGATGACTTACATTACTGATATTACTGTTCATACTGGATAAAGACGGGTCGGCCCTGAGGGGTACCCGCGCGAGCTTAATAGCGAGTGATGTGGAGTCGGGTGGACCTGGATGGTGCCCGAGGGTTGAACACGAGGCGTGGCCGGGCATTCCTCGCCCTTGCCGCATGACCTCGAGACGGGGCGATGAGGTCACATCTTTCGTGAGTCTCTGCTTGTTACCGCACTGCCAACACTCTAACGATTTGGATATTTGATCCGAGGGGCCTCTGGCCTGATAGCACTAACCATCACGTGGGCATAGTATGGGCGTTCTACGTCGTATACTTTAGCCGAAGCTTAATAGACGTCAGCAACTGAGCGGCACACACTGGGTTGGACTGGTAACACAACCGCGCTTGTATTAAGGGGTTGCTCGGTCTGCTCACCGGCGGTGTACGCAATGTGCAGGAGCGTCCGGGGCGATGGCCCAAGACCCCTGGGGGCATAGGTTAGTCCGATGTGCTGACCTCTCTGTTAAGTATTTGGTCGGGTTGCGGCGTATCGTTTGGCCGAGGCCGGGCATGATCCAGAAAAGTGTGTCCGACCGGAGTTAATCGAGCGTGGTGGGTAAGTTGGTGCACCCCTGCAGGGAAGAAACAATCTATCGATAGCCTGTCCTACGGTAACGGACACTCGGAGTTCTATTCCGATCGGTACAACTAGAACTTGATATGATAAATGGATAGTATGGCTTTGAGATTGCTTTCTCGCAGGGAGTCGAGAAAGGATCTCTAGGCGAGGTTGATAACACTACTACTACTTTACTTTATGCTAATCTGCACTCTTCTAATGCTGCAAGACTGCTGAAGATGATGAAGATGCTAGTCTTCGATAGGACTAGGCTTTCCCCTCTATTCTGGCATTTATAAAGCCCAGTCCACATAAATAGCCTCCCTTTGATAATGTTGCATTTGTAGTGTGATCCATGCTTGCTGAGTACTTCGGATGAGTACTCACATTTGCTTTACTTTCTTTTTCCTCCCATATCCATTTGTCGCCGCAAGATGACGGAGCCCCTGAGATAGCTGTCCCAGTCGACGACTACGGCTACTACTACTACCCTCCCGGCACCTGGAGGGGGAAACAGCCGCGTCGGGTCTAAACGGAGGGGATCTTGCTGTCGGTTTGGCCCGGACGTTACTCCCAAGTGTTCCTACGGGCTGACCGATCACAACTGGGTGGAGAGGTCCACAGGTCAAAGCCCGTCTGGCGAAAGTCAAAGGGTTAGATCTCATGGTCAACTGCTCCAGGGTTAGGCGGGATGTGGGCCTTGGGGGTAGCAATGCCACTAGAGCGTCGCACCGGGTCCTCATACATGCCTTAAGGTGTGGTGGCAAGTTTGAAGAGGCAGCACGCGGCTCCGGGGTGTGGCCCCCCTCAAAGACGGCACCTGGAGGGGGGAAACGACCGCGTCGGGTCTACAAGAAGGGGATCTTGCTGTTGGTTTGGCCCGGACATTGCTCCCAAGTGTTCCTATGGGCTGACCGATCACAACCGGGTGGAGAGGTCCATTGGTCAAAGCCCGTCCGGCGAAATTCAAAGGGTTAGATCTCATGGTCAACCGCTGCAGGGTTAGGCGGGACGGGGGCCTTGGCGGGTAGCAATGCCACCGGAGCATTGCACCAGGTCCTCATACAAGCCTTAAGGTGTGGTGGCATGTGTGAAGAGGAAACACGCGGCTCCGGGGTGTGGCCCCATCAAGGACGGCACCACCACCGGCACCTAGAGGGGGAAAACAGCCACGTTGGGTCTACAAGGAGGGGATCTTGCTGTCGGTTTGGCCCGGACATTGCTCCAAAGTGTTCCTATGGGCTGATCGATCACAACCGGGTAGAGAGGTCCACTGGTAAAAGCCCGTCTGGCAAAAGTCAAAGGGTTAGATCTGGTGGACAACCGCTCCAGGGTTAGGCGGGACGGGGGGCTTGGGTTTACCAATGCTACCCGAGCATCGCACCGGGTCCTCATACATGCCTTAAGGTGTGGTGGCATGTTTGAAGAGGCAGGACGCGGCTCCGGGTTGTGGCCTCCCTCACGGTCGGCGCCGCCGCCGGCACCTGGATGGGGGAAACAGCCGCGTCGGGTCTACACGGAGGGGATCTTGCTGTCGGTTTGGCCCGGACATTGCTCCCAAGTGTTCCTATGGGCTGACCGATCACAACAGGGTGGAGAGGTCCACTAGTCAAAGCGCGTCCGGTGAAAGTCAAAGGGTTAGATCTCGTGGTCAACCGCTCCAGGGTTAGGCGGGACGGGGGCCTTGGGTGTACCAATGCCACCGGAGCATCGCACTGGGTCCTCATAGATGCCTTAAGGTGTGGTGGCATGTTTGAAGAGGCAGCAAGCGGCTCCGGGGTGTGGCCCCCTCACGGACAGCGCCGCCGCCGGCACCTGAGGGGGGAAACGACCGCATCGGGTCTACATGGAAGGGATCTTGTAGTCGGTTAGGCACGGACGTTGCTCCCAAGTGTTCTTATGGGCTGACCGATCACAACCGGGTGGAGAGGTCGACTGGTCAAAGCCCGTCCGGCGAAATTCAAAGGGTTAGATCTCGTGGTCAACCGCTCCAGGGTTAGGCGGGACGGGTGCCTTAGGGGGTAGCAATGCCACCGGAGGGTCGCACCGGGCCCTCATACATGCCTTAAGGTATGGTGGCATGTCTGAAGAGGCAGCACGTGGCTCCGGGGTGTGGCCCCCCTCACGGACGGCGCCGCCGGCACGTGGTTGGGGGAAATGGCCGCGTCGGGTCTACACGGAGGGGATCTTACTATCGGTTTGGCCCAGACGTTGCTCCCAAGTGTTCCTATTGTCTGACCGATCACAACCGGGTGGAGAGGTCCACTGGTCAAAGCCCATCAGGTGAAAGTCACATGGTTAGATCTCATGGTCAACCGCTCCAGAGTTAGGCGGGACTGGGGCCTTGGGGGTAGCAATGCCACCAGAGCGTCGCACCGGGTCATCATACATGCCTTATGGTGTGGTGGCATGTCTGAATAGGAAGCACGCGGCTCCGGGGTGTGGCCCCCCTCACGGATGACGTCGCCGCCGGCACATGGAGGGGGGAAACGACCGCGTCGGGTCTACACGGAGGGGATCTTGCTGTCAGTTTGGCCCGGACGTTGCTCCGAAGTGTTCCTATGGGCTGACCGATCACAAGCGGGTGGAGAGGTCCACTGGTCAAAGCCCATCCGACGAAAATCAAAGGGTTAGATCTCGTGGTCAACCGCTCAATGGTTAGGCGGGACGGGTGCCTTGGGGGGTAGCAATGCCACCGGAGCATCGCACTGGGCCCTCATACATGCCTTAAGGTGTGGTCGCATGTCTGACGAGGCAACACGCGGCTCCCGGGTGTGGCCCCCCTCACGGACAACGCCGCCGCCGGCACATGGAGGAGGAAAACGGCCGCGTCAGTTCTACACGGAGGTGGTCTTGCTGTCGGTTTTGCCTGGACGTTGCTCCAAAGTGTTCCTATGGGCTGACCGGTCGCAACCGGGTGGAGAGGTCCACTGATCAAAGCACGTCCGGCGAAAGTGAAAGGGTTGGATCTCGTGGTCAACCGCTCCAGGGTTAGGCGGGACGGGGGCCTTGGGGGGTTGCAATGCCACTGGAGCGTCGCACCGAGCCCTCATAGATGCCTTAAGGTGTGGTGGCATGTGTGAAGAGGCAGCACGCGGCTTCGGGGTGTGGCCCCCCTCACGGATGGCGCCACTGCCGGCACCTGGTGGGGAAAAACATCCGCGTCGGGTCTACATGGAGGGAGTCTTGCTATCGGTTTGGCCTGGACATTGCTCCCAAGTATTCCTATGGGCTGACCAATCGCAACCGGGTGGAGAGGTCCATTGATCGAAGCACGTCCGGCGAAAGTGAAAGGGTTAGAACTCGTGGTCTACCGCTCCAGGGTTAGGCGGGACGGGGCCTTGGGGTGTAGCAATGCCACCGGAGCATCACACCGGGTCCTCTTAGATGCCTTAAGGTGTGGTGGCATGTCTGAAGAGGCAGCACGCGGCTCCGGGGTGTGGCCCCCCCTCACGGAGAGCACCTGGAGGGGGGAAACGGCCGCGTCGGGTCTACAAGGAGGGGATCTTGCTGTCGGTTTGGCCCGGACATTGCTCCAAATTGTACCTATGGGCTGACCGATCACAACCGGGTGGAGAGGCCCACTAGTCAAAGCCCGTCCGGCGAAAGTCAAAGGGTCAGATCTCATGGTCAACCGCTCCAGGGTAAGGTGGGACGGGGGCTTGGGGGTAACAATGCCACCGGAGCGTCGCACCGGGTCCTCATAGATGCCTTAAGGTGTGGTGCCATGTCTGAAGAGGTAGCTCGCGGCTCCGGGGTGTGGCCCCCCTCACGGACGGCGCCGCCGCTGGCACCTGGAGGGGGAAACGGCCGCGTCGGGTCTACACGGAGGGGATCTTGCTGTCGGTTTGGCCCGGATGTTGCTCCCAAGTGTTCCTATAGGCTGACCGAAAACAACCGGGTGGAGAGGTCCACTGGTCAAAGCCCGTCTGGAGAAAGTCAAAGGGTTAGATCTCGTGGTCAACCGCTCAAGGGATAGGCGGGACGAGGGCCTTGGGCGGTAGCAGTGCCACCGGAGCGTCGCACCGGGCCCTCATACATGCCTTAAGGTGTGGTGGCATGTCCGAAGAGGCAGCACGCGGCTCCGGGGTGTGGCCCACCTCACGGACGGCGTCGTCGCCGGCACCTGGAGAGGGGAAACGACCGTGTCTGGTCTACGCGGAGGGGATCTTGTTGTCGGTTTGGCCCGAACGTTGCTCCCAAGTGTTCCTATGGGCTGACCGATCACAGCCGAGTGGAGAGGTCCACTTGTCAAAGCCTGTCCGGCGAAATTCAAAGGGTTAGATCTCGTGGTCAACCGCTCCAGGGTTAGGCGGGACGGGGGCCTTGGGGGGTAGCAATGCCATCAGAGCATCGCTCCAGGTCCTCATACATGCCTTAAGGTGTGGTGGCATGTCTGAAGAGGCAGCACGCGGCTCCGGGGTGTGGCACCCCTCATGAACAGCGCCGCCGTCGGCACCTGGAGGGGGGAAACGGCCGCGTCGGGTCTAAACGGAGGGGATCTTGCTGTCAGTTTGTCCTGGACGTTGCTCCCAAGTGTTACTATGGGCTGACCAATCACAACCAGGTGGAGAGGTCCACTGGTCAAAGCCGGTCCGGTGAAAGTCAAAGGGTTGACCAAGTGGTCAACCGCTCCAGGGTTAGGTGGGACGGCGGCCTTGGGCGTAGCAATGCAACCGGAGCGTCGCACCGGGTCCTCATACATACCTTAATGTGTGGTGGCATGTTTAAAGAGGCAGCACGCGGCTCCGGGGTGTGGCCTCCCTCACGGACGGCGCCGCCGCTGGCACCTGGTTGGGGGAAACGGCCGCGTCGGTTCTACACGGACGGGATCTTGCTGTCGGTTTGGCCCGGACATTACTCCCAAGTGTTCCTATGGCCTGACCGATCACAACAGGGTGGAGAGGTCCACTGGTCAAAGCCCGTCTGGTGAAAGTCAAAGGGTTAGATCTCGTGGTCAACCGCTCCAGGGTTAGGCGGGACGGGGGCCTTGGGTGTACCAATGCCACCAGAGCGTCGCACCGGGTCCTCATAGATGCCATAATGTGTGGTGGCATGGTTGGAGAGGCAGTAAGCGTCTCCGGGGTGTGGCCCCCCTCACGAACGGCGCCGCCGCCGGCACCTGGAGGGGGGAAACGGCCGCATCGGGTCTACACGGAAGGGATCTTGCAGTCGGATAGGCCTGGACGTTGCTCCCAAATGTTCTTATGGGCTGACCGATCACAACCGGGTGGAGAGGTCGACTGGTCAAAGCCCGTGCGGCGAAATTCGAAGGGTTAGATCTCGCGGTCAACCACTCCACGGTTAGGCGGGACGGGTGCCTTGGGGGGTAGCAATGCCACCGGAGGGTCGCACCGGGCCCTCATACATGCCTTAAGGTGTGGTGGCATGTCTGAAGAGGAAGCACGCGGCTCCGGGGTGTGGCCCCCCTCACGGACGGCGCCGCCGGCACCTGGAGGTGGGAAATGGCCGTGTCGGGTCTACACAGAGGGGATCTTGCTGTCGGTTTGGCCCAGACGTTGCTCCCAAGTGTTCCTATTGTCTGACCGATCACAACTGGGTGGAGAGGTCCACTGGTCAAAGCCCGTCCGGTGAAATTCAAAGGGTTAGATCTCGTGGTCAACCTCTCCCGGGTTAGGCGGGACGGGTGCCTTGGGGGTAGCAATGCCAAGGGAGCATCGCACCGGGTCCTCATACATGCCTTATGGTGTGGTGGTATGTCTGAATAGGCAGCACGCGGCTCCGGGGTGTGGCCCCCCTCATGGACGATGCCGTCGCCGGCACCTGGAGGGGGGAAATGGCCGCGTCGGGTCTACACGGAGGGCATCTTGTAGCCTGTTTGGCCCGGACATTGCTCCGAAGTGTTCCAATGGGCTGACCGATCACAACCAGGTGGAGAGGTCCACTTGTCAAAGCCCGTCCAGTGAAAGTCAAAGGGTTAGATCACCTGGTCAACCGCTCCAGGGTAAGGCGGGACAGGGGCCTTGGGGGGTAGCAATGCCGCCGGAGCGTTGCACCGTTCCCTCATACATGCCTTGAGGTGTGGTGGCATGTCTGAAGAGGCAACTCGCGGCTCCCGGGTGTGGCCCCCCTCATGGACAGTGCCGCCGCTGGCACCTGGAGGGGGAAAATGGCCGCGTCGGGTCTACGCGGAGGGGGTCTTGCTGTCGGTTTGGCCTGGATGTTGTTCCCAAGTGTTCCTATGGGCTGACCGGTCGCAACCGGGTGGAGAGGTCCACTGATCAAAGCACGTCCGGCGAAAGTGAAGGGGGGAAACGGCCACGTCGGGTATACACGTAGGGGATCTTGTTGTCGGTTTGGCCCGGACTTTCCTCCCAAGTGTTCCTATTTTCTGACCGATCACAACCGGGTGGATAGGTCCACTAGTCAAAGCCCGTCCGGGAAAAGTCAAAGGGTTAGATCTCTTTGTCAACCGCTCCAGGGATAGGCGGGACGGGGGCCTTTGGGGGTAGCAATGCCACCGAAGCATCGCACCGGGTCCTCATACATGTCTTAAGGTGTGGTGGCATATCTGAAGAGGCAGCACGCGGCTCCGGGGTGTGGCCACCATCACGGACGGCGCCGCCACCGGCACCTGGAGGGGGGAAAAGGACCCAAGGCCCCGTCCCACCCTAACCCTAGCTGGTTGAAACGAGATCTAACCCTTTGACTTTCGCCGGACGGGCTTTGCCAGTGGACCTCTCCACCCTGTTGTGATCGGTCAGCCCATAGGAACACTTGGGAGTAATGTCCGGGCCAAACCAACAGCAAGATCCCCTCCGTGTAGAACCGACGCGGCCGTTTCCCCCAACCAGGTGCCAGCCGCGGCGCCGTCCGTGAGGGAGGCCACTCCCCGGAGCCGCGTGCTGCCACTTCAAACATGCCACCACACATTAAGGCAAGTATGAGGACCTGGTGCGACGTTCCGGTTGCATTGCTACGCCCAAGGCCGCCGTCCCGCCTAACCCTGGAGCGGTTGACCACTTGGTCAACCCTTTGACTTTCGCCGGACCGGCTTTGACCAGTGGACCTCTCCACCTGGTTGTGATTGGTCAGCCCATAGAAACACTTGGGAGCAACGTCCGGGCCAAACTGACAGCAAGATCCCCTCTGTTTAGACCCGACGTGGCCGTTTCCCCCCTCCAGGTGCCGACGGCGGCGCCGTTCATGAGGGGGGCCACACCCCGGAGCCGCGTGCTGCCTCTTCAGACATGCCACCACACCTTAAGGCATGTATGAGGACCTGGTGCGATGCTCTGATGGCATTGCTACCGCCCAAGGCCCCCGTCCCGTCTAACCCTGGAGCGGTTAACCACGAGATCTAACCCTTTGAATATCGCCGGACAGGCTTTGACAAGTGGACCTCTCCACTCTGCTGTGATCGGTCAGCCCATAAGAACACTTGGGAGCAATGTTCGGGCCAAACCGACAACAAGATCCCCTTCGCGTAGACCAGACACGGTCGTTTCCCCTCTCCAGGTGCCGGCGACGACGCCGTCCGTGAGGTGGGCCACACCCCGGAGCCGCGTGCTGCCTCTTCAGACATGCCACCAACTACTAATTAAGGCATATGATATCCCGAGCGAGGTCCTTGCATGCTGACCCGGGGATGGGCCCAAGGCCTCGTCCCGCCATCCCTGGAGCGGTTGACCACGATATCTAACCCTTCTGACTTTCCCAGACGGCGCTTTGACCAGTGGACTCTCCACCCGGTTGTTTTGTCGGTCAGCCTATAGGAACAATTGGGAGCACTCCGGGCCAAACCGACGCAAGATCCCCTCCGTGTAGACCCGACGGCGGCCGTTTCCCCTCCCCCACCGTCGCAGCTCGGGCCCCGTCTTATGTTGGCGCCCACCCCTGAGCACGCTAGTACTCTTTCAGACATTGCACCAACCTATACCTTAAGGCATCTATGAGGAAGCCGCCCGGCTGCGACCGCTCCGTGGCAAATTTTACCCCCAAGCCCCAAGTCACCCGCCACCTAACCCTTGGCGGCGGGTGACCATGAATCTGAACCTCTTGGAGCTTTCGCCGGACGGGGTTGACTGAGTGGACCTCTCCACCGGTTGTGATTTCGGTCAGCCCATATGCAATTGTGGGAGTCTGTCCGGGCCAAACCGACGCAAGTCCCCTCCTTGTAGATCCCGCGCGGCCGTTTCCCCTCCAGTGCCGGCGATGGCCGTCTTGCAACTGCCCACCCCCTTCACCCTTCCTTCTCTTCAGACATGCCTCCACACCTTAAGGCATGTATGAGGGCCCGGTGCGATGCTCCGGTGGAATTGATACCCCCCAAGGCCCCGGTCCCGCCAAACCCTGGAGCGGTTGACCACAAGATCTAACCCTTTGACTTTCACCGGACGGGCTTTGACCAGTGGATCTCTCCAACCGGTTGTGATTGGTCAGCTCATAGGAACACTTCGGAGCAACGTCCGGGCCAAACAGACAACAAGATGCCCTCCGTGTAGACCCGACGCGGTCGTTTCCCCCCCCCTCAGGTGCGGCGCGGCGTCGTCCGTTGGGGGGCCACACCCGGAGCCGTGTGCTGCCTATTCAGAACATGCCACCCACAACTAAGCGCAGTATGAGGGCCGGGTGCGATGCTCCGTGGCACTGCTATAACCCTCCCAGGCAACCCGTGCCGCCTAAACCTCGGACGTCGGTTGACCACGACCCGCATCTGCACCCTTTGGAATTCGCCAGACGGGCTGTGGACCAGCTGGACCTCTCCACCCTAAGGCATCTATGAGGACCCGTTGCGGACGCTCTGGTGGCATTGGTACAAACCCAAGGCCCCGCTCCCGCCTAAACCCGTGGAGTCGGTTGACCACGAGATCTAACCCTGGTTATTTCACTTACCGGCGTGGACCTTGTGACCAGTGGACCTCTCCCCGGTTGTGATCGGTCAGCCATAGGAACACTTGGGAGTAATGTTCCGGCAAACCGACAGCAAGATCCCCTCCGTTTAGAACCGACGCGGCCGTTTCCCCCAACAAGGTGAACAGCGGGGCGCCGTTCCTTTAGGGAGCAGCCCACACCCCGGATCCGCCGCGTGAGCCTCTTCAAAACTGCCACCACACTTAAGGCATCGTATGAGGACCCGCGGGCGACGCTCCGGTTGCACCTTGTCTACGCCCAAAGCCGCCGTCCCGCCGCAACCCTTGGAGCAGGTTGACCACTTGGTCCAAACCTTTCGAATTTCCGCCGGACGGCTTTGACCAGGGGACCTCTCCACCCTGTTGTGATCGGTTAGCCCATAGGACACAACTGGGAGCAATGTCCGGGCACAACCCGACAGCAAGATCCCCTCCGTGGTAGACCCGACGGCCGTTCCACCCCAACCAGGGCCAACCGGCGGCGCCGTCCGTGAGGGAGGCCACACCCGGAGGCGCGTTGCTGAACTCTTCAACATGCCACCACACCTTAAGGGCATTATGAGGGGCCCGGTGCGACGCTCCGGTTGGCATTGCTACCCACCCCACGGCCACCACCCGCCAAACCTGGAGCGGTTGACCACTAGATCTCTAAAAACCCTTGACTTTCGCGGACGGGCTTTGCGAGGTGGACCTCTCAACCGGTTGTGATCGGTCACGCCATAGGAACACTTGGGGCAACGTCCGGTGCACAAGCAAACAGACAGCAAATTCCCTCGCTGTTAGGACCCCGCGCGGCCGATTCCCCTCCAGTGCCAGCGGCGGCGCCGTCCGTGAGGGGGGGGCCCACACACACGGAGACCGCGAGCTACCTCTTCAGACATGCCACCCACACTTAAGGATCTATGTAGGACCCGGTGCTGCAACCTCGGTGGCATTGGTACCCCCCCCCCATGCACCCCATTCCGCCCCACCCCCATTCCCACCTAACGCCTGGAGGGGTTGACATGATGATCTGAACCACTGTGACTTTCGCCGGAGCGGGCCTTGACAGGACATCTCCACCCGTTTGTGATCGGTCACCCATACGAACACTTTGGAGCAATGTCCCGGGCCAAACCGACAGCAAGATCCCTCCTTGTAAAATATCCTACGCACCGGCCGTTTCCCCCTCCCGGTGCCGGCGGTTTGACACCCGTCCTGAGCGTGGGCAAACCCGGAGCCCACGTGCTGCCATCTTCAGACATGCAACACACACCTTAAGTGTCAGGTATGAGGGCCCGGTGCGATGCTTCGGTGAATTGATACGCCCCAAAGCCCCCCATCCTGCCAAACCGTGGAGCGGTTTTGACACACGAGACTAACCCCTTTGACTTACACACGGACGGGCTTTGAACCAGTGGATCTCTCCACACTGGTTGTGATTCGGTCAGCGCATAGGGAAAACATATCGAGCAACGTCCGGCCAAACAGACAACAAAGATGCCCTCCCAGTGTAGACCCAAGCGGGCCGTCAAATACCGTCGATCCCCCCCAGGTCGCGGGGCGGCGAGTCCGTAGGGGGGAAACAAAACAACACCCGAGCACGGGTTGTTATCTTCACTAATCGACAATGAAACCACTACCCATAAGGCATGTATGAGGACCCGGTGGCTTGACTCTGGTGAAGCTGCTACCCCCACAGGCAACCAGTCACGCCTAACACTGGAGGGTGTTGCCACGAGTCTAACCCTGTGATTAGCAGGTCCAACCCCTCCAACCACACCCCCCCACCATCCTCCCTCCCACCCCCCCTGCCCTCGATAGACCTGCTATAGACCAGTTGAGCTCTCCACACAGTTGTGGTCGTCAGACAATAGGAACAATTGGGAGCAACGTCGTTGGCCCAAACCGACAGCAAGATCCCCTTCTTGTAGACCCGACACAGGCCTTTTCCCCCCCTCCAGGTGCCCGGTGGCGGGCACAGGTCCGTGAATGGTGGCCACACCCGGAGCCGCGTGCTGCTCTTCAATATGCCACCACACGCTTAAGACACTGTATTAGGACCCGTGCGATCTTCGGTGGCATTCTACACCCACAGGCCCCCGTCCGCATATCCCTGGAGCGGTTGAACAAAGATATCTAACCCTTTGACTTTTCCCGGACGGGCTCTTCTGACTAGTGGAAGACCTATACAACACCCCGTTGTGATCGTCAGAAATAGGCACACTTGGGAGGAAAGTCCGGGCCAAAACCGACCAACACATATCCCCTACGTGTATACCCCGACGTGGCCGTTTCCCCCTTCACTTTCGCCGGACGTGCTGTTGATCAGTGGACCTCTAAAGGCCCAGCGGATTCGGCCGACAGTCCCATAGGAACCCTTGGGAACAACATCCAGCCAAACCGAAGCAAAAGACCCCCCTCCGCGTTAGACCCCGACGCGCCATTTTTCATTTTCCTCCCCTCAGGGGGTGCAGCGCGGCCATGTCCATTGGAGGGGGCCACACCGGGGTAGCCGCGATTTGCCTACTTCAGGACATGCACCACACCTCAAAGGCATGTGATGGGGAACGGTGCAACCTCCGGTTTCGGCATGTGCTACCCCCCCCAGGCCCTTGTCCCGTCCTTACCCTGGGGGCGTTGACCAGGTGATCCTAACCCTTTGACTTCACTGGACGGGCTTTGACAATTGACCTCTCCACCTGGTTGTGACTCGTCAGCCCATTGAACACGTCGGATGCAATGGTCCGTGGCCAAAACAGGCTACAAGATGCCTCCGTGTAGACCCGAAGGCGGATTCCCCCCTCAGGGTGACGGGAGCCATCTCCATGAGGGGGGGCCACCCCGGAGCCGCGTGACTGCCTATTCAGACATACCACCACACCACTTAGCATGTATGAGGACCCGTGCGATGCTCCCTTGGCATTGTACCCCCAAGGCAAACCGTCCCGCCTAACCCGGGAGGAGGTTGTACCACGAGACGCTAACCTCTTGATTTCACCCGGCGGCTTTGAACCAGTGGACCTCTCCCACCCAAGTTGTGATCGGTCGACAATAGGATTACACTGGGAGCAAACGTCTGGGCCAAAAAGGGGTCGACAGCATCAATCCCTCTGTGTAGACCCGACACGCCATTTCTTCCACCTCCAGGTCGGCGCGCCGTCCGTTAGTGGGGCCACACCCCCGAGCCGCGTCTTCCCTGCTTTCCTCCTTCGACATGCCACCCACACCTTAGGCATGTAATGAGGTCCCGGTTGCGAACCCTCCGGTGGCATTGCTACCCCCCCAAGACCCGTCACGCCTAAACCGTGGAGGTGGTTGCACCGCGAGATCTAACCCTTTCGAATTTCGCCGCACGGGCTTTGACCACAGTCGACCTCTCCACACGGTTGTGATCGGTCCAGCCCATAAGAATTTGGGAGCAACGTCCAGGCGATCCGCTGCCAAGATCCCTTCCGTTTAACCCGATGCGGCCTTTTCCCCCCTCCAGGTTGCCGGGGGGCGGCGGCCGTTGTGAGGGGTGGCCACACCCCGTGCTACTCTTACTCACCTCTCTTACTTCGCTCTCCCAACCATTCCACCCGAACACCTTATGGCATCTATGAAGGACCCGGTGGAGCTCTGGTGGCATTGGGACCGATGCTCTCCGGTGGCATTGCATCCCCAAGGCACCCCGTCCAGCCTAACGCCGCAGCGGTTAGGGCCACGAGATCTAACCCTTTGAATTTCGCCAGAAGGGCTTTGACCAGGGACCTTTCCTCCCAGTGTTGATCGGTCAGACAAAAGGAAACACTTGGGAGCAAGTCTGGGCCAAACCGACAGCAAGATCCCTCCGTTGGAGACCCGCGCGGCCGTTTCCCCCTCCAAGTGCCAGCGGCGGCGCCGTCCGTGAGGGGGGCCACACCCCGGAGCCACGAGCTACCTCTTCAGACATGCCACCACACCTTAAGGATCTATGAGGACCCGGTGCGACGCTCCGGTGGCATTGGTACCCCCAATCCCCCCGTCCCACCTAACCCTGGAGGGGTTGACCATGAGATCTGACCCTTTGACTTTCGCCGGATGGGCTTTGACAAGTGGACCTCTCCACCCGGTTGTGCTCGGTCAGCCCATAGGAACACTTTGGAGCAATGTCCAGGCCAAACCGACAGCAAGATCCCCTCTTTGTAGATCCGACGCGGCCGTTTTCCCCCTCCAGGTGCCGGCGGTGGCACCGACCCTGAAGGGGGCCACACCCCGGAGCCGCGTGCTGCCTCTTAAGACATGCCACCACACCTTAAGGCATGTATGAGGGCTTGGTGCGATGCTCCGGTGGAATTGATACCCCCCAAGGCCCCCGTCTCGCCTAACCCTGGAGCGGTTGACCAGGTGATCTAACCCTTTGATTTTCACCGGCACAGGCTTTGACAGGGACCTGCCCACCTGGTTGTGTGATCGGTCAGCCATTGGAACACTTCGGAGAGTAAGGCGGTTGGGGCAGGGGGCCGGAGTCAGCCGGTAGCGAGGAGCAAGTAGTTGCGTACCAGACTAGTGGTGAACAACACTCACCTCTTTCCCTCACCCTCTCCAAACAGACAACGAGTGCCTCCGTGTGTGACCCGACGCGGCCATTTCCCCCTCCAGGTGCCAGGCGACGGCGTCGTCCATGAGGGGGGCCACACCCCGGAGCCGCGTGCTGCCTATTCAGACATACCACCACACCATAAGGCATGTATGAGGACCCGGTGCGATGCTCCCTTGGCATTGCTACCCCCAAGGCACCTGTCCTGCCTAACAATGGAGCGGTTGACCACGAGATCTAACCCTTTGAATTTCACCGGACGGGCTTTGACCAGTGGACCTCTCCACCCAGTTGTGATCGGTCAGACAATAGGAACACTTGGGAGCAACGTCTGGGCCAAACGACAGCAGATCCCGGTGTAGACCAACGCCCATTTCCCCAACCTCAGGTGCCGGCGGCGCCGTCCCGTGAGGGGGGCCACACCCCAAAAGCCGCGTGCTTCCTCTTCGACATGCCCACCACCTTAAGGCATGGTATGAGGCCCGGTGCGACCCTCCGGTGGCATTGCTACCCCCAAGGCACCCGTTCCCGCCTAACTGGAGTGGTTGACCACGAGATCAACCCGTGAATTTCGCCGGCACGGGTTTTGACCAGTCGACCTCTCCACCCGGTTGTGATCGGTAAGCCATAAGAACATTGGGAGCAACGTCCAGGCCTATCGACTGCAAGATCCCTTCCGTGAGACCCGATGCGGCGTTTACCCCTCCAGGTCGCCCGGAGTGGCGGCGCCTGGTTCATGAGGGGGGCCACACCACGGAGACGCTGCCTGCATCTCCAAAACATGCAACCACACATCTTGGCCGCATCGGGTCTACACGGAGGGCATCTCGTTGTCTATTTGGCCCGGACATTGCTCCGAATTGTTCCAATGGGCTGACCGATCACAACCAGGTGCAGAGGTCCACTTGTCAAAGCCTGTCCGGTGAAAATCAAAGGGTTAGATCACCTGGTCAACCGCTCCAGGGTTAGGCGGGACGGTGGCCTTGGGGGGTAGCAATGCCGCCGGAGCGTTGCACCGTTCCCTCATACAGGCCTTAAGGTGTGGTGGCATGTCTGAAGAGGCAACACGCGGCTCCCGGGTGTGGCCCCCCTCACGGACAGCGCCGCCGCCGGCACCTGGAGGGGGAAAACGGCCGCGTCGGGTCTACACGGAGGGGGTCTTGCTGTCGGTTTGGCCTGGATGTTGTTCCCAAGTGTTCCTATGGGCTGACCGGTCGCAACCGGGTGGAGAGGTCCACTGATCAAAGCACGTCCGGTGAAAGTGAAGGGGGGAAACGGCCGCGTCGGGTATACACGGAGGGGATCTTGCTGTCGGTTTGGCCCGGACTTTCCTCCGAAGTGTTCCTATTGTCTGACCAATCACAACCGGGTGGAGAGGTCCACTAGTCAAAGCCCGTCCGGGAAAAGTCAAAGGGTTAGATCTCTTTGTCAACCGCTCCAGGGATAGGCGGGACGGGGGCCTTTGGCGGTAGCAATGCCACCGAAGCGTTGCACCGGGTCCTCATACATGTCTTAAGGTGTGGTGGCATGTCTGAAGAGGCAGCACGCGGCTCCGGGGTGTGGCCCCCATCACGGACGGCGCCGCCACCGGCACCTGGAGGGGGGGAAAGGCCGTGTCGGGTCTACAAGTGAGACGCTCCGATGGCATTGGCTACCCACCAAGCCCCCGTCCCGCCAACAACCTGAGGCGTTTAACCAGATATCTAACCTTTGACTTTCCCGGAACGGGCTTTGCCAGTGGACCTCTCCACCCGGTTTGGTGATCGGTCAGCCCATAGGAACACTTGGGAGCACTTCCGGGCCAACCGACAGCAGATCCCTCCGTGTAGAACCGACGCGGCCGTTCCCCCCCTCCAGGTGCCGGCGGCGGTCCGTCCGTGAGGGGGGCACACCCCGAGCCGCATGCTGCCTCTTCAGACATCCACCGCACACCATAGGCATGTATGAGGACCCGGTGCGACGCTCCGGTGGCATGCTACCACCCCCAAGCCCCAGTCCCGCCTAACCTGGAGCGGTTGACCACTGAGACTAACCATTTGACTTTCACCGGACGGCTTTGACCATGGACTCTCTACCCGGTTGTGATCGGTCAACATAGAAACACTGGACAACTCCGGGGACAAAACGACAGCAAGATCCCCTCCGTTAGACCCGACTGTCCAGTTCCCCCCTCCAGGTGCCGCGCGGCGCCATCCGGAGGGGGGCCACACCCCGAGCCGCGTGCTGCCTCTAAAGACATGCCACCAACACCTTAAGGCATGTATGAGGGCCCGTGCGACCTCCGGTGGCATTGCTACCCCCCAAGGCCCCCGTCCCACTAACCCTGGAGCGGTTGACCACGAGATCTACCTTTGAATTTGCCGGACGGGCTTTGACCAGTGATGTCTCCACCGTTTGTGATCAGTCAGCATAAGAACACTTGGGAGCAACGTCCGGCCCAACCACGCAAGATCCTTCCGTGTAGACCCTAAGACGGCCGTTTCCCCCCTCCAGGTGCCGGCGGCGCCGTCGTGGGTGGGCACACCCCGATCCGGTGCTGCCTCTTCAGACATGTCACCCACACCTTTAAGGCATTATGAGCCCGTGTGACTCCGTGGTATTGCTAACCCCCAAGGCCCCCGTCCCGCCTAACCCTGGAGCGGTTGACCACGATCTCAACCCTTTGATTTTCTCGGAGAGCTTTGACTAGTGGACCTCTCCACCTTGTGTCGGTCAGCAATAGGAACACTGGGAGCAACGTCCGGGCCAACCCTAGCATAAGATCCCCTCCTTGTAGACCGACCGGGCCGTTTCCTCTCCAAGGTTCGGCACGGCGCCGTCTTAGGGACCACACCCCGGAGCCGCGTGCTGCCTCTTCACATGCCACCACACACTTAAGGTCAGGAGGACCCGGTGGACGCTCCGTGGTTGCTACCCCCAAGGCACCTGTCCCGCCTAACACGCGCGGTTGACCACGGATCTAACCCTTTACACTTTCGCCGGACGGGCTTTGACTAGTGGACCTCTCCCCCGGTTTGTGATTGGTCAGCCCATAGGAACACTTGGGAGCAACCTTACCGGGCCAAACCGACGCAAGATCCCCTCCGTGTAGACCCGACGCGGCCGTTTCCCCCCTCCAGGTGCGGCGTTGCGCGTCCGTGATGGGGGCCCACACCCGGAGCCGCTGCTGCCTCTTCAGACATGCCCCAACACCTTAAGGCATGTATGAGGCCCGTGTGCGATGCTCCGGTGGCAATTGCTCCCCCAAGGCCCCGTCCCACCTAACCCTGGAGCGTTGACCAAAGATCTAACCTTTGACTTTCACACCGACGGGCTTTGACCAGTGGACCTCTCCACCGGTTGTGATCTGGTCAGCCCATAGGAACACTTGGAGCAGTCCGGGCCACCACAGCACGATCCCCCTCCGGTAGACCCCGACGCGGCCGTTTTCCCCCCTCCGGTGCCGCGGCGGGCCGTCCGTGAGGAGGCCACACACCGGAGACCGTGCTGCCTTTCAAACATGCCACCACACCTTAAGGCATGTATGAGGACCCGGTGCGACGCTCTGGTGGCATTCTACCCCCATAGCTACCCCCCAAGTCCCCCCGCCTAACCCTGAGGCGGTTGACCACTATCTAACCATTAACTTTCGCCGACGGGCTTTAAACCAGTGGACCTCTCCACCACGGTTGTGATGTCAGCCCATATACAATTGGGAGCAACGTCCGGGCCAAACAACCGACAGCAATGATCCCCTCTGTTAACCCGACACGCCGTTTCCCCCCCCAGGTGCAGGCGGCGGCGCCGTCCGTGAGGGGGCCACACCCCGGAGCCGCGTGCTGCCTCTTGACATGCCACCAACACCTTAGGCATGTAATGACAACCGGTGCGATGCTCGTGGCATTGCTAACCCCCCAAGGGCCCCCGTCCCGCCTACCCCTGGAGCGTTGACCACGAGTTCTAACCCTTTAATTTTTGCCGGACGGTTTGACCAGTGGACCTCTCCACCCGGTTGTATGATTAGAGCCCAAGGACCTTGGGAGCAGTTCGTGCCAAACCGACAGCAAGATCCCCTCGAAACGCGACGCGGTCGTTTCCCCTCTCCACAGGTGCCCTCGGTGCGCGCGACGCCGTCATGAGGGACCACACCCGGAGCCGCGTGCTGCTTCTTCAGACAGTGCCACCCACACTAAGGCATGTATGAGGGCCCGGTGCGACGCTCCGGTGGCATTTCTACCCCCAAGGCCCCGTCCCGCCTACCCCTAAGCGGTTGACCGTGAATCTACCCTTTGATTTCCCGACGGCTTTGAACCAGTGGACCTCTCCACCCGTTGTATCTTCAGCCCATAGGAACACTTGGGACAATTCCGCCAAACCGACAGCAAGATCCCCTCGTGTAGACCCGACGCGGCCGTTTCCCCCTCCAGTTGCCGTCGGCGCCGCTTGAGGGGGCCACACCCCGGAGCCGCGTGCTGTTTCTTCAGACATTCACCCAACCTTAAGGCATGTATGAGGGCCGGTGCGATGCTCCGGTGGCATTGCCCCCCCCCCAAGGCCCCGTCCCCAAACCCTGAGCGGTTGACCACGAGATCTAACCCTTTGAACTTTCGCCGGACGGGCTTTGACCAGTGGACTTCTCCACCTGGTTGTGATGGTCGCCCATGAACACTTGAGCAAGTCGGGCCAAACCGACAGCAAGATCCCCTCCGGGTAGACCCGACCGGCCGTTTCCCCCCTCCAGTGTGGCGGCGGCGCCGTCCGTAAGGGGGGCCACACCCCAGAGCCGCGCTGCCTTTCAGACATGCCACCACACCTTAAGGCATCTATGAGACCCGGTGCGCTCCGGTGGCATTGGTACCCCCACACCGGCCCCCCGTCCCCCTAACCCAGGAGGCGGTTGACCACGAGATCTAACCCTTTGACTTTCCCGGACGGGCTTTGACCAATGACCTCTCCACCCGTTGTGATCGGTCAGCCCATAGGAACACTTTGGAGCACGTCCGGCCAAACCGACAACAAGATCCCTCCTTGTGACCCGACACGGCCGTTTTCCCCTCCAGGTTCCGGCGGTGGCGGCCGTCCTTGAGGGGCACACCCGGGCCGCGTGCTGCTTCTTAGAGGACATGCCACCACACCTTTAAGGCATGTATGAGGGCCGTGCGATGCTCCGGTGGCATTGCTACCCCCCAAGGCCCCGTCCCGCCAAACCCTGGAGCGGTTGACCCGAGAATCTAACCCTTTGACTTTCGCCGGACGGCTTTGACAGTGACTTCTCCACCTTGTGAGTGGTCACCCCATAGAAACACTTCGGAGCAAGTCCGGGCCAAACCGACAACAAGATCCCCCTCCGTGTAGACCCACGCGGCCGTTTCCCCTCCAGGTGGCGGCGGCGCCTCCGTAGGGGGCCACCCACCGAGCTGCCTGCTGCCTCTTCAGACATCCACCACACCTAAGGCATTATGAGGACCCGGTGGCGATGCTCCGTGGCATTGGTACCCCCAAGGCCCCCGTCCCGCTACCCATGGAGCGGTTGACCACGAGATCTAACCCTTTGATTTCGCGACGGCTTTGACCAGTGGACCTCTCCACACCTGTTTGATCGGTCAGCCATAGGAACACTGGAGAAACGTCCGGCCAAACCGACAGACAAATCCCTCTGTAGACCGACACGCTTTTTTCCCCTCCAGGTGTCCGGCGGGGCGCCGTCCTTGAGGGGGCCACCCCCGGAGCCGCGTGCTGCCTCTTAGACATGCCACCACACCTTAAGGCATTATGAGGGACCCGGTGCGACGCTCCGGTGGCATTGCTACCCCCAAAGGCCCCGTCCCGCCAAACCCTGCGCGTGACCACGCGATCTAAACCCTTTGAATTTCGCGGACGGGCTTTGACCAGTGGACATCTCCACCCCCATTGTGATCGTGTCGCCTAGAGGAACACTTGGAGCAACGTCCGGGCCAACCGACAGCAAGATCCCCTTTTGTAACCCGACGGCTTTTCCCCCCTCAGGTGCCGGTGGCGCGCGCCTTCCATTGGGGCCACAACCCACCCCGGAGCCGCGTGCTCCTCTTTCAGACATGCCACCACACCTTAAGCTGTAATGCATGAGGCCGGGCGAACGCTCCGGTGGAATTGCTACCCGCCCAAGGCCCTCGTCCCGCCTAACGAGCGTTGACCCCGAGATCTAACCCTTTGACTTTCACCAGACGGG